>LR990119.1:15000-4815000 GCA_905147225.2 Euproctis similis | reverse complement strand
TTGTAGGCCTGTAGATATTTATCAGATATGAACACAACTGCGTGGTCTGCTCACGTCCAGTCGGTCCTGTTAATATTGAGACAGATGGAGCTGGAGCCCGGGACAGTTTATTGCTCCACAGATTACATTAATGTTATAAGGCTAAGGCTTCGACCTCTGGTCTTCATGTACTGCGGTTAGTTTTCCGTCTGTCGGGGCACGTTGTTACATCTTGACCCAATTTGTGATGAATTTAATGGTCGCTAATTTGAAAGACGACAAATCAATTGAACTGATTGCCATGCATATTCAACGATTTTCGGGCGCTTTCAAAGATTTATTGCCGTTAAAATGTGCAAATTCGATCACAAATAACAAATCTGGTTCAAATTTAAGACTCTACATAAATAAAATATTCATGTATTTCTCTGGTCGTTCTAGTGGATTTTCTCTTTTCAATTTATCGGGGCGTCAGTGAGTCGGTCGCATGCTGCTCCTGAGACACCTGTCGCAATTTCGTCCGTTCCGCATTCATTCCTAAAACTATCTATCTCATACAAGGAAAACTGTTGGTGAAAACAATGCGATAATAGATAAAGTTTTTGATACAGCGTTTATTATTTAAAAAGTTGTTTGTGTACATGTAAGTCTAAAATACTTTCGTAGTTTTTTCGAAACTGTTGTTGAGGCTAACGAACAGGCGTGTCACCTCACAGTGAGCAACAATCGCCGCCCATAGACACCTGAACACAAATAGTGTTACAGTTGGGTTGCCGGCCCTCACAATAGGATATAGATGGGGTCGGAAGTGGGATGGGGTTGGGCCTCCGGATACCTCTCTCACCGAACGAAACCCGGGAAGCCACTTCACGCCGATATACCGAAAGGTCGTGATATTTCACTGGTCGAGCCGGCCCATTCATGCAGCGAACTGCAAAACTCTACCACTGTTTAGATTTGGTTTGGGTAAATATTGAACATCATTATGGATATTATTTTGTGTATGACTAGTACCGAAGTGAGATATGTGGTATGTCTAGGACCCTAGGAAACTATACACTTTGTAAAAGGGAAACCTTGTTGACTCCTGCGTGGATATTAAATATATATTCAAGCCAAATGTCGTTTAGACACGTTCCCGTATAATGTATTAGCTCGGAGGATGTAAATATACATGCTGTTCCACCCGGTTGTGACCGCAAACGTTCACCGTATCGTCACGACACGGCGGCTGGCCGTCGTGATACATATGTCCTGGCCTGTCTGTCTGTCACGCTTGTTATGTCACGTCAGTTTCATCCCCACCACCCGGCGACGTGCCCATACATAAATTGGCTCCCTTAACTACTTTGTTAACCATTCCACGCGTCGAAATTGAATTACGCGAAAACCCCGGATTTTATATATATATATATATATCTATTAGGAAAACTTTGAACGGTCCCTGGCGGGGTGGGTTCCGGATGAGGATTTAGGTGCCGATAACTTTCTCATTTCCTTCGGGCAGAACTAATCGTTTGGACGACTTGGACGAGTGTAAAAGTCGACACGGAACAACGAAAAGGGACTCGCGACTCGCTGAAATTAACTGTCCATTGTATCTGAAAATACGTGTTCGCAACTTTTATAGAAAACATATTTTTAAACGATACAAAACTATTAAACCATTTTTTGGACTGATGGATCATGGAAAAATACCACCCCGATAAATATTTTTTTTTAACTTAAAGCTCCTTATGATTGTTTGTGTAGGCAGTATTACTTCTGCATACTATTCGACTCTATATGTGAGGGAAGGGATGTATTGAGTATATTTTATCGATTGTGAGATGTCGTATGTTATCACATCACTAAAAACCTCAATGTCAAATTTCTCGATGATTGACATCGGGAAATTTGACAGAAAAGAAATTATCTTAAAAAAGTTGTTTGTCATGTCACGTGCATATACGTCACTCTTTTCATGTCCTATCGCATCAGTTGGCGCCGCGTGACAGTTAGTGACACTCCTCGCTGTATGAGTATGCATACGCTCTTTTACCTCTGCCCACCCCGCAAGAAGTGGCATTTATTTTTGTTATGGGATAGGTGGGCAAACGAGCAGGCGTGTCTCCTGATGGTAAGTGACCAGCGCCGCCCATTCATGCAGCGCCTGCGGCAAATATAGTGTTACAGTCGCGTTGTTGACCTTTAAGGGGTAGGGGTAGGGTAGGATACGAAAGCATGGTGAAGAGAGGTGGGCCTCCGGGCACCTGTCTAACCGAACGAAACGCAGCATGAGCCACTTTACGCTAATCTTCTGAGAGGTCGTGGTATTTCACCGGTTGAAGATATTATTAGAATTTAAATTGGTAAGCCCTGTCTATCTAGACTGTAACACAGTTCCTGCCATAGAGAATTACTAAGTGGAATTTCAAATATGACGGCATATACAGTACACATCTTGTGACGCTAAGGAGTGGAGTTTGTGTGAGGATATTATGCGTGTGATTTTGATCAATTGCGGTATTTAATTTCGCCACAACTACACAGAGGGAATCTGTTTGCTGATTGGCAAATTACCGCTCGCGAAATTCGCGCTTGTTAACGCTTCTAACATATTAAGAATAACTAATATTATTTGTTAATAACGTTATTAATGCGATCGCCGCCTCGATACGCATGGATGAACCACATGCTTCCGAGTTGAATCACGAAATCTCAAAAGTCTCGAGTTCGAATATACCAATGACCTTTCTTCAATTTTGCTGTCAATCTTCATGTAATTTTTTCGAGTGGTCTAATTTTTTCGAAACCAAGGGCCTTCGCTTAAATCTCTCAATCTGAATACATTAAAAACTACTATTTAGTACCAGCACACTATGCTACACATAATTCAATACAAAAACTTTTAAAGTAATAAAATAAAAGCAGACTAAGCAACTCCTTAATAAAACAGCTGTCGTATTTATTTGTACAAATATAGATTCTAACCAGTTTCAGTAGAATAAATTTGCATAACTTGAAATTGTATCGAGCAGCACCAAGTGGTCTATATAGTTTCGCGGCTCCACTCTATATAATTTACTTCAGCTTTACAACGCGCCTGTGTAAAGTTTTCCATTACACGAGAGTGAGTCTGACTGCAGCCACTGCACCGACTGCCTCCGGAACTAGAACGAATGGGCGAGCGGAGCGCGCTCGGATATCGTAACTGCTACTGTTATTGTAACTGTTACGGATGTAACTTTGGATAAATGTCAACTGTTCTACAATTTAGTATCGGCTTCGTACGAGTCGCGTTTTATTGCCGCGATTTGAATACATTACACATTTTACCGGAACAAGAGCGGGATGTGTCAATACTTACTCTATTATTTCTCTGGTGTATATGAATTTCGTTAGAATGTTAGATGACATAAACTAGTCTTCTGTCTAAGGGGTTGGACTTTTATGGTTATGTTCTAAACTCATTACTTGAAAAGGTATAATAATACATGAAAATTATTGTATTTGGAAAAAATACACGTTTGTAAAATCTACACGTAAACGTGTAAACACAAGGAAAAGTTGTCGGCTTGCAAATTACAAGCGATTTTCGCCTTTTGCCGCCACACAACCTGCGATAAGAAAACAGGATTTGGGAGAGATCCCGCCTCATTTCATCGCCATTATTCTGAATTTTCACTAACATTCTTCGCGCGTGCGGCCCCATTCAATGGGTTTAATGAAGTCGAAAATCTTCCAGGGGCATTAACGTGTTACCGCGTGTGCTCCTCCAGTACCCTCCTTATGGATAAATATAATCCAGCCGTCCAACATCGCACCTCACATGGATGGGTTATATTTTGATCTAATACTCATACTATTTGAAATATTATAGCGCCTTATCTTTATGACATGGTGTTTTATTTTTTACCAATTGTCTTCCGATCACATAGATACATAACTTCACGCCAAATCACTTTCGGGGTAGGCAGACAGAACATAGGGCACGATTCTTACTCACCTCAATCGCTTCGTTGACTTTCATAACTATTTTTGTGCACGCGGGTCGGTTTTTGAGGCTCCTCACATCACCTTCCTCCAGAACACGTTCTATTTGGTCATGGAATGTGTGTCTTATATTATGTATTTGTCTATTTATATATAATAAAGTAAACGTGCTCGTAATGTTAGGTCAATAGGTGTCACGTAGCCACCTAATTAACTTGTGTGATTAATATTGAATTGCTGCGGTCGACTTAACTAATACTAACTAATTCAGGTGCAGTTTTAATATTATCACAATCTCATATAAAGGTGTGATTTTTATTTCCATCTACCAATTGCTGTTGAGTTATTAGTAGTTTTGTTTGAAATGTAAACAACAGCGTCGGTTTTTACTGTTAACATTATCCGACAGGTTTTATATCGAGTGTACCCCCGGAGACGAATTAAGGCGAAGCTCGGGCATTAAACAGTAATCGCTGCAATTTGAGAAGAGATCAGGTCTTGTCTTATATTTTTACTGAACTCTGTTTTAAAAAGTAATGTCAACAATATATGTAGTTCTATTTTTCATCATCATCATTAGCCTTTTGAGGTCCACTGCTGGACATAGGCCTCCCCCATAGAGTGCCACAACTGCCGGTCCGCTCAATCATGGGGGGTTTTTGCCATAATCGCCACGCTTGGCAGGCGGGTTGCCGATCGCAGTAGGCTGTATTTTCTTGAGAGAGAATGCTGCTGCCCATTCTTCTAGCTTTTCCCTTAGTCGCCTTTTACGACACTCACGGGAAGAGATGGGGTGGCGGTATTCTAAGCCTTTTTTTTAGTATGAATTTATTTATTAGTACCAATTTTTACATTATTACCAATTTAACATGAAACTGTATATATTACCTATACATTTTTCAAGTATAAGTTGGCTCTCTAAATTCTCTTTTCAATCGTCTAAAAACCTCCTAATTTATATAATAATGAATTTGTAAATGATATTTTATTGCTGATATAATGATAAGGATGTTGCTAATGATCAGGATAATGGCCCGCAATGTGAAGAGATGATAAACCTGGATATATGTAGGCAGGGAAAACAGAGCACCATATGGCACGAATCTTACACGCCTCACTCGCTTCTTTGACTTTAATAACTCTTGTTATACACTTGCCTCGATTTTTAAAGCTCCTAGCATCGTCATTCTCCAGAATTCGTTCTAATTGGTCGTTCTATTTATCTATTACTAGCTGACCCGGCGAACTTTGTTCCGCGTCAAAAGTAATTTTTACAGCGTTCACAATTAAAGTGCTGAATGTCGAAAATTTTTTTTTTGTTCTTTACTTCATTATACACGAATTACGCTTAAAAGCACCCAATATCTATTAAAAATAAAATCTGCATCAAAATCCGTTGCGTAGTTTTAAAAGATCCAAGACATAAGGGGACGGACAGCGAAAAGCGACTTAATTTTATACTATGTAATGAAACATTAATTTTTATTTATTTTAATAAAAACAATAAACTTGTCTCACATTTAATTTCGTAATAGATTTTTTTTTTCATAATTCAAACACTGAAGAAGTTTTAATTTAATTTGAATAATTTTAATATATCCAGAATAAAATAGTAATGTAATTAGTACATAAATATAACGATGATTAAATTTATTTTATTTTACTTTTGTGTATAATGTTATAATAATTGGTGTATAAATAAATAATATGTTCTACGTGTAAAAATTCCGTAAAGTTTATTAAGTTTGTTTGAGTGCAGAAATAATTTGTCTTTTTTCCGTACATATAGTACGGAAAAAAGACAAATTATTTTATTTATTTATGTATAAAGTCTCGGTGATCCAGTGGTCGAGCTTCTGAATCAAGACGTCAAGAAGTCGAATCCTGGCTCACACTAATAACCAGTTCGAAAGTTTTGTGTGATAAATATCGATGACTGAAAACTTAGCCCTAAGGGAGTAGGATAGGAACGGAAGGGGAATGGGGATGGGCCTCTTGATATCTCTCACTGAGCTAATTGCGGCATAAGCCACTTTAAGTCGATATTCTGAGGTCGTGGTATTTTACCAGTCGAACCGGCTCATTCATGCAGCGAACTATGTAGCTGTACAACTGTCAATATTCTAATGAAAATGCAGGTACCAGGTACTCAAAATCAAATAACAACGGTTCAATAAATCAACACAGAATTTCTCCTCCACAATTTCTGTCTAGATTGAGAATGTCTTGCGTGGATGATCGGATGAATTTCATGCTTTATGCAACAGGGAAGCAGAGAAGCAGCCTTCAAGCTCCTCCTATTGTATTGGTATAAGTGCACTCCACTCTCAGATTATTTGAGATGCCAATTAGATCGCCGTATGATGATCTTATATAATAAGTTGATACCGTATGTATGGATATCTCAAAGGAATAATAGAAAGTGGAAAGAGATTCCATCGGAAAGTCATGTCCGGAGCCTTCACGCCAAGTCCCTTGCGGTGTAGGCAGAGAGAACAGAGCGCCGTAAGGCACGATTCTTAACCGCTTCACCAGCTTCTTTGTCTTTCATAACTCTTGTCCTACACGCTCGTCGATTGTTAATGCTCCTGATATCACCTTTCTCAGGGACTCGTTCGAATTGCTCTTGGAAGTTGTGTCGCAGCCGTCCTCGACTCTTACATCCATCCGCATTTACATTGAATATATGCTTAGTCGATCTTGCGTCGTCCATTCTTTCTACGTGTTCTTACTTTTATACCGACACTCTCTTTCAATTCAACTGCCTTCCTTACCAAGAAGGAGCCTAAACCGACAAGTAAAGGTTATCAAAAGCAAAAAAAAAAAGTAGGTATGGTCTCTTTGGGCACTCAGTTATTTCTGCTTACGCTGCAAGATGCATGTTGTGAAATCTGAATTTTATGATGCAAAGATTGATGTTCTTAATTTTTTGTTGTCATCTTTGTTTTTCCTCCCTTCCACGTTTTTTTATACACCATATTAAATGTTGTTTTGATTTAGTAGTTTTTACAATTATAAAAACATTTTATGTTTAATTTTAATCTCTTAAATCTGATCGTGATCTTTTCCACCGAGATGTTATTTCTCTGGGGTGTAAGTTGTCTTTTGAAACGTACAATATACAGCATCATAAAATATTCCCTTGCTAATCTCCAGGGACACTAGTTACGAGTCCCTGAAATCTTCATTTTAAGGGAATATTGGGAACGCTAAGTAAAGATCCCGCCCGCCCAAAGGAATTATTTGTCTTAATATTTAGGGGCTGTGTTTGTGTTTGAAGTGCACGACTGTTGTTACTTTTACGTGAATATTAATATAATAATATTAATATCTTGGACACAACAGTGGTAGAGCCAAGCAGTTCGCTGCATGAATGGGCCGGCTCGACCGGTGAAATACCACGACCTCTCAGAAGACCGACGTAAAGTGGCGCATGCCGCGTTTCGTTCGGTGAGAGAGGTACCCGGAGGCCCACCCCTTCCCCATCCTTTCCTATCCCTTAAAGGTCGGCAACGCAACAGTAACACTATATGTGTTGCTGGTGTCCATGGGCGGCGTTGGTTGCTTACCATCAGGTGACACGTCTGCTCGTTTGCCCTCCTATTCCATAAAAAAAAAACAATACACACAGCGCCCTCTAGTTCCAAGCTAAGCAACCAAATGCTTGTGTTATGGATACTAGATAACGGATATTAATACAATATACTTTTCTTTTGTAAATACATACTTATAATACATAGAAAAACACCCAGACGCCACACAAATATTCATGTTTGTCACAAATTTTTGTGCTCGGGTGGGAATCGAAACCCCGACCTCATTGCTGCAGCCAGTAGTTTTACCAATGCGCCACGTGGACGTCAAATATTATTAACAAGATGTTCCTAAGTAAATACAATTGATTTATGCACACTTTTGAAGCCTCTAAACAATATGTAAATTAAAGAAAAATGACACGACAAATAAGTATTATGATGATAGAATAAATATATTTAAGAATAGTTTAAAATCATCTGTAAATCTTAACTCCCAACTGTTAGCTTCCACCAATCATATTTGGGTAATGGTTATTTTATTAAGACAAAAATATATTTTTTATTTGTCTTCACAATTTTCTTATATTGTATACATATATATTTAAAAAAACTGTTCCATTGCGCATACAGGTTCGACTAATTTCTATAATTTGATTACTAAGAAACTGACTGGTCAATTCTAGGATACGCTGCGTATACTTTAGGGTATTAAACGGCGTGAAGGTGTAAAAATAAACTTTTACAGTGAATTTGATGTGGATCTTTAACAAAGTAGGAATGATATTGGAATTAAAGTTTTGTTTCGAATTTATTTCGAAAGTTATGCGCGAAAAATAATCGATGAGTGAAACAATTGTGCCCGGTATAGCAATAGGTTCGCCACCTATTCTATTTGGGACGTGAACTTAATGGCGATTTGAGGCTTTACAGCCACTGCCTACACCTTCGGGTACAAAAAGGCGTGAAGTTATGTTATGTTTAAACTTTTGTAGAGATTTCGATCGTCGTAACTCGTAGCGTTAACAGGGGACATGCTACGCAGCGAGTCGTAGCATCGCTGTTTCGTTGGTTTGTGTACCCTTGCAGGGACACCGTTACCCCGGCTTGATAAAGTTCTCTCTGTCTCTTACTGTGTGTGTCTCTCTCCTTATCTCTCCCTCTCTCTCTCTGTCTCTCTCTATCTCTTTCTCTATCTTGTTTTCCGTAATTTCTCAATGAATTTCTACCGGTGTAATAAGAACACATTTTTTTTTAATAATTCGGGAATCTTTCTAGAATATTGTAGTTCCTCCATTCGTCCTCCAACACAGTTCTCACATTTGTATATTAATTAACAATACGGACAAGAAATGCACTGCGATTTAATCCGGCTATTGGTAACAGATTTCCACGTTGGGCGTCAACGTCACTGTTTATTTGCGTCGGGCCTGTTTGATCTGCCCCGTGCATTTGAAGGCGCCGTGAATCGGAAGCCAAACTATCCTGACCCGCCCATATTAGTCCGCATCTCGGTTACTTCGAACACAACGCCTTAAAATTATTGGAGGGAGGTCCAAGTGAGTTTGGACGTTATAATGGCACTTGTGTTTCGCAAATAATGTTTTATTCATGCCGCGATGCTCGACTGCTGCAAATAACTGACTAATTATTGAGGTGCTCGGTGGTGCTTGAAATTTCAGAGCTGGAAGTAATCTATATGCACAGCTTATTAAGAATTTTCCTTAGTGTTTCATCTATAATGTCTCGAAAAGCATTTTCAAAACTATTTCAATGAAACAAAATTTATCTTTATGTTTTTATATGTATGGAAATGATTTTTTTAAATAAGCTTCAAATATCTTTTGGAAAATTTCCGCTAATAAAAAACAAATAAGTTTGACTTTTACTTATTTTTTTTTATTTTTGATCATATAATACAAAAAACTCTTGTGTCCGGGGTGTGTGTTATTGGTCTACTTCGAAACGGCTTGACTGATTTTAAGTCTAAGTACCGAATAGCAGTTATTTTTTGTCTCTCTAAATGTTCAAAGTACTCCACTCCTAATGTCTTTTAATTTTTTTTTTATGAGACTGCATACAATCACATATTTATAATACAACCCCTATTTTTTGTTTGTTTAGCAAGCAAGGCAAGATTCGCTGTGTCAGCTAGTATTAAAATAAAAAGATCTAGACTACATAGTCAAAACAAAGTCTCTTAATTTTCTTACAAAAAGTTATAACATTCCTATTATTAGCACTAAATGTAGTGAACTAACGATATTGTGTGACGACATTGTAAAATAAAAACAAAAGAAAAACGCAGTTCACAACTGGGGGTAATCTCAAGTTGGTATATTTATACCCTGAATTAGTTGAGAAACTCGCCTAAGTTGGCGAAATGTGAACATTTTACCCCTAATCTAAATCTTTGGCGAGAGAGTGGGGGGAATCTTAGCTAAAATTGGATAAACTTTGTTGTTGTGTATATATTCTCGTATATCCTTGGCTCGGCTCGTATATATTTTATTTAAGTTTCTTTGTTTGTGCCTCGTATACCTGTATTTTAATATACAATTTAACACAACAGACGGTGTTTAATAAGTGTCTCGTAAAAGGTCTAAATACAACAGTACGCTTAATATGCTACCTCTGTCTCTATCTCTCCCTCCCTCTCTCTCTCTCTCTCTCTCTCTCTCTCTCTCTCTCTCTCTCTCTCTTACTTCACTTTCTTATGCCAGAATAATTTAAGGTTGGTAGGGATAATTTTTAGACAGCTACTTATCATTAAACAGTGTTAAAGCCAGGCAATAAGCCGCATGTATGGGCTTGCTCGACCAGTGTAATACCAAGACCTTTTACCAGTATATAGTATTAAAGTTGCGTTTCCTTTGGTAAGTGAGGTTCACCCCTCTTCCCCTCCTATTCCACTTCTGACCTTCTACCTATCCTATCTAAACGGTGAGCAACGCAACTGGAACACTGTCTGTATTGCAAGTTTTCCATGGTTCCATCCCGTAAAAAAGACCAAGCACGCCTATATTGGTGACCTCTACTATATTGGTGACAGCTGCTCAATAGATGTCTAGAATCTGTACTGTATGACAATACTAGATATCCCGGCGAACTTTGTTCCGCATCAAAAGTATCTTTACAGCGTTTACAATTAAGTGCAAAATCTCGAAAATTATCACTTTTTCTTTGCTACATCATACATAAATTATTGTTACAAACTAACCCATTGATATCCTCTTCTAATAAAATCACCAAGTTTCAAACATCTAAACATATGACAGCGGAATTCGACATTGTTTTATACTATGCAATGATGGTTCACATGAACATCATTCAGATTCTAAAACGAACCTGTTCTACTTTTTCTCCTCAAACTATTATTGAGAAATTCTCAATTTTTTTTTCACTATTCCATCCTAAGTCTTTTTTTTAGTAAAACCTTATAGCAAAACATTTTTTCAGCCATAAACAAATCAGTGTTCATTTTCGAATCCCCGTGAGTTTTATCATTCGCCTGAAAATAAAATATGATATGTTTATTTGTCGTTTTTCGTAAAACGTCCCGTAAAAATGTTAATAAATTTAAAATATAAATCAGACGTATTTAAATTCAAAGGTCGCATGTCGAGTTGTGAAAACTCATTGTGATGCCTTTTGTTTGGTTACTTGGTTAAAATACTGATTTATACAAATGTATGTAATGTCTCTGTGGTCCAGTGGTCAAGCTACCTTCTTCGGATTCACAAGTCGTGTGATCGATTTCGATAATTCTTTTCGGAAGTTATGTGAGATACAAATCTATGACTGAAAACTTTGTGCCCGGTATGGTGATAGTTTCGCCATTCCGTTTGGTACGCAAACATGACTGCGAGTCGAGGTTTAACAGCCGCTGCCTACACCTTCGGGTAGAAAAGGCGTGAAGTTATATTATTTTGACTTACATAACATAACTTCACATGAAAATCTGAGAATAAATGAGAAATAAATTATGTTAACTTTATAATTTTGCTTTAAATTCTCTTTTAAATAAATATTTAAGGCTACTGTAGGCCCGCTCTGTTTAAACAGCTTAATTGCCAATGTAAATAAAAGCTTCGGGCAATTTACAGCTCGGTTGAGAAAGATTCGACGCCCCTCATACAAAGGGCCATAAAATATATAATTTATAGGTCTACTATCTTTGGTATTTTACTGGTGTATTATATAATGTTATATGTCGTATGTTATTTAATAATTTAAGTAATTTGAGATATACATAACAAAGAAAATAATATACAATGTAGTTAAAAATGCATAACGTTTAAGTCTTTTTTGATTACGGTATATCCCGGTGCCATCGCTCAAGTGGTCTTTAAATTATCCATAAATATGATTTTAAATTAAAGGTACCGTCACTCAAGGCTTAACCCGCGGAGAGCACAAAGAGTCTTGTTCAAAGGATCCATCTTCAGTCTGAGCGGCGAGCGATAAATAGTGAAAATAAAAATTTCATAATTTTGTTTTTTTTTTTTATATATTCACGGTCTGGCTTTTCGTACTTTGCCCGCGTGGCTTATCTGGATTATCTCGGGATTTCCCCGCGGTTTTTTTTTTCATTTTTTTTTTTACTTGGTAACTTGTTCCCCGTTTGTGCGACCGCTTATTGCGTTTTATCTGCCGCGTGATTTGCCGTAGTGCCAACGGCGTCATCACACCGATCCATCCCCCCGCCCTTCGTGGCACCCAAATATGTTTACTACCCCCCTAAACTCCTCATCGTATTTATGGTGTCGGTTTGAACGTAAAAAATAATGGCAAATTATATGGAGCCGAGAGCCCGAGCTGTAGCGAGAGTTTTAATCTTTATTAAAATTTCATATCTCCTAAGCACCTTTTGTGTTCGAGAGCCAGCCCGCCCTCGGGTACCCGTTACCAATTAGTGAGGAGGATGCCATTTAATTAAGTCGTTCGCAGTTTAAGCCTAATTTAACCGCCCTCCCCTTTTTCCAGGTAACACCGACTGGGATGACACAGTGCTTTAACACGCATACCTACCACTACGTTCCAGACGAAAACTACTGTAACTATTGTAGTTAACATCTGATAAATACAGTGTAACTTGATGTAAAACGCTTGCAATTCGTGTTGAAATAGTGTCGTGAAGCTCTGTAGTTGTGTGCGGCAGATGAGGTTGTGATTGTGTGCGTTAGAATTTCTGTCATGGTGACGTCATGGCGCGTGTTGGCGCTGCTGGCGACGCTTCACACGTGTGCCGGACTACCGGAGCCGGTGTACCACAACCAGTTCGCTGTGCACGTGCCGTCCGGTCCGGAACACGTGGATGACATCGCGAGACGGCACGGCTTTGTAAACCATGGACAGGTGAGTGTTTGTTAATTTGCTTTATTTTTGTCTTGTGTACAAGATGGCGAGAAGTAAAAAAAATATGATTCGTACGCGGTTACGGTATGGCGGTATTCATGGCTATTTTTTATCTTTTTTTATGACAAAAAAAGACAAAGGAGTGAGCGCGGGAAATAAATTTTATTAATTGCTTTGAGTTTTCATTAACCTGTCTTTGATATTAGATATAATGTAGCGAACGTAACGAATATGATAATTATTTATATTGCTAGAAATCTTCCTCAATACTGCCTTGATTGACTATTAAGGTTACATTTAAGTGAAGTATCTCTTTATTTTTTAATATAGTTACGTTGCCTTAACTAGATCGCATGTTGTTCGCGTGACTGTCTGTCTGTCCGCTCGGACGTCCAATTAAGTTCTCTCCGGGTGATTAATGACTCCCGGCAGACTGTTGCAAGGCTCTCGTAATGTCCACTTCTTTTTTTGTTCACAACAACCGACCGAGTTGTTGCCTTCCAGCGACGAATGAACACATTATGTCACTTTCTCCCATGCCTTAGTCGTAATTCGTCTACGTAATATGTACTTTGTATTAATACTAACATTTGCTGCATATATGGGCTGGCTTCACCGCTTAAATTCACTACATCACACTATATCGATGTGAAATGGTTCTTGTTGCGTTTCATTTGACAAGAGAGGCATCCTGTCCCCCCTTCCAAATGTCTACCCTACTCATACCCGATTTTAATAGCAGAGCAATTGTGATACTACATGTAGGTGTCCACGGGCGACGCTAGTCACCTAACACTAGGTGACCCTCTTGCTCCTTTTCCCCCTATCAAATAAAAATATCCTCAATGATTCAAGTGGTAGACTCATATATCAGGTACAATTTTGACAACCATCCATATTTCAAAAACACGACTTCATCACCTCAATACGTCACCCAGTTTTTCCTCGCCCTTCTGATAGTCTTGACAATAGTTATCTGTAATTGTTGCTCCCAATTTTGTATTATAGTCAATACTAAACTAAATCCCCTAGAAGTCATTAATAATTGAAAGTGTCATTAGTTTTCCCTGGTGGCGATATTGTGCGTGCGAACGAAACTCGCCTCCTCAACGTTCAATTACATGGAATAGATTGAAGCAGCGCCGTCCATCGCCGTATGAATCTGTTATTAGATTGATCGTTATCGACCTATCTACAATAGTGGCCACGTCTAATAGATGACTGATTATTGATGGATTGATATCATTAACGATACGGGTAGGTATTTGATTGATCAGCTAATCAATTCCGTTGCAATTATTGCATACCTAAAGCGGTATACCATTTACTATGATGATCGCATCGTCTTCTGTCTAGTTACGATTATGTGTTTATAATGATGGTAATTCCTGTAAAAATATTTTTAGACAATACTATGATAATTAGAAATATTAGTTCAGCACCCCGCTTCTGATTCAGAAGTCTGGAATCCAATATTGGCATTTAATATTTAGAAAATCCGGGGAGTTTGGTCTTGATTTTCGAGCTTCGGCTGTAAAAGTCTTTAACGTTTAACGCAATTCCCAGTCTGCGATTCGTTAAAAATTAAAACTTGTCAAGACTGTTTTGTGAAAATGGTGAAATTGAAAGTAAGATAGGCTTGTTTAATATATATCAGTCAGTGCTGTTTTAATAAACTATAATTTACTTGTTCCGTTATTGAAAATCCCGAAACTGAACTCGGTATAATTAATAAAGTTTTAAAATTAGCTAAAAACGGTTTTCGTACCCTACAGACCCATTCAACTAAAAACGAATATTGTATAGATAAGTCCGGTGACAAAAAGACCGGACGATATTGCCCAGGTGGACATGGATAAATTGGAGGAATACCTTTCTAATGAATTAGGGTCCTGATAATAATATATCGACACAATATTGTAAGGATCAGGGTTTTATCTTAGACAAGATTATACGGAATTTATTGTTGGTGAATCTTATGTGTCGAGACAGTCTCTTTACGCCAAATTCCATGCGGGGTAGGCTGAGTTCGACTTAAGTCTCCGTCAAATAGTCTCGGTGGTCCCGTGCTCGAGCATCCCACTTCTGATTCAAAAATCGTAGGACAGACTTGGGCCTGACACCAGTTACTTCTCGGAATTATTTTGGAAGTTATCTGTGATAATGTAGATGACTGACAACTTTGTGCCCGGTGTTTGGCGATAGGTTCCGCCACCTATTCCATTTGGGGTACGAAAATATGTAATGTACGTTATGACTTCTGTAACTCTTGTCATAGAAGCTCGTCAGTTTTTAAGGCTCGTCACTTTGCGCAAGGACATGTTCTATTTGCGCAAGGTTTTTTTTATGGTAAAGAAGGGAACACGAGCAGTCATTTTACCTGATGGTAAGCGACCAGCGCCGCCCAAGGTCACCTGCAAAACATATAGTGTGACAGTTACGTATAAGGGAATTTAATAGGCAAAGATGGGGAATGGGCGGGCCTCCGGGTACCTCTCTCACCGAGCGAAACGGGACATGAGCCAGTTTACACCAATACTCTGAGAAGGTCGTGTTATTTCATCGGTCGAGCCGGCCTTTTACACACGACACACCTTCCATGACCACTTAAGGTCATGGAAGGTGTGTCGTAACCGTCCTCCATTCCGGCATCTGTTCCGTTTTTGCGCTTTATTTGTGCTTAGTCAACTTCCGTCATCAGTTTAACACTGACACTCAGGTTTCATTAATAGTTCGTACTTTAAAAATTCTTCAATCCTTTTTAAAACCCGTAGTGTTAATAGGATATTTTCTTTAGTTTTTCATTATTTATTAAGTGTTTAACATAACATAACTTCAGGCCTTTTTCTACCCGAAGCTGTAGGCAGTGGCTGTTAAGCCTCGCCTCTGCTTTATGTTTACGTCTCAAATGAAATAGGTGGCGGAACCTAACGCCTTAAATTAAATGTATGTTTATCAAATAAAAAGAAAATCGACCTCACTTTATTAGAACATATATTATATTATTATCATAATGAATTATCCCATAGCATTATCTTCATCAAATATTCCTTATATATATATATATATATACCCTGTTGGAAGTACATGTGACGTCACTTCCTATTAATAACAAAATTGCTCCGTGTAAACATTGTCGTTTTGACGATGTCGTACGATACGTGTCGATCTCTCAATTACGAGGTAATTATTGTTATGACGAGACAAATTAACGTTTATAATTAATATTAATAATAATGATATATCGTGTTTCTTTGTGAGATGAAGTAAATAATAATATTATTATTGATATAGCTACAGAGTATAAAACAAAGTCGCTTTCGCTGACCTTATATCCCTAAATCTTTTAAACTACGCAACTGATTTTGATGTGCCTTTTTGTAATAGATAGCGTTTGGGAACTCGGAGGTTCATATGTATAATTCATGTATAATACATACATACATAACTTCACGCCAAATCCCTTGCGGGGTAGGCAGAGAGAACGGAGCGCTATAAGGCACGATTCTTACACACCTCACTCGCTTCGATGACTTTTATAACTCCTTTCATCAACGCGCGTCGACTTTTGAGACTCCTAACATCACCTTCCTCCAGGACACGTATAATGTAGAGAAAATAGTAATGTGCGTACTAGAATTTCCTTTTGTCTTTTCTCTGAGGGTTGATAAATGATGTTCTTAATCACGTTTATAGTAATAAAAATATTATAGCTTTGTTTTTCTTGTATTTTATGACTTGTACATACATACATATATGTATGTATGTTATATATATATAACTTTACGTTTAGTCCCTTTTCTAGGGAGGCAGAGAGAAAAGAGCGCCATAAGGCACGATTCTTGCACACGTCACCCGTTTATTTGACTATCTAACTCTTGTCATACATGCTCGTCGGTTTTGAAGACATCACCTTCCTCAAAACTCGCTCAAACGAGCTTGATTGCTCAAATTATGCTCTATAATTTCTAATGTAAAATTAATTTAGTAAATGCAATTTCGTCCATTTATAAAGACGAGTCATTTTTCTACTACCATCTCTGTCTTCATGTACTCGTGAAAATAAGTTGAACAAACGCGATAAAATAACTAAGTAGTTCTTACATTGTAAGTGCAAGTGTTGTTCGCGAAAGTTTAAAGTATAAATAGTTTTATGTTATTTTTTTTATAAATATGTAAAATACAACACTATATAACTGCTTTGGTCGTGTTAAAATTCTCAAATGCTTATTATACTTGACGGGCCTCGTGGCGCATTGCTAAAACTACCGGCTGCAGCATTGAGGTCGGGGGTTCGATTCCCACCCGAACACAAATATTTGTGACAAACATGAATATTTGTGTGGTGTCTGGGTGTTTTTCTATGTATTATAAGTATGTATTTACAAAAGAAAAGTATCTAGTATCCATAACACAGGCATTTAGTTGCTTAGCTTGGAACTAGAGGGCGCTGTGTGTATTGTGTCCAAGATATTATTGTTATTATATTATTAATATTATTATTTAAAAAAAATCTGCATACAGGTCCTCAGGAAGGTAAAGTAAGAGGAGTTAAGAACACTCCTTTATAATATATCATAAAAAAAAAAAACAATTTGAATTGCACTACTATTTTTCTAACTTTATTTCTGCTATAAATCTAAACTCCTGAAGTATTCGTTCGTATCTAATAATACATCAAAAATGTCTTTTAAACTTTTCATGACTTATAAATAGTTTACCGATTCGAGTATACGGAACCCATTTAAGTGCCCGTACCAGTTTTCGACTTGTGAATGTGACACCGCGCGATCACGCCGACCGATCTCAAATGTGACGCGCTGTCCTGAAACTGTTGACGCGAGCGTTCAACCAAATTAGATTTTTATCTCAAACGCGAACCGGCGATCGGAACGAATGGAATGTAATTGTATTGGTAACAGACGAGCGTACAGCAGTACAGTGGAGCAGTTTGAGTGCTCAGCTCCTCGACTCAGTTGGGAATAGTCCGGGAGTCGCGAGTGTTCAGTGGAAACACTTTTGAAACATTTCCTGTCGCATTATCGACTGTTTGACTCTACAATGTACATACTAGCAAACGTACCTCGGGAATAGTACCTACTGTAGTAACAAGCGAACATACACTTGACATTTTGTGTAGTTTGAATTATTAATAAACTACATACATATCTTCACGGGGAGTCCCTTGCGAGGTAGGCAGAACAGAGCGTCATAAGACACGATTCTTACACACCTCACTCGCTTCTGTGACTTTCATTGCTTTTGTCGACTTTTTAAGGCTTCACCTTCCGCAAGGACACGTTTTTTGTTCCCGGAATGTATGCCGTGGCCGTTTTTATACTTGAACACTGTATATCTGCTTCATCAATCATTCATCATCAATTCTCCCTGCTTGTTAGAACCATTCCCAAACATTCCCTTCCTTGTTAGCCTGAAAAGGTGTCTCTCTGATTTAACTCATCAGTTGGCTCTGATAGTTACAGGGATAAATCGAGATAGTAGTATTAATAGATAGAGATAGTTATGTTTCTATATTTGCCGACCTAAATTTCGGTTTGTGTTAAAAAAAATCTTTCTTCCCAAGTTTGTTGTGAGCCAAACCATCTTTGTTCTATTGTATACTAGCTGACCCGGCGAACTTTGTTCCTCATCGAAAGTAATAAATGAGTAAATTTTGGATATCATGAGGTTCAATTTGTGCTATTTATCGGCTTTAACCGCTGTCCCGCTGTGTTAATACTGCAATATCTTCGAAAATATTCGTTCTTAATTGGATGAAATTTATGCTGTAATTCGCTTCGTAAATAGGCCATTATTTCTCGTAAAATGCTCTTTGTGGGTTATCCCTAAGAGATTTTTTGTAGACCTTTTAAAGGTGTTTAATAATGTAGTACCTTAATTTTTGATTTATCACTTAGGGTTCAAGCAGCGTTTGCGATTAAAGTTCTAAATCTTGAAAATTATCACTTTTTTTCACTACACTATACATGACTATTCAAAACCACCCCGTTGACACCCTCTAACTATTAAAAAAAACCGCATAAAAAAGAGATGCGCATATAAGGGGACAGACAGCGGAAAGTGACTTTGTTTTATAATATGTAATGATGTAGGAATTCTAATATGGCAAAATGATTCGCCAGTCTACAGACAAAAAGGTGGTAGGGTCAGACAGAAAGTGGCTCATACTGCGTTTCACGCTCTCCCAATTCCGTAATGTTCCCTATCCCAATTTAAAAGTCGGCACCGCAACTGTAAACTTATTTGTGTTGCATGTGTCCATGGGTGGCGTTAGTTGCTTACCGTTAGGTGTTTTTCACCTTATCCCATAAAAAAATAAGTAATCTATATATATATAAAAGAGATTTCCACCTATATATTGACTCATCACGATATCTCTGGAACCATAAGGCGTAGCGACTTGAAATTTGGTAGGATTATTCCTTTCGCCGAGTAGAGGTCAGCTAAGAACGGATTTTACGAAATTCCACCCACAAGGGGGGTTGCGGGGGTGTTAACAATGGAAAATTCCCATTTTTAACCTATAGCTGCTATCGACTTCAAATTTGTCGAAGATATTGCAGTATTAACATAGCGGGGCAGCAGTTATTACTTTTGATGCGAAACAGAGTTCGCCGGGTCAGCTAGTAGATAATATACTAAGATAATAGATTGTTACTAAATAGCGAATTAACCGCTGAAGTATATATATACTACCTTTTACCCGCGGCTTCGCTCGCATTGAAGCCATTAAATAAGTATCATAGATCATTACCATAGATTACCTATTTTATTGCTTTGCTGGGACTATCAACTTTTAAAATTACAACATACAATGACGTTTTAAAAACTTACAATGTACTTTATTGAAATGCAACAACAAACGGTAAATATATGTAAATTAAAGAAAGAAAGAGGAAAAATAGTAGTATCCTATGTTACTTCTAATACCTCCAAATATGTGTACAAAGTTGCATGATGATCGGTTGAGTAGTTATCGCGTGAACGCGTAACAAAAAACTTATGTTCACATTTTATATATTAGTAGGGACATTAAAAAAAAAACTTAATTTTTATAAATAAGCATTGAACATGAATAGTACGACTTCTTGGTAATACATTAAGATATAATAATTCAACTTTTTTATTATTATTTCTTGTACGTGAGCGAAGCTGCGCGCATAAAGTAGTATTCTATGTATCTAATTTACCCGTAGATAGTGGGCTTTTTAGTCTCTTCGCCGCTATCATGTCGTTAGTGAAGGAAAAACTGTAGAAACTATTCGGTACTTACGCTTAATGTGAAAATAATAGTTTTCACTTACTCCAGTTTTTATTAGCGTCCACTCCGAAATACGGTGTTGGTGAAAATTGACTTGAATGTACTTTACAAATATATAAAGTATTGCCTCGGTTAAGATCGTTTTAGGACTTTTAATATTTAATATTATCGTAGTTTCAATAAATCGTAATAAATAAATATTATTTTCTTCATTGAATTGGCTTGTCTCCTCTATTAAGAACGAATAGGGTTTATTAGAGTTTATGACAATTGATTATATATATATATATATATACATATTTAAAAAAGTGTCTATAATATATAGATTGTTAATATTTTAAGAAAAGAAAATCTTAAAAATTAGCTTCGAGTCACGTGATAATGAACGGCAATCAGAAAATGGCGTCTTGAATGACGTCACTGCGTGCTATAATTACATTACAAAAAACATTGTAAACGTCCACAAAAAACATTGTAAACACAAATACGTATGCTACGGCGTAACGTCATTCAAGACGCCATGACAGTCTGGAGCGTTTTTGTTCAGAAATATCATGTAGCCATTGCTAAAAATTAATAAACGCACGTTGCAAAAAAGCCTTCCAATAGGCTAGCCTTCCAATAGGCTAGCCTATTGGAAGGCTTTTTTGCAACGTGCGAGAGTCTTTTACAGAAATTGGATTCAGGCAATTAATCTGAAATTGAAAATGTCACGACCGTTTTGTGAGTTTTAAACTATCATCAGACGCCCGGGGATTGTTAAAATGCACTCCCAAATTTTTCAACAAATGAGTTTTTAATTCGTTACTATTGTTTACATAACATAACTTCACGCCTTTTTCAACCCGAAGGTGTAGGCAGTGGCTGTTAGCCTCGACTCGGGGTTATGCTTACGTCCCAAGTGGAATAGGTGGCCTATTTCCATAACGGGCACAAAGTTTTCAGTCATCGATACGTATATAACTTGAGCCAGGCTTCGAACCCACGACCTCTTGATTCAGAAGCGAGATGCTGGACCACTGGACATAACATAACAGAGATTGAGAGTTGTGGAAAGAGGTACCTTAATATGTAATCAGTTCTGAAACTAATCTTTAGGGTATGTACTTTAACAAGTAGTGTCTGGACCGTTTGTATTGTTTTGTCGTTGGATAAGCAGAATAGTAACCGCTCTTTTAATTATCTATAGTTATGTAAGACGATATATTTGAAAAATAATTGGATACATTTAACAAAAATCTAAATAGACTCTTGAAGCTCAATATTATTTGAAAATGTATTATGTATACAAAGCTTACATATGCGAAGAGATACTTCAGGTTTAAGACGTAACTTAAGTCTCAGGTTTGAGAACTCGACGCGGTCCTCTGTGCTCAAACACTCCACAATTCTAAGTCATTGTGGAACATAAGTGTCGTCACACAGAGAACTCTATTCGTGAGGAGCAAATCGCTGAACGTCGTGTGTCTGATGTGTACCACCAGATGGAGCCACGAGGACACTACACTATGTTGTCACAGCTAACAGTACCTACCACCGCTGGTAACACAGCACATCTAACATAGACACTGTGTACATTCTGCGATGTCCTAATGCTTTAGGAGTACATAACATAACTTCCTTTTTTTACCCGAAGGTGTAGGCACCGGCTGTTAAATCTTGTCTCGCCGTTATGTTTACGTCCCAAATGGAATAGGTGGCGAACCTATTGTCATACCGGGCACAAAGTTTTTAGTCATCGATATTTATCACACATAACTTACGAAATTAATTTCGAAATGTTATTAGTGTGAGTCAGGATTCGAACCCGCGAACTCTGGATTCAGAAGCTGGGTGCTGGACCACTGGACCACCGAGACTCTTACGAGTGCATATGTTGATATTCTCGGTTTTGATACTTATTTCATTACGAAAGTTTATATGTTTGTTACAACATATTATATATTCAAATTCTACTCTTTTGGTCATTTCAATGACAATGTCTCTTTTCATAATAATTCCATGAAAATGATACCTTTTTATCACATCAGAGAAAACTTAATAGCATTGAGAAGAGAGAGTACGGCTTGCTCTAAACATCATAATAATTTAGAGTTCTTAAAACAATCTATACGATTGGCAGTGAAGAATTTTCCCATGGAAAGAGTGCGTGTTTCTATTGATAACTGGCCTCAACGTTTAAAGGCCTGTATTGCGGCCAATGGAGACCACTTCGAATAAGCTTTTTATATTTTATATCGTTTTATATTTATGTATTAAAGTAACACACTGTAAAAGTAATAAATGTAAATAACATTAATTACTTTTACAGTGTGTTACTACCAATTAAATTTTTTTTTTTCTTTGTTACAATATTTATGGCATGACTAAGTATACATAAAAATCACCCCGTGGATACCTTTTATGTATTAAAAAAATCCGCATCAAAATCCGTTGCGCAGTTTTAAAGTTATAGGGACAGAGATGTTTTATAATATGTAGTGATATCTAAAACAGTATATTGGCACTTTCTGTTACGAATCTAGCGTTTATTTCACCCTCGAAGACCGCTCATATTAGTTCTTTGAAATTTTCATTATAAGGTTTCGACTTAAGGTTGTTTTTGTTCCCAATGCAACACCTGAACACAACACCACTAAAATAGACAATAAAACGGTAACACCAAATTGCCAAAACGAATCCCATTTTTTTTTCCTTTATTAGTATAGGCACTTTCATGTTATGAGGCTTGTATCACACGAGTGTCTCGTAAATGTGTATAAGCGTACTAAATAAAATATTAGTATGTTTATATTTGTTTTTGGTACTTAAACCTTTAACGGATTTATTATTTATCGAGCTACTAAGGGGTTTGACCTTCGTGCGAACTACCTTCCGTATTAGGTATGGGGTCGATGTCTTAGTAGTCCCCGACTCAACGAATTTGCATCTCTTATATATATGGAATATGGTGGCTGAAGCTATAATGAGGTTAAATAAGTGATTTATTAAATACTAGCTGACCTGGCAAACTTTGTTTTTTTTATGGGATAGGAGGGCAAACGAGCAGGCGTGTCACCCGATGGTAAGCAAACAAAGCCGCCCATGGACACCAGCAACACATATAGCGTTGCTGTTGCGTTGCCGACCTTTAAGGGATAGGGGATAGGAAATGATGGGGAAGGGGGGTGGGCCTCCGGGTACCTCTCTCACCGAACGCAACGAGGCATAAGCCACTTTACGTCGGTTTTCTGACAGGTTGTGGTATTTCACCAGTCGAGGCGGCCCATTTATTTACAATTTACAGCGGTTATTTTTACAGCGTTTACAATCTAATCCTTACTATATTATTCAAGAATTATACCACCCTGTTGACACCCACTATTTATAATCCGTTGCGTAGTTTCAAAGTTCTAAGCATATAAGAGGACAGGCACCGGGAAGTGACTTTATTTTGTACTATACTAGCTGACTTGCCGAAACGTTGTCTTGCCGAAAAATAAAATTTTAAAAATAGGGATTGATCGTAGGGGGTTGAAAATTTAGGGTTGCATGTATTTTTGTATCCCGTTTTATAAAAAAAAATAAGAAACAGAAATATGTCGAAAAATTTAAAAAAAAAATTGAGGGGTTAAATTAAACCCTTATGATTTAGGGGGATGAAAAATAGATGTTGTCCTATTCTCAGACCTACCCGACACTCACATAAAATTTCATGAGAATCGGTGAAGCCGTTTCGGAGGAGTTCAATTACGCACATCTAGACTCGAGAATTTTATATATTAGATAATGATAATAATTTTTATTTTAGACATTTCGAAAACTCATCGCGGGTTCGAACTGGAGATTTCTTGATTCAGAAGCGGGGTGTACTCCAGAACGAGACAACTAATATTACACTAAACTCGCTACTAAGAACCACTGGGGCTTTAGTATTTAACGCTCGTAATTCACTTTACAAATAGTTCGTGTATTAAATATAGTTGATATAATAAATTTATATCTTCAAAATATCACTGAATAGACCAGGGTAGATAATTTTTAAAACCAAAAAAAATAATAGTAGGATGAAACACATTAGAAAAGGAGGAGAATATTACAAAAATGAAAGGAAAAATAATTTACGGGCGATCTGAGGTCGGGAAGGGGGTGAGTTTTTAAGGGTAAAAAACGGTTTTTCTCGATTTCCGGCAAAACTAAAAGTCCTATGGAAATGAACTATTTGTAAAGTGAATTACGAGCGTTAAATACTAAAGCCCCAGTGGTTCTTACTACATACAAACTATAACCATCATTTTATGCGAGAACATTAACGGGGTAAGATTAAAGGATAAACGTCAAGTGCGAGCGGTACCTATGTACAGAGTTCACCTGTCTCTGCGGATAACTCATAACGCTTTGTGTACGACAGTCGACTATTGTCTATGGATGTGTTACACTTGAGGGTTGATTACTTCGATGTGGGGAACAGTGGGGGGGTTGAGAGGGTTCTAGAGCGTTTTTCTATTGCCATATTATGTACGTTATTAACCCTTCACCGACTGATCCGTGAATAATTACTCTTTTGTGTGCTATTTCTTTTAACTGGGACGACCCAGGCACACGGGTACATACGAATGTACCCGTGTGCCTGGTGACTTTGTAGGAAAACGTGGAAAGCATTTCTGGGTAATACGCTAGATTAGATTTTATTCACTATCTGGTAGTAGGTATCGTACCTACTACCAGATAGTGAATAAAATATGCCTGATACACGATAATCGGTTCGTCACCTATTTATTTCATAGGACTGAACTATATTTCCACAGCGGTAGAGCCACGCAGCTTGCTGCATGAATGGGCTGGCTCGACCGATGAAATACCACTACCACTAGAATATCAAAGTAAAGTGGCACATGTCGCTTTTCGTTTAACGAGAGAGGTCTCCAGAGGCCCATCCCTCTTCCCACATTCTGGCCTATCGCACACCATTAAAAGCCGGCAACTCAACTGTAACACTGAGTGTTGCAGGTGTCTATGGACGGCGGTAGTTGCTTATCATCAAGTGACCTGCTTGCAAGTTTGCTATAAAATGTCATAAAAAATCTTTCATTGACAAGAAAGAGATTTATCTATAGCTTTGTGTATTATTGGTAATACATAAAAATAGTATCTCTTTTCAATGCTTCAGAATAGAAAAAAAAGATATCAGAGTGCCGAATTACACAAAACAAAATAATAATGTGACCGTTTGTTTACGTGAATGAATGTTTTTTCTTCCGCGAGCAATATCTGCCGAGCTCGTTCGAAAACTATTTTAAGCTCGCTGTTCATTATTAACAGCCATAACGAGAGCGGTTTATTACTTGGCGCAACTAAACTGTGAAAAGCTAGGTGGTGATTATTAATTATACTCACTAATTGCGTTTAAAACTTGGGCCTAATGTGTTTGTACGAGTTGTTTATGTACCGGTAAAACTTGTACACATCCGTTTCGCCTGTAGGTAGTTAAGTATATTTATACTATAATGCGTACTAAAACAAATATTGTACTAAAATGTTTGTGTTGTTTCCGTTGTTTCTGTTGTTGTTAAAACCGAGCTTGTGTTTGTCTGACTTGTCGGTGAAGATAGGCGACCGGTTACGCATCACCATTCGACACTTTCGTCATCGGCGCGCATTCGACGGGTTGAATGATATCAACAAAATTTAATGAACGAATGAGTGAGCTGAAAATCTAATTGAATATAATATTCATCATTTGCCTTTTGAGGTCCACTGCTGGACAGGCCTCCCCCATAGAGCGCCACAACTGCTGGTCCGTTCACTCATGGGGGGTTTTTGCCATAATCGCCACGCTTGGCAGGCGGGTTGGCGATCGCAGTAGGCTGTATTTTGTTGAGAGAGAATGCTGCTGCCCATTTTTCCAGCCTTTTCCCTTAGTCGCCTTTTACGACACCCACGGGAAGAGATGGGGTGGCAGTATTCTAAGCCGGTGCCACACAGGCAATGTAATATTATTATATTTAAATTGGGAATAGTTTGAATTGTGTTAAAATGTTTGTTTCTATACAATTAATTAATTAGTAGGTAAATCTAGTTCTTAGACTGAAAATATTCGTAAAAATATATAATAAAAGTAAGAGAACACGGGCCTGATTTTGTTTGTTTGTACTTTTGTATGCCCTCCTCGAAAACTATTCGATGGATTTTTATATGCTTTTTGAAGATCGATCGCCATTACCGTGGAACGCGTCTGGGCTTTGTTTTATTAATTAAAATCTGTTGACGAGATAAGAAAGATTATTAGTAAATGAAAATTCACATTTTGCTCCAGTTGTTTCTTCAGATGTAATCATTGTATTACAGAATTTGTAATTCTAATCAAAACGGTGAAATGTTCGTTACGCAAACTGTAACTACTACAATTAAATATTTGGGTTATTATTATTATTTTATTATTATGTAATTAGTGTTTATAATTGTTTTACAAAAACAAGAGATGTATGTAATGTAATTATTGTAACCGGTAATTCACGGTCCACGGTATGAACACACGAGGCTGAATTAGTATGATGATTATCTTAACTACGAAATATATCCCAGATGAGTGTGGTAGAGACACACAAAACTTCTCGGAATATCAACGTAAAGTGGCTCATACCGCATTTCGTTCTGTGTGGTAGGTATCCCATTTCCCTTCCTTATCCTATCCTAAAGGATTTCAACGCAAGTGTGACCCACTCGATGTGGCAGATGTCCATGGACGGCATTGGTCGCTTACTCTTCTCTCTAAAAGAAAAAGAATAGACATAGAGAAGAAATTGTTTTGTGCTTCGAAGCGAAGTGATGCGAAGTGAGGCGAAGTGCGCGACACCGACAAACATCCTTTTCAGAGACACACAATGTAATAATATCCTTTTGATCAAATGTGAAAAGGCGACAGGTGCTCGCAGCGTAATCTTGAAATCTTTCTGTGAAAAATCTGGCACGAGATTCTTCTAGCTGAATTATAATATGGAATGCACGGATCTGTCAACATGTCCGCTGCTAGATGGCGTGGGGGTACCTACGTACTCTGAGGTTATATGTGAACGTATCTTAGTTCCTATTGGAGAATGTTTTCAGAATGGGATGCATGTAGATATTTGAAAAGGTTTTGTAGGTGTTTTATTTTATAAATTTGCAATATATTCTTGTTTGTGAATTGTCATATCTTTATTCTTCTGTAAGTGTGTTCTCTCTCTGTGTATATACACATAATATAATCGATAGCCGGGTTATATTTACAAATAAGCCAAATATAATAAATATTTGTAAATTTAAACCATTATCAAAAAATCCACTTGAATATACAGAAATAAAATAATTCAAATCGATCCAGCAGTGTAGAATAAAATTAAATATTCGTTCCAATGGTTTGTTCTTAGATAAAAATATGTTTTTAAAATTAAAGATTAATAAATTTACTATATTTTTTAAACGGTTTTATTTAGCTCACCCCGTTTGTTTTTATCTTTCATAACATTCTTAATTTGTTTAATATCTTAATAATAATAATATGTTAGACACAATAGACACAGCGCTAACAACAACACAGCAAACTAAGCTACTTAATACTTGTGCTATGGATACTAGATAACGGATATTAATACATATATACTTTTTTTGTACATATACATACTTATAATACACCGAAAAACCCCTAGACGCCGTACAAACATTCGTGTATGTCACAAATATTTGTACTCGGGTGGGGATCGAACCCGTCAACCTCGATTCTGCAGCCGGTTGTTTTGCCCACCAATGCACCACGAGGCTCATCAAATTGTCAAATTACGCGCTTGGTAGATCATGCAGCACAGCGCCTGTTGGCTCCGCTAGTTCTTTTTGAATCTTGTCATAAATTTGCGCATTTACTATGTATTTTGAACCTTAAGTTTGAATGCTATAAAAATTTGTTAGCTTAGTAAATACTTGATATTATTATGGATAGTTTTTAATACACTTTTTTCAATCAATTCTTTAAAAGTTACTATTAATATTGGTTTTGTATATTGTGTGTATCATTACCTCCGATACGATAAATAGAATTTGGATTTTGTGTAATAAAGCTATAACACAGCCCTTTCCCGTGGGTGCTGTGGGGCGGAAGGAAGCATCGACCTTTCCTGTGAGACGGCCACCCCATATGGCCACCAATACGGTTAATATTTGTCCTCTCCGATGGCATTAACAGGTTGAATTTATTTATTGGTATTGTTCAAAAGTATTTTGTTCAGCTGGTTGCGCACACCAGTTCTACGTAACAGTATTTTAATTAGAATTGTCAAGTTGAATTCGAACGATTTATTCCGTCATACCCCACTGCAAGTATGGTCGGCACAACATGTCACCTTTTCGAACTAGCTATGTTGTCAAAATATTTGGCTGTCATTTAATGGCCTTGCGTTCTCCTCGGGAATGTTTTCGTTGGTGGGATATGACGGGGGTGGTAGAAGATTCATTCACAATTTGTGTGTCAATCGTGTTCAACAAATTTCTTTGGAAGTTTTAGACGCCCACCATATTGGTAGAAGCCGAGTCATGCACAGTCACCCGTATTAATGAAAAGCAATAATAAAGTTCTGAGTTACGAGGTTAAGCTAAGATTGATATCTCTCTGAACGACTCACTGAATGCTTTCACAGTCGTCTTACTACTCTGCGTATTTTTTTTTTTGTGATTCTTAAATTACTCTGTACATAAAAAGAAATTATGACTACATGGAAAGTTTTAAGTTTAAAAAAAATCCATTTCGACTTGTCTGTTTAAGGTGTTTATTTCTTATCGCTATTTACTAAAATACCTGTATGGTTTTTTTTTAATTTATCCGTACAATTAAATGTGATCGCAATTAAAAATTGTATATATTTTAAAACAAGTTTCATCCATGTGTTTTTACAGGATTAATCTAAAACTTTGTCTCTAGTTTTCCACAAGGATACGGTTTAATACATACATACATCACTTCACGCCAAATCCCTAGCGGGGTAGGCAGAGAGAACGGAGCGCCATAAGGCACGATTCTTACACGCCTCACTCGCTTCGTTGACTTTCATAACTCTTTTCGTGAACGCGCGTCGATTTCTGCGGCTCCTAACATCACCTTCATCCAGAACACGTTCTATTTGGACAATTATTTATTATTATTAATTATTTCGTAACAGTTTAATACTAAACAAATCCCGATGCGGTTTTTAGAAGCCGATTAAGCGGCACTAAAAATTATGAAGAAACTTCGTTCCATAAAACTTATTTATTGATCTAAGCTGTGATTAACGACTAGTGTAAATATAGAGAGAAAATATTTCTTTTTTTAACATAACTACACGCCTTTTTCTACCCAAAGGTGTAGACAGTGGCTGTTAAAGCCTCGACTCATCGAATTGATGTCCAAAATGGAATAGGTCGCGAAATTATTGCCATACACCGGGCACAAAGTTGTCAGTCATCGATAAGTATGTTATCACTTCAAATGCTGAATAAACCTACGACTTTTGAATCAGAACCAGAGAGCTCGACCACTTGATCACCGAGACTAATACACAAAAACCAATATAGTATAATGTTTATTTCAACTATCACATTTTATTTTGATAGTAGAAGACACTTGTCTTCCACTATCATAATCATCATTAGCCTTTCGAGGTCCACTGCTGGACATAGGCCTCCCCCATAGAGCGCCACAACTGCCGGTCCGCTCAAGCATGGGTTTTTGCCATAATCGCCACGCTTGGCAGGCGCGTTGGCGATCGCAGTAGGCTGTATTTTCTTGAGAGAGAATGCTGCTGCCCTTGTTCTAGCTTTTCCCTATCAAATCAAGTCAAACAGATTATCCAATTTTAAGAAAAAACAAATCAAAGGCTTTTTCAGCCACCTCTTGCTTTTAATTCCAGCCAGCTTACGCGCTGATTTGCATATTAATATTTTCAAGTACTAATTTCAGCTAATCAAATTCACTCTAAATTCGATTTATCAACCACTATTTCCGTTTAGTCAGTCATGAGTAGTCTAGACAAGCTGAAATTAGTCGTTCGAAATATGAATTCGCTGGGCAGCGTGTCAGCTGGCTGGAATTGAGTTCATAATACTCTAGCAGATCGCTATGATGATATCGCAGACAAAACAACGCTGTCTGATATACACTTTAATAAGATAAAACAACCTACTATTCCCTCCAGGGGTTAATTAGATCTTTAATTAGATTTGTTTTTTCCGTTTCCAAAGATAGGTTATCCGGGAATCCGCTGTTTACATTCTGTTTAGTAGTAAGCTAACTACACGTAAGGGAAGATTGGATTACTTTGTTAAAAATAACACACGTTAGTTAGTTAGCTCAAAACAATCGTTAATGTTTTATTGAAATCGTCATATATTTTTACCATTCAGGATTTTGTTTTTTTTTTCGTTAATTTATTTTTTATTTTTCTAATTCTGTGTCCCCGCACTAGACTCGGACACGTTCTGTACCAGGGCGAGATAATCACATGGATGGATTAAGGTTACACACGTACATATATAACTTCACCTTAAATCCCTTGCGGGGTAGGCAATGAGAACTGAAATTTGTTTTTGGTTTTATAAACCGCATAAATATTTACAAATAGCGGCTATATTGTGTACATTGCGGGATCTTTGTGTCTATATCGTTCGTCACTAAATGAGCTAACACTGAAAGAATTTTTTAAATAGGACCAGTAGTTCCTTAGTTATAGTTATAGTTCCTTATTGATTTCAACAACAAAAAAGGTAATATTATATTTGTATAGATTTAATACGTTTTTGTCGATTGTTATAGACAAATATGTGGGACTTGTTACCTTCACACCTTTAGTATTCAAACTTATAGGCGATATGTAATGTGTATTACCTGCTATTATTTTAATGAATGAACCAAAGCCTACTTATAAAACTTTTCCCTCTTCTAAAGGCTTGCTATTGTTATGTGTATAGATAAGCAAAAGTACACAATATATCAAGTGAGTACCTATCTCAATAGCCAATGTACACATTTATTTGTGTATTGAGTGGTTGCCATTCATGCGCGCACCCACTTAATAAATACCGCATTCGTTATTTCACGCCGACGTAGTTACTGAGTACTGTTTTTATTTTTGTTTACTTTTATTTATACAGAACCCGCTGTGAGTTGATCGAACGTGTCTCCATCCCTAGCAGGGTTATGAAATGCAACTTTATTTTCTGATTTACATTGTGAGATTTTTATTTAAAAAAAATATAGTTTTAATCTGTTGTGACCAGAGGTGATAAGTCTGATATGCCTCGATTTTCAAGGCATACCTTTGGATTCCCGAGGAGTGTTGGCGTCGGACAGGCGTCCATAGCCAAATCATTTGACAACATAGATAGGTCGAGCCCACTTAGAGTGGAATAAGAGCAGGAAAATTATGATAAAATATGTCATGGTTTACAATTTGTAAATTATCTAACGATCTAATAGGGAGAGATTGAAATCACAAAGTCGCCGCGTGTAATGTTAAGGTAACATATTATAGAGACTTGATACAACCGGCAGTGGTTATTTTTGTGTGGGATATGGGGGAAACGTGCGAACGGGTCACTTGAAGGTAAGCGACTTACACCGCCTGTGAATATCTGAAACTTCTACCCGGAACACGTTTGTCTACCTCTCGAAGATGCAGCCATGTGTGATAAGTATCTATGACTAAAACTTTGTGCCCCGTATGGCAATAGGTTCGTCACCTATTGGGTGACCATTTGGGACGTAATTATAACAGCGAGTCGAGGCTTAACGGCCACTGCCTACACCTTCGGGTAGAAAAAGTAGTGATGATGTTGATGTTATGTTATTTTAAGTTTTTCGGTGTCCATGAAAATTATGTCTGGAGCCATAAAAGTCGAAGAAGCGAGTGAGGTGTGTAAGAATCGTGCCTTATGCTATGTTCTCTCTGCTCACCGCGCCAAATCCCTTGGCGTGAAGTTACAATTACAACATATTCCCTATAACAAATGTGTTATTAATTTATAACATCCGCCAACCCTGTCGCGAGATGAATATTCGCGCTGCATCGAATACTCTTGATATGTTTATCCCGCTCAAATATATTTATGTTTACTGTATTGTATTGTATTGTATTGTATAGTACAATAGTACAGGACAAGCCGCGTGGGAAATCAGCGAATTGATATTTTTCCCAGTGGGCAATTCAATTAATATAGATCCGAATTGATTCGCTCCAAAAACACTGGTTATATTCGTATATATACTTATACAGATTGAGTTAATTATTGCTATGTTTTTTTAGACAGGCGCTTCGTTATTCAAAGCCATAGATATAAGAATAATAGATCGGAAATAGTCACCCAAACAACGAGACCAAAAATGGGTTGTTGATGTGTGAGTGACTTATCAATGTAAGCGTAGAAAGTGCCTCCAAGGGTGAACTTTTACTTAATTATTGTTCATGTGTTGAGTTATATACATCCTGAGAATCGCTTACTCGCGGTCGCGCTGTCAGTGATGATTATTAGTATATTTTTAATGACATGTGCCGTCTACTTCAGTCTATGATAAATCTATGTTTAAAGCACTTTTTTATGGGATAGTGTGCATCAGGCAGGCGTGTAAACTTAAGATAAACTAACGCCGCCCATGGACACCTGCAACACGGCTAGTATTACAGTTGCGTTGCAGGCCTCTGATATGTGAAAGGGAAGGGGTCGCAAGTGGGATGCGAAGGAATTAAAATAACAGTATTTTGATTGCAACAAAAAGAGGAGACTTAAAAACCGACGAGCGTGTATGATAACAGTTATGAATCGTGTTTTATGGAGCTCTGTCCTCTCTGCCTGCCCCGCAAGGGACAGACTTGGCTGTGTGTTATTTTGTATCAAATACAATTTTTGTTGAAAATTATTGATTTTACATTTACCTCCAATACTGTTTAATTACGTTTTTTTTTGTTCTTTTTAGATAGTAATAAATTATTAATTGATTATATGTATTACCAAAAATTAAAAAAGTTTGTTCATCAATAAATAATAATACAAGGTCTTACACTGAATATAGTAATTTTAACATTAAATTATAAATAAATTTAACGAAGCTAGAAAGTTAAAAACTTTTGTCATTATTCATATAAAATTGCAGCTGTAATTATGCGGTGAATCATTATGAAGTATTTAACTTTAGTTCGTGTTGGTAACTACTACTTATCGTATGGGTTGTATTTACTGCACGCCATTTAATTCTATCTATGAATATTTAATAACACTGTAAATAAAATATTTAGGAATGTTTTAGTATTTAGTAGTAATAAATATACGTAGCAAACGTGTTTGATAGTTTAAAGTCAGTGACAAAATATTAGGAAAAGTTTTCAAACCGCCGCTCGCAATTATCTTTGTTTCACCCGAATCTTTTATCAGCGTCTATTGTTTACATCTAAGACCATCAATATAGAAAGTCCTCAACCACTATTAATATGACTCTAATACTTTTTTTGCTGTTTTGTATAATTCTGGAGTTTGAATTTGAACTCTAACCCCTCTCCCTTTTCCATCCCACTTTCGCACCATCCCCTATCCCATTATAAAGGCATAAAACGCAACTGTAGCACCATCTGTTTTTTAAGTGTCCATGGGCGGCGTTAGTTGGTTACCATCGGGTGACACGCCTGCTCGCTTGCCCTTCAATTTTATAGAAAAATACATTGAAGATTTTGCAATGTTGGAAATTGACAGTTGTTGACTAAAAAAAAATAATTCTGTAGATATGTAAGTTATAACTGTTTAAAAGAGACTGACACCTCATTACGCCATGTCTATCAAAGCGAAGGAAATTCACCTCAATTTATTTCACGAGTCTGACTAACTTTTTATTTTTAGCTACATATTGTATTTTTTATTCGCAATGTTCTTCTTGTAATGTGATGTTCCGTCCATTTTATTTCCCGCCGGATGGGCTCACGCCTGTGGCTCGGTTCGAGGAAACAAAGCCATTTCCTAGTCATCGCCGATCGGTGGCCACTAGAGACGCTTACATGCCCCAGAAAGCTTTCCTCCACCGCCCGCACGTCTACCCTGACATGTGATGTCTTATTAATTCTCGCAGTTTTTATTTGTTTTGCTCCTAAGTTGTTGTTACTGTTGTTCTTTTTTTGGATTGCTCTAATTGGCTTACAACATGATTTGACATTAAACAATATATCGTGTTGTGACGAATGTATATAGATTTTTAGATACGCATTTTCTTGTTCAAATTTAACGTTACCATTTTGTTGATTTTGATGGAAATAGGCTGTAGAGTCTTAACGCCCTAAATAGTCACCGTCACATTTAGTCATACCTACACAATTCACAACGTTGTCATATAAATTTATCACACGTAACTGCCGTAAAGAATTCCGAAGTCAAGTTGCCTGACCTCCAGACATATTTGTTTCCGCGGACACACTGCCTTCACCTTTTCTTCTTTTGAAGGTGCGTATGTAGACAGGTAAATATATTTTTCTCAAGAATGATCGCCTCGTAAGTCATTCCGCCGTTATCGCATTTATACCCATATATTTCAAACAAGGACGCGCGAGTTTCTAAGACGTGACGATTCAACATTCCCACTGAGTTTGACATCCGCAATGTTTATTGCCATCCATATTCGGGGCCTCGCCTCTCTTTTGTGGAAAATCTTTTTGTGCTGTAATTTATCTAATTTGGAACAAAGCGGATTATAAGCGGGAGGGTGGTGGTTTGTTTGAATATTTCTTGATACATTTTTTTTGTTTGTTTTTATTTCCTTTTTTTCAGCGAATTGTTTGTAAACCTTGCTGAAAATCTACCTATTTTGTCAGTTTTGTATTCGGCAGACTAATAACGGAATAACATATTTTAAACCTTTTCAGTCCCGCAATACATGCCAGTAGTAGTAACGTTCTTAAGAATACGGTGCAATTGTTATCTAATACTAAAGACAGAAATATTTATGTTTTTAAGAGACAGGGGACAAATGAGCAAGGTGATCAGCTAATGGTAAGCAACTAGCACCTATAAAATCTTGACCAAAATATTGTTGATCACTGGTATTACAAGATTTTCGTTTGCGCTTTTAAACAATGTTATCACGAATCGAGCATGAATCTCATTTTAATTCGTCTACCTGCAAAGCATGTCCAATGAGAATATAAAAAATATTATTTGTAAAAGTCTAATCACGTGAAAATAAACAAGGCACCTGCCCCTTAGTATTTTAATTAAAACAGAAGTGAGCTGTCTGTCGTCTGAATACATTTCATCTGCGCGGTCTGGCTCCAGGTCTCACAACTTGAACATCACTGCTGCCGACCCTGTAGTGAACTGCGCTCGTACAATTAGTTCAGCTCACATAGAACACATTACAATAACTGGATATCCCGCTTCCAAATGAATATTCCTTCCACAAGTAGTCGAGATCCTCCTCCTTTCTTTCATTAAAACTTTTCTGTAACTCACACAGCTCTTGAATATTTACAACACTTCAGCGAATTTGAACGTGGCTTGCAGCTAATGAATCGAGATTATCATATTGGTGTTTTTTATTAATTATTTGTGCGGATCCTGTGTGCCTATATGACTGAAAAATTTGTACCTGATGTCTGGCAACATGCTCGCCATTGTTATATTACTCGCATCTTAAAAATTCCCTGAAGTTTTAAATGCAGATTGTATATTGAACATTACGTGAGTTATTTTTTTGTATCAATTAAACCCAGATATAATTTTACTCAAACTACGTTTATGCTGGTAATTGAAACTTCAACAAGAAATACAAAATGTTTGATTACGCGGTTAGTTCAGGCATCCCTAGGCAGTCATAATAAGGCATATACATATCTATTACGCAAACAAAAATACTCCTATCTCTCTCCAGTTATTTCTAATAAAACTTTGAACTCTAACAACAATATCGCTTTAACCATACTCAAATGTTTTCTTATAACAATGCTCCGTCCTTGCTACTGTTTACATTGGAAGTCTGTGCGTTTTGTTTGTGCTAAGTTAAAGAGTCAGAATCTGAGCGGATATTTCTCTGACAACTTGGAAAGTACACAGAGTAAAAGAAAATACATTTGTTTTACTTAAAACTCTTCTACACGAAGGCAAGTATTATATTTGTGTGGTAGAAATAAGTTCTGTCTATCCATTGTAAGCGATTCGTGTTTACAAGGTGGCGTGTGAAATGTGAAGTTCGTTCAGTCGAATCGTCCGTTGTGTGGACAACTTCACAACGATGTGAGATATTTTCCATTTGTAAAAGTCTGAAGTTTGAACGTTGAATTGAAGAGTTCCGGCATTTCACAGCTTGGATTTCCAAGAATTCAATATTATGGATATAATATGTCATTCGCTGTGTGATGATAAAAATAGTTTACAAATTGTTAACAGGTGGTTTCATCTTTGACAAAATTACTATATTATTCTTCTCTATGTTATACGAGAAAGTTTTAATTATTTTAAGTACTCCTTATGCTATGTAACGTTTTGTAAGGATATAATATGTATTGAAAAACATTCTGAAGTGAAACACTTTTAAAAGAACTTGTTGGGATTAGATTTCGTTTAGATAGGGATATCAGAATCTTATAAAAGTGGCTCTTGACGCGTTTTTTTTTCTGTGAGAGAAGTATCCAATGGTATACCCCGATATCCCCGCCCTTTCTATTCTTCTGCCTATCCCATATTAAAAACCAGTATTTGTAACCCTCTCAATGTTACAGGTGAGCGCCTTTAGTTGCATCCTACCAGATGACTTGCTTGCTTGTTTGCCCACTCTCACATAAAAAGTGAGTAAGGCTCGTTTGCTAGAAACGAGCAATTGGTACACAACAAACAATTATTTTGCGATCAATTGGATGCAAATTAACGATACAGTTTGTCATCACAAGTACTCGTGTTTCAATAGTCAGTCAGCCAGTCGATGTGTCGGTTACTTGCGCATGGACGGAGACCGATTGTCCTCTCATTTGTACCGATTGTGCCTCGCGAATTTATTATGTCGTGTCCGATGTAGGCGCCATTAAGATAATCTCTCGTTCGACCATCACTATCATACATTATCGAGTGCACACACTAGTCTGTACTCGGGTACTGTCGATATCGATATTTTGCTCGTTCATTGCGCTTTAATTGGACCATCACTGCGAGCTTATTGTATGTATTCAATTGTAATTGAAAATGTAAAAAGCTGATTGCAAAAGCGGACGATGTAGGAGACGAGGACGGCCACGACACACCTTCCATGACCAAATAGTTTTGGAGGAAAGTGATGTTAGGAACCGTAAAAATCGACTCGCGTGCATGAAAAGAGTCATGAAAGTCAACGAAGCGAGTAAGGTGTGTAAGAATCGTGCCTTATTGCGCGTGAAATTATGTATATATGTATAAATATGATATTTCTACATTTTTTCGAGCCGGCCCATTCATGCAGCGAACTGCTTGGCTCTACCACTGTTAAAACCACCTGTACCATTTATATCAAACGTATGTAGGCTGTAACTTAGGTTTTAATTTAATAACGCTACTTGATGTCCGACCTAGCGTAGACGAACCTAATTGTAATTCTAAGTCTTCGCATAGCTTATTGCCAACATTTAAACCCCGACCTTCAGCAAATGGGTAAGTAGGTAGTAGGAGTTACGCAGGCATTCCGGCTTATGATTATAATGAACGTAAATCCTTTTAACTGAGCGTCTGGGTTGTAAAATAAAGAGTTGGGGGTCAGTAGGTCACTCGTCTCTCTCTCCACTCGATGGTTGGCAAATCTCGTAACTTTATTGTTGACGACATTAAAACGTGTCCCCCCTTTTCCCAACGAACGGTCGTGCGGGTTCTGATACCATAGTAATTTCACTTTTAACGACAATAATGCTCTTAAGTTAACAGTTTCATTATATTAGTTGTACATTTAAACTGTAGATATTAAGTAGAAGAGTAATTGGCTCACTATTTTTTTTTTTATGGGATAGGAGGGCAAATGAGCTGGCGTGTCACCTGATGGTAAGCAACCAACGCCGCCCATGGACACCGGCAACACATATAGTGTTACTGTCGCGTTGCGGACCTTTAAGGGATAGGGGAAAGGAAAGGATGGGGAAAGGGGGCTGGGCCTCCGGGTACCTCTCTCATCGAACGAAACGCGGCATGAGCCACTTTACGTCGATCTTCTAAGAGGTCGTGGTATTTCACCGGTCGAGCCGGCCCATTCATGCAGCCAACTGATTGGCTCTACCACTATAACCACTAACCCAAAAGTAGATGATTGTCAACAGTTTTTAATATTATTAAATATGAAAGTTAAACCTAATTTATCTTGCTTTAATTTCTAGGCCCTGATTGCAGTTTCTTATCTACACAAATAGTAAAATGTTTTTTTTTTTACTATTTGTTCTTTTATCGGAGTACAAGTACCTACGTCCAGCTAGAAAAAACAATTTTAGTCTATGTTACATCTGAACAAAGTAGCTTTCTAATGGCGGAGGAATTATTAATATCGACCGATTACTTTGAAAGTTTATCGATTACAAATAAACATTAATTTTCTTTAGAATGTTTGTGTAGTTTTAATTTCAAATTGCTAGAAATCCTCAGTAACATCGATATAGGTATATGCTTATTAATAGTCGGGTAGTGTGGTTGTGGTTAAGTTTGGGTAATTCGGCTGCATACCGCAATTCATACCTTAACAATTCAAACTTTGACTGCCATTATCCATGCATGGATGATACACTGATATGCCAGAGGGATAGTCGTGTGATGTGAACTGCTTTTGGTTTGTGTATTAATATATATCTTAATTAATAGGTAATTGGAAGTAGATTTAGTTCTTGAAAAAAAACAACAAAAATTCACGCCTTTTCCTACTCGAAAGTGTGGCCAGCGGCTATTAAGCCTCAGACCTCTACTCGCCTCAACTCACCTATTGGACCACCGAGATATTGCACTCATTTTCATTGTACAAATACATTATTTTGTTTATAGATATGCAGTATAAGACAGTATTACTTTACGATATTACTTCCTAATATTGAAAAGTATAGTCATTATTACCTTTTTTTTTATTGGATAGGAGGGCAAACGAGCAAGCGTGTCACCTGATGGTAAGCAACTAACGCCGCCCATGGACACCAGCAACACATATAGTGTTACTGCTGCGTTGCCGACCTTTAAGGGATAGGGGATAGGAAAGGATGGGGGCGGGGGGTGGGTGGACCTCCGGGTACCTCTCTCACCAAACGAAACGCGGCATGAGCCACTTTACGTTGGTCTTCTGAGAGGTCGTGGTATTTCACCGGTCGAGCCGGCCCATTCATGCAGCGCACTGCTTGGCTCTACCACTTTTAAAATACCTTATATAGTCTAATGAAATATTTGTTCCTAAATGAGTCCATTCCCCATGTAAGGGTACCTATTTAATATACATTGATTAGAATATATTAAATTCTTAATGTATCAAACTAAGAAACCAAAATATTCCCCATAATATATCCAACTCACTTACTTCAGAGAGATTGTTACTAGTGTAGTAGTTGTGTTCAGGACTTATCTAATTAAAGTCAGTACTTTGTCTCAATATAGCACCTGCCACTCTTTTCTTTTCGCTCTCCCCCTCTTGACTCACACTGAGTTCTGCTTTTGTTGTTTGCAAATGAGTTTCTTCACGGTTCTCTTCAGCGGCGGATGACTTCACCGACACACCTGCTTATCCTCGTTACTTATTGTGCTTTCATTCCCTTGCGTCTTAAGAATGGTGTCTTTATTATAATGGTTCTTATTATCGTTTTCTGGGGGAAGTTGATGTTAGGAGCCAAAAATCGAAAGTCAAAAATCGAAGCAATGTCAACGATATGAAAGTCAACGAAGCGAGTGAAGGGTGTAAGAATCGTGCCTTATGGTGCTCTGTTCTCTCTAGGCCATCCCACAAGGGATTTGGCGTGAAGTTATGTATGTATTTATGTATAGTTCTTAATTGCAGTGATGGACGTTCGCAGGTGAACAGAACAGCTTTTATTCTTTCTAAGGAAATGAGATTACGTGTCATCGTATTTTATTTATGTCGTAAAGGTTTTTTTACTCTTCTAATCCAACAACAGTGTTTTATTTTTTTACGTTATATTTGAAGTAACAAGTGTATCGCCTTCACGTTATAAAGACGCATATAAACGGTAAAATGTCGTTCTGATTTTACAAAGAAAGACATTTTCATAAAGTAAATACATATTACGATTGTGTCTGTCGGTGCTCTAAATTTAATTCGTGCAATCTACTACCCCTATTTATTGGCCGTCGGCCAAACGACAATGATGGCTGGTGGTTTTTCACTTTGCTCCAAGTAAAATAATTTTTACATAATTTTATTTTTTTTATGCTATAGGAGGTAAATGATCAGGCGTGTCACCTGATGGTTAGCAACAAACGCCGCCCATGAACACCTGAACACATATAGTATACTGTTGCGTTACCGGCCCTTACAGTAGGATATGGTCGGGATCGGGAGTAGGATGGGTAGAGATAGGGAAAGGGGTTGGGCCTCCGGATACCTCTCTCATCGAGTGAAATGCGGCAAAAGCAGCTTTACGTCTATATTTTGACAGGTGATATTTCACCGGTCGAGCCGGCCCAATCATGCAGCGAACTGCGTGGAGTATCACTGTTAAAATGAATTCATCGCAATCTGTATTCGTAGTCTTTTGAAAGTTTTGACTGTCTATCGGGTAAAGGCCTCTGACAGTCCTCCCAATAAGAAAAAAATAAAGGATGTTTGACATACCTCTCTCTCTCTTGTCTTAATAATGTAACATAACTTTACGACTTTTTCTACCCGAAAATGTAGGCAGCGGCTGTTAAGCCTCTTGTCGCCTTTATATTTATGTCCCATATGGAATAGGTGTCGAACCATACCGGACACAAAGTTTTCAGTCATCGATATTTATCTCACATAACTTACGAAAAGAATTTCGAAAAGTCCTTGGTGTGCGCTAAGATTCGAACCCGCGACCTCTTGATTCAGAAGCTGGATGCTCGCCCACTGGGCCACCAAGACTAGCTAACTCTTGTATTAATATTAATTATAATACTCGTCGTAAATTTAAAGTAATCGTAGAATTGTCCTCAGGCACAATTCTATACAAGTTCTGTGCGATTAGTGTTGACGCTTTGCGGGACGAGCGTTATGGTTTTAATTTAACTAAGTACCGGTACCGGTGTTAGCCGGGGACGGTGTTGGCGCACATTGTTGTTACTGCACACTGCAAATAAACTTGTTTATTTTGCATTTGTTGGAGCCGTCTGCAAATATTATATCGTTGAGATGTGCCCACTACGCTCTATGTAAGGTACTGTGTTTTGTTTGTTGTAGATTTAGATATTTAATGTTATTTAATTACAGAAGAGTCATCTCAGTGGTCTAGTATTTTCAACGTTCCGGTTTGGATTACACGGTCTTTGGTTCCGGTCCGAATGTTATATGCGATAAATATCGACGGCTGACGATATCCACTCGGCTCGATTCGAATCCGAAAACGTTTTATTTTATATAATAGTCCGTTTAAAATGAAACGCTTCGGGTTCTATAGTTGCATAATTTATTCTCTATATATATATATAATGTACTCACACGAGGCTTAAAACCCGACATTCACAAAATATTTAACACATTTCACAGGCTTTTGAAATATTCACAGGCGGGTATTTTCTTCTATTTCGGAGTTTAAAATTTTAATAAAATCTATCGAACAAACATGACCTTTCCGAGATTTTACTGGACTTGTTGGAATGTGAATTATATTGTATTGTTTTAAAACACATTTTTATTAATGTTACGTATATATATTTCGAGCCTTTTTTATTTTCTTTCCCCTAGAGTTTATCCTATTTGTTAGAGAAGATTGGCATTGCCCTTTTTGTGGGAAAGGGGGCAAGCTAGCTAATTTAGCCTCTAAAACCTCTCTCACCGAACTAGCGAGGCACGGTTTACTTAACGCTACTATTTTCTAAGAGGTCGGGGTATTTCACCGGTCGAGCCGACTTGTTCATGCAGTGAACAATGTGGCACTATGAGCGTGACAATACTGCTTGCCTTCTGAGCATGTTACCCGAAGACCTTGACGTAATGATATGCACTTATAGAATGTTGCATACACAACTATATTTTTTGTAAGTAACACTCGATTTTAAATTTTATTTAACCTAGACCTGTGCCAATAAACTGGAATAAGCTGACTTAAGCTGACCCGGTGTCTTTTGTTCCGCATCAAAATTAACTTTTACAGTGTTTACAATTAAAGTGCCAGATCTCGAAAATTATCACTTTTTCTTTATTAAATTATACATGCAAACCGCGTTGACATCCTCTTATCTATTAAAAAAAATTGCATCAAAATCCGTTGCGTAGATTCAAAGATCTGAGAGCATATCAGGGGACAGACAGCCGCGAGCCACTTTATTTCATACTATGCAATAATGATATTATTTATTTAAATAATTTTTTATAGCCAGAATCAGTGGCAACCCTATTATAAAGACACAAAAGTGGTACAGCCATTAATGCGAGTGGTGGTAGTGTACACGGTGCGGTGTAATTTGCGACCACACTGTCGATGAGTGCTACAAAATGCCTGATAATGCCCCACCATCATTAAAACCTGCGGATTATTGGGAAAAGAGTGGAAAATCATCAGTATTAACAAAGAGTATTATCGGTATATATGAACTCTGAAATTAGGAGTCAAAGTGCTTAATCCGTCATCAAGAAGAATTATGATGCGAAATATTGACTTCATCATATATACATAATTTCACGCCAAGTACTTTGCGCCAACTCCTACATCCATCCTCTTTGACATTGTATATGACTGCTTAGTAAATTTTACGTCGTCCAATCTTTCAACCTACTCTAGTACGCTGTCACACGCTACTAATGTCAACCCATAAAAGTCATGTTATAAATTTTGTTACAAGTTCCAGAATTTGTTTACTTTTGGTGTCCTGGATTATACATTTTGCTTCTCGTGATAGAATCACATCTAGGTCCATAAGAAGTCATCTGGCGTATCAAAGCATAATTACAGCTACCTACACCTTCTATTTGGTAGAGTCATGCAGTTCGTTGCATGAATAGGCCGGCTCTAACGGTGAGATATCACGGCATCTCAGAATATCTATCCACCCCCTTTCTTTTCCATCCTACTCCCTTAAAGGCTAGCAATGCAACTGTAACAGTATCCGCGTTATAATTATCTTTGGGCAGCAGTAGTTGCATACAATCAGGTAACTGCTCGTTGCTTGTTTACCCTCCTATTCCATAAAAAAATGGCGTGAAGTTACAAAAAAAAAAGTGTTTCAAAATTTCCTAATAGGTTTATATTATAGAAAAGAAAAGAGTAGTAAGGCCGAGTCACGACCAGAACACGTTCCGCGTGTCAATTATCGGGTAATTTTGATAAGAAATATTGACAGTCGTGACTTTTAGGAAGTCTCCCCGAGGAATACCTTTTACTGTAAATATCACGCGCGTCATTCCGCTATATTCATTTCTCGACTTTTCTATACCTTCATGCTGACAATACTTGGCAATTTTGGCAGGGTTTGCACGTTTCTTGGAATGATACTTCATTCGCACGTGGAAACCCTGCCATTAAGCCTGGCTGTCAAATATCGGGCACAATTCTAAGCTATAATTTTCTAGTTCTCACATAGAACAGGTTTTTTTAAGATACAGATTTAGAATTGTGCTACCCGGTGATGAGTAACTAACAGCGCCCATGGACAACTGCTGCACCGAAACTGTTGCAGTCGCTTTGCTGGAGTTTGAAATGAGGTAGACAAGAGGTTGGAAGTGAGTTGTGAAGGGGAGAGGGGGGAAAGGTTGGTCCTCCGGATACCTCTTTCATCGATTTAAACACGGCAAGAGCCACTTTACGTCGATATTCTGAGAGGTCGTGGGGTTTTCTTCATTCAGCTATCTGCGTGGCTCGACCATTGCTTAGATCAAGATGTTAGTCTAGATTTTTGGAGGATATAGGTACTGTTCCTGATACAATAAAGACCAGGCTTTCTAAACATCAGACTTTTTAAGAACACTCAAATTATATCAGTCCAAACTAATATCAAGGTTTCGGTGGTCCAGTAGCATACCGCTTCTGAATCGAAATGTCGCGGGTAGGAGTCCCGGCTCACACCAATGACTTTTCAAATTGTTTCGGAAGTTATGTGTGATAAATATCGATGACTGAAAACTTTGTCCCCGGTATTGCAATAGATTCGCCACCTATTCCATTTGGGACGTTTATATTATAAAGCTGAAGAGTTTGTTTCTTTAAATATAATAATCTCAAAAATTACTGGATCGAATGAAAAAAATCTTTATAATATACCCTAGCCTATTAATCGAGAAAGGCTTTGAGCTATATAACATCACGCTACAACCAATAGGCGCTTAGCAGTGTTCACTCAATATAGATATATCATATATATATTGGCATCGCTTGTTCATTTAGTCCAAACAGTATGATAAACATATTTATTAGAATGTGTTCAAATAATCACGTAACAGTACTAACATTATTGATTCATTATGAATGCACACGCAAACATAATATGCTTAGTGTTTACAATTGATCAGATCTACTCATGAATAACTGCATACGTGCAGTTTGCATATTAGTAATTTATTTGTGTACTAGCTGACCCGCCGAACTTTGGTTCGCATCAAAAGTATTTTTACAGCGTTTACAATTAAAGTACTAAATTGTCGAAAATTATCACAATTTCATTACTACATAATACACGAATTATACATACAAACCGTCGCGTTGACACCCTCTATACGTTAAAGAAAACCGCATCAAAATCCGTTGCGTAGTTTCGAAAATCTTAGCATATAAGCGGACAGACAGCGTAAAGCGACTTTGTTTTATACTATTTAATAATTTACTTTGGCAAATATACAAAAAAGCGGATTTATAGATGTTTTTCGGTGTATAAAATGAGAGCCATGTTCTCTTTTATTTCTGCTTGGTGCCCAATACTATCGGATTTTGTTCGCTGCGAGCGCTACACGGGTACGTTTCTCTACAATATCAACGAATTTTACCCAATACCGTGTTGCACCTGTATTTGAGGTTAAAAGCGGATTTTCAAACTCTACTCTTTTCTCTTCTGTTATCGATATATATTCTCGATATCAATATAAAAATAGGTACTATTTTTCATTTAACTTTGACGGATCCATTTAGAAGCTCAGTATTACAGTTAATTTGATTCCTTATTTCTAATGAAAGTAAAGTTAAGGACAGTGATTTTTAAATACTAGATGGAAATATTAGTCTCAGTGAATGCCCCCCTGGTCCAGCTTTAGATTCAAAAGTCATCGGATCGATTTCGGGCTCATACCAATGATTTTACGGAATTAATTTTGAAAATTATTTTTGGTAAATATCGATGACGGACAATATTGTGGCCGGTGTAATGGCAATAGGTTTGACACGTATTCCATTTGAGATGTAACGATTCGGCGAGTCGAGGTTTCCACAGCCGCGCTGCCTACACCTTCGGGTAGAAAAAGTAGGACTAAAAAATATAGGTCGCATATTCGTCTGAATGCGACTCGGAAAGCCCACACATCCATTCAAAGTCATTTACTTTTTAATAGCAAAGAGCCCGTGAGTCATGAGTGAGATGATTTCAAAGGCAGCCCTTCGCTGCAAGTGCACTCCAGCTAGAACTCGCTACCGTTGCGATGAATGAGGGACTGGATGCTCTTAAAAACGGCAAGAAGCCGAGCGGATTTTTACGCGAGATTAAATTTATGAAATCATTTAGGCGTATATTTTATACTAATGTACAAAATTAAGAAATTAAACCTTAAACTGTTTAATGTATCGGCGGTACAGTGGTCGAGCACCCCGCTTCTGAATCAATAAGTGGCGGGTTTCAATTTGGCTCATACCAATGACTTGTCGAGAATATTTTCGGAAGTTATGTGTGATCTATACTGATGACTGAAAGTTTTGTGCCGGGTATGACAATAGGTTCGCCACCTATTCAATTTGGGAGGTAAGCATAACGGGACACGAGGCTTAACAGACGCTGCCTACATCTTCGGGTAGAAAAAGGCGTGAAGTTACGTTATTTTATGTAAAGCCTAAACATCGACGAGGGTTTGACAAGAGTTATGAAAGTCAAACAAGCGATTGAGGTGTGAATGAACCTTGCCTTGAGGCGCACTGTTCTCTCTGGCTACCCCGTAAGAGACATAACTTTGAATTGTTTATGTAACCTTGAACTTGACTTGTTGTGCCCGATATTACACCAATTTATTCGCCACCTATTTTCATTCTTCGTTGGTGAAGCATGCACTACCTACACCATTGCTTATTAAAAAGGAACTGTCAGATGTTTATATATAAATTGAAATCAGTACTGAACATGGCTCACGTCACGAACAATTCACATACATGGAATAAGCAAATATCAGTATACAGTTATGTATTGACAGCTGGCTTCGAAAACGTATCGCGCGGATAAGCCACATTACTTTTCCGAAAATCCCACTCTGATATGTCGTTATTCCAATATAGTAACGATACGTAATTTGGCTCTTCTTTTTCATCGCATTTTTCTCTTTTTATTTTTGTTTTTCATTATTTTGTTTTTGGCTAGTGCTTGTTCGAGACATTCCTCTATTTATGACAGCGATTTCAAAGAAATGTAATTCTAGTACGCTTGCGACGTTGTTTTATTTCATCTGTCTTGACTGCAATGCAGTCACTCTTATAAAGGGAAAATGTAGACGGGATTACATTTTAAACTGAAAAGAAACTCTTGGGTGTTTTAATATCGCTATACATTCACGTGGTTAATGGACGATCCCTAATAATGTCACTGCCTATATAGCTCAAATGCATTTTTAAAAAAATCCAAGAACTGCAATGTGCCTATAATCTTTACATACCTTTGCAGTGAAAGCCTTTCGTATAAGCACTTATCCGAGTGCCGAGTTGCATTATGCCCATTTTTATTCACCAGGCTCCTACAAAAACAGCACGTTTTCACGGTCTGAGATTTTTCCCCAGTATTCCCCAACGTGAATACCAATAGATGCGTGCCGGAGTGGGAAACAATCCCAGGTGTGCTCGCCGGGATTTAGAACAGTTCTGCTCACTATTTTATTGTAGGGAAATTCGGACACTAAATTTACGTTTAGGCATCTATTTATTTGTACAAAAGTGTAGTTACGTATTAATTTGGTATTTCTCTATGTATTGCAATGAAATGTATTATAGCTATAGCTTTGTGTGTTTCTTTTAAACAAATTTATTTGCTAGTAGCTGACCCGGCGAACTTTGTTCCGCATCAAAAGTAATGAATGAGTAAATTTTGGATATCGTGATTCGTGAGGTTCAATTTGTGCTATTTATCGGCACGCGTCTTGGCCGGTACTATTGCGTGCGACGTAACTACTGTCCCGCTATTTTAATACTGCAATATCTTCTAAAATATTCTAATTCTATTAAATTACATGCTGTAAAGGCCAAGATCATCTATATTACATGCACAATCTATTTAAGCCACTTAATTGGATGAAAATTAATGGTGGAATGATTCAAATCGCTTCGTAAATAAGCCATTATTTCTCGCAAAAAGTAAAACAATAATTTAGTAATTTCACGTAAAAATTAAAAATTAACAATGGTCATTTTGGGTTATCCCTAAGAGATAGACAAATGCCCTCGTGGACCTTTGTGTAGACCTTCTGAAGCTGTTTAATAATGTTGAACATTGTTTTGATCTATCACTTAGAGTTCATCCAGAGTTAGCAATAAAAGTGACAAACCTCGAAAATTATCATATTTTCTTTAGTACATTATACATGAACTATAAATAAAAACCACCCAGTTGACACCCTCTATCTATTAAAAAAACCTGCAAAACCTGCAGTTGCGTAGTTTCAAAGATTTAAGCATATCAGCGGACAGACAGCGGAAAGCGACTTCGTTTTATACTATGTAATGATTAAATAATTTATGACATCGGCGGTCAGCGATATATCTCTTGTGTGTCTTGTGCTCTAATGGAGTATTATTAAATATTTGGTTCGAAGCTTATCAAGCGAACTATTTTGCTTAGAACAGCTAGTATTTCAATATATCTGATTTTAATATCATGACCACAACCGTCGAGCATGTTGAAATCGAGAAGGAATGTGTGTCATGATCCTAGTAAGTAGAGAGAATTGAGTCTCTGCCTACACCGATGGGAAAAAGGCGTGATTATTATAATATACATGTTAATATAGTAGTGAAGTTGTATGCAAGTATTGATTATCAATTTTTTTTTATAGGAGGGCAAACGAGCAGGCGTGTCACCTGATGTTAAGCAACCAACGCTGTCCATGGACACCAGCAACACATATAGTGTTTCTGTTGCGTTGCCGACCTTTAAGGGATAGGGGATAGGGAAGGAAGGGGGATGGGCCTCCGGGTACCTCTGTCACCAAATGAAATGCGGCCTGAGCCACTTTACGTCGATCTTCTGAGAGATCGTGGTATTTCACCGGTCGAGCCGGCACATTTATGTTTATCGCAAGTCTTATCAATTCCTAATTTGTAATATTTATTCATTTGTTTTATTCGTTGTGGAATTTGTTAAACATCACTTGAACAAATATACTAATAAAAATGGTTTGTCATGTTCGTCTGTAGCTCTATCCATACGTCACAAGAACTGAATAATAAAGTTGAAACATCCCGGCAGAGATTAATATGTCGTCAGTCGCACTTTACGAATGCGCCTCGTGCCAGATGATATTTCAGGATTTGTGTCATGAGCGGTAGCGATTTATGGGCTAGTGCAAATGTCCATTCATTTTCACAGAGAAAGCGCACAACTTGATATGGCCAGGCAACAATTAACTCTTGAACTGTAGACACTCTCTCTCGACGGAGTCGTTCGGACGGAGTCTCGACTTACTAGCAATTTTAATATTAGTCTGATTCTTAAATGCGTTTCGGAGTTTGTTAAAGATTTCTTAACAAAGTAATCTTTATGACATGTAAATATATAAAATAACGTTTCTAAAATGTGAGGTTTTTTTTAAAGTTCTTGCATATTAGCCTAGATGTAATAATATTTTTTGAAAAAAAAAACAGCAAAGAGAGACAGAGAGAGTCTGTAACTACAATCAACAAAACTTTCCATTCCAGTATACAGCGTATACCATAATATAGTATAGCATTATCCCGGGATACAAATAGCTTACGTATTATAAGTATTTGTTTACAGTTTTATTTTCTATTGAAAATTTTCTCAATTAACTAAGGCAGTGTACTTCTAAAGAACAAACAGTTCCAAAATATCCTACAATGTAAGTAGTGATTAATAAAAAAAATCTAAATGTTTAACAATAATTTAAAAATATATATTTACACGCAAGCTTTCCTAATTTGTAGCATAACATGAATAAGGGTAGGGTCTGACTGCGTCCGTCGGCTCTCTCTCGCTGACAAGGGTCCAAATCAGAGATATTAATTTGTCGGGTGCGTTGTAAATTAACGGTCGCGAGTTCCGTGTAACTGAGTTACCCTCCCCCCCCCACATATCCCACTCCATCACACGCACAGTCCACAGAGTGGGGAACCCTCAGATAATTTGTAACGTGAGCGAGTAATAATTCCCTGCTGCTTGTCCCTTAACTGCGACGTGCTTAGGGATTAGATCTTAAGAGTGGTTGATGTGTATACCTTATGTACCTACGCCAGGGTAATCTTAAAAGGTCCTCGTGGATATCATATATTGCGTATTGTTCTAGTTAAGTCTTCAATTATATTTGTTGATTGGAAAATGGGTTTTTATTCCCATTTGGTAATGGGAGAATTAATCCTATGTTGATTTTTTTTTGGAATTTTACACGTCTTTTTTTTATCTGAATTACCTAAACGTATTGCCCTGCAAGTCATCGATATTTATAGCACATAACTTTCCAAAAGAATTGGTGTAAGTGTTTGATCTCACCATTTAGTGATTCAGAAACTATTGACGAGCCTCGTGGCGCATTGGTAAAAAACTACCGGCTGCAGCAACGAGGTCGGGGGTTCGATTCCCACCCGAGCACAAATATTTGTGACAAACATGAATATTTGTGTGGCGTCTGGGTGTTTTTCTATGTATTATAAGTATGTATTTACAAAAGAAAAGTATATATAACATAACACAGTAACCATAACACAAGCATTTAGTTGCTTAGCTTGGAACTAGAGGGCGCTGTGTGATTTGTGTCCAAGATATTATTGTTAAAAAAAGAAAAAAGAAAGAAAAAGAAACGCTGGACCTCAATCACGTCTTACATATTGCCTAATGTATGTAATGTGATGTAAAAATTGATAAAATGAGAAACAGTGTAATTCGAGAACGTTGTGGTGTTAAAGCAGATATATTGACAAGGATAGCGAAAGGAATGCTTAGATGGTTCGGACATGTAGAAAGGATGGACGAAAGTAGACTGACTAAACGAATTTATAAGACAAGTGTGAAAGGGCGAACCGGTGAAGGACGACCTAGGCGGACCTACCACCAACAAATCTACGATGTGTTGGTGAGAGGCCAGGTCAGAAGTGGCCACAACCGACGAGCATGTATGAACGCGATAATGAGAGTGGAGGAAGGAAGAAACGTATGTCAGGATCGTAGCAAGTGGAAAGAATTAGTCTCTGCCTACCCCCATGGGAAAAAGGCGTGATTGTATGTATGTATGTAAATAGAAAAAATAATGTCTTCTTTCTTTTGTCTTTCTTTAAGCACTTCCTCCTCCCATGAAGTACAAACGTGCTGTTTGCCCGCTGTTCGAACAATGCGAGGAATGCACAACAGAGACTCGGCATTCGCGGAATGTGATGTTGATGCCTCCATAGCGTCTCTGTATAGAACTTTGTCAATTCATTAAAAGTTTTAAGAAGCATCTTCTCTTCCCTCGGTTGTTGGATTGCATAGAATTGTGTAAAATTTATTTATTGTTTTGAATATGAAAAATATAATTATTTAGTTAAAGTTATTAAAATGGTTATTGTTTTTTTTTTATCCCTAAGAGATAAATATACCAACGTGGACTTTTATGTAGACCTTTCCACGGTGTATATTAATGTAGTAATTATTTTGATTTATCACTTACGAATTCAGTCAACGTTTGCAATTAAAGCTCCAGACCTCGAAAATTATCACTTTTCACCTCTATATTATGCATGGATTATACATACAAACCACCACGTTGAAACCTTCTAGCTATCTCAAAATCCGCATCAAAATCCGCTGCGTAGTTTTGAAGATCTAAGCATATAAGCGGGTAAACAGCGGAAAGCGACTTTGTTTTATAATAGGATACTATGATACACAATTTGATGTTTTACGACGAGTCCCTTGCGAGGTAGGCAGTTAACGACAGCCTTTTTTAAATTCTACTCGCTCTAAAATGCCTTTAAAACCACCTGATAGCAGTCATATTAACGTTAATCATATATTTATATACAGAGTAAGTTAATTAAAAGCAACTACTTAACTGAACACTTGAGGCATTTTATTGTTTAGTTTTATTGCACGCCGCAAGCGTCGTAATTATGAAATGTTAATTTGGCACAATGAAATTAACCGTACCGACTTCATAGTAATTAATTATAACAAGAATAATGTCAACCGACTTACTAATTATGATCAAATGTTGTATTGTACTCTCCTTGGTTTATTGTATTTTGTTCATAACTTCACGGTTTTATACAGCGGCGGTTAAATACTTAAACTCGCCGAAATTTTGCGTGTCAAATGTCAAATAGATGGCGTAACCCATAGATATATAAAATAACTAGCAGACCGCGCGAACTTCGTACCGCCATATTTTAGACATTTTCCACTAAAAAGATTATTACCGCGATCATATTAATACCTCAAAGCTTTCCTCATAAATGGACTATCTAACACTGTTTTTTTTCAATTCAAGTTCCTGATACATACATACATAACTTCACGCCAGATCCCTTGCGGGGTAGGTAAAGGGTACAAAGCGTCATAAGGCGCGATTATTACCCACCTTACTTGCTTAGCTTTTGATATTAGCGACTAACAACCTAGATATGATGGAAATAATGGCAGTTAAAATATTAAGCAGTTGAATGAATGCATGAATGGGCTTAACCGGTGAAATACCATCACCTTCCAGAAGATCGACGTAAAGTGGCTCATGCCGCATTTCGTTCGGTGAGAGGTACCCGGAGGTCCACCTCCCTTCCCCATCCTTCTCCCTTAAAGGTCGGCAACGCAACGGTAACACTATAAGTGATGCCGGTGTCCATGGGCGGCGCAGGTTGCATACCTTCAGGTGACACGCTTGCTCCTTTGTCCTCCTATCCCTTAAAAAACATATTATCAACTTCAATCAATAGCAATACCAGGGACTTTGCCAGAAGTTTTTTGTCAATCTTTAGTTTTTTTTAATACTACTTGAACCTTTTTTTTTAATTTTTCATTGTCGTCGATTTAAAAAAAAACCTGGTTACCACATGTTCTTAGGTTCTTACCAGTATGGCTAACTCACAGTGAGTGTTTTTTTATATTTTAAATGATGTCGATTTGGTACCTTGGTATTACTCTTATCAAAATAAATTCACTAAATTTTAAAAGGGATCACGATATTAAAAATGTAAATATAGATGGGCAACTATGTGGTATGCAGAAGTGTAACAAACTCGCTAAGTCTTTGTATTTTAGCAAAAGACGCCAAGATTGAGGTGCGTAGGAATATCTTGCGCTTCGTCCATATGAAGTTGCAATATTGTAAAGAATTATAGATAATATTATAATATCTGCGTGAAGAACTATCTGTAAACTAACTCTAGCTTTGACCCATGACTTTGGTTACATAAGTATGAACATATTTTTAAATCTTTTAATATTCGCGTTCCATATTACTTAGATATAATAAACGGAAAATAATGCGACACATTTAGGTAAACAAATTATCTGTCTGCTTGTGACTACGGCCAGTGCAACCAGGCCAAAACGTCAAGCCAATAATAAAAGTAAGTATTTGTTTACCTACACTTGTCGTGTTATTTCCCGTTTATCATACTCTTAAATAGATCAAATTCTAATGTTATGTGTCTAAATAGACACGGGGTCGCAGATGTTACAGGTTCACATCACCTATTAATTATTACAAAATAAATATACATATACCCCAAAAGACAATTAAATACTACAAACTCATTAGGACAAAAAGAAAAAAAAGGTCTAAGAAAATTAAAAAAAAAATTACCTGCCAGCTATGAGCGGCGCTCATGACCGAGTCAGGCGGGTCTTCCGATCATATATATGTGCGCGGAATATTTGCATAAGAAACGTATACTTACATTTTGTATTTTGCGATATCTTTTGAATTAAATGTCCGAATTGAATCATTCAAAAAGTTCTAGAAAGGTATTGAATCTATCTTTATATTGAAATAATTTATTTTAAGGAGAGTTAATACCAAAGTACAAAATAAAGAACTTTTAAAACGAACTCATTATAATTATTTTTAAAAATTTAAAATACACTTATTGTGCGATAACTACAATAGTTAGATATATGGCGTCGCGGACTTTTCTGTCGAAAATTAGATGTTCTGTGAAAGTGTGGTACATTGTTTTGTTCTATAATCAATAGTTTTTGCAGCGTTCGCGATTTAAGAATTTTTTTCGGGTCTTTTTCTTACACCTTGGGTTACATTATTGAACTTATACTAAGGATCCCTAATTTATTTGAAAATATAATATAGCCTAAAGCCTTCCTCGATAAATGGACTATACACCAGTGAAAGAATTTTTGAAATCGGACTGGTGGTTTCTGAAATTAGCGCGTTCAAACAAACAAACAAACAAACAAACAAACAAACTCTTCCGCTTTATAATATAAGTATAGATAGATCGGCAATAGTCACCCAAACAACGAGACCAAAATGGATTGTTAATGTGTGAGTGACTTATCAATGAGTGCGTAAAAAGCGATTCAAAGTGTCAACTTTTACATAGTTCATGTTCATGTGTTGATATGTAAATATCCTTAAAATCTAATATATGCGGTTGCGTTGTCAGTGATGAATATTAGTACATTTTTCCTGACATGTGCCATCTATTATAGTCTATGCTAAATCTATGGTGTAACCATACGTCACACACAAAAACTATTCTTAATAAGTTACTGTTGATATTAATAATCTTAGTGGGATTGTTCCTTGTTAACTTGCAATTTTGTGACTATTTTATTTCTAAAGTACTATCTTTCGTCGTCTCCTCAGTGGTCCAGTGGTCGATCACCCCACTTCTGAATCAAGAAGTCGCGTGATCGAATTATTTTCGGAAATTATCTGGCTGGACTGACAACATTTGGCGTAGACATAGAAATTCGGCGATTCGATGCTTAATAGCCACTCACTGGCTATATTCGGGCACAAAAAAAAAGAAATACAACCAAGCAATTACGCTTTTTAAATTATTTGATTAACAACATAATTTTCTAATGAATTTCAAGCGTTATTTTCAATAATGATTCACAATAATCGCTGACCCTTGTGCTCTCGATACATCTCGTAAAGTTCAAATGTCTCGAATATTTCAACTCAATATTGTCGATATTAATTTCAAATTGTGATCACAAACTAAACGTTGGAATGGGGTGGGCGGTGGTGCTCGTTTCGAGGACTGCCCCACTCGATATTGTTCCAGTTTATAACGCTCTCATTCTATTAATCAGTCTTTATCTACAATTTAAGGGACTATTATAATTGTGCGTTTTATAACTGTGTTTTTAATTTGAGTAACAGCTGTGTTAAAATTATAGAAAATTAAATTAAATTTCAATAAGTTTATTATACGCTGTGAATTATTAAACCATTACGACTGCTCAGAATAGCGACGTAAAGTGTATCAAGCCGCGTTTCGATCGGTGCGATAGGTCTCCAGAGGCCCAATCCAGGTTCCCCGTCACCATCCTATTTTACATGCTGGCAACTCAACTGTAAAACTGTCTGTGTTGCAAGTGTCCATAGATGGCGCTAGTCACTTATTACAATAAAACAAATCTTGATGATAAATATTGTACCTACTTATAATGTGCAATATTTATCATCAGGATTTGTTTATATTGTTATATAGCTATTATAAATAGTATGAAAGTAAGTTTGTTTGTTACATTTTCACGCAAAAACTACTGGGCCGATCATCATGAACCTTTGCACACATACTCTTGGTAGTACCTACCAGAACTAGCCTAACATACTTTTTACTAAATAATAGTTATAAAAGTAAACAAAGCGAGTGAGGCGTGTAAGAGTCGTGATTAGTATTAGTGATCTGAATTGTTCAGGGCCAGATACAATATGCACATTATGATTTTACTTGAGTCAATATTAGAGTTCAGTTTGTGCATAGATTACTTTACTTTTCACAATTTGTAAAAGCAAAAACAATGGCAGGCTTAGCGGCGTCTGCTAGTATATTGATTGAAGGCTGCATGAAATATTGTTCGATGCACACAAATATTTGTGTGTTGAAGAATACGGGATGTTTTTTGTCCGACGTTTTGTGTTATGTTTGTTGTCTGGCTTCATAACATCAGCATTTTGGCTTTTAAAAATTCATTTCTATTTATAAATCCTTAATATTATACTATGAATTTTCGGATTGAAGTGTTGAGGACAGAGATATGTGCATCTGTGTAGGTAGGTATATATAAGTAATGTCCCCTTCGCTCCATAAATGGGCAGGCTCGACCGGTGAAATACTCTCAAGATATAGACATAACCTGGCTCATGCCGCATTTAGATTGGCGAGAGAAAGGTTTTCGACAGCCTCACCTCTCTCCCTTTACTAACTCGCTCCAGATCTACCTCCCTATAACTTTCAAGGACGGCAACTGTGATACTATCGGTGTTGCAGGTATCCATGGGCGGCGGTAGATCTTTACCATCAGATAACCTACTTGCTCGTTTACTTTCCCTTTCCCTAAAAAATAATATTTCTATCAAATTTGATTATTGTTGAACATGTTTTCTCTCATTTGTTCCACCATAGATAGACCTACGGTGGTTTTCGTGGTTATACAACCCGAATCTGGCAGAAGCCATAAAAGATGAATTGCCTGCGACGATAGAGCGGCAAACTTTGTATCTTAAATAATACATATATATTTTTCTATAGTAACGAAGTTCTCGCCGATAACACATATTGCTTTTTTTGGCTGTATTCCATTTTGCAAATTTTCGGAACGATTTCTATACGTAACTACGTAAGTGATATAGTTATTTATTTATATATACGGTGTGTTGCCAGGCTCAACTTTAATCAAACTTTATCCGTCGCCATAAGCGCATAGCGGATGACAAAATCGTTATATGTATACATATAATAATAAGTTAATCTGTTCATCATACAAACTCGCTTCGGGTAGTATCAAACGACGTGGATATTAATTTGTGGGCGTTGTGAAAAATAGAGCCGTATGCGCGGTACATTCGCTCGTGATGTAGTTACTTATGATATTTAAAACTGCAGTTTCTCTGAACTATATATAACAGTCTGGACGTGTTATACATTTGTTTAAAGTGTGATGAGGGATTGTTTGTTGTGAAGAGAATTTTCTCTAAAATATCTGTCTTTCTGTTGATCTCTTTGCTTGTTTAAAAAGGTACAAATACGTAGCACCTGAAATCGACGTAAGAGGTGTGTCTGGATCGAAGCTTGGGGAAGGCCAAAAATTCTGTCTACCCTTATGGGATACCTGCAGGCGTGAGTTTGCGTATGCATTTATGTATACTTTATTAGTTAACTGTATCAGCGATTTCAAGACAGCTGGCCACTTCAGATTCATTCCGAAGTATTTGTTGGATTTACACATTTATTTTTCAAACATACAGAATAGGAGAACTATGCAGAGCATAATTATTTTAATTTTACGCAGCGTTCCATCTCAAGGTCGTCGTCGCTTCGTCGAATTTCTACATTCCAAAGGCAACATAGGGGTTGCCACAGATCGGCCAGAATTTTCCCAATTATCGGTATTTATCACACATAACTTCTGAATTCAGAAGAGTCAGTGTGAGCCATTGTTTGAACCCAAAACTTATTTAATGTGTGCTTAACCTCTTGACCAGATATTTAATCTTCCCGACCCCCGGGAATAAGTATTCAATTGACACAAAAATAATAAACAGGAAATAACGCGACACGTTTAGGTAAAACATATTTGCCTTGGATAGCTTGACGTTTAATAAATTTGTGTAATATGCAACGCGAAATCTTAAAAGTTTTTATTTTAAATTTAGTTGAATAAAGAAATACAATTTTGAATGTCTATGAATTTTGTCTCTAATCCAAAGATGCGTGGACATTTTTAATGCTAAATTAAATGATTTGTCGCTAACTTGGGCTTCCAAAACTTGGGGGCAACAGTATGACGTTAAATTTAATAGCTAAGCACCAAGGGGGTACCCGCGTGCATAAAATATAATCAACAAAAGGGTTCCGTACAGCTGTATTTAATATAGCCTGATATCGCTCCAAGTAATAAACGTTTTGTATATGCGTCGTAAACTGTTGTTATCTTCGTACTGCGCTTGATATAATATATATTATATTATATATATATTTTCTCTAAAGTGATATCTACAACTGCACTGGTACCCTAATAATTTCGCAGTACTGTCGCGCGAGCTGATATTGCTATCATATGGTATAAGTCGCAATTAAGGGGAAATATGTGATAGAAGTATTTGTTGTATCCTATCGTCTTTATAGCAAATTTCATGAAAATCGATCCAGCTGTTTATATGAATTTAGATGTAGATGAACGACACTACAGACGGTATAATTTTATGGAAATACTAATTTTATAAGTGTGATTAATTGTTATTGCTGACTAAGCAGATATACAATGCAAAAGCGGATGGATGTAGAGGACGGCCAAGACACACATTCCATGACCAAATAGAACGTGTTCTGGAGGAAGGTGATGTTAGGAGCCTCAAAAACTGACGCGCGTGCATGAAAAGAGTTATGAAAGTCAACGAAGCGAGTGAGGCGTGTAAGAATCGGCGCTCTGTTCTCTCTGCCTACCCCGCAAGGGATTTGGCGTGAAGTTATGTATGTGTATGTATGTATGTATTAATTGTGAAAAAATAAGTGTTTTATCAACTAAATGAAACAGGTGGCGAACCTATTGCTATACGCCGGGCTCAATGTTGTCAGTTATCGATATTTATCACACATAACTTCCGAAAAGTCACAGGTTGAGCCCGGATTTGATCCCATGATTATAGTTAAAAATATAACAAGCTATTGGATTTAGGACTTGAATTCTATTAAAACAATGTTTTCTTGTCAATAACTTTTATATACTTGCACAGACTTTTCTAACATAAGTAAGAACACGCTAAAGAAGCTAAGGACCGACATACCATGGAAGCAATATGGCGTACCCAAACCGGAACTAGGTACATAAAACTGAACTAATGCGGCCTACATTAGTGCTGTGTTAAATTTTCTTACTAATTCAATACAAGCAGTATTGAATTACAAATTCGGCATGTCGAGGCTTAACAGCCACTGCCTATACCGTTGAATCAAAAACGTGTGATGTCACAACACGTATATGTTATGAGACATAGAATACGTAAGTGTATACGTCACAATCGAATCCCTTATTTCTGCCCCCCCCCCCCCACCCCCCAGAATTATTGAACCGCCAACAAAACACCTCAACGGAATACCGAAAAGGTTACTACGGAGAAGAGGACCTCCTGTTTCGCGTATTTGCATCAGACATATCCAGATATATATATAATATATATATATACGGCCAAGACACACATTCCATGACCAAATAGAACGTGTTCTGGAGGAAGGTGATGTTAAGAGCCTCAAAAACCGACGCGCGTGCATGAAAAGAGTTATGAAAGTCAACGAAGCGAGTGAGGCGTGTAAGAATCGTGCTCTATGGCGCTCTGTTTCCTCTGCCTACCCCGCAAGGGATTTGGCGTGAAGTTGTGTATGTATGTATGTATATATCCAGAATCCTATCGATGTCGGTACATACGGTTCAATACGAATTTATGCCCTTCGATATTACTCACCATCAATGCCGTTTATTTTCTAAACTTTCTCCTTTTGTCGGTTGAGTTGAACGACGGATATAAATCCGCGGTGAATTTTTTTCTCTACCAATAACGAGAGTTAGTTTTGCAAAGGCTTTTCCTTTCTCTATAGGTAGGTTTCTTTATAGATAAGCCATCGCTGGTTCAACATTATAAAAGTGCTTCATTATTTTAAAGAACGGCCTACATAATTATTAGTCTAATAAAGAAAATTTCATTAAAATATCGATCAATTAAAATACGAGAAATATTCGTTTCTTCCACAGCATCATAGCCCTTCCTAATCATATCATCTTCCACACAAGCAAGGGAGACCGAAGTAAACATTGTTGAATGTCCAGATTCATCACTTAGAATACCTATTAGACTCTGTACGCTGTTAAAAAGAAGTTGGAGCCTGAAACTCGTGCAGAAGAAAACTTTGTATTTGCTTATTATCAAAGAAGAAAGCTATTTGTTGTCTCGGTGGTCGAGTGGCACACAGCTTCTGAACCCAGAGGTCGTGGGTTCGGATCCTGGCACACACCAATAGCTTTGGAAATTAATTAATTTTCGAAAGTTATGTCTGATAAATATCGATGACAAAAACCTCAAGCCCAATATGGCAATAGGTTCGCCATTTGGGACGTAAACATAACTGCGAGTCGAGTCTCAACAAGCTACTGGCTACAACTTCGTGTAGAAAATGGCGTGAAGTTACGAGTATATTATGTTAAGAAAGCTAAAAAAAAATACTTTCAAGTACTGTACCAATGAACTTGCAAAGAATTTATCATACCTTACAAACAAAACACGCAATGTATATCACGTCTATTGTAAAAGTAAAACAAGCTTACAGATCACTAGTTGTTACCAATAAACGTAAGCTGTTTAGGGGTGTACAGCCGCACTTTCCACCCTTACATTTTATGGGGCGGCTTAGTGTTCTTGTCACGCACACGCTTCGAACCGCGCCATCGAAAATTGCAGATGTAAAAACATACGTGAAACTTACGAAGGAGTGTTCTAAAGGAATTGACAAAAATTTTCATATATGGGTCGTTTATTAAATATGTAAGCCTCGAATATGCTTAAGGTATTTCTTCATGTATGTTTTTTTTTTTGTATCTTCACGCCTCTATTACAGGTAGATGTAGGCAGCGTGTTTCCACGTAGTTGATGGTCTGATTTCTTTTACTCGTTTTTCTATCTGGATTAGTATGTTTAATGTTTTGTATCGAGTCATCAAGTAGCTATCTATACATTTAAGTGTTGCAAGGAAAGGATACAAAAAATTATACTTTTACTAATAAATAAACTTATGTTTCATGATATTTCAGTAGTAGTATTAATAGTAGTTCATTTAAACAGTCTCGGTGGCGTAGTGGGCGAGCGCACGGCCTCTGATCCAGAGGTCCGGGGTTCGATTCCAGACACTGGCTCACACCAATGACTTTTCGAAATTGTTTTCGGAAGTTATGTGTGATAAATATCGATGACTGACAAACTTTGTGCCCGGTATGGCAATAGGTTCGCCACCTATTCCATTTGGGACGTAAACATAACGGCGAGACGAGGCTTAACAGCCGCTGCCTACACCTTCGGGTAACAAAAGGCGTGAAGTTATGTTATGTTGTGACATTGAGACATTGAGAGGTGCAAAATTACACTTTCGACGTTTTCATCAGATAAATTTTAGGAATTTTGGACAAAATCAGTGCAATTACACACAAACTCAATCTATTTGTTTTAATAACAAGTCCAAGGAAGGTTAAGTCAGTTTGGATAAGGAAATATCATGAACATAACATGTAAAAACATACGTGAAACTTACGAAGGAGGGTTCTAAAGGAATTGACAAAAATTTTCATATATGGGTCGTTTATTAAATATATAAGCCTCGAATATGCTTAAGGTATTTCTTCATGTATGTTTTTTTTTGTATCTTCACGCCTCTATTACAGGTAGATGTAGGCAGCGTGTTTCCACGTAGTTGATGGTCTGATTTCTTTTACTCGTTTTTCTATCTGGATTAGAATGTTTAATGTTTTGTATCGAGTCATCAAGTAGCTATCTATACATTTAAGTGTTGCAAGGAAAGGATACAAAAAATTATACTTTTACTAATAAATAAACTTATGTTTCATGATATTTCAGTAGTAGTATTAATAGTAGTTCATTTAAACAGTCTCTTAATAACAAGTCCAAGGAAGGTTAAGTCAGTTTGGATAAGGAAATATCATGAACATAACATGATATTTCCTTATCCAAACTGACTTAACCTTCCTTGGACTTGTTATTAAAACAAATAGATTGAGTTTGTGTGTAATTGCACTGATTTTGTCCAAAATTCCTAAAATTTATCTGATGATAACGTCGAAAGTGCAATTTTGCACCGCTCAATGTCTTCATTACAAAGTAAAATTTTCAACTAATATCCCTCTACTACATAGAAATACTTGGTGTCTCATTTGTGAGTGTCTTTACTACATCCATGCCAGGCTCGGATCTTAGTTAATAGGTGAACGTTAAATCTCACCGAGATCGTAAAGCATCGGCACGTGAGACGCCAAATAATTTCAACGAAAAGGCTCCGTCTGTCGTATATATATATACTTACTACAAAATGCCGAGATGAATTTCTACCTGAGCATTATTAAAAACTTACGATCTTATCAAAAAGGGAGAATTACCAAGATTAAAAAGTTATAACCTTATTTTTTGAGCGACTACCAAAAATGTACAAAATCATCATGCCGTATGGTTTTTGTAACTTCTCGCCCTTTTCTATCCGAACATGTAGACACAATGGCTGTTAAGCATCGACTAGCAGAATTTTTTCGTCTCAAATGTAATAAATAGGTGGCCGAACCGATTGCCGTACATGGGAGCAATATTGTCAGTCATCACATATGACTTTCGACAGTAAATGCGAGAAGTCATTGGTGTGAGCCTGGATTCGATCAAGCGACTTGTTCATCCAGAAGCGGGGTGCTCGAAATTCAGACTAACGAGACGACATGTCTAGCGTGTGTTTTTTTTTTGTTGTTCTTTCGTCTATTCTTGGCAATAATAATGCCAACGATAGTAATTTAAGGCGCAAAAACCTCCACAAAGCTAAGCCTCTAATTTATAGTTTTCGTAAAATTAAGGATTTCGCCTTCGACTTTATGACAAGTAATAAAAATGTTTCTAAATAGCCATTTTGACGCAGCGTTAGGGGGCGTTCGGCTTGCGTGCCGGCGATTTATTAAAAAAAATCACGCCAAAATATTCACCAAGTGTGGTGTGGTAACTGCCAACGGTCATTTTGAAGGAAAATGGAGGCGAAATTCGACATGAATAAATTAGAAAGGTCAAACTTTTATACACAGTGGTAATCTACACAGTTCGCTGCATGAATAGGCATGGCTCAATAAAAGGTGGGCTATCTGAGTTGCAGGTTTAAATGGGCGGCGGAGTTTCTTACCGTGATCCGCTCGCTCGTATTGTCCCCTAACCTAAAAAAACATTCCCTACGGCTTAAAAATGAGCCTTATTATTACTTGATCCAGTTTTATGTTACATATTTGCTACATTTATGCTGATACATTTTTTTTTCTATCTTTTCCAGATCGGTTCTCTGAAGAACTACTACTTGCTGTCACATCATGAGGTCCACAAACGTTCCGTAGAACCGAGCCACGAGCATCACAGAAAATTGAATGACGAACCGCAGGTAAATATACAGTTTTATACACTTAGGGCATCAAAATCTTTACAATAAAGAAGCTAGACTGACGAACTTAGAATTGCCTGATAATGGGGTTTGTTCATTGGTTTAGGTTTCAAGATTTAGGTTTTTATTTCTTCATATCCATTAATAATGATATCTGTATGGTATAAGATTGTTTTTATATAAAAAACATAAATAGACAAGACTTTAATAAAACATAACTTCCGGCCTTTTGTTACCCGAAGGTGTAAGCAACGGCTGTCTAGCCTCGTCTCGCCGTTATGTTTACGTTCCAATTGGAATAGGTGGCGAGCCTATTGCCATGACGGGCACAAAGTTCTCAGTCATCGATATTTATCACACATTTTTTTTATGGGATAGGAGGGCAAACGAGCTGGCGTGTCATCTGATGGTAAGTGACCAGCGCCGCCCGTGGACACCTGCAACACATATAGTGTTACAGTTGGGTTGCCGATCTTAAGGGAGTGGGATGGAGTAGGATGGAGGAAGGGATGGGGAAGCAGGCGTGGGCCTCCGGGTACCTCTCTCACCGAACGAAACGCGGCATGAGCCACTTTAAGTCCATCTTCTGGGAGGACGTGGTATTTCACCGGTCGAGCAGGCCCATTCATGCAGCGAACTGCTTGGCTCTACCACTACCAGACTAACTTCCGAAAACAATTTCGAAAGTCATTGGTGTGGGCCAGTGTCAGGAATCGAACCCGGACCTCTGGATTAGAAGCCGTGTGCTCGACCACTGAGCCACCGAGACTACAACGACTGACGACAAGACATTAATGAATTGATTTTTAAGTTACGTTTGTCAGTTCGTTCACAGCGTAAGCTCAGAACGGCCGGACGGATTTTGACGGAACTTTATATCTGCGAAAATAGGCATTTTGTAAATTGTTAAAACTAGTATACAAATTAAGAATCCTAGGTCCAATATTTACCACGGGAGTGAATTCGCCGTCAACGGCTAGTAATTAACCAAATTATTAAGTTAATACAATTCCACAAATAGTCATTCCTGAGTCGGCAACTTTTGTGTTGAACCAGAATCGTAACGAGTCGTTTTATTGCCAACATAAAATTATTTATTGCCGTTTACGAGTTTAGTAAATTATATTCATCTGCGATCTCGTTATTCACATTGAATGCCTTTTCATGCTAATCAAAAATAATAATAAAAACAATATATATATTATCCTCTGTGTTGAAAAATTACATAATTATAATTCGTGTTTTTTTTTTATTTCTTCGTTTGGATCAAAAATTAATATATATTCCCCAATACTGCGTTAATAAGTATATCAGCTCAATAAAACTCATTTTCTGATATCTTAATTTTCTGACTGACAAATTGATTATAGTAATAGGCTTTGACACCAAATACCCTCCGTATATATAAGTCGGAGCGTGAACATAGTGGCGCCATCTTTAGAGCGAACTAACTGACGGTCTCGTAATAATACCTGATGATAAGCAACCGGCGCCGGACACCAGCAACACATATAGTGTTACTGTTGCGTTGCCGACCTTTAAGGGAGTAGGATAGGGAAGGGTGGGTAGGCCTTGGGTTACCTCTCTCACCAAATGAAACGCGGCATGAGCCACTTTACGTCCATCTTCTGAGAGGTCGTGGTATTTCACCGGTCGAGCCGGCCCATTCATGCAGCGAACTCCTTGGCTCTACCACTGTTAAGTGTAATAATTCTACTGATGCTCTCCGATTATGTACTTTATTAGATTATTTGGTTGCTATACCAGAGCACGGTGGTCATCCATCACCGCTAGGGCCCGCTGTGACACCCTCATATTTGGTTTTACGAGTCACGTTTATAATTTTAAATTTAACTTAAATCAGCGCATTAGAATGTTCTCTCATTTAAGAATTTTCTAATTTTCTAATTATATGTCTCTAATTATCTTCTTTATTTCTAATCTCGATAAAAATGTAAACATTTGATATTATTTAGTTTTTTTTTAATGTCTTACGTACTCTCCTTTATTTTCTTCTTTCATTGAATCTGTTAACATTGCGTAATGATGGTAGGTACCTGGTAGCGGTGGGCAGGTACATGAAGTACCTCGGTTTCACCCTGGACAGCCGCTGGAGCTTCGAGGAGCACTTCGTGCGGATGGTCCCCCGAGCGCGACGGGTGGCGGGCGCGCTTCATCCCCTGCTGCCCAACCTTGGGGGACCGGGAGAGGGAGTTCACCGCCTCTACGGTGGCGTCGTGCGGTCCGTGGCCCTGTACGGGGCCCCCCGTTTGGTTGCGAGTCCAGGGCTCTGCTGAGGAGCCTGGAGCGGATCATGGCCATACGGATCGTACGGGGCTACCGTACCATCTCATACGAGGCGGCGACGGTCCTCGCGCGTTCTCCCCATTCATCCGGGGAGGGGGGGACCCGGACGCGCGGGGACACGAACTGCGGAGGCGGGAGGCATTCCGGCGGGTCCTGGGGGTCTGGCGCGACGCGCTGGTCCTCCAGGGCTGTGCGCGCCAGCGCGCCGTCGGAGCCGTCCTGCCCCACCTCGAGGCTTGGGTGCTCCGCAAATGAGGCACTGTCACCTACAGGTTGACTCAGATACTCACCGGGCACGGGTGCTTCGGTGAGTATCTGAGTCGAATAAAACGCGAAGAGACGGCGAGATGCCACCATTGCGCATCCGATCTGGACTCGGCCCAGCACACGCTGGAGGTCTGCCCGGCCTGGGCGGCCGAGCGCCGAGTCCTGGTCGACGAGATCTGGCAAGACTTGTCCCTTCACTCCTCCTCGCCCGCCAGCATTGCCGCGACCAACGCCGGCGGGCGAGGAGGAGTGAAGGGCTGTGGTCTCCTTCTGCGAAGCTGTGATGCTCCAGAAGGAGGCCGCCGTGGGAAGGATGACCCCCCGGTGCGGCTGGGGAGGGTCGTCGGGGGCGCCGCCGGCCGCGTGCCTTTTTACAGCGCGCGGTCGGAGCCGCCCCGCCCGGGGGAGCCTCGCTGAGGCTCCCCGATGATGAGCACCCCCCCTCGTGACAGAGGGGGGGCGACGGCGGGGTGGACCAGAGGGGTTTATCCGCATCCTGGACCAGCCCAACGCTGGAGGAAGGCCGCCGCGAGGTTTTAGTGGGTAACCCTAGGAGCGGATTGCAGTTTACTGTTTTGGGAGTCCCACACTACCCCCTGCCGTACCCAGGCGGGGGGTGTGCATAAAGCATTTAAAAAAAAGGTACCTGGTAGCGTCAAATTGCCGTTGATATCGTGCTCAGGTTTATTTTTAGTTTGGCAATTTTATTTTTTTGGTTCAGAAGTGACCCGGAAAATTCTCGATGTTGTCTATAAAGTAATGGCGAGCGGAGGTAACAAATTGAAAACGTATTTTCTTTGATGGGTTATTTCTTTGATGTGTTTCCGTTAAATGTGACCATGAAAATATCAGCATTGCATTGCTGGCTTTAATATCAGACACGGACCGGGCTAGATAAGAAATAGCTCTCTTGAGTTTATAATAATAATATCTTGGACACTAATCACACAACGCCCTCTAGTTCCAAATTAAGCAACTAAATGCTTGTGCTATGGATACTAGATAGCGGATAATAATACATATAATATACTTTTCTTTTCTAAATACATACTTATGATGCATAGAAAAACACCCAGAGGCCATACAAACATTCATGCTTGTCACAAATATTTGTACTCGGGTCGGAATCGAACCCCCGACCTCATTGCTGCAGCCGGTAGTTTTACCAATGCGCCTCGAGGCCCGTCAAGTACGTGGCATGGATCGCTCACGCCGATTTTCCGATTTAGAGGTAGTAGTTAGGAAATAACACATTTCATTCAGCGGTCGAGCTGGTTCATTCATGCACCGAACTGTGTGACTATATCGCGTAAAAGTAATTTAAGAAATCCATAAAGTATTATTATTACGTATGGAACTATAAAATATTATCTTTTTCTTCAAAGACCCTTTTAACTTTTTTCTCAGTGGGAAATGACGTCATTCCGTCGAATGGCTTATATTGTTATAATAAGGCTCTATCTGTTTCGCGCGTGAAGCTTGTTGGATTTGCCGCCACATATCATTTCCATGTTTTTTTTTGGGCGATATTCATACGAAATAAATTCGGTTATAATAATGCTTTCAGGATTTGTTCAAAATGTTATAGTGATTAGAGGCGAAAAATCGAACTAGGCTGGGTTTTCGATTTAATTACCTTTATTGGTGTCTTCAGGCAATGACGTAATAATACACGAATGCAACTTCACGCCAAGACTCTTGCGGAGTAAGCAAAGATAGCAGATCGCCATATAGAACGATTCCTACACCCCTCACTTGCTTCTTTGACGTCCATAACAGGTGTGCCGGTATGAAATGAGCGATACAAATGTATTGGTAGGGGTTATTTGTTGTGAGTAAGCCTTAATTTTTTTTTTTGTTTGGTTGCCATGACAACTGTCAAACATTCAATTAACCTAACAGTTAGTAAACAAACAACATCATATTTTTTATTGTGTTAAAAATGACAAATTTTTTGCCGGAAAGTGATGATTTGCGGAAAGCATTAATTTTTTGTTTCCATTCGAAAAAAAATGCTGCAGAATCACATCGAATGCTTTCCGAAGCATATGGTGATCATGCTCTATCAGAACCAACATGCAATAGATGGTTTCAACGATTCAACTGTAATGATTTTGATGTGAGTGTAAGGGATACTACTACTAAAAATTAAGAACGTGAAAGACCACCAAAAAAATTCGAAGACGATGAAGATGAAGTTGATACTTTGAGTCAGAAGCAAATGGCAGCAATGTTAAATGTTTCACAACAAACAATTTCAGACCGTTTGAAAGCTATGGGAAAAATTCAAAAGTGTGGAAAATGGGTGCCACATGAATTGAATGAAAGACCAATGGAAAACTGGAAAAACACTTGTGAAATTTTGCTTCAAATACACGAAAGAAAATCAGTATTGCATCGAATTGTCACTGGCGATGAAAAATGGATTTATTTTAAGAATCCTAAACGGAGAAAATCATGGTTTAATCCGGACAACCATCAGCATCGACTGCAAAACCAGATCGTTTCGGGAAGAAGGCAATGCTCTGTGTTTGGTGGGATCAGAAGGGTGTGGTGTATTATGAAGTCCTAAAACCTGGTGAAACTGTTAATACTAGTCGCTACAAACAACAAATGATGGATTTGAACAACACATTGATCGAAAAACGACCAGAATGGGCCAGAAGACACGGCAAAGTAATTTTGTTACACGACAATGCACCTGCACACAAAGCAAAATCGGTTGAGGATACAATCAAAGTACTTGGCTGGGAGTCGCTACCCCACCCGCCGCATTCACCAAACTTGGCTCCTTCTGATTACCATTTATTTTCATCGATGGGGCACGCATTGGCTGAGCAGCGGTTCGATTCCTACGCGGAAGTGGAAAATTGGGTGTCTGATTGGTTTGCTTCTAAAGAAGAACATTTCTATTGGCATGGTATCTACAAATTACCAAAAAGGTGGACAAAATGTGTAGAAAGTGATGGACAATATTTTGAATAAATTTATTTTTTTATCTAATCAAAATTAATAATTTATTTTCACAAAAAAAAAACGCTCATTTCATACCGGACACCTATGTAAGTCTGGCTTAAGGCTCCTGATATTACTTTACGCAAGGACATGTTCAATATTGGTCTTGAAAATTGTGTCGTGGCCGTCCTCGATTCCTACATGCTATTTATTTTTGAACGGTATATCTTCTTAGTCAATTTTGTACCATCCATTCTATCTACTCGTTCGAACCATGGTTCGTATGAAATAAATTTTGCTACCATATACAAAGTTATAATAGCTGGGGTTGGAAATCGGGCTTTCTCAAAATACGAAGATCCTGGCTCTAGTTCAGATAAGTACTATTTTCTCAAGTTTCTGCTTTTCCTTTTTTTTCCCTCGGACATAACGAGCAAAGCTCAGTCATCCATGTACTTAATATTACTGTGGCATTGTTGATTAGTTCTCAAAGTAGAAAACTTTACCAACCTCTGTATCGACCCAGCAGAAATTAATGTAACATTATGTAAAAATAATAAAGAAGTTTTTTTATTTTTATTAAAAGTCGGTCCGCTTGTACCTATCTACAATTGGATTCTTTATCAATAGTATTATTTTTAGTGTAGCTACAGTCAATCCGAGTAACTTAAGCTTTCAATGTAACATTGATTTTTTTACTTTTTCTACAAGTTTTTCGGAAGTTATGTGTGATAAATATCGAAGACTGAAAACTTTGTGCCCGGTATAGCAATAGGTTCGCCACCTATTCCATTTGGGACGTAAACGTAACGGCGAGACGAGGTTTAACAGACGCTGCCTACACCTTCGGGTAACAAAAGGCGTAAAGTTATGTTACTTTTTCTAGATTATTCATATGAATAAGTCTTTGGTAAGGTGCAACATGTTCAAATATTACCAAGTAAAGAAATCAAAAGTTATTTAGTAGGTCAATGTTACATTGAAAGCTTAAGTTACCCAGATTGACTGTACCTCGACTGTTGTTCTGTTTCTCCTTGGCAGAAACATGCCAAGTTTGAAAGCACACAACTTGGCCCGTGGTGGCCTAATAAAGTAGTGGGGCGTGCCAGACCTGGCCGTCCTTCCTGCCTTTTTCATGTTGATGAGATCCATACTGGTGACTTTTGTGTTAAGATGTATATACTTATTATAGGACCCTAGATCTTGTTCTGATGATGGATTATTTTGGTCACATGAAATAGTATTTAGAGCCATATTTTTTTAAATGAAGTTTAATTAAATTGAATTTTAAATAACCGAAATAGTGGTGTGTTGATAATCGAATTTGAGCCAGGGCTCTATTAAACGGAGGTTCACGTACTAAACCAACAACTAGGCTACTGAGATGATTATTCTTTCTAATTCTTTTCATCGGATATTTATGTGTAAAAAGTAACTAAAATTTAAAGTTTGTTTTAAATAAGTTCAGAATTATATAATATTAAAAACGTTACATATCTGACCGAAAAAAAAAAACACTTGTTATGTTTTCCACACGTTTAACTCATAATTAGTAGTTACAACTTCTAATGACTGGGTTAACAAACAATAGCCATTTCCGGTATACAACCGTAGGGCATATACATCACCGCGGCCTTCCGCTTACGGTTAATAAAAAAAAAAGCCTTTCCTCGTCTACATCACCATAATTAATAAGCAAGCGAGAATTTTAATTAACCACGAAAACAAATAAGTCCATCCGGCACAAATAATAGGGTCGCGCAACAAATCAGGGAGCTCGACCGCGCACATGGAGCGACGTTTCTTTTGGACGGGAATCTGTTTGAACCCGGCACTGGACCCCTAACAGACCCTCGCTGTCTATTAGTTTAGGACCCTATTAAGGTCGCGATGTGTTACAACAAAGGATCTTTATTATAGCCGGTCCAGTGCGACCACGTCCGTCGAGCGAAGACTTTTTGCCGCTCGCAAGTAGGATAACTATGTGCTTAGTTCGCACGAGATCTGTTATTTGTTCAACTCTCTGAATGTGAACACAAAAAGACAATATGTGAGGCACGTAGGTATGTTTGTATGAAGCGAAAAAACTGATTTTCGTTAACGTCAGTCGAATAGAAATATTGTTTACTCGACTGATAAAAGGTCACGTACCTAAGCTTAGATATTTTCTTGGAGACCATTTTTTTTTTTACTTATGTGGTTGTGACATCACGATAATATTACTAACATTCACGCCTTCAATACGCGACCAAACAATAAAAAAAATCTAAGGTTAAGCTTTTTTTTTAAAAAAAATATCAGACACGACATATGTTATAAGTGCCAGAGTTTCAAGTTAAACATTTAGGTCTTAAACGTTACAATTTAATTCCGTCTTAAGTAAGGTCACCGAGTCGATCGCGCCTTTTCTTGGCTCCCATCCAGGCGGTGTCGCAAGACACTCGTAATTGCATCTCATGGCCAGCTAAACCATTTTCTTTGTCACCATCTTGAAAGATTTAGCTGCTAATTATTGTTAAATAGATTGTTTTATTGCCTTTTTTAATACTACTTAAAGATATATGTTTGACCTATGAACTAAACGTAATAAAATTGATATATCCAAAATTTACTTATTTACTACTTATGGACACTACTACTGGAACAAAGTTCGCTAAGTCAACTAGTTAAATATAAATGAAACAAACCACCTCTAGTGTCACCTTAAGTAACAGGAGCTCATAAACACGTGCAGCGCGGTAAGTGTTACCATTGCATTTCCGTTCTCTTACTCTGAACGAATTGCCGCATGAGCTACTTGACGTCGGTTTTCTGAGAGGACGTGGTATTTCACCGGTCGAGCCGGCCCATTCAAGGAAAAAAAACTGCGTGACTCTACCGCAAATAATTAAATTGATGTCAATTTTGTTGTAGGTGCGATGGTTTGAACAGCAGCGCGAGAAACGCAGAGTGAAACGCGACTACTCCCCCTACGACAGGGCTGCCATCTCGCAGCTGCCTCGACGAGTTCAGCCTCACCGCACACATTATAGAGCGCTGGCCACATCAGCCTTCTTCCCAGATCCACTGTTCAAGGAGCAGTGGTACTTGGTAAGTAGAATGTCACTGACGATTTAAAAAAAAACTCTTAAGTGATTCAATCGTACGATTCTAAAATGCAGTCTGTCTGTAATTGGAGAATTAAAACAAAATAAATCAATGGTATTTTTTGAAATGCTGTATGGCTTTTTTGGCCTATCCTAACAGTTGAATGAAAAAAAAAAGCAGTAACTACTCGCTTAGTAATTCTTCTGATTTTATATCTCTTTATGCAGATTATTATAACAGCTACTTAAAGGTGTAAGCATTATAATATTCATTAGCAAAAAATCATGTATTTAATTTTTCATCCATGTCATACAATATTTTATAGATGTAATTAACATTGTTTCGACGTAACCCACGATAAGTGCCACAACATTTGCGGTACGTTCAAAACATTGATATTCTACACTGGTAACATGATATTATACTCGTATAAATAACAACACATGCATTACAGCTCTCGTTAATACACATAATTAAAATGTTACGTTCAATAAATTAATTCTGAATTGTGATGGCACGATAACTTTGGTGTGAACAATATTAATTAGTGACAGTATTAATTATGTCAAAGTGTCTTTTGTCTTACTAATTGACGCTTTGTGACGATGCTAAATGCTTTTTTATTGCTTTCTGATAATAACTTAAATAACTTCACGCCTTTTGTTACCCGAAGGTGTAGGCAGCGGCTGTTAAGCCTTGTCTCGCCGTTATGTTTACGTCCCAAATGGAATAGGTGGCGAGCCTATTGCCATACCGGGCACAAAGTTTGTCAGTCATCGATATTTATCACACATAACTTCCGAAAACAATTTCGAAAAGTCATTGGTGTGAGCCAGTGTCTGGAATCGAACCCCGGACCTCTGGATCAGAGGCCGTGCGCTCGCCCACTGCGCCACCGAGACTATAAAAGTCCGACCGCTTTCTGATAATAATAAGCGTTATTTTTATATTGTTTTTCGCTTCTTTTTTTTCTACTGCCAATGAATCATGTGTTACTACTACCAAATTGCGATGACATAGTCCTCACAATCGAAGGATAAAACATGTTTGAAATGTAACTATATTTATCATAGCTAAAGCTAAATAGCTAAAAAGCTAATATAGACTGAAATAATTTTCCAGTTTCAAATCTAAGCAAAAATTTTGGCTATGAGTTTCATTTGTGATCATTTCGGACTATTTGTCGTATCACAAACCTCGATTTCCTGGTGATTTATCACCGTACTCAGAGATCCCGTAATCGTTAAATAGTTTTAATAGAGAACAAATCTTTGGTAAACTGTAGTCTTGTCACTCAAGAAGCAATTTCTTTGTTCAGAACGGCGGTGCTAAAGATGGTCTGGATATGAACGTGTCCCCAGCGTGGCAGAAAGGTTACACCGGCAAAGGGGTCGTCGTTTCCATCTTAGATGATGGTATACAAACCAATCATCCTGACTTGGCGCAGAATTATGTAAGTATTCTAAATAAGTAAGTGCCAGTTTACTTTATTACAGTCCCATAGGGTGGAAGAAGACAGTTAAAACAGGTTGTATAAGTCATAATTAAAATTAAAAACAACTTTTGTGAGCGACCATATTTATATTAGCTGATTTAAAGCCATCATAAGATTGATGATGTAGTGATGATCAGCCCCTATAAATAACAACATACCACCCGCTTATAGTACACACGTCAATATAATAACACAAAATAATTCAGGCTCAGATGTTTACGAGACCGTTTTGTCAAAAGGCTTTTTACTCGCATAAACAACAACTCGGAGTCGTTACGTGAAAAAGATGAGCAATGAATGTATTACCCCTAAATATATATATGTTATTTTTATGCCGTATTTTATTTGTATTACTGAAATTACAATTTTGAATGTCAATCATACAATTCATAGGGAATGTAATACTCGAGACAAACAGAATGTATTACTATAATCAAAAAGTCAGTACAATAGGTACAATCACATGAAAAAAGCTCGTGTAATTAAATGCCCAGCAGTGGACTGCAATAGGCAAATGATGATGAATGATGATGATGAATTAAAAACAACTAGCAATTTCTGTACTCGCTGGAGTTTTCATGAATAATGTAACCTATGTAATTCTCCTACTTTTTAAAGGGAAAGGAGACCAACGAGAAAAAATGTCATCTAACAATGTTATTAACAGATTCTCTCTATATAACATAACATAACTTCACGCCTTTGTTACCCGAAGGTGCAGCCAGTGGCTGTTAAGCCTCGCCTCGCCGTTATGTTTACGTCCCAAATGGTGGCGAACGTGGCGAACCAATTGCCATACCGGGCACAAAGTTTTTAGTTATCGATATTTATCACACATAACTTCTGAAAACTATTTCGAAAAGTCATTGATGTGAGCCATGACACTTATTCCCTCTATATAATAAAGTTATTTGACTATTGTCTTTATTTGCACTGTACGAATCGATGTTTATTTCTATACTTCATCACGTTGTATATGGAGATTCTTATATGGAATCCTCTGTTTTCTTCTTGTTAAATTCAGACTACTATCTGCTTAGTCTGAATTTACGTATTCAATTTTATTCTAACCTTAATAATAACATTTCATGTTACTTTAACCACTGTGTATTTATCAGATTTTGTATCCGTCGAAACATTTAATCAATCTGCTGAATTAACTACACAATTATTTGACTTTTGAATATAACTGCAAATGCTATCACTATATTTATACTGAATATTACAAATAACTATAACTAGAGAAATTATGCTGAGCGTTAACTTTGCAATGTTCGAGCAGTAAAGATAAGCCACCCGCATACTGTCCAAGAACTTTGCTACGAAACTGAGCTACGAGCCACTCGTACGGAAAGAACGACCGATATTAAAGTGCTACGTTCGATTCGAGTCGGGTTGAATGTTTGATTCTTGAAATGTAAATTCTAGAGTTCTACGTTAGTAGTAACGTTACTACTACGTGAGCAGATAACAGTGATATTTTAAATTGAGTAGTTATTATGAATGTTGAATTATGTTCAGTAACTGCTACTGAGTTCAGTAGACAACAAAAATTTGTTTTTGGACCGAACATTAAATCTCTATACGGTTATTATATTAAGTTGTAATAAATTATAAATTCATTGCTCTAGGATCCTAACGCGTCTACAGACATTAATGGTAACGACGAAGATCCTATGCCTCAAGATAATGGAGACAATAAGCACGGAACTAGATGTGCAGGTGAAGTGGCCGCTGTCGCCTACAACCAGTACTGCGGTGTTGGAGTCGCTTACAATGCCAGTATTGGTGGCGTCAGAATGTTAGACGGAGTTGTCAATGATGCAGTCGAGGCTAGAGCCTTAGGTCTGAATCCTGACCATATTGATATATACAGTGCTTCTTGGGGTCCTGAAGATGATGGTAAGACTGTTGATGGTCCAGGTCCTCTAGCGAGAAGGTAAGACAAATTAGAAAAAAATAAGAATTTATTAGACATAAATTTACAACAATATTTATTAGACATAAATTTACAATATTTATGAGATTGTTTGTTATTGATATATCTATTTTTAGGGCCTTTATTTATGGAGTCACAAGTGGACGTCGTGGCAAAGGATCTATTTTTGTATGGGCTTCAGGGAATGGTGGTAGACATACGGACTCTTGCAACTGTGACGGTTACACAAACAGTATTTTTACTCTATCGATATCTAGTGCCACACAAGGCGGATACAAGCCTTGGTATTTAGAAGAATGCTCTTCCACTTTAGCTTCTACATACAGTTCGGGTACACCTGGCCATGATAAAAGTGTGGCTACTGTTGATATGGACGGCAGACTCCGCTCTGATCATATTTGTACAGTCGAACATACAGGAACCTCAGCCTCAGCACCGATAGCTGCAGGTATTTGCGCTTTAGCTTTAGAAGCCAATCCGGATCTGACTTGGAGAGATATGCAATATTTAGTTGTAATGACCTCACGACCAGCGCCGTTAGAAAAAGAGGGAGGGTGGATTGTAAACGGAGTAAAACGGAAGGTCAGCCACAAATTTGGTTACGGACTTATGGATGCATCCGAAATGGTAAGCTTAGCAGAACAATGGGTCTCAGTGCCACCGCAACATATCTGTAAATCTCAGGAAATAAATGAAGATAAACCCATTGATTCAACGTTTGGGTATACCTTGAATACACATATGGATGTCAATGGTTGTAGTTCTACCGTTAACGAAGTGCGTTATCTTGAACACGTTCAATGTAAAATCTCCCTAAGATTCTTCCCGCGGGGCAATCTGCGTATACTATTAACGTCTCCAATGGGAACTGTTTCTACTCTATTGTTCGAGAGGCCTCGTGACGTTGTGAGTTCTAACTTTGACGATTGGCCTTTCCTTAGTGTTCATTTCTGGGGTGAACAAGCGGAAGGTAGATGGACATTAAAGATTGTGAATTCCGGTAATAGGCATGTAAATCAGCCCGGCGTACTTAAAAAGTGGCAACTCATTTTCTACGGAACCGCCGTTGACCCTGTTAGAAGGAAAACGAAAAGACCGCCGCAAGTGCCGCCACCATTCGCATTCCCCACTGCTGCCGATGAGTTTGATACGATCGCTGATTCTTTTTACAATACCGACGCGTTTACTGGCTATCAGAACTTTCCCAATTTATTCGCCGCAGGATCAGACCCAGAAAAGGCAGTAGCTAGTCTCGACGGACATAATGTCCCATCTCCGCATGGAGAAAATGTCCTTGCTGATAGTAATGACAAACGCGTCATACATGATTGTGATCCTGAGTGCGATACCCAAGGTTGCTACGGAAAGGGACCCACTCAATGTATTGCCTGTAAACATTACCGTCTCGACGATGCATGTGTTTCGCGATGTCCCCCTAGAAGTTACGCAAATCAAGGCGGAGTATGCTGGCCATGCCATGAATCCTGCGAAACTTGCGTCGGGCCCGGTCAAGACTCGTGTCTGACGTGTGCGCCTGCTCATCTGCTGGTTGCTGACTTAGCAGTGTGTCTCCAGCAATGTCCAGACGGTTACTGGGAAGACAGCGAATCCTCCACATGTCGGCCCTGTGCTGCCCACTGTGCAACTTGCTCAGAACGTGCTGACAGCTGTACGTCTTGTGAACATCATTTGGTACTCCAAGGCGGCACGTGTTTAGCTTCTTGTCCATCATCTCATTACGAAACCGAAGATTATATGTGCGCGAAATGCCACGAAACTTGCGACACCTGCGAAGGACCCGGTGAGACACAGTGCGTTACTTGTCGTCCATCCACTTATGAACTAGACGGCCGGTGTGTAACGTCATGTCCTGTCGGATCTTACGCCGATAAAAAGAGGAAACAGTGCATGAGGTTAGTTAATCAAATTTCCGTTCCTTCTGATATAGCAGTTAATAATCAGGTATAATAAATATATTTCGTATAAATTTTCAGATGTCCCGTTGGTTGCTCAACGTGTACAAGCGCTTTTTGTCTCTCCTGCGAGTCCAATTGGGAATTAAACAAAAAGGGCAAGTGTACGCCTTCCGGCACTGACAAATGTGGTGCAGGTGAATTTTCTGAAGGGCAAAAATGCAAGAGGTGTAGCGAAGCCTGTGATTCTTGTTACGGCGAAGACGACAATGATTGTTTAACTTGTGTAAATCCAAGTCTCCTACAAAATTACAAGTAAGTAAAATGCGGTCTATAAATGACTTTTCAACTAAAGATGTATATCATTACATAGTATAAAACAAAGTCGCTTTCTGCTGTTTGTCCCTTTATATGTTTGTCTTTTGTATGTTTAGATCTTTGAACTATGCAACGGTTTTTGTTTGCGTTTTTTTTTTAATACATAGAGGGTGTTAACGGGTGGGTTTGTGTCTATAATGTAGTAAAGAGACAGTGACAGTGATTTCGGGATTCTATACTTTAATTGTAAATTCTATAAAAAATACTTTTAATGCGAAACAAAGTTCGCCGAGTCAAGTAGTCATATATAAATTAATAATTTACTATCAGACAAGAGTTATTAAATATTTTCTTTAAAATGTTGGCGTAATGTTGGTGTGGGTATATATCTGGTACTGACATTCAATTATAATCAAATTTCACAAACAGACTGTGACTGGAAGCTATGTTACAATTAATCTAATTTTTAATCGACATAAGTAATATTATAAGTTTGATTTTCTCATTGTTTTCTTTAGATGCGTGACAGAGTGCAGTAAAGGTTTTTACCCTGAGGCGGGTAGGTGCATGCCCTGTATGCACGGTTGTTCCGAATGTGTGACGCGTTTGAACTGCACCTCATGCGTTGGCGCTTTGCGTCTGCAGTCCGGAGCTTGCAGGACATCTTGCGCGGAAGGGTGAATTTGATACTTAATTTGCTTAATTTCAAATACTTCAAAAAAATGTGAAGTGTCTGAGGTCCAGAGGTAGAGCTCTCTTTTCTAAATCAAGAAGTCGTGGGATCGATTACGGACCACTGATTTCTCAGAATTTTTTTGAAAGTTATGTTCGATAAATATCGATGTCTGGCTTGGTGTATGGCAATAGGTTTCGCCACCACCGCCGCCAATTGAGATGTAAACGATGTAAAAATATTAAATAATAATAATAAAGCTAAAGGTTTTTTGCTCATTTAGAAGATTATCTTTGCATCATCATACTAAAACTCAGCCAAGTACTCATTGGAACTTGGACTGACATTCTCGTGCATACCAAAAATTCTGTCGTTTAAGTGATATATATGTTGTCCAGATACTATGCTGATCGCGGCACGTGTTCCAAATGCTATTTATCTTGTCGCACATGCATCGGTCCTCGTCGTGATCAGTGCGCCTCCTGTCCTGAAAGCTGGAGACTGGCTGCTGGAGAATGCCACCCGGAATGTCCACAAGGTACCACTTTTTACATTGATTTGTTTTTTATTTTTTATTTGAAGTATATAGGTAGTAAAGTATATAAAACGATTATTTGAATTATTTTGTTCTAGGTTTCTATCAAAGTGTCGGCGGTTGTCGACACTGTCATCACTATTGCAGGGAATGCGATGGATCGGGACCGCTACATTGCAAGTCGTGTCCGCCCAACTTCATGTTAGACGGCGGGCTGTGTATGGAATGCCTCGGATCGCAGTACTACGACGCGAGCAGTGGAACGTGCAAAAGCTGCGATGGAACATGTCGCACGTGCTCTGGCCCGGGGCAGTTCAGCTGCTCCACATGCTCCCGGCCGCTTAGAATAGATAGGTGAGTCAAATGTTTGAACAATGCCTCTGGCAATAAAGGGGATTTAATGCATCCATCCTTTTGTTCGCTTTACTGATTTCACGCTGGATTGATTCCACCCGCACGTTTAGCCGTAATTAAATGGTCTCTTGTTTTTCAACACTAAATGCTTATTGAATTATTTGTAATATCGTATAGAATTTTTATTATTGTATTACTAAGATGATGTACAGAAATAAAAAGATAAAAAAAAACTATAAATTAAACACTATTTTTTTCTAGAAAATTCACGTTTATTTTTCAAAAGAGATTGAATTTATCCAGCCTGAATAAAAATATTAATCTAATTTAAATAGCTCAGGACGTAATCACTTGAGCTATTCAGTAATTGCTTAATGGCACTGGCAAATAACCATTGAAAAAAATGCTATTAATGTGATTCATAAATATCGAAATGAATAGTAATCATCATGATAGAGTTAATTTAACTTAACATAACTTCACGCCATTGTTACCCGAAAGTGCCCTATTTTCTATTCTATTGCCATACCGGGCCCAAAGTTTTCAGTTATCGATATTTATCACACTTTAACTTAATATAACGCATAACATAACTTCACGCCATTGTTACCCGAAGGTGTAGGCAGCGGCTGTTAAGCCTCGTCTCGCCTTTATGTTTACGTCCCAAATGGAATAGGTGGCGAACCTATTGCCATACCGAGCACAAATTTTAAGTCATTGATATTTATCACACTTAACTTCCGAAAACAATTTCGATAAGTCATTGGTGTGAGCCAGTGTCAGGATTCGATCCCGGATCTCTGGATCAGAAACCGTGTGCTCGACCACTGGACCACCGAGACTATATTATATATAGGTTCGATCCCCACCCGAATATATATATATATATATATATATTTGTGTGTTTGTACGGCGTCTGGGTTTTTTTCCATGTATTATAATTATGTATTTGCAAAGCACTTATCCATAGCACAAGCATTTAGTTGCTTAGTTTGGAACTGGAATACTTGCACTCCTCCAAATATAGGAGACTGAAGCGATTGCTATCATAGCTCTACTAATTTCTCATACAATAATAAATTTTGTGTTTTTCAAGAGCAGTCAGTGTAGTCCAATATTTCATCAAATGTGTTATATTTTTTCTGAAAAGCGTACTTTCCATTTGGACATTTGTCTCGTCTTGAAACACGGAAGGCGCGGTGAAAATGCTCACGAGAGCGTAGAATTATTGAAGGGCCGTTTACAAGAGGCCGTACGTCGCTGGAAAGCGTCATGCGGAACACTTTGTAAGTGAGTGAGTGGAGTGATAAGGGTTGGAAACTAGACGAGGTGACTTGGAGGGAAGTGAATTTAGTAGAAATTTAATGTTTCGAAACTGACGGCTACGTTATCCGAGACAATGGTTGATATACAGATATTTTCGTAATATTGACAGTATATAGATAGTATAAAACAAAGTCACTCTCCGCTGTCTGTCCCCTTATATGCTTATATCTTTAAAACTACGCAACGGATTTTGATGCGATATTTTTTAATAGTTAGAGGGTGTCCATTCATATATGAAATCATATAGGGTAAAGAAAAAATTATAATTTTTGAGATTTAGCACTTTAATTGCAAACGCTGGCTCAAAGTGATAGATCAAAACAATGTTCTACATTATTAAACACCTTCAGAAGGTCTACATAAAAGTTCTACATAAAAACAAAGGCATATGTCTATCTCTTAGGGATAACCCACAATGACCATTTTTATTTTTTTACTTTTTACGAGAAAGAATGGCTTATTTAAGAAGCGATTTTAAACATTACAGTATTAATTTTCACCAAATTCAGCGTCTTAAATAGATTGTGCATGTAATATCCTGATCCTGGCCCTGTACAGCATGCAAATTAAACGAATATTTTCGAAGATATTGCAGTATTTACATAGGGGGAGAGCAGTTAAAGGCAATAAATAGCACAAATTGAACCTCTCGATTTCCAAAATTTACTCATTTATTACTTTTAATGCGGAACAAAGTTCGCCGGGTCATTATTTATAAAATAATTTTGAAGCAATCGATTTTATATATCCGGCTAAACAAAAATAATATATTCATGTATGTGTTTACATACCTATATATAGTGTGTTTGGTGATTGTAGCTTGAGATGTGTTGTAAGATTATTTTTTGACCTGTGAAATTGACGTGGGTTTACCAACTTTTTTGAATTCCAATTAAAAAAAATGCCAAGAGAGTTCTCGAGGAACGCGAAGGTTTTTTTCTCTATATAGCTACCCTTGATCAATTCTATTCTACTTATATATACTCTTGATCCTATTTGATTTTTTTCTTCTTCGCGAATGGTAAATGAACCGTATCGTGTCTATAATATATAAGTCTTTTGTTGGCGAACACATATAGTGTTAAAGTATTGTGGACTACAAATAAAACATATATTGTATTTTCTTTAAGCAGATTAAATAATCAATGCGTGCCGTGTTGCTCTGAACGCGGCGGAAACAACTCGACGCCAGCGGCTGAATGCTGTCACTGTCACCCTGACACCGGTATGATATTTTAATTTTTATTATTGTTTGTTTTAATATGAAATGTGACTTACCATGTGACCCACCCCCCTTCCCCATCCTTTCCTATAAATAAGTCTCGGTGGCGCAGTGGTCGAGCACACGGCTTCTGATCCAGAGGTCCGGGTTCGATTCCAGACACTGGCTCACACCAATGACTTTTCGAAATTGTTTTCGGAAGTTATGTGTGATAAATATCGATGACTGAAAAACTTTGTGCCCGGTATCGCGATAGGTTCGCCACCTATTGCATTTGGGACGTAAACATAACGGCGATACGAGGCTTAACAGCCGCTCCCTACACCTTTGGGTAACAAAAGGCGTGAAGTTATGTTTATGTATGTCCTATCCTACTCCCTTAAAGGTCGGCAACGCAACTGTAACACTATATGTGTTGCTGTTGTCCATGGGCGGCGCTGGTTACTTACCAGATGGTAATGGATGGTGGCACGCCTGCTCGATTGCCCTCCTATCGCATAAAAAAGACGAATATGAAGCTTCCAGTGGGACACGTTTTGCCCAGAAAGTGTTTGTTAACTTAAAAGATTTCTAGGTCATAGCGTTCTGGAAAACCTTACATTGGTATAGAGTTCCAATCCATAGCCATCCAAAGCAAAATGAAAGAAATTATAAACCTATGTACCGATGTACTTAATGTTGCCGTATCTGCAACATGTGCTTAAAATTTCAGAGGAGTTAAAGACATGAAGTGCATTAAGTTATGAAGTGTTATGTTTTTTGCAAACTAATCGCCATATCTCCGAATTTCTTCGGTTTTTTTTTTTAACATTATTTACTAAAAACAAGTTAGCCGCGTAGTTTATTTCTTTCTCGCGTATTAATAAAGTTTTTAACTTCAGTTGTAATGCATGTAATATTTCATATAAAGGCGACTGTATTAACTCGTCGGTGGCCGGAAAGCGGCGCATCGCTGAGTGGAAGGCCGTGGACAGCGCGCCAAGCGAGCAATACGCTCCAAGCGCTATGCTCGTCGCGCTGGCTGTATGCGCTGGCGCAGTGGGACTGTTCCTAGCTGTACTTATGGTGTTACAGGTACTTAAAGTTTTAATAAAACATGATTATTGAACCCGAGATTCTGATAGAATCGTCTAAAACATGCTATGCCCTAAAAAAGTAATAATAGTTTTAAACAATTTATTTCATATCATACAAAATAATTTAAAAAAAAAAGCGTGGGGTGCTTTGTGCCCTACATGTAAGTCACTATACGCTTTTATACGAGTTTTCAAACTATACAGATTTGTTTTTTACTCTTTGGTGAATATGCACTGAAATATAATTGGTATATTAGTATAGCATAAATATTAATTGATCACAATAGTATGCGTAATGCCATACGCAGCATTTATTGGTATATCGATGAATAAATATACTGAACAAGACGTAATTATTACCATAGGAGTCTCGAAGCGCACGACTAGATCTGTCTCTCTCACTCGCGTGCAAATTCTGAAAGTTGTCATGAGAGTAAAAGAGATAAAGCTAGCGGGCGAATCTAATAAGAAGTTTTATTCAAATTATTGCATTGGTTTAAATAAAGTCGAATCGTTCAGAGTTTGATTACATACATACATACAGGGGAATCTAATAAAAAGGGCATTAAAAATTCGTTAAAATCCTATAGACTTATTTTTAAGCCATATTTTTGTTTTTCTTTTTGAACAGTTTCACAGTCCAAGGGAGCGGTCTAAGAAAGTTCGTGCCCGTGGCGTCATATACGCGCCGCTGTCGTGCACAGACGATGACGTCACCGTTTTGCCAACACGTGCCGGACTAGCTTCTAGCAGGAAGGGAGCGGAACGCGAGCAGCTTCTAGAACATTCCACGTAGCGCGTCCTGTGATCGTAGATGTAAGTTATGATGTAATGTTTGTCGTCCCAGACATACTTTGGCTACTGTTATTAATGTTATTATTCTAAGAAGAATTAGAATATCAATTTAATATATTTTCAATAGTAATCATTTCTGCCGGGAGCCTTATGGTAGCTTAAAGCCAACCGTATCGATTCTATTTCTATTCAATAATAGTTAACGACAAGTCAATATTATTAACATTTATTTATATTTCTAATTTAAATTTAATTTAAAACTCATTTATTTATTTGTATTTATTAAAGTCCATTTAAAGGTATAAAAAATAATTGTTCAAATAATAGCTATAGCAACATTTATACAAATCTAAACACAGCACAGATTGGGCTTATTTATTTTATTTATATTTTGCATTGCAATTAACTATAGGGTAGATGTTAAACGTTAGACGAATTTCTCTTTAGAAGTTTCACAATGCTGTCTACATTTCACAATCGCATGTCACATTTTGGTTGGCACTTATCTAAATCTTTTGAGATTGACACTATATTCACGGAATAAAATCGATACGGACGGTTTGCAACTTGTCTAAGAGGACTAAATCAATGAACATGTTATGTTTAGTGTTTTTCTAGCAACTGCATTCCACAAATTTGTCCTATATTGGCTGTAGACGGAAAACTGTACGCGATGATAGTTGGTTTTAAATGATACACTATATTTTTTATACCAATCATTTATATACGAATCTAAAATTAAAATATGAACAGTTGAAATAATATACCCGATATTTAGTACACCAAACAGTAGACCGCTCTCAAAACAAAAACAAACCTTTTGGGAGAAAATATTGTTTTCGAACGGTATCGAATGCCGAGTGAATCGGAAAAGGAAAGCAACATGGCGCAGATAATGAAAATACTTACGACTTTTATATTGTATAAGAAAAACAGGAGGACCATGTTATTGTTGTTGAAATACTAGAACGTTATTTTGAACGCTAGAAGAAATAATTAGCTATGTGTTATATGAGCGCGGACGTTTTATCGATATAACTCGATTATATACTATCGTTTACACGTGTTAGATATTTATTTCGTCAAGAAATCGATTGGTAAAATGTCCGTGCGGTAATAAAATATGGATTAGAAGTCAAACGTAGGACACCAGTAGACTTCTACCGCCACTTCGTTTTTTTTTTCTCATCCATCATAATACTGATAAAGAAAAATCCATTCGAGACCAGTTTGCGACGGAAGTAAAATGAGTTACATTTAGATCTTAAGTGTTACTCAAGGCATGTATATTTTCTCGTAAATACATTTCTTTGCGTTGATTGTCATCCGTTCATTATGGTCGATATCGTAATGACATCGTGAGGCAAAATTCCTAATGCTTTATAATTAAATTGACTATGTATGTTTTTAAGATTGTTTGTTTAAAAAAAATGTAATTTATTAAAATAATTTTCGATACCAATTACTCAACTGCGACACATTGAAGTAAAAACAACAACAAATAAAACAAAGAACTTTTATATTTTTCACAAAAAAAAACTCGTCAAAATATCATCATTGAATAATTTATAACATTCGACAAAAAGTTTTATCGAATCTACTACTTAATCGGTATTAATCGACACAATTTGGAACTGAATACGAAAATTCGGTTTCACCCGACATTATTACACTCATTAATTTAAGTTATAATTAATATTATCGATTCGCGCCAGTTCCTCCAAACTATGTTTATCGTTGTCCCCATTTATTGGAGCCACGTTTGCTACGTTACATCACTCTCGACTTAATCAAGACCAAGCCTTTGATGTTAGAAGCAACGGTTTGTAATTTACTTAGATTATACATTCGCTGTCCGTTTCCACACAAAACTTTGTAATTATGTATATTTTGTATTTATTTGATTAACTTGGACTTGAATTTTAAACTCTTCTATCTCTTCTCGTCTACTGAATCTCTTCATTTTACTGTTCACGTTTTGAATAAATAATAATAACTTTATATTTCAAACCTTCACGTCTTATTAAATTTTGCTTTAAAAAGAAATATATTTGCCTGGCGATCAGTGTTGTGTATTTACTACGTCTGATGTGTTTAATAAATTCTCATATTAAATAACCTTATTTTAATATGTATAAAATAATCTTTTAAAATGAGAATGTTACGAGACAGATCTGTCAAAAAAAATTGAAATATTTATGAAATAAATGCGTAGGATGTGACGTCAAAAGTTTAGTTGTTATATAAAAAAAATCTTGCGATGTGAAATTGTTAAAATAAACAATAAGTGGTCCATTGTAAATCTCCTTATATTTATTTACCTCATTTTTTTTACTAAACTTGAATGGAATTATTTATATGAATAGTTCGAAGTTATAATGTAATGTAATTAAAAAATAAAGTCTCTTTTTGTAAAGTCTGTTAAACTTTAGATTACAATAACCTCTCTCAAATTATCTTGTTAGCGTCTCGGTATATTTATTTTCTTTTCCTTTTAATAATTATCAAACGTGTCACAAAACTTTATTAAAAAAGCCATAATGTATGCCACAAAAGCGTTATTTATAATTTTAACGAATCTGATGATAAGATCTGGGGGGCTCTCTCTCACACTTTGAGCAATAACGTTACTGTAATAATTGTAAATGATTATATATTGTAATTTAGTCGATAGGTCCGAAGTTACCATAGATTTTTAAAGCATTTGTATAATTTTCATCACGAATTCATAAAAAAATGAATATGACATTGACCCTTTTAATCTCTCCCCCCAAATTAGTAGAATATTATTTTGAAGTCGGTGAACGGCAAAACGTCTCACTATTATTACGTAGCAGTTATTGAAAATCTGACAGCGTCTGAAAATGTGGGGAGATCGTTAGTAAGCTTTTATTTTCAAATAAAACCCTATAATGATTTTTTTCCTTGTCATAATTTTTATCATTATTTTGTAAGTAGTAAAGCTTTTTAGTTTTTTAATTATATAATTTAGATTAATAATAAATAAATAAATGATCTATCGTTTATTCACCTGCCCGGTCGTAGGTTTATTTTTCTTGACTAGATATTTCTATCGTCACAATTGCCGTTACAAAAAAACAACCGGTTTGAGTGCGTTCACAAATTTATGTTAATTTACTAACAACCTTTTATATATATATATATATATGTTATTAAAATTAAATAATAATAATGTGATATAATAAATATTTTCTAGTAAATTACTAAATAAATAGAAAAGAACATTGTATGTCAAAGATGAATTGTTACCCATTTAACATCACATAGGTGTAAATATAAATATATGTAGCTGTTAGATAGTCTGTTGAATTTTAATAATTAAATAAAATGAATAAATATTGTCAAGAAAATTTTAAATGTATTTTGAATAAATATGACGATGATGTATGTTTTTTGGTCGAATTAAATGAAATAAATAAATAAATAACAATTTATGATATTTATTTTTTTGAATAAAATTTGATTACTCGAATTTTAATAATTAAATAAAGTGAATGAATATTGTCAAGAAAATTTTAAATGTATTTTGAATAAATATGACGATGATGTGTGTTTGTTTTTAAATGAAAAAAATAAATAAATAACAATTTTTTACATTTATTTTTTTTAATAAAATTGAATTACTCTTTAAATATGTACTTCTTGACATCTGATTTCTTAGATATATTTTTGTGTTTTGACTATGTTAACTTTTTTTTTATTTAATGTAATCAAAATTTTTGAATTGTCTATTTGTGTAATATACTTGTATTGCGGTTTTCTAGTTTGTTTTAGTGGGTATTATTTTAATTAAGAATATATTTTTGTATGAAATGTTCTTATGTGCAATTAATATTTGTAATAAAAAAAAATGGAAGTATGTGTCAACTATGAAGGGTTTTATTTTTAACAACCTATAGTTACAGTTAACAATTTATAACAACATATAGTTACGGTTTTTGCAATGGTCGACCAAGCGGCTTCTGAATCGAGAAGTCGCGGTTTCGAATCCTGGCACACACCAATGGCTATTCGAAATTAATTTTGAAAGTAAAGTGTGATAAATATCGATGACTAAAAAAGACTTTGTGCCCGGTATGGCAATAGGGTTGCCACCTATTCCATTTGGGATGTAAACATAACGGCGAGTCGAGGCTTAACAGCCACTGCCTTCGGGTAGAAAAAGGCGTGAAGTTATGTTATTATAACAACAAGTTAAAAGCAGGGAGAAATTATCATGACGGCTTAGCATCAGGGGTTCTGGTAATACAATCGCAGAATATTTGGTCATTTGTTGCCATGAACGGAAAATCATGAATTTGTCAGTCCAAAAAAAAATGGTAAAGGGAATTAAAAGTACCAAATTATATTTTATGGGCTCCTTTATTCCACACGGATGACCAAGCCGACGGGACACAGCGACGATGACCACAGAGCCCCGCTAACGCGTCACTATAGTGAGGACATTCCCGATATCACTGAAAGCGAGATTAGTGCGGCTCTCGGGCAACTCCAGAACAACAAGGCACCCGGTGATGACGAAATTACTACGGAGCTTCTAAAATCCGGCGGGACTCCTATCCTAAAGGAATTGGCAGGTCTTTTTAATTCCGTCATACACCAGGGTATAACACCACAGGTTTGGAGCAGGAGTGCGGTGGTGCTGTTCTTCAAAAAAAGTGATAAGACCTTACTGAAGAACTACAGACCCAGCTCACTCCTGAGCCATATCTATAAGTTGTTCTCGAGGGTCGTCACGCATCGTCTCGCTGCAAGACTTGACGAATTCCAGCCTCCGGAGCAGGCCGGGTTTCGAAAAGGCTTTAGTACCGTGGACCATATCCATACTGTTCGGCAGATTGTACAGAAGACTGAAGAGTACAATCAACCGCTGTGTATGGCATTCGTGGACTACGAAAAAGCCTTCGACTCCATCGAAACTTGGGCAGTTCTGGATGCACTGCAGCGATGTCAGATTGATTGGCGTTATATCGAGGTGTTGAGATGCTTGTATGACACCGCCACGATGGCTGTCCAGATACAGGACCAGGTGACGAACTCCATCGAGCTGAATCGAGGTGTAAGACAGAGAGATGTCATATCTCCCAAACTCTTCACCAATGCTCTGGAGAACGTTTTCAAGACACTGGATTGGACTGGACAGGGTATCAACGTGAATGGTGAGTACATCTCGCACCTTCGGTTTGCCGACGACATCGTTGTAATGGCAGAGTCGCTGGAACAGTTAAGCGGAATGCTGCGCGGTCTGGACGAGTCCTCCCAGCGTGTCGGTTTGGGCATGAACTTGGGCAAGACCAAGGTCATGTTCAATGAACATGTCTTGCCCGGACCGATAAGCGTCGAAGGGTCAGTTCTCGAAGTCGTAAACAAATACGTCAACCTAGGCCAAATCATCCAGTTAGGTAGACGAAACTTCGAGAAGGAGGCCGAAAGGAGGGTTCAGCTTGGTTGGGCTGCATTCGGCAAACTGCGTCGAGTCTTCAGCTCGCCTATACCGCAATGCCTGAACACCGTCTTTGACCAGTGCGTCTTACCGGTGATGACCTACGGTGCCGAAACGTGGACACTCACGGTGGGGCTAGTCCACAAATTTAAAGTCGCTCAGCGAGCTATGGAGCGGGTTATGCTCAGGGTATCTCTGAAGGATAAACTCAGGAATGAGTATATCCTCCAGAGAACTAGGGTAACCGACATAGCTCGTAGAATAAGCAATGGGCTGGTCATATCTGCCGAAGGACCGATGGTAGATGGAGTAAGAAGGTCATAGAGTGGAGACCGCGTCTTGGTAAACGTAGCGTAGGACGCCCGCCAGCCAGGTCAGACGACCTCAGAAAGGCTGCTGGAAAAGACTGGATGCGGAAGGCAGATAATCGGATGTTGTGGCGCACATTTTTTTTTTTTTTTTTTTTTTTTTTTTTTATGGGATAGAAGGGCAAACGAGCAGGCGTGTCACCTGATGGTAAGCAACCAACGCCGCCCATGGACACCAGCAACACATATAGTGTTACTGTTGCGTTGCCGACCTTTAAGGGATAGGGGATAGGAAAGGATGGGGAAGGGGGGTGGGCCTCCGGGTACCTCTCTCACCGAACGAAACGCGGCACGAGCCACTTTACGTCAGTCTTCTGAGAGGTCGTGGTATTACACCGGTCGAGCCGGCCCATTCATGCAGCGAACTGCTTGGCTCTACCACTGTTAAAATTGGCACATTGGGAGAAGCCTATGTCCAGCAGTGGACTGCAATAGGCTGATGATGATGATGATGAAATTATAGTAGAGTTCACTTGTTGGTAAGCTTAACCTCCGGATGCTAGTCCCACCGAACGAAACGTGACATGAATCACTTGACGTCCTTATTCTAAGAGACAGTAGTATTTGGCCGGTCGAGTCGACCAATCATGCAATCATCATTCTAGGTTTTTCATCAACCTGCCAACTTTTTTATATCCCAATGTAGTTCATTGACGAGCCTCGTGGTGCACTGGTAAAGCTACCGACTGCAGAATCGAGGTTGGCGGGTTTCGATTCTCACCCGAACACAAAAATTTGTGACAAGCATGAATGTTTGTATGGCGTCTGGGTGTTTTTCTATGTATTATAAGTATGTATTTATACCTAAAAGAAAAGTATATATATATTATTATCCGTTATCTAGTGTCCATAGCACAAGCATTTAATTGCTTAATTTGGAACTAGAGGGCCCTGTGTGATTTGTGTCCAAGATATTATTATATAGATAGTTCATCCAACACGTATATATGTATTAGGCATTTGGCAATATCTGGCAATAGAGTTTGCATAGTATTGTCCCGTGGTCTGCGGAATTAACATTTAGACTACAGATACGTTCAAAACAGATGCCATTGCACTCGAAATGGAATTTGGCCCAATATGTTCCAGTGTTGTTCATGTGATAACCTCGACCGCAGATTTGATGGAGACCAGGTCGTTTGTTTTAGTTGGGATACAAATTTTCACCAATCAATAATTATAATGAAATACATATATATGTATGTACAAAGGTTTTTTTTTTAATAACATCACGTTTGTTTCTAATCGAACGTATAGGCAGCGGCTGTTACGTCCCACATGGAATAGGTGATTCAGTTTCAGCCTCACTCGTTTATACGGTTTATAGATGTACTTTTTAGACAATTCGAGAATAAGGCATTCAATTTGGCCCTCACTTTATGTGTTGTTTTTTTAGGAACCATATAACCAAAAGAGGAATGAACAGTATGACCCTTCGTTTCTTCGCTTCGTTCGATTCGACTTCGTTACGCAACGAAAGTAATGAACAACAATATTTTGGATGTATCACTTTTACTTTACTACATTATACATGAGTTATAGTTAAAAACCACCTATCTATTAAAAAAACCGTAGCACAATCTGTTGCGTAGTTTCAAAGATATAAGCATAGAAGGGGACAGACAACGAAAAGTGACCTTATTTTATATTTTATAACATAATGTAACAAAACTGTGTGTCAGTCTTCAATGATGGGTTCGAACCCACGATCTCTTGATTCAGAACAGGGGTACTCGACTACTGGACCACCGAGGCTGTACTGTACTTTATAACAGTAGGTAGCATACAAAAAACATGGCAGTATTATTTTCAAATATTGTCTTAATTATACAAAAAATGAAAAAAAATGTTTTGAGTAGAGAAAAAATTCTACATTCATAAACACGCCTTCTTACCCTTTCTATATAAATGAAAGAAAATCTTACGTATAAAACTAGTCCTCACGTTTACAATAAGCAAAGAGCAACGCGTGCAAGTTACCAGGGCCTGTTGGCTTATTGTCACGTTTGGCTCTTACCCAACTATACGAATAACATATTATGTACATATAGTATATCGTAGTGCCCTCATAGCTTGTTAGCTAAAACATAACATTTAAGCAAAAAGTACTGTCTCTCGCCTAATTATTAGACGCACTGCAAGATTTGAAGTAAAATATTAATTACTAAATGTTATTGTATCGTTTCATTATTTCAAATTAATTTAATTTGTATTTCTTTATTTTTATCTTTAGAAACATTAAATCTGGGTGATGTTTGTCGGCTTGAATATGTTTTTGCAATCAAAGAAGCCTTCACGCTTCTTAAGTGGTGAAAGATTGTTTAAAATAAACCAATTACTATTTTTAAACACTGTATATCAGACAGGGTCGGTGTCAGACAGGGTTGCGTGCTGTCCGCTCGGCTGTTCATCCTGTAACTGGACAGTTGTCTCCAGAGAGTGCGATTGATGAATGTAGCCGTAAGCCACCTGCTTTGCGTTAATGGTGCCATGCTTTTAGCCGAATCGAAGGTCGGCCCTGCAAACATTAGTCACAATTATGGAAAACGATTGTTTGACGAAAATGATGTTATGATGTTTAAAAGGAAAAAAAAACAGAACGAATGTAAGGATAAGGGTTGATGATGTAGTGCTGGAACAGGCGGATAAAATTGTGTCAAAGTCAAAGTAGCTTTATTTTTATAGGTCTTCACAAACACTTAAAAATAGTCAACAAGTACCGATAACAATATTACATATTTAAAATGAAATACAAACACGATTGCCAATGTGTATCTTGAATACAAGTAAACGGTGGATGTAGAAAGAATACCAGCGCTAGGAAACTGAGTAAACATAATCCCCGCCTGTTATTCACAATGCGGTACTGATCCCAACGGTAACTTATGGAAGAGAGAGTTGGGTATGGCAGAGTGTGTCTGAAAATAGAATAAAAGTGTTCGTAATGAGCTCATTGTGCAAGATTTGTGGACTAACGATAACAGATTTAAAGCGATTATACTCCGGACATGTAGAAAGAATAGATTGTGGTATATTTACTAAGCAGATATACAATGCAAAAGTGGAAGGAAGTAGGAGTCCAGGCCGGCCACGACACACTTTCCATGACCGAATTGAACTAGTCTTTGAAGAAGGTGATGTCAGGAGCCTTAAAAACCGATGAGCGTATATGACAAGAGTTATGAAAGTCAAAGAAACAAGTGAAGTGTGTAAGAATAGTGCCGTATCGAGCTCTGTTCTCTTTGCCTACCCCTTGCTGCCTACAATTTTAGGTAAATAAGCCGTTAAAGTACAGTATACAAACTTGGAAATGATGCTTATATATTCGTTATATAAAAGTATTCCAAATGAGAAAAATGTTATATTACATTTGGGAAATTCTTCACTTCATTAAAGAAGAATTCTTCATATTGTAATCTTCGTATATAATAATATAATAAACATTTCAATGTCTCTAAATGTTTCATGAACTTAGCTCAGTAATTGGGTTAAAAAGCTATTAAAAGCATCTGGATTGTGTTGCAGACGAATGGAGGGTTTTCACCGTTAACGATGCCCTGGGGAGGGAAGAGTCGGCTAATGACTGATTAAAACTAACCGCGACTTGTGAATTATTACCCAGTTGTTGTACCATTTCAATAAGACAAGTATTTCTTCAAATGTAACCTTATTTTTGTATCTTCACGCTTGTAATATCGCGGCATTCATCCGAATATATTTGTATCGTGTAGGTTGTTTTAACAATTTTACTGATCATCTATATGTATCATACATACATTCCTGAAAGTCATATTATGTGCGTGTCAGGATTGAAATTTGGTATAAGTATTAATCGCAGCGCTTAAACACTTGACGAATATTTTACGAAAGATTATAATAATAATATTATTATCTTGAACACAATACACACAGCGCCCTCTAGTTCCCAGCTAAGCAACTTAATGCTTGTGTTGTGGATACTAGATAACGGATATTAATACACATATACTTTTCTTTTGTAAATACATACTATACGTATAATACACACAAATATTCATGTTTGTCCCAAATATTTGTGCTCGGGTGGGAATCGAACCCTCGACCTCATTGCTGCAGCCGGTAGTTAAATCAATGCGCCACGAGGCCCGACAACTCGAGGCAAACTCTTCAGTCTTACTTCCCCTTACGACATCTAACCCAAGGAGATAGAGTGGCAGTATTCTCTAGAGCGTTGCCACACGCAATCTTCAAATAGAGCAAAATATATAACAAAAAACTTCTAACTTATATTGACATCATATTTATATGAAAGTCAAGTTTTTATTCCAAACCTTTTTTTCCGCTCTGGTATCTATATATGTAAATAAATTCAATAACTTGGTCCCTTGGACACGAGACTGTCAAACGACACTTCGTGGGACTGATAATTCAATTCGGGCCGCAACACCGACGTGACATTTCCCTCGGGTTAGGAACTAAGTCTCGGTAAACAAAAGATATCGACGCTATATCACACTAAATATAAATTATTTATGCTTATATCTTATAGAAAGAAAAGAGAATATTTTCTGTTGGAAACGTTTTGCATTATCTGCCCCACATAGTTTAGCGATACGGTTTGAGGATTTTATTCAAATATATTACACGCCCCGTTTTTCGTCATATTTTCTATTTGAATAAATATTATTATTATAAATGCGTAAATTTTTGTTGATGTATATTATTTTTTCTGCAGAAAGGATTGTGATACGATTACAGAATACTGACCTAAAGTGGCTCATGCTACGTTCACTCAGTGAAAGCCCCGACCATTTCCTCTCGCTCTTCCCCATCCCATTTCCTATCCCATTTTAATGTCTAGTAACGCAACTATAACACTATATGTGTTACAGTGTATCCACGAGCGGGGTTAGTTACTTACCATCAGGTGACATGACTGCAGGTTAGCCCTATGTCAAATATGTAACTTCACACCTTTAATATTAAAGAATCTAGACAGCGTAAACAAGATTAACTTTCTAGTCCATAATGATAAAAAATACTGAAATTAATTTATTTGACGTCCATATTTATAACGCACAAATTCCAGAAAGGCATTCGTTTGATCCAGGATCAGAACAATCAGTCTTCCAGTTCAAAGTCTCCGGAGCTAAAAGATTTATAATCCAAAAGATGGTCCACCTCAAATCAAATAGCTGACTCTTCTCTCGCGACATCCTCAAGAAGAGATGAAACGACTCTGCTCTGTTCTGTTTCATACTCCATTAATTTGATTAATAATATAATAATTTACGGTATAAATACTTTAAATATTTTAAAGATAATTCAGATGATGGCGTCGACAAAATTAATTCCAAGGCAAATTACATATACGAAATATTATAGATTCCAAAATGGCACATTGCCTTCGACCTATTATTACGTTATACCAATGGCATTCAGTCCACAAACTAATTTATGAGACACTTATCGCACATTATTCCAATATTGGGTTATAAATTTGCTCTTTATTGATATAGACAATTAATTCAGAAGGCATTAGGTATTTTTTATAACATAACTTCACGCCTTTTTCTACCCGAAGGTGTAGGCAGCGGCTGTTAAGCCTCGACTCGCCGTTATGTTTACGTCCCAAATGGAATAGGTGGCGAACCTATTGCCATAGCGGGTACAAAGTTTTCAGTCATTGGATGTTAATCACACAAACTTTCGAATTTAATTTCGAAAAGTCATTGGTGTGAGCCAGGGTTTAAGCCCGCGACCTCTTAATTCAGAAACGGGGTGCTCGACCACAGGACAAACGAGATTAATATTATTAGTAGTACTGTTTTTTATATTAAATTAAATTGTATTGAGTCTAAGAGTAAGTCGACACTTTTGGATTTTTGCGACAGAGCTTTTCGTTGCCATGACTATTACATTATAAGTACAGAATTGTCTCGGTGGTTCAGTGGTCGAGCACCCCGTTTCTGAATCAAGAAATCGTGGTTTCGAACCTAGGCTCATACCAATCACTTGCAGGAATTCATCTCTAAAGTTATGTGTGATAAATATCTATAACTGAAAACTTGGTGCCCGGTATGGCAATAGATTCACCAACTTTAACAGTGGTAGAGCCAAGCAGATCACTGCATGAATGAGCCGGCTCGACCTCTCAGAAGATCGACGTAAAGTGCCTCATGCCGCGTCTTTTACCGGAATTTTAATTCCGACAACGCAACTGTAACACTAACCTGCAAGTGTCTATGGGCGGTGTTAGTTCCTTGTATGTATATTAAGAGGGCTGCAATTGAGAAGAATGTAACCAGTAAGGAGGAGGATGTGGGCGATTAAAGGTCTCTGCTTTGCTTTATTTATTCAGCCAGGGTAAACCTGCACCCTGGCTAAAGAAATAAAGCAAAGCATATTATATTATATTCTACATAATTTTATATTTCATATTATTTATTGTTGATAAAACAAATTCAAATCTTAATATCACATATAAATTCCACGAGAAATGACGTGTAAAATTCCACGAGAAATGAAGTAAAAAGCTATACCTATATAATTTGCAAGGAATCTTTTGACAAACACAATACCCTTTTATACATAACAAAGATTAATTAACAAAAATCACAAAGGCGAAACCGCTAAGAGAAACACAGGTTCATATTAAACAGGGTAAATATATTTCCTTTGAAATAATTAATCTTAGCTCTGAACGAAATACTCGACACTTACTTGAAAATATTTATAATACTAGCAAGAAGGCTAGCTAGTCAATAAAAGATTTTTTCTAATAAAAAAATACTCTAAGTTACTTCTTGGTACATCAGCTACCTGTCAATAAAAGTCCCGTCAAAATGGGTCTAGCCATTTCCGAGATAACCCAGAAAGATCAGATAGACAAAATTGTAAAAAAAAAAAACGTGTAGGGGCGTATCATTACATAATATATGGTTTAAAACAAAGTCGCGTTTCGCTGTCTGTCCCCTTATTTGCTTACATCTTTGAAACTACGCAACAGATTTTAATGCGGTTTTTTTCAATAGACAAAGGGTGTCAACGGTTTGTTTGGACAATTTATGAATACTGTGGCCAATAAAAAGTAATTATTTTCGAGATTTAACCCTTTAATTACAAACGCTGGCTGAACCTTAAGTGATGTATCAAAACAATGTTCTACATTATTATACATATCCAAAGATCTTCAAAAAAGTCCGCGATGGCATTTGTGTATCTCTTAGGGATAGGCCCCATTTTTATTTTTTGTCTGGGGCGAAACAAAATTTGCTGTGTATTCATTTATATGTAGTAGAAATCAGTTATTTCAATATAACAAACAGACATTGAAATTTTATTTTATATGTATATATATACGTACAGAACTCCGATATATATTCATGTTGCTCGAGTGGTCACAGAACCACCCCTTCCTTTCTCTTCAGATCAAGGGACCAAAAGTTGAGCAGAATTTGGATAGCGAATTTTTCAGGGATCCGATCTATATGCTAATGAGTACGGTATACATCAAATGTATGTTAAAACAGTTGATAGTATTGGATTCGAAAACCCATTTATTTGGATTCGAATGGAAATGAAAGGGCAGAAGTTTGTTGTAGAGGTCTACTTGCATACATTACGACCTTAATTCTATAGCAAAAGTCACACAGTGGGCTGCTTAAAAGGGGCAAGCTCGATCGATGAAATACCACTCAGAAAATTGATGTAAAGCGGCTCATCCCGCTTTTTGTTCGGTATGAGAGATATCCGGAGGCCAATCTCCTTGGTGCTCCTTCTGCCTAATCCATCTTACTAGTCAATTATTATTACTAGCTAGCCGTTCCAATAAAAAAAAACTACTGATCGTTCCAATAAAAAACCTACTGTTTGGCTCTACCACTTTACAGCCGGGCCGGCTCGACCGGTGAAATACCACGACCTCTCAGAAGACCGACGTAAAGTGGCTCATGCCGCGTTTCGCTCGGTGAGAGAGGTACCCGGAGGCCCACCCCCCTTCCCCATCCTTTCCAATCCCCTATCCCTTAAAGGTCGGCAACGCAACAGTAACACTATATGTGTTGCTGGTGTCCATGGGCGGCGTTGGTTGCTTACCATCAGGTGACACGCCTGCTCGTTTGCCCGCCTATACCATAAAAAAAATATATATATAATTATTTTTTTAAGGGTCTAATGGCGCATTGGTAAAACTATCGGCTACAGCAATGAGGTCAGGAGGAGCACAAATATTTGTGACAAACATGAATATTTGTGTGGCGTCTGGGTGTTTTTCTATGTATTTACAAAAGAAAAGTATATATGTATTAATATCCGTTAACTAGTATCCATAACACAAGCATTTAGTTGCTTAGCTTGGAACTAGAGGGCGCTGTGTGTATTGTGTCCAAGATATTACTATTATTAATTTTTAGGGTTGATATTTCATATATTGATTACTTTTGTGAAAAAAATAAATGAAACTTATGGCTTAGTCTTGCTATCCAGCTCTAGTACCAAATGAAATAATAGGTTGTGAAACCTATTGACATATTGCGAGCACAATTTTGTTAGTCATCAACAAATAACATAACTCATAATAAATGAAATTTATTTTACGATATTTTGAGAGCGATCTTGTTAACGTCATTGATAAGTAAAATATATCGTTGTAGAAACTCGTAATTTGCAAATAATAATAAATCATATTTAAGGAAATAAAGTATCGTTAATATTATAAATTAGTCTCTATGTAATTAGTGAACGCGCGAAGGGTTATCTTTAAGGATGTAACACAACTCCGAATCATTATACGAGCAGCAGTATAGGGTTAATGTTATGATATCATCCGGAACTTGCCACAAACAAAAATAAAATAAATATCCCTATATCCTTACATATGGTCTCTTCGGATAAGGAAATCCTTTCTAAATGGAAAGACGGGAACTGTTCTAACAAAGTATTATGCTGACAGAGGAACTTTGTTTCGAATATTTATTATTTCCTTTTGATAATATTGTTTACTCGTTCATGTTGGCATATCGGTCAAACTAATTCAATTTCTGCTGACATCTATGTCGTAATATTACTTAATAGCACTGAATATTTGAATCCCACATGGTAGCTTAAAAATACATGTGCTAAATTTTCTATTTATCACACTTAATTTCTGTAAATAACGCCAAAAAGTCAGTAATGTGAACCAGGATCTGATTCCGAGTCCTCTTGTACATGAAGCAGGGTGTCATCAAGCTCGAAACAAAAAGGTATATAATTTTTCTAAGCTTAAAAGTTGATCTTACGCCGTCCGCGTGGTAAAGTCGACTTGAGATATCTTTCTAGATAAAATAGATAAAGGGGGATTATAGATCGCACTAAAGTAATAAACATACATTCGTAAAACCCTTCTTTTTGTACAGTCGGATAAAAGGCATTTTATTAACACCCACCGCGTTGACAAAATGCTCGAATGATTCCCAAAATGTATTACCTTTATTAAACACGCGCGTTGAGGCGATATAATTGTAAATATGTGAGGAACATCCGTTATCACGATACCTTATAATATTATATTCAATTAATCATTATTAATAAATGCTACGTTCATATTAATAAACGTTGTTGACAATATTCACAAAATGATACGCAGTAATTTTTATTTTTTTTTGTAACTTCACGCTTTTTTCCAGCTGAAGTTGTAAGCAGTGTTACGTGTCGATTTGCCGAATTTCATGTCACAAATGTCATAAATCGAATAGTTGGCCCTGGCCACAATAGTGTCAGTCGTCGATATTAATCACACATAACTTCTGAAAAGAATTAACAAAAATCCTTGGCGCCAATTCTTGATTCGGCTTTTGTAAATATAGACTAATAGGTTTTCAGAGACGCCTTTGGTGTTGCGTCACTTAACATCAGGTATGCTATTGTGACACCGTTGTGGTTTAATACATACATACATACATAACTTCACGCCAAATCCCTTGCGGGGTAGGCAGAGAGAACAGAGCGCCATAGGGCACGATTCTTACACGCCTCACTCGCTTCGTTGACATTCATGACTCTTTTCATGCACGCGCGTCGGTTTTTGAGGCTCTTAACATCACCTTCCTCCAGAACACGTTCTATTTGGTCATGGAATGTGTGGTTTAATAAAATATTATATAAAGTTTATTATTAAATACTCTTTGCGATTTGTTGTAAAATTTAATCTAAATTTCTAACATATTTAATTAAAATATTGAACAATATATTATTCAGTTCTGAATTATATTTATTCTCAGAATAAAGAGAAATATGGAGTTATAATATATTAATAAACAGTGCGTAACATCAGAGGAGCAGAAGGCACTTTAATAATACCCATTGTGTTTGTATTATCTGAGAGTATATTTATTATTTTAATTATCCATCTTGCTGAGTCAATTTATAGAGAGAGCTTTAAATGTACACAATTAAAGTTGTAAAAGATTTTTTTTACTACAATTGAAGTGAATTGGTATAGTAATTTATTTTGATATTTTAAATTGTTTGTATAGATTTGATAATGCCATATAACAATAAATTTCATGTCATACATTTTTAATGTAGAGGTGGTAAGGCAAGTCACCCCATGGTAAGTAATCAACGTTGCCCGTGGACACCTGCAACACAGATAGTGTTACAGTTGCGTTGATAGCCTCAAATATGGAATAGGAATTGGTAATTGAAAGTGGAAGGGCAGTGAGGCAAGGGTTTGTACCACTGGATACAACTCTTACTGAGCGAAACGCGCGCCTATTTTACGTCGAAAAATAATATAATCAATCGTGGCGCATTGGTAAAACTACCGGCTGCACCACTGAGGTCGGGGGTTCGATTCCCACCCGAGCACAAATATTTGTGACAAACATGAATATTTGTGCGGCGTCTGGGTGTTTTTCTTGTATTATAAGTATGTATTTACAAAAGAAAAGTATATATGTATTAGTATCCGTTATCTAGTATCCATAGCACAAGCATTTAGTTGCTTAGTTTTGAACTGGAGGGCGCTGTGTGATTTGTGTCCAAGATATTATTATTAGAATTTTATATTTTATTTAATATCAACATGACAACTCGCCTTCTGAGGTAGAGATTATCATTTTCAGAGAATCATTCCAAATTTTGTTAATTTCTTTATCTTATTCATAATAACAAAGAGTCTAATTTGGGATACAAAAAATCCAATAATAATTTACGATCACAAGTATTAAGACAGAAACAATTTCCAAGAGGGGTGTCTCGGGACTAAGATAAGGGGAGTACTCAGAACTGGTGCGGCGCTAATTTGAATTAAATTCCTGCTGATTACAGACTTCGTTCCTCCTCCAGATAGATACTGATCTTAGAAAATGTCCCGCTAAAATCGTAAAAAACAGTGAATTAATTGGACCTGAGTAGATTAATGGAATGATAGAAGTTCCAGAACGTTGTCTTCAATATTGGAAACAACATAAATAATTTCCCTGCAAATCCTTTACGGGGTAGGCAGAGACAAGAGAACGGCATAAGACACGAATCTTACACAGCTCACTCGCTTGTTTTACTTTCATAACTCTTGTCATACACGTCGATATTTCTATTTGGTCGTGGAAACTGTGTCGTGGCCATCCTCGATTCCTACTTCAATGCGCTTATTACTTGAAACATTACATATATACATGTTAATATTTGTATTATAACTTTAATCAGTTTTTTTAGTAAAATTAATCTGGTTTGATCGTAGAAATAGAGAGTTTATAACTTAGAATCCAAAATTAGAAGCGAGTAGTTGTTAGCTTTTTAGATTTCTTCTTCTAATCCACAGGACGTTCTATGCGTCTAAGCGACTTTAGCCCGAATACTGAACCGCCACTCAAATATATAAGCGCTACTTAAGAGTTTAAGTAGCTGTCACATTAGACAGAATATGTGAAATTTGAGTAAGTAAGTAGCACTTTATTGATTGTCAAATTTGAGTGGCGGTTCAGTATTCGGTTGTAAGCGACTCGACTCGGGCAGTAAGAGGCGTGAATATTTCTTTTTGCCACCTTAAATTTATAGGTCGCCTTAGTATTTTCAATTTTTCTTTTAATAAATGTACAAAACTTTTCCAACTTCCTCATGTTGCAGAAAAAAAATATAACTTAAACAGAAGTTATGAACTGTGAAGTTAATTCCTCATGAGATTATCCTCAGGGAGGCTTTATGACAATGATGAAGAATTTACTTTCTTCACACTCACTGCACTTCACGCTCTTAATACCCAAAGGTGGAGGCAGCGAATATTACGCCTTGACACGCTGCCTGTTATTTTTTCAGTGCTTCTCAATTATCACACTTAATTTCTTTCCTTAATTAAACCTTATAATAAAAACCATTGTTCCCAATCGATTCGGAACTTCTGAATCAGAAGTGGGATATCACTTAGTAATCGTCAACAAAAGAATTTTAATCAGAACATGGTGCCAAGTATTTCTAGTTAAGTACAAAAGTTATTAGAGTAATCACTGGAAGGAACCCTTTAATTCTTTACTGATTCAGAACTATACACTGATGTAATGTATATACTAGACGTAACTTCCATAGCTTATACGGTTTATTTTTAATTAAATTCGTAGTTTAAAATCTTAGAATAGTAAAAAATTAAAATTGTAAAGTAAAGCGTAATTGTGAAATTATGTATAAAGTAAGAGAAGATTTCACACTTATAAGAAAGTAGTAGGGTGTCCGTTTAAATTCAAATACTGGCTTATTAGTTCCAACTGCGAGAGAGGGTTAAGCAAATAACGGTTTCCCTTTTCCCAAAAATATGAAACAAGAATCTCCCGGGGATATTATCTAAGCTAAATATCACACATTCAACATAGGTTATATACGGGCTATTTAAATTAAACAAAAATGTAACATATTTTAACTAATATTATCGCAGACATACTCGTAATCTTTATGTTTTTCATGCAGTATTATTTAAAACTTATACTCTTTTTTTGTTGAGAGATTTTTAGCAATATATTCATAAAATAAAATGATTATCACATCCAGTAAATATAAAATCATGAACATGTAGGTCTCCGAAACAATTTTACCGCAGAAAGTTTACCCGTAAGGAAACTCAGAAGCGATTACCGCGCCAGAATCCTCTCCACCGGATGTATAGGTGGGTAGGCAGGTATACCTGTTAATAAATCACGTCGATGTTATGTTATTAAGCAACATAACTACTTTAATATAACAACTAAGTTATTTCCCACACTTCGCTCGTTACTTACCGTCACATTATTTTTGGGAAACTTATTTTTGCTAAGTTCTCTTTCGTGAGCCGAGTTTCGTGAGCTTTTATTTTTTCGTTTACTAAGCTGACGCTTAATAATAACCTAATGCTATAGTGATCGTATTATTTATTTAACGTACTAGGTGTCTGTCAAAAATTAAAATTAAATAAACATGATGTAACAACAAGTTATAAACTAGCTTATCCTTCTTTTTTTTATGGGATAGGAGGGCAAACGAGCAGGCGTGTCACCTGATGGTAAGCAACCAACGCCGCCCATGAACACCAGCAACACATATAGTGTTACTGTTGCGTTGCCGACCTTTAGGGGATAGGGGAAAGGAAAGGACGGGGAAAGGGGGTGGGCCTCCGGGTACCTCTCTCACCGAACGAAACGCGGCATGAGCCACTTTACGTCGATCTTCTGAGAGGTCGTGGTATTTCACCGGTCGAGCCGGCCCATTCATGCAGCGAACTGCTTGGCTCTACCACTGTTAAAAAAACTGTATCTTGTTGAATACAACTGCACAGAATGGTCATTGTATTAAAATTTGATAATAAGTTTAGGAGAGTAAAACAAGCAAAAGAACGTAACAAATAATTTAAGTGAGGTGAATCCACTCAGACTTCAGTCTTTCATCTCTTTGCCTGATCAAATCTCGACTAAAGACTGTAGGACTGTCGGACTGTAGGACTGTAGGTTTGAACTAACTTGCCTTCCGTTGAATCTGGATAAGAACAAAATATCCTAAATAAAAAAAACTTGAGAGGTGTCAAGGGACACCCGGATGGAACGAAGTTCCTTTCGATTATATATATATTATATATACTCTCTCGACTTCGTAAACACAACAGCGTATAGGTTAGAACACGCACGGCTTGCTAAATACATACGTTCTGATATTGTAATATTAAAATATGATTTGTTTTTGAATTTATTAAAATTATGACGCGTACACTTGCTGTGTGGCGCCAGCTTAGAATACCGCCACCCCATCTCTTCCCGTGGGTGTCGTAAAAGGCGACTAAGGGAAAAGGCTGGAAAAATGGGCAGCAGCATTCTCTCTCAACACAATGCAGCCTACTGCGATCGCCAACCCGCCTGCCAAGCGTGGCGATTATGGCAAAACCCCCCATGAGTGAACGGACCGACAGTTGTGGCGCTCTATGGGGGAGGCCTGTCCAGCAGTGGACCTCAAAAAAAGGCTAATGATGATGATGATGACACTTGCTAAACACACAAAATGGAGAGATTATAATGCGTATGACTTGGTTAGCACAATAATAAAGAGAGGTTATAATGCGTACTTGCTAAAAATACAAAAGCATTTATTATTGTCTGTATATAATCTCTACTTACCTATCTCCATCAGCAATATCCGGAACTTGTGCAGAAACACTGTCAGGATTCATTATTATTTTATTTTTTTATTATTTATTATTTACAAAAAACCTGTATACACTCAACAAAAATAATCGTCGCGACACCACACTGTTCAATGCGAAATAGAAATGAAAATATCTGGCTTGCTTTCTATAAGAGAGAGAGAGAGAGAGAGAGATAGCTAAAAAAACATATATAAAATGAAAACATGAAAAATAAAACTTCAAAAAGAGTTCCGATACCGGGATTCGAACCCGAGCCCCCTGTATGAGAGCAAGGTATCCCAGCCACTAGACCATTTGGGTAGTTATATATTGTTCTAAATAAGTCAATAAAAGATGTATTGTGTCGTGACAACTTTTCGTAAGATTTTTTTCCGTCTAGCCCCCTTTCACAACGAGCGTTAAGGAACTTTGTTCCAAAATAAATTCCTCTCCAGGAATTCTATTATCAAATCAGAAATCAACAATGTTTTTGAGAGAAATAAAGAAACGCAATTAATAAATTGAACGGAAATCCTTTCAAATGGAGTAGGAGTAAGCACTCGAATATTGTTCGCGACATCAAAGAGAGAGATATCACAAACAAAAGTTTGTTTTAAATCGGAACTGAGTTGTGTACTTATAAATAGATCTTGAATGTCTGTAATTTTGTATTCGTTTGAATTAAGTAATGGATAAAGTTGTGACGAAAGCGTTTATGCGAGGAATTTGCGTTTAATTGATATTTGAAAGTATACTACTTATGGCGCAATATTTAACGTAACTTCACGCCTTTTGTTACCCGAAGGTGTAGGCAGCGACTGTTAAACCTCGTCTCGCCGTTATGTTTACGTCCCAAATGGAATAGGTGGCGAACCTATTGCCATACCGGGCACAAAGTTTTCAGTCATCGATATTTATTACACTTAATTTCCGAAAACAATTTCGAAAAGTCATTGGTGTGAGCCAGTATCAGGATTGGAACCCGGACCTCTGGATTAGAAGCCGTGTGCTGTCCCACTGGACCACCGAGACGTATGGCGCAATATTAATAAATAGATATAATTTTCAGTATTTTACTGTTTATTCTTCAACATTTTTCTTTATGGGTTAGGAGGGCAAACTAGCAAAACTAGCAAACAGCACACCTGATGGTAAGTGACTAACGCCGCTCATACAGTTGCAACACAGAGAGTCTCCTAATTGCATAGACCTTTAAAATGGGATAGAGAGTTGGGAGTGGGGTAAGTAGGGTAGGAGGGAATGGGTTGTACCCTGCCGGCAGAAACAGGTATAAGCACAACAATATATTTCACTAGCTGACCCGTCAAACTTTGTTTCGCATCAAAAGTAATAAATGAGTAAATTTTGGATACCATGAGGTTCAATTTGTGCTATTTATCGGCTTTAACTGCTGTCCAGCTATGTTAATACTGCAATATCTTCGAAAATATTTGTTTAAATTGTATGTGTAAAGGGCCATATTACATGCACAATCTATTTCCGATACTTAATTGGATGCAGTAATGTTTAAAATTGCTTCGTAAATAACGCATTATTTCTTATAAAAAGTAAAAAATAAAAATGGTCATTGTAGGTTATCCCTAAGAGAAGGACATATGCCCTCGCGGACTTTTTTGTTGACCTTCTGAAGATGTTTAATAATGTCAAACATTATTTTGATCTAAAGTGTTGCTCTCCATTGCTGCTTCTGATTAAATTTGTTTTCAGTTTGGTTATCATGTATTTAAGTAGCAGACGATTAAAATCTTTTCTTTCGTATTGGATAAATGGTTAATCCTTCAAGTGACTTTTGATTAGTGAATAAACTGTGTTCATCATCGATATATTTATACCCACTGCTGGACGTAGGTCTCTCCTATGGTATGCCGTTGAGTTCAATTTTCGGCCCTTCGACGCCCTTCGTACCAATCACTACCAGTCATTTTGTATATACCATCACTTCACCTGGCCGGAGGACGTTCTGCAGACCGTTTTCCTAATCCTGATCTCAACCCCAGAATGCTGAAACTATGCTTGATGAGTGGTAATCAGAAAAACATCCGAAGTCATCACTTTCCTGCCTGTGTCCCACCCAACTATCCACGTTGTTTTAATTTTTTATGAACGGCCATCTTCCTGGTGTCAACTCTCCCTGGGAATAAAAATTTCATGTGAGAGATGATAAATTTTCCACCACGAAATAAATAATACATTTCAGGATTATAAACTACTGCCATCCGTAATCTGAAACTTAAACCTGTACTGTAATCAATAAATGTAGAAAAACATCTGTATTTTAATACAACTATAGAACTAAAACATTTCCAAGGAGGATTGTCGTCACGCAGGCGGCCGGTCATAAAACCGCAGATAAATCTTTTGACAACATGGATCGTTCAAAACATTTTGGCCTGACCCCACTTAGTGGGATAAGGACAGGAGAATTAATGACAACTATAGAACTAAATAGTTTTAATAAAAAATACTTACGTACGGTACATATTAATAAGTCCTACTGCAGTGAAACAAGCGTGTTTCAATACAATTCCACAAACAGTTATTCCTGAGTTGGAAACTTTTGTGTTGAACCAGAATCGTAACGAGTCGTTTTATTGCCAACATAAAATTACTTATTGCCGTTTACGAGTTTAGTAAATTATATTTATCTGCGATCTCGTTTTTTACATTGAAAACCTTTACTCGAGACAATTTTCAGTAATAATAAAATAATTTACAAGAATTTTGCTGTGATTGTTTAGATATCTTCATGCATTTAGTTACTCTTAAGACCTCTTTTTCCAATTGCATTACTTCGAGTTTACCTAATTCAATGTTTGGCCCATGATCACAAGATTTCGCAGTATTTGTGTAGTGGCCGTGAAGTTACAAGAAAAGTCAGCTATACAACACAATCATTCCCAAATATTTTTTGAACCAGCACCAGTGACCCAGAAAACCCTCAGTGTAACCGATAAACTAGTAGATAGCAGAGATAAAATACATAAAAAACTTCTTACTTACTTTCCTTCAGATTATGGGCTTTTTTCTTTGTGTTTCCATTATACGTGACAAGGCAAAGAGGGTGAAGATATCAGCAATCCCCATTAGTGGTTGAGTGACTCGTTCCATTGGCTGTTCATGTGTTCACGTGTTGAGGAAGTACTCGCCACGCTCTGAGTGCATCACCACATCGGCTGTGACTCCCCGACTATACACATATAATGTCCATAACAACACCCAACAAATGTGACATTTATCACCAACACACTGTCACAAGTATGTTCTCTTCGCTGAACGTGACATGTGCAAGAGATATTCGTGAGTATCTTGAACGAAGTATTCTCGAAGCGCGCGGCTCTTTTTAGTATAACATTCACATCGCATCTGAATTGTGCATTTTTCACTTGTATTATATTAAATAGCTGCAGTCGTATTTTAGATGAATTTTTCGAAATATGGTTTGGATATGGCACATTTATTATGAGTCAATTTTATTTGTTATACAAATATTTAGAACGCTCGTTTTTGACTAATGCTCTGACTGACTGATCATAATATAATTAAATAAATGAGATTTTAAATAAATAAACGAAAATAAACTAAATTTGTCTATCTATTCAAGATTAAAAAAAAAATTAAACCTATAGGAACCGTATGAAAACTTATTGAGTAATTTCTGTGTTTAAAATCCTCCATTTTCCCGTGACATTCTTACCGTTATGGTTGTGTTGCCTAAATTTTTACCTAGACATCTACTAATGTTTTGTTCAAAACACCTTTAAAGTGAATGCAGTAGTTTTTACCTGATTTACTGAGTATCGTACTGAGTAGTATATAATTAAAACTTCACGCCTTTTTACCCAAAGGACTGAATAGTGGCTATTTAATGATCTTGATTTGACAAAATTTTTTCGTCCCAAATGCAATAGGTGGGGAAAACCATTGCCACACACTGGGTAGCCGATTATAAGTCATTAATATTTATCACACACAACTTCAGAAAATTCATTGGTGTGAGCCTGGATTCGATTCCACAACTTTCTGATTCAGATGCGGGATGCTTAACCTCTAGACCGCTGACACTGTTTAACGTTAGTGTAGTGTCATAAATATGTACGATGTACAGGCACAGTCTGGTTACAATTTTATATCAAGTGTATAAGCTAAATTCAAAAGCATCTTCAATTGAAATCTTCTTGAAGTGAGATACGTTCGTTCATTTCATCTTCACCCTGCATCTAAAGTATGCATTTCACTGTCTGTGACAAAATGTCGTGTTTATGTATATTTATAATTTATTTATCTTACTATAATAATAATAAATGTTTTTTAAACATCAAATCTCTTCACAACCGCGAGGTGTGCAGCCTCAGACAGTACCTACTTCTTGCTGATGTGGATGTGATCCGGGATGTAGTCAAGGTTGATGACGGATTTACTCCGCTTGCGTTGGCTAAAGAGAGCTGGCGCAAACCTGTAGTTTTAAACACCACTGATCGCTTGGAAGTATGGAGGAGTAAAGAGTTACATGGACGTTTTTATTGGGCCTTACATGGACCCGATGTGGATAAATTAACATCTGTATCCTGGTTACGTTTCGGTGTTTTTTTGAAGAAACCGAAGGTTTTGTTTTTGCAATTACGGACGAAGTTATGATGACCAATAATTATCGGAAATATATTCTGAAAGATGGCACAGTTGACATTTGTCGGGCATGTCACTGTCCCGGTGAATCGATTAGAAATATTGTCTCCGGCTGCAGTCGTCTAGCTAACGGCGAGTATTTCCATAGGCACAACCAAGTAGCCAGGATAATCCATCAACAAATTGCTCTAAAATATAACCTCGTGGAAAGGGGGGTTCCGTACTATAGGTATATGCCCAACCTAGTTCTCGAAAATGGTCATATTGCGTTATACTGGGATCGGTCTATTGTTACTGACAGGACTGTTGTTGCCAACAGGCCTGATATAGTGATAGTAGACCGATTAGAGCGCCGAGCAGTGATCGTTGATGTCACCAGCCCCCATGACGATAATCCCGTGAAAGCTGAAAAAGATAAACAATTGAAATATTTGGACCTCGCTCACGAGATTTCTGAAATGTTCCCACATGTCAGAAATCTCGTGATGTTGATTCAAAGATTATTGTTCCGATAGTCATTTCAGTAAATGGACTTATTGCCAAGAGCCTCGACCAACATCTAGAGAGGCTCTCGTTAGGCAGCTGGATCAAGGGCTTGATGCAGAAAGCGGTACTTCTAGGCACGTCACGTATCGTGAGGAAGTTCCTCTCTTTAGGGCCCTGACCACTGGTAGCTTGGTCCCTGTACCCGATACCAGTGGGTTTCACTTATTTTTATATTTTTAAATGATTTTTTTTATTTATATTTATAAATGTATTTATAAAGTGTGAATAATAAATAAAGAGGATAATAATAACATCTTGGACAGAATACACACAGCGCCCTCTAGTTCCAAGCTAAGCAACTAAATGCTTGTGTTATGGATACTAGTTAACGGATATTAATACATATATACTTTTCTTTTGTAAATACATACTTATAATAGATAGAAAAATATCCATAGTAATATGGATCTTATAAATGATGTTTACGTTTGAATATCTATACTTATATTATAAAGCGGAAGAGTTTGTTTGTTTGTTTGTTTGTTTGTTTGAACGCGCTAATCTCAGAAACCACCAGTCCGATTTTAAAAATTCTTTCAGTGGTATATAGTCCATTTATCGAGGAAGGCTTTAGGCTATATTATATTTTCAAATTAATTAGGGATCCTTACTATAAGTCCAATAATGTAACCCAAGGTGTAAGAAAATGACTCGAAAATAATTCTTACATCGTGAACGCTGCGAAAACTATTGATTCTAGAATAAAACAATGTACTACACTTTTACAGAACATAAATTTGTCTATAAAAAAGTCCGCGATGGCATATGTCTAACTATTGTAGTTATCTCACAATAAGTGTTTTTTGAGTTTTTTAAAATAATTAAATTGATGTCGTTATAAAAATGCTTTATTTTGTACCTTGAATTTAACTTTCCTGAAAATAAATTACTTCAATATAAAGACAGATTCAATACCTTTCTAGAACTGTTTGAATAATTCAATTCGGACATTTAATTCCAAAGATATCGCAAAATACAAAATGTAAGTATTCATTTCATAGGGAAATATTTAGTTACACTGATGATGTATCCGACTCGGACAGCTCGGACCGCGACAGCTAGCAGGTAGATTTTTTTACGTTTGTTTCTTGCTAAAAGGTACCGGTGGTCCAGTTGTCGAGAACCTCACTTCTGTATAAAGTAGTCGCGGGTTCGAGTTCTGGCTCACAGCAATGACTTTTTGAAATTGTTTTCTGAAGTTATGTGTATTTAGATATCGATGACTATAAACTTTGTGCCTGGTATGGCAGTAAGTTTGCCACCTATTCCATTTGGGATGAAAACATAGTGGTGAAACGAGGTTTAACAGCCGCTGCCTACACCTTCGAGTAGAAAAGGCGTGAAGTTATGTTTTGTTGTTGTTTCTCTCTTTGTCATCATATCGCTCAATACTTTAATCAGAATTTAAAATTTAAAAAAGTCTCGGTGGCGCAGTGGGCGAGCGCACGGCCTCTGATCCAGAGGTCCGGGGTTCGATTCCAGACACTGGCTCACACCAATGACTTTTCGAAATTGTTTTCGGAAGTTATGTGTGATAAATATCGATGACTGACAAACTTTGTGCCCGATATGGCAATAGGTTCGCCACCTATTCCATTTGGGACGTAAACATAATGGCGAGACGAGTCTTAACAGCCGCTGCCTACACCTTCGGGTAACAAAAGGCGTGAAGTTATGTTTAGTTTAAAATTTGTAGTATTTAATCGTATTTTGTGGTATTTTTATTTATAAAAGTTACTAGCTTTTACCCGCGGCTTCGCTCGCATTAAATCCATTAAATAGATATCAAAGATCATTACTATAGAAGTTAACCAATATGATAACTCTGTTTTATTGCTTGGCTGGAATCATTAGGTTTTAAAATTACTACTTACAATGACGTTTAAAAAACTAACAACATTTTTTTAAGGTAAAATATATAATACACGGTAATACAAAAATAAATAATAAATACAATACGGTAATACAAAAATAAAAAATAATTTTGGACTGTAACAATTTTATAAGAGTATGTAGGATATTGTTGTAGACTATTTTATAAGTTTTTCCTTCGGGTTCAAAAATATGTAAATTACTTTAAAGAATATGTGTACAAAGTTTCATGGTGATCGATTGCGTAGTTATCGCGTGAAAGCACGCAAACAAACTTACATTCACATTTATATTTTACTAGCTGACCCGGCAAACGTTGTCTTACCAAAAAATTTAATTTAAAAAATAGGGGTTGATCGTAGGGGGTTGAAAATTCTCAGACTTACCCGATATGCATACAAAATTTCATGAGAATCGGTCAAGCCGTTTCGAAGGAGTATGGGAAAATTGTGACACGAGAATTTTATATATTAGAAGTAGGATAAGATAGGAATTAGGTTACATTTTTATTGTATAAGGGGCAAACGAGCAGGCTTATGATAGTTACAAACGCCGCCCATGGCCACCTCATCACATGCAGTGTTACAGTTGCGTTGCCGGCGCTTACAATGGGATATGAGTGGGGTCGGGAGTGGGTTTCGGTAGGGGAGGGGAAAAGGGATTGGGCCTCCGAACACCTCTCTCAGCGAGTGAAACGCGGCTAAGGCCACTTTTCAGCGATAATCTGAGAGGTCGTGGTATTCCACGGGTCGAGCCGGCCCATTCATGCAGCGAACACTGCGTGACTTTACCACTGACAAGGTGTGACTGATGTGACTGATTTATAATACATTCTAGATGTTGTATGTGTATGTTGTATAATGTAATAAACTTTACATTTTTAAGATCGTGATATCTTTTAAAATGTAGTAAATTTATATCGATAAGCTCTCTTATATCGCTAAACCGACATCATTTGACTTATAAAAAAAAACACTCACTGTGAGTTAGCTACCCCGGTTTGAACATATGGTGGCCCGTTTTTTTCGTTGAAGTCAACAATAGTGACCATATAAAAAAAGTTGTTTATGTTGTATTAAAAAAAACTAAAGGTTGAGCAAAAACTTGGGACAAGTTCATTGCTATATTCATTGTTTATAAGTGGCATTGCTAATAAAGCTTTCTTTGAAGTTGTAAATAATATCAATGTCTTGGTTGTCAGTACGCTAATACATACTAGCTAAGCGAGTGACACGTGTAATAATCGTGCCTTATGGCACTTTGTTCTCTCTGCCTACCCCGCAAGGGATCTGGCCTGAAGTTATGTATGTATGTATCAAGAACTTGAATTGAAATAAATATTAGTGTTAGATAGTCCATTTATGATGAAAGCTTTGGGGTATTAATATGATTGCGGCAATAATCTTTTGAGTGGAAAATGTATAAAATATGGCGGTACGAAGTTCGCGCGGTCTGCTAGTATTATATACACATACATACATAACTTCACGCCAAATCCCTTGCGGAGTAGGCAGAGAGAATATATTATATCAAGCAGAGATATTATACGCCACATTAATCCTAACATAAAAATAGTTTATAGTGTTGATTGAAATTGATAATATTATCACCATAATATATCTTGGTTGTTAGTCGCCAATATCAACAGCTAAGCAAGTGAGGTGTGTAATAATCGTACCTTATGGCCCTTTGTTCTCTCCACCTACCCCGCAAGGGATCTGGCCTGAAGTTATGTATGTATGTATCAAGAACTTGAATTGAAATAAATATTAGTGTTAGATAGTCCATTTATGATGAAAGCTTTGGGGTATTAATATGATTGCGGCAATAATCTTTTGAGTGGAAAATGTATAAAATATGGCGGTACGAAGTTCGCGCGGTCTGCTAGTATTATATACACATACATACATAACTTCACGCCAAATCCCTTGCGGAGTAGGCAGAGAGAATATATTATATCAAGCAGAGATATTATACGCCACATTAATCCTAACATAAAAAGTAAAGAAATTTCCAGTTATTATATAGTTATAATAACTGGAAATTTCTTTACTTTTTATTTATTATTATGTTTGATAAAAACCATTGAAATTAATTGACTGAGATATCTTTACTGCTATTATTAAAAGAAAACAATACTTTGCCTGTTCATAAGAGATATTATTAAAATTAAAAATATGCTTAATTCGAAAGCAGCGTAGAGTAATAGTAATAGTTTAACAGTGGTACAGCCAAGCAGTTCGCTGAATGGGCCGGCTCGACCGGTGAAATACCACGACCTCTGAGAAGATCGACGTCAAGTGGCCCATGCCGCGATTCGTTCGGTGAGAGAGGTACCCGGAGGCCCACCCCCATTCCCCATCCTTTCCTATTCCCTATCCCTTAAAGGTCGGCAACGCAACAGTAACACTATATGTGTTGCTGGGGTCCATGGGCGGCGTTGGTTGCTTACCATCCGGTGCCATGCCTGCTCGATTGCCCTCCTATCCCATAAAAAAAGTAACTATGGACTATTGGAATAATCAAAATTCAGCACATACAATTAAAAAAAAACCTTATGTTTATCTGGACGATCCATTTTTATTTCGTCGAGGCAAGGCAAAAAAATCCTTCACTTTTTTTTAATTTTTGCTCGGGCGTGCTGCTGCGTTAAGAAGCCTTGTAAGTTCATAAAGCGACCCATTTCCGGAACAAAACTGAGGAGCCGTCGTATATTATGTATGATAATTTATTCATATTGCTTTTCAGAATTAGTACTTACGATGGACGGTATTGCTATTTTGGTTAATATTTTTATGCCGACTCTAATAACTCGTACACACGCGAGCTTAGTATAGTGCGGGGTGGCAATAACCGTATCCACTTGTAGTAGTCATTACGAAACGCTTTTATTGCTTGGTATTATCATTTTTTTGTGTAAAATAACATAACATCACGCCTTTTCTACCCGAAGGTGTAGGCAGTGGCTGTTAAGCCTCGACTCGCCGTTATGTTTACGTCCCAAATGGAATGATAGGTGGCAAACTTATTGCCATACCGTGCACAAAGTTTTTAGTCATCGATATTTGTCACACATAACTTTCGAAAAGTCATTGCTGTGAGCCAGGATTCGAACTTGCGATCTCTTTATTTGGAAGCGGGTGCTCGACCACTGGACCACCGAAACTTTTGTGTCAAATTTTTTTTTAGTAACTTATCGTTTTTTCCTACCGAAAAGTGTAGGCAGCAGTTATTACGCCTCTAGACTTGGAATGGAATAAGTGGCGGGTGCTAGAGAGTAGAGATAGTGTATGTCGGAGTGTGAACATAGTGGAGCCATCTTTAGAGTATTCGTGAACTGCTTTTGGTTTCATTACTCATTACAATACGGGTAGTTTTGGAAGCACGCAGTGATTAGAAAGCAGATAGGCAGATCACATGAGCCAAACGTTTCCGAACTAGTTTGACTCAATTAGCCGACGATTATATGAAGAAGGGATTCGCAGTTGTGTGGAGATGCACTTCTGGTGACTGCGGCGAGGTGGACAGCCAGCCAAGCACCTGGAGTTTCTCTCTTTGGATATGCATTAGTAGTAGAGTATTGTCTTTGAGACGCGACAGTAACTACTGATGTTGTAATAATGCATACTGCAATATTTTACAATAATTAAATTCTGTTGAGAGTTTAACAGTTATTTAACAGTGGTAGAGCCAAGCAGTTCGCTGCATGAATGGGCCGGCTCGAGCGGTGAAATACCACGACCTCTCAGAAGATCGACGTAAAGTGGCTCATGCCGCGTTTCGTTCGGTGAGAGAGGTACCCGGAGGCCCACCCCCCTTCCCCATCCTTTCCTATCCCCTATCCCTTAAAGGTCGGCAACGCAACAGTAACACTAAATGTGTTGCTGGTGTCCATGGGCGGCGTTGGTTGCTTACTATCAGGTGACACGCCAGCTCGTTTGCCATCCTGTTCCATAAAAAAAAAGTTACAGATTTGTCACATTATTTTGGAAGCTATACCACACAACGCACGGTGGTCCTCCACCACCGCTTGGGCCAGTTGTAATACAAACACACACGCCCTATTTATTTCCGATATCTACCTAAGAATATATCCCCTATACCTAAGTATATATGTAAGTCCCTTATTTTTACTGAAAAAATTTTAACACAATATATTGTAATACATTGATTTCAATATTAAACCAAGTCTCGGTTTATTAAGTCACGGTGGTCCAGTAGTTGAGCACCCCGCTTCTTATTCAAGAAGTCATGGGTTCGAATCCTGGCTCACACCAATGGCTTCAAAATTCTTTTCGGAGTTAAGTTAAGGTTATGTTTTTAAATACTGTGAGTACTGTTCGCCACCTATTCCATTTGGGACCTAAACATAACGGCGAGTCGAGGCTTAACAGCCACTGCTTACACCTTCCGATAGAAAAAGTTGTTAAGCTATGGTATATTAAACCACAAAGTGTACAAGTTAAACTTTGTCGGTAATGTTCAGCACAATTATCACACAAGAAACTGCACTTGCTTTAGTTAAATGTTTGTAAAACTTTGCGTAGAACTGTCGTTAATACGTATTTCTTATCGTATTGTGTTTATTGTTTTAGCCACATTGATAGTGGCTAACTGTGCTAGAGAATGTAATAGGTCTTCTCTCAACGCTGAAATTGTCAGTTGGTTGCTAGAATAGTCCGGCTCGACCGGTAAAAGACCCTACCTCTCAGAATATCTACGTAAAGTGACTGCGTTTCCCTCGACAGGTATCTCGAGGCCTAACCAACGCAACTGTAACACTTACATTGTGCCAGGTGTCCATGGGCTGCATCAGGTGACACACCTGCTAGCTTGCCCCTCACCTGTATCCCATAAAAGAAATTAACGACACATTAAGTGACATTACATGAAAATCGTTCCGAATGATGGCTATGACATGTTAAATTATTTTTCTCGGCGTTGGGAACATGTGCGCTTTTCAAACCAAATATGATGGATGTACCTAACAGCGGCTTCAGGGACAGATTTCTTCTTAAACATATACATTATATTATTATGTGATATCGTCGTAAATTATTTGCTGGAATGATATCTTATTGAGGCCCGTGGAGACTTTTTAATGGTTCCAGAGAGGATGACTTATAATATGTGGATTTGTTATCATGACTCCCCCTCTGATAAATCCCTAAAATAGTCTTCAATATTAAATTAAAAAATCTAAGTGTTTTTTTTTTAGTTTATAGGCGTGCCGTTTAGGTACGCCCATACGCCGCCCATGGACACCCAAACACATATAGGATGTTTCAGTAGCGTTGTCGGCCCTTAAAATGCGATATGGAAGGGGTCGGAAGTGAGATGGGAAGGGGAGGGGAAAGAGGTTGGGCCTCCGGATACCTCTATCACCGAGCGAAACGCGGCAAGAGCCACTTAACGTCTATATTCTGAGAGATCGTGGTATTTCACCGGTCGAACCGGCCCATTCACGCAGCGAAATGCGTGGCTTATTTTGTTATTCCGCTGCGCTTGTTGTGATGCTTGTTAAGGCTTCGCAGTGGTTCGCGGTGGTAGGTTTGGGTCCTTATTTGAGGTGTTTCTTTATTGAAATTTACTACTAAAAAAACTTGTTAGTGTTCAGAGTGCAATATTAAATTTATCTATCATACTTGAAATAATTTTCTAGGAAAAGTTTAAATGAATAAAGTTAAGAATAATAAAAATAGGTAACATAACATAACCTCACGCCTTTGTTACCCGAATGTGTAGGCAGCGGCTGTTAAGCCTCGTCTCGCCGTTATGTTTACGTCCCAAATGGAATAGATGGCGAACCTATTACCATACCGGGCAAAAAGTTTTCAGTCATCGATATTTATTACACCTAACATCCGAAAACAATTTCGAAAAAAAAATTCGTCAGTCAGTCAGTGGGAACAGGGTAGGAAGATGATAATGATTGATTTTGGTTTGCTTGAATTTTTTTGATAGCCCCGTATAGCTGAGATATAAATAGACCGAGGATGTAGGCAGTGGCTGTTAAGCCTCAACCCGTCGTTATGTTTATTGACGTCCCAAATGGAATAAGAGGTGGCACAAACTTTTCAGTCATCGATATATATATCGCACATAACTTTCGAAAAAAATTTAGAAAAGTCATTGGTGTGAGCCAGGATTCGAACCTGCGACTTTTTGATTCAGAAGAAGGGTGCTCGTCCACTGGACCACCATATATTATTAATATTATCTCTAATTAGTTACAAAGGTGTTCATTTCTCATTATCTTATGAAAATAACACTTTTTGATTGAAAAATGAAACAAACATAATATGTTGACTTGCAAAATTAACATTGCAAGTTAATATACAAGTAAACAATTTTAACACTTACAACAAAATATAATTTAACCATTTAATCAGAACGCTCTCAGAAATACTATATATATTTAAATTAAGTCACACATTTATTAATTATTAATAAGCGCACTTCACATCATCTTTGATGTGAAGTGCGCTTCAATAAAATCCATTGTGCCGTTTTAATTAAAAGGTACCCTACATTCATTATTATAATTACCTGTCAACTGTTCCACAGAGTAAATATGGCGGGACAAAATTTTCAATTGACAATACTTTTGATGTTATACTCTTTGGTTTTTTAAAATTAAAATAAATTGAGTCAACTTTATTTATAAGGTCTCGGTGGTCCAGTGGTCGAGCACCCCGCTTCTGAATCAACAACATCAGGTTGCGGGTTCGAAGCCTTTTTTTTTTACGCGAGGAAATGCTTTATGCACACCCCCCGCCTGGGTACGGCAAGGGGTAGTGTGGGACTCCCAAAACAGTAAACTCCGATCCTAGGGTTACCCACTAAAACCTCGCGGCGGCTTTCCTCCGGCGTTGGGGTGGTCCAGGATTCGGATAAACCCCTCTGGTCCACCCCGCTGTCGCCCCCCCTCTGTCATGATCATCATCGGGGAGCCTCGGCGAGGCTCCCCCGGGCGGGGCGGCTCCGACCGCGCGCTGTAAAGAGGCGCGCGGCCGGCGGCGCTCCCGACGACCCTCCCCGGCAGCACCGGGAGGTCATCCTTCCCGGGCCGCGACCCGGGCGCACCCGCGGGGTGTGCGCCCTCGCGGCCCGTCGGCGGCGGCGATCACTGAGCTCGCCGCCGCCGCCTTCGAGCGGGATCGGCTCTCTCCCGATCCCGCTCGGCGGCCTCCTTCTGGAGCATCACAGCATCGCAGAAGAAGACCACAGCCCTCCACTCCTCCTCGCCCACCAGCATTGCCGCGACCAACGCCGGCGGGGAGAAGACTCGCCCGATCCCGTCGACCAGGACTCGGCGCTCGTCCGCCCAGGCCGGGCAGACCTCCAGCGTGTGCTGGGCCGAGTCCAGGTCGGATGCGCAATGGTGGCATCTCGCCGTTGGAATCCTGGCTCACAACAATGACTTTTGAAATTAATTTCGTAAGTTACATACATACATAAATTCACGCAAAATCCCTTGCGGGGTAGGCAGAGCGAACGGAGCGCCATGAGGCACGATTTTTACACACCTCACTCGTTTCATTGACTTTCATAACTCTTCTCATGCACGCGCACTATTCCATTTGGGACGTAAACATAACGGCGAGTCGGTGTATGACAATAGGTTCGCCACCTATTTATTAAATTTGGGACTGCCAAAATTTGGGCTTAATATTCGCTGCATATACATTCGGGCCCAAAAAAGCGTGAAGTTATGATTATGTAATTAGCCCAATATTAAAGAAGTCGCTCTTGCTTTGTTTAGGACAATCCAAAGAATCTAAATATATCACCTCAACATATTCTTGTGAAATGCTTACGAATCTCGGCGAAAAAATTTATTACAGATATGAACATATAATTAATAAGATTTTGTGTTTACATTATGCTTTGTAGCTTCACGCTTATAGCAACTGATGGTATGGACAATGGTAGTTACGCCTTTTTTATGGGAGAGGAGAGCAAACGAGCAAGCGCGTCACCTGATGCTAAGTAACACATCTATCGTTACGGTTACGTTGCCGACCTTTAAGGGAGTAAGATAGGATAGGACGCGGAAGGGGGGTGGGCCTTCGGGTACCTCTCTCACCGAAAGAAACGCGGCATGAAATACTTTACGTCAACCTTCTGAGAGGTCGTGGTATTTCACCGGTCGAGCCGGTCCATTTATGCAGCGAACCTCTACAAGTACCTCTACAAGTAGTTTTGCTTCCATATTGATAGGTAGCTAGCCTTATTGCTACAAAATGGTGGACCTGTTGCCTTTTAAATACTAAACTGTTCTAAATAATATTAAATAGGCCATCTGGATAACTAGTATTTTTTTTTCTAAAGTATCAGAAAATAGTGTGTCTTTTACAAACAAATATTCAAAGAATAAGCTTATGCTTATTTTACATTCATTTCGGGCAAGATTGGAACTAATTAAGAATAACCCTGTACTGCAGTCAGTTTAATTGGTGTTGAGTTACATCCTTAAGGATAACCCTTCGCGCGCTAACTTACGGACAAATTTATCATATTTAGGATACTTTACCCCCCCTTAAATGTGATTTATAGCAAATTAGGAGACTTTAGCCCGAGGATATTCCGTTATATATACTAAAATGACGCATACTATATTAGTTAAATTTACTCTTTACGGAAAGATTTTCGCCCCCTTTATTTCTATCCGACTGCGTAAGAATGACAGTTATGTAATATTTCTTTATGTAGTCTAAGTAGTCTTGAGTGTGTTATAGACATAACTGCAAAATTTCCAGAATTTCTTTACGGACACCGTTTCTCAGCGTCAATGTTTAAATATTTTATTAATTAACCCGTTTTGTTATGTAAAATTATTTAAATGAACTACTAAACAATAGAGAATATATTTATTGGCAGGGATTAAATTTCTTTGAGAATTTCTATAGATCAATCTTTGTTACTAAACAATGCGGTTGCATATTTATGGGACCGTTTAGGAGTACAGCCATACTATAGACGGCAAGAGACTGGCAAATAAGTGGTACCTAAGTGGTAGCTGAGCATCGTTGGTACCACTCCACCTGTCGTATATGTTATAAGTTTCATATAACAAAAATATCGTATGTAAGTGGAGTCGTATATCTAAAAGTATTTAATATCTTTAGATTGAGCTAGGTAGTTCACTGGGTCCGGGAAAAGTTAACTCAGAATATCGACGTAAAATGGCTTATGCCGCGATCGCTCGGTGAGAGAGTTATCTGGAGGCCTAGCCTCTTCCCCTCTCGCCTTTCCATCCCACTTCCAAGGCCTGCCCTATCCCATTTTAAAGGGCGTAAACGCATTTGGTACAATATCTGTATTGCACATGTCCATGTGCAGCGTTAGTTGCTTACCATCAGTTAACACTGCCTGCTCGTTTTCCCTCATATTCCATAAAAAATAAAGATACTTACGTATAACTTAAATAAACTGGAGTCTAAATTTAAAATTAGACCTCTAGAACTTTTTTGGCATGTCGTTGCAATAGTTTTTGCGATGCCGGTTATAACCGGCATCGCGTAAATCGTGCCTAGCTGTCTATGAGTAAGCTTATAAGCTTACTCATAGACAGCTAGACAAAATTCCTAAAATCCATACACTCAGGTCCTACAAAACAAAAAAAAATGCAGTTAAATTGTTATTACAAGTATACATTAATATATAAAGCTGCAATATATTAAACACCAACCTTTTAGATTTTTTAGCGATTTTATCATAATATTACAATTTCCAGTAAGGTCTTACTCAAGAAATTGGACTCACAATACTGCGATGAAGTGTTAACTTAAACAGTTTTTAAATAGAAAAGTGGTCGCGTGTAAAATAATTAAATTTAAATTCAATGATCCTGAAATAAAAGACTTTAATTTAAACGCATAAAAATAATGTCTTAAAAAGGAAAGAAAAGGTTTCTTATTTCAATATAAAATTGTCCAATTGTAGATATATTTTGTCGACAATATTAACAGTTTTTTTGAACATATATTTAATCAACCTTTTCATTAACATATAGATGAGTTGCCTAAAAATTCTCTAAGTAAATCGTACTCACGTTTTTGTCCCTTTGAACTTTCTCTTGCCGGAAACAAATTAAGGGGTTTTTTGTTGGCACTGTGACCGTCGGGGCGGATTCGAGATATACCGCCCTTTTGTATACATTACAGGGAAGGTATTGAAGATTCTGTGTAACTCATGTTAATTATTTCGTTTGGGAACTTGATTAGGCTCCCTTAATAAGGTACAACTTTTCGTTACGCGGTTTTACTTTTGTTAATTATTATACCTTTGTAATTTTTGTTAATTAAATTTCATTGTTTAAAGGCAAACGTGTTTATTAAAATGTTCGCTGCAGACGTGTATAACGCTTTTATTTGTTTAATATAATTGAGATTTATTTTGTTAATTGAATATTAGAATAGAATAGAATACACTTAGTTTTACACAGAATAGATAGATTTAAGTTTCTTTTCAATAAGTCATCTGGATTAAATATTTAGCCGCATTACCTACATTTTTACGACACTTTAATTTTATTTATATGTGTTTAGAGTACATATAGGTAATTCAAAACCCATACCGGGTCAAGGGTCTTAATAATTTTTGAAAACTCAATTAATATGGTAATCGTCTTATACTCGAGGAATTGATTTGTGAATCGATAATGACCAAAAATTAATTCAATTCAATTGATAACCCCAATTGATTTAGTCAAAAGGGATGAGTGTCCCCATAAATTAGTTTTCTGAGTGTATGTCGTTGATAAAATATATTCAGCTGAAAGGCATTTGCCCTTTTCAAAATTCGAGTACCTATCTTTGTACGTAATAAGGGCGGGTTTGTAATTGGATATTACAGCCGTCATTATAAAATTTATATTCTGTATTTTACTCTAATTTTTTTCACAATATTACCTTCCTTTTTCATCTTTTTTCTACCCTAAGTTGTGGTGGAACTTATAGCCATACATTACACCGGACATTATACATGGATTCTGAAAAGGATTTTGAAGTCATCGCCATCGTCATCGATCGAAACGGAGACTTTTTGATTCGGAAACGGGAGACTTTACCTTCCCGGCACTGAGACAGCGAGTGTGTTTACTGACATTTATCAAAGATTAAATTAGTTTTCATATATGACTTATCAAACAAATTAGTATGAATACATAGAACCGAAAAGCACAATCTTTCATCTTTCTCACTTGGGTAGAAAGCCTGCTCCACAAGGATTGTTACACAAAATATAGGTATCTTGAATAAATTGAGTTTCATATACTTCTGTAACTGTATTTGTATAACCGGTACGATATTGCTACATATGCTAAGTCGAGAGTCAAAAAGTCTCAGGTTTAAATCCCGAATAACACCAATGACTTTCCAGTATTATTTTTCAAGTTCGTATGATAAATATATAGATAATAGCGAGTGAAGTTATAAAAAATATTGCTTCATAACTTTTCTTTACTGTGACTAGTTTTTATCCCAAGATAAAAGCCACACTTGGCTGTCTCGGTGTTGGTTAACTGAATTATTTTACCCATGGTAGTTAGTTTGACAGTCCCGTGCCCGAAGAGCAAAGTTACTGAATTTACATACGAGTATATACATAAGAACAAAAAAGTTTGGGACAAACTTTGTTTGGAACAATGGCAAAACTTTGGAATATTCCTATGATATATCATGTCAATATAAGTTAGATGTTCAAAGTGTCTGATTCATTTTTTCAGAAATTTTATATATATTTCTTGACCGTGTTAAGAAGTATATTTTGATGGATTGAGATTGATTTTGACGAATGGTAATTAAGAAATATTTTGAAAAACAAGTAATCCTTTTGTGCTTTTGCTATTACGTAAAGCTATTAGAAAATTTTTAATGGTTCCATAAATTGGATAAAGCCAGGACAGGTGCAAGGGGATTTTTTATGGGATGGCATGGCAAATGAGTAAGTGTTTAACCTGATGGTACCTAATCAACTAACTTCGCCCATGGACACCTAAAACAAAGATAGTTTTATAGTTAAACTAGCTGACCCGGCGAACTTTGTTCCGCATCAAAAGTAATAAATGGGTAAATTTTGGATATCATGAGGTTCAATTTGTGCTATTTATCGGCTTTAACTGCCGTCCCGCTATGTTAATACCGCAATATCTTCGAAAATATTTGTCTAAATTGCATGCTGTAAAGGGCCCGGATCATCAATATTACATGAAAAATCTATTTAGGACACTTAATTGTTTGAAAATTAATACTGTAATGTTAAAAATCGCTTCGTAAATAAGCCATTATTTCTCCTAAAAAGTAAAAACATAAAAATGGTCATTATGGGTTGTCCCTAAGAGATAGACATATGCCTTCGCGGACTGTTTTGTAGACCTTCTGGAGGTGTTTAGGTTCAGGCAGCGTTTGCAATTAAAGTGCTAAATCTCGAAAATTATCATTTTTTCTTTACAACATATATGAATTATAGATCAAAACCACCCCGTTGGTACCCTCTAACTATTAAAAAAAACCGCATCAAAATCCGTTGCGTAGTTTTAAAGATATACGCATATAAGGGGACAGACAGCGAAAAGTGGCTTTGTTTTATACTATGTAATGATGAGTTACGGAAGGAAGGGCAGAAGTGGAATGTGAAGGAGTGAGGGAAAAGGATTTGGTCCTTTGGAAAACTCTCTCGACGTAAAGTGGCTCACACCTTACGTCGATACTCTGAGAGGTGGTGGCATTTCGCAGTTCAAGGCGGCCCATTAATGCCCCGAATTGCACGGTACTGTGTGCTACCTCTGTTATATATTGAATGAGCCTTTGTTAAGCTTCTTCTCTTGTTTTAAATCTGATTCTATGAAAATCTATGAATTCTATTTTCCTGAAAAAGAAAAGATAAAACGTCTACTATTTGTTATAGGTATGCAAAACAGAAAAGAATCTTTCATAGATATGAAAGATTCTTTTTATAATTGGCCACATCAAGTTACAGACATCTGTAACTTGATGTGGCCAATTATAAAGTTTCAATTGAAATTAAGTAGATTGTCATCGTCTGTTTTAATAATTAAGGTTATCTCTATAACGAGAGATAAGATAGCGGTTATCATTAAATCAAATCATTCTCAAAGTTACGGGAAAGTGCTTAGACCAGGCACACATGCGTGGTCGCGAGTACAAATAATCTGACTTACCAGACCACAAATGTCTACGTGGTCTGGTGACTTTCCTTAACTTTGGAAATGATTTCTTTAGTGATAACCGTTGTCTTATCTCTCTCTACATGAAGTCCAGTTATCTAGTAAGTCAAGATATTTGCGTTTTAATTGATTTTGACATTTTAGTATTCTGTTCGTTCTCGGAATACAAAACATATTAACTCGTCGTCAGTTATGTATAAATAAGGTCTTATTGGTGATAGACTTCTGAATCAAGAAATCGTTGGATCGAATCCGGCTCACACGCACGACTTTTCAGTTTTTTTTTTGTTGATGCTTTTTTTTATGGGATAGGAGGGCAAACGAGCAGGCATGTCACCTGATGGTAAGCAACCAACGCCGCCCATGGACACCAGCAACACATATAGTGTTACTGTTGCGTTGCCGACCTTTAAGGAATAGGGGAGAGGAAATGATGGGGAAGGGGGGAATGGGCCTCCGGGTACCTCTCTCACCGAACGAAACGCGGCATGAGCCACTTTACGACGGTCTTCTGAGAGGTCGTGGTATTTTACCGGTCGAGCCGGCCCATTCATGCAGCGAACTGCTTGGCTTTACGTGTGATTAATATCAATGACTGAGAACATTGTGCTGAGTGTATGGCAGTATTTCACCACCTATTCGATTTAGGAAGTGATAATTCAGCGAATCATCGAAGCTTAACTCCCGCAGCCTACACGTTATGGTAGAAAATGGACGTAGAAGTTATAAAAAAAGAACATATTAAACGTAGATTTGGCAAAAACACTCGTTGATGATGAAAACTTGAATGGCTACATATTACAAAGAAAAATACTTAATCTGTTACAACCATTAGTATCTAAAGGATTCTTCAGCGAGATAAAAGACAGTTAACGTGCCATAAGAAGTAATTACAACAGTCCATCCTCCATCTGGATGTTAGCCAAGAAAAAGACAAAGAATAAATGGTTGATTTTTTTTTAAGATGGAAATTGAACTGAGACTTTTATCTAAATGTTTTAATTTAGTTCTTGCATTTAATACAAGGATTTCATCACCGGTTCGCATGAAACAATTGTGGTCAGACAGAAGACGACAAGCTGTTGTGAAGCAAAATTTTTTAAAAGAATTTATAATTTAAAAGTTAAGGAAGTAATTCAAAATGTAATAAAATAACATTTCAAAACCATTTCGTAAGTGTGAAGTGTCCGTCCAGACGTTAAGGAAGAAGTTGTTCATGATAGATGATGGATTAGAAGGTGGGGCACCGAGTCCCGAACAAAATACAGCATAAACCATATGACGTTGATTTTTTAAGAGATCGTAGTATTTCAGAAGTCGAGCCAGCCCACTCATTCAGCGAACTTTGGCACTTTAGTACTACTTTACATTTAGTAAATACTATAATAAGTAATATATACTCAAAGTAAGGCTTTGGTTAATCAGCCTCCTAGTCAACTGAATTCCAAATAGGGCTACATTTATTCCATCAAAAGTTAAAACAACTTAATTCCCGTAAAGAAATTTCTTTAAAATTACCCTGAAATATTTAATAACATCACAGATGTAAATTATGTTCTCAGACTGCTTACTCCAATTTCATTAAAGTAGCGTTAATATAGTCCGCGGAGCTTTTATAAGCTGCGTGAATTTATGCTCACATTATTATGAGTAAACTTATTTGTTTATAATCAATTTAGTCTGAAAAGTAATGAAACGATTTAACTATATTTTAATAAACCAATTACAAATATTTTTCACCATTGGAAAGTTTTACAAATATATTTGAAGGAATTGTTGAATTCATTATTTTTTATTAAAAAGATAGTTCCGTGTGGATGTATCGTTTTGCTTACTGAATGAAGCTTACTATCTGAATGACCTACTTATATTTCGACAAGAGAAGGCACTTTGTTGCATTTCAATATAAAATATAAATACAATTTTCCCTCGCAAAAGTGCCCGCCTATTTATTCAGGATAAACGCTAAAAAGATAGTGTCTGTTTCCACGATATTTTTGCGTTCATGTATCATAAATTTAATTATTAATATTTAAAGCAACAATACCTAAATTATATTTTATTCTTTATAAATAATCTACATTAGTAGAGACGTGTAGTTCGCTGCATGAATGGGCCTTCTAGACCGGTGAAATATGACGACTCAGAATATCGACGTAAAGTGATACATGCTACCTTTCGTTCAGTGAAAGAGGTATCTGGAGGCCAACCCCCCTCCCCTTATTTCCATGCCACTCTACTAAAGGCTGACAACGCATCTGTAACAGTTTCTTTGTTGCAAGTGTTCACGGGCGGTGCTACTTACCTTAAGCAGCTTAATCTAAAAAAACAATAAATAGGGATTCACACCACCTTTAAGACTTAAATACCGTTATATTTATTTCCTATGTTTTTGAACCATTAATTTAGTTAACTTGTTGTAAAAAGTCACAAAAACCTTACGTGACCTTTCATCAGTCGCGTAAACAATATTTCTATTCGGCTGACGTTAACGAAAATCAGTTTTTTCGCTTCATACAAACATACCTACGTGCCTCACATATTGTCTTTTTGTGTTCACATTCAGAGAGTTGAACAAATAGCAGATCTTGTGCGGACTAAGCACATAGTTATCCTACTTGCGAGCGGCAAAAAGTGTTCGCTCGACGGACGTGGTCGCACTGGACCGGCTATAATAAAGATCCTTTGTTGTAACACATCGCGACCTTAAATAGGGTCCTAAACTAATAGACAGCGAGGGTCTGTTAGGAGTCCAGCGCTGGGTTCAAACAGATTCCCGTCCAAAAGAAACGTTTGCTCCATGTGCGCGGTCGGGCTCTGTGTTTTGTTGCGCGACCCTATCATTTGTGCCGGATGGACATATTGGTTTGTGTGGCTAATTAAAATTCTCGCTTTTTGTTAATAATAATGTCTTGTATTAAATTAAGTTATGGTTTTAATATCTGTTTGCGGAAGATCATAGTAACGACTATATAAATGAGCTATTTCTTAGAATAAGAATTGGATTTTTTGCTTATAATAAAAAAATATTTATGTACATTTAATACATTAAATATTTATTATTTTTTATCTCGGGACCTGGGATCCGAGTGCTTATGCACTTTATAAAGATCTTGCAAAGAGACTGATCGAGGCCTCTCGCGACCAGAGCGCTGGTGTATTCTTCGCACAGAGAATTAGCATTGCCGTTCAGTCTGGCAATGCAGCTAGTCTTCTGGGCACGCTGCCAGTAGACAAAGATGCTGAGAAATTTGATTTCAACTAGTTTAATAACTACAACTAGTTTTTTAATTGTATATATTGTAATGAATTTACTTCTTCTTACTATTGTAAGCCTAAAGACTAGGTATCATTTCCTCCTATCTGTTACATGGAGAATTGAGTTCATAATTCGAGATAACATCAAGCCCAATAACACCACTCGAGCTCCTATGGTTAGTGTGCACAAGGACCTTTGAGGTCTCGGTTTCGAATCCAACTGGTTTTCGTTTTAAACAACAATTCATGTAACTAAATTTAATTATATTTTGGGAATATATTATATATATATCTTGTGAACCAAGTATAGCCAAGTTTGTAAAGAGAAATCTTTATGCAATGCTTGCTTATAAGACATCTACATAAGAGACTTAAATACGCCGTTGACTTTATCAACATGAAAAAGAAAGGACCAAGTTTAGCACGCCCCATTCTTTTATTAGTCCACCACCAGCCAAGTGGTGTTCTCAAACTTGCCATGTTACCGACACGGGACACAAAACAGTCACTTAATCAGAATACTTTTGTTGTTCACGAATCCCATGGTCGATACAAACGGACCAAAGTTTAATATTTATTAGTATATATGGTCGCGTTTTTAGCTACTGGGATTAAATAGAAGTGAGTTTACTACTGATACTAGAGTATATATTACTGGCAGAGCCGCCGAACTTTGTTCCGCATCAAAAGTATTTTTACAGCGTTTGCAACTAAAGTGCTAAATTTAAAAAAATAACACTATTTCTTTACTACATTATACATGAATTACAGATAAAACCACTCCGTTGACACCCTATATCTGTCGTAAAAAACGCATCAAAATCCGTTGCGTAGTTTCAAAGATTTACGCATATAAGGGGACAGACAGCGGAAAGAGACTTTGTTTTAAACTATGGTATGATATGAATTCGAAATTAAAACAATGTTTCTTAAAGTGAAAAGTTCGTCGAAAAACTTGCATCTCGTTCTCAAAAAATAAAGTATAAAAACGTGTACTATTACTAATTTAGAATATGTGATTGTGTGTTCAAAAAAAAAGTTCTTATCTTTGTTGCCATAGACACACAACCAGAGATAAAGTGCTAATAAAATTCTATAGTATTTGAAAGGAATCGTAAAAACATTATTATGCCGCCATTTATTTCGTATGAATATCGCAGAAAAAAATAAATGGAAATGATATGTGGCGGCAATTCTAACAAGATTCACGCGCGAAACAGATAGAGCCTTATTATAACAATATAAGCCATTCGACGGAATGACGTCATTTCCCACTGAGAAAAAAAGGTTAAAAGGGTCGTTCGCCGAGAAGAAATCTCCTTATTATTGCAGCTCGTTCGTATGAAGCTGAATGGTGATACTGTAAGTGATGTTCCATGTGCCAGGTTCCTGTTGACGTTTTATAGTTTTCGTTTATTCTTATGTGACTTCACGTCTTCTTATATCACAAGATATATATATAGGCAGTAAAAGAATTTCGAATACGAGTTCTCTTGATTCAGTAAGATTCAGAAGTGGGATAATCTCAACCGGCCGTCTACCAAGACGATATTCTATAAAACTATTAAATTCACAACAAAATATGAACCAAATATTAAATCATAATTTTCCTACCTTTATACTACATAAGTGGGGTTGGCACAACATGTCATCCTTTAGAACTATCCATGTTGTCAAAAGATTTGACTGTAATTTTACGACCGAAGTCAAACCTTCTTGGGAATGTTTTCGTTTGTCGCAGACGGAACGGGATGTGGAGAGGAGGGGGTACGTTTCTTAACGAACGAAACGTGATATGAGCCACTTTACACTGATATTCTGAGAAGTCGTGGCATTTCATCAGTCGAGCCGGCCCATTAACAGTGGTAGAGCCAAGCAGTACGCTACATGAATGGGCCGGCTCGACCGGTGAAATACTACGACCTCTCAGAAGACCGACGTAAAGTGGCTCATGCCGCGTTTCGTTCGGTGAGAGAGGTACCCGGAGGCCCACCCCCTTCCCCATCCTTTCCTATCCCCTATCGCTTAAAGGTTGGCAACGCAATAGTAACACTATATGTGTTGCTGGTGTCCATGGGCGGCGTTGGTTGCTTACCATCAGGTGACACGCCTGCTCGTTTGCCCTCCTTACCAATAAAAAAAAAATTCATTCAGTTAACTGCATGGCTCTACCTCACTAATTTCATACCACAAAATTGCAAATAATATAAGTTAAATATATATCCTTGATCTATCTACATTTAATTATTGTCGGTATTAAAATATTATATTATCAAATGCTATTACAGGGATCTTCAGGGAACGAAAAAATAGAATTATATTCGACGTCATTCCTATTTCTGAACTAAACATAATCAGTCACTTTGCTTCAATCTATACGCTTCCAATTCGATATCTGTAAAGCAATATGGAGGACTTTCTCTTTGTTCTTTTATTAGGTTTTCAGAAACGGTAATACCTTCTATCAAAGTAAGATTCAGTTCATCTTAATTCACACAAATCGGTCAATATTCAAACCATCTTTAAGGTCGTGTAGATGAGTAAATGAAATTTGCCAGCACACCAATTTTTGTCGGGGCGGTCCTCAGTTTGTAAAGATTGACTGTTTTCAACTTATAACATTAAAACAACTTTTTAGGATTATATGGCGTTTATTTATTACTTATTTTTAATTATTTCCAACGTTTCGAACTCTTTACTCTCATGAAGCTCTAGCCGTTATGTTTACTCCCAAATGGGGTTTATTCCCATACCGGGCACAAAGTTTTCAGTTATCGATATTTATCACACATAACTTTAGAAATTAATTTCGTAAAGTCATTCTGAGCCAGGATTAGAACCTGCGACCTCGTGATTCAGAAGCAGGGTGCTCGACCACTGGATTACCGAGACTCTTCTTTATAAACAATATTATTTTATAGAGTTCTTATTGAACAATAAACTGTAATTTTTCAGTCAGTCAAGGGCTACCAAGACCAATTCTAAGCAGCTAAGTATATTTTAATAATATTCAAAATGATTATCGAATTGCAAAGTGTGCTATAAGTATATTAATAATTCCGTCTGCTGAGAAGAAGGATTGTTTTGAGCTGTGGAGCTTGAGACAAGTGGCAGTGCTTTTGGGGAGGATTATCTTCGTCTCGCGACCACTACAGCCTTTAACAGTCGAGCAAGTAGTACTTAAAACTATAATTTTTACGAGAGCTTTTATGTTGACGAGCTTCGTAGTGCATTCGTAAAACTAGCGATTGCATAATTGAGGTTGGCGGCTTCGATCCTCGCCCGAGTAGCCCTAGTATCCATATCACAAGCATATTTAGTTGCTTAGTTCGGAACTAGAGATGTGTGCATTGTGTCCGAGATATTATAATATTATTTTAAATTTGATCCCCAACTGGACAACTTTTATATTAACAGTAATCATATTTTAAACAGTGGTAGAACAGTGGTAGTGGTCGGCTAAGCCGGTGAAATACACGACCTTTCAAATAAATATCGACATAAAATAGCGCATGCTGCTGTTCGTTCGGTCAGAGAGGTATCCGGAGGCCCAACCCCTTTCCCTCCCCTCCCCTTTCCATTTCACTTCCAAACCCTTCGCTATTCTAGGTGTCCTAGGAGTCCATGGGCAGTGTTAGCTGCTTATCATCTGGTGACACGCAGTTTCGAGTGTGAAAACAGAATTTAATAAAAAAGAAACAAATTGTGTAAGTATTTTTTAATTAAAAATATTGTAATACGCCTAATACGCTAATTATTATTTATATGAGAGTGAACAAATTTTCAGTCCTTTTTTTTACGCGAGGAAATGTTTTATGCACACCCCCCGCTTGGGGACGGCAGGGGTAGTGTGGGACTCTCAAAACAGTAACTGCAATCCGATCCTAGGGTTACCCACTAAAACTTCGCGGCGGCCTTCCTCTGGCGAAGGGGTGGCCCAGGACAGTGAATCAGCCCTCTGGTCCACCCCGCCGTCGCCCCCCCTCTGTCACGAGGGGGTGCTCCTTTTGGAGCATCACTTCTTCGCAGAAGGAGACCACGACCCTCCACTCCTCCTCTCCCGCCCAGCATTGCCGCGATCAACGCCGGCGGGGACAAGTCTCGCCCGAACCCGCAATGGTGGCATCTCGCCGTCTCTTCACGTTTTATTCGACTCAGATACTCACCGAAGCAACCGTGCCCAGTGAGTATCTGAGTCAACCTGTAGGTGACAGTGCCCCATTTACGGAGCACCCAGGCCTCGAGGTGCAGCAGGACGGCCCCGACGGCGCGCTGACGCGCGCAGCCCTGGAGGACCCGCCGGAAGGCCTCCCGCCTCCGCACTTCGTGACGCGCTCGGGAAATTTTCAGTCCTAGATCTGGTATATTCGTAAAAATGGATATAACTCTTATACACTCGCGTAGTTGTCTTGGTCAATTATCCCGCTTCTGAATCAAGAAGTAGTGTGATCAATTGTGGGCTCACATAAATTAATTTTCACAATTCTTAGCAGAAATAATGCGTGATCGTGAAGATCGATGACTGATCATATTGCGCCCGATATACGGCAATAAGTTTCGCCACTTGTTCCATTTGTAACAGTCGCAACGTATACGGTCTGGTAAAAAAGTGTGATGTTACACTCATACATCATTCAAACGTCTCTATAGGTTTGAAAAATGCATGTATTAAATACGACTGTGTCTTGTGTGCATCTATTGAATATTATACAAGTGAAATATGCACAATTCAGATGCGATATGAATGTTATACTAAAACGAGCCGCGCGCTTCCAGAATACTTCGTTCAAGATACCTCACGAATATCTCTTGCACATGTCACGTTCAGCGAAGAGAACACACTTGTGACAGTACGTTGGTGATAAATGTCACATTTGTTGGGTGTTGTTATGGACATTACATGTGTATAGTCGGGGAGTCGCAGCCGATGTGGTGATGCACTCAGAGCGTGGCGAGCACTTCCTCAACACGTGAACACATAAACAGCCAATGGAACGTGTCACTCAACCACTAATGGAGATTGCTGATATCTTCACCCTCTTTGCTTTGTCACGTATAATGGAAACACATCAAAGAAAAAAGCCCATAATCTGAAGGAAAGTAAGTAAGAAGTTTTTTATGCATTATCTCTGCTATCTAATAATTTATCGGTTACACCGAGGGTTTTCTGGGTCACTGGTGCTGATCCAAAAAATGTTTGGGAATGATTGTGTTGTATAGCTGACTTTTCTTGTAACTTCACGGCGACTACACAAATACTGCGAAATCTTGTGATCATAGGACCGAATATTGGATTAAGTGAACTCGAAGTAACGCAATTTGAAGAAGAGGTCTTAAGAGTAACTAAATGCATGAAAATATCAAAACAATCCCAGCAAAATGCTTGTTCTGTGTAAATTATTTTATTATTACTAATAATTGTCTCGAGTAAAGGTTTTCAACGTAAAAAACGAGATCGCAGATAAATATAATTTACTAAACTCGTAGACGGCAATAAGTAATTTTATGTTGGCAATAAAACGACTCGTTACGATTCTGGTTCAACACAAAAGTTGCCGACTCAGGAATGACTGTTTATGTAATTGTATTGAAACACGCTTGTTTCGCTGAAGGGATCTACAAATATGTTCCTAAGTATTTCTTATTAAAACTATTTACTTCTATAGTTGTCATTGATCCTCTCTTGCCTTTGTCCCACTAACTGGGGTTAGCACAACATATTATCGTTTTGAACGATCCATGTTGTCAAAAGATTTGACTGTGGTTTTATGACCGGCCATTTGCCTGAAGTCAACTCTCTTTGGGAATGTTTTAGCTCTATAGTCGTATTGAATTACAGATGTTTTTTCTAAATTTACTCATTACATACAGATTTAATGTTTGTAAGGCTTTCCGTTTCCGTTTCAGATCACGGCCGGTTATAGTTTATAATCTGACCGCGTCGAAAACAAGGTTGTAAGGACGGAAGTCCGGTTGAAAGTGTGTCGGTGTAAAAGTAAAAGTGCTCTGATGGTTCGGATATGTAGAAAGAATGGACGATGCTAGATTGACTGAGCAGATATACAATGCAAAAGTGGATGGATGTAGTCGAGAATAGCCAAGATACATTTCATGACCAAATAGAACGTGTTCTAGGGGAAGGTTATGTTAGGAGCCTTAAAAATCGACGCGCCTGCATGAAAAGAGTTATGAAAGTCAACGAAGCGAGTGGGGCGTGTAAGAATCGTGCTTTACGGTGCTCTGTTCTCTCTGCCTACCCCGCAAAGGATTTGGCGTGAAGTTACGTATGTATGTATGTAAATAATAAATTGTTTGTTTCGTAGTGGATAATTTATAATCTCTCATATGACTATTAATAAAAAACCTGTTAAATATTATAAGGAGTATTTTATTTGCTCATTTATTACATCTGAAGTAAAATAGTTCGCAAAACAGCGATCAGCAAGTTAGTAGTTAGGTAGGTAGTTTATCGGTTACTCTGAGGGTTTTATGGGTGCTGGTGCTGATCCAAAAAATGTTTGGGAATGATTGTGTTGTATAATTGACTTTTCTTGTAACTTCACGGCCACTACACAAATACTGCGAAATCTTGTGATCATAGGACCGAATATTGGATTAAGTGAACTCGAAGTAACGCAATTTGAAGAAGAGGTCTTAAGAGTAACTAAATGCATGAAAATATCAAAACAATCCCAGCAAAATGCTTGTTCTGTGTAAATTATTTTATTATTACTAATAATTATCTCGAGTAAAGGTTTTCAACGTAAAAAACGAGATCGCAGATAAATATAATTTACTAAACTCGTAGACGGCAATAAGTAATTTTATGTTGGCAATAAAACGACTCGTTACGATTCTGGTTCAACACAAAAGTTGCCGACTCAGGAATGACTGTTTATGTAATTGTATTGAAACACGCTTGTTTCGCTGAAGGGATCTACAAATATGTTCCTAAGTATTTCTTATTAAAACTATTTACTTCTATAGTTGTCATTGATCCTCTCTTGCCTTTGTCCCACTAACTGGGGTTAGCACAACATATTATCGTTTTGAACGATCCATGTTGTCAAAAGATTTGACTGTGGTTTTATGACCGGCCATTTGCCTGAAGTCAACTCTCTTTGGGAATGTTTTAGCTCTATAGTCGTATTGAATTACAGATGTTTTTTCTAAATTTACTCATTACATACAGATTTAATGTTTGTAAGGCTTTCCGTTTCCGTTTCAGATCACGGCCGGTTATAGTTTATAATCTGACCGCGTCGAAAACAAGGTTGTAAGGACGGAAGTCCGGTTGAAAGTGTGTCGGTGTAAAAGTAAAAGTGCTCTGATGGTTCGGATATGTAGAAAGAATGGACGATGCTAGATTGACTGAGCAGATATACAATGCAAAAGTGGATGGATGTAGTCGAGAATAGCCAAGATACATTTCATGACCAAATAGAACGTGTTCTAGGGGAAGGTTATGTTAGGAGCCTTAAAAATCGACGCGCCTGCATGAAAAGAGTTATGAAAGTCAACGAAGCGAGTGGGGCGTGTAAGAATCGTGCTTTACGGTGCTCTGTTCTCTCTGCCTACCCCGCAAAGGATTTGGCGTGAAGTTACGTATGTATGTATGTAAATAATAAATTGTTTGTTTCGTAGTGGATAATTTATAATCTCTCATATGACTATTAATAAAAAACCTGTTAAATATTATAAGGAGTATTTTATTTGCTCATTTATTACATCTGAAGTAAAATAGTTCGCAAAACAGCGATCAGCAAGTTTGCCAGATCCACCAGTATGTAGCCGGCAAGAGAAGGTAATATTCAGACGTGAAAACCAGATCCATTCCGATCACGTGGTACCGATTTTCAAGTGTCTCTCGTCTTTGCATTTTTTTCCTTTTACCGTCGGTTGGACCTCGAATTTATTTACGTTAAAGAAATTTCTCTTATTGTAGGCATGTAAAATTATTTACTCTCTTAATATTGTGATTTGAGAATTCCCCTCACGTACAGGAGTAAGGAAAAGAGGACCAGATTATTCATTATTCTGTATTGAAATGAATAATATTTTTGTTTGTACTTAAACAAAAAAACTGTTTCTGCCGGCAGTGTGCAACCCATTTACTCTGTCCCTATCCATCCCACTCCCAACTCCCTTCCCTATCCCATTTCAAATGTCGATGCAATTAGGACACTCTCTGTATTGCACGTGTATGAGCGGTGTTAATCATTTATGCGCCGTTTGCTAGTTTGCCCTCTAACCCATAAAGAAAATGTTTGATGAATAAACAGTAAAAAATAATATCTTTTTAATAATATTGCGCCATAAGAAGTATACTTTCAAATATCAATTAAACGCAAATTCCTCGCATAAAGGCTTTCGTCACAACTTTATCCATTACTTAATTCAAACGAATACAAAATTACAGACATTCAAGATCTATTTATAATTACACAACTCAGTTCCGATTTAAAACAAACTTTTGTTTGTGATATCTCTCTCTTTGATGTCGCGAACAATATTCGAGTGCTTACTTCTACTTTATTTGAAAGGATTCCGTTCAATTTATTAATTGCGTTTTTATATTTCTCTCAACAACATTGTTTATATTATATTTATATACCTCATACCTCTTTATATACCTTAGGATATTTTGTTCTTACCCATATTCAACAGAAGGAAAGTAGTTCAAATCTATTTACTAATTTATTCTATATTTAATCAGGCGCTATATTCTATAGTGTATTACTTAATTAATTTGTCACGTTTTTTTGCTTGCTGTGTGTTGAAATTAAATTTTAATAAAATGCCCATTTTGTGCAGTTTTATTCAACAATAAAGAAATAATAATTTATAACTTGTTGCTACGTTTATTTAATTTCAACTCTTTACGGACATCTACTAAGATATATAGCATTAGGCTATTAAGCGTCAGCTTAGTAAACGGAAAAATAAAAGCTCACGAAACTCGGCTCACGAAAGAGAACTTAGCAAAAATAAGTTTCCCAAAAATATTGGGGTAAGTAACGAGCGAAGTGTGGGAAATAACTAAGTTGTTATATTAAAGTAGTAATGTTGCTTAATAACATAACATCGACGAGATTTATTAACAGGTATACCTACCTGCCTACCCACCTATACATCCGGTGGAGAGGATTCTGGCGCGGTAATCGCTTCTGAGTTTCCTTACGGGTAAACTTTCTGCGGTAAAATTGTTTCGGATACCTACATGTTCATGATTTTATATTTACTGGATGTGATAATCATTTATTTTATGAATATATTGCTAAAAATCTCTCAACGAAAAAAAGTATAAGTTTTAAACAATACTGCATGAAAAACATAAAGATTACCAGTATGTCTGCGATACTATTAGTTAAAACATGTTACATTTTTGTTTAATTTAAATAGCCCGTATATAACCTATGTTGAATGTGTGATATTTAGCTTATATAATATCCCCGGGAGATTCTTGTTTCATATTTCTGGGAAAAGGGAATCCGAAATTTGCTTAACCCTCTTTTGCAGTGGGGTATTAATAATGAAGCTAATATTATAATCTAATCAGACACCCTGCTGTTTTCTTATGAGTGTAATATCTTCTCATACTTAATACATAATTTCACAATAACGCTTTACTTTATTATTTTCCTTTCTTACTATTCTAATAGTTGGAAATATGACTGTGGATGTCACATCTGGTATTTAAACTACATCAGTGTATAGTTCTGCATCAGTAAAGAATTAAAGTGTTCGTACCAGTGATTACTTCAATAACTTTTATACTTAAGAAGAAAAACTTGACACCATATTCTCATTAATTTTCTTTTGTTAACGATCACTAAGTGATATATTCTGATTCAGAAGTTCCTAATTGGTTGGGAACAATGGTTCTTTATAATAGGTTTAATTAAGGAAAGAAAGTTATGTTTGATAATTGAGGACTGAAAAATAAAAGGCGGCATGTCAAGGTGGCGTATTCACGCCTCTTACTGCCCGAGTCGAGTACCAAAGTCGGTTAGACGCATAGACAATCCTGTGGGGTAGTACATAAACGTAGGTAGGGTAGAAGCAGGCAAGAAGAAATCTAAAAAAGCTAACAACTACTCGGTTCTAATTTTAGATTCTAAGTTATAAACTCTCTATTACTACGACCAAACCAGATTAATTTTACTAAAAAAACTGATTAAAGTTTAAATACAAATATTAACATGTTTTTATGTATGTAATGTTTGAAGTATTGGGTTGTTCGGAAAGTCATTTCGTTTTTTTTTGGGAACATGAAAGACAGTTTTCGTATAATGAATAAATATTTTAATTATATTTGAATTATTTTAATAAATATTAATCTCTCACCGATCTCTCGTGTGGTTATTCGCCGATTTGCATCAACTAATGCCTTTGTCGCATCTTTGTCAGCTTCGACCGGCCTTCCAGACCGTGGTGCATCTTCGACATCAAAATTGGCGGATCGAAATTTTGCAAACCAGTTCTGGCACTGGCGTACTGTTAACACGCCTTCTCCATACACATCCGTCAATTTTTTTCTCGCTTGGACAGCATTTTTACCTTTTCTGAAGTAAAAAAGTAAAATATGACGAAAATGCTGCTTATTGCTCTCCATATTTAAAAGGGCACCAACCAAAAACTACTGTGTAGAATTAATAGAACTTTTTCACACACAAGCCTTGCAATATCAGCTCTCAAGACATATAATGGTTATGCGGCTTAAGTGTGAAGTTGGTTTCGAAAAAACGTAATTAAGTCCTCTGATGGGAAAAAACGAAATGACTTTCCGAACAACCTATTAATAAGTGCATTGAAGTAGGCCTCGAGGACGGCCACGACACAATTTCCACGACCAGATAGAAAAATCGACGGGTGTGTATGACAAGAGTTATGAAAGTAACACAAGCCAGTGAGGTGTGCAAGAAGCGTGGTTTATATGGTTCTGTACTCTCTGCCGACCCCGCAGAGGACTTTGCGTAATATTTAATTCTGTATTAACAAGTAATTTATATCCTCCCTTCCTCTCCCTCTCCTTCTCCCGTATAAATTATAAAAACAGTAAGAAACAAATCTCCAACAAGAAACATCTTCCAATACGGCTGGTCACCGAGGAAGATTATGACCAAAACCCTCCAATTAGTCCAAAGCCAAAAGATTGCGATAATAATCTTAAAATTGCTACATACAACGTCAGAACACTCTCCACCACTGAAAAATACATCGAATTGACGTACGCCATCCGGAACATAGACATAGACATACTTGGCCTAGCAGAAATAAGAATGGGATGTAAAATAGAAGAGTATAGCGAGTATATACTATGTTACGTGGGCGAAACACCTGGGCAGTACGGGGTAGGATTTCTCATCAAGAAACAATATAAGAAAAGTATTGTACTAATATAGAATTAATTAATTAAAATATATATATATATCTTGGAACCAACTTTTATTATTTATAGGAAATAAAAAGGCTTTATTATACTAGCTTCCCCGGCGATCTTTGTTCCGCATCAAAAGTAATAAATGAGTTAAATTGCTATTTATCGGCACGCGTATTGGCGCGCAACGAAACAGCTATGTCACGCTATGTTAATACTGTAATATATTCGTTAATATTCGTTTAAATTATATACTGTAAAGGGCCACATTGATCTATATTAAAAGCACAATCTATTTAAGACCCTTAACTGGATGAAAATTAATGCTGTAATGTTTAAAATTGCTTCTTAAATAAGCCATTATTTTTCGTAAAAAGTAAATTAATAAAAATGCTCATTGTGGGTTATCCCTAAGAGATAGACATATGCCCTCGCGGACTTTTTTGTAGACTTTTTGAAGGTGTTTAATAATGTAGAACATTGTTTTGATCTATCACTTAGGGTTCAACCAGCGTTTGCAATTAAAGTACTAAATCTCGAAAATTATCATTTTTTCTTTACAACATCATATATGAATTATAGATCAAAACCACCCCGTTGATATCATCTAACTATTAAAAAGAACCGCATCGAAATCCGTTGCGTATTTTTAAAGATATAAGCATATAAGGCGGAAAGTGACTTTGTTTTATACTATGTAATGATTATTATTAAGTAATTTATAGATAGTTTTAATATTGAAAACAAAGTTTGGAAACTTCGATCATTCCATTAATCCACTCTGGTCCAAATAATTCACTGTATTGTACGATACATTTTTGCAGGACATTTTCTAAGATCAGTATCGTAATCTAGAGGACGAACAGAGGCTGTAATCCGTAAGAATTTAATTCAAATTAGCGCCGCACCAGTTCTGAGTACTCTCCTTATCTTAGTCCCGAGACACCGCTCTTGGAAATTGTTTCTGTCTTAAGACTTGTGATAGTGAATGATTATTGGATTTTTTGTGTCCCAAGTTAGACTCTTGGTTACGGAATAATAATAATAATAATAATATAATCTTGGACACAATACACACAGCGCCCTCTAGTTCCAAGCTAAGCAACTAAATGCTTGTGTTATGGATACTAGATAACGGATATTAATACATATATACTTTTCTTTTCTTTTGTAAATACATACTTTTAATACATAGAAAAACACATAGACGCCACACAAATATTCATGTTTGTCACAAATATTTGTGCTCGGGTGGGAATCGAACCCCCGACCTCATTGCTGCAACTGGTAGTTTTACCAATGCGCCACGAGGCCCGTCAAATGAATGTTATACGGAAATACGGAATGATTCCGTTGAGAATGAAGCCGTTGCGTTAGAAGGCGAGTTGTCATGTAACAAGTATTTTCAAATACTCAACAAAACTATTATCTACATTATTTCTAGTCTTGACACTAAAACAACTATCAGGATTATATCGCGTTTATTCATTACCCATTTTGATTCACTTCGAACTCTTTACAGAGATAATTTTCACGAGTGATGAACAAAAAGATGGTAGTTGTTCAAAAGCTATTTTCATTGATACAGAGAGCACCCACTTTTTGAAAATAAAAATCAAAAAGTTGATGTTAAAAATATGATTTTTACTATGGGTTAAAAAAGTTTTGTTTGTACAGATCCTTTGTTGTATGATTTAATAGGTAACAGTTGTTATTTTTAATTATTAGATAATTATCTTATTTTTTCTAAGTTAGTTGAAATCACAATATAACTATTATTAAATATTGATTGATACCATTAGTATAGTTTGCAGGTCAGGCCCACATCAGAAACCAAAATAATGTAGAATTTTGAATAGTACAGCATACAATCAAAATAATTTTATTAACTTGGAAACCAAGTTTCTTTTCTCAAGCCCGTCCAAAATGAAATAATAATCAGTTTTGAAGAACAGCCGCTGAGTTTTCTTGCTGGGTCTTTCTCAGGACTGGCCGCGTTTGTGACCCAGTGGTAGATTTTTTAACAAATACTTACCTTTAAATTTAAAATCAATCAATATTTAATAATAGTTATACTCTGATTTCAACTAACTTAGAAAAAATAAGATAGAATTATCTAATAATTAAAAATAACAACTGTTACCTATTAAATCATACAACAAAGGATCTGTACAAAGAAAACTTTTTCTTTAGTAAATATATCTTATAAATAAATATTTAATTTTTTTGTTTCATGGTCTGATGTGGGTTACCAATAGTAAAAATCATATTTTTATCATCAACTTTTTGATTTTTATTTCCAAAAAGTGGGTGCTCTCTGTATCAATGGGGATAGCTTTTGAACAACTACCATCTTTCTGTTCATCACTCGTGAAAATGATTTCTGTAAAGAGTTTGAAACGTCGGGAAGTGAATAAAAATGGGTAATGAATAAACGCGATATAATCCTGAAAGTAGTTTTAGTGTCATGAGCGTGATTCGCGAGAGTTTTAGAGATAAATTATTTCTAACCTTCCCTAAAGGGGAGCTTACTTCAAAATTAAATAAAATAAAAATAAGACTATTAATTTGGTATTAATACTAACGATATCATTATCATCAGCGCAGATTAGGCCAATGCTGAACGTAAGCCTCCCCGACGACCCACAATACCAATGGACTTTATCTTTTTTCGACATAAAATAACAGTTGTCGCGTTTTGTTCGGTGAGAGAGGTATCCGGAGGTACAGACCATTGTCCCGCTTCCCTTCCACTGTCACATTACCCTTTTCTATTTCATGTTAGACGCTGTCAACGCAACTGTAACACTATCTAGTTGCAGGTGTCCACGGGCAGCGCTAATCACTTACCATGAGGTGATCGGCATTACCACCTCTTCCATGAAAAAATATTAAACAATCTTCGAAATTTTTGCTGTTATTTGGCAGTATCAGATCATTACCAAAAAAAAAACTAAATTACTACATCAATTCGCTTCAATAGTAGTAAAATAATATTATACATGTTTAATTGTGTACATTTAAAGCTCTCTCTACAAATTGGCTCAACAAGATGGATAATTAAAATAATAAATATACTCTCAGATAATACAAACACAATGGGTATTATTAAAGTGCCTTCTGCTCCTCTGATGTTACGCACTGTTTATTAATATATTATTACTTCATATTTCTCTGTATGCCGAGAATAAATATGATTCAGAACTGAATAATATATTGTTCAACATTTTAATTAGATATGTTAGAAATTTAGATTGAATTTTGTTATAAATCGCAAACAGTAATAAAGTTATAATAATAAATGTAAAATAATATTTTATTAGACGACAACAGTGTCAAAAATCATACGACCTGATGTTAAGTGACGCAACACCAAAGGCGTCTATGAAAAACTATTAATTCATATTTACAAGTCTCGGTGGTCGAGCATAGGGCTGCTGATCCAGAGGTCCGGGTTCGAATCCTGACACTGGCTCATACCAATGACTTTTCGAAATTGTTTTCGGAAGTTAAGTGTGATAAATATCGATGACTAAAAACTTTGTGCCCGGTATGGCAATAGGTTCGCCGCCTATTCCATTTGGGACGTAAACATAATGACGAGACGAGGCTTAACGGCCGCTGCCTACACCTTCGGGTAACAAAAGACGTGAAGTTATGTTATGTATGTTACAAAAGCCGTTTTGGGTTTTTCAGAGGTGGAGCAGCCTGCTTCTGAATCAAAAATTGGCGCCAAGGATTTTTGTTAATTCTTTTCAAAAGTTATGAGTCATAAATAACGATAACTGACTCCATTGTGCCCAGTGCCAACTATTCCATTTGTGACATGAAATTCGGCGAGTGGAAACGTAACACTGCTTACAACTTCAGGTAGAAAAAAAGCGTAAAGTTACAAAACAAAATAAAAATTACTGCGTATCATTTTGTGAATATTGTCAACAACGTTTATTAATATGAAAGTAACATTTATTAATAATGATTAATTGGATATTATATTATAAGGTGGAATCGTGATACCGGATGTTCCTCACATATTTACAATTATAACGCCTCGACGCGCGTGTTTAATAAAGGTTTTGAAGATCATTCGAGCATTTTGTCAAGGCGGTGGGTGTTAATAAAATGACTTTTATCCGACTGTACAAAAATGAGGGCTTATCGAATCTATGTTTATTTGTTTACTACAATTTATAGTCGTAGAAGTAATCGACTAAACACGCGAATGGCGTAAGATCAACTTTTAAGTTTTGAAAAATTTTATATCTCTTTGTTTCGAGCTTGAGTCTTTCCTTTTAGAAAGGATTTCCTTATCCGAAGAGACCATGTGTAAGGATATAGGAGAATTTATTTTATTTTTGTTTGTGGCCAGTTACGCATGGTATCATAACATTAACCCTATACTGCAGCTCGTATAATAATTCGGAGTTGCGTTACATCCTTATAGATAAATTGCGCGTTCACTAATTACATAGAGACTAATTTATAATATTAACGATACTTTATTCCCTTAAATATGATTTATTATTATTTGCAAATTATGAGTTTCTACAGCGATATATTTTACTTATCATCGACGTTAAGAAGATCGCTCTTAAAATATCGTAAAATAAATTTCATTTGTTAAGAATTATGTTATTTGTCGATGACTAACAAAATTGTGATCGGTATATGCAAATAGGTTTTATCACCTATTATAATATTTGGGATTAAAAACTAGCATTGGCTAGCTAGACTAAGCCAATAAATAGTTTTATAAATATTTCAATAATAAATATAACGATTCTATCCCTTTCGAAGAATGTATCTAAATTAGCACTGCATCTTGGGAGCATCTATTGAATATTATACAAGTGCAATATGCACAATTCAGATGCGATGTGAATGTTATACTAAAACGAGCCGCGCGCTTCGAGAATACTTCGTTCAAGATACCTCACGAATATCTCTTGCACATGTCACGTTCAGCGAAGAGAACACACTTGTGACAGTGTGTTGGTGATAAATGTCACATTTGTTGGTTGTTGTTGAGGACATTACATGTGTATAGTCGGGGAGTCTCAGCCGATGTAGTGATGCACTCAGAGCGTGGCGAGCACTTCCTCAACACGTGAACACAAAAACAGCCAATGGAACGTGTCACTCAACCACTAATGGAGATTGCTGATATCTTCACCCTCTTTGCTTTGTCACGTATAATGGAAACACATCAAAGAACCAGTAATCTGAAAGAAAATAAGTAATATGTTTTTAGCGCCATCTAGTTGTTTGTTTATTCGACACATTACATATCTATCTGCGAAATTAAAAAAATAAATTTTTAATACAAAATGCGGATTAAAGAGGACAAGCTTTAGCCATTTACGCAAGCTTGAGAATTTATTGAGAAATACCCATTATTTTATTCAATACTAAATAACACAATAACTCAATGTTCAACTGTTGATAAAACTTATACGAAATACACCAACAGCTACAATTTAAAAGACAGATTATACCTTCTAACAAAATTGTCTAGACACTGAAATAATATTATTGAAACACAAACTGTTGATTAAATGTATTAATTTATATCTATAGAGACTTGTGTAAATACTCTTTAATGTACGGAATATATAATAAACTCACATAATTTTTTGAAGCGTAATGTTTGGTAAACTCAAATGTCTTCAATTATTTAATGTTTTTTTTTTTAAATTAAAATTTCACACTTTAAGACAAACAAGGAAACGAGTCCACTGGTGGTAAGCGAATAGCGCTGCCCATGGATATCTGCAACACAGAGGGCCACAAAGTTAAAAGAATATGTGAGACTTAGGAAAGGGATTGCCTCTGGGTACCTCTTACATCGAACGAAATGCGGCACGAAATGTCATCGTATTTCACCGATCGAGGCAACCCATTCATGCAGTGAACTGCTTGTCTATAATGCTATGAGATATCAACGGCGTTTCTTGGAAATTACTTACCACGTCTATTATCATTCATGGGACATAGCTAGATCCAGCATCAGATTTTCTAAAAAGAACATAAGTCTAGCGTCCATTGACTCTTGGTCTATTTGATAAAGACAATGCTGTTTTTATTTTTAATCAACAAGGTTTTAATTCATTGATCATAGATCTTCTTATTTTATAAACGAAATTGTGGAAACTATAGCGAGTTACAAATAGGTTGTATTAACTAATAATAATATATTCATTATTCAAAAGTCTCAGTGGTCTAGTGGTCGAGCACCCTGCTTCTGAATCCACAGGTCGCGAGTTCAAATCCTGGCTCACACCAATGACTTTTTCAAAGTTATGTGTGATAAATATTGATGATTAAAATACTATGTGCGCGGTATGGCAATATGTTCGCCACCTATTCCATTTAAGATGTAAAAACATAACGGCGAGACGAGGTTTAACAGCCACTGTCATCACCTCAGGATAGAAAAGGCGTTGAGTTATGTTATTTTAATATATTCATATTGCTTTTCATTCTTAGTAGTGCCTTTGCAGTGCCACTTACAGTAAATATTTTCGCCAACACTTTAATAATATCGACGCACGCAAGTCAAAACTGCCCTAGTACTGCGTGAATATAACAATAGCTCTTATGGGTATTTTTATTGAAGTTATTTATAAGAGTTTTTATGACTCGCTATTATCGTAGTTCCCTTGTAAATGGTAAAGAACCCTTAATTTCAATAATACGATATAACGGGTTTTGGTATTGTGAAGTTTTTATTATGTACAATTTGCATTTAAATATATAGACGCAAATATATAAATAATATGTTATATTTATTTGTAAGATGCTTATGGTTTCTAAATATAAGGAATGTTAAATAATTGCCGTTGTTATTGTATTTAATAACGGGTAATTAATACACATTTGCTTCAATAGTTTTTGTTTGAATAGATTTTCTATTAGTGAATGTTTTTTTTTGTAAGTTCTAACTCTCCCAGCAATAATTTTGCTAAATCCGACTAGTGCTTTTTATGGGATAAGACGACAACCGAGCAAGTGCGTCACCTGATGGTCAGTGATTTCTCACCGTCCGTGATGCGTGGCCGTCTTTTAAGGGAGTAGAAGGAAAAAATATAGATCTTAAACACAATACAGACAGCATCCTCTAGTTCAAAGCTAAGCAAGTAAATATGGAAACTAGATAACGGATACTGATACATATATACTTGTTTTGTAAATACATACTAAAAATACTAAAAACAACCATACAAAGGAAGGGCAAAAAAAGGAAAGGGGATATGGCCTCTGGATACCTCTCACCGAGCGAAACGCGACACAAGCCACTTCACGCCGACATTTCGAGTGGTCGTGGTATTTCACCGGTCGAGCCGGCCCATTAGTGCAGCGCACTGCAAGATTCTACCACTTTTAAAATTCTTTAATATTAAAGTATCATAACAACTTATTTTATTTTACACAAGAATTTTTTTTAAATTAGTTTACACAAGAACTTATTTTTTATTTATTTCACGACATTTCGAACTCTTTACAGAGATCCTTTTCACGAGTAATGAACAAAAATATGGTAGTCGTTTAGAAGCTATTTTCATTGATACAGATAGTACCCACATTTTGGAAATAAAAATCAAAAAGTCGAAGTTAAAAATATGATTTTTACTATTGGTAACCCACATCAGACCATGAAACAAAAATTAAATATTTATTTATAAAATTATAAACTATATTTTTATAAATAAATATTTAATTTTGTTTGTTTGTCGCGCAATAAATAGAAAATAAGTTCAAAATAAACGCGATATAATCCATAAAAGTTGTTTCAATATTATGAAAATCTAAAAAGTGAATAATAAAGTATCTTTAATATTCCAATACATATTATCTTATCTATCAGAAAAAAACAAAGTCTAGCGGTTCTAGGATCTCGAGCTATCGCAATCTACGGCTCCTATCTAACGTTATAATTTTAATTGAAAAAAAAAAAAAAAAAAAAAATGGATTTAAAAGTTAAGGCGGTTTATTTGATTTCGAAACTATGCTTTAAATAGTTAGCTTTTAAGTATTTTTCCTGTAATGGCTTAGGATGGATTTTGGACTTTGCTTATTTATCAATCAGCAAACCCTATCGCGTTGTAAATCACTTACATAATCAATGATTTTGGAATACTTGCGCTTAAGTTATTTTTGAATACTTAACTTGTTTGAAAGTTGTTTGATATAAATCCAATTCCATGTCCAGATATAGACTAAACTTTAGTAAACATTTTATACTTACCACACTGTGATTAGCACCAGTTTACGATTGATGTACAAAACGTTTATTATCAAAAGAGAGAACAAATTTATTAAATTTAGTTCTGAAAACCATTTTGTTATCATATTTTGTTTACAATGATATTTTTATGATATTGTTATTAAATGTTATGTTACGTAGTTACCTCAGTTCAAAGAACGATTAAAAAGTTTAAGTTTAAGACCGCATTGGAATGGATGCTAAATAAATAAATAAATTATTATTTTACTAAATTAAAAAAAATTGTCATTTTCATTTTAAAAGGTCGAATCATTATTTAAAACTAAAAATCAATCATTACTTAAAACTTCCCTCAAAGAAGAGGCACGTGTAGTGTGTACTTTGGAGAAATTAGGTCGCAACGCAGCCCATGTAAGATTATAAAAAATGTATAAAATTGTTCCTTTCAATTATTAATGACACCGCACGAATATCCATCACAGTACATATATACATAACTTCACGCCAAATCCCTTGCGGGGTAGGCAGAGAGAACAGAGCGACATAAGGCACGATTCTTACACACCTCACTCGCTTCGTTGACTTTCATAACGCTTTTTCATGCACGCGCGTCTATTTTTGAGGCTCTTAACATCACCATCCTCCAGAACACGTTCTATTTGGTCCTGGATTGTGAGTCTTGGCCGTTCTCAACTCCTACATCCAACCACTTTTGCGTTGAATATCTGCTTGGCCAATCTTGCTAATTTTTTCCTACATGTCCGTACTATCGGAGCATTCTTGCAGAAACACCGACAGTCTCTTTCAATCCGACTTTCTTCCTTGCAATCATCACAGTGCACTACAAATAAATATAGAAATTTGTATTGTAATCCATGTTTTAACTTTTTGATATTATTATTTTTATTGTTGACTTAATATATGAATATTTAAAAATTGTAGCTAGTAATTTGTAAATTTCAAGTTAATATTAAATAATATGTTAAAGGTTTGCGTGGCGGTAGCAGTGCGCAGTCAGATTTATTTTTCACAACGTCCACAATTAATGGTGGTCGTTTGAAAACACCGCAGAGAATATGCGAGGCACAGATTAATTTATTATAAGTATAATAAATGCTGGCTCGACCGGTGAATTACCACGACCTCTTAAAATATCGACGTAAAGTAGCTCATGCCGCGTTTTGCTCGATGAGAGAGGTATTTGGAGGTGTTTGACCACTGCTCTAGCCCATTTATAGGCCGGCGACGCAACTATAACACTATCTGTGCTGCAAGTGTCCATGGACGGCGTTCTTCACGCCTTTTTCTACCCGAAGATGTAGCCAGTAGCTACAAAGCCTCGACTCACCGTTATATTTACGTCTCAAATGGAATAGGTGGCGAACCTTTTGCCATCCCGGGCACAAAGTTTTCAGTCATCGATATATTTATCACACATAATTTTTGAAATTAATTTACAAAATTCATTTTGTGTGCACTAATATTCGAACCCGCGACCTCTGGATTTAGAAACCGTGTGCTCGACCACTGCATTACCGAGACTATAACCGAACCGACATAAATAAATTATGTGGTCCTATTGAAATATGAAGGGAGCCTAACGTATGCGATTGGTTGCCATCGATAGCCATTGATATTTTTTTTAAATTAACCTGTCTTCCTAGTTAACCTAAATATAGCAACACCTTATACCCTAAAATATATGCAAATCGTGTCAATGAAAAGATAACACACCTCTTGTCTCAGTCGGGTGAAAATGATCTACTGTTATTAAAACATTATCCGCTCTGTGCTTTCGCGACGATAAAGTTTGATTGAAGTTGAGCTCGGCAACTATACGTATAAATAATTATAGAGATTGCTCCCAAAATTGTACGATGAATTACAAGCAATACCAATTTTGTTGTCCACTTGAGCTGCTTTTTTGGACCAAACAATGTATTTATTATTTTTGGTTTCTCAACGAATCATTGTCAGCAAAATAATATCACGGATACTGCACCGTTTTATATGCGATGGTGCAAGCAATTGTCTCGACTGGCCGAATTTTTTTGGTCACAAGTGAATGTGGTGGTAGATCTATTGGGCCAAATTTTGTACGCGAGGAATTTGATGAAATCTTTGGTGTGTTAAACTAAATCGAACCCGAGACCTCTGATTCTTAAGGAGCATGCTAAATCTCCAGGCCACCGAGATATGAAAATCAGACATACTTACTAGCTTGTGATCTGAATCAAAAAAGATGTTTTTATTTCCTAATATATATTTTTAGACAGTTTTAATATTAAAACATGCTTTAGAATGCTCTTACATTAATGCCGAGGATGGGTGCAACACACCTTTAGTGTTTTCTAACGTGAGGGAATGCTTTATGCACACCCCCCCCCGCCTCAGCGGCCCTCCGGCCCTCTAGTGTGCCCTCGCGGCTCGTCGGCGGAGGCGATCACTGAGCTTCACACCTTCGAGCTGGATTTACTCTCTCCCGAACCTGCTCGACGGCCTCCTGAAGCATTACAGCTTCGCAGAAGGAGACCGCAGCCCTCTACTCCTCCTAGCCCACCAGCATTACCGCGATCAATGATGGCGGCGACAGGATGCTGCACACCTAACAAGACAAAATCGGGTGGATTGAAACTGGTTGATCGATATGACACAAGCCGTGAAAACTGACGAGAATATATGTCAAGAGTTATGAAATTGCAGATTTTAATAGTAGTAAAGCCAAATGGCCCGGCTCGACCGGTGAAATACCACGACCTCTCAGAAGATCGACGTAATGTGGCTCAAGCCGCGTTTCGTTCGGTCAGTTCACTCCCCTTCCTCATCCTTTACTATCCTAAAAAGGCGTAAAATGAAATGGAAAGCATTTCATTTTACGCCTTTTTCATCTGAAATTGCAGACAGCGGCTGCTACAACTCTAGTCGCCGTATATTTACGTCTCAAATAGATTAACTAATAATAATGTATTTATACATAAAATAAAATAATTATTAAAAAAAATGTCATCGATATTGTTCTTCCTAGAGAACTAGAGAGTTTGTGAATTAACTTAGTTTCTAACTATAACTAATGAAACATTTATTTAACCTCTTTATTTTGGATAACTGTTTTTCGTAATAAATTTTTGCTTTGAGTTTCCATAATCTGCCACGAGACGCGTATGAATACTACAATCAAAACTTTGACGGGGACATTCTTTGTCTCATAAGTTTTAATGAAGTGCAGTAGATTATAAACTAAACATTTGTATTTATATTATTTTAATTCGTACCAGCGTTTAAGTTTCAGGTCAATAACACCATATAAATAAAAGGAACAAACACATCTTTATTGGTTCCATCTGAACGTGACAACGCTGCGTTGAAGCGAAAACATGTCCAATAAGACAACGTCACAAACAGAGAAGAATTACATTTCTTCTAGTCTCTAGAATTAAAACTCTGTGCTCTCTATTGAAGACATAAAATAAAATAGCATAAGACAAAATAAAAGAAATACTATGAAAAAAAAGGAAAGTGAAATAACGTATCGTAACTGTATTGGAATAACGACATATCAGAGCGGGATTTTCGGAAAAGTAATGTGGCTTATCCGCGCGATACGTTTCCGAAGCCAGCTGTCAATACATAACTGTATATCGTGATACTGATATTTGCTTATTCAATGTATTTATATAAAGTATTTCAGATGTATCTTTTGATTATCCATACAAAAATAAACGGAAGAAAATAAGGAACCAGTAGTCTAATTTAAAATTTTATTCACTTTTTGTAATTTGAATATGAATTTATTTGAAAAAATGTATATAAAATATTTATTGAATCAAAACGGAAAATGTGAGATTTAACAATAACGCAAATTTAAATAAATATTGTGAGATACAAAAGTAGAAAATCAAAATACCTTTTTCTACCGCAAAAACACGCCACTAAGATAGTCTTATAATATTAAGTTTAAGTAAGGAGAACATCTCAGTGTATTAAAAGGTGTCCATTGAAAGGGAACAAATTACAGGTGATGCTATAGTAGAAAATGGAAGGAATTTAAAAAGAGTGCCACAAATATTAGAGTAGTACTAAATTAAAAAAAGGAAAGAAAAACTTCCGCTATGTTACAGCACTTTTTTCAATATGCGTGTTGAATAAAAATTTATCATAATTTATATTTATTATTTTATCTGGCGAATTTACTGTTGGTTGAAAAAAAGATAAAAGTTCATCATCGTCATCATCAGCCTATTGCAGTCCACTGCTGGACATACATCAGGTTGAGGCATATCAATTCCTTTCCTTTTCAATTATCACTAAACCAATTAATATTAACTAAATTACAGTTGACTACGTAAATAGTTGAGATTTTAAATATTGCACGTTTCTTAGCTACAGAAGTCAAGAGTAATTTTAAATATTTATTCTAAGACTTTCGCGAATCTCACTCATAGATTAAAACATCTTTTAGGATTATATCGCGTTTATTTATTATTTATTTATATTTATTTCCCGACGTTTCGAACTCTACAGAGAAATGTGAAATGTGTTCGTGAAAATGATCTCTGTAAAGAGTTCGAAACGTCGGGAAATAAATATAAATAAGTAATAAATAAACGCGATATAATCCTAAAAGTTGTTTTAATCTATGAGTAATTTTAAATTTTTTATATCAGCACACATTACTCTGCTTACAACTGCTTCATTCATGTCATTTGCACTATCTACACTGGCGCTATTTCGGTAAGTGTAGTTACGATAATTTGCTGCTTACAAGTGAACGCTTTTTGGACTTATTCTCCATACAAGATGGTTCAACTTACTTTACGTCTTTTAAAAAACGAAAAAAGCTACAGGCTATATTTAATGTTTACACTATTACAGTTTCTCTACTCGTTGCAAATAATCTGCAGGCTTAATGTTGCAGGGGATTAGTGGACATTTTGTTGCGGACCGCGTTGGAGACAATATGGCCACAAATTGTACCACGCTGTATACACTTCTCGTATTAACGACTGTACCACTTACTTTAATACCCTATCAAATAGGGTTAGCACGAGTGCAGTAATATTATTAATTGTAAAATTTATTTACGACAAAAATATGTTACAACTATTATTATATCTATAAACATAGACAACCCTTACTAACCTTCACAATCATCAAAATTATCTTCACTATAGTCCGGAAACTTCGTAAATATTTACGAAAGAAAAGAATATATGATCACTAAACTACAGGATATTACGTCATATCAAGGTATATATAAGACATAGTGATATTATTTCGTCAATTCCGAGAGATTTTTATGGAAGTGCCTTCATTTTGAGTTACTTTATATCTTGGACATTAGCTATTCGTGTATGAGTCGTGAGGCCATTTTGATGGTATTTACGTCCTCGATGGAAGGAGATTGAATGCACAAATTTGTAAGAAAAACCTTCAAATGATTTTGTTAAAAGGTGACGTGAGTTTGTATGATTTTTACTTGGAAATATTAAATTAGACAGAAATTTATCACGATATAGGACGACAGTAGGAGCTAGTAAGTAACAGAGCAGCAAACTTTAGATTTGCGAGGAGTTGTTGCTTGTATTACATAGGTCCATATAAATGTCAATACAATTCAATTCAATCAGACATTACTGGCAGTGATTCGATCACCGAATTAAAAATAAAACAAGAGAAATTAATACATTTTTTATTTATTTATAAATGTATATTGGATGTTGAAAACAGAGACAAGAGTATACAGACTTTGCAGTCTCGTCCTCACATTCTCTCAAGAAACATGCCACCATCAAAATGAGACTCTTTCGTGTTGCAGATATTCAGTGGCATTTTTGGCTAATTCAAATGAGTCTTAAATAGATTAAAAGTATTTTAAAAATATTACTTTTACACAGCCCTGTTTAAGTGTTCTTTAGAAAATTGTTGGACAAACTGCAAAGTAATTGGGTGCAAAATATTTATAGCATGGTTTTAGTATATCAGAACATTTGTAACAAAAGTATGATAACTTCTACCTTGAATTATTTTCATTATTAACTAGCTACAAGCGTATATTATTCCCTACATATTAATTGTTGAAATGAAATAGGTAACTATAAATATTTTTTATTGAGGTATTCTTTTTGATATTGTGATGTATATATTTTGTTTAATAAATATTTTAATTAAGCAAATGGTATAATATACAACACAATGGCGTATTGCAAGCGATAATATATTTGAAGACGGTTTCAGGCAAATGCAAAATACACAAATTTATTTACACAGTGTGCATTCACTGCATTGTGTACCAGCAGCGTCTCCCCGCTAACGTCAGTACTTAGATAAATTACAAGTATAATGACCTCGCGTAGCTGGCAACACTAATCACATTTAATTTGTTTAAAGTATTCCTTGCACTTCTGAAGAGACATTAGTACTAAAGTGAGTATTTAACTTCACGACAAACCGTTTGCGGGATAAGCAGACAGAAGACAGAGAGAGAGAGAGAGAGAGAGAGAGAGAGAGAGAGAGAGAGAGAGAGAGATTGATACGCTTCTTTTTCGCTCGCTCGCTTCTTTGACTTTCATAACTCTTGTCATATTAATATACGCTCGTCGGTTTTTTAAGGCTACTGGTCATCTTCCGCTAGCTCACATTCAATTTAGTCATAGTAAGAGCATAGCCTAGAACTTTCAGCTTTTGAAGTGTATATGAGATATTTGTTTCTTTATGGCAATAATGTATACACTCACACACTCACATACACTCACAAACACACAAAAACACACAGAGGTCTTTTTGTATTAGTTTATTTACATGTCCCACTGTATTCGTTACTCCATGATTATTGCAAGAAAATTAAATGTTAATTGTAGTATACATGTATTTCTGAATCACTGGAAGGACGCTGGTACTTATAGCACAGGGTAACCTATATTAAGTACCAGCTGCTCACTGTATTCTAGTTACTATTGTTAATTACTATTTGTAATTTACTTGACGTTGTATGTATAAATAAATAAACATACAAACATATACGTGTCGTAAAGTTTTGAATTGAATGGAAAAAGTGAGGATAAATTACTGTTCAGTTACGATATTCTCTTTGTATAGGCACCATTAGTTAAACCTTACCATGCCGGTTTAACTTTCTAGTTTAAAATGTGACAAATCCTTTTGTCCCTTCTAGGTTATATTTACGTAAGTATTGGCTGAAGTTTTATAGTTTTGGAATTTTGAGATAGAGTCTCAGTGGTAATGTGGTCGAGCACATCGCTTGTGTATTAAGAAGTCGCGGGTTCGAATCCTGGCTCACACCAATGACTTTTCTAAATTATTTTCGGAAGTTATGTGTGAAAAATATCGATGATTGAAAATGTTGTGCCCGGTATGGAAATAAGTTCGCCACTTATTCCATTTGGGACGTAAACATAACGGCGAGCTTAACAGCTGCTGCCCTGCACCTTCGGTTAGGAAAAGGCGTGAAGTTATGTTATGTTATGTTTGAGATAAAAAGATGTAATGTAAGGGTAAACAGATGATATTCGAACAGCGTTATGACCATATGAAAGTTGACATTTAACTTTAAACGCCTTATTTGCTCATTATTAACCAAATCGAACATCACTAAATAAATTCCATATATTCCATATTTAATGTTAAAAATGTCACTATAAAATATAAATCTGAAAACGTCATATTATTAACACTGTAAGCCTTCAGTGACATTTAAATCATTCTTTAGTTAAATATTTAATAATTTTGCTCATTTAAATGAAGCAAGTCAATAGTTACTGGCAGAAAATGACGATATGCCCCAATTGGCTGACAGCCAATAAAAACCTCCATACGTTTCATCTTAATTCAATTGAAATGCTACCAGATACGTGAAGTGGCGTACACAAATTATTAACGTATGAAAATGTTTAAATATCAAGGGATATATTTATTTTATATTAATCCATGTTTGATTAAAAATGTCTCGGTGATCCAGTGGTTGTCCAAATAAATATAGAAATTTGTATTGTAATCCATGTTTTAACTTTTTGATATTATTATTTTTATTGTTGACTTAATATATGAATATTTAAAAATTGTAGCTAGTAATTTGTAAATTTCAAGTTAATATTAAATAATATGTTAAAGGTTTGCGTGGCGGTAGCAGTGCGCAGTCAGATTTATTTTTCACAACGTCCACAATTAATGGTGGTCGTTTGAAAACACCGCAGAGAATATGCGAGGCACAGATTAATTTATTATAAGTATAATAAATGCTGGCTCGACCGGTGAATTACCACGACCTCTTAAAATATCGACGTAAAGTAGCTCATGCCGCGTTTTGCTCGATGAGAGAGGTATTTGGAGGTGTTTGACCACTGCTCTAGCCCATTTATAGGCCGGCGACGCAACTATAACACTATCTGTGCTGCAAGTGTCCATGGACGGCGTTCTTCACGCCTTTTTCTACCCGAAGATGTAGCCAGTAGCTACAAAGCCTCGACTCACCGTTATATTTACGTCTCAAATGGAATAGGTGGCGAACCTTTTGCCATCCCGGGCACAAAGTTTTCAGTCATCGATATATTTATCACACATAATTTTTGAAATTAATTTACAAAATTCATTTTGTGTGCACTAATATTCGAACCCGCGACCTCTGGATTTAGAAACCGTGTACTCGACCACTGCATTACCGAGACTATAACCGAACCGACATAAATAAATTATGTGGTCCTATTGAAATATGAAGGGAGCCTAACGTATGCGATTGGTTGCCATCGATAGCCATTGATATTTTTTTTAAATTAACCTGTCTTCCTAGTTAACCTAAATATAGCAACACCTTATACCCTAAAATATATGCAAATCGTGTCAATGAAAAGATAACACACCTCTTGTCTCAGTCGGGTGAAAATGATCTACTGTTATTAAAACATTATCCGCTCTGTGCTTTCGCGACGATAAAGTTTGATTGAAGTTGAGCTCGGCAACTATACGTATAAATAATTATAGAGATTGCTCCCAAAATTGTACGATGAATTACAAGCAATACCAATTTTGTTGTCCACTTGAGCTGCTTTTTTGGACCAAACAATGTATTTATTATTTTTGGTTTCTCAACGAATCATTGTCAGCAAAATAATATCACGGATACTGCACCGTTTTATATGCGATGGTGCAAGCAATTGTCTCGACTGGCCGAATTTTTTTGGTCACAAGTGAATGTGGTGGTAGATCTATTGGGCCAAATTTTGTACGCGAGGAATTTGATGAAATCTTTGGTGTGTTAAACTAAATCGAACCCGAGACCTCTGATTCTTAAGGAGCATGCTAAATCTCCAGGCCACCGAGATATGAAAATCAGACATACTTACTAGCTTGTGATCTGAATCAAAAAAGATGTTTTTATTTCCTAATATATATTTTTAGACAGTTTTAATATTAAAACATGCTTTAGAATGCTCTTACATTAATGCCGAGGATGGGTGCAACACACCTTTAGTGTTTTCTAACGTGAGGGAATGCTTTATGCACACCCCCCCCCGCCTCAGCGGCCCTCCGGCCCTCTAGTGTGCCCTCGCGGCTCGTCGGCGGAGGCGATCACTGAGCTTCACACCTTCGAGCTGGATTTACTCTCTCCCGAACCTGCTCGACGGCCTCCTGAAGCATTACAGCTTCGCAGAAGGAGACCGCAGCCCTCTACTCCTCCTAGCCCACCAGCATTACCGCGATCAATGATGGCGGCGACAGGATGCTGCACACCTAACAAGACAAAATCGGGTGGATTGAAACTGGTTGATCGATATGACACAAGCCGTGAAAACTGACGAGAATATATGTCAAGAGTTATGAAATTGCAGATTTTAATAGTAGTAAAGCCAAATGGCCCGGCTCGACCGGTGAAATACCACGACCTCTCAGAAGATCGACGTAATGTGGCTCAAGCCGCGTTTCGTTCGGTCAGTTCACTCCCCTTCCTCATCCTTTACTATCCTAAAAAGGCGTAAAATGAAATGGAAAGCATTTCATTTTACGCCTTTTTCATCTGAAATTGCAGACAGCGGCTGCTACAACTCTAGTCGCCGTATATTTACGTCTCAAATAGATTAACTAATAATAATGTATTTACACATAAAATAAAATAATTATTAAAAAAAATGTCATCGATATTGTTCTTCCTAGAGAACTAGAGAGTTTGTGAATTAACTTAGTTTCTAACTATAACTAATGAAACATTTATTTAACCTCTTTATTTTGGATAACTGTTTTTCGTAATAAATTTTTGCTTTGAGTTTCCATAATCTGCCACGAGACGCGTATGAATACTACAATCAAAACTTTGACGGGGACATTCTTTGTCTCATAAGTTTTAATGAAGTGCAGTAGATTATAAACTAAACATTTGTATTTATATTATTTTAATTCGTACCAGCGTTTAAGTTTCAGGTCAATAACACCATATAAATAAAAGGAACAAACACATCTTTATTGGTTCCATCTGAACGTGACAACGCTGCGTTGAAGCGAAAACATGTCCAATAAGACAACGTCACAAACAGAGAAGAATTACATTTCTTCTAGTCTCTAGAATTAAAACTCTGTGCTCTCTATTGAAGACATAAAATAAAATAGCATAAGACAAAATAAAAGAAATACTATGAAAAAAAAGGAAAGTGAAATAACGTATCGTAACTGTATTGGAATAACGACATATCAGAGCGGGATTTTCGGAAAAGTAATGTGGCTTATCCGCGCGATACGTTTCCGAAGCCAGCTGTCAATACATAACTGTATATCGTGATACTGATATTTGCTTATTCAATGTATTTATATAAAGTATTTCAGATGTATCTTTTGATTATCCATACAAAAATAAACGGAAGAAAATAAGGAACCAGTAGTCTAATTTAAAATTTTATTCACTTTTTGTAATTTGAATATGAATTTATTTGAAAAAATGTATATAAAATATTTATTGAATCAAAACGGAAAATGTGAGATTTAACAATAACGCAAATTTAAATAAATATTGTGAGATACAAAAGTAGAAAATCAAAATACCTTTTTCTACCGCAAAAACACGCCACTAAGATAGTCTTATAATATTAAGTTTAAGTAAGGAGAACATCTCAGTGTATTAAAAGGTGTCCATTGAAAGGGAACAAATTACAGGTGATGCTATAGTAGAAAATGGAAGGAATTTAAAAAGAGTGCCACAAATATTAGAGTAGTACTAAATTAAAAAAAGGAAAGAAAAACTTCCGCTATGTTACAGCACTTTTTTCAATATGCGTGTTGAATAAAAATTTATCATAATTTATATTTATTATTTTATCTGGCGAATTTACTGTTGGTTGAAAAAAAGATAAAAGTTCATCATCGTCATCATCAGCCTATTGCAGTCCACTGCTGGACATACATCAGGTTGAGGCATATCAATTCCTTTCCTTTTCAATTATCACTAAACCAATTAATATTAACTAAATTACAGTTGACTACGTAAATAGTTGAGATTTTAAATATTGCACGTTTCTTAGCTACAGAAGTCAAGAGTAATTTTAAATATTTATTCTAAGACTTTCGCGAATCTCACTCATAGATTAAAACATCTTTTAGGATTATATCGCGTTTATTTATTATTTATTTATATTTATTTCCCGACGTTTCGAACTCTACAGAGAAATGTGAAATGTGTTCGTGAAAATGATCTCTGTAAAGAGTTCGAAACGTCGGGAAATAAATATAAATAAGTAATAAATAAACGCGATATAATCCTAAAAGTTGTTTTAATCTATGAGTAATTTTAAATTTTTTATATCAGCACACATTACTCTGCTTACAACTGCTTCATTCATGTCATTTGCACTATCTACACTAGCGCTATTTCGGTAAGTGTAGTTACGATAATTTGCTGCTTACAAGTGAACGCTTTTTGGACTTATTCTCCATACAAGATGGTTCAACTTACTTTACGTCTTTTAAAAAACGAAAAAAGCTACAGGCTATATTTAATGTTTACACTATTACAGTTTCTCTACTCGTTGCAAATAATCTGCAGGCTTAATGTTGCAGGGGATTAGTGGACATTTTGTTGCGGACCGCGTTGGAGACAATATGGCCACAAATTGTACCACGCTGTATACACTTCTCGTATTAACGACTGTACCACTTACTTTAATACCCTATCAAATAGGGTTAGCACGAGTGCAGTAATATTATTAATTGTAAAATTTATTTACGACAAAAATATGTTACAACTATTATTATATCTATAAACATAGACAACCCTTACTAACCTTCACAATCATCAAAATTATCTTCACTATAGTCCGGAAACTTCGTAAATATTTACGAAAGAAAAGAATATATGATCACTAAACTACAGGATATTACGTCATATCAAGGTATATATAAGACATAGTGATATTATTTCGTCAATTCCGAGAGATTTTTATGGAAGTGCCTTCATTTTGAGTTACTTTATATCTTGGACATTAGCTATTCGTGTATGAGTCGTGAGGCCATTTTGATGGTATTTACGTCCTCGATGGAAGGAGATTGAATGCACAAATTTGTAAGAAAAACCTTCAAATGATTTTGTTAAAAGGTGACGTGAGTTTGTATGATTTTTACTTGGAAATATTAAATTAGACAGAAATTTATCACGATATAGGACGACAGTAGGAGCTAGTAAGTAACAGAGCAGCAAACTTTAGATTTGCGAGGAGTTGTTGCTTGTATTACATAGGTCCATATAAATGTCAATACAATTCAATTCAATCAGACATTACTGGCAGTGATTCGATCACCGAATTAAAAATAAAACAAGAGAAATTAATACATTTTTTATTTATTTATAAATGTATATTGGATGTTGAAAACAGAGACAAGAGTATACAGACTTTGCAGTCTCGTCCTCACATTCTCTCAAGAAACATGCCACCATCAAAATGAGACTCTTTCGTGTTGCAGATATTCAGTGGCATTTTTGGCTAATTCAAATGAGTCTTAAATAGATTAAAAGTATTTTAAAAATATTACTTTTACACAGCCCTGTTTAAGTGTTCTTTAGAAAATTGTTGGACAAACTGCAAAGTAATTGGGTGCAAAATATTTATAGCATGGTTTTAGTATATCAGAACATTTGTAACAAAAGTATGATAACTTCTACCTTGAATTATTTTCATTATTAACTAGCTACAAGCGTATATTATTCCCTACATATTAATTGTTGAAATGAAATAGGTAACTATAAATATTTTTTATTGAGGTATTCTTTTTGATATTGTGATGTATATATTTTGTTTAATAAATATTTTAATTAAGCAAATGGTATAATATACAATACAATGGCGTATTGCAAGCGATAATATATTTGAAGACGGTTTCAGGCAAATGCAAAATACACAAATTTATTTACACAGTGTGCATTCACTGCATTGTGTACCAGCAGCGTCTCCCCGCTAACGTCAGTACTTAGATAAATTACAAGTATAATGACCTCGCGTAGCTGGCAACACTAATCACATTTAATTTGTTTAAAGTATTCCTTGCACTTCTGAAGAGACATTAGTACTAAAGTGAGTATTTAACTTCACGACAAACCGTTTGCGGGATAAGCAGACAGAAGACAGAGAGAGAGAGAGAGAGAGAGAGAGAGAGAGAGAGAGAGAGAGAGAGAGAGAGAGAGAGAGAGAGAGAGATTGATACGCTTCTTTTTCGCTCGCTCGCTTCTTTGACTTTCATAACTCTTGTCATATTAATATACGCTCGTCGGTTTTTTAAGGCTACTGGTCATCTTCCGCTAGCTCACATTCAATTTAGTCATAGTAAGAGCATAGCCTAGAACTTTCAGCTTTTGAAGTGTATATGAGATATTTGTTTCTTTATGGCAATAATGTATACACTCACACACTCACATACACTCACAAACACACAAAAACACACAGAGGTCTTTTTGTATTAGTTTATTTACATGTCCCACTGTATTCGTTACTCCATGATTATTGCAAGAAAATTAAATGTTAATTGTAGTATACATGTATTTCTGAATCACTGGAAGGACGCTGGTACTTATAGCACAGGGTAACCTATATTAAGTACCAGCTGCTCACTGTATTCTAGTTACTATTGTTAATTACTATTTGTAATTTACTTGACGTTGTATGTATAAATAAATAAACATACAAACATATACGTGTCGTAAAGTTTTGAATTGAATGGAAAAAGTGAGGATAAATTACTGTTCAGTTACGATATTCTCTTTGTATAGGCACCATTAGTTAAACCTTACCATGCCGGTTTAACTTTCTAGTTTAAAATGTGACAAATCCTTTTGCCCCTTCTAGGTTATATTTACGTAAGTATTGGCTGAAGTTTTATAGTTTTGGAATTTTGAGATAGAGTCTCAGTGGTAATGTGGTCGAGCACATCGCTTGTGTATTAAGAAGTCGCGGGTTCGAATCCTGGCTCACACCAATGACTTTTCTAAATTATTTTCGGAAGTTATGTGTGAAAAATATCGATGATTGAAAATGTTGTGCCCGGTATGGAAATAAGTTCGCCACTTATTCCATTTGGGACGTAAACATAACGGCGAGCTTAACAGCTGCTGCCCTGCACCTTCGGTTAGGAAAAGGCGTGAAGTTATGTTATGTTATGTTTGAGATAAAAAGATGTAATGTAAGGGTAAACAGATGATATTCGAACAGCGTTATGACCATATGAAAGTTGACATTTAACTTTAAACGCCTTATTTGCTCATTATTAACCAAATCGAACATCACTAAATAAATTCCATATATTCCATATTTAATGTTAAAAATGTCACTATAAAATATAAATCTGAAAACGTCATATTATTAACACTGTAAGCCTTCAGTGACATTTAAATCATTCTTTAGTTAAATATTTAATAATTTTGCTCATTTAAATGAAGCAAGTCAATAGTTACTGGCAGAAAATGACGATATGCCCCAATTGGCTGACAGCCAATAAAAACCTCCATACGTTTCATCTTAATTCAATTGAAATGCTACCAGATACGTGAAGTGGCGTACACAAATTATTAACGTATGAAAATGTTTAAATATCAAGGGATATATTTATTTTATATTAATCCATGTTTGATTAAAAATGTCTCGGTGATCCAGTGGTTGAGCTGCTCGATTCTGATTCAGGAGTCGTCGGATCGATTCACACCAATGAATTCTCGGAATTCCTTTCGAAAGTTTTGTGTGATAAATATTGACGACCAACAATTCTGTGCCTGGTGTATATCAGCCTATTTTGTTTGGGACGTAACATAACGATACCACATACTATAAATTGTTATGTTTTGATAAAAATAGCGGTTTTAATTTTTTATATGTTCTTTAATTGAAGTGACTTGATGGAGTTCAACACGTTAATTTCTATGAGATAGGTGGCAAATAAATTAGCGGGTAATTTGCTGGTAAGCAACCAGGGCCGCCCTTTACTGGATAGGGATAAGGAGGGAGAAGAATGAGGAGTATGCCTCCGGACATCAGAGCCACTTTATGTCGACATTCTTTGAGGACGACATTCTAAAATACCACGTTATTTCACCGATCGAGCAGACCCATTCATGCAGCGAACTGCTCAACCACTGTCTCTGCACCACATGAATATAGTTTTTTTATAATTATTCAATAGTCTAAAGTATATAAATAAAAATTAAATAATAACAAAGAAAATTGTAAAAGAAAAAACATATGTATTTTATTTGTCGCTTATTGCTTGTCAAATAATATACACACAAAATATTCACAACAATATGATCGTATATGAACGACATCTCTGTAAGACGGCGACATCTGTAAAAAATATAATCAACTTTTCGTACTTCAAACATATATGTTTATGAGAAAAATATATCTTTGGCTAGACGAAGAACGCAAAAAAGAAATACAATACGATAACCCTCGCATACGTACAAATACTATTCGCTCAGAATATAAGTGGAATGAGTATAATAAATTTTCCGATAGGGGGCGAGAGAGAGAAGCAGGTGTGTCGAAGGATCCGTCCGCGGCCAAAAGAGTCTCGCGAAAAAAAAACCTCATTCGTAAACAACAAAAGCAGAACCGATGTTATAACTCAACTGGAGCTGAACTGCTAAGGGGAGTGGCAGGTGTTGAGTTAAGATATAGTACCTACTTTATACTCTAGCCCCTGTGATTTAGATATGACCTTCTGAACACAATCTGCATTAGTAACAGTCCCTCTGGGGGGAACGGTGGAGTATAATTCGGGACTCTCCGACACTATGTTTTATTAGAACTTAACACCTGCTTTTGATATGAAAAGGGGGGTTTAATATTATGACTGTTTGATATATCACGTTGATTACAATCCACGTGGATTAAATGGATCTGTCTATTGTTATCACACCTGAAGATATTTCGTTCTTAGTAACGTGAACGTATTTTCTCATATATTGTATTAATAATATATTTTGTAGCAATTTATTATAAGATGAGTCGTGTATTTATGAGGAATACGCTTTAATTCAAGATCTCTCAAAACTCTTTGTGAATTCACAGACGTGATATTCGTCATGTCATATATTATGTTACATACATTATCACCAGCACAAAACTAAGATCATATTTAGTTTGATTATTGCTACGTTTTAAAAATATACTTTAGACTTTACAAATAAACTGTAAATTACATTTTACAATGAGATGAAAGGGAATCTAAGCTTCGCAGATTTTGGCTAGTAGTTTGGTATGATTCTAAGTGCTTTGTAAAGTCTAAGGAATAAAGATATTTTGAATTGACTATTTTTATAGGTCTGTGCATTTTCTACTCAAAGGTGTAGTCAGCGGCTGTTAAGCCTCGACTGGCCAAACATTTACGTCTCAAATAGAATAGATGGCGGACCCTATTGCACTACACCTCGCACTGTTGTAATTAATTAGTTGTAATATTGATCACACATAATTTTGAAAAATAATTCTCATAAGGCTGGATAGAGCCCAAAGTCGATCACACGACTGCTTGATTAAAAAGCTGAATACATTAAATTTTCTATCTGCAATTTTACTGTAATATGACAGGTGACCTTAAGACATATTAAATTCAATATCTGATTAATATTAGGTAGCCTAGTAATGCCTAATACCTAGGACAAACAAATATCCTTAGGGCATTAGTGTATCTTACAAGTACAGTATCCAACATATTCAAATGTTGTGGGCAGGTTGTGGTTTATTTAGGTTTACCACAATTAACAATCTAGGTAACTGCTTAACTGTCAGTCACTCAATATGTGCCCAATAATGGTCACAAGAGAATTACCAATAATTGTATATGCTTAGTGACTCAATTGATTTGTAAATGAGATCGCCTTGGGGAATGGTATTGGGGATATTAGGATATGATGAAATTTCACAAATATTTTGAATGGTCAAACAGTGTTAAAGCCACACAGTTCGCTGCATAAATGGGTTGGCTCGACAGGTGAAATACCAAGGCCTCTCAGAATAACGACTTAAAGTAGCTTATGCCGCGTTTCGCTTGGTGAAAGAGGTATCCAGAGGCCTACCTCCTTCTCCTCCATTCCTATTCTACTTCCTTAAAGGCCGGCAACGCAACTGTGACTCTATGTATTTTGCAGGTATCCATGTGTGGTGGTAGTTGCTTATCATCAGGTGACCCGTTTGCTCGTTTGCCGTCCTTATAATAAAAATATAGTCGATAATTGTTATATGTTTTTTTTTGGTAAGTATTTTTAATATACAGGACTAATTTTATTACAAATTTGTAAAAGAAAGTGAAAATTACTATTTTACACAGAGTTTCATTTCTCAACCGTCCAGGTAATAATTTGACGGGCCTCGGGGCGCGTTGGTAAAACTACCGGCAGCAGCAATGAGGTCGGGGTTCGATTCCCACTGGAGCACAAATATTTGTGACAAACATGAATATTTGTGTGGCGTCTGGGTGTTTTTCTATCTATTATAAGTATGTATTTACAAAAGAAAAGTATATATGTATTAATATAGGGTACTAATATAGAAGCGGGTTTCATTAATTAAATCTAATATATAAACTTCACCAAATAAGAAAATACAAGAGATGCAATATTAAATCACTATGAACAAGAAAAACATCGATTTCATCAGCACTCGACTACCGACTTGTGAGTGCACTTGATAATGTATGATAGTGATGGTCGAACGAGAGATTATCTTAATGGCGCCTACATCGGACACGACATAATAAATTCGCGAGGCACAATCGGTACAAATGAGAGGACAATCGGTCTCCGTCCATGCGCAAGTAACTGGCACATCGACTGACTGACTGACTGATTGAAATACGAGTACATGTGATGACAAATGGTATAAATAATTTGCATCCAATAGATTGCAAAATAAACGTTTATATATTATTCGATGTTTTATGCTGAATTTGTTGTTGTACGTGATGTTACATATTTAACTTCACGCCAAGTCCCCGGTTTAGGCAGGGAGGACAGATCGCGACGAGGTACACGGTACACACTGCACTCGCTTCTCTAACTTTCATAACTTATATAATTCGCGTTCGTTGGTTTTTAGGTTTTAGGTTCGTGACATCACATAATAATATCGACCAATATAATATCCAGATATCCCTTATTCAGTGTCCAATACTCATTCCTGGGATATATTAATTTCATTCCTTAGAACTGTTGTAGTGCGTTGGAATTATGCTTGAGTCCCAAAAGTGTCTGTATATATTTAGTAAATCCCAATCAAGTTGGGAATACGTAGATATGTAAAATAATATTTTTGGCTTCATTTAGTCAATAGTTTTGAGTTTTATTTCTTTTTTTTAATTACTATATTATGTTCTCATTATCTTATTTTAAATGAATTTGTTTAAAAATTAAATCTATTAAATAACTTTATATCATAGGTCCATAAAGAAAGAAATAAATAAAATATATTAAAGCATGCGCCTGAGGAAAATAACTTAAAAAATAGCGAGAAAACACAATCTTTTCATCACGAGACTATCATGAGGAGAAAAACGGCTAAATACACTTTTCATTGAAACTACAAGCCATATAAACTAAATATTTTTTTATAATAATGGCGGAAATACATCAATACACATGTGTGAATTATATTCGAGATCTATTTCGGTTTGTACTGTACAACGCCTTAGTGCTTACATTCACCGTTTAAACTGCAAACTTTAATAATGGCACATATCTCACTTCTATAGTTGAAGTTGTCCACACAACAAACATTCCAACGAGGACCACAACGAGTCCCCCATTCTCCGTTGTAAACACAAATCGCTTACAATAAATATATAGATGTTATTTCTATCATCCACAAATTTCATCACGTTCATCCATCATATGAAGTAAATTTTAAAAGTGGTGGAGCCAAGCAGATGCCTTCATAAATGGGTGGCTCGGTCGGTGAAATACCACGACTCAGTAAGTAAAATCGTAAAGTGGTTCATACCACGTTTGATTCGAGGGCTTCCACTCTCCATACTCTCCTCGTATACTTTAAAGCTCTGCCTATACCTTATCTTAAAGGCAACGAAACGCAACTGTAACACGATTTGCGTACCAACCGCTTACTGCAAGTTGATCCGCTAGCTGGTTTGGTCCTTATCCCTTAAGTTTAATCTTGTGGGATAAGGACCAAACGGAAAAGAGTAAAACAATTTAGTTGCTTACACAAGATGACGCTGCCTCTACCTTTGTATACTATAAACGTTACTGTTTCCGCACAACCCGCTTACTGAAGTAAGACTACACGACGTAGATAAAACTACATACATATATACATAACTTCACGCCTATCCCTTGCGGGGTAGGCAGAGAGAACAGAGCGCCATAAGGCACGATTCTTACACGCCTCACTCGCTTCGTTGACTTTCATTACTCTTTTCATGCATGCGCGTCGGTTTTTGAGGCTCTTAACATCACCTTCCTCCAGAAAACGTTGTAAAACTAATCTAAAAAAACCAAGCTGCCTTCAATACGATATTAATTAATTAGCTCCAAGTCACGTTCAGTTTTGTTGAAGTACTGTAAATATTCAAGAGCGGTGTCAGTCACATAATGCAACTTTTAATGAAAGAAAGTAAAGGTGCAGCTGGATTACTGGTGGAAGGAATATTTGTTTACTTATGAGTAGAGAAGTGGGAGACTGGCAATTCCGATATCCAGTTATTGTTATGTGTACTATGTGAGCTGAACTAATTGTACGAGCGCAGTTCACTACATGGTCGGCAGCAGTGACGTTCAAGTTGTGAGACCTGGAGCCAAACTGTGCAGATGAAATGTAGCTTACTACTGATTGAATAAAATTATTTACTAATTGGGTTTATCTTATTCATTTTGGAGGCTCATCAATAATATTGTTTTAAAGTTTTTCAAGGTGTTGCACATCTGCAAGTCAATCCATGATCATTGCAAATTAAATCTCGGTAATCAGTGAGTTAGTGCACCCCGATTCTAAATCAAGAAGTCGTGAATTCGAATCCAAGAATTCCTGTTGAAAGTTATTTGTGATAAATATCGACTGACAAGATTGTCTCCGGTAAATGACGAAATTTATCTGCCAACTATTATTCCATTTTTGGGACTCATAATTTATATTGTTGAGTCGAGGCTTGAACCAGGCCCCTGCCTAAACGTAACGTTACGTTTTGAAGTTCTACAAAATATTAGTCACCTTAGTAGATGATATTTCCTTGCGCAGAAGAAAAGATCTTGTTCAGAACGTAACGATGACAGTAAGTGGGAACCACTGTGGAGGCCGCTGTTTGTATTGACATTTCATTTTTGGAATAGTACGATGCTGACGCTATGCTTGTTTTGTGAGAATAGAGCACACAAGATAAAGGTATGTTTACCCTTTTATATTGACATCAGTAGCGCAAGCACAAAAGTTTCGTTTATATTTCTCTAAAGTAACGGTACAAACAGACATTTTAATAGTAGCAGCATTCAATAGTACGAGTATTATATTAGTTTTTTCAAGGGGTAACGAGCAAGCGGGTCGCCTGGTGTTACGTGCAACCAGCAACACGGATAGCGTTACAATTTACGGGAGTGGGTTAAGAAAGGGCTGCCAAATCGCTCGCCTTCTCATCCCACTGCCTTTCACTGGTTACCGAGTCACCAGTCATTGAGGTAATCCACTTTACGTCGATCATCGATATTTATCATTACATAATATAAAACAAAGTCACTTTCCGCTGTCTGACCCCTTATATGCTTCTATCTTTAAAATTACACAACGGATTTTGATCCGGTTTTTTTTAAAGTTAGAGAATGTCAATGTTGAAATCAATGTTGTACAGAAAAAATGATAATTTTCGTGATGTAGCACTTTAATTGCAAACGCTGGCTGAACCCTAAGTGATAGATCAAAACAATGTTCTACATTATTAAACACCTTCAGAAGGTCTACAAAAAAGTTTACGAGTGCATATGTCCATCTGTTAGGGATAACCACAATGACCATTTTATTTTTTTACTTTTTAGTGGCTTATTTACGAAGCGATTTTAAAAATTATAGCATTAATTTTCATCTAATAAAGTGTCTTAAATAGATTGTGCATGTAATATAAATGATCCTGGCGTTTTACGGCATGCAATTTAAACGAATATCTTCGAAGATATTGCAGTATTAACACAGCTGGACAGCAATTAAAGCCGATAAATGGCACAAATTGAACTTCATGATATTCAAAATTTACTCATTTATTACTTTTAATGCGGAACAAAGTTCGCCGGGTCAGCTAGTAATATATAACTTCCGAAAAGAATTTCGAGAAGCCATTGTTGGAAGACCGGAACCAATTCCACGATTTCTAGATCTGAAGCGTGGTGCTAGCTAGATAGCTTGACCACCAAGACTATAAACCTATGTTGACTGCGATATTATTGTGCCATGTATTGAGTATATTTGCGTTTGTTATAGTTAAAATTAATAATATTATTCAACTTTTAATAAAGACGCATTATTGTATATTGCTATCTTATATTTGAAAAAGGTTAATCTTAAACAAGAAGTAATATAAATTACAAAACACGAAACCAACACAGAAACAGCTGGAAATGACGAGTTTTTCAATGGTTTATGAAAAAAGTTATAACTGCCGAGGATCAAATTTACACTGATAAGTAATTGGCTTTAGCTAAGTGTTTTTGCATAGCCAAGTCGGAAAGAGGACTTTGGAAAGCTAACCTCTAATTGGGATCAAATCCTCATTGATTTTTAGAAATAACGCCTTTAAGTTATTGTTGATCTGTCTAGGAGATGCTCTTTAGCGTTCTATCAATCACATTTATGTCTTCACTGAATGTGAGGATTGAATACACTGAACTCATCACAGCAGACGGCTCCACTGGCTACTATGTCTACTATGCTACCAGAAGAGTTAAATATACGTTTGAATTCTGAGGTTGTGTTATGCTCGAAACTGAAGTAAATTTGTCTTTAAAGACAGGAAACAGTTCCATCTACAGTTTGTAGTATTGAACAGATATATTATACAGACAAACAAATAAATAAAAGGTGTATAATTCTCTTTCAACTTTTAGGTAAATATTTAAAAATTTACATATACGAATTTTCTACTGAATTATTAGAAGTTGTAAGTTTTGTGTTCTAAGTTTGTAAGTTCTGTTGGGATCATATATTTTTGTATTTTAAACTGCTTTTAAATTTACAATTAGGTATTACATAGTATACTAATACAACGTTTAAGCAAAAAGCGTAATTCTTATGACAAGAATACTAATAAATCTCGAACACAAAAACACGGACGACAAAGGAGTTTCCTAGCCAGGTTACTAAATATTCGTTCCAAAACAGTGAAGATAAAAACACAAAAATACATTTTTATAAAAATTCAAGACTGGCGCGAAAATGTAGCGTGAATTGAGTGAACATCCCCGCATATAATCCGCTTTGTTCCAAATTAGATAAATTACAGCACAAAAAGATTCTCCACAAAAGAGAGGAAAGGCCCCGAATATGGATGGCAATAAACATTGCGGATGTCAAACTCAGTGGGAATGTTGAATCGTCACGTCTTAGAAACTCGCGCGTCTGCCCGATATATTGCGATAACAGTGGCATGATTTGGGGCAATCAATTTAAAAAGAGAATTCACTTCTTTTCTACTGCCTTTTCTAGGTACTACAGATGGGTTATTGGGAAGGGCGGGATAGAATAGACTCTCGATTCGCTCTTGAGCTCCAATAATGTCGTTATTGTTACACTGGTCGAGCCGCACCATTCGTGCAGGGAGCTACGTGGCTCTACATTATGCTACTTTGCTGAGTATGAGTTCCTACGACTTTTGTGTACTTTAAATTATAAAATCTTTGTGACAATATGACATTACATTTGTTAACACCACGCATTTTATATACTGGCAATTAAGGAAAAACTTAATTTTCTTTTAGTAAAAAACACTTGTTTAATCATGTCTCATTGGTCCATTAGTGCAAGTAGTAAAAACATAGGCTATGTTAATCTAATGTTCATACACATTCAAAATTAACCCATATTTTTGAGCAGTCGAGTAAAAAAATAGTAGAAAAACAACGAAATGGCAAATACCATTCGGATATTTAATAACGTAAGACACCACATGTCAGGCAGAGAGGTTTCTGGAGCGTGGTCAGAGAACGGTGACGTCTAGGAAATGGCTTTGTTTCCTTTACCCGCTCCACAGGCTGGAGCCCATCCGGAGGGAAATAAAATAAATGAAATTCCCATTACAAGGGGAACACTGAGAACATTGAGAATAAAAATAATCGCTAGCCATATAGATGCAGTTTAAAAACGTCAGTCTCTTGAAACAATTTTGAGGTGAATTCGGTGCTCGTGATGAATTGTCTTACTTTAAGGGCAATTAAAATTGTGGTGCGGAGTTTGTTCATAAAGAACTTACAAAATATTTTAATTAATTTGAGTAGTACTATCAGCCACATATTTAAAATTCCCCTAACAACCTCATTCACGGTTATTTGAAATATTCATAGATAAAATTAAATGGCGTGCAGTAAATACAACCCATACCAAAAGTAGTAGTTACCAACACGAAACAAAGTTAAATACTTCATAATGTTTCACCGCATAATTACAGCTGCAATTTTATATGAACAATGACAAAAGTTTTAACTTTCTAGTTTTCATAAATTGATTTATACTTTAACACCAAAATTACCGTGTTTATGGTTCACTCTCAATTATTCAGTTCTGAATGAAATTTTTAATATGACTATCACGAAATTTAATATTAGAACCTTTTTTGTTGCAATGAGTTTCCACCAAAAAGAAAGCAATGTGTATTCTGTTTTAGTAAAAATTTATTCGAACAGTATTCTATACTTGAAATGGATTTTTTTTACAATGGCAATAGATATAGACTGACTTCATAATAAATATAAAAATAACTGTCAAGATTAAGGATAAGAATAACCATAGACTCGATGGAAACTAACCTATTACTAACATGAAATAATGAATTATTTTTTTACGAAAAACAAAATTGCAAACGAGTTGTAAGCAATTTCAGTTGTCTCAGTGGTCTAGTGCTCGAGACCGCGCTTTTGAATCCAGAGGTCACGGGTTAAAATTTTGGCTCACACCAATGACTTATCGAAATTATTTGCGAAAGTTATGTGTGATAAATATCGATGACTGACAACTTTGTGCTCGGTATCGCAATAGGTTCGCCACCTATTCCATTTGGGACGTCAACATAACGTCGAGACGAGGCTTAACAGCCGCGACTACACCTTTGGATAGAAAGAGGCGTGAAGTTATGTTATGTCTTTGGGTATTAAGTTCTAGCCCCAACGAATGACTTTTCGGCAGTTATGTGTGACAAATATCAATGATTGAGAATGTTGTGCCCGATATATGGCAATAGGTTCGTCACTAATTTCTTTTGACTTGAAGCGCAAATATATACATCTTCGGGTAGAATAAAACGTGATATTATAAAAAAATATTACATGGCACGGATATATTATGTATAATATATATATATATATATATATATATATATATATATATATATATATATATATATATATATATATATATATGTACAATCTTACCCTAACTAATCAATCTAAATTGTGGGTATTATTCTTACTGTTTATGCGTAATTAAATTCAGGAGAATAGTGAATCTGATTCTTCCTTGATCTCTGCAAGATCTCTCCTGTTGTTGTGAGTAACATTGTGAAAACCAGCTGTCAGTGTTCAAATGACTTGGAATTTAATTTGTACGGCACTACTTAAGTTGAAGTATAGCAGCAAGGACACTGCTTTTCTTACTTTCGTAGCTTCGTAGCATAGTGCTACGGCGTAGCTTATGGATTGTACATGAAACTTATGATTCCTTCACTTTCATATTATTTTCAATTAGTCTGATTTCAGTAGATAAAGCAAACGAGTGAAGTGGCATATAAAAAGTACTATATATAATAATATTTTCAATCTATTCTCAACAATCTCAAAAAATATATAAAAAACATTCCATTCAATTGATTATATTAACAAATGATTAAACAAAGTAATGAAGAGCTGTTCACTCTGTAACGATATTATCTGACGTTGCTGTAACAAATAAATTAATAATTTTAATTGATGCACATGGGAAAAATATAAATTCATTGATTTCCCACGAGGCGTATGATATTATTACAATTTCATTACACAATATATAAATAATATAAATATATCATACATCGTACAGCTTGCAAGCTTGTGAATATTAGCTAGGGTTGTCACTGCATTGCATTTTAATGGACAAGAATTCTTTTTTTTATGGGATAGGAAGGCAAACGAGTAGGCGTGTCACCTGATGGTAAGCAACCAACGCCGCCCATGGACACCAGCAACACATATAGTGTTACTGTTGCGTTGCCGACCTTTAAGGAATAGGGGATAGCAAAGGATGGGGAAGGGGGATGGGCCTCCGGGTACATCTCTCACCGAACGAAACCCGGCATGAGCCACTTTACGTCGGTTTTCTGAGAGATCGTGGTATTTCACCGGTCGAGCCGGCCCATTCATGCAGCGAACTGCTTGGCTCTACCACTTAATTCCCGGAATGTATTGACGTGTTCACATATTTTTAGAGTGTGGTGTAATTTATCAAAGATAGTCCAACTGCTTACTATTCGGCAGGTCCCAATGCAATGCAATTACATAAACCTGTTGATATTTAGAAACGGGAGCAAAAAAGCAATGAATAACCTGGTGAAAAATTACAACTGGCGCCCATGTACATCTGAAACACGTTCATGATCGTGTTTGTGTTTCTGGTCAATAATGTGAAATAGTTTGAGATTGGTGAGGGGTAAAGAGATAGAAACGCAGTGAGAGCCAAGATAATTTCTGAGAGATCTGACACAAGCGTTCCAGATCTCTCAGGAAATCCCTCCTTCTCAAGTCCAAACAAAATGAAATTTAAAAACAATGAATCAAACTGAAATTGACAACCCTACGACGGCTACGCGTGCAATCAATTCAAAGTGCGTTATGTATGAGTGAATACAAATAAAAATACAAACAGACAAAGCACATAGTAGTGATATAACGAATGCAGTAGAGAAGAGTCGGGGCGTGGCTGAATACAGCCTCTCAATACGCCAGAGTATGTTGTTAACTATTGATATACTTGTACATTCGCATAACTTTTTTATGGGATAGGGGGCAAAAGAGCAAGCAGCTCATCTGATGGTAACAACTAGCACCGCCCCTGGACACCTGAAACACGAATAATAGTCGAGTTGCGTTGCCAACACAAGCCACGACCTCTCTCATCGAACGAAACGCGGCATGAGCCACTTTACGTCGATCTTCTGAGAGGTCGTGGTATTTCACCGGTCGAGCCGGCCCATTCATGCAGCGAACTGCTTGGCTCTACCACGATTTCAATGTATCATAAACTAAAATGTTAAATGTCTTGAACGTCGCAATTTAATGAGGTAATTTACTAACACTTTATAGTTAATAATATGTGTATATATTTCATTTTGAAACTTTGCTAAATTAACTAGCTACCGTCATGAATATTAAACAGTTCCCCACTTTTCATTTAATTGGCGGTAATGAAATATGTAATTAAATGATCGGCGTGCAATATGAGGGCTAGGGAGCGGTATATTATTGAATGAAAAACCCGCCATTTAACACAATCTCAAAATACGAGGAATATAATATCAAACGACAAAATTCACTTTCCAATATTTGGTATTGTAACATGACACCTTGTTAAGACCTGAAACTGTATGTAAAATAACTTCTTAAAAGGCTTATTAAAATTTAATCCAAGGGAACAGTTAGTATGAACTTCCATACTTATACTTACATATAACTTCCAAAATTATAAATCCCATCGCGGTCAGTTTTTTAACAGTTGTAGAGCCAAGCAGTTCGCTGCATGAATGGGCCGGCTCGACCGGTGAAATACCACGACCTCCCAGAAGACCGACGTAAAGTGGCTCATGTCGCGTTTCGTTCGTTGAGAGAGGTACCCGGAGGCCCACCCCCCTTCCCCATCCTTTCCTATCCCTTAAAGGTCGGCAACGCAACAGTAACACTATATGTGTTGCTGGTGTCCATGGGCGGCGTTGATTGCTTACCATCAGATGACACGCCTGCTCGTTTGCCCTCCTATCCCATAAAAATAAAATCTAACTGAAACGTTGTTGATATGATATCCGGAATTGAACTCGGGACTACTGACACCGAATTCGTTGTACGAAATCACTAGGCTAAAATTTAACAATATTAATAAACTAAAGTTGTACAGATTTATAATAAAAAAGAGGATAGTATCAAAATAAATTAATGATTGCCCATACTGATGTATAAAAAAATAATAAAAATTAATAAATAATAAGTATTAGTTGTTATTTTTTTAATTATTAGATAATTATCTTCTAAATTCTTCGAAACGTCGGGAAATAGATAGGGATGGGTAATAGATAAGCGCGATATATAGTCCTAAAAGTTGTTTTAATCTATGAGTGAGATTCGCGAAAGTCTGAGAAATAAATATCCTAATCTTAACATAAAATTCAAAACTTAAGCAGTTTTATAAAGACGACTTTAGGAAAAACTAATTCCACAAACTTCATGTTTTTATTAAGTACGTAGTTTCGAAAATTCTATATTTACCTGCAGATAATATTCACGCAATATTCACGCAAGAGAATATACTTTTCAATATTTTAATTTCTACCTCACAAGTGAGTTTATTTTACAAACAATCAATAATCATCATCACCATTAGATCTTTCCAGGTCCAATGCTGGACGTGGGCCTCCTGCATCGAAAAAAAATATTTAACCTATTCTAAAGTAGAACCCCTTGCATTCCCTCAATACCGGTGGTAGGTGGTTGTGATCCTCACGCAACGACAACATCACTCCATCACTGTCGAGCTTGACACTACTCAGGCATTTATAGGGTCTTCTAGAGCAATAGTATATTGACTTGTTCCTAGTGAACGTATATCCGTTTACTAACAACACCACCTTACCATTGGACAGTGTGATGAACTTGTATTTAACGGGACCTGAAAAGAAAAAAATAACTTTTCAATATATATTATATATTCAAAAGATATTAAGTTTATAACTAATCAAAATCATAAAAGCATGCGTTTTTCTGAAATAAAACAAACTTTTCGCTTTCAATTTCGTATAATATATTGCACATTGTTTTTTTCACTCTGAATAGTTAGTTAGTTAACTAGTATATTATGAGAATAAAGTACACAAAAGTACACAACAGGGTTGAAAGTAGAAAAAATAGGTACATATAATATATACTTACCTATAAGATTTTTTAGGCTTTCGCGTTGCTTATTAGTCTTATTGCACAAATATCATAAACGGGGAACCTACTTCAGTATTTCTTTTTTATGTATACTAGTTTATATGTATACTGGTAATTGTATGAGATAGAAATTCCTACCTGAACTAATTTTTGATATTTTTTAACTACACCATAATGGTTTGTGAAACCTATTGGCACGCTCCAGCCATAATTTTGTCGAGTATCAATATTTACCACACACCGGAATTTAACAGTGATTGGTGTGAGCCAAGATTCGAATCCGGGAACTCTGGACAATTTGTCGGGACGCTGAAAAACTAGGCCTTCTAGATTTATACGAGAAAGAGGGTTGAACTAACAACATGTTATATATACGTAAACCTATTGGCAAATATTTTGGCATCAGTGGATAAGTTTCTTACGGTTACGGTATATCTCCAATATTTCAATATATTATGTGTGTTTTATAGCTAACCGCTGATATTTGTATATTACATTATTTTTATTATATTTAATTACAAGAAAATATCACATATATATTATCATTCACGTTCATTATTTATGGGGTTTTAATATGGTATTAAGTATATGATATTTAATGTTTTAAGTAGTTACGGAAGTTTTCGTAAGTTAAGTGTGATAAATATCGATGACTGAAAACTTTGTGCCCGGTATGGCAATAGGTTCGCCACCTATTCCATTTGGGACGTAAACATAACAGCGAGACGAGGCTTAACAGCCGCTGCCTACACGATAACAAAGGCGTGAAGTTATGTTATGTATGTTATGCAAGTAGTTACTGGCCGAGATGAGCAAAAACCAATTTTAAAATAAACCTATATTGGACTAGACTGGACACAAAGACAGGGCTTAACAAACAACAGACAGGAATATTTTACAGGTTTCATGCGTTCACAAAGGTATGCCCAGGTTGCAAAGCCTTACAAACTACGGGCTTATAATAATATATTGGACACAAATCACACAGCGCCCTCCAGTTCCAAACTAAGCAACTAAATGCTTGTGCTATGGAAACTAGATAACGGATACTAATACATATATACTTTTCTTTTGTAAATACATAATTATAATACATAGAAGAACACCCAGACGCCGCACAAATATTCATGTTTGTCACAAATATTTGTGCTCGGGTGGGAATCGAACCCCCGACCTACCGCAGCCGGTAGTTTTACCAATATGCCACGAGGCCCGTCAAATGTGTTAAGGTAGTAGGTAGTAGCAGGCAAGCCTTCCTTCGTCTTTCTCTCTCTCTCCCTACACTTTACAGCTAGTTCAGATACAAAATACCACAGCCACTTAATATAGCATTCAGCTAGTGATGTCTTCCTGTGCACGCAAAGTTTTGGTTTATGTAGATTGATAACGAGGAATTAGTGTCCTTTTAACTTTTAATAAAGTAATATATTATTTTATATAACTGGGACGCCATTTACACGGCACTAATTAATTTTCTAAGTTATGCAACTAACGCTTTTGTTATGCTATACTAGACAATGGTTATTAATATTTTTGTAACTTAATGCTTTTCCTACTCAAAAATATAGACAGCGGCTGTTACGCCTCGATTCTTTTACTGCCAAAGTGGAACCTATTGCAGACCTGCATCTATATTTATCACACTTGATTTTCGAAGAGTCATTACTGCGAGGATTCGATCCCACGACTTTTTGATTCAGAAGTAGGATGACCGAATACCATACTACTGATAAGTTTTACATCATTACATAGTATAAAAAAGTCAATTTCCGCTGTCTGTCCACATGCTTACATCTTTAAAACTACGCAACGGATTTTGATGCGGTTTTTTATAATAGTTAGAGGATGCCAACGGGGTGATTTTGATCTATAATTAATATATGATGTTGCAAAAAAATGATAATTTTCGAGATTTAGCACTTTACTTGCAAACGCTGACTAAACCCTAAGTGATAGATCAAAACAATGTTCTAAATTATTAAACACCTTCAGAAGGTCTACAAAAAAGTCCACGATATGTCTATCTCTTAGGGATAACCCACAATGACCATTTTTATTTTTTTTGTTTTTACGAGAAATAATGGCTTATTTACGAAGCGATTTTAAACATTACAGCATTAATTTTTATCCAATTAAGAGTCTTAAATAGATTGTGCATCTAATATAGATGATTCTGGCCCTTTAAAGCGTGCAATTTAAACAAATATTTTCGAAGATATTGCAGTATTGACATAGCGGGACAGCAGTTAAAGCCCACACAAATTAAACCTCATGATATCCAAAATTTACTCATTTACTACTTTTGATGCGGAACAAAGTTCGCCTTGCCAGCTAGTATAATATATAGAAAAACATAATACTAATATAGTAACAATAACTCAGTATTTATTGCAATAAGCTTTTTTCATTTTTTTAACATGGAAACAGTATTCGATGATAAATCAGTTTGTCTGTCGGAGGAATAACGGGGACCGACCCCCAATACCCGGTTTGCGGAAACAGAAGGTCTATGCTGTTCAATCAATCTTATCATTTCATTTTTAGTAACTGACAGTCTTAATACGTCAAACTTTAAAATCTACGCTAAATTTTGATACTTGAGGCCATTAACTTAGAAGAAAAAACTTAATGTTTTTAGTTTTAGGTTTTATATAAGAAATGAAAATGTGTAGTCTCGGTGTAAGGTAGATTCAGCACCTTGCGTCTAAATAAAAAAAAATCTCTGGTTCGAATCCTGACCAATGTCTTTTTGAATTATGTACCGTACCGGGCATAATAGTTTTGGTCAGCTATTACATTTTTTATATAAAAAAACATAGAGTTCTGGCACTTGTTTTTTACGTAAATTTTGCTTTGTTTTACGTAATTCAAAATTACTACATATAACGTTTTTAGAGTGTGTGTTGTTTGTATATTTCCTTGGCATAGCCTGCAATTTAAACTACTATAAGAATTTTAGTATAAAAGGTAGATTTAGATCTTACTATGGCAATGACGTATATTATTTTACAATATTACCACGAGTACAAAATACCGCAATTTTTGCATTGTCGGATAAATAACATTATATCTTTGCTCATTTAGAAAGCTTTAATATATTAACTATTTTCATAAAACGAACAATACAATACAAAAAAATAATATGTTGGTAAACATTAGCTATTGAAATCCTACGAAGCCTATACCCAAATACTACAGTTACACAAACGTCCATTAAATGATTTCATTGTAATAAATACAAGGGGAAAAGGGTACAGAGCCCTTAATCAACTTAAAACAAAGATGAAGTTCTACAAATATATAAAATAATGAAACAATAGCCTCGCTGAGGTTTTGCTGAAAGCCTTGTTTTCTTTCATCCGAAGCAAACTTCACACATTTATTGCTACGTTTAGAGGGCTTGTAATATAATCAAAGATAAAATGAGCATTGTAAGCTTTGTGGAAGTTAATACAGATACAGAGTATTTCTTTAAGCTTCGAAAAAAAAAGTGGTGGCGCCACGGGTAACTAGTAAACTCTCCTTATAAATAAATATTTATAATGGTTTAAACTATAGTTTCGAGTCAAAAAACTTTGCAACAGTGAAAATATCGTGTAATACTTATGTGACAGTGTTATACAGTGTTAAATAGTGCTAATAAACAACATTTAGAGAAATGTAAATGTGTAAAAAAAAATTGGATCTCCATTGTGTCCATTAGCCAAACAATAACAATACTAAATATTTTATCATCTTAAAAACCTCACATTTACTCATAATTATTTTAAAGTTCCGTTAATTAAGTCAAATAAGTCCTATTTGGATAGAATATACCAATAAAAAAGTTCTTCGTGTTGTGAACAACTTTTTTACAGTTACCCGCCTTTCATTTTTATAAATTGATTATAAATTGATTATATAAAATTAACGGTCTTTAATGTGCTCATTTTTATTTATTTACTTGTTCGTTACCACTATTATTTCTTTAATAACCAAGAGAATAGTGAGACAACAATTCTCCGAGCAAATATAAGTAAACATTATGAATTTCTTTGAAAATATAACTTTGCGAAGAAAACGTACACAATCATTGACAGATACATCATTAAATGAGACTAGCGTGAACTTGACTATGTTAGATAGCAGCACCAATAGTTTACCTAATATTTCCGACGACCATAGCGACGAAATATTGGAATTAAAGCGCCAAATAGATAAATTAAATTTGGAACTTTGTGTAGCTCATGAAGAAATAAATAGACTATCTATAGAAAACATAGGTTTGAAGAAGACAGTTAGCGATGTAACAAACAAGTATGAAATTATAAAGAAGGCTAGTAAAAAAATTTCACATCAGGTATTAAGTACACCGAATTCAAAATGTTCTAAAACAACAACCCCAAGCAAAAGTACATTATTGTTAAACCAAAAGCAGGCTAGTACATCACACACAACATCAACAAAACAAAGTGTTGCTTCTCAAACGACACCACAAATAACTCCACGTCGTGAAGTACAGCAACCCCATAAAAGACATAAATTGTGCATCATCAGTAGCAACAAAACAAATAAAATATTAAAAATAGCTGAAGCAACGTTCCCTAATCTGCAAATATGCCATTATCTCTCACCAAACTGTGGAATGCAACAGCTTACCAGTAATTTAGAGACAAAACTTAGTGACTACACACTACTTGACTATTGTATTATTATGATAGGCCCTGAAGATTTTTTAAACACACAAAATTATCATGAATTGGTTGTTAATATTCGACAAACTATCCTACAGTTACAACACACAAATATTATACTTTGCCTCCCCACCTATAGAATAGGCGACTACAATAAAATGTTTAATTGGAGAATTGAAAATTTTAACAATTTGCTTTTCCTTGACATGTACACTTATAATTATGCTTTTGTTTTTGACTCTAATTTAGGACTATCATATGATTATAAAATGTTTTTAAGACATGGTGGCAGAATTAATAATTTTGGCATGAAAATAGTCTTTGACAACTTAAAAAGCTACATAAATGAATTAATACACACAAATTACAAATCACCTGACATAGAATGTAACGATGAGAAAATTAAAAGCATAGAAGGTAACAGTGAAGATGTCCATAAAATAGTAAATAAAACACTTAATATAGGTAGCAAAAAACTTTTTCGGGAATGATAAGTTCTATATTCTCCATCAAAATATAGCAGGCCTATTGACCAAGTCTGATGATCTATCTATATGCTTAAATGAACTATCAGAAAAATATATAAATGTGGACGTCATTTGTATTATTCAACACTTCATTATGTCTGGTTTTGAATCACATCTGTATATACCTAACTATCAATTAGCTGCTTGTTACAGTAGACCTAACAGTAAGAGAGGTGGAACTTGTATCCTTGTAATAAAAGGACATTTATACAAAGAGTTGAGTGATATTGCTGAATTATCCCAGTTAGGCGTATTTGAGTGTTGTGGAGTGGAATTAACTTACAAAAAAACAGTTATCATCTGTATTTACAGAACACTGAAACCACAGAATTTAGTTATATTTTTTCGTAAACTTGAGCAATTACTTATGAAAATAAGCAATAAACGCTGTGAAAATATAATTATAGCAGGTGACTTAAATATTGATACTTTGAAAAATAATAACTTGACATTACAGTTTAAATGTTTACTATTAAATTTTAACTTAAAACTGGCTTTTGAAAAACCTACACGATTGAAGAGCAGAACCTGCATAGATAATATAGCACACAATTTTCCAAAACAGTGTAGTAATATTATAATAGAATTTCAACTTTCGGACCACACTGCTCAACTACTAGAGTGTCCAATTAGGAATAGATCTACTTTAATGTATTGGTATAAGAAGCAACGAGACTACACAAAGGATAATATACTCAAATTTAAAAATTGTTTAATGAACTTGTCCTTTGCTGATATATATAAAACTAATGACCCAAATATTGCATATAAAAGCTTTATTGACTTATATAAGCTATTCTACGATCTATGCTTCCCTATAAAATTTGTGCGAACTAGAATTAATAGAAAACCTACTTGGATATCTCGTGGTATTAAGGTATGCACTAGAAAAAAAGACAACTCCTATGGGCCTACCACAATAATCGCACTCAAAGTAATCTCTCTAAGTACAAGACTTATGCAAAGTTACTGAAAAGAATAATAATTTTGACCAAGCGAGCTCAAAATTCCTATAAAATAAAAACTTCTGAAAATAAAAGTAAAGCTACTTGGCAAATAATTAATTATAATAAAATAAATGGGCTTAAAAATGACGTTCAAAACCTGTGCATTGATGACAAAGTTATATCTGACCCTGTTGATATTGTTAACGCCTTTAATGATTATTTTGTTGATAAAGTTGGAAAAATTTCAGACTCAGTAAATCAAGTTAATACTCGAATAGAATAGAAGCGAGATTCGATGTACATGAATCCATGCCTACCCATTGATATTCTTAATATAATAAAGGGGCTCAAAAATACAAATAGTGTGTAGTGGACAAGATGAGGTAGCTACGAAAATTTTAAAATCAATTGCTCTATCGATATGCGATCATTTCAGTCACATTTTGAATATGTGCATTAGTAACGGTATTCATCCACAGGAGTTAAAAATATCTGTAGTTAAGCCAATTTATAAAAAAGAAAATAAAGCACTAGTGCAAAATTATAGGCCTATCGCACTTATATCAGTGCTCTCGAAAGTATTTGAAAAGTATTTATGTCGTCAACTCTACAACTACTTTGAAAATAATAATCTTTTCTGTCGGGAGCAGAAAGGTTTTAGAAAAAACATGACCATCAATATGGCAATATATGATTTTTTACACAATATCATGTTAAATATGGATAAAAATATTCCAGTATGTACTGCTTTTTGTGATATGACTCAAGCTTTTGACTATATGAACTTTAATATACTCAAAAGTAAGCTGGAATGCTACGGTATAAGGGGAAACGTTTCAAAACTATTAATATCCTATCTAACTAATAGAAAACAAGTAACTGTCATATCAATGCTTGACATTAATTGTAATAAAGAGATAACTTACACTTCAAGAGAACGTAGTATATTATGCGGAGTTCCTCAGGGAAGTGTTCTTGGCCCGCTTTTATTTTTAATATACATAAATGACATGCCTAAATTAATATCACAACATATGACTCTTTTTGCTGATGATAGTACAATTACTGTAGCCTGCAATGATCCAAACAACTATGAAAATGACATCAATTACTCATTAAATTCCATTATTTCATGGTTAAACAATAATAATTTAAGAATTAATTTAAATAAAACCAATTTAATACACTTCAGTCAACGAATAAATAATTTATCTAATATAAAAGTCCACTTTGAAAATCAAACAATACATGAAGTAAATGTAACTAAATATCTGGGGCTGCAGATTGATAAGAAATTAAACTGGAAAATTCATATTGATTATATCAGTAAGAAAATAAGCTCGTCCTCATATGCTCTGAGCAGACTTGCTCGTACAGTCAATATAGAGACGTTACTTATTGCATACCATGGACTGGTGGCATCCGCTCTAAGATACGGAATAATATTCTGGGGCAATTCAACCGATAAAGCCATTGTATTTAAAATGCACAAAAGGTGTATACGTGCGATGTTTAATATAAAGATTCCTGATAGCTGCGCACCATTTTTTAAGAAACATAAAATATTAACCTTGCCATCAATGTATATTTTGGAGGTCTGTGTGTTCGTTAGAATGAATTCCAATTTGTTTCCCCGTCTATCAGATGTTTCTAAGCGTAACAGACGGGACAATTTTAGATTGTGTATGCACAAAAGTAGAACTACTCTGATGGCGAAAAGTGTATTCTGTATGGCACCAATCATTTATAATAAAATTCCCAATGTTTACACAGAATTAAATACTACATTATTCGTAAAAAAGCTTAGAGAAGTATTAATTCAAAGGGCCTATTATAATATTATATTAATGATTTTTTGAAAGACACTTTGTAATTTTCTGACTCTGACGTAATTATGGACTAGAAAAATTGATTCTTCTTTTAACGTATATATTGACTTTATTTTTCACATATTTGTATTTGACATAAGTTAGACATATGCATTTTAATTTACTTTTTATTAATGTTAATATTTGTAAAAATTAGCACCAAGTCTATTTGTACTACACATGTTTTGAACAAATAAATGAATTTGAATTTGAATTAAATTACAGTGGTAGAGCCAAGCAGTTCGCTGCATGAATCGGCCGGCTCGACTGGTGAAATACCACGACCTCTCAGAAGATCGACGTAAAGTGGATCATGCCGCGTTTCGTTCGGTGAGAGAGGTACCCGGAGGCCCACCCCCCTTCCCCATTCTTTCCTTTCCCCTATCCCCTAAAGGTCGGCAACGCAACAGTAACACTATATGTGTTGCTGGTGTCTATGGGCGGCGTTGGTTGCTTACCATCAGGTGACACGCCTGCTCGTTTGCCCTCCTATCCCATAAAAAAAGCTATCTTAATCACTAGCACCAGCACACGAATTTGTTCGTGCAAGAAAATACTGTACTGCTTTCCCCTTATCGAAATATTGATAAAAACAGAACAGAGGCTTTCTTTTTAGTGCGTTATTTGATGTTATATTTTTTTAAATGTTATAATTAATTGTTAATCTAGTGTTGTTGAATATATTTACTATAAATATTTTGTATATCTCTAATTTGTATTGTTTTCTTCTGATTTCAAGAGAACTTCAATGGAACTACGGAAACTGTATGATTTTTTAATCTAGTTTCAGAGATTCCCAATTTTCCCATGATAGAAGAAAGGGTCTCCTGCGGTATAAAACTATATATATATATATATCAAGTTCTATAACTTTAGAATATTTAACCTCAAAATTTTATAAAATATTATCTTACCAGTGAAAATTGTAATAATTTTTCTTATTATTAAATGGTTTTTCTTCATGTATACATTATCTCTCTTTAGTTCATTCATATTAACTTATTAAATAAACAAATATTACACTAGCACTCACTTGTACACCTATACACATATACGGTACATTTTCTGTAATAATACGAGCAAAGAACCCATAACCTGTTGTTGTTCAGAGGTATTCCAACTATGTAATATTATTACACACACCTATTAGGAATTCCTTCAGTATGACATCAAATTACGACACAGTGTCTATGTTAGACTGTTATATATTGGAAATGTACCCCTTATTCCTTACCCAGCTCCTATTATCCTCCCCTATGCAAAAACAGTTCAACTCGCAAAAGTGCCATATCAGCAGCACAGCTTCGCATCCAAACCCAGCTCTCACTAGAGTCAGTCGCTCTCCATCCTCCGTCGCGAAGACTCATTTTCTATGTCTAATCATATTATTAGTGTGTAATTTCTATATCCATATGTGTGACAATTTAAATGTGTAATTTCTATATCCATATGTGTAATAAGTTAAATAGTTAATTTCTACGTCTAAATGTGTAACAACTCATTAATATAAATTAATTAAGTTTCATTCATTTCTTTTATTTTTAAATAAACTCAGTGTAATTAAAAAAGTTTTTTTTTTAAAACTTAATTTTACGCGTCCCGCGTAACATTGGTGGCAGCGCAAAAGGGATTGAAAAATCCAGGAATCGTCTCCGCGAACTATTTTCAAGTTTCGAATCTGTTTCGTTTGTGTTCGAATTCCAAGGCCGTTGAGCTATCCTCACGGCCCCTACAGACACATCACACCAGCACCGCCGTCGTGTAGCATCCAGTCTACTGTGCAGGGGTGCACAATGTTCCAGGTTATTTTCGCCGCGATCCTGTAAGTCAATTCTGTTACAACTATCTTTCTAACTCCAGTGATAAAGTGTTGAGTGTTTGTGCTGAAAAATCTATACGCCGTGAGTGAATATACACGGTCAAAATATCGAAATTCATACATACAGTTACATAGTAATTCTAAAACAATCTACAAGGAACAACTTCGATTTCTACGAAACCTCCACTGTGTCGCGGCCAGTGAGACTAAACAATCCTTATCTTTTCCGGTGACGGCTGTACAACACCGGACTAAGAACGTTATAGTTATTATTTTATTGTGTTCTATAATTCATTTATTTTATTTTGTGCTTCTTTTATTTTACAAATCGTATTTTATATGTGTGTATTCTAGGTTTTTGTTTTTGTGTATTTTGTTTATCTTCTTTTTTATACAAAATGAGTAAATCAGAAAAAGAGGAAAATCCGTCAATCCACATTGACTTAAATAGTTTATTTAAATTCATAAAGCCATATAGCGGTGATAAGCAGACGCTAAACGCGTTTATTTCAAATTGCAACAATGCCTATGAACTTGCGAGCGCCGAACAAAAACAAATTTTATTTCGGTATATGCTCAGCCAACTACAAGGCAAAGCGGAAATTGCCAGTTCTATAAAAAATTTTACAAATTGGGACCAACTAAAAAACTTCCTTAAATCCCAATTCTCAGACATAAAACATTATTCACATTTATTGGCCGAATTACAAGATTGTAAACAAAACTCAAACGAGGCAGTCAGCCAATTCGGCCTTCGTATCGAGGACATCCTGTCCCAATTACTCACCGAGATAGTACTCACCAAGGCCAAAGAAGCCCCGGGCCGCACCGCAGCGATGGAAGACCTGGCCCTCCATCATTTCCTGATAGGTTTGACCCCGCGAATATCAAACATAGTCAGATGCAAATCACCAAAAAACTTAAACGAGGCTATCAATTTTGCCGCGTCTGAGGAAAAAATCCAGAAACTTATGTACAAAAGACACATACCTAGTGTCAATCCGCCGAATCCACAGCGCCGAATTAGCGAATATCCTAAACCTATAAATATAAATAACGTTAGAACTCAAGGGCAATCTGACAAAACATGTAGATACTGTAAAAACGTAGGGCATCTAATAGAAGAATGTAGAAAACGCGAATACAACAATAATCGTGCAAAAGCCCTACAAAACAGTAATCGCTTCAACAATTCTTTTACAAATACTTCTCGTTATGCAGAACGTCAGCAATCACGCGTAAATATAGTAAATGGGGACCCTAATCCCTCTCTAGATCGTGGACATGACCAATCTGTTCAAAATGAACATTTAAACGAATAAAGGGCTCACGAAGGTGCCTCGTGAGACCCCAGTACCAAATCTCAACACAGCCTAACAACAACGGCACCCGCTCTGTATCCTTCAAATCCACTAAATTTATGGAAAAACCGAAACCATATACATCGGCTGTGTCTCGAGTTACACAACAGGGTAACCAGCCCCAAATAGGAAACTCACCCTCTGTATCCTCTGAATCTACCAAATTCCTAGCGAATCGAAAATCATATGCATTAGCTGCATCTCGAGTTACACGACAGGGTAACCAGCCCCAAATAGGAAACTCACCCTCTGTATCCTCTGAATCTACCAAATTCCTAGCGAATCGAAAATCATATGCATCAGCTGTATCTCGAGTTACACAACAGGGTAACCAGCCCCAAATAGGAAACTCACTCTCTGCATCCTCTGAATCCACTGCATCCTCCTTGCTTACCAAATCCTCTGAATCTACTAAACCCACTGAATCTACTAAACCCACTGAATCTGACATACTAACAAACTCTTCTACTCATACTTACCACAAACGCCAACCAACCATGTATCCCTCCAAATCCACTGTTTCTAAACAAAATTTATTTCATGCAACTCCTGTAACAAGTGACAGTCATAAGAACAAAATCTACGAAATTTCTCTGAATTCCACAAAGCGATACTTACCTTATGTTATCCTTAGCACCCAAGTGAATGACCGCGATCTCACCTTCCTTGTTGACACTGGATCCTGCGTTAGCTTAATAAAAGAAGCCGCAATTAAGTTCACTCCCGTTCTGAGCAAAGAAATCATTCAATTAAAAGGTATAAATACTAGCGAAGAAACTATACCTACCATAGGTCATTTTCAGTTAAAATTATTCGCCAAACTTCACACGGATTTAGCATATCGATTCCATGTTATTAAAAACATCGATTTAAATTATGATGGTATAATTGGGACCGACCTCCTTAACGACTTAAATGGCATCATCGATTATAATCATAATTCCTTACAAATTCGCCATATCTCTATAAGATTAAAATATTGTCAACCGATATACAACATCGCGCCACGATCTGAAACCATTATAGAATGCACAGTCAATAATCCTAAATGTCGAGTCGGTGTAGTCATAGATCAACACATATCAGACTCGCTCTTGGTAGCGAATTGTATCGTTGCTGTCAAAGACAATAACAGAGTGAATATATCAGTAGTTAATACATCAGAAAAGGCGGTCAAGATAAACTCTGACATCAAAATAAAACTTCAACCTCTCGCATCCCAATCCTTCCAAATTCATTCCATTCCCGAATACTCCGAATCCTCCACAACACGAAGAAACGAAGTTCTAAACCTTTTACGAACAAATCACCTTAACGACGAAGAAAAACGTAGCCTACTAGACGTCTGTAGTAAATACTCAGATATTTTCCATTTGCCCAACGATAAGTTGTCTACCACAGATCTATTAAAACATGATATAAACACTTCTACATCAGAGCCTATAAACGTAAAATCATACCGTTTCCCGGAAATACATAAAAGAGAAGTTGAAACACAAATGGCTAAAATGCTTAGCCAAGATATAATAAAACCTTCTGTCTCGCCCTGGTCATTTCCCATTTGGATAGTCCCAAAAAAAATAGACTCCTCCGGCCAGAAGAAATGGCGCATTGTAATTGATTATAGGAAATTAAACGACATCACTATCGGAGAAAGTTACCCAATTCCACAAATTAGCGAAATACTAGACCAATTAGGACAAAGTAAATACTTCTCTACGCTCGATTTATGTTCCGGATTCCATCAAATTGCTATTTCAGAAAAGGACACTCCCAAAACTGCTTTCACCGTCCCACAGGGGCATTTTGAGTTTAAACGCATGCCGTTCGGACTCAAAAATGCTCCCGCAACTTTCCAACGCTTGATGAATACAGCGTTAGCCGGCCTTCAGGGAATTCATTGTTATGTCTACTTAGATGATATCGTTATCTATAGTCAAGATCTAGTAAACCATTGCGACAAATTATCAAAAATATTCGAAAGATTACGTAAATATAACCTAAAACTCCAACCCGACAAATGCGAGTTTCTCCGCAAGGAAGTCGCATATCTCGGGCACATCATAAGCGACGAAGGCGTTAGCCCAAATCCCGATAAGATTAAAGCAGTTACCCATTTTCCAATTCCTAAATGTCCGAAAGACGTGAAGTCTTTTCTCGGTCTCGTGTCGTACTATCGACGGTTCATACCTGAATTTTCGAAAATCGCAAAACCTCTAACGACATTATTGAAAAAAGACGTCGTTTTCCACTGGTCCAACGAACATCAACTATCACTCGACGAACTTAAAGAAAAACTAGTATCCGCTCCTGTTCTAATATATCCAAATTTTTCCGAACCCTTCATACTTACCTGTGACGCGTCAAATTTTGCTATATCTGCCATACTTTCCCAAGGCGAAATCGGTAAGGATCGCCCAATAGCATACGCCTCAAGAACCTTAAATAAAGCAGAAACCAATTATTCAACAACTGAGAAAGAGTGTCTAGCTATTGTGTTTGGCACTAAAACATTTAGACCTTATCTATATGGCCACAAGTTCACTATTGTCACTGATCATAGACCCCTAAAGTGGCTGTTCAATTGCAAAGACCCAGGCTCCCGATTAGTGAGATGGCGTCTCAAGCTCGAAGAATTCGACTACAAGATCGAATATAAACGAGGTAAAATCAATAGTAACGCTGATGCCTTGTCCCGTTTTCCCGTAAACCCTATAAAGCAATCCGAAAATAATCCCATTCCTTCCACCTCTAGAGATGACGCCCCTTATACTTCTCCTGCGTTTAGCCCGATAACCCTAGAAGATCTAGACATTCCAATACCCTCTATTCCATTAGACTCAGACGATATACCATCAGTTGACTTACTTGATAATGACGATCCGATACCTGAAATCTCAGAATCCGAAACTATAGACAAATCACCTGAACACTCAAATTCTCCTTCTAATCCTGCCAACATTGATGACACTGTCCAAAACCCGATCCTACCTTCTGTTACTCCCACTGTTCCTGAAGATAACTACAGAAATTTCCTAAAAACCACATCTAACCACAAATTCAATTGTAACACAATTATCATCGAGCATAATGACAGCATCCTGAAAAGTGACTGTAAATGCATTATTATACCCACATCAATCGATCTCGATCATTCAAACCCATACGTAGAGGAAATACTTAGCGAAATCGATAACCTTCAGATCCTTCTAGATAAAGAAAGAACTTTATGTACAACACTTTCAACAACTCTAAAGAAAAAGAAAATACATTTTTTATTTACCAAACTATACCACTTCAATAGTAGTACTTATGAAGATATATTCAAATGCCTACTACATCTCAAAGCTGAACTACTTCAAAATCCAGATGATTCAAATAGTGGCGTAGCCATTACTGATTTCCAAAATCCTTTCGACAAACTTTCATGGATAAAATTATACAATATGTTCTGCTACATTTTCAATGACACCTTAATCCCCATTCATATCTATCACAACTCTATTATTTTTCCAACCCCTTCTGAAATTCCCAAGATACTACGCGAGAATCACGACATACCCATAGCTGGACATCTCGGAACAGTACGTATGTATAACCGCATCAGAGAACGATATTACTGGCAATGTATGCGCAGCGACATCGAAACATACGTAAAAAACTGCACGCTCTGTCAGAGCAATAAAGCTTTCCGACAGATAAATAGATCTCCAATGCAAATTACAACCACCTCTACAAAACCATTTGAGCGCCTCAGTCTAGATGTTGTAGGTCCACTTCCGGAAGCTGGACAACGACAACTCAAATTCATAGTAACCCTTCAAGATGACCTCACCAAATTCTCGTTTGCTTATCCCGTCTCAAATATAACTGCTGAAGAAACATGCGAGTGCCTGGTCCACTTTATTTCAATTTTCGGTATTCCAAAATCTATTTTAACTGACCAAGGCACCAACTTTACAGCAGATTTATTCAAAAAGACATGCGATTTCTTAAAAATAAAACAGTTATGGGCTTCGCCATATCACCCACAGACACAAGGCGCATTAGAACGCAGCCACTCCACTCTCAAGGAGTACTTGAAGTCCTACGTGAACGAAAACCATTCTGATTGGCACAAATATGTATACACGGCAATGTTAGCTTATAACACGTCTATCCATTCTACCACAAACTTTAGCCCATATGAACTTCTTTTCGGACAAAAACCATTTATTCCTGACTCCGTTTATGAGTTAAAATCAGACTTAACCTACCCAGAATATATTAAAGCCTTACATCATCGCTTGAAACTCTCACGAGAGAAAGCCATAGAATACATAATCAAATCAAAGGAAAGATCCAAAGAATATTACGATGCCCGCTCCCGTCACGTTCAATACAAAGTCGGAGATTATGTATATCTCAAAAATCACTTACGACTTCGCAAGGCCCTATCACCGATATGGAAGGGTCCATACAAGGTTGTCAAAATTAATGGTAGAAATACATTAACCTTACTCATAAACAGACGTCATGTAACTCATCATTACGATGAGGTAAAATTAGCAAGCAGATCAGAATCCTAATTCTACTTAACGTCATATTAATTTTAATTTCTATTCCCTAATACTTAGTTACATTTCATTCCAGTATTTTTACACCAACTATACTGGGTCAAGAATTCATCGAGCCTATGAAGGATAAACCTGGAATATTCTTCGACCCTCTCGGTTCATTAAGTCTAGTAAATAATTACCTTAGTATAATTATTCCCTACGATATATCTTTTATAAGTTCACATATTGATAGTATTTACCAATTTCTAAACAAATCAATGCTACTCTGTGAAGGTAGTTTAGTTATAGACAACGTAGAATGTAATAATATATTTAAGCCATTATATACCCGACTAAGCGATATAATCCACGATAATGAGGCCATATCCCATCTCACTACTCACCGTTTTTCTAAGCGATCCGCCCTACTAGGTTTTGTCGGTACCCTTTCTAAAAAGCTATTCGGCACTATGGACGAAGACGACGCAATCCGTTATGATAATGCAATTAAAGAAGTTGAAGTAGATGAAAAGAAAATAGCTCTTCTAATGAAAGATCACATTCTAGTAACCACCTCAACTCTAAAATCAGTCAATAAAACCATAAACGATATAATTTTAAATGAAGCACACTTAAAAAATGCTGTAAATGCCCTCTCTGAAAACATCGCTAATTTAACCCTTGTTTCTGAAGAAATAGGATTAAGATCCCGCATATTAGAACTAATTTCAATGATAGAGTCTAGTCTACTAACATTATCTTTCAAAGTCGAAGACACTGTTAACTCCATAATGTTTAGTAAATCTAATATCCTATACCCTACCATTCTTACTCCTAAAGAATTATACTCTGAATTACTCAACAATTATAGATTTCTACCACATTCTGAACAACTGCCAGTCCTCCTGAGCCTTGAGAATATGCACACTATCCTGAATGTATCTGAAATATCCTGCTATTTCAATCGAGAACGAATAGTCCTCACCATTAAAATTCCTCTAGTCGACACCATGATCTTGAACCTTTACCATAACTTACCTTCTCCAGTACCGCATGACGACGATAACCCCATATCATATGTAACCATCATCCCTTCTTCTAAGTATCTAGGCATTAGTAGAGATAGATCCGTGTATTCAAAATTGGACAATTTAGAATCATGCAAAATCATCAATAATAATCATTACCTTTGCGGAATCTCAGCTACATATTCACCTCAAGTTACTCCTTCATGTGAAACAGAAATAATTACTAAAATACTTACCAGAATCCCGACCATGTGTGAAGTCAAATTCATGCACGGACAGTTAAATATCTGGCAACCGCTCCGTAATAACCGATGGCTATATGTTACATCTGAAAAATCTAGGTTAAACATAATTTGTAATGAATCTCAATCCTATGAGATACATATTCACGGAAATGGAATACTATCATTACCTCCTAAATGTATTGCCTATTATAGAGACACCCGTCTGGTGTCTCAAAATAGTTATAAGTTAGAATTAAGACAAATTGTATCTAATTATAATATACTTAATGATTCATGTTGCGATGTTCTGAAATATAATGTTATATCTCCTCATTTACCTAAATTGAATTTGAAAAATGTAAACTTAGACTCCATAGCCTTCGATAATCCAGAAATGTTAAAAGAACTAACTGACATTGTAAATAAGCCGAATACAGTTATATACCAAGACCATTATCCTAGTACTATTCTAGCCATAAGTATTGTAGTTATAATAATTATAATGTACATAGTTTGTAAGATTAGTTTACGCAGTTATATGTTAAAGAGAAATTCCCATGATCCCAATCCAACCCCTGAATCGATTGACGAAATCGAACAAGCCGAGACTATCTCTCTCCCTACACTCCGAGTTGGTTGAACGTATAATATAACGCTCATTTACCGTAAACTCACTCGAAAAGTATAGTTTACTCTAAATCGGGGGGCTGTTATATATTGGAAATGTACCCCTTATTCCTTACCCAGCTCCTATTATCCTCCCCTATGCAAAAACAGTTCAACTCGCAAAAGTGCCATATCAGCAGCACAGCTTCGCATCCAAACCCAGCTCTCACTAGAGTCAGTCGCTCTCCATCCTCCGTCGCGAAGACTCATTTTCTATGTCTAATCATATTATTAGTGTGTAATTTCTATATCCATATGTGTGACAATTTAAATGTGTAATTTCTATATCCATATGTGTAATAAGTTAAATAGTTAATTTCTACGTCTAAATGTGTAACAACTCATTAATATAAATTAATTAAGTTTCATTCATTTCTTTTATTTTTAAATAAACTCAGTGTAATTAAATAAGTTTTTTTTTTAAAACTTAATTTTACGCGTCCCGCGTAACAAGACGTTCAGTGTGTACCTGTCGTGGTAGGTACTGTTAGCTGTGACAACATAGTGTAGTGTCCTCGTGGCTCCATCTGGTGGTACACATCAGACACATACGTTCAGCGATTTGCTCCTCATGGATAGAGTCCTCTGTTTGACGACACTTATGTTCCACAATGACTTAGTTGTGTGGAGTATTTGAGTACACAGGACCGCGTCAAGTTCTCAAAACTAATATTTAACTTAGTTACGTCTTTATCGAGATATTATTAATGTATTAAATTAAGTAGTAAATGTAATGTGTTTTTGACAGTGGTAGAGCCAAGTAGTTCGCTGCATGAATGGGTCGGCTCGACCGGTGAAATACCACGACCTCTCAGAAGACCGACGTAAAGTGGCTCATGCCACGTTTCGTTCGGTGAGAGAGGTACCCGGAGGCCCACCCCCTTCCCCATGCTTTCCTATCCCCTATCCCTTAAAGGTCGGCAACACAACAGTAACACTATATGTGTTGCTGGTGTCTATGTTCGGCGTTGGTTGCTTATCATCAGGTGACACGCCTGCTCGTTTGCCCTCCTACCTCATAAAAAAAAAGTTATTTTATGACGCTATTGTTTTCATAACTCCTTATTAACCGGAATTGTGTTTTAATGACTTATTAATATTCTCATCATATTCATGATCTGTATTAGTTTTACTTTATCTAGTAGTAGTATCTAGTATATAACTTAACGTTCCATACGGGATTGGCACAAAGAATAGAGCACCTTAAGTTGCCTTAAGGTTCAGCAACTTTCACACCTCACCAGATTTTTCGACTTTCGTAACTTTAACGTACAAATACAAAATAAGTATTACGCATTTGGACTCAAAATATTCAAAGTGAGAAGTTGAACCGCAAGACAAATGAGTCAGAAATGTCTACTTGCTTAAGAAATTTAATTTTCCATTTTCTGAACAAAAATATTGAAAAGATTAATAATATATGAACGATTAATAATATATAAATGGTTCTATGAAAAATACAATGGTAAGAATTTTAAAAATTATTTTTACTTTTTTTAAATGAAAGACAATAAGCTCCTTAATCAATCGTCGAATCATTATTTAGTATAGCTCTTGATGATACAAATAGAAGTATAGAACTAGATAATTTACAAGGAATACAATTTCACTATTTCCGTTAAATCGTCTAAAGAGTACCAAGTTTTTCGCCGCCGCCGTATTTCATACTGGGTGTTAATAAAAACTGGAGTAAGTGAAAACTATTATTTTCACATTAAGCGCAAGTACCGAACAGTTTTTGTAGTTTTTCCTTCACTAATGACATGATCGCGATAAAGACACAAAAAAACCAAAATCTCAAGCGGCACAAATACAGAAACCTTGTAGGTGATTATGTATTTGAGCCGTTTGGGGTTGAGACTTTGGGGACATGGGGTCCGAGTGCTCGTGTACAAAGATCTTGCAAAGAGGCTGATCGAAGCCTCTCGCGACCAAAGGGCTGGTCTATTCTTCGCACAGAGGATTAGCATTGCCATTCAGCGTGGCAATGCGGCCAGTCTTCTGGGCACGCTGCCAGAAGACCGAGATGCGGAGAAATTTGATTTCAGGTAGTTTTTTAATTGTATATATTGTAAATAATGTAATTAATTTCTTCTTATTATTGTAAATAAAAAAAAACACTATCTACAAGTATTTCTATATCTACATAACATAGCTGCACGTCTTTTATTACACGAAGGTGTAGGCAGCGGCTGTTAAGCCTCGTCTCGCCGTTATGTTTACGTCCCAAATGGAATAGGTGGCGAACCTATAGCCATACCGGGCACAAAGTTTTCAGTCATCGATATTTATCACACATAACTTTCGAAAATAATTTCGAAAAGTCATTGGTGTGAGCTAGTGTCTGGAATCGAACCCGGACCTTTGGATCAGAAGCCGTGTGCTCGACCACTGTGCCACCGAGACTTTTAGCTATATCTACAAATGAAAATTGGAGTGTCTGTATATAATATTAAAATACACATAGAATTCATGTGAAGATACACGGTAAACTTACTAGAATACCAATTTGTTTTAACATTTTTTATTTCAACAATTTTTTTGCTAAAATAAAAAATGGGCTTTGGGGACTTCGAAAATGCTTTCGATACGATGCGATAGTGCTGTATCTCGGATCCACTACGAGAAATTGTAATCTTCGAAAAGATCAAAAACCTAATAGAGGTCATCTACGGGTGATACTCCCGTAGACTAACTCGGTTAAGACTCGGATGACATACAGATACACAAAGGTGTACGCCAGGTTGTCTCCTTTTGATACCCTTCAATCTAGTTATCTTGTATGGCATTATGTGTGCATTATGGCCACGAACAACATGCACTGTGGTATAGAGTGGGGATTATCACAGATCAACCCTCGGAAGACTGAACCAGTTCTCATATCGCGGCATGCTGTAGAATGGAATCACCAAGAAAAACAGAAAGCCGGCCGTCCTAAGCAGACATGGCAACGGACCATCACTGCAGAAGCGAAGGCCGGGATGACTTAGAGCGAAATAAAACGCGAAGCTCGAGACCGTACGGGCAACGTACTATGGACGACTTCTGCCCCACCTAGGGGACATAAGTCACTGAGGCAAGTTAGTCATTCTGAATCAATAAAAAAAAGTATAAATGGGTTCTATTCCTCAGCGATGACACAAATATTTCATTTAATTTTCTTTATCATTGAAGTATACCAATAAATAAATCCAACACCTTTGGGTATAAAATTCGTATGTATTACGTTCAACAAAAAAATGCCTTGTATTTTAGCTAAAACATTATTAATAATTCACATTCTACACAAAATCGCAACATTCAGCCTCCAGCGCTATTCCCAAGACATATGACTGACGTCTGTATATATGTGTATAATCTGTTTGCTCGTATGTACATTGTAGAGTCAAACAGTCGATAATGCGACAGGAAATGTTTCAAAAGTGTTTACACTGAACACTCGCGAGTCCCGGACTATTCCCAACTGAGTCGAGGAGCTGAGCACTCAAACTGCTCCACTGTACTCCTGTACGCTCGTCTGTTACCAATACAATTCCATTCCATTCGTTCCGATCGCCGGTTCGCGTTTGAGATAAAAATCTAATTTGGTTGAACGCTCGCGTTAACAGTTTCAAGTCAGCGCGTCACATTTGAGATTGGTCGGTGTGATCGCGCGGTGTCACTTTCAGAAGTCAGAAACTAGTATAGACATTGAATTGGGTTCCGTATAACCGAGTTAGTAAACTGTTTGGATGTCGTAAAAAGTTAGGAGCTCCCGTTCGTATAACACAAGAGAGGAATGAATATCTTAGATCGCATCAAAGTTTGACCTCATATTGGAAAAGTAAAAACCGCTATTGACTTCATATCTCTTATTTCATCCAGATATTATTTAACAGTTGTAGAGCCAAGCACTTCGTTGCTTGGATGGCCCGGCTCGACTGGCGAAATATCACGACATCTTAGAATGTCGAAGTATCCGGATGTCCAGTCTTGTTCCTCGTCCCATCACACTCCCAACTCCGATCCCTATCCTGTCTCAAAGACTCTTATGTCCACTAGCCGCGAAAGTTGATTACCACCAGAGGACCCACTTGCTCTTTGCTTGTAGCTCCAAATATTACTTCGGAAAATTCGTTATGAAAACAAAACTATCATCTTTATGATATCAGTATAATTAACGACATCATTCATCAAGCCTTACGACACAATAAGATACGGGAATTTGGAACAATAAGGGTACAAATGAATATATCAGAAATAGAATATTTACTTTATCTCACGAAGAAACACGATACATCATTATAATTAATATGAATTATAAACGTTAATTTGTCAAATCAAAATAATAAATATCTTGTGATTGACAGGTGGGCACACATAATATTGTCACGCCTTATAGTCACGCTTGTGGGGAAAGGCAGTGACGTTTGCTGTCCACAAGCTACAATATTGACACTTTTCTTTCATCTTATCTACAGATACATATTTAATCACTCGAGTCGATTTCGGTTGATACGCATTTTTAAAAGCTTTTATTTAACTTGCACTGTATGTATGTATGTTCGGTGGAATCTTGCAACTCAATTTTGAAGTAGATATCTTCAACCGATTGAGCTGAATTTTTTTTCATTCATTTGAAACAAATCATTTATTTTGTCACGGTGGCTCTTTCTTGGGCTTCTGATAAGTTGATTTTCATGCATTCCTGCAATATTACCATCCAAGCCAAAACCTAGCATAGTTATCACCAACTTGGTCACCATATCATCATTTATCTTCTCTCTCATGCTATTTCCCATTCGATCTAGTGACTTATACTTCTTAGAGAATGTATTTCTACTAATTTTGCCTTACTTTCATAATTCGCATATAAAAATGAAAATATATTTTAAACAAAATAAAATACTTTTTTTTATATGATGTATTTTATTTTATATTTTGCGAAACAACGTAAAAGCAAGATCATTCAAATAATACGCGTAAAAGCTATTAATTAAATAAAACAACAAATTCCGAGAATTGTGCATTAAATTAATTACATTTGCTACATTTACCATTAAGACCGTACAAATCCTTACATTGTTGTGTCGATATGTTATTATCGGGACTCTCATTCATTAGGAAAGTTTTTCCTCAATTTATCACCTAGAATCTGGTTAATTTGCTTCGGTCCTTTGTCGCTAGACTTGTATGTATAAAAATATATATAACACTAAGGATTTATTGGAATTATTGTATTTAATAGTCTCGGTAGCCCAGTGGTCCAGCACACGCTTCTGATCCAGAGGTCCGGGTTCGATTCATGACACTGGCTCACACCAATGGCTTTTCGAAATTATTTTTCGGAAGTTATGTGTGATAAATATCGATGACTGAAAACTTTGTGCCCGGTATGGCAATAGGTTCGCCACCTATTCCATTTCGGACGTAAACATAACGGCGAGACGAGGCTTAACAGCCGCTGCCTACACCTTCGGGTAACAAAAGGCGTGAAGTTTTGTTTATTGTACTATACTTCTTGTTCTGATAGCAAAAATATTACTACTATTGCATGCCTATTTATTTGTACTTACTAAAATGTAATGATAGTTAAATAAGAGGTTTTTAGAGGGTTCCTTTCAAGATAGTATCTACATTCCGCATTAGGTCACCCAAGGCGAATGTGTATTTACTTTTTTTATACGAGTAATTAATTTTTATGTGTGTCTGTTAAAATCTGTGAAAATTTGACGTGTTTTTGAAAGCATACGAAAGAAACGTTGTGATTTTATATTTTTTTATAAATAACTTGGCCAGAATACACACAGCGCAAGTAACTAAGTCATGTTTTATGTTATATTTTTTTTTGTAAATATATTGGGAATTTGGGGATTTGTCTGAACCAAACGTTACTTTTACCAATGCCCCATCAGGCCAATCGTGCAGTTCATCTGTTCAACTAATTCTAGTTATTAGTAAAATCCTGTTATTACTAAATTGCCAAATATAAATAGAATATGAAGGTTACCAATCGAGAGAATTAACACACGTCCCCTCGAGGCATGCAATAATAACCAAACAAATTGATTGCCTGATTGATCAAATATTGATACGTAATAATATTTCCTTATTGATAACTAATATCGTGATTGCTTCAATCACATTATTAATCGATAATGATCACTTATCGATTAGTAGGTCTCCTGGCCACGTCGATAGCAATCAGGTAATAACAGATTCATGGGATGGACAGCTTGTCAATCTATCCATTGTGATTGAACGGGACGAGCATCGTTTGAACGTAGGTATTATTGTATAATAGGTAGTACTGTTGGGATTTTGTAGCTTTACGCCATTAATACTTGTAGATGCAGGCAGTGTCAATTATGCTGTACATTTTGATCTATGTTTTTATCATCAAAAATAATCTATTTTCTCTTTCTGTATATTCCTGTTTAAGACGCTTCTTAATCAAAATGTTCTGGATTCGTATACTAGCTCGCAACTTTGCTCTATCGGAATACTTTTGGAATGTTATGGCAATGATTTCCACAACCTACCATTTGGGTTATAAACGTTCGGTTAGTCGATTTGACTACATATTTAGTTAGAAAAACGTAGAAATAAAAGTAAAAATGTATTTCCAGTCTCTTCCGCATTTTACCTACTGTAAAAACCTTTTCTTGTCACTTAAGCTATTTTATTTTTTTTCCTTGAAGATACACCAAGGTGAATCAGTGGATAACAGAAGGGTATATGAGTTATGACCAGTCCATCGAGAAGACTGTCAGCGTTTTTATTCTCGGTTTCAATTTGATCCGCAGTTCTAAATAAAAGATGTTTTTTGGAGTAATTTATCACCAGAGGAAACTTAATTGGACGGACATCGGACAGACGGTCTTGTGAACAACTTAGATCTAGTCAAGGCAAAGTAACTATATCCATAGAGAAAAAATACCACAGCTGAGTCCCGCTGAGGAAGTGAAAAAAAGTAACATAACAACAACGTAACTTCATGCCTTTTTCCACCCGAAGAGGTAGGCAGTGGCTGTTAAGCCTCGACAAGCCGTTATGTTTACGTCCCAAGCGGAACAGGTGGCGAACCCTTTGCTATACCGGGCACAAAGTTTTAAGTCATCGATATTTATCACACATAACTTTCGAAAAGTCATTGGTGTGTGCCAAGATTCGATCCCGCGACCTCTGGATTCAGAGCCGTGTGCTCGCCCACTGGACCACCGTGACTATTTAAACTAAAACTTATTCTCATCTTTATTTATTTAATAATGGTATACTTTAGGAATACCCATCATTCAGTATTGAGGTTAATGCTGGCTAAAAGTAGGTCTCCATATACTAGTAATGTATCATTCCACTCTATATAACCTGAAACTGTAGAGTATCGCGGTTAAATTAGGCTTAAACTGTGAACAACTTAATTAAAAAGGTACGTACTATAATTGTATACTGGGGCGAGCTCTCGAATACAAAAGGCTGTACTAAATACCAAATTTGAATAAATAGAACCTCGCGGTGGTTTGCTCTTTATAAATATAAAAAAATATTTAAATATAAAAAACATAAAACGTAACTTCACGCCTTTTGTTACCCGAAGGTGTAGGCAGCGGCTGTTAAGCCTCGTCTCGCCGTTATGTTTACGTCCTATATGGAATAAGTGGCGAACCTATTGCCATACTGGGCATAAAGTTTTTCAGTCATCGATATTTATCACACATAACTTCCGAAAACAATTTCGAAAAGTCATTGGTGTGAGCCAGTGTCAGGAATGGAACCCGGGCCTCTGGATCAGAAGCCGTGTGCTCGACCACTGCGCCACCAGACTACAATTTATTATACATATTATACGATATATTAGTTTTTTTTTAATAAGTTCTAGCTTTTTTCTACAAGAAAGTTGATGGCATAGGCAAGTCAAATTTTAACACCGGGATCATGATTATTTATCATACATATGCATACCTTCCAAGAAGGCAGGCAGAAGTAAACCGGAGTCGAACTCATGACTTATTCTAACTAAAAGGGGTGTGCTCGATTCGCAGATCACCAAGTGCACTACTACTTAATAATGTAAAATAGGTTTATTTTTCATGTTTTTTATTTAATGTACTCCATAAATAGAAATGGAAGTTTTAGGAAGTAAAAATATCTATATGTATGGGTGAAAAGCTGGAGGCACTACGGCAAATCACGAGCCTTATATAACACAATAAGTGGTCGTACAAACTGGGTATTCAGGTAAACCACGTTGACCATATCTGTAAAAACTTGCTTGTGAATATTAAGACACACGGTTTTCTAGATTCTAGTTCACATATTGTTATCTAGGAATTATATTAACTACTAGCTGACCCGGCAAACGTTGTCTTGCCGAAAAATAAATTTAAAAAAATAAGGGTTGTTTGTAGGGGGTTGAAAATCTAGGGTTGTTTGTATTTTTGTATCCCGTTTTATAAAAAAAATAAGAAACAGAAATATATCGAAAAATTTAAAAAATTATATTGAGGGGTGGGCTACCCTTGTGATTTAGGGGGATAAAAAATAGATGTGGTCCTATTCTCAGACTTACCCGATATGCACACAAAATTTCACGAGAATCGGTCAAGCCGTTTCGGAGGAGTATGGGAACGAAAACTGTGACACGAGAATTTTATTTAGAAGATATTAAAAAGTACTCGATACACAGAATTTTTAAATTCTGTGTATCGAAGTTTAAATGCCGCCGGTTACAGCTTCGGGTAGTAGAAATATATAAATCAAAAAATAAGTCAATCATTACATAGTATAAAACAAAGGAACTTTCCGCAGTCTGTCCCCTTATATGCGCATATCTTTAAAACTACGCAACGGATTTTGATGAAGTTTTTTTTAATAGTTAGACGGTGTCAACGGGGTAATTTTGATCTATAATTAATGGATAGTGTAGTAAAAAAAGTTATTATATTCAAGATTTAGATCCTTAATCGCAAACGCTGCCTGAACCCTAAGTGATAAAACTAAATAATGTACTACATTGTTATACACCTTCAAAAGATCTACAAAAAAGTCCGCAATGGCATATGTCTATCTCTTAGGGATAACCCACAATGACCCTTTTTATTTTTTTACTTTTAACGAGAAATAATGGCTTATTTATGAAGCGATTTTAAACATTACAGCATTTATTTTCATCCACTTCAGTGTATTAAATACATTGTGCATTAAATATAGATCAATATTGCCCTTTACAGCATGTAATTTAAACGAATATTTACAAAGATATTACAGTATTAACATAGCGGGACATAGTATTGCGTTGCGCGCCAAAACGCGTGCCGATAAATAGCAGAAATTGAACTTTTTAATATCCAAATTTTACTCATTTATTTCTTTTGATGCGGAACAAAGTTCGCCGGGTCAGCTAGTATTACCTAAGTTAAAAAAAAAACATTTTAAGAATCAATTCTTAGCCAGCAACGGTTTGAGTTAGTGTATTGAGAATACGAATACGTATTGATTCACTCTTAAAAGATTGATTATAATAGGCTGTGATTATCTGTATCGATATTGTAGGAGTCTAAATCTTGCCACAGTTCAATAATTAGTCGGTAATTCACCGCAGTCGAGCATCGCGGCATGAATAAAACATCGTTTGCGAAACACAAGTGCCATTATAACGTCCAAACTCACTTGGACCTCCCCCCAATTATTTGTGAAGGCGTTGTGTTCGAAATAACCGAGATGTGGACTAATATCGGCGGGTCAGGATAGCTTGGCTTTCCATTCACGGCGCCTTCGAATGCACGGGGCAGATCAAACAGTCCCGAGGCAAATAAACAGTGACGTGCCTAACGTGGAAAGCTATTAGCAATAACGGGATTAAATAAAATGCTTTTTGCGATTTAGTTCATCGAAATATCTAAAAAAAAATTGTTTTTCAATATACTCTGTATTATTCTAGTTATTGGAATTGGTTAACAACCACCATGGAATTGATCCCGCTGTGTGATGATGTACAGCAGATATGACTTTCAAATAGATTTCCGAGTAAAACATATATGTGTGTTGCCCGCAACTTTGTATGCGTGGAAAGCAAAAATATTATGCCTGTGATTTGCTATATATAGGGTTTATTGCTCACTTCCAATTAGTGATAGCGTGGTAATATCTAGCCTATGTGTTGAACCAACCTCTAGGCTATATTTATGCAGAATTGGACAAAAACACATGCAGTACTTTTAGAGTTTATCCGTAACAAACATACAGACAAACAGACAAAATTTCTAAAAACCATATTTTTGGGTCCAGTATCGTTTGTAAATCATATCCCAAGTATTCCTAAAAATAATATTCAATGTACAGTTTCAAATTTCCTACGGTTTTATTATATGTATAGATAGTAATTAGAAATCAAAATATCTAAAATACGATGATTCTACACATTATTTATTTTAATAAAATAACTGCTTTTGTTTGAACAATATTAAAACTAAAATTTTTCACATTTGTATTTCGTTAAAAAATATTCGTTCATAATTATAATTTATGTTCAGAGTGTGTTAGCTTTTGTGGGGAAACTTTTGATTATGAAATACGAGAATAGAAATAACGCCGTAGGTAAAAATAATATTTAATTCATTTCGAGAGAATTAAAATATACTCAAAATTTTTCCAGATTTAAATTTGCCGTTTTGCATTGATTTTCATCCAATTCTGTATTAGTTTATGTATTAGACTCTTGGAAGTGCAGTTGTAATGTTTAATTCCAGAAGTATAGAAACAGGAGTCCAAACGTAGTATTGAACGAATGGTCTCTATTATGGGAAAAAAAAAATCCGGTAGAGGGAGCCATCCCTCGAGAAGTACTCGTTCAAATCCTTACGCAGGAAGTTTTGTCGCCGTTGACAACTCTGTTTAATATTAAACGTGACGTATGGATGTAATCGTCGGTGTGACGATGAAATTCTAGCGCAGCCAGTGGCAGAAAAGAGAACTAAGATCTCAGTTGATTATTGTGTACATTTATATTATAAAAAAGCGTATACCGTTCGGACTAATATATATTGCTTTGTAAAGTAATATTTATTTACATTTTTTACTTCGTAATACCCAAAATATTTGATATATTACGCGATATCTTTTTAAATTAAGTTAGGTAAAAAATACAAAGAAAAAGACGTGATCTTTTCGTAAATTGCAGCGATTACTGTGTAATGCTCGGGCTTCGCCCTAATTCGTCTCAGGGATAGACTCAATATAAGCGCTCCGTCTGACAAAATACCTGTCAGATAATGTTTACGCTGAAAAACGGGATGGCTTTTTCTATTTAAAAAGGATAATATTTCAAAAGCTGCGAAAACAAAAGTATTTCTGACCTATTTTTAATAAAGCATATTGATTAAAAAAGGATATGCTATTAAAAAATGTGATAAGTATTTACAGTCTCTGGGATCCAGGGGTTCAGAACTCCGTTTCTCGATTGGAAGTCTCCGAGTTTAGTTCCGGATACGACAATGTCTTTTAGCAAAATATCATCATGCACAATATTCAGCATGTTCAGTGTAAATTTTTGCTTTAGCACTTTTTTTATAGGATAGGAAGGCAAACGAGCAGGCGTGTCACCTGATGGTAAGCAACCAACGCCGCCCATGGACACCAGCAACACATATAGAGTGACTGTTGCGTTGATGACCCTTAAAGGATAGGGGATAGGAAAGGATGGGGCAGGGGGGTGGTCCTCCGGGTACCTCTGTCACCGAACGAAACGCGGCGTGAGCCACTTTTTGTCGATCTTCTGAGAGGTTGTGATATTTCACCGGTCGAGCCGGCCTATTCATGCAGCGAACTGCTTGTCCACTGTTGCGTTCTTAAATTGTACTTAAATTGGAAACTATGTAAAAATTACTTTTGATGCGAAGTTCGTTGAGTTGAAAGATTTTATTTTACAAAAGTTTAATAGCTGTTAGTAAGTGTAGCATAATTTTAAATCATCCGTTTTTGTAGCAAATATGCGGTGGCGAATATATTATATAGTAAGTATTGACACATCCCACTCTTGTTTCAGTAAAATGTGTAATGTATTCAAATCGCGGCAATAAAACGCGACTCGTACGAAGTCGATACTAAATTGTAAAACAGTTGACATTTATCCAAAGTTACATCCGTTACAGTAGCAGTAGCAGTTACAATAACAGTAGCAGTTACGATATCCAAGCGCGCTCCGCCCGCCCATTCATTCTAGTTCCGGAGGCAGTCGGTGCAGTGGCTGCAGTCAGACTCACTCTCGTGTAATGGAAAACTTTACAGAGGCGCGTTTTGTAACGAAGTGAATTGCGCAACTCTATAGACACTCGGCGCTAGTCGATAGGTTAGTAATCCTAGTTTTATTTTAAATACTATTCAGTACTATTTTAGATCTGTACTGAATTTACAAATCCATAAGACACGTTTCTTGCACGCCTCACTCCCTCCTTCTATTTTGGATTCATAACTCTTATCTTACCTTCTGCAAGACTGCAATGACACGTTCAATTTGCTAAAGCGACGTGTGTTGTGGACATCTTTGGATTTTACATTCTTTTGTAACACACTTTACTACACGAAGGTGTAGGCAATGGCTATTAAGCCAAGACTCATCATTTTTTTAAATTCTATATGTTATAGATGGCGGAACCTATAGCAATACGCCAGACACAATGTTGTCAGTCGATATTTATTACACATAACTTGCTAAAATGACATCTTGATTTAGGAGCGGGGTGCTCAACCTACAGACATTAGGACCAACATACTATTTATTATTATTGAGATCTCGGTGGTCCAGTGGTCGAGCTACTCGCTTCTCATTAAGAAGATCTGGGATCGATTCCGGATTCCAGTGATTTCTCGGGATTCTATTCGGAAGTCGGGTCTGATAAATATTGATAACTGATAACTTTGTGCCCGGTGTATGGCAATAGGTTCGCCATTTGGGACGGAAACATAAAGATTCGGCGAGTCGAGGCTTAACAACCACTGCCTACACCTTTAGGTAGATAAAAGCGCAATATATATATACATACATATGTATCAGTTAGCCCAGTTACATGCGTGAACAAGCACGAGTCACTCAAGTACGTTTCCAAGTAGTAATCAACTCTCAGCCTTGCTCTCTCGACGTCGTTGGGGGAAAATCCTACAGCTCAATTGATCAATCCCGTATACAATTAAATATTCGTCTTACAGATTGCTCTCTTCATCGATACAAAGGAAGTATTTGATAGCAGATACTCCCTATGTCATTTAAGTAATAACTCCTTCTTTCATAGTGGAACATCATATTCATTAAATGTAACGGTGCGGCTAGTGAAATACCAGGATCTGTCAGAATATCAACGTAAAGTGGTGTATGTCCCATTTTGCGGTGAGTGAGGTATCCGGAGGCCCTATTCCTTCCCATCTCCTCTTCCCATCCTACTGGCTAGCAACGCAACTGTAACACAATTTGTATGCAAGTGTCCATGGACGGCGTTTGTTGTTTACTATTCGGTGATACGCTTGCTCGATTGCCCTCCTATTCCATTAAATGTATTCCAAATGTTTTTGAGTCATAGTCATATTCATATAATTTTGACATCTGGTATTATTTTACATGTTTTGACATAGAATCCAATACATTAATTATTTATTTTTATATTATAATTATTTATACATTAATATTGTAGGATTTTGGGTTACTTTAGTAAATTTAATAACGGCAAAAGTCACAGATATAATAATATATATTCGACAGTCGACACAGTACATTCGAGACGCTTGTTACAAAAAAGTATATAATGTTGACAGTAATGCCAACATAACATATTATTAAGATACATGGTTGCGTTCACAATCTAACACCCCCTCTAGAATGCAACCCCATTTTCTTAATACAAAACAAGTGTTTTTCAAGTGAAGTCCCCTTAGTTAAGATGTCAGCTACCATTTCACTGCCCTTACAATATACAAAGTTTACATTTTTGTTATTAACATTGTCTCTTAAGAAATGAAATCTAATATCTATGTGTTTAGTCTTTGGTTTATAACAATCAAGAGAAGCCAAACTAATTGCACTTTGATTATCACTATAAATGAGAAGTGGACAATCATCATACAGGCCAAGTTCAAATTGAAGTTGCCGGAGCCAGAGTGCCTCTTGTGTTGCAGCACTCATGGCCATGTATTCTGCTTCAGCTGTGGATAGTGCCACCGTAGATTGCTTGCAGCTGTTCCAAGCTATAGCAGCGTTCTGAAAAATAAAAATATAGCCAGTGCAGGACCTTCTGTCCTCTGTACTACTCGCCCAATCTGAGTCACAAAATCCTGTTATGTTATTTGTCATATCCTTTGAGAAACATAACTCATAATTTTTAGTGCCTTGTAGATATCTCAATATTCTTTTGACACCAAGCCAATGTTGATGATTGGGATTACTGACATATCGACTGAGTTTGTTGACTGCAAACCCAATGTCCGGTCTAGTTGCTTGTGCTAGATATAATAAACACCCAATGACTTGTCGATATGGGATGTCATCATTATTATGAGTGTCATTACAGTTAAATTTTGCATTAACTTCTATTGGAGTTTTCACAGGTTTTGATTCTAACATACCAAAACGATTCAACACTTCCTTGACATACAATTCTTGATCAAGCATTATTCTCCCCTCTTTCCGCCTTCTACTGATATTCAATCCAATAAACTGTTTTGCTTCTCCAAGATCCTTCATATGAAATTCTGCCTTTAATTGTTGCTTTATCTCATCTCTCAATTTACAATTATTTGAAAAAATTATAAGATCATCAACCCATACAGCCACAAATATCATTATACTCCTCTTAATGCAATAATATATACAGGGGTCTATTTTTGATCTAGTTAGTCCAATTTTCTGCATTACACTGTCTAGTTTTACATTCCATTGCCGGCTGGCCTGCTTCAAACCATAAATAGATTTCTGTAATAAGCATACTTTTGTTCCTTCTTCATAACACTCCGGTTGTATCATGTAAAGTTCATTTTTTAAATCTCCTTGTAAAAATGCTGTTATAGCATCCATCTGGTCTATTTCCAAGTCATATCTAGCTGCCAACGCTATCAAAAATCTTACAGATGTGTACCTCACTACAGGTGAATATATTTCATCATAATCTACACCCTTTTTCTGAGCGTAACCTTTTATAACTAGCCTAGCTTTGTATCTATTCACAACTCCAGTTTTGTCAGTTTTTGTTTTAAAAATCCATTTGCAAGGAAGAGCTTTCTTTCCAGGTGGTAATTTGGTAAGCTTCCAGGTGTTATTCTTTAAAAGTGATTCGAATTCATCATCCATTGCCAGCTTCCAATTTTCAGCGTTCTCAGAGGTCAGAGCTTCCCTCACTGAAATGGGATCTTTTAGATTTCCAATAGGACAAAAATAGCCAGGCTGTGAATTTTCTTCAATTTTCTGAGCCCTATTTCTTGGACGTAAGGTCATGGTACTCTGAGGTAATTCCTGCCTAGATATTGGTGGAACATAAGACCTGTCCTGATCTGTGTCTGTCTCATATTCATCAGAACTTCCACTATTGTTGGTATCTGCATATTCTAATGGTTCATTTGCAGATTCTGGTGCTCTTATTGATGTAGCTGATTGTACTTCTTCAATGGAGCTGTTGACATCACACGGTAGGTATATATCAGTCTTATTTTTGACGTTCTCCAAAAATTCAACATCTCTGCTTTTTATTATTCTGTTAGTTTCTGGTTCAGCTAAACGGTATCCTTTAGTGTTACTGCAATATCCTACAAAAATCATTTTCTTCGATTTTGAGTCCCATTTCCTGCGTTTTTCTTTAGGAACATGCATCATAACTTCACAACCGAAGATCCTCATATTAGATAAATTAGGTTTATTACCTGTCCATAGTTCATGAGGAGTTATTCTATTAATAGCTGCAGTAGGTGAGCGATTAATAACATAAGCAGCAGTCGCAGTCGCCTCAGCCCAGAATGATTTAGGTAGGTCTGCATCGGTTAACATGCATTTAGCTCTCTCAAGAAGAGTGCGATTCATGCGCTCGGCGAGACCATTTTGCTGTGGCGAATAGGGTGTGCTAGTTTGATGTTTTATGCCATGCTGACTTAAGTAAATGGCAAAATCTTTGTTACAATATTCTAGACCACCATCTGTGCGAACTATTTTTATTTTCTTATTACACTCATTTTCTGTTTTCTTATGAAAATCTTTAAATGCATTTAGGACTGTGAGCTTGTCTTTAAGGAAATAAACATGAACTGATCGAGAGTAATCATCCACAAAAGTAAGAAAATATTTCATACCTCCTAGAGACGGAATTTCCATTGGACCACACAAATCAGAATGTATCACCTCTAGTAGTTCTGATGCTCTGGAACCAGTATGATTAAAAGGTAGTCTCGACTGTTTTCCTTTTAAGCAGGTAGTGCATATCACAGGTAATTTCTTCTTGTCTGAAGATAAGCTCACACCCTCGGTACATTCTGGTAGTCGGTTTACATCTGAAAAGTTCAAATGTCCCATGCGTCGATGCCACAGTACAACATCATTTGAGATATCAGAAACACTCAGATTAGCTTTTATATCTCTATCAACTTTTAGTGTATATAAGTTGTTCTCTAATATTGCATTACAGACAAAATCTCCTTTATTGTTTAAAATCTCACAACTGCTTTTATTAAAGTTAACTTTGCATCCATTTTTAATCATTGCACTGACAGAAAGTAAGTTACCAGCAAGCTTAGGTACATATAAAACATTGCATACCTGGATTCTGTTTGCATTGTTGCCATCTAAGATCAAGTTAACTTTTCCTACTCCTTGAACAGGTAGAGTTGTATTATTTGCCACAGTAATTGAAGATATCGGTGGATGCTCTACTTCATACATCCAATCTCTGCTGTTAGTCATGTGCATCGAGGCACCAGAGTCTATATACCATTTGTCATTGCCAATTGTTACAGAAGAAGCAGAAAAAGCTGCTACAAAGCCTTTATCTTCACTCTTGGTTGAAGTTTTCTTCTGTGTCCGACAATATTTGCCTATATGACCATATCTGTTGCAATTATAACATCTTGGGCCTTTAGGTTTCACATGATGCTGTTTTTCATTAGTTTTATTCTTAAATGAGTAAAAGGCAGTCGTTTCAGAACTCTGAACTTCTTGTAATAGTTTAGTTTTAATGTAATCTGCACTGATTTTTACCCCGGAGCTCTCTATTGCCATTATCATCGGTTTGTATAAATCCGGCAAACCTGCTAACATAAGAGTGCCCAACCACTCATCGTCAACAGAAAAACCTATATTTCTTAACTTGTGAGCCGACGTCATAATTTTGTTAACATAGTCTTCAATACTTCTCGAAGATTCTAAAGTTGTTGTAATTAGATCCTTCAACAATGAAACTTTTCGCGATAAACCATTATCATCAAATGCTCGTTCCAAGTTCGACCAGACTTCTTTAGATGTCGTCGCGTCTTGAATGTGAATGTAGTTAATAGCGTCCACTAACAAAATTAACTTAGACTTCGCTTTGACGTCTTTCGCGGCGTCATAATTTTGGCCAGAAATACATGTCCAAAGGTCCTCATGCTCGAGATATGCCTTCACTGCGAACTTCCAATTTGCATAATTATTACGTCCAACGAGTTTTTCAATGCTAAATGCACTGTTTGAAGACATTTTTCGTTTTTCACTATTCGATGACTTGCAAAAATTTCAAAATGGCGTTCAGCACAGCAAAAATTTTCTGTTGTTCGCTTCTGAATTTTCTGCTTACTATTCGGAGTAACCACAATTTGTTTTGTATATACGCGTGAACCACGCTCTGCTACCATGTAGGATTTTGGGTTACTTTAGTAAATTTAATAACGGCAAAAGTCACAGATATAATAATATATATTCGACAGTCGACACAGTACATTCGAGACGCTTGTTACAAAAAAGTATATAATGTTGACAGTAATGCCAACATAACATATTATTAAGATACATGGTTGCGTTCACAATCTAACAAATATATTATGTATTTCACGGCTAACGATAATTCTTCTAATCTAATACATTTCGACTTAATCCTTGTTATTTTAATTTATAATTATTACTATTACTATTATTAATTATTACTATTAATTATTGCTTACTAATTATTACTTAACTAACTTACTTCTTAAAGGCAAATAAAAAATATTATTTAAAGATATCGAGATTTAAAAAAATATCCCTTCTTGATTTTTGATCGGATAGGAGGGCAAACGAGCAGGCGTGTCGCCTGATGGTAAGTTACCAGCGCCGCCCATTGACACCTGTAACACATATAGTGTTACAGTTGTGTTGCCGACCTTTAAGGGAGTACGATGGGAAAGGATGAGGAAGTTAGGTGGGCCTCCGGACACCTATTTTATCAAACGAAACGCGGCATGGGCCACTTTACGTCGATATTCTGTGAGGCCCTGGTATTTCTCCGGTCAAGCCGGCTCATTTGCCCAGTGAACTGCTTGGCTCTACCACTGTTAAAATGTATTATCATAAAGCACTTGTAACTGTAAACTTATATTGTTATTTAAATTTATAACATTAATGAAACAAAAGGCTTCACTTGAAAAATATAGGGTTACCTCGTGTACTGACCATATTAATTAACATAAAGTAACATAATATTGACTAGATATTATTAACTGCAAATAATCATTTTCATATCTTTATCCCACTCTAATGTATGAAAATTCTGTTTTGAGATTTAATTTGATTAAGTAAAACAATATAAATGTTTTTAAATAATAGTGTCTCAAAATAGCATCTTTTTGCATTACTTTCTTTATGTTTAGAAAAAGGATTTGATAAAACCTTATTTTGAAAAAATGTTTCAAACTAAGAGAATCTATACCTTCATAAGTACTCCCAGAGAGCACACTTATCCTGTGAATTTGAATTCACCAACAATAAATCTTTGAAAGCGCCAGAATATCATGAATAGGTACGCATAAAATCAGTCAAATTGATTTGTCGTCTTACAAATTAGCCGTTAAATTCATCACAAATTGGGTCAAGATGTAACAACGTGCCCCGACAGACCGAACATTAACCGCAGTACATGAAGACCAGAGGTCGAAGCCTTAGGTCATATCTTTAACATTAATGTTATCTGTGGAGCAATAAACTGTCCCGGGCTCCAGCTCCATCTGTCTCAATATTAACTGGACCGAGTGGACGTGAGCAGACCACGTAGTTGTGTTCATATCTGATAAATATCTACAGGCCTATATCTGTATTACAATACATACGAGTATATGTAACATTAGATTAATGATAAACTAGAACTATTTGCAGATATATTTTATATTATAAAGCATATTTAATTTGTTATAATAAAAAAAAATGGTGATAAAATATAAATGTACCTACTTCTCCACTAATGGTGAACGCATGTAAGAAAGTTCGCTGCATGAAAGGGCCGTCTCGATGCAAAGTGGCTTATGCGCTCGCTGAGAGAGTGAGAGAGAGAGAGAGATGCTGAGAGACGATATCTAGGGGTGCTCCTCTTATGCCTTCAGTGCCTCCTTCCCATCCCATTTTGAACGCTGGCAAGGCAGCTATGACCTTCTGAGCTTACAGATGGACGTAATTGGTAACTTACCACCGGATCACTGAAATATTGATTGAAATATTTTGACAAACTACCAACTATTAAATAAACAGTTATATGAAATTTTCTTAAAAAAAAATAAGATTTCTTATAGTATATACCAGACTACGAATAGTTTAAAGGATAACACGATAATTATCTCAAGCCGGAGCTTGTTATAATATTTTATTTATAGCTTTAAAATAAACCAGCTAAGGCACGAGTAACGAGCTGTTTATGTAGATAACATTTTAAAACTCACTACAAAAATAAATAGTGCTGTAATATCTCAACGTTGAGAGAAGTGTAATCTGGAAATATAGGTATATAATATTCTGGTTCCATCACAATACCATTTTAATAATTATTTATTTATTTATATACACTTTATTGTACACATTTTTGACTTAAAACTATGCTTAAATACTATCTATCTATGTAGGTAAAAACTGTACAATGGGCGGCCTTATCACTGATAGCGATTTCTTCCAGGCAACCGTGGGATAGACATGTATAAGAGAGAAGTAGCTGTTAGTGCATATATATAATACATACATACACAATACAATACAAATAAGCTTTATTGTACACATGAAACATTACAATACACTATTCACAAATTATTAAATGTACAATTGGCGGATTTATCGCTACAAGCGATCTCTTCCAGGCAACCTAAATGGAGACCTGGAAAAGGATAGTATCAGGGGTAGTGTATACACATACATACATACTTAAAATAATATATACATAAATAATTACAGAAAACTTAACTTGACTGGATAGAATAATTTTGACTAATCTTTTGAAAATTGACATGGATTTAGGCTTGCGGATATGGCAAGTCATTCCACAGACGTACTGCAGTTACTGTGAAGGATCTGCCAAAGAAGCATGTAGAATGCTCTGGCACCTTTAACTTCAGATTATGAGATGACCTTAAATCTTGACTACGTGTTTCATGTAAGAACTGAAACCGTACTTTAAGATAGGAAGGAGTCGCAGGGTTAAACAGAGCGTTATATAGAATTGAGAGAATATGAGCAATTATTAATTTCCCAAGTTGTTAATAAAATAAAGTAAATTTACACCAGTTGTTGCAAAAACTGGTGTTTTATTTAAATTTACATACATACATAACTTCACGCCAAATCCCTTGCAGGGTAGGCAGAGAGAACAGAGCGCCATAAGGCACGATTCTTACACGCCTCACTCGCTTCGTTGACTTTCATAACTCTTTTCAAGCACGCCCGTCGGTTTTTGAGGCTCCTAATATCATCATTATTTAAATTTGATTCATTTATAACTATTACAAATGTAATAGTTGGCGAAACTTTCTGTCATATAGGTATTTTTCATTCATCAATATTTAGTTATCGTATAATTAGAACGTAATTCCGAAAACTTGAAAACTTCTTGATTCAAAAACGAGATGCACATACTTCTGGATACAAAATAATGTACACGATGAAATTCTAATATCATTCTTCCCTATGAAAAGATTTAAAAGTAGAATGAACAAAAGGTAGCTGTAAATCCATCAGTGGTGTCACGTTGGCCCTTTGCTTTACCCCTTAAAAGTAAGTGCCAACGGGACAATTCCAAAATGCGTCCGTCAAGATATTTGCACAAGATTAATCTGAACCGAGTAACATTGGTATATGTCAATGAATGCTTCATGTCACTCTTACAAAAGATATCTTTTACAACTGATTAAGAGGCAGTGATCTCTACAGGTTCCCACTTCCATATTTTACATTTACATTTTACATATTCAAATAGAATATTATTTTGACTGGCGGAACCAGGACCATGCAGTTAGAAACATGAATTAATGAAAAAAATTAGCTTGGTCACTGGGAAACTCGATGACAAGTTTTCTTCGTCCGTGCCCTTATTTTCTGAAGAATTAAGAGTGATCATTGATGAACCCGAACTAATAGTTTACCTAGAATTTAGTGTTGAGCCTTGAGTGTTTGGGTACTGCGACGTAGACTAAGTTTATTTATGTGAGTTAACGAGCAAGTGTAAGCCTGGTTAGTAAGTGACCAACAGAGTCCTTGGTTACCAATACAACAGAGATACTGTCACAGTTGCATTGTCAGTCAGTAAGATACGATAGAGAGTGATATGGGCCTCTAGAGATTCTCTCTCTCACCGAAGGAAATGCGGCATTAGCCACTTTACGATGTTTTTCTGAGATTGGTGCTATTTTACCTGTCGCTACGGCTCATTAACGCCCAATAATTTAGATAACAAAAAATAGTTTTAGAGACACCAAGTTTGCGAACTTGGTGTCTCTAAATCTATTTTTATTATTATTAAACGGTTTTATTAAACGGTTTTATTATTTTTTTAGCTCACCCCGTTTGTTTTATTTATTCTTGGGTCAAATTTAGTAATTCAAATTTCACCCTCTTCCTGTCAACCGATTAATCTAAAATTTTGTATACACTTTGGATTTTGGTGACAATACAATTATGTTTATTCATTATCTTTATAAATTCAAGATGGCCGCCGCTACAAAATGGCGGATAATTTATGTTTTATTAATCCCATCAATATGGGTATCAAATGAAAGGGCTCAACAAGCAGAATACAATATACTATAAAAAATTGAAATCCAAGATGGCGGCCGCTACAAAATGGCGGATAACGTAGGTTTTATCAATCCCATCAATATGGGTATCAAATGAAAGGACTCAACAAGCAGAATACAATATACTATAAAAAATTGAAATCCAAGATGGCGGCCTCTACAAAATGGCGGATAACTTAGGTTTTATCAATCCCATCAACATGGGTATCAAATGAAAGGTCTCAACAAGTAGAATACAATTTAATATGCAAAATTGAAATCTAAGATGGCCGCCGCTACCAAATGGCTGATAACAATTTTTTATCAATCCCACCAATATGGGTATCAAATAAAAGGGCGTGACAAGAAGAATAGAGTTCACTATACAACCTCAATATTTAAGATGGGCGCAGCCACTAAATGGCGTATAATAATAAGATTTAAATTTAGAAATTGAATCTGTAATTTAGGTATCTGATTAATCCAGCCTGAATCCACCACCCAAGTCAAGATTTTGTATCGTGTTGAGGACTGTGTGGCGTTAGGGTGGCTAAAAATGATACGTCGTTAGCGGTACACCACCCAAGTTAAGGTGAAAGGTTAAAACGCGCCGAGAACTGTATGGCATTAGGGTGGATAAAAATGATATGTCGTTAGCGTTTTCCCCTCATGACTCAGGCGCATCTTGTTGTACAAGCCTTGCCCCTTTATTGGACCTATGGGGGGGCCGACCGTTTAAATGTCCATTACTCGTGGGAACAAAATGGTAAAAAAAAATATAAAAAATACAAACACAAATAAAACAGAAACTGCAACACAACGTAAACGAAGGCTTCAAAAAGCGAAAGAAAAGTATAAAGCAAAACGAGCTAAAGAAAGTGAAGGTGATAAAAATTCCCCCTTCCCTCCAGACCGCGTTAACGTACGGACGTGTCGATCGCTCAAGAATTTATTATTTATTTAAAAGTTACAATAGTGTAGGTAACTACAAAGTTCGTATAAGAATAGGTACCACATATTGTATATTATACCGGCGACTACATCTACGGTTGCTTACTATAAATCATAAGCGATAGCGATTTTCATTCTTTTAATTAAATATGGAACAAAATTGCATGGAGAAATCTTACTCAGACAGTGAGTTGAATAAATTGGTATCAACACCGGTTTCAAGAGGTATTGGATCTACAATGAGTTTCATAAGAAGAAGAGAAGATGGTCTTACTGAGCAGCTATGTAAATTCAAGGAAGAATTATTAAATATGATTGAATGCAAATTTTTGGAACATGAAGCTGAGATGAAAAAAATTCCTCCAACTTTGATAACAATTCAGGAAAGCAATCTAGAGATTGTGAATTCGTTGTCATATCTGTCCGCACAAAATGATGAATTAAAGAATAAAATTATATGTTTAGAAGGTCAAATAAAGGAAGATAGAAAACATATTCAACTTTTGGAAGAAAAAAATGAGGATCTGCAAATTAAATTACGTAAAAACAATTTTGAAATTAAAAATGTTCCACGAAGCACCAATGAGACTAAAGAAGATCTCATTGAAATGATCACGAGCTTGGCTAAGACGGTAAACGCCAATTTTAATAGTACCTATATCTCGGATGTCTATAGAATTCGTGGAAAGAACGAGAATCTGAAGAATACACCCATTATAGTGGAAACATCGTCCACAATAATAAAGGCAGACATGCTGAAGTCTTGTAAGTTATTCAATATTAAGAATAAAACAAAGATTTGCGCAAAACATTTAGGCTTGCATTTAAAAGAAGATCTGCCAGTGTTTGTCTCAGAACAGTTGACTCCTAAACAGGCCCGCCTACACTTTTTGGCACGTGAATTGGTGAGGGCAAAAAAGTATAAATATGAGTGGACCTCCTATGGAAAAGTCTATGTGAGACGCGATGAAAATTCCAAAATAGAAATAATTAAAACGGAAGACCAGGTACAAAGGTTATTTAGTGCATGACTGTATTGCATTTTAACTTTTAAATTAATCCCGTATAAAATTATTCTATATATTATAAATCTGTATTTGTATAATCTACTTACAACTATAACACAACCACAAAACAATGCTATTTACAATATATACACTACCAAACTCTTGACAATTATTATTCAAAGCCATTCTTTCGATACCGTGTGTTTAGTCTTGTATATTATGTATTTATATTTAAGTAAAATAATATTAACACTACTAATACGAATATTACTAAACTGTTTTGCTGCAACCCTTGTCTGTAATTTTCAGCTTATTTATGGATAGTGATTTAAAAACTCAAAGTGATATAGACAACTCTGAAATTGCCAAATCAGTACAATGTGATGTTCACGAACTAATAAACAACGTGACAATCACGGAAAAGAGTCTTACAATTTTATCACAAAATATACGTAGTATCTTTGCAAATTTTATTGATTTTCAATTAACAATTTCTCAAATAAACTGTCCAATTGACGTTATTATTTTAACCGAATGCTGGCTTGCACAAAATAAGCCTTTACCCCAGCTGGCGGACTATTGTGTGTACCAGAGTTCCAGACACATTAATAAAAGTGACGGCATAGTAATTTATATTAAAAAAGCTATTAATCATTCTGTCAATGAAATCTTTGTCGAACATGCTTCTTGTCTGCAAGTAAATATTGATAAAAACATTATACTAGGGCTATATCGTTCTCCAAGTAATAGAAATGCAGATACTTTCATAAATTCATTAAATTCTTATCTAGACAGAATTAAAAATAGCAAAAATATTATTATAGCAGGAGACATAAACATAAATATAAATCCATCTGACACTGAGCTCATAAATGAACGAAACAATAGAATAAATTACCTAGACATGTTATCACATTATGGCATCTTAACTGGTCATACAATTCCGACTAGAGAAATGGCCTGTTTGGATCATTACATGCTTAAAATTGACAAGAATAATGTTCCCGCATCTATTGCAATTTTAAATACTTCGGTAACAGATCATTGTTCTACATTGCTAAACTTAAAAATGAACGTCCGTAAGAAAACATGTTTAAAAAATAAAACCATAGTTGATTATGATAAAGCCTTATCTATACTAGCTGCAAAAGATGTTTCAGGACTACTACAATCTAATGACCCTAATTACATAGCGGAGCATTTGATTGAAATGATAAAAGATTCTTTAACGGCAAGTACCAAAACAGTATTGATTCCTAAGAGTAAACGTATAATGAAGCCTTGGATCACTCCTGGTATACTAAGATGCATTAGAAATCGAAACAAAATGCAACAATCACTAAAGCTTGATCCCACAAACGAGACATTAAAACTGACTTACGGACGATATAAAACTTATTGCTTTAATTTACTGAAAAAGTTGAAATATAACTATGAAAAGGAGAAACTAACTAATTCAAAAAATAATAAATTATTATGGAATAATATAAAAGACATTACAAACTTAAAAACACCCTCTAACCAAAATAAGGAACTATTAAATAATAAATCAACAGATCTTGAATCTATAAATAATGTAAATGAACACTTTGGCAATATTGGAAAAAAATTAGCAGATTTAATATTGGAAAAGAAATTAGAGGAAGGCTACACTATAAAATCCAACCGCCGTTATCCATCATCATTAGTTTTACTGCGTGTAGATGAGGAAGAAGTGAGCAATGTTCTCATGAACCTCAATACAAACAGTGTCCCAGGATGGGATGGTATTAACACAACATTTTTAAAATTAGCAAAGAATTTTGTTACTCCCATTTTAACACACTTAGCCAATCTATGCTTCAGCAAAGGTCTCTTCCCTACATGTCTAAAAAAATCTATCATAACTCCTCTATATAAGACGGGTAAAAAAGAAGATGTTGATAACTATAGGCCGATCTCAATCTTAACAGTATTTTCTAAAATTATCGAAAAATTAATAAATACGCGAATTTTAAACTATATTGAACATTTTAAGATCTTGTCAAATTCACAGTTCGGTTTTAGACGTGGTAAATCAACTGAGGACGCAATTGCATCGTTGACATCAAAAATTTCTCATTGCCTTGACACTAGTACAAAGTGTATGAGTGTATTTATAGACTTGAAAAAGGCATTTGATACCGTTTCTGTTCCTCTTTTATTACAAAAATTAGAATGCATCGGATTTAGAGATGCGTCTTTTTCATTATTTAAAAGTTATCTCACAAACAGAAAGCAACAGGTTAAGATTGGTGATGTAATTAGTGATGAAATTGAAATTTCATTCGGTATACCACAAGGCAGTGTACTAGGGCCCACTTTGTTCTTAATTTATATAAACGACTTAGCTGACATCAAATTAAAAAAAGGACACACCGTATCATATGCGGATGATACTGCGATTGTGTTTTGGGGGGATACGTGGGCAGAGGTAAAGGAGAACGCAGAAGAAGGATTAGCTCTAGTCCGTAAATGGCTGAACTCTAACCTTCTTACTCTTAACACAAACAAAACCAATTATATATGTTTTGCATTGGTAAACAGATTTCAGCCGCAATCATTCCAAATCAAGATCCATGAATGTCATGACTTGAAAGATGACTGTATCTGTCCTACTATTGAGAAAGTAGCAACTGTTAAATATTTGGGTGTAATGCTGGACCAACGTTTATGCTGGCATAGCCAAATAATGCTAGTTTCAAATAGAATTAGAAAATTAATATGGGTTTTCAAGGTATTACGAAATGTAGCTACTGGTAAATTATTACAGAACATTTATCGAGCTTTGGTTCAGTCTGTGATCTGTTACTGTATCACAATATGGGGTGGAGCTGCAAAGACGGAGTTTCTACTGGTTGAAAGAGCTCAAAGATCACTTTTAAAAGTTATGAACTTTAAACATTATAGATTTCCTACTTTTCAACTTTACCAAATTTCTGGAATTCTGAGTGTTAGGAAGTTGTATGTACTGCAAGTTATCTTAAAAATGCACAAATCAATTCCATATGACAGCAAATTAACTAGGAAGAGATTAAAACATAATGTTACTAAATCTGTTGCAATTAAAACTACATTTGCCAGGCATCAGTATTTTAAACTAAGCAGCTATATCTATAATCACGTCAACAAAATTTTAAATATATTCCCAAAGTCTATTTATGAATGCAAAAGAATAGTACAATTTTGGCTAATGGCTTTGCGGTACGAAGAAGTTGAATCGATGCTAAATTTCATTGACTGACTGTTCTATACAAACATATATACAGGCAAGCACATACACACACACACTTATATGTATATATATATATATATATATATATATACACACGCACACACACATACACACGCGCGCGCACACACACACACACACACACATTCACCTATCCATATTTATTTATTTTCTTATTATTTATTGATGTATTTATTTTTTATTTTATTTATTTATTTATATTTATTAATATATAATATATCGCAATAAAAAAAAAAAATATTTTTTCTTGGACCACACAACATCAAAAGTAATAAAATAGTGTACACATTGTTTTGTAGGATTTGCTACCTGGCTTAAGTTGCTTGTCTACCTACTAGATAAGTTTTTATTTGTACCCTCAAATTTTCATTGTTGAAAATGAGAAGTTTATTATTTGTTTGATTAGATTATGAAATGATTTCATTTTATTATTGGTAAAATGTTTCTATTTAATGTATTTATATGTTAAGGAAGTGCGGGGCCTATCTGGCACAGGTATTTAATACCTAAAAGGTAGCCCCAACCCCGAATTTGTGAAACTTTGTTTAATTGAATAAAGAAAATTAAAATAGCAGCACTGTGGATCACACAGTCGTATACTTAGGTGCGAAACTGTTTGAAGAAGGTCAAGCCTACGTGGCTCTTAGTAGAGTAAGATCTTTGCAGGGACTACGTATAGAGAAGTTGGACTGCAATAAACTAACGGGCAAGAAACCTTGCAATAATGAAGCACTAAATGAATTAAACAGAATGCGAAATAAAAACTAAAAACTAGAAAATAAAAATAGGTAAAAAAACTTTTTAAGTTAAACGGTTTTATGTTAAACATACATTGCAATGTTTAAGATAAATGTACTAAAAACCAAAAAATAATAAAATAGATACAGTCGTGGGAATTATAAACATATGCATAGACTAGACTAAAATAAAACCGTGGGGCACGTCAATTGTCTACAAATTATCGACTTAATGTGCGATAGAAGAATCGTTTAATTCGTCGTTAGGCAGTTGGCCCGCAGACGGTGAGGAAATTACTTACTATTTTCTTGCTCATGGAAATTCCAATAGTTATACACTCCATGTAAAGAAAAGAGATGTTTCAACTAGTTTATCGTTGGACATTCACACTGCTGGCTGGCGAGGAATCGTTTCACTGCTCGTAGTTAGTCTTTAATCGACAAAACATATGATAAAAGTACTACTCGCTCACCACTATGAAACCCTAAAACTCGCTTATAATCGAGCTTGCTAGCTTGTTTCCACATTCTAGCCCTACGTATCACACGTCCATCGTTGTCGGTTGAACAACTGCCTAATTATAGTGTAACATTACAAAACAAACATTTTAATCAACGATTGTAGACAATTGACGTGCCCCACGGTTTTATTTTAGTCTAGTCTATGCATATGTTTATAATTCCCACGACTGTATCTATTTTATTATTTTTTGGTTTTTAGTACATTTATCTTAAACATTGCAATGTATGTTTAACATAAAACCGTTTAACTTAAAAAGTTTTTTTACCTATTTTTATTTTGATATCGCGATATGATACTTTAAAGAAAGAAAGAAGAAGCTACATGAGACTTTAGAATCGAGTTTAAGAATCTATTATATTTTAAATTTATTGCAATAAAAGTGTTATTTTTAGTGGTAGAGCCAAGCAGTTTGCTGCATGAATGGGCCGGCTCGACCGATGAAATACTACGACCTCTCATAAAACCGACGTAAAGTAGCTCATGCCGCGTTTCGTTCGGTGAGAGAGGTATCCGGAGGCCCACCCCTCTTTCCGATCCCTTCCTATCCTACTCCCTTAAAGGTCGGCAACGCAACTGTAACACTATATGTGTTGCAGGTGTCCATGGGCGGCAGGTCTGCTCGTTTGTCCTCCTACCTACCCATAAAAAAAAAGTTTTGATAGTTAACTGCACAGAATAATAAAATAGAAACAGTATGTTCGTATGTGATTAGCCTTTAATCGCTATATGACGTGCGAACGAAAACTGCTTAATATTGCTTCCAATTACATGTCTATAACAACTTTGAGTAAGTTGCTACAGAAATGGATTCTATTTTATAAATGTTCAATGATTTATGTTTTTTGTATTTTCACACCCTTAATGTACAATGGATATAGATAGCTGTAATTATGCAATAACTTATCTTCGCATTCAAACCTAGGCAAATATAGAGACATGTTTTAATATATTTAGCCATATAGAACAGCATGGCCAACAGAACAGAACATCTAAATGTCTAAGCCAATTTATATACTAAAACTTCTCAGGAACTTAACGCGTTTGGTACATTTACATTGAATTAAGTTTCTCAAAATATGAAGCTTCTTTTGTTTACAAAGTTGGCGGTAGACACTGTAGTGCCGACCACCGACCCACGGCCTGAGGAAGGGGTAATTAGAGGCTTTGGTTTTATAAAAGCAAGATCCTGACACACGTCTTTCTCCTTATCCTTGATGCTTTTTTTGAAGTAAAACTTCTAATGTCTCGTGCAAGAGCGTTTAAAGCTTTTAACGCCCTCTTGCGGCCCTCGCGGGGCAATATATATTAATATTAAGTAATACTTTAAAACATCGAAGTATATATGAAGCTAACTTTTCAATTTGTTAAGCTTGAATTATAATAGTACACAGACATCTAGTGGCAAGTGGAGGTACTAATTGATTTGGAATGTCAATCATATATAAACCCTACGGTAGTGAAACCATAGCGCGATTTAATAAGTTGACGTATGCGAAGCGCGACCTCTATGACCGAAAATGTAAAAACACATTATTAGTAAATAATCGTGACAGTTCGGTACTCTGCTCTATTTGTTTGTTTTTATTAAATATATTCAACTATATACTCCAACTGTAAAGTGTAAAATGGTTTAGGAGTACTTTGTACTGTAGTAAAGCTTATGAACGTAAAAAAATAGTGCATAACGAGGAACGATGAATTAATTTTACTCTGTGAAAGACAATACGACGAAGAGCTTTTGCTTAAACCAAAGTTAGTCGTGATTTGAACAAATATATTACTTGTTACTGGATGTACTTACGAATATTTTGGTAATTATAAACTTATAAATTGTATTTTCTTTTTTTAATTCATCACATTTAAAATATTGCAAAGCATACCTAAACAACATTAGCTATTTACAGTTTTCTTTATATATTACATAAAACTATGTTATTCAAGTAACTTGATGTATAATTTTCATTTATAATTTTTAAGAGAGTTAATTTTCAAGTATAATATATTTCAAGGATAATTTAATGACAAACTGACTTCAATCATCACTCATGGTTTATACTCATGGTTAACTAATCTTATAAAAAGAAACATTTATAAGTTCAGATTATGGGTTTAAATAATAGTCTGTTTCTGGTCTTCGGTGAAATAATTTCTATATTATGAAATACAAAGATACTGCTCTCTACCCATCCAATTTTTACATATACATGAGCCTTGGTTGTTCAAGTCTAATAAATATATATAGTTAATTCATAATTAGTTTGTCAATTACAAGTTACAAGATCTTAGAAATAAGCGCTGAACCAGAGTTATTTGGAATAAAATAAGTTCAAATCAAATATAAAAATATTTGATATTTTTTTATTTCATAATATAAAGATTATTTGACCGAGGACTATAAACAGACTATTATTTATACCCTTAATAAGGGTGAAATAAAAAAATATCAAATATTTTTATACCATACCATAAACAGACTATTATTTATACTCTTAGTATAAATAATAGTCTATTTATGGTCCTCGGTCAAATAATCTTAATTTTATGAAATAAAAAAATATCAAATATTTTTATATTTGATTTGAAGTGCCATGCCTTTTATAATTTACATTTCAACACATTATACATTTTCAAAGTTCAAAGTGATTATTAGTTTTACTAGTGATGTAATAATACCATTAGGTTACACCAACTCAAAGGTAAATTAAAATACTAGTTAGGAACTTAGTTATCATTTGAACTTAGTTATCATTCCAATTTTTAATAGTATCTTTAATATTTTAATATTAATAGTCTCGGTGGTCGTGGGATCGATTCCGAGCCAATGATTTCTCTGAATTACTTGATATTAGGTAGGTAACCCATGGTAAAAATTTGAGATTTGGATAATTCTCCACGCGAAAATGATAATAACAATTCAATTCTTAATTTTTATGGGACAGGAGGGCAAACGAGTAAGTGGTTCACCTGATGGTTAGCAATTTGACACCGCCCATGAACACTGTGGTGCGTTGCCCTCCTTTAAGAGAGTAGGAGGGAAAGAGGCTCGGACCTTTGGATACCTCCCTCACCGAACGAAAAGCGGCACGAGCAACTTTACGTCGATGTTCTTATTCGAACCGCATGGATCGAATTTTTCATTTTGCAATGTAGTATGTAGGTATATATTAGGAATGTAATAAATATGTATTACGTAGTTCTTGATCTTACAACTCATTTTTGAAGTTTTTAAACACGAGGAGCCAAGCAGTCCGCTGCATGAATGGGCTGGCTCGCCCGGGAAATACCAATAGCTCTCATTCACAGATAGTTTTAATGCTTTTTTGTGTATCAAATAAAAGGGCTTTTCGATGGTATGTTGAAAAATGTGACGTCATCCTAAATCCAATATTGCGGAATAAGTATTTTAATGCATTTTTACAATATGGGTTGAATGGGCTTGAGCTTGGGGGAGTACCTAAATCAAAGAACAATACGGCGTTGAATATGGGGTATCTTCTTAAATAGAGGAGTAATTACCAAATTCTACTCAGACCCATATTAACTCAAGTGGGGATTGAATCCGCCAATCTCCGTTCTACATTCGATTTTACCAATGCACCACGAGGCCCGTCGTAATGTAAGTAAGATATGCTCTTTTTAAATTAAGCGTGTTATAAATGTATGTTTGTTACAAAGTTTTACTTCCATAGCGCGGAGAGACTCCACGCGAATTTTTTTTAAATAGCTAAATCTCCAGCTCCTTTTTGGTCTCCCGATCCTGACTCTGCTCTGCTCACTCACAATTACTTTGTACACTCTTTTAGTTTGACTGTAATTCATTCTTCGTCCTGTATTTGATATGCATTAATATCTATTGTGAAACACGTGACATCCATATATCAAGTAACAATATTTCAGACTACAGTATTAAAATTTTAAGCTCCCCACTGCACGGGTATCATTAAAAACTCTAAGTTACATATAAAAATTTAGAACACACTCAAAGCGAACTTTTAATTGCAGCCCCCAGAAATACAGCTGTTTGTACGAATTCGTGTTGGAGTAAAATAAATTCTCTCACTGCATATTACCAAATCGCGATTAGTTTTATTCGACCATAGACAAATTTATTCTGATAGTTGGTAAAATTATTACGTTGTAATTAGTAGGTTCAGACGCTGCAGGTTTAGAAATACCTTATGAAGCGTTCTTATTACCTACTAATTAGTTTTTAATAGATTAAAATTAAATTAAATTGTAGTCTCGGTGGCGCAGTGGTCGAACACACGGCTTCTGATCCAGAGGTCCGGGTTCGATTCCAGACACTGGCTCACACGAATGACTTCTCGAAATTGTTTTCGGAAGTTATGTGTGATAAATATCGATGACTGAAAAACTTTGTGCCCGGTATGGCAATAGGTTCGCCACCTATTCCATTTGGGACGTAAACATAACGGCGAGACGAGGCTTAACAGCCGCTGCCTACACCTTCGGGTAACAAAAGGCGTGAAGTTATGTTATGTTATGTAAAATTAAATGTTTTTTTTCTTTTTGCTATCATCACGCTTTTATATTGAGCACAAAGGCAACGTACCAGTAATGTTGTAAGAATAGCATGGGATTCAGGACTATTTTATGAAGATTGACTATGTTGATTGCAAGGAATTATTGATCTTATAGCTGCTAAGATAGTGCATGCTTATAGTTACAAATAATAATAATAATATCTTGGAGACGATACACACAGCGCCCTCTAGTTCCAAGCTGAGCCGCCAAATGCTTGTGTTTTGGATACTAGATAACGGATATTAATACATAAATACTTTTCTTTTGTAAATACATACTTATAATACATAGAAAAACACCCAGCCACCACACAAATATTCATATTTGTCACAAATATTTGTGCTCGGGTGGGAATCGTACCCCCGACCTCATTGCTGCAGCCGGTAATTTTACCAATGCGCCACAAGGCCCACAATGTCACAAGGTTTGCTCAGCACTGAATTTTATTGAAGGTTCTGAGTTTTAATAAACGACTAAAACATAGTCATGTGTGATAGATAGCAATCACCGACTATAATGTGCGCAATCTATATTGATGCAAGGGATAGTTTTAGAGAAATAATTTTTTTACAATAACTTAGTATTTAATTATATTTACTTTGATGTATATTGTGCTTTAGAAGAGTCTTGTGTTGGCATTACAGATATATGTGTAGTTTGTATTAATAATATGTTTCCTTACAATACATGTTACGTTAACTCAAAATCTTCTATATAATAATGCTATCAAACTTCAAATCGCCTTCAGCCATAATATATAAACAACAAAGCTCACGAATATTACATGTTCATGGATAGGGCGAAGTAATATGTCGAAGACACAGAAATTACCTCGAAGCGAAGACAGTATAAACGCGTCGATATTTGCAACATCGCACTTATGTAAATTATGCGGAAAAAATAGTAAAACTACAAGTAAATAATAAAAGAACAAGAGCACATTGGAACAATAAGAGAACTCTTAACATTGAACGTTAGCGACATAACATTAATCACTGCTGCGTTCACAAAAGGAACTCGACTAGTCAAAGAGCAACTTAGACGAGTTGGCCAAGTTTCATAGTCGAGGCGGTTACCAGTTTTTCTTGTCGCCATTTTCTTATTAATACCTGTGTTATAATACCAACTGGCATGAGAACTTGTGAGGCGAGGGTTTTATTTTGCGCTTTTGAATGTCTCCTCAGGCGGCGGACACGGTTGATAACTAACTACTGAATACTGAACAACACCGAAACTTATCAACCAAGTTGAGATTGAAAACGAGACGAAATTAAGTGTAGATTAAAGATTGTTTTCGCTGAACTTAGTGTGAGATAAATTGTAGATAATTTCTTTACCCCAAATACGTTACTACTATAGCCACACTAGCAATACATATAGTGTTACTGTGGCGTTACCGACCGGGATAGCGGATAGGGAAGGATACGGAAGGGGGATGGGCCTCCGGTTACCTCTCACCGAACGAAACGCGCCATGACCCACTTTACGTCGATCTTCTGGGAGGTCGTGGTATTTCACCAGTCGAGCCGACCCATTCATGTAGCAAACTGCTTGGCTCTAGCACTGTTGTTGAACTACTATTAAGATTTTTTTCAACTTCTTTACCTTTTTTACCCAAGGGGTAGGCAGCGGCTGTTATGCTCTGACTCGCCGATATTCACAATCCAAATAGTTTATCAGGTGGTTGACCTTATTGTAATCGCCAGTTTTTTTAACTAGATAATCAAGTTTATAGAGAGAGAAAAATAATCTTGAAAAGAGTGACATAAATTAAAAATATACATAAATTAAGAATTCCGAAATGGTGTAAACCAGGTTTCGAACCCACGATTCTAAAAGAATTAGTATTGAACAATATCATTTTATTGAAATCTTAAAAATGTTATCATATTATTATATTTCATTATCACTCTTAATAAGAAAAGAGTAATGAAAGTCAACGAAACGAGTGAGGCGTGTAAGAATCGTATCTTATGGCGCTCTGTTCTCTCTGCCTACCCCTCAGGGGATTTTGGCGTGAAATTATCTATGTATACATGTAAATATTTTTTTAAATTAGTCTTTTATTTAGCTATTAAAAAGAAACTAGTGGTCGACTAGAAAACACTAATAAAAAATCTTTTACCCTTGTCACATACATTTTATGTACTTGTATAGTTTAAGACCCCAGCTATAAATAAATTAATGTAGCAGGTCATACTGGTGACTAGGACAGATGCGAATATCTCATTTAATCCAATAACAGTCCCCCTCTAAGGAGTCGTTATCTGGTGAAACATTCGCCCCAAATCAGCTTTTCATTAATTGCCAGACAGTCTTATCTTGCGCCTTAAGAACTCTGTCACTGACCCATACTGTTACATTGACGTTGATCCGACGCCAGATTAATTTATTAGCCTCTGTCCAAATGGACGAGACGAGTTGGAGATTGACTTAGTTATTAATGTCATATTATCTTCAACAGATATCTCGATAGCGGGAAGTATTCGTCTGTCAGTCTAACTAGGAACAGTTTCTGGCTACGTGTTTAGTTTTCAATAGTACATCTTCATGCCCAATTCTATTAATTATAATTATATATGTCGTGGAATTAAACAAATCCTTTTTTCTTCCAGTGTTTCAAAATACGTGTTTGCTTTGTCACTATTTTTTTCGATCTTTATGCAAGTCAAAACTCCTGAACATTCTTGCCATAACTATTGTATTCAAAGAGTAAAATCAAGTGTCTGTCCCACAAAATTCATCTAAGACATACCGTGAATATCACTCCGCAGATTTTGCGCGTAATGTCGACCGTGTTTTTTTTTCTGCTCATTCTTTCGCAGTGAACTATCGCTTCAATATTAGCGTTGGTATAAGTTAGATATTCTACGACAATATTTATGTTACATGGAAAACACCTACTTGATAAGACAGTCTTGTATACAAAGCTTTTATCTTTGAAATAAAACTCGTATATTTGTATATGAAGGCTTTTCCACAAAAGTCGTTGAGTAATAAAAAAAGAAGCTCTAAACAATTTACGGTACTACGTGATCGAATGTAATCTGTTACGGAGTTGTGCCACTTCCGGTCAATTACGTGATTCAAGAGATTCGAGAATACTGAAGTCTAATAAAGTATTCAATCTTTTCCACGAATTATAATTAACCAGTTGACCCGGCGAACTTCGTTCCGCATCAAAAGAAATAAATTAGTAATATTTGGATCTTAAAAAGTTCAATTTGTGTTATTTATCGGCACGCGTTTTGGCGCGCAAACGCAACTGCTATGTACCGCTATGTTAATACTGTAATATCTTCGTAAATATCAGTTTAAATTACATGCTGTAAATGGCTATATTAATCTATATTAAAAGCACAATCTATTTAAGACACTTAATTGGATGAAAATTAATGCTGTAATGTTTAAAATTGCTTCGTAAATAAGCCATTATTTCTCGTAAAAAGTAAAAAAATAATAATGGTCAATGTGGGTTATCCCTAAGACATAGACATATGCCCTCGTGGACTTTTTTATAGACCTTTTAAAGGTGTATAATAATGTAGTACATTGTTTTGATTTATCACTTAGGGTTCAGGCAGCGTTTTCGATTAAAGTTTTAAATCTTGAAAATTAACATTTTTTTTTCACTACACTGTTCATGAATTATAGATCAAAACCACCCCGTTAACACCCTCTAACTATTAAAAAAACCGCATCAAAATCCGTTGCGTAGTTTCAAAGATTTAACCATACAGGGACAGAGAAAGCGACTTTGTTTTATACTATGTAGTGATAAATTATTTATTCATTAAAAACATTTATAGGCCTTATTATTATGTCACGCTGACATAAGCACACACGCACTTAATACAATTTACAATAATTTACATTTTAAAAAATCTTCCCTGTCTGCCATAGTTAACTTAAATTTGGACATCTGAATATAATTTGCCTGCTTTTCGACGTTTCGACAAATAAGTTTACAATTTTATCTTGCTCCTACTTGATCCCTGTTGGCTTAACACACAGAGAAAGAATATATGACTATAAAACCTTTACCTAGTTCAAAATATATTAATCTTATTTAGAATGGGAGTAGAAGATGACCACGACACACCTTCCAAATGATGACCAAATAGCACGAGTTTGAAAGTCAAAGAAGCGAGTGAGGTGTGTGTGTAAGAATTGCGCCTTATGGCGCTCTGTCTTCTTTGCCTATCCTGCAAGCAATTTGGCCTTAAGTTCTGAATGCATGTATTTAATTGAAATATTTTAGTTTAAATTCACTTGTATACATTTAAAGCATGAATATATAACCAAAAACAATTAATAAGCACTATTTCAGTTAACAAGGAAAATTAATGAACACATTTGTGCATACTTCTCTGTAATTACAGCTAGTAGACTTATAATTACAAGTGCGTCTAACGACATCTCTAATTTTGTGATCTTAATTAATCAGATTGTTGGTGACGAAGTGAATACGCTAAAAAAATTATAACTAGTAATCATGAATAAATTAGGGCAATGCGCAAAATTTTCGGAGTGACGCTCGCTGACTCCGTCGAACACAACGCTTTACGGCTCCTGCTTTATAACGCTGAGTGTGGCTACAATTGATAAATTAAAAAAAAAACCATTGTCTGACAGTTACAAAGAAGGCATGCAAGATTCACTAAGCAGCTAGATGTACGATTTGAGAACGGCCACTTTCCATGACCAAAATTGAAAGATTCCTTCAGGAAAATGGATGTCATGCAGGAGTTAGAAAAGTCGATGAAGCGATTGAGGTGTCAATTAATCGCGTCTTAGGACCCTCTGTTCTCTCTGTCTAGGCGTGAAATTATGATATACTATTATTTGTGCCCGTAATTCCGTTTCATTGATATGGTAGCTGAGAGGTAAATATAATAACCAATGTATTCAAAACACGAGCATGAATGAATAAAGCGGAAGTGAGCAGCGACGAGAGCGCTGTTTATGAGTGCAGTTGATGTCTTCCCGCGGCATAAATCCCCGCGGAGTGTGCCAAAAACTACACGACCCCCATAACTCACGGGTGCCGGGTCACTTTCAGGACTGGAACTAACGTGTACCGTAAAACAGAAACTGGGCAAAGTTAGTGCATGTCGATGGTCACTTGTTACGCGGTGAGACTAGAAAGCCAGCTAAAGTGAAGTGTCTCTAATATTTTGGTGAGATATTCTGTAATAATTTCTGAGAGCTTTTTAATTTTAAGTTTGCCTTGATATTGTGTTCAATATGTGATACTTGAATTTTATTATTCGTCACAATTGTTGCACTACGTTACCACCCTAATTAAAAGGTGTCGCGTCAGTTGTGCTCGACTACTGTGATCACATATAATTTCTTAGTTAACATGTAGGACGTTGATTTTAATTTGGTTAGATCTTATTTGTGATTTTCGAGTATTCTGTTTGCTACACCTTTTATTCACCAACCTACTGATTTGTTTTCAGTAGTTATAATAATATTGTTATTTATTTCAAACGGTTTGAAAAGAGTATTAGGCACATGAGTTTCTTGCCCGATTCTTCTCATGATAGCCCCTACACTCGGAATCGAGGCGCCGGAATGTCTTTTTTTTGTTCCACGGAGGCATTTTCCACAAGTGCTCTTGTTTGTATTTAATAATAAATAATAAGTTATCTGTCCTTGTTGACTATTTTTAAGTGTCTGTGAATACCTATAAAAATAAAGTTATTTTTACTTTGACTTTGACTTTTACTTAGACTCACTTTGGTAGGAAGGTCTTTGTTGGTGGGGTAAAGTGATGGTTTTTTTTATAGTATAGGAGGACAAACGAGCATGCGTGTCACCTGATGGTAAGCAACCGACGCCGCCTATGGACACCAGCAACACATATAGTGTTACTGTTGTGTTGCCGACCTTTAAGGGATAGGGGATAGGGAAGGATGGGGAAGGGGGATGGGCCTCCGGGGACCTCTGTCACCGAACGAAACGCGGCATGAGTCACTTTACGACGATCTTCTGAGAGGTCGTGGTATTGCACCGGTCGAGCCGACCCATTCATACAGCGAACTGCTTGGCTCTACCACTGCCAATGGTATTATATTTGATAGAAAGTATATGGATTTTTTTCTAGATGTTGATACATACAGGAGATATAAATCGGATAGATATCGGAGCGCGATAAAGCACGATTCTTACAAACCTCACTCGCTTCGTTGACTTTCATAACTCTTTTCATGCACGCGCGTCGATTTTTGAGACTCCTAAATATTAAATCATTATAATAATATTATATACACTTTGACAGTCTCGGTGGCGCAGTGGCTAGCACTCCACTTCTGATTCAAGAAGTAGTGGGTTCAAATCCTGGCACACACCAATGACTTTTCGAAATTTTCGGAAGTTACGTGTGATAAATATCGATGACTGATAACTTTGTGCCCGGTATGGCAATAGGTTCGCCACCTATTCCATTTGGGACGTAAACATAAAGGCGAGACGAGGCTTAATAGCCGCTGCGTACACCTTCGTGCAGAAAAAGGAGTGAAGTTATGTTATATTACATACACTTTAATTTTTAAGAATCGTCTTTTATGGCGCTTTGTTCTATCTGCCTACTTCGCACGGAGGTTTGCTTCAATTATTTTTTTTAAACTGTTTACTTTGTAAGAAAGTAATATATAATAATTGGCGACACTAGTCCCAATATTGCGTGGATTATAATATTTAAAAGATATCAGAGCGGCATCAGAGAACGTTTTCACTCTATATCAAAGGTTTAGGGTTTCGTACACGCTAGGAGGCTTGTTTGCTTCCTGCAGGTGTAAACTTTTAATGGGAGAAGTTTAAGGAGGAAATAACCAGAAACTTTTAATTGTGGCTCCTAACCGACAACAACACTGCTAAGGAACTTGGCAACTTTAGTAATGATGATAAATGGTCATACTATATCGTCAGTCAGCTGGTTACTGGTTCTTTGAACATTTTGTTCAAAGAAAAAAAGAATAGACGAAGAAAAATGTCGTCGCTAAAAAAGATATCAGACTGATTGTCCAATATTTTCATGAACGTTTTGTCGAACGTTATATAAAAATAAAATCAAATAATGTATTCCTCGTTAACTATTCCTATTTATTTCGACAGCAAAAAGTGAAGGCATCGCCTGTATACAATCCTGATGTGACAGTATATTTTAATATTACGATCAGAGTAAAGGATTTTCGTCAAATACGTAAGGAAGAATAAATAATGTTTTGCAATGTGACGAGCTTGTACAGTAGGTACATCCATATCTTATAAATATATATATATATATATATAAGTATAGGTTTTTATTTTTGCCATGAGTCGCGATATCGTTAGTGGTCTAACGACCTATTTTTATATATTTCAGAAGAAAAACGTTAAATTATGAAAGCAAGAGTGGGGTATGGCAGAATGCGCATGATAGTTGAATAAACGCGGTCAAAATGAGGATACTGCGCAAAATCTGCGGAGTTGCTCTCGCTGACCGCGTCGAAAACAAGGTAGTAAGGAAGAAAGTTGGATTGAAATAGAGTTTCGGTGTAAAAGTAGGAAAGACAATGCTCCAATGGTTTGCACATATAGAAATAATACATGATGCAAGAATGATTAAGCAGATATACAATGCAAAATCGGATTGATGTAACATTCGAGGACTGCCAAGACTGTCCTTCCATGATCAAATAGAACGTGTCCTGGAGGAAGGTGATGTCAGGAGCCTTATAAATAGACGCGTGTGTATGAAAGTCAACAAATAGAGTGAGGCGTGTCAGAATTACGTCTTACGGCGCTCTGTTCTCTGTGCCTTGTCCGCAAGAGATTTGGCGTAAAGTTATGTATGTATATGTAAAAATACCGATTTTACCTACTACTGAATAAAATAGTTTGGTAATGATAGAGTAATTATAACGGTAATCGGTAATTATACAAAATATTTTGTGCTGGAATTTGGGTGTTTTCTTATGTTATATTACCATGGAAAGAATGGAAGGTGGAAGCAGTGCAATGGAGTGGCCGTGAAAATGGTTTTGAGGACACTATATATCAGGATATAGTTTCCAATTGACTACGTGTTGAAGAATGGCTATTGAAAGATGACCTTTTAAAAGTGTTGACAAAAAAATATATATTTAAAACAATTTCAACAGCCCAAATTGTTTTCTACTTTCAGCCTATAACATTTATCTTAAAACGGGTGCAGTGGCATCGGTAATCTAATTTTTTATTTTCAAAAATAAACGATCATTAATATTAGTTAAATTTCTATATAAAAGCGGTACAACACCGTTACAAAGTTTTGTTAATATAAAACATCGTAATTAAATATTTATAAAAACCGAACAAGTTTGCAATCCCCAAGCTAAGCTACACAAGGGTGTTTAACTTTTGGTATACATTTGAATTACAAGAGCTGTGACGTAGTGAAGCTAGGACTTATAAAAGAAGTCCATATGGTTGGCTTAATTGCACCATATCTATACTTATATTATAAAGCGGAAGAGTTTGTTTGTTTGTTTGTTTGTTTGTTTGTTTGTTTGAACGCGCTAATCTCAGAAACCACCGGTCCGATTTTAAAAATTCTTTCAGTGGTATATAGTCCATTTATCGAGGAAGGCTTTGGGCTATATTATATTTTCAAATTAATTAGGGATCCTTACTATAAGTCCAGTAATGTAACCCAAGGTGTAAGAAAATGACTCGAAAATAATTCTTACATCGTGAACGCTGCGAAAACTATAGATTCTAGAACAAAAAAATGTACTACACTTTTATAGATCATAAATTTGTCTATTAAAAAGTCCGCGATGCCATATGTCTAACTATTGTAGTTATCTCACAATAAGTGTTTTTTGAATATTTTAAAATAATTAAATTGATGTCGTTATAAAAATGGTTTATTTTGTACCTTGGTATTAATTCTCCTTAAAATAAATTACTTTAATAAAAAGATAGTTTCAATACCTTTCTTGAACTTTTTGAATAATTCAATTCGGACATTTAATTCAAAAGATATCGCAAAATACAAAATGTAAGTATTCATTTCATAGGGAAATATTTAGTTACACTACGGAAGATGTATCCGACTCGGACAGCTCGGACCGCGACAGCTATCAGGTAGATTTTTTTACGTTCGTTTCTTGCTAAAAGGTATCGGTGGTCCAATTGTCGAGAACCCCATTTCTGAATAAAGTAGTCGCGGGTTCGAATTCTGGCTCACACCAATGACTTTTTGAAATTGTTTTCGGAAGTTATATGTATTTAGATATCGATGACTATAAACTTTGTGAATGGTATGGCAATAATTTCGCCACCTATTCCATTTGGGATGAAAACATAGTGGCGAAACGAGGTTTAACAGCCGCTGCCTACATCTTCGAGTAGAAAAGGCGTGAAGTTATGTTGTGTTGTTGTTTCTGTCTTTGTCATCATATTGCTTAATTCTTTAATTAGAATTTAAAATTTGTAGTATTTAATCCTATTTTGTGGTATTTTTATTTATAAAAGTTACTAGCTTTTACCCGCGGCTTCGCTCGCATTAAATCCATTAAATAGGTATCAAAGATCATTACTATAGAAGTTAATTAATATGATAACTCTGTTTTATTGCTTAGCTGGAATTATTAATTTTTAAAAATGACGTTTAAAAAACTAACAACATTTTAACTGATTTATAATGCATTCTAGATATATGTAATAAACTTTACATTTTTAAGATCGTGATATCGTTTAAAATGTAGTAAATTTATTTCGATAAGCTTAATCGCAAAACAGACATCATTTGACTTATAAAAAAAACATTCACTGTGAGTTAGCTACCCCGGTTTGAACATATGGTGTCCCGTTTTTTTTCATTGAAGTCAACAATAGTGACCAAATAAAAAGGTTTTTTATGTAGTATTAAAAAAAACTAAAGGTTAAAAACAAACTTGGGACAAGTTCATTGCTATATTCATTGTTCATAAGTGGCATTGCTAATAAAGCTTTCTTTGAAGTTGTAAATATTATCAATGTCTTGATTGTCAGTACGCTAATAAATACTAGCTAAGCGAGTGAGGCCGTATGGCCGAATCGTGCCTTATGGCACTTTGTTCTCTCTGCCTACCCCGTAAGGAATTTGGCGAGAATTTATCTATGTCTGTATCAGGAACTACTGGTTTGGATTGAAAAAGATATTAGTTTTAGAGAGCCCATTTATTGAGAAAAGTTTAAGTTATTAATAAGAGTGGGACAATAAATTTTAGTTATAAATGTATATAATATGGCGGTGCATAGTTCGCGCGGTCTGCTAAATGATGATGATTTCTGGGTCTAATAAGACACGTAAATTAGATTTTTATATATTTTTGGATTATTTGTTTACCTAAACGTGTGGCGTTATTTCCCGTTCATTATATTTATGTAATATGCATACGCGATAGCCTAAAAGTTGCATTTTTTTATGAGATAGAAGGGCAAACGAGGAGCCATGTCACCTGATGGTAAGCAATCAACGCCGCACATGTACACCAGCAACACATATAATGTTACTGTTGCGTTGCCGACGTTTAAGGGATAGGGGAAAGGGAAGGATGGGGAAAAGGGGGTGGGCCTCCGGGTACCTGTCTCACCGAACGAAACGCGGCATGAGCCACTTTACGTCGATCTTCGGAGAGGTCGTGGTATTTCACCGGTCGAGCCGGCCCATACATGCAGCGAACTGCTTGGTTCTACCACTGTCTATTTAAGAGTACCTAATTCCTTTAATGTGATCTGAATATCTAAAACGAACGTACTATTTAAAAATATTTTATCTATGTATCCAAAGTCCTGGGTCAAAGTTAGCGTTAGTTCACAGTTACTTCTCTAAGCAGATATGATAATATGTATTATTTTGAATTCTTTACAATATTGCAACTTCATATAAATGGACGAAGCGCAAGATATATAAGAGTAATACCAAGGTGCCAAATCGACACCATTTAAATTATGAAAAACAGATGCTGGTTAAAACATGTGGTGACCCGGTCTTTTTTTTGTAGAAAGACAATGACCAAAGAAAAAAAAAGGTGGTTCAAGTAGTATTAAAAAAAAAACTAAAAGTTGACAAAAAGCTTCGGACTACTACTACTATTACTATAAATTATAGTGTTGATTGAAATTGATAATATTATCACCATAATATATCTTGGTTGTTAGTCGCCAATATCAACAGCTAAGCAAGTGAGGTGTGTAATAATCGTACCTTATGGCCCTTTGTTCTCTCCACCTACCCCGCAAGGGATCTGGCCTGAAGTTATGTATGTATGTATCAAGAACTTGAATTGAAATAAATATTAGTGTTAGATAGTCCATTTATGATGAAAGCTTTGGGGTATTAATATGATTTCGGCAATAATCTTTTTAATGGAAAATGTATAAAATATGGCGGTACGAAGTTCGCGCGGTCTGCTAGTAAGATTATAAAATCAAGGTTACCTGATGAAGTGACTACTGACACCTGCACCTAGTGTACAGTTGGCGTTGCCGGTCTTTAAGGGAGTAGAGTGGGAAAGATGGGGATAGGTGGAGGGCCTCCAGATACCTCTTTTACAGAACTAAGAGCCACTTTACATCGATATTCTAAGAGGTCGTGGTATTTTACCGGTGGAGCTGGTCCATTCAAGCAGCGAACTATGTGACTCTACCTCTATAGTGTTGTTTATCTTAGGGATGATGAAAATTTTAATTAAACCAAGCTTAAATCATGCTAAAAGGTCAGTTCGATTAATGTCTATAAGAATAAAACAGAGGACAAGTATATAATATATAGGATTAGAAAAGGAAAAAGCTTCTTAAAAATAAAATAAAAAAGTGGCCGTGTATCAAAGCTGGGTACCAAGGGCTGGGGTATTTACCTTACGGTTAGAACCGTAGGCATCCGCTAATAAAATGTAAGAGTTTGGAATCGTTTAAAAGTGATTTCAAACTCAAATAAATTTCGCCTTCGCTCAAACAAAACGACCACCAAAACCAAATTACCGTGGAATTAATAAAACTTAAGTAGAAAATAATTTCTGTTATTTTATTTTCCTATTCATATTTTAGATGTTAAGAAATTGTCATCAGCAAATTATGATCAGCATTAGTAGCTTACACGGCTAACGGTTTATGTAAAACTATGACCAACTTATTAAAAAAAAAATTCTTAAGCAAAATTTTGACCATTGTTCGAAACAATTGCTGCAACCCAAAGCGCATTCAGAGTTTAACATAAATACTTGACAGTAATTTAAATCCATTCCTCTCAATGTGGAATTTAGCACCAGTCTAGAGAATAGTGTGTCACCCTATCTCTTCGCAGCAGGAACATCGTATCCAGCGACTAAGCAATTTGATCTGATGTGGACCATCTCCTGTATTTTCGAATAACTGTGAAATGATTCAGATCTCCCACTCTCTTAGAAGATTTTTTAAGAACAAAGGAGCATTGAGCAATCCGCTCACGTGGAGGTAAGTGAACAATGACCGTGGACTTCAGCAACATCGAGAATGTTACAGTAGCGTTGCCGACCTTTCAAATGTGTTAAAAACGGGAAAAGGAAAGACCTCCAGAAACATCTTTTACCGAACATTTGGCATGAGCTACTTTACGTAGATATTTGATAGGTTTAATCAACCTGTCTCTACCTTCACAGCGATAGAGAACTATGCAGTATTATAAATTTATAACTATACAGTATTGTAAAGTTGACTTACTTATGTGTATATTAAATTGTTATAATATACACTTAAATAAAGCTACTTTGCAATACTGTATAGCTTGTTTACTCGTAAAAGAACGACTGCATTGTAATCTTCTGCAAACAAGAGTAAATCACGTTATTTGAAGATCTCATCACGTGCTCCTCACAACCACTGCTATATATTATATAGATACCATTATTCTAGCACGTGTGCATTGCATAATATCGATGAAGACGGTACTTTAGTATGCTGGTATTTTCTTATAGACGATTGCATGTCCTTTACCTCCGTATAAAAACGGCATCTTAAAATTTCATAGCACAATGTTTTGTGTTAAATTTTGATGTGTTTATTTCCAAAAGTTGTTAATATACTAATCTCGGTGGTCTCGGTGGTCCAGTGGGAGAGCACACGGCTTCTGATCCAGAGGTCTGGGCTCGAATCCTGACACTGGCTCACACCAATGACTTATCGGAATTGTTTTAGGAAGTGTGATAAATATCCATGACTGAAAACTTTGTGCCCGGTATGGCAATAGGTTCGCCACCTATTCCTTTTGGGACGTAAACATAACGGCGTGACGAGGCTTAACAGCCGCTGCTTACACCTTCGGGTAACAAAGTCGTTAAGTTATGTTTATGTAACTGCATAAAAGGGCTGGCTTGACTGGTGAAATACCACGAACTCTTGGTATATCGTCGTAAAATGGCTCCAGCTGCAATTCATTCGGTGAGATAGGTAGATCCATCTTATCCCCATCCCTGTCCATCTTACCCTTAACTCTCTATTCTATTTTACAGGCTGACAACGCAAATGTGTTACTATTTGTGTACAAGTATCCATGGGCGGGCCTAGTCACTATCAGGTGACATACTTGCCTGTTTGCCTAATTTTCCTTAAAATAAATAAAATAACTTTAATGGTTCTTCTCTAGATATTTCAAAAACCACACAACAAATTCTTCTTGCGGCTCCTTTAGAAATGTTTCATCAATACTAAGTCCCAACAATATCATTAATCAAATGTTGATTAATGTTTCTGCCCGCTTCTATTTGTCAAAAGGTAAGGTCCTTCTATTATTTACGATTTCAATGTTGTACGAACTCCAAAATACTTTAAACAGTCATTCATTATAGATAGAACTGATTAAATTGGTTTGAACTAATTGAGGATCGAATTTAGAACCATTTTCGTCTTTTTTTCCTTCACACCATTCCCTATTTCTATTGTCTTCTTTGCGTTATGAGATAAAATTGACCAGACGAGACTCAGACCTCTCAACTTGAACAACTTATTGCTAAGACCACAAGCGAAAGACGAAGTGAAAATACAAGGGCTTTGAGTTATCATGTAATCTTCAGATTTTTGGGTCACAACCAAGATTTATATTTTGATTGTCTCAAACAAAATAAAAGTTCGTAATCTAGCTCTGTATAGAAATTATGGTTTTAAATTTAATTTTTTTTTATGGAATAGGAGGGTAAACGAGCAGACGTGCCACCTAAAGGTAAGCAACCAACGCCGCCCATGGACACCAGCAACACATATAGTGTTACTGTTGCGTTGCCGACCTTTAAGGGATATGGGATAGGAAAGGATGGGGAAGGGGTGAGCCTCCGGGTACCTCTCTCACCGAACGAAACGCGGCATGCGCCACTTTACGTCGGTCTTCTGAGAGGTCGTGGTATTTCACCAGTCGAGCCGGCCCATTCATGCAGCGAACTGCTTGGCTCTACCACTGTTATAATTTCTGTCATGTGAATCCTATTAAATTGCTTTTGCTTGCTTGTTCTGAAAGTCAAAGAAACGAGTGAGGCGTGTAAGAATGTGTTCTCTTCGCCTACCCCGCTGAAGTGTCGGGGTGAATTTATCTATGTGTGAAGGTATAGTAACATTTTTAAACTTTAGGAACCAATTAAATCTAAGAAAATTTATTGTCTACGCTGTATATAATTTTGCGATGAGAAGCTTCAACAGTTTGTGGTTTTAATTATGAAAAGGTGACTTAAGAAGTCTTTGAGAACACATTCCTAAAACCAGGCAATTTCGCAACTTCGTGTGTTTGAAGTGGAGAATATTGAAAGTTAATAAACTATCTGAAGTTGTCTGCTTTAGATAAGATGTGAAGTTGTGTGTACGTGTGTTAATAATCTTTGAAAATACCAATAATATATTGAGAATACCAAAATTACCAAAATGTATGTATATTTTATGAATTTTTAATTATTCTAATAAATGTCAACCGCTAATTCGTTCACTTTGTTAAGCCTTGACACGACCGATTTTTATGTCGAAAATCCACGGGGTGGCGGAACCTATTGCCCCACACCAGGTCAATATTAATAATCATCAATACGATATACTTAGTCATGCCATAAATATTGTAACAAAGAAAAAAAATTTTTTTTAATTGCAAATAACATTTATTACTTTTACAGTGTGTTACTTTAATACATAAATATAAAACGATATAAAATATAAAAAGCTTATTCGAAGTGGTCTCAATTAGCTGCAATACAGGTCTTTAAACGTTGAGGCCAGTTATCAATAGAAACACGCACTCTTTCCATGGGAAAATTCTTCACTGCCAATCGTATGGATTGTTTTAGGGACTCTAAATTATTATGACGTTTAGAGCAAGCCGTACTCTCTAAAACTGACCACAAATCATAATCCAGTGGATTGAGATCGGGACTAGACGACGGCCAGTCTTCAGCTCTAATGAAGTCCAAAACGTTCGCTTCCAACCAAGGTTGCGTTGACCGAGCTTTATGACCCGGTGCCGAGTCTTGCTGGAAGGACCATACTTCGTTATTGAACATGGTGTTGTTAAGGGGCTTGACTACCTTTTCAAGAATGGTATCTTGATACACTTGTGCCGATGTTTTGATACCTTTTTCACAAAAATATGGCTCAGTCACTCCTTCGTAGCTAACACCCCACCAAACCATCACTGAAGTCGGATAATGCCCACGTTGCACCCTGACAACTAATTGGGAAGCTTCCTTAGAGCTTTGAGCATAAATACGGTCATTTTGTTTGTTAAAATGTTGGTGAATTGTAAAAACTTTTTCATCCGTAAACAATGTTTTTCTGTGACCTCCCTTTGCGTACCGCTTCAGTAGTTGTTTTGATTTTAACACCCTATTCTTTTTTAAATTATCAGTTAATAAATGACCAGTACGCCTCTTATAGGCCGCAAGTCCTAAGTCATCTTTTAAAATACGCGACATTGTTCTAGGTGCTATCTTCATCTCCCGAGATAAAATCTTTTGCTTGCGGACAGGATTTCTTCGAATTCTTTCCCTTACTGCTTTGACCACCTTTTTCGTAAGAACACTACGTGGACGGCCAGGTCTTTTTCTGTCATAAACAGAGGAGGTCTCATTGTACCTATTAATAGCCCGGTACACAAACAGTTGACTAATACCAAGTGTATGGAGAGTTTTAAAAATTGCATTTGGCTCCATACCTACTTTGTGTAATGCAATCACAGCGATTCGGTTCTCTTTATCACCCCACTCCATTTTAATATCGCAAAATATTGTACAATGTATTGGCGCTAAAACAAGAAAACACGGTGAACAATCGTATAAAAATGACAGATTCCAAATTCAAATGTAATATTTTTTTATTTTTAGTTGTAACAGTATTTATGGCCAGACTAAGTATATACCAATGACTTCTCTGCATTCTTTTTGAAAGTTAAATGTCTGGTGACTGACGTCTTTGTGCTCGATTTATGGCATAACGTAGCGCAAAGTAAAAGGCATGAAGTTATAAAACAACGTTAAAAATACACTATAATATTGTATTATTGTCTTGAGAATATTAACCGCGATCATGGACGGTAAAGGTAAGCTTCTCTCCCTTACCCAACGAAACGCGGCTTAAGCCACATTACGTAAATTTTCTGAACGCATGCAGTAAACTGCGTGGCTCTACAGAGGTGTTTTTTTTTCTCGTTTTAACATAAATATAATAAAAAGTCACGATATAAGGCCGCCATTTATACCTTAATCTTCTACTTAATATTCTTGTCATTATTGCATATTTTGTTTTTTGTAATTTATAAGGTGTAAATAAAGAATTATCTATCATCTATTTATCACACATATACAACTTCCGTAAATAATTGGGAGAAGTCATTAGTGTTGCGTTGACCTGGATTCGATTCCTAGATTCGTAGAAGTGGGGTGGTCGTCCTCTAGACAATCGAGGCTATACAATTCCAATTTATATTAAGTTTCGACCACGGATTATAAACTAACTACAGTTTAAATTCTCAGTATATGGCAATTCACAATGCAATACTGATCCCAACGCTAACTCATGGAAGCGAGAGCTGGGTATGGCAGAGCGTGCATGAAAGTAGGATAAACGCGGTCGAAATGAGGACATTGCGCAAAATCCGTGGAGTGACCTTCGCTGACCGCGTGGAAAACAAGGTCTCTTTCAATCCGACTTCCTTTCTTATGGAAGGAAGTCGGATTGAAAGAGAGTGTCGGTGTAAAACTAAGAAAGGGCATGTTCCGATGGTTCGGACATGTAGAAAGGATGGATGATGCAAGGTTGACTAAGCAGATATACTATGCAAAAGCGAATGCATGTAGGAGTCGAGGACGGCCTAGACACACATTTCATGACCAAATAGAACGTGTTCTGGAGGAAGGTGATCTTAGGAGCCGCAATAATCGACGCGCCTGCATGAAAAGAGTTATGAAAGTCAACGAAGCGAGTAAGGTGTGTATGAATCGTGCCTTATGGCGTGATTTGGCGTGAAGTTATGTTGTATATTGTTGTTGTGTATATGGCAAAAGAGCAATTCTCTAGACAGTAAAATATTATGCAAATTAATCAAGAAAAATAGTATAATAGGTAATGTTCGTAGTAGTAGTTAAAGTTTAAAAACTAACTAACAAAGAAGTGGGTTGTACTGAAAATTAATAATTTCCCGCGGAATGCCTTGTTTTAACATCTGTAATACACAATTGACTTTTGAAAAAAGGTTGCTTTTTTACATTTCGTGGCTTTTTATTATATTTATATTTAAACGAGAAAAAAAATCCTCTGTAGAGCCACGCAGTTTACTGAAAGCGTTCAGAAAACTTACGTAATGTGGCTTAAGCCGCGTTACGTTGGGTAAGAGAGAGAAGCTTAACTTCCCCGTCCCCATTCGCGGTTAATATTCTCAAGACAAGAATACAATCATCATCATCATCATCATGAGCCCAGATTAGTCCACTGCTGAACGTAGGCCTCCCCCTTAGCGCGCCATAACTCCCTATCTTGTGCCAGCTGCATCCAGCGACTCCCGGCTGTTTTTATGAGGTCGTCTGTCCATCTAGTGGGGGGACGGCCTACGCTACGCATACCAACCCGTGGTCGCCACTCAAGAACTTTTTTTCCCCATCGGTCGTCAGTTCTTCGAGTGATGTGGCCTGCCCACCTCCACTTCAGCGTGCTAACTTTATGGGCTATGTCAGTTATTCTCGTACGTCTACGGATCTCCGTATTTCGGATCTTATCCCGTAGAGATACACCGAGCATAGCCCTCTCCATAGCACGCTGAGCGACTTTGAGCTTCTTAATACGGCCAGCATTAAGAGACCATGTCTCAGAACCATATGTCATCGCTGGTAACACACACTGGTCATAGACCTTGGATTTAAGGCACTGAGGAATTTTGGACGAGAAGATATGCCTAAGCTTCCCGAACGCTGCCCAGCCGAGTTGGATCCGTCGGTTAATCTCTTTCTCGAAGTTCGCTCTACCTAGTTGAATAGTTTGTCCTAGGTAAACATAGTGATCGACAACTTCGAGGATCGCATCTCCAACAGTTACCGGTACTTGAATGACATGGACATTGGACATGACTTTTGTCTTGTCCATATTCATTCGTAGACCCACTTGTTGGGATAACTTGTTAAGATCCTTGAGCATTGCACCCAGATCCTCCAGCGACTCTGCCAAGACCACGATATCATCGGCAAATCGAAGGTGAGTGATGTATTCGCCGTTGATATTGATGCCTAGCCCGGTCCAATCTAGGAGCTTGAAGACGTCCTCCAATGCAGCGGTGAACAGCTTCGGAGATATAACATCTCCTTGTCTGACACCTTTCTGCAGTGGAATAGGCTCTGTACTCCCATCTTGGATTCGAACTGACATATTGGCGTTTCTATACAAACACTTCAGCACTTCGATGTATCGATAGTCAATTTGGCACCGCTGAAGAGACTGCAGCACCGCCCAAGTCTCGACGGAATCGAAGGCTTTCTCATAGTCCACAAACGCCAAGCATAGAGGTCGATTATATTCCTCGGTCTTCTCTATGATCTGGCGTAGAGTGTGGATGTGGTCTATGGTACTAAAGCCTCTTCGGAAACCGGCTTGTTCGGGAGGCTGGAAGTCGTCGAGTTTGCGCGAGAGTCGATTTGTAATGACTCTGGAGAACAGTTTGTAGACATGGCTCAGGAGCGAGATTGGCCTATAGTTTTTCAAGCGGGTCCTGTCACCCTTCTTAAAAAACAGCACCACCATACTCCTGGTCCATGCCTCTGGAACGTCGCCCCCGAGCACGACAGAATTGAAAAGCCTCTGAAGGGCTCTTAGAACCGGCTTGCCGCCTGCCTTCAGTAGCTCGGAAGTAATTCCATCGTCACCCGGTGCCTTCCCGTTCTTTAACTGTTTAAGAGCCATTTGGATCTCGTACAGACTGACGTCCGGGATATCTTCAGTAAAGTGTCGAGTTAGCTTGGATCTGGGATCTGGAGCCAAGCCGACAACAGGAATCTGTGAAGATTGGTATAGCTGTCCATAGAACCTTTGAACCTCTCTCAGGATCTCATCTTTAGAAGAAATGACGATGCCGTTGTCTGCCTTCAGCTTGGTCAATTGACTCTGCCCAATAGACAGATCTCTTGCGAATACTTTGGTGCCTTGATTACGCTCAATGGTCTCTTTGATGCGTACTGCATTGTACTGGCGAGTATCGCGTCGAACACTCTTGGAGATCTGCCTATTCAGTAGCCTGAGGTCGGACCAATCAGCTGAGGACTGCACCGACAACTTCTGTCTTTTCTCCATGAGCCCGAGAGTGTGTTCAGAAAGTTTTTTGGTTCTATGAGCACGTTGGTTCTTGAAATATTTGGTACCAACTGTGTGGACTGCTTCCACAAACCTGTTGTTCATATCGTTCACTGTTTCGCATTGGTCTAGGCATTCGAAGCGATTATGAAGTTCAAGCTGAAAGTTTTCCGGGTTCTGGTACTGGACAGGTGTAGGCCGGAGTATAGATCTCATCCGTCGCGAACGTTCGGCCTTAATACAAATATTCAGCATGCCACGGACAAGTCGGTGATCGCTCCCAGTTTTTACTCTGTTGATCACTGTGACATCACTAAATATATGCCGTTTGTTCGCTAAGATGAAATCTATTTCGTTCCTTGTAGAACCATCGGGGCTTATCCAGGTCCATTTCCTTTGAGGCGGTTTCCTGAAGAACGAATTCATCATGTAGAGGTCTTCCCTCTCCAGGAAATCAGCCAGTTTCTGCCCTCTTTGGTTTCTCTGTCCAATTCCATATTGCCCTACCCTCAGCTCATCGTCTTTCCGTCTGCCTAGTTTTGCATTAAAATCTCCCATAACCACCGTGAACTCGGTTTTGAAGGAGTGGATGGCCTTCGAGATATCCTCGTATAAAACCTCCACCTCTTCGTCTGGGTGTGTCGAGGTCGGTGCGTAAACCTGTATGACCTTCAACGAATATCGCTTGGATATTCTGAGTATAAGGTACGCTACCCTTGTCGACACACTCGTAACCCTGTCCACGTTAGCTACAAGAGATTTGTGAACGATAAACCCGACACCACCCTGAGAGGTTTTGTCGCCTTCCCGGTAGTATAGCAGATTGCCAGACCGTAGGATTATAGTGTCCTCCCCCTGTCTTCGGACTTCTGATAATCCCACGATGTCCCATCGCATCTTGCTCAATTCTTCTTCCAGCTCGGCAATCTTCTCGTCGGTCCTAAGTGTGCGGATGTTGTGTGTTACCAGGGCCAAGGGTCGTTTTTTGTGGTAGCCGTATCGCGACCGGGGATTCTTAGCACCCCTCACTCCGCCGTTACCAGACCCGCTACCATAGGTCAATGGAATAGCGGAGTCGCCGTGACTAGGGGCCGTAAATGTTACGTCGTTCATTTGGGGGGTATTTGCCGTAATCGCCACGCTTGGCAGGCGGGTTGGCGATCGCAGTAAGCTATGTTTGTTTGCTATGTTATGAGGAGAGAAAAACGCTGCTGCCCATTTTTCTTGCTTTTCTCTTAGTCGCCTTTTACGACACCCACGAGAAGAAATGGGGTGGCGGTATTCTTCTCCGCACGCCACACGGCCAAGAATACAATATTATAATATATTTTTAAAGTTGTTTTATAACTTCATGCCTTTTACTTTGCGCTACGTTATGCCATAAATCGAGCACTAAATTGTCAGTCACCACAAATAACTTTCAAAAAGAAAGCGAAGAAGTTATTGGTATGAGTCCGGAATCGATCCAGCGACAACCGAAGCCGTTTAAAATATCCATAGGAACTTTTTAAAGTTAATTGTTGGAAATTATACATGTAAATAAATAAAGGTATATTCAAATTAATTCGTATTCACAATAAACAATGAGCGGCACGACCTCGATATAGTCAACGTTCGAACGGGGCCCGCTGTCGTTGTACAAGCAATTTTAATTATAATTGCCTCATGACGTGACTGCAGCAGACAACACCAGGATATGTGCCGAACGATAATAGCATTGAAAACAATAGTCAGCTTTAATACCAGAATAATTAATAATTATTTCGAGCTTTAAGTGTAAACCTGTTTTACTATAAAATCGTAATATAAAACCTTTTATGAGACTGTCCTTTTTTTTATGAGACTAGAATGAAGGTATGAAACTATCGCCGCCAATAGGCTCGGACACACTGGCCCAACTTGAACCAAGTGAACCAAGAAGTCGTTGAATAGAATCCTGGCTATTACACAGATGACTTAAAAACTTCAGACCCGATGTATGACGATTAGTTCCCCCTTCTATTTTATTTGGGATGTAAAAAGCGGAGAGTTGAGGTGTAACCGCCTACACATTTCATTTAAAAAGGCGTGAAACAAAGCATAATATTTTATAGGTATCTATAACAATAAGCGAGAAATTGGCACCAAAACGATATATTTATATACAGGATCACAATAATTCCTAATGCGACCCAGATTCACATATGACATGAATATGTGAGGCAACAATAAGGATATCGGCGCGAGAATATGCCCTCGGAAAAAGGGTACAGTAATAATGTTCAGTTATAACTCGTAAAGTTAAGGGTGTTCGTATAAAATTCTAGCTTTTGCGGGTGACTTCATTCTTATTGCAAAGGAGAGAGAAAGAGACAAAAGAAATATCTCAATCGTATCTTTATATTATTCCCTTGTAATTTCAGGCTCTGAACTTTTGAAGCTAAGTAATCTTGACAAACATACAATACATACATTCACCAGTTGACGCCAAATCCCTCGTGGGGTAGGAAAAAAGAACTGATATCGGTGTGTACCTCACTTATTAATTCACTCATCTTTATAATACCTCTACGCCTTATAAAGTGTTGGCAGTGGCAGTGGATCCGAACTGCAGAATTCCCGATGCAGGAGTGACGTACTCTAACTGCACCCCACCGAGACGACGTCTGTTTCATTTACATGATAATTTTAATTAAGTATATTCGTCGAGGACATCTTCGACACACTTTTCAGGACCAAATTGAAAGTGTTCTTGCGGAAGGTGATGTCAGGAGCATAAAAAACTGACCAGCGTGTATGACAAGAGTTACAAAAGTCAAAGAAGCGAGTGAGGTATGAAATAATCGTACTTTATGGCGCTCTATTATCTCTGTCTTCCCCGGAAGAGACATGACGTGAAGTTATGTTACTATACGACGTTACGTTCTGTCTATAATTACATACAATATGCCGTATATATTAATTAGTGACAAGATTCCGTTAATAAACGTTCGTGTCCCATTTCGGTGGATGGAGCCCTTTGAATCGTCTGATCCTCCATATTGTTACCGTCCTCACTAATTGTACATGAAGCCTGCTCGACCTTACTGGATACTATGCAAATGAATAACCAGTAAGATCTAGTTATGTTATATAAGGGATGCGCAATTGAACTGTAACTTAATTGAATGGATAGTGGGATAATTGATACAGTTATATGTTAAGTTTGTTTTACAATTAAAATTATTGCAATATTTTACAATATATCTATATATTTATAACTTCGGGCCTTTTTCTATCCGAAGTTACGCGCCGGGTTTTATTCTTTTTTACCCCAATAACCGGAACCTACAATGTAGTCAATCATCGATATTTATCACATTTAACTTCCGAAAAATCATAGTTATGGGCTAGGATTCAAATCTGAGACGTTTTGATTCAGACGTAGGGTGCTCGATCTTCATACTAAAGTCTAATCTTCTCAAACAATTTTAATAGTAAACATATCTTAAATATTACCAAACACTCCGAACAGCGGTGCAATGCTGTAAGTCTTCCGGATATATTATTACTCGTATTTGATGCGTGGAAATGCTTCGAGTATTTCAATTTTGATATGGAATCGTAACCAGAGTATAGGTAGAACAGTTTAATTAGTTTGCATAATATGCAAACTAATTAATGCTAATGCTAATACATAATATACAAACACTAGCTGACCCAGCAAACGTTGTCTTGCCGAAAAATAAAATTTAAAAAATAGGGGTTGATCGTAGGGGGTTGAAAATTTAGGGTTGCATGTATTTTTGTATCCCGTTTTATAAAAAAAAATAAGAAACAGAAATATGTCGAAAAATTAAAAAAAAAATTGAGGGGTGGGCTACCCTTGTGATTTAGGGGGATGAAAAATAGATGTTGTCCTATTCTCAGACCTACCCGACACGCACATAAAATTTCATGAGAATCGGTCAAGCCGTTTCGGAGGAGTTCAATTACGCACATCTAGACTCGAGAATTTTATATATTAGATATAACGAATCATTTATCCCAGCCGAGTCATTAGGAAGGGTGACGTCAGTTTTACTGACGTTGCCACTTCCGTTATTGTCACTCATGATATTTCAGATGAAGCAAACACAAATTGATTTAACAAAACACTTTAATTCAATATACAATGTTTTACGAACTATTGCAATAGCTATCTAAACACAATAATTATAAATATCTAAATTACTTACAAGACAACCCTTCAATTTTAGCAAGACAAAGCAAGTGCCCACTTTTTTTAGCGCGCCGCTATATAAAGCGGTATTACTCAAACGGATATTCAAAAACGACCCTGAACGATGAGTAACGATGAGTAACGATGAGTATCGATGAGTAACGATGAGTAACGATGAGTAACGATGAGTACCGATGAGTAACGACTCCCCTCGGACCAATCGCAGCTCGGTCGGATCCGACCAATCAGAACAATACTATTAACATTACAAATGTAGTCAAATCAGTTTGCTTTTTGAATATCGTGATTCATGAAAATACTCTTAAGAAATTACTTAGTAAATTATCAAATTAATAAATCAATTTGATTGATCAAAACAAAAGTAGTTAACACAACAACAAAAATATAATTTAAAGGCAATGCGTCGACACGGCCATTCTGCGGGGCGGTGCGTGCTCTGCGCCTGCCTCATTTCTGAAAATGAAAAATGTTTTCGTCGGTACTAGGTATCTTAAATGTGTACCTAGACTGGATCTTAATTTTCACTTTTATAATACGGGGAAATTTTGAACATGAGCGGTATACGCCAAAGTTATGTAGTGTTATGCGAAGGTTTTCTCAAGTATATTTCAAATTAGCACAGTATGTATACTGAAGGTACATTGAGTTAAAATGTTGCTGTACAATAGGACTGAGTTATGGTGTAATGATAAATTTCTCGTAGATCGTGTTTTTATGCTCCACGCATTTACACATTTGGTTTTATTATTAAATGCAAATGTCTCCACGCATCCTTGCATTTTAAATTGATGATGTTGCCACGTATGCCGTAGTCAACAGAGCATCTTAATCTTACTGATGTGGTTATGAGCGGTCATGAACGCCGTGGTCCACATAGTAATATTCATAACTACTGATATGGTTATGAGCGGTCTTGTACGCCGTGGTCCATACAGTAATAATATTCATAACTACTTCATTGATATTCATAACTACTGATATGGTTATGAGCGGTCTTGTACGCCGTGGTCCATACAGTAATATGATATTCGTTGATAGTAATTCATTAACCACTGATATGGTTATGAGCGGTCTTGTACGCCGTGGTCCATATAGTAAGTAATATGTTATTATTATTATTTTTTGATAGGTAAATGTATAGGGCTGCTGGTGTGCTCTGGGCGGTCCTGTGCGCCGTGGTACACACGGGACAATGGGAGTATAGATAAAGGACGATGCTGTGCTCTGGGTCTTATTTTAATGACAGTGGTACACAGGGGCTCTGAAAATGACCGGATAAAGTGGAAGGCATCATATGCAAGGATAGTACAGTCTTTGTGTTGTGTCTAAAGTTGTTACTTGTTTATTGTTATATTACAAGAGACCTAAATTGTGTCTTACTTGTGTTTAAGCCCTAGGCTATGGAAGGAACTCACCGTTTGTTTAGCAATCAAACGTCATCGCAGCTCGTGATGTTGATGGCTGCGGGTCGCTGGTGTCTGTCTGGGGCTGAATATCATCTGGTCTGTTCTGCTGGTAATCATCAAGATGCGTCGACACGGCACCTTGGTCACCTGGCTGCGGCGCCCGGCGGAGCTGATCGTGAGCAACCTTACGAGGTCGCCCTCTTCCAGTCACACGTTTAACGATGTATCTGTCCTTGTCTTCGGTCCTCAGGATCTCATAAGGCTCACTATACTTCAAGTCTAAGCATGTTTGATTACGTGGATTATTTTTAATTAACACATAATCACCTCTTTGGAATGGTCTTATAGTGGCCTTATTACGGTCAAAGCGTTGTTTGTCGTACTGAGCAGCAGCTTGCATTTTCTGTTGAACTTGTTCGTCGAGTATATCAAAATCAACAGTCTCATCATCTAAGTTCACCAGTCTCAGTAGTTGTGGGGGTACAGTATGCTGTCGGCGAGTTAGGAGAGTGAGTGGCGCAACTCCGGTTACACGGTGAGGTGTGCAGTTAAATGCTAACTGAAGAGCTTCTAAAGCAGTTTGCCAGTTTTCAGTTTCGTAATTTTTAATCATCGTCAAGGCGTTCTTTAATGTGGCCATAATGCGCTCAACTTGACCGTTCGCTCGGCTAGCTCCTGGTGTAATAGCGTGAATTTTTATGCCAAAGTTATCACAATAGACTTTGAAGTCGCCTAAGAATTCTCTCCCTCCGTCCACTATTAATTGTACCGGCGTACCAAACAAATGAATCGTGCGTTTTAACGCAGCGAGACAATTATTCGGACTTTTATCATTGGAGTAACTAAGGAGTAAGTACTTGGTGAAGGCATCTATGGTAACTATCACATATTCGTCTTGACCCTCTTGATTCTTAGAACCCAATTTGCCTGTAATATCCATGTGGATAACTTGGAAAGCCGCAGATGGTTTTTGTATTGGGTGCAGTTGTACTTGCGTGACACCAGATGCACCCTTTGATGTTTTACATATAATGCAGTTGTCCACAAACTTTCGGACCACCGAACTCATTTTATCAAACCAGTAAGACTCTCGTAGTTTTTGTAAAGTCTTCTCCCAGCCCGGGTGTTGTAAAGCAGTGTGATACGAATTTATTAAACTCCACTGGAATGACCTCGGCACCACAATGGCTTCGTAAACGCCGAACAGTGAGTCAGTAAGGCGTTTCTTAAGTACGCCTTCCACAAGGACATAGTCCCCTACTAGGTTGCCATTCGTAATGCCATCAATAAGTAGGCGTAAGTCACTATCTCGTCTCTGTTCTACCTGAACCCATTCTGTATTTCGTGTCAAAATGTTGACCGTACTTTCCACATTTGGATTTCTACTGAAAAAATCGGCATGCTGAAGGTTTTCACCTTTTCGATATTCTATTTCGAAATCATAGTTTTGGAGGAACGCCCACCAGCGATGAATTCTTGGAAGTAAATCCTTTTTGAATTTAGATGCTTTCAGTGCATTACAGTCTGTGATGACCTTAAATTTACGCCCGTATAAATATTGTCGAAAATGTCTGATTGCTTTTACCACCGCCAAAGTTTCAAGCTCGTAGGAGTGGTAACGACTCTCCACTTCAGTGGTGCGCAGGCTCATGTAGGCAACTGGATGATGTCGTCCATTGACTATCTGCACCAACACCGCCCCATAGCCGATGCTGCTGGCGTCAGTGTAAAGCTCAATCGGAGCGTCTTCCTGAAATATTAAAAGTGTCGGCGCAGTAGACAAATGTTGAACAATATAATTCCTAGCCTGATCATGCCTTACATCCCATTTCCACTTCGCGTCTTTTTTAGTCAATTCGTATAATGGCACCATAATTCGGGAAAAGTTTGGTATAAAACGTCTAAAATATCCAGCTAGTCCGTTAAATTGCCGTACTTGTTTAACGGTTGTGGGAATGGGGGCTTTCGTTAGGGCCTCTACTTTTGTTGGACTAGGACTAACTTGTCCGTCTGCTATGATATTGCCTAAGTACTCAATAGACCGCTTGAAAAAGACAGTCTTTTCCACATTGATTGAAAACCCAGTCTCCTGAAGAGTCATGAATATTCTCTCAATGCGGGACATACCCTCTGCAAAATCTCTACATTTTGTGAGGACATCATCCACATATACTTGACATAAAGGATTTGATCCATAAAGTAGGGGTCCTAGCGCTTTATTGATACATCTTTGGTATACAGAGACAGCGTTACTTAAGCCAAACGGCATGGCCAAATACTCAAACAGACCATCGGGCGTCACGAATGCAGTTTTCTCAATAGAGTTTTTGGATACTGGAATTTGATGAAATCCAGCCGCCATATCAAATATAGAGTAGTAGAGACCCCCCGATAATTGATCGATCTGGTCAGAAATTATAGGTAGAGGATAATGATCCCTAAGTGTATTTTTATTCAGCTCCCGATAGTCTACACACATGCGATGTTGTCCATTTTTCTTTTTCACTAATATTATGGGACTGGAGAAAGCAGAGGTGCTCTCTCTAATGATATTATGTTCTAACAACTCAGCTATAATTTCTCTGACCTTTTCCCTTTCAATAGGACTCAGTTTGTATGGCCTACGTTCCACGTACCTACTAGGGTCTTTCAAGCGAATCTCTAATTCACCCGTGCTAACCCGTTTGCGAGGGTAGCCCCGAATGAACAGATTTGTGTACTTGGTCAACAATAACTTTAATTCGTTTATCTGATTCTCATCCGTTAAGTCTGTAATAAGTTTATCAAATTTCTCATCTTGTGATTGCATGTGATAGACCACCGGTTGGTGAAGTAATCTGGCACCTTGGGCCGTAACTAATACACTTAAATTTGTTTCCTTAATAAGGTTAGTACCGATCAATATATCAGAGCATATCTCATAATCCGGAACTACATGAAATTGTAGTTCCACGCGTAAATTATCAATCTTACAAATAGTAGTTAAACTAGTCAAAGATAGCAACGTAAACTGCCCAATGCCCTTCAAGTAATGGACTTGATTAACGCGTTGGCCCGGAATTTTTGCAGCCACCGACTCGCGCACCAATGAACATTCTGCTCCACTATCGAAAATCGCAGCGAACTCATAATTTCCAATAGTGACAGGTAGCCAAGTAAGTTTTGGCTTACCAACACAATTCACGTTAGAAACTACTGCTCGCTCGCGTTTAAAACACGTGTCATATGTGTGACCTACTTTGGAGCAAAATGTACAGGTAGGCTTCCCGGTAGATTGCATTTCGCTGTTTGAATCATGGCGTGGCTGAGGCGCTGTACTTTTCTTTGCAAAACGACAATCACGTGTATCATGATTGGTCCTCTTACAAACCTGACAATATAAATTGAACTTATCGGGTAAGCGCGGGCGTTTGTTTAAATTTTGCGAAATTTGATTTGGATTTACTCGTTTTGTAGGACGTATCGATGAAGCTACGGAAATCAATTCTGGTACGGATTTAGCTCGCGCATTTAATAATTCAATACGTAACCTTTCGTCACCAATACAGCCAATGACGGCCTCAACCGCGTCATCACTTGTTAATTTATCTTTAGTGACACGCTGCCACAATACCCAAGCCTCAGATAGAAACTGCGCAATATTTTTATTACTGTCGTAAACATGTTCTCTAAACCGAATTATATCTCGCGAATAGCGACTTTCAGGTTCAAAAGTCGTGATCAATATATCACGCAATTCCCCCCATGACCCCGTAGATATTAACCAGTTGTCTACATACAACCTAGCTCGACCTTTCATTAAAGTACCTACTTTCATCCGAACATCATAATCACTGAGGTTGTACGTATCCATTGCTGTGGTTACATGCTTACACCACTCCCGAATTCCTATATTACTATCCGGGTCATATGACGGCAGAAATATGTCATTAATTTTCATTTTAGAATCAACTGTCGTCATACGATCCGACACGTGCTTCATCATCTGTATCATTCGAGCAAAAAACTCAGCTGGGATCCCGGCAGCAGAAGTGTTAACTATGGATGATGTATCAGCATGGCTGGCAGAAGTGGGCGGTATCCCCGCTTCTGATAACGAATCATTTATCCCAGCCGAGTCATTAGGAAGGGTGACGTCAGTTTTACTGACGTTGCCACTTCCGTTATTGTCACTCATGATATTTCAGATGAAGCAAACACAAATTGATTTAACAAAACACTTTAATTCAATATACAATGTTTTACGAACTATTGCAATAGCTATCTAAACACAATAATTATAAATATCTAAATTACTTACAAGACAACCCTTCAATTTTAGCAAGACAAAGCAAGTGCCCACTTTTTTTAGCGCGCCGCTATATAAAGCGGTATTACTCAAACGGATATTCAAAAACGACCCTGAACGATGAGTAACGATGAGTAACGATGAGTATCGATGAGTAACGATGAGTAACGATGAGTACCGATGAGTAACGACTCCCCTCGGACCAATCGCAGCTCGGTCGGATCCGACCAATCAGAACAATACTATTAACATTACAAATGTAGTCAAATCAGTTTGCTTTTTGAATATCGTGATTCATGAAAATACTCTTAAGAAATTACTTAGTAAATTATCAAATTAATAAATCAATTTGATTGATCAAAACAAAAGTAGTTAACACAACAACAAAAATATAATTTAAAGGCAATGCGTCGACAGATATATTAGGTCGGGGAAAAAGTCTTTTCGCATAACGTAGGTATAAACTTATTATAAAACTAGCTGTGCCCGCGACTTCGTACGCGTGGAATTTGTGATCAGATAGCTATATTTTTACATAGACAGTTGAGAAGTAATTACCTCTAAAATGAAATTGTAACTGGTAGGATAAGTACAGATTGCGGTAGCAATGGTTGTTGCCCGCATTGTTTATTTTCATTTTAACAGGAATTTTTGTAGTATAGCTGTAGCCCGCGACGTCATCTGCCTGAACGCTATACAGCACCAAAAATACCTACGATTATACCTTTTAAAATAACATTTATTTACCCGTTACTTCTTTACATTTCATAAATACAGAAAGTACAGTAACAGAGGGAGACTGTCTTTTGTAAAATTGTTGAACTTCAAAAGTGCTGATTTTCAGTCTGCTTTGAATAAATGACTTTATGGTGATTCTGCTGAATTAAGTAATAAGTTGCGACTGAAGCAAATGTAGAAAATAATGAATAAGAAAATATAAATATAGAAAAGGATAAAAATATATACTTATAAAACTTCTCTATAAACAACATTGCTGGTTTGGCTCTCCGCAGCCAAAATGTAAAGAGAGTCAGGACTGGTGACGCGGGAGCAAGCGACGTACAGCTGCCCGTGTGAGAAGCAGCTCGTCCTGAGGTCGACACCCGCTGCTCTCAGTGTCTGCCCCTGCGACTTATTGATGGTCATCGCGAAGCAAACACTCACGGGGAACTGTACGCGCTTGAACTGGAACGGGAAGTTATGAGGTATGAGGGGAATGCGTGGTACAAATACTGCCTCGCCTACGCCACAACCCGTAAGAATTTCCGCCTCAATGCTGTGTCTGTGGAGCGAGATGACTTTAAGGCGGGTCCCGTTACACAACTTCGGAGGAGATAGGTTCCGAAGAAGCATAATCGGGACACCGACTTTCAGCTTGATAGTATGCGCTGGAAGTCCACTTGCTGACAGAGAGTTCAGAAATTCCACGGGATAATGTGTGGCATCATCTTGCTCGATGACAGTGTTTATAGAGGTGTAAACCACTTCATTCCCCTCAATTTTCGAGAGAATGCATTCGTTGATTGCTTCAGCCTCACCATTTTTGGGCGTCAAAATTGCCCGCTCACATACCCAAGAATTCTGCTGGTGCGGTATATGACTGATGTCCCCGTACACACAGCGAATGAGTTCTTCTAAGCTGGATACGACTCTACCGAGAGACTCTGGAAGCACCACCTGCCCACCTCTCTCCTCTGGTAGAGTGCCTTCGCCAAGACTTAGAAGAACATCGGAGAATTCTTGAGCACGTGCATTGCCGCCGAGCCGAGCTCTCATATTAATGGTCAAGCGCAGCGTACGAACTCGTGACCACAGCGAAGATCGTTTCAACGAAGCATTCACCTCGTCAGCCCTCGATCCCCGCGTCACCACGGGAAGCGTTTGTCGGAAATCGCCACTGAATAGAACTGTGACACCACCCATCAAGTGTTCGTTCCTGCGGATGTCCTGCAGGGTTCTGTCCACGGCCTCAACTGCTTTTCTATTGGCCATCGTACACTCATCCCATACGATCAGAGAGCAATCCTTCAGCACGTGTCCCTTATCACTATTGCGTGACACACCACAAACAGGCGTTTCGGTGCTCTCTAAATCGATGGGAATTTTAAACATGGCATGTGCTGTCTTGCCACCCGGAAGCAGTGTGGCAGCGATTCCCGACGACGCTACAGCAATGGCAATTTTGCCTTGCCTCCTGACCTCTGCAAGTATGCCAGTGGTAACAAATGTTTTTCCTGTTCCACCAGGAGCATCCAAGAAAAACATTTTACCCTGGTTTTGCCCAACGCTTTTAAGAACAGTGTCATAAATTTGTTTTTGCTCTGAAGAGAACAAAGCGACATGGTGATTTCGTATGGTGGTCATTTCGCTCGGATCGTAAATTGTCTCAGCGTTATACTCTCGATTTCCACGGTCTTGATGCGGTGATGATTGGGGAGCTGGTAACCCATATTCGACCAATGGATTGCCGCCGATGGAAATGACCACGTCTTGAAGTGAACTAAGACAGGTGTTCAGCACGCGTTCATCAGTTACTTCGACTTCGTCTCCAGTAGCACGCCTCAAAGCTCGTAGAAAATCTTCAGATAGATGATGTCGATATTTTTCCCACAAAGCTACCGGGTTCGTGACTCCACAAAACACCAAGATGACGGCAAACAGATGACGCATACGGCTGGGGCTGTTACTGACGCTCGCCTCCGCGAGGGTGTCATCCCAGTTTTGGTCACCGTCGAGAAGGTGACGTGCTACACAGGCTGCGCGGTAAGTGGGATACTCCACGCCATCAAATGTTCTCAGAAAGGCAAAAGACGTTGGGCCTCGGATCGTGTGAAGTAATAACCGCAGAAAATAGCATTCGCCATTATTCGGGTGCACGGTATAAACTCTACCCAATACGGTGTCCTTGAAAATTCCCGGAAAACCTTCGACAGCACCTCCTCTTCGACGTCGGTTAAATATTCCCCTTTGCTTGTCGTACGTGTAATATGAAGGCACCTCGTCATACGTAAGGAACCTCGCAAACTGGTCGATTTCGCAGAGCCTGAAAAATGCCAAGAGAGTTGTTTGGCGCGGATTTTATCTAATCTACGGATAACTTATAGCAACGCAGGTAACCCCAGTTTCTATGAGTTGTCGCGGCGACATCCGTACTCATAACATCACTTTTGGTGAACGAAATTATAGCGCGATCTAATTCGACGCCAACGCCATCTAGTTAGCGAATAGGAAACATTTTTTTTTAATGGTGTAAAATTATAAAATTACGAAGCAATCATTACACCAATAAATACCGAACAAAAATATTAACAGTTTTTAGCATATACAAATACATTTTTTTAATTGTCTTGCTCATCTCTGAAAAGAATTAACGATACAATTTTAAAGAAGAAAATGCACAACTCCATCTATGACTCTTAAAAACATCTATTGACCGCAAGCGCATGATGAAATTTCAATTATTTATATTCAAAAAGTGTTTAAACATGTAATTCGACTTGATGTTTTTAAAATCTCAAAGATTTATTTATATCTAAAACCAAAAAGTGCTTACACGTGTAATTCAACTTAATGTTTTCTGTTTTGTAAATCTCATAGATGGCACTGTTTTAAAATTGTCTGTTATGTTTAACGGCATAAGTTAATTAAAATGTGAAGCTAACTTATATTATATTATTATTATTATTATATGTATAGATTAAAGCATGGTTATTAACATAATAACACCATAACAACATACAAATATGCGTCGTTAGATTACACGTTGCTACAGAATACATTGAAGAAATAAAGGTTCACTGCTCGTTCCTCGTAGGTGATAGCGTGATAATATGTAGCCTATATGTTGACCCGACTTCTTAATAATTTTCGTGCCAAATTTGAAGTAAATCCATGCAGTACTTTTTGAGTTTATCCCGGACATACATACAGACAAACAGACAAACAGACAAACAGACAAACAGACAAACAGACAAACAGACAAAAATTCTAAAAAGTATATTTTTGGCTTCGGTATCGATTGCAGATCACACACCAAGTATTCTTTTTAAAAAATATTCAATGTACAGTTTTGACTTTTCTACAATTTTATTATATGTATAGATTTCTTTGACTGTACTATTTGTGTCTGGCTGGTTTTCGTAACATTAAAAAGGTTACATTATAAAGAAAAGAAAAAAATAAAAAAAAGTTGTTTCCCGCTATTTTTCATTTGTTTTTCTCTCCGTAAAAATGAGTGAATCTAATGAAGAAATTCGATACATTTTAAAATTTTATTATAAAAAAGGCAAAAATGCAACTCAAGCAGTGAAAAAAATTTGTGATGTTTATGGACCTGATGCAGTGTCAGTAAGAGTAGCACAAATTTGGTTCAAACGTTTTCAGTCCGGAAATTTTGATGTTAAAGATGCACCTCGCTCTGGTCGCCCTGTTACGAATAAAATGGACGCCATTTTTGAAAGAGTGGAGCAAGATCGGCATATTAGTAGTTACGATGTAGCTGAAGAACTGGGAATTGACCACAAAACAGTTTTGACCCATTTGAAGAAAGCTGGTTATACAAAAAAGCTCGATATTTGGGTGCCACACGAGCTCACTCAAAGAAACTTAATGAACCGTGTACTCATTTGCGATTCATTATTGAGACGTAATGAAACCGAGCCGTTTTTGAAGAGATTGATAACTGGCGATGAAAAGTGGATCACGTACGACAAGAACGTGCGAAAAAGGTCGTGGTCGAAAGTTGGCCAGGCTTCACAGACTGTGGCCAAACCTGGCCTAACACGAAATAAGGTGATGCTGTGTGTATGGTGGGATTGGAAGGGCATTGTTCATTATGAGCTTTTACCGTCCGGCAAAACCATCGATTCTGATCTTTACTGCCAGCAACTGATGAGATTAAAGGAAGCAGTCGAGAGAAAACGGCCGGAATTGATCAACAGGAAGGGTGTGGTCTTTCATCACGATAACGCTAGACCACACACATCTTTAGCCACTCAGCAAAAATTAAGAGAGTTCGACTGGGAGGTCCTAGTGCATCCACCATATAGCCCTGACCTTGCGCCTTCAGATTTTCACCTGTTTCGGTCTCTTCAGAATTCTTTAGGTTCTGTAAGGTTGACCTCAAGAGAGGACTGCCAAAACTATTTGTCCCGTTTTTTTGATCAGAAGTCCCAAAGTTTCTACAGTAACGGGATAATGTCTCTGCCCACAAAATGGCAGAAAGTTATTCAACAAAACGGTACATATATATTGTAAATAAATGTAAATAAACTTTGAAAAAAATGTCTTGACTTTTCATACAAAAATACGAAAATACTTTTTCCCCAACCTATTATGTTTATATGTAATCAAAAACCCATTTTATTCAGGAGGAGTATAGGGTGTATTTATTAGTTCGTTTTTTGTAACTAATAAGTATTCGCATAATAAAATTAAAACGTGAAGTGGGCAAATCTCCGAGTAGAAGTTAGCAATATATACATGCATACTTCACGCCAAATCCCTTGCGGGGTAGGCAGAGAGAACGGAGCGCCATAAGTCACGAATTCTTACACCCTTCACTCGCTTTGTTGACTTTCATAACTGTTTTCATACACGCGCGTCGATTTTTGAGGCTCTTGACATCAACTTCCTTTAGAACACGTTCTATTTGGCCATGGAATGTGTGTCTTGGCCATCCTCGACGCCTACATCCATCCGCATTAGCAATATATCTTATTGAAAATTGCTTATAGATCAAGGTTGCAGACATTTTTTATGATGGTATTTTTAAGATTTTATAAAAGTTTCTATTTTAGAAGGATAAAAAAGCAAGCATAGTATATTTTGACTTGTATATTTATACAAATATCTCTTTTATTCGAATCTTAATATATTTTGTATATAAGATAAGCTGAACTAACATGTTACTTGAACATTACCAATTTCCCGTTTCGCCGTCAAAATATGAGAGAACATAAAATTGTTTAATGACTTCGTGCGGAATATAAAAAAGGAGCAATGATTACATTTGAGACGTTATTACGAGGTTATTAGGGAAACATAGAGATTGATATACCGTAAATATTAAACTACATGTAATGTTAAATTTTTCTTTTCGTGTTTTCTTCTTCTATCTTCTAGAATAAAAGATTATTAACAGTTCCAAACAGAAGACGGACGAAAATCAATTAATAAAAGAAGAAATCGTTAGGATCATAGTTAAGTTATTGCTTCTTATGAAGAGATAAGGACATAGATAAACAGTACGAATATTGTATGCCACCGAAGACCTCCTTCACGGAACAAAACGTGACAACAGCCACTTTACGTTGATAATCTGACAGGTCGACTGATCGATCGAAAAATGTCGAACCAGTCGACATCTTTACAAGAACGTTGACAAATATAAATGTACTAAAGTTCACTGTGTACTAAAGACTCGGTAACGAGAGTTTGTAAGGACTGAACACGTTAGAACTTGTCTGAATCAGATACAACACGTCCTTAAACGACTGAAGTGATTAGTTTTAAGATGACCCTTTAGGTGGAAGGAGCCTTATAAAGGTAATGTCACAATAATAGGACAACAATTACACGATACGATCTTCTTGTTGGAGATAAGTTGTGATCGCGTCCTTTGTGTAATCGAACTACTGATAAAATAAGCCTTATCAAAAAGTTTGTCCGTTTACTCAGTACAATGTCTTATATTTCTACTAGCTGACCCGGCGAACTTTGTTCCGCATCAAAAGTAATAAATGAGTAAATTTTGGATATCATGAGGTTCGATTTGTGCTATTTATCAGCTTTAACTGCTGTCCTGCTATGTTAGTACTGCAATATCTTCGAAAATATTCATATGAATTGCATGCTGTAAAGGGCCAGGATCATCTGTATTACATGCACAATCTATTTAAGATACTTAATTGGATGAAAATTAATGCTGTAATGTTTAAAATCGCGTCGTAAATAAGCCATTATTTCTCGTAAAAAAAGTAAAAAAAAATAAAAATGGTCATTGTGGGTTATCCCTAAGAGATATGCATATGCCCTCGCAAACCTTTTTTGTAGACCTTTTGAAGGTGATTAGTAATGTAGAACATTGTTTTGATCTATAACTTGCGGTTCAGCCAGAGTTTGCCATTAAAGTGCTAAACTTCAAAAATTATAATTTTTTCTTTACAATATCAAATATGAATTATAGATCAAAACCACCCCGTTGACACCCTTTAAATATTAAAAAAAACGTATCAAATCCGTTGCGTAGTTTTAAAGATATAAGCATATAACAGTGGTAGAGCCAAGCAGTTCGCTGTATGAATAGGTCGGCTCGACCGGTGAAATACCACGACCTCTCAGAACATCGTCGTAAAGTGACTCATGCCGCGTTTCGTTCGGTGAGAGAGGTACCCGGAGGCCCATCCCCCTTCCCCATCCTTCCCTACCCCCCTATCCCTTAAAGGTCGGCAACGCAACAGTAACACTATATGTGTTGCTAGTGTCCATGGGAGGCGTCGGTTGCTTACCCTCAGGTGACACGCATGCTCGTTTGCCATCCTATATCCGTTTGCCATCCTATATCCTACAAAAAAAAAACAGACAGCGGAAAGTGACTTTGTTTTGTACTATGTATTACAATTTAAAATAATATGAATTATTGGCATTAGATAGAAGAAAATTTATAACTTTATATTTTTAGTTTTATCACTAAAAGGGCCTCGGCAGTCCAGTTTTTGAGCATCCCGTTTAAATCCTGGGAAACACCAATGACTTATCGAAATTATTTTTGGACGTTATGTGTGATAAATATAGATGGCTGAAAATTTTGTGCCCGGCATGGCCGTAGGTTCGCCCCTATTCCCTTTGGGACGTAAATATAACGGTGAGACGAGGCCTAACAGCCGTTGCCTACACCTACGGGTAGAAAAAGGCGTGAATTTAGATTATCACTAATCAGTTTGTTGAATGATTTTCTATACTTTGGTTTTGTCTAAGACCATAACTTTTCTCTATATACTATTCATTTCTCTAATGGCATATAACCCTGGGGCATATTATAAGCTTTTAATTCCAGCCAGCTTGGTCGCTGCCGCCTAGCGTATTCGTATTTCCAACGACTAATTTCAGCTACTACTCATGACTGACTTAATTGAATTAGTCGTTGATATATCGAATTTAGAATGAATTTGACGGTGACTACTCGTCGCCAACTAGCTGAAATTAGTCGTTGTAAATACAAATTTGCAAGGTAGCGCGTAAGCTGGCTGGAATTAAGAGTTCATAATACGCGAGCTGTTCTGTTATACTCATTATGAAGAGTCCTTGCTCGATATCCATCATCAGCTCATCAGCGCGGTGCATCACCAGTGCGGCAGTTTGACACACAAACACACACTCTGACGTAGTTATATCTCTGAACTATTAAACATGATAGATGATAGCTCCGGAATAACTCCTGTATAGCTCTGCCTATAGCAGAACTACATGACCGTTCCACTAACGACACTCATATCGGAGCACATGTTTCATACCGACAATTTTATATTGAGCCGATAACCGGAAATAATGTATCCATTCGTGTTGAACTGGCGCTATGAGGTTTATTTACTAACTCTTTCATTTTGTTTTGGTTTCACTTGTTTGTAACGAATATATCTCAAGCAACTGTTTTTATAATCTATAACGCATTTTTCAAATCTATTGATGAAACTTTGTCAATTCTTGTCAATATTTGGAATAGATTGCAATGTACGAAATGTAAAAATGTGGTACAAATCATTGTTTCAAGTCAATAGTATTTAGTTGAAAAAGATTTGAACCGTGATCTTCACCACTATATAATAATATTAATATAAAACGCAGTAAGTAGGTAATATATATTTTATATGCCTGGATTCACGAATTTTCGAATAACAAAAACGAGACTAGATACAAACATAACAACTAACTTGCAATAGATATGTATTTACATATCATACAGAACTAATACAACGCGACAACATTTTTTTTTTGCGATAAATATCTTCAAAGGGGAAACGCTCAATATTATCAATAGCTTTGTAATCGCTTTGTAAAAACACCAGTCGGAAGAAATGATACTGGATGAGATAATAGAAACAGAAAGGAAACGGTGGAAAAAATTGTAACTCTTACATGATAGCATGCAGAGGAGGAAATAAAAAAAAAAACATGGCAACGAAAACATCATGGGAGAATTCCTCCTGAACATTACACATCTTAATGAGGTTGGTAACATAATTGCTGTAACTGTAGGAAGGTACCGAAAAAGGGTAGCATTAATTAAAAACAGTACCGCATTCGAGAGGCTGCGGTCAAACGAAAATGTAACGTAAATAATAACTCAAGGATACCGGAGAGTGGCTAAGCAGGTAGGTATGTACACAATGTGAAAGGGCGGACGGTATACAAAGTTTTTGGATTTGCCTTTCATAACTTTCTGGAGGAACCTTTTTTCTCTCGTTCCATTATTTTATTATGCCTCATTTGACTAAAAGAAAGTTCGCACGAAGCCTATTATGTAATGCGTCGGTCCGCCCCTTTATTTTAAATATGTATATTATAACGATGAGCACACTCCACACAGTACCCGCGTTACCACAAAGTTGAGTTTGGATTCTAAACTCAAACTATTACAAACTGTTCCAAAAGTGGATGGATCCACACAAGTTCAATCCTGTACGAAGGGATCCTTTACATAAAATCATTTTCTCGTATGTTTTTGTAGCAATTAATATAAAAACTTGCAGGCATCCTATTAGAGACAAAATAAGTGCTTTCAAGCAATATAATAAACTACTTTATTGTTCATTATAGATGAAAAATTTGGAACCAATATTGAGCCAATTATATTGTCTGCAGACACAGGAATAAAAGGGGTTCCTTTATTCCTGTGTCCGCAGACCAGACCAGATGAAGAAAAACGTATATAAAATAAGGTCTGTAATCAAATGACTTATCTGGATGTAATCTTGTTTATTTATGTTAACAAATGATATATTCAATAAAATGCAATCAGTATTTCGTAATTTGGCTTTTTTAAACTTATTATAAATACTTCTTAACTCCAGTCACCATCACTGGTTTATCTAGATGTTTTAGTTGAGATAAAAGTTGCGACAGGCGGTAGTTGTTACGGGCACAGTAAGTTTCGTATTACGGTAACGAGCGCTGCGGGCTGACACCTTCGTTACGATCTTTTAGCCACTGGATCACATTCTTAATGCAGATAAGCAAAAAATAATATTATTTTTATTTATAATGTCATATGTTTTCTTTAATTTTCGTGAACATGCGAATTTTAATTTAAATATAAACTTTGAAATTCCAGAAGTCCTCAGGGATGAATTAAGGAAGCAATAGCCAACGGGCACGGAACACATATCGGACAATTTGGGAAGCTCGTTAACAACTTTGTTACCAAACAACCACTAAGTTAAGCAAAGTACTTTATACGATCAAAATGAGTGTGTGAATTGTCCTCGTTGGATGGGACATATTTTATACAGGGAGTGAGTTTTCGGAAACGAATAAATTCCAATTGTTCTGAGAACTGATCTCATACTCGTATATATCTGGCAATAGTACCAGCCCAAATGTATCAAATATATAAAGTATAATATAACATAACTTCACGCCCTTTTCTACTGGGAGGTGTAGGCAGTGGCTGTTAAGCCTTGACTCGCCGTTATGTTGACGTCCCAAATGGAATAGGTGGCTAACCCATTGCCATACCGGGCACGAAGTTTTTAGTCATCGATATTTATCACACATACCTAACTTTCGAAATTAATTAATTTAGAAAAGTCGTGTGCTCGACCACTGGAACACCGAGAATATTTTATGTAAAGAATATACATAAATATATTGTAAGGTTAAGTTTTTGGCAACAATGAAAAAGTAATGGCATCATTTATTTTTAAAGATATAATACTCCTAATAATAATTTTGATAGTGATTATGATGTAAGACATGACTGTTTTAACTTGGTATAGGCACTGCCTATAACCTTCTTTACAAACGTCATTTACTTACAAAGATATAAATGAATTGTAAAATAGTTTTTTTTTTTAAATAAACTCATTGAGACAAAACGATTCAGCTGAAGTATCTCAATCTCGTACTCTAACTCAATAGCGTTCAATTTATAAAGCTGTCAGTGTGGCTCCAACTAATGGTGTGCGGGATCTGGATTAGAAATTGCTGCAAACCACCAGTTTCTAACATACTCCAGAACAAACAAACACTAACATTAGTGCACTAGATGGAAGATTACATTATCGGAGAAATAAAATGGTAAAATACTTTTACCTTTTTGGACAATACACACATAATCTTTATAAGTTCTTGCCTGTGTATTGTTCTGATGTATGATCTGTATCTTGTAAAGTTTCATTACTATTAATTTAGTAGATTTTACGTGAAAGAGTTAGAAACATGCATACATGCATACATTCATATTTACAAACTTTCGCCTTTTTAAGTAAGATTTTCATAGTTAAGATTCATCAATATCTTACTTTTCTACAACAATGTATTACTGCTCCGATACAGTACTCATCCACAAATTTATTTCATTGTTTTCAAGCCTTTACCGTATTTAAGATTTCAGTTAAAAAAAATAAAACGTCCCATGATATCTTAACTATATCTTATCAAACTACTTAAAATTTCTTGACAAAAGACGTCACTTGTAGGCAACAAAAAAAGGGGTTGGACGATTACGTAGGGTGTCGAACGAGGACTTTACATTTATAGAGGAGCTCACTCGTGCTTATTAAAGCCTATAAACTCTATTGGCACTTGTGCGAAGCAGTAAATAGTAGAGGGGATGTGCGTAAGTGAATCATCGGTGCGGTTTGAAATATTTATTTATTTATTTATTTATTTATTCCAAAAAAATTACAACTATCCTTACAGGCTAACCCAATACAATAGTGTAACAACTAACTAAATCTAATATTATCATATATATTATAGTACAATAAATTAAAGCGTCCTATATGCGACCTTTGTGAACTCGCTCAGTGAGCATGAGAATAGATCCAAGTTCTCGGAGAGCGCGTTGAGCGCCCGCAGTGCTCGCGTCACAGGCGCCTGCTGCAGCAGGTTGGTGCGCGCTCGCGGCACGGCCAGCAGTGCCGGCCGCCGCCGCCGACCTCTGTACTCGTCCGGTACACATAAACCTAGTATCTCCAATATAGCCGGGTTATGTATCTTCCCGCGCAGGACTTGAAATAAATACTTTGCTAGGGCAACGTCTCTTCTAATTTCCAGCTTCGTGTAACCTACCATCCCTAACACAAATAGGGTCGGATATAGAAGTGGATAATCCGGGTATACTCCATACATTTTAAAATACAAAAATCTGAGAAATTTATTTTGGATTCGCTCTGTTATGAGGATTAATAGAAATTAGTTTTTAAAAAATAAACTTTAATTACACTGAAACAATTAATACACACAAAAGAAGATATTAATATTTATTAGAAATTAGGCAAGTGTCACGCGCGCGGATGTCGGATATGAACTGACTGTAGGACTAATTCAAAGATGCTATGAACAATCATAAATGCTGACTGTGCATGGGATTACGGTAAGTGGGCATTATGGGGTACAAGGGTAGATTATAACAGCCCCCAGGGTTAGAGTAAACTTACCCCAAATGGGTTAAGTTTTACGGCAGGGATGTACGGATTTTTGGCAAATTTTCGTTATTGGTATTTGTAGCAATTTCTGATAGTTCATCAGCACTTGCTGTTTCAAATTTGACTTTACTTTTATTGAATATAAGACGGTGACATTTACCTGATTTAATTCCCTTATATATTGAGACACAAATACAAATTATAATTAATATTACTATTACAATAGTAGTGTATGAATAATATTCTCCGTACAAGACAATGTGCGGTTTTTCGATAATTTTGTTTAAATCTTTTACAATCTGATTTGAATCTGTATACTGTAATGATGTAATAGAATCTAAATTTATATTAGTCAAATTTAAAGTTGATACAATTCTTTTAGATTTTAACAAAGATGCAGAATTACAACAGGAATCATTAATAATATTGAAGTTAGTATGTACAGGTTGAATTTTAATTATTTTCGAATATTTTGGTATTAACCTTGTATCTTTATAGAAGGCTATGCAATGTTTAGGCAAATTTAATATCCCTGTACCGGATATTATAATTTCTGTATTGTTGAACTCTCGACAGTCAATAGATAATTTGTATGGATTAGTGATAACATATATCCATCTATTGTTTGATAGTGGTTGCCAAATATCGAGATGACCTTGAAGAGTTTTTGTTTTACAAATATTAGGTAAAGTATACAATGCCTTTGAAATTATTTCCGATTCGCAGATCGGAGTTACGGAACTTGAATAGGTATTTAAATCGTAACAAATGTAATTGAAATTATAAACAATCTTACAACTAATTAAACTATTCAACTTACAGTAATAATTCTTATCTTTATTGATAGCGATATATTTAGTGGATGGGATTATGGTAGTATATGTTTTGGGAACAACTGTGACTGGGTAAGGAATACTATGGTATACATAGTAGTTTTGTGGGTTAACAAGTGGTACTTTTAAAACAAATACTATTTTATTGTCGTTATAGTAGGTAGCGATTTCAGATATATTCATCAGTGTATAAATATTATCTATGGATAAAGTTATAGGAAGCTGGTGATACTCTGATAGGAATCTATAATTTTCAACAAGTTCTGTGAATAACTGCTTAGGGGTTATTATGGATGGATACAAAACATTAGATTTGCTAAACATAATTCCATTGATTACATCTTCAATTTTAAATGATAGTGTTAACAAACTGCTCTCTAACATATTGAGTATTGTGTTTAATTTTGTTTTTAAAAGTAAGTTATCATACAGTGATGACAAATTTTGATGATCAAGCATTAAGGTATCTATTACACTATTTAATTGTTGTTCGTTAATACTAATTTTATTTAGGGTATCTCGCAAAGATGAGAAAGTTGAAGTAGTGACGAGAATGTTTTGTTTAACTAATTTTGATAAGTTAATTTGATCGGTTTGCACTAATTGAATGGCATTACTGTAACGGATTGCATCCTCTTCGTCCATTGTACCAAATAAATGTTTAAACAAGGAACCGACTCCACCAATCCAGGCCGATCTTTTTGACCTTAATTCAATTAAATGTGATATTGAGTCAAAATCACGAACAATATCGTTATATCTAATTGACAGAGGTTGGTGTAGGTTTAAACATTCTATATCAGTGTAGAGAGCACTTTGCTTGCATAAAAACTTAGAGCTGCCTATTACACCGTTCAGATTTTTAATATGTGGCTGTATATAAGAAATGTCTATTGGAATAACAATGCTAAGGTGTCCGTCTATTATTTTTAATGATCCAATAGGGTCAAAGTATATGCCAGATGCATTTACAGTAGGTTCTATGAAGGTTCCGTGAGTTGAAGACAAGGAACTGCAAATGAACAAGTTATAAAACTTTAATATAATTATTTATTAATTTATATACTAACTAACTAATGTATTTTGGATTCTCTACAGTTAAGTTGAATATTACCTACGAGTATATTCATTTTATTTATCTTATTCTAAGTAAATATCTTAATATCTTAACTAGGAATATGACGACGAGCTAATTTTACTTCGTCAAAGTGATGAGTAACGTGTCGTCTATTTATTAATAACGTTAAACTATTTCTGCCGTTTATTTTTATTACTTTATAAGGGCCCTTCCAAATTGGGGATAATGCTTTACGCATACGGAGGTGGTTTTTCAGATAAACATAGTCACCAGCATTATAGGTTACAGGACGAGTGTGGGTATCGTAATATGCTTTTGAAGATTCTTTGGATCTTTTTATATGTTCAATAGCTTTATCTCGAGTGGTTTTTAATCTATGTTGTAACATTTTTAAATATTCAGGGTAAGTAGCGTCAGAGGTTGCTTCATAGATGGAATTTGGAAGAAAAGGTTTGTGCCCGAAGATTAATTCATACGGGGAGTAATTTGTTGTTGAGTGAATTGCTGTGTTATACGCTAACATAGCTGTGTATACAAAACGCGGCCAATTATCTTGATTTTCGGAAACATATGATTTTAGGTATTCTTTTAAAGTTGAGTGACTCCGCTCGAGTGCTCCTTGAGTCTGAGGATGATAAGGTGAAGACCAAAGTTGTTTTATTTTTAGAAATTTACAGGTTTCTTTGAACATGTCTGAAGTAAAGTTAGTACCTTGGTCTGTGAGGATATATTTTGGGATACCAAATAAGGATATAAAGTGGATTAAACAGTCACTGGTTTCTTCTGCTGTAGTGCTTCTAATAGGATATGCTATAGAATATTTAGTTAAATCATCTTGAAGTGTCAGTATGTACTTAATTTTTGCTGTACCGGATTCTGGGAGTGGACCCACTATGTCCAGGGATAGCCTTTCAAATGGAGCTGTAGAGGTTGTGGTGATTTGCATTGGGGATCGATTGATTTTTCTAAGAGCTTTATTTGTTTGACAAGATGAACAATTCTTTACATAGTTTTCTATTTCACTTCTCATATTTTTCCAATAGTATTGTTCACGGATTTTATTAAACATTCGACTGGAGCCTAAATGTCCAGCGATAGGACTATCGTGATTTTCTCGCAGTATTTTTTGTATTTCAGAAGGACTAGGATAATAAACTCTGTTGCGGTATATATTAACTTGGATATTGGTGTTATGGAAAATATGTGCTAACATGTTGTAGATCTTAATATAAGCGTGTTTGTCAAATGGATTCTTGAAATCAGTGATACTAATCATGTCAATAGTTTTATTTTCGGATAATAAGTGATTTCTGAGATTTTTCAGTGACGTAAAAATGTCATCATATACGCAGTTATCAAAATGATGTACTTTAACGAATAAGAAATAATATTTTTTATCGTTAAGTGTTATTAATTTATATGAGTGTAATGTTTTTTCGGAATTAATAAATTGTTCGGAGTCCGAAGAGTTGGATAGGATTTCTTCGACATAGGGTACGGATTCATCAAGGTCGAGGGATGTTGGAATTACGATGATTTTACTCTGACTTTTTAGAATGCTGTCATTACATTCGATGATTTTGGTATCATATTTAATAGTTGGATGAATTTTCAAAAACTTAGAATATGTATCGGCGAGGTTAGGTAATGGTTGAGGCATTGATGAATTGTTTTCAGGATATGGAAGGACATTATCTGGATTTGGAATCTTTATACTGGGACTTGGATAACGCATAATTGGGGTTTCATTAGGATTTTCAGTTATAATTGGCTGATTTGGAAGATCAGACGAATTGTTAGTACTTGGTAAAGATAAAGGGCTAAAGTCGCCTACTCCGTCGTTAAAAGGACTAAAATCTAAAGGACCGAGGTCGATCAATTGATCATCAGGTAAGAGTTGAAGATTATCAGGATTTTCAATGTTTTCGGGATATAAAGGGTTTACAGGATTAATAGGATAGCGCGAAAGTGCATCAGCTGCTGAATTTAGTTTTCCTTTTCTATACATGATTTCGTATTCATACTCTTCGAGCTGAAGACGCCATCTTTGTAATTTACTACTAGGGTCGGTATGATTAAATAGCCATTTAAGCGGGCGGTGGTCACTTACTATTAGAAATTTGCGGCCAAATAAGTATGGTCTGAATGATTTACACCCCCAAACTATAGCTAGTAACTCTTTTTCGGTAGTGCTATAATTTGTTTCGCACTTGTTTAATGTTCTAGAAGCATAGGCTACAGGATGGTCCTTACCTATTGGACCTTGAGAAAGGATAGCGGATATCGCATAGTTTGATGCATCACAAGTTAGGTTAAAAGGTTTAGAAAAATCAGGATATATTAAAACTGGAGCAGTGATAAGTTTGTTTTTAAGGATTTCAAAAGCTAATTGTTGTTCGTTAGACCAAACAAAAGGGACATCCTTTTTTAGAAGGGATGTGAGTGGTTTTGATACTTTAGAAAACTCGGGGATGAAACGTCTATAATAAGATATCAGTCCCAAAAAGGATTTAATATCTTTTGGACATTTAGGGGTTGGAAATTCTTTAACGGATTTAATTTTATTAGGATCTGGTTTAACACCGTTTTCTGTAATAATATGACCTAAGTAACCTACTTCTTTTCTTAAGAACTCACACTTATCAGGTTATAATTTTAAGTTGAAGGAACGGATTTTTTGGAAAATGGCTGTGAGATTTTGGATATGAGAGGGTAGGTCAAATGAATAGCAAACTATATCATCCAAATAAACAAAACAACGCTCTCCTTGTAGTCCAGTGAGTACATTGTTCATTAATCGTTGAAAGGTAGATGGCGCATTTTTAAGTCCGAATGGCATTCTAGTGAATTCGAAATGGCCTTGTGGAACACTAAAGGCAGTTTTACAGGAGTCGTCAGCCGCCATTTTTATTTGATGAAATCCAGAGGCTAAATCTAGGGTAGAGAAGTATTTGGACTTGCCTAGTTGGTCAAGTATTTCGTTAATGTTTGGGATAGGATATGTCTCACCAATGGTGATATCATTCAACTTTCTGTAGTCGATTACAATACGCCATTTCTTTTGGCCAGAGGCATCAACTTTTTTTGGAACTATCCATATGGGAGAGGACCAAGGGGATAATGAAGGACGGATAATCTTTTGGTCTAACATTTTTGTAATTTGTGAATGTACTTCTTGTTTGTGGATTTCGGGAAACCTATAGGATTTAACATTTATCGGTTGGTCGTTTGAAGTGCGAATTTCATGTTGGATAGCGTCAGTGGATGTGAGTAAATCGTCAGGCAGATGAAATATATCCGAATAGTTAGAGCATATATCATAAAGGGCTCTGGTTTCTTCATCGTTTAAGTGCGAGACACGGAGTAGTTTTAAGACGTCTTCAGTCCTACGGAAACATGATTTCTTAACAGTATGAGGTTGACACGATTCATAATCGACAGGATGTAGGGTAAGTTGAAGATCGGATTTTATAGTAGTAGGATTTTCGGAAGTGTTTAAAACTGTAAGATTAACTCTATTATTATTTTTCACTTTTACTAGACAATTGGCTATAAACAAAGTGTCATTAACGCGTTGGTCTAGAATAAGACCTTCTTTAACTTCTGGGTTAATGACTGAACACTCTAAGGTAATTTCAGAACGTGCTGGAACTTGATAAGTTGGACTTTTAAAATTAAGTTTAATTTTATTTTTATCTAAATGAAGAATTTGTCTATTATAATCTATAAAACACTGAAAATGATTAAGTAAATCATTGCCTATTATTCCGTCATATGGGAAGTCAATTTGGCCTATGATGTGAAATGTGTAAATAATGGATTCTTTCCCTAATATTAAATTTACGTCTAGGTTTCCTAGAGTGGATACTGGGTCTTCGTTACTATCTATACCTTTTAACTTAATTATATCGTTTCTGAGTTTTAAATGTGAAAATTTACAAATAGAAGTTTGTTTTAGAAGGCATACAGAGGATCCGGTATCTACGAGGAATGTTAATGGTTTGTCAGACATTGAAGTTTTAACGAGTATATAAGGTAATGATATTTTGTTAGCCATAGAAGAAAGTTCAAATATTCTATTGGTTATAATGTTCGAGTTAGTAGTTTGGACTTTTATTTCGGGTTTAGAAATATGGACACTTGTTTGGGGCTGGTTACCCGTGTGGTCCTTGGATTTAGAAGTATGGACACTTGCTTGGGGCTGGTTACCCGTGTGGTCCTTGGATTTAGAAATATGGACACTTGTTTGGGGCTGGTTACCCGTGTGGTCCTTGGATTTAGAAGTATGGACACTTGCTTGGGGCTGGTTACCCGTGTGGTCCTTGGATTTAGAAATATGGACACTTGCTTGGGGCTGGTTACCCGTGTGGTCCTTGGATTTAGTAATATGGACACTTGCTTGGGGCTGGTTACCCGTGTGGTCCTTGGATTTAGTAATATGGGTGCCATTGTCATTTAAGGATATTGCAGGAAATTGTAGCTTGGGTCTCACGAGACACCTCCGTGAGCCCATTATTGGTTTAAATGTTGGTCATCGTTATAAGACTGGGAATCTCCCTTAATAGGCTGAGATTCTGCATAATGTTCTTGATAATTAGAGATCGTTGGTTGTGGATTTTCGTAATAGCCATTGTCTTCATTAACGGCAAAATTTACCCGACCATAATTTTGCTTTTGATAATCTTGGTAAGGGCGTTGTTTAAGCTGCGGTGACTGAGGTGTTCTGAATTTATTATTATTATATTCACGTTTTCTGCACTTATCAATGGTATGACCTGGAGTTTTACAATAGCGACAAAATAGATTTTGGATATTTGGCTCCGGTTGACGTGGCACCTGAAACTTTTGAGTTATATTCGAAACAGGAGGTTTAAAAGAGTACTGAATTTTATGTGGTTGACGTTGTGACGGAATAGGATGGTTACGCTTAGCGAATAGGTTCAAAATTTTCTCTTCGGAAATTGCTAGGTTAATTGCTTCGTTAAGATTGGCTGGGTATTTACCTCGAACTAAATTAGAAATTTCTGGTTTAAGGCCAAGTAAAAATGTATGGAGAGTCAAGTCTTCCATGGCCGCGATACGGCCAGACAACTCAGACTTCTTTTTATTGGAAATGGTTACCTCCGTCAACAACTTAGATAAACAAGTTTCTAAGCGCAGCGCGAATTGGCTAACTTGTTCGTTATTAGTTTGCTTACATTCCTGCAGATCAGTTAAAAGATGAGCATAATGCTTTCTCTCGCCGAATTGGGTCTGTAAAAACCCACTTAATTGTTCCCAAGAGTCAAACTCTTTTATAGAACATGCTATTTCGGCCTTACCTTCAAGCTGTGAGATAATGTACTTAAAAAGTATTAATTTTTGGTTTTCGGATGCTAATTCAAACGCGTTATCACAATTTGTTATAAATGAATTTAATTTTTCTCGGGTACCATCGAAAGGTTTTATGAACTTGAGTAATGTCCCAATAGGAATAGCATATTCTGATTTAACTTGAGAATCCTTTAAAGACATGTTGAAATTAAAATAGAATTAATTTGACTGATGAATACGGTTCGGTGTAATAGACGGCCACTAATGTTGTTCAATGTAAGATAATATGAACGTTACAAAGTTGCAAGTTGATTACTAAGAATTGTTATTGTGATATGTTTGAGAATGTTACAATGTTAAATCAAATACTAACATTAAGATAATTTTAAAATATGATTTAAATTATTATCTACTTAATTAAGGATAGTAAATAATCTTCTGGTTTTCCAATGGGTTTTAACACACACACACACTTGATATTTAAATAATCAAAATAATTTTCACTTTCACAGTAGTTATAAAACAAAAGAACTTACAGGAACACGCAGAAAATATACTGGAACATGATCACCTTTCCAAGAACAGGCCCACAGGTAAACGAGTACAGGTACAGATGCTGTAGGCGAATATCCAAGACGCGGAGAATGAATATCTTTGTTTTCAACGTAGTTGTAGATAATAGATTTCGGTATTTCGCAGGAATGAGTCACAGAATTTGCAGGATTGATGATGAGTAACGACGATTTTCTTTTCGATAGAGACAGGATTAATTCACCAGGTTACTACGGCGAATATTTTTTTTTGGACACAAATTAGTCGCGGATATAGTAGTTAATGTGAATTTAAATATGAGTTCATTAATTGCACTTTGGACACTTGCAAATATTGAAAAAGGTCACACAATATAGGAATTCGATATAGTTATTCACTTGTACACTTATTTACAACTGAACGGAGACGTCCCAAGGATACCTTCACCATCGGTATCCCACCGCTGCCACCAAATTGTTATGAGGATTAATAGAAATTAGTTTTTAAAAAATAAACTTTAATTACACTGAAACAATTAATACACACAAAAGAAGATATTAATATTTATTAGAAATTAGGCAAGTGTCACGCGCGCGGATGTCGGATATGAACTGACTGTAGGACTAATTCAAAGATGCTATGAACAATCATAAATGCTGACTGTGCATGGGATTACGGTAAGTGGGCATTATGGGGTACAAGGGTAGATTATAACAGCTCCATCATAATTTTATACTTGTGCTCGTGAGGAGACCATATTGACCATACGAGAGAATTGTATTCTAAGTGGCTTCTCACAAGAGCTTCATAAAGCATTTTTAATGCCCTAAAATTCGTGAATTGACTACCATGACGTAAGACAAATCCTAAATTTCTAAAAGCCTTCTTGCAAACTACAGTTATATGCTTCCGAAAATTTAAGGTCTCCGGGATCGACAGATGGAATAGCCTCGCCCAGATAAGAGTGGAACGAATGGGTGAATTGAAAAAAATGAGGTGATTCTTGAGAGATCTTTGAAGTATCTAAACCTTAAAAGAAGAATTTCTACTCTCATGATTGTAAATGTGTTATAATCAAAACAGTCTAAAACAATGTCGCTTTGCGCTGGCTGTCCCCTTATATGCTTAGATCTTTGAAACTACGCAACGGATATTGATGCGGCTTTTTTAATAGATATAGGGTGTCAGCGGGGTGGTTTGTATGTAAAATTCAAGTACAACGTAGTTGAGAAATGGTGTCAATTTTCGAAATTTAGCACTTTAATTGTAAAAGCTGTAATATTACCTTTGATGTGGAACAAAGTTCGTCAGGTCAGCTAGTAGTATATACTTTATACTTAAAATACACTAGAGCTTCCCGCTTTTTATTCAGAAGTTTTCGATCTTCAGATTCGATTTTGGCCTTACACCAGTGATTTCTAGGAATTCTTTTCAGAAGTTATGTCTGATATATATCGATAACTGTTAATTTTGTGTCCAGTATAATGGCAATAAGTTCGCCACCTATTTTATTTGGGACGGTAACATAACGATTCGGTGAGTCGAGGCTTGATAGCCGCTGCTTACTCCTTCGGGTAGAAGAAGGCGCGAAGTTATGTTATGTTATATTTCCATATAAAAATAAATGTACATTACTTACACTATTATTACAACAGATGTAGGAGTCGAGAACGGCCACAACCTACTTTCCATGGCATATTGAACCTGTCCTTGCGGAAGGTAACATCAGGAGCCTTAAAAACCGGCGAGCGTGTATGACAAGAGTTACGAAAGAGGTTGAAGTATGTAAGAACCACTGCATAAGGAGCTCTGTTCTGTCTTTGAATCCTGAAGTTAAATAATTATTACTTACACCAAAAAAATAATACCTATTGAAGCTTAAACAAGATCAATTTTCATCAATAAGATTGAGGGAAAACAAGATATGGCTACATTTACCGCCCGTCAGATGTCGTAATGAGGCAGAGTGACACGTTTTTAAAGCTGTTCGTTGAGACAGCATCAGAGATCCCAGCAGCAGGTCAACCATTTTCCTGTACCGGGGGCATCATCAATCAAGTTTAGTCTCGCATTAACGTAATGACCGTCAGGCGCAGGATGTCGTCTTATTTTCGCTGGTTCTTTTTTTCTAAGCTTCCTCCAAAGCAATTTCGTACACGATACTTTTGGCACCAACTTTTCCGGTTTGATGAAAATCTATGATGTAAAAACATCCGTACTATATATATTTTTTTTAGCAATCCCACTATTTCGACATGGCTACATCAATCTTTCTGACTTTCGGGCTTGAGATATTTAAGGAATTCGAATTTTATCGCATGTGTAATTGAAACCTTTTACCAAGATTATGTTAATGATTTCCACCAATAAGTTTATGAAATCAAATAACTGTAAAATCAGTAGTCGTCGTCGATATTATTATATTCGTCTCACGCACCTCCCCTATCAATAGTATCAAATATCCTCAGAAAAATACTTATTTTTACAATTTGCAATAAATTTAATTACGAGACTTGCTTCTGAATGTGATTCCCCTGTAACAGGGGCTCACGCGCGACGCTCAGGTAAGCTTTATCTCTCATGGGCCACCGGCCATTTTCACAAGCAAGAGGAAATTTCAACCGGGAATTCATTGCATAATTTACTGCCATATTATAAATTAGGTTGACCCGCTCCCAGGGAGTATTTTAAACTGTTAAGCCAGGAACTGTGTCTGTAGCAGACCGTTTTGTATATTTGAAATAATGACTTGAAACTGCCTAATTTTTCAGAATGCTGTGTCTGTACTTGTTGAACTGGCAAAATAGGAATTAAATTTGAATTCAGATCTAGGTTATAAATGTCGTCCAGTTTTACAAGTCTCGGTGGTTCTGTAGTCGAGCTCCCCGCTTCTGAATCAAGAAATCGTGGGATCGAATCCAGGCTCACACCAATGACTTCTAGAAATTGTGGCGAAGTCGAAGACGAAGAAGGAAAGTAGCGAGTCAAAGCTTAACTGCCGCTTCCTACACCTTAGTGTAGAGAAAGGCGTGAAGTTATTTATGTATCTAGGTATCAAAGATCTTGTATACAAAGTAATGTCCTCGCATTGTCGTTTGTGGCTAATTCAGATGTATTTATACCGTCGGAGCGAATTCGAGTGCAGCCAACCGTTAGCGCTAATGTCTTGCCTTAATAAAAACGTAACGTAACGTACATTGCTTGCGTAGAGCCTGAAATATTCATGGCGTTTAGATTTAATGGCGCAACGGTTGACAGATGGCCTGTAATCCGGAACATATTCGACATGGACGGAGTGAAAACAAAATTTATTTTATTTATAATTCATAGTGACATGCATTTTGTAACGATGAAATATTGGTATGTTTCCAACTCAACTCTCATATCGATGTGCGTGACTTTTATTCAATAAATCGTATGTCATAGTGACATGCCCGACAGTGTACCAATACCAATCGAAAGGCAATATATCTGTACGGTCACTACACAATCCCTTTTAAATTGAAAACGGACATTATTCCGTAACATAGATGTACGTTTTTAGTTCAATCAACTGTTTGCATTATTCAATAGGCCGGACGGAATTCGCATGATACCGTCAAAGTTCAATTTTAGTCGTAATTAACCATTCGCACGAAAAAGTTGCTGAGCGTAACAAAAAATTCTTTTTTTTTTAAATCCCTGTACGTACTGTTATTGTTAAAACAATTTATTATATTGAATTTAAATAATAATAATATACCTAACAATGCTCACAACAATGACTTTTTGAAATTAATTTCGAAAGTTATGTGTGATAAATATCGACGACTGGAAGCTTTGTGCCCGGTATGGCAATAGGTTTGCCATCTATTTCATTAGCGACGTAAACATAACGGCGAGGCGAGGCTACACAGCCTCTGCCTACACTTTCGGGTAGAAAATATTTTATGTTATTATTTATTTAGATTATTTTCAGCAGCAGCCTATTTTTGTCCGATGGTAATTGTTCAAGCATTTGCAAGTAGGCTTCTTTTTACATTATGAAATACTTTATTATTATGAATAATAAATACCCAGAAACCGTAATCCCATGAATGGTAGGCAGCGTTTCCTTGAATTTTCTAAAAATATATTTTGTTCCATAGAAAGTAAGTAGGCCTCCTTTTATGTTTGGAGTCGTATAAATAGAATTAAATTAACAAGCTGTTTTTTATCCTTCAAGTAGTAGGTAGTCTATTTATACAAAATCAATACCTACAACATAACCTTAAATTGAAAATCTAAGAGTCTTCAGTGTTATCCATTCCCTTACAATACAAGCATCGTAAGAAAAATTCATCCATTTGAAATTGCATTTCTAAAAGAATAATGGCGTACACTTCTTTTGTGCAGGTGCCACTGAAACGGGAAGATCGCAGGTGGGGCGGTTAAATTGACATTGAGCGATCGAAGCCTCCAAGCGTCGGTCGGGAGTTCGTCCGGGCGTGGATTTATAGACTGCAAACTGGCATGTTTTAGACAACTTCCCCCACATACTAGGACTATATCTGTACAGAATACACTAGGAATATATTTTTGGCTCCAGCCGTTTTCTCTTATAGAGTAATTGTCTTAAAATCAAATCTGTATAAAGTTATTGTTATACCATTTTTGATTCTATTTGCAGTAATGCAAAAAAGTCAGTGACCAGAATCAGTGTTATGTCTTTGGAATGAATCATTAAATTGAAACCTGAAAATGTCATCAATACTTGAAATTAAAAGTGGTAGATTAGAAACGTGTAGGCAAAAAGTAGAAGTCAATAAGAATTTGAAGGGTGAGGAGATGAAGAGTAGTTAATAGAAGAGAATAGAAAATGATGACATATTGTGCCAAGAAGACCGGACGACGACCGACCGACGTAAAGTGGCTTATGCCGCGTTTCGTTCGGTGAGAGAGGTACCCGGAGGCCCATCCCCCTTCCCCATCCTTTCCTATCCCCTATCCCTTAAATGTCGGCAACGCAACAGTAACACTAATGTGTTGCTGGTGTCCATGGGCGGCGTTGGTTGCTTACCATCAGGTGACACGCCTGCTCGTTTGCCCTCCTATCCCATAAAAAAAAACCCTGCCTAGTGTAATTCGGAAAATAGACACATGTAACAGAATAAAGAAGACCCAGCTCAACGTTGTGAATGTAAAAATTCAATGGGGGTGATTACTCTAATAAGATGAAAGCTACCGGATACTGCCATAATATATCCGGTTCCTAAGGACCAATGTTCGTGTTTCGACAAATGAAATATAATTGGAGTAAAAAAGCAAACGGAAGACACGGAAAATATTTACACGATATTAGCAACAGAATGGAACAAAAATTGTGGAAGACGACATAATGACATCTTTCTGCCAAACCAATAGGCGATTTGGCGTGAAGTTGAGTGAAGTATTAATAGGTAGATTTATGTACTGTTCTAAACTTACAGAATGACTTGATTTAATGAGTTAATACACAAGAGATATTCGCTAGCATCCAGCAAACAGTTACAAATTGCTTTGAGTTGGGAAATCAAGTTCCATCTCATCTCTGTGATAAGACGACGTCAAAGTTTGGAACAGCGTTATAATTAATGTTGCTGTATTATTATCTGTCACATGTTCACTCTATTAACAGCTAATGATAATACAATCACGTCTGCAGGGATTAGTTGAGACGTGATTTTTACACTCGGAAAGTTTGGGAAAAAATACGAAAATTATAATTATTAGAATAGAGTTTATTTAGCCTTTCATCTTGGTAGGGTGGCGAGTTAAAGCTAACTAATTATGGTCTTGTAAGTTATGACTAAGGTATTAGATTAAATAAAAGAAAGTGGAGATAAACGAGCAAGCGTGTCACCCGATGGTAAGCAACTAATGCCGCCCAAAGATATTTCCTCGCGTAAAACAAAAGGGGAAGTCCGCAAAAAAATTCTAGTATACATCTAACTATGTGCCTCACCAAAAGGCGTATTTACCTACAAAAATCAATTGAAATTGACCATCGACTATCGACATCTGTGCTAAAATAGAATAAGACGGTGATCATATTCCTCCTTTTTTATGAAGATAATAAGATGGAAAACGAGCAGGCGTGTCGCTTGATGGTAAGCAACCAGCGCCGCCCATGGACGGTTATATTAGTTACATAGTGTTACAGTTGCATTGCCAACCTTTAAGAGAGTATGATAGGATATGACGGGGAAGGGGACGGGCCTTTGAGTACCTTTCTCACCGAACGAAACGCGTTATGAGCCACTTTACTTCAATCTTCTGAGATGATGTGGTATTTTTACGATCGATCGAGCCAGCCCATTCGTGCAGCAACCTGCTAGGCTCTACCATTGGCTCTACTCTCAGCAAATTACTGAAATTATAAGGTTATAGTTAAATAAATGAGTTATGTTCGTATATCCCGAATGAAGAAAGGTTTCCATAATGGATTAACAATGATAATGATTACCAGTCCATTTCGGTGAGTGTAACCAGCCCAATAATTCTAAGTATATGAAGAAGTACCGTATCACGCGATCAGAACTTAAAGTAATTTATATTTAAACAGATTATGGGGTTTATGGACGAACTCGATTGCAACAGGATTATAGGTTCGATAATGTGTTAATGTGTATTGGGAATAAACTCGAGTAAAGCTTTTATCACTTAACTAGCTGACCCGGCGAACTCTGATTCGCATCAAAAGTAATAACTGCTGCCCCGCTATGTTAATACTGCAATATCTTCGACAAATTTGAAGTCGATAGCAGCTATAGGTTAAAAATGGGAATTTTCCATTGTTAACACCCCCGCAACCCCCCTTGTGGGTGGAATTTCGTAAAATCCGTTCTTAGCTGACCTATACTCGGCGAAAGGAATAATCCTACTAAATTTCAAGTCGCTACGCCTTATGGTTCCAGAGATATCGTGATGAGTCAATATATAGGTGGAAATCTCTTATTATCACTTAATGATTTTTATGTGATTTTTGCCACAAAAAAATACTTTCTACATAGTGAAAACAATGTTCATAATTCACAGGTTGTGCCAGCCCATTCATGCAGCAAACTGCGCGTGTCTACCACAAAAATATTGAGGTAAAATAGCTGATGCCGCGTTATATTCAGTGAGAAGAAAACTCCGGTAGATTTCCTTTCCATAGTACTACCTATCCTATCTTAAAGACCGGCTAAGCATCTGTAGCGCTATGTGTATTGAAGGTGTTCAGGAGCAGCGCGGTGATAGTCACTTACAACTCTGGCTTGCACTTTTGCCCCAAATCTGATAAAAAAAAAATACCGTAAAAATGAACGTACTACTTGTGAGTCTATTGTTGCTTTAGCATTGTTATTTCCTATTATATTAAAACCCTTATAATATTAACCGTAGCACACAATAATATAATACATTTCTCACTCCACACTTTTGTACTTAAGTATAGATATCCGATGATACGTATAAAATCCATCTCCATATATTTCGCAGTTGAACGGATAAAAGGCAATGAGAACATTGAGATCAGACTGTTTGATACAATAACCGCTTACTTGTATTATAATGCTTGAAGGTATTGGTGCCTTGTCATAATACAATTGGGGCACGTTTTCAATATCTTGGACTTAATATAGAACCATTGTCATATAATTGAATGAATTTCTTGCTAGAGATAAAGATTTTGTTTCGTTTAGAGTATATGTAAAAAAAATCTGTTATATTCGGTTTCAGTAATATTCCTTTTTCGGAATTATTAGGGTAAGCGAGCAAGTACAAATCTTGGTAGTAAGCAACTATCGCCAGCCATAGACAAGTCCAACAGCGATATCATCACAGTTACGCAACTGCGAAATGAAAAGCAAATCCCATCTTAAAAGACGGCAAAGCTGTCCTTAAAGATGGTATTTAATAATATAACCTAACTTCACGCTTTTTTCTACCCGAAGGTGTAGGCAGTGTAAAGTTCGCCTCAACCTCTCAGAATATTAACATAAAGTGGCTCATGCCGCGTTTTAAAAGAGAGAGAAATGGGGGATGTATCCAGAGGCCCAACTTCGTGCCCTCACTCCTTTCCATCCCACTTCAGACTCCTTCTCATCCCATTTTAAAGGCCTGCAACGCAACTGTAATACCGTCTGTATTGCAGGTGTCCGTGGGCGGCGCGCTAGTTTCTTGGTCACTTGTTTGTTGGTCACTTGTTTGCCTCCCTATCCCATAAAAGGAAAAAATCTTGAGTCTTTTTTTATTTAACCTTTAAAAATTCTACTTCCATATTCAATATTATACATCACATTTAACAATATATTTAGAAGTAGATTTTTACGTGCCCAAAATGTCTCCTTTACTTCGTGAAAATCTTGCTGAAACCTTTTGGTGTGATGGATAAAAATTGAGAATGACTGGACATGCGAACAATGGGCAACATCCAAGTATTCTCCGAGACTCGCCGAGTGACATTGACAAATGGTGGTCATTAATTAATTAGTCGGTAATTAGCAACCAACGCCGCCCATGGACACCAGCAACACATTAGTGTTACTGTTGCGTTGCCGACATTTAAGGGATAGGGGATAGGAAAGGATGGGGAAGGGGGATGGGCCTCCGGGTACCTCTCTCACCGAACGAAACGCGGCATAAGCCACTTTACGTCGGTCGGTCGTCGTCCGGTCTTCTTGGCACAATATGTCATCATTTTCTATTCTCTTCTATTAACTACTCTTCATCTCCTCACCCTTCAAATTCTTATTGACTTCTACTTTTTGCCTACACGTTTCTAATCTACCACTTTTAATTTCAAGTATTGATGACATTTTCAGGTTTCAATTTAATGATTCATTCCAAAGACATAACACTGATTCTGGTCACTGACTTTTTTGCATTACTGCAAATAGAATCAAAAATGGTATAACAATAACTTTATACAGATTTGATTTTAAGACAATTACTCTATAAGAGAAAACGGCTGGAGCCAAAAATATATTCCTAGTGTATTCTGTACAGATATAGTCCTAGTATGTGGGGGAAGTTGTCTAAAACATGCCAGTTTGCAGTCTATAAATCCACGCCCGGACGAACTCCCGACCGACGCTTGGAGGCTTCGATCGCTCAATGTCAATTTAACCGCCCCACCTGCGATCTTCCCGTTTCAGTGGCACCTGCACAAAAGAAGTGTACGCCATTATTCTTTTAGAAATGCAATTTCAAATGGATGAATTTTTCTTACGATGCTTGTATTGTAAGGGAATGGATAACACTGAAGACTCTTAGATTTTCAATTTAAGGTTATGTTGTAGGTCAATGTAGGTATTGATTTTGTATAAATAGACTACCTACTACTTGAAGGATAAAAAACAGCTTGTTAATTTAATTCTATTTATACGACTCCAAACATAAAAGGAGGCCTACTTACTTTCTATGGAACAAAATATATTTTTAGAAAATTCAAGGAAACGCTGCCTACCATTCATGGGATTACGGTTTCTGGGTATTTATTATTCATAATAATAAAGTATTTCATAATGTAAAAAGAAGCCTACTTGCAAATGCTTGAACAATTACCATCGGACAAAAATAGGCTGCTGCTGAAAATAATCTAAATAAATAATAACATAAAATATTTTCTACCCGAAAGTGTAGGCAGAGGCTGTGTAGCCTCGCCTCGCCGTTATGTTTACGTCGCTAATGAAATAGATGGCAAACCTATTGCCATACCGGGCACAAAGCTTCCAGTCGTCGATATTTATCACACATAACTTTCGAAATTAATTTCAAAAAGTCATTGTTGTGAGCATTGTTAGGTATATTATTATTATTTAAATTCAATATAATAAATTGTTTTAACAATAACAGTACGTACAGGGATTTAAAAAAAAAAGAATTTTTTGTTACGCTCAGCAACTTTTTCGTGCGAATGGTTAATTACGACTAAAATTGAACTTTGACGGTATCATGCGAATTCCGTCCGGCCTATTGAATAATGCAAACAGTTGATTGAACTAAAAACGTACATCTATGTTACGGAATAATGTCCGTTTTCAATTTAAAAGGGATTGTGTAGTGACCGTACAGATATATTGCCTTTCGATTGGTATTGGTACACTGTCGGGCATGTCACTATGACATACGATTTATTGAATAAAAGTCACGCACATCGATATGAGAGTTGAGTTGGAAACATACCAATATTTCATCGTTACAAAATGCATGTCACTATGAATTATAAATAAAATAAATTTTGTTTTCACTCCGTCCATGTCGAATATGTTCCGGATTACAGGCCATCTGTCAACCGTTGCGCCATTAAATCTAAACGCCATGAATATTTCAGGCTCTACGCAAGCAATGTACGTTACGTTACGTTTTTATTAAGGCAAGACATTAGCGCTAACGGTTGGCTGCACTCGAATTCGCTCCGACGGTATAAATACATCTGAATTAGCCACAAACGACAATGCGAGGACATTACTTTGTATACAAGATCTTTGATACCTAGATACATAAATAACTTCACGCCTTTCTCTACACTAAGGTGTAGGAAGCGGCAGTTAAGCTTTGACTCGCTACTTTCCTTCTTCGTCTTCGACTTCGCCACAATTTCTAGAAGTCATTGGTGTGAGCCTGGATTCGATCCCACGATTTCTTGATTCAGAAGCGGGGAGCTCGACTACAGAACCACCGAGACTTGTAAAACTGGACGACATTTATAACCTAGATCTGAATTCAAATTTAATTCCTATTTTGCCAGTTCAACAAGTACAGACACAGCATTCTGAAAAATTAGGCAGTTTCAAGTCATTATTTCAAATATACAAAACGGTCTGCTACAGACACAGTTCCTGGCTTAACAGTTTAAAATACTCCCTGGGAGCGGGTCAACCTAATTTATAATATGGCAGTAAATTATGCAATGAATTCCCGGTTGAAATTTCCTCTTGCTTGTGAAAATGGCCGGTGGCCCATGAGAGATAAAGCTTACCTGAGCGTCGCGCGTGAGCCCCTGTTACAGGGGAATCACATTCAGAAGCAAGTCTCGTAATTAAATTTATTGCAAATTGTAAAAATAAGTATTTTTCTGAGGATATTTGATACTATTGATAGGGGAGGTGCGTGAGACGAATATAATAATATCGACGACGACTACTGATTTTACAGTTATTTGATTTCATAAACTTATTGGTGGAAATCATTAACATAATCTTGGTAAAAGGTTTCAATTACACATGCGATAAAATTCGAATTCCTTAAATATCTCAAGCCCGAAAGTCAGAAAGATTGATGTAGCCATGTCGAAATAGTGGGATTGCTAAAAAAAATATATATAGTACGGATGTTTTTACATCATAGATTTTCATCAAACCGGAAAAGTTGGTGCCAAAAGTATCGTGTACGAAATTGCTTTGGAGGAAGCTTAGAAAAAAAGAACCAGCGAAAATAAGACGACATCCTGCGCCTGACGGTCATTACGTTAATGCGAGACTAAACTTGATTGATGATGCCCCCGGTACAGGAAAATGGTTGACCTGCTGCTGGGATCTCTGATGCTGTCTCAACGAACAGCTTTAAAAACGTGTCACTCTGCCTCATTACGACATCTGACGGGCGGTAAATGTAGCCATATCTTGTTTTCCCTCAATCTTATTGATGAAAATTGATCTTGTTTAAGCTTCAATAGGTATTATTTTTTTGGTGTAAGTAATAATTATTTAACTTCAGGATTCAAAGACAGAACAGAGCTCCTTATGCAGTGGTTCTTACATACTTCAACCTCTTTCGTAACTCTTGTCATACACGCTCGCCGGTTTTTAAGGCTCCTGATGTTACCTTCCGCAAGGACAGGTTCAATATGCCATGGAAAGTAGGTTGTGGCCGTTCTCGACTCCTACATCTGTTGTAATAATAGTGTAAGTAATGTACATTTATTTTTATATGGAAATATAACATAACATAACTTCGCGCCTTCTTCTACCCGAAGGAGTAAGCAGCGGCTATCAAGCCTCGACTCACCGAATCGTTATGTTACCGTCCCAAATAAAATAGGTGGCGAACTTATTGCCATTATACTGGACACAAAATTAACAGTTATCGATATATATCAGACATAACTTCTGAAAAGAATTCCTAGAAATCACTGGTGTAAGGCCAAAATCGAATCTGAAGATCGAAAACTTCTGAATAAAAAGCGGGAAGCTCTAGTGTATTTTAAGTATAAAGTATATACTACTAGCTGACCTGACGAACTTTGTTCCACATCAAAGGTAATATTACAGCTTTTACAATTAAAGTGCTAAATTTCGAAAATTGACACCATTTCTCAACTACGTTGTACTTGAATTTTACATACAAACCACCCCGCTGACACCCTATATCTATTAAAAAAGCCGCATCAATATCCGTTGCGTAGTTTCAAAGATCTAAGCATATAAGGGGACAGCCAGCGCAAAGCGACATTGTTTTAGACTGTTTTGATTATAACACATTTACAATCATGAGAGTAGAAATTCTTCTTTTAAGGTTTAGATACTTCAAAGATCTCTCAAGAATCACCTCATTTTTTTCAATTCACCCATTCGTTCCACTCTTATCTGGGCGAGGCTATTCCATCTGTCGATCCCGGAGACCTTAAATTTTCGGAAGCATATAACTGTAGTTTGCAAGAAGGCTTTTAGAAATTTAGGATTTGTCTTACGTCATGGTAGTCAATTCACGAATTTTAGGGCATTAAAAATGCTTTATGAAGCTCTTGTGAGAAGCCACTTAGAATACAATTCAGTTATATGGTCTCCTCACGAGCACAAGTATAAAATTATGATGGAGCTGTTATAATCTACCCTTGTACCCCATAATGCCCACTTACCGTAATCCCATGCACAGTCAGCATTTATGATTGTTCATAGCATCTTTGAATTAGTCCTACAGTCAGTTCATATCCGACATCCGCGCGCGTGACACTTGCCTAATTTCTAATAAATATTAATATCTTCTTTTGTGTGTATTAATTGTTTCAGTGTAATTAAAGTTTATTTTTTAAAAACTAATTTCTATTAATCCTCATAACAATTTGGTGGCAGCGGTGGGATACCGATGGTGAAGGTATCCTTGGGACGTCTCCGTTCAGTTGTAAATAAGTGTACAAGTGAATAACTATATCGAATTCCTATATTGTGTGACCTTTTTCAATATTTGCAAGTGTCCAAAGTGCAATTAATGAACTCATATTTAAATTCACATTAACTACTATATCCGCGACTAATTTGTGTCCAAAAAAAAATATTCGCCGTAGTAACCTGGTGAATTAATCCTGTCTCTATCGAAAAGAAAATCGTCGTTACTCATCATCAATCCTGCAAATTCTGTGACTCATTCCTGCGAAATACCGAAATCTATTATCTACAACTACGTTGAAAACAAAGATATTCATTCTCCGCGTCTTGGATATTCGCCTACAGCATCTGTACCTGTACTCGTTTACCTGTGGGCCTGTTCTTGGAAAGGTGATCATGTTCCAGTATATTTTCTGCGTGTTCCTGTAAGTTCTTTTGTTTTATAACTACTGTGAAAGTGAAAATTATTTTGATTATTTAAATATCAAGTGTGTGTGTGTGTTAAAACCCATTGGAAAACCAGAAGATTATTTACTATCCTTAATTAAGTAGATAATAATTTAAATCATATTTTAAAATTATCTTAATGTTAGTATTTGATTTAACATTGTAACATTCTCAAACATATCACAATAACAATTCTTAGTAATCAACTTGCAACTTTGTAACGTTCATATTATCTTACATTGAACAACATTAGTGGCCGTCTATTACACCGAACCGTATTCATCAGTCAAATTAATTCTATTTTAATTTCAACATGTCTTTAAAGGATTCTCAAGTTAAATCAGAATATGCTATTCCTATTGGGACATTACTCAAGTTCATAAAACCTTTCGATGGTACCCGAGAAAAATTAAATTCATTTATAACAAATTGTGATAACGCGTTTGAATTAGCATCCGAAAACCAAAAATTAATACTTTTTAAGTACATTATCTCACAGCTTGAAGGTAAGGCCGAAATAGCATGTTCTATAAAAGAGTTTGACTCTTGGGAACAATTAAGTGGGTTTTTACAGACCCAATTCGGCGAGAGAAAGCATTATGCTCATCTTTTAACTGATCTGCAGGAATGTAAGCAAACTAATAACGAACAAGTTAGCCAATTCGCGCTGCGCTTAGAAACTTGTTTATCTAAGTTGTTGACGGAGGTAACCATTTCCAATAAAAAGAAGTCTGAGTTGTCTGGCCGTATCGCGGCCATGGAAGACTTGACTCTCCATACATTTTTACTTGGCCTTAAACCAGAAATTTCTAATTTAGTTCGAGGTAAATACCCAGCCAATCTTAACGAAGCAATTAACCTAGCAATTTCCGAAGAGAAAATTTTGAACCTATTCGCTAAGCGTAACCATCCTATTCCGTCACAACGTCAACCACATAAAATTCAGTACTCTTTTAAACCTCCTGTTTCGAATATAACTCAAAAGTTTCAGGTGCCACGTCAACCGGAGCCAAATATCCAAAATCTATTTTGTCGCTATTGTAAAACTCCAGGTCATACCATTGATAAGTGCAGAAAACGTGAATATAATAATAATAAATTCAGAACACCTCAGTCACCGCAGCTTAAACAACGCCCTTACCAAGATTATCAAAAGCAAAATTATGGTCGGGTAAATTTTGCCGTTAATGAAGACAATGGCTATTACGAAAATCCACAACCAACGATCTCTAATTATCAAGAACATTATGCAGAATCTCAGCCTATTAAGGGAGATTCCCAGTCTTATAACGATGACCAACATTTAAACCAATAATGGGCTCACGGAGGTGTCTCGTGAGACCCAAGCTACAATTTCCTGCAATATCCTTAAATGACAATGGCACCCATATTACTAAATCCAAGGACCACACGGGTAACCAGCCCCAAGCAAGTGTCCATATTACTAAATCCAAGGACCACACGGGTAACCAGCCCCAAGCAAGTGTCCATATTTCTAAATCCAAGGACCACACGGGTAACCAGCCCCAAGCAAGTGTCCATACTTCTAAATCCAAGGACCACACGGGTAACCAGCCCCAAACAAGTGTCCATATTTCTAAATCCAAGGACCACACGGGTAACCAGCCCCAAGCAAGTGTCCATACTTCTAAATCCAAGGACCACACGGGTAACCAGCCCCAAACAAGTGTCCATATTTCTAAACCCGAAATAAAAGTCCAAACTACTAACTCGAACATTATAACCAATAGAATATTTGAACTTTCTTCTATGGCTAACAAAATATCATTACCTTATATACTCGTTAAAACTTCAATGTCTGACAAACCATTAACATTCCTCGTAGATACCGGATCCTCTGTATGCCTTCTAAAACAAACTTCTATTTGTAAATTTTCACATTTAAAACTCAGAAACGATATAATTAAGTTAAAAGGTATAGATAGTAACGAAGACCCAGTATCCACTCTAGGAAACCTAGACGTAAATTTAATATTAGGGAAAGAATCCATTATTTACACATTTCACATCATAGGCCAAATTGACTTCCCATATGACGGAATAATAGGCAATGATTTACTTAATCATTTTCAGTGTTTTATAGATTATAATAGACAAATTCTTCATTTAGATAAAAATAAAATTAAACTTAATTTTAAAAGTCCAACTTATCAAGTTCCAGCACGTTCTGAAATTACCTTAGAGTGTTCAGTCATTAACCCAGAAGTTAAAGAAGGTCTTATTCTAGACCAACGCGTTAATGACACTTTGTTTATAGCCAATTGTCTAGTAAAAGTGAAAAATAATAATAGAGTTAATCTTACAGTTTTAAACACTTCCGAAAATCCTACTACTATAAAATCCGATCTTCAACTTACCCTACATCCTGTCGATTATGAATCGTGTCAACCTCATACTGTTAAGAAATCATGTTTCCGTAGGACTGAAGACGTCTTAAAACTACTCCGTGTCTCGCACTTAAACGATGAAGAAACCAGAGCCCTTTATGATATATGCTCTAACTATTCGGATATATTTCATCTGCCTGACGATTTACTCACATCCACTGACGCTATCCAACATGAAATTCGCACTTCAAACGACCAACCGATAAATGTTAAATCCTATAGGTTTCCCGAAATCCACAAACAAGAAGTACATTCACAAATTACAAAAATGTTAGACCAAAAGATTATCCGTCCTTCATTATCCCCTTGGTCCTCTCCCATATGGATAGTTCCAAAAAAAGTTGATGCCTCTGGCCAAAAGAAATGGCGTATTGTAATCGACTACAGAAAGTTGAATGATATCACCATTGGTGAGACATATCCTATCCCAAACATTAACGAAATACTTGACCAACTAGGCAAGTCCAAATACTTCTCTACCCTAGATTTAGCCTCTGGATTTCATCAAATAAAAATGGCGGCTGACGACTCCTGTAAAACTGCCTTTAGTGTTCCACAAGGCCATTTCGAATTCACTAGAATGCCATTCGGACTTAAAAATGCGCCATCTACCTTTCAACGATTAATGAACAATGTACTCACTGGACTACAAGGAGAGCGTTGTTTTGTTTATTTGGATGATATAGTTTGCTATTCATTTGACCTACCCTCTCATATCCAAAATCTCACAGCCATTTTCCAAAAAATCCGTTCCTTCAACTTAAAATTATAACCTGATAAGTGTGAGTTCTTAAGAAAAGAAGTAGGTTACTTAGGTCATATTATTACAGAAAACGGTGTTAAACCAGATCCTAATAAAATTAAATCCGTTAAAGAATTTCCAACCCCTAAATGTCCAAAAGATATTAAATCCTTTTTGGGACTGATATCTTATTATAGACGTTTCATCCCCGAGTTTTCTAAAGTATCAAAACCACTCACATCCCTTCTAAAAAAGGATGTCCCTTTTGTTTGGTCTAACGAACAACAATTAGCTTTTGAAATCCTTAAAAACAAACTTATCACTGCTCCAGTTTTAATATATCCTGATTTTTCTAAACCTTTTAACCTAACTTGTGATGCATCAAACTATGCGATATCCGCTATCCTTTCTCAAGGTCCAATAGGTAAGGACCATCCTGTAGCCTATGCTTCTAGAACATTAAACAAGTGCGAAACAAATTATAGCACTACCGAAAAAGAGTTACTAGCTATAGTTTGGGGGTGTAAATCATTCAGACCATACTTATTTGGCCGCAAATTTCTAATAGTAAGTGACCACCGCCCGCTTAAATGGCTATTTAATCATACCGACCCTAGTAGTAAATTACAAAGATGGCGTCTTCAGCTCGAAGAGTATGAATACGAAATCATGTATAGAAAAGGAAAACGAAATTCAGCAGCTGATGCACTTTCGCGCTATCCTATTAATCCTGTAAACCCTTTATATCCCGAAAACATTGAAAATCCTGATAATCTTCAACTCTTACCTGATGATCAATTGATCGACCTCGGTCCTTTAGATTTTAGTCCTTTTAACGACGGAGTAGGCGACTTTAGCCCTTTATCTTTACCAAGTACTAACAATTCGTCTGATCTTCCAAATCAGCCAATTATAACTGAAAATCCTAATGAAACCCCAATTATGCGTTATCCAAGTCCCAGTATAAAGATTCCAAATCCAGATAATGTCCTTCCATATCCTGAAAACAATTCATCAATGCCTCAACCATTACCTAACCTCGCCGATACATATTCTAAGTTTTTGAAAATTCATCCAACTATTAAATATGATACCAAAATCATCGAATGTAATGACAGCATTCTAAAAAGTCAGAGTAAAATCATCGTAATTCCAACATCCCTCGACCTTGATGAATCCGTACCCTATGTCGAAGAAATCCTATCCAACTCTTCGGACTCCGAACAATTTATTAATTCCGAAAAAACATTACACTCATATAAATTAATAACACTTAACGATAAAAAATATTATTTCTTATTCGTTAAAGTACATCATTTTGATAACTGCGTATATGATGACATTTTTACGTCACTGAAAAATCTCAGAAATCACTTATTATCCGAAAATAAAACTATTGACATGATTAGTATCACTGATTTCAAGAATCCATTTGACAAACACGCTTATATTAAGATCTACAACATGTTAGCACATATTTTCCATAACACCAATATCCAAGTTAATATATACCGCAACAGAGTTTATTATCCTAGTCCTTCTGAAATACAAAAAATACTGCGAGAAAATCACGATAGTCCTATCGCTGGACATTTAGGCTCCAGTCGAATGTTTAATAAAATCCGTGAACAATACTATTGGAAAAATATGAGAAGTGAAATAGAAAACTATGTAAAGAATTGTTCATCTTGTCAAACAAATAAAGCTCTTAGAAAAATCAATCGATCCCCAATGCAAATCACCACAACCTCTACAGCTCCATTTGAAAGGCTATCCCTGGACATAGTGGGTCCACTCCCAGAATCCGGTACAGCAAAAATTAAGTACATACTGACACTTCAAGATGATTTAACTAAATATTCTATAGCATATCCTATTAGAAGCACTACAGCAGAAGAAACCAGTGACTGTTTAATCCACTTTATATCCTTATTTGGTATCCCAAAATATATCCTCACAGACCAAGGTACTAACTTTACTTCAGACATGTTCAAAGAAACCTGTAAATTTCTAAAAATAAAACAACTTTGGTCTTCACCTTATCATCCTCAGACTCAAGGAGCACTCGAGCGGAGTCACTCAACTTTAAAAGAATACCTAAAATCATATGTTTCCGAAAATCAAGATAATTGGCCGCGTTTTGTATACACAGCTATGTTAGCGTATAACACAGCAATTCACTCAACAACAAATTACTCCCCGTATGAATTAATCTTCGGGCACAAACCTTTTCTTCCAAATTCCATCTATGAAGCAACCTCTGACGCTACTTACCCTGAATATTTAAAAATGTTACAACATAGATTAAAAACCACTCGAGATAAAGCTATTGAACATATAAAAAGATCCAAAGAATCTTCAAAAGCATATTACGATACCCACACTCGTCCTGTAACCTATAATGCTGGTGACTATGTTTATCTGAAAAACCACCTCCGTATGCGTAAAGCATTATCCCCAATTTGGAAGGGCCCTTATAAAGTAATAAAAATAAACGGCAGAAATAGTTTAACGTTATTAATAAATAGACGACACGTTACTCATCACTTTGACGAAGTAAAATTAGCTCGTCGTCATATTCCTAGTTAAGATATTAAGATATTTACTTAGAATAAGATAAATAAAATGAATATACTCGTAGGTAATATTCAACTTAACTGTAGAGAATCCAAAATACATTAGTTAGTTAGTATATAAATTAATAAATAATTATATTAAAGTTTTATAACTTGTTCATTTGCAGTTCCTTGTCTTCAACTCACGGAACCTTCATAGAACCTACTGTAAATGCATCTGGCATATACTTTGACCCTATTGGATCATTAAAAATAATAGACGGACACCTTAGCATTGTTATTCCAATAGACATTTCTTATATACAGCCACATATTAAAAATCTGAACGGTGTAATAGGCAGCTCTAAGTTTTTATGCAAGCAAAGTGCTCTCTACACTGATATAGAATGTTTAAACCTACACCAACCTCTGTCAATTAGATATAACGATATTGTTCGTGATTTTGACTCAATATCACATTTAATTGAATTAAGGTCAAAAAGATCGGCCTGGATTGGTGGAGTCGGTTCCTTGTTTAAACATTTATTTGGTACAATGGACGAAGAGGATGCAATCCGTTACAGTAATGCCATTCAATTAGTGCAAACCGATCAAATTAACTTATCAAAATTAGTTAAACAAAACATTCTCGTCACTACTTCAACTTTCTCATCTTTGCGAGATACCCTAAATAAAATTAGTATTAACGAACAACAATTAAATAGTGTAATAGATACCTTAATGCTTGATCATCAAAATTTGTCATCACTGTATGATAACTTACTTTTAAAAACAAAATTAAACACAATACTCAATATGTTAGAGAGCAGTTTGTTAACACTATCATTTAAAATTGAAGATGTAATCAATGGAATTATGTTTAGCAAATCTAATGTTTTGTATCCATCCATAATAACCCCTAAGCAGTTATTCACAGAACTTGTTGAAAATTATAGATTCCTATCAGAGTATCACCAGCTTCCTATAACTTTATCCATAGATAATATTTATACACTGATGAATATATCTGAAATCGCTACCTACTATAACGACAATAAAATAGTATTTGTTTTAAAAGTACCACTTGTTAACCCACAAAACTACTATGTATACCATAGTATTCCTTACCCAGTCACAGTTGTTCCCAAAACATATACTACCATAATCCCATCCACTAAATATATCGCTATCAATAAAGATAAGAATTATTACTGTAAGTTGAATAGTTTAATTAGTTGTAAGATTGTTTATAATTTCAATTACATTTGTTACGATTTAAATACCTATTCAAGTTCCGTAACTCCGATCTGCGAATCGGAAATAATTTCAAAGGCATTGTATACTTTACCTAATATTTGTAAAACAAAAACTCTTCAAGGTCATCTCGATATTTGGCAACCACTATCAAACAATAGATGGATATATGTTATCACTAATCCATACAAATTATCTATTGACTGTCGAGAGTTCAACAATACAGAAATTATAATATCCGGTACAGGGATATTAAATTTGCCTAAACATTGCATAGCCTTCTATAAAGATACAAGGTTAATACCAAAATATTCGAAAATAATTAAAATTCAACCTGTACATACTAACTTCAATATTATTAATGATTCCTGTTGTAATTCTGCATCTTTGTTAAAATCTAAAAGAATTGTATCAACTTTAAATTTGACTAATATAAATTTAGATTCTATTACATCATTACAGTATACAGATTCAAATCAGATTGTAAAAGATTTAAACAAAATTATCGAAAAACCGCACATTGTCTTGTACGGAGAATATTATTCATACACTACTATTGTAATAGTAATATTAATTATAATTTGTATTTGTGTCTCAATATATAAGGGAATTAAATCAGGTAAATGTCACCGTCTTATATTCAATAAAAGTAAAGTCAAATTTGAAACAGCAAGTGCTGATGAACTATCAGAAATTGCTACAAATACCAATAACGAAAATTTGCCAAAAATCCGTACATCCCTGCCGTAAAACTTAACCCATTTGGGGTAAGTTTACTCTAACCCTGGGGGCTGTTATAATCTACCCTTGTACCCCATAATGCCCACTTACCGTAATCCCATGCACAGTCAGCATTTATGATTGTTCATAGCATCTTTGAATTAGTCCTACAGTCAGTTCATATCCGACATCCGCGCGCGTGACACTTGCCTAATTTCTAATAAATATTAATATCTTCTTTTGTGTGTATTAATTGTTTCAGTGTAATTAAAGTTTATTTTTTAAAAACTAATTTCTATTAATCCTCATAACAGAGCGAATCCAAAATAAATTTCTCAGATTTTTGTATTTTAAAATGTATGGAGTATACCCGGATTATCCACTTCTATATCCGACCCTATTTGTGTTAGGGATGGTAGGTTACACGAAGCTGGAAATTAGAAGAGACGTTGCCCTAGCAAAGTATTTATTTCAAGTCCTGCGCGGGAAGATACATAACCCGGCTATATTGGAGATACTAGGTTTATGTGTACCGGACGAGTACAGAGGTCGGCGGCGGCGGCCGGCACTGCTGGCCGTGCCGCGAGCGCGCACCAACCTGCTGCAGCAGGCGCCTGTGACGTGCCGTTGAATCTTTTACAATCTGATTTGAATCTGTATACTGTAATGATGTAATAGAATCTAAATTTATATTAGTCAAATTTAAAGTTGATACAATTCTTTTAGATTTTAACAAAGATGCAGAATTACAACAGGAATCATTAATAATATTGAAGTTAGTATGTACAGGTTGAATTTTAATTATTTTCGAATATTTTGGTATTAACCTTGTATCTTTATAGAAGGCTATGCAATGTTTAGGCAAATTTAATATCCCTGTACCGGATATTATAATTTCTGTATTGTTGAACTCTCGACAGTCAATAGATAATTTGTATGGATTAGTGATAACATATATCCATCTATTGTTTGATAGTGGTTGCCAAATATCGAGATGACCTTGAAGAGTTTTTGTTTTACAAATATTAGGTAAAGTATACAATGCCTTTGAAATTATTTCCGATTCGCAGATCGGAGTTACGGAACTTGAATAGGTATTTAAATCGTAACAAATGTAATTGAAATTATAAACAATCTTACAACTAATTAAACTATTCAACTTACAGTAATAATTCTTATCTTTATTGATAGCGATATATTTAGTGGATGGGATTATGGTAGTATATGTTTTGGGAACAACTGTGACTGGGTAAGGAATACTATGGTATACATAGTAGTTTTGTGGGTTAACAAGTGGTACTTTTAAAACAAATACTATTTTATTGTCGTTATAGTAGGTAGCGATTTCAGATATATTCATCAGTGTATAAATATTATCTATGGATAAAGTTATAGGAAGCTGGTGATACTCTGATAGGAATCTATAATTTTCAACAAGTTCTGTGAATAACTGCTTAGGGGTTATTATGGATGGATACAAAACATTAGATTTGCTAAACATAATTCCATTGATTACATCTTCAATTTTAAATGATAGTGTTAACAAACTGCTCTCTAACATATTGAGTATTGTGTTTAATTTTGTTTTTAAAAGTAAGTTATCATACAGTGATGACAAATTTTGATGATCAAGCATTAAGGTATCTATTACACTATTTAATTGTTGTTCGTTAATACTAATTTTATTTAGGGTATCTCGCAAAGATGAGAAAGTTGAAGTAGTGACGAGAATGTTTTGTTTAACTAATTTTGATAAGTTAATTTGATCGGTTTGCACTAATTGAATGGCATTACTGTAACGGATTGCATCCTCTTCGTCCATTGTACCAAATAAATGTTTAAACAAGGAACCGACTCCACCAATCCAGGCCGATCTTTTTGACCTTAATTCAATTAAATGTGATATTGAGTCAAAATCACGAACAATATCGTTATATCTAATTGACAGAGGTTGGTGTAGGTTTAAACATTCTATATCAGTGTAGAGAGCACTTTGCTTGCATAAAAACTTAGAGCTGCCTATTACACCGTTCAGATTTTTAATATGTGGCTGTATATAAGAAATGTCTATTGGAATAACAATGCTAAGGTGTCCGTCTATTATTTTTAATGATCCAATAGGGTCAAAGTATATGCCAGATGCATTTACAGTAGGTTCTATGAAGGTTCCGTGAGTTGAAGACAAGGAACTGCAAATGAACAAGTTATAAAACTTTAATATAATTATTTATTAATTTATATACTAACTAACTAATGTATTTTGGATTCTCTACAGTTAAGTTGAATATTACCTACGAGTATATTCATTTTATTTATCTTATTCTAAGTAAATATCTTAATATCTTAACTAGGAATATGACGACGAGCTAATTTTACTTCGTCAAAGTGATGAGTAACGTGTCGTCTATTTATTAATAACGTTAAACTATTTCTGCCGTTTATTTTTATTACTTTATAAGGGCCCTTCCAAATTGGGGATAATGCTTTACGCATACGGAGGTGGTTTTTCAGATAAACATAGTCACCAGCATTATAGGTTACAGGACGAGTGTGGGTATCGTAATATGCTTTTGAAGATTCTTTGGATCTTTTTATATGTTCAATAGCTTTATCTCGAGTGGTTTTTAATCTATGTTGTAACATTTTTAAATATTCAGGGTAAGTAGCGTCAGAGGTTGCTTCATAGATGGAATTTGGAAGAAAAGGTTTGTGCCCGAAGATTAATTCATACGGGGAGTAATTTGTTGTTGAGTGAATTGCTGTGTTATACGCTAACATAGCTGTGTATACAAAACGCGGCCAATTATCTTGATTTTCGGAAACATATGATTTTAGGTATTCTTTTAAAGTTGAGTGACTCCGCTCGAGTGCTCCTTGAGTCTGAGGATGATAAGGTGAAGACCAAAGTTGTTTTATTTTTAGAAATTTACAGGTTTCTTTGAACATGTCTGAAGTAAAGTTAGTACCTTGGTCTGTGAGGATATATTTTGGGATACCAAATAAGGATATAAAGTGGATTAAACAGTCACTGGTTTCTTCTGCTGTAGTGCTTCTAATAGGATATGCTATAGAATATTTAGTTAAATCATCTTGAAGTGTCAGTATGTACTTAATTTTTGCTGTACCGGATTCTGGGAGTGGACCCACTATGTCCAGGGATAGCCTTTCAAATGGAGCTGTAGAGGTTGTGGTGATTTGCATTGGGGATCGATTGATTTTTCTAAGAGCTTTATTTGTTTGACAAGATGAACAATTCTTTACATAGTTTTCTATTTCACTTCTCATATTTTTCCAATAGTATTGTTCACGGATTTTATTAAACATTCGACTGGAGCCTAAATGTCCAGCGATAGGACTATCGTGATTTTCTCGCAGTATTTTTTGTATTTCAGAAGGACTAGGATAATAAACTCTGTTGCGGTATATATTAACTTGGATATTGGTGTTATGGAAAATATGTGCTAACATGTTGTAGATCTTAATATAAGCGTGTTTGTCAAATGGATTCTTGAAATCAGTGATACTAATCATGTCAATAGTTTTATTTTCGGATAATAAGTGATTTCTGAGATTTTTCAGTGACGTAAAAATGTCATCATATACGCAGTTATCAAAATGATGTACTTTAACGAATAAGAAATAATATTTTTTATCGTTAAGTGTTATTAATTTATATGAGTGTAATGTTTTTTCGGAATTAATAAATTGTTCGGAGTCCGAAGAGTTGGATAGGATTTCTTCGACATAGGGTACGGATTCATCAAGGTCGAGGGATGTTGGAATTACGATGATTTTACTCTGACTTTTTAGAATGCTGTCATTACATTCGATGATTTTGGTATCATATTTAATAGTTGGATGAATTTTCAAAAACTTAGAATATGTATCGGCGAGGTTAGGTAATGGTTGAGGCATTGATGAATTGTTTTCAGGATATGGAAGGACATTATCTGGATTTGGAATCTTTATACTGGGACTTGGATAACGCATAATTGGGGTTTCATTAGGATTTTCAGTTATAATTGGCTGATTTGGAAGATCAGACGAATTGTTAGTACTTGGTAAAGATAAAGGGCTAAAGTCGCCTACTCCGTCGTTAAAAGGACTAAAATCTAAAGGACCGAGGTCGATCAATTGATCATCAGGTAAGAGTTGAAGATTATCAGGATTTTCAATGTTTTCGGGATATAAAGGGTTTACAGGATTAATAGGATAGCGCGAAAGTGCATCAGCTGCTGAATTTAGTTTTCCTTTTCTATACATGATTTCGTATTCATACTCTTCGAGCTGAAGACGCCATCTTTGTAATTTACTACTAGGGTCGGTATGATTAAATAGCCATTTAAGCGGGCGGTGGTCACTTACTATTAGAAATTTGCGGCCAAATAAGTATGGTCTGAATGATTTACACCCCCAAACTATAGCTAGTAACTCTTTTTCGGTAGTGCTATAATTTGTTTCGCACTTGTTTAATGTTCTAGAAGCATAGGCTACAGGATGGTCCTTACCTATTGGACCTTGAGAAAGGATAGCGGATATCGCATAGTTTGATGCATCACAAGTTAGGTTAAAAGGTTTAGAAAAATCAGGATATATTAAAACTGGAGCAGTGATAAGTTTGTTTTTAAGGATTTCAAAAGCTAATTGTTGTTCGTTAGACCAAACAAAAGGGACATCCTTTTTTAGAAGGGATGTGAGTGGTTTTGATACTTTAGAAAACTCGGGGATGAAACGTCTATAATAAGATATCAGTCCCAAAAAGGATTTAATATCTTTTGGACATTTAGGGGTTGGAAATTCTTTAACGGATTTAATTTTATTAGGATCTGGTTTAACACCGTTTTCTGTAATAATATGACCTAAGTAACCTACTTCTTTTCTTAAGAACTCACACTTATCAGGTTATAATTTTAAGTTGAAGGAACGGATTTTTTGGAAAATGGCTGTGAGATTTTGGATATGAGAGGGTAGGTCAAATGAATAGCAAACTATATCATCCAAATAAACAAAACAACGCTCTCCTTGTAGTCCAGTGAGTACATTGTTCATTAATCGTTGAAAGGTAGATGGCGCATTTTTAAGTCCGAATGGCATTCTAGTGAATTCGAAATGGCCTTGTGGAACACTAAAGGCAGTTTTACAGGAGTCGTCAGCCGCCATTTTTATTTGATGAAATCCAGAGGCTAAATCTAGGGTAGAGAAGTATTTGGACTTGCCTAGTTGGTCAAGTATTTCGTTAATGTTTGGGATAGGATATGTCTCACCAATGGTGATATCATTCAACTTTCTGTAGTCGATTACAATACGCCATTTCTTTTGGCCAGAGGCATCAACTTTTTTTGGAACTATCCATATGGGAGAGGACCAAGGGGATAATGAAGGACGGATAATCTTTTGGTCTAACATTTTTGTAATTTGTGAATGTACTTCTTGTTTGTGGATTTCGGGAAACCTATAGGATTTAACATTTATCGGTTGGTCGTTTGAAGTGCGAATTTCATGTTGGATAGCGTCAGTGGATGTGAGTAAATCGTCAGGCAGATGAAATATATCCGAATAGTTAGAGCATATATCATAAAGGGCTCTGGTTTCTTCATCGTTTAAGTGCGAGACACGGAGTAGTTTTAAGACGTCTTCAGTCCTACGGAAACATGATTTCTTAACAGTATGAGGTTGACACGATTCATAATCGACAGGATGTAGGGTAAGTTGAAGATCGGATTTTATAGTAGTAGGATTTTCGGAAGTGTTTAAAACTGTAAGATTAACTCTATTATTATTTTTCACTTTTACTAGACAATTGGCTATAAACAAAGTGTCATTAACGCGTTGGTCTAGAATAAGACCTTCTTTAACTTCTGGGTTAATGACTGAACACTCTAAGGTAATTTCAGAACGTGCTGGAACTTGATAAGTTGGACTTTTAAAATTAAGTTTAATTTTATTTTTATCTAAATGAAGAATTTGTCTATTATAATCTATAAAACACTGAAAATGATTAAGTAAATCATTGCCTATTATTCCGTCATATGGGAAGTCAATTTGGCCTATGATGTGAAATGTGTAAATAATGGATTCTTTCCCTAATATTAAATTTACGTCTAGGTTTCCTAGAGTGGATACTGGGTCTTCGTTACTATCTATACCTTTTAACTTAATTATATCGTTTCTGAGTTTTAAATGTGAAAATTTACAAATAGAAGTTTGTTTTAGAAGGCATACAGAGGATCCGGTATCTACGAGGAATGTTAATGGTTTGTCAGACATTGAAGTTTTAACGAGTATATAAGGTAATGATATTTTGTTAGCCATAGAAGAAAGTTCAAATATTCTATTGGTTATAATGTTCGAGTTAGTAGTTTGGACTTTTATTTCGGGTTTAGAAATATGGACACTTGTTTGGGGCTGGTTACCCGTGTGGTCCTTGGATTTAGAAGTATGGACACTTGCTTGGGGCTGGTTACCCGTGTGGTCCTTGGATTTAGAAATATGGACACTTGTTTGGGGCTGGTTACCCGTGTGGTCCTTGGATTTAGAAGTATGGACACTTGCTTGGGGCTGGTTACCCGTGTGGTCCTTGGATTTAGAAATATGGACACTTGCTTGGGGCTGGTTACCCGTGTGGTCCTTGGATTTAGTAATATGGACACTTGCTTGGGGCTGGTTACCCGTGTGGTCCTTGGATTTAGTAATATGGGTGCCATTGTCATTTAAGGATATTGCAGGAAATTGTAGCTTGGGTCTCACGAGACACCTCCGTGAGCCCATTATTGGTTTAAATGTTGGTCATCGTTATAAGACTGGGAATCTCCCTTAATAGGCTGAGATTCTGCATAATGTTCTTGATAATTAGAGATCGTTGGTTGTGGATTTTCGTAATAGCCATTGTCTTCATTAACGGCAAAATTTACCCGACCATAATTTTGCTTTTGATAATCTTGGTAAGGGCGTTGTTTAAGCTGCGGTGACTGAGGTGTTCTGAATTTATTATTATTATATTCACGTTTTCTGCACTTATCAATGGTATGACCTGGAGTTTTACAATAGCGACAAAATAGATTTTGGATATTTGGCTCCGGTTGACGTGGCACCTGAAACTTTTGAGTTATATTCGAAACAGGAGGTTTAAAAGAGTACTGAATTTTATGTGGTTGACGTTGTGACGGAATAGGATGGTTACGCTTAGCGAATAGGTTCAAAATTTTCTCTTCGGAAATTGCTAGGTTAATTGCTTCGTTAAGATTGGCTGGGTATTTACCTCGAACTAAATTAGAAATTTCTGGTTTAAGGCCAAGTAAAAATGTATGGAGAGTCAAGTCTTCCATGGCCGCGATACGGCCAGACAACTCAGACTTCTTTTTATTGGAAATGGTTACCTCCGTCAACAACTTAGATAAACAAGTTTCTAAGCGCAGCGCGAATTGGCTAACTTGTTCGTTATTAGTTTGCTTACATTCCTGCAGATCAGTTAAAAGATGAGCATAATGCTTTCTCTCGCCGAATTGGGTCTGTAAAAACCCACTTAATTGTTCCCAAGAGTCAAACTCTTTTATAGAACATGCTATTTCGGCCTTACCTTCAAGCTGTGAGATAATGTACTTAAAAAGTATTAATTTTTGGTTTTCGGATGCTAATTCAAACGCGTTATCACAATTTGTTATAAATGAATTTAATTTTTCTCGGGTACCATCGAAAGGTTTTATGAACTTGAGTAATGTCCCAATAGGAATAGCATATTCTGATTTAACTTGAGAATCCTTTAAAGACATGTTGAAATTAAAATAGAATTAATTTGACTGATGAATACGGTTCGGTGTAATAGACGGCCACTAATGTTGTTCAATGTAAGATAATATGAACGTTACAAAGTTGCAAGTTGATTACTAAGAATTGTTATTGTGATATGTTTGAGAATGTTACAATGTTAAATCAAATACTAACATTAAGATAATTTTAAAATATGATTTAAATTATTATCTACTTAATTAAGGATAGTAAATAATCTTCTGGTTTTCCAATGGGTTTTAACACACACACACACTTGATATTTAAATAATCAAAATAATTTTCACTTTCACAGTAGTTATAAAACAAAAGAACTTACAGGAACACGCAGAAAATATACTGGAACATGATCACCTTTCCAAGAACAGGCCCACAGGTAAACGAGTACAGGTACAGATGCTGTAGGCGAATATCCAAGACGCGGAGAATGAATATCTTTGTTTTCAACGTAGTTGTAGATAATAGATTTCGGTATTTCGCAGGAATGAGTCACAGAATTTGCAGGATTGATGATGAGTAACGACGATTTTCTTTTCGATAGAGACAGGATTAATTCACCAGGTTACTACGGCGAATATTTTTTTTTGGACACAAATTAGTCGCGGATATAGTAGTTAATGTGAATTTAAATATGAGTTCATTAATTGCACTTTGGACACTTGCAAATATTGAAAAAGGTCACACAATATAGGAATTCGATATAGTTATTCACTTGTACACTTATTTACAACTGAACGGAGACGTCCCAAGGATACCTTCACCATCGGTATCCCACCGCTGCCACCAAATTGTTATGAGGATTAATAGAAATCAGTTTTTAAAAAATAAACTTTAATTACACTGAAACAATTAATACACACAAAAGAAGATATTAATATTTATTAGAAATTAGGCAAGTGTCACGCGCGCGGATGTCGGATATGAACTGACTGTAGGACTAATTCAAAGATGCTATGAACAATCATAAATGCTGACTGTGCATGGGATTACGGTAAGTGGGCATTATGGGGTACAAGGGTAGATTATAACAGCTCCATCATAATTTTATACTTGTGCTCGTGAGGAGACCATATAACTGAATTGTATTCTAAGTGGCTTCTCACAAGAGCTTCATAAAGCATTTTTAATGCCCTAAAATTCGTGAATTGACTACCATGACGTAAGACAAATCCTAAATTTCTAAAAGCCTTCTTGCAAACTACAGTTATATGCTTCCGAAAATTTAAGGTCTCCGGGATCGACAGATGGAATAGCCTCGCCCAGATAAGAGTGGAACGAATGGGTGAATTGAAAAAAATGAGGTGATTCTTGAGAGATCTTTGAAGTATCTAAACCTTAAAAGAAGAATTTCTACTCTCATGATTGTAAATGTGTTATAATCAAAACAGTCTAAAACAATGTCGCTTTGCGCTGGCTGTCCCCTTATATGCTTAGATCTTTGAAACTACGCAACGGATATTGATGCGGCTTTTTTAATAGATATAGGGTGTCAGCGGGGTGGTTTGTATGTAAAATTCAAGTACAACGTAGTTGAGAAATGGTGTCAATTTTCGAAATTTAGCACTTTAATTGTAAAAGCTGTAATATTACCTTTGATGTGGAACAAAGTTCGTCAGGTCAGCTAGTAGTATATACTTTATACTTAAAATACACTAGAGCTTCCCGCTTTTTATTCAGAAGTTTTCGATCTTCAGATTCGATTTTGGCCTTACACCAGTGATTTCTAGGAATTCTTTTCAGAAGTTATGTCTGATATATATCGATAACTGTTAATTTTGTGTCCAGTATAATGGCAATAAGTTCGCCACCTATTTTATTTGGGACGGTAACATAACGATTCGGTGAGTCGAGGCTTGATAGCCGCTGCTTACTCCTTCGGGTAGAAGAAGGCGCGAAGTTATGTTATGTTATATTTCCATATAAAAATAAATGTACATTACTTACACTATTATTACAACAGATGTAGGAGTCGAGAACGGCCACAACCTACTTTCCATGGCATATTGAACCTGTCCTTGCGGAAGGTAACATCAGGAGCCTTAAAAACCGGCGAGCGTGTATGACAAGAGTTACGAAAGAGGTTGAAGTATGTAAGAACCACTGCATAAGGAGCTCTGTTCTGTCTTTGAATCCTGAAGTTAAATAATTATTACTTACACCAAAAAAATAATACCTATTGAAGCTTAAACAAGATCAATTTTCATCAATAAGATTGAGGGAAAACAAGATATGGCTACATTTACCGCCCGTCAGATGTCGTAATGAGGCAGAGTGACACGTTTTTAAAGCTGTTCGTTGAGACAGCATCAGAGATCCCAGCAGCAGGTCAACCATTTTCCTGTACCGGGGGCATCATCAATCAAGTTTAGTCTCGCATTAACGTAATGACCGTCAGGCGCAGGATGTCGTCTTATTTTCGCTGGTTCTTTTTTTCTAAGCTTCCTCCAAAGCAATTTCGTACACGATACTTTTGGCACCAACTTTTCCGGTTTGATGAAAATCTATGATGTAAAAACATCCGTACTATATATATTTTTTTTAGCAATCCCACTATTTCGACATGGCTACATCAATCTTTCTGACTTTCGGGCTTGAGATATTTAAGGAATTCGAATTTTATCGCATGTGTAATTGAAACCTTTTACCAAGATTATGTTAATGATTTCCACCAATAAGTTTATGAAATCAAATAACTGTAAAATCAGTAGTCGTCGTCGATATTATTATATTCGTCTCACGCACCTCCCCTATCAATAGTATCAAATATCCTCAGAAAAATACTTATTTTTACAATTTGCAATAAATTTAATTACGAGACTTGCTTCTGAATGTGATTCCCCTGTAACAGGGGCTCACGCGCGACGCTCAGGTAAGCTTTATCTCTCATGGGCCACCGGCCATTTTCACAAGCAAGAGGAAATTTCAACCGGGAATTCATTGCATAATTTACTGCCATATTATAAATTAGGTTGACCCGCTCCCAGGGAGTATTTTAAACTGTTAAGCCAGGAACTGTGTCTGTAGCAGACCGTTTTGTATATTTGAAATAATGACTTGAAACTGCCTAATTTTTCAGAATGCTGTGTCTGTACTTGTTGAACTGGCAAAATAGGAATTAAATTTGAATTCAGATCTAGGTTATAAATGTCGTCCAGTTTTACAAGTCTCGGTGGTTCTGTAGTCGAGCTCCCCGCTTCTGAATCAAGAAATCGTGGGATCGAATCCAGGCTCACACCAATGACTTCTAGAAATTGTGGCGAAGTCGAAGACGAAGAAGGAAAGTAGCGAGTCAAAGCTTAACTGCCGCTTCCTACACCTTAGTGTAGAGAAAGGCGTGAAGTTATTTATGTATCTAGGTATCAAAGATCTTGTATACAAAGTAATGTCCTCGCATTGTCGTTTGTGGCTAATTCAGATGTATTTATACCGTCGGAGCGAATTCGAGTGCAGCCAACCGTTAGCGCTAATGTCTTGCCTTAATAAAAACGTAACGTAACGTACATTGCTTGCGTAGAGCCTGAAATATTCATGGCGTTTAGATTTAATGGCGCAACGGTTGACAGATGGCCTGTAATCCGGAACATATTCGACATGGACGGAGTGAAAACAAAATTTATTTTATTTATAATTCATAGTGACATGCATTTTGTAACGATGAAATATTGGTATGTTTCCAACTCAACTCTCATATCGATGTGCGTGACTTTTATTCAATAAATCGTATGTCATAGTGACATGCCCGACAGTGTACCAATACCAATCGAAAGGCAATATATCTGTACGGTCACTACACAATCCCTTTTAAATTGAAAACGGACATTATTCCGTAACATAGATGTACGTTTTTAGTTCAATCAACTGTTTGCATTATTCAATAGGCCGGACGGAATTCGCATGATACCGTCAAAGTTCAATTTTAGTCGTAATTAACCATTCGCACGAAAAAGTTGCTGAGCGTAACAAAAAATTCTTTTTTTTTTAAATCCCTGTACGTACTGTTATTGTTAAAACAATTTATTATATTGAATTTAAATAATAATAATATACCTAACAATGCTCACAACAATGACTTTTTGAAATTAATTTCGAAAGTTATGTGTGATAAATATCGACGACTGGAAGCTTTGTGCCCGGTATGGCAATAGGTTTGCCATCTATTTCATTAGCGACGTAAACATAACGGCGAGGCGAGGCTACACAGCCTCTGCCTACACTTTCGGGTAGAAAATATTTTATGTTATTATTTATTTAGATTATTTTCAGCAGCAGCCTATTTTTGTCCGATGGTAATTGTTCAAGCATTTGCAAGTAGGCTTCTTTTTACATTATGAAATACTTTATTATTATGAATAATAAATACCCAGAAACCGTAATCCCATGAATGGTAGGCAGCGTTTCCTTGAATTTTCTAAAAATATATTTTGTTCCATAGAAAGTAAGTAGGCCTCCTTTTATGTTTGGAGTCGTATAAATAGAATTAAATTAACAAGCTGTTTTTTATCCTTCAAGTAGTAGGTAGTCTATTTATACAAAATCAATACCTACAACATAACCTTAAATTGAAAATCTAAGAGTCTTCAGTGTTATCCATTCCCTTACAATACAAGCATCGTAAGAAAAATTCATCCATTTGAAATTGCATTTCTAAAAGAATAATGGCGTACACTTCTTTTGTGCAGGTGCCACTGAAACGGGAAGATCGCAGGTGGGGCGGTTAAATTGACATTGAGCGATCGAAGCCTCCAAGCGTCGGTCGGGAGTTCGTCCGGGCGTGGATTTATAGACTGCAAACTGGCATGTTTTAGACAACTTCCCCCACATACTAGGACTATATCTGTACAGAATACACTAGGAATATATTTTTGGCTCCAGCCGTTTTCTCTTATAGAGTAATTGTCTTAAAATCAAATCTGTATAAAGTTATTGTTATACCATTTTTGATTCTATTTGCAGTAATGCAAAAAAGTCAGTGACCAGAATCAGTGTTATGTCTTTGGAATGAATCATTAAATTGAAACCTGAAAATGTCATCAATACTTGAAATTAAAAGTGGTAGATTAGAAACGTGTAGGCAAAAAGTAGAAGTCAATAAGAATTTGAAGGGTGAGGAGATGAAGAGTAGTTAATAGAAGAGAATAGAAAATGATGACATATTGTGCCAAGAAGACCGGACGACGACCGACCGACGTAAAGTGGCTTATGCCGCGTTTCGTTCGGTGAGAGAGGTACCCGGAGGCCCATCCCCCTTCCCCATCCTTTCCTATCCCCTATCCCTTAAATGTCGGCAACGCAACAGTAACACTAATGTGTTGCTGGTGTCCATGGGCGGCGTTGGTTGCTTACCATCAGGTGACACGCCTGCTCGTTTGCCCTCCTATCCCATAAAAAAAAACCCTGCCTAGTGTAATTCGGAAAATAGACACATGTAACAGAATAAAGAAGACCCAGCTCAACGTTGTGAATGTAAAAATTCAATGGGGGTGATTACTCTAATAAGATGAAAGCTACCGGATACTGCCATAATATATCCGGTTCCTAAGGACCAATGTTCGTGTTTCGACAAATGAAATATAATTGGAGTAAAAAAGCAAACGGAAGACACGGAAAATATTTACACGATATTAGCAACAGAATGGAACAAAAATTGTGGAAGACGACATAATGACATCTTTCTGCCAAACCAATAGGCGATTTGGCGTGAAGTTGAGTGAAGTATTAATAGGTAGATTTATGTACTGTTCTAAACTTACAGAATGACTTGATTTAATGAGTTAATACACAAGAGATATTCGCTAGCATCCAGCAAACAGTTACAAATTGCTTTGAGTTGGGAAATCAAGTTCCATCTCATCTCTGTGATAAGACGACGTCAAAGTTTGGAACAGCGTTATAATTAATGTTGCTGTATTATTATCTGTCACATGTTCACTCTATTAACAGCTAATGATAATACAATCACGTCTGCAGGGATTAGTTGAGACGTGATTTTTACACTCGGAAAGTTTGGGAAAAAATACGAAAATTATAATTATTAGAATAGAGTTTATTTAGCCTTTCATCTTGGTAGGGTGGCGAGTTAAAGCTAACTAATTATGGTCTTGTAAGTTATGACTAAGGTATTAGATTAAATAAAAGAAAGTGGAGATAAACGAGCAAGCGTGTCACCCGATGGTAAGCAACTAATGCCGCCCAAAGATATTTCCTCGCGTAAAACAAAAGGGGAAGTCCGCAAAAAAATTCTAGTATACATCTAACTATGTGCCTCACCAAAAGGCGTATTTACCTACAAAAATCAATTGAAATTGACCATCGACTATCGACATCTGTGCTAAAATAGAATAAGACGGTGATCATATTCCTCCTTTTTTATGAAGATAATAAGATGGAAAACGAGCAGGCGTGTCGCTTGATGGTAAGCAACCAGCGCCGCCCATGGACGGTTATATTAGTTACATAGTGTTACAGTTGCATTGCCAACCTTTAAGAGAGTATGATAGGATATGACGGGGAAGGAGACGGGCCTTTGAGTACCTTTCTCACCGAACGAAACGCGTTATGAGCCACTTTACTTCAATCTTCTGAGATGATGTGGTATTTTTACGATCGATCGAGCCAGCCCATTCGTGCAGCAACCTGCTAGGCTCTACCATTGGCTCTACTCTCAGCAAATTACTGAAATTATAAGGTTATAGTTAAATAAATGAGTTATGTTCGTATATCCCGAATGAAGAAAGGTTTCCATAATGGATTAACAATGATAATGATTACCAGTCCATTTCGGTGAGTGTAACCAGCCCAATAATTCTAAGTATATGAAGAAGTACCGTATCACGCGATCAGAACTTAAAGTAATTTATATTTAAACAGATTATGGGGTTTATGGACGAACTCGATTGCAACAGGATTATAGGTTCGATAATGTGTTAATGTGTATTGGGAATAAACTCGAGTAAAGCTTTTATCACTTAACTAGCTGACCCGGCGAACTCTGATTCGCATCAAAAGTAATAACTGCTGCCCCGCTATGTTAATACTGCAATATCTTCGACAAATTTGAAGTCGATAGCAGCTATAGGTTAAAAATGGGAATTTTCCATTGTTAACACCCCCGCAACCCCCCTTGTGGGTGGAATTTCGTAAAATCCGTTCTTAGCTGACCTATACTCGGCGAAAGGAATAATCCTACTAAATTTCAAGTCGCTACGCCTTATGGTTCCAGAGATATCGTGATGAGTCAATATATAGGTGGAAATCTCTTATTATCACTTAATGATTTTTATGTGATTTTTGCCACAAAAAAATACTTTCTACATAGTGAAAACAATGTTCATAATTCACAGGTTGTGCCAGCCCATTCATGCAGCAAACTGCGCGTGTCTACCACAAAAATATTGAGGTAAAATAGCTGATGCCGCGTTATATTCAGTGAGAAGAAAACTCCGGTAGATTTCCTTTCCATAGTACTACCTATCCTATCTTAAAGACCGGCTAAGCATCTGTAGCGCTATGTGTATTGAAGGTGTTCAGGAGCAGCGCGGTGATAGTCACTTACAACTCTGGCTTGCACTTTTGCCCCAAATCTGATAAAAAAAAAATACCGTAAAAATGAACGTACTACTTGTGAGTCTATTGTTGCTTTAGCATTGTTATTTCCTATTATATTAAAACCCTTATAATATTAACCGTAGCACACAATAATATAATACATTTCTCACTCCACACTTTTGTACTTAAGTATAGATATCCGATGATACGTATAAAATCCATCTCCATATATTTCGCAGTTGAACGGATAAAAGGCAATGAGAACATTGAGATCAGACTGTTTGATACAATAACCGCTTACTTGTATTATAATGCTTGAAGGTATTGGTGCCTTGTCATAATACAATTGGGGCACGTTTTCAATATCTTGGACTTAATATAGAACCATTGTCATATAATTGAATGAATTTCTTGCTAGAGATAAAGATTTTGTTTCGTTTAGAGTATATGTAAAAAAAATCTGTTATATTCGGTTTCAGTAATATTCCTTTTTCGGAATTATTAGGGTAAGCGAGCAAGTACAAATCTTGGTAGTAAGCAACTATCGCCAGCCATAGACAAGTCCAACAGCGATATCATCACAGTTACGCAACTGCGAAATGAAAAGCAAATCCCATCTTAAAAGACGGCAAAGCTGTCCTTAAAGATGGTATTTAATAATATAACCTAACTTCACGCTTTTTTCTACCCGAAGGTGTAGGCAGTGTAAAGTTCGCCTCAACCTCTCAGAATATTAACATAAAGTGGCTCATGCCGCGTTTTAAAAGAGAGAGAAATGGGGGATGTATCCAGAGGCCCAACTTCGTGCCCTCACTCCTTTCCATCCCACTTCAGACTCCTTCTCATCCCATTTTAAAGGCCTGCAACGCAACTGTAATACCGTCTGTATTGCAGGTGTCCGTGGGCGGCGCGCTAGTTTCTTGGTCACTTGTTTGTTGGTCACTTGTTTGCCTCCCTATCCCATAAAAGGAAAAAATCTTGAGTCTTTTTTTATTTAACCTTTAAAAATTCTACTTCCATATTCAATATTATACATCACATTTAACAATATATTTAGAAGTAGATTTTTACGTGCCCAAAATGTCTCCTTTACTTCGTGAAAATCTTGCTGAAACCTTTTGGTGTGATGGATAAAAATTGAGAATGACTGGACATGCGAACAATGGGCAACATCCAAGTATTCTCCGAGACTCGCCGAGTGACATTGACAAATGGTGGTCCAGCGGTTGCGACACTTGGACAGGTGATACTGTAGAGATTTGTCGAATCATTGCCGTTCATATGTTTAGACGGAACGAAGAGTAACGTAACTATTTCGAACCATTAATTATTTTGAGTCTTCTTGATGGTTACAAAAATGTTGTAGCTGTGGCTTTTGATTGAGAGGCTCCTAGTTTGGTTTTTTCAATATTGAATTGGACCAGGCAAATGCATTTGTACCGTACCTATTTTTAATTATTTTTTCTAGGTACTATAAGTATGTAAATTAATATTCGTTATTAGTTAGTCCGAGAGCACGAATGTTAGTTGCTTAGTTTAGAAACTAGATGACACTGATGTATTGCGTTCCAAAACATTTACATATTTATTGTTTTAAATTTTGTCTAATTGTTTATGCTACATGAATGGATGGATTTTTATTAGCTTCACCTGTATGTTTGTATGTTTGTTTGTAACCCACTTCTTTTTAGTGTTCATAGTTCACTTCTCGCACCATCTAGTGGCAATCAGCGGAAAGTCTACGTTATCAACTTGAAACGAGTTCCTTGTTTAAGTCACAGATGGCGCTATTCCTCAAATTCGGTTTTGATATCAGTTTAAAAAACTAAGAAACGCGCTTGTTATAGAAAACCGAACTAAAAAATATAAAATAAATAATAGTTTAAAAAAAACTAAAAACACGCTTTTTATAGAAAACCGAACTAAAAAATAGAAAAAAAAAAAAAAAATTTTAAAAAAAGCGTGGGGTGCATGGTGTCAATAGTTATAAATATTTTATTGACAGATATGAGTAGAGTGATTATCATTTCGATAATATCTTAAAAAGCACCCCACGCTTTTTTTAAAATAATTTTTATTTTTTTTATTTTTCTATTTTTTAGTTCGGTTTTCTATAAAAAGCGTGTGTGTTTTTTAGTTTTTTTAAACTATTATTTATTTTATGTTATAGGGGGCAAACGAGCAGACGTGTCACGTCTATGGACATCTAAACACATATAGTGTTACAGCTGGGTTGCCGGCCCTTACACATATGGGCGCGCTCGGGAGTAGGATGGGAAGGAAAGGGGGAAAGACCTTGTGCCTCCGGATACCTCCCTCACCGAGCAAAACGCTGCAAAAGCCACTTTACGTCGATATTCGGAAGGTCGTGGTATTTCACCGGTCAAGCCGACCCATTTGTGCAGCGAACTGAGTGACTACCACTGTCAGAAATTACAGATTACTTGCATACTGATATGATAATACTAAAACATGAAAGTATCCATGACATAGTGTTACTGTGGACACTTTGTAGATGTTAATATACCCACTGGCATATCCTACTAACAATATACTTGGCAAAATTCCAACAATACCTCTCTCTATGCCGTCCAGAGCCTAAACAAATTCCATCAAAATTTATTTCGCATTTTTGATAAGAAAGAAGTTCCTTGTACGTGGCATTCCAACTTTGATCTAAAAACGGGATATCAAAATGCCAATATGTAACAAAAATCATAAGGGGATAAAGAGGGGGTATTAAGCCGTAGAGAGGTCGACAGAAAAATGCTTTGATATTTGTAACGGTGAACGTTACAATACGTTTTCCGATAGAAATATCTTCGCATACTTCAAAAGCATTACTTATAATGAGCAGAGTTTGTTGTAATACAATATATATTGTATAATGATATTTATATGTACAAATATATCTTTCTAGAACCTTAAAAATATCTTTATATTCATAATTCTTCGGTACGTGTGTTGACAGTGACTCTCTTACTAAACGGCAAGAGCGATTTGAATAATTTGTTTGTGAGTTGACAAGTGAAAATAAACACTAAAACAAAAATAATATAATACTTTTACCACTAAAAATTCAATACTACACTCCTATTGTATACAGTGTCAAAATTTCACTTTAATTCATATACAGATTTTTTTTAAAGTCTCGATAGTTCAGTGATCGAGCACCCCGCTATTGAATCAAGAAGTTGCGAGTTGGAATCCTGGCTCACACCAATAACTTTTCGTAATTATTATCGTTATGTGTGATAAAAATCAATGACTGACAAGTTTATGCCTGCCGGTATGGCAATAGGTTTGCCACCCATATTCCATTTGGGACGTAAACATAACGGTGTGTCGAGGCTTAACAGCAGCAGCCTACACTTTCGGGTAGAAAAAGGCGTGAAGTTTTTTTTATATTATATTTTCAATTTACGTAAAGGATAAATTTGAAAAAAAAGCGAGTGAGATTTGTTTTATCAATAAGTGTTACGGCACTTACTTCAATATAATATTATTTATATAAAATTTCGGATGACATTGCAATTTGAAGAATCTGTTACCTAAGTAAATCAAATTTAACTCAAAAATAACACAAATATTAAAACTAATGTCGTTAAAAGCGCGCTATGGGGATAGTTAAGTGCTGTAGCAATTTATTTCATGTGTGAAAGATGTCATCAGTGTACGTTGGCCGAGTGCCAAATGGCTGACTGACTCCACTAGCACTGGAACAGCCATTATCGAAAACTGTAAAATTAAGCACCACACTATAAATATTAAACGAGAGAACCAGCTATCTATAAAAACTCTCGTCTAGAACTTCTGCTGTCTTAGTTTTTATTACTTATAGTTCCCACAGCGGCAAGAAAATCTCCTGACACATCTGCTTAGTGGCGCATTTTTATACCATGAGTACCGGTCTCGGGTTTCATTAATGATAGAATTTTATTTTATATTTAAAGTCCCGTTTAACATTTTAAAATTTAAAGTATCATGGCCACTTTGTCGCTAGTTGATTTGCTTAAAATTCATTCGATATTTAAATTAAGTGACATAGGTTAAATGTCGATACTTAAATTTATAGTAAGAATAGTATATGATCATTTATCTGACTAAGCAGATATACAATACAATGTAAAAGCGGATGGATGTAGGAGTCGAGGACGGCCAAGACACACATTCCATGACCAAATAGAACGTGTTCTAGAGGAAGGTGATGTTAAGAGCCTCAAAAACCGACGCGCGTGCATGAAAAGAGTTATGAAAGTCGACGAAGCGAGTGAGGCGTGTAAGAATCGTGGCCTATGGCGCTCTGTTCTCTCTGCCTACCCCGCAAGGGATTTGGCGTGAAGTTATGTATGTATGTATGTATGCATCATTTATGGGAATCATAAAAGCAAGAGGACATTTTTAATTATTTGTCCATCAGAAAAGAAATCGACTCACTTATCGCATCTTGCAAAATCAACTCAATCATATTTGATATTGTTTTTGCCAATATATGCCCTAATTTTTAATTGAAAATATAGCTACATTTTACTTGCTGTTTAGAAATTCTTCGCAGATTGTATTGCGGCTTTGATAGTTCAATTATATCACTACATAGTATAAAACAAAGTCGCTTTCTCTGTCCCTATGTCCCTTTGTATGCTTAAATCTTGGAAACTACGCAACGGATTTTGATGCGGTTTTTTTTAATAGTTAGAGGGTGTCAACGGGGTGGTTTTGATCTATAATTCATGAATAGTGTAGTGAAAAAAAATGATAATTTTCAAGATTTAAAACTTTAATCGAAAACGCTGCCTGAACCCTAAGTGATAAATTAAAACAATGTACTACATTATTATACACCTTTAAAAGGTCTATAAAAAAGTCCACGAGGGCATATGTCTATGTCTTAGGGATAACCCACAATGACCATTATTATTATTTTACTTTTTACGAGAAATAATGGCTTATTTACGAAGCAATTTTAAACATTACAGCATTAATTTTCATCCAATTAAGTGTCTTAAATAGATTTATATAGACATTTACAGCATGTAATTTAAACTAATATTTACGAAGATATTACAGTATTAACATAGCGGTACATAGCAGTTGCGTTTGCGCGCCAAGACGCGTGCCGATAAATAACACAAATTGAACTTTTTAAGATCCAAATATTACTAATTTATTTCTTTTGATGCGGAACCAAGTTCGCTGGGTCAACTAGTATTCCCTAAAACGATAAAAATAACAACTATAATAATTGTATAAATGAATGACATGGTTTTTTGTGGGATAAGTGGGCAAAGGGACAGGCGTGTAACTCGATGGTAAGCAACCAATCATAAACACCTAAACAATAATATCTTGGACACAATACACACAGCGCCCTCTAGTTCCAAGCTAAGTAACTAAATGCTTGTGTTATGGATATTAGATACAAGATACATATATACTTTTTTTTGTAAAAACATACTTATAATACATAGAATAACACCCAGATGCCCCACAAATATTCATGTTTGTCACAAATATTTGTGCTCGGGTGGGAATCGAACCTCCGACCTCATTGCTGCAGCCGGTAGTTTTACCAATGCGCCACGAGGCCTATCAAAACACAGATAGTGTTACAGTTGCGTTGCCGGCCCTTACAGTGGGATATGGAAGGTGTCGGAAGTGGGATGGGGAAGGGTTTTGGCCTCCGGATACCTTCTCACTGAGCGAAACGCGGCATATGCTGTCTTCACGTCGATATTCTGAGAGGTCGTGGTATTTTACCGGTCGAACCGGCCCATTCATGCTGCGAACCGAGTGACTCTACGACTGTGGCTCTATCAACTTATTTTGAATAAATCTTAACAAAACTGACAGTATAAATTTTAGTTCTCATATTGTCTACTTATAATATAAACACTTTAATACTTTAAACATTAGATATTTTGTAATTTCGCCGTGAAAAAGTAAAACATAATATTATCTTTGTCATATAAAAAAACTTGTTCATTTACATTTACGTTGAAAGTACTTTTCGTAAACATTAAAAGCATGTTTCGTATATGTACGTAGATAGACAGACAAAATTATAACGACACACTTCACATTCTACGTGAGTATTAAAGTAATTGCATTGGTGAGATAAACATAAAAAAACTCAACATATACTTACACTGATGTTGTAATAGAAAAAAATATTTATTTACAATAATAAGAACAAATAAATTAATTACATTATTTACAATATATACAATTAAAAAACTACCTGAAATCAAATTTCTCCGCATCTCGGTCTACTGGCACCGTGCCCAGAAGACTGGCCGCATTGCCATGCTGAATCGAAACCTCTCGCGACCAGAGGGCTGGTCTATTCTTCGCACAGAGGATTAGCGTTGCCATTCAGCGTGGCAATGTTGTAATAGTATTTTTTATGAAAATTCCTTTATTTTGGAGGTCAAGAAGCCTCGAGTTCGAATCCCAACTCACATAAAAGTATGTTTTTATTGTTTTGCGGAAGCTATGTGTGACTGACAATATTTTGATCAATGTATGGCTATAGGTTCTGCCGCCTATTCGATTTGGGACGTAAAAATTCAGCAACGCAATTTTCAAAAGAAAACTTAAATGAATAAATTCCAACAGGATTGAAAGAGGTTATCTTGTTTGTTTATAAATAAGCACACATAGTTTTATTTTGGTTACTCCATACTTTTTACGTGTACATATCCCTCTCATTGTACCCGTCAAAACGAAATCCTGGACCCTATGTTCGGTCCGCAGATCGGACATTGGACACCTCGGTCTGAGTTTGAGTATAGATTTACAAAAATTTTAGATTTTAAAGAATCTAAATGGGATTATATAATACTGTTACTAGAATTATATTCCCAATTAAATAACTTATTGCGATATAATAAATTCAACTAGAACAATATATATAGACATATATTTATTTACGTTTTAAAATGAGTCATCAAAAAAAATGTCCAAAAACGACTCTTATTTTCTAATTATAAATAAAATTAAGCCCTTACAAGATTTAGATACGAATTTAAATATACCAAAAATTGTAACAATTATTTCTTGATTCATTTAATCTTTTTTGTTCTAAAATAAAATAATATGTTACGAAACAAATCGCTACACATAAAATCGATGTTTATCACACAAAACTTCAGAAAAGACACTATTATTAGCCAAGATTCGAACCCCAAACTTCTCTTACAGAAAGAAATTTCTGAATCTTAACGGGCACGTCAGACGACAAACAACAAACAACCTTCAAATATGACTATCCACATTAATTCTACAAGTAATATAATATCCACTTGATATATAATTTCTGGTCTCCCGGGTACCAAGCGGAACGACTTCAATTGTTTAATCGGCGAAGTTCCTCGATCCTCTTGCCCGGCTGAAGTTCCGAAATAGCTGATAGCCATGCTCATTTTACCTAATACGCCTTGTATGTTAGCTATATAATATTATATCCTATTACATGAATAGTTTCACGCTAGGTTCTTTACGGGGTGGGCAGACACAACTGCTGCAATAAGACATGTTTTTTATACACTTACTTTCTTGATCTGAGTTTTTCTGCATCACACTTTTCTATTTATTTACCTAGGTAGAGTCTTATAGTCTCGGTGGTCTTACAGTCGTCGAACACACGGTTTCTGAATCCAGAGATCACGGGTTCCAATCCTGGAACACACACTGGACTTATCGATATTAATTTCGAAAGTTATGTGTGATATATATCGATGACTAAACAACTTTGTGCCCGGTATGGCAATAGGTTTGCCACCTATTCCATTTGGGACGTAAACATAACGGCGAGACGAGGCTTAACAGCCGCTGCCTACACCTTCAGGTAAGAAAAGGCGTAAAGTTATGTTATGTAATATAGTTATTAGTGAATTGCGCAACATGTCCTATTGTGCGAGACATGTTCGAGATAAACAAAGGATATGTCCAAACAATATGGCGGCATAATCGACACGAGTTACAATTGTACAAACTAAACAATATAATTATGTTAAATGAGTATAGACTTTAACAGTTCAGACTTAAGGGTTAGTGTCTGTGCACTAGTAGGACGGTATTGATGTAGCCGAGTGAATAACGCAGAGCAGCATCCTCGTCTGCTGCAGCATGTTTCCGACGTCCGTGACGGTTGGAGGAGACGTTGACATCGCGACAGTTTGTAGGAGAATACACCGTTCATGCTTAAACCGTAAATAATTTCATAATAAATTTTCAGAAATATTATATTGTTTAATGGCATAATATCTAATGACTTTTCGAAATTGTTTTCAAAAGTTATGTGTGATAAATATCGATGTCTGAAAACGTTGTGCCCGGTATGGCAATAGGTTCGCCACCTATTCCATTTGGGACGTAAACATAACGGCGAGTCGAGGCTTAACAGCTACTGCCTACACTACTTCTACTGGGAGAAAAAGGCCTGAGGTTATGTATGTTAGATAGTGCAATCTACGCTATAATATTTTTTATAGACATCAATGTTAATCAAGTAGCTCCTGAAAATTTTTCTGTAAGTCTTAATGTAGAAAAATGCGTGAATTTCTGTTGAAGCCTTGAGCCAACCCCTACGCCAAGCCAATCCGCTTTTGCATTGAATATCTGCTTAGTCAATCTTGCACCGTCCATTTTTCTACATGTCCGAACCATCGGATCATGCCCTTTCTTTCCCTTTAATTATAATTATGCTTAATTAGATGAAGATATTATTTAGAGGCTTAACAATAAACATGTAAATCTTAGTCGACAAGCAAACTCAGTTGCCGGTCTTTATCAGAGTAGAAAGAAAAACGGGGTGGAGGGGTGGTCCTCCGGGTACCTTTCTCACCCAACGAAACACGGCATCAGCCACTTCAGGTCGATATTTCTTAGAGGCCATGGTATTTCATTCACCGGCTGGCTCATACATGCAGCGAACTGCGTGGCTTTATCACTATCAAGCTTTTATCAATGTAATGCCAGTTGTGTTTTTAAAACACCGGTCGTATTTAAATTGGCGTGCAAGATCGCCAATATTGACCCATTTCTGTAACGAATCCAATTCTACTTGATTGCTATAACAAATTGATGAGTCGTAAAGAGCTCAAAACAATTTGATGAAATATTAAATCTGGAAAAATACGACTATTCATCGTAAAAATGTATAAAACCTGAAAAGATTTCACGGATTTGCTTCGTAAAGATGTGAGTTTCTTTAAAGAAAGTTATAGGCAACCATAAAACAGACTGCAATAAGCGTTCCGTCAGGAGTTAATGTGAGTAAAATTCCAATAACAAGGACTGATTTTTGAATGTGTGAAGTTTTAAGTGAATTTATCATCAACACACATAACATTTTTTACATTTAATTATTTAAAGTTGGTATTCTACAACTCTTTTAATAAAAATTACAAGTGCAGAAGACATAGCAGTGTCAAAGATTTATATCCAAGAATTTCATGAACTTTGATAAAATCTGATCACATTTGTTTTTACACTATATCATTTCGGCAACGGAACGGAGTTTGATGTTTGACTATATTTTGTAATATAATACAAATCTCCGGTACCTTTTTCTTTTTGGTTTAACTCAGGGAAAACCTTCTTTAGGTACGACCAAAAACTTTCTATAACTGTCATATAGAACGACAGTTACTTTAAAAACTTGCCGCCCGTTAAAAAGTGTTTCGTAGACACCCGTCTACGAAATTAGGGTACTGCGCAAAATCTGCGGAGTGCCCCTTGACGACCGGTGACTGCATCAAAAACAATGTTATAAGGAAGGAGGTTGGATTAAAAGAGAGTGTCGGTGCATACTCATTTAGAAATAATGGATGATGCAAGATTGACTAAGCAGATCTACAATGCAAAAGCAGATGGGTGTAGGAGTCGAGAACGGCTACGACACACCTTCCATGACCAAATAGTACGAGTTCTGGAAGAAGGAGATGTCGGGAGCCTTAAAAATGGATGCGCGTGTACGAAAAGAGTTATGAAAGACAAAGAAGCGAGTGAGGCGTGTAAGAATAGTGTCTTATGGCGCTCTGTTCTCTGTGCCTACATTGCATGTATGGCATTTGTATGGCAGTATGTATTCTATATATGACTATTCGGTAAAGTATTAAGGGTGTGAAGTTAGAGTATAGACATTAATTATATTGCGTCCTGTTATAGTACTATATACTATATATTTACTAACCCAGTTTCACGCAGTAAATCCCATGCGGTGTCAAACGCACGTTTCCCGCCTTATCCACAATTGACACAATATATTTTGCACTATATAGATTCTGGTCCAAAAGCACGTAATTTGATTTAATGACTCGCACAATGTTAGTATGTGACAAATATTATAATTTATAATTACTGCTTTGTATTGTAATATCTTGGTGTATTGATAACTATAATTGCTTAATATTTGCTATTGACTAAGCAGATATACAGTGCAAAAGCTCAAGGATGTAGAAACCGAGGACGGCCACGATATTTCCATGACCAAATTGAACGTATGTTTGCGGACGGTGATGCTAGGAGCCTTAAGATCCAAAGAACGTGTATCACAAGTGTTATGAAAGTGAAAGAAATGAGTGAGGTGTGTCATATGGCGCTCTATTCTCTCTGGCTACCCTGCAAAAGATCAGTATCATATTAGAGATCATCCGTAACTTTAAAACAAATTCGTTATTCTGCCCCGTTAATGTTATTAACAACTCTCTCTTCACTCATTTATCAGCTTACAAGTCAAGCGTGCCTTATGATAAATAAGAAAACAGAAGAAATAATAAAAAACTCAAGTAAGTTCAGTCATATGTTGCATGAGTGCCTACTAAGGGCCACATCACACGTGAGTCCTCTGACCACTGAAAAACTTAACGCTTCGTGAAGACTTTAAACGTACGTGACCAGGGTGGTAAGATGATCCGGTTTAGCGACATCACAAACTGCCTAACGGACTCACTATAACGAGGTTTGACTCGTAACTGGAGTATTTTATCTCTTAGAGTTCTAGACTCTTGTATAAGAAATGTTTAAAGTATGCTAAAAAGATTTCAGAAGTTAAAAAACATTTATTGCTCGAATCAATAAAATTCCATGCCAGGAAAGCATATAGGATTTAAACGAAAAAAATTTTTTTTTTGTTTCGGTGCCTGCATTCTCAAAAATCTGTAATAATACATAAACAAAATATTCCGAGATAATGTAATTTACCAATATAATATGCTTCTAAAAGGTTGTCTTGTGGCTGCGACTGCTGCTGTCCTACTTACGATAAATACGACGACAGCCCACGTTCACTGCTGGCTACTGTTTTTCTCTTACAATTTACATTCAAGGAACTGGCAAACAAAATAGCGGGCGCTTATTTACACGACGACGCCGTGAGGAAGTCACAACGGATGGGCACACGAGCTACTCGAGGTAACACACATAAATCAACGAATTCAAGACGACCAACCGAAACGGTATTATTTAAGACAAAGAAAAAAAAACAGCCATAATAAACAACTTGGAAACGGATTTCTAAAGGTCCTCTTAAGAGGGAATTTATCAAAAACTATTTATGAAATCGGCTCTTTTTTCCTTTTTTCCGCCGAGATTTTTTGAGAATTGGAGACACAAAGCCATATTGCAATACGACAATTAATTAATAAACTATGTTTTGTAATGTTATGTCGATAACTTAATTACCCAGCAGCACACAATAATCACGAGAGCAAAGCCATTGGTGGGAGTTAAGTTCCAACGTTCGTGTTGACCTTACTACTTAGAGGGGAGTTGTGTAATCCGACAATTTGCCGTTCCTAACTCGCAAACACAACAAAACAAAGAGCCATGCCTACCCCCAAGCTATCCCGAATATCTCGAAGCCAACAGAATGTTCAGTTCACAAGACAACTGGCTGTGGGGAAACCTTATATTGTAATAATTTATGATAATATCACTAATATCAGCGTGATGCGATCCAATTTATGGAGGTAGCTCTTAAGACTAGAGTTGTTCTAAACACTAGACTATGCTACAAAACTGCATTTTAATGAACACAATAAAAGCACAAACAAATGTTCAGAATATAAATAATAAAAATTTATTGTCACTAATTTCACATAATTTTTATAACTTCAAGCATTTTTCTACTTGAAAGTGTAGGCACCGGCTGTTAAGCTTCGACTCGCAGAGTTTTTAATTCCCAAATGGAATATGCGGTGGAACCTATTGCGGCGGCAAAACATATTGGCACCATGTTTCCATTCATCGATTTATTAAATATCAACAATCATATGGGTTGAAAAATACCAAGAACTTTCTAACGAACATACATATACATATATATTTTAGGTGCATGGACCAAAATATATAAATAATAGCTCATGCATTCCCCCGAAGAAGAAAATAGAATTCTGCCACAGATACGATTTTCTAAAAACGTTTCGTCGAAGCCAAAAACAACAAGCAGCATTCTGAAAATATAACTATTTTTTGCATAGGTATACCATATTTTACTGTCTCGATGGCCTAGTGGTCGAGCACACGGATTCTCAAGAACAGAGGTCGTGGTTCGAATCCTGACACTGGCTCACACCAATGACTTTTCAAAATTGTTTTCGGAAAGTTATGTGTGATAAATATCGATGACTGAAAACTTTGTGCCCGGTATGGCAATAGGTTCGCCACCTATTCCGTTTGGGACGTAAAAATAACGGCGAGACGAGGCTATAACTTCACGCCTTTGTTACCCGAAGTTGTAGGCAGCGGCTGTTAAGCCTCGTCTCGCCCTTATATTTACGTCCCAAATGGTCATCGATATTTATCACACATAACTTCCGAAATCAAATTCGAAAAGTCATTGGTATGAGCCAATGTCAGGATTCCGCCGCGACCTGTACATTCAGAAACATAAATTAATCATCATCAAAAATTAATAATTATCTCTGAAAGAGGGGAAAAATCCATATAATAATTGGAAACTTTACAGAGCACACACAGAACTACAAACAGAAAAAATACATACATCATTTAGGATCATCTACATATTTTAAGAGTATGTGTAGGGCATGAACTGACATTTTTTGCCCTCATAATAATAGATATATATGTAAATAAATTCAATAACTTGGTCCCTTGGACACGAGACTGTCAAACAACTCTTCGTGGGACTGATAATTCAATTCCGACCACAACACCGACGTGGCATTTCCCTCGGGATAGGAACTAAGTCTCGGTAAACAAAAGATCTCAAGATTATATCATGCTTAATAAAGATTATTTTGCATAAATCTTATAGAAAGACATATCCATTAAATTTACAAAAACCAAAAAAAAGCAAAATACATAACATAATATAACATAACATAACTTCACGCCTTTTGTTACCCGAAGGTGTAGGCAGCGGCTGTTAAGCCTCGTCTCGCCGTTTTGTTTACGTCCCAAATGGAATAGGTGGCGAACCTATTGCCATACCGGGCACAAAGTTTGTCAGTCATCGGTATTTATCACACATAACTTCCGAAAATAATTTCGAAAAGTCATTGGTGTGAGCCAGTGTCTGGAATCGAACCCCGGACCTCTGGATCAGAGGCCGTGCGCTCGCCCACTGCGCCACCGAGACTGTATATTTCAATTTTTTTTTTGGGTAAACTTTTAAAATAGTTTTACTCCTTTTCAAAACAGAGGAGGCGTGTAAGTACCTACCGGTATGTAGCCAAGTTATTTCAAGTTCAGTTAATTGTTAACAAATTTTGATGACACTTTACGCTTTGTAATGTTAACTTTATTAATGTCTCATAACGAGAGCAATATAGAGAATCTACATTATAAATTTCAATTACATTTGTACCCAATATACTCTAGAAATAAAAAAAAATTATAAGAACAAATAAAAATGGATCAATTCTTAATTTAATATTCAATTAGCAAAATACACTTCAATTTTACCGTGTAAATTAAAACAATCTACTCGTTTGCAAAGAACGTTTTGGCAAACACAAGACCATTGTATAACAAAGTTTAATCAGCAAAAAAGAGGTACAAAGGAACCCTAAAAACCGCGAAAACAAACAGTTGTACCTTATTAAGGGAGTCTAATCAAGTTCCCAAACGAAATAATTAACATGAGTTACACAGAATCTTCAGAATTCTTCTTCCAATATGCAGAACCGGACCGATCACACCACAACGACTTTTGGCATGAAAATACGGACACGAATTGCTTTTTGGAATGTGCGAACACTGAGCGATGATAGCCGACTAGCCCAAGCAGAAGCTGAAATGCTAAGGTACAAACTGCATATACTCGGTCTCAGTGAAGTGCGCAGAAATGGATTTGGAGAACTGAGAACGTCTAGAGGCCTAACCTTTCTTTACTCAGGAAAGGAAGATGAAGAAGGCGTACATGAAAACGGCGTGGGGTTTCTACTTTCTGACGCTGCGAAGAGGAGCCTGCTGGACTGGAAACCCATCTCAGAGAGAATTATAACAGCCCGATTTAACAGCAAGGCCCGCAAGATATCCATAGTGCAGTGCTACGCACCCACAAATCTGGCATCAGAAGAAACTAAAGACGATTTCTATAGTACACTCAACCTGACCCTGAAAAACATTCGCAAGCAGGATATAGTCATTGTCATGGGAGACCTGAATGCCAAGGTTGGCACAGACAACGAAGGCTGTCAGAGACACATGGGCACATGTGGAATGGGATTCCGGAACGAGAATGGGGAGAGATTTTTGGAGTTCTGCCAAGATAACGACCTCACCATCGGTGGCACTTTATTTATACACGGAGACCACCACAAGTACACGTGGAACGAACCCGATGGAGTAACCAAAAATCAAATCGACCATCTTGCTATCAGCTCGAAATGGCGCTCGTCGCTGCTTGATGTCCGCAACCGTCGCGGGGCGGATATTGACAGCGATCATCATCTTGTCGTAGCTGAAGTGTGGCTCAAAGTAGCGGTTGCCCGGGCTGCTAGCGCGACCAGCAGGATAGGCAAACGATTTGATGTAAACAAACTACAGGACCCAGATGTAAGGGACGCCTTTAAGCTAGAGCTGCAAAATCGCTTCTCCGCCCTTGAACCGGATTGTAGCACGACTGTCGACGCAGAGTGGAACCATATTAAAATGGCCTATTTAGAGACCAGCTCCGCCGTCCTAGGACACAGAACACAGACTCGTGAAGATTGGATGTCGCAGAAAACCTGGAACCTCATTGAGGACAGGCGCCAACTCCATCTTCAACTCCTGGCAACCAGCAACGTGGCAGCGCACGAAGACCTAAGGCTGCAATATAGACTGACCCGGAGAAGTGTCTACCGCAGTACTCGTCGGGATCGTCGAATGTGGGCTGATGCTGTGGCAGATTGCGCCCAGCGTGCTGCCAACTCCGGCAATCTCAGAGAGTTGTACAGGGCCACAAAAACCTTGGCCGGAACCCGGAATCGGAGGAAGAAGAAACCCCTGAGAGACAAGACAGGCGAGTTAATTGTGACACCGGAGGCACAGCTTCAACGCTGGAAGGAACACTTTGAGGAGATCTTCCAAATCACAGACTGCCCTGCAACAACCGCGACAACTGCTGTCATTCCGCCCGCACAGTGCATGGACATTGATGTGTCTCCCCCGACAGCACAGGAAGTAGTGAGAGCCATCCGAGTACTGAAGAATGGTAAAGCCCCCGGAGTGGACCTAATAACAGCAGAGATGCTTAAAGCCGACGTCCCCACTGCTGTAAACGCGCTGACCGCTCTTCTAAGGAACATCTGGTCAGCCGAAGAATTACCCGAGGACTGGAACAAGGGCCTTCTCATTACCATCCCGAAAAAGGGAGACCTCAGTGACTGTGGCAATTGGAGAGGCATCACTTTGCTTTCGATTCCGTCCAAGCTGCTGTGCAGAATCATTCTGGACAGACTTTCGAGAGCCGTCGAACCTCTTCTTCGCGGTGAACAAGCTGGATTCCGACCTAACCGATCGTGCACGGATCAGATCAACACATTGCGCATAATTCTCGAACAGGCATCAGAATGGCAGAGGGAAATGTACTTAACCTTTGTGGACTTCGAAAAAGCTTTCGACACGCTGCGATGGAGTTGTATCTGGGATCGACTACGTAAAATTGGGGTCCCCGAGAAGATTACAAACCTAATTAAGGCCATCTACGGGAAATACTCCTGTAGAGTAACTCACGACGGCCTCGTCTCGGAGGACATTCAGGTCCACGCAGGTGTACGCCAGGGCTGTCTCCTTTCGCCCCTCCTCTTTCTCGTGGTCTTGGATGACATCATGCGTAAAACTACTAACAATAAACGCCGTGGCATAGAGTGGGGATGGTCCAACGTTTTGGAAGATTTGGACTACGCCGATGACCTATGCCTACTTAGCCATACACGCACTGACATGCAATCCAAACTAGACGATCTTCGACGGGAGGCTTTGGAGGCGGGGCTTAGAATCAACACCCGGAAGACTCAGGAAATGAGGTGCGGAGCAACAAGCTCTTTGCCGTTGCTCATCGGCACAGAGGAGGTGGAGATAGTTCACAATTTTAGATACCTCGGAAGTGTAGTGTCGGAAGCTGGAGGGACCGAAGAGGACATCACTTCAAGGATCGCCAAGGGAAGAGCAACCTTCGCGCAGCTTCGTCCTGTGTGGCAATCGCGGAAACTGACTCGGAGAGTTAAGCTGAAGATATTCCGGTCCAATGTAAAAACCGTGTTGCTGTACGGATGTGAGACGTGGAAGGTTACTAAAGACATCTCGCGTCGGCTGCAGGTCTTCATAAACCGCTGCCTTCGCCGAATTCTCGAAGTCTACTGGCCCGAAAAAATCACAAATTTGGACCTCTGGGAACGCTGCGGTGAGACTCCGATCGACCAGCAGATTAAAAGTCGCAAGTGGCAATGGATCGGCCACACGCTCCGAAGGGATCCAGATCACATACCGAGGCAAGCCCTAGAATGGAATCCCCAAGGAAAACGGAAACGCGGCCGCCCTAAGCAGACTTGGCGACGGACTATCACTGCAGAAGCGAAGGCGGTGGGGATGACTTGGAGCGAAATAAAACGCGAAGCTCAAGACCGTTCGGGATGGCGACGTACTGTGGACGCCCTCTGCCCCACCTAGGGGATTGGGTGACTTTAAGTCAAGTCACACAGAATCTTCAATACCTTTCCTGTAATGTATACAAAAGTCGGTATATCTCGAATCCGCCCTAGCGGTCACAGTGCCAATAAAAAAGTCCCTTCATTTGTCTCCGGCAACAGCCCGAAGGGACAAAAACTAAGGTAGGACATTTCGGGTACCGAATTTTTCCTGATCCCATCTATATGTTAATGAGAGGGTTGATTAAATGTATGTTAAAATTGTTGATATTACTATATGTTCAAATGTCGAATTCGAGTGAAATAAATTGAAAAAAAACATATAGCAATTAAATTAGCAAAATGGAAGTTAATACTGAGGCGTATTAGCTTAATAGCAAAGAACGAATTTGTCTATTTTTTTTTATGGGATAGGAGGGCAAACGAGCAGGCGTGTCACCTGATGGTAAGCAACCAACGCCGCCCATGGACACCAGCAACACATATAGTGTTACTGATGCGTTGCCGACCTTTAAGGGATAGGGGAAAGGAAAGGATGGGGAAAGGGGGGTGGGCCTCCGGGTACCTCTCTCACCGAACGAAACGCGGCATGAGCCACTTTACGTCAATCTTCTGAGAGGTCGTGGTATTTCACCGGTTTACTCACGATAGCTAAAAGTTAAAAGTAAGCATTTTATAAAAACAGCGGTTATGTATTCTGGAAAACTGCACTATTTAATTTGACCGATAAACGATAAGCGTACGTGGTGTTGGAGACAAAGTTTCTAGATTGCGTTGATCTATAAGTGGCTATCACTTTCAGATAACTACTTACATTTTATTATATACCATGACAACATATTATATGCGACTACTGTAGGCCTATAATGATGGGAAAGGTGGAAGGCAAACGAAGGGCAGGCAGAAGAAAATTATCATGGCTACGAAACATCAGAGAGTGGACCGGTATAAAAACAATTATTTGCTCTAGCTAAGGACAGGAACAAGTTCAAAGAGATGACTGCTAACCTTCAGTAATGGAGAGGCACTCAAAGAAGAAGAAGATGGTAGGCCTCGTTTGTGTTTTTTATAAATATCAAAATCAATCATCCATAGACATTATATTAAACAAAAGATGATCCGCACATAATAATATAGGCTATAGTCGGAGCAAACATAATATCCGGTTACAGAACTAACCGCGGTAAGTACTTGAGAGGTTTATACCTCCCTGATGTAGCTCCCGCTACTGGTTTACAGGGACGGATGCAGAAGACCGTTTGCCGTTGACGTAATGACGTCATAAAAATGTTCTAATTTGAAATTAGAGTTTTTTTGACGGGCCTCGTGGCGCATTGGTAAAACTACCGGCTGCAGCAATGAGGTCGGGGGTTCGATTCCCACCCGAGCACAAATATTTGTGACAAATATGAATATTTGTGTGGCGTCTGGGTGTTTTTCTATGTATTATAAGTATGTATTTACAAAAGAAAAGTATATATTATGTAAGAAAAGTATATAATATCCGTTATCTAGTATCCATAACAAGCATTTAGTTGCTTAGCTTGGAACTAGAGGGCGCTGTGTGTATTGTGTCCAAGATATTATTATTATTTATTTATTATTTTAGTAACAATTATTAATACTCAAAAGTGGTAAAATCCCTACTTGATTACAAATATTAATATTTTTTAATTTTGATCAACATTATGCCAGAAATTTTGTCTCAATCTGATGTTGCAATCGTGTTTTGAATTTTGTAGTTTTGCTTCCTCAGTACCGCTGATTCATTGTGAGTAATGAATTAAAATATCATCCCATTTAGTATTCTGGCTTCTGATAAAATTGACTAAAATAGTAGTCTTTATTTTGTCTGATTACAAAATATATACTACGTAAAATGTATAATAGATAGCTTGACATATTCACATATAAAATTAAAAAAACTAGCTGTAATCAAATTTCTCTGCATCTTGGTCTAATGGCAACGTGCCCACAACCAGTCTGGCCGCATTGCCAGTCTGGTTGAAGAATAGTTCAGCCTTCTGGTCGCGAGAGGCCTCGATCAGTCTCTTTACAAAATCTTTATAGAGTGCACGAGCACTTGGACCCAATGTCCCCAGAGTCTTAAATACGTAATCACCTACAAGGTTTCTGAATTTGTGCCGCTTGAGATTTTCTGCTTAATTTATTTATTTCTTTATTTTAGATTAAAGATATAAATCCAGTAATCTTCCAGTATCTTTAAAAAGAAATCCGTCTCTGTACCCGCTGTTAGGTACATCCATCATTTTTGGTTTGACAAGCGCACATGTTCCCAACGCCGAGAAAAATAATTTAACATCTCATTGCCTTCATTCGGAACGATTTTAATGTAATGTCACTTACAGTGTCGTCAAAGTTAGTAGACATACGTTTTAGTAATGATACTGAATATTTTTTAACTACAATTGCTATCAATAACAATCATACTTCCAATTTATTAAGATAAATGATAAAATCTTCTAACCAAATTTTTATTTCTCAAAGGTAATAATAGATGGGGAAACCTATTGCCATACAACCGTAAGCTTCAACCGACACTTCTTGCTAAGCACTGCTTTTTTGTGGAACCAGTTGCCCGCAACGGTATTTCCGGACATTTACAACCTAGGAACCTCCCAGAAACGAGCGTATCTTAAAGGCCGGTAACGTTGATGTGACGGCCTGGTTGTTGTGTGTGGGCGGCGGTGGTGAATTTCCATCAGATGAACTGCACGCTCGTTACCTTCGACCTTAGGAAATATCGGGTATTAGGTCGAGCACCCCGTTTGACCTACAAGATCAACGAGGCAACTAAAACGGTAAATGAGATGAGTAATTATACGAAGGTACGCGAAAATAACTTCTATATTTACGAGAAAATTATTTTAAATTACCCAGATTCTAGAAAAGTAAAACCATTTTATCGATAAAATTAGATAATAGTGATAAATCGATAAGTGTGATAAATCGAAACAGCCTCTATACCGGCTTATAGGCATGGTATGCCAATAAACGGTCTGTCCGTCTGTGATTTTTATAAAGTAATAAAACATACATAACATAACTTCACGCCTTTTTTCACACGAAGATGTAGGCAGTGGCTGAGCCTTGATTCGCCCTTAAATTTACGTCCCAAATGGTGGCGAAATAGGTGGCGAACCTATTGCCATATCGGGCACAAAGCTTACAGTCACGAAATATATATCTTTTTTTTTATGGGAAAGGAGGGCAAACGAGCAGGCGTGTCACCTGATGGTAAGCAACCAACGCCGCCCATGGACACCAGCAACACATATAATGTTACTGTTGCGTTGCCGACCTTTAAGGGATAGGGGAAAGGAAAGGATGGGGAAAGGGGGGTGGGCCTCCGGGTACCTCTCTCACCGAACGAAACGCGGCATGAGCCACTTTACGTCAATCTTCTGAGAGGTCGTGGTATTTCACCGGTCGAGCCGGCCCATTCATGCAGCGAACTGCTTGTCTCTACCACTGACTAAATCTATCTATATATCTATCTATATCTAATCTATCACACATAACTTCCGAAAACAATTTCGAAAAGTCATTGGTGTCAGCCAGGATTCGAACGCGCGACCTCTGGATTCAGAAGCCGTGTGCTCGACCACTGGACCACAGAGACTATATAAAGTAATAAGCCTTCTAATTGTTATATATTTAACATTTTTGAAAATTAGGTTCTTGTCCATGCTTTGCCGTATCTTCGTTAACTTCACGCTCGTCTATTCAAAAATAATTTAATATAATGGGATTAGTACATTTATTTTACAATTTAAATTCCTATTATTTAAAATAAAAAAGTTAAAATTTCCGTTAATCATTTAAATAACAAGTGTTAAGGGACGTAGAATTTTCAAGAGCGGTGTCTCGGGACTAAGATAAGGAGAGTACTCAGAACTGGTGCGGCGCTAATTTGAATTAAATTCCTGCGGATTACAGCCTCCGTTCGTCCTCTAGATTAGGATACTGATGTTAGAAAATGTCCTGCTAAAATGTATCGTAAAAAGCAGATAATTATTTTGAATATTTAAAATTTCGTAATAAAAAACAAATTTATATGTCCTAAATGAATATATTTACGCTATTTATTACCTTTGTGGCATTAGTGCTCGAGAGTAAAGACATTGATTTACCATTTTTTTAATAATGATCAGCATTTTGTTAGGAAAAAATCCAAATTATGTCTTTTTTAACTTAGATACAAGTTTAGTCGCCTTTAGCGCCCTCTAATTGCAAGCTAAGCAACTAAATGCTTTGTGTTACGGATACTAGTTATCAGATATTTATACTTATTTGTTTATTATTGTAAATCCTATTAATATTATAATTGCGGTTCTAAGGAAGCAGGATGGATTGAAAGAGTGTCTGTGTAAAAGTAAAAAAGAACACGCTCCGACAGTTCGGACATATAGAAAGAATGGACGACGCAAAATTGACAAGGCAGGTATAAAATGCAAAAGCGTATAGATGTAGAGTCGAGGACGACCACGACACAACTTCCATGACCAAATAAAAAGAGCTCTGGATGAAAGTGATGTCAAGGGATTTAAAAATAGACGCGCGTGTATGCGTATATGCGCGAGTTATGGCGCTTTGCCTCCTGTGCTTACCCCGCAGGGGATTTGTAGTGACTTTGGCCTTAAGCTATTTTATATATTATCGCGCTACTATTAATATTAGTAAAACATTATCCATTTTCATTGTCACGATATATAATAAGGCGGTACGAATTTCACGGATTGTTATAAATATTTGTGCTCTAGTACGGATCGAAATGTCCACCGCTGGACTCTTCATCCAGAGAAATTTAGTAGTTCTATCACTATAGATGTACACTAGCCGACCTGGCGAATTTTGTTTTGCCTCAGAATCAACCAATTTTTTTTTTCTTAAAAAATGAGCCTGAGTACATTACATTACTCTTCATTACATCAGCTACCTGACAATAAATGTTCCGTTCAACCATTTCAGAGATTGTAAAAAATAGGTTATTTTGGTGTATGGTAGATACACCAAAATAATCATTTTTTGAAATGAAAAATAAAAATTCATATGAATGTAGTAGAAAGCAGCTATTTTAATAAAACAGATAGACACTTAAATTTTATTTCTTTATTTGTGGTTTTACACCAAAATTCCATAGTGCTTTGAAGGATATTTCAAACAAAATAGTACAATGGCGACGTTTAAAATATTTATCATGCAATTCCCGTCGCTCTCATTCATCTATGCTGCAATTTATTTTTTAGCGAGCCTCCCAGTAAAGCCTGATCCGCTTAGGATTACATCACACAGAACAACTGTTTTGTACGGTCGTTTTATGAAAGAGATATTTTGTGACCGCTATAACTAAAATTGACGGTAAAACAAGCTAAAGATAATAATTGAACCAAAAAAAAACATTTTTACATTAGTTAAGTACTTTTATACGTAGTTATTCTAGTAGGTAAAGGAGAGATAACAGAGCCTCTTAAGGGACGATTTTTACACGCCTCTTCGCTACTTTGACTTTCATAACTCTACATACACGCGCGTCGATTTTTAAGGTTTCTGACACCGCTTTCCTCCAAAACAATTTTTTTATATAAAATAAATAAAACTTGTAATACAAATATAATGTTTTATTATTTACGACAGTGTGCAGTAGTCTTAAATTCTAAACCATTTAGAGTGAATTCGCGTTCTAGTTGGTTAGAACAAAACAGGAGAGTGCCCGCATTATCTTGCTTTTATTTACAAAATAGATCACCACAGATATATATGTCGGAGCATGAATACAGTGGCGCCATCTCTAGAGTATTCGTGAACTACCTATATTTTCATAACTCATTATAATACCAGTAGTATTGGTACTACGCACTGATCAGTATACAGTATTTGCCGACTACTTGAGCCGAATGTTTCCGGACAAGTACGACTATGTAAACCGACGATTATAAGTAGAAATGATTTGCAGTTTTGGGGAGACGCCCTTCTGGTGACTGCGGCAAGGTGACGGACAGCGACACAAGCAGACCGAATTTCTTTTCATTGCACGTGCACTTGTGTAAGATGCTATATTTTATAATTACAATTCTGGTATTTATTTCTTATATTTACGCGAATCACATTCATCACATTGAAACAACTTTTTATGGATTATACCGCGATTATACAGAGATGTCTGTCAAGAGTTCGAAACGTCGGGAAACAAATAGAAAATAAGTCCTAAATAGACGCGATATAATCCATAAAAATTTGTTTTAATGTTATGAATGTGATTCGCGAAAATCTAAGAAATAATTACTAGAATTGTGATCTGTGACAGAGATCTCTGTGAAGAGTTAGGAAATAAATAGAAAATAGGTTCTAAATAAACGCGATATAATCCATAAAAAGTTGTTTCAATGTTACAATTCTGGTGTTAGCTATATAGCTAACATGGTGGTCAACCACCACCGCTCGGGCTACTTTGTAAACACTCTCTCGCTATCAATTTCCAACATATATACTTAATAATATTATGGATATTATGCCTTAACATGGAAATGTATTATCAAATTAGACTATAGAACCGTATGGAAAAAAATGCAATTAAGAAATCCAATTGAAATCCTTTCAACATTCCGCAACAGTACGCAAAATTGTCAGCGACATTAAGTGCTATCGCAAACAAAAGTTCGCACAAAAGGCGGAATCGACGTTGTGTTACAAAATAGATTTAAATCTGTAATTTTGTATCCGTTTGAATTGCGTAATGGAAAAAGTTGTGCCGCCGAGGCCCGTTATGAAACAAAATTTGTCGTAATTGATATTTATATTTTAGAATGTCTCTTTTTATATAATTCAAATTTATTAACATGGAATTTGTTTTGAATTAATACAATGTTGTTGGTTTTCTTTTGGTACAATTTATAGCTGTATAACTTTCCTTTAAACCGTCCAGTTTTTTTTAATATATTATTATGTATATTTTTGGGATAAGCCTAAGCCTAAGTGGCTGGAAAGGTACCGTGTGGTCGGCTTTTATCGTGACAGAGAAATCGGATAGTTATTTTTGTGATACAATTATTATCTTTTTTCGTTTTGCTGATCTAGAGGCCAGTCTTATGAATTAATATCTGGGTCTTGGGTTCGAATCCTCGTTTGAACCATACATTTTTGTACGTTACGTGTAATTAATATCGTGACAAAGTTAGTACCAATTTTGTGGCCAATAAGTCTGTGGCATCTATGTCAATAAGTTCCATCACTATTAACTATTTGGAATGAAAAAAAAATGACTATATAAGGCTGTTAATCGCCGCTGCCTACATCTTTAGGTAGAAAAAGATGTTAAGTTACAAAAAATATATTACTGCAAAATCAATTATAAACCCTTTATAAATAAATGTCGTTAATATTAAACTCAGCAGGACATTTTATCTTTGTGAAACTGATATTACGTATTTCAGCGTATAGCGTCACAAAATAGTCCAAGCTTTAAATAAAAAATAAAGAACTCAGCTCTGCCCATGATATTCGCTCAGATTTTACCAACAAATATTTTGTACACGCGACAAAAAAAATCGAACAAAAATCTGCATTCTACACCGGGAATGCGAACGTGGTGAGCCCTTTCCATTACACGTGCACGGAATTGATCGTATTATATTAAGAGAATAACTATTTATCTACCCAATAACAAATTTTACTCAGCAACAAATGAACATTATCAGAGCATTGAATGATGAAAATGGGGAAGACGAGAGACACTTAAAAATCGATGCAGCGAGGTAAACACGAATCGTTTACGTTTAAATTTTAAAGTATTTTACAAATTTTGCCGCGTTTCACTCGCTGAGAGGGATATCCTGAGAGACAACCCCTCCCCCCCCCCCGCCATCCCACTCCCGACCCCGTCTATATCTTATTGTAAAAGAAGGCGACGCAACTATAACACTATATGTGTTCAGGTGTCCATGGGCGGCGTTTGTTGCTCACGCCTTTGGTGACACGCCTGCTCGTTTGCCCCCTATAGCAAAAAAAATCTGCTCTATTTGTGTTTAATTTAATGGGCCAGCTGAAACGGTTCTATACCACGACCTTCTCAAAATTAGAAGATAAAAGTGTACGGAGTATGTATGTAGATCTAGTCAGCAAAAGACTCAATGACATGAGTCTTTCTGACTTAGGTGATGAAGGATGCTGGGAAACAATGAAAGAAAGTATAGTGGATAGTACAAAAGAAGTATGTGGTAGTGCAAAGAGACATAAGATTCTGAGAGGTGAGGGCTGGTGGGACGTGATGAGAAAAAGTATGAGAGCTACCGCCGCTGCAGTAATGTTACCAAAGCCTTAGTGAAAGAGAAGCGTGAAAGATTAGTTGCGAATGAGGAAGTGAGGTTGACGGAGAACTTCGAGGCGAATAACAAACTCTTCTGGAGGGAAGTTAGAAAGTCTCGGGGTTCTTCGTCAACATCCAGAATGGACAAGATTATGTCTAAGGCTGGTGACACTCTTGAAAACCCAATTGATGTATTGGATTGGTGGAGTGAGTATTTTGGGGAAATGTACGAGTATGTTCCAGATGTGGGCGCCGCTAGTAAGTCTACGACGGACGCCGCTGCGTCAACATCTGACGAGGACATTACTATGGTAGAGATTGAATGGTCGATACGAAGTATGAAAAATGGTAAGGCAACTGAAATTTATATGATGTCTGCTGAAATGATCAAGCACGATGGAACCTGTGTCCAGAATGCTTTCCTGACCTTGAGCAATCTATGCTGTAGTCGGGTAAGGTACCCATTGACTGGAGACAGACATATGCAGTGCCTCAGTTATACAGCTATCAGTTTGATCAGCTCAGCAGCAACAGAGTATGGGAAGATTATAGAAAGGAGAATGAGGGTGATATCTGACGGAGTGTTGTGGGAGGCTCAGAGTGGTTTCAGAAGAGAGTGAGGGTGCATGAATCAGATTTTTTTTCCTCCGCAACATCGTGGAGAAACAACTGGCTGCTAGCCGAAGAGATTTCTGCGGTTTTGTGGATCTGGAAAAAGAGTTTCACGGGGTGTTACGAAAGGATCTGTGGGACATACTCCCGGGTTACGGGGTGAACGACGCGCTGCTGCGCGCTATGCAGTCCACTTATGAGGGTTGCACAGCGTGTGTAGGTGTTGACGGCGGCTTGTCCCCCTGGTTTGACGTCAATATCGGCGTCAGACTGGGTTGCGTGCTGTCCGCTCGGCTGTTCATTCTGTGCCTGGACAGTTGTCTCCAGAGAGAGTTTGATCAGCTCAGCAGCAAAAGAGTATGGGAAGATTATAGAAAGGAGAATGAGGGTGATATCTGACGGAGTGTTGTGGGAGGCTCAGAGTGCTTTCAGAAGAGAGTGAGGGTGCATGGATCAGATTTTTTTTCCTCCGCAACATCGTGGAGAAACAACTGGCTGCTAGCCGGAGAGATTTCTGCGGTTTTGTGGATCTGGAAAAAGAGTTTCACGGGGTGTTACGAAAGGATCTGTGGGACATACTCCCGGGTTACGGGGTGAACGACGCGCTGCTGCGCGCTATGCAGTCCACTTATGAGGGTTGCACAGCGTGTGTGGGTGTTGACGGCGGCTTGTACCCCTGGTTTGACGTCAATATCGGCGTCAGACTGGGTTGCGTGCTGTCCGCTCGGCTGTTCATTCTGTGCCTGGACAGTTGTCTCCAGAGAGAGTTTGATCAGCTCAGCAGCAAAAGAGTATGGGAAGATTATAGAAAGGAGAATGAGGGTGATATCTGACGGAGTGTTGTGGGAGGCTCAGAGTGGTTTCAGAAGAGAGTGAGGGTGTATGGATCAGATTTTTTTTCCTCCGCAACATCGTGGAGAAACAACTGGCTGCTAGCCGGAGAGATTTCTGCGGTTTTGTGGATCTGGAAAAAGAGTTTCACGGGGTGTTACGAAAGGATCTGTGGGACATACTCCCGGGTTACGGGGTGAACGACGCGCTGCTGCGCGCTATGCAGTCCACTTATGAGGGTTGCACAGCGTGTGTGGGTGTTGACGGCGGCTTGTCCCCCTGGTTTGACGTCAATATCGGCGTCAGACTGGGTTGCGTGCTGTCCGCTCGGCTGTTCATTCTGTGCCTGGACAGTTGTCTCCAGAGAGAGTTTGATCAGCTCAGCAGCAAAAGAGTATGGGAAGATTATAGAAAGGAGAATGAGGGTGATATCTGACGGAGTGTTGTGGGAGGCTCAGAGTGGTTTCAGAAGAGAGTGAGGGTGTATGGATCAGATTTTTTTTCCTCCGCAACATCGTGGAGAAACAACTGGCTGCTAGCCGGAGAGATTTCTGCGGTTTTGTGGATCTGGAAAAAGAGTTTCACGGGGTGTTACGAAAGGATCTGTGGGACATACTTCCGGGTTACGGGGTGAACGACGCGCTGCTGCGCGCTATGCAGTCCACTTATGAGGGTTGCACAGCGTGTGTGGGTGTTGACGGCGGCTTGTCCCCCTGGTTTGACGTCAATATCGGCGTCAGACTGGGTTGCGTGCTGTCCGCTCGGCTTTTCATTCTGTGCCTGGACAGTTGTCTCCAGAGAGTGAGATCGACGAATGTAGGGATGCGAATGGGTGACCCAGTTGTGAGCTGCCTGCTTTACGCAGATGACGCCGTGCTCTTAGCCTAATCGCCGTCTGATCTGCAAACACTAGTCACTACTAAGAAAGATGATTGTTTGATGAAAGGCTTACAATTGAATGTAAGTAAGATGAAAACGAAAGTTATGGTGTTTGAAAGGGAGGAATCCAGAACGGATGCAAGGATAATCGTTGACGATGTAGTTCCGGAACAGGTGAATCAAATTGTATATCTTGGATGCGCTTTTAGCAGGGATGGAAGGTACACCGCGGATGTAGAAAGAAGAGTGGCGTTAGGAAATAAAGTTGAGCAGATTCCTGGGCACAAAAAATATTAGCAGAAAAACACAGCTAGCAATTCACAATACAATACTGATCCCAACGCTAACTTACGGCAGCGAGAGCTGGGTATGGCAGAACGTGCATGAAAGTAGGATAAACGCGGTCGAAATAAGGGCATTGCGCATAATCTGCGGAGTGACCCTCGCTGACCACGTGGAAAACAAGGTTATAAGAAAGGAAGTCGGATTGAAAGAGAGTGTCGGTGTAAAACTAAGAAAGGGCATGCTTCGATGGTTCGGACATGTAGAAAGGATGGATGATGCAAGATTAAATAAGCAGATATACAATGCAAAAGAGGATGGATGTAGAAGTAGAGGAGGGCCTAGACACATATTCTATGACCAAATAGAACGTGTTCTGGAGGAAGGTGATGTTAGGAGCCTCTAAGAGTTATGAAAGTCAGCGAAGCAAGTGAGGTGTGTAAGAATCGTGCCTTATGGCACTCCGTTCTCTCTGCAAACGCCGCAAGAGATTTGGCGTGAAGTTATTTAAGTAAGTATATGTACCTCCTCAAAATATCGACGTAACGTGGTTTATATCGCGATTTGTCCGGTGAGAGCTATTCGGAGACTCAACCTCCTTCTTCTTCCCTTCCCATATCAATACCCATCCTACCCTAAATGCGGAATACGCAAATCTAACACTATTTGGGTAGCAGATGCCCATGGGCACTCACTACCGATGATCCGATAGTTTGATTTCCAATTATTCCATTAAAGGTGTATTATTCCGATGGGTTAGTCATTCACAAACTCGTCTTCCGATTGAGAGGTCCGACACACCATAAAAATATAATGAGACTAAATATTCCACTGCCTACACTTTTAGCCATTATTAAAAGCGTGACGACGTTGTATATTTCATCAACATCAAAAAGAAATATCTAAAAAATTAATAATTAAAAAGATTAGAAATTTAGAATTAATTATATCCGCTTGCACAAAGCCTTCCCGTAACCGTATACGTGAAAATGAAAATTTTCCAATGAACATCTGTTGTACATTTACTTCAAAGGCTTGCTACTCTAATAACCTACTAGGCTTTATGGCAACATTTCAGTTAAATTAATGCATTTTCACTGTTCAAAACCGTCGTCGTTATGCTTCCTTCTATATACATTAGTAGAATTATGAACGCAACACCTTTTAATAAGAGTTGAGAATAAGGCTGTGTACACACTGAGAAATGTTTCGCATAACACAGTTAGCGAGTGTGACATTAAACTCATTGCATGCGGTATATCAAGTTGACAGCTGTCACAATACGAGGAACACTCTTGTCACAGACAAAAAATTCACGACGTTGAAATCTCTGCGACATTCCACTCTCGTTCTCGTACGAATTGTATATGAATAATACAAATATACAACAACCTTGGTGGGTACTTAATCAGAAGGAAAATGTGTTTTTATATTTTTGGTACAATAAAAATTGGCATTCCAAATACCAAAACATGTGTTGTGTTCTAAATAAAAAAATAAGAAAATTGACAATTGGCATTTGAAATAAAAAAGTGCGTTATTCTAAATTTAAAAACAAAACAAGTGACATATTTCGGTTACGTTTTTAACAAAAATCTAAGTGATCTGTATTATGTAATCTAATTAAAGGTATATTTAATAACTAATATAGAATTTTCTGGAGTAACTTCAAGGCACATTTGTCATTAGGAAATAAGTGCCCATTTCAACACTTAACTTCCGAACGATCATCATTAAAGTCAATCATTAGTCAAAAGACAAGGTTCCTCCAATTTGCCAAATAATATTTGAAGTCAGCGCAATGGTTTCAATTTCGGGCATCCAACTTCTGGATCAAAAAGTCGTGTGATTAATTCCCAGCTCGTGAGCCGGGAATTCAGTTATCTGAGAACAAAAAAATTGGCGAGTCGAGGCTTAACAGCCACTACCTTCACCTTCACCATAAGAGTCATGAAATTATTATTATATTAACAAAGCAATATTTTAATTATTCCCTGAATAATTATCATATCACATTATTAACGAGATATCTCGCGACCAGAGGGCTGGTTTATTCTTCGCACAGAGGATTAATATTGCCATTCAGTGTGGCAACGCTGCCAGTAGACCGAGATGCGGGGAAATTTGATTTCAGCTAGACTTTTAATTGTATTTATTGTAAATAATATTATTAATATATTACTTCATACTATTTTAATTATCATATTGTAGTACATCAGTGTACAACGTGCTTTACAACGAGTAATGTTCGTATAAACTCGACGAATATCTCGACTTAACAATTTGAGGTTGTTTGTGACGATATTATATTTACAAAACATTATTGGCGTAGAGGCGTATATGATGTGCGAGCAATTAATATTACGGGGAGGCTTTATTGCTTTTGACGTTAACGTGAATTACGTGAACGTTAAATTTACGCGGTTTTATTTATATGCACGTTACCTCTAATTTAACATATGCGTGTATACTATATATAGTGATATTAAAGGGATAAAAGGGATAAAAGAATTGTAGATTTCTTCGCATCGAGTTATGCTCCAAAAGTAGTCGGTCAAGTTTTAGTAAATATCACTTACTTTTATGTAAGTGATATTTACTAAAACTTGGGTAGTTGCGATGATATGTGATTGATTTTTAATTACTGCAAACATACTCGCAAACGACAAGCAAGGTTTTCTAGAAAATGTTGGAATTGAGCAGTAAAGCTTATTCTATGCTGACTTAAGTAAAGGTGCTATTTACATTATAAAATAAAAAAAATGGGTGCGTGTACTTATGTACGCGCGTGAGAAGTTATACTTCTTTGGCATCATTAATAATTATATATATATATATAATTATTAAAAACAAAATTTAGAGAATAATAAATATGACGGCGCAACATCGCAGCGCCGTCTATGTGGAGAAGAGTGAACGACTTTGACATTCACTCTGGCGGAACGTCGTCTTGTCGATGGTGGCGGGGCGGCCATATTTGACGGGCTGTCAAAGTCAGTCATCTTCGGAGAACCGGCTGCGCACCACGCTCTTGCGACGGATCGCTTTGAATCCACGAAATCTATCACGTTTTGCTAAAGTTAATTGTGTTTTACGTTTAATAGTGATTTTATTGTGATAATACTCTTGTGATTTTGTATAAACGACTTAAACTAGTGTGATTATTAAAAACTAAGTGTAATCAAGTTAATGTTTAATTGCTTTTGTCCACGTGCCATACTCAACGCTATATTTTACTGAAAACAATGAGTGATTCTAATAAAGGCCCTCCTGCGTCTTTATCAGAAGTGGGATGTGAAGAGCAGCATGTTATGGAAGATACCACAACATCTGGAAAAAATGCCACGTCGGTGTTGTTAAGCACAATGGAAGCCCTGTTATCTCGTATAGCAACAACACCGGCAGCACCGTCTCATTCAAGTGTAATAAGGCTGTTACCTTTCGATCCGGATGCCGTGGATGCTGATGTAGAAGGGTGGTGCAACATTACTGAGGCAATAGTGCTTAAGACACAGCTAGAAGGTATCGATTTGCTTATGTCGTTAACCAGTGCGTTGAAAGGCCGTGCCGCAGCCTGCCTTACTAGCCTGAATTTAAATAAATTGACATGGAATCTTGTAAAACAAACGTTACTTGCCAGATTTTTCAAACCAAAACTGTGTCAAGACTATTTCGACGATATCTTACGTTTCCAAATTGGGATGAAAGAGTCTGCGTCGGAAGCCGCGCTCCGCTTATGGAACCTTATAGAACGCTTACCTAAAACAGTGATGCCGGAAGAAGTTATAACAGGATTCGTCATATCTTTACTCTGCCAAAAGGATAGTGTGGTACGCAGAGAGTTGAATACAAATACAGTAACTACAAGAGACCAGCTTTTTAGAATTCTCGGCGGTATATCTATGAAACGACGGTTTTACGATGGGGATCCACAGGAGATTGAACTCAAGCGACCCCGTATGACCGCAAAATTTACGGGAAAATGTCATTCCTGTGGTCTAGTCGGTCATCGTATTTCCGAATGTAGGAAGCATCGAGATCTATCTACAACTTCAACATCATCGGACACAAGTCTTCCGACGCGCACACTACATAGAAGACCGGCGATGACTTGCTATAAATGCGGTGAATCGGGACACATCGCACCTTCTTGTCCAAGCAAGAAATACAGCGACGGTGCTAGCGCCGTGGTTAAAGAGGTTAGCCTGTGTGAGCACCGACCAGCGCGAGGTATTTTGGATACTTCTTCTGGTGAGTCTGTACAATTTTTATTTGATAGCGGATCATCATGTTCGCTAGTGAGAGAAAGCCTTTCTAATGCGTTCGGGGGTACCATGAGTAAAAGTTTAGTTTACTTGCGCGGTATTAGTGGCGATGACATTCAATGTACTACCCAAGTTCTGAGCACAGTGAAAATCGGTGACATTTCTGCAAATTTGATGTTCCATATAGTTCCTGACGGAAGCATATCCGAGCAAATTATAATCGGTCGAGACATTCTAGACAATAGTATCGGGGTCAAAATTGATACTGATAATCTTGAGTTTTATTACAAGGAACATTCTAATTATTGTGATATCGTAAAAAATAATCTAGATTTCTCAAAAATTGACACAGACTTAGTAGGTCGCGATAGGCAGACGCTTATAAAATTGCTAAATAAATACGCTGATCGCTTTATTGATGGTATTCCTTCAGAGCGGGTTAAAACAGGCATGTTGAAAATCAATCTGATCGATGAACATAAGATTGTACAGCGGTGTCCCTACCGACTTGCACCGATAGAAAAGCAAATAGTTAGGGAAAAGGTGAAAGAACTCCTTGATTCTGGTGTTATACGTGAAAGCTCTTCACCGTTCGCTAGTCCAATACTGCTAGTAAAGAAAAAGGATAATACGGACAGAATGTGCGTAGACTACCGTGAACTAAATAGTAATACCCGACCTGAACATTATCCTCTGCCTCGTATTGACGAACAAATTGACCATCTCTCTGGCGCTAATTTCTTTTCATCTCTCGATATGGCCTCGGGATTCCACCAAATCCCTATTCACCCCGACTCCGTGGAAAAAACGGCGTTTGTTACGCCCGAGGGGCAGTACGAGTACCTCGCGATGCCCTTCGGTTTGCGGAATGCTCCGTCCGTGTACCAAAGATGTATCAACCAAGCTTTGAATAATATAGAAATCAAACCTTTGGTATACATGGATGACGTCTTATGTTATTCATCTTGCGTTGAGGAAGGTCTGAAAAAGCTTGAAGAAGTTTTGAGTGCCTTGTCGGAAGCTGGATTTACATTAAATTTGAAAAAATGTAAGTTTCTAAAACATAAAATTGACTTTCTTGGCTACACCATACAATCGGGTGAGGTGAGCCCTAACTCACGGAAAATTCAAGCGTTAATAGATTCAGCACCTCCAAAAACAGCAACTCAGGTTCGTCAGTTTTTAGGCCTCGCTTCATACTTTCGGAAATTCATTCCAAATTTTACAAAGATAGTCGGGCCGTTATATCCATTAACGAAACTAAAGGGGGCTGTTAAATGGACGGAACATCACGAAAAAATTCGGTACAACATTATTAACATACTTACATCTGAGCCAGTTTTGACAATCTTCGATCCTTTGCTGCCTGTGGAGTTGCACACTGATGCAAGTACCGATGGTTACGGAGCAATCCTTATACAAAGAAAAAGTAATTTACCACACGTCGTTGAATACTACAGTCGACGAACGTCTGAGGTAGAATCAAGATACCACTCGTACGAACTGGAGACAATGGCAGTCGTACGAGCGGTAGAACACTTCCGACATTATCTGCACGGTCGTCACTTTGATGTATATACAGACTGCAACTCCTTAAAGGCTTCCAAAAACAAGAAAGACCTAACAACGCGCGTACATCGTTGGTGGGCCTATTTACAAGGATTTGATTTCGATGTTATCTATCGAGAAGGATGTAAAATGGAACACGCTGATTACTTTTCGAGAAATCCATTGCCGAATACAGAGTTTACTGAGTGTGCTGTAGCTGTTTCTAAGTCAGAACTTGTTCAATATGTTGAGCTTCATCGTGACTGGCTTTTTGTAGAGCAAAAAAGGGATCAAGAGATTCAAGACTTAATCACGAAATATAATAACAATGGCTTTCCCGAAATGGTAGCGCAGACGTACGATATAAGAGAAGGTTTGTTGTACAGAAAAGTTGTCCGGAACAAAATTGTTTCTTGGTTACCAGTCGTACCCCGTTCATTGATATGGACGCTCATTAACCATGTTCATAATGAAATACAACATCTCGGCAAGGACAAAACCTTAGATAAATTGTACGAGCAATACTGGTTTCCACAAATGTCTAAGTGCGTTCGAAAATTTATAGATTCGTGCATAATCTGTAAAGCCTCGAAAGGTCCATCGGGAGCTCAGCCCGTACAACTTCACCCGATTCCAAAAGTAGCTGTGCCATGGCACACAATTCATATTGACTTCACAGGGAAATTGTCCGGGAAAAGTGATCGCAAAGAGTATTGCTCAGTAATTATAGATTCGTTTACAAAATATGTCTTTTTAGAACATACTTCATCTATTGATGCTAAAAGCGCGGTTCAAGCCCTCAAAAAAGCAGTTTGCCTTTTCGGAGCCCCAAAACGAATAATCGCAGATCAGGGTCGTTGTTATGTCAGTTCAGACTTCAAAGATTTTTGTAAAGATCACAATATTCACTTGCACTACATCGCAACTGGCTCCAGCAGGGCAAACGGCCAGGTCGAGCGTGTCATGCGGACGTTAAAGAGCTTGCTGACTATTGTTGAAAATGATCCTAGAAAGACTTGGCGCGACGAGTTGGGAAATATTCAACTTGCGCTTAATAGCACAAAGTCAACAGTTACCAAATACACTCCATCCGAGTTAATGTTTGGTATACGCGCTCAGTCATTGGGGTTATCCAAAATTAATACAGCCACAACAGAACAACAAAATCGTTTGGATCTTAATTCCGTTCGTAGTGAGGCGTCATCGAATATTAAAAAGGCGGCTGATGCTGAAATACAACGATTTAATCGTGGTCGTGCTAAAATAAATCCATTTTCCAAAGGAGATTTCGTTTTTATCAAAAATAGTGAAAGAAATCAGACCAAATTGGACAAAAAATTTAAAGGACCTTTTATAATCACTGACGTGCTAGAGAACGATCGATATGAACTAAAAAGTTTGACCGGGTCACACAGAGAGTTCAAATATGCTCATGAAAATTTGCGTTTAGTGCCTCCGGGGCATGAGGGTCTGCTGGAAATTACTACTAGTTTACTAAATGATGAGGAGGCCGAGACGGCGCCAGAAGATGTAGATCCAAGTTCAAATATCGACCGCGATCGCAGAGGTATATTGACGTCACCTACAGGAAGCACTGATACTTTGACCGCGTACTCAGATACAGTGACTGCTTGCTCGGATACGCTGACCGCAGATTCCGCCACTCTCTCTGCCGATTCTGATACTGAAAGTTTGTACAATGATGAATTAATACATGCAGAAGTTCATGCAGAGCAAGACCCAGTTGTCAGGTACAACCATTGTTTCATTCTATAATTGCTTAATTTATTAGATTGGTTTTAATTATGTGTTGTTGCAAAGTGTAAAGCTTTAATATTGTCGGGCCACACTTTATGTTGATTGGTTGAAGGGTTGCTCTGTGGTGTCATTCGGGCCATAGTTTATGTGGGTTGGTTGAAGGGATGCACTGTAGTGTCGTCCGGGCCACACCTTGATGGTTGGTTGAAGGGATGCACTGCAGCGTCGTCCGGGCCACACCTTATGCTAGTTGGTTGAAGGGATGCACTGTAGTGTCGTCCGGGCCACACCTTGATGGTTGGTTGAAGGGATGCACTGCAGCGTCGTCCGGGCCATAGTTTATGTGGGTTGGTTGAAGGGATGCACTGTAGTGTCGTCCGGGCCACACCTTGATGGTTGGTTGAAGGGATGCACTGCAGCGTCGTCCGGGCCATACCTTATTAGTTGCTAGCAATGGATGGATGTCATCCGGGCCATGCCGGTTTATCGGATGGTTGAAGGGATGCATCACTTGTATTTAACACTGAATTGTAGTCAGGGTGGTCGAACGAACTACCGAGTGATTAATGTATGTCATTTCAGGACTGTTTCATGGCAAGGAGGCGGCCCGAGCTCATGAAAGTATACGACCGAGGACGGTCGATAGTCAGTCCGGCCGTGACGGCGCAACATCGCAGCGCCGTCTATGTGGAGAAGAGTGAACGACTTTGACATTCACTCTGGCGGAACGTCGTCTTGTCGATGGTGGCGGGGCGGCCATATTTGACGGGCTGTCAAAGTCAGTCATCTTCGGAGAACCGGCTGCGCACCACGCTCTTGCGACGGATCGCTTTGAATCCACGAAATCTATCACGTTTTGCTAAAGTTAATTGTGTTTTACGTTTAATAGTGATTTTATTGTGATAATACTCTTGTGATTTTGTATAAACGACTTAAACTAGTGTGATTATTAAAAACTAAGTGTAATCAAGTTAATGTTTAATTGCTTTTGTCCACGTGCCATACTCAACGCTATATTTTACTGAAAACAATGAGTGATTCTAATAAAGGCCCTCCTGCGTCTTTAAATATATAAGACATTATTTTGTAAATATTAAATAACCAATAATAAGTATTTAACATTAATAATTTAATAATATTTAGTGTTAATTATATTAAATAAAAGTATTTTAATTTATATCAATAAATAATACATACGGATAGTTAACCTCAATTATATTGGAGCACTTGAAAAAGTATATAAGCACAATTTTTTTCACTAATATTTAAAAATAGTAAGTAATATCAATCAAAATATTCAATTTAAATCACTACTGAATATAATTTATTAGCACATATATAATTCGCACTTGTATGAAACTAAAACTTCATACTGTTAATTTTGTGTCACAGATGCGCGCGCATCTTAAAATTTGACTCTCATCATTTTTTCGTAACGCGCCTAAAGAAGTATAACTTCAAAAAAAAACAAATAAAATGAAAAATAACTCAGCATTCACATAATTAAGCACTCACCCTCTGACCCCCAGTCACATCCAGGTGAAACTGCAGGAAATACCAACTAGGCTTTAGTAAAAAATAAATAAAGTCAAGTTGATGTGCCACGTAGTCAATTTTCTTTGTCAGGAAGCGTCTAGCCACACTTTTTCCTCTTAGGTGGGGAGAGGTTCATAAAGTGGGGTATTTGATCATCCATCATATTCATGTTGACAAGCACATGTGTTCTCCAAATTGAACAGTTACTCCTCCACGGGCATTTGGTTGGTGCAAGGTGTGAAACGTGTCTGTCGTGCTCCTTTTTGTGTGTGATTAATTATAAATATCGGGTTTTTTTTTTCAAGTCCAATACGTGTGATATTTAAGCTTTTTAACTGTGCTTAGCAAAAATAATAATCTATCCCGTATAAAATAGATTTGGTTAAAATATAACAGACTTTTTTGGGAAAACAAGTCACCTGGTGGCAAGTAAATAGCGGTGTACATGGACATCTACAAAACTGAAAGGCTCACAGTTTCGCTGCCAGCCTTTTTAGTGGGAGTAAGAGGAGTAGCCCCATAGTCGACCACTCTGACCTACCGAATGACCACTTTAAATTGAAATTTCCTAAAATATAAGCCTTATAACGTGAAAAAGACATATAGAGAAAAGATTACTAAGATAAACTCTTAGTCAATGTCATTTTAAACCAGATCTGACATTTACTAAATTTATCGGGAAAGATGATCAAATACAAAAATGTCTAATAACCGGTTCGTAAGCAATAGAGACTCGCGGAAATTCCCCGGATTAAATTTGCCTCCTAATACAAAATAATCCTCTACAAATATACCGAGGACACTTTTGTCAGTCAAATTGTTTGATTGAAACTTTGCTAATATAAATGTACATGTATTATTTTATTTGCGAACTTTGGGGGATATTTGTTATTTTCTAAACAGTTAATAGAATTCTGTTTTATACATTTATTCATCAGTAAATTACTCTATTCCTTCTGCCAAAATAGTTACCGGTGGGGTTCAAATGAATTCTGAATAGAACAATATAAGGCTTTCATGTTGTTCTGAAATTTCACTAAGAGCAAAGTTTTGATGTGTCCATTTTATAGAGACGTAATGTCAGATATAGTTTATTTATTTTTGATTTTGTGAGTAAATAAATAATTCAAAACACAATATAACCATTAACATCCAACGTACTAAAGAGTTTTAAAAAGTTGTAGGTGTGACCAGCTTCAAACTCGGAGTTTTAAACTTTTCTAAACACAAGGCTAAATATGTTAGCTACATTGCTAATAGCAACACAAGCAGACTTTGATTAAATAAATTTGATTAAATGATTAATTAAAATTATTGATTCAGTGGCTAAACCTATCGCTATTCAGAGGACACAATGTTGTCAGTCATCATTATTAATCACACATAACTTCCGAAAATAACCTACTCGAGAAATCATTGGTGCGAGCCCGCATTCGATGATAAGACTTTCGAATCAGAAGCGGAAAACCACTAAACTACAGAGTCTTACCAGTGTCTTCTATTAAAAAACTAAATCTTTATCGTACTGACAATTTGTAGTCGAACAGGTGAACAATATATTTTTGTTAGTACATTTAAGAAATGTTTTCGAACGACAATATCTCCGGCGTTTCCCCGGATTCATCTCGCTCGACCGAGGATCAAACGCAGCGGAATCCTCTCTTGTTGGATTCCCTGTACTTTGCTGTGACCCAAGATTGTTGCTATTATCCACGTACACTCTCAAAACAAGTTTGCTTTCCAATTTGAAAAGGATGAAAGAAGTTTCAGTTGCTATATTTTTGAAGTAAATAAATTCCTTTTACCAATATTAGAAGTTTCTGGACAACTACGTTTGAATTGCATGAAAATTAGCTTAAAGATTTTTTGTAATTAAAGGCTACATTTTAACTGAATATACTACCTAGATAAAATAGTTCCAAATTAATGTTGCATGAATGAGGGGTGCTCGACCACTGGATCACTGAGACTTCTAAAAGAATTTTTCTCAACCATAAAAGATACGATTGTCTTGGTGATGCATTCCCCTCTGAAATTAGTATTACTTTTCTGTGAGTAAAACTTTTAAATTACTATCAATGCATTTGATTTAAGAACAAGTACGCGAACAGAGCAGCTGTTAAAAACTAAAATACAAATTAGAACGATTATCATTACATAGGTAGAGCAATAGCTTCAAAAAACACCTAGAACCATTAGTGTAACAAGTGCAGCAAAAGTTCCATTGTAAATGGACCTCTCTTGTGCCAAGGTCCGTATATCTAATTCCATAGAGTGCTACTCTTATTATTTCTAAGAGAAACTTTCTCTTTAAAATTAATCATTTTTGCATCAATTAAGAAATGATGTACAGGGAACTGCTCTTAAGTTATATTCAAGAATTAAATATCTGTTAACTGTCTCGGTGGCCCAGTGGTCGAGCATACGGCTTCTGATCCAGAGGTCCGGGTTCGATTCCCGACACTGGCTCATACTAATGACCTTTCGAAATTTTTGTTGGAAGTTATATGTGATAAATATTGATGACTGAAAACTTAATGCGCGGTCTGGAAATAGGTTCGCCACCTATTGCATTAGGGGCGTAATTATAACGGCGAGTCGAGGATAAGCAGCCGCTGTCTTAACATTAGGGGAGAAAAAGGCGTGAAGAAATTATGTGACGCATTTTTTACTCGAAAACAATTCCGTAGTCCTTGGTTTATTGATATCACGACTTCTTGATTCAAATGCGAGGATAACACGACTTCTTGATTTAGATTTATTTCGAAAAGAAAATTATCGAGAATACCAAACGTCGCTAATAGCCGATAGCAACCGTCTAAATTTCTATAGAAATTCCACAGCCGCCATTTTACCAATTTGGACGATATAATATTACAAAGTTGAAATCACGAAAATAAAAGGCAATAGGAACGAATTTATTGTGAACAGAAGTCGAATAGAATTATTTACTTCTTCCTTTTAAAAGCTTTCCTTTGTTATGTCTCGTTATAATTAGAGCGTGAAATTTTCTTACGTTTTTGGATCATATTGATTTAATACCGCATTTTATTTTATTTATGGTATTATTATCATTACATACATACATACATTTTTCCATTTGGTAGAGCCAAGCAGTTCGCTGCATGAATGGGCCGGCTCGATCGGTCAAATACCACGACCTCTCAGAAGATCGACGTAAAGTGGCTCATGCCTGCTCGTTTGCCCTCCTATCCCATAAAAAAAAATAGTATATAAAAAAGTCCCTATCGCCTGTCTATAGCATTGTATGCTTAGGCCTTATAAACACCCAATGGATTTCGTTGTTTTTTTATAGATATAAATTTATAACAGGCTGGTTTATATGTATATGTATAATCCATGCGTAATATGGTAGATTGTACAACCTATAGACTACAGATTATTATACACCTTAAGAAGGTCTACAAATAAGTCTATTTCTCAGGGCTAATTCACATTGTACTTTTTATTTCTTTACTTTTTTCGAGAAATTATGGCTTATTTACGAAGCGATTTTAAACATTACAGCATTAATCTTGATCTAATTAGATCCAATTAAAACTCACCTGGTCACCTAGTACAAAATAATTGATAATCTATAAATATTCCCTAATGGTTCATTCTAGGAATGACAGAATTAATCTAGCATCGGTGGCGAAGTTAATCCTGATTCAGCCACTTTTATATTTAATTACTTTAAATATTCCACGCAGTTCGCTGTATGAAAGGGCCGGCTCGACCAGTGAAATACATGACCTGTCGGAACATCGAACTAAAATGGCTCATATCGCGTTTGTTTCAGTATACGGAAGCCCACCCCTTTACTCCTCCCTTAGCAATACTTTACAATGCAACAGTAATACTATCTTTGTTACAGGTATCCATATGTGGCGGTAATTACTGACCATTAAAGGAACCGTTTGTTCGTTTAGCTCATATCCTATAAAAATAAATATTTTTGGCAGTGTAGTTTTTTACCTTTTGCCTGTCTGAGATAAGCGTATAGACAAAAAAAAACACTTCTGCGTTTAAATATGGTATCCTAGTTGGAAAATTAAACCTGATCCATCGATCAATATACAAACATGACTGAATGAAGGCCTTCTGAAACGCAATAGCACTCAGCTATGATGGATGTGGCTAGAATACTATACGGTAAAACTATAAATATTTTGGACATATTCTAGCCTTATTGTATTTATATGACAAAGTTAGATACATAAAAGGGTTTTTTTTAATTTCAACAGCAAAATTATACCGTGATACTAATAATTAATCACTTTAATAACAATATTAAACACAACGCTCTTAATAAATTATATATTAAGAATTACGAATTATAAAATCTAGCACTGATTATTGATTTCAAAAAATAATCAAACGGTCGTTAAAAATTATTGTGGAGTCTACTCGGAAGTTGTGTGTGATAATAAACTTATAAAAAATAATCAAATATAAAATATAAATAGTTCCAGAAACATCTGCCTGCCTTTATTAATGGGATAGGAGGACAACTGGGCAAGTGGGTTAGCTAATGGTAAGCAACTACTCACCGCCAATTAACACCGTGGTGCATTTCCGTCCTTAAAGGCAGTAGGAGAGGGAAAGAAAGGGAAAGGGGATCGGGCATCCGGATATTCCGAGAGGTCGTGATATTTCACTGTTCCGGCCCATTCATGTATCCAACTGCAGGACTCTACTACTATTAAATGTGTACCTTTAGTTTATAAGTAAGTATGCATAAAAAAGTTTGAAATCGTCTCATAAAACAACTGTAATTAAACATTTTGGCCATCCCAACACACATTTGCTTAAGTATCCCACAGAATCGTGAATAAACATAACATAACATAACATAACTTCACGCCTTTTGTTACCCGAAGGTGTAGGCAGCGGCTGTTAAGCCTCGTCTCGCCGTTATGTTTACGTCCCAAATGGAATAGGTGGCGAACCTATTGCCATACCGGGCACAAAGTTTGTCAGTCATCGGTATTTATCACACATAATTTCCGAAAACAATTTCGAAAAGTCATTGGTGTGAGCCAGTGTCTGGAATCGAACCCCGGACCTCTGGATCAGAGGCCGTGCGCTCGCCCACTGCGCCACCGAGACTGTTATCGTGAATAATATCGTGAATAAAAACGGCCGTTTAACATTCAGATTCTCAATTATGTGGCAAACGAAGCCATGTCAGTAAGTACTCCTAGTTAAACCGCGGTCAAATTGCGTACATAATTACAAGAGTTAAACTGTGTTATAACCGTTAATGTAACTGAGAAAATGAGTTGAAAGTTTTTAATCGCGCCATGGTCGCAAGCTGTTCCACAATATCAGTGAAAAATCCATTTTTATAGATCGCTATTGCTGTCTGACGTAATCCTTTATCATATTCATGTTAATTTGAATCTGACTTATTACATTAATAAAACTAATTACCCGCTGTTTCATATTTCTGTTAATAGTAGGTTGATTAATTTGGATTGAAAACACTTTAATACCGGGTCAAAGTGTCGTTAATTATACGTACATCTTCAAACTGGAAAGAAGGTTTAAAGCAACGTATCCAATTCAAATTTGCTTATCATTGATTTATTGATTTAAGTACCTAATATTCTATTTTTGTGTTATTTTAATTTAATTACCAAAACCTGTATTGGAAAAGCATAATAAGTTAACGTCATCCACTCGTAACTCAGGACATTGTTGGGGTACTAAAGTTCTGGGGAAAACACAAAATGTTTTCACAACAAATGTTGCAAATTTTACATAAAAAAAACATAACTTCACCCCTTTTGTTACCCGAAAATGTAGACAGGGGCTGTTAAGCCTCGTCTCGCCGTATGTTTACGTCCCAAATAGAATAGGTGGCGAACCTATTGCCATACCGAGCACAAAGTTTTTCAGTCATCAATATTTATCACACATAACTTCCGAAAATAATTTCGAAAAGTCATTGATGTGTGCCAGTGTCTGGAATCGAACCCGGACCTCTGTATCAGAATCCGTGTGCTCGACCACTGCGCCACCGAGACTGTTTTTTCATATGGAAAATCCTTCCAGAAACCGACACAAAGCCCAAGAAAAACTGTTTGAAAAGATTAACTGCGATCATGGCAGTTCTGACCGGTTCTCAAAAAATCGAAGTATAGTGTCTCAGGCATTATTTCTTTCTTAAGAAAAGGTAAAAAAGGCTGGCATTTTTACTATGCACCTCTAAAGTATCCATAGACATAAATGTTACCATCAGGTAGTAAATTGGATGTAGAAGAATGTGATGGTAACAAGTTCCAACTTTTACCCAGATATATAAAACTTTAAATGAAATTATATTGGCGGCAACCCAACAACCAAAAGCCGATGTTATGGACCACGTCAAGACCTAAATAGACTCTAAGCTACACGTAGCGAACGGAATAAGGTTTAAAAGTTGCTTGCTCATTTTTGAACAGATTCCTATTTTCTTCAAACTTTTTGTTTTTGTCTTGAAACTTTTTGAATTTGATTAAACACAGAAATTTATAATAAATCTTTAAATAAATAAACTCGATGAAAAGCATTTAGTGTTGAATTGAATTCAAACCGAGTTGATTCCATTTATGTTTATTACAAACTAGTAACCCTCGAAAAATATTCCATAAAATTAATACAGTCTATCGAAACAAATTAAATTTCAATTTATCGATAAAAATTTTCAACGAACCACCATGCAGGCAGGCAAATAAATGCAATAAATTATTTATCTATAAGCCCGATAGATGGCTCTGTAAAATAATTTCTATTGGAACTTGGCGTATCTCAGCCCGGCCGATCCTCGCGGTAACGAACTCGGCAATTTATTCATAACTTCCAGCGTTCTTGTAAATACGACGACGCAGAGAGCACAATCGAAATTATGTTTTGATTTTATAACTACTCTGTGGACGTGCCGTTGCGCGCGAAATGAGTTTTTCACTACCCATACTGATGAATTTTAGTATTATATTTATAGTATTTATTTATATTTATAGGATTATTTTTGTCATATATTTAAATGAATAAGTATTGTGAGGATAAAAGAATCACATATTGTGCCGACCCCACTTTGAGTGGGCTAAGGGCAGGGAAGTGATGGTGATTTAATTGAAGAAGTGTAAGGTCGTAATGTGATGAACATATCGCGCGGTAAGTACGATCAAAATTCGATCTTTTATTAAGAATTCATCGTTTTGTCCGCAATTCATCCAGGTCAGGTCACTTATATTAAAAACTATTATGTACCGCACTGTGGGCTTATACTAAGACTACCCATGTAGAATGTAAGGCATTTGCCTGAAGTTATGTTTTTATGTTTGGATTGCTGCTACGTTTATTTTTTGAACAAAAATAAATACTTTATTACATGACAGATTTTTCCTTTGATATTTTATAACGTTAGACATTTAGCCTGTGCTTAGAAAATCTGAATTATTAATACTATTTGACTGAATTAGTTGACTGACGTCTCATGTGTAAGCAAGAGTTGGTTTCATCTTATCTTTTTAACGTCAAGTCAACCTCTTAATTAAGTGACTAGTAGGGTCATAGTCGCCAATAACGAAAGAAGAAGAAGAAGAAGAACCTCTTAATTCTTGGCATATTGATCTTTCAATCATTTGATAGTATACACATTTTGATGTAATTAACAAAAACTTTAGTTTATACTAGAATATTTTTAATAGAAAATATTCTATTTAAAAATAATTATGATTTGGAAATGTTGGGGATACTGACAGGATATTTTTAATACCATATTGTTTATTATTTTAATAGAAATACAAATAAACTGATTTTATTAAAACCTACCTGATTTAATATCGCGCCTTTTAAAGCCCAAAATTGGTATTATACCTGTAAAATAGGTGGCGGTGTCAGAAACTATATTGTCAGACACTCAATATTTAGAACATGTTATGCCTTCTGAAAATAGTAGTAGAGCCATTAAGTTCGCTGCATGAATGGGCTGACTCAACCGCTGAAATACAACGACCTCTCAAAATATCGACGTAAAGTGGTGCTGGTTTCGTTCGGTGAGAGAGAACGAAAACATTCCCAAAGACGCATGACGTCAGGCAGGCGAACAGTTTTTCTAAGACAAACCAGAAGTGGTTCGGATTAGAACTGAACTAGAGGTATTCAGAATTCAGTTAGTGCTCAATCCATACCTAAACACATGTGTCAAAAAAGGATTCCAAAATAAGACTTTCAAGAAAAAACTAAGATATATCTTTCATAAATTTAATATCACGACATCAATGTAACTTTATTGAACGATCACATATTAAAAACTGTCATGTTATTCACATTTTATAACTTTGAATAAAATATTTATCTTGTCTCCTAATATTGGATTTGATGTAACAAAAGGCGTCTCGTAACAGGTTAGACTAAGAGCTTGTTACTGTAAAAGTCACATTCTTTTCTAGATATTTTACTATTTTTTTTTAAATATTGTGTAAAATACGTGAATAGAAATAAGTATAATTTCTTGTTGCGGTGTTTTTGTAAGTTGTATTAATACATACATACGTTGGGCAGATTCCTGGGCGAAAAAAATATTAGCAGAAAGACCAGCTAGCAATCCTCAATGCAATACTGATCCTAACGATAACTTATGTAAGCGCGAGCTGGGTATGGAAGAGCGTGCACGAAAGTAGGATAAACGAGGTCGAAATGAAGGCATTGCGCAAAATCTGCGGAGTGACCATCGCTGACCGCGTCGAAAACAAGGTTGAATGTAAGGAAGTCGAATTGAAAGAGATTGTCGGTGTAAAAGTAGGAAAGAGGATGCTCTGATGGTTCGGACATGTAGAAAGTATGGATGATGCAAGACTGACTAAGCAGATATACAATGCAAAAGCGTATGTAGGAGTCGAGTACGGCCAAGACACATATATCAAATAGAACATGTTATAGAGGAAGGTGATGTTAGGAGCCTCAAAAATCGACGCGCGTGAATGTAAAGAGTTATGACAGTCAACGAAGCGAGTGAGATGTGTAAGAATCGTACCTTATGGCGCTCCGTTCTCTCTGCCTATCCCGCACGGTATTTGGCGTAAAGTTATGTATGTATTAATATATATATATATATCTCATACATACATACATACATACATAACTTCACGCCAAATCCCTTGCGGGGTAGGCAGAGAGAACAGAGCGCCATAGGGCACGATTCTTACACACCTCACTCGCTTCGTTGACTTTCATAACTCTTTTCATGCACGCGCGTCGGTTTTTGAGGCTCTTAACATCACCTTCCTCCAGAACACGTTCTATTTGGTCTTGGAATGTGTGTCTTGGCCGTCCTCGACTCCTACATCCGTCCGCTTTTGCATTGTATATCTGCTTAGTCAGTCTTGCGTCAACCATTCTTTCTACATGTCCGAACCATCGGAGCATGCCCTTTCTTACTTTTACACCGACACTCTCTTTCAAACCAACTTCCTTCCTTACAACCTTGTTTTCTACGCGGTCAGCGAGAGTCACTCCGCAGATATATCTCATTTTGTGTATATATATCTCATTTGTGTTTTGACGGACCTCGTGGCGCATTGGTAAAACTACCGGTTGCAGCAATGAGGTCGGGGGTTCGATTCCCACCCGAGCACAAATATTTGTGACAAACGGGAATATTTGTGTGGTGTCTGGGAGTTTTTCTGTGTATTATAAGTATGTATTTACAAAAGAAAAGTATATATGTATTAATATCCGTTATCTAGTATCCATAACACAAGCATTTAGTTGCTTAGCTTGGAACTAGAGGGCGCTGTGTGTATTGTGTCCAAGATATTATTATTATATTATTATTATTATAATCAGGTTCAAATTCGATTTCTGTGAAGGAGAAAACAGAATTCTTAACCTGGAAAAAACAATAGCCGACTGTTTTCAAGTGTATTAAAATTACATTTATTTAAAACTTCGTGATTCTAACAACTAAGATCTCCTAGGCTATGTGTCTTGTCTTGAAAGGCGTCCCTAGATATTTTCACTTTTACTAAAATTTTCATTTCTTAACATAAACTTTTGAAAAATGTCTTCCATCGTTTAAAAGGTCATTCTCAGTCTTAAAAGGTATTTAGTTTTGCATTTAAAAATCATTTAAATAGCGCTTCGGATGAAATAACTCTTAATTAAGAATTTAAAGTACTCTTCTTATGACGACATTGAATGTCCCAGATAGAAGTTATTCTTGCAATACTTGGAATAGCTTAAAGATAATTTACCTGGTAACTAGACTGTGCTGATAGTTACATGAGATGCCGTTTGGAATGAAACTTAATTTAGCGGCTCTATTCGTTTTGCTTTTTAACTTAAAGCAGATTTGTCTCGTGGTGCCTTAGTAAAACTGTCAAGTGCTGCTGTATGCTAAGGCAGCAACTTCGATGTCCATCGGTCGATCTGTTCGATATTTTATTCGTTTAGATGGTTTTTCTTTATTTTAATAGTTGTAAAACCACGCAGATATTCGACTGGCAAAACACTACTGTCTTGCAGAATATTTTCGTAAAGTAGCTCATACCCAGCTTTGTTCGGTGTGAGATCCGGAGACCTTCCTTCTCCAACTATTATAGACTTTACTCCCTATCTCATTCCCCACACCCATCTCTATCCCTGCTTAAAGATGAACCACACGCGTCATCAATCAAATCTATCGTCTACCGTTACAAATAAAAATTAAAGTAACCCAAGGATATCTCATCGTAAAATACAGGAATGAATGGTTAGTGCGAAGACAATTCATATCTAACCAGGGGTCCTGCGGTAGTGGCGTAACGATGTACGGCACCCTATCGAGAAATACGGTTCCACTGTTATTATTTATACGAATTGCGGGGAGAACCGGGGTGAACCGGGGCGAGCCGGTCACGATATCTTTATGGCTCTGTGAGTTAGTTTGTATCTATGTGCGAGTATATTTTAAGCAATATCGCCGGTCCGCGTTTTGTTGTTTAAAGACATTATTACACTTGAGTAATTGCTAATGTTTGCTATTGTTTCTTGTATTATAAAGTAACTACCCTTGTTATGTTGGTATGATTTACATCTGTTGCAATGGCAGCGATGGTTAAAATAATTTGGTTAGATTAGTATTGTGTTGACTCAATTTTATTTGTGAATAAATTCAGATATATATATATAAATACATAACTTCAATCGAAATCCCTTGCAGGGTAGGCTTAGAGAGCAGAGCGCCATCAGGCACGATTCTTCCGTGTCTCACTCGCTTCGTTTACCTTAATAACTCTTTTAATGCACTCGATTTGATTTTTGAGGTTCCTGACTTCACCTTCAATCAAAACACGTTCACTGCGCAAAATTAGCGGAGTGAGTATCGCTGACCGCGTCGAAAACAAGGATGTAAGGAAGTAAGTCGGATTGAAAGAAAGTGCCGGTGTAAAAGTAAGAAAGGGCATGCTCCCATGGTTCGGACATGTAGAAAGAATGGATGATGCAAAATTTTCTAAGCAGATATACGATGCAAAAGCGGGTGAATGATGGATTCGAGGACGGCCAAGACACACATGCCATGACAAAATAGAACGTGTTCTAGAGGAACGTGATGTTAAATTTAAATAAACATTCCTTATAGTTTTATTTTATACATTGACTTTTGTAAGGAAGATAGTAGCATCATGTCTCATTCAACTTTAATTATATCGTTTTGGTTTTGATTACAATTATTAACGTCTTGTATAAAAATAATGCCTACTGTACTATGGTTTAAAAAAGGTATTACAATAAAAAAACATCTAATACATGGAACGAAATTTGCTTTCTTTGTACGCCGTTTCCTTAAAATATGGGTGAAACTTTTAATTCTGAACTAACTCAGCCGTAATTATGTTTTGTTTGTGTAAAAGCACTTTGGTGCTCCGCGGGGAACTCGATGAAAAATGTTATAAAAACACCCGCTGCTAAATTCTTTTAGTTGTGGTATATGAATTAGGGAAAATACCGAATATTTACTGAAGCATTTCTATTTATTTAAGTTTTATTTCACTGTCTTTACGCGCTAGTTGAATTCAAGCAACCAAATTAGAATGAACGTAATTTTAAGAAGATTTTCGGGAAAGGTCGACCTAAATGAACTTATCACTACCATATCAATGATGTGTTGTGAGACGCCAGATCAAGAGTGGCTGCAACCGCTACAAAATGTATGTCAGGATCGTAGGAAATGAAAATAATTAGTCGTTGCCTACCCCATGGGAAAAATTCGTGATTGTATGTATGTTAAAAATTTAGGAAAGTAACGCACGTACATATTTAACTTTACGCCAAGCCCCTTGCGGGTAGGCAGAGAGAACAGAGCACCATTAGACACGATTGCTACACACCTCACTCACTCCTTCGACTTTTTTGACCTATTACAAATTTGTCGTTCAGGAAAATAAAGTAGCCAATGTCAAAGTAACAAATAATATGGTTAATATTTTTTAAATTTTTATTGTTACTAATCTTTATGAATTCATTTTCATAAATGGGTGGGTTTAAAAAAATAATAATATAACAATAAAAATTTAAAAAGCAAAACTAATTGGAAGATAATTTTTATATCTACCACAATTTCGTCCGACATTAATGTATAAGAAATGGCTTTCCAAAAGAATGTTCAATCTTATTGTTATGAAACATACTTCTTCATTAAGAAGCAAGCTACTCAATCTGCAGATCTCTGAGTATATAATTGTCTTTTATATATAACCTTAAAACATTGCTGCATCTTGCACAACCAGACAATTAATAATCTGAAATCATATGTTACCTCAGTAATCAGTACATAACATATAAACATAAATTCACGCTTTTTACGCTTCACCCGAAGGTGTAGGCAGCGGCTGTTAAGCCTCGTCCGGCCGTTATGTTTAAGTCCCAAATGGAATAGGTGGTGAACCTATTGCCATATCGGGCACAAAGTTTTTCAGTCATCGATATTAATCACACATAACTTCAGAAAACAATTTCGAAAAGTCATTGGTGGTCATATGACAACTATATCAAGATTTGTAGCAAAAATACATACGTAACATCACGTCTTCTTCTACCCGAAGGCGTAGACAACGGCTGTTAAGACTCGATTCGCCGAATCGTTAATACGTCACACATAACTCCCGAAGATAATACCGGGAAATAATTGGTCTTAGCCCGAAATGGAATAATGAATACTGTAAAACTTTGATATTATAACCGATAATAAAAGTCAAAACGAGTTCAAGTTCCAAAATATTGTAATGACTTCTAACCATACCACAACATCAGTGGATACATATCTAAAAAGATAAATACCGTTTAGAGCATATCTGCAAGGTCTTTGTAGTACGGAAGTGAAGTAACAGCTGAATCGAGAAGTCGTGACTGGGACTTAAAAATTTATCAAGTGGGAGAATAGACAGGGGCACATTGGGAGAGGCCTATGTCCAGCAGTGGACTGCAATAGGCTGATGATGATGATGAGAATAGACAGAGATAACATGTTGTGCTAACTATTTATGCATATCACATAAGGGACAAGGAGCAGGGATAACAGACAGAACTAAAAATACCCTTTACAAAAAATCATTTCAGCTGTTTAGGCTATAGACCATGCTATCATCATCATCAGCCTGTTGCAGTCCACTCCTGGACATAGGCCTCTCCCAATGTGCGCCACAACATCCGATTCTATGCCTTCCGCATCCAGTCTTTTCCACCAGCCTTTCTGAGGTCGTCTGACCATCGGGCTGGTGCGCCTCATACGCTACGTTGACCAAGACGCGGTCTTCACTCTATGACCTTCTTACTCCATCTACCGTCGGTCCTTCGGCAGGTATGATCAGCCTATTGCCACTTCAGGGAGCTTATTCTAAGAGCTATGTCGGTTACCCCAGTTCTCTGACAGATATACTTATTCCTGAGTTTATCCTTCAGAGATACCCCGAGCATAGCCCGCTCCATAGCTCGCTGAGCGACTTTAAATTTGTGGACTAGCTCCACCGTGTGTGTCCACGTTTTGGTACCGTAGGTCATCACCGGTAAGACGCACTTGTCAAATGCTAAAAGAATGATAATACATTCGTAAACATATCTCGCCTTAATGCGCCACATAAAATAACAATAACTGAGAGATACTTTAAACTAAAAGAATAACGAAAATCTCATTATTCTTTTGACAAGTTTTGTTTAACATAAGTTAATAATAAATTTAGAATCAAATAAAACATATCAAAAACTTTTTGCCCGAACACAACAGAATGCCGGAGACACCAGATAAGTTATCAAAAGTACAAAATGTTAGTTCATAAAGTCTTTGCAAAGTTAAATTCTCTTCGCATTGATAAGCCGTAACATTTCGAAGGCATTACAAAACTTTTATAAGACGATCAATCACCCGTTATTTTGGATTTGTTTCATATTATACAATACGTTTACATGGCTTTAGTTGTATTACAAGATAATATTTTTAACCTATTTTTAAGTTATACCGGTTTTTGTGGTGCGATTTTCTGAAATTAATAAATACATAACATACTGTAGTTAGTTAGCTACGCTATATATCAATTATCATTCATCATTAGCCTGTTGCAGTCCACTGCTGGACATAGGCCTCTCCCAATGTGCGCCACAACATCCGATTCTCTGCTTTCCGCATCTAGTCTTTTCCAGCAGCCCTTCAGAGGTCGTCTAACCATCGGGCTGGTGGGCGTCCTACACTACGCTTACTGAGTCGCGGTCTCCACTCTATGACCTTCTTGCTCCATCTACCATCGGTCCTTTGACAGATGTAGCCAGCCCATTGCCACTTCAGCGAGCTTATTCTACAAGCTAAGTCGGTTACTCCGGTTCTTTGTCGGATATACTCATTCCTGAGTCTATCTTTCAGTGATACTCCGAGCATAGCTCGCTGAGCGAGTTTAGATTTATGGAATAGCCCCACCGTAAGTGTCCACATTTCGGCACCGTATGTCATTACTGGTAGGACGCACTGGTCAAAGACTTTGGTCTTCAGGCATTGCGGTATAGGTGAGCCGAAAACTCGACGCAGTTTGCCGAATGCGGCCCAACCCAGCTGAATCCTCCTGTCGGCTTCCTTCTCGAAGTTTCGTCTACCTAACTGGATAGTTTGGCCTAGGTAGACGTATTTGTTTACGACTTCGAGAATTGACCCATCAACATTTATCGATCCGGGCACGACATGTTCATTGAACATGACCTTGGTCTTGTCCAAGTTCATGCCCAGACCGACACGTCGAGAGGATTCGTCTACGCTGCGCAGCATTCCGCAGCGTCGTCGAACCGAAGATGCGAGATGTACTCACCATTCACGTTGATACCCTGTCCAATCCAGTCCAAGGTCTTAAAGACGTCCTCCAGAGCATTGGTGAAGAGTTTGGGAGATATGATATCTCCCTGTCTTGCACCTCGATTCAGCTCGATGGAGTTCGTCACTTGATCCTGGATCTGGATAGCCATCGTGGCGGTATCATACTTGATCTCAACACCTCAATATAACGCTAGTCAATCCGACATCGCTGTAATACATCCAGAACTGCCCAAGTTTCGATGGAGTCGAAGGCTTTTTCGCAATCTACGAATGCCATACACAGCGGCTGATTGTACTCTTTGGTCTTCTGTACAATCTGCCGAACAGTATGGATGCGGTCCACGGTACTAAAGCCTTTTCGAAACCCGGCCTGCTCTGGAGGCTGGAACTCGTCGTTTTTGCATCGAGACGATTCGTGACGACCCTCGAGACCAACTTGTAGATATGGCTCAGGAGTGAGATGGGTCTGTAATTATTCAGTAAGGTTTTATCACCTTTTTTGAAGGGTGGGAAGGTATTATACCCTGGTATATGACGGTATCAAAAAGACTTGCTAATTCCTTTAGGATAGGAGTCCCGCCGGCCTTTAGAAGTTCTGTTGTGATTCCGTAATCACCGGGTGCCCTGTTGTTCTGGAGTTGCCCGAGAGCCGCACTAATCTCGCTTTCTGCAAAGTCGGAGATGTCCTCACTGTAGTGACTGTAGGGGCTCTGTGGTCATTCTCGCTGTGTCCCGTCGACTTGGTCATCCGTGTGGAATAAAGGAGCCCGTAAAAAGATTCTATCTCTGCGAGAATCTCAGGTTTAGAGGTGACGACACGTCCATCCGCAGTTTTCAGCTTCGTCAGATGGGGCCTTCCAAGCTTTGGAGTAGCGTAGGTCGGATAGTAGACCTTATATTCCGGGTCCTTTCAGCTTTCAAAATAATATTTAGAGAGCCTTGAAGAAGTCGGTGACCACTTCCAGTGTTGATCACAGTGACATCGCTAAATGTATGCTTACTATCTGTTGTATTACTGTCATGATAAAATCTATCTTGATCCTTGTCACAAAATCAGGGTTTCGCCAAGTCCAACTTTTGTGGAGACTCTTCTTGAAGAATGAATTCATCAAGAAAAGCCCTTCAGACTCCAGGAAGTTGACCAGCATCTGGCTCCTGTGATTTCGGCACCCCAAGCCATATGGACTGATTTTCGTTTTGCCGCGTTCTTGTACTTTGGCATTGAAGTCCCCCATAACAACGTTCTAGTGAGCCTTGGCGGTACCATGTATTGCTTTCGCAATATCCTCGTACATCGCCTCGGTTATCTCGTCGGAGTATGTCGAGGTCAGCGCATATACCATATAACTCTCAGTCAGCCGGGAGCGAAAGAACAACATATGGCTGACAAGCTTACGCAAGCACAACACCGAAGAATGGCTGTATAACCATTCCTAAATCTATATTTAATATTGGTCAACCGATTAGGTTAACCTATGTCATCCTAATTGTTTGACCAATATTTAGAACCAAATGGATCATGGTAGCAGCCTCCCTATCTAAAAAAGATTTACCCCTGCGGTCTCCAACCCGTTTGCCCAGCGTGGGGACAATGGGCCAAAACCTCCTGATGAAAGCCCCCCGTTCCCGGCGGTCCCATTATTCCCGGCCAAGGCAGCGGTCGTGGTAACGGTGGGACAGGGAGTGCTAAGAATCTCCGGGTTACGTCAGGCTGCCAAAAACAACTACTCGTGGCTACTTATAATGGACGCAGTCTTCGGCTCGAAGACTGCGTCCATTATAATTAGACGGACGGCTGGACGGACACCTCACCGAACTCGAGGTAGAGCTGGGTTGCTTGAACTGGCATATTCTAGGGCTATCTGAAGTCCGGTGAGAGGGGGAGGACACGATAGCCCTACAGTCAGGCAACTTTCGGGAAGGTGACCAGCTCTCCCAGGAGGGTGTCAGTTTTCTCGTTCACAAGGACCTCGTTAGCAGCGTTGTGGAGTAGTGTGTCGACCAGGGTAGCGTACCTTGTACTGAAACTCACCAACAGGTACACCCTGAAGGTAATACGCTATATAAAATAGCTAAAATCAAGAAGTTTGAATGGTTTAGTGAATTATTATTGATTTATTTCATGACCACGGATGCTAAAGTAACTTATAATAACCTAATATAACTCAAACAACCTAACTTAATATTCCATAAGGTCGTGGCACTTTTTGCATGATGTTCCAAGGGAGTTTTGACGAGAAGATAGAAGAATACGCTACACATAATATTTAAATCACCCTCCACATTTGCACAAACACTTACACTTACAATGAAACGTCACGAATTTTATTCCATAATAGCCAATGTAACATACACTTGATAAAATAATACAAAGAACGGACATGATTATTTTACATTCCCGCCAAAATTACGGACATAGTTAAACAGATCTTTAAACTGAAATATATACTTTTTGAATTGCTGTCAGATTGATCGCGCACCTTATATTTATCTATCACCCTGATAGATGTCTCTGTAAAATAATTTCTATTGGAACTTGGCAGATCTCATCCCGGCCGATACTAGCGGTAACGAACTCGGCAATTTATTCATAACTTCTAGCGTTCTTGTAAATAAGACGACGCAGAGAGCACAATCGAAATTATGTTTTGATTTTATAACTACTCTGTGGCACCTATCGTTGCGCGCGAAATGAGTTTTAGATTCTGCAAGTCAATTTCCTTTCAGGTTAGGTTAGGTGGTTTAAAATTTCTATTTCCATTTTGAGTTATAAATTTATATCATAATAACAATAACTGTTAATATTGTGCTCAATGTATGGAAAATTAATTCTAGAATCATTTAATAGGTTACGTTAAAATTCAAAGTTAAACCTGCCTTCACTATCTGGAAGAAATACGCGTATTTTTATAATATAATGTAACACGTAACGAAGCATAGTGTAACACATTTTTCTACCCGAAGGTGTAGGTAGCTGTTATGCCTCGACTCACTGTTATGATTACGTCCGAAATAGAATAAGTAGCGAACCTATTGTCATACCGGGGACAAAGTTTTTTTTTTGTGGGATAGGAGGGCAAACGAGCAGGCATGTCACCTGTTGTTATGTGACCAACGCCGCCCATGGACACGTGAAACACATAGTGTTACAGTTGCGTTGCCAACCTTTAAAGGATAAAGGATAGGAAGGGATGGGGAAGGGGGATGGGCCTCCGTGTACCTCTCTCACCGAACGAAACGCGGCATGAGCCACTTTACGTCGATCTTCTGAGAGGTGGTGGTATTTCACCGGTCGAGCCGGCCCAATCATGCAGCGAAAAAGTTGTCTGTCATCGCTATATATCACACATAACTTCCGAAAAAAATAATTTCGAAAAGTCCTTGGTGTGAGCCCGGATAAGAACCAAAGACTATTTGATTTAGAAGCGAGATGCTCGACCACTGGGCCTATATTTTATAATATCTATAATATGATGAAAAAGTGGGTATTCAAATAATGATTTCTTTATGTTAATAAGTTTATTACTGGTCATTTAGAAGTAGGCTGTAAGATTAATGTACTATCATTCCCGGGAATAAAACAAAACTACGAAAGGGAATTACTCTCGTTTCGTTATACTTTTTTTCCTGAAAATGTCTGTAATTATTCAAAAAAGATGAACGCTGTTTTAGATAAATCCGGTCACGTTGGCCGTTATCAGTTTGACAAATTGCACGGTGAACGGTACGCTCGTTTAAGTATTTTAATAATAATATCTATCGCAAGTTACAAGTTACAAAAGGCTTTGCTGCTGACGAGGTTATTAGAGCTTTTTTATAAAATTGGGGGGAAAGATTCGAGCAGATCATCTGGAGGCAAGCGCTTAGCGCTACCCATGGGTATCTGCAATACTTGTAGGGTATCGATACCTTTACGATGCAACGAAGAAAAGGATGGTATGTTTTCCAAACATGAAAAAAACTGGTGCAAGTATTAAGTAATAAAACAAACAAAATAGAGATAAATAGAGATAGAGAGAAATAGAGATTTTTGTCGATATAGTGTCGATATAAAAGTAAGAAAGGGCATGCTCTGATGGTACAGACACGCAGTAAGAATGGATGTTGCAATACGTCCGTATTGCACACTGCTTAGTCCAAGCAGATATGCAATGCAAAAGCGGATGGATGTAGGAGTCGGGGACGGCCACGACACACCTTCCATGATCAAATAAAACGTGTAAGAATCATGCCTTATGGCGCTCTGTTCTCTCAGCCTATCATGTGTATAGCCTATATTTGCAAGTATAACCTATATTTGTCAGTATTAAGTAGTAAGTAATTGCAAATATTATCGATTATTATTATTATTTGTTTTGGTAAATATCGTGTTGAATATTGACCACAAAAAGCTATCATTTTTCCTTTAAATTCGATAAAAACAACAAAATGTTACTGAACTAAAAAATTATAGACCAATCAGTCTGTCATCATTACCAACGCATTATTTAAATCGTTAAACGAAGACTTAATACTCGATTAATTCGGACTTAGATATGGCCACTCAACTGTTCAACAACTGGCGTGGGTAGCCGAGCATGTTTCTCACCAACTAAATTTAAATAAATGTACTGGAACGAATCTATTAAATATTTAGTCTGGCACTTAAGATTAATTCTGATTAAAATTAGGTACACATGCACGTAGTTAAAAATAAACTGATAGTACATTTTTTGTATGAAAAATCTCACCATGAAAATCCTTACAAATTCAATTCTAAATTCTAAGAAATATTAAAATAGAATGAATTTTTCGAAAATGTTTTCGGAAGTCAAGTGTGATAAACATCGATGACTGAAAACTTTGTGCCCGGTATGGCAATAGGTTTGCCACCTATTCCATTTGGGACTTAAACATAACGGCGAGACGAGGCTTAACAGCTGCTGCTGCTTCAGATAACAAAAGGCGTGAAGTTATGTTAGTTATTTATTTTTCAGATTTTCGCAAATCACATTCATAACATTAACACAACTTTTTAGGATTATATAAATAAAAATAAGTAATAAATGAACGCGATATAATCCTAAGAAGTTGTTTTTATGTTATTATGTTATATTTAAATAAAAAATACGCACTTAAATGAGCTAGAAGAAGTGTTTGTATTCATCGAACGTATGGTGAAGATCTTGTACGTACCTTACTAACAGAAGTCAAACCAAAAATATACTAGGCTACAGAGATAATACAATTATTTCTTTTCGTTCTTTTAGTGGTTCATAGCATTAAATAATTCATCTTTCTGATAGTTTTCGGTCTCAAGCTGGTAAAAGGCGGCATTAAAAATTTAAAATATAATTTAATTTAAAGTAACAACCATTTTAAGATAATTTTAACCCAGAAAACCTCCACTGAGTTATCCCACAGTCGTATTTAAAATGAGATTGCATTAAATATTTATAAGCTCCCAACATTTTAATATCAAAAGCTTGTGAATAAGAATAAAATCATACGTATTCTTATGTAGCGTCTTTAGCACAACGCCTTAGACGGAAATTGCTGCCTCCTTTTTAGAAGAAACAGAAATTTATACACAATTCAAGTAGCTTAATAGTTAAATTTTTAAACTTCGATATGTAAGATGAAGTGATGGTGATGACAAGCTAAAGACATTTCGTCTATGTCTTGAAAGGTGTTGCTCAACACAGATTTGTTGCTTTAATTTATATTTGCATGTTATTATTGCCTTTTAGGTCACCCGCCCAGCATCACAGAATCCTTGCAACATTGTATCATCAGATTTATATACTAAGTTATAATCAGTGCTATGCTTTACATGACGTAATACCCTTTTTGGTGCACTTAATAATGTACTATTAGGAGTTGACTGAAATCTGCTCAACATGGAAATGGCAAAACAAAGATCAGGCCTGGTGCCTGAAACGGTATACATGAGACAGCCTATTATTTGCCTACAAGTTTGTTCCAAGTTCTTATGATATATCACATCAGATTCAAGTATCTTACTATTAAAATTTAGATCCATAGGAGTCATTATAAGCTTACAACTTTCCATATTAAACCTCTTAATTACATTTTCAAGATAGTTTTTCTGTGACAATATAGTTGTACCATTTTGCAAATTTTGCTTAACATTTATTCCTATCCTAGATCTTTCCTCTTAAATTCACTATATAACACACTTTTTAATTTTGAAATTTCTTGTTTATTTACTACAAAGATTAACAAGTCATCCACATAAATTAAAACATACATTTTATATCTGCCATTATTTCTTGTATACAAACATGAGTCACATTTTGATCTTACAGATCCTTTTTTAGTTATTACTGTATTAAACTTGTCATTCCAACAATTAGGAGTACGTTTTAAACCATACAAAGACTTCTTTAATTTTACTATATTATTATTTTTAACATAGGCCCCTTTAGGAAAACGTACATATACATCTTCTTTAATGTCCCCATACAAGAAAGCCCCTGTAACATCCATCTGATACATGGGCACATTTAATTTAGTGGCTACTGCGACAAATAATCTAAAAATATCACACAATTCAAATGACTCATGTTGTTCAAACCCCCGTGCAACAAGCCGAGCTTTATACTTTACATCATTCTTAACATTTTTAAATTTAAAGACCCACTTACTGCTAATAACTGTCACATTCCCTGGTGCATCACAAGTGTCCCAAGTGTCATTGTCTTTCAGAGTCTGTAATTCCCTACCAATTGCTTCACTTCACTTATTTGCATCACTTCTGTTCATTTCCTCAGTATATGTAAGAGGTTCACACTCACTTTCATTTAACTTCACGTTATTACACCCATAGAAAGTTATTTGCTTCTTTCCTGTATAGGAGAACCACTTTCTTCCATCAAATGCTCCTCATCAGTGCATGGTAAGTACTCACTGTCATATTCATTCTCTGATTCATCTTCAATACTATCAGCGTGTGTCACTTCCATTGTTTCATCTGTGTTAGATATTTCTTTCACAGGATTAGATTCTATCTCAGGATTGTTTTCTTCTGCGAGTATTACTGATGTTGTAGATTCCTTTTCTTCACCTTCCTTAACTTGTAGTTTTTCCACTTTGCCCTCTCCAGACAAGAATACAACATCTCTCTTTATCTCCAGAGCATTTCTTTTAAGAAAGTAAATTCTATACCTTTTACATTACTACTACCTTTTACATTATCATCATATTCCACCATTAATCCTTTTTCACCTTTCTTGTCCCATTTTCTTATTTGTTCTTTTGCGATATGAACATATGCGTTAGAGCCAAAGACTTTTAGCTGGTTAATGTTAAACTTCCTGTTTGTCCATACTTCAAAAGGAGACCTTCTATTCTCATTACTTTTCCCAGTTCTATTTAAAATAAAAGCTGCTGTACTGATCGCTTCCGCCCACCATTTCTTTGGTTAGCTTTGTTCATGTAACATGGTCCGTGCTGCTTCCACCAATGTCCTAATATCTCTTTCCGCCTTCCCATTTTGTTCGGGCGTGTAGGGTACTGATGTTTGGTGTGTTATCTCGCGTTTCGAAAACAAACTTTTCACTTCTTTATTCACAAACTCTGTACCATTGTCCGATTTAAATACCTTCACTTTATTCCCCGCCATATTCTCTACTTTATTGATAAAGTTCTCAATACACAGCTTAATTTCATCTAATGTTTTGACAAAGTAAACACTCCTATAGTTTGAGTAATCGTCCTTCAGTATGACAAAATATCTTGAGCCGCCAATAGACGCCGTCTCCATCGGGCCACACGTATCTACAAGAATCAGCTCGCAAGTCCTTGTGGTAACGTTTTCGCTTTTATTGAATGGCAAACGATGAATCTTCCTATCTAAACAGCTCTCACAGTCAGGTTTAGTGGTTTGTTTGATACCAATATTATATTTCTGAAGAATATCTTTCACGTACGTAAAGTTTTGATGCGCGAGTCTTCTGTGCCAGTCATTTAAATCATTCGATACTAGTGTTGCAGTGCTTTCAGTCTTGTATTTATTGTATTTATACCGCACTTCTAAATAATATGAATCGCCGATTCTCTCCGCCATGGCGCAAATTTTATTTTCTTTGTAAAATTTGCATAGCTTGTCGTCTGTCACCATGATGTAATCTTTGTCTGTGGCGCGAATGACTGAAAACAAGTTGTTATTTAGTTCAAGAACGTATAGAACGTTGTTTATGACCGTATCAATCCATTTAGTCACGTTGGAGAGTTGTAACGCCACCTCTCCGCAGCCAAGAACATTAATAGACGCACCGTTACCGACGATCACTGATTTTTCTTTTGTACCCGTAAAAGATGTAAACAATGCGCGGTTCATATCCATTTTGATTCATGCAGTTCATGACCCGAAGTAGACACTACTAATGCAGTTTTTTTTGTCGACAGTAGATAAATGAAGAGTTTTCTTATTATCAAGCTGTTTATTTCACACAAACAGTTTCCGTAGCACATAAAATATTATACTAATATTAACCATTAGGCACATACCAACTTAACAATATTAGACCAGTACTACCAACCTTAAATTTAAAACTATAGTAAATATACAGACATTGTAGATATCTCAACACAATGAATCTTCAATCTTCTTCTTTTTTTGGAATGTGTTTCTAAAAACATATAAATAACATATAAACATAAAAAAAATTTTTTGTCCGATCTCAATTATTAAATAACAAAATTCAGTTTTTTTATTTCTAATAGTTCAAAGTTATATTTTGAAAAGGAGTATTACTACAAACTTGTCCTTGGCTTTCCAAGGACTGCGAGTACAAAGATGAGGGGTGGAGGGAATTATAGAAGGGACAACAGCAGCACTTTCCTTGGTTAAATACTTATAGTATTATACAATTTTTGTGCTCTTTGAAAGTTAATATAAATGATTTTTGTTTATTTGCAACTTATTGAAATGTATAAATGTGCAGTTTATGCGACAACAGCTAATTACTGAACATCTTAAAATCCCCACTTTCCATAGATTTACGCAACTTCAAGTTTATACATTTGCCAAGCGGTAAACTTCGTAGAATATTAACAAATAATCACTACAGTACTTAGTAGCTACAGTATTCTGCTACGACGGATCTACGAGGCTACGGCGTAGACCGATAAAGCGACATTTTATTCAACAGTTTGTAAATATTCATGATGAGAAGTAAATATTCAGCAGTGATTAATTAGTACTCAGCGAAGTTCCATTGTTATCTGTAATACTGTCTTCGAAGCTGACATAAGATAGTATATTATTATTAGTATTAATTTTGTTTCATTATACGCTGCGACGCCACGTAGAGCGTCGTTGGGTTGTTTTGTATCACATACCGTTGTTGTGCGATAGGGGACATCGCTACATTTTGCAGTACGTAGTTGAGTGTTTCGTTGCATCGTGTCAGCGTGTCTTTATTCGCTTGGCCTACCCCGCAAGGGACGTGGCGTAAAGTAATTCATGTAAATTACTTTTCTGAATCCTCAAAGAAGCAAAATTATACGATGTTTTCCTAGTCCACTAGTTGTATTAAAATGTATGTGGTTAAAACTGCAATAGCGCGTAAACAGAATAAAATAAAACCTCTTTTTATATATTACAATGTTTAAATACCAGAACTAAAATAATTGAACAGCGGGTGTTTTTATATTTTTCATCGGGATCCCTGCGGAGTGCTTTTACACAAAAAAAACATGATTACGGCTAACTTAGTTTAGAATTAATATATACACATAATATATATTTTAGGGAAACGCTGTATAAAAAAAGTGTAATTTCTATGTATTAGGTGTTTTTTTTATATTCATCGTACGTCGCAGATTGACGTAAACTGGCTCATGCCGCGTTTCGTTCGGTGAGAGAGGTACCCGGAGGCCCATCCCCCTTCCCCATCCCTTCCTATCCTAGTCCTTTAACGGTTGGCAACGCAACTGTAACACTATATGTGTTGCAGGTGTCCATGGGCGGCGTTGGTCACTTAACATCAGGTGACACGCCTGCTCGTTTGCCCTCCTATCCCATAAAAAAAAATCAACAAAAAGCAAATTATTTATATAATATCTGTATAATGATAGCAAAGATTTATTATACTATAAAAGTTTACTGTAATCAAACAATTTTATATACGTTAAGTGGTTCATGATACGTTTCGGTCGGTGAGAGAGGTAGGAGGGAGAGGTATCCTTTTTCTGCCCTTAAGGCCGGAAAACAACTGTAACACTATCAGGACTGCGGGTGTACATAGGCGGTGGTAGATACTTACCATTAGGTGAGCCGCTTGCTCTTGCTCTTTTTCCCTCCTATTCGATTAAAAAAGAACAAGAAAATTAATGACGAAGAGGAGTCGAAGCCACAGTGCTAAAATAAAACTATAAAAGCTATTCGTAAAAAAAGATTTTTGTACGAGTTTAGACATCTCTTTTTAGTGGATCCGTATCTTTAAAGACGATTAATCAATTAATCGCATACAAAACCTCTTTGACGCGATAACTTAACGTATTATTAGGCTTGATAAAATCCTTATTATATGCTTTTCTAGTATGGTATAAAATGGTCTCTCAATATCCAATTTCAATAATAGGACCGCGCCTACACGATTTAATATTGCTAGCTTGAACAATAATATTTAAATAGAAACAAGCTTTGATTTATACAATAAATGAAACACCGTTATTTTGTATACTTATTTTAACTAATTCATTTTTCAAGTAAATCATACCAATATAACAAGGGTAGTTACTTTATAATACAAGAAACAATAGAAAACGTAAGCAATTACTCAAGTGTATAATGTCTTTAAACAACAAAACGAGGACCGGCGATATTGCTTAAAATATACTCGCACATAAATACAAACTAATTCACAGAGCCATAAAGATATCCTGACCGGCTCCCCCCGGTTCTCCCCACAACTCGTATAAATAATAACAGTGGAACCGTATTTCTCGATAGGGTGCCGTACATCGTTACGCCAGCACCACAGGACCCCTGGTTTAGATATGAATTGTCTTCGCACTAACCATTCATTCCTGTATTTTACGATGAGATATCCTTGGGTTACTTTAATATTTATTTGTAACCGTAGACTTATAAATAAAAGAAAAATGACGCGTGTGGTTCTACTCTAGAGAATAGTGCCATCGTATCTCATACAGAAAGTACGAAGTAAAGAGAGATAACAGATTTTATACATAAACTAGTTCACTCGGCGAAGTTTGTTCCGCATCAAAAGTAATAATAAAGTAAATTTTGGATTTATCACTTTTTTTTTACTACGTCATACATGAAATATAGATAAAAACCATCCCGTTGACACTCGCTTTCTATTAAAAAAAACCGCATCAAAATCCGTTGCGTAGTTTCAAACATATAAGTATATAAGGGACTGACACCGGAAAAGGACTTTATTATATACTGTATAGTGATAATGTATTTTTTTGTAAACACAATCATTTTGTAATGGAAAAACGAAAAAAAAGCGCCTCCTGGTGGTAATCAGCATCTCCTATCTGTAACACAATGTCACAGTTGCTGTGTCTGCCTTTAAGTAAGTCTGGGATGAATTATCTGCATTGGGAAAGGGAAGGGTTACGGGAACTACATGTCGGGAACTAAATACTATCTGATCCTTTTTTTATGCTGTAGGGGAGTAAACGAGCAGGCGTCTCATCTGATGGTGAGCAACAGACGCCGCCCATGGAAACACATATGCTGTTACAGTTGCGATGCCGGCCCTTACAATGGGATATGGAAGGGGTTCAACCTGGGTTGGGAAGGAGAGGGGAAAGTGATTGGGCCTCTGGATACCTCTCTCACTGAGCAAAATGCTGTAAGAGACACTACATTGATATACTATGAAGTCGTGGTATTTCACCGGTCGAGCCGGCCCATTCATGCAGTGAGCTGCATGGCGCTACAACCGAAAGAAACTCAGCAATGCACTTTAGGTCGATATTATGCATCTGGTGTTTCACCAGTGGAGCCGAACCAGTCTTGCAACGAACTACGTACCTTTAACACTATTAAAGAAAAGATAAACAAATAACAGAAAACAGCATCCAAATCAATTCCATGCATAACACCTACGTTTGTACTCAGATGGAAATCAAACTTGCCACTATCTATACAGCAGTACTCGGTTGTTTTCCTGATGCACCACCAGGCGAATCTTCTTAAGTTACAAAGCAAGACGATTTGAGCTCGTAAATTAGGTTTCATTAGAAACGCCAGCTCATGTAGATATCAGCACCATCTAGTTACCAGGTAAAATATCTTTAAGCTATTCCAAGTATTGCAAGAATAACTTCTGTCTGGAACATTCAATGTCGTCATAAGAAGAGTACTACAGAGTCTAAATTAAGAGTTGTTTCATCCGAAGCGCTATTTAAATGATTTTAAAATGCAAAACTAAATACCTTTTGAGAATAAGAATGATCTTTTAAACCATCGAAGACATTTTCTAAGAGTTTACATTCAAAAATGAAAATTTTAGTGTAAGTGAAAATATCAAGGGACGCCGCTCAAAACAATACACATAGTCAAGGAGACATTAGTATCCACAATCACGAACTTTACAAAAAATAATTTTTATATAATAGGTATATGTTTTTTAGAAATTAATTGCATTTTTAAAGAACAATTGCTTACAGTCGTTTATGGTTTTTCAGGTGATCAATATGTAGAAATATCTTATAGGATAAAGTTGTATTGCAAGCATTCTCACTTCTTCCCTACGGACCTCGAGTTTTATTCTCGAGTGATTTCGTGAAAATGAAATTGAGGTTGGGGCGCTATTTAATTTGACTGGTGAGCGCGAGTGATATGCAACGAAAAAATTCTGCCCACTTTTTTTCTTGAAATTTTTACCCTGTCACTGCTGTCATAACAGTTATAGAGGATATTATAGTATGGAGGAATTTACACATGTTGTGAAGGTAGGGATGTAATTCCTCTCAAAATCTGTCTATCCATGTCATAGCAGTTAACTGAAAGACTACTTTAAAATAACGATTCAAAAATGGTTGTTATGATATGTCTAAATAATATCAAAGTCAAAAGTCAAAGTCAAAATAAGCTTTATTTTCATAGGTCTTCACAGACACTTAAAAATAGTCAACAAGTACAATTTTACTTTATTATTTTAATTAAACTACTTAACACGAGCGCTTGAGGAAAGTGCGTCCGTGGAACAAGAAAACACGGACGCAATCGCCACGAGCGGCCCGATTCCGAGTGTAGGGGCTATCATGAGAAGAATCGGGCAAGAAACTCATGTGCCAAATACTCTTTTCAAACTATTAGACATAAATAACAATAATATTAATATCGCTACTGAAAACAAAGCAGTAGACTCGTGCATAAAAGGTGTAGCAGCCAGAATACTCGACCATCACAGCAAATTAACATTGATCAACGTCCTAAAAAGAATAACTAAGCAAATATATTAGTCGAGCGCAACTGACGCGACATCTTTTATTTAGAGTGGTAACGTTGTGCAATAAATGAAACTTATATGTACATATATTATAAACAATATCAAAGCAAATTATAAATTAAAAAGTGTATATACATAACTATCAGAAATTATTACGGAACGCCTCCACTCCAGAACATGTGAACAAATTTCAACACGCAAACTACAGAATCCGCGTTGAGCAAGCAACTTGACGGTCCCAAGATGACTTGTCCGTCATGAAGTCATTGATGGTGTAATAAGCACCAGCAATAAGACGATCCTTCACCGCCCGACTAAACCGATCGAATGACAGAGCCAGGATATGCGCAGGGACTCTATTATAAAATTGTACACCCATTCCCAGAAAAGACTTATGTACTTTGTGCAGGCGATGACACGGCAACACAAGTTTATGCTTGCCTCTGGTATTAAAATTATGAACATCACTATTTTTAGTATATTTATTCAAGTTTTTCCTAACAAACATTATATTGGCATATATAAATTGTGAAACAACTGTTAATATGCCAAATTCCTTAAAACGTTCTCTTAGAGAGACTTTGGCCCCCAAATTATAAATTGCCCGAATAGCTCGTTTCTGAATAACAAAAATCGACTGAATCTCAGCTGCTCTACCCCATGGCAAAATACCATAAGACATAACGCTATGAAAATAACTGAAGTAGACTAATCTGGCGGTTGCAACATCGGAAAGCTGTCGAACTTTTCGAACCGCGTAGGCAGCAGAGCTGAGTTTTCCCACTAAAGATTTTACTTGAGGACCCCATTGAAGCGTATTATCTAGAGTAATACCTAAGAATAAAGTTGACTTCACTGGGTCTAAAATTGTGTTATTCAGAGATATATTTATAGCCGGACCATTAACATTAGGCATAGTAAACCTTATTATTTTAGTTTTATTGGAATTCAGAACTAAATTGTTAGCCGTAAACCATTCATGGGCATGTGTAAGGGAGCTATTCACATCATCAAAAATTCTTTTTTTACGGTCTACCTTGAAGAGGAGTGAAGTGTCATCAGCAAATAGTACAATGTTACAAAATTTCTGAACGCAAAAAGGCAAATCATTAATATGTATAATAAACAGCAACGGACCGAGAATGGAACCCTGGGGAACGCCCATAGACACAGATGATCCAGATGATCTCACTCCGTTTACATCAACAAACTGTAACCTGTTATTCAAGTATGATGCAACCAGCCTAAGTGCAGTGTTCTTAATACCATAGTGACTGAGCTTACGTAAAAGAGTGTGGTGATCCACGCAGTCAAAAGCTTTAGAGAGGTCACAGAATACGCCAATTACGTCCTGCGAGTTCTCCCAACCATCGAAAATATGTTTGATAAGAGCAGCCCCAGCATCGGTTGTAGAGCGACCTTTTGTAAAACCGTATTGTTCTTAGTGAAAAAGATTATTCAAATTAAAATGGCTTAGTATTTGTTGAGAGATAATTTTTTCAAAAATTTTGCTGAGTGCAGGCAAAATAGAAATAGGACGAAAGTTAGCTGGATCGTTCCTACTACCACTTTTAAACAAAGGTATCAATTTGCTGTGTTTCATTAAATTAGGAAACACACCTGCGTCTACACATTTATTGAAAAGCACAGCTAGGTTTGGAGCTATGAGGACAATAATAGAATCTATCAATTTCACGGAAATGCCCCATAAATCAGCCGTTTTTTTGGAATTTAATTGCTTAAACACTTTTATAATATCGTAAGGGTCGACATGTTCAAATTTAAAAGAAACATTGCACTCGGCCACACTTTCCTTAAGCAGAGTTTCAGCTTTGACGGGACACGAATTTAATGTATTAGTAGTAGTAATGGGAATTTTGGCAAAAAAGTCATTAAATGTTTCGACAATAGCATATTTATCTTGGATAATTTTATTATTAATTATAAGTTTAATATTATCATCACGGTCCCTTGTACGACCAGTCTCATTGTTGATAATATTCCAAGTAACTTTAATCTTGTTCTGTGATTCTTGTATCCGCTTACTTAAATATATTGATTTGGCAGATAAGCAGACTTTTTTAAATATTTTAGAGTAATTTCTAACATATCTAATAAAAACGGGATCAAAATTCCACTTCTTTATACTATATAAATCATACAACTTAGTTCTACTTTTGTAAATGCCCTTGGTGGCCCAATCGCAAAATGATAAATTGACATTTTTACTCATAGTTTTGGTTTTAAAAATAGATTTATGTTCCGAGTCAATGGTTTTTAAAAGTGAGTTGTACAGTTCATCTGGATCATTCGACATGTCCGGCGAAGCAACCCTAGCCGCGATAGCGTTTTGAAAATGTTTGATGCCTTTCTGGGTTATGGGTCTACAAGTAAATTTACTAACTAATTTAGGCATATTCATCACAAAAACTGCCTTTTGACCACAATGGTCCGATGGCAACTGACTTAATATTTCTTTTTGCACAAAATTACAATTACAAAAAATATTGTCTAAGCAGGTAGCATATCTAGAAAGAAACGTGGCTCACATAGTAACAGGATCTTGATCTAACTTTTATGCGATGCATTTTGTTCCATGAAATATTATATTACTCCTAATATAAGATTTCATAGAACAAGATAAATATTTTATTCAAAGTTATAAAATGTGAATAACATGATAGTTTTTAATATGTGATCTTTCAATAAAGTTACATTGATGTCGTATAAGTGAAAAGTTTATCGTTATATGTACATTTTTTTTATTGACAGTGAACTCGTCCTAAATATATAATTCTCTTTGTGCGTGCTCAAGTAGATTCGAGAAACTTAAGCAGAAATATTTACAAATAACTTATTTACTAAATTTTAGCCCGTCTAGTTTAGGCATCGTTTTGGCGTTGTAGTGCATCGCTATGACTGCACCGTGATGCACCGTGGCATCTTTATGTGGCCAGGCATATCGTTAGACATTGTGGAGCAAAGCAGCAGCTGGCTGGTTTGTAGTAGCGGCGGTGACAAGCTAGAATCTTTTATATTATCTATATCTTAAAAGGTGTTCTTCAATACACTTAAGCTATATTATTTTCACCTCCCAAAATTTTTGTATCAAAATAATTTCGGACTATTATTTACGCATTTTTTTAAATAGTATATTATAATATTCATCATCATCAGCCTAGATCCGTCCACTGCTGAACGTAGGCCTCCCCCTTAGCACGCCATAACTCCCGGTCCTGGGCCGCTAGTATCCAACGACTCCCAGCGGTTCTCACTAGGTCGTCGGTCCACCTAGTGGGGGGACGGCCTACGCTGTGCAGTCTAGTCCGTGGTCGCCACTCTAGAACCTTCTTTCCCCATCGTTCGTCGGTTTTTCGAGCGATGTGGTCTGCCCACCTCCACTTCAGCGTGCTAACTTTATGGACTATGTCAGTTACTCCAACACGTCTACGGATCTCCGTATTTCGGATTTTATCTCGTAGAGAGATGCCGAGCATAGCCCGCTTCATAGCACGCTGAGCGACCTTAAGCTTCCTGATGAGGCCAGCATTTAAAGACCACGCCTCTGTTCCGTAGGTCATCGCTGGCAACACACACTGGTCGTAGACTTTGGTTATTAGGCACTGAGGTATTTTGGACGAGACGATACCCCTAAGCTTCATAAACGCTTCCCAGCCGAGTTGGATCCATCGGTTAACCTCTTTCTCGAAGTTGGCTCTACCTAGTTGAATAGTTTGTCCTAGGTAAACATAGTGATCGATAACTTCAAGGGTCATCTATCTACTACTACTACTATACTATCGCCAACAGTTACCGGTACTTGAATAACATGGCTATTGGACGGATTGTAATATTCAAGTCCCAAAAAATCCTGAAATTTCTGACACTTAAACTCAAATATTTTATTAAATCACATTTTAAGTAGCTTCGTATAACTTTTACAAATAAATAATCACAACAGTACTTAGTAGCTACGGTATACTGCTACGACAAATCTACGAGGCTACGGCGTAGACCGTTAAAGCGACATTTTATTCAACGGTTTGTAAATATTCATGATGAGAAGTAAATATTCAGCAGTGATTAATTAGTACTCAGCGAAGTTCCATTTTATCTGTAATACTGTCTTCGGATCAGAGATTAAAAGTACAGCGTAATAATATAAATTTTGTTTCATTACTAAAATGAAGACAAATTTCTGGTTATTGATTTAGGATAGTCTGTACATTTTAGACATATACAAGCATCACCATATTAATATTTAAAAAAAAATTGATGCCAATAGTTGAAATCGATGGATCATGGTCAATCATTTTAGTTCTTCTGAAAGACGGACGCGGTGGTGTTTTAAAAATGATTCTAATACCTAAAACTTGTAAGATAAATTCACTCGAAAAAGAAGGTACAAAAGACCACAAATCATCTGCCTCTATTATTTTGGCAAAAAAAACATTTTATATCAGAAAGTGACGTCAGGTATCCCGATAAGAAACGGAATTACATAAAGAATATGAATGCAAGAAGAGAATCAGATGTGTAATAATGGAATCATGGAGCTTTTATTTCGCTCTAGCTACCCTACAAGGGACTTAGCGTGATGATATCAATGTATATAAATGTGTCACTATTCCTCTTCAATATAATGGAACAAATTAGTTTCTTAATAAACTAGTAGTGCTCATTGGAATCTCTCGAGTTATCTTGCAGTATTTATTCTAGTCTGTGTGAATGCAACGATTGGTTGGCGTGACTGGAATTTTAATTCAAGGATTGAGTAGCCATCTTCTAAAAATAGACAAGAACTTATAGACATAGAATAGTATTCTTCGAATAATAACTTTATATTTATTACATTAAACAAGTGTTAAAAGATTTTTTTATGGGATAGGAGAGCAAACTAGCAGACGTGTCACCTGATGGTAAGCATACAACGCCTCCCATGGACACCAGCAACAGATATAGCATTACTGTTGCGTTGCCGATCTTTAAATGATAAGGGATAGGGAAGGATGGGTAAGGGGGGTGAGCCTCCGGTTACCTCTCTCACAGAACAAAACACAGCAGGAGTCACTTCATAGATTTTTGTTCACTTTTTGACACTGTTTTTATATATTTAATTTTTATTTGTGATAACAAAAATAATTATAGCTGACGCAAAGGCTTTGGTCTAGTGATACGAGTTGAAACTGAGCAGTCTTAAGTTTTAATTCAACATTTTTTTATAATAAAATGCGAGCTATGAATAATGAAGACAGACAAATTTGTATGCAAACAATTGTTACATATTCCATATACCCAAAATTATTAATTGGACGTGGAACGTTGGGCAGATTCCTGGGCGCAAAATACATTAGCAGAAAAGCCCAGCTAGTAATCCACAATGCAATACTGATCCCAACGCTAACTTATGGAAGCGCGAGCTGGGTTTGGCAGAGTTTGCATGAAAGTAGGATAAACGTGGTAGAAATGAGGGCACTGCGCAAATCTGCGGAGTGACTATCGCTGATTGCGTCAAAAATAAACTTCCTTCCTTACAAGGAAGGAAGTTGGATTGAAAGAAAGTGTCGGTGTAAAAGTAAGAAAGGGCATGCTCCCATGGTTCGGACATGTAGAAAGAATGGTTGATGCAAGATTGACTAAGCGGATATTGAATGCAAAAGCAGGACCTGGGAGTCCAGAACGGCCAAGATGCAGATTCCTTCACCAAATAGAACGTGTTCTGGAGGAAGGTGTGGTTAGGAGCCTGAAAAATCGACGTGCGTGCATTAAAATAGTTATGAAAGTCAACGAAGCGAGTGAATTATATAAGAATCGTGTCTTATGGCGCTCCTTTCTCTATGCCTACCCCATTGGGGTAGCAAAATCGCGAAATTAAAGGAAAAATAATATTTTAATAGTCATAAGAACTTAATCTATAAATGAATATCAAAGAATAACTCAAATAATTGATTTCTTCTAATGGATGGCTGACTATTTGTAGATATTTCATAAATCAGTAACATGAAATTGGTTATAAGCTCCAATCATATTTCTACCACACCGAGTGCGCTGAGTTTAATATTAAATACATACTAAAAATGATCAAGCAGTAACTATTGCTGAATTAACTGCCTTTTGCTGGATAACACTAAGATATGTCCAAATTTATAGCGCAAATCTATTATCTGGAGTGGAGTGTAGCAGCAATCAAAAATATCGAATTATAGGTAAAATTTATTACTATTTTTAAGACACTAGTTATAAAGATGGGTGGATCAGCTTCCATAAATTTTGATTCTTCTATTTGATTTACAATGATAATTATTTACAATGTAATCTTATTTTATCTTCTTAACATAAATATTCCAAAGATATGATATGATAATTATAAAAAGTTTAACTAAAGTTTCACTAAATTATTCATGCAAACCATCCCGTTGATACCCTGTACCTATTAAAAAAAACCCGCATCGTAATCCGTTGGGTAGTTTTCAAGATTTAAGCATATAAGGGGACAGACATCGGAAAGTGACTATAATTTATACTATGTAATGATCACGCTACCATTAGTTATTATATGTAGAACACTACCTTTTTTGTAGAAAAGTAAAATTACCTCCGCTTACACTTTCAGATATAATAGACTTAAAAACACACAAAAAAACACTGAACAAATATTGAACGGTAATTACATCATTTTCACTGATCAGTAAACAAATGTTGATGATTGTAATACCACTGATAATGACCAACCGTAACCGGAACCGGAGCCGGTAACACGTCAGATATTTCAACCGGACCGGGTTTTAAATACGGCCAGCAATCGTAAACAATTGTACTTAATGTGCTTACATTATTTCGGGACATGTGTACAGTTGTACATACATACATATTTATATTTATATAAATAATTGAGGGTCATTATGGTTCTTTTTTTATTACGTGAAAATATGTGGGCAATATAAGCGTTTTTGTGATTTTCACGAGTGTAAGCTTAAAGGATTGTTTAGAATATATTATGGTGTATATATCTTAAATATATTATTGGCCATTAGTCTAGTAGTCTCGGATTCAAGTCCGGTAGGCACACTAATGATATTTGAATAGTGAAAGTTGTTAATAGTTGTTGTTTTCAGTGGTAGAGCCAAGCAATTCGCTGCATGAATAGGCCGGCTCGACTTGTGAAATACCACGACCTCTGAGAAGATTGACGTAAAGTGGCTCATGCTGCGTTTCGTTCGGTGAGAGAGTTCGGAGGCCCACCCCCCCTTCCCCGTCCTTTCCTATCCCCTATCCTTTAATGGTCGGCAACGCAACAGTAACACTATATGTAATGCTGGTGTCCATGGGCGGCGTTAGTTGCTTACCATCAGGTGACACGCCTGCTCGTTTGCCCTCCTATCACATAAAAAAATAGCTATGAGTCAAAAGCACAATTATCGCTGCGCATATTCTCATGTATTAAAGGTGTTAAATTAGGAGAAAAATCTTCTATATAACCGAATAATTTAGCTTAGTTGAACTTAAATCTTACCTCTTTTAATAGAAAGAATCGAAATGTCAGCATATGGTGCCAAGTTTAAGTTTAGGTCCGCTACGTCGTAGAACAAAAAAATCACTAGACGACGAGGAAAGACTGCCTATACACCAGATTTGTAAAAGTGTGAAGATAGCTTATTGAAAGGCATTAATTGCACTGCAATATCAACGGTGTGATTTAGGTGCAAAAGTTATTTAATAACTCGCACAGAAGCCGACGATTTACGAGGCGTTAAAAATAAATCTCAATAAAAATTAAAAAAATAAATCTCTAAAAAAAATTGTCAACAGAAGCGAAAATAAAAGTGAGTACAGCTGATGCTATAAAATATTTTACGACAATTCTAAAACTTGTATAAGTACGTAACATGTAAGTATCTATACGTATTATTTGGCTATTTCATGATAACGCCTTTTTCTACCCGAAGGTGTAGGCAGCGGCTGTTAAGCCTCGACTCGCCGTTATGTTTACGTCCCAGATGGAATAGGTGGCAAACCTATTGCCACACCGGGCATAAAGTATTTAGTCATCAATATTTATCATACTTATCTTTCGAAATTAAATAATTTAGAAAAGTCCACGATTATTTGGTCTAATATAAAACCTTAAAATGTCATATTCATGGTCTAGAGATCAAGCATTCAGATCATGCTTCGGAACAAAAAGTTGCGGGATTGAATTTGGGCGCATACCTAACCTACCTAAGTTATGTGCAACATACTATACTTCTCAGAATATCAAAGTAAAGTGAGTCATGCTGCATTTCATTTGGTCAGAGAGGTATCCAGAAGACTAACCCCTTTCCCTCTACGCAACTGTATCACTATCTACGATGCAGGTGTCCATGGGCAGCGTTAGTTGCTTATCATCAGGTGACACGCTTGCTCCTTTGCCTTCCTAACTCATAAAAAAAAATTTTAGTCGATATTTATTTATTTTCCATTTGAGACGTAAAAATTTTACGAGTCAAGGGTTAACAACCACTGCTTACATTTTCAAAAAGAAAAGGTGTGCAGTTAAAAAATATTAAAGGGGATATTGAAGAAAAATTCCCTGCAAGATGTTTTAAGAATTTCAAAATAATTCCAAATTGAATGTATTAAAAACAGCTTTGGAATACATATTTGGCGCGCTAACGATAATTACTGCAAAATGTACTTTTAAAAATTTCTTTCTTTCTCCGTTGTTGGAATCTCATTTTAGGCCTGCTCATTAACAGCGGTTAGTGCGCCAAAGAGTTGTTTTTTTTAACATTTAGACAGATAGCGCGCCGTGTGTTATTAAATCGCTATTTAGCTTTTTCGTTTATAACTTTTAAGCTGTCTTTCCGCTTCAAATCGCAATAATTTTCAAATGCCGCAATATTGAATGATGGATTCTATTTTCAAATTTTCATTATAACCGTGAAATACTGCGTTCATCTTTTATTTCTTAGTTAAATAAATAGTTAAATATGTTCCCCGGGTTATTTAGATAAATATATACATATAAATAAAATTGGAGTGTCTGTTACAATCTAATATATAAAATTCTCGTGTCACAGTGTTCGTTCCCATACTCCTCCAAAACGGCTTGACAGTTTCCCATGAAATTTAATGTGTGTACATCGGGTAAGTTTGAAAGCAGGATAATATCTATTTTTCATCCCCCTAAATCATAAGGGTACCCTTCAATATATTTTTAAAATTTTTCGATTTATTTCTGTTTTTTATTTTTTTTTTATAAAACAGAATACAAAAATATATACAACCCTAAATTTTCAACCCCCTACGATCAACCTCTATGTTTGAAATTTTATTTCTTGTCAAGACAACGTTTGCCGGGTCAGCTAGTATTAAAATAAATATTACAGTATTTAAATAAACGCTTATATTACACGCATTTGTATATAATAAAATATACGGTACATACTGTGTATACATCAAAATAACAATTGTTACCGTTGTTTTTTTCAGTCTCTCTGTTTATTACGGCTATTCTCTGAAATGGCAGGACTAATTTTACCAGCAAACGTTGTTTGCCGAAAAATAAAATTTAAAAAATAGGTACAGTCTCGGTGGCGCAGTGGGCGAGCGCACGGCCTCTGATCCAGAGGTCCGGGGTTCGATTCCAGACACTGGCTCACACCAATGTCTTTTCGAAATTCTTTTCAGAAGTTATGTGTGATAAATACCGATGACTGACAAACTTTGTGCCCGGTATGGCAATAGGTTCGCCACCTATTCCATTTGGGACGTAAACATAACGGCGAGACGAGGCTTAACAGCCGCTGCCTACACCTTCGGGTAACAAAAGGCGTGAAGTTATGTTATGTTAAAAAATAGGGGTTGATCGTAGGGGGTTGAAGATTTAGGGTTGCATGTATTTTTGTATCCCGTTTTATAAAAAAAATAAGAAATAGAAATATGTCAAAAAATTAAAAAAAAAAATTGAGGGGTGGGCTACCCTTGTGATTTAGGGGGATGAAAAATAGATGTTGTCCTATTCTCAGACCTACCCGACACGCACATAAAATTTTATGAGAATCGGTCAAGCCGTTTCGGAGGAGTTCAATTACGCACATCTAGACTCGAGAATTTTATATATTAGATGTAACTAAATTTTTTCTATAGTCTGAATTCGATACATTCGTGTGTAGCCAAATGTCACTAATTAAATTGTTATTTTCACACTAAAATATCATTGGAGTGGAAACACATTCCACAATGGACTCTCAAGTTTTCATAGAGGTGACATTTACGTTCAATGAACATTGACAATGTAAGTTAATATATGAAATGGACATTAATAGCATTAGTAAATGAAAAATAAAACGTATTATATTTTCCTAACAACCATTTCAACAAGAGCTTTCTTAGTAACATTGCGGTGTCCAAATGTACTTAAGTAACCTTTTTATATTATCAATTAATAAATGTTTGACATATTAGTATATACAAGTGATAAAAGGACTTTGTATGTCTCAGAGCGAAGGTAAAAATAACAAGATAAATTACTATAAAAAAAACTTGCATAATAATAAATTAGGTTTTATTGAATGTATGTCGAACTAAAATGAGGTTTTATAACTTTTACGTATTTGTTTATATATGTTTTAGATTTTTTAAATTACTGACACCATAATTCTTTTTTTAAAAAGGAAAAAAAACAAATGAAAGCAAAGCTCGGCGCGAAAAGAGAAAATCTCGTAAGTTCTGAAATTCAATTCCATTTTTAAATAATAAAGCGGTGGAGTGTTCGCGCCCGATTCTGTCACCTAGGAACAGGATGAGTCGGCACACTAAGAGATTTATTCCACACATACCCAACCGCAACGTTTCATGGACGAAGGAGTCTACACAGTGTTAGCTAAACTAGCTGCCGCTATATAATAATAAATCATAATAATATATTAAATTCAACAAAGCATAAGAGATTTACTGGTTGGACGTGAATGTTAACGCGTTGAAAACTAGTTAAATTCATTTCAAATTAACTGGCAAAATAGATATTTGACATCAGTTTTCTATGTAACGTTTTAAAAAAACATGAAATAATATAAATGTGTATGTTTTCTTTTTCAATGATTTTTATTGACTTGGAGTTAATACAGGTTTGTTACTTTAAAAATGAATGCGCCTAAAATAATTATTTAAGGAATTGTTTTTTTTTTCTGAAATACGGAGAAAAAAAAGGAAATGACAGTCGTTTCGAAATCAATAAGTACTATTAGCCAATTTTCTGATATTTATTTATTAATCTTCGGCCTTCTTAGTTAGTAGTAACTGTACTAGTGTCTTTCATATACAAGTCATTCACAGACTTTTTTTTTCAACTATTCAAAAATGGATGAGTAGTTTTCTTGATTAAATTAACAAATGAAAAACTACTAAATAATTTAAATAAATTTTCAGTACAGTCAGTTAGTATAGATTTGCAAATACATAAAATAGCTCAAATCCATTTTCCGATTTCGTACATTTTCTAGCTTGCAGTGCATTGGTGGCTCTAAACGCCAGTCGGGACTGCCTAGGTCACTGAATGCAATTGATAAGTGCTAATATTCTTACTTGGACACGTAGTTTTGTTTCAAATTGTACCAAGTTGTTTTGAGTCAGCTTATGATTACTTAACATAACATAACATAACTTCACGCCTTTTGTTACCCGAAGGTGTAGTGTAGAAAGTCTCGGTGGCGCAGTGGGCGAGCGCACGGCCTCTGATCCAGAGGTCCGGGGTTCGATTCCAGACACTGGCTCACACCAATGACTTTTCGAAATAGTTTTCGGAAGTTATGTGTGACTGACAAACTTTGTGCCCGGTATGGCAATAGGTTCGCCACCTATTCCATTTGGGACGTAAACATAACGGCGAGACGAGGCTTAACAGCCGCTGCCTACACCTTATGATTACGATAATAATATAAAATTTTAAGTATCTAATTGCGATAATAATGTTCTTTATTTGGAAGTGATAGCCACATTGAGCTCTAGTTTTCTAAACCAAGCAACGGGTGGTAAATACCCGATAGGGATCGAAACTCTTCTCAACAGTAACTTGGTTTACATGCATTATGAGGCCCGTAAATCCTTTTTATATTGTGCTTCTTATTGTCTACGGTTTAGTTTTTTATGGGATAGGCAGGCATACAAGCAGGCAAACGTGCATTCATATCAACTGATGGTAAGCAACCAACGCCGCCTATGAACACTTGGAACACAGGTAGGGGTTGGAAGTGAGTTTGAAAGTGGGTAAACGAAAGACATGGGGCATGAGCCACTTTACTTTTCGATTTTTTGCGAGGTCGTGGTATTTCGCCGGTCGATTCGGTCTATTAATGCTAACAACTGCGTGGATGTACCACTATTAAATTAAGTTACTGTTAATTTTCCCTGACATTATGATTTCATTATAGATTCCCTGCTAATAAAAATCTATGCTATTTTAGATTAAAATATACTAAAACTGTTTAGCTTAAATTATGAAATCTTATCCAAAGCAGCAAACGAAGTATTGTTTATAAGCGCCTTCATCCTATGCAGTAAAATCTAAATCCATTCTTAAATCATAACTACCTTTCCATAACGACAGATTAAATAAAACTTGAAAAAAAAATCATAGACAATAAATACAAACATAGACCAATGATACAAAAAAGAAAAAAAATCCAAAAGGTTCATGTTTCATTATATCAATGATATCGACCCGGAAATCCTTCGCGTCGGTACACAGATTACAGTCATCATGGCCTATCTACAAATATGTTATCGACAGTGCCGGGTGATATATGGTGGGTGCTGGAAAGAATTGTGTTCCCCCTATTTATACGAAACTCATATTTATGCGATTATCATCTCAAATAAATCACTATAATTCGTATTCGTATATTTCTCGAAATTTTTGGTTATATAAAACCGACCGCAAAATTTGTTTGTTCGGTATTACCGTAACTAAGAAATTAGGTATGTATAGTTTATTGATTCTTTTTTGTTACTCTTGGTCCATTTTCAACTGTTGTTCCATTAAAAAAAAAATCTTTTAGAGTCAAATATAAATAATTACTTATTTATGAATTTATTTCCTACTATTAAAAAATATAAACATTTACATTTTATTTATATGTTTAGATTTACATCGTGATTATTTACAATTCATTTACAGATATAGATTATATTAAAAAAAAATGATAAAAACAAAAGAATTACTAAAAGGCATCGAAAAATTCTTCCGCATCGTTGTCAACGGGTAATGTGCCCAGAAGACTGGCAGCATTGCCACGTTAAATGGCAATACTTATTCTCTGTACAAAGAACAAGCCAGCCTTTTGATCACGTGTAACCTCTACCAGCCGCTTAGCGAGATCTTTATATAATTAGTGTGCACTTGGCCCCCATGGACCAAGTGTTTCGACTCCAAATGGCTCGAACACATAATCACCCATTTAGAGTCAAATAGTTTTTTTTTTATAAAAGAAGCTTTTAAGTTATATACCATATCTTTCCAATTATTAGTTTGTGCATAATTCTGTCACAATCAGAAATTATTTTCGCAATTAATAAATATAAAAATATTAAACTCTATGCATAACTAAATTGATCATGCTTTACGGAAAGATGAAGCCAGAAACTCCAAAAATTGACGAGCGTCTATATCAAGAATTAAAGACACCAAGGAAAGAGTTAAGTGTGTAACAAATCCAGTGTGGCTTCTATTAAAGCATTCACATCTTTTTACCTACCTCGCACGGGATTTGGCATATAGTTATGTTGCTATTTATTTGTAGCTTGATATATAAACATAAGCTGTTCGATTTTCTAAAGCCCTGTAAGGGATACTACACCTCATGGCACGTACATGTACGTGCCATCAATAGTATATAACAACGGTACGCACAGTATGCTGTAGTGGTCGGTGTCCAGCGACACACAGTTGTCGCTGACACGAATAAATGGCAAGATCATAATTACGTCTTTCATTTACCGGCCGCTCAACCACCATCATGGAAGAAGCACCACTCACTATTTACCATCATCCAGTGGAATAGTCACCAGTAACGTCATCCGTTACACTGGTGACCCCGACGTGATCTGAACACGCAACCTTCTGATGATGAACACCATCACCGAAGAACATCCGCCTCACGATGACATCAACCATAAGAACAGTCATCAGTATCAACCTACCGTTACATTGGTGACCCCGACGAACACGCAATGAAGAAACCCCGACGTGTGAACCCCGACGTGTGAACCCCGACGAACACGCAATCAAGAAACCCTGACGTGTGAACCCCGACGCTTCAAGAAAATCCGACTTCCAAGAAATTGTTACACAGGGAGTGCACTATTTTTTTGTGAAAAATTAATCCACAAACTCCATGCTCCAGCACAATGCCGTCGCCTACGCAAGGTCCATTGAAGAATGACTCGAAATCTGAAGCCTATAACGCGACAGCATTGCCTTCGATTCGCAATTTCCGAGATTTTTGACGGACCAGCCTCGCGTATGATTTACAAGGGCAGAAGAAATAAGACGAAGTCAAAAGTACGCACTCCACAGAAGCACAGCGACGAGAGACCAAGTTCTAAGGAAAAGAACCGATACGATACAATAAGTAAGAAACTTTGAGGATGCGAGACGAGACGAGGAATCACAGAGGCGCCAAATGCAGAAGGAATAATAAGGTAGCCGAGTTCCCGTAATGAAGACACGGAACGAGCGCAACGCGGCCGGTCGCGACAGAAGGTTTAGCCACCGCCGCTCACGTTCCAACTCGCAACAACGCAGCCACACGCGTACACTCCAGAACTCCAAAAGCCAAGATTAGGTATGTCAGTGTCACGTAAGAAACATGCTTATAGATGTGTGCCACCCTGAGCCGGAAGAAGGCTGCAGGAAAACTAGGTGTGGCGGTATACATGTAGCAGAGCCGGATATCTCCGCGCGCCAAACGTTTACCGCCCGATCAATTTATTTGTGTTTAAACAAAATCCGCTGCTATCCAGGAATTAGGGATACGTAGGCCGTCAAGAAGTCTATGATAGATAGATCTACACGTTGTACCTAAAAATTGGGAAATACGTCATTGTAGAGAGTATAGACAATTAAACGCGGCTACTATACCGGATTGTATAATTGTTAAAAACACGTAATCATAAGATATTGTGTATGTTATAGTGACTGTGACAATGTCACGCAATTTCCGCAAAGCATGTTGACGACTAATCGTTATTAAATCACGTCGGCACTATTTTGCAATGTAGGCATTATATTAACATTGACATTGAGAACTAGTTTTTCTAATTACCGATATATTGACAAATATTTATTGTAAAATCACGTTTTTGCCAATTAAGCATTATATGTTATTATTGTATTAATCTTGTTTATTAACATGAACATGTAAAGATATTATGTACTGTACTGTGTAACTATAGGAATTTTTTTTTTCTTTTCTGATCAATTTTAAGGATTTTTTTTTTCAACTAAGGGGGGAATGGTGTAAGGGATACTACACCTCATGGCACGTACATGTACGTGCCATCAATAGTATATAACAACGGTACGCACAGTATGCTGTAGTGGTCGGTGTCCAGCGACACACAGTTGTCGCTGACACGAATAAATGGCAAGATCATAATTACGTCTTTCATTTACCGGCCGCTCAACCACCATCATGGAAGAAGCACCACTCACTATTTACCATCATCCAGTGGAATAGTCACCAGTAACGTCATCCGTTACAGCCCGAATAATGAACCTTCACTCAAATATATGAGCGCTATTTAAGCGTTTAAGTAGCTGTCACATTAGACAGAATACGTTAAATTTGAGCAGTAAGTAGCACTTTATTGATTGTCAGATTTGAGTGGCGGTTCAGTATTCGGGCGTAAAAGTTACAAAGGTCTATATCTATATCTTTTTCGAAATTTACCTTACATTTCCATACTGTAAAAAGCGGAGAAATATTAAAAAAGGGCACTCTAAAAATAAAACTAGACAAGTACATTAAACAATGTAGTGAACAGCGATATTTATACGTGCTATTTTGTAGCTTATTGCGTTCGTAATGCTCGTTAGATATAGCCTCTTCGCTTCTATGTCAATGTGTGGTATGATTTGTAAGCGATAGCGATTTAAAATTATTTTTTCCCTTAGATTTATGAAAACTAAACACTTGCATAGGGGAGATTAATTCAACATTATTAAAAAAAAATATTTTTTCCCTTAGATTTATGAAAACTAAACACTTGCTTAAGGGAGATTAATTTAACATTATTAAAATTTTCTTTCAACAAACGAAACGACAATCCAATAGCTATGCTCACACATTATCTACACCTTCCTGCCAAGTCCCCATGATTTGAGATCGATACAATAAGTTTTCTTTTTCCATACTTCTTAATCAATCGTTTCTTCTACACCAATATCTTTCCTAATCATATCATCTTCAACACAGTATATCCATGTTTTCTTGGGTCCTTATCTACTGTCATTTCTTTCCACATTAAAATGTATCATTCTTTTGGTGACATTTGTATCATGATGCTCATCACATGCACAATGTTTCATGGGGCAACTTTCAAGCATGTTTTGGTAAAGATCATAAACATTCATTATATAAAATAGCTTGTGTGACCATTTCACAAGTGCTATATAATTTTCAATTGTGTACCGATTGTTAAACGTAACGTAACTTAACGGCTTTTTCTACCTGAAGGCTCGGACTCACCGTATCGTTACGTTAGGTCCTAAATGGAATAGATTGCGACCCTATTGCTGTACAGCGGGCACAAAGTTGTCAGTCATCGTGAATTCGAAAGCAATGAAGAAGAAGCTAAAAATTCTTTTACCATTCGAAAGCTAATGAATGCTAATGAATTTTTAAAATTGGTCCAGTAGTTTTTGAGCCTATTCATTACAAACAAAGTTTTACTCTTTATAATATTAGTATAGATTCTTAAATCGCGCTCTCTCTCTCTTCCTCTCAATACTTACGCCGGTATGATATCGGTATATCCCGAGGCTGCAATAGGATACAATGCCGTTTCACATCGGAGTTTCCTGCATTTGTTAGCTTCTGCAATTGTCGCTGGTAGCAAGGATCGATCTACTTTAATATATGAGCAAATTGCATTCCTCGTAATATATACATATTTGTAAGTATATTACATTCATTGCAAGGAAAATTCTCAATAGTTTTAGAAGCACGTAATCATATACCTACTGTGTACTAAGTATCGGGAATTTGTCAATAAAACAAAAAATACAAATTATTCATCTAAATTTATTTTATCGCCTTCAAAGTAGGCCCCATCGCTTGCAATACAACATCTCCACCGCTTCACCCAGTCTTCCATACATTTTTCATAGGCTATTTGCGGTATGGCCTTTAGCTCATTCAGCGAATTTTCTTTTATGGCTTCTATTGACTCAAAACGTTTTCCTCGAAGTGGTAATTTTAACTTGGGAAATAAAAAAAAGTCAGACGGAGCTATATCAGGTGAATAGGGTGCTTGGTCGAGAACGTTTGTTGAATTTTTCGCTAAAAACTCTTTCACTAAAATGGCTGTGTGTGATGGTGCAATATCATGGTGCAGCATCCATGAGTTGTGTCGCCACAAATCTGGACGTTTTCGGCGGATACTCTCACGCAAACGCTTCATGACGCCTAAATAATATTCTTTATTCACTGTTTCTCCCTCTGGAAGGAATTCGGAGTGAACCACACCACGGTAGTCAAAAAAAACTGTCAGCATCACCTTGAATTTGGTGCGACTTTGCCGCGGTTTTTTGGGTTTCGGCTCGTTTTCGAGACGCCATTCTGAAGACTGTTGGCTTGTTTGCATGTCATACTCATAAACCCATGTCTCGTCGCCAGTTATTATACGTTTCATAAAGGTCGGATCCGTAGAAGCTCGGGAAACCATGTCTTCAGCGACATGCTTTCGCTGCCCTTTTTGAACAAAATTGAGCTCTTTTGGAACTAGTCGAGCGGCGAAGCGTTTCATGCCTAAAATGTCAATGAGAATATTGTGGACGGACTTAAAAGATATGTTCACTTCACTAGCCAACTCTCTCAGACTCATACATCGATTTTCGAGCTCTAGCTTCTTGATTCTGTCGATGTTTTCTTTGGTCGTAGCGGTTGAAGGTCTACCAGAACGAGGCAAGTCTACTACTACTTCTCGGCCTTCTTTAAAAGCCTTATACCATTCATAAGCCCTTGTTTTTGATATACATGATTCGCCGTAGGTATTTCGCAACATTTTTAGTGATTCACCACATGAAATATCATTCGAAACACAAAATGTAAGGCACACTCTTTGTTCAACAATATTTTCCATTGTAAAAATCGCCGAGGACTCAAAACTATGACCAACAAAAAGTTTAGTTTAAAACAAATTAAATGACAGATCCCGTTCAAATTTTGCGCGCTAAATCAGTACAGTGCAACCAACATGCAGTAAAAAAATTAGAACGACCTCTTTTACGCGGGTCTCATTATTGACATATACTCTTATATAATCTATAAGCTTGTAAGGCTTGGCTTGGCTTGGCTTTTATACCAGAATATTTAGACAGTAGTAACAGGGCAATTATGTCTTGAAACGCGAAATTAAATGTCTGGTCTTAATATCTAACAGGTGCTACGTATTTTAATGTATCGGTCACAATTTTGAAAGATCGGATCTAGTTTTCTATATTACCTTAGAAGAGTCAAGTCAAGCAAAGTTTTACCGATATTTTTTTTATGGGATAGGAGGGCAAACGAGCAACTGGGTCATCTGATGGTAAGCAACTTCTCACCGCCCATCAACACCGTGGTGCTTTGCTACCCTTTAACGGAATAGCAGGAGAAAGGAGACGGAAAGAGAGGAAACCGGAGAGAGGGTCTCCGAACACCTCTCCCACCGAACAAAATTCTGTCGATATTTTGAGAAGTCGTGGTATTGCATCGGTCGAGCCACCCCAATAACTGAATAACTTATATGTATACGCGATAAGTTCCATAAAATTTTATTGAAATGCATTTTTCACTGCATCAGAATATTTCATAACGCACAATAAATATAACAAAATGGCTGAATCTTAAAAATATTATGCGCCACATGTTTCTGTTTGACACTGTCGGATGGGACGGAAATCGGTAATTCCGTGTATAAATTTGCAGACGTGGCGATTTGACTGCAAACGGACCGGCGATTCAGGCCACTGAATAAGCGATTTAACGGCACAGATAAGATGGCTTCCTTATTTTTCTACAATATTTCTCGCCAATGCTAATAATTTTTTGTCGATTCTAAATCCATTGCGGTCACGTAAAAATTTTTCATAGCGTAATTTTTTTTTACTCCAAGTTAAATGTAGATAAAATATTCCGCATATTTTTCTACTTAAATCTAAAATTTTTTTGTGGTGGAACCACGCATTTCCTTGCATGAATGGGCAAGGTGAAATACCACGACCTCTCAAAATATCGACATACAGTGGCTCATGGCGCATTTTGCTCGGAGAGAGAGATATCCGGAAGCCTAACCCCTTAACCTCTCCCCTCCCCATCCCACTTCCAAAACGCCCTCCCTATCTCATTATAAAGACCGTCAACGCAACTGTAACACAGGTATGTGTTGAGAAGGAACTAACTTCCCATGAGGTGACACGTCTGCTCATTTGCCCCCCTTACCATAATAATTAATAATAATTGCTACTATTTTGAGGCCATGGAAAATATCTATGACTGACAATATCGTGGTCAATTAATGGAAAAATTACATTTGCGACAAGGAAATTAATATATGGCATTTTGAGAAATACTTGCCGTTTGCTTTATCTTCGGGAATTAAAAGCGTGCAGTTAATTAATACGAAGTTGTAATGAAAATATAAAATGGTCATTATTAAAAGGTAATAAAACTTTACTCATCATTACATAGTATAAAATCAAGTCGATATCCGCTGTGTATCCCCTTATTTGCTTAGATCTTTGAAACTACGCAACAGATTTTGATGTGTTAGTTAAAAAAAGTCCGCGATGGCAATCTATCTCTTAGGGATAACGCACAACGCTGGAGGTCTGCCCGGCCTGGGCGGCCGAGCGCCTTCCTGGTCGACGGGATCGGGAGAGAGCGATCCCGCTCGAAGGCGACGGCGGCGAGCTCAGTGATCGCCGCCGCCGACGGCCCGCGAGGGCGCACTACCCGCAAATGCTTCCGGGTCGCGGCCCGGGTAGGATGACCTCCCGGTGCGGCCAAGGAGGGTCGTCGGAGGCGCCGCCGGCTGCGCGCCCCTTAACAGCATGCAGTCGGAGCTGTCCCGTCCGGAAGAGCCTCACGCCGAGGCTCCCAGAGGATGAGCCCCCCTCGTAAGAGGAGGGGCGACGGCGGGGTGGTCCAGAGGGGTTAACCGTATTCTGGACCACTCCAACGCCGAAGGAAGGCCGCCGCGGGGTTTTAGTGGGTAACCCTAGGATCGTATTGCAGTTTACTGTTTTGGGAGTCCCACACTACCCCCTGCCGTACCGAGGCGGGGGGTGTGCATAAAGCATTTCCTCGCCTAATAAAAAAAAGGGATAACGCACAATGACCATTTTTATTTCGTTTCCGAGGTGAAACAAAGTTCGCTGGGTCCACTAGTTAATTATAAATACAGTTCCTAACAAAATATCTAATTTCTGGGGACATTCCGTCCGACATTAAGCCAATAATAAAAATAGAAGACAAGTTGAAAATGCTTTAAAATGTACCAGACATTGTTTCATTAACAACACCTAATGTGTGGGGAAGGAAATGTACTCGTTAATATCGCTTCGCAGGCTGAATTATTATTAGTAAGAAATATGTATATATATTTTGTTGCCTTGCCAACAAAAATTTTTAGAAAAAAAAAATTAAAAAATCCTGTCGATGCCAATCTTAAAAACGAAATTGTATTAATACAGAAAGAAGCTTTCACTTCACTCTTAGGTATTCTTGACGTCTTTTACGACATTAAGTGGTTTGTGTTGTAACGGCAACAAAGTCTTTTAGTACTTATTGTTTTGTTCGAAAGTAATCTACATTAACATAAAACTATAAATATAACATTAACAGTCTCGGTGGCGCAGTGGGCGAGCGCACGGCCTCTGATCCAGAGGTCCGGGTTTCGATTCCAGACACTGGCTCACACCAATGACTTTTCGAAATTGTTTTCGGAAGTTATGTGTGATAAATACCGATGACTGACAAACTTTGTGCCCGGTATGGCAATAGGTTCGCCACCTATTCCATACCGGGCACGTAACATAACGGCGAGACGAGGCTTAACAGCCGCTGCCTACACCTTCGGGTAACAAAAGGCGTGAAGTTATGTTATGTTATCTACATTGTTTTTTTTAAGTAGTGTTAATATACAAGGCAACTCGTGATATCAAAATGCGGGTAGGGAATGAAATGGTTTGAAGAGATGTCATTTAAAGATTCATTTTAAATACTGCTTCTGGTACAAAATAATTGGTAAAAGTGTCGCACATGTCCACAATCATTCTCATTATTCGGGTAACATTAGACTTGGCGAAAATCTGTATATGAAACTCTAAGCCCATTGTAGACAAATCATTCCATCTTTGTGGTAACTTACAGTCGTACTTATCTTACAGTCTCGGTGGCGCAGTGGCTAGCAGCCCGCTTCTGATTCAAGAAGTAGTGGGTTCAAATCCTAGCACACACCAATTCCGAATTTCGAAATTTTACGGAAGTTACGTGTGATAAATATCGATGACTGACAACTTTGTGCCCGGTATGGCAATAGGTTCGCCACCTATTTATTCCATTTGGGACGTAAACATAACGGCGAGACGAGGCTTAACAGCCGCTGCCTACACCTTCGGGTAGAAAAAGGCGAGAAGTTATGTTATGTAACTTCACTTACACTATATGAACACAAAATTTTTATATTTAACTAATTGACCCGACGATTTTTGTCCCGTAACAAAAGTAATAAGTAAATTTTGAATTTATCACTTATTTTTCTTTACTACATCATACATGAATTACAGATAAAAACCTCCCCGTTGACACCCTATATCTATTAAAAGAAACCGCATCAAAATCCGTTGCGCAAAGCGACTTTATTTTATATTGTCTAATGATTTTATTACCTAGAAGGCAACATAGACTACTTCCTATACAAACTCCACAAAACCTTTTCATTTCAATAACACGATTACATTAGCACAAGAAGGCTTTTGTGTTGGAACAATCTACTTGAGTTTCACGCATAGCTAGTCACTAATAATTACTTTGTCAACCAGTTGAGTGAACCTAATATGCACTAGGGTGCATATTGAATGAGCTACTGAACCATATATTTCTAAATGTTCAGTAAGCGGAAACTATGACCTACTACAAGGGTTGCTGCACCCTAATATCACTGGATATAATTGTTTAGTTTTCTTGTTGTTCTGGTTTGAGAGCTGTTGCCAGATTCATATCAACGGCGTGAATTAAACAACCTTCATAGCATTATTCTCCAAAATTACCACAAGAACAAAAATTGTGTGTATTTTACTAAAAAATGTCACTAGACATAGAGATACATATATATAAAATACTGTTTGATCCTTTCACGCATTCCTATCTCAAAGTACGTTTTCAGTACTTACATGACACTCATTGCCAGAATCTGAGGTCTTCACACAATCTCAGGTTGTAAGTTCCACAACATTCCACGAGTTTTTACGCCACATCAGTTACCACTACAGCAGTAAGCTTGTGGAATGAACTACCAACTAAAATTCGACGTACTAAAACTTTAGGCACGTTCAAGAAAATGGTGAAAGAACACTTATGGATTCATTGATAAAAAATTTACATTATCATATTTATATTTAATTTATATTTGTTATGTCGTCATCTTTGTTACTAGTCACTCACGTCATTTACATTTATTTTTATGTATGTGCATGTTAGTATGTATGTGTATTTATATTTATGTATGTATGTATATGTATGTGTATAGAATAATTAATATTATTATAGATCTACAGAATATTTAATTGTATTATCCAAATAAATTAAATTGTACACAACATTTACTGCCCTCTCCCTTTTATTTCTATCCATCCTAAGGTTGCCTGGCATTAATTGCTTACAGCAATAAGGCCGCCCATTGTACTGTTGTTTTTGTATATTTTTTATCATGTATCTGTATTTTATAAAGTATATATAAATAAACAAATATATTTACACAGAGGTAAAAAATATTTAGCTTTACGTGCAACCTGGCCGAAACTTCAAGCTAATCAAGATAAATATTTTTTACCTAAATGTGTCGCGTTCATTCCCGTTCATTATATATGTGTAATATGCAACGCTTAAGCCTAAAAGTATTTATATTTAAATTTATATTGCAGGGAGCACATACTTCAATAACTGTCGCCTTGGCTCGTCTAATTTTATGTCCGAAATGGAATAAGTGGTGAAATCTATTGCCGTACACCAGGCACAATGTTGTCGGTCATCAATTTTTATCACACATAACTAACTTCCGAAAAGAATTTCGAAAAGTAGTTGGTGTAAGCCCGGACATACGACTTCTTAATTCCGAAGCGGGGCGCTCAACCACTGGACCACCGAGACAAAGAAGTTTTATTGCACGCCGCACAAGCGGTAGTGCTCTACTCTCGACATGTCAAAAAACCCAGCCTTTCGAAACTTAGATGACTTTTTTTTTACTAATATAACACTTTCCGGATAATATGAGTGCACTAAAATCAAGTTAAATAATCTGTCTAACACATATGGTACATTTTATAAACAATTATTTTGTTGAATATAGTAAATAATAACATTAAAATCAATCAGTGTTGGACGTCCGTCAGTCTGTGTTTATGGATCCATGTATATGGCAGAGAAATTGATCGAAAAATTTATCTTACCAGAATACTTTTTTTTTATTATATAAAGTTATACCCTGTGCTGATTCCTAGTTAATATTAGCGTTCTAAGTACTGTCGTTTTATTATAATTTATAAAAAACTAAAACACGACTGTGTATTTGTATATCTGTATTTATTTACTAATGAAGATTAGCCTTAAGCCAAATGTAAAAAGTTGAGATCAGCGCATGCGCCATTATAAATATCTCGCGAAATGGCGCGATACTTGAATTTGATAAATCTTTTTTTTACATTTCATTATCAAAAACTCTATTTAAATTGTTTATTTCAGTTAATGAGCGCGGTGAGGAGTGCACTTTTGGATTTTTTATTTCTATGATCATGTAGTTTTTAATTATTCATTAATTCATTTATTCAATAGTCTTTTGTTAGAAACATAACCATGTTTAAGTAGTAAAATTTTGCCGTTGTCTGAACAATATTGTACGCGTGTTTCGCAACGGCAAACAGTAAAACTTCAACTATAGCATTATTATGTTTAATAAGTAGTACATCAACTCTGTAATACAGCCTATTCAACATACAAACTAAACCTTTACGTGTATAAACGTATACATATAATTATACAAAACACATCCTTCCTCATTCCATGATGGATCCGACAATAAGATTAAGTGGATTGGCTTCCTAATTGAGAACCCTTTGGTTTATTAAGATCCATGACAGGGACATACCGACAATTACTTTCATCCCCCTTGCAACCATCCCTCATAATTAGTTGATGAGCAGGTCTAATAAAGCCTCTTTTGTACCAACCATTTTCTATTATAATTATGTGTAACTTCAAAGCCGTTACTTTATTTTTTTGGAAAACAATGACAAAAGGTAGGAAATCAGATTTAAAGAAAGTTGTGTTGTGGTAGTGCAAGGTTAACTAAACAGCTATATAGTTCAAAACTCGTAGATGCAGGAGTTGAGGACTTCCATTTTTTCAAAGGATACATTGAACGCGTCCCTGCGTAAGGTGATGTCCGTCATCTTAAAAACCAACTAGCGTGTTTAACACGAGTTATAAAAGTCAAAGAAGTAAGTAAGGTAGTAATAGTGGTAGTAAGTAAGTAGTAGTAGTAAGTGAAAGAATCGTGTCGTATTAAAAGAGTACCTATTTTATCTCTGCCACCCCGCAAGCGACATGGTCAGTTTGATGTCATTAGTTACACTAAATTAGATGGTGTGGAGATGACCTTAGCTCTAGCAAATTTTAATTATGTTAATGTACTTCTATCTGGGTTATTTCAAAAATTACTAAACTACCCAAATTATTTTAAACGTAAAAGTTTGAAAGAGAAATTTCCCTTTACCTTTTACATCCATGAAGGTTTAGGCAGCGTTTCCTTATATATATATAATTATACATAATTTCACGCCAAATCCCTTGCGGGGTTGGTGGAGGAAAGAGAGCACTTTAAGGCACAATTCTTACACATTTCACTTACTTCTTTGACTTTCAAAACTCTTCTCATACACGCTCGTCAGTTTTAAAGGCTCCTTACATCACCTTCCTCAAGGAATCGTTTTATTTGGTCATGGAAAGTGTATCGTTGCCGGCCTCTTCTTCTACATCCTACCGCTATGGCATTGTGTATCATCTTTGTCAATCTTGCATCATCTATTCTGTCTACATATAGAGTAATTATATTATTATATAATTGAATACCTCGGACACAATTAGTTCAGTTATCTTTCATTAGAGCAAAGGATATTCCTTCTTACCATATTTAACTGCAGCCTACACCTTCATCTATAAAGTCGTGAAGTTGCGAGCTAAATCAATACAAACAAGATTATGAATTTATTGTTATATACAGATACAAAGTGACAAATGGCAAGTGACCTCCAATTACAACCGGTAATAAGTGGATTGCACACATGGATAACCGGATTTCAGTAAACTTTCGTAACCCCCGTTCCACATTTCATAACCGCACACAACCGATTGAAATATTGCCACACTTATTAAAATATACGTTTGTGCCTTATCTCTATTATTTTGTGGGACGGATTTGACCTGACCCCTTTGTCGTCAGCAATTGCCCCTTATAAGACAAACATTTCCACTACAATATATCAGTATCTTGCATACGTTCAATATCAGAAGAAGTGCTCGTAAACTTTATTCTCAATTAGAGAAATCTTATTATAAATGTAGGTGTGCCATTTAAATCGTTAAATCGTTAAAATGTTAAATCACTCTGTAATGTTGCTACTAATTTTGGCAATTTATTTCATATAAAATTTTGCTGCGTATTTATCGTATTCATATATTATTTATATTAATTTATTAGATTATAATTAATTGTAGTTTTCTTATCAACAGTACCATGGCCCGCATTTTGAATGGAAAACTCCTTTCGGTTGAAATCCAGAACGAGTTGAGACAGAGTATCGCTGATTGGATACGTCTTGGTCACAGAGTACCATCTATCCGTTGCATCTTGGTCGGTAATGATCCAGCAAGTCACACTTATGTCAATAATAAAATATTAGCAGCAAAAAATGTTGGCATCGAAGCTGAAGTGATTCTTCACGACAGTTCAATTACTGAAGAACAACTGATTAGTGAAATACAAAAATTAAATCAAGATAGTAATGTTGATGGTATCCTAGTACAATTACCAATTCCGGATACAATGGATGAAAGAAAAGTGTGCAATACTATAGCTCCTGAGAAAGATGTCGACGGGTTTCATATTATAAATGTTGGAACCTTATGTGTTGATATGCCGACTATTGTTCCCGCTACTGCGTTGGCTGTCGTTGAAATGTTAAAAAGGTATGTTCAGAATATCTTTAACTTACATAACAAAAGAGTAATGAAATGATGAGAAATAATGATGAGAATATCATCATGAAAGCTACCAGCTTAATGTAATATCAGCTTAATATAATCAATGAATCGAAAACAATATTGCCGTTTCTCTAAGATTTTAATAATTTTCAGGTTCAACATAAGCACACTAGGACGTAACGTAGTGGTAGTTGGCCGATCTAAAAACGTAGGCATGCCCATAGCAATGATGTTGCATAGTGATAAGAATCATGAGAGCAGATTGGGTATGGACGCCACTGTAACGATCTGCCATAGGTACACTGCAAAGGAGAAATTGGACTTGTACTGCAAAAATGCTGACATTATTATTAGCGCCACTGGTTAGTTTTATTTTCTGTTCATAAAGTCTTTTCAAATCGATATTAGATTTTAATTGCATTTTTACTTGTCTACTTTTTTAACATTTGTAATAATCTCTCCTTCATGTAATATTTTTACTTCAATACAAGAATTTTCTCATAAATTTCTTAGCCGCCTTATTAATGAATTGTGAGAAACCACTTAAAGATAAATGTTTGTGTTCAAATATTGCATGTTGAGTCGAATAATGATTTTATGTTTGCAGGAGTACCATCACTTATCAAGGGAAATATGGTGAAGCCAGGAGCTACAGTTATTGACATAGGCATTACTAAGATAACTGATTACAATGGAAGGTCTAGATTAGTTGGAGATGTTGACTATGAAGGTGAGTGTTACTACGTTTGTTTTTGGCTTATAATATCTTCCGATTGACATGAAATTTTCATCTATTTCAATTGTATTTTATTTAAGAGTAATACGAATTTTATCATGAAGGCACTTTTTCATTTATTACCTGATCAGATTCTAATGCTTTAGTAATTTTAACACAAAATTAGGTTGTATTTCTGGGAGTATTTTTAATTGCATGGTTCTTAATTACTAGTAAATACGTTGGTTGGCTGCTAATTATGTTTTTTTTCACCCCAACAGAAGTTAGTAAAGTAGCGGGTGCTATAACTCCAGTACCTGGCGGTGTTGGTCCCATGACAGTTGCCATGCTGATGCACAACACTTTCCAAGCGGCCAAATATCTACGAGATAAGTCATCTAGCGTACAAATATTGCAGTAAATAAGTTAAAAAATATTTGCAAACTACATATTTATATATATAGTTATAGGAAATAGTTTATTTTTATATTCATTATTTCTTACAATCTACTACTGTGCTACGATTTATGTGACTAGAGGACCGAGACAGGCTGTGATGTATAATTCAGTAGATATAAATTAGAATCAAAATGAAGGATTGATAGAATTTGTTTTTAAATATTTAAGTAGGAACTTACTTTTAAATGCGCGTAGTTAAAGGATTGGGAATTTCGAACTCGATTAATAACTGCAACTTTTTTATTTGAAGTTCAAGTAATAATGGGAAGTATGGAAGGTTAACAGTAAAGTATTGACTTCTCAAACTGTAAAGTATTGACTTGTCACATTACGTGTAGCTCTCGGATCTTAAAAAGATATCTAACATGATTTTTTTTCTTCTCGGTTAATTCCCACACTACGCACATTATCTTCAAGTATAGCAGGTTTTTGTTCCTAATAGATAATTATTTAGGCGTATATTTATGAGATATAAGTCACTGAAGTACCTGAAAAGAATCACGAAAAATGTGACTATTGTGCTTTCAAAAAGTACCAAAAATAATTAGATTTACTTAAGTATTTTTTTAAATTTTATATTTAAATGTCCTTGTCTTTATTTAAATTAGGTAAGCACCTATGTATTTATTAGAGGATATGTTGCGAATAATATTTATTACTAAAAATCTATTGATATCATTGTTTGAATGTGTTTAGAATAAAATTTTCTTGAATATGTACTTATTGAGTAATTCTCAAGTCAAAGTTTCGTCATTAGAATTTGAGTAAATACTAATGCCATAGCGGGGAAAAATAATTAAATACAATAGTTCAGCTACTGCTGCTATAAATAGTAAATTACTAGAAGTAAAAAAACCTCTTAAATTCTTTCTTCTTCATGTAAGTATGCTCTAAAATATATATTAATAGATAGTATAATTAGTTGAATTTGTAATAATTAATGTAGGAATAATTATGTATAAATATCGATAATCGTATAATTTGTGAATTGTTTTTTTTTTGTAGTACCTACATGGTTAATTCAGATTGTTTTTTTTTTTATAAAGTTTCGTAAAATATTGTATTTTAGTTTACATGTAAGTACCTGTATAATAATGTGCATGAATTAACCAGCATCTACCTATAAGGTACATACTTTAATTGTTTTACTTCTTAATGTTTTTTTTTTTATGGGATAGGAGGGCAAACGAGCAGGCGTGTCACCTGATGGTAAGCAACCAACGCCGCCCATGGACACCAGCAACACATATAGTGTTACTGTTGCGTTGCCGACTTTTAAGGAATAGGGGAGAGGAAAGGATGGGGAAGGAGGGAATGGGCCTCCGGGTACCTCTCTCACCGAACGAAACGCGGCATGAGCCACTTTACGACGGTCTTCTGAGAGGTCGTGGTATTTCACCGGTCGAGCCGGCCCATTCATGCAGCGAACTGCTTGGCTCTACCACTGTAATGTTGTTCCTGTTACTATGTAACTCTATAAATAAGTTATTAAAATTTTTGAATCGTACGTGTACACGTGATTTTATTTTCTCTAAAATACCTACTCGATCGCTTGTTTTAATATTTACAAAAAAACAATGTGTATGCAATAAAACAAAAGTTGTTTTATTGCATACACATTGATTTTAAAAAAATGTCTCTTCGAGTTCTAGAATTTTCTTCAGTTATGTATATATATATTTACGATGAATAAAAATCACAAAAAGATATTGTTCAAATATTCCAAGAAGCAGGATTCAGACTAAAGGCTGAGTAATTTAGATTACGTAGGTGAGATTTTTACACAAAAGGGACCCTTTTATTGTTAAAATATATGATAATTCTAAAAAGTACTGTTAACTATCTACTTATCTATAATAAATTCGTTGAAGATCGCATTTTATTTGTGACATTCAATTTACATGTTAGTGTATGATAAAAGTTATTGAAGATAAATTTTATTGTACAATTTAAGGGCACTATCCAATTTTTTGAAAGGACCCTATTGAAAGTTAATGGTCTGTGATATATTGTAAATGTGTACCATTAGTTTCCTTGCTGAGGGATTTGAAACGTCGACCTTCAAGCTATCAGCAGATATTGAAAAAAATCTGTTGGAGACTATGACCCTTCTAGTCAATACTGACCATTCATAAATTTTATAAAAAATAAAATAGTTTTTTTTTATTTCATATAATTATACATAATAATCAATTTAGTACACAAATACAATTTAGTCTCGGTAGTCCAGTGGTCGAGCACCCCGCTTCTGAATCATGAAGTCGTGGATTCGTATCCCGGATCACACCAATGACTCTTTGAAATTCTTTTCGGAAGTTATGTTATTGATTTAAAATAAGTTTTAAGTTCATAACTTGTATATTTGTCATATGAATTTGTATGTATTTTTTATTATTAGGTACATATATTAATGATTAGGCAATTACGCCGCCCAAGAGAACAATGCCATCCTATCTCTACCTATAGGTGTCGTAAGAGGCGACCAGGACTTTTTACCTGATACAAATCATATATCATCATAAAAGTCGCGATAGCCTAGTGGTCAATCAGCTTCTACTTCTAGTTCAGAGGTCACAGCAAAGAATTCCAGGATGTTATTTATTAGTGATAAATACCGATAACAGAATCTCGGTGGATATAAAGCAATATGTGATCATTATTTCATTTATGATCAAAAAATCAATCCGTCCTGTCAATGCACAACTTGATGACTGAACGGCTTGTTCCCTTGGCGTTGCGGAGAGAGCTCTATGCATCATGTACTGCCTATACCACGGGGAGTGCTCTGAGGAATGGTTCGGACTTATACCACCTGCTGACTTTCGCAATCGCCCAACTCGCCAGTGTTTCCATCCGCATCGTCTTAATGGTTGGCGATTAACGTCAATGCGATTCAGCCGTCACTACTTGCCACGCACTGCTCATATATGGATCCAGCTGCCAGCAACGCCCGGACCGCTACGACCTAGGAATCTTCAAGAAACTAGCATATTCCTATCTTAAAGGCCGGTAACGCTGATGTGACGCCCCTGGTATTGCAGAGGTCCATGGGCGGCGGTAGTCGATTTCCATCAGGTGACCCGCACGCTCGTTTGCCCCTTTTTACAATAAAAAAACTAGCCACACCTTCTAGTATTATGGGTGTGAAGTTACAAATTTGTTTGAATTGCATACGTACATACTCCTTGCGGGGTAGGCAGAGAAAAAAAGGCGTCCTAAGCCACGATTCTTACACAACTTACTCGTTTCTTCATTCATAGCTCTTGCTATATACTCTCGTCTATTTCTAAGACTTGACATCACCTTCCGCAAGAACACGTTCAATTTGGCCATGGGAAGTGAAAATAATGTAACATTCTACTACCTTGCGGGATAGGCGGAGAGAACAGAGCGCCATAAGGCACGATTCTTACACGCCTCACTCGCTTCGTTGACTTTCATAAATAACTCTTTTCATACACGCGCGTATTTTTGAGCCTTTTTGAGGCTCCTAACATCACCTTCCTCCAGAACACGTTCTATTTGGTAAGCATGAAGGTTTGTTTGGAGTCTGCGTGTTTTTATATGTATTTACAGAAGTGCAAGTGCTCGTGTACTCTACAAAGATCTTGCAAAGAGGCTGATCGAAGCCTCTCGCGACCAGAGGGCTGATCTATTCTTAGCACAGAGGATTAGCATTGCCATTCAACGTGGCAATGCGGCCAGTCTTCTGGGCACGCTGCCAGTAGACCGAGATGCGGAGAAATTTGATTTCAGGTAGTTTTTTAATTGTATATATTGTAAATAATGTGACTAATGTACTTCTTACTATTGTAAATATCGTACTGTTTTTACAGAAGAAAAGTATTATATAGTCACTATATACTATTTCAATAATCACATTCTTATATTGTAGGTATATAGAGTGGTAGAGCCACGCTTGTTGCATGAATGGGCCTTCTCGGCCCGTGAATTACCACGACCGCTCAGAATATAGGCGTTAAGTGGTTCCTGCTGCGTTTCACTCGGTGAGAGAAGTATCCGAAGGCTCAACCCCTTCCCGTCTCCTCTCCCCATCCCACTTCACTATCTCACCAACATTCCCAAGGAGGGTTGACTTCAGTCAGGCGGCCGGTCATAAAACACACAGCCAAATCTTTTAACAACCTGGATAGTTCAAAAGGACTTAAAGTGGGTCAAGGGCAGGAAAATAATGATGAAGACAAATTCTTAAATCTAATTTCACCATCAAATTAATGTTTCACCCCGGCAATTGTTTATAATTACGCTACCTACGCGTAGGTAGGTAGGTAGAGAATGTGGTTATACGGATTCCCACAACATTTCGTTGAAATTCGAGGGTGAACAGGTTCCGGGTCTCGTTGCTTACAACAAAGGTTCATTAATCATGTACGTACACGGTGTATCTTTGTGTTAATATATAAAGGTGAATCGTGTTCACGTTTTCTTGGGATATTATGATGGGTTATTGTTGTGTGAAACTCAACCCTTTCTTGCCAAAAATTAAGGCGGAAACATATTTACGTCTCGTGGGGTGTTGTGACGCGCCAGAAGCATACCGATTCCACACATTGCTAGAACGCGTGGCGACACGACGTGACATGCAAGAATGTCCATTAGTGTCCGACCGCAGCTTCGGCTTCGGCCACCTTCGGCCAAAAATCCATCTTCGGCGAGATCTTCGGCTTCGGCCGGATTCTGGGCCGAAGCCCAAGGTCCCGCCGAAGGTCCGAGAACGGTCAGAATTAAACGAACTGTTACGAAAGAGTGAGTGCAATACAATATCATATCATAATAATATTATATTGGACACAATACACGCAGCGCCCTCTAGTTCCAAGCTAAGTTACTAAATGTTTGTGTTATGGTAACTAGATATCAGATATTAATACATATGAATTTTCTTCTATAAATACATACTTATAATAATACATATAAAAACACCCAGACGCCATGCAAATATTCATGCTTCATAAATATTTGTACTCGGGTAGAGATCGAACCCACCGACCTCGATTCCGCAGTCGGTTCTTTTATCAATGCACCACGAGGCCCGTCAGAGGTAAGATGTAAGACGTAAGGTGTCAGACGTAAATTGACATAAAATGACCCTCGTCGTGTTTCGTTCTCTATGAGAGGTTTCCAGGGATTATATAGACATAAAATAACTTCACGCTTTTTTTTACCCTAAGATGTAGGGCAGTGGCTATTAATCCTCGTCTCGCCGTTATGTTTACGTCCCAAATGAAATAGGTGATGAACCTATTGCCATACCGGGCAAAAAGATTTCAATCATCGATATTTATCACTTTCGAAAATCATTTTGAAAATTCATTAGTGTGAGCCAGGATTCGAACTCGCGACTTCTTGATTCAGAAGCGGGGTGCGCAAATACTGGACCACCGAGACAAAATTATGTAGACTTGTCTGTATATAAGGTACCCTGCTTATATTATAGTCATTCAAAAAAACTTTATTTTCAAAGAAATTCATTCATATTATTAAATACATTATACTTGTGTTATTTATCTTGGGTGGGAATCAAACCTTTGAACTCCGGGTCTCATTCATGTAGTCATTGCAATTGCTCGTGTAATATTCGAGAGAAGCAAATAAAAAACAAGTTTAATTCATTGTTTATTTTTAATCAAATTTGGCTCAACAATTATTATTATTGAAAAACAAATTAATATATGTAAATACATTTCGAGGAACGCTCACAGCTTCCGATTATAATAAGGTATATTATAGAGATTTAACAATTCTTCACAATATAACTGTTTATCTTATTTTCATAATATTGAGGAACTGGAAGGAGATCTAATTTTTACGGCCATATTTATGAAGAACAATTTTATAAAAAAAAAGTGTATTTTTTCAGAATTATTTTTATATTTTTAAGTCTTTTTATATCTTTCGTTTTGTGAAATTCTTAATAGAAACCATTACAATTTTTTTTAAAACAAACAAAGGTAAGAAAAAATAACTTTCAAAAATATAATTTTAAATTACAATTAATTATTTCGTATGGCAAACCAGGAAGCACCGTTTAATCGATTTGAATTAATATCGAGTTCATTAATGAATTCTTGAATTAGCACACAATATTTATTTATTATTGATATAACAATTAATTCAAATATTTAATTATTAATAATATTCATGTCAATAAATATTAATATTTGTATTTTACAAATCTACAATATACCTTCTTAAATTTAATTTAATTCTACGTATAATACTCAGTGATCCTTACAATCTAAATGTCTTTTGCTAAATAAATATAATTTATACCTTCACGCCTTTAAAGCCGAAGGTAAGAGCAGCATTTTTTCGTACATGTCAAATTGGTCCCATAGTGCATTACATAATGTTTTATGAGAAATAATTCCTTGGGTACTCGCAAAAATTCTCCCTAAACTAATAGACTATCCAGCATTAATTTTTCATATATTCCAACGGAATTTAGAGATTCACTATCTACCATTTTGGTAGAAACTTAATTTTTAAAATTAAGTAGCAACACATTTTTGGAGAAAAAAAACAATCTAATTTTAATATGATTATTTCATTCCTAATTTGTCAACGTAAATAAGGTACGACACCGATAAAGCGTATGGACTTGGATATGCCACCACAGACTTTTAAATGCGGTTGTCCAAAGCATGGAACCGGCCACGATTCACTTCGACCCAATTTAATAAGTAACCAAGACATGACAGAATCAAGATACTTGAGTATTTCGTCCGTTCCACCTGACTACCCAAAGAATGGGTTAATTTCCTGCTATGGATATTTTGGGCTAATCTAAAAAATAATGGATGTTATCAAGTAGGAGTTCATGCACGCATGAATGGCAAATATAGTTTTTTTTTTCAATCGTTTTTTTTCTGAATCTGTTTTCATTTATCCTTCCCCTATTTCTACCGGAGATAGAGGAGTTCAACAATTCCTCATAAAATGCAGATATTTTTTTTGATGTTTTCTATTCTTGCTCAATTAGTTTGGATGTAACTAACTAACTATATTTTTACTAATGCAGGTTTAACATAAATAAAAAATTTTGAACATATTCAAAGTCCAGACAAAAAATAAGTTGGGGCACGTTATTATCTAAATTAATAATAATGGAACAAAATGAAAAAACAAATACAAGGCTAAATATTTACTGCAAGACCTTGAGGCTGGAAGACTTGTCTCTCAGGTTCTGGGCCGCTTGGAAAGTGTTGTGCATCAGCATAGCTACGGTCATAGGTCCTACACCACCAGGTACTGGGGTTATAGCTCCGGCTACTTTGCTTACCTCTGTTAGAAGAAAACAAATATTCTTTACTGTGGCAGCTGATAAGACGTTACTTTAAGAATACTATGACCTAGTATGTATTTCAAAGTCGAGAACTCTTCTATATGAATGAATGAAACTTATTAAGTACCATTAAATAAAATTAATACCATAGAGCTGAAATTTACCACCTCAATTATTCAGTAAGCAGTACAGTACATCCACATTTTTTTGTTAAGACTGCAAACAAGTTGCCTATTTGAAGTATTAACAAAAGAAAAATACTTTTTAGTATAAACAATAAAAGAATTGAGGTGAAGTTTCATCTCTATTCACCCTTTTATCCCAAGTCACCCCCATTTGACGGTACCACAACTCAGAATATTGATGATAATTAAACTGATGCTGTGTTCCATTTGATTCATGTGTGATCAAAATTTACCAGAGGGGGTTCAATCCTCATCCCTTCTTTTCCTATCCGTGTTGCCAGTGTCCTTGGGTAGAGCTAGTCAAGGCAAATTATGATAAATAATATAGTTTGCCTTCGAACCCATATAAAGTAGTATACAAGTAAAAGCTAATTTATATATACTAACCTTCATAATCTACATCACCCACTAATCTGGACTTTCCATTAGCATCTGTGACTTTTGTGATGCCAATATCAATAACCGTGGCACCAGGTTTCACCATGTGACCCTTAATCAGTGATGGTACACCTGCACAATAGAAATAAAATTTATTCAACAGTTCTTTCAAGAAGTTCCTGTAAAGATTTAGATTAAGATCAAGATACCATTGTAAGATTTCTAAGGACTGATGGCACTCACTTCTTCTCAATCTACCTGCCACCTACTTAACTAAAAGGGCTATGGCTTAATAGATATACAATACATAAGTAAGATTTGTTAGCATGTAAAGACTAAGAACTATTCGTAAGAACAAACAGGAACATAAAACTTCTAAAGAAAAATGTTGGTTTGATTTTTAGTAACTGTATTTTTTCTTTACAAATTATGCTGATAAATATACAATAATAAAGTTAACAAAATATTGTACTGACCCGTAGCAGTTATAATAATGTCAGCATTTTGACAATAGAACTCCAACTTCTCCTTCGGTGTGTATCGGTGACATATTGTTACAGTTGCGTCCATTCCTAATCTGCTTTCATGATTTTTATCGCTGTGTAACATCATTGCGATAGGCATGCCAACGTTTTTTGATCTACCAACCACAACAGCATTGCGACCAAACGTCTCTATGTTGAATCTAAAAATATTTAAAAAATTAAAATCTTTTTCTTTACATATTATATATATTTAAATTAAATTATGATTTAAAATTATATCTCAGACATGTATATTAAAACAAACAATCAATTTGAACAACATTAGAAACTGCACCTGTTTGGCCAACCATATCCTAACTATAAAAAATTGTGTGGTTTTATGAAACCACCGTAAAAGTGAAACTTTTACAATGCCATCTAGTATTTGTTAATAGGGTTTCATAAATGTTTTTTATTTTACGTGGTCACGACAATAATTCCTAGATGGCGCTACTAGGTTGCTACTATTGATGATTCTGCCGTAATATCGTATTATATCCATAGATGTCGCCCGAATCGACAAGTATTCCAGCTACGGCACTAGGGATAACGCGACACCTATTAAACGTTAACAACATTACAACAAAGGATCTTTACAAAACAAAACGATATTTTTTCCTCCAGTAAATATGATATTTCGATTTATTATGAAAATGTGACAAATACATATATAAAGAGCACTATCTTATCTTATATCTTTAAACGAGCAATTCTTGTATATATATAAAATTGGAATCTCGGAATCGGCTCCAACGATTTTCATGAAATTTCTATTCCAGCAGATGGCGTTGTTAACTAACACGAAGTCAATGTGTGTTTGCTTTGCTTTTATTACAGTTTATCACTGCAAAAAATTAAGTATATGTTTCTAATATAATATGTTAGTACATAGTATATATTAGTATATATTTATTATTCTGTCGGTAAGATCGAAAAATATTATTGATATTTCATTATTTTATTAGTATGTAATTCGTACTTAAATATAATTTTCAAATAGTATGTAATTCGTACTTAAATATAATTTTCAAAAAACACAATTTATAAAAACACAATTTATAAATAATATAATTTTTTTTTTCACCGCCTGCAATACGTACGTACGTATATGTATGTATGTAAAAAACAAACAAACAAACAAACCCGATCCTAGAAAATGTGTCGAAATTGGTAAAGAGGACGGTAATTAGACGATTATACATACGGCCCTCGTGGTGCATCGGTAAACCGCACTACCGATAACACAAGGTCGGGGCGGGTTCGATCCCTCGTCTGGGGGTTTTTTTCTACATGTTTTTACGGTATTTATTTACAAAAATAAAGTGTATATTTGGGTAATTAATTGATATAAATAAACGATAATAGTCGTGAAAGGCGCTCTGACGAGCGCCTTCACGTCACCGTCACGCGACATGCAACACGCAGACGAAAAAGTTTGAGACGATGTAATAAAAGTTTCACTTTAAAAATATGTTAAATATTGTAAAATTTAATTCTATATTAAACCAGAATTAGGAAAATAGTAACAATATTCACCTTTTCAGCATCTCAATAACAGCTAACGCAGTAGCGGGAACAATTGTTGGCATATCGACACATAATCTGCCAACATTCAGAATGTGGAATCCATCTACATCCTTCTCAGGAATGATCATGTTACAGACTTTTCTTTCATCCATCGTCTCTGGTATTGGCAATTGTACTAAAATTCCATCAACGTTACTATCCTGGTTTAATCTATTGATTTCATTTATCAATTCTGATTCAGTAATAGTGCTGTCATGTAAAATCACTTCCGCATCAATTCCAACATTTCTGGCTGCCAGGATTTTATTGTTGACATAAGTGTGACTCGCTGGGTCATTACCAACCAAGATGCACCGAATAGATGGCGCTCTATGGTCTTTACTCCAGATGGCAATTTTCTCTTTTAACTCATTCTGGATTTCAGCTGCGAGGGCTTTTCCATTCAGGATACGGGCCATGGCACTGTTGAAGAGATTTAATATTAAGTATAGATAAGTGTTAAAAATAATTTTAAGAGGAAAATTAAATACTTTTAATAATCAAGATAAATAAGCAACATAACAGTTATAGCAATAACAAAAATCTATGAAAAGCCCCAAATTAATTTATAACTAAATGTATTTAGAAGAACACTGAAGAATCACACACAGAAATGCCAATATGAGGAAATATTTTTTTTTAATTTATAAATAAAGTCAATAACAAATAAATTAATAGATTATTATTATAGGTGAACATTTTTGAAAACAAGCAACTAAAATATAAAGTGTATATAAATACAAATGATAAGTATCACAACACAATTTTTTTGGTAAATATTTTACCTGCCCGCACCCAGAGAATCAAAAAATGCATGGCTTCTCATCTTGACTGTCTGTTGTATACTGAATACATTGAGACGGAGGAATCGTCTCATCGCCTACTGTTGACGTACATAGGGCATTAGGTCAAAACGGGCAGACAACTATATTCATTACTATAGATAAAGAATAAAGTAATTCTATCACATTGGATATATACAAGTTTAACTGGTTTCTTTTAGTTTCAAAATGTATCACCATAGGTTAAAAAGTTCATACAATATCATCTCCAATTAGGTGAGAACTAGTTTTAACTAAATTATTGTAACATTATGCAGCATTTGTTTACAGTAATGTATGTTAAAATACAAATTTAATATCTTTATAGTGTGTGCCAATGGATCTGTTACTAGGGGAATAATTAATCAACAATTTTAATGAGTTGGGATAAAACTTATACAACATGATCCTATAGAGTGTTAATATTTGATTGTAATTATTTTTAAGAATTCATACTTCATAGGTCAAATTAATGTATGGACACCAGAACCAACTAACAGAAAATTTATAGAAAGCACATGTCTAGCTATGTAAAAAATTCTATCATGTAGAAAAAATACATGCTTACTTAATTTTTTAGGTTAATTTGAACACGTTGTCGGAATATCCTAATAGTAAGTAGCATATTACTGGCAAGATGAGGAGCACTTGTTTACAAAACAGTGATATTGAATAGATCATAACTTCCTCCCTTCAACTACTATGTGAATAAAGATTTTTCCAGTAATTGTGGGCATTTCCGGTATGTCACTTCAGAAATACGAAGAACATCCTTTTAATAGTAGTGTAACGAAGAATAAAGAGAAGATATTGTGTACTCACACTGTATATTTCTTTCACTAAAATGCAACAACAAAATATAATTCAAAGAAAGATAAATTGAACACCACGTTAGCTGCTGCAGAGTCAATGAACAACACGAGTCTTTAGCGATCTTCGCAAACTAAATTGTTTTTCAACAGCAACTTTCGAACACAATAGGACGTTCCAACAGGTACGATTTACGATCAACAAACGCAACAAGATACAAGAAAGAAACAAGGTTGAAAATAGTTCGTATGAATTTTGAAGTCAGCTGTCACTTGTCATAAGGCTTTGACTTTTGTGAATTCAATTTGAAGTTTGAAGACACGTGTAGGTCGAATTCATTAGCAATGTACTTATAATTCAACGTACTCATGTCAAATTACATAAATTGGAATCTTCTCTATTTACAGAATCAGATACTTAAAAGTCTAAAAACACTTTTTTCCAGATTTGGAATCGTTCAAGTAATGTATTTGTAAGCGTCTATATCTTAGAAAACATTTTAAAATCATTTAATGTAGATCTTACTTGTTATTTAAATTAACCGACCACATATCAAGAATAGTTTTAATATCTAATTACCGACCTATCTACCATACCTATCTACAATATACGATAATAGAGAGAGAGAAGCGAGAATATTCGATAGATAGAGTGATAGAAGCGGTAGGTAACAACATACCTGTACCTGCCTACCTGCTTGAATTATAGTGGGCAGGTACAGGCCCGTCTGTAATTATTAATCTTCAATAAATATTTTTATTACGTAATCATTAAATGACTCACAAATAAGAAACCTAAAATATCATTCATACTAATTTTACTTTCTTTTTTGTTTCTGATTTGTACAAGAGGAAAGGATATTCGTACTGTTGGTTTTAAATAATATTGAAGAAGATGATGATCACGTGCATTTATAATAAAGAAAAAAAACTCTGTGCATTATTACGTTTTTTTTATGTGATATAAGGGCAAACGAGCAAGCCTGTTGGTAAGTGACCAGCGCCGCCCATGAACACCTGCAACACATATAGTGCTACAGTTGCGTTGCTGACCTTTAAGGGAATAGGATAGGAAAAGATGGGGAAGGGGGCTTGGCGTCTGGGTACTGTAACAAGCTCGGACTATCGAGTCTCTTATATATATATAGGGTTCATCTCTCAGCTCCTCAATTTATTGAATATAAGGTATGCTGCATTGAGATCCTCCTCTTAAATGTTAATGTAACTTATCAGGTTAATCTGATATAGGGGTATTACAAGCTCAGTGCATGTGTGTTAAATAAATAGTCAGATAAATTAAATCATAGATATATTATTCATGTTATTAAATTAATCAGAGCACTACTTAAATTGAAAGAATACATGCCCATAAAATTTGGTTTGACGTGTTGCTCCGCATCACTCCTTCGTTGCGCTGCCCTCGGCTCCACGTCCACATCAATTCATTAACTTTACTTTTGATTAAACGATTAATATTTTAATACTCGAACTCAATCAGTATATGCGCGGCGTCGCGATGCTAATTTTGCTATTTCATTCGAGTTGCAATTATAAACTGACCTTTCTAATTTTCTGACATATTAATATTACATTATTCAAAAATGTTTTCTTAAAAATTCAAAAATATAAATTTAGAAATGTGCAAAAGAGTTTATATTTAACAATACCAAAGAGTTCGCTCGCATCATCCTCACATTATCCCCCCCTTATTAAAGCCTAGATTATAGCTGTTAAGCGTTTAATCATGGCCAACAAAATACAATTACCAATGAGGATGATGCCCCTACAGACTTAACGATGCCCTACCTATTGTGGGGGTTGTCCTATGCCAGCCACTCAAGATGTGGAATTTACTCAAGCAGTATATCAACCTCCTTGAATAAATTTTGCCAAGCAAAACCCACGAAAAGCTTGACACTGGGAAAACTCCTAACAATACAATGTTTGGGTCCTGACCCCTACACAAACAATATTACATATTTTTTTATTTACCTCATCTAACTCTACCTACCCGACCTAGCATTTGACGAATCCATTGTCACTGAAACATATAAACAAGCTGCATAAACTGTTCAAGGAATACACAATATGTCCTGTAAAATCACACAAAATATTATACAAGTTATCTTTGAGAAACTGAAAAAATCACAAAATATTAACTATAATAAATCATTGAATATACACTTTAAAAGAAATTAAATTAATCAAATAACAATATATGATAATCGAATATCATAGTAACATCAGATCCCAATATATCAATTAATCAATTTAAGATATTATTATCAATAAATTTTATTTCAATATATTAAATTAATTCATTTAAGTTAAATTAAGTACAGTGTAGCACCTTCAAAAATTAATTATACCATTCCTATCACATCAATTAATATAATGAACATATGTTTCATTATACCAACCTATTCCTCCCATATTCCAACATAACTTCACACCACCATTCATGTATCATTGATACGAGGATTGAATCTACTATGGATTCATAACTCCCCCAAACCATATGTCAAACCAATATCATACCAAATACCATTATTAACTATTCATAACCATATTACATACCATAACCATACCACTTGCTACACACTCCATCCTATAAGATAAATCATTTTATGTTAAATATGCTTTTTCAATATATCTATATAAAAATAATAAACAAAGTAAAATTCTACTTCAATCTTCTAATACTACCATTAACTAACTAACAACTACTAACTAATAGATCTACTAACTAAGTGGCATCCTAGTTTTATAAATTTTAACCCTATTCCTATGAATGGGACGCGTTATCCTATTTGATCCTATCTTCCTTAATACCAAATTATTGTGTGGCAAAGTCTGGATAACAGCATATGGTCCTACATACACCTTCCTTAACTTATCTGAATAACCACTCCTCCTTTTATATGAGTGTAATAATACTTGATCTCCAACGTTGATTACTTTTGGAGAAGTCTTCTTGTCAAACTGATTCTTCTGTTTTCCTTGAGCTCTCGCCATATTCCTTCTCACTATATTTTTCAAACGCCTCATATAATCCATCCGCTCCATCTGGTTCCTTACTGGTACATGTCCTGTCAGATGTAAAGAATTATCCAATGGGATTTTTGGACTCCTTGCTAAAAAAATTTCAAATGGACTAACTCTTGTGGAATGTTGCCTTGAGATATTGTATGCATGACTAACTTCACTCACCATCCTATCCCAGTTCTCTTGCTCTTCAGAATCATATTTTGCTAACATATTCGTCAAACTCTTAATAGCGACCTCAGATAAACCATTAGACATGGGATGACTTAGACTACTGAATATATGTCTAATTCCCAACTCGTTCAATCTTGTATTGAAACTCCTGGAACGAAAAACTGATGCTCGATCTGTCACAATTTCTTCTAAACCTCCATATGTTCTAATAATTTTCTCTAAAATAAAATTTATAATATTAGCTGAAGTACAAGACCTAATCGCCTTGGCAATAATAAATCTTGAAAATGATTCCACAGCAACCACCACATATCTGTTATTCCTACTTGTTCTTCTCAATGGTCCTAAAACATCAATATGATACCGAAGTCCTAATTCTTTTGGTTGAATCGATTCTAATAACTCCTTACTTGTATTCTCCTTCCTCCTCTGGCATATATCACAACTTTTAATGTACTCATCAATCTTCTTTCTGGCATCTGGATAGTAAAATCTTTCCTGAAATTTTCCTAGACACTTATACAATCCTAAATGACCACCTGTTTCCTTCTTATCATGCAATTCTTCCAAGACTTCATATAAGAGAGATTTAGGTAGAACTAACCTGTCTATCTCCCTCTCCATGTATCTCCTTTTATGAATAAGTTTACCATCCTGAATAGAAAAACCTTTAAATCTATTTACTTGTCTATTTCTTAATCTATCAAATATTCTGCAACAAAATTCATCATGCTCCTGTTCTAATAATAATCTATCTAAAGTCAAAGCATATAATACCAAATTATCTTCAAAATCTTTTTCCTCCTTCTCACATAGTGGATTTCTTGATAAAAAATCTGCTATCACGTTCTCTTTACCTTTACAGTGTGCAATTTCAAAATCAAACTCCTGTAACGCAATGGCCCATCTAGCTAATTTTCCATTTTGATTCCTATTAGTAGATAACCAACATAGAGCTTTATGATCTGTTGCTACTTGAATCTTCTTTCCCCATATGAAATGCTTGAAATAATTTAAAGACCATATTAAACCAAGACACTCTCTCTCTGTAGCTGCATAATTAATCTCTGCTGCCGATAATTTCCTTGAGGCAAACATCACTGGTAACAACTCCTTATCAGTTTTACCTTGCATGAGAGTTGCTCCTAAACAAGTTGAACTTGCATCTGTATAAATTCTAGTTATTAAATCTTCCTCATCTGAAAAATATTTTAAAATAGGTGGATTCTTGATCTTCTCTAACAGCACAGATAAAGCTTCATCTTGTCTGTCCGTCCACTTAAATCTTCTTCCTTTTCTTAGCAAATCTGTCAATGGCAAGGCAATCTTTGCAAAGTTTGGAATAAATTTCCTATAATAAGATAGAAATCCTAATATAGATCTCAGACTCTTCATGTCTTTTGGTTTATTTACTGATTCTATCTTACTGACCTTAGTCTTATCAGGTAGAATTCCTTGTTTTGAAATAACATGTCCTAATATATTCAACTCCTGAAATCCAAATGAACACTTTGACGGTTTCAATGTCAAATTAACCTCCTGTAACCTATCTAATACCTTAGTCAACACTTCACATAAACCATTGAAAGTTTTATGATACAACACTAAATTATCTACATAAATAAGAACTCCTTTACCTACTAAATCTCTAAATACTACATCCATTGTCTTTTGAAAAAAAGATTGGCTATTTCGCAAACCGAATGGCAAAACATTCCATTGATAAACACCTCTATGACAAATAAACGCAGTCTTGTGCCTCTCACTCTCCTGAACACCTAATTGAAAATAGCCAGAATTTAAATCTAACTCACAAAAATACTCTGCTCCCTTCAACTTCTGTAAAATATCATCCACCCTAGGTATTGGATATCTCACCTCCTTCGTCTTCTTATTCAACTTCCTATAATCAACACAAAATCTCCACGTATTATCTTCCTTTTTCACTAACACAACAGGACTAGCATAACTACTAAACGACTCACTAATTACACCCATACTTAACATATCATCAATCTGTTCATCAATTATACTCGCTTGTGCAGCTGACACTCTATACGGCTGTTGAAAAACTGGAACATCATCTGTCAAATCTACACTAATTGGAACAATACTACATCTGCCCAATTGATTTTTCTGAAATGCGAAACACCTTTCATATCCCATTAAAATCCTATTTAACTTACTCTTCTCTTGTACACATAACTTTTCATCCAATTTAAATTGAAAAGATGCTAAACTGTCACAACTGTCATACGGATCCTCCCGCAAAATTTTTGTTGCAAACAGGTTATAAACGTCCTTTGGGACATTTTTCAATTTGATAGATTGGGACTCATTCCAATACCTAACTAACCTATTACTAATTACAACACTCCTATTACGAAAATTAATCTGTACACCTAAATCTGAAAGACAGTTAACACCAAGAATTATCGTCTCTACCGAATCACATACGACAAAATCACCCATATACTCTTCCTCCGCAATCTTGATCTTGATTTTTTTTAAATGTCCATGTATTTCTCTTCCATCGACTGCTCTCATGATAGTAGCCGATTTAAATTCATCCATCTTCCCTCTTCGCTGCTTGAAAATGTGACCGGGGAATACAGATAACTCCGCTCCTGTGTCTATTAAAGCTGTATAAGATTCGTTGTCTATTTCTATTTGCAATGTTGGACAACCTATATTCCCGGTACCGTTTAATTGTCATTGATTCCTAGGGCGCAAATTATATCCATTACCAGCACCTCTAGTTTCTCCATTCTGTGGTATGTTTTGTCTTCTCATCATAGACATTTCACCACTATTGTTATTCCTGTTGTCTATTTGTGCTCTTCTCCGCCAATGAAATTGATTATCTTGAACAAATTTTCTTTCTTCATTATTTTCTTTATTCATTTGTTGATGTTGAAAATATTTTCGTTCTTCATTTTTTTCTTTATTCATTTGTTGATGATTTTGACATTTCCTTTTTTCGTCCAGGTTTTTATTCATATGTTTTACCAAAATGGATATATCCTCAATGCTTTTATATACGCATTTCTCTAATTTGTTTTTCCATGTGTATGTCAAACTCTCCTCAAATTTTCGAATTATCACCTTTTCATCTACAATACTCGCTGTTTTGGCCAATACTAGCAATCTTAGCCAGAATTCTTCTGGACCTTCTTCCTCTCTCATCCTTAATGCGAAGAATTTTTCCAGATCGGTTTTACTATCACATTTGCTAATGATAAATTTCTTTACTTCTTCATAGTTTCTTTCATTCCCGACAAACTCTAGGAAGAATATATTTTGCAGCTTTTCTGGTAATAAGTGTTTTAGAATGGCACACTTATTTTTATCCTCAACTGCATTTAAAATAAAATACAAATCTAATTGTTCTACTGCTTTCTCTGGATAGTTCCAGTCTAGTCTAGTTATATTACAGATGCTCTCCATTATTAATATTCAATAGGGCACAAAATATATACATAAATTATACATTTAACACATGCATTCAGATCATAAGGGCGCCTCCACCAATGTAACAAGCTCGGACTATCGAGTCTCTTATATATATATAGGGTTCATCTCTCAGCTCCTCAATTTATTGAATATAAGGTATGCTGCATTGAGATCCTCCTCTTAAATGTTAATGTAACTTATCAGGTTAATCTGATATAGGGGTATTACAAGCTCAGTGCATGTGTGTTAAATAAATAGTCAGATAAATTAAATCATAGATATATTATTCATGTTATTAAATTAATCAGAGCACTACTTAAATTGAAAGAATACATGCCCATAAAATTTGGTTTGACGTGTTGCTCCGCATCACTCCTTCGTTGCGCTGCCCTCGGCTCCACGTCCACATCAATTCATTAACTTTACTTTTGATTAAACGATTAATATTTTAATACTCGAACTCAATCAGTATATGCGCGGCGTCGCGATGCTAATTTTGCTATTTCATTCGAGTTGCAATTATAAACTGACCTTTCTAATTTTCTGACATATTAATATTACATTATTCAAAAATGTTTTCTTAAAAATTCAAAAATATAAATTTAGAAATGTGCAAAAGAGTTTATATTTAACAATACCAAAGAGTTCGCTCGCATCATCCTCACATTACCTCTCTCATCGAACGAAACGCGGCATGAACCACTTTAGAACGATCTTCTGAGAGGTCGTGGTATTTCACCGGTCGAGCCGACCCATTCGCGTAGCAAATTTCTTGGCTCTAGCATTGTCTTTGTAAACAAAATTATATTTTTAACAAGTTGACCCGGCGAACTTCGTTCCGCATCAAAAGAAATAAATTAGTAATATTTGGTTCTTAAAAAGTTCAATTTGTGCTATTTATCGGCACGCGTTTTGGCGCGCAAACGCAACTGCTATGTACCTCTATGTTAATACTGTAATATCTTCGTAAATATTAGATTAAATTACATGCTGTAAATGGCTATATTAATCTATATTAAAAGCACAATCTATTTAAGACACTTAATTGGATGAAAATTAATGCTATAATGTTTAAAATTGCTTCGTAAATAAGTCATTATTTCTCGTAAAAAGTAACAAAATAATAATAGTCATTGTGGGTTATCCCTAAGACATAGACATATGCTCTCGCGGACTTTTTTATAGACCTTTTAAAGGTGTATAATAATGTAGTACACTGTTTTGATTTATCACTTAGGGTTCAGGCAGCGTTTTCGATTAAAGTTTTAAATCTTGAAAATTGACATTTTTTTCACTACACTATTCATAAATTATAGATCAAAACCACCCCGTTGACACCCTCTAACTATTAAAAAAACCGCATCAAAATCCGTTGCGTAGTTTTAAAGATTTAAGCATACAAAGGGACATAGGGACAGAGAAAGCGACTTTGTTTTATACTATGTAGTGATAACGTTTCGCAATTATTGGAGTCGATGGCCAAGCGGTTCAGTAATCCGACCTCTGATTGCATGATTCTGGTCCTTTTTGGGAAATGCCGAGGGCGTGGTAATATGTTAAGTCTGAAATCTGTTGGTCTTGTACCGCATGTATCCCAGTTGAATTATATTATGCTTTTTATGGTACCTATGGTATAATACCCATGGTACGTTACCAACATCAGTTCATGAAAACATATTATTATTTATTTACCTTGTCAACGGAATCAGGCGTCAATGCCAGCAGTTAAAAATAATTTATCAGTGATATCAATTGACGTGAAAGAAATTTTTGGAATAACATATGTATGTACCTACTCATAAAAACAGACTTATTTACTTAATAATGTTTTTTTTTTCTTACAAATGACGCGTTTTGTTATCAACGTTATGTTTTTTTTTTCCTTACTGTTGACGGCAAAGAATACTTATCGCGATGTTCTGTTACTAACGGCAATTTTATTGTAATTATAATTAATAAATTAAGTCTCGGTGGTCCAGTGGACGAGTACAGTGACACGGCTTTTGATCCAGGGGTCCGGGTTCGAATCCTGACATTGGGTCACACCAATGACATCTCGAAATTGTTTTTCGGCAGTTAAATGTGATACGTGAAATATTGATGACTGACTGAAAACTTTGTAACCCGGTATGGCAATCGGTTCGCCACCTATACCATCGGGGACGTAAACATAACGGCGAGACGAGGCTTAACAACCGCTGCCTACACCTTCGTATAGAAAAATGCGTGAAGATATGTTATAATTACATCAATAATTTACTCATCCGATACAGTGTTGGTAAATTTGATCTGTATTTGCAGATTGGAACCCCATATTATTATCATAAATATTTGTAACTCGTCCTACTAGAGTAGGAACCTACCCCTGTGCCTTAATCACCTTTCTTCTTTCTTTTTCCTTGTTCCCGCACACATTCTTACATTTTGTTAGATGATTGTCTTTTATTTTCTATAGTATAGAAGGCAAAAGAGTGTCATCTGATGGTAATCACACAACGCCGCCCATGGACCTGCATCACAGATAGTATAAAATAGCATGGGAAGCGGTTGAAAGTGAGATGAGTAGGGGAGATGGGAAGGGCTCGGGTTGCAGATAACTCATACACCGAGCGAAAAGCGGTATAATACTATAATAATCTGAGGCGTGGTGGTAATTTCACCGGTCGAGCTGGCCCATTCATGCAGTGATTTGCTTGGCTCTACCAATATACGATAATAGGATATAATATATACCAAGTAAATCAAATGAACTTTTGAGAGTATAAATAGGGTACAACTTATATTTCTTTTTTTTTTTCATATTTTTCATGGATAGGTCAAGGTTCAAATTATTTAATTCAAGTATTTCATTTGAATGATTCATAAGCCTAGTTATATCAAACAACAAATAATTATGTTAACTTGACACAAGTTCAATAAAAGAAAAAAAAACCGATAACTCAAAATTAAATGGAAATATATAAATAAGGATATATATATATATAGGTAATTGGTAACACTGTCGAATCGAATTTATATTTCCATGATTATTTTAATTCTGACAATAAACATATTCGCAATCGTAGATTCTTTTTATTTGGAAATATCTACGTAATAGTAGGTATTTTGGTCAATAACATAAAAAAAATACTTGTGTTACTGTGTCCATTTCATAAACATCATTTGTAAGCAATAACAATGTAAAAAAAACGAATGATAGATAAAAATACGATCGATATTTGTAATGAAACATAATTGAGAATTATTTTCTGCCCGTAGCTTGACCCACGAAGTTTAGATAAACAGGAGTCCGAACGGTATTTTTCCATAGGTAGGTACTATAGGTAATCTATACCGTTCTTGTTACTTAGTTCTCTTTTCTGTCACTGGCTGTGCAATAATTTAGGACGTACGATTATGTATGTACTTATTACTTATTATTATTACTTCACGCAAAACGCGTCGAAAATTTGCAAAGTGAAATTTCATAAACCTCGAAATTTTTCCTGATTACATTTCGAGTTTTCCAATTAGAGCATTAAAGCGCATTATGCGGCATAATGCCTAACTTGAATGTTCCAACTACAGCATCGCTACGCACAATCGGACTCAAAAGTAGTGCTTTCGCGTGCGTGCCACACAACATTATCAACTCATTGAAAGAAAATAACCAACTGATTTTTCTTTATGTTGGCATTGATCAAAATATTTTAAATAAATATTCTTTATTAAATAAAATATTTGTTGAAAAAAAATTTCGTTGTAGTTTTTTGGAAATAGTCAAAGTTAATTCAACCTGTTATAAATAAAAGTAATATAAATATTGATGAAGGTACCAGCATAGACTTTATTATATTTCACATGTAATGTGAACACTGAAATTAGCGCACTCTACTGGCGCATTTTAACACCAATTCTCGTTTCAATTAGGCTTCAGTATAATTCGGCATTGTGCAGCACTGAGCTGCATAATGCTCTGTTATTAGAAAACTAGGATTATCTCGCGTTTAATACTAAACAGAGGTCCCAACAGCAACAAAACTTACAACTCGCGTAAGGATATAAACAAGCACGATTAAAAATAGCGCTCTCTACCGGCGAAAATTGTTTCCCCTAAACGAATATCTAAAAAAAGAAATAACTATCAAATCTTATTAATATTTAAATAAATATATGTATGGACCATGTATTTATATTTAAAGGTACTTATTTAGTACATTTATTCCTAAATATCTTATTTCATACTAATTACTTAGTTTAAAGGTATATGAGTTAGGTACAAAAAATAAGTTCAGTGACATCTACGTATCAGTTAAACTGGCCCGATATTTTGCAGCCAGTTCAATTACGAATTAATAGGCAGTATGGCTTTTAGGCTTTAGCCTGTCCGAAATGGGCGAATGGAAAAATAAATCATTTACAATTTAAATCTTCACAAATACTGCCCAATCCAATTCAATCAATTTACGACATATTTTATTATTTTTATCAAACTAGTCGATAAAAGTACACACGTAGTGTTATTGAATGATGCAAGAACGCCGACGACCTCATTATCTGTTGTTTTATCAATCCCCAAGGGGTCTGTTAATAGGTAATTTTGCTATTTTTAACTTTAGCAATTATTTTATCAGTGTGGCGAGTAAGGTTATCAGCAAACATGGACACACCACAATTTCATCATTGTGGTAAAAATTGTTATAAGTGGTAGGCCTAAAAATAAGGTAATCATAAATAACTTCACGCCAAGTTCTTTGCGGGGTAGGCAGTGAGAATAGAGCGCACTAAAACACGATTTTTTACATACTGAACCCGCTTCTTTGATTTTCATACGATCTTGTCTTACATGCTTGTCGATTTTTATGGCTCTTAACATTACCTTCCATGATAATTACAGATACATATAACCTAGAAATATCTACCATAATCAGAAACATTTGGCATAATTAGAAAAAAAATATAAATTTTGCACAAGCTCAATTAAATGGTTTTGGAGCAATTTTGTTAGGCAATGGTAATCGACATGTATCACACAAATGTTCCTAAATGTCATATAATGTTCACATATTCTAAATCAGAAGTCAAAATGCTTCCATTTCTAAAGCACAAGTTAATATGAACCATCTTTAACGATCCTCTATGCACAAACAGTGGTAGAGCCAAGCAGTTCGCTGCATGAATGGGCCGGCTCGACCGGTGAAATACCACGACCTCTCAGAAGACCGACGTAAAGTGGCTCATGCCACGTTTCGCTCGGTGAGAGACGTACCTGGAGGTCCACCCCCCTTCCTCATCCTTACCTATCCTATTGCTCTTAAAGGTCGACAACGCAACAGCAGCACTATGTGACATGTGTTGTTGGTGTCCATGGGCGGCGCAGGTTGCTTACCATCAGGTGACACGCTTGCTCGTTTGCCCTCCTATCCCAAAAAAAACAAATACCCATAAAAAAACAATGGAACACAATAGTAATAGTCAAATAGGCGAAATTCATGTAAAACTTTCCACATTGCCCTCGAGTCTACACTAATAATTTACGGGCTGTATATATGTGTAACCAGGGTGTGACTCAGTACCGGAATAGCCACAATTGCAGTGAATGTAAGTCAACAGTTTTTATGTTTATTTGCGACGTAAAAAAATATAACTTGACGTCCGACTTATAGTGTTTTCGTATCACGCGCGCGTGGCGTGTTACGTAGGCGTGCGACAGGGGTCAATCTTAGGTCCCGTTGTATACGTAAGCTTTATTAATAGCACGATATTCGTATAAGTGAAAATATTTATTTTTTACCTTTTTATTTATAAATAGTTTCCAACCGCATATTTGCCCCCGTAAGTAAAACAAAGTAAACTCTTACATTTCCATATTGGAAGCCTCAAAAATCGACGCGCGTGCATGAAAAGAGTTATGAGGGTCAACGAAGCGAACGAGGTGTGTAAGAATCGTGCTTTATGGCGCTCTGTTCTCTCTGCCGGGGTAGGCAGAGATTTGGCAAGGGATTTGGCGTGAAGTTATGTATGTAAGTAGATCTAAGTACGTAGGTACTATTTGTTTGAGAAAACATGATTGTTGATTGTTAATTAGTATAAACTAACCCGTGACAGCCAGCAGTCTAGTTTATACTAACATAAATAGTTTAAACAAGTATATTACAAAGCATATGGTATCATGAGAAGATATTAATTAAGGTTAATTGATGTCACAGGAAAATTTATTATATTCTAATCTAATAGTAAAATAATAATTTAATCGGTTACAATAAGATATTAATTACAAATAGTCTCGGTGGTCCAACGGTCGAGCACTCCGCTTCTGAATCAAGAGGTCGCGGGTTCAAATCCTGGCTAACACCAATGGCTTTTCGTTGTACGTGTTTGCTTATCTACACTAATATTATAAAGAGGAAAGATTTGTATTTTTGTATGTAACGAGTAAACTCAAAAAGTACTGGACCGATTTTAATAATTCCTTTTTTTTTATAAAGCTACATTATCACTGAGTAACATAGGCTATGTGTAATCATCGTCGTCATCGACATTTTGTTTGTACGCGAGTAACACCGTGAGGCAGGAAGCTACATACAATATAGCGGTACGAAGTTTGCGCGGTCTGCTCGTAGATTATAAACTATTCAACTGATTTTAATGCAGTCTTCAGAAATATAATTATTGATAAGAGAAGAAGTTTGATTAAACCGGGGTTTTTATGGTACAGACTGGAGAGTTGTTTTATTTAATGAGTATAAAATACTGCACTACGTGATTCACCATGTCCGCTAGTTGTTAATAAACGCAGTTAAGCGTAGTACCTACAATTTCCTGTACAGAGATTTTCAGTGAGATTGGCAGTTTGAGATCAGTTTTTTGTTTTATTTTTCAAAATATTTTTCTGGCAAATAAATACAAAGCTACTTTTCGAGCACACGGCTTCTGATCCAGAGGTCCGGGTTCGATTCCAGACACTGGCTCACACCAATGACTTTTCGAAATTGTTTTCGGAAGTTAAGTATGTGTGATAATTATCGTTGACTGAAAAACTTTGTGCCCGGTATGGCAATAGGTTCGCCACCTATTCCATTTGGGACGTAAACATAACGGCGAGACGATGCTTAACAGCCGCTGCCCATACCTTCGGGTAACAAAAGGCGTGAAGTTATGTTATGTTATGTGTTATGTTACTTTTCATACGAGCTGATGCAGTGATTAGTCTTTAATGTCTATAGAATATAATGCTGAAATAAACATATTCTGAAGGTCTGATTTTTTTGTCTGGTTCTGAAGAAGAACACGACAAGGAAGCTTAATTAGAATTCATGACGCTCATATGAACTCGAGGGTGTGTACATGACGCAGAGTTCATGAGATAACAGCTACGACCGTCTTTGTTGATAATGGATGAATTGAGTAGTACGTTCTTAGTAAATAACGTAGTTATATGCAATAAAAACATATTATTTCACATAGTATTCAATAGAGCTGATAATGTATTTACGGACTCCATTGTGTTTGCTGTTTTGTGAAGACTAAACATACCTACAAAACTACAAAAATAATCCAATACCATTGTTTGTAATAATATAACTTTTAATGTTGGTGGATTATTTACATGTTAGAACCAAGCAGCTCGCTGCATGAATGGGCCGGCTCGACCGGTGAAATACCACGACCTCTCAGAAGATTGACGTAATATGGCTCATGCCGCGTTTCGTTCGGTGGGAGAGGTACCCGGAAGCCCGCTCGTTTGCCCTCATATCCCATAAAAAAATAAAAAAAATAACTGCACGCCCTTTTCTACCAGTGTGTAGGCAGCGACATCTACTCCTTGACTCTTTGACTTTTTATTTCCCACGTGGAATAGGTGGCAGAACCACCGGCACACAGTTGTCAATCATCGATATTAATCATGCATAACTTGGGTAAATAATTCCAAAAAGTCATTCGTGTGCTTTGATCCCGGGACTTGATTCAGAAGCTGTAAATACTGAGGTGATAATTATGTGCCCGCTGTATGGTATTAGGTTCCCCCAAAGTCAAAGTCAAAGTACAAAAGTATTTAAAATCAAAATAAAGATGTTAAAGATACTTAAACACGAGCCCTTGAGGAAAGTGCCTCCGTGGAACATGAAAACACGGACGCAATTGCCACGAGCGGCCCGATTCCGAGTGTACGGGCTATCATTAGAAGAATTGGGCAAGAAACTCATGTGCTAAATACTCTTTTCAAAACCATTTAAAATTGATACAATAGCATTGATATCGCTACTGAAAACATAGCGTGCTCGTGCATATAAGGTGTAGCAGCCAGAACACTCGACCATCACAGTTATGACCCAACCAATTTAAAATCATCGTCCTACAAGTTAATGAGAGAAATTATATGATATTAGTCGAGCACAATTGACCAGTTATTCCATTTGGGACGTGAAAAATCGAATGTCGCTGCCCCACATTTGGGTGAGAAAGGTGTGATTTTTAAATAACTTGATCTTCTTCCACTTTCTACCCAATAAAGTAAGCAGCAACTGTAAAAAAAAAACAAGAATACTCAGAATAAAATTGATGACTAAAACCTTTGTGCCTGGTATGGCAAAAGATTCGCCTCCTTTTCAATTTGGGACGGCTAGACGAGGCTTAACACCCGCTGCCTATACCTTCGGGTAGAAAAAGGCGTGAAAATATGTTACGTTACTCAGAATGCATTAAGTTCTATTTACAAATTAATTCAATATCGATAATTACAACTGGAAAATTGTCGTTACACACAATTAGCTAAATGATTTTCATAGTTAAAACTGGGTATTTATTTTAATTAAAAGATTATTTTGATTAAAATTCACCGTTAATGATATTATTTACTGGGATTAGTTTTGTTTGTACATAAAATGCTTTGAAATTATTCAATCTCACAGATTGTTATTAAATTTATTAATTTACAATAGGTGATTTGACTTCTAAATATAACTGATTTTAACAACCTCACGCCTTTTCCACATTAAAAGTGTAGGCAGCTTACTAATAACTTCCGTAATGAATTTCCGATACTTATTCCAGAACTTCCCAGCTACTGAGACGATGAAAATAGCTGTTTATTTATAATCACCGTCTCCGTTTACACGGAACGTTATTGGTACTTTCCAACAGATGCTGATCTAGGACTAATGCCAAGATAGTTGCTAAAAAGACGTCTTGTCTGTTATAGTAACCTATAGTATCGGCTGCAACACAAAGGGCTCGCTCTTAACACAGTTCATTTGATGAACATTCTGTGAACAACATAGTTTTGAAAAAAAAAAATAGATATGTAGACGCCATGTTTGGGGCCTTCCTCGAAAAATAATAAGGTTCCAAGGGTCATTTTTTTAAATTGGCGACTGGAAACTTTGACATAATTATAATTGATACAAATAGTTCATTCTGTTAAGAGTTAGCTACTCGTGCCTACGTTTTTCTGTCATTCCGAAGAACTTCTACCCGAACGTTTAAGCAGTGGCTGTAAAACTAAATATATTTGAAAAGCTTGAGAACATACAAAAGAACGTTTTGAAATTCTTTAAAAATGTAAATTTCCCACACATTATGGATTTTTCGTATTTCTGACAAATCGATAAACCTTAGCTCGGTTCAAAACCACAGCTTTATTTTTATTAAAATATCTGAAAACATGTATATCGTCACCAGAGAAACTACGCGGTCAAGTCTGCGAGAGAGAGAGAGAAGCACACAGAGAGAACTAGTGCCTAGATAATATTACCGTATTCATGTAATATTAACAGGCCTCAATGCGGATACGGAATAAGCATCGTGTACATGACGCATTTGATTAAGAGGCCAATTATATATTCACCAAATCCATTCATAATTCAATATCTGAGGACCCTTTAAAATAGTACCTTCAAATCAAATATTCAATATGTACCATTGTCAATACAACTAGGAGGTATATATTATCTGTGGAGAAATTAAATATTGACAGTCACATGTCAAAAGAATTGTGCCTATTGTTATACGCAAGAAGTCGTCCTTTAATCTTTAGGGTCATAGTCGCCAATAACGAAAGAAGAAGAAGTCGTCCTGTCTACCATTACAATCACTGGCAAAACCTGATTGACGATAAATGAAATCAAAGTCTTCTTTATAATTGATGAGGGCATCATACTGTAACTGAACAAGTCTCCTAATACCGCTCAAGCCTTCATAATACCAATCAAGCTCTTTCAGTCACCGTCATTGGCAAGATCGTATGTCTGAGGATAGGGGCAATACCTGCAAAACAAGAAGAAGAAGTCGTCCTGTCGTTATCCAGAATTATAGAAACAGTCGTCCAGAAGTCCTGTATTTTTATTATCCATGGTTATGCGAAACATCTGGAGGAAATTATTGAGTCACTTGATTCTTTCTGCTCACTACACAGGAGACTTGGATAAATAAATTTCAAAGTCAAAGTCAAGAAAGTTTATTTTCATTGGTCTTCACAGAAATTGTCATCAAATACAAAGATTTAACTTATTGATTTCAATGACATATTTACAGACGAGCGCCTTAGGAAAGTTCCTCGTAGAAACAAGAAAAAAGGGACGCAATCGTCACAAGCGGCCCGATTCCGAGTGTATGGATTATCATGAGATGAACCCAGCAAGAAATGCATATGCCAAAATCTGTGTTCAGTTCAAACCATTTATAATAAATAACAATAATATTCAAATGCGGAACGGATGCAAGGATAATGGTCGATGATGTAGTGCTGGAACAGGTGAATGAAATTGTATATCTTGGATGCGCTTTTAGCAGGGATGGAAGGTACACCGCGGATGTAGAAAGAAGAGTGGCGTTATAAAATAGCGTAAATGGACCGTTGGACAGATTCCTGGGCGTAAAAGACATTAGTATTGAGATAACCTAACGCTAACTTATGGAAGCGAGAGTTGGGTATGACAGAGTTTGCATGAAAGTAGGATAAACACGGTAGAAATGAGGGCACTGCGCAAAATCTGCGGAGTGACTCACGCTGACTGCGTCGAAAACAAGTTTGTAAGGAAGAAAGTTGGATTGTAAGAGTGTCCTTGTAAAAGTAAGAAAGGGCATGCTCTGATGGTTTGGACATGTAGAAAGAATAGATGATGCAAGATTGACGAAGCAGATATACAATGTAATAGCGGAGGGATCTAGGAGTCGAGAACGGCCAAGATGACCAAATAGAACGTGTTCTGCAGGAAGGTGATGTTAGGATCCTTAAAAATCTATGTGCGTGCATGAAAACAGTTGAAGAAGTCAACGAAGCCAGCGAGGCGTATAAGAATCGTGTCTTATGGCACTCTGTTCTCCCTGCCTACCCTGCAAGGCATTTGGCGTGAAAATATGTATGTATACATAGTACAGAACAGTAGTTTCCGGTTTTCATATATTTGTTTAAAGATTTTAAACTAGGCCACTGATTTTAAAACCATTTTTAGCACTTCATTGGAGAAAAGGGTTTTAATATATCTGGATTATTATAGTAGAGCCTAGAAAATTAAAGGTTTAATTAATTCAGAACATATTAAGTTGGTACGTAAGCGTAGTTAATCGTAGTTCCTACAATTTCCTGCTCAGAAATTTGGAGTTAGATTGCCAATTCGTAGCCAACTTTCCAGGCAGAATGTTATTTTTTTGCAACTAAAATCAAAACTCTTTTCACACGAGCTTATACAAAAAATAGTCGATTACGTCTATAGAAAAGGACATATTTATTCAGAAAGTCTATTTTTTTTTATCTGATTCTGAAAAAGAACACGAAAACAATCATCATAGGAAAGCATGACGCTCATATAAACTTTGATTTCAAATTTTATCACAATGTATTCGCCATCATCAATCACATAACAATGAATTGCAAACAAGCAAGAAATCTGAAAAATATCTAATAGATATATATTTGTACGACTTACGCATTAGATTTTGGAGGTTCCATTATAGAGTGAGAAGTCACAAGTTTGCGTCACAAGTACTTGTAAATTATAATTGCGTGCTTATTTATAAGAAACCTAGCGTAGTTATCTATTGTGGTTTAATAAAAATATAAGTTGTGATCAATCACTTCCGTTCTCAATGGTTTGAGGTGGCACTATTGATGATATTATATAGAACCATATATATATATAGAACTAGGTAGAACATGCGACAAATGCATTGATAATGTGTTGATAAGATGCCTTTGATACTTTATCGGTCGTTTCGGTGGTTTGAAGGTCGACCACGCTGGTTCTGAATCAATAATAATTGGGATCGAATTTTGGATGACAAGTTATTTGTGATATGTTTAATTGACGGGCCTCGTAGTGCCTTGGTAAAAGTACCGAGTGTGGAATCAAAAGTTCCGAGTGCAAATGTGATAAGCATGAATGTCTGTATGGAGTCTGGGTGTTTTTTTTTATATATTAAAATTTGTATTTACGATAGAAAATTATATGTGCCCATAACGTAAGCGTTTTGTTGCTTATCTTGAAACTAGAGTGTGCAGTGTGTATTGTGTCCAAAATGTTTTTATTATAATAATTAATCTCAACATTGTACTCGGTGTATAGCAATGGGTTCTGCCACCAATTTGAGATGTAAGAATTTAGAGAGTTTGTATTTACAAATCATTACATAGTATAAAACAAAGTCGCTTTCCATTTTCTCTCCCCTTAAATGCTTAGATCTTTGAAACTACGCAATGGATGTGTTTTTTTTTAATAGATACCTATAGGGTGTCAAAAGGGTGGTTTTTTATACATAATTTATGTATAATGCAGTAAAGAAAAAGTGATTGTTTTGGAGATTTAACACTTTAATTGTGAACGCTGTAAAACTTACTTTCGATGCGGAGCAAAGTTCGCCGGGTCAGCTAGAATAGTATACATGTGTTTCATTATACTTAATTAAGAAATTCATACGCACAAATACTTAACTATATCGCATCATTGGCTTCATGACTCAGAAACCTATTTCTGATTCATTAGTCGCGAGTTCCTATCCGGATTGTACGCAAGTGGTACATGCATTTCAGTTCGATGCATAAATAGGCCGGCGGAATTTCGGCGTAAAGTTTAACAGTGGTAGAGCCAAGCAGTTGGCTGCATGAATGGGCCGGCTCGACCGGTGAAATACCATGACTTCTCAGAAGATAGACGTAAAGTAGCTCATGCCGCGTTTCGTTCGGTGAGAGAGGTACCCGGAGGCCCACCCCCTTCCCCATACCTTCCTATCCTACTCCCTTAAAGATCGGCAACGCAACTGTAGCACTATGTGTGTTGCAGGTGTCCATGGGCGGCGCTGGTCACTTAACAGCAGGTGACATGCCTGTTCGTTTGCCCTCCTATTCCATTAAAAAAGTGGCACCAACTGCTCGTATGTGGATGACATGTGACCAGATTGCTTTATAGAGGCATAATTGTTGCTGCAAGCAATCTTAGGCAACGTTGTGAATATGATTGCATTGAATAAAAGGCTTGTGTGAATTTTAATTTTGTTTATTGCATTTAAATTTCTGACTAGCTTAGGTTAATATATAATAATCTTGACAATAATATACAGTCTGCAAAATATTTCCATAAAGATACTAATAGATTGGACACCAGCTGCAGCTGTATGTACCTTTTGCCAGACGATATTACACCTATTTGTAAGAACCATCCTTGGCACCTGGAGACAATATCTGAAATAGTTATGTATAGAGGTAGAAGATAGCCAAGTACTTTTTGGTTGGATATGTGCAGTATTGTATTGACTTACATGCAATATGCAAATTAATAAGACAATGTCATAACAGTGTCTTAATATACGCTTGGATTTCTTACTGCGTTTATATAGAATACTAGTTGACCCTGTTGAACTTTGTTCCGCATCAAAAGTAGTACAGAAGTAAACTTTGGACTATCTATCTATTAAAAGAAACCGCATTAAAATCCGCTGCGTACTTTCAAAGATATAAGCATATAAGGGGACAGACAGCGGAAAGCGATAATGATGATATACGACCATCATATTATAAAAACTACTGTACTTTAAACATCTCCTTCAAAATAAAATTTTCATTGGTGTATCAACAAAACCCCTATATCGTAAAATAATGGGATTATTTTACCATACGAGTGTAATTTGGTTCCTAAAGAAAATTAGTGATCTCGAATATTACGTACTTTGCCAATTTTAATGAGATTTTTACAATTTTATAATGCTTCACCTGTACGGATAGATTTTTTTTTATGGGATAGGAGGGCAAACGAGCAGGCGTGTCACCTGATGGTAAGCAACCAACGCCACCCATGGACACCAGAACACATATAGTGTTACTGTTGCGTTGCCAACCTTTAAGGGATAGGGGATAGGAAAGGATGGGGAAAGGGGATGGGCCTCCGGGTTCTCTCACTGAACGAAACGCGGCATGAGCCACTTTAAGTCGGTCTTCTGAGAGGTCGTGGTATTTCACCGGTCGAGCCGGCCCATTCATACAGTGAACTGCTTGGATCAATTTAGTTTTATTAACATTTGACGTCAGTCAGTCTGTTACAAAAGCCACGTAGGAAAAGCTACGGCTAACCTCTTGTAAATAATATAGCGATATAAATTTTAACGTGTCAGCTAATAGCTAATATATATTATGTATTGAAGATTGTACAAAATAAAATATGGCGTGTAATTGGGCTTAAACTTCAAGTCCAGGAACTTTTTTGGTAAGCATAACTAAGACTCCAATTTCTGTAAAAAGTTTCTCGTTACACGACTGAAAAATCAAGTTTACTCTCTCAAAATGTAATACAGCAAAGTCTCATGCCAAGCTGGGCTTGCAACTGCCTGCCTAGCCCAAACTTCGACTCGAAATTTAATTATTTTTTAGACCTGGATATTATTTTTCCATGGCGTAACTCTTGTTTCTTTTTTTTTGGTAAAAGTTCCAACAGTATTAACTCACAAAAAGCAAGTAGCTTTCCTTAAGCGCTCAGCTGGCTAATATTCAATTAAAACTTTTTAATTTCTCTGACAGACTTTTAGGCAATATTTTCTGTTTACGATTCAACCTTTTAAAGAATAAACATTTATAATATAATATAATGCCGGTGTAACTTCGGAGTGGACTTATTGTAGCGGATTGTTTTTGACTTCGAATGTCATTCTTGCAGATTTAATGACTTATTGTTTGTCAGAGTTGAAATATTTGATATTTTTATTTTGATTAATCATTAGAGTTATTTAGTTGCTCTGGTTTGTATAAAATTTAATTCTAAGACATTATAGAACAATCATATAGAGCAGCACCTATTGCCAATATCTTTAAAATATTTTAAATGAATTCCATTCAATTGTCTATAGCTCATTCGAATACGTCTTGATATTGTCCCAAAATTAAATATGCTTGGGTAAGCGGAATAAGGGTTAGCAACGTGGTAGAATCGCAATGATTATATTTCAAGGTTGTAAATTTTGATGTGTGTGATTCAGCCATCTTGATACTTTATCTCATGGACTATCAAATAGATACACATATATAGATATAAACTACTTAATATATATGATTGATACTTCAGTATTGAACTTGCTCATGATACTTCAGTACTCATCTTATTTTCCTCCATCTAATGAATTTTTAATGTCACACACTTTAAAATCATTAAGCTAATGGGGGCCATCTCAGTTTTTTTCTTACTGAGCGGATATCAGCCCATCAAGCGATTTTTAGGCTGTGTCTTTCATACCTTTTAATCTTTGCATACTTGGTGTGAATGTTTAAATAATGGTCTTATCAGGAAGCTCGAGGGCGCTGAGAGTCTTTGGAGGCTATGTTCTGTGTTTCTCTACGAGATAAAATATGGAGATCCGTTGAGGTAAAGTGGTAATCGACGTAGCCCGTAAAGTGGAGCATGCCAAAGTGGAGGTGGACAGAACTTATGAACATTGACGAACAAGGTAAAAAAAATATGACAATGTTCATGCGCAATATTCGTTCGGTATCTGTACGAATAAATGATCAGCGCTCAATCTTCATTTAAAAATAACGCTTTCATAATTATGTATAGGTATCATTTGTTCACAAACCGCGAACTTTATTTATTTTTCAGTGCCGAGTTAAAGCGTAAATCGTACTCGTTGTAGTTAAATAAAAACAATAAATGTTGTAACAATACATTCATACAATTAAAATAATTAATATCGCTCGCCAATGTATTTACAATTCATAAATATTGGTCAGATATTGTAGTGTGAATATAAAATGAAATGTTTACAGTGCAAAAGCGTTAAGTGAGCTGAATTGTTGAATGGGCCGGCTCGACCGGTGAATGTGATAGTTCACCGGTCGACCTTTCAGGATATCGAAATAAAGTAGCTCATGCCGCGTTTCGCTTGGTTAGAGAGGTATCCGGAGGCCCAACCTTTTACGCACTCCCACTTTCCATCCCACTTCCGACCATTTCCATTTTGAAGGTCGGCAATACTACTGGCAACACTAACTGTGTTACAGGTGTCCCTGGGCTTATCCCCATAACTTCCGAAAATAATTTTGAAAAGTCATTGGTGTCAGAAGCGGGGTGAATCAAATTCGACCATTGGACGAGACTATCATATAAAAAAAACTTACTTAAAAGTCACTACAGTAATCAGAGTTGTTTCCAATTTTACATGAAAAATGCGGGATATATATTCTATTGATTTCTATTGATAACGATAACGATTGATCAACGTTTAAAGGCCTGTATTGCAGCCAATGGAGACCACTTCGAAGCTTTTTATATTTTATATCGTTTTATATTTATGTATTAAAGTAACACGCTGTAAAAGTAATAAATGTTATTTGCAATTAAAAAAAAAATTTTTTTTTGTTACAATATTTATGGCATGACTAAGTATAGCCTTTAAATATAAAGGTAATAAAGGCTATTCTTGTCACATTAAACTTGTAAACACTTTTACCTGTCTCATTCCAGAATAGTCATACTCTAATGCTCGCATTAGAATGACATTATAAATTATTCACACTCCATTTAAACACAAAAACAACAATAGGTAGAAAAAAAAACAAGATTAAATCAAGTACGATATATGTTCTACCATATTTTTAAGTGGCCTCACAAAAATTGCCGGTATTTCGTGGTATTTCCCCACTAAGCTGCTTTTAATGTCATCCGTATTCGTGTGTTGTAAACGCCCGTATAGACCATTGTACGGAACCATTTTACGCGAAAAGAGAACATGCTATATGTTCTTTAACGATAGTTTTGTTTTGATACTATTGTATATATTAGCGGTGATCTAATGGTCGAACTCCCGCTTGTAATACAGAAGACGTGGGTTCGATTCTGGACTCGCACCACTGATTTCTGGGTTTTTTTTTTGATGAATATCGATGACTGATAACTTGGCCGGTGTAATTGCAATAGGTTCGCCACCTATACCATTTAAGATGTATTAAAACTGTTCAGCAAGACGAGGCTTTAACAGCTGCTACCGCCGAACGGGTAGAAAAGGTATTTACAAACATTTTGTAAATAATGTTTTTTTCTTTTTCGGAAATAAAGGCTTTATTATTATTCATATTCATAGTGGTAGAGCCAAGCAGTTCACTGCATGAATGGGCCGGCTCGACCGGTGAAATACCACGACCTCTCAGAAGACCGACGTAAAGTGGCTCATGCCGCGTTTCGTTCGGTGAGAGAGGTACCCAACAGTAACACTATATGTGTTGCTGGTGTCCATGGGCGGCGTTGGTTACTTACCATCAGGTGACACGCCTGCTCGTTTGCCCTCCTATCCCATAAAAAAATATTATTATATAACAGGTATTGCAAAAATATCTACTATATATACTATTATTATTACTATTATTATTACTATACATACTATCGTCGTTATCAATATACTATATCCTCATAGAACCCTAATACTTTTTACAGACATCATCACTAGAACTCAGTAGTGTCCTAATTTTCTTTAAAGTTAGATTAAACATAAGAAAGTTACAACTTCATCACTAAAAAATATTTAGTATTCCATTGGTTTTACTATTTTGGCAGTTGATATTTGTTAAATTGAACCTTCAGCAGCTATGCTATTATTATTTCAAAAAATAATAATATGAGATTATTGCAGTCTGAATATAGAAATAAAGGTGTAATGTCATCAAACAGAATCACTGAGAGCAAAGCAAATGAGGAAAATATCAATTAGGTAGCCATTTTATTTTTTGCACTTTGTCAAGAAAAGCGACAAGATAAGCAAATGCGGTAAACGATTTGAATACAAAGTGGTGAACAAATTAAAGGTCAACAAAGAAGGTAATTCAAAGCGTCTAATGGATATGAGAAGAACAATTTAAAAGAGACTTAATTAACTACCAACTTCATAAAGGAGAAACCTCTTGGGAGTCAAGTAATTAAAAAAAAAGTAATTTAAAAACGCGCGAGTTATCGAACTCGATGAATTAATTTCGTTAGGAAATTGGATCTTGTCTTTTTTCAACTTCTGTCACCCTTGTTTTTGTTCGAGGAAAAAAATATAACGGAAACTTTGTCGACCATGTTTTAATTAATTATAATTATGAAATAAGAAATTTATAAAAACTTGATCGTAAGTTTGAAACTTCTGTATAAATATTTGAATATGATTCTATAATTTTAGCGATAAGCTTTCAGCTATTAGGTTTGGCCGTTTCGCTGGCATGGAGATTCGGCTGCCCCTCTTCTGAATTGACAGTTTCAGGTTCAAATTCAACTAACACACCAGTGACTTTTAAGTATTCGTCCTTCGGTTCGGTAAGGTCGGCACACCGTCTCTTCATTCTCTACTATCATTTTTTATCCCCTACACTCACTTAAATCATATTGATGTCTACTAGTACACAATCCATTTATCTATTTTCCGGTATTCCTGAAATATCCATTCACGTTCAATATTTTTCCTCACTGCCCTCCTTATCCTTTCCTAAAGGCAGTAATGCAAATGTGTGCCTCTTAGTGTTGCAAGTGTGCATGGCCATCCCTATTCATAGATAACCCGCTTAAAACATCCATCTTTAGACATTATATATAAATATAGAATTAAAAAACAACGCTATCCGCTTTTACGGCTTGTTCAAATTAATACGCGACATCCCAACAACATACTGCATAGATAGAGATAGGCCGAATACGAAATTCTATTATTCATTGTCAGAATACAAACTGGTACAAACCGGGTTTTATTTTTTAGAGAATCGACGAGTTTTCGGAATTGTATTTTATATAGAACAATTCTTTATTTCTTTTGATCGTGACTATGTTTGATGTTAAACTGCATCAGTTTGAACAGAATTTTTCGTCAGCACTTCGTTAGTTGATTTACATTTATAATAAAAATAGTTAGTTGCACTTTACAATATAGTTTGTATTTTGTTTTTTTTTTTCTCCATCCAATGAATTTAGCAAATTTTAAATGTTTAACTGCAAAATCGTTCTCCTATTGAGGGCGATCTCGGTCTTTTTCTTCCTGTATGGTTAGCAGCATGTCAAGCGATTTTTAGGCTGTGCCTTTGATACCTTGTAATCTTTGGAGACTGAATGTGTGAATGTTTAAATATTGGTCTTATCAGGAAGCTTGAGGTCGCTAAGCGTCTTTGGAGGCTATGTTCGGTGTTTCTCTACGAGATAAAATATGAAGATCCGTAGACTTACGGGAGTAATCGACATAGCCCGTAAAGTGGACCCCCCCAAGTGGAGGTGGACAGAACTGATGAAAATTGACGATCAAAGTAACAAAAATATAAAAATGTTCCTGCGCAATATTCGTTCGGTATCTGTACGAATAAATGATCAGCGCTCAATATTCATTTAAAAATAACGCTTTCATAACTCTGTACAGGTATCATTTGTTCACAAACCGCGAACTTTATTTATTTTTCAGTGTCGAGTTAAAGCGTATATCGTACTCGTTGTAATTAAATAAAAACAACAAATTAAAATAATTAATATCGCTCGCCATTGTGTTTACAATTCATAAATATTGGTCAGATATTGTAGTGTGAATATAAAATGAAATGTTTACAGTGCAAAAGTGTTAAGTGAGCTGCAATGTTGAATGAGTCGGCTCGACCGGTGAACTACCACGACCTCTCAGGATATCGAAATAAAGTAGCTCATGCCGCGTTTCGCTTGGTTAGAGAGGTATCCGGAGGCCCAACCTCTTACGCACTCCCCTTCCCATCCCACCTCCGACCCATACCATATGCCATTTTGAAGGTCGGTAATACAACTGGTATTACTTATCTGTGTTACATACAGGTGTCCATGGGCGGCGTTAGTTTCCTACCATCAGGTGACATGCTTGTAAATAGGCCTTCCTATCTCATAAAATAAATATGTCCTTGCGTAATTTTTGGAGCCTTAAAAATCGACGAGCGAAAATACGCGAATATGTCAGCTTTGTTATCGATACTATTTCAAATGTCGACTTATGAATATGTGCGTTGAAAAACTGCAATGGTTGCCAAAAAAGCTGTTTGTGTTTAACTTTTAGGTACAGTGGTAGAGCCAAGCAGTTTGCTGCATAAATGGGCCGGCTCGACCGGTGAAATACCACGACCTCTCAGAAGACCGACGTAAAGTGGCTCATGCTGCGTTTCGTTCGGTGAGAGAGGTACCCGGAGGCCCACCCCCCTTCCCCGTCCTTTCCTATCCCCTATCCCTTAAAGGTCGGCAACGCTACAGTAACACTATATGTGTTGCTGGTGTCCATGGGCGGCGTTGATTGCTTACCATCAGGTGACACGCCTGCTCGTTTGCCCTCCTATCCCATAAAAAAGGTGTTTTTCATTGACATTTTTTTTCTATTACATCTTTGTGGAATTTTTGTTACACTTTGTTAAAAGTTTTCCAAAATATAATAATGAATAGAAAACTAGCTACAAAAGGTACTATTGCCTAAACTAAAAGTCGTAAACTGTGCTGTTATTTTGTTAATCCGCAAATTATCTTTAACAATACTTTAGCGGCCATATTATTTTGAAGTTCATTTATATTATAATATATAACTGGTCTTTATAATGAAACAATGTCTTTAAGACAAGACGGCTTGGTGAATGATTTTCCAGTTTCAATAAAGCAAGAAATTATTTTCTTTGATTATTTTATTAAAGTGTGATAGTCTTATTTTCTGATAGTCTCGGTGGTCCAGTGGTACGAGCACACGGCTTCTGATCCAGAGGTCCGGGTTGGAATCCTGACACTGGCTCACACCAATGACTTTTCGAAATTGTTTTCGGAAGTTAAGTGTGATATATATCGATAACGGAAAACTTTGTGCCGGTATGGCAATAGGCTCGCCACCTATTCCATTTGGGACGTAAACATAACGGCGAGACGAGGCTTAACAGCCGCTGCCTACACCTTCGCGTAACAAAAGGCGTAAAGTTATGTTATTTTCTTTCTTCTTCGTGCTCAAAATGGTCCGGTTACAAAAACTGTACCAGACAGTTTTTGTAACCGGACCATTTTGAGCACGATATACTTTTTATAGTTGAATCACGGACTTTTATTTAAGATACTATTATTTGGATTAAAGAAGAATTGAACAGTCACAAACGCGTTCCACTTGTGACATATTCATAAATCAACATAACAACTTCATGCCTTTTTACACCCGAAGGTGTAAGCAGCGGCTGTTAAGCTTTGTCTCGCCGTTATGTGGTCCCAAATGAACAAAGATGGCGAATCTATTGCCATACCGGCCACAAAATTTTTTAGTAATCGATATTTATCACACATAACTTCCGAAAAGAATTTCGAAAAGTCATTGGTGTGAGCCAGAATTTCAACTCACGCCGTTTAGAATCAGATACGGGGTGCTCGACCACTACACGAGATCATTAAAAAAAAGTCTATTTGAAAAAAGTCAGAACAGTAATCAGAGTTTTTTTTTAATTTTATATGAAAAATAACAAAAGCAGGAAATATATACATCCTAAGATATTCTTGTCACAATAAACTTGTAAACACTTTTACCTGTCCCATTTCAGAGTAGTTAGCTTCTAATGCTCGCATTAGAATGACATTATAAATTATTCACACTCCATTTAAACACAAAAACAACAATAGGTAGAAAAAAAAACAAGATTAAATCAAGTACGATGTATGTTATACCATATTTTTAAGTGGCCTCACAAAAATTGCGGGTATTTCGTGGTATTTCCCCACTAAGCTGTTATTAATGTCATCCGTATAGACTATTGTACGGAAACATTTTACAGAACAGAGATTTTTGTTTTGATACTATTATTTAGTCTTGGTGGTCTAATGGTCGATCTCCCCGTTTATAATTCAGAAGTCGTGGGTTCCGTATTCATACCAATGATTACTGGGATTTTTTGATAAATATCGATAGCTGATAACTTGCCGGTGTAATGGCAATAAGTTCCCCATTTGAGACGTATGGTAACGATTCGGCGAGACGAGGCTTTAATAGCCACTGACTCGGTTAGAAAAAGTCGTTAAGTTACATTTACTATTTTAATAATATCTAGTATAAAAGGTATTTAATAAATATCTACTAATTTTACTTCTATGAACTATCAAAATACTAAATTTAACGGCACACTTACTATTTTTATTGATAATGTTAATGATTTAGAGGTTTCCGTAAGAGGTATGGCACAGAGATTTATTTTTTTAAAGAAAATTAGTACACTACTTAGTTCTTCTAGTGATGTTGCCTGTAGAAGATTTCCGGGTTCTATGAGGATATAGTAAATTGTTAACGACGACCTTCAGCAGCTGATTTAGAATTTTAAATTTTGATTTAATTGTTTGGCATTTCAAACCTAGCATACTTTTAGGGAATGAAGGATAACACAATTGTATGACAACATTTTTTGCCTTGGTGTCTGGGCTCAGTAAGAAAAAAAAATCAGATCATGCTGTTTCAAAATTAAGTGAGATAAATGTAGTATGGCTATAGAAATAATAGAGTATGCAGAATTGATGCATCTGATTTGTTACCAAACAGAATTACTGAAAGCAAAGCAAATGAGAAAAATATCAAATAAGTAGCCATTTTATTTATTTCACGTTGTCAAGAAAAGCGGCAAGATAAGCAAATGCGGTAAACGATTTGAATACAAAGTGGTGAACAAATTAAAGGTCAACAAAGAAGGTAATTCAAAGCGTCTAATGGATATGAGAAGAACAATTTAAAAGAGACTTAATTAACTACCAACTTCATAAAGGAGAAACCTCTTGGGAGTCAAGTAATTAAAAAAAAGTAATTTAAAAACGCGCGAGTTATCGAACTCGATGAATTAATTTCGTTAGGAAATTGGATCTGGTCTTTTTTCAACTTCCGTCACCCATGTTTTTGTTCGAGGAAAAAAATATAACGGAAACTTTGTCGACCGTGTTTTAATCTATACTTCTATACTTATATTATAAAGCGGAAGAGTTTGTTTGTTTGTTTGTTTGTTTGTTTGAACGCGCTAATCTCAGAAACCACCAGTCCGATTTAAAAAATTCTTTCAGTGGTATATAGTCCATTTGTCGAGGAAGGCTTTAGGCTATATTATATTTTCAAATCAATTAGGGATCCTTACTATAAGTCCAATAATGTAACCCAAGGTGTAAGAAAATGACACGAAAATAATTCTTACATCGTGAACGCCGCAAAAACTATTGATTTTAGAATAAAACAATGTACTACACTTTTACAGAACATAAATTTGTCTATAAAAAAGTCCGCGATGGCATATGTCTAACTATTGTAGTTATCTCACAATAAGTGTTTTTTGAGTTTTTAAAAATAATTAAATTGATGTCGTTATAAAAATGCTTTATTTTGGACCTTGAATTTAACTTTCCTGAAAATAAATTACTTCAATAAAAAGACAGATTCAACACCTTTCTAGAACTGTTTGAATAATTCAATTCGGACATTTAATTCCAAAGATATCGCAAAATACAAAATGTAACAATTCATTTCATAGGGAAATAATTAGTTACACTGATGATGTATCCGACTCGGACAGCTCGGACCGCGACAGCTAGCAGGTAGATTTTTTTACGTTTGTTTCTTGCTAAAAGGTACCGGTGGTCCAGTTGTCGAGAACCCCACTTCTGTATAAAGTAGTCGCGGGTTCGAGTTCTGGCTCACAGCAATGACTTTTTGAAATTGTTTGCTGAAGTTATGTGTATTTAGATATCGATGACTATAAACTTTGTGCCTGGTATGGCAGTAAGTTCGCCACCATTTGGGATGAAAACATAGTGGCGAAACGAGGTTTAACAGCCGCTGCCTACACCTTCGAGTAGAAAAGGCGTGAAGTTATGTTTTGTTGTTGTTTCACTCTTTGTCATCATATCGCTCAATACTTTAATCAGAATTTAAAATTTAAAAAAGTCTCGGTGGCGCAGTGGGCGAGCGCACGGCCTCTGATCCAGAGGTCCGGGGTTCGATTCCAGACACTGGCTCACACCAATGACTTTTCGAAATTGTTTTCGGAAGTTATGTGTGATAAATATCGATGACTGACAAACTTTGTGCCGGTATGGCAATAGGTTCGCCACCTATTCCATTTGGGACGAAACATAACGGCGAGACGAGGCTTAACAGCCGCTGCCTACACCTTCGGGTAACAAAAGGCGTGAAGTTATGTTATGTTTAAAATTTGTAGTATTTAATAGTATTTTGTGGTATTTTTATTTATAAAAGTTACTAGCTTTTACCCGCGGCTTCGCTCGCATTAAATCCATTAAATAGATATCAAAGATCATTACTATAGAAGTTAACCAATATGATAACTCTGTTTTATTGCTTGGCTGGAATTATTAGGTTTTAAAATTACTAAATGACGTTTAAAAAACTAACAACATTTTTTAAGGTAAAATATATTTCTCTGTAACAAAAATAAATAATTTTGGACTGTAACAATTTTATAAGAGTATGTAGGATATTGTTGTAGACTATTTTATAAGTTTTTCCTTCGGGTTCATAAATATGTAAATTACTTTAAAGAATATGTGTACAAAGTTTCATGATGATCGATTGAGTAGTTATCGCGTGAAAGCACGCAAACAAACTTACATTCACATTTATATATTACTAGCTGACCCGGCAAACGTTGTCTTGCCAAAAAATTAAATTTAAAAAATAGGGGTTGATCGTAGGGGGTTGAAAATTCTCAGACTTACCCGATATGAATACAAAATTTCATGAGAATCGGTCAAGCCGTTTCGAAGGAGTATGGGAAAATTGTGACACGAGAAGTTTATATATTAGAAGTAGGATAGGATAGGAATTAGGTTACATTTTTATTTTAAACGAGCAGGCTTATGATAGTTACAAACGCCGCCCATGGCCACCTCACCACATGCAGTGTTACAGTTGCGTTGCCGGCGCTTACAATGGGATATGGGTGGGGTCGGGAGTGGGTTTCGGTAGGGGAGGGGAAAAGGGATTGGGCCTCCGAACACCTCTCTCAGCGAGTGAAACGCGGCTAAAGCCACTTTTCAGCGATAATCTGAGAGGTCGTGGTATTCCACGGGTCGAGCCGGCCCATTCATGCAGCGAACACTGCGTGACTTTACCACTGACAAGGTGTGACTGATGTGACTGATTTATAATACATTCTAGATATATGTAATAAACTTTACATTTTTAAGATCGTGATATCTTTTAAAATGTAGTAAATTTATTTCGATAAGCGTAATCGCTAGACTGACATCATTTGACTTATAAAAAAAACACTCACTGTGAGTTAGCTACCCTGGTTTGAACATATGGTGGCCCGTTTTTTTCGTTGAAGTCAACAATAGTGACCATATAAAAAAAAATTGTTTATGTTGTATTAAAAAAAACTAAAGGTTGAGCAAAACCTTGGGACAAGTTCATTGCTATATTCATTGTTCATAAGTGGCATTGCTAATAAAGCTTTCTTTGAAGTTGTAAATAATATCAATGTCTTGGTTGTCAGTACGCTAATACATACTAGCTAAGCGAGTGACACGTGTAATAATCGTGCCTTATGGCACTTTGTTCTCTCTGCCTACCCCGCAAGGGATCTGGCCTGAAGTTATGTATGTATCAAGAACTTGAATTGAAATAAATATTAGTGTTAGATAGTCCATTTATGATGAAAGCTTTGGGGTATTAATATGATTGCGGCAATAATCTTTTGAGTGGAAAATGTATAAAATATGGCGGTACGAAGTTCGCGCGGTCTGCTAGTTAATTATAATTATGTAATAAGAAATTTATAAAAACTTGATCGTAAATTTGTAACTTCTGTATAAATATTTGAATATGATTCTAGAATTTTTAGCGATAAGCTTTTAGATTTAGCCGGTTTGGCCGTTTCGCTGGCATGGAGATTCGGCTGCCCCTCTTCTGAATTGACAGTTTCAGGTTCAAATTCAACTAACACACCAGTGACTTTTAAGTTTTCGTCCTTCGTTTAGGCAAAGTCAGCACATCATCCCTTTCAATTCTCTAGTATAACTTTTCATCTCCTACATTCACTAAGGAGCCGTCCGTCGCGTGATGTTTTTTTTTTCATTTTTTGACCCCTCCTCCCTCATGGTGATACGTGGTGATGTTTAAAACGAACCTATCCAACATCACGTTTATTATTAGTACGTACAAAGAATCTTAAAGTTTTTAGAGTATTATTTTTATTTCATCACCAATTTCGCTGGTCAAGTACTCGAGCGGACTGCACCTGAATCAGAAAGTCGTGGGATCGATTCTGGGCTCACACTAATCTATTTTATTCTAATAATGAGGTGGAAAAAATAAATATCATGATTATCTTACTCCACCCCCCTCCCCCCTCGTGATATTTCGTGATTTTTGTTAGACCCCTCCCCCCCTTTATAACCTCGCGTGATTAATGGACGGCCCCTTACGCCATACTGATATACTAGTACGCAATCTATTTTTTTTCTGGTATTCCTGTGCTAAAATATCTATTCACGTTAATTCTCATCACTCGCCTGGTAATGTGTCCATGGGACGCTGATCTACTTCGTCTTTGGCGCACAGTTTGCTACATGATTAAATAGCCCGGTTCCTGTGATGAAAAATCTTGATCTCTCAGAAAATATATCTAAAGTGGTATAAGCTGTGTTTCGTTTGAAAAAAGACTTATCCGAATCCGGCGGCACACCCACTTTTACTTGCTTTCCTTACTGTCTCCTTATCCTTTCTTAAAGGCAGACAATGCAAATGTGTCCCTTTTAGTGTTGCAGATGTGCATGGGCAGCGCTAGTCACAGTTGACCCGCGTAATACCTCCTTTTTAAAACTTTATATTAAACTTTACTTTATTTATATATTTTTATATTTTAAAACTTAGTTTTAAAAAAATCGTTATCCACTTTTTCGGCTTGTTCAAATTAATACGCGACATCCCAACACAATACTGCATAGATAGGTCGAATACGAAATTCTATTATTCATTGTCAGAATATAAACTGGTACAAACCGGGTTTTATTTTTTAGAGAATCGACGAGTTTTCGGAATTGTATTTTATATAGAACAATTCTTTATTTCCTTTGATCGTGACTATGTTTGATGTTAAACTGCAACAGTTTGAACTGAATTTTTCGTCAACACTTCGTTAGTTAATTTACGTTTACAATCAATATAGTTTGTTGTACTTTACAATATAGTTAGTTTTTTTTTTTTCAACGAAACGAGTGAGGTGTGTAAAAATCGTGACTTATGGGGCTCCATTCTCTCAGCCTACCCCGCAACGGATTTGGCGTGAAGTTATGTATGTATGGTGTTTTTTTTTGTCAACTGGTAGATTTTTATCGCATATCAATGATGGTCCGGTGATGTACATGCGACAGTAATTAAGTTAAGTTATAAATTTTAACAATATTAACGTTCTATTGTCAAATACTATGCTTGCAGGTACAATACCAAGATCAATATTAATTTGCCTTTATAGCCTTTATATCTTAGTTTCATTTTTAATTAAAATTGTTAATTTCTGATTACGCGTGTCCATGATATAAGTGACTCAAAAGAAGGAGCTAGTGTGAATTTTTACGACATAATAACGACCGGTTGTAAATCTTTGGAATAAAAGCTATTCTTATATAAAATTTATATCATATGGTGATCTGTTCTCTTTGCCTACCCTGCAAGTGATTTGGCGTAAGGCTATGTCTGTATGTTTATAGCATGAAATATTTTTTTTATAAGATTACAACTATTCGTAGTATATTGAATGTTTAACATATAGTCTATAATACAGTAGCTTTTATGCTTTAAGCTTTTTATTTACTAATAATAAAAATACTCGGTGACGCAGTGGCTAGCACCCCGCTTCTGATTCAAGAAGTAGTGGGAACAAATCCTGACACACACCTATGACTTTTCGAAATTTTCGGAAGTTATGTGTGATAAATATCGATGACTGACAACTTTGTGCCCGGTATGGCAATAGGTTCGCCACCTATTGCATTTGGGACGTAAACATAACGGCGAGACGAGGCTTAACAGCCGCTGCCTACACCTTCGGGTAGAAAAAGGCGTGAAGTTATGTTATGTTATGTTAAAAATATAGCGTGCTCAAAATATCATGTTCTGTATAGTATTAGCTATACGAAGTGAATTCTTAGATAGCTCAATATATATTTGCATAGTAACTGCACTCTTGGTTATGGAAATCTTCATCCTTTCATATATGAAGCTTCGTGACATCGTACGAAATACGAAGTTTATTATTTGGAAGTAAATAATGTTTATTTAAAGCTTAGCAATGATTAGTTGGCGTCGGGTTGCTTTTCAATTCTGCCATCGCCCGTATCTTCTTGAAAGATTCATTTTCACTATCTAGAATTTCAGTTCGTGTTAATAACAGACTTAATCTGTGCAGTGTGACAGCGTTATACAGAGTAGTTATATTATATATGCAGATTGTGATCTCAGAACTGAGCGTCTGGCAGAGTATTAATAACTAGAATTGAAAATAATATTAGTTTTAACAATTTAGAAGGATAAAGAATAATATCAGATACTTCCTACTGAAGAGTGAAAGTTTTGAAATGTTCACTTTTCGGTAAGAAACTTTTCATACCAGACAGGTGTTTTATATTATTTTGGCATTTGAAATGGTTCAAATAAATAAAGTATTAAAATTAATTTGAAATTGCTTTTAGTTTTTAGTTAATACGATAATTGAGGCTCTAAAATGATCAAGAGCATATATTTATTGAAAATTCATTGCAGTATTATTAAGTGGAAAGGATTGTATATCAGAGAGATACGACAGAACGTCGAGTGGACGTTCAATATCTCTTCAGATGAAAACTGTAATTGAAACTTATTGATATTTAGTTTGTGTCAGGATCTTTAGTGAACAGGAATTTGTTTGAAGTGTTATTTGAGAAGTTTCTCTTTATTGTATTTGTTTCAGCAATCTGGTATTAATTATAATTTAATTGTAACTGGGCAATGTAAGTGGATCGGAGATATTTGAGGAAAATATTTAAAAATGGGAATCAGAAGCACTTTTTATTTGCTAGAATTATTACATCATCTAGTACAGCGGTAGAGCCACGCATTTTGCTGCATGAATATGCCAGCCTAACTGATGAAATACCACGGCTTCTCAGAATATCGACTTAATGCCGTGGTTCGCTCGGTGAGACAGGTTTCCTTAGGCCCACCCACTCCCCTACCGTTTCCATCCTACACGCCTAAAGACTGGCAATGCAACTATTACACTATATGAAGTAATCAGGTCTCCATGGGCAGCGGTAGTTGCTAATGAACAGGTCATGAAGACTTAAATTTTTTATGTCTCAGTTACAAGAAGATTTTTTTTTTCTAAGGCAATATGTGACATTTATCGATTACTGATTCTGAATCTGTTCGTGTAAGTTTGTTTATCACTAAAAATTTAATCTTTTAATTCAGGTTATGCTCTGCCTATGCCACCAATTTTTCGACACGCGAAATAATAATTACAGTATCGATATAACTACTAAAAGTCTACCAAAAAAAGAAGGCAATTTTAAAATTTATGTTATCGTAAAACGATATTGGGTGCCAAAATCTCAACTGGAGTACCAGCAGTACAGAAGTGGCCATTTCCTTTTGGAAATAATATTTTAGTTTTATGATTTATTGAAGCTTCTCTTGTCAAAGTTGTTAGTCCAAAATGCTGTTTAAAAATTACGTTATGATATATAAATGACTAATACGATTTATAATCTTGCACTGATATTTTTTATAAACACTTTGTTTTATGTCTTGGTGGTCCAGTGGTCGAGCACACGGCTTCTGATCCGGTTCGAATCCTGACACTGGCTCACACCAATGACTTTTCGAAATTGTTTTCGGAAGTTATGTGTGAAAAATATCGATGACTGAAAACTTTGTGCCGGGTTTGGGGTTCGCCAATTGGTTCGCCACCTATTCTATTTGGGACGTAAACATAACGGCGAGACGAGGCTTAACAGCCGCTGCCTACACCTTCGGGTAACAAAGGCGTATAGTTATGTTTAATGTTATGTATGTTATGTAAAACAATTAAAACGAAGCTTTTATTGGTATTCGTATGATTTTTGGAATTATTAATTAGCTTTCCCTACGGAACTATCTGTTTTACCCGCCTTTGGATAGGTCTATCATGGGACAAAGAAACGGGACAAAGGTCAATTTACGACGATTTTCTGAGAGGTTATTATATTGAGTGTATTGGTTGTTGCAATTTGGGTTTTATACAAAACAGTTAACAGCTAACTAAAGAAGTCATAAAATGAAAAGTATTACATATAAGTATTTGAAGTTAATTACATCTTTTAATAAATTTGATGTTTTCTTAATTTCTCATTTCAGTAATAAAAGTTGGACAAATTAGTAATTCTAAATGTGTTTATCCAAATTAATCTTTCAACATAAATAAATACAGCCTCGGGGCGAAAAGAAATATCGCGTGAACCTTCTTCACGCGTGTTAAAAATGGCGGGTTATGATGTATGGTTATTGCTTTGTTTTATTATACCTTAAACAATGTTATATCGGAATTAGACAAGTTATATAAGTAAAGTTTGATAAAAATAAGATAGGTGCTTAGTATAGATAGCACTTTATTAAAAAAAGATAAAAAGAAACCGAACAACTTTTCACAGTGGTAGAGTCTTACGGTTCGCTGAATGAATGGGCCAGCTCGACCAGTGAAATACAACGACCTTTTTTATGGGATAGGAGGGCAAACGAGCAGGCGTGTCACCTGATGCTAAGCAACCAACGCTGCCCGAGGACACCAGCAACGCATATAGTGTTACTGTTCCGTTGCCGACTATTAAGGGATAGGGAATAGGGAAGGATGGAAGGGGGGTGAGCCTCCGGGTACCTCACAGGACGAAACGCGGCATGAGCCACTTTACGTCGATCTTCTGAGAGGTCGTGGTATTTCACCGGTCTCTCGGAATATTGGTGCGAAGTGGCTTGTGCCGCGTTTCGTTCCGTCAGAGAGGTATCCAGGGGCCCGATCCCATTTCACCTTTCTTTTTCCTCCTACTCCCATAAAGGACGGCAGCGCAGTACGGTGTATATGGGCGGTGAGAAGTTACTTACCATCAGGTGACCCACTTGCTCGTTTGCCGTCCTATCCCATAAAAAAACAGAAACAAAGTATTTTTATGTAAAGTTAAAAGACTATTAATTAAATAAGCAAGCAGTTATACGAACAGAATTCATTTTTTTGATGAACAAAATTTTTTTTTTGTTCATGACTCGTGAAAATGATCTCTGTAAAGAGTTGGAAACGTCGGGAAATAAATAAAAATAAGTAATAAATAAACGCGATATAATCCTAAAAAGTTGCTCTCTGTATCAATGAAAATAGCTTTTGAACGACCACCATCTTTTTGTTCATCACTCGTGAAAATGATCTCTGTAAAGAGTTCGAAACGTCGGGAAATAAATAAAAATAAGTAATAAATAAACGCGATATAATCCTAAAAGTTGTTTTAATCTATGAGTGAGATTCGTGAAAGTCGGAGAAATAAATGTATTATTTTATTCTAACAGTAGGTAGTTAATTTTTCTCTGATCGATGGTAAGTAATATTAAGGTAAGGTGCTTAGCTTTATAATAATGGTGATTAGCTATTTTAATAAATTTTCATAATTTTTTAGTGACTAATTCGTACAGAATGCACGAGAGCTACGGAAGCGTATGGAGTATTTAATGACTGTATCTTATGGAACTTGTCGTGAGGTATATTTTAGAGAAATAGTAATTTGATCGACCAAAAATTACTTACAGAGAGAAAATAGTGCCGTTTTTAGACGTTTTGTTAATAATATATAATTATGTATTAGAATGTTAGCAGGAAAGCCTAGCTAATCCCAGATCCCAACGCTAACTTTTTGAAGCGAGAGCTGGGCTATGGCAGAATGTGCACGAAAGTACGATAAACGCGGTAGAAATGAGGGCACTGCGTAAAATCTGCTAAGTGAGTCTCGCTGACCGCGTCGAAAACAAGGTTGCCAGGAAGGAAGTTGGATTGAAATAGAGTGCCGGTGTAAAATTAAGAAAGGGAAATGGTTCGGACATATAGAAATAATGGATGATGCAAGATTGACCAAGCAGATATATAATGCAAAAACGGATGGATGTAGGAGTCGTGGACGGCCAAGACACACATTCCATGACCAAATAGAACGTGTTCTGGAGGAAGGTGATATTGGGAGCCTCAGAAATCGACGCGCGTGCAAGAAAAGAGTTATAAAAGTCAAAGAAGCGAGTGAGGCGTGTAAGAATCTAATTAATACGCTTTGTTCTGTCTGCCTACCCCGCAAGAGATTTGGCGTGAGGTTATGTATGTACATATGTACTAGGGTACTACAGGCCCTTTTGGGCCCTTGTAAGAAACTTGACAGTCTATAGTCTTCAAGCCTTTTTTTTGTAATACTAATTTTGAAATTTTACAGAATAATTTTCAATAAATTCTTTATTAATTTAGTAACTTTATCATAAAAAATATTCTTCAAAATTAATTCAGTAACTTTTGACCGCAGTAAGTTACCTCCATAAAAAAGGGTGAAACCTTTTAGATAATATTGGGCTATTTTAATGAGCACAAACCACGTAGGTATATATATTACCAATGCTAGTAGGGCGTAACCCTTTGCAATCTAATTTTCCTTATAAGCCACAAGTCTAATAAAATCTACATAACATAACATACAAAAAATAAAAAATAAACTGTACTATTTATGTACTATTTCCCCGCTTTGAGAGTTCCGCAAAGATAATGTTTACTTTCATTCACATTTTATGGAAAACAGTGTAGCAGTTGTACTTAAAAATATCTTTAGATGTAAATATTAAATTAGCTTGGTAATATTGAGGAAAATATATAAAATAGTAGCGTCATTATTTCCACCGGCTTTCAAGTCTAAGAAATTACGAAACGAAATGTCCAATTTAAAATGTTCTGACAAGGCTTCTTTTGAAAGTTCAGGGCTTATAGATTACCGAGGTTCACCGATTGGTTTTACTTTTAAAGATGAGTCATAGTAAGTCTATAAAAAACCGAAAACTTTGTGCTAGGTATGGCAATAAGTTCGCCACTTATTCCATTTGGGATGTAAACATAACGGCGAGACAAGGCTTAGCGGTGGCAACAGCCGCTATCAAATGCGTGAAGGTATGTTATTTTATGTAAGACTATAAAAATACAAAAAGTAATTTTGGCTTTAATGCCTCTACGAAAAAAATGCACGTTTTTTTTATTTCTTCACGATTTTTATTACAGGAGGTATGCTTTGGGGAGTCCGTCCGTCCGTCCGAGTCGTATGGGGAGTATGCCCAATGCCTCCACTAGCCAATTTCTTTTGGTTCAATCTTGTACAATTTTGTCTATTATTGATATCAATCACTTAATATTAATAGTCATTAGTTTAGATCCCAAGAGCGAGAGATTCCGAAGCAAGATGCATAACTGCTAACCCACCGAGAAGAGAAATATGTAGGTTATATAAGAAAAAAAGAGAAGCAGACGAGGAGAACTGAAGTGGTCTTAATAAACAGAGTCGTCTAATAAACGGCCCACTCTAGAGCACTTGCTTGATTAGATCCAAGAGAATTATGGTAATTAGTATTAATTTTAGCTCAACAAACCATAGTATGTGTTTATTGATTTAATCAACTAAGTTAGAAGCGATATAAGGTCGGAAGTTATATATAAAAAGGATAGATTTTTATGCACTCACAGAGAGAGCTAAGCAATTCGCTGCATGAATGAACTGGTTTGATCAGTGAAATACCACGACCTCTCAGAAGATGGACGTAAAGTGGCTCTTGTCGCGTTTCTTTTGCTAAGAAAGGTACCCGAGCATCCAACCTCCTTTTCCATCCTATTTAATCCTTATCCCTTAAAGGTGGGCAACGCAACAGTAACACTACCTATATGTATTTATACATATAAGTATACATATAGTAAATATGTACTTATATATACAAATACATATTTACTATATGTATTTGTCGGGAAATAAATAAAATAAGTAATAAATAAACGCGATATAACGCGAAATATATGCGATATAAAAGTTGTTTTAATGTCACTACCTATATGTGTTGCAGGTGTCCATGGGCAGAACTGGTCCCCTGCCATCAGGTGATACACCCACTTGTTTGCCCTCATATCCCATATAAAAAAAGGTTTTTTATCCAGTTGTCAAATGTTCTTAGTTCAAGCGTTGATATTTAATATAATCTGTTAAAGTTCTTGCATTAAGGATTATTCTTAAAGGTTAACCAATGAGATAGGCCATGATTGGGCAAATATGTCTATATGAAACTTATTATATTTGTTTATTTCTACAATAGTTGTGATCTATTTTTACTACCCAACTGCGCAAAGAGGCATGATATGTTATTCGATATAATAATATGTTTATTATTTAGGCACGCTCTGAAGCGTCTGCTCTGATTTCATATATTTTAGCCGGATAGGGAACGTGATATATGCTAGAATATTTTTAGAAATAGAATAGAAATTATGCTTTTGTTCACGCAGTCGACATACGAAAACTATATCAAAACATAGCCCTATTTCACGCATAGTCGGATAGTAAAAAAAAAAATCAATAATTAAATCGTTGTTCAATATTCCTTTAATTATTATTGGATATTTATATCGACCTACATTCAATAGAACTTTATTTTTATTAACTTAAATTTTCAACCGTGAAAATTAAGGTGCATTCGCCGTAACATTGGAAGCGATATTACTATTCACCGAAACGAGATATCGTTTATTTGAAACCAATAGACTTGTAACTTTAAGATAGTGTTGTTTTTTTATAGGAAGTGTTCTGGAATAAACCAAAACCCGATATACAATGGTACTGTAAAAGGGAACTGTGTCCTGAATCTCTTTCTGTGGTTGTCGAAAGCGGAGACTAAGAGATTTGTCCTAAATCAGACCATCCATTCGAAACTTATGAATGACCAAAAATAAACGAAAAAATTCGAGCTCGATATGATCTCGAATCGATTTTAAATTCCGAGTGCTATTGGAGAGTGTCTGATGCAAGTTTTACCTGGTGTTGAGTTTCAATGACAACCTAACTTTTGATACACGTGAAGGCTTTTTACTAGTAACACTTCAGGTTAGGTCTTTCACTCGAAAATATTGCAATTAATTGGTGAAAAGTTTGTAACTTAGCTGTTAAATAGTAAGAAAGTTAGTCTTGTAAGCAGTGAGGAAAAGATTCCTTAGTTCTACTAACTAAAGTTAAAAATACCCCTACTGCTGAGTTCAGGTCCTTAGTCAATAAAGATACTAATATTTGTATGCCATCTTGGCGACTTCTATGTAATATAATATTGTGTTATTATATAAAATAAAATATTAATACATGATCTGTTATCAATTTTTATAATACAAGCGTTCGTTGTTTTGCTGTGATAGTAGATGGCGCTGTTTGTATTTCGTAACAATTATTTTTTATTAATAAATTATAGAATCCTATAAAACCGACAGTGTTGAATTTTTTACGTTTTTATATGCGTAATAATCCTGCATATACGGAGGGGTAAGCAGGTGCATAATATCCATAATTAATTAGCTGAAATGTCTAGGGTAACACCTGACCACTAAAAATTCACCAATACGTATTTTTTTCTATGTAAATGAAAATCAAGATAATGTATTAATATCATATTGCTATAAAAATATCAAGTTAACAAATTAAAATATCGATAGTAATATTAGATACTCCAAACTATAAAATCAAAGTTATTTGATCTCTGAAGATCAGGTTCCGTACCTACGTGAGAGTGCAACCGTTATCCGATAGTAAGTACCTGGCTTCAGATTCGTTGCTGCAGGCTCTGTAAAATACACAAGTATTATCTTCATATATTAAGATACAACAAAATATATTAACTATTGCTTGTATATAAGTAAATAAACAATTTGTATCAACGATTTCGCTTATGTACATCAACACAAATTAGTATTTATTAAAATTATTATTCCAAGGGAAATGCATAACTGTAATTGTGGAATGACTTATAGATAAGTTGCAATTTAATTTATTAAAGCAATATTAAAATAACACCAATAACTGGAATGTGAATAATTAAATACGTATATATGTAATTGTAAATATAACCCAAGAAAATTTCAGCTAATATTCATCCTATTATGTTCAATGGTTGACTCACGATTGAGTAAGAATTATAAAGCATAATACAAATTTTATAATAACGAAACAAAAGCCTTAGTGTTGTAATATCTCGTTTAAATCTTCAAAGCTATTGTTTCCATGTAATATACTTTGAAGCAATGTGAAGCCTTGAGTTAACCCAATAAGGGATTCGTTACCCCCTCTTTCCTCTATTTAAGAATAAACCTTAATAATAAGATGTGGGAGTTATTATGAACCGTGTTCTCTTATCAAAAACTTCGGTTCGCTGAACGGAATAATCGTGAAATACGAAAATCTAAGAAGTTTCTGTCATAATGTAAGAACTTATCGAGTATACCGATATTAGCATTCGATATTTTAGTTATAGATTCTTCTATCATTGTTAGCCTGGAAGAATTTATAACGATATTGGAAGTGGTTCATAGTGTGTTTTTAGTAATACCGACTGCTTAATCGGGGTCGGCAGGTTATACTTAATTTAGTGAATTCAAGAGTAACGTCGTCTCGGTAGTCTGAAGATCGAGCACTCTGTTTCTGGATCAAAAAGCCTCAGGTTCGAATCCTGGTTAACGTTAAGGACTTTTTGGAATTGTTTTCGAGAGTTACATGTTGGTTTAGGCCAACTATGCAACTAATAAGTTTAGGACATAAAAAGTCTTCTCGTCGAAGTCAAACAGTTTCAACATGTAAAACCTCTAAAGAAGAAAAAGGGGTAATATCAGAAATAAAACAAATAAAAATAAAAATATCCATACAGGTTAATCAAATAATGATGTTACAAACGAAAATAATATAAGTTACAAATATAAACTACCTAGAAATATTATTGAAGTAAAACATACCACTAAAATTGCTATTTGAAACAAAACAGCGTCGAAAACAAATGTTAAATATAAAACGTGTTTGTCCGTATAAACTGTAATTAGTACATAGTTTAATTACAGTGACCGCACGAATGGTGATTCCGGCTGAATCTTGGCTTGGCTCCTGCTATTATTGCCGGCCTTAACGTGACCGGTGGTACGACTATCCAATTACTGCACGTTTGGTGTAATCCAAGAAATGTTTTTGCAAGTTAAAACCTTGCAGTTGAACAATTAATTGAAAATTTCTGAATATCTGTGTATCTTATGGAACTTGGCAAAATAATGCCGTTATTGTAACTAATGTGTTGGAAGATATAATCACGACTCGCCAGATGGCAAAGAGTTTCAGTGGTTGAAGGACGCATTTGATATTTGGGACTTTGTAATAGGCGGTTTTGCTTTTTTTTTTCATTGTATAGGAGGTCAAACGAGTAGGCGTGTCACCTGATGGTAAGCAACCAACGCTGCCCATGGACACCAGCAACACATAGTGTTACTGTTGCGTTGCCAACCTTTAAGGGATAGGGGATAGGAAAGGATGGGGAAGGGGTTGGGCCTCCGGGTACCTCTCTCACCGAACGAAACGCGGCATGAGCCACTTTACGTCGGTCTTCTGAGAGGTCGTGGTATTTCACCGGTCGAGCCGGCCCATTCAAGCAAACTGCTTGGCTCTACCACTATTAAATTTAACCACTGTTGCTAATAATTAAATATTGTGTGTTAGGGTACTGCATGCCGTTATGTTTTTACTTGCCTAGTGTGCAATAAGGTTATTTTTGTACTTTTTATTGCCAAAAACTATGACCTTGTGATTTTTAAAATGTACTACGATATTTTAATATTGATCATTGTAATATCAATGTTTTAAACTTTACAAAATATTTTTTGGGTTCTTTAACTAAAGTTACTAAATTAGTAGACTGTTTTTATGTATGTGCATATTAGTATGTAAGTGTATGTATATTGATATATATTTACATAGGTAGTATGTATGTTTTTTTTTTTTTTTAAATGTCCACCTCTGACCCTACCGGACCGCGGGAACTACGTCACTATGTCGTCCGCAGCCCGGCAAGTCGGGGCCCGACGTGGTACGACCCACTCCCAGGACTGGGGAGGGGTCGTCCGCCATTTTCCAGGGGCGCGGCGTGTCCTCCGACGCGCCGCGCCCCTGGAATTGCGTCCCGGCCAGAGCCGCCATCAGGTTCGACGGCGGCCCCGGGCCGGGGCCCAGCGGGGTGGGTGCGTGCCTCCGGCACGCTCGCGCTCCCGCAGGGCTTCTCTTTTGGCCGCCATCACCTCGCTAGCGTACGAGGCGACGGCGGCCCAACACTGGTCGCTGCCGGCCATGGCCGCGACGACGGCCGGCAGCGACAAATCTCTCCCGATCGCGCCAATGAGCTTGGCGCGTTGGGCGCCCCAGCCCATGCACACGGCCAAGGTGTGTTCGGCCGTGTCCACGGCGCCGGACGCGCAGTGGTGGCACACGGGCTCTGAGAGGACCCCCACCAGCTCCCACAGGTACTTGCCGAAACAGCCGTGACCCGTGAGGAGCTGGGTGAGCCAGTATGTAGGAGCCCGGTGCCTCGCCTCGACCCATTGGCCCAACACGGGTCGGACCGCCTCGGCGAGCCGTCTGCTCGCAGAGGGGTCCTCCAACCTTTCTGCCCATCGCTGGAAGAGATCGTCGCGACATTCGCTACATAGGTAGTATGTAGCTCTATGTGGTTATATGTAAGTGTATGTAGGTGTATGCATGAATATATAATTACTGTTATTAAAATAGATCTTCAGAATATTTAATTGTATTTATTGAATTAAATTGTACACAACATTTGCTGCCCTCTACTTTTTATTTCTATCCATCCTAAGGTTGCCTGACAGAAATTGCTTACAGCAATAAGACCGCCCATTGTACTGTTGTTTATGTATAAGTATTTATTATGTATCTGTATTTTTTTTTGTGTGTGCAATAAAGTGTATATAAATAAATAAATAATTTAGTAACTTTTACATACAAAAATGTTCTTCTTTATTAATTCACTTTTAACCTCAGTAAGTTATCTCCACAAAAAATGGTGAAACCTTTTAGATAATATTGGGTAATTTCAATGATCACAAAACTACGATAGTATTTAAAAGATCTCCAAAAATGTATAGAATACTAGCTGACCCAGCAAACGTTGTCTTGCCGAAAAATAAAATTTAAAAAATAGGGGTTGATCGTAGGGGGTTGAAAATTTAGGGTTGCATGTATTTTTGTATCCCGTTTTATAAAAAAAATAAGAAACAGAAATATGTCGAGAAATTAAAAAAAAAATTGAGGGGTGGGCTACCCTTGTGATTTAGGGGGATGAAAAATAGATGTTGTCCTATTCTCAGACCTACCCGACACGCACATAAAATTTCATGAGAATCGGTCAAGCCGTTTCGGAAGAGTTCAATTACGCACATCTAGACTCGAGAATTTTATATTTTAGATTTATTTTTGATATCTCTTGACAAGGTTGTTAAATTAACTATTATAGTTATTTGCTAAGCAATAAGATGAGTAAGTTTATATGAAACTTATGTAATTGTTAATTACGACAAGAGTTGTGAAGTATTTTGATTGCCTAACTACGCTAAAAAGCGTGATATTGTATATGCTGTAATGCCTCACAGATTTAGGTATTCTAATCTAAAAATAAACGTTGCATTAGTCAAACTATGAACCCGAAAGATGCTACTTTTATGAGTTTTTAAATGACCGAGATGAGAATTTTACTTTTATAAGTGTAGCAAACACTCAAAAAATTAAAAAAAAATCAAGTGTGCAGTCAGATAGTAAAAAGGATACTGCAAATAAGTACTTTTTCAATATTCCTTTAATTATTTTTCGATATTTATATCGGTCTACATTCAGTGGAACTTTATTTTTATTTACTTTAATTTTCAACCGTAAAAATGAACCGTAAAAATGTGCGTTCACCGTGACATCGGGAACGATATTACGATTTACCCAAACGTGATATCGTTTATTTGAAACCAATAGACTCATTACATACATATTTGGATGGTGTTGTTTGTTTTACTGGCAGCCTTCTGGAAGATACCAAAATCCGATATACCATGGTTCCGAAACAGAGAGTAGTGTCCTGCTTCTCTTCGTGTGGGTGTCACGAGAGGCGACTAAGGGATTAAACCTAAAGCAGACCATCATACGAAACTAGATGGACTGATATCTTAGTGAAAATAGCTGAAAGGTAACCAATGGGGCAAGCACAGGTTGCTCAGTGGTGGTGTTCTATGAGGAGGCATACGTCAATAGTGAGTTTTGCAAAGGTGAAGATGATAAGACCATAATAAATAGCTTTGAAGTTTACATAGTCTGGTGTTTGGGTAGGTACTCTGATTTCTAGTTCAATAACTAATAAGAATAATAAGAAGAAAAACAAATAGTGGTCGAGCACACGGCTTCTGATCCGGAGGTCCGGGTTCGAATCGTGACACTGGCTAACACCAATGACTTTTCGAAATTGTTTTCAGAAGTTATGTGTGATAAATATCGATGACTGAAAAAGTTTGTGCCCGGTATGGCAATAAGTTCGCCACCTATTCCATTTGGGACGTAAATATAACGGCGAGACGAGGCTTAACAGCCGTTGCCTACACCTTCAGGTAACAAATGCGTGATGTTATGTTATGTTATGTAATAAGATTGTACACGATATGGCAATGAACAGAGGCAGAGCCACGCATATTGGTATCAATGGGCCGCCTCGACCGGTAAGATGCTACGACCTTGTAAAATATCGACGTAAAGTGGCACATGTTGCGTTTTGTTTGATGAGAGAAGCATCTGAATACCCTTCCATTCTATACTACTTCCGTAAAGCCAGGCAACACAACTGTAACCCTGAGGGTATCCTCCAGGTCTCTACAGTGATCTCTGGTTGCGCTTACCATCAGTTATTGATATACGATATTTGTTGCATTTAGGTTCAGAAAATCGAGTCAATGCTTTAGATACTAAACTTGAACTTTAGATATTAAAAAATTAAAAAAATTACAAAAGTCGCTTATTTTCTCGAAAGTTCCAACCCTTACGTGAACAATTAATATTTTTTCTCAAAGAGGAAAAATTTGCCTCAGTTTTTACCAATTATCATTAGTAGCTCATTTCTATAGGTCGTAAACTGCTAGTACATAGTCTCTGGCACTTTTATCAAATCGTATGAAAAGTTCCTTAAATTCTTCTATTGATCGTTAATCATAACTCGAGTCTTTCAAACCAAAAATAAACGAAAGAATTTAAACTCGATATGATCCTGAAAACCATTAGAAAATCGATTTTGAATTCCAAGTGCTCTTAGAGAGTGTCTGACGCAAGTTTTACCTGGCGTTGAGTTTCAATGACAACCTAACTTTTGATACACGAGAAGGCTTTTACTAGCTACACTTCAGGTTAGATCTCTCACTCGATAATATTGCAATTAATGTATGAACACTTTGTAACTTTACTGTGAAATAGTAAGAAAGTTGATCTTGTAAGCAGTGAGGAAAAGATTCCTTAGTTCTACTAACTAAAGTTAAAAATACCCCGACTGCTGAGTTCCGGTTCTTAGCTAATGATACCGAGACAAATATTCGTATTAAACATGGTTATCTGTATTGCGTCTGATAGTATACCTTTTCTTGTGTAAATAAAATTGTAATAAATTGTCAGTTATCAATATTTACACGAGCGTTAGCTGTTTTGTTGTGATACTAGATGGCGTTTTTAAATCGTTTATAATCGACAATGTAATATTTGTACACTTTTATCTGCATAATACTTGATATATTGGTAGGCAGGGGCATAAAACCGCATCTACGACTTCATCATTCATCATCATTTGCCTTTTGAGGTCCACTGCTGGACAGGCCTCCCCCATAGAGCGCCCGGACTGCCGGTCCGTTCACTCATGGGGGGTTTTGTCATAATCGCCACGCTTGGCAGGTGGGTTGGCGATTGCAGTAGGCTGTATTTAGTTGAGAGAGAATGCTGCTGCCCATTCTTCCAGCCTTTTCCCTTAGTCGCTTTTTACGACACCCACGGGAAGAGACGGGGTGGCGGTATTCTAAGCCGGCGCCACACAGCACACCTGCGACTTACCATAATTTATTAAATGAAACTTAATAGGCATGTAACATCTGACTAGTTAAATTTCACCAAAATGTAATTTTTATATAAAAATGGATATCAATGTTGTCTATAAATATCTTAATCTAATGAAAATATCAAGTTAATGAATTAAAACATCGGAAATATTTTTAGATACTTCAAACTATAAAATCAAAGTTCTTTGAACTTTTGAGATCAGATTCTGTACGTGAGCGTGTGCGACCGTTATCCGACAGTAAGTAGGGGAGTTAGGGGAGGGATGGGAACTTTTTTACTATTTATTGCATAAAAAATTAGATTTTATAGATAATCAACTTTTATTGCCAATTTTTGTGCACCACGTATTTAGCTAGATATAATTGAAGAGCTTTCTTTAAAAAATATAATCAGTCTCAACATTATGCGATATTTTATAAGCTAAGTCAAAAGTGCCCAATGCTCCCTTCCCTATGGGAGGGAGGCTTGGGCATACCCGGTGGGAGGCTTAGGCACGGCCTATAAATCAGTTTATATCCATAATGGAATTCAAAAATTAGTTAACAAATAGACTATTACTAAACTATATCAATAACAGAAACCAAGGATAAGAGTTAAGAAATAAAAAAAAACATCTTAAACAGTATCTTAAATTATCGGAGATTGGGTATAACCCTTTAAGGACTAAGTCTCGGTAGCGCAGTGCCGAGCATCCCGCTTCTGATTCAAGAAATAAAGGGTTCAAATCCTGCCTCACACCAATGACTTTTTTATGGGATAAGAGGGCAAACGAGCAGGCGTGTCACCTGATGGTAAGCAACCAACACCGCCCATGGACACCAGCAACACATATATGTTACTGTTGCGTTGCCAACCTTTAAGGGATAGGGGATAGAAAAGGATGGGGAAGGGGATAGGAAATGATGGGGAAGGGGGGGTGGGCATCTGGGTACATCTCTGACCAAACGAAACGCGACATGAGCCACTTTACGTCGGTCTTCTGAGTGGTCGTGGTATTTTACCGGTCAAGCCGGGCCATTCATGCAGCGAACTGCTTGTCTCTACCACCTACACGTGACTTTTCACTACGACTTTTCGTAATTTTCGGAAGTTATGTGTGATAAATATCGATGACTGACAACTTTGTGCTCGGTATGGCAATAGGTTCGCCACCTATTCCATTTGGGACGTGAACATAACGGAGAAACGAGGCTTTACAGCCGCTGCCTACTTCTTCGGGTAAAACTGGCGTGAAGTTATGTTACGTTAATTAAAAATAAACCAATTGTTAACAATTTTCCTATACTGAACATAGTAAGTGGGAGCATTGGGCATGCCCAAACCTCCCCATCATCCAAATGCCCATTGCTCCCTCTGTATACATTTTTGACTTAAGTTACCGGTATTTTAATGAATTTTCATATTTAGGCTTAACTTTCAGTTTAATATATAGATTAGTAAATATACAATAGATAAATAATAAAAAATTCACATACCTTTTATTAGTTTTATCTTTATTACGATCCGAAACCACAACAAAATATTTACTTTTACTAGCCCAAAATCTTTAAACGTGTGTGTGTTTGATAACTTACAGAAATTAGATATACCCTATGGATTAACAGTGTTTCCAGTTGGTAAAGAAAAATAACAAATCAGGAAAAATATAAAATCTATGATCAAATCAGAATAAAAGGGGGGTGCCCATGTCTCCCTACTGCCCATCCCTCCCCTACCTCCCCTACCTGGCTTCATATTCGTAAACGAGTATTACCTTCATATGTATATTGAGACACAAAAAAAAATATTACTATTGTTTGTATCTAAATAAATATACAATCTGTATCCTCGGCTTCGGTGTGTATAGTATAGTACACTCAACGGTCAGAACTTTATTATCACAAGAAAGTTTATTTTTCCTAATTAATTCCATGCCTAATTCTTTGTGTGCGTTGTTTCATAATAACATATCATATGGTGAAAATTTCATTATAAATTGACCTCTACCGACACTGTTGCACTAATAGTATCGCTTGAATCATCATCATTACATTGTATAAAACAAAGTCACTTTCCGCTGTCTGTCCCCTTATATGCTCATATCTTTAAAACTACGCAACGGACTACGCAACGGACTTTAATGCGGTTTTTTTTAATAGTTAGAGGGTGTCACCGGGGTGGTTTTGATCTATAATTCATATATGGTTGTAAAGAAAAAAAAAATAATTTTCGAGATTTAGCACTTTAATTGCAAACGCTGGCTAAACCTTATGTGATAGATCAAAACAATGTTCTACATTATTAAGCACCTGCAGAAGGTCTACAAAAAAGTCCGCGAGGGCATATGTCTAGCTCTTAGGGGTAACCCACAATGAGGATTTTTCTTTTTTTACTTTTTTTGAGAAATAATGGCTTATTTACGAAGCGATTTTAAACATTACAGCATTAATTTTTATCAAATTAAGTGTGTTAAATAGATTGTGCATGTAATATAGATGATCCTGGCCCTTTTCAGCATGCAATTTAAACGAATATTTTGGAAGATATTGCGGTATTAACATAGCGGGACAGCAGTTAAAGCCGATGATAGCACAAATTAAACCTCATGATATCCAAAATTTACTCATTTATTACTTTTGATGCGGAACAAAGTTCGCCGAGTCAGCTAGTATATTGCTAAAATTGATTACTAATTCTAATAGCAGTAGCAGCCCAATGGCATATTGATCATGGTCCTTGACTGTAAACTATATTAACATACTGATGCTGATACTGGAGGAGTAGGAACTTCTAACTTCTCTTCTTCTTGCAATTTACTTATAAGTAAAGTTCATACTAAAGCCTAAAACCTAATAAAATAACGTCAGCTACTGGGAGGTAAATAATTAAATACGGTCATGTGGGACAGGTGTACGCAGCCGCTAAGTATACGCATTCTAAATACCTCAAAAAATAGACAGAGTATCTCTATCTATCATATTGAGTATCCCGCGGGAACAGACAAAATCATCTGAAACTGAGAAAAAACAAATTTAAATTTTCTAAGTTTGTGAACTACGATGAACAGATTCATAATTATAAAATGTTATTGATTAATTTGTAAAATATTTAATTATTTTGTTGCTGTATACACTTACCCCGATATTGGTAAGAGTGAACTTATGAAAGGGGTTTTGTTCGAAGCTATTATTGATTACATACACACAGTCGTACTAATAAACACAGTTTTGTTTTGTTTTTTTTTATGGGATAGGAGGGCAAACGAGCAGGCGTGTCACCTGATGGTAAGCAACCAACGCCGCCCATGGACACCAGCAACACATATAGTGTTACTGTTGCGTTGCCGACCTTTAAGGGATAGGGGATAGGAAAGGATGGGGAAGGGGGGTGGGCCTCCGGGTACCTCTCTCACCGAACGAAACGCGGCATGAGCTACTTTACGTCGGTCTTCTGAGAGGTCATGGTATTTCACTGGTCGAGCCGGCCCATTCATGCAGCAAACTGCTTGGCTCTACCACTGTTTTGTTCTACTAATAGTTTATGAGTTTGTGCAGTATAAGAGTTTAAGTGCACACACTTTCCCCACACGACTCTACTCGTATATTAATCCAGGAAAATTTCTGTCTTTATGCTATTTTTCATCCAATTGTGTTCAATGGTTGACTCAAAATGAAGAAACAAACATTACTAACTAGGTATTTTAATTCTCTGCTAATTTTCTTTATTTATTACATCTATCACTTATAATTATACAAAGTTATATATTTAAAATGTATAGTTAATTATAATTATAAAACACAATACAAATTTTATAATAACAAAACAAAAGCGTTAGTGTTGTAATATCTCGTTTAAATCTTCAAAGCTATTGTTTTCATGTAACACACTTTGAGGCATGTTTAGCCTTGAGTTAACCCAATAAGGGATTCGTTACCCCCTCTTTCCCCTCTTTAGGAATAAACCTTATTATAAAGATGTTGGAATTATTACGAACCCTGTTCTCCTATCAAAGAGTTCGGTTCGCTGAACGGAATAATCGTAGAATATTTTGTAAGAACTTCCAAGTTCTATAAATAATAGAATTTGGTATTTTAGTTCTAGAATCTTCTATCATTGTTAGTCTAGAAGAACTTAACGATATTGGAAGTGCTTTATACTGCTTTGATAGTAATACCAACTGATTAGTCGATCTAGGATAGCATAGGTGCTATTTTCTTCACGACCTTAATACTGGAAATCATAAGCAAATATAATGTATTGACGAAAAAAAATATCCTAGATTTAGTTGTCAATAGGGATACTAATGATTTTAATGAGTTCAAGGGTAATGACGTCTCGATGATCTGAAAGTCGAGCATTCCGTTTCTGGAGCAAAAAATTTCAAATTTGAATTTTCAGAATCATTTTCGGAATTTATAGTAAATGCAGTATGACAACATTTTGTCACATCAATAGACAGACAATAGGTTCCGTCAACTCCTAAATTATTCTATTTGAGACGTAACAAGTCTTCTAGACCAAGTATGACATCCAATGCCAACATTATCTGAAGGAAAAGGTGTAAGATCACAAAAAAAATATTGATCAAGAGTACCACATTAATAAAAAAATATCACAAATATAAACTCGGAGAAACTTTATTGAAGTAAACATAAAACCTCAAATAGCTATTTGAAACAAAACAGCGTCGAAAACAAATGTTAAATATAAAACGTGTTTGTCCGTATAAACTATAATTAGTAGATAGTTTAATTACAGTGACCGCACGAATAGTGATTCCGGCTGAATCTTGGCTTGGCTCCTGCAATTATAGTCGGCATTAACAGTGACCGGTTTTACCACTATCCAATTACTGCACGTTTGGAGTAATCCAAGAAATGTTAAGATACGTTGCCTACGCTTTTGAGTATACAGGCCTTAAAGCATATGTTTAATAGTATCGGTGGTCCAAGAGCTCCCTGCTTCTGATTCTAAAATAGTGGGATCGCTGCCTATGATGAGGATTTTCTTTTGAAGATTTGTGTGATACTTATCGATGACTGACAAGTTTGTGGCCTTTAAAATGGCAAAAGTTTCGCCATCTATTCCATTTGGAACGTAGCGTAATGATTCGGGGAGTTGAGGCTTCAACAGCCGCTGCCTACACCTTCGGGTAGATAAAGACGTGAAGTTACGTTTTTTTTTATATAGCATATAATTAAATTGGTTCTAGTTAAATGAATAATCAATATGTTTCTAATATAATTTGGCTTTGTGTGCTCATGTCATTATTTTATTTATATTAAAGGCGTGAATAATGACACATAAAATAATTTTGTTACTCGGGAACCTTATATTATCTTTTAAATCTTTTTTACTTTACATTACGTATACATTGTATTTACAGTAATGTTTCTAAATCGTTATCGCTTATGACTTAAAAACTTTTTGTCTAAATATTTGTGCTACTTTGTAATTTTTTTTTCAAACAACCATTTCTTACTTTTGGATCAGATGAATTTCAAGTTACTCTACAAAATATCAACTAATAACTGAACACGCAAACTTCGTGTCTTTATGTTATTAACATTGTACCACTGAAAAGGCTTCTATTGCTTTCAGCGTGATGATATTCTTGATGATTTCTTTGTCTATTTATGGGCTATTTAACATTAAAATATTTGTTACCTCATAATTTTTAGGCATTATCGCGCCAAATATGAATAAAAAATATATTTATTCTCTAAATACACTTATAGGCTTTGGCTCTTCATTACCAACAGAACTAAACGTTATGATCCTCTAAGACCTTAGCCGGGTCGCTCTTGTCACAGCGTGTGAGTAACACTTTTGTCTGACTGTTTCAGCTTTCACACCTGCACTAACAACTGCCTTTGTATTTAAGTGTAAAACTTAATCCTCTGTTTAGGTAAAGGCGTCTCAAAGCCTTCGGTGTGTAACCTAAAATTTCTGGGTAAAAGCGTGCCACTGCGACGCTGACTCCAGAGTCAAAGAGAGATACAAGGCAGTCGCTTTAGGCGATTATGTTTCTGTCACCGATGTTAGGAGTTATTTATGCACAGTTAATAAATCTTATGTTAATAACCATATAAACAAAGGTGTTGGGAGTGACAGTTATTTCTCGATTATTCGATTGATTTTGACAGAACCCTAATATAAATCAGACACATTATTTAAAAAAATATACAAACAACAAAATGAAATATATAACAGCGTTTTTGTCAATTGTTTTTAGCTACTGCACTTTACGTCAATATTTAGAGAGGTCGTGGCATTTCGCCGGCTGAGCTAGCAAAGTCAAAGTTGTATCAGAATGAAAAAGTAAATAAATTATAACAAGTTCCAAGTTAAACAAACTTTCTATAAAACATAATTAGATAATTATAAAAATAAACTCATTGCGACTCTTCGAGGTTTCTTTTAAATTAGTGGTCAACAAATTAAACTCAACTTACCAGACAATTCAATTATATTTCATTCATCGTAAATTTCAATAAGCAATTTTAACTTTTTTTATTTTCACCCTCGTCGTGATGTGCACAGATTAATAATAAAACTTTTTCGTGGTATTATTTTTTCTAAGTCTAGACTACTTCGGACGGTTTAGCATTTTTATTGAATTTCTTCAATATCAGATTTAAAAAAAGTATTAATTTTATTAAGTATTTATATTTTTTTAGTTTAAAATTAGTTTGAAGCGAGTAAACAGGTTTTTATTAAAATATCAAATCCAATTAGAATATGTGTAAGATTGGTTATAAATAAATTAATAATACTATACTAGTAATCATATTACACTAATATCACTCGACTTTTCTTACTTGCTCCACAGATTTTCTAAATAATTTCTTATAAGAAAACCCCGGCATTCTTTTAAACCTACCTAATTATATCCTATTACCTTAATATTGGAAACTAGAATGTAAACCTGCTTAGAATTTTTTTTTTACACAATTAACTATCGAATGGTCCAGACAATGATCTAACAATAGTTCATTTTTAGACTTTCTAGTATAATTATTACATAGTATACAACAAAGTCACTTTTCGCTGTCTGTCCCCTTATATGCTTATATCTTTAAAACTACGCAACGGATTTTAATGAGGTTTTCTTTAATAGTGAGAGGATGCCAACAGGGTAGTTTTGATCTATAATTCATATATGATGTTGTAAAGAAAAAATGATCATTTTCGAGATTTAGCACTTTAATTGCAAACGCTTGCTGAACCCTACGTGATAGATCAAAACAATGTTCTACATTATTAAACACCTTCAGAAGGTCTACAAAAAAGTCTGCGAGGGCATATGTCTAGGCTCTTAGGGAAAACCCACAATGATAATTTTTATTTTTTTACTTTTTACGAGAAATAATGGCTTATTTACGAAGCGATTTTCAACATTACAGCATTAATTTTCATTCAATTATGTGGCTTAAATAGGTCGCGCATGTAATTTAGATGATCCTGGCCCTTTTCAGCATGCAATTTCAATGAATATTTTCGAAGATATCGCAGTATTAACTTAGCGGGACAGCAGATAAAGGCGATAAATAGCACAAATTAAACCTCATGACATCCAAAATTTACTCATTTATTACTTTTGATGCGGAACAGAGTTCGCCGGGTCAGCTAGTCTTAGTGAATAAATACATTGTTTCAACGTGCTTGCCACAAGCCATTCCCTCTTTTATAGTGGTATGCTCTTATCAGAAGGCTCAGGGTACACAGGGGCCTTAAGGTTTCAATCTTGTACAGAAAAAATATAATATACATATTATTTAACGCCATAGTAAAAATTTTGACATAAAATTGTAAAAGAAGGTGTGTATTATCATTTAAAAGCAAAACCATGTTAAAAATTTATTGTTTTATATTAAAGGCTCAATCAATTTCCATATATGTATTACTGCATTTCCCGTTTTGCGACGTTATTTATTAATTGAATGATACAAGTCTCGGTGGCTTCTAAATGCAAAACTCTCGGGTTTGAATACCAGCTCACAGCAATAACTTAGAAGAATAATTTTATACTTATTAGAATGTCATGCTATAAGAGTTTGCCCACAAAATATTGTTTTTTTATGGGATAGGAGGGCAAACGAGCAAGCGTGTCACCTGATGGTAAGCAACCTGCGCCGCTCATGGACACCAGCAACGCATATAGTGTTACCGTTGCGTTGCCGACCTTTAAGGGAGTAGGATGGGGCAGGGGGGTGGGCCTCCGGGTACCTCTCTCACCGAACGAAACGCGGCAAGACTCACTTTAGGTCGATCTTTTGAGAAGTCGTGGTATTTCACCGGTAGAGCCGGCCCATTCATGCAGCGAAATGCTTGGCTCTAACTCTGTACGGTCGAATTGAGGTAGATAAATATTTAGATAGTGCGCTAAATCTTGCAAGCCGCATTACTGTTATTATTTTTGATGATACCATCAAATTCTTAACAACTTCGGATATTTTCTAACAAAAAAGTTCTTGTTTTTTTTAAGGCTCTTATACTAAATTACCACTTTACTGCTCCGTGAGAATCATTAACCGACGAAATATATATATATTTTTTTAATATAAATTCGCAAACAACGTAAGCTCCAGAAAGAAAGAGGCAAAAAATATTGAGTGACATTAGTTCAACATCTTTTATTTTAAATATTATATTAAAATCATACCCTGTAAATAAATAAATAGCCTTCAAAAAATCTCGACAAATTGGTTAAAAATAAATGTCTTTTAATGCTGTTATTATTTTGGCTAACAATATATTTTGAATAAGACCAGGACTCATTGTAACGGATTCTTTAAATGGTGTACAGTAAATGACTAATAGACAAAAATGTCTTTAGTTATGTGCACAGAAATAGATCAAGATAGAACGGCCGCGATGGCATATTTCCATACATTTCGAGCGTGTCACTTTTTTGAAAAACCACGCCCTCAGCGTGACGTCATTTTCATTGTGAGCGGAGCGACTAGTTAGGAGACACTCACATTAGATTATCGATGTAAATATCGCCAACGTGTGTTAATTTTATTATTTTTATATTTTACTAACTTTATTGATTTTCTGTAACGATAATCATAGAAAGTAAAACATGTTAAATACTTCAATCCGACATATTAAAACCTAAAACATATTTTTCCAACAGTATATAAAATTTAATTATAAATATTTTACTGTCCTTGAAACTATACATATTTATTAAATATTTGCCTTTTTGTAAGGGTTGGCCTCACAGTCCTGGTTAAATAACGAAGCCGAACGTCTACATATACCTCGGTTACTGCCCATTTGAGAAGAACGAGATGATTTTCCATCGGCGATTGGTCAAATTGGTGAAAACTTATACTGTCAAATAAACTGCTGCCAATGTAATTACGAAACACTTTGGTTGAAATTTGTGGTGTTAGAATAAAGTAGGGACAAAGCAAGATATGAGCTGATACTCAAATTATTATTGAATTAATTTATCGATAAGTCCTAAGACTCAACGATACATGGAGTGCCCATCTCTAACATTCGAATCACAGCGATTAACAGACACAGCGATTAACTGGCAGGTGTATTGTGTATTTCGTTCGATTCGACGTACATTACGCGTATAATTTATACGCGCAATGTTTTTGTATACGAGCGTTGAATGCGGACAGCAATGGATATTTATCATAACGAAAAAATATACAACTTGTGATCGTAATTATTGAACATAGTAAAAGTAAAACAATAATTTATAATCTCAAAAAAATACTTTCTACTGATTTTCTGTACTTACTGATCATACGAAATATTTCCTTTTTTCATATTTGATTCACTACTTTTGTTTTTACAATTTTTCACAGCATAATAAGGCATATATGTGACGTTTTATCTATTTTTTTACGTCCTGAACGCATAGCAGGAACGCTCGTTGCGTAATGAGAGCGAGTTTCGAAAAGCATGCAATATAGTGCAGGGTTTTGGCACGCTTGCCACGCCTATTCGCCGTTCTATCTTGATTTATTTCTGTGGTTATGTGTATGATAAGCAGTACAATTTTAAAAGTCTATAGTATAGAAAACAGTATATTAAAAAAAGAGTGCATTTAAGACCATACACCACCGAAGTAAAGCCGGTAGGGCCATGCAGTTCGGTGCATGAATGGGCCTGCTCGACCGGTGTCCTACCAGGACCTCTCGGAATATTGACGTGAAGTGACTGGTGTCCCGTTTAGTTCGGTGAGAGAGCTATCCGGAGGCCCGATCCCCTTTCTCCTTCTACTCCCTTGAAGGATGGCGATGCACCATCTGCATGGGCGGTGAGAGGTTGCTTACCATCAGGTGACCCGCTTGCTCGTTTGCCCTTATCCGTATCCCTAAATATATATATATATATATAACAAACGTAACTCTCTCTTCTCATAAAAGTCTCGATGGTCCAGTGGTCGAGCACCCCACTTCTAAATCAAGAGGTCATGGGTTGGAATCCTGGCTCACACCAATGACTTTTTGAAATAAATTTCGAAAGTTAAGTGTAATGAATATCAAAGGCTGAAAACTTTGTGCCCGGTATGGCAATAGGCTCGCTACCTATTTCATTTAGGATGTAAACATAACGACGACTCTTAGGCTTAGGCTTACAACTTCGGGTAGAAAAAGGCGTGAAGTTATAATAGGTGTTCAACTCTCTCCTTTCTACCTCCAACAACGGCCATTCATCTTGACCGATCGCATTTTTTGTAACACACTCCTCGGCTTATTTCTTGCCTTAGGCGTGCGTAAGCAAGTTTCACTTTTTTGTTATTAAATTAATACCAACTGTAATAATACTACTACTAATAACATATTATTAAATCAGTTCTCTTCTTGGTATGATTTCATTGAATGATTGAAAAGCAAACCAATGAAAAACAATTACATGAAAGGTCGCTGTGTTCTATGGAACAGTGAATTATTAAGCAATATAGGGTACCTCCAGTAGACAAGACACGCAAAGGTCTCACCAGTAACTACTTGAGGGAGGACCGTTCTGATGTTCTTGTAATAAAATATTACTAATCTGTTCTTATTAGGTTTGTAGATAGTAAAAGAAAAAATACTTATTGATGCTATGAGAATTCACGACAGAAAGATGCCTGGATGGATTCCTGAATTTCGGGGAGATATTTTATAAAGTCTAGGGGGTCCAATGGTCGAGCACCTCGCTTCTGGATCAAGAGGTCGCGAGTTCGTATCTTGGCGCACACCAATGACTTTTCGAAATTAATTTCCAAAGTTATGTGTGATAAATCTCGATGACTGAAAATTTTGTGCCCGGTATGGCAATAGGTTCACCACCTATTCCATTTGGGACGCAAACATAACGGCGAGTTGAGTCTACCTTCGGGTAGAAAAAGGCGTGAAGTTATGTTATGAGCGTTATGTTATTTTCAGAAGTAATGTATAAAGGACAATATTGATCGATTACAGTTGTAGAGCCACGCAGACCTCGTAACTGGTAGGCGCGTACAGTGAAATACCCTTGCCTCTCAGAATATCGTACGATACGTGCTCTGTTTCACTTGGTGAGAAAGTATTCAGAGTCCCATCTCCCTCTATCCTCATCTTACTCTCTTAAAGGCCGGCAGCAAAAGCGTAACACTAACTTTATTGCAGTTGTCCATGGGCAGTAGTAGTTGCTTACTGCCAGGCTTAACACGCTTGCTTATTTGCTCTCATATTCCATAAATTAAATCGATGGTTAAAAATATTGCCATGGGGTTAGCAACTAACGCTGGAAATAAGCTCATAAACAATGTAAAGTAACTCAGTATTTCATTATTTCATGCTAAATACAAATCACTTATGTTAGCAAATTCAATTCAAATTCAAAATATCTTTATTCCATAGACTTTACAAAGTACTTAGAATCGTCACATAAAAAAACACGGAGCTTAGATTCCCTTTCATCACACTGTCTTGAATGTGAAAGCGAATCTAAGTGCCAGTTCCGGCGTCAAGGCTTCTTGAGAAGAACTGGCAAGAAACTCAAGGCCGACTCTTTCCAAATATCCAGTTTAACAAATAGTGATAAGTACAATCAATACAACACAAAAGGAGCAGTTCAATTCCAAACTTTTTTATCGTTTATATAGTCTGCGATACAATAATAAGCCCTTTGATATAATCAAAATAAGCCCTTTGATATAATCAGATGATTAGCAGTGGTAGAATCACCTAATTTATCGTAAACATTTTATTCGGTATGGGGGTATTCGGGAGACCATCCTTTTCCCCTCTTTCTGATACTTCTCTCCATCCCATCATCCCGGTGATAGAACTGTGACCCACTGAGTGATGCAGTTGTCCATGGGCGGAGCTATTTGCTTACTACCAGACGACCCGGTTGCTCGTTTTCCTTCCTCCCGTATAACATAATATTAGTGTTTTATATAAATTTTTATAATTCCATCAACGTAGTTACCGTATTTGGAGCATTTAAACCTAAATAAAAGAGCGGAACACTTTTAACACTGAAAAGGTCGCTGAACGCCAAACTGAAGGTTGGTTGTGTACTTATTTTTATTGATGCCTTTGAAATATTTCTCTCTACCTGTTTGTGGTACGAAATTAATTTGAAATTTACGAGTTTTCCTCTTTTATTGCCATTTGATTGGTTGAGTGGCCTGGTTTTTTTAAGACGCAATAAAAAGTAAATGATTTCGAAGAAATTTAGCTTTAAATGCGAAAAAATATGGTATACATTTAATATTAAAACCTGAATATAATATATAGTAATAAAAGTAATCTATACTAATAATATAAAGAAGTTTGTGTGTTTGTATATTTGTTAAATTGTAAGGGGTAATCTCAGGATCTATTGAACCGATTTTAAACATTCTTTCCCCAATAGAAAGCTACATTATTGCTGAGTGTCATAGATTATATGAAAAAAACGAAAAATAAAAAAGCTTTTACGTGGCTTTTACGTTTTGCAAAGTGAATCGGAGCAAGAAACGGTCGAATAAAAGCGTTTCTTATGAACGCTGCCTTAACTATGAAATATATATTTTGAGTTCTAGAGAAAAGATGTGGAGCTTGAAAATGTCAACGATAGCATATGTCTAACTCTTATGGTTAAGTTACAAAAAGTAGTTTTTCAATATTAGCATAGATGATAAAATTTTAATATTAATAAAATAATTTAAATCGTTAGGCTAAAATAAGTAAACTCATCGTCTTAAGTGTGAAGGCCAAAGCAGCAATCGGCGCGCGATGGTTTCGGGTTTAATTCGGTTCACGTCCGTGCTCGCTTCGGGAGAAGGGGGCTATTCTCACAGGGCCAGCAGTGGGACCACTGGCTTATATTCCGCCGATACCCAGGATTCCCAGTGATTTACCCATACCGTTTAAAAGGCTTCAGTTTCCAGTGAAGATCTCTTTAGCCCTCACTATTAACGAATCCCATGGTCAAACATTCTCTGAGGTGGGCCTGAGAAAGTTGTGTTTTCCCCATAGGCAGTTATATGTTGGCTTATCTCGGGTCCTACTCATGTCATACTCCTGATAGACAATATTTTTTGCAACCAAATGATAACATTACATCCAAAATAGTTTACAGAGAAGTTCTGAACAATTAAAACTACCATAACCAAACTAACTTTTCCAGCGACTTGGTCCTCATGGAATGCGTTTATTTGCTATAAACGAATTCCGCAGAAAATGTCTTTTTCTTTCCGACAGAGTTACTTTCGAATTTTGTATTATCATGCAAATACAAACTATACCTACGTATAACACTCCTTTTGGCATTTAACAATTAAAACATAACACTGTACTAAAAAAGGATTATTAATATTATGCCCAACGAAGTTGGCACGGGTCAGCTGGTGATTAATATTTTGATAAGAATCTGTCATGATGGTCTGAAGATAGGCTTTTAAAACGTCTCGGGCCTGATTTCTGTAAACAGCAAATTAATCTTCAGAAGTTAAACAAATAAATACCTATCCCTGTGTACAGGCTGATGGTGTAAGAGTATATGATTAATATTTCAACATTAATCACAGTTTACGTATAAAAGGAGGCTTCACAAAAAAACTGGTCAATATATCTTGAAAACTTACAATTGGTATTAGTAACTAGTTATTGCCGCAGAATTTTCCCGCCTATCTATTTAAATGACTACACATTTTAGACAGATTCTAATTAAATAAACTTTTTTACGAAAATTGTAAATAATTATGTCGAGTTTCAAAGTAAGGTAGGGTATCCGAATTTTTACTTAGTTACTTACTTTCCTGGCTTAGCGACCCAAAGTGGATCTTAGCCTCCGACATTAAAGTTCGCCATTTTTCTCTATTCTGTGCCACCTCGGACAAGTTAGACACTTCCATTCTTTCAGGTCTTTGGGGACTTCGTCCTTCCAGCGATATCTAGGATGCGCCACTGGACGGCGCCCGGAAGGTTGGCCGGAAGAAGCCTAATCAAAATCGAAAGAAAGGCTTATCTAAAGAAAGCCTATCATGATAGGTTATCTTTGCGGCTCGATCTTCTACCATCCTTTCTAAATGTCCTAGCCAGCAAAGTTGGGAATATTTTATCTCCCCTATGATATTCGGTTCGGACACTAGCTCTTCTATCTCCCAGTTGTATCATAGCCTCCATGTCCCGTCCTCTCTTCTTGTTGGTCCCAGAATCTTACGTATGATTCTGGAACGCAAGATCCAAATTTTTCGTTTTTATTACTCAAATCGAAAAATAGTGTATTGTTACATTTTATGGAATAAGATTAGCGAATACCACTGTGAATGGGCACCTGCAACAGGGATAGAGTTGCGATTGCCTTGCCAGGCTTAAAGGAGTATGATGGGCAAGGAAGGGGAAAGGCCGGGCCTTCGGATGTCTCTTTTACTTAACAAAACCGGGCATAAGTCACTTTATGTCGATATTCTCAGAGGCCCTGATATGTCAGCAGTCGAGCCGGAGCATTTAAACAGCGATCTGCATGGCTCTACCACTGGGTTACTAGGTTTACAAATAAAGTATTGTCTATCTATTTATCTCTATCTCTATCTATTTTTCTAATATGTCTAATATTGTGTACTAGCTGATCCGGCGCCCTTTGTTTTGCCTCGGAAGCAATAAATAAAAGACATTTTCTTAAAAAAAGTCGCCTAAGTTACCCATTAAAACATTAAAAGTCCTGTCAAAGTCAATCCAGCCATTTCAGAGATAACCCGGAACAAACTGACAGACAGATAGACAAATATAAATTGTAAAAATGTTTTGATGTAGCATTATATACTTATATATTCATATGAATGTAGTAGAAATTAACTATAACATCATTACAAACAGACACTACAATTTTATTTATATATGTATAGATTATCAGTAGACTTTTTACAGTTTTATTGAATAAACATGTAAGCATAAACTTAGCTTTTAAGCTTTATAACTTGTAGTATAAAATTTTCTTACCGTATACTATAATTTTGTGGACATATGCCCCGAATTACTGTAAATTATTGATTACAATTGAGGCATGGGCGAGCTTTGGTTTTGTGTTTTGAAATACGCCTTATCGAAGTATGAATACATGGTTATAAGTAAATAAAATTGAATAAAACAACTTCTAATAGCTGGGTATTATGAAAGTTTATGTATTTATGTGTTTCAAGAACAAATACGCTAACGGTTGGATTGTTTAATATATTTTAAAATAACACTAGTTGACCAAGAGAACTTCGTTTCGCCTCAGAAGAAATAAAAATGGTCAAAGTCAAAGTCAAAATAACTTTATGTTTAAAGGTCTCCACAGACACTTAAAAATAGTCAACAAGTACAGATAACATAATGATTTAAAATTAAATAAAAAAAAACAAACACGAGCGCTTGTAGAAAGTGCCTCCGTGGAACAAAAAAAGACACGGACGCAATCGCCACGAGCTGCCCGATTCCGAGTATAGGGGCTATCATGAGAAGAATCGGGCAAGAAACTCATGTGCCAAATACTCTTTTCAAACCATTTGAAATAAATAACAATATTATTATCACTACTGAAAACAAATCAGTAGGTTGGTGAATAAAAGGTGTAGCAAACAGAATACTCGACAGTCACAATTAAGATCCAACCAAATTAAAATCAACGTCCTACAAGTTAACTAAGAAATTCTATGCGATCACAGTAGTCGAGCACAACTGACGCGACACCTTTTAATTAGAGTGGTAACGTTGTGCAAAAATTGTGGCAAATAATTAAAAAAAAAATTAAGTTTCTATTAAATATGTGAACACCATATCAAAGCAAATTTACAATTAAAAAGCTATCAGAAATTATTACAGAACGCCTCCACTCCGAAAAAGTGAACAAATTCCAATACACAAACTACAAAATCTGCGTTGAGCAAGCAATTTGACGGTCCCACTCCGACTTGTCAGTCATGAAGTCGTTGATGGTGTAGTATGCACCACCAATGAGACGACCCTTCACAGCCCGCCTAAAGCGATCATAAGACAAATCCAGAATATGCGCAGGTATCCTATTATAAAATTGTACACCCATTCCCAAAAAGGACTTGTGTACCTTGTGCAGGCGATGATACGGTAATTCAAGCTTATGGTCATTGTGGGTTATCCATAAGAGATAGATATTTACCATCGCGAACTTATTCGTAAACATTTTGAAGGTGTATAATAACGTAGTACATTGTTTTGATTTATCACTTAGGGTTCAGCCAGCGTTTTTTTTTTCTTTTTAATTTTTTTTTATGGGATAGGAGGGCAAACGAGCAGGCGTGTCACCTGATGGTAAGCAACCAACGCCGCCCATGGCACCAGCAACACATATAGTGTCACTGTTGCGTTGCCGACCTTTAAGGGATAGGGGATAAAGGATGGGGAAGGGGGGTGGGCCTCCGGGTACCTCTCTCACCGAACGAAACGCGGCATGAGCCACTTTACGTCGGTCTTCTGAGAGGTCGTGGTATTTCAGCGGTCGAGCCGGCCCATTCATGCAGCGAACTGCTTGGCTCTACCACTGTTGCAATTAAACTGCTTAATCTCGAAAATTATCACGTGTTTACTACATTATACATGAATTAAACAAAAAAAACTACCACGTTGACACCCTCTATACGTAAAAAAAAGCATCAAGATCAGACAGACAGCGGAAAGCGACTTTGCTTTTTAATTTTTACACACAACCTGACGCTAAGTTTTCTCGCGTTATAGGCAAAGTGAATAAAGCTAGAATTTATAAATTTCACAGAAAATTAATCAGAAATAAAAATGTATAACTCAATATATTACTTTTAAATACTGTTCATTTTAAAACAAACAGCGCACAACATACTAAAACTCAAGGCTCAGATATTTGAAAAAGTTAGGACATTATTAATTTGAAACGTTATTTTGAATCAGAATCGATCCATTAGGTAACTGGTTTTGTAAAGATTTTATTACAACAACAGTTAAAGAGACGATTACCATTACCCGATACCAGTGGTAGACCCACGCAGCTCGTTGTATGAATGGGTCGGCTCGACTGGTGAAATACAATATATGAAGTGGGATATATCGCGTTTCTCACGTTTTTAGACGTATCTGGAACACCACCATCCTTCCCTCTCCTTTCCCAACCCTTCAGGGCTAGCAACGCCACTGTAACACTATGTATCTTAAGGTGTCCATGGGCGGCGTTTGTTTGTTGTAGCTATCAGGTGACACGCCTGCTCGTTTGGCCCCCAATATCTCATTAAAAAGCGACAATATGAATCCTTAAATAATCCAAAACTCTTTGTCTTTATCAGAAAATAATATTATTGGATTACGGTTTTCTGTAAAGATATGGTAACTACCGGATTGTAGGCTTTATTTTGAGCGAGATCTATGTTATAGATAAGACGAAAAATAATAGCATCATTAATTCCTATTTACCAAAGAGACTATTAGATAAATATAAATCAGAATAAAAATGAGATCAATCTTCAGTCTCAGTAACAATGAATGATTGTATCGTTAGACAAAAGGCTTGTATCTGTTATACATATAAATAAAATTGGGGTGTCTGTTTGTATTATGGAAAAAACAACTTTTTACTACATGCATATGAATAAATATACCGTATGTTTTTTTTACAATTTTGTATGTTTGCCTGTTTGTTTGTTGTTTCCGTATAATTTCAGAAACGGTTGCAAGGATGTTGACGGGATTTTTATTGGTAGGTAGCTGATATTTTTTTATGGCATTGGAGGGCAAACGACCAAGCGGGTTACCTGATGGCAAGCAACTACTTATCGCCCGTGAAGAACGTGATGCGTTGCCGTCCTTAAAGGGAGTTGCAGGGGAAAGGAAAGTTAAAGATGATTGGGGCTCATGATACCTCTTTTACAGAACGAAGCGCGGCGCTAGCCACTTCACGCTGATATTCCGTGAGGTGGTGATATTTCACCGGTCGCGACGGCCCATTCATGTAGCGAACTGCAAAAATCTACCACTATTAAAATATGAATTGAAGAGTTACATAGCCTACTATTATTAGTGTTTCTTTATTTTTTTAATTTATTGTTTGGTATTGCGCGGTAGAGCCAAGTAGTTCGCTTCATGAATGGGCCGGTTCGACCGGTGAAATACCACGACTTCTCAGAAGATCGAGGCAAAGTGGCTCATGTCAGGTTTCGTTCGGTGCGAGAGGTACCCGGAGGCCCAACCCCTTTCCCCATCCTTTCCTATCCTACTCCCTTAAAGGTCGGCAACGCAACGCTAACACTATATGTGTTGCTGTTGTCCATGGGCGGCGCAGGTTGCTTACCATCAGGTGATACGTTTGCTCGTTTGCCCTCCTATTCCTTAAAAAAAGGAATTAAGTTTGCTGGGTCAAATAGTAGGCTATATATATTATGTTAGTTATGACATGCATTGTACATGTGCGTGAATTAAAATGCCTCTAAATAGCCTCGTAGGTCTAGTCCACACGGCTTCTGAATCCAGAGGTCGCGGATTCGAATCCTGGTTTGCACCAATGTGTGATCAATATCAATGATCAAAAACTTTGTGCCCGATATGGCAATAGGTTCGCCACCTATTCCATTTAGGACATAAACAGAATGGCGAGTCAAGAGGTAACAGCCACTGCCTACACCTGCGGGTAGAAATAGGCGAGAAGATTTGTTCACCTCTTTGTCATGTCACTTTTCAAAGCCACTGTTTACAAGTCCCAATGATTAAAGCCACGTTAGTGCGTACGTATTTTGTATGTGTTTATGACTATGGTCTAGGTCTATGGTCGTGAACAGGGGGTTTAGTATGCTAAGCCCCGTGTTCACGAAGATATGATTAAATCTTATTCAGGCGATTACGCTGTAAACGGGTCTTTAACAATATTTTCCTGTTCACCAAGCACTTAACATTGATTAAGTGCTGTAATCGACCGATTATCTTAATATACCTCAAAGACCTCGTTTAACCGGCGGTTATTGTAAACAAATGTGACATTTCGTAAATAAAGTAAGGTAAAGGATCTAATAATGGACACTTGTACTACAGTGTTCATCAAATGTAAAAACAATACAAGCAATTAGTACAAAACACAGACCAAGAGTCATTAGTAAAATATCATATCAATATTTTCAAGAATGCGTAGTAGAATTTATTACAGATACTTTAAGTTATTGTTATGAATATCTGAATAATTTTCTGGGAAATTAATTGTATATTGAAGGGGGTAAACTCCCAAGAGGGTAACCTGCTGGTAAGTGACAAACGCGGCCCATGCACATATAGATAGTATTCTAGTCGTGTTACAAGGCTTTCAGTTAAGATAGTGAGTGGAATGGTATGGGAGAGGAAAAGGGTGTGGGCACACCTCTCTTACCAAACGAAATGCGGCATGAGTCACATTACTTCGATATTCTGAGAAGCCGTGGTATTTCGAGAATGCGTAGTAGAAGTACCTGTAATAAATTCTTAGAAATTTGAGAAGGTATAGGAAAATCTAAAATGACCATTGATAGACATTTAGGATCCAGTTGTCTATTCCCAGTTATGACACAGACACTACACAGCATTAGATATCCAGTCGTTGACATTGTTTTTTGTCGTGTCATATACATAATTATGGCAAAGTTAAACAGTATTTAGGAGACGATTAAATGAAATTCCGTTTAGTTAAATTTATTTAAAACTTAACTATTTTAACAATATAACCATTCCTTATTCAGTTTATAACTTTAAAACCATCGAAAAACTATGTCTTCTTTTTAAAAATATAAAAATATCCATCGCTGGTTTATAGTCCATTATTGGAACCTCTACCCTAAACAAAATATAATGGAAATCGCTATAAATTACATTTTAGATGAAAATAATGTTTTAGACTTTTTTAAATAGGTACTCGTAAGCTAATTATACGGGCACCCCGTTTATTCCAAATATGACGAAATTATTTCGAAAATATAACGGGAAAGCAAAATAATAAAACGTATTCAGCATGTTGTCATGGGAACGTCTGAGTTGCCATGACAACAGAGATCAACAGAAAAACAATGCTAATAAATAACAAAGGCGTTTATGGTAACTAAATCGCATTGCCATAACACGGTTCACATTTTGCAGTATATATTATTATCCTAACATTTTTGGATGTCGCTCGGATGTAAGTAAATGTATACAGTTTGCACACATTTTACTTTATTTTAATAAGTAGCATTATACTACACATTCTTTTACTATTCATTCGTTCTAATTACAACTGATTACGTAACAGTCCCCATTTTATTTTTGGTGAACAGCGTTGACTTTATAGGTCCGATTATATTTAGAGCTCTATTTAGCTAACACATCGTTCATGAACTCCAACCTTACTCTATTAACTACTGAAACATTAATCAGTAATTTTCTTATTCTTGGCGTTAAAATATTAATCATCTTAGGCACAACCATTTGGCAGAATTCCAAACTAAAATAAGAAATATGAAAGAAAAAAATGTTGGATATGTATTTGCAAGAATTTTTGTTTCTTTATAACTTCAAACTCTTTATTTTACCCACTGGTGTAGTCTGCACATGTTCAGCCTCGGTTTGCCGACTATTAAATCCCAGATGGAATGGGCGGAGGAACCTATTAATCATAATCCGGGCACAGTGTGGTCATTCATCGATATTTATTATTCACAACTTCTGAAAAGGCATTGGTGTGTGCCCGGATTGGAATCCACTACTTTTTGATTCAGAAACAGGTAGCTCAACCTCCAGACCACCGAAATTATTCCTTTGCAACTTTTAATCTTAATAAATAAAACTAAAGTCTTAACCATAAAACTTATGGCAATTTTTTATGGGATAGGAAAACATCAGGGTCATCTGATGGCAAGCAACTACTCACCGCCCATAAACACGGTGGTGCGTTGCCGTCCTTTAAGGGAGTAGGAGAGCAAAGGAAGGGAAAAGGGAGTCGGGTCTCCGGATATCTCTCTCACCGAACGTAACGCAGTACGAGCCACGCCGATGTTTCGAATGAACAAAAAAAACAAAAACCTACCTAAATTATATGTACTTGAAAATTAAAATTATAAATGAAATGAAAAAAAAAGACCTAGTTGCTGAAATTGACTTCAAGCTTATCAAATATTTGTGAGTTTAATAAAACTTACATAAAAAGTAATCAAAATTTCAGGGTGTTTTTTTGCCTGAAGATCTTTTTTCAATGTATATTTGGAGTGACGAAACAGGGCGCTCTTAATTAAAAAAAATCATTCGATATGCTTGATAAGTTGATTATTTTTATTAATTGCCTCTAGAGGTATTAAAGGTATTTATATGGGTTATGATTTTTAAGTATACTAATATGTAGGTATTTGCGTACAATTTTTTGTCACATTTTATTACTGAATAGGGCCCCAGAGTTGTCGTTACATTCCCATCAGCTGCGAGACTGACATGGGTGACATTTTTCATTCCCGAGGGAACAAAAATGCAATGTTTTATTTTGGTAGTCTGGTTTTATATTTTTGCAATATATCCTAAATTGTTTGTTGTTTCAACAATTTCAGATCAGACATTTCAATTAAATGTAATTGAAATGAAATTACAGTGGTAGAGCCAAGCAGTTCGCTGCATGAATGGGCCGGCTCGACCGGTGAAATACCACGACCTCTCAGAAGATCGACGTAAAGTGGCTAATGCCGCGTTTCGTTCGGTGAGAGAGGTACCCGGAGGCCCACCTTCCTTCCCCATCCTTTCCTATTCCCTATCCCTTAAAGGTCGGCAACGCAACAGTAACACTATATGTGTTGCTGGTGTTCATGGGCGGCGTTGGTTGCTTACCATCAGGTGACACGCCTGCTGGTATTTCACCTGTTGAGCCGGCCCATTCATGCAGTGCACTGCTTGGCTCTACCACTGTGTTTTGCTTCAGAGGCAACAAATGAATAAAAAAAAAATCTAATATTTCGCAGCTTGACTGGAACAAACATACATATAACATGGCAAAACATGTTATTTTGGTGTATACACCGAATTCATATGCATGTCGTATTAAAAAACGGTCATTTAATTATAATAAACAATTATATTTACATGTATAGATTTCATATTTTATATTGACATCGGAAAATTACTGGTTAGGTTCACTTGTATTGTAACAATGAAAATGCCTTCAGATGAAATATAATATGAAATAGCTGCTAAGCGGGTTATGTGCTCAGGGTGGCGTGCTTTTATTAAAACTCAACTATTACTGCTAGAAATTAATATTGTTAACAATTTTTAATCTAAGAACTTAATTTTATAAAGAGGCTAAATAATACACTGTTTATTTGGAAAACGAAACAAAAACATAGCCTGTTAAGCCTTGACTCGCCGTTATGTTTACGTCCCAAATGGAATAGGTGGCGAGCCTATATGCCATAGCGGGCAATATTTGGTAAACACTCATTAAAAATGTCAATTACCTACGTATATAAATACGTATAATATTTCTTTGTATAATTAAACAATAAGTTTGATATTAAGACCAACATACTTAGTCTGGCCATAAATACTGTTACAACTAAAAATAAAAAAATATTACATTTGTTATATTTAAAAAAGTTTTTAAATATAACAAATGTAATATTTATTAACTGATAATTTAAAAAAGAATAGGGTGCTAAAATCTAAACAACTACTGAAGCGGTACGCAAAGGGAGGTCACAGAAAAATATTGTTTACGGATGAAGAAGTTTTTACAATTTAGCAACATTTTAACAAACAAAATGACCGTATTTATGCTCAAAGCTCTAAGGAAGCTTCCCAATTAGTTGACAGAGTGCAACGTGGGCATTATCCGACTTCAGTGATGGTTTGGTGTGGTGTTAGCTACGAAGGAGTGACTGAGCCATATTTTTGTGAAAAAGGTATCAAAACATCGGCACAAGTGTATCAAGATACCAGTCTTGAAAAGGTAGTCAAGCTCCTTAACAACACCGATCTTAATCCACTGGATTATAATTTGTGGTCAGTTTTAGAGAGTACGGCTTGTTTTAAACGTCATAATAATTTAGAGTCCCTAAAACAATCCATACGATTGGCAGTGAAGAATTTTCCCATGGAAAGAGTGCGTGTTTCTATTGATAACTGGCCTCAACGTTTAAAGGCCTGTATTGCGGCCAATGGAGACCACTTCGAATAAGCTTTTTATATTTTATGTCGTTTTATATTTATGTATTAAAGTAACACACTGTAAACGTAATAAATGTTATAGGAAATTAAAAAAAAATTTTTTCTTTGTTACAATATTTATGGCATGACATACATTTATTAATCGTGATTTCTTAATAAGGCGAGGGACAAAAGGAGATTATATAGATATTTGTTGTATAATATATTTTATATTCAATAGTTTAAAATATAATTTAATTTAACTTATGGAAGCGAGAGCTGGGTATGGCAGAGCGTGCATGAAATTAGGATAAACTTTTTTTTTTAATGGGATAGGAGGACAAACGAGCTGGCGTGTCACCTGATGGTAAGCAACCAACGCCGCCCATGGACACCAGCAACACATATAGTCTTACTGTTGCGTTGCCTACCTTTAAGGGATAGGGGATAGGAAAGGATGGGGAAGGGGGGTGGGCCTCCGGGTACCTCTCTCACCGAACGAAACGCGGCATGAGCCACTTTACGTCGGTCTTCTGAGACGTCGTGGTATTTCACCGGTCCAGCCGGCCCATTCATACAGCGAACTGCTTGGCTCTACCACTGTTAAACGCGGCCGAAATAAGGGCATTGCGCAAAATCTGCGGAGTGACCCTCGCTGACCGCGTGGAAAACAATGGTTATAAGGAAAGAAGTCGGATTGAAAGAGAGTGTCGGCGTAAAAGTAAGAAAGGGTATGCTCCGATGGTTTGGACATGTAGAAAGGATGAATGATGCAAGATTGACTAAGCAGCGGATTGCAAAAGCGGATAGATGTAGGAGTCGAGGACGGCCTAGACACACATTCCATGGCCAAATAGAACGTGTTCTGGAGGAAGGTGATGTTAGGAGCCTCAAAAATCGACGCGCGTACCTGAAAAGAGTTATGAAAGCCAATGAAGCGAGTGAGGTATGTAAGAATCGCGCCTTATGGCTCTCCGTTCTCTCTGTCTACCCCGCAAGGGAATTGGCGTGAAGTTATGTATGTATGTAATTTAAAACTTCACTGATGATATAAAATACGAATTATCTATTAACTCTGAAAACTATGTTTCAAATTATCAGACTAATAATTGCAGAACTTTGACTTTCACGCCATGTGCCTGGTGGGTAAGCTGAGAGAACGTATTCTGACACACCTCAGCCGCTCCATTGACGTTCATCACTCTCGTTATACACCCTGATCACTTTTTTAGATACTGACTTTAACTTGAGAGTGGTAGAGTTTTGCAGTTCGCTGCATGAATGGCCGGCTCGACCGGTGAAATACCGCGACCACTCAGAATATCGGCGTGAAGTGGCTCATGCCGTTCGGTAAGAGAGGTATCCAGAGCCCCGCTTCCCTTTTCCTTTTTTTTTCTCATCCTACTCCATTATAGGACAGCAATGCATCACGGTGTTCATGGGCGGCGAGTAGTTGCTTACAATCAGGTTTGCCCTCCTGTTACATAAAAAAGACACGTTTGATTTTGTCATCAAATGTGTACTGTTGTCCTCGACTTTTAAATACACTTCGGCACTGTATATTTGCTTAGTAAATTCTTTAACACATCGCAGTAAAAGTCAACATTTAACTCAACATTTACAGTAAATGAACCACTTCTAAATATATTCAAGAGTTTTATGGTGTTCATTTTCAAAATGATATCATCAATACTAGCTGCCTCGGTAAAGTGTCACGGTATATCTTGGAAGTTATGACTTGAGCGATAACAACTTGAGTACCCACTGTTGAGTGTTCTACATTAAATTGGACTTTCCCAAATGGGTCAAACTAGTTCTGTATACATAGTTATATACTACTTGTAGTTATACTGTACGCTGCAGAAATGGGCCGGCTTGACTGGTGAAATACCACGACCACCCAGAATATCAGCGTAAAGTGGCTCATGCTGCGTATCGTTTTATGAGAGTGGGATACGGAAGCCCATCCTCCTTTCGCCCTAACCCGTCATTTTCCATCCAACTTCTGCAACTGTTACACTATTTGTGATGCAGATATACTATAGCTATTATTAGCTATATATTATATACTAGCTGACTAGGCAAACTTTATTTTGCGTCGGAAGCAAGAAATAAATGATTATATCATAAAAAGTAGTCTTAGCTTGTCCCTATCATCATCATCATCAGCCTATTGCAGTCCACTGCTGGACATATGCCTCTCCCAATGTGTGCCACAACATCCGATTCTCTGCCTTCCGCATCCAGTCTTTTCCAGCAGCCTTTTTCAGGTCGTCTGACCATCGGGCTAGTGGGCGTCCTACGCTACGTTTACCAAAACGCGGTCTCCACTCTATGACATTCTTACTCCATCTACCATCAGTACTTCGGCAGATATGACCAGCCCATTGCCACTTTAGCGAGCTTATTCTACGAGCTATGTCGGTTACCCTAGTTCTCTGGCAGATATACTCATTCCTGAGTTTATCCTTCAGAGATGCCCCGAGCATAGCTCGCTCCATAGCTCGCTGAGCGACTTTAAATTTGTGGACTAGCCCTACCGTGAGTGTCCACGTTTCGGCACCGTAGGCCATTACCGGTAAGACGCTCTGGTCGAAGACTTTGGTCTTCAGGCATTGCGGTATAGGCGAGTCGAAAACTCGACGCATTCTGGCGAATGCGGCCCAACCCAGCTGAATCCTCTTGTCGGCCTCCATCTCAAAGTTTCGTCTACCTATCTGTATAATTTGGCCTAGATAGACGTATTTGTTTACGACTTCGAGAACTGACCCTTCGACGCTTATCGTTCCGGGCACGACATGTTCATTGAACATGACCTTGGTCTTGTCCAAGTTCATGCCCAAACCGACACGCCGGGAGGACTCGTCTAGGCTGCGCAGCATTCCGCTTAATTGTTCCAGCGACTCTGCTATTACAACGATGTTGTCGGCAAATCGAAGATGTGTGATGTACTCATCTTTCACGTTGATACCCTGTCTAATCCAATCCAGTGTCTTGAATACGCCCTCCGGAGCGTTGGTGATGAGTTTGGGAGATATGACATCTCCCTGTCTTACATCTCGATTCAGCTTGATTGAGTTCGTCACCTGGTCTATCGGGTATCTGGACAGACATCGTGGCGGTGTCATACAAGCATCTCAACACCTCGACATAACTGCAATGCATCCAGAACTACCCAAGTTTCGATGGAGTCGAAGACTCTTTCGTAATCCACGAATGCCATACACAGCAGCTGATTGTACTCTTTAGTCTTTTGTACAATCTGTCGAACAGTGTGCATGTGGTCCACGGTACTAAAGCCTTTTCGAAACCCGGCCTGCTTCGGAGGCTGGAATTCATCGAGTTTTGTAGCGAGACGATTCGTGACGACCCTCGAGAACAACTTGTAGATATGGCTCAGGAGTGAGATGAGTCTTTATTCTTCAGTAAGGTCTTCAAAAAAACTTTTAGGATTATATCGCGTTTATTTCTTATTTATTTATATTTATTTCCCGACGTTTCGAACTCTTTACAGAGATCATTTTCACGAGTGATGAACAAAAATATGGTAGTTGTTCAAAAGCTATTTTCATTGATACAGAGAGCACCCACTTTTTGGAAATAAAAATCAAAAAGTTGATGTTAAAAATATGATTTTTACTATTGGTAACCCACATCAGACCATGAAAACAAAAGTTAAATACTTATTTATAAGATGCATTCATATTTTTGTTTGTAAAGATCCTTTGTTGTATGACTTAATAAGTAAAAGTGGTTATTATTAAGTTATTAGAATATTATCTTATAAGTTGGTTGAGATCAAAGTATAACTATTATTAAATATTGATTGATTTTCAAATTAAAAGGAGGTAAGTATTTGTTAAAAATCTACCACTGGGTCAAAAACGCGGCCAGTCCTGAGAAAGACCCAGCAAGAAAACTCAGCGGCTGTTCTTCAAAACTGATATTGCTATTATTTATAATTTTTTTGAGAAAAAAGAAAGGACACTTGGTTTCCAGGTTAATAAAAATTAAAAATTAACTATTGAAATTATTTTGATTGTATACTGCACTACTCAAAATTCTACATTATTTTGGTTTCTGATGTGGGTCTGACCTGCAAACTATACTAATAGTATCTCGCTGTCTTGAGCTATTTGATTGTGGGCCAGGTTTGATGAGACTTATGACAGGGTTCCAGCTAGGTGATAGTTTCCAGCCATCTTCTTTATTGAAATTCTTTGGATGTTTTTTGATTTCAATAGCCTCACGTATCATCCTGGGACGATAATGTTGTTCTTTGGCAAGGATTTGTGGTTTGTCAAACCTGATGTAGTGTTTTGGGCCCTCCCTACAGTGTTCACAAACAGCAGACTTATTATAGCGATTGTGTTTCACATCCGCTATGTGTTCTTTGATCCTGGTTTTAATGGACCTCTTTGTTTGTCCGATATAAGAGAATCCACAATCACAGTCCAGCTTATATACTCCTAAGCCAAGACGAATCAAATGTTATTTTGATGTATGTACCATATTAATCACAAACAAAAGATATATTCACATAGTCGATAATAATTTAAATTTTCTTGAGATAAAACCGCAGCAAAGTATTAAACTTTGCAAGAGTTTCTTTTAACTATTACTGTCTAAACGATAATATTATAAACATAACTTCACGCCTTTGTTAGCCGATGGTGTAGGCAGCGGCTGTTAAGGCTTGTCTTGCCGTTATGTTTACGTCCCAAATGGAATAGGTCGCGAACCAAGCAGAGTAGAGCCAAGCCCGGCCGGCTCGACCTGTGAAATACCACGACCTCTCAGAAGATCGTCGTAAAGTGGCTCTTGCCGCGTTTCGTTCGGTGAGAGAGGTACACGAAGGCCCATCCCCCTTCCCCATCCTTCCCTATCCCCTATTCCTTAAAGGTTACCAATGCAACAGTAACACTATATGTGTTGCTGGTGTCCATGGGCGGCGTCAGTTGCTTACCATCAGGCCATCAGTTGACACGCATGCTCGTTTGCCCTCCTATCCTATAGAAAAAAATTAATAAATACCGGGCACAACAATTTCAGTCATCGATATTTATCAAACATAACTTCTGAAAACAATTTCAAAAAATCTAAGATAAAATGATAAAAAATGATAACATTATATTTTTCCGCAAAGCGAAAGGTTTCCATAATATATACACCCTTTGATAACCCATTCACCCACATTTTGAGCAGGGTTCCGTGTATTTATTGGATATTTAAAAAAAAAACCCTTGTGCTCTCGATTGCATGCTCGTTTCTCACTCCTGTGCGAAAGGTATTAAATCTTTGCCGAACTTATGTGTGATATAATAAGGCAAATTTTATCCAAAATGAAACATTTATTCTGTTTTACATTATATTTAATAGACCGATTTATAGCTAGTCCATCTGAGGTGGAAACTAAAAGTGTGCAGTATTGAGACACAAGTGTCCCTGTCTTCAGTTTTGTGTCGTAAAGGCGTGAGATTACAAAAGTATATATTTATAATTAAAATATTATCTGTTTATGTGTCTGTTTGATGAGGATAATCTCTAGACCAATAATTTCGAGAGTTTTAGTGACTGATGCAATAAAGAGATACACATGCTAATAATATTAAAAAATATAATTTAATAATATCTTGGACACAATACATACAGCGCACTCTAGTTCCGAACTAAACAACTAAATGCTTGTGGTAGGGATACTAGATATCGGATATTAATCATATACTTATATATATACTAGCTGACCCCGCAAACGTTGTCTTGCCAAAAAATAAAATTTAAAAAATAAGGGTTGATCGTAGGGGGTTAAAATTTTAGGGATGTATGTATTTTTATATCCCATTTTATAAAAAAAATTTGAAATAGAAAAATGTCGAAAAATTAAAAAAAAATATTGAGGGGTGGGCTACCCTTGTGATTTAGGGGGATGAAAAATAGATGTTGTCCTATTCTGAGACCTACCCGATATGCACACAAAATTTCATGAGAATCGGTCGAGCCGTTTCGGAGGAGTTCAATTACGCACATCTAGACTCGAGAATTTTATATATTAGATATTGTAAATATTTACTTATAAATACATAGAAAAACACCTAGACGCCATACAAACATTCATGCTTGTCACAAATATTTGCACTCGGGTGGGAATCGAAACTTCCAACCTCGATTCTGCAGTCCTACCGACTTTACCAATGCGCCACGAGGCTTGTCGAAATCGAAAAAATATGACAGCTAGTAAAAATATAAAAAAAAACAATACTTGAAACGCTCTACGTAGACGCATACACTAGATTATTACATTGAAAAGAATATCAGGGACATTTCTAAATAGTATTTATCACACTATCAATAAGGTAGTAAATATTATATGAATACAATATATTTTGATATAAAATCCTATCGTATCACGTTAGTTGAATACGTTATCACAACAAGGCCTATTATTGAAGGCAATATTTCATAACTTAATTTGTATTGGTCCGACCCCATTGATTTTGTATTTTTGGTCTACATCACCGGAAATTTAATGTAATACGTGAGTAGAAAATTTCAGGTGTTTTCAGGTAGCGGTTATTAAGAACAATACTTTTATATTCCGCGTACTGTTTAAGCTGACATTTTTGTGGGGCTTTGATATATTGTTCGCAATATGGCTGATAACTGAATTGGCGAGTGGTCCTTTGTTATCAAGGCTATAACCTAAGGACCAGCTATGAACTAAACCTGTATCCATCCAAGGTTGTAATATTAACTTATTTGAGTAAATCAATTGAAAGCTTTAAAATTGAGAGCTTTTATTAAATATTTAGCATACGAGTTACAGTATATATAAAAGAAAGAAAAAAATATTAGAAATATCTCTAGTGCATAAATAAATATAAAACAGCTGTTGCCCGCTACTTCGTCTGAGCTATTATAAGGATTAATTGTTAACCCCTAATTAGTGATAGAGTAACACATAGAGTAATATTATCATTACCCTATGTGTTGACCCGACCTTTTGGCTGTATTTATGCAAAATTTGACGTAAAAGCATCCAGTACTATTAGAGTTTATCCGTAACGAACATACTGATAAACAGAGAAACGGACTAAAATTCTAATAACCATATTTCTGGGTTCGGTATCAATCGTAGACCATGTCGCCATTTAAAAAAAAATATGTATAGTTTCAACTTTTCTACAATTGTATTATATGTTATTATATTTATAAATAAATATGTAAATAAATAGTAGCCCTATAAAGCCCCACCATTCTGAATTGACATAGTTTAGTATTTATGTGAAAGTACGTCCCTCAATTCAGCGTGCCTCTTGGCAAAGGCCTCTTCTAGCTAAAACTAAAAAAAATATACATACTATAGTAAAAATTAAAGATCAGGTTAAGTATTTCCCTATACCTAACCTTAAGCACTATCTGATATACCAATACTTAAAAATCAATAAACTATTTACGGATTTACACGTCAATATATTTTTGATATATGCAAGTATTTCAGTACCATCATAAGCCATTGAACGAATATGAATGAATGAATGAATGTGTACACAGAAATAGCTTTGTTCAAAGTTGGTTCACTGGATCGATAACCTGGTGATTGATGAAACTGGAATTATCAATGAGGTTGCCACTTGTAAATGGTTCACAAAATTGCTTTTGAAATAACCGTCATTATCAGCCCCGTAGACTATTATTATTGAAATGACTGAGTAAATAAGAATTTGAAAATAAAATGTATTTTTTGTTAGTGGGTTTTTATTAACCGACCAAGCCAAATGTTTTGTTCGAATTTATTTATATTAGTAACATATATAAGTAAAATGAAGGGAAGTAAGCAAATGGTAGTTTGTTCAGAGATGACTGGGCTGGCGCGACCGGTGAAATACCACAACCTCTCAGAATATTGAAGTAAAGTGGCTAATGCCGCGTTTCGTTCGTTGAAAGAGGTATCCAGAGGCCCAACCCTCTTCCCCCTTCTTTCCCATCCTTCTTCTATAAGGGCCGGCAACGCAACTATAACACTATATGTGTTAAAATTGTCCATGGGCAGCGATAGTCACTTACCATGAGGTAACCTGCTTGCTCGTTTGCTCTTCTATATCCCTGCTATTGCCATACTATAAAATAAGTATCTGTTTCGAATCTGGGCACACACAGGTCACAGAAGACTAAAAATAGTGCCTGCTCTTAGATTGGTGACTACTCTCCAATATCGGTCATCTGTTGTTGTTGTTAAGTTGCAAGTTAGAAAGAAGATAAAAATGACTTCTCCCACGACACTAACGGATAGTTACAGAATATATTTTTGATACCAGCATATAATACTGGTTGTATTATATGCTGGTATCAAAAATATCTTCTAGCAGACATAGATTATAAGATGGAGACAAAAAGAAACCTGAAAAATAATGATACTGAAATATTGATAAGTGCACCTCAAGTTTCTAGATGTCCACTTTGAGTTAACGCCTCAGAAACGAAGAAGATGATAATAGTTTTCTTCCACAACATTCACAGAGAGTTTACTTTATTTTTACTTCTTGGAGATATAGAATAAAACTTAGAGACAACAATAAACTTATTGAGAAGTCCACTTTGGGTAGCGTCTAAAAATCAATCTTATAAATATAAGTATGCTTATACCTAAAAAAAACAGCCCTAATGTATTTTCTTTTATCACAATTTATGGAAAGAATACGTGCTTATTTTACAAAGCCTGAGGCAACAAATACCAACCTTGGAGGGAGTGGGGTGTACCTATTCACAGGCGGATCGCACTTTCGTTTAACCTTTACAGAATCTGATCTTCAAGATCGAAGAACTTTGATTTTGTAGTTTTATATTTTAGAAAATATTTTACGACTCCTTTTTAGGGTTCCGTAGCCAATATAGCAGCATATAACACTTTCCTAACAAAATTAAATCCATAACAATACACATACTTTTTACTTTGTTCCATGTGAAAATCCATGTCTATGTACGATTTTCGACAGAAGCCGTAGGCTGTAATGTACATTAACGGGCAAACGGGTATCAAACCCATCGATACCTATTCAGAAATTCTTTTAAAAGTGAATTATTTTGCAAATAACCCCATCATCTTTTCAGCTCCGTATCCATTATTTGAGATCGTTTTCAGGTTTTTCTTTTATCCCCTTCCCTGTTATTCGCTTGTCCTACACTAACACGTGTCTTAACCATATCGTCTTTTACACAATTCTTCCATATTTTGTTAAGTCTTCTCTCATTTCCTTCTACATTCAGGTATATCATTCTTCTGTAGCATGCCTCCTTATTACATGCCAATACCACGCCGGGCGATTTCCTCTTATCCTCTGAGTTATCGGGGCAACTTTCAAACTTCCTCTATGGTTCCAACAGAGGTATGAGTTAACATAACATAACTTCACGCCTTTGTTACCCGGAGGTGTAGGCAGCGGCTGTTAATCCTCGTCACGCCGCTATGTTTACGCCCTAAATAAAATAGGTGGCGAACCTGTTGCCATACCGGGCACAATGTTTTTAGTCATCGATATTTATCACACATAACTTCCGAAGACAAATGCGATAAGTCATTGGTGTGAGCCAGTGTCAGGATTCAAACCCGCGACCTTGGATTCAGAAACGGGGTGCTCAACCACTGGACTACCGTATGAGTTACTTTTTCATATTATAATAATAATAATATCTTGGACACAATACACACAGCGCCTTCTAGTTCCAAGCTAAGCAACTAAATGCTTGCGTTATGGATACTAAATAACGGATATTAATACATATATACTTTTCTTTTGTAAATACATATAAAAATACCCAGACGCCATACAAAGATTCATGCTTGTCACAAATATGAAATTTGTGCTCGGGTAGGAATCGAACCCCCGACCTCGTTGCTATAATATATTCTATTTCTTTTTTATTAAACCTACGAAACCCTGCGTTGATCATGGTTTAACATACACTTGACCGTTTTGTATTCAGTCGAGATTTGTTTCGGAATATAGTAAACCTTAACGGTATACATTTGTTGTGAATCATTTTTGTTTTGAACATTTTTTGATAGATAAGTATTAAGGATAAGCTGTTTCCATTATCTGGGGCTTATATTTTGAAAGGTTTTATATTCAAACTTGAAGAAATTCAAGTTCAAGAGCAAATTTGCCAAGTAAATTAATTTTTAATATGTTAGTTGTATTCATCTCGGTGGTCCAGTGGTCGAGCACACGGCTTCTGATTCAGAGGTCCGGGTTCGAATCCTGACACTGGTTCACACCAATGACTTTTCGAAATTGTTTTCGGAAGTTAAGTGTGATAAATATCGATGACTGAAAACTTTGTGCCTGGCATGGCAATAGGTTCGCCATCTATTTCATTTAGGGCGTAAACATAACGGCGTGACGAGGATTAACAGCAGCCGCCTTCGGGTAACAAGGGCGTGAAGTTATGTTGTGTTATGTTATGTAGTTGTATTCTTATTTATATTATTATTACTTTTTATAATTTAATGTCTCGGTGGTCCAATGGTTGAGCTCTCCGCTTCTTATTTATAGGTAGTAGGACCAATTCAGGATTCACACCAATGATTTATCGGAATACTTTTCGGAAGTTATGTCTGATAAATATCGATGACTGGACAATATTGTGCCCAGTGTGCAAAAGGAATGTGAGATGTAAAAACTTTACGAGAGGCGCAACTGCTGCTATCTTCATCTCCGCATAGAAAAAAAGATACAGTTGGAAAAAAAAACTAAATGTATTAAATCAAATCTTATTAAAAGTTATGTATCATGATTATGATGTCTAGAAAAAACATGTCTGATGTACGTCGTGAAAAAAAAACACTTTTTATTATACTATTTCATCGGACATCTTGACATGCGTTGTAGCATGCTGGAGAAATAACAGCAATAAGTTTAAATCCCTAATTTAATTTATTTATTTATTTATTTATTTATTATAGGTCCTTCACAGCTGACAAATAATAAAAGTACAATTCATTTATAACTAAGCAGTACGCCAATTATGAAGTACACATATATACCACTCACAGACCAAGAGAAAAAAAAAAAAAGTAGGTACAATTTTTATCACCATCAATCGGAACGGTGAAGATAACAGGAAAGTGACCTCACCCACCCATAGCACAATGCAGTTCCTGGGCGTGTGTGTGTGTGTTTATGCGTGCGTGCGTGTGTGTGTGTGCGTGTGCGTGTGTGTGTGTGTGTGCGCGTGTGCGTGTGTGTGTGTGTGTGTGTGTGATCTTGATAGTAAAAAGGCTATCTCGTCGGGAAAGGCAATCAATTCTTCTTAGCACTTGTTTGCCGGTTCAGGATTTCTATTAATTTTTTTTTATAAGAAATACGACTAGTGTTAAAGGGATCAAGCGACGAAAAAGTATTATTATATATGTAAGGTAAACGAATGAATGGTGACATCTGCATGTAGCGTGTAGTTGCGAATGGGACCGATAACAGAGACGTGTGTCTGGTGCGTTTCTGGGGGACCATAAAGTTGATATTGCCCAATAGTTCTGGACAGTCAAACTTACTTTGAAGTATATCAAACAAAAATAGCATATCAGTCACCTGGCGCCTATCCTCTAAAGTGTTGATTTTATAAAAGGAACAAGAGTCCTCGTACGTCACGTGAGCACGTCTGTGTCTGTAATTTAAGTGTTTGATGAATTTTTGTTGAAGTCTTTCAATTTTTTCGATATGTACTTTAAAAAAAGGTCTCCATATTATACTACCAAATTCCAAGATGCTTCTTACAAAACTAAAATATAGAACCTTAAGGCAAAGCTCATCCTTGAAAGGTTTACTATTGCGTATCACAAAGCCCATAGATTTATATGCCCTGCTGATCATTTGTTCGATATGTGCATTGAATGTAAATTTACTGTCGAGTGTTATGCCTAGATCTCTTACTTCCGAGAGTCTTGGGATTGCTTCATAGTTAATCTGATAGTCATAGCTAATGAGATGTTTTTTTCTAGTGAAGCTTATTAATTGACATTTTTGAGAATTGACGGTGATTTTGTTATCTCTGTAGTAAGTGGTAAGTCGATTTAAATCCGATTGCAACAGTTCACAATCTGCAACAGTTTCAATTCTACGGAATATTTTCTTATCATCGGCATATAATAGATGATTTGAGTTTTGAAGACAGTTAGGTATATCAAAAAGGTAAATATTATAGAGCAAAGGAGATAATAATGAGCCCTGGGGAACGCCTGAGGTGACACTCACGTAGTCTGACCTGTATCGCCCAACACGACAGCTTGACGTCTGTTCCTTAGGTAAGATTCTAACCAGCGAAGAAGATTTCCCTTTATTCCAACGGCATTCAGTTTTGAAACCAGGATGCAATGATTTACGCGGTCAAACGCTTTTTCAAAGTCAGTATATATGACGTCAATTTGAGCGTCCTTCATATGTGTAACTATATGGTTGCTGAGTACGAGAAGATTAGTGTTCACGTTGCGGCCTTTGACGAAACCGTGCTGCGATGACGGTATACAGTTTCGCGAAGCTACGTAAATATTCTCGTAAACTATCTTTTCCAACATTTTGCCGAAGTTATTCAATAACGACACTGCTCTGTAATTAATTACATCTGATTTGGATCCCTTTTTGTGTATAGGTATGATCTGAGCATCCTTCCATCGACTAGGAAAAACGCCGTCGTTTAATGATTTCTGAAATAATATTTGTAACGGCCTGAGTAAACCACTTTGACAGTTTTTAATAAAGATGATCGGTATGCCGTCTGAACCCGCTCCTTTTTTGGAATCTAGTGATTTAAAAATATTTTTAAGGGTTCTCTCATCTATAGTAACGGAATGAACCAAGCCGGCCTGAGGAGATTCCGAACTCGATGACATGGTATGTTCAACGGGGTCAGCGGGCTGAAAAACGCTCTGAAAAAATTTATTGAAAGCATTACAAATGTCTTCACCATTAGAAAGCGTATTCCCTTCGTAGTCCATTTGACATGGATAGCCTGATGATTTGCGTCTAACTTTGATGAAATTCCAAAAGTCCTGGGGTGATTTTTTTATTAAATTTTCACATCTAATCGTATAATTACTATAGAATTCGCTTTGAAGGTATTTTATTCTTTTCCTTAATAAAGAAAATTCTGCATAGTCAGAAGGGTTTTTATATCTTTTCCATTTTTTATGTACTTTTGATTTTTCCTTAATAGCGTTAATTAAAGATGATGGATACCATTTCGGATAATTGAACCTACTAGATACACGTATTCGGGGAACATACATGTCAATTAAATAGTCAATTTCACAGTATAGTTTATCAACCATTCTCTCAACGCCATCTGAATCGAAAAAATCAGTCCAGTTAATTTTAGTTAAATGTTCATTGATTTTATCGTAGTCCGCTTTAAAAAATCGCCGAACTACCCGCGGTTTAGTGTTTATTGGCTTGTAATAGTAATTAATGAAATATAATTCCAGCGGCCTATGATATCTATCAATTTCAACAAGAGAAAAGTCGCTTTGAGTACACTCCAAACAAGTATTTGAAAGAACAAGGTCCAAGATGTTGCCACTGCAATTAGGGGTCAGATTATACTGTACCATACCTGTATAATCTAAAATATTAATTAGTTCATTTGCCGCAGCACTTAATTCGGTGTTAGAAGTGCAACCAATGCCGTGACCGTCCTGCGTCCATGTAATAAACGGGAGGTTAAAATCCCCTATTATTACAAATATGTCATTGGGATTGGCTGTATTAAGCGTCAAAAAAGAATTTTTGAAATCATTAATCAAGCACGAAGAATTGGGGGAAGGAGGTACATAAACACAAGCCAAATGTATGTTACATATTGGGTTTGCGGATGATTTAAAATTGCTAGAACAATTTTTTAGTGTTATCCAAAGAGTTTCAGAAGACCCGTGGTCAATATCTGTGCGTTTTACGGCCGAGAGACAACGTTTCACACAAATTAAAACTCCACCACCCCTTTGAGGAGCAGGGCGATCTTGTCTAAACACCTCGTAGCGGCTGTCACAAATCTCCGTGTTAAGTATGCCCTCACACAACCAACTCTCCGTGACTATGATAATATCGTAATCATTTGCCTCAATATTACGATAAAACTGTAATAGCTTAGTCCGAAGCCCGCGCGTATTTTGATAGAAAAAACTTAAGTTACGTGATTTTATAGTAGACATTATTTACCAGTATAATATTAAACAAATATTAGTTTGAATGTAAAAATTAAATAAAAAATTAAGGCGGGTAAGTTATAAAATTTAGTAGATTAGTTGTATATACTACGCGCGGACTACCCGCTACACGGGTCAAGAAAGACAAAGTGACTAGCAAACCAGAAGTAAACAACCTTTTTACTGTTTTATGTGAACGATGAAGTATTGTGTGTTTTTCAATGTGTGGTAAATGTAATGTGCTGAGATATGGTCTACAAATGTGAAATGTGTTATTATGTAATATGTATATGATGCCCAAGAAATACATACCCCGAGAACTTAAATGGCATTCCTCCTGATATCTTCCACCGAGTTGATTAAAATTGGCGGTGAAGCTTCGTTGCACCGCATAAAAATTGAGCAGTTTTTTACCCAGACGAATTTGATATTTAATTCTTGTGCACGTTGTCGGCAGTTATTCAGAAGAATTTTGTTGGCTATTGTTAGGTGTTCATTAATAAAGACTTTTGTGGAATTTTCTTCGAAGCCCAAGTCTTTGGAGGTAATGCCTTTGGATTTATTTAATTTCTTAAAATTGGTGATAATACTGTCTTTCGCTTTTCTGTTCCTCAGTTTTGCAACAATCCTTCTAGGACGTCCAGCTTGAGGATGATGTGATTGCACTCGAGTTATAAACTCAATATCATCAGCTTGTATGTTTGCGTCTATCATTGTTGCAATTCGAAGCAGTAGTAGCGGTAGGTTTTCTTTTGGGTTTTCAGGAACACCGACTAATTCTACGTTCAAAAAACGGCTTTGTTGTTGAGATTTGTTATATTCAATTTCCAAAGATTTAGATTTCCGTTGTAGGTCTGAAATTAGCTCATTTTGCTGTTTATTAGATTTTTCTATCTTCCGGAGGCGCTCCTCGTAGGATTTTACTGCAGTGTTCAATCTGTCTTGTTCCTTTTTTAGCAGGTCCACGTCGGTTAGCCTTGTTTCTATATCACTTAATCTGTGGTTAAGCTCCTCCTCAATGACTTGGTTGACAATATTATAAATGCGAAAGTAACTCTCTCTGTCTGTCTGTTACGCTTTCCCCCTTAAACCTGTCAACCGATTTTGTTGAAATTTGGCACAGACCAATCTTTAGACCCCGAGAAAGGACATAGGCTACCTTTTATTGCGAAAAAAAGGGATAAACAGGTTGAAATACAGGTTGTAAGTTTGAATGGGATTTCTTAATTTTAAAAGATAAAACCATGAAACTTTATATTTAAGCACTTGGTAAGAATTAATTAAACATTAGTTCTAGCGTTTTTGTAATTTCGACCTGTGAGGGGATGAAATAGGGGTTGAAAGTTTGTTATTATTAATTCTTATTGGAGCGAAACGAAGTTCGCGGGGTCCACTAGTATCAAATATGTTTAAAATTTAATGAAAAACACACACAGAAATATTTAAGCGGCTGTTCGTGAATTAAAAGAAAAAATAGTGCAAAAACAAAACACCATCTTCTAAATTAAAAATAAATCAATTCGCGTCTTCCAAAAAGTTTGCAATTAAATTTTGAATAAAACCTACTTACTACTTACTTTACAAAAATGTCTGTTTAATGAGTAGCTTACAGGGCTATTGTTTAATTTGTCGTTTTGAGACTCGATTGTCGTTACATATACCATTGGCTATCAATAAAATAAATAAGGGATACGCAATGAATATATACAGATAATATCAGGCTTCATTGATTCGAAACATTACGCTCGGCGTTACGGAACACTGGCTTATTTTTACAGTAAGTAAAATGGCATGAAATAAACTCGCATATCTACGAAACAAATGTCCTCAAAACAAAAAGAAAATTCAAATGGAAAGAGTTTTCGGTACATTTATTTCCCTTTTTTTGGTCGTGTTTATTTTTTTATCATCATGCGTATTATTTGTATTATAATAAATTTCTAGATAGGGTGTATTAGTCAGAGTAGGAAAGTGCAGTTGACCCATTTTTTATGACCAAATTGAACGTGTGTCTATTGGTTGTATGTATGTATCGTATGAGTAAAATATGTATTTATATTTCTTTTATGGAATAGGAGGGCAAACGAGCAAGCGTGTCACCTGAAGGTAAGCAACGTGCGCCGCCCATGGACAACAGCAACACCTATAGTGTTACCGTTGCCTTGCCGACCTTTAAGGGAGTAGGATAGGAAAGGATACGGAGTAAGATAAGGAGTACCTCTCTCACCGAATGAAACGCGGCATGCGCTACTTTACGTCGGTCTTCTCAGAGGTCGTGGTCTTTCACCGGTCTAGCTGGCCCATTCATGCAGCGAAGTGCTTGGCTCTACCACTGCAATGTTATGTTTATTCCAATTAAATGTGTAGAATGCATGTATGTAAGTATTTGTATTGTTGATTTATTTAACTATTAATTTTGTTGTGATTGTTTTACACGTTTTATTAACCTGAACATTCAATTGTTCCTCTCACGCTTAAAAGGTTTGCTGGTGGAAAAGCCAGTAGTGATTTAAGCTCGCCTTCGTACATAAATACATTATCTGTATGTATATTCCTGTAATGTTGTTCCTTTTGTATGCAATATTGTAATAAAACAATACATACTTGTGAAAGGTGATGTCTAGAACCATAAAAGACTTGCTGAAGAGTTATAAAAGTCAAAATAGCGAGTAAAACGAGTGTAAGAATTGTTCGCGCTCTGTTCTCTCTGTCTACCCCACCCCGCAAGGATTTGGTGTAAAGTCATGTATGTATGTCATGCTTCTAAAAAGTTTAAATCACAATTATTATTTATTTTTAACTGCATTGTTAAAGACAAACGAGTCAGATTAAAAGTTGTGTAGAAATTTAGACCTTTAAATTTGGCCAAGTTTTATAGAATCCCAAAAATAAACTTAAGTAATTCTGTATCTACTAGTACTAATTAGCCTAATAAATTTCATTTTTCTAAGACACCAAAAAGAGGAGATTCTAAAAATTTTGATAACCAATAAAATAAATCAGTGATCAAACCAGTGCTTGAGCACACCGCTTCGGAATCAAGAACTCGCGGTTTCGAATCCTGGCTCACACCTATGAATTTTTGGAAGTTATGTGTGATAAATATTGATGACGGAAAACTTAGTGCCTGGTATGGCACTATGTTCGCCACCTATTCCATTTGGTACGTTAACATAACGGCGAGTCGAGGCTTGACAGTCGCTGCCTACACCTTGGGGTAGAAAAAGCATGGAATTTGTGTATATTTTTAGATGTCAATAATATCTAAATTATCTATACCTAAAAATTTTTTATTATATCCATTCATCAAAGAAAGCAGTAAGCGATATATAATCACGCTATGATCAATAGGGACGGAGCACAAATGTGGTTAAAATATAGCAGTACGAATCCTAATATTAGCATTATCTTACAAGAATTTGCATGCATTAAAATATAAGTGTAGGTTTATATAAACATAACTTATTAGTATTTTAGCTATACTTATTATCGTAGTCGGGTAAATTAATTTATTCAAATGCCTTCAGATGAAAAATCTCAAAATATGTCCACCACCTCCACAGTCTCTTCTTTGGTTTTTTTTTTATAGAATTTCAAAATGAGCACATAATAATATCTGGACGGAACTCCTAAAGTAGAAAATACCAGTTTTTTGCTTTCAATTTTTATGTAAATTTTATTAGACTTGTGGTTTCCGAGGCAAATTAGATTGGCAAAGGGTTACCTCCCCACTGGTATTGGGAATATACAGGCACTTTTCCTTCATTAGAATTACCTAATTCAAAAAGGTCACTCCTACGCTACTGAAAGAAAATTAATGAAGGTTGAAAGAGTTGGAATGAATTGGATTGGATTTTTTTTTAATTTGCATATATACAAGTATTTATTTTTCTGCAATAATTTTTAATCCAAACCAACGCGCTTATTTTTCATTCTTAGCATTTCATTTGTGGAAGCCAGAAACGGTTTATTTTTATTAAATTATATGATATTAGAGAGGCTTGATTGCAGATTTTTTTTACTTTAACGATTTTAATAACTGAGGAGCGATGGAGTGGAAATAGATGGTGGACTATTGGTTTCCACACGTATTTTCCGAATAACATAGCATACATAACATAACTTTACGCCTTTGATACACGAAGGTGTACGGCAACGGCTGTTAAGCTTCGTCTCGCCGTTATGTTTACTTCCCAAATGAAATAGGTGGCGAAGCTATTGCCATACCGGATACAAAGTTTTCAGTCATCAATATTTATCACACATAAATTTCCGAAAACATATTCGAAAAGTCATTGGTGTGAACCAGTGTCAGGATTCGAACCCGCGACCTCTGGATTCAGAAACAGGGTGCTCAACCACGGCACCGAGATTGTTTTTCCGACAATATTTTATAAAATATTATTAAATCAAACTTAATATATTTACATAACGTATATTTTTGACACATCCGAGAATTTATGGTCTACTCTCTGATACCAAGTATACGCTGATGCTGAAGCGTATCTTAAAAGTTATGACTTAAGTGATAAGACATTTTGCTATTACTTAATATTTTACATCAAACTGAGCTTGTCACAATCTGGGTCAGGCTATTTTTAGTTGGAGTTCCTGAGAGTTAGATGCTGATGACCTCATATAATTAGGTCTGCTCTGGCATCAATTATGAATATATAATTAAGTACAGCTTTAGTTGAACACTGAAGACAAGGCTATTTTAGTTATTTATCATATTAAATATTTTTTGAAGTGTAACTTCTAATGTCTCGTGCAACCGTTTAACACTTTTAACGCCCCCTTGCGGCCACAAAACATATTATATAATAATAAAAAAGACGAATTTGAGCCAGTCTATATATACATCTAGGAAGAGAATTGCTTAAGCGTGATTTTTATGTGTACATAGACATCTAGTAGCTAGTTGTGGCACTATACCAGTTATTTAATACTTATAAAGCATAATAGTTTATTTCTTTGAACGCGTTAATCTCAGAAACCGCTGGGTCTATTTTAAAAATTCTTTCAATGGTGGATAGTGCATTTATAGAGGGAGGATTTAGACTATATTATATTTTCTAAACAATTAGGGATCTTTAGTAAAAGTCCGATAATGTAACCCAAGGTGTAAAAAAAGGACCTAAAAAATGATTACATCGCGTACGCTGCAAAAAGTATTGATTGTAGAGCAAAAAAATGTACTACAACTTTGCAGAATATATAGTTGTCTACACAAAGCGTTGCGACACCATGTGTCTAACTATTGTAGTTACCTCACAATAAGTGTTTAATAGGTTGGGGAAAAAGTATTTTCGTATTTTTGTATGAAAAGTCAAGACATTTTTTTCAAAGTTTATTTACATTTATTTACAATATATATGTACCGTTTTGTTGAATAACTTTCTGCCATTTTGTGGGCAGAGACATTATCCCGTTACTGTAGAAACTTTGGGACTTCTGATCAAAAAAACGGGACAAATAGTTTTGGCAGTCCTCTCTTGAGGTCAACCTTACAGAACCTAAAGAATTCTGAAGAGACCGAAACAGGTGAAAATCTGAAGGCGCAAGGTCAGGGCTATATGGTGGATGCACTAGGACCTCCCAGTCGAACTCTCTTAATTTTTGCTGAGTGGCTAAAGATGTGTGTGGTCTAGCGTTATCGTGATGAAAGACCACACCCTTCCTGTTGATCAATTCCGGCCGTTTTCTCTCGACTGCTTCCTTTAATCTCATCAGTTGCTGGCAGTAAAGATCAGAATCGATGGTTTTGCCGGACGGTAAAAGCTCATAATGAACAATGCCCTTCCAATCCCACCATACACACAGCATCACCTTATTTCGTGTTAGGCCAGGTTTGGCCACAGTCTGTGAAGCCTGGCCAACTTTCGACCACGACCTTTTTCGCACGTTCTTGTCGTACGTGATCCACTTTTCATCGCCAGTTATCAATCTCTTCAAAAACGGCTCGGTTTCATTACGTCTCAATAATGAATCGCAAATGAGTACACGGTTCATTAAGTTTCTTTGAGTGAGCTCGTGTGGCACCCAAATATCGAGCTTTTTTGTATAACCAGCTTTCTTCAAATGGGTCAAAACTGTTTTGTGGTCAATTCCCAGTTCTTCAGCTACATCGTAACTACTAATATGCCGATCTTGCTCCACTCTTTCAAAAATGGCGTCCATTTTATTCGTAACAGGGCGACCAGAGCGAGGTGCATCTTTAACATCAAAATTTCCGGACTGAAAACGTTTGAACCAAATTTGTGCTACTCTTACTGACACTGCATCAGGTCCATAAACATCACAAATTTTTTTCACTGCTTGAGTTGCATTTTTGCCTTTTTTATAATAAAATTTTAAAATGTATCGAATTTTTTCATTAGATTCACTCATTTTTACGGAGAGAAAAACAAATGAAAAATAGCGGGAAACAACTTTTTTTTATTTTTTTCTTTTCTTTATAATGTAACCTTTTTAATGTTACCAAAACCAGCCAGACACAAATAGTACAGTCAAAGAAATTTTATAATAAGTTTATACCTACGTTATGCGAAAAGACTTTTTCCCCGACCTAATATTTAAATTTTTTAAATAATTTGAATGATGATGTTTAAAAGCCCTTTATTTTGTACTTTGGTATTAATTTTGATTAAAATAAATTATTTACAATTCAAGTTAGATTCAATAGCTTCCTAGAACGTTTTGAATTAGTTAATTCGGACATTTCATTCAAAAGATATCACAATATACACGATATAAGTATTAGATTTTTAGGCAAATATGTATTGCGCGCACATATAGTAACATAACTTCACGCTTTTTCTACCCAAAGGTCTAGGCAGTGGATTTTAAGTCTCCACTCGCCGTTATGTTTACGTCCCAAATGGAATAGGTGGCCATAACGGGCAAACGAGGGCAAACGAGCAAGCACGTCACCTGATGGTAAGTGACCAGCGCCGCCCATGGACACCTGCAACACATATAGTGTTACAGTTGCGTTGCCGACCTTTAAGGGAGTAGGAAATAGGAATAGTGAAGGATGGGAAAGGGGGATGGGCCTCCGGGTACCTCTCTCACCGAACGAAACGCAGCATGAGCCACTTTACGTCGATCTTCCGAGAGGTCGTGGTATTTCACCGGTAGAGCCGGCTCATTCATGCAGCGAACTGCTTGGCTCCTCTACCATTCAATTTGTTAAGCTTGAATTTCATTAGTACACAGATATCAGTGGCAGGTTTAGGTACTATAATTGATTTGTAAAATCAATCATAGTACCTCCACCCGCCACTAGATGTATGGAGGTACTATAATTGACACTAGAAACGCGGCTTTTAGTGTCAACTAAATTCCTTTATGACTGTATTTTATTGAATTTATTATTTTATTTCTAAAATCTATTAAAGAAATAAATACGTAACATTTATAATTGTGTTGTAAAACTGTTTTTTTTTTTAAATATTTTACCAAAATCTATTAGTATATTCTTAAATACTTATATAAGCTCCATGGAGTGAAACCATAGCGCGATTTAATAAATTTATGAATAGTGACCTCTATGGCCGAGACGAATAAAACATTATGATATAATAAACTTCAATCAAGACATGATACACATTTATACACATGGTTAAGTAACCTTATCAAAACATTTATTTAATAATCTGTTTGTGATCCTCGGTTCAAATAATCTTCATCAGTATGTTGCATTCTTATACACAAATTTAAAATAAAATATTAGATAGGAACTTAGTTACCATTTCTCATAATCAGTCCCATTTTTAATAGTACCTATAATATATTAGTAATAAGTATTAATAGTCTCGGTGGGCCAGCTAAGTAGTCGAGCTCTCCGATTCTGGAGTCCTGGGACCGATTCCGGGCTCACCAATGATTTTTCGGATTTTTTTTTGGTATCTTATTATAGTAAATATTAGGTACCCTATGGTATTTTTTTATGGGATAAAAGGCAAACCTAAGGGAGTAGGATAGGAAAGGATGGGGAAGGAGGGTGGGCCCCCGGGTACCTCTCTCACCGAACGAAACGCGGCATGTGCCACTTTACGTCGATCTTCTGAGATGTCGTGGTCGTGTCACCGGTCGAGCCGGCCTATTCATGTAGCGATTATTTTTCTCTATTTATGAATCAATTTCTAACCCTTTTTATTTTCTTTTCTACAATACGAAGTTACACTTCTAACGCGCGAAGGGACTTTACGCATTTTTTTTTGTTACTATGCTTAAAAGTAAAGGAATCTTTTTTAAGTATATGGTATTTATACTTAAAAAAAGATTCCTTTACTTCATATTAATTAATTTTTCTGATTTGCTATTATTATTTTTTTATAGTCAAACTAAGAGGCAATACTTGCTTATGTTTTTGTTAATATACACTTTAAATTTATTCAAATGTCATACAAATTTACATTTTTAAGATACATTATATTTATGCTTATCGGTTTGTGATAGTTGTCGATACTATCACTTTTCCAGGAATTTCATCCTTTTCTCCATAATCATCATTTTCCTGGCCTTATAGCACTTTAAGTGGGGTCGGCATAACATGTCATCCTTTCGAAATATCCATGTGGTCAAAAGATTTGATGTGATTATATGACGGCTGCCTACTGGAGGTCAATGCTCCTTAGGAATGTTTTCGATGGAATAGGGAAGGGGTTAGAAGTGGGATAGGGAGAGGGGAGGGGAAAGTTTGAGCCATCGGATTTAGGCCAGCTCTCTCACCGAGCGAAACGTGGCATGAGCCACTTTACGCTGATATTCTGAAAGTTCGTTGAATTTCACCGCTCGAGCTGGTCCATTCATGCAGCGAACTGCGTGACTCTACCACAGACCGTTCTTAATAATAGTTCTTAATTATTAATAATTTTAAAATTGTAAATGTACCGAATTCATATGAAACCTATTGAAAGTCTACCAAGGCAACGATATCACAACAAACCAGGCCACGGAGGCTATATTTCTTAGCTTAATTTCTATTGCTCGAACCCATTGATTTTATAAATTCCCTCTGCCCTGCCGCTGTGAATTTAATGAAATACGTGCGTAGAAAGTTTCGAGTCCATTACTTTGCGCGGTTATTAATGACAGGGTCCTGTATTCCGTTCACCCACTGCTTTGATAGATCACCTCATAAGCTAGCTCGAATACAAACAAAAGAGCCTGAATTCAGAACGTTTCAGACTCTTTCTGGTTTTGATCTATTGTCCAAGGAAGATCGAGTCACAGCCACGCTATAAATCTTTGCTATTAGAAGTCATAACTATGGTTGTGGAGACCCTTTTAAGCTAATAAATAAATACTATTTTTTATGAAAAAAAGGGGCAAAGGAGCGGTGAGGTAAGCGACTAGTGGTTCCCATGGACATCTGCAGCACCGAGAGGGTCACAACATGCTGTGAACTATTTAGCTCTACAGCGAAAGGCAAACAAGTTTTTAGTTTTATGAGTCATTACAACTAAGTGAAGAATTATTCACAAAAAAATAGATCAGAAGAAAAAGAAGACATAAAATATAGTTCTTTGGAAGTATTCTAAGATGTTTCTTATTTATGATCTCCCCTGACGTGGACCCGGTGGTGTTAAGTCTTACTTTGCCATTAAGTTTGTCTCGCTTCTTTTGAAGTTGACGGTACCGTAGAGTACTGTTTGTTCCTTAGTTTCTAACTGTGAACTTCCAATTCAATCCTCTCGTAGAGCTTGTGTAACTGTAACTGTAAACATTAAAATATGTTCTTAACAACTTTTATAAATATTTGTTTTAATATCATAATGTTTTTGTAGATTTTTTTATAATTTCGCTTAGACTTAAAAGGTTGACTTTTGTTATGTAACAGGAAGCGAACCAAGTACTAAGCACATTTTTTCAGTCATTTACGTAAGTAGATAAAGTTACATACATACATACATAACTTCACGCCAAATCCCTTACGGGGTAGGCGGAGAGAACAGAGCGCCATAAGGCACGCACACGCCTCACTCGCTTCGTTGACTTTCATAACTCTTTTCATGCACGTGTGTAGAATTTTGAGGCTCCTAGCATCACCTTCCTCCAGAACACGTTCTATTTGGTGGAATGTGTGTCTTGGCCGTTCTCAACTCCTACATCCATACCCGCTTTAACTTTTTTTAATATAGTTGAAACATAATAATCTCTGCCAATACCTATGGGATAGAGGCGTGTACTTGTGTATATGTGTGTATGTCTAAATTCAATTCTGTCGTCATATTTTATGACAAGTTCTTGCTAAATAATAGTATATTCCTCATAGCATTACCACGAGAATTGTGTAAACATTTCTTACCACCCTTTGACGTGAGGCTATTGGCCTTGGCTGAAGCTCTCTTATTTCGTTCACATATCGTGTGTAATACAGTAGGTACGTCAAGCGTCTGAGCGCTCCCCGCTGGGACTATCGGAAAGCATCCGATACACTTATGCACATTCAGTTGTTGTTAAGTGAAAGCTTTTTCATGTAAGTGAATTAGTCCCGTACATTTGGTTCCAGTTTTCTGCTTTATCATATGATTTATTACAAAATTTGTAAGAAAAATTATACATATTGTTCTATTCCGTATTCGCAATCGTATTCCAATTGATTTTTTTACATACTTACTCTAAAATTTAGAGTAAAAATTAAAATTATATTGAAAATATATTAACTTAAAAATAATATAGTATCGCATCTGAAAATATTTAAACGTACAGTATTCTGAGTTAGCATAACATAATAGCTTGTTGCACTAATGCTGCGTTGAGACGGACAGGCTCACTCCTAACACGTATTCGAGCACAAAAAACGTCATACAATCACATGCTTATTGATTAATTCGTAATTTCCAAATTGTAAGGTCTTCGTCGAGTAGGCTAGCTAGTAGGCTAGCCCATTACGACATTTTTTACAAGAGATAGTTTGCATTATATCAAGTCTCTATGTGGTTTCTTACAACATCCACGAGAAAAGATAGAGTGGCACTATTCTCCTGAGCAACACAAGAGAGCTTATTAAAATTCAGATCACCGAAGTAAATTTATTTTATAAAACTTATTGTCCCTGCAATGAACACGTTCATTTTGCACAAAACTAGGACAAATAATATCACGTCTTGCCAATAAACATATCTGAAGGATTTTACTGGTTTCTTAATGTTTGCCACGGAACTAAGTGGTCACTGGACGACTCTACTTTGGCATTGGCATTTATGCTTCCACTAGCCAAATATGTAGAACCACAGTTTAGGTGGCAATACCTTTTACCGTACATCAGGCTTATTATTCTTCGATATTTATCACATTACTTTTGTTGTAATCCAGGGTTGGAACCTGAAACTTTTGATTAAAAGCAGAAAGCTGGATCTCTAAACTACCGACCGACAATTTTCGTTATACTTTAATTTATCCAAATAAAGTTTTGTGTCTTGAGAAACTAGCTATATTATCTTTAGCTAAATTCAAACCAAAAATAATCCTCAGTCCTGAGGTCAGGCTCAAGTGAATCGAGCTATAAAAATACGAGTAAAGCAACAAGTTCTCAAAGACCTTTTTAGTTTTTCAGACGACCAAATACTCAATACTTGTGGGGTCTTTTTGTAGCAACGAACACAGTTACAGGCTATTGTCAATGTTGTTAATTTTTTACCGTCTCTTCGAGTTTTATTCATCTTGGCTTGGATCTTTTTGCAATATCGTTTATTTCATGCCTGTAACACTTGAAGGTGTAGATTCGAGATTAAGCAATATTATTTTTTAATCAGATATAAATTTTTAATTATTTGCGACACCCGCGGGAAGAGATCACGAGATTACTTACGACATTTAAGACAAGAAAATGAATCCGACTAGTTGAGGTATAATTGCCTCTGAATACTCCTTTGGATATTGAGTACGTAAACTTACACCATGTGCTAGGAGAGCAAAGTCACGCGAATATAAAGCAAGCAGCTGAAAAGCCACTGAAGTAAGCTATGTGTAGCTTAAATTTATACAGATGTGGATAGAAGTAGCGGCTGTCGTTGATTAAAGTTGGTGAGTTTCTAGTAAATTAAAATAATTATATTCTTCTTGATATACTTTGTTCGTATAAAAAAACTAGTGTTGCCCAAATGCAAGACCAAGACAAGACTTGGCCAGTCTTGGTCTTGGGCTTGCATCAATACATCTGGTCTTGGTCTTGGTCTTGCACTCCCAGTCTTGGTCTTGGTCTTGCTGCAAGAGTCTCGCAAGTCTTGCAAGTCTTGCAAGTCTTGCAATTACCCATTAGTCTATCGCTATTTATTAAACGTTACTTAAGATATTAGAACAACGCAAAGTAGGAACATTTTGAGCTTGAATTAACATTGCCAAGGTACCTAAAGACCAACCAAATTAATAAATGTCTAAGCATTGCATGAGAAATTCAGAAAATCAACAGATCGCTTAGATTGGGATTTGAACCCACGACCTAAGCGATCAGTGCCGATACTCTAACAAACCAACTGAGCTATCAACTGTGTCCCGCGGGAGTCAGTCTGTTTAATGGTTTAAACATATAGAAAACAAATTAACGACATTAACTTGACTATATTTTAAAGAACATTATCTGTCTAGAAAGAGATTGAATCTAGAAAGAGATGGTACCACCCGTTACCACCGTTACCACCTTATTTTATTCTTTGGAACATTTGTACTCTGTGGCGGCAATCAAATACATAGTATCAAATATTGTGCGTACGGCGCGGCGGTGCCGATTGTTTGTATTCGCAATAGAAGCCGCTGCCGCTGTCGCGTATATCTTGACCTTGTACTTCCGAATAGCGGCAAAATTTTTATGAGAGGTTAGCACCCGACCTTTGATGATGCCGACAAGGCACCGCTCACTATCACACACAATGCCGATGGTCAAAACTAGGGATGCACTCTTTTTTCTTTTATTGGATATTTACATTCGCTATGTACGTTTGTTTAAGGTACCTAATGTTCGTAATTCGCATAAGTCCAATTTTCCGAAAAAAAAAGCTTGAGAGATGTCAAGGGACCCCGGCTGGAATGAAGTTCATTTCAATTAATTAGTGAAGGAATTTTAATAAAATTTTATTTTATTAAGTTATAGTAACATTTTTTCTTCTTATTTTATTGGTATTATTTTTTATTATTTACTAGCTTCTGCCCGCAGCTTCGCCCGCGTAAATAGTAAAAAATCATGTGTTCCATATTACCGGGACTAAAAAGGATAGCCTTTGTTGTTGTCCAACGTCTAATCTCTGTTCCAGAGAATTCATAAAAATTCAGTTATTGAGGCGTAAAAACATTACAGACATACAAACCGATTTTGCACTTGAGTTACTTTCACATTTATAATATTAGTTGGGATTAATTTAAATTTCGATATAGGTACCTATCTTTTCTAGCAAATTTACTAGCAACTATTGACGAATTTCAAATCCGTCACTACCTAGTCAAAACATTCAACTGTTATTACTTAGTACAAAATGTTTTAAACCTTTTTCATTTCCTTTAAATACACATATACTCGTTTAATGATACAAATACCCGTGTTGCGTTTTGTGCCATCGGTAATTGTAGATTTGAAGTTTGTCGTTTGTGTTTATATTCTTAGTTTTCTATTATTGAAGCTCTTATCTAATCCTTAGTAAAGAAAAGTATTCAATTCTCAATTTTTGGCGGTAAACATCTGAAATTGTATTATTGCCTGACATCAATAAAATGTGTACCAAACATCAGAAAAACACAAACACGGCAGGATACATTAAAGTTTAAACTGTTAAAAAATTGCTAACCCTACGAACAACAGTTTTGTTAATATTACACTGTGTGTGTTTGTGTGTGCGTGTGTTACCGCACACAACCATCTTACACGTGGCAAATTTCTTTTATGTATGCCGCTATGACCTTCGGACATTAAATATTAATATTTTTTTTAAATTCGGCATTTGTAAAGAAAATGATGTCACGCGTAAGTCCGAAATTTTCTTTATAAATGTCGCGATAGAACACTTGAAAATTTTAAATTTTATTTACGATGGTTACGTACAATTGACATGTACATTTTTTTTGTAATATCAACCCTTTAATACCCTTATATCAGAATTCTCGGGTTCGAATCCTGGCACACACTGACTTTTCGGTTTTTTTGAAATTTATATGTGATGTCAAATGTCAATACGACTGACTAACAAAAAATGCGTCCGATGTATGGCAATAGATTGCACTATCTGTATGATCTGTTAGATACGGGACGAAAATTTCGGTGTGTCGAGGCGAAAAGTCATTGGTGAACCGCTTCTGATTCTAGAGGTTCGAATCCTGACACGCACCAATGACTTTTCGGTCTTTTCGAAAGTTATGTGTGACTAGCTGACCTGGCGAACTTTGTTCCGCATCAAAAGTAATAAATGAGTAAAATTTGGATATTTATCGGCACACGTTTTGGCACACAACGCAACTACTATGTCCCGCTATGTTAATACTGTAATATCTTCGTAAATATTCGTTTAAATTACATACTGTAAAGGGCAATATTGATCTATATTAAACGCACAATCTATTTAATACAATTAACTGGGTGAAAATTAATGCTGTAATGTTTCAAATCGCTTCGTAAATAAGCCCTTATTTCTCGTAAAAAGTAAAAAATAAATATGGTCGTTGTGGGTTATCCCTAAGAGATAGACTTATGCCCTCGCGGACTTTTTTGAAGATCTTTTGAAGGTGTATAACAATGTAGTATATTATTTTGTTTTATCACTTAGGGTTCAGGCAGCGTTTGCGATTAAAGATCTAAATCTTAAAAAAAATTCACTTTTTTTATTACACTTTAAATGAATTATAGATCAAAACCATGCGCACGCCACACGGCTTACATAGGTACAATAGCTTACTATAGCAAAAAGTGTCGTTACAACTTTTCGTATGAATTTTTTTCGTCTAGCCCCCTTTCATAACGCGCGATTGTGAACTTCGTGCCAAAAATAATATATGTTTTGCATCTCATAGAGTCCCTAAGCGTATACCCGGAACTCCTATACTTACTCCCTGAAACAACACTCAGTCCTAACTGCAAGACCGCAAGAGTCTTGCAGGCTTGGTCTTGTTCTTGCTTAAGTCTTGCACAGTGAGTCTTGGTCTTGGTCTTGCTAAAATTAGCCGGTCTTGGTCTTGGTCTTGTTCTTGCATTTTTGCAAGACTGCAAGACAAGACTGCAAGACCAAGACCGATTTGGGCAACACTAAAAAAAACAAAGCAAATGTTACAATTATAGTATAGTTTATATGATAATTAAACATTTCTGAATATTTGATGATTGAGAAAAGAATTTTCTAAAGTATTTGTTTATGACTGCGTTGTCATGGCAACAGGTTCCACTCATGACAAGTCGCGTGGTTTTGAAGCGTCCACCTAGAATAAGACCTGGTTGCAGATTTAATTTAATATTTTACTATTCCTGCATTCAAATTCAATGTAGATATGTAAAAATCCATTTACAAATGGTATTCTCCGTAACTCGAAGGAGTATTTATGTAATCGATTTTGCGGATTCGATACTATAAAATATATAACTTCACTTGCTTCCTCTAGTTTATATGAAAACCTTTTTTTTTATGGGATAGAAGGGCAAACGAGCAGGTGGGTCACCTGGTGGTAAGCAACCAACGCCGCCCATGGACACCAGCAACACATATAGTGTTACTGTTGCGATGCCAACCTTTAAGGGGTAGGGGATAGGAAAGGATGGGGAAGGGGGTGGGCCTCCGTGTACCTCTCTCACCGAACGAAATGCGGCATGAGCCACTTTACGTCGGTCTTCTGAGAGGTCGTGGTATTTCACCGGTCGAGCCGGTCCATTCATGCAGCGAACTGCTTGGCTCTACCACTGTCGAAACCTTTTCTATAGTCTTATAAAATGTGCGCTGCGGAAGCTACTATGTCCGAGGAATACTAGAAAAAAGCAGTCAAGCTTCGTAAATAAAAATAGCCAATTTGTCAGAGTAAGTCAATTCTAAATTGATGATACAGATGCTTGTAAGAATAATTAAAAAAAGTATTGCCGCAAGTTCTTTTAAAAATAACTGTGTCTTCATATTAAGAAAAATTTATTTAAAAAAAAGTTAAACCGACTTCTAGAAGCGTAAACCACAAAATCTTTGAGTATATGAAAACAGTACCTCTATAACTAAAAAGCGATAAATAAAGTAATTTACTCATTTGTATACTTAATACAATATACAAAACGTAATACTTTTACAAAAGTAAAATATTTACAAATGTCACTCATTATTGAAGTCGGTGCAACACAATAGAGTACGTTACCTAGGCTGGCGCTGACACTTCTGTAATAGATGCTATCCTATCTCCTTTTATAAGAGTAAAACTATCTACAGAACAAAATTCAAAGAACTCAGTTTAGCTGTTTAAGCGTAAAATGCGGACATACAAAGCTACTTTTGCATTGATATTATCAAGGAGGAATTTTAAGTCTTGTTTCCGCTGTATCATACTTTTATATCATCAAGAAAGATGTGGGTTGTATCATATCATTATACTGAAATATAATTTAACAGCTTTTCGGTACTTAAATTTCACATTCGATTATTCGATTCACAATTCTCGGTACTGAATTCGATTAAAGCCTGCTTATATTAGCGGCAGACAAACATATCAACTACGTGTTCTACTTGTTGGTTCTGAATGATAAAAGGTTTTGAAATGACAGCGAGCAGAGTTCAATTATTGAAATACGCGAATTGAATAATTAATATTCTGGATTTGGTATTTAAATATTGTGATTGGTGTGTTTGATGGAGATCCTTTTCAATCAAAATTAACGTTTAAGAACTATGACTAAAATATATATACGATTGACAAGCAAAATTTATAAGGTTAATATTTTAAAAGTTTGCCTATTGCTTTATACTGCCCGGCTAGTGGACAGAATTTAATTAATCACTTAAGCAATCGGTAGACTCAGGCCCCTGTCTATTGGGACATGAGATTATAGGCTTAAGTTAAAAATCATAGCGGATACCTGAAGAAACTTCGGGGTTTTGTGAAAAACATGTTACTTACTAGATTTTTTAAACATTTTTACACAATTACATATATTTTATGCTTGAAAGTTCACAACAGTAACCAAGCCCTGGTCCCAGGTAATATATGACCTTTATCATAGGCAACTTCCGAAAACCAGTATTAAGACTAGACAGTTCTGCATGAAATGTGGAATGCTCAACTTCCAAACACTTGTCTTCTGGAGCAAAAATGGGATACCACTGAGGTGAGGTACGCCGAACCGTCATCTTCTCCCAAATTAGTAAGATGAGTAGGACTTACAAACGTATAGACATGTAAAATATGAGATGAAAAAAGAGAAAGGAAGTTCAATGGAATGGGTGACATGTTTTAAAATTTTAAGCTACCAATGGTACACAAATGTTTCATTGCTTGAAGATACGCTTCAAGTTTTTAACTTAGGCTCAGTCTATGTCATACAATACTCTACCTCTCTCATGTACTACATAAGTTATAAATTTGTAGTTAAGTTAAGACTTGGCTTGTAGGTCACTCAACGTCTGTGGGATGGATGGTGGGGATAAACCCCTTTTCTCTTTAGTTCAAGAGCAAGAAAGAAATATTGGTAGAAATTTTTATACACAGAGGTTTTTGACATATGTATGTCTGACATACTTACTTTATAGAAGGCATTATTAAAACCAAATTGTATATTTTTTGTTACAGTAATATGTAGTCGTAGAGAGTCTTGCAGTTCGGTGCATGAATGGGCCGTCTCGAGCGGTGAAATACGACGACCGCTTGGAATATCGGCGTGAAATGGCTCGTGCCCCGTTTCGTTTAGTGAGATAGGTATATGGAGGCCGGATTCCCCTTCCCTTCCTTTCCCCTCCCACTCCCTTAAAGGATGGCAACACACCACGGTTTTCATGGGCCGTGAGTTGCTTACCATGAGATGACTTGCTTGTTTGCCTTCCTATCCCATAAAAAATTCTTTATTTGTTGTAAAATCGTTTTGACGGGCCTCGTAGCGCATTGGTAAAAACTGCCGGTTTCAGCAATGAGGTCGGGGGTTCGATTCCCACCCGAGCACAAATCACACAGCGCCCTCTAGGTCCAAGCTAAGCAACTAAATGCTTGTGTTATGGATACTAGATAACGGATAATAATACATATATACTTTTCTTTGGAAATACATACTTATAATACTTAGAAAAACACCCAGACGCCCCACAAATATTCATGTTTGTCACAAATACTTGTGCTTGGGTGGGAATCGAACCCCGATCTCGTCACTGGAGCCGGTAGTTTTACCAATGCGCCACGAGGCTTCTCATTATTATGCAATAAAAGATTATGAAGTAAGCAAAGTTCAATGTTTTGTGGCATACAGTTTTGTCTGCTCACAACATAACAGACACACGTGAAGCTACGAATTAGGTTACTATCGTTCAAATAAACCTATGAAAGCAAATATTTTATGTGTCTCCATAAAAATAAACTCATGCACATATACTTATAGTAAATTGGGTTCTACCGATCGACCGTAAAATGGACGTGTTGTAAATCATGCAATAATACTCACTTACTTACTTGCTCACTTACTCTACGTAGTTCCGATATTATATTTATTAAACACCAGTTTTTTAATATACTTAAATCTGAATCATTTAAACAACAAAAAAGTATTAGATAAAAATACCGCATTTTATTTCGCGACCCCTTCCGCTTCGCCTTTGCCCTCCCCATCCCACTTTTTATCATAAGGCTGCAACGAAATTGTAACGCTATGTTTTGTTGCCGTCAATTGACACGGATCTTCATGGACGCGCTGGTTGCTTACCATCAGGTGATTCGCTTGCTCATTTGCTCTCTTAAACCATAAAAAAATAATGACGATATATTTTTTTTTGTCACCGTTATTATTTCCTGAAGCTATAAAAAGTAAGGTATAAAAGGAAAATCCATAATATCATACAAAAGGAAATCATCAATCTAAGTCATCAATATATGCTTAGGGTCAAGTCATATTATATTTGTCTTCCTATATACGTTAAATTCTTGTCTTTCATAGATGCACTTTTCTCAAGGACAATTTGAGTTTCAATCTAAAAAAAAAACATTTCAAATATTTTCTTGTATATTCCAAAAATATTTTGTATTTGAAACTAATAACGGACGACAATATTTTTTCAATAAAAACTTATTTAAGAGATTTTATTAGAGGTATCAAATTTGTACCAAATAAAGTCGAAAAGCCATCGATTTAACTAAAATGTTAATATACTCAGTACATTATAGAACTTAACTTCTTATCTTCATCAAACATAACAGCAAAAGGAGTAAGACAACTGAAAACGTAATATTACAAATGATGTATACACTTACTATAAGTATTGGTACATTATATTATCTAAACGAGACATACTTATAAAGAAATTATTAATGAAATATGATAATAAAAACTTTTAGGCTTTCGCGTTGCATATTGACTCAGTGATAATGATGAACGGGAATTAACGCGACACTTTTTTATTTACCTTGATTAGCTTGACGTTTCGGCCAGGTTGCACTGGCCGTGGTCACAAGCAGACTGTGCTTGTTAATTCCCGTTCATCATTATTACTGAGAAATATGATAATGTTCCTGATCTTGTAGTAGACATATTCAGTAGCCCAGTGGCTTGCGGTATAACACTTTTTGGAAACATTATGAAAAAAATTCTTCATCAGCATCATTTCCTTGCACCTATTCCCCTCAAAGTGGGTTGGGCTCCATGTAGTCAAAAAAATTGGCTGTATTTTTATGACCGGCCGCCTGTCTGACGTCAACCCTCCTTGGGAATGTTTTCGTTGGTGATTTAGATCTCACCACAGATCGGCACATGTCATCATTTTGAGCTATCCACGTGGTCATAAAAATCCTCCGTGATTGACGCTATTATTTTACAGAATGTAAGTTTTCCAAAAAGGTTACTAAAGTATGAATGTATACTGAGGTATTGCTTTATTCAAAGTTAGCTCACTGGATAATTATCCTGGTGATTGATGAAGCGGGAATTATCAATGAGGTGCCTTCTGCCACTTATAAATAGTTCTCGAAGTAGCTTTTAGAATATTGTTAGCGTTCTAAACTGACATTTAAACAAATTGAAACGAAATGGCGGCTGGCTACTTAACCAGCTGTACATACACATGCACATAAATAACTTCATGCCAAATACCGGTAGTAGGGGTAGGCGGAGCAGAGCGCCATAAGGAACGATTTTTACACGCCTCACTCGCTTTTTTGACTTTTATAACCCTTTTTATGTACGCGCGTTGATTTATTGAGTGTCCTAACGTCACCTTCCTCCAGAGTACGTTCTATTTGTTCATGGAATGTGTGTCTAGGGCGTTTTCGACTTAGACATCCGCTTCTGCATTATGTATCTGCTTATCAATTCTTACATCATCCATTCTTCCTACATGTCCGAAGCATCGGAGCATGCCCTTTCTTTAACAACGAACAACCTTGTTTTCAACGCGGTCAGCGTGAGTCACTCCGCAGATTTTGCGCAGTGCCCTTATTTCGATCGCGTTTATCCTACTTTCATGGACATTCTGCCGTAACCAACTCTCGCTTCCATAAGTTAACTGGCTTTTTTTTAACTCAATACCTACATAAATACATCAAGTGCTATCTACATAAATACTTCAAGCTTATATCCTACATAGTCTTTGTGAATTACGTGACGAAATGGTTTACATATTTTAATTTACGCCACGATATGCGGATTTTCTTTGTCTCACAAACGTAACAGTAACCTATAGGGTACAATTCTATGATTGATTTTATTGATACATAATTTCTAAATAAAATAATTAACAGTTTGTGCACCCGTTTCGAACGCGAGACTATTCATAACTATTTATAGTTTAATTATTTATAACTTGCTTTGAAGCGAGGCCGATGCAACTTAAGTTTGTCTTTCCACTTCACAAATAGATAGTTTCCACACTACTCCCGGTGAACTTTCTTTGTTCTTTACTTGCAAGTCACGAACTATTGAATTTTGTTGGGGAATTCTTTGACAGCCACTATCAAATGTTTGAAACAATTATGGTGCTTGTTTCTTTTTTGATATTTGTAAGGCTATTGTAAATATAGAATAACTATAAATAATTATTCCGAAATATAACAATTTAGTTTTTAGTATAATATTAACTGAGGAGATTATGATCCACTACTAAGCCCATTTTTTACTTTAATCAAAACTACATTAAAATTAAATTCTACATTGAAATTTAATTAATATCTCCGTGTCTAGAGATGACATACATACAGATTTTTATTGTTTATATAAAACAGTGTTCACATTGGAAGCACTTATACATTCAGTATTTGTTAATAACATAACTTCACGCCTTTGTTACCTGAAGGTGTAGGCAGCGGCTGTTAAAGCCTTTCGCCGTTATGTTTACGTCCCAAATAGAATAGTTGGCGAACCTATTGCCATACCGGGTACAAAGTTTTCAGTCATCGATGTTTATCACACTTAACTTCCGAAAATTCGTTGGTGTGAGCCAGTGTCAGGATTCGAACCCGGACCTCTGGATCAGAAGTCGTGTGCTCGACCACTGGACCACCGAGGCCACTTATATTTCATAATAAACTTTTAATTATTTTAAAAAAGTAAGTGCTCCGCTCTTATTAGTCATGCCGTTATTATATATAACCTAAAACGTGGACTATCTAATACAAAAACAGGATAAACAAAAGTTTTTGTAATATTCAAATTTGTATTGTTTCTTTACATCGTTTCTAAGCAGGTACGAATAGCTTCTATCACGTCAATACGTTTTTAACCACCCTTTGACATGAGGCCATTGGCCTTGGCTGAAGTTTTCTTATTTCGTTCACATATCGTGTGTAATACAGTAGGTACTTTGAGCGTCTGAACGCTCCCCGCTGGGACTGTCGTAAAGCATCCGATACACTTATGCACATTCAGTTGTTGTTAAGTGAAAGCTTTTTCATGTAAGTGAATTAGTCCCGTACATTTGGTTCCAGTTTTCTGTTTTATCCTATGATTTATCCCACAATTTGTACACAACAAAATTAGATATTGCCCCATTTTGTATTCGAAATGCGTTGTCTCTTCGGGAATAATGCATACCGAGTTTTCGTGGAACAAATATATATCAAAATTGATCGGCGGCAATGCCGGTTTAAAAATAATTGCCAATCTCTGTTAGTCTAATTACTGAGATATTGCTATATAGATTTAAATTCTTTGATTGAATACAGATAATGTACATGAAGTTGGCACTTTTTTAATTTATAATAATATTTAACGTTTTTTTTAATATATTTTCTTGTCGTCACTTGATTGGTATGACTTCTAAAACGACATCTAGTTTAGAAAGAAAAATGTCATTTTTTTTCTGGCTACCAAGCTAGCACAAATACTAATCTAACAGATTTAAAATTGGTGTTAAAAAATAATACTGCCCAACTGTGCAAAAATACTTTTTTTTTCATCCAAATATTATCCTGTCATAACAGGTCAGTACAGTTTATTATACAGGATATCATAGATTTTGGCTACCCAGTAGTTACTCAGTAGGTATATGGTATAAGAAAAAATCCTCCAAATGAATGAACTTGTCTTAGAACGAAATGCGGCATGAGGCATATTACTTCGATATTTTTCGGGACTGTGGTATTTCACCAGTTGAACTGGTCCGTTTATGTATCGAACTACATAGCTATATATACATACTCATACATAACTTTACGCCAAATCCCTTGCGGGGTTGGCAGAGAGAACAGAGCGCCATAAGGCACGATTTTTACACGCCTCACTCGCTTCGTTGACTTTCATAACTCATTTCAGGCTCGCGCGTCGACTTGAGGCTCCTAACATCACCTTCTTCCAGAACACGTTCTATTTGGTCATGGAATATGTGTCTTGGCAGTCCTGGACTCCTACATCCATCCGCTTTTGCATTGTATATCTGCTTAGTCAGTCTTACATCATCCATTCTTTCTGCATATCCGAACCATCCATGCATGCCCTTTCTTACTTTTACACCGATACTCTCTTTCAATCCAACGTCCTTGCTTACAACCTTGTTTTCGACGGGGTCAGCGAGAGTCACTCCGCAGATTTTGCGCAGTGCTCTCATTTCTACCGCGTTTATTCTACTTTCATGCACACTCTGCAATACCCAGCTCTCGCTTCCATAACTTGCCTATACCATTTAAACAAATAAAGATATAAAAAACATAAGGTGCAATAAGTAAAACAACTATAAACATAGCAAGAAAAATAGTGTAAGAATGTTTTTATACACCAGCAAAAGAATTCTGAATAGCGTTATGTGCTACAATCAGCCGTATGCATTATTCATGAGACCATCTCGAGGAGGCGACAGATGCTCGTGAAAACTTGCACGAGGTGTGCGATATTAATATTTGTTTGTCAGGTGCTTCAGATGAAGCAGTCACACACTTTGGTTTAAGGCCACAATGAATTACAGAACTTTAACTTTCGTAAACAGTTTAACTCCTGATATCCACATAATCCAATAAAATCTCATTTAATACGGATATTGAATTTAATTTTTGGAATTATTTGAGTCATACGAATATTTTAATTGATTACAGAGACTTTATAACGCTTACGCAAGAATAACAATAATATGCATATTTGTTACTTTTCTATATAAGTTTTTTACATAATAATGTATTTTCTAAAACTCTATGGACTCTATGTATTTTTCTGCCCCAAATGGAATAAACGCGGAACTTATTTCCATACGTTTGCTCCAACTGGTCATCGATATTTATAACACATAACTTCATGACATACTGAAAAGTCATTGGGATGAGCCAAGACTCGATGCCACGACCTTTTGAATCAGAAACAGTGTACTCAGCTTCCAGACCGAGACCACATAATACTTTCTCTTAAGCCATGGCTCTACAGGTAGGTATTTCCCAATATTCAAAAAACTTAAAAAACATAGGTTTATATCTAAGTAAAGTAACTTCGTTCATATAACATTGTAAGTGATGGCAACCTAACTGTAAAATCTGTGTTCAGGTATCCATAAGCGGCATTTGTTGCTTGCCATCGGGTGACACACCCGCTCGTTTGCACCTCCGATCCCATAAAATACGCGAATTGCTGGAACTTACCAAACGAAAGTACTATACATAACTTCACGCCAAATCCATTGCAAGGTAGGCAGAGAGCACGGAGCGCCATAGGGTGCGATTGTTACACACCGTCTTCGTTGACTTTCATAACTCTTTTTATGCACGCGCGTTGATTTTTGAGGCTCCTAACATCACCTTCCTCCAGGACACGTTCTATTTGGTCATGGAATGTGTGTCTAGGCCGTCCTCGACTTCTACATCCATCCGCGTTTGCATTGTATATCTGCTTAGTCAATCTTGCATCATCCATCCTTTCTACATGTCTGAACCATCGGAGCATCCCCTTTCTTACTTTTACACCGACACTCTCTTTCAATCTGACTTCCTTCCTTATAACCTTGTTTTCCATGCAGTCAGCGAGGGTCACTCCGCAGATTTTGCGTAATGCCCTCATTTCGACCGCGTTTATCCTACTTTCATGCACGCTCTGCGATACCCAGCTCTCGCTTCCATAAGTTAGCGTTGGGATCAGTATTGCATCGTGAATTGCTAGCTGGGCTTTTCTGCTAATATCTTTTGCGCCCCGGAATCTGCCCAACGCCCCATTTACTTTATTTCCTAACGCTACTCTTCTTTCTATCTATTCAATCAGCGGTGTACCTTCCATCCCTGCTAAAAGCGCAGTAATATGCACGTATATATTCAAAAGATAATTGTAAAATAAATAGTGAAATCGCATGCACACCGAATGCATTAGTTAGAGCTTGTAAATTAATAGAGGACATTGATTGATTGTGTTGATGAGCGGAATTCATCACGGCATCGCATTACGTGACTATTGTGATTCGATGGTTTCCCGATTGATGTTCGATGTGCACTTTGAACAGTGCTATTGTTGTCTGCGCTAATATTTGCATACTGGTTAAATTCAATTCAATCATAATCTATTAAGTCTAGTTTTAAATATAAAAAAGGTTACAGAAGGAGATGTCACGATGGTCCTGATATATTGTGAAAGAATGGAAGATGCAAAATTGACTAAGCAGATATACAGTGTAAAAGCAGAATGATATACGAGTTGAGGACGGTCACGACACAGTTTATGATGAACAAATAAAATGTGTCTTGCTGTTGATGTCATGAGTCTTCTAAGCCTCAAAAACGCAAAGAAACAAGTAAGGTGTCTACGAATAGTTTCTTGTGGCAATCTGTTCACTCTAGCTACCCTGCAAAAGACTATGTTAAGCTTAATAAGTAAGTTAATAAACAATTTTAAATTTCTTTTTAAATCAATTTGGTACAAGAGAAACTTTGAAAATAAAACTTAGGTAAAATTTCACGTCTCCAAAGACCACCTTATATTGTGGACAACTTATTGTTCCCGTGTGGAACTTAAGTACAATTTTCAACAAAACTGGAACAAAGAAAGTCACGTATTTCCAATAAACATTTCTTAACGACTTTACGAGCTCTCCTCTTAATGTTTGCCACCAAACTAAGTGGCCACTGGACGAAATCTAAGTTCATATTTTGCCGTACTCGTATAACTACCAACAAATATAACTTTTCTTAGTTATTTCTTTCTTTTGGTGAGTAAATATTTTTGACTTTTTATACTTTGATTGTCACAAACAATGTGTGCATTATATTCCCTTGAATTTTGATACCACAATTTACAGTCAAAAAGCCACTCAATTAATGGTTTGTAACTCTATTTGAAAGACTAAGAACCGTTCACATGAAGGTTTGGACTCCAGTGGCCATTTGAAGACATTTATGTTTCAAATAAATTGGCACTTCTAATCAGATTGACGTACACTAGGTCATGCCGTATTTCATTCGCTGAGATAGATATAGGGAAGTCTACCACCTGGGATGGGACGCAACTGCGACCATCTCGTTAATTCATAGCGGCAATCGTCGCTTACCATCAGGTGACCCGCCGTTCATTGTTTTATTTTTCATAAAGAAATGCACGAATATACATGAATACATTAAAAATTCATTATTAAATAAGCGATCTCGGCCTCAGGGCGTCACGTCTACTAAGCAGAAGATATTAGGTTCCAATATTTAATTGGTTCCATGCGTATATTTTATTTCTCAGATTTCCGTGAATCACATTCATAACATTAAAACCACTTTTAAGGATTATATCGCGTTTATTTAATAGACAGTGGTAGAGCCAAGCAGTTCGCTGCATGAATGGGCCGGCTCGACCGGTGAAATACCACGACCTCTCATAAGACCGACGTAAAGTGGCTCATGCCGCGTTTCGTTCGGTGAGAAAGGTACCCGTAGGCCCACCCCCCTTCCCCGTCCTTTCCTATCCCCTATCCCTTAAAGGTCGGCAACGCAACAGTAACACTATATGTGTTGCTGGTGTCCATGGGCGGCGTTGGTTGCTTACCATCAGGTGCTCGCCTGCTCGTTTGCCCTCCTATCCCATAAAAAAAAAAAACTTATTTTTATTTATTTCCCGACGTTTCAAACTCTTTACAGAGATAATTTTCACGAAATATATTCGTAATAAATAAACGCGATATAATCCTAAAAAGTTGTTTTAATGTTATGATTCCATGCAGATCATTAAGTCATTACAAATATCAATAAGTCAAACTTCTCATACGTCAAGAGTTTCTTTCTTTCTAGTTATAACACGTTTTCTTAGATTTACAGAAAGGTTTAATAAATATAGACTTTCGAGATGAATTGGACAAGGTTAAATCAACTAATGTGTTTTTTTTTCTTTATAAAAGGTCGTTCGTTTTTACTTAAATTTTAGCAAGAATAATCCTTGCCCTCAGGTCAGGCTTAAGTGCGCCACGTGTTAAAGTAAAAAAGCAACAGGTTCTCAAAGTGATTTTAGATTTCCACAACCCACAAACCCGACGTTTTGTGGTCGCTTTTGGAGCAAAATTAGTCTTTTTTGGACAGATTTTAAACTGAAAAATGAGAAAATTAAAAACAGTGGTGCAACTTCAATAGTAGAATTAATAACTTACTATCCTGTCGTCATATTTTCTTTAAAGTATAGGTGGCAAACGAGCAGACCTGATAGTGAGGAACAAACGCCGCTCATGGACAGCTGAACAACATATAATGTTACAGTTGCGTTGCCGGCCCTTACGTTGGGGTCGGGAGTGGGATAGGATGGGGAGGGGAAAAGGATTCCCATTCGTGCTGCGAACTGCATGACTCTACCACTGACACTGTGACGGTATTATTCAGTGGTATTTTTTAGACTGCCTTTTTGACCTCTAGGATTTGGACTCATTATTTTAGACCTATAAAGAGTTAGTTAATTACCACACATACCTTTTTGTAAGTAACTGATATGTCCTAAAATTGGAACTTAGCACTGCACAAAACAATACTTATACTATATATAAGTGGATGGATAGAGAATGCTAAAACCATAATAGGGCTAATACTTTTTACAACTAAGTTGAACTTGTTAAGACAGCACTTTTGGTAAATACTTTTCATGACCCCAAAACATTATCCGCCGAAAATAAAAAAGACAATAAAATTGTTTAATAAAATTACAAGTGACTCTTCAAACTTGTACGTTATATGTCTTGTTACTTTTGATAAGACTCTGTCTACCCTCATTTGTTGAACAATTATTGCTTCCGTAAGGGACATTATTTGATCTTTTAATCTATATGAGCTGATTCAATTTAATTTTTATTATGAGTAAAGGGATAACACATGCAATTGTCTTCCATTTAGGTAAAGAATTCCGTTGATGGCCTTTACCATGGGATAAGAACGGAAATGGGGAACGGAGAACGGATGGGTCTACAGATACTTCTCTCATCGAACGAGTAGCGGCCTAAGCCACCTTACTTGAATTATCAAAGTGCTAAAGGTAACCCACTGGTCAAGATACCATTGGCTATGTTCATTTTGAATTATAGCTCAGCAAGTTCGCTATAAAAAAATGAGAGAAGAAATAAAGAAATTGCATAAAGTTATCAAAACTATGATTACTTTTTAATAAATTCTAAAAGTTAAAGCCAATATTAGCATTGATTTTGGATTCAAAACAGCATATCAAACGATATGCTCTAAATTCTTTATTATTGATAAATTGTCACGTAATAATATTGTACAATTTTTAAATTTTCAGCTTCAATTTTCAATAATAATGCAATGTTAATGAACTAAACAGCAAACATTATATAATTCGTTAACCATTGCTAATTACATTCATACTAATGATAACTGAGTCCGTGTTATGTCAGCTGTGTAAATCAAATAATAATGAAACCCGAAATGAACTGGTATACACTGTATATAAATATTTGTCTAATGACGGACTGCAACTGTTTGCATTGCAATCAAAATTTATTTGCAAAATGAATTATAATAAAATATCATGATTTCAATGGTTTTAGAATTATGCATATTTCTATTTGCTACCCGTGCATACCATTAATCTCTTTACAGATGCATACGCTTTAGCACAATATTGAGGATAAATTCATTATATAAATCAAACATATTTAAAAGAAAAATAATGTTTTAATAAACTTAAATCTCCTAAATGAACTAAGAAAAGTCTGATCAGCGGAAATCGTTGAAAATGCCTCAGTTTTCCGCTGGAGGTCACTGTGGAAATAGGTAAAAATGTGCAAAATACTCTCCAATACTTTTAATGTGTTGCTGATGATGAGATGATGTTTTTATGTATGTACGCACATACATAAAAACATCTTTTGCTTTAGTAACAGCTCCTGATATTTTTTCTTTTTAAATATTTTAAGGATAAAAACTTTTGTCGAATACAACTTTATTATACGTACGTACGGTTACGTAAGACCAGTACTAGATTCTATTGAAGTATTAAAGCCAATGAAGCCTTATTAATCAAAGTAGGAAGTAGATTGCACTAAAACTTTCGTTTGAAAATTCTTGCAAGACTTTATACTTTTATCATACACGTACAATTTTAACGAAATACAATTTATAAATCGTTGCCGGTAGAGCTCAATCGACCGTCGTGCTATTTAGGTAGGTTGGTTTGTTAACCACAACTGATGGAGCTTTTGCATCTTATGCATATTTAGAACCGAAAGTTTAAAAAAATAAAGTTATTTAAGTATGATTTTCCGCAAAACCGGAGCGAAATAAATCCCGAAATTCTCCAATCGTTCAAGAGTCATGCAGTTCGCTGCATGAATAGGTCGGTTCGACTGGAGGAATACCACGACCTTTCAGAAGAGCGACGTAAACTGGCGCAAGCTGCGTTTCTTTCGGTGCGAGAGGTATCCCAAGACCCAACTCAAATTTTTTCCCAAGGAAATATATGTTGCAGGTATCCATGGGCGGTTGTAGTAGCAAACTATCAAGTATCCCGCTTGCTTGTTTGTCTCTTCATTACATAGTATAAAACAAAAACGTTTTCCGCTGTCTGTCCCCTGATATGCTTAGATCTTTCATACGCAACGGATTTTGAGGCGATTTTTTTTTAATAGTTAGAGGGTGTCGTGTGGTAGTAAAGAAATAGTGATAAATCCAAAATTACTCATTTGTTAATTTGATGCGGAACAATATACTTCGGGTCAACTAGTACTCTATAAAGAAAATTTGTTTGACTCAGTAATTATACTTAATTTTATTATTTAATCAGAACTATATTCTCAAAACTTTACATTGAATTTGATTAGGGTTTTGCACGTGTATTAGCGACAGACAGACATATCAACTACGTGTTCTACTTGTTGGTTCTGAATGATAAAAGGTTTTGACATGACAGCGAGCAGAGTTCAATAATTGAAATACGCGAATTGAATTAATATTCTGGATTTGGTATTTAAATATTGTGATTGGTGTGTTTGATGGAGATGTGCTTTAAATTTGTTTATAGTACGGTGACCTAGTGGTTAGCAATGGACTTCTGAATTATTAAGTTTTGGTATCCAAGACTGTTTCTTTTTGATCAAAACAACTTTTAGGATTATATCGCGTTTATTTATTACTTATTTATATTTATTTCCCGACGTTTTGAACTCTTTACAGAGATCATTTTCAATTCATTTGATCAATGAGTGAGATTCGCGAAAGTCTTAAGAAATAAATGTGTTTCTTTTTTTTATGAAATAAACGGCAAACGAGCAAGGGGGCCATCTAATGGTAAACAAGTAACGTTGTCTTGCACTTGGAACACAAATAGTATTGGAGTCGCATTGCCGATCTTTAACACATTTGCGTGGAAAGAAATGGGGAAAAGAGAAGGACCTATAGATCCTTCTCTCACCGAACGAAACGCCACATGAGCCACTTTACGTCGATATTCTGCCAGATCGTGGTATTTCAACGGTGAAGAAGGTCCATACAAGCAGCCAGCTATGTAGCTCTACGACTTTTGTTCTTTTCAGTGACATAATGACATTGATGGCCAGAGTTTTCGCTACTAAATAAATTAGATACGTGACATAGCTGACACTACCTACACCCATAGCTATAATAGACGTAAAGTTATACAAAAAAAATAATTCCCTCCTTAATTGGTATTTAATTATTTACACATAAATACGTTCTTATTCTCGCAAACCTTTTTGCGGAAGTGAAGAAAAAAAAAATACGTCGGAGGGAAGCAAGTTATTACGTGAACGTTAATAATATTAAGGCTGTGTATTCGGCATGGTTTTATACTGTGCGGGGCAGTGGGTAGAATTTAATTAACCGCCGTGCAGTCGGTAGACTCGGAGACCAGTCTGTTGGGATGAAGACAAAGTGCGATACAAGTCTTGGGCAATAGCGGAGATTCAAACGCGTGTTAAATTTTGATAAGTAATTGAAAGAACCCAAATTCACATCATCCTATTTTCCCTTATCCTACTCTAAGTGAGGTAGGCACACAAAGTCGTACTTTGGAACTATCCACGTTGTCAACATATTTGGGATTTATAGCCCAACAGAATTTAGAATTTAGGCCAATACAATTTTCAACAAAATTCTTAGTTATAACTTAAATTTCGAAAATTCATTTGCGTATTAACCTGATTTAACTTTTTAATGAGATTCAGGACATACGATCAAGCGGTAATAGTAAGCAGTTACCGTGGCCCACGGACCACCTGCAGCACAATTAGTGTTACACCCAACCTGGGCAGAAAAGCTGCATGCGTAACTTAACGACGTTATTCCGAAAATCCGAGACTTCTGATTTGGATACGGGTTACTCTACCAATAAGTAAGTAAAGCTCTTTATAAATTACTTTGACGCGACGCCAGTGTAACTTGAGTTTGTTTTTCCACTTCAGAAATTAATAGTTTCTGCACTTATTCCGTTGAACTTTATTTGTTTCTTACTCCCAAGTTAAGAACCAATCGAATGTTCTTGGAGTATTCTATGACAGCCGCTATTAAATGTTTCAAACAATTGTTTTAAACAGTGCGATTGTTTGTTTGGAAATAATTATTTTGTTGTATATTTCTAAGTATTCGCGAAACATTTTGTTGAGGCAATGAAAATATTAATTGATATTATCATATCAGATGCTATGAACAAAGCTTTTTTATTCAACAATGATAAATGAAATGGGCTTGTTAAATAAAAAAGAGGTTTTCTTTCTTTGAAACGGCTGAATCTGTTTCAATGGAACTGTGGACGACCTCGTACTCGTCTTGTTTTGTTGTTCCAATTTTGTGTGTTAACGGCATTGAAATTGGTTTTGTCGTCAGCCTCATATTCCACTACGCGTTTTGTGACGTCGGTTTCCACCAACGTGTAGGTTCCTGTAGCAGTGAATAACAATTTAGTCTTGATAAAAATCACAGTTTTCAATTTTAATCTAATCACCAAACATTGGACGTTGGATGGATATATTGGAATTTAAATCTAAATTTTATTGTTCTTTATAAATGCTAGCTTTCAGTTTTTAGCTTAGACCAAGTCCATGGCACACAATACTCTGCCTCTCACCCACCCTACATAAGTTATAACCTCATAGTTAAGTTACAACTTGGTTTGTGGGTCAGTCTTAACATCTTGGGAATAAATAGCACGGAAAAAAGGGGTTTTGTTTTTATAAGAAATATCGGGTGAAATTTTAACACAATGTATGTCCGGTCACGTACTAGGGATTCTATCACTTTACGTAACATCTGAGTAATGTGAAGAGTTTTGTTTAAAAAATAGGGATTGGATTCTTACACTAGTTCTTTATTAGATTCGGTTTGCTTAGTTTAATACCGTGGTTACACTCAGCCCGAGTGAGCAGGAAAGTGAGCAGGGAAGTGGGCAGGCGAGAGTGTAAACACGACACTGCCGCTGCCACTCGCGCTGCTACTCGCGCTGCCCAGCGCTCCCTCGATTGTCGGTTTTTCATGCGGAAGTCAAAGGATTGCAGCGCGAATGGCAGTATGTGTTTACACTCAGCTCTCTCACTCACTCGCCGCCCGGCGATTGAGTGCGAAGGACGATGGATGCGAAGGATGTTTTTTTTTTTTTCGTCTAGTTTAATACTATAATATATATTTATAATATTTTTAATAAAATATTTTTACGAAACGGAGCGTTTAATTTGGGATTGACAAAAATCACAAATTTAAACACAAAATGCATGATGCGTGGAATCGTATTAGTATTCTATTAAATATTACTGAAATAGAGGAGTTCAAATCTAAAAAGATATCACTACTGGCAACATTAGTTTCCATTAAATTGTTTTAAATGAATAAGCGATGCGATATTTCTTTTCAAAACATTTCAGTAATTCATAACACCTAGTAAAAATACAGCTCGCATTTTGCTGTAAGTTGCTCTGTAAAGAAGTACGAGGGCTGAGTGTAAACCCTCACTCGCGTCGACGCTGCTGCAGAAGTATTTAGAGCAATATTTCCGACAGCGCGAGTAGCAGTATAAGGTATTAATACGAACTAATTCACGAATTAGTTCTAAATTGGCAACTGTAAAATTTTGGGGGTAAAAATTATCCCTAAGCTATTCTCACGGTTAATACTAATATAATAAATAACACACTCGAGATCAAATCTATTAAGCTGGTTAATTTTATATATAATAAATAACAATCCTAAAAACTACTGAAAAATATATCTAACGATGAAACATAACTCAATTTGTGGCGCAGTTGGTTATGAAAAACTTGTAATACTTATATTTATTTTTCTGTATTTACTTAGAAACTAAACACATAATATATAACAACAAAAGTGTCGGTTAAAAATATCTAGGAAGACTATCCCTCCTCAATCTAATCAGTTGAGTAGTTGCAAGTACACGTAGTACGTAAATTAATTAGAAGTGGTCCCAGTGACCCGTTCTGGGGTTTGTATTGTAAGGAACAACAATGTGCATTGACGTGTTGGTCTCAAACAGTTGGATTTCTCAGTATACTTACCTGTTAGAAGTGTAGTTTTCAAACGTTCATATGATTTACATTAAATTTTAATTTTCTATATTCACGTGTTTTATAAATTAAATAAAGTATAGCAGCGAATTTTATTTTCTCCTCTTTTGACAATTTTCGAAAAAATATACAAAACAAAAACCGTAAGCGGATACCAAATTGGAGCCTGAAATCAAAGAATTAAGCTACTGAATTGAACTGAAACAAAAATTGAACTGAACTGAAAAAAAAAATAATAATATTGGATATTGCTTCACGCCTTTGTCTACCCGAAGTTGGGTAGAAAAGCAGCGGCTGTTATGAATCAATTCGACGAAATTTACGACCGAAATTGAATAAGCAGAGGATCCTATTGTCATACACCAGGCACAAAATTGTCAACAAATCCGACAACCTCTTGATTCAGAAATGATGTGCTCGACCCTTAGACCACCGAGTGTAAGCAGAGTAATAATAGTATAAAATAACAAGTACATACAAAATTCAACATTCAAGCAAATAATGTGAAGTCAAAGTACATAAATTTCAGTCCGTAATAAATCCAAGGAAACTATTTTAATGAATAATTTATCAAATATTCAACCATGGAAGTAATTCCATGCCGGTTCTATTCCATACTCTGAAACATCCCAATGTTATAATATGGTAAACCTTCTAGACTTGGTGGCAAAATTAAATTGACTGAGAAATTGTAGTACGTGGATATTTGGATACCTTAAATGTTGTTAAAGAGAATTTGAAACAATTAATGTTCAACTCTATTCCTTTAATGTTAAGTTTGTAATTTGCATGTGTATTATTAATTTAAATGTAATTCAGTTCTGGAATAATACTTATTTAATAGTTTTCACTTGCTATCACTTGCTATTTGGAGCAACAGCGTATCGACTCAATTATATATTATTAGCTTTTACCAGTGGCTTTTCTCACTTATATGTACCGAAATGGATTTGGTATTAGCAACCTAATTAGACACTAAAGTATTATTAACGAGAAAACGTAATTTAAAAAATTGACATACATATTTTCATTAAAAATAAATATTTAGAAAGTGCTAGTGGTTGCACGCAGCTTCCCTTGTCTATCATCTGAAGGCTATATTTCTTGTACGTGTATATATATAACTTATTGATCAAAATCTGGAACAACTTATTTACATCGCGCTACTCGTATGCAAAATTCATCGATTTTCCCTTTGGAAGGAAATATATTATATAAATATTTAAGGTACCTTTATCAAATTAGATCAGTAGCCATACATAGGTACAAACTAGTTTTTACGTTATTCAAAGACAAAATTAAATATACAGATATAGGAGAATTTTAAAAATGGTTCCATTGCCTTTATAAAGTAATCGTCCCCGTCCCTCACACTCCCATGTCGGAGACAGACAGCGGAAAGCGAATTTGTTTTATAATATGTAATGATTTAATCACCCAGGTTCAAATCCACGACAATATTGTTTTATATTCCTAAAGCTAACATAGCTTAACAATGATACATCATCAGCTATTCACAATACAACAATCGTAATTGACTTGTGATTTGTAGCGAAGTTCCTATTATATACGTCTGAGCTATAAATCTATTGTTCCCTCGGTAACTAAGCTATCCAAATTGGCTTAATGAGGAGCGAATATGTATCCGCTTGAGATGGTCCAGTGCACATATTAATTTAGCTGCACATAAATGACTAAATAATATGTTAGAGTTCTATAATCTATTTGTTCTATATAATATTATATACATAAATTTCTAACTTCACGCCAAGACTCTAGCAAGTAAGGTAAGGAGAACAGAGGGCAATAAGGCTCGATTGTTACATACCTCACTCAGTTCTTTAACTTTCATAACTCTTGTTATACACGCTCGTAGATTTTAAGGCTAATGACGTCACTTTCGGCAAGGCCGTCCTCGACTCCCACATCCTTTTACTCGAAAGGGGGGAAAGTGGTTCATTTGATAGTATCCATCTATGCTAAATTTATAATAAAATCGGTAAGAGTCTTATCTCTACATTGCCGGATAACCAGTAAGATATTTTGTTTGTGAATATTTATTTATTTATGAGTAATATATATAAAAAAATCAATGGTAATTAGAATTTGAACGTAAGGAAAGCCGCAGGTATTAGCTACTTTATAATATATGTAAATACTCTTGACGATATTTTATTTAAATTACTCGAACGTAAGATGTTATTAAAGCGTCTAACCGAATCGCGTAATAATATTTCTTCTTAAAAATAAACCGCTTGGTCTTATGAATAAATTGAGGTGCGTAATGTCGGGCATCACGAGGTATGAAAGAGTTTTTTTTTTCCTGGCGGTAGGGGACGAAGGATGTATAAATAATTTCCACCAAAGCCAGTGGCATGAGCTATTTACTTGGAGAATTGAATGAAGTAGGCGTTCACTGGGAAACAATTTATCAAGGAAATGTGTTACGTAATACGTTACATTGCCTTAGTGAAAAAAAAAATTGCATCGTTTTTCACACTGCTCACTCCTTATGTAAATGATGTTGGCGATAGGATATACTTTCGATAGGAATTGTTGTTGAAGGCAACCGATCGTCTATGGGATGGTTGTGTGAATTTTTTTTTTGTTATCTTTTCACTACAATCTGTTGCCGTGCTGGAACAATAAATAGTATGTTTGTCTGTGTACGTATGTCATGGCATGCTCGGTATGTGACTGTAAGTCACATCCTACTTTATATTTTGCGGATCTAAGTATATCCTGCGGTGTTTTTCGCTTTAGTATAGGATTTGTCTGGGTTTCCTCCATCAGAACCTTCGCCAAAGGGTTGGGGAAGTTTTCAATACGTTTTTTGTAGGTTTTGGTATGGTGTAAGATTTCCTGCTTGACTGTATTGACTTGTAAATCGTGGTGTAATTGCTCATTTGTGACATACCAGGGTGCGTTTGTTATCATTCTTAGCATTTTGTTCTGGAACCTCTGTACTATTTCAATATTAGAATGCGAGGCTGTTCCCCATAAGCTGTATACCGTATGTCCAGATGGGTTTGAGTATTGCCTTATACAAAAAAGTTTACTAGTCAATGACAATTGTGAACGCCGACCTATTAACCAGTATAGTTTGCGTATTTGTAGTCCCAGTTATTTGCGTTTGGTAAAGATGTGCGTTTTCCATGTGAGTCGCTTATCTAGATGTAAGCCTAAGTACCGCACATGATCTGTTTGGGGAATCTCAGGGTTGTTGAGAGTTACTCTCGGGCAGGTACCCCTTTTCAGAGTGAAGGTAATATGGGCCGATTTGGTTTCATTCGACTTGATTCTCCACATTTTGAGCCAGTCTGATATCTGATTTAGTCTAGATTGGAAGCTAGGTTAGCTGTATCATCAGCGAATGTCCCAGTAGTTATGCAGTCTCAGGTTGGCAAGTCTGAGGTGAAGATAAGGTACAGCAGCGGCCCCAGTACGCTACCCTGTGGAACACCTGCGTTTATACTGTGAAGACCTGATAGTTCGTTACCATACTGCACCAGAAAGTGTTGGTTTTCTAAGAACGACTTCAGTATTTCGTATACGTGGTTGGGTAGCTGCGATTTTATTTTAAATAATAGTCCCTCATGCCATACTCTGTCGAATGCTTGGGATATGTCAAGGAAGACACTAGTACAGTACATTTTAGCTTCGAAGGTTTTGTTTATTTCGTTTATTAGTCTGTGTATCTGGTCAATAGTAGAATGCTTTCCGTGAATCCAAACTGGTGATCGGGAATCACTTTCTGTTGTTCTATGAGTGGTAATATTCGTTTTCGACAGAATGGGCAGTAGACTAATCAGCCGGTATGACTTAGGATCCTCTGGTTGTTTCCCTGGCTTTGATATCATTATTATTTGTGCAGTTTTCCAATGTGGTGGGATGAATCTAAGTTTGGATATTGCATTATATATTGATGTTAATATATTTATTCCAGAGTCAGGCAATTCTTGGAGGATTTTGTTGGTAATAAGATCATACCCAGGTGACTTTTTTGGGTCGGCTTTGCTTATTACTCTTCTGACTTCTTTGGTTGTGAATCTCATTTGCGTCATTACGTCTGAGTCTGTTCTCTTGAGGTGTTGCAGTATCATATTTCTGTGTTCAGGTGGTCCTTCATACGGGTGGGGTTGGAATACACATGTTAGGTGCTCGGCAAATGTGTTAGCTTTTTCCTGATCACTGCGTGCCCAGCTATTGTCTGGTTTTCTAAGTGCTGAGGAAACAGTGGTGGTACGTTTAATTTTTTTCGTCGCTTTCCAGAGTGAATACTAAGCTGCAGTGGCGTCAAGGCTCTCTAGATATGTCTGAAACTCTAAATTTCTATTTTGCTCGAGGATACGCTTTAGCTCTACTATTTTTTTTTTTTTTTAGTTTCAGGACATCTGTTATTTTGTCATTGTTTCCGCAGGGCTTTTTTCTCATTGATTTTATCGCGTATATTTGAAGGTATGTCTAGGTCAGTGAACTTCTGATGGATTATTGGGGTCGAATTCCATGCAGCACTTTGGATGCTGGTTGTAAAAATTAATAGAATTAATTATGTCAATTTCTGTTTGTATTGCTATATGTTCATCAATTTTATTGTTAATAAGGGCACGAAATAGAGGCCAATTTGTCCGTTTGTTATGTAATATACATTTTTTAGGAGTTTCTTTTGCTTGCGATCCAATTTCCACTAGAATAGGTGAGTGGTTCGAAGATAAGTCCCAGTAGTTGTAGCAAGAGATGTTGTTTTTGGATATACCTTTGGATACGCAAAAGTCAATAATATCCGGATTTTTTCCTTCGTCAGAGGGCCAGTACGTAGGTTGTCCTGTTGAGGTTACTATTAGGTTCTCTGCTTGCACGCATTCAAGCAGTTCACGACCTCTTGGTAAAATTAGTCTGGATCTCCAGTAGGTGTGTTTGGCGTTGTAGTCACCAGCCGCTATGAAACGATTTCCAAGGGTTGTGAAGTAGTCTTTAAACTGTTCCTCTTTTATAGCGTGTCGCGGTGGACAATATAGGGCAGATATTGTGATATCACTTATTATCCAGTCAGACACAACTATACTTGTTGCTTGGATGTGATCCTTACAGATTGATGGTGTCTGATGTTTGTTTTGATAAGGATAGCCGAACCACCATGTGCTTTCCCACCCGGATGCATTGTATGGTGTAGAGTGTAATTGGGAATTTTGAAAAAGCTCTTCGATGTGAAATGTGTTTCAGAAATTAATAAGATGTCAACTTTATGTGTGTTTAGGAAATTTTTTAACTCATTTGAGTAGTTTGACAGACCGTTAGCGTTCCATACACAAAGCTTTAGCGCTTTTTATCGTAATGGAAACAAACTTAATTAGTATAAAAAATGTTCTTGAGAGTATGCTGTTTTGTTTTTATATTGATATATACATCTTAATAGGACATGGTATATTTTCAAACTATTTTACAGTTTGGTTAAATTCATTGGGTTTGATTCGCTAATAATATGTTAAAACTACATACACATACATACATACATAACTTCACGCCAAATCCCTTGCGGGGTAGGCAGAGAGAACAGAGCGCCATAGGGCACGATTCTTACACACCTCACTCGCTTCGTTGACTTTCATAACTCTTTTCATGCACGCGCGTCGGTTTTTGAGGCTCTTAACATCACCTTCCTCCAGAACACGTTCTATTTGGTTTTGGAATGTGTGTCTTGGCCGTCCTCGACTCCTACATCCGTCCGCTTTTGCATTGTATATCTGCTTAGTCAGTCTTGCGTCAACCATTCTTTCTACATGTCCGAACCATCGGAGCATGCCCTTTCTTACTTTTACACCGACACTCTCTTTCAAACCAACTTCCTTCCTTACAACCTTGTTTTCTACGCGGTCAGCGAGAGTCACTCCGCAGATTTTGCGTAGAGCCCTCATTTCTACCGCGTTTATTCTACTTTCATGCACACTCTGCCATACCCAGCTCTCGCTTCCATAAGTTAGTGTTGGGATCAGGACTGCATTGTGGATTGCTAACTGGGCCTTTCTGCTAATATTTTTTGCGCCCAGGAATCTGCCCAACACTCCGTTTACGCTATTTCCTAACGCCACTCGTCTTTCTACATCCGCGGTGTACCTTCCATCTCTGCTAAAAGCGCATCCAAGATATACAATTTCATTCACCTGTTCCAGCACTACATCATCAACCATTATCCTTGCATCTGTTCTGGATTCCTCCCTTTTAAACACCATTACTTTCGTTTTCGTCGCATTCAACTGCAAGCCTTTAATCATGCAATCATCTTTCATAGTAGTGACTAGTGTTTGCAGGTCCGACGGCGATTCGGCTAGAAGCACGGCGTCATCTGCGTAAAGCAGGCAGCTCACAACTAGGTCACCCATTCGCATCCCTACATCCATCGATCTCATTCTCTGGAGACAACTGTCCAGGTACAGGATGAACAGTCGAGCGGACAGCACGCAACCCTGTCTGACGCCGATATTGACGTCAAACCAGGGGGACAAGCCGCCGTCAACACGCACACACGCTGTGCAGCCCTCATAAGTGGACTGCACAGCGCGCAGCAGTGCTCCGCTCACCCCGTAGCCCGGGAGTATATCCCACAGATCCTTTCGTAACACTCTGTCAAACGCTTTTTCCAGATCCACAAAACCGCAGAAAACCTTCCGGTTAACAGCCAGTTGTTTCTCCACGATGTTGCGGAGAGAAAAAATCTGATCCATGCACCCTCGTCCGCTTCTGAAACCACCCTGAGCCTCCCACAACACTCCATCAGATATCACCCTCATTCTCCTTTCAATAATTTTCCCATACACTTTTGCTGCTAAACTGATCAAACTGATGGCCCTGTAACTGGCGCACTGCATACGTGATCCCTTACCTTTATACAAGGGCACGATGACAGCGCGCCTCCAGTCCATGGGAACCTTACCCGACCTCCAGCACAGATTGCTCAAGGTCAGGAAAGCGTCCCGGACACAGGATCCACCGTGTTTGATTAGTTAGTTAGTTAAAACTAACTTTCAATAAAAAACAAATAATAAAAATAATATTATAATTTTATGAAAGATTTATTTGTTTTTAATTAATAAACTCTTCAAATAAATAATAAATACTCAAAAATATAACAAATACATATCTGATTTTATTGATTACAAATAAAAAAAATATATAATAACCATTTGAAATCTGCTGTATTCAGAATTAAATGAGCAATATTAGATATTAAAAAATATATATTGTTAGTCACAAAAAAAACGTAATCGGGTTTATCCTGATGATTTAATTATATTTAGTACGATTAGGAAATTGTTTCTTTTTTTTTAACTTTTGCCTAAAGTGAAGGTACGGGCAAAAGTAATTTGTATTTGAACACACCGACCTTCAGTTTGAACGTACAAATATCAATTTGGTATATAATTGAAATGAGATTTGACATGTCTCCCGTAAGCCAACAAGACGTGGGACCGAATAAGTAATTTCATTTACGTTTGACCCACGGGACGGTTAGTTTACCCATAATGAAATCTTGTAACTAAATGTAAATTTCACATTATGGAACAATGTGACAATACCTTTCTATAGATTCGTATTTACTATATACCAATTTCTTGAAAATATGGAGAATAAATCTGAGTCTCGGTCGTCCAGTGGTCGAGCACCCCGCTTCTGAGTCCAGACGTCGCGGGTGCGAATTCTGGCTCACACCAATGACTGTTCGAAATTAATTCGAATGTTATGTGTGATAAATATCGATGACTAAAAAAACTTTGTGCTCGGTATGGCAATAGGTTTGCCACCTATTGCATTTTGGACGTAAGCATAACGTCGAGACGAGGCTTAGCAGTCTCTATCTACATTTTCAGGGGTAGATAAAGGCGTGAGGTTATGTGTTATATTAAATCTGAATGTGAAACGGAAATAAAATAAGATTGGATGGATTGTGTAAAAGACAACATGATGAAGAATGGCGTTAGTGTGGAAGAAGTGAATGAAAGGGAAGTGTGGAAGAGAAAGTTTACAAAACAAAGATTTGCCTCGTAGTGTAAATAATGTAAAAAATGTACACTTAAAATAGCGAACTGGACAGGCATTGTCCTGCTTGATATACCAAGCGATTAGTACTAAGCAAAGTAAAAAATAAAAGTTAAATAAAATAATAATTTTGCTATTTTTTCTAGCTTTGGTAGGTTTCTAAAAATAGTTTGTTTAATTTTATAAAAAACGGCCGGTGCGATTTAAACAAAATCTTCTGTGAGTAACCGACAAGATTCGAGGGTGGCTTTGATTTAAAAATAAGCCCGGTAATTTACTTGCAGTGAGGATAAATAGCTTAGATACCTACTGCAGCCACACTGCTCACACAAAAAAGAACATTCAAATTGCTCAAGCTTTTTAGAAGGAGTACCCTGTAAACACACTTACTAAAGAATTTTATATAAAACATTAACTATATCTACTGTATTTCTCTATGAAAATCAGCCAAGCTATATATAGCTCCATTTATACGGTTAATTCACATGAGATACAGCAAAATTGAATTATAAAAAAAGAAATCCCAGAATTACCAGACAAGTTCTCGTACGAAGATGGACAAGCGTATTACATCAGGGTTGACACAAAAATAATGTCATCCACACTAATTGTTCGGAGACTCAGGGAATGGTGGTCGTCAGGGCGTAAAATTGTATAAAGCTCGTAATAAGGAATATCAATCAAGGCGATGTTGTTATTTACTGGAAAAAAATAACTGATATTGTATTATACTAGTCACCCAAGTAAATAGAAATAAAAGAAAAACATTTAAAGGCCAGCAACGCTGATGTGATCCCTGGTGTTGCAGATGTCCATGGGTGTCAGTGATCGCTTTCCATCATGTGACCCGTACGCTCGTTTGGCCCCTTTTTATCATAAATCATTTTAGCAATATCAAAAAAGTTAAATATACATTTTTTTTTCTGATAATCCGGAGTTTTCAGCATTTTCCCAAAATAAAGTACGTAGTTAATGTTAGCAATATAACAAGCCTTCCTGTAAAATGTTTTTGATTAAAACCAAAATACGTTTTCGTTCTTACAAGCTTACCGTGGCTATTCGTTTTTACCTGGTTCTTCTCATGAAACACACAACACTCATCAGATCGCCAGTGATCATTATTTCTCAATATTTTCCATTCCATTCCATTCTTCAAATCACGTGTTATAATAATTTAAAAATCTGTTCAACGTGCCCATTTTTAATGAGAATTTTAAATGTCTGTAAAGGTAGGATATTAAATATTTTTGATTTTAATTGATATAAATAAAGATATACGCACATTTTGAAGCTTATTTTAAAAATAAGGTTCTATATACTTACAAGTAAATATCATTATTTCAACAGGATTGTCGTGGACTCTTACAAATATATATTACATGAAACAACAACTTGTCTTTGTAAGAATTTATGTATTTATTTTAATGGGAATTTTGTTAAGTTTCAACAATAAAAAAATGTATTTTAGAAGTGTTTATTATAGAAAAGATTACTTCAAAGTAATCTAGAACAGAAGGTTATAAATAAAATAAAGTTTTCTTATGACTTGAGCTGCAATAATATCGCGAGATACCACGTAGAGTCCAGCTTCTAACAGTACTTACACACTCTAGAAGCTAAAACTTTAAGAACTCTGGTCAAAATATGTGACTTGGAAGCTTTGTAGAAACATTTTATATGAGAAAAATAAAGAAAACTGGACAATTCATGAAACAATAAATTTCTGACATAAACATGAATATATATTCGGTACATACCCTAAAATCTCATAATTTACAATTTTCGTCGGTCTGTCTGTTTGTTCCGGGTAATCTCTGAAATTACTGGACCAAATTTGACTGGACTTTTATTGGCAGGTAGCTGGTGTAATAAGGAGTAATTTAGGCAATTTTTTTTATAAAAAATCTTTTAATTATTTCTTACGCGGCAAAACAAAATTCGGCGGGTCAGTAAGTATGATATTATAATTTCATTTTTTTTCCATTTTTCTTATCATCATTTGGAATTGTGCCAATTGCTTTTGCCTTGATGATTAATATCTAAATGCCAAAGAATACTAAATGAGTGAATAATGTTTAAGTAATTTATTGCGTAACTTAACATAACTTCACGCCCTTTTCTACTTTTTCTTCTTTACCCTTCGATCCATATTACCCAGTTATATATTCAAAATATAGGCACTAATGTATCTTGTGTCTTTGATGTATCTTCACATTTTCAATCAACCAAAAATGTAGACAGCAATATAACTGCTGTTTAGTTATTCCACCTAATTAATAAACCACTTAACAATCTTATTTAATACGGTACATGCAAGTGGACTTTCATAAAAGTTTTATATAGTAATTACTTAATGATTTGTATATAATAATTGCCTCAAATATTTCGCAAAGTAAGCTAATGCCACTGCCTACGTCACCTTTTGGTTAAAGGCGTGAATTTTTTTATAACAAACACGTTGTCTAAGTTAAACACTTTAATAAATAATTTTATGGCAGCATTGAATATGCCCGTAGAATCTAGCTCTCAAATATCTTAAAGTTTTCAAGTCACGTTAAACTTTCGTGATGAGAAAATGAAACAGGTTTATCTTGTCAAACATATTTGAATACACAAGTAGTATTAGTATAGTAGAATGTATACAGATACTAAATTTTAAATTAGTTAATTTGAAAGTAAGAGATTTCCAAACTTAAGATGTTTCTATTTAAAATAACGCTTGTTAAAATTTTATATCTCACGAAAATTCATACAAAGATTTTTATAAGTTATAAATATCTTTTTTTTTCAGAAATAAATGGCCGTTCTAATTGATCAAAACAACTTTCAGGATTATATCGCGTTTATTTATTACTTATTTATATTTATTTATCGACGTTTCGAACTCTTTACAGAGATCATATTCACGAGTGATGAACAAATAGATGGTAGTTGTTCAACAGCTCAAAAACGTCGGGAAATAAATATAAATAAGTAATAAATAAACGCGATATAATCCTGAAAGTTGTTTTGATCATGAGTGGGATTCGCGAAAGTCTTAGAAATAAATATGGCCGTTCTAATTTTATATTTCAAACATAGAATGTCTGAATATTAATTTCGTCCATAATAAAAATAAAAATACATTGTGTCACTTGATAATAGTCGTCTGTATACAGTCTCGGTGGTCCAGAAGTCGAGCTTACCACTTCTGAATTACGATATCGCGTGTTCGAATCGTGGCTCATACCAATGACTTTTCGAAAGTTATGTGTGATAGATATCGATGACTGAAAGCTTTGTGCCCGGCATGGCATAGGTTCGCCACCTATTCCATTTGCAACGTAGACATAAAGGTTGTAAAAGGCTTGTATTTCTAGTATTTCCTTTTTCACTTTTGGTTTTCTACCACTTCATTTATTTACTCTGTGCTCACCCCGTATTTTATGAAAATAAAGCAATTAAATTTTGAATTTGGGAGATAAAATATTTCATGTATAAGTTTCATATTCCATTTTTTTGTCACAACCTCACAACTATGTAAATGACATACCTCAATTATTATTACGTTTCAATCCCGTGACATATATAAGACATTCATATAACTTGTTTAAATAAATCAATAATGTCCAAATATCCACTACTGAGTGACAACTAGTTCATTTAAAAATACTAATCACAAATACTAACACATACCAATAAAACGTTTCATAATAAAACTCAAACCAAAGAAACAAACGACACACATTTTACACCCTTCCAATTGACACTAAATGTCAGACACAAGATAGTGTCTGTTGTCTCCGGCAATTAGTGTAAACATCGTCGACCTACAAGCGTGAGGACACTTCACTTGCATTCCGTTTCACTCAAGCTGCGTTTTCAATAGTGTGAGACAGCGATTTTCTAAAGCTGACATGAAACTGGACATGAGACTTCGTAGAGAAGAAGAATTTAATGAAAGTAACAGAAATATTTTTTATGGAACAAGCATGAATGTGATCTGATAGTATGCGATTAGCACCGCTCATGGAAATCTGCAACTTGAATAGTGTGTTACAGTTACGTCACCAGGCTTTAATATTGAATACTTTATCTTAGGAACCATACACAGCGGCCTCTAGTTCAAAGCTAAGCAACTAAATGCTTGTGTTATGGAAACTAGATTACGGATACGGGTGGCGAATCTGTTGCCATACTGGGCACAAAGTTCTTAGTCATTGATATATATTACACCTAATTTCTGAAAATAATTTCGAAAAGTCATTGGTGTGAGCCAGAATCCAACTCGCGACTTTTGAAGCGGAGATCTTGATTTAGAAGAATATACGTAAAAAACTTCTTGTTCAAATGTCGTAGAAAACAAAATGAAACTCAAGAACAATAAATAATAAAATACGAAAAATTTTATTCTATTGCTTTGCTGAACACTCATTTGCACGGTTCACCATTATTTTTACTGCGCGATCGTTGCTTTACTATGTTGGCATTATAGTTAGGGTTAAAAGAACAATTGTCGGCATATTATTAAGAATATTATAGATTCAGTCGAGCAAAAGGCAGTTTTTTAACAGTGGTAGTCTTGCTGTTTGCTGTATACCTCTCGGAATATCGACGTAAAGGGGCTTGTAATACGTTTCGTGGGGTAAGAAAGAATCCGCAGGCCCGATCCCCTTTCCCCTTCCTTTCCCCTTCTAGTCCCTTAAAAGACGATAACGCAGGACGGTGTTCATGGGCGGTGAGTAGTTGCTTACCATTAAGTGACCCACTTGCGTTTGCACTCTTATCACATAACAAAGGCTCATTTTATACATTAAAACTTTTCTGCTTCTCTGTTGGTATCATCCCTAACAATGTGGTTGTGGTTATCACATCATGTGTTGGTGATATAAGGCCACCTAGGCCTTATATTAGTTATCTACATCGTTTTTAATATGAATCTGTAATAATCTTCTCTAAATCAATAATTAATTCTTCAAAATAGTTCAATGCCGACACTTGGGTAGATTACCCTATAGTAATGACTCATAAGGAATCCATATCTGAAGATAGAAAGTTCGATGAAAGTATATTCAAAGAAAACGTAACTCTATAGTGTTAGTACAAAAGTTTATTGAGTTATTTGAAAATAAAAGATAAATTGTGACCTCAGATGTAAGTGAGTTTTGGTGTTGCAGTTCTGGTGTATGCAGTGATTGAAATGATTAAGATTAATAAAAATAAGGAAAGGCATACTCCAATGGCTTACACATTTAAAAAGAATGGAGGATGCAATATCTACTAAGCAGATATATACAGTGCAAAAGCGAATAGATGTAGGAGTTGAGGAAGGCCACGACATACTTTACCAAGTAGATAGTTTTCTTGCGAGAGCAGATGTCAAGTGCCCAAAAAAGTGACGAACGTGTATGGAAACTGGAAAGAGTTATGATAGTCGTTACCGCGTGTGAGGTGTGTAAGAGTCCTGCCGTATGGTGTTCTGTCTCCTCTGCTTACCCCGAAAGTCTTTTAGCGCTCAGGTGTGTATTTATATTGGTGTCTTTATTTCATATATAGGTATTATTAAACCGCTAGAAACCTGTGTGTCCTCACCTTTAACCCTTAAAGCTAAATGCAGGAAAACTTGAACATATGCGTGTGTTTTTAGTTCCATCTTAAAGTGACATGTAGTTACTATTTTCATGACCAAACTTTCATTAAACTTCTTTGGAATTTACCAGGATATGCTGATATAATTGATAGTTATTTGAAATATATGCATTGTCAAAAATATTCTGTTATTATAATACATATAAGAAATATATATCTGGATATGGAGAAGAGGTTTCATTTCTTCGAACGTAACATTAACCAGTTTACTTCGATTTTCTAATATGTTGAGCTAAAATAAAATATGAAAACAAATACGAAAAAATAAACTAATTGTAAACAAAAGGTAAATATATCCATTTATAAAACAACTGGCACATGGTTTATAATAATGCCGTGAGTTCCATCTGCTTCTTTTAATTCTGAAACCAGATAAAAGATCATTATCCTAAAAAGCAGTCGTGATAAAAGAGAATGAAAATTACAAACGACAAGCCTGAGAGATCTTGTTAGGTGACAGCCGCAAGCTTGGAGGCTTCTATATTACTATACAAAGAATGGTATGAGCCTTCTCTGTGACATGAGAAAGCGCACATCCTTTGAATATAAAATATTTTCTATTTGTGTTGTGATTTGAGGAAAATGAGAAATCTATCTTATAACAGATATTACTTCCTTTTTTAAATTATAATAATAATAGTATTTGTGAGCCAATACATACAACGCCATTTACTTCTACATAATTTAAGCAACTAAATGCTTGTATTATGGAAACTAGATAATGGATATTGATACATATTTACTTTTCTTTTGTAAATACATGCTTATAATACATAGAAAAACAACCAGATGCGATACAAATACTTATGCTTGTCATAAAGATTTGTACTCGGGTTAGGTTTGAACCCGCTGACCTCGATTCTGCAGTTGGTTTACCAATGTTCCAAGAGGCCTGACGAAAATGTCGGAACATTCTTGGTATTGTGGCTAATACCGCAGCTGCTCAAATTTAAGTGGATTCGATAACCATATATTGCGTGTGTTTAAGTTTTTAAGGCTTTTTATGTGTTACGTTAATAGATTAGACTGTCTGATCTAAGATAAAAAAAGTTATATGCGACCTACTTTTTGCAGGATTTTTAAAAATTACCATTTAAGTAAATAGTAAATAAATGTGGAACTTAGAGTGAAGTGATTCACTCTTTAAAAACCTGAAGCAAATGTTTTTTACAAACTCACCGAAAGAATATTTGGCTTCATGGAAAAAGGTCACATTGTCTATTGTATGTATATATAGGAAAAAATTTGGCTCGTCATCCACAATTATCATTCATAACTTCCAATAAGTCATTAGAGTGTGTCATAGTTTGAATCCAGGACCTTTCACATAAAAGCCCCACGCTGATATAAAGAACTAGGTTATCCGTGCGTTTTATCGTCATCGGAATATTGTAATACATTTTCCCAAAAGAATTTCTGGGAATTGGTCAGCTCATATCGTTTATGATACAGAGTTACAAACATACACTTAAAATTTATTTATTTGTACAATTACTGCTCAACAATATAATCGTTTTAAGGCGTGGTCGGATAACAATTAAACGTAAGTTTAATTATACACAAAATATTCATCAAATTTAAACGAGATTTGGCCACATGCCAATTCTGAATTGTTGATCTTGTGATTAATTTATAGGTTTACTAAAATTATTATCTGCGCTGCAGACGCACTGTAGTAGATAGTAGACAGATAAATTTATGGCTTGGAATAAATAATTATCTAGTACAAGTACAGAGTCCAGTATTTTCATAACATGTTCCCACTGGATGATATAACATTGCTGTGATAAACAGGAGCCTGATAATATATTTTCATTCAGACTCCTAGTATTATTATTATCTGATAAATTTTCTATGAAATTACTTGCAGTAATTCTAGTATATTTTTTGATAAAAGGTTAATAATCTAGACTATAAACTAATTGGTAAACGGCTATGGACATCTGCAACACCATCAGGGTCTACTGCAAACTTTTAACATAGATGGAAGAGGTTATCGTTCGTAATCTTGTTCACCGAACGATACATGGCATGCTGCATGAGCCACTTAATAGATACTTGAAATTTTTCTATATAGCAAGTAATAACAAGTTATTTGTATTTTTTTTATGGGATATGAGGGCAAACGAGCAGGTGTGTCACCTGATAAGCAAACAACGTCACCCATGGACACCAGCAACACATATAGTGTTACTGTTGCGCTACCAACCTTTAAGGGATAGGAAATCCTCAAGGATGTCGTGGTATTTCACCGCTCGAGCCGGTCCATTCATGCAGCGAACTGCTTGGCTCTACCACTATAATTAAAAAAAACTAATAATAAGACAAGACACACATTTCATGACCACATAGAACGTGTTCTGGAGGAAGGTGATGTTAGGAGCCTTAAAAATCGACGTGCGTGCATAAAAAGAGTTACAAAAGTCAACGAAGCGAGTGAGTCGTGTAAGAATCGTGCCTTACGGCGCTCTGTTCTCTCTACCTACACCGCAAAGAATTCGGCGTGAAGTTATGTATGTATGCATCTGTAAGCTAAATGAAGTGTTGTGTGTTGTATTAGTTTAGAAGTTCCCTTATATATATTATAGGTTTTAGTGGGTAACCCTAGGATCGGATGCAGTGTACTGTTTTGGGAGTCCCACACTACCCCCTGCCGCACCCAGGCGGGGGGTGTGCATAAAGCATTTCCTCGCGTAAAAAAAAAAAAAAAGACCCGCCGTCTGCCTACAACTTCGCATATTGAGGTCGTAAACATATATACGATATAACATAACCGGCTGTAGTTTCAATTTTCAGCATTGCCTACTGAAACTATACTACGCTTGTTAAATATAAAGCTATTGTTCGACTCAACAAATAGTAGAGCACCTTCTGTGTATTTAGGTCTCGCGACTAACATTTGAAGTATTCTTCGTATACCACAAAAGAACCAGGTGCGTATGGGTCTTGTTTAAACACTTATAACAAAAGCAAAGCGTGCACACACACGCACACAAGCACACCCACACACACACATAATAATATAATCACTCGTACATAAATGTTTTGATAGCAAATAATGGCGTTTATGTCTGCTCTAATATGGGCCTCGTCCGCCCTCAGTTCACGTCATACGTCAGCTGTAAATATGTTACTCATATTCATGCCGACGAGTTTTATTATAACTACACGGACTTAATAGCATTATGAGGTAGGCAGCTATATTTTGACTTCATCAACGACATTTTTTGTCACGTGTCATAATTCAGAAGTTTTTTGTCATATGTCGGCACGTTTTGTTTTACAGAAATATTAACAATCAAATGATATATTAACTTTATTTTGATTGTTGTATAAATATACAACAATCAAAATAAAGTTATTTTGACTTTGACTTTGACATTGGTGGTGGCCAGTGACTGGTGCCACCTACGGACATTTCTAACACCGATAGTACCTATCAAAGTTGCGATACAAGCCTTTACGATATGCACAAAAGGGGGAATTTCACTGAACGTTCCGAAGTATCGTTTAATTCTGAAAACAGATAAAAGATGATTATCCTTAAAAGCAGTCGTGATAAAAGAGAATGAAAATTACAAACGACAAGCCTGAGAGATCTTGTTGGGTGACAGCCGCAAGCTTGGAGGCTTCTATATTACTATACAAAGAATGGTATGAGCCTTCTCTGTGACATGAGAGAGCGCACATCCTTTGAATATAAAATATTTTCTATTTGTATTGTGATTTGAGGAAAATGAGAAATCTATCTTATAACAGATATTACTTCCTTTTTATATTTAAAATAAAAATACATCTAACAGAAACGGCGCCCTCTAGTTCCAAGATCAGCAACTAAATGCTCGTGTTATATTAAGAAAAATTAAGAAATTAAGAAAATTTAAAAATTATTATTAAGAAAACTTGATAATGGAAATTAATACATATTTACTTCTTTCTTCTTGTAAAAACATACTTATAATACATAGAAAAATATCCAGATACCAAACAAACATTCATGCTTGTCAAAAAGATTTGTAGTCGGGTCCCGGTCAAACCCGCTGACCTCGATTCTGCTGTTGGTTGTTGTACCAATAGAACACGAGGCCCGACGAAAATGTCGAGACACTCTTTTAAGGTTTTTATGTGTTAACGCTGCCTAATAGATGCGATTGTTTGATCTAAGATAAAAAAAAACTTATATTCGACCTACTTTTTGCAGGATTATTAAAAGTTACTATTTAAGTACCTATACACCCATGAATAAATGTGGGCCCTACGCCTTCTCCGTAAGGAACTTAGAGTTAAGTGATGTTATAGCTTCATGCTTTGAATACCCGATAGCAAATGGTTTCATAAATTCACCGAAAGAATATTTGGCTTCACAGAAAAAGGTCACACTGTCTATTGTTTTTATATATTGGACAAAATTTGCCACGTCATCGAAAATTACCATTCATAGTCATAAGTCATTAGGGTGTGTCATAGTTTGAATCCAGGACCTTTCACATAAAAGCTCCACGCTGATAATAAGAACTAGGTTATCCGTGCGTTTTATCGTCATCGGAATATTGTAATACATTTTCCCGAGAGAATTTCTGGGAATTGGACAGCTCATATCGTTTATGTTATAGAGACACTTAAAATTTATTTATTTGTACAACTATTTAATAGTTTTTAAGTCATAGTCGGATAATAATTCAAGGTAAATTTAATTATACAAAAAAGATTCATCAAATTTAAACGAGATTTGGCCACATGCCAATTCTGAATTGTTGATCTTGTGATTAATTTATAGGTTTACTAAAATTATTATCTGCGCTGCAGACGCACTGTAGTAGATAGTAGACAGATGAATTTATGGCTTGGAATAAATAATAATCTAGTACAAGTACAGATTCCAGTATTTTCATAACATATTCCCGCTGGATGATATAGCATTGCTGTGATAAACAGGAGCCTGATAATATATTTTCATTTAGAATTCTAGTATTATTATTATCTTATAAGTTTTCCATAAAATTACTTGCAGTAATTCTAGTATATTTTGTGATAAAAGGTTAATAATTCATACATAACTTCACGCCTTTGTTACCCGAAGCGGCTGCTAAGCCTCGTCTCGCCGTTATGTTTACGACCCAAATGGAATAAACGGCAATAGGTTCGCCACCTAGGCGTACCTATTGCCATACCGGGCACAAAGTTCTCAGTCATCGATATTTATCACACTTAACTTCCGAGAACAATTTCGAAAGTTATTGGTGTGAGCCAGTGTCAGGATTCGAACCCGGTCCTTTGGATCGAGACTGCAATAATCTAGACATTAAACTAGTTGCTAAACGGCTATGGAGACCTATGGACATCTGCAACACCATCAGGGTCTACTGCAAAACTTTAATATAGATGGAAGGGGTGGTCGTTCGTATTCTTGTTCACCGAGCGATGCATGGCCTGATTCATGAGCAACTTAATAGATACTTAAAATTTTCCTATATACCTAAAATAGTAATTAAAAGTTATTTGTAAATAATTTGAAACAACGAGTGATGATAATACAAGACACACATTTTATGAACAAATAGAACGTTTTATGGAGGAAGGTGATGTTAGGAGCCTTAAAAATCGACGTGCGTGCATAAAAATACTTACAAAAGTCAACGAAGCGCCTTATGGCGCTCTGTTCTCTCTGCCTACACCGCAAAGAATTCGGCGTGAAGTTATGTATGTATGCATGTGTAAGTAAATGAAGTGTTGTATGTTGTATTGGTTTAGAAGGTACCTTATTTTAGTACTGAAACATATATCGATAACTGTGCCCAAACTACGGCAGTAGACCCGCCGTCTGCCTACAACTTCGCATATTGAGGTCGTTAACATATATACGAAATAACATAACCGGCTGTAGTTTCAATTTTCAGCATTGCCTACTGAAACTATACTACGCTTGTTAAATATAAAGCTATTGTTCGACTCAACAAATAGTAGAGCACCTTCTGTGTATTTAGGTCTTGCGACTAACATTTGAAGTATTCTTCGTATACCACAAAAGAACCAGGTGCGTATGGGTCTTGTTTAAACACTTATAACAAAAGCAAAGCGTGCACACACACGCACACAAGCACACCCACACACACACGTTATAATATATACACTCGTACTTAAATGTTTTGATAGCAAATAATGGCGTTTATGTCTGCTCTAATATGGGCCTCGTCCGCCCTCAGTTCACGTCATACGTCAGCTGTAAATATGTTACTCATATTCATGCCGACGAGTTTTATTATAACTACACGGACTTAATAGCATTATGAGGTAGGCAGCTATATTTTGACTTCATCAACGACATTTTTTGTCACGTGTCATAATTCAGAAGTTTTTTGTCATATGTCGGCACGTTTTGTTTTACAGAAATATTAACAATCAAATGATATATTAACTTTATTTTGATTGTTGTATAAATATACAACAATCAAAATAAAGTTATTTTGACTTTGACTTTGACATTGGTGGTGGCCAGTGACTGGTGCCACCTACGGACATTTCTAACACCGATAGTACCTATCAAAGTTGCGATACAAGCCTTTACGATATGCACAAAAGGGGGAATTTCACTGAACGTTCCGAAGTATCGTTTAATTCTGAAAACAGATAAAAGATGATTATCCTTAAAAGCAGTCGTGATAAAAGAGAATGAAAATTACAAACGACAAGCCTGAGAGATCTTGTTGGGTGACAGCCGCAAGCTTGGAGGCTTCTATATTACTATACAAAGAATGGTATGAGCCTTCTCTGTGACATGAGAGAGCGCACATCCTTTGAATATAAAATATTTTCTATTTGTATTGTGATTTGAGGAAAATGAGAAATCTATCTTATAACAGATATTACTTCCTTTTTATATTTAAAATAAAAATACATCTAACAGAAACGGCGCCCTCTAGTTCCAAGATCAGCAACTAAATGCTCGTGTTAAGAAAACTTGATAATGGAAATTAATACATATTTACTTCTTTCTTCTTGTAAAAACATACTTATAATACATAGAAAAATATCCAGATACCAAACAAACATTCATGCTTGTCAAAAAGATTTGTAGTCGGGTCCCGGTCGAACCCGCTGACCTCGACGTCGTGTTCTATTGGTACAACAACCAACAGCAGAATCGATCTGCTGTTGGTTGTTGTACCAATAGAACACGAAGCCCGACGAAAATGTCGAGACATTCTTTTAAGGTTTTTATGTGTTAACGCTGCCTAATAGATGCGATTGTTTGATCTAAGATAAAAAAAAGTTATATTCGACCTACTTTTTGCAGGATTATTAAAAGTTACTATTTAAGTACCTATACACCCATGAATAAATGTGGGCCCTACGCCTTCTCCGTAAGGAACTTAGAGTTAAGTGATGTTATAGCTTCATGCTTTGAATACCCGATAGCAAATGGTTTCATAAATTCACCGAAAGAATATTTGGCTTCACAGAAAAAGGTCACACTGTCTATTGTATTTATATATTGGACAAAATTTGCCACGTCATCGAAAATTACCATTCATAGTCATAAGTCATTAGGGTGTGTCATAGTTTGAATCCAGGACCTTTCACATAAAAGCTCCACGCTGATAATAAGAACTAGGTTATCCGTGCGTTTTATCGTCATCGGAATATTGTAATACATTTTCCCGAGAGAATTTCTGGGAATTGGACAGCTCATATCGTTTATGTTATAGAGACACTTAAAATTTATTTATTTGTACAACTATTTAATAGTTTTTAAGTCATAGTCGGATAATAATTCAAGGTAAATTTAATTATACAAAAAAGATTCATCAAATTTAAACGAGATTTGGCCACATGCCAATTCTGAATTGTTGATCTTGTGATTAATTTATAGGTTTACTAAAATTATTATCTGCGCTGCAGACGCACTGTAGTAGATAGTAGACAGATGAATTTATGGCTTGGAATAAATAATAATCTAGTACAAGTACAGATTCCAGTATTTTCATAACATGTTCCCGCTGGATGATATAGCATTGCTGTGATAAACAGGAGCCTGATAATATATTTTCATTTAGAATTCTAGTATTATTATTATCTTATAAGTTTTCTATAAAATTACTTGCAGTAATTCTAGTATATTTGTGATAAAAGGTTAATAATTCATACATAACTTCACGCCTTTGTTACCCGAAGCGGCTGTTAAGCCTCGTCTCGCCGTTATGTTTACGACCCAAATGGAATAAACGGCAATAGGTTCGCCACCTAGGCGTACCTATTGCCATACCGGGCACAAAGTTCTCAGTTATCGATATTTATCACACTTAACTTCCGAGAACAATTTCGAAAGTTATTGGTGTGAGCCAGTGTCAGGATTCGAACCCAGTCCTTTGGATCAAAAGCCGAGACTGCAATAATCTAGACTTTAAACTAGTTGCTAAACGGCTATGGAGACCTATGGACATCTGCAACACCATCAGTGTCTACTGCCAACCTTTAAGATAGATGGAAGGGGTGGTCGTTCGTATTCTTGTTCACCGAACGATGCATGGCCTGATTCATGAGCAACTTAATAGATACTTAAAATTTTCCTATATACCTAAAATAGTAATTAAAAGTTATTTGTAAATAATTTGAAACAACGAGTGATAATACAAGACACACATTTTATGAACAAATAGAACGTTTTCTGGAGGAAGGTGATGTTAGGAGCCTTAAAAATCGACGTGCGTGCATAAAAATAGTTACAAAAGTCAACGAAGCGCCTTATGGCGCTCTGTTCTCTCTGCCTACACCGCAAAGAATTCGGCGTGAAGTTATGTATATATGCATGTGTAAGTAAATGAAGTGTTGTGTGTTGTATTGGTTTAGAAGTTCCCTTATTTTAATACTGAAACATATATCAATAACTGAACAAAACTGTGCCTAAACTACGGCAGTAGACCCGCCGTCTGCCTACAATTTCGTATATTAAGATCGTAAACATATATACGATACTAGCTGACCCGGCGAACTCTGTTTCGCATCAAAAGTAATAACTGCTGCCCCGCTATGTTAATACTGCAATATCTTCGACAAATTTGAAGTCGATAGCAGCTATAGGTTAAAAATGGGAATTTTCCATTGTTAACACCCCCGCAACCCCCCTTGTGGATGGAATTTCGTAAAATCCGTTCTTAGCTGACCTCTACTCGGCGAAAGGAATAATCCTACCAAATTTCAAGTCGCTACGCCTTATGGTTCCAGAGATCTCGTGATGAGTCAATATATAGGTGGAAATCTCTTATATATATATAGAAGATAACATAACCGGCTGTAGTTTCAATTTTCAGCATTGCCTACTGAAACTATACTACGCTTGTTAAATATAAAGCTATTGTTCGACTCAACAAATAGTAGAGCACCTTCTGTGTATTTAGGTCTCGTGACTAACATTTGAAGTATTCTTCGTATACCACAAAAGAACCAGGTGCGTATGGGTCTTGTTTAAACACTTATAATATAACAACAGCAAAGCGTGCACACACACGCACACAAGCTCACCCACACACACATAATAATATAATCACTCGTACATAAATGTTTTGATAGCAAATAATGGCGTTTATGTCCGCTCTAATATGGGCCTCGTCCGCCCTCAGTTCACGTCATACGTCATCTGTAAATATGTGACTCATATTCACGCCGACGAATTTTATTATAACTTCACGAACTTAATAACACGAAGAGGTAGGCAGCTGTATTTGTACTTCATCGACGACATTTTTAGTCACGTCATGATTATGGATGTTTATTGTCATACATCGGGCACCTTTTGTCAGGCAACAATATTTATTATCACTTCCAAGATGGTTTATTACATTTATCTCTAGGTCTAGAGTTTGAATTCAAGTGTGGGAACAAGAATATAATAACCTATTATTGTCGACGGGTTTATTTATGAAACAAAAATGTATGTTTTTAATGATTTTTACTGGTTTTAAACAATAATAATAATAAGTAATATTATAAATGCGAATGTAAGTTTGTTTGTTACGCTTTCACGCAAAAACTACTGAACCGATCATCATGAAACTTTGTACACATATTCTTGGAGGTATTCGAAGTAACATAGGATACTTTTTTTCTTCTTTCTTTCTTTCTTTAATTTAGGTACATATATTTGCACCCGAAGGAAAAACTTATAATATAGTCTACAAAATTATCCTACCCTTAATACTCTGCATTTATTATTAGCTTTTTATTAGCTTCACCTGTATGTTTGTTTGTAGGTTTGTATGTTTGTATGTTTGTAGGTTTGTATGTTTGTATGTTTGTTTGTAACCGACTTCTTTTTTAGTTTCCGGTGATTGCCACTAGATGGTGCGATTTGTGAACTATGAAAGTTCTAGACTAGAAAACCGAACTAAAAAATAGAAAATAAATAATAGTTTAAAAAAACTAAAAAACACGCTTTTTATAGAAAACCGAACTAAAAAATAGAAAAATAAAAAAAAAAAATTTATTTTAAAAAAAGCGTGGGGTGCATGGTGTCAATAGTTATAAATATTTTATTGACAGATATGAGTAGAGTGATTATCATTTCGTTAATATCTAAAAAGCACCCCACGCTTTTTTTAAAATAAAATATTTTTTTTTATTTTTCTATTTTTTAGTTCGGTTTTCTATAAAAAGCGTGTTTTTTAGTTTTTTTAAACTATTATTTATATCTTATAAAATTGTTAAAGTCCAAAATTATTTATTTTGTTACTAATTTATAATTATAATTGATAATCCCAGCTAAGCAATAAAATAGAGTTGTCATGTTGATTCAGTTGTATGGTAATGATCTTTGATACTTATTTAATGACTTCAATGCGGGCGAAGCCGCGGGTAAAAGCTAGTTTAAATATAAAATAGAAATTACAAAAATAAATAAATTTAAAATACATAAATTTAAAATAATTAAAATACATAAATTTAAAATAAGAGACGCGAGTTCCATAAGACAACCGTATGCTCTGACCACCGAAGGAAAAAGCTGACGTTGCTTGTCGATGCTGAATTGTGGTGATTATTTTATTATTTTTATATATTGAATGCTTGTAGCAATATGTAAGTAGCCTTAGTAAGTAATTAGTACGTAGATCTTGCGAGTACTACCAAAATGCAGTCTTCGTCAATTTTACGAGGCAGTACTTTAAGAACTTTTCCTCACTGAGACTGTCAGCTGTACAGTTGATTAAAAGGTTACACAATACACGAATTTCCAGATACCTCTTATTGCGTAGTCGGGTAAACATCATGAATACAACTCGCTACTGACCCAAGCTATTAATTAGGATAAACCATAATTTTACTCTCCCTTTACTATTTGTTTAGGTTCGTTAATATGTATTATTGTGTTGCATTAACGGGTATCGTGTTAAGGCTTTTCACGTTGATTAAATCGTAATGAACGATTACATATTCACGTTTTACGGCGGCTGAAACCGAAATAAAGCGCTGAAATTTAGGGTAGTCTGAAAATATTGCGGTCCGACTAAAATAATATTTTGCCGGGCCCTTGTCGGTAACCGACTAGCGCTGCCGTGGGGAATCTGCAACAACAAGATGGTCACCGTTGCTAGATAGAAGCAAATGAGCATGCGAATCACCTGATGGAAAACAACTACAGCTGTCTATGGATGTCTGCAGGACCAGATGTATCACATCAGCATTGGCGGCCTTATATATACGCTCATTTCTTGAAGGTGATTAGGCCGGCAACTGGTTCCAAATGGTAGCATTGGTGTGTCGAGCAATGATGAAAATCAGCAGGTGGTACTAATACGAACAATTCCTCAAACGAGTCTCTGTGGTATATGCGGTAGAAGATGGATAGAGATGCGAGATCTCTCCGCAAAGCCAAGGGATCGAGCCGGTCAGGAGAAGGGAAATGAGAGAGAGGAGAGAGGTTAGTGGATCACCTCCGGATACCATTCACAGTAGCTTTCAGTGGGGTTCCATGGATAGGATGATAGTTTAGATTCCATTCCTTGACACCAGGCAATACTGTCTACACAACCTTGTATTAATTACAATATATGTACAGAGAAAAAGCTTAAAATATAACATAAAAGGATTCGAGTAAAACTACTCCAGACTTAAAAGATCGTGATATAACCGGAAAATGAAAAAATGAGAGTTCAAATTATAACTGGGTCGACTTTTTTGCTTGAGCGCTATGAATGTACGTATTATGTTCACATTCAAAGAGGATGGAATAGTAGAGTAAAAGAGTAGTATTGTGAATTTTACTAAAAATCTTTTGAAATTCCACGTTCGAAGTGAATAACAGGTCAGTGCGTTTTGTATTAAAATTTACAAAATGTATGAATAAATCAGATTATAATGCGTTAGTTAGTCTTTTGTTTTATTTGTTGGTTTAATAATTAGTGCATTAGTTTGAGGCATTTATTTCATTATCCGCCACGTACAAATAAACGTGCCGGTTTTGAAAACTTATGGTTGATGATACAAGATAAGGAAATTCCTAAAGATCCTGTTACTTTTTTTTTTTAGACAAATCACACGGCGCCCTCCAGTTCCAAACTAAGCAATGCTTGTGCTATGGATACTAGATAACGGATATTAATACATATATACTTTTCTTTTGTAAATACATACTTATTATACACAGAAAAACACCCAGACGCCACACAAATATTCATGTTTGTCACAAATATTTGTGCTCGGGTGGGAATCGAACCGCCGACCTCATTGCCAATTACCAATAGTAGGTAGTTTTACCAATGCGCCACGAGGCTGATTGACTGATATGACTGAAAAATATCTGTTGATCTTTGATCTTTTATCTATATATATAAAAGAGATTTCCACCTATATATTGACTCATCACGATATCTCTGGAACCATAAGGCGTAGCGACTTGAAATTTGGTAGGATTATTCCTTTCGCCGAGTAGAGGTCAGCTAAGAACAGATTTTACGAAATTCCACCCACAAGGGGGGTTGCGGGGGTGTTAACAATGGAAAATAATATATCGTAACCATAAGGCGTAGCGACTTGAAATTTGGTAGGATTATTCCTTTCGCCGAGTAGAGGTCAGCTAAGAACGGATTTTACGAAATTCCATCCACAAGGGGGGTTGCGGGGGTGTTAACAATGGAAAATTCCCATTTTTAACCTATAGCTGCTATCGACTTCAAATTTGTCGAAGATATTGCAGTATTAACATAGCGGGGCAGCAGTTATTACTTTTGATGCGAAACAGAGTTCGCCGGGTCAGCTAGTGTTTTTATAAATCACCTCGATGGCTCTATGGCTCATCACTCTGATTTCAAAATAGGAAGTCCTAAGTATATATTTGTGAGCAACTTTTTGAAGTGACAAATATCGCTAACTTTCGGAAAAATGCCCGGCAAATGATAAAACACTTATTTCATGGGACCAATAACAATTCCAATAAAGTACAAAAACTTTCATAACTAGTAGAACTAGTTATAATAAAAAATAAACATTTGTATGTTCCCCAAATATTGGAGGCGTGCACGAAACTTAAACTAAATCATTATGCGGCGCTACTTCGTGTAAACTTTTGGAAATATCTTTACAAAACCCTCGAACAATAGCAATAGCCCTGAATAAACTGTAATCGTGTGGTCGGTACAATAATCATTTGAATACGAATGTACCGATTTACCAAAGAAAAAAAGCGTTTACACTGTCAACTTAGTCACATAGAACCCGACAACAAAATTTGAAAATCTATTCTGACATCTTTTTGCTTCTGTACTTAAGGCTAAGTTGGGTTACCGTAGATGTAAAAGTTCTAAAATTTTTCACCTATTAATATCCGATAAAATAATACAATCTACCACCTTTCACAATATGGACGTAAAGTGGCTCATACAGCGTTTAGTTCGATGATAATGGTATTTTGCGAACCTCCCTATTTCCCTCCCGTATCAGTATTCATATCACATATTAAAGTTAGCAACGCAACCATGACGCTCTTGATGCTGAAGACGTCCAAACTCGGAGCTAGTTGCATTTCACCAGCTGACCGGTTTGCTCATTTGCCATAAAATAAAAATAGTATTTACTAAATATTTAATAACTGAGTAAATAAAAGATTTTTTCAAAGTAAAGATTGGCCAAGAAATACTTAGTATTTTACATTTTACTTTTAACAGTGGTAGAGCCAAGCAGTTCGCTCCATGAATGGGCTGGCTCGATCGGTGAAATACCACGACCTCTCGGAAGATCGACGTAAATTGGCTCATGCCGCGTTTCGTTCGGTGAGAGAGGTAGCCTCAGGCCCACCTCCCCTTCCCCATACTTCCCTATCCGCCTTCCCTTAAAAGTCGGCCACGCAATAGTAACACTATATGTGTTGCTGGTGTCTATGGGCGGCGTTGGTTGCTTACCATCACGTGACACGCCTGCTCTTTCGTCTCATAAAAAAAGATCATTTCAATTCCAGAAATTAAAGTATTTCAACGTCTAACAATAACATACATAACTTCACGGCTTTTATACCCGAAGGTGTATGCAGTGGCTGTTATGCCGCGTCTTGCCGTTATGTCTACGCTCCAAATGGAGTAGGAGGCGAACCTATCGCCATACCGGGCACAAAGTTTTCAGTCATCGATATTTATCACACATAACTTCCGAAACTTCGGAAAGTCATTGGTGTGAGCCAGGATTCGAACCTCTTGATACAGAAGCGGGGCGCTTGACTACTGGACCACCGAGACCTTAAATGTTAATTAATTTAATTATGTTGTGTGGCTGTTTTTGTGCTTGCCGTGCCCGACATGGTTATAAATTGCCTTGTGTGTCAAAGTGTATACGAATCGTTTGTATGGGAAAATTAAATTGTATTTTTTAGTATTTTACTCGCAATTTATCCATATTTTCCTATCCTATCTGATATTCCTGGCTCTAAGCTACCTCTCCACCAATTTTCAGCCAAATCTGTATGGCCGTTCTTCAGATATAAGTGTTGTAACAAACACGACTTTCTTTTATATATATAAGATATTATCAATAAATAAAACTCACAATCGAAATGATAAACCAACAATTTGTATAAAAAATAATCTGATATACTTGTTCACAAACCTATACGTTTTTCTTACGAGGCCGGCAAATAAATCTTACTGTCGAGTACCAGGCTCGCAGATATCAGGGGAGCTTGATTCCTGATACATACGGTCGTAGTTCGTGCCACGTGACAGGTACAAGGTACAACGTTCAGTCGTTTGCACGGCCCTTACACGTCTCCAATAAATTATTTAAAACGTAGCCTACAACGTAGACTCATGTTTTTTTTCGTCGATAATTGCGCTTCAGGGAATACAATAGATTTCTTTTTGGTATATTTCTGCTTAGATCTGAATCAAATGTTGATCATGTGGTATATTTGACGGGCCTCGTGGCGCATTGGTAAAACTACCGGCTGCAGCATTGAGGTCGGGGGTTCGATTCCCACCCGAGCACAAATATTTGTGACAAACATGAATGTTTGTATGGCGTCTGGGTGTTTTTCTATGTATTATAAGTATGTATTTACAAAAGAAAAGTATATGTGTATTAATATCCGTTATCTAGTATCCATAACACAAGCATTTAGTTGCTTAGCTTGGAACTAGAGGGCGCTGTGTGTATTGTGTCCAAAATATTAAAATATTAAAAAATTAAAAAAAATATTTATGATTATTTTGAAGTTTTGTTAGTAATATTCTGGTGGAATAGTTTTTGTCCGGTTCTTCTCATGATAGTCCCTAAACTCGGAATCGGGTAGCTCGTGGCAATTGCATTCGTGCTTTCTTGTTCTATGAAGGTCCTAATTCTTTGCTCAAAAACGAATTACCTAGAGTCTACAGACTATTTTTAAGTGTCTGTCCATTTTGAATTAATTGGATTTGCCGGGCGACAGTCGTAAGTCATACTAGCTTATTAAATATCCCATATCTTTGTAAATGGTTTTAACTATAGACAATATATTGAAAACAGTTTTCTCAACAGCTACCAAATAATAATATTAATACATTTTCCAACTCACAACCGACCCATTAACAATAATCTACGTGGAAATAACTCATGCCTATAAAATGCTCTTAGCGTTAGCCGCATACAGCATCACACATTATTCATTTTGCTTGCCAAAAACTGAGTTCCGTAAAATTACAATGTACGAGAGTCGATCCGGCGAGAGAGAGACACTTATTTGTAATGTGCTTATTACAGTACTGGAATAACGCCAGAAGCAGTATTACTTAAATTTGAAAAGCTACCTGAGCATTAAGCAGAACGTATTCTTCGCAGGCTAGAGTACAATTGCATAATTTCGATGAACTAATGACTCTAGCATTTACGAGTACCAGGTGTACCGGTATGAAATGAGCGTTACGATACAAATGTGTTGGTAGGGGTTATTTGTTGTGAATAAGCCTTAATTTTTTTTCTGTTTGGTTGCCATGACAACTGTCAATTATTCAATTAACCTAACAGTTAGTAAACAAACAACATCATATTTTTTTATTGTGTTAAAAATGACAAATTTTGTGCCGGAAAGTGATGATTTGCGGAAAGCATTAATTTTTTGTTTACATTTGAAAAAAAAAATAATAACAATAATAATAATAAAAATTCTTTATTTGCACACCTTAAACTAACAAGAGACATAGGTTGGACACACGTAAAACATATGGAAGTACAAATGGCGGCCTTATCGCTAAAAGCAATTTCTTCCAGGCAACCTTAGGAAGGACAATATTGCATGGAAGAAACGAGTATAATCACATCAAATGCTTGTCGAAGCATATGGTGATCATGCTCTATCAGAAGCAACATGCAAGAGATGGTTTCAACGATTCAAATGTAATGATTTTGATGTGAGAAATGAAGAACGTGGAAGACCACCAAAAATATTCGAAGACGCCAAACAGCAAGCCAAATTGGATGTGTGAAAGCTATGTGAAATCTTGCACAACAAATAATTTCAGACCGCTTGAAAGCTATGGGAAAAATTCATAAGTGTGGAAAATGGGTGCCACATGAATTGAATGAAAGACAAATGGAAAACCGCAAAAACACTTGTGAAATTTAGCTTCAAAGACACGAAAGAAAATCAGTTTTCCATCGAATTGTCACTGGCGATGAAAAATGGATTTATTTTAAGAATCCTAAACGGAGAAAATCATGGGTTAATCCGGGACAACCATCAGCATCGACTGCAAAACCAGATCGTTTCGGGAAAAAGGCAATGCTCTGTGTTTGGTGGAATCAGAAGGGTGTGGTGTATTATGTACTCCTAAAACCTGGTGAAACTGTTAATACTAGTCGCTACAAAAATTTTGTTACACAACAATGCACCTGCACACAAAGCAAAATCGGTTGAGGATACAATCAAAGTACTTGGCTGGGAGTTGCTAACCCACCCGCCGTATTTACCAGACTTGGCTCCTTCCGATTACCATTTATTTTCATCGATGGGACACGCATTGGCTGAGCAGCGGTTCGATTCCTACGCGGAAGTGGAAAATTGGGTGTCTGATTGGTTTGCTTCAAAAGAAGAACATTTCTTTTGGTATGGTATCCACAAATTACCAAAAAGGTGGACAAAATGTGTAGAAAGTGATGGACAATATTTTGTATATTTTTTTTTTATCTATACAAAATTTTATTTTCACAAAAAAATGCTCATTTCATACCGGTACACCTATGTATTAACAGTTTTCTAGCGGGTACAAGGTGGACAACAATAGCACATGAACGACAGGGATGGAGACAGTTAGAGGAGGCCAACAATAATGTTATGTCTGAAAATAAAAAGCATACATACATAACTTCACGCCTCTTTCTACCCGAAGGTGTTGGCAGCGGCTGTTAAGCTAGGTATCGCCGTTATGTTTACGTCCCAAACGGAATAGATGGCGAACCCATTGCCATAAGGCACAAAGTTTTCAGTCATCGATATTTTGACTTTAACTACGAAAAGTCATCGGCCACGACCTCTAGATTTAGAAGCGGGTGCTCGACCACTGGACCCCCGAGACAGTTGAAGGCTATTATTATTATTAACAGTTTTTTATTACCTTCACTTTTCAGGCGAAGCTTGTAAGTAGCATATGTCACGGCTAGTTTTTTTAGTCATAGGTATTTATCACGCATAACTTACGAAAAAAGCCTACAAGTCATTGGAAGCCGAAATTGATCTCACGACTGTTTGATTCAAAATTGTGGTGTTTGACCTCCTGACTTTCAAGCCAACTTATCCTGCTATTCAATATTAAATTATCGATAAAGAATAAACAATGTTTATTTTTGTATGAGAATAGTTTTTGTAACTGATGAAATTATTGTTGTTACTTGAAAAAATCTGTCAAGGTTAATTACAACTGCTTACACCTGCGGTTATTAATGATTTAGCTGTATACTTTATCAGTTTTCTGCCCTTATCGCACTGTAATTGGGCCGGTACAACATGTCATCCTTTCAAACTATCCATTTGGGAAACGATTTATGACCGGTCGCCTGCCTGACGTCAACACTCCTTGTTTTCGTGGATGGATGATAGTGAAGGAGGTTAGAACTGGGATTTGGAGGAGAGGGTTTGGGCCACCGAATACCTCCCTTAGTGAGCGAAACGCAGCATGAGCCACGTTATGCTGAAATTGCGAGAGTTCGTGGTATTTCACCTGTCTAGCCGATGTAGACGATGACGGTGTTGTTTATTATGATTTCATGTATCATTTATTTATTTTTTCCTCATTTAACGTATAAAAAACTGTATTTCAAATTCTAGTTATATTAATACGACCAATGCGGTTACTGGTTCAATACAATTGATATACACTACAGATAATACAAGTTTGTTGTATATTGGATCGTTAGAAGTCAATTACAGTCGGTGTAATGTCAACAAGCTTTAACTTGAATAATAAGCAAGTGGGGTGTTTGTAATTACCTTATAATAATTCTATTTTATTTGTATGACCTATTTTTATCATATTAAGCCATAAAGAGACTTAAATGTTTATTCTATATGTATTTAATTATGTTGGAATGAATATCTGATTATGATTTTCGACTTGAAAAGTGTCTTTATATTATTTACCCAAAATCCTCTCCCACGCACAGGAATTACATTATTTTTGATTAAGACAGTGACATGAAAAACCTCAAAAAATTCCGACACCTACCATCTCTCATTGTAAGGTACTCACTACTCACCATCGGGTGACACGCCTGTTCGTTTGACCCTTTAAACCATAAAACAGACTAAAATAAACCTTAGTTCTACAAAATGAATCAGCCATTTACTAAAAAAAAATTTAAGCAAAGAAGTTTGTGGCTTCTAGATAAACGATTAGAGTAACACTCTTTAAAATTTGGTTTGTAAACAAATGAGATCTTCATGAAAAATTGTTGCTGAAACAAATAATAGGTATATTTTGCTGAATATTTATTTTAACGTTTAACCGGAAAAAATGTGATTAATAGATAATGTAAATAAACCTTATCACGATAGCACCTACAGCGTGATAATTGTTATATATCGCATTTTACCCGGATATGAAGATCAGGAAATGACGTTGTTCTGTCGGAACTATTACTACATGTCACGCAATATCCGCTCGTATATACATATATATTATTATAAGCCATAATTATTGTTGGTATTAATATCTTTTTCTGTAATATGTATACTAAATATAATATCTTTCTTTCTCTCTGGAGATCGCAGGTCTCTCTGATAGTTGAATACGGGGCGAATGTGTTTCTGCCCAGTGGTTTTCTTACGAGTGTTTCAAACCCTTGGGATGACGAGGCTTTTACTTGATTGATCCATTTATTTGGTGAACGCCTATTTAATTGGAAAAGTTGATTATTCCCTGACGTAAGTAGAAGTGGATAAGAAGAAGAAGTAGGACATATTATAAATTGTTTTTATTCTATGAATATTACAAAACATCAATTGCTTGTGTCATAGCCCCACAAATTTTATTATGTACGATATCTATTTACATTGAAACTCTCTCACCCAAAAAAAACTCGGCATGAGTCACTTTACGTGGATATTCTGAGAGTTCGAGGTTTTACCGGTTGGCCCATTCATACAGAGAACGCGTGGCTATTGTTGTTATGTTTTTTTTTTTTATCTGAGGACACAATTTTTATTCAGATCTATCATATTAAATAATATTATTAAATTTGAATATTCCTAAATATGCTATTAAAATAAATAGACTACGAATCTGTATAAAATGTAGCCACATAACGTCAGCTACATTACACACGGTGACAGTTTGATGTTCCACCGGCTTCGTTCAGCTCCAACCCAGTTACTCCCGAATGACCCATAAATGTGTGTTCTAAGATAAACAGCCCATATTTAACCCAAGGTCAAGGATATCACGATTCTCTTTAGATTAGGTTTATGTTTATTATGGTCGGAGCTGAGAATTTTTAAAATATCTTTAAATTGGAGAGATTAATGAATTAAAATGTGATATTTATCAAGTACACTTTTGTTTCAGAGGTCACTCGTTCGAATCCAACTATTCTCTGTTTCTAATTATGTGTATGATTTTGAACAATATGTTCTACATAAAATATGGCATTATGCTTACCATTTACTCCATTACCAAATTATTTTGTATGCCGAAATATTACTGATACCAACGCCTTTTATTAGTAAAGGCATGAAGGTATATTATAAACTAAAAACAGTACCTTAGAATAAACAACACAAGTTTAATTACGCTCGAAAAATTAAACCAAAAAGTACCGTTTACAATTACTACATTATAAAAAACACTATAAACAGAGTCCATAAGTTTAGTTTTGGACTGAGCCAAAGTGAAGCGTGGCATCGGTCAGCTTGTACCATATAAATTGCTAATCAAGTATATATATAATACCTCTTATTTGGTAACCATTATTACCAGCCTAATACAATTTCACGCCCCGACGACCGTCAGTCCCTCGGTCTCCAAACAATTAGTGTGGATGACATTATTTTTGTGCCAACCCTGTTGTACCTTTTTGCTTGTCTATCTTTGTGTAACGAACACAGAAATTCAGTGTCGCCCCCAGGGCTGCCATTCGCAAAAACGTCAACGGATCCTGACTAATATTGTTTAGTTTATTTATTTTTTTGTTAGAAAAATATTCGCCTTTTTTATTAGGTTTGTTTCGCTAATTGTTGTTTCGTAAACAAGTGACGTTTGTAATTTTTATCCGACCGCACAAGAAGGTAGGCGATGTTTTTTGTATATATATTTTGTTAGTAGCAAATATAATTGTATTTCTTTGGCTTGATCAGTAGCATAAATTATTGGCTGGATTCCAGCCTAAGAGTGAGATTGTGATTGAGGTATGTTTTCTTAAAAAAGGAAAAGTATTTCAATAGTTCCATAACACCTAAAACTTCATTCACATCTATTCCAAAGAGTTTCTTTCTGGATATATTATCTGCTTAATGAAATTAATGTTAAATTAATTAATCATTATATTAATTAAATTTCATAAAACTTGTAACCTTATTATTATTTTCATCACTTGGAAATTCAAATATTTTCCATAAAAATTGTATTATATTAAACCAGCCTTTCACGAGGGTCGGGGCAGAATTAAATTACTTATTTGACCCGAGAACGATGGGTCATAGTAGGTAGCTGTCAGATCATCTTTCAATTACCTACACTCTACAGGATAGTAGGACGAATGTATGTTTAAATTGAATTTCATTGTGTCTATGATTGTTGAGTGCGATAATGTACAGCGGTTATTAAACAAGAACCTTTGTTATTTTGTTACATGGTGGATGCGATATTGTTATTATGATGTTCAGTTCAGTTTTGTAAAAGAAATTTGAACTTCTGAAGGTATATTTAATAAAACTAATATATAAAATCGTATTGTGTCACAGTCTCAGCAACTGTACAAAACAGCTTGACCGATTTTCAAGAAATTTGGTGAGCATATCGGCTAGGTCTGAGTATAGGACAACATCTGTTTTTAACCCTCTAATTGTTGAGGTTAGTTTGCATCTACATTTTTTATTTTTCTATAACATAACATAACTTCATGACTTTTGTTACCCGAAGATGTAGGCAGCGGCTGTTAAGCCTCGTCTCGCCGCTATGTTTACGTTCCAAATGTGTTCCAATTTATAATGAAATAGCATACAAAAATACAAATAGTTTTTTTAATCATAAATTTGTCAACAACGTTCTTATTCAAAGTAAAAACTTCGCTTAGAGATAATAAAACAAAACAATTTGTGTTATAATTATAAGTCTTCAAAACTCAAATATGTAACCACAGCAATTTCGTGTCCTTCAATGAAATAATAAGCGACATGGAATATTTTTTAAATTTCTCCAACCGTACATGTAACCATACGTGGAAGCTATTTTGTATAAACATTCTAATAGTTCCAAGGTTTGATAATATTAGACTCAGTAATAATTATAAATAAATATAGATTTTTTCTTTTTCTAAACACATTGAAGGTTTTATTTTATAATTGGCATTTAAATCTACAAGAGAAACAACTACATCTAACCAAAACTACTTTTCATCTAACCAAATTTAACTTACTTCAAAATTGAAATAATTTCAGGCATTCGTCTTAAAACATTGTTGTTTACTATGTAACAACGTTACTATGTACTGTATACTAAATCTATCTCCTCCAAGGAGACGTTTTAGTTACGGTATTCACACCTTACAATTTGTAAGGTGTGAATACCGTAACTAAAAACCTACTAAGTAATCACCACAGACATAAAAAGTTTTACCAAAAAGCAACTCCTTGGAGGAGATAGATTTAGTATGAAATTATTTATTAACCATTCTTATCCGCCTTAAGATACTTAAGGGTCTAATTTGTGACACAGTCTGGAGTAAGGTCGCTTTATCTATTTAGGGTAGGAACAAATGCATTTGTATATAATTGGCCTGTTTTATAAGAAGTATTCGAACAGAAGTCGGGCACAACAAAATGCTCTTTCATTTCTTATTTAAGTTGCGATTCACTTAAGTCCCTTGCAAGGTAGGCAGAGAGTATAGAACGCCAAATCGCACGACGACTAACTTACGATGATTGTAAATAAAAATACTGCTTACTCAAGAAAAGTTATATATAGGTTTTTTTGAAGTGGAACTTCTACCATCTAGTGCAACCGTTTAACGCTTTTAACGCCTTCTTGCGGCCTCAAAACGTTTTATATAACGTTTTATGTAATGGTAGGTAAGGGCAAATTTGTCCCGGTGTATATATAAACCTACGAAGAAAATTGCTTAAGCGTGATTTTTAACTGTACATAGACATCTAGTAGCTAGTGGTGGCACTATACCACTTATCTAATACTTATAAGGCGTAAGAGTTTGTTTTTTTAAAAGCGATAATCTCAGAAACCGCTGATTCTATTTCCAAAATTCTTTCAGTGGTTGAGAAAAAAAAATAGGCTATATTATATTATTTTAAAAAAGAATAGGGATCTTTACTCAAAGGCTGATTATGTAACTCAAGGTGTAAGAAAATGACCTGAAAAAATATTGCATCGCATACGCTGCAAAAACTAATGATTATGGAACAAAAAATGTACTACAACTTCACAGGACATATAATTGTCTACAAAAAAACTCGCGACACGGTTTTTTTTTTTAATAATTCAAATGATGTCGTATTAAACACTATTTATTTGGCACATTCGTATTAACTCTGATTAAAATAAATAACTTTCATTTCAAGACTGAATTCAGTACCTTTCTAAAACTTTTTGAATTATTAAATTCGGACATGTCGTTCAAAAGATATCGCAAAATAACAAAAAAAATAGTATTAAATTTTAGGCAAATATGTATAGCGCGCACATTATCATCATTAAATAATATAAAACAAAGTCGCTTGCAACTGTCCGGCCCCTTATATCCTTAGATCTATGAAACAACGTAGCGAATGTTGATATGTGATTTTGTTAATTTTGTCATCATGGTTATAATACTTTAATTAGAAATTGTAGTTTAATTGTCTGATAATTTAATTATCCTTAGGGCAATTTTATTTTGTTGTAGGTACTACTTAGTCGATTACAATAAGTATATCATAGTATTGTTTTGGTTACACTTGTGAAACACTGTATCTAAATAGATACATAAATTAAAATTAAGCGTGTAAGAATCGTGCTTTATGGCGCTCTCTTCTCTCTGCCTACCCAACAAGGTATTTGGCGTGGAGCCATGTATGTATGATGTAATATTATTTTAAGAATAAATACCAAAAAATTGTTTCAAAATGCTGATGTAAGTACCTATGGTTTCCCTTTCAAATATGCAAAGTAAATATCAATTTCATCCCGTATTTTTTCCCTGTAAATAGATACAGGGTACGCAAAGCCCATCACATATCTTATAGCGATATTTTTTTATTTCTTCTATTGTGGATTGTAAATGGAATTTAATAAAAAAATTGATATTACCAAATAGAAGAATGACGTACGACTTATTAACCTCTTTCGTAAGCAGCACTTTTAGTAACGAAAGACCCACATATGGATTTTGTCACGTCACTTATAGACTTTTCAGATGCATTGTAAAGTAGTTTCAGAGAAAAGGCGTAACAAACAAAGTTGTGATTAAATTTTGAAGGAATGAGTATGTTTTGAGAATTCAGCTATCATCAATCTATAATTATTTCGAAAGAAAAAAATCTTCCGTATGGTATGTGTCATATTTCTATACAAATTCTTACATATTGACCTAAATTTACTGTATCCTCGGTAACTAAGCTTTCCAAATTGACCTAACAGCAAGTTAATATATGTGTCAGACGTGGTCGAATGAGCAAATTAATTTAAGCCTATATCATGGGCTATTAAGTTATCTTAATATGTACATAACGTAAACCAATAATTACCATGACTTATAAAGTGGACATTGATGATTGATACTGGGTTAATGTTTTTATCGCCTTATTACCAGGTCTTAATACCCTTACATTGTGATAAGATACTTTCCTCAAGTTTAGTCTTCAATGTTGTAGAACGCAAGGATTCTTATTGACCAGATGTTATTCACTATTTTTTCAGTAACATAACAGTGTAGGCAGCGGCTGTTAAGCCTCGCTTCTTGTGTTTGCGTCCCAAATGGATTAAGTCGCGAACCTATTGCCATACCGGGCACAAAGTTTACATCATGGATATATATCACATATAACTTTCGAAATTAATATCGAAAAGTCATTGGTATGAGCTAGGATTCGACGAACGCGCGACCTCTTAATTGAGAAGCGGGGTGCTTGACCACTGGACCACCGTGAGAGTTTTTCCTTTTTTTCAGTACTATTCAATAATATCATTACTTTTTCTTCTTCTGTGATTATATCAAGCCTATTGCTTCTAATCTGGACTAGATATACCTATTACTAATGAGTCCGCAAAAGTATTCTCACACTCACACTCTTCCACAGAAGACCGAAACGTCCCAACAGGCAATTTTTAAAAAGATCACTAAAATACTGAAGTAGCGTAAACTAATATTTGTAATAAAAAAATTTACTTTTCCTGTTCTGGAATAAAAAAACCAGAATAAAATATGATTAAGCAGATATATCATAAAAATGTTCTATTGAATTATTTAAAGATACAACGTTTAAGTGCGCAGATAAATTGAATGGCTTTGTATTTATGAAGGTTTACTGACTGTCTCTAACTCATACTCGTACTCGTGGATGGCTGGTTGGTTGGTTAGTCAACTAATTTAATATTTCGTACACTTTACTGTAACAAGTTGTCGGTTTCGGTGCTGTAGTTTTAGCAACATTTCATTATAACTTCGAACTTAAATATAGTTTTCAGATTAGTCAGTTTATAGTTTTGTTTATACTGTTTGGGATAACTTTGAATTAGTACTTGAAATATTAGTCGGTTTATTACTGAAAATTATTACAGTATAAGCTGTCACGTATTTATTCAGCCCGGATATAACTAAATCATTGCTTGACTTTACTTTATTGGCTAGTCTAACTTTCACTTTTTGTGTGATCCTTTGGTTTTGATGTCATTTTATTTTTCGGGTATTAAAAATGTATTACAAAAAAAAGCTCTCAATATCATTACATAGTATAAAACAAAGTCACTTTTCTCTGTCTGTCCCGTTATATGCTTATATCATTAAAATTGTGCAACGGATTTTGATGCGGTTTATTTCAATAGTTAGAGGGTATCAACGGGGTAATTTTGATCTATATTTCATATGTTATGCTGTAAAGAAAAAATGATAATTTTCGAGATTTAGCACTTTAATTGAAAACGCTGGGTAAACCCTAAGTTATAGATCAAAACAATGTTCTACATTATTAAGGTCTACAAAAAAGTCCGCAAGGGCATATGTCTACCTCTTAGGGATAACCCACAATGACCATTTTTATTTTTTTACTTTTTATGAGAATTATTGGCTTATTTACGAAGCGATTTTAAACATTACAGCATTAATTTTCATCCAATTTTATTAAATAGATTGTGCATGTAATATAGATAATCCTGGCTCTTTACAGCATGCAATTCAAACGAATATTTTCGAAGATATTTCAGTTTTAACATAGCGTGACATACAGTAACATAGCAGTTAAATCCGCTAAATAGCACAAATTGAACCTCACAATATCCAAAATTGATGCGAACAAAGTTCGCCGGGTCAGTAAGTTACCAATAACATATGGCTCATATTTTCTATGTGTAGCTGCTTAGTCATCATTTCACGAATTATCCCGACTGGGTAATTCCAACTTACATCAATCCAACTTACAAACGATATTTTTGAAAATAAAAGATATATTAACTTTCCGTTATTTTTTATATCAATCACATTAATACCTAAATCATGATATTGTAAAGATGGAATATTCTGGCTATGTCGTAAACAAATTTTATGTGCATGAAAACTTAGTGAAAAGCACGAGTAAAATTTAAATGAAATTGAACATAACAAACAGTTCAGAAACAGATATTCACTGTCAAAACGAATGTGACAGATGGAGGGCTGACAGAAATTAATTTTTACAACTTTCGAACATGTTCAAAGTTAGTTAGTACAGTTCCGAATGTCCAGAGTTGTCCTTATACCCAATCTTAAATTGGCCACATTCTGACCCACGGCGCGGAACAATTCCAATTACATTCCAGTCGAGCACAAACCCTGGACGGGGGGCCCGAATTGTGTGAGGAATCTGCAAAGTTTGTACCATCTTTAATTAATAAAGGAATAGTATTGGACTCGAGTTGAATTCTAAACGACAGTTGCCGACCAGATTGCCGTTCCGGCACGACTTCTCAGAAGAATCTCGACAAGTTTTGATAAAAGTTTGACATCAATAAGATTGTTGAGTGGATGTACGAGTACTTTTTATGAACAAGTTATTTAATTAGATTTTCATTTGGATGACCTGCAGGTACAGTATTCTAACACTTCCGCATTAAAAGTCTTAGGTTTGAGTCCTGAGTGACTTAAATTATGTCTTAGATTTTTATTCAAATGGTATGTGCCATAAAATCGTGTCAGAGGTAAGGCAAAAAGTCCGTCCCCATTTCAAATTTTGTAATTATAACTAATTCAGCGGTTCGAGATCGCAGTGTACACTGTAAAACATAACGCTATTTAATCTAATTTTATTAAGATATGGGGCTGTAGGCAGCGGCTGTTAAGCCTCGATTCGTCGTTATAATTACGTCCTAAATGGAATAATATACACCGGGAACAAAGTTTTCAGCCATTGATATTTATCACACACATCCTCCGAAAAGAATTTCAAAAATTCATCGGTCTATGCCAGGATTCGAACTTACGACTCCTTGATTCATAAACAGGGTGCTCGATCATTGGACCACTGACTTATACTATTTGTTTGATTTGTGATGACTTAAATAATGATAGAAAGTTTGTTTTTAGAATATCTGGTTATAATAGGTTGGGGAAAAAGTATTTTCGTATTTTTGTATGAAAAGTCAAGACATTTTTTTCAAAGTTTATTTACATTTATTTACAATATATATGTACCGTTTTGTTGAATAACTTTCTGCCATTTTGTGGGCAGAGACATTATCCCGTTACTGTAGAAACTTTGGGACTTCTGATCAAAAAAACGGGACAAATAGTTTTGGCAGTCCTCTCTTGAGGTCAACCTTACAGAACCTAAAGAATTCTGAAGAGACCGAAACAGGTGAAAATCTGAAGGCGCAAGGTCAGGGCTATATGGTGGATGCACTAGGACCTCCCAGTCGAACTCTCTTAATTTTTGCTGAGTGGCTAAAGATGTGTGTGGTCTAGCGTTATCGTGATGAAAGACCACACCCTTCCTGTTGATCAATTCCGGCCGTTTTCTCTCGACTGCTTCCTTTAATCTCATCAGTTGCTGGCAGTAAAGATCAGAATCGATGGTTTTGCCGGACGGTAAAAGCTCATAATGAACAATGCCCTTCCAATCCCACCATACACACAGCATCACCTTATTTCGTGTTAGGCCAGGTTTGGCCACAGTCTGTGAAGCCTGGCCAACTTTCGACCACGACCTTATTCGCACGTTCTTGTCGTACGTGATCCACTTTTCATCGCCAGTTATCAATCTCTTCAAAAACGGCTCGGTTTCATTACGTCTCAATAATGAATCGCAAATGAGTACACGGTTCATTAAGTTTCTTTGAGTGAGCTCGTGTGGCACCCAAATATCGAGCTTTTTTGTATAACCAGCTTTCTTCAAATGGGTCAAAACTGTTTTGTGGTCAATTCCCAGTTCTTCAGCTACATCGTTACTACTAATATGCCGATCTTGCTCCACTCTTTCAAAAATGGCGTCCATTTTATTCGTAACAGGGCGACCAGAGCGAGGTGCATCTTTAACATCAAAATTTCCGGACTGAAAACGTTTGAACCAAATTTGTGCTACTCTTACTGACACTGCATCAGGTCCATAAACATCACAAATTTTTTTCACTGCTTGAGTTGCATTTTTGCCTTTTTTATAATAAAATTTTAAAATGTATCGAATTTCTTCATTAGATTCACTCATTTTTACGGAGAGAAAAACAAATGAAAAATAGCGGGAAACAACTTTTTTTTATTTTTTTCTTTTCTTTATAATGTAACCTTTTTAATGTTACCAAAACCAGCCAGACATAAATAGTACAGTCAAAGAAATTTTATAATAAGTTTATACCTACGTTATACGAAAAGACTTTTTCCCCGACCTAATATGTTTGACACACATCTAAATTAAATTTATTTCAAAGAATGACTTAATAAGTTCTTATTTTATAAAAAGAGTATTTTTATAAAAGAAAAAACTCATACCGTCAGTGTGCTTTCTTGCAACGCTTTCAAAGTTATCCACCAGACTAAAAGGATATTATAGTAAACCGCGACGGTAGACGTACCGAAAGACCCATGCGAACGGCCCGTGTACCGAAACGTTATTTGGTATAGCGCGGGGCGCGAGGGAGTGACTAGTCAGTTGGTAACCGAACCGGTGAGACTCGCGCCACGCCGCACTGCTATTGTTAGTTTGTAAAACATTCATTGTAATCCTAAATCCTAATCGTGTTCTAAGTCTTACTTAATACGGTGTGACTTTTCAGTGTAAAGCTGTAAAACTTTTATTAATATAAACTCTTGACGTGAGAACAGTTTTTTTGTTATTTGTCTACCCGTAGACGGCCACGTCCAACCCTGAGAACCATTCTCATAATATATAATTAAGACTCCTTTGCCCCATTTAGTTTCATAGATGTTTTTATTTCTATTTCTTTTATTTTCAAAGAACAAAACACAGAGCAGAAACAGCGAAAAGTGCAACAGCAGCTTTGTACAAAAGAAATGATTTAAAATGGCGCTTAACTTTCTATTTTTGTGTACAAATTGAGTTTCAACAAAAAGATAGAATTAGGTGAAAGACCACGGGGGAAGTTAAACAAATAGGACTGTTTTCTAATAAAAAGAAATCACATTAACTTTTTAGTAGGTTTATTAAAAATGATTTCTATTTTAGCATTAATTTGAGTTATTTAAATACTAAAAACAAGAAAACTGATACAACTGTATACCTGTGCTTAGCAATCTCTCAAATTCATCTCGACGGCAACTGTAGGTTAACGAAGTTATCTTTGGGACGCGCTAAAGCATCAGCATTTACGTATCATGCGAGAAAATGAGGAAAAACAGTGAGCGACATACAACGCAAATTTACTTACCATGATACTTATAAGAGCGCTGACTCCCCCACATCCATTCCACCTCTAGAAAGGCACTCAACGTTCCGACGTGATTGGAGCGATGTGACACGTAAGTGGATCTAATTATTAAAGATTTTCTCTGGATATTAATGTTTTTAAACCTTACATGATACCTTATTTCACCCCAAGACTCTAACATTGTAGGCAGAGAGAACAGAGTGTCCTAAGACACGGTTTTTTCACACCGAGTTTCATAACTATAGTCATATACGCTTGTTGGTTTTAAAGGCAGACATTACCTTCCTTAAGGAAACGTTCGATATGGTCATAGAAAGTGTGCAGTGGCCGTCCTCGACATATACATCCTTCCGCTGTTTCAACAGTTTTTAACAACTTTAAGTAACGAAATTTTGGCATAGTTCTTATAAGTTCAGCTTGAGCATGAATTTGAACCAATTTCAGGAAGCGGATACCATTTTTACAGCCGCGATAATAATGACCTCCAGAGCAATAATAATAGTTCCCTGAACATGAAAAAATACACTTGTTTTTATTGAATATTCATTTAATATATTGGTCTAGTGACAATAAAACGATATCGTTACTTTGGTATGAATGTCTATATTAAAAAAAAAGATATTTTGACAGTTTATTTAATTTGCTGAGTTGTTTTGAACAACGGCAAACGGAATTCGACAGATATTGTTCGGATTTTTACACTCGCGGTTATAACTTGAAGCTATAAATTTTGTTGTTTGAATCGCGATTTGCGTACGAAAGAACTGGATGATTTGTGGCATCGAGTTTGAGCAACGCGAATTTATTTTAGTACCTGCCATATTTTGTATTTAATATAATTTTCTTCTTTCTTTTAATATAATTCTTTAAAGGCTTTTTCTTGGTGAATTGCTTTTGTTGTTGTAATACTTTAACGCACTTCATGGTGGCGTTTGACTGAGATGTTGTTTTAATATGTGAAATATATAAGTTTCTTCGAACACTTATTTATTTATTAAGCTACAGATGAATACGTATAATACCAGGAGCACTCAAAATAACGACCTAAAATAGCACGCCGCGGTTCGTATATGGTATTCGAAGGCCAACCCCGGTAACGCAGCGACAAAATAGTTGCAACAAACAGCCGCGGTGACGCTAGGTGGGAGATTTTTGGTGGTACCACGAAGGGCGAGAAGGACTCGCTCACTTCTTCGCCCAGGGATCCAGCAAGTCCTTTGCGTAAATTACTATCAATTCGATATTTGTATATGTAATTTAATATAATTGTGTTGTAACTATAATAGTTCTTCACCTATTCCATTTGGGATTTAAACATAATGGCGAGACGAAGCTTAACAGCCGCTGCCTTACACCTTTGGGTAACAAAAGGCGTGAATTTATGTTATATTAGTATCAATAATCATTTGTCTACTGTCACACACCTATCTTTCTGACGTATGTGGTTTAGACTTCTGTTTATCCTATATTAAAAAAAAAATCAAGAGTCAAATATTGCTTACACTAGAATTTACAATTCTAAAGATTATTTTTACTATTTTTGGCTATTATATTTTTGAAATATAAGTTAATTTACTAATAAGTGTATGTCAATGGCATTGTAGCTACTAGACTATTAAATTGTTCTTGATTCTTAAAGCCAATATTAAAGATATTTCCAAAAATTGTATACATATTTTATAATAAAAGTTTGTTTTCGGAGTGCCTATTCATCCATACCCGGTCTGTTTGCCGAACCCTCGAACTTCAGCCGGATATAAAACAAATAGCTCTTCATCTCATTCCACTTAACTTTTTTATGTTTTTTGATTTTATCGAATTTGAAATACGCAGCACTAAAAATTCAGATTGTACAATAAGATGAGATGAAAAAGAATGACAGAAAAGTGCCTTGATAGAAACTAAAGTTCCTGGCCATTAGTACCTACTGCAAACGGAATCAGGTGTCAGTATATATGTGTGTAATGTAGTATTTTTTAAATATATAAATAGTTTCGTTGTTCGTAAAATAATTTAGCAATTGATGTGTGATTCCCTTTCTATGCATCAAACAGCTACACCCAGTTTTATTAAACATAATTTATATGCACCATCATGGATTTTCTGGGCTGGCTTGGAAGTTTTACCAGAATCTCCCTCACTCTACTAGCCACCAATAGAATGGTACGCTGGGGTGTTCCAACTCACCATATGGGTTGGGGTCACGGTTACATTGCTGCGACCTCACCTGTATAGCCCTCCTCAGGGGCAATTACTTGTTTCCTAAAGAAATGTGCCAGTGCCAAAATAGTAACTAATCATGAATTAGTAGTTTCTATACGGATTTTTAGAATGTCATAGTCATATTTTAAGACATGAGATATCTTTAAAAGTTTTGTTAGTAAAACATTTGAACTTAAACCAATTTTATGGTAAAGTGGTCTCTGAAAGTTATACTAAAGGATTAAATGAGGCCCACCAAGTCTTCAACATGTTCAAGTAAAACATGCAAAAGAAACAATAAAGTGACTGCCTCCCTGTACTACCCGGACTAGTGCTGGCGTACCGAATGAATTTTAAACGTCTTTACATTGTACCGCACTAGACAATTGACATGTTGCATTATGCATGAACACGCTGTATCAAGGGAGTGATGGAACTTTACTGGCTGAATTTTTTTTTGCACATTTACGCAATCTACTGCTTGGTGGAAATACTTTTAAATGTCATACAGCACAATTTTGTTGGTACTGATGATATCGCACATAACTGTGTAAAGTATTTCCGAAAACTAATTGGGCTATTTATTGATTCCAACAAGTGCAACGATTAAAATGAAAAAGTTAAAATCCATTGAATTAGAATATTCAATATAAATGCTTTCATATTTCAAGAATACCTCCAAAAACCTTTTTGGTTCTTTGGAAAGTTGCAGCAATTTTGAAAAGGTTAAATGGGATGGATTTGTTAAATATTTTCTTTTGTACAATATTAAATAAATGTGTGCTATTGTTTGTGTGTGTGTTATTGTTTTGGACATGGGAAAAAGAAGTTCCAGATAGTCAAAGCCAAGGAGTAGTAGTCAGAGACGGACAGAACTTAATTTCCTTAAAATGTAAGGTGGTCAAATATAAGGTATTCGTGCGAAAAGTGATGTAAATAGTTTTAAAAAGAGCGTGCCTGTATGAATAGAGTTATTAAAGTGGAAGAACCAAGTGGGGTGTGTAAGAATACTAACTTATTTTAGCGTTCAATTCTCTCTGCCTGCCCCGCTAAGGACTTAGTGTGAACTTTACGTTAGTATACAATATTCATATCGTCATACAAATAATCAAGTAATATAATAATATGTTAATAAAAAAAATTGGAGATTATTTTTTTTCTACAAAATCTTTCTTAAAACATGAGAATAATGCAATTTGTTAAGGCTATATTCGTTGTAATATAAGATATTTTTGTGGTACAAGTCACAAGGTTAAACTTAAGATTATTGTATAAACTTTATGATTTTATTGTTTGATGGCTGGGCTGGCTGGGCATAACCAACCCACAATTAAAAGTCCTGATCTATTTTGGATTCCATCTCAAAAACTTTGAATTAGTTCTGTAGTTTTATTTACATACATACAAATAGATCTGCCTTTAAGATAAATTAAATGCGTATTCATGTTTTTATTTTCGCTATGTTATATAAATTATACCATCTCAGCTCGGGGACCCAAGCATCGCACTAAGGTTACACGTCACCACTCTAATGGAAAATATCATGATCCTTGACATCCGGGAATTCCCAGGAAATGCTCGACTCATATTATAACCAAAATTAGCATAATATAACATAATAATAGAGATTGCAAGTGAGATTTACTTAATTCTAGCTCGTTTCCAGGTCTACAACAAACTTCCAAACGAAACAGTTGAATTATCGTTAGTTAAATTTAAGAAATATGTTAAAACTAGACTACATCAAAGGACTTATTACTGTATCTCAGATTACATAAATGATTAAAACCGTTTGGTACTGAATTGCTTCTTTTGTGCTAGGTATATTGATTGTATCAAAGCAAATATTGTTAAACTGCTAATTAAACATTGCTGTTAATTAGTAAGATTATGTGCAGTATGACGTTTCTCACCGGGCAAGCTTACTAGTGTTCTTTTCTTGTCTGGTTTCTTGAATATGTCATGCTCACTGAGAGGTCCTTGTTTACGGCGGCGTAGTAGATCGGGTCGCCACCTTCCCTAAAATATGGCGAGGGAGGCGATGGCTGAGATATGGGTCATACTCGTGAACGGGTGCTATTTGTGGGGGCGGTCTGTTCAAGCGTCCAAAGAACTTTTATTAACGTACTGTGTCTTAAGTTTGACGTGAGAGACCTCATTCTGCTCTCTATATTATTCTATTAATTTGTATTTTTTAGTGCATAGTACTGTTAAAAATAAAAAAAAAATAAAAAAAATACTCCCCTGAGTTTCCTGTTAATTCTTCTCAGCGCGAGAGTAATCGAATTAGCGGATTTTAAATATGTGACCTTCATAAGTGTCTGTCTGTCTAAATTAAATAAATGCGTTTGGATTTGATTTGATTTATGTTGTTTGAATGATATAGTTCACGAATAAACAATTGCTGTTGTAACTATTTAGTTAGACACACATTCATAACTTTACGCCATGTTCCTTGCGAAGTAGGCAGTGCGAACAACGCGCCATAACTCATATATGGAATGGCGATGGGCCCTGTGTTGGCCCAGACCTGCACCAACCTTTTTTAGAGTCTGTTTAGACTCTAAAAATCAAATGGCCGAGGCTCAATTGTCTGAAGTTGGTCGAAGCTCGGCGCAATGTCGAATGGCCGTAGCTCGGTAGCCCAGCTAAATGATATCTCCTGTTAAGCCTAGTTAAAATATAAATAAAAAATTTGTTAGCGGATAAAAAATAATGTTCGTGAACAATAAAAACAAAATATAACTAAAATTGTCTCTTATAATTTCACAATAAAAGTAGTTGCCTGTACAGAGTTTCTTATATTTTATTTTTCCTGTATACACGCTGTATTAGGTTAGGTTTTTCTCCAAAAAAAGTGTTATTAAATAATATATTACTGAATTAGAAAAGCACATTTGGCTACACATATTCGTGAATCAGAATTCTTAAGTTTGAATCTTGGCTCAGACCAATGATTTATTGGAATTAATTTCGAAAGGTTTTTGAAAAATATCGATCGATATAAAAAAAAAACATGCACGATGGCAAATAATCTGCCATATATTACGTTACAGACCGAAAATTTCGGCGACACCATGCATAATAACCACTGTCTATACCTTCGCACATAAAAAAAAATGCTGTCCAAGATTAGTAAGTACAGATAGTCGAATAAAAAATTTATTCCAATTATGGTGAATGAGATTCGAGGTTAAAAAACCGGCAGAGAAAAAAAAATTAAACTGAAGCGTTTTAGAAGGCTCCCTCATTATACTAAACCGAGATATGGCGCTGAGTGATGTTAGCCACTTGAACAATTTGTCGACTACCCACGATTTAGCGAGACCGCGGATTAAGCAAATTACTTGATAGTATATATTACTAAAGGCTGTATTTTCTTAATATTGTTCGAACATTTTTAACAGTGGTAGAGCCAAGCAGTTCCCTTCTTTTATGACAAAAGAGCAAGCGTCTCACCTGATGGTAAGTAACCAGCGCCGCCCATGGACATCTGCAACGCATACAGTTTTACAGTTTCGCTGCCTATCTTTAAGGGAGTAGGTTAGGAAAGGACGGGGAAAGGGGGTGGGCCTCCGGGTACCTCTCTCACCGAACGAAACGCGGCATGGACCACTTTACGTCGCGTGCATGATTGAACCAATGAAATACCACGTCAGATGTCCATGGGCGACGCTGGTCACTTACCATCAGTCAAAACGCCTGCTCATTTGCCCACCTATCCTATAAAAAAAAATACTTGCAAATACTAGCTGTTTTTTATGGAATAATAGCGTAAACGGGCAAGTAGATTAACTGTTGGTAACAAATTACAGCCGCCCATGGACACCAGCAACTCAGATAGAGAGTATAATGGGAAAAAAGATGGGAAGGGGCCTCCAGATACCTTACTCACCGAACTAAACACAGCGTGAGCCACTTGATGTCGGTATTCTGAGAGACAATAGTATTTCACCGGTGAAGCCGATCCATTCATACAGCGAATTGCATGGCACTACTAGTTTATAGATTACTAGCAGACCGCGCGAACTTCGTACCGCTATATTATATGTAGCTACCCGCTTCACGGTGTTACTCGCGTACAAACAAAATGTCGATGACGACGATGATTACACATAGCATATGTTACTCAGTGATAATGTAGTTTTCTAAAGAAAAAAGAATAATTAAAATCGGTCCAGTACTTTTTGAGTTTATTCGTTACATACAAAAGTACAAATCTTTCCTATTTATAATGTTAGCCTATTTAGATATTAATACAATTCATAGATAATCATAATTCGTTGTATCTGTTGTCGTGAAGTTAAACACCCCGTGTCGAAATCAGGAAATCTTGGGATCGAATCTGAGCTCACACCAGTGACTTCCTCGAGTAGAAATAAGTGTAAAAATTAATACAACCTAATTATTAAGGAAATAAATCCGTTGGCGTATGACAATAGGTCATGTAGCTCCGGTATTGAGAAAAGTGTAACTTATTTCATACACGAGGGAGTCGTAAGAGGTGATCAAGAGGATTTGATTAGACCATCTCTTTGACTATCTCCCTAACTCCTAATTTAAGTTCAGAGGTCCCGAGTAGGACTCCTGGCTCACACTGATGCTTTTGGGGAAGTATTGTTTTTTTTGAGATTTTTCTACCTGACGAAGTCTATATAGTCTCAAATGGAATAGGTGGTAGGACCTTTTACTTTACGTTCGGCAGAACTTATCAATCATATATATTTATCTAACGTAACCCTCCGACAAGAATCCCGAAAGACTTATTGTTGTGAGCCTGGATACAAATCTGAGACTTTTTTATTTATACGCGGGCTGCTTAATATCTATACCAGCGAGACGACGCTGAACTTATATGAGGAGTTACGGCAGTTTTTGATTTGTATAAACATCTTATACCAATAGCTTCTATCCATCCCACGAGAGCTATTGTGTAAAGATATTTCATTTCTAAAATGAAAAAATACAAAACCCTATTAGACTTATAGTTACAACCTTATTAGTTACAATCTATACTTATATTATAAAGCGGAAGAGTTTGTTTGTTTGTTTGTTTGTTTGAACGCGCTAATCTCAGAAACCACCGGTCCGATTTCAAAAATTCTTTCACTGGTGTATAGTCCTTTTATCGAGGAAGGCTTTAGGCTATATTATATTTTCAAATAAATTAGGGATCCTTACTATAAGTCCAATAATGTAACCCAAGGTGTAAGAAAAAGACCCGAAAAAAGTCTTACATCGCGAACGCTGCAAAAACTATTGATTATAGAACAAAACAATGTACTACACTTTCATAGAACGTGTAATTGTCGACAAAAAAGTCCGCGACGCTATATGTCTAAATATTGTAGTTATCGCACAATAAGTGTTTTTTTGTATTTTTAATAATAATTATAATGAGGTCGTTTTTAAAGCTCTTTATTTTGTACCTTGGTATTAACTCTACTCAAAATAAATTACTTCAATTTAAAGATAGATTCAATACCTTTCTAGAACTTTTTGAATGATTCAATTCGGTCATTTAATTCAAAAGATATCGCAAAATACAAAATGTAAGTATTCGTTTCTCAGGCAAATATTCCGAGCACATTGTATATGATCGGGAGTCCCGCCCGACTCGGCTATGAGCGCCGTTCATAGCTGGCAGGTGATTTTTTTAAATATTTTTTTAGACATTTTTTTTGTTTCTTTTTGTCCTAATGAGATTGTAGTATTTAATCGTCTTTTGGGGTATATATATTTTTATTTTGTAATAATTAATAGGTGATGTGAACATGTAACATCTGTGACCCTTTGTCTATTCAGACACATAGATTCGAATTTGATCTATTTAAGAGTATAATAAACAGGAAATAACGCGACACGTTTAGGTAAACAAATACTTACTTTTATTATTAGCTTGACGTTTTGGCCTGGTTGCACTGGCCGTAGTCACAAGCAGACAGATAATTTGTTTCCCTAAATGTGTCGCGTTATTTTCTGTTCATTATATTGTATGTAATATGCAAAGTGAATATTAAAATATTTAAAAATATTTGCATACTTAAGTAACCAAAGTCATGGGTCAAAGCTTCACGCAGATATTATAATATTATCTATAATTCCTTACAATATTGCAACTTCATATAAATGGGCGAAGCGCAAGAAATGCCTACGCACCTCGATCTTGGCGTCTTTTGCTAAAATATAAAGACTGCGGGTTTGTTGCACGACTACATACCACATAGAGTTGCCCATCTATATTTACATTTTTAATATCGTGATCTCTTTTAAAACTTAGTGAATTAATTTTGATAAAGGTAATAATAATACCAAGGTGCCAAATCGACATCATTTAAATGATTAAAATAAAAACACAAACTATGAGTTAGCCACACTGGTAAGAACATGTGGTGACCAGGTTTTTTTTAAACCGACGACAATGACCAATTAAAAAAAAAGGTTCAAGTAGTATAAAAAAAAACTAAAGATTGACAAAAAAACTTCTGACAAAGTCCCTGGTATTGCTATTGATTGAAGTTAATCATATTTTTTTGTGGCATACGAGAGCAAAAAAGCAAGCGTGTCACCTGATGGTAAGCAACCTGCGCCGCCCATGGACACCGGCAACACCTATAATGTTACTGTTGCGTTGCCGAATTTTAAGGAAAAAGGATGGGGATGGGAGGTGGACCTCCGCGTACCTCTCTCACCGAACGATACGCGGCATGAGCCACTTTACGTCGATCTTCTGAGAGGAGTTGGTTTTTCACCGGTTAAGCCGGCCCATTCATGTAGCTAACTGCTTATTAATTTAACTTCCATTATTTACATCATATCTAGGTTGTTAGTCGCTAATATCAACAACTAAGCAAGGTGTGTAATGATCGTGCCATATGGCGTTTTGTACTCTCTACCTACCCGCAAGGGATCTGGCGTGTTGAATGTATCAGGAACTTGATTTGAAAAAAAAATTGTGTTAGATAGTCCATTTATGAGGAAAGCTTTGGGGTATTAATATGATCGCGGCAATAATCTTTTTACTGGAAAATGTATAAAATATGGCGGTACGAAGTTCGCGCGGTCTGCTAGTAGATAATATATTAGCTTAAGGTTTTGCTCATGCCTCGGTGGTCCAGTGGTCGAGCACCCCGTTTCTGAAGCCAGAGGTCGCGGGTTCGTATCCTCACATTGGCTCACACCAATGACTTTTCGAAGTTAATTTCGTAAGTTATGTGTGATAAATATCGATGACTAAAAAACTTTGTACCCGGTACGGCAATAGGTTCGCTACCTATTTCATTTGAGACTTAAACATAACGGCGAGACAATGCTTATCAGCCGCTACCTACACCTTCGGGTAGAAAAAGGCGTGAATTTATATTATGTTAAGTTTTTGCTAATCATTATTATGAAAGCCTTTCGTTACTGCTTTAAAGTATGTCATCTAAGCAGCCTCTCGTTCGGCCGGGGCGGACGTGTTCTTGAATACCAATATACACTAAAAGCATGCTCACACATTCTGAAGCATCATGTATAATGAGTTTTATACGAGTACACCGGTTTTCTTTGCGAATTGCGAGCAATTTTTGTATATGTAAATAATTCAGCGAATGAAATTTACGATCGTGGTACGGCAGTTTGTTTTTCAGATTATACAGACTGTTCATTTCATTATTTAAGTGTTGTTAAATTATTATTTATGTAGATTTAAAAGTATTATACAATTTTCTCGTACCGATAAAGATTGTGCAAGTACCTGAATTGTGTTGCCTATTACTATACACAACTTTACGCCAAGTCTTTTGTGAGGTAGGCAGACAGAACAGACTGCTATAAGGTACGATTCCTACATACATACATTAAGTTGACGTCAAATCCCTTGCGCGGTAGGCAGAGAGAACAGAGGGGCATAATACATGAACGTTGACTTTCATAAATCTTTGATTAAAACAACTTTTAGGATTATATCGCGTTTATTTATTATTTATTTATATTTATTTACCGACGTTTCGAACTCCTTACAGAGATCATTTTCACGAGTGATGAACAAAAAGATGGTAGTTGTTCAAAAGCTATTTTCATTGATACAGAGAGCAGCCACTTTTTAGAAATAAAAATCAAAAAGTTGATGTTAAAAATATGATTTTTACTACTGGTAACCCACATCAGACCATGAGAACAAAAGTTAAATACTTATTTATAAGATGCATTAATATAGCCTGCTTCTAAAGATCCTTTGTTGTATGATTTAATAAGCAAAAGTTGTCATTATTAAATTATTATAAATTATCTTATAATTATATATATATATATATATATATTATATTATATCTTTTAATTATATAATTATATATATATAATCCTAAAAGTTGTTTTAATCAATGAGTGAGATTCGCGAAAATCTTAGAAATAAATATTTCATAAATCTTTTCATGTACGCGCGTCGATTTTCGAGGCTCCTAACATCACCTTCCTCCAGAACACGTTCTATTTGGTCATGGAATGTGTGTCTTTTACTACATACATCAAATATTCCTACAACTTCCTAAAGGACTAGTTCAATTTGGTTAGCGAAGGGTCTCGTCTTTGACTCCTACATCCATCCGCTTTTTAACCGACTTCGAAAAAAGGAGGAGGTTCTCAATTCGTCTATATGTATATTTTTCTTTTTATGTATGTTTACCGATACTTTCGTCAATTATGGACAAATTTCAATAATTTTTTTTCCTTGTATAGTGTTTACCTCCGTGATGGTCCCATTTTCACCAGGTCAGGATTTGATGATGGCAACCAGGAGAAATCGAAGGCATCCGCCAAAAGTTGTATACAAGTATGGTATTTTTGTTACGTAGTAGTGATGTCTTAGGGATATTCTTTATGGTGCCAACATTTGATGCTGCTGTGCTGATGAAGAAGCCACAAAACTCGTCAACGGTTAGGAGTTTGAAGACTGCGCTGCAATTGGTCGATAGAAACTACTTGGTAGTATGCAGGGCTAGCGTGTTGCTTGTGAAGTATTCTTGAATATTTATCTGATGCTTCTATGCTGATGAAGAAGCCACAGAACTCCTTAACGGTTAGGAGTTGGGAGACAGTACTGCAGTTAGTCGATGAAAACTGTTTAGTAGTATATAGGAATAACTTGTTGCTTGGGAGGTATGCTTGAATCAACTTCTGATACTTCTGCGCTGATGATGAAGCTAAAGAACGCTTATACGGTTTACGAATGTCACTTATTTTTGGAGTCGGTGCAAGCCTAGGTAACATACTTCTATTGTGTTGCGCCGACTTCAATAATGAGTGACAATTGTATATATTTGAACAGTTAAAGATGACTTAATATTACGTTTTGTATATTGTATTAACTATACAAATGAGTAAATTACGTTATTTATCGCTTTTTAGTTATAAAAGTACTGTTCTGTTCATATACTTAAAAATTTTGTTGTTTACGTTTCTAGAAGTCGGTTTAACTTTTTTTTTAAAGTATTTTTTTCAATTATAACACATGAAAACTAGACAGTCATCATCACAGATATGTTTTTGACAAGGCGTTGATGCGTGACGCAGGTTCAAATCCTAGACTATTTATTCAGAAACGTAGTGCTGAATCACAAAACCATCGAGGCACGGTATTAATATACATCACATAAATCTCATTGTATATTCTGGTTTGATAGAAAAGAATATGATATTGGATTTATAAATATATTTGCGTTGCTTTACTAAAAGAAGATAGATGCAAACATTTACCGAATATTTATTGCAAAAAGAAAAAAATAAATGTAAATAGACGTTCATCATTCTCAAGATTAAACATGTCGATTGTGTATTGGAAGTAAATATTTGCTACATATATATATTGAAGGCCTCCTGCGATGTGTGAATATTTACAAAAAAGAAAATTGCCGATTAAGGCAATGTTTATAACAAATTTTACTTGCGAACGTATTAGATTTTTAATACGGTTCTATGATTTCTGGTACCCATTTATTTTTAGAAATATTAATAGCACAATAACGATAAATCATTTTGTAAAAAAATATAAACTAACGGAAAAAAACAATGACTTTACTTTCATAATCTATCGTCTACCTCGGAATAATTTTTTACTTCCAATATAATATGTGTAATATATCGGACACGTTTTTGTTACTAATCGATGTTTTTAACATAACTTAACATAACATAACTTCACGCCTTTTGTTACTCGAAGGTGTAGGCAGCGGCTGTTAAGCCTCGTGTCGCCGTTATGTTTAAGTCCCAAATGGAATAGGTGGCGAACCTATTGCCATACCGGGCACAAAGTTTTCAGTCATCGATATTTATCACACTTAACTTCCGAAAACAATTTCGAAGAGTCATTGGTGTGAGCCAGTGTCTGAAATCGAACCCGGACCTCTGGATCAGAAGCCGTGTGCTCGACCACTGCGCCACCGAGACTGTCAAATGATGATGTTTTTAATATGGAAATTTCAAAAATTAATTTGCATAAGCAAAGACATAAACCCCGAATCTGACAATGAGAAGTTTGAGTGGACTAGGTTATCCAGACTTAAGATAAACGACTAAATTCCCTAAAAAAACAATCCTTTGTCCCCTTATACCCTATCCACGGGAATAAATATGGTGGAAATAGTCTCCAAAGTACTGCCTGATCTTACAAATTTTATTTAAAGTGATATATACCTAAGTAGGATTCAATTGGCACTAGTCAAAGTAACTAGACAAGCGTACGTAGGTAATACAGGTAGTGAATTGCAATTAATGTTAAAAATATGGTTCTGAAATAGATTTTTTTATGAATTCACATATATGTTATATTATTCTTTGCACTTTCATTTTTCTTTCTTTTGATGTACACGGTTTTAAAATTAGCCAAAAACATGTCCATGCTATTTTAGTCCTGGATATTTTATTTTAGAACTAATAGACAAATGGAAGAATTTATTGCATAAAGAAAAAATAGTTATTAGTAAAGATTTTTTCTATATATTCTTAACGCATTTAAGTATCTAATATCAAATCTATAAAAAAATTCTAAAAATATGATATGAAAAAATGTTTTTGGTATATGTCCCGCATATGTATATGAAGTACCAAAAATACAATTTTTATATATCTTTTTTACAATTTTTATGTGTCCATCTGTCTGTCTCTTTGTTTTAGGTCATTTCTGAAATAGATGGACCAATTTTGATGGGACTTTCAATGGCTGATGTAATAAGGAGCAGCTTAGGGTCCTTTTCTTTGGAAAAGATCTTATATTTATTGCTTCCTTGGAAAAACGAAGTTCAGCGGGTCAGATAGTATTAAATATATGAGGATTTCAGGCTCTCCACGAAATATTTGTATCGTAACTTTTTTAGTTGAAGAGCGAGTTCCTTGAAGCGTATTTGTAGTGATTTATGTTACAATTTTACAAGGATCGTTACGGCTAATAAATCTTTGTTAACTTGTTGCCTTGACGTTGAATTAGGACTCCTTATAAACGCATGTTACGCCTAATTTTTACGCCTTACTTTTTATTTATGCCTCTACGGCACGGATTTAGGGGATGTACAGAGTAATCGTCAGGGTACGATTAAATGGATATTGCAATTAATTAACTGTGCTGGCTAATATATTATTTGTACTTTCTCGTAATTAATACCCGAAGAAAAAGGAAACGCCTATTACACTTGAGCGTATAGAATAGGCAAAAGTTTTGTGTTTTTATATTTTTTCTGCTTCGTAAAAAAAATGACAATATTTTTTTGGAATATCCAAAAAAGGATCTGCAACACCTAGATGGGTCTTAGTTACCGTTCAGCCCTAATTATAGGAAGAGAATTCGGTTTGGGAATGGAACAAGCCCATTGACACTCACGCGGCATTAGCCACTTCAAGTCGATTCTTTAAGAGGTCGTGGAATTTTATTAGTTAAACTGTAAGGATTTACCACTGTATAGGACTACAAAATACATTTTCAGTAAAAGTGCTTATAAATGATTAAAAAATGCATGTCGTCATATACCTTAAGCTATTTAATTATTCTAAACAATAATGCAAGCTTCAACTAAATATTATTATAGTATCTGGGAAGATCTTAGTTACAGCTCGGACCGTAGATAGAAAGGGAGTTGGATACCGCAAAAAGAGCGAGCCTACAGACCCTGATTGTATGAAACGCGGCAGGAGCCACTTCGAGTCGATTTTCTCAAAGGTCGTATTTCACTGGTCAAACTGCAAAGATCTACATATAACATTACTTCACGCCTCTTTCTACCCGAAGGTGTAGGCTGTGGCTGTTAAGCCTCGACTCGCCGTTATGTTTACATCCCAAAAGGAATAGGCGGCGAACCTATTGCCATGCCAAAGTTTTTAGTCATTAATCGCTCTTAACTTTCCAAAACCACCAAAACTGTAAAAGGATTCACCACTGTTCAAAACTTAAAATTACATATTTAATTAAAATATAATTTTATTAAAAAAACACATATCATATAGGTAACTCGAAACGTCAAAGCTTCTTAATTATTTTAAACTCTAACGCTAGCTTCAACTATATATATTTAAGCAGACTTCTCATTATGCTAAAACCCCAGATATAATTTACAGATGTCAGTGCGGCGGCATAATATCTCTACTACCCGACTCTTAATGAGTTTGAGGATTAAGGCGAATCGTTTTTAACATTGTAAAACTTGCAAAGGGAAATTATCACTTCATTTGTACGGACAGTCAATTTGTTTTATAATTTTTACACTTTCACGCTTTTAAATTTCGATGGGGTGAGTGAAACTTTTAAGCCGAGCAATACATGCGCTTTTGTTTTTTGATTCAATAATTTAATATAACAAAATAAACTTTCAGCTTTTTAGGGAGTGGGATAGGAAGGGATGGGGAAAGGGGTGTGCGCTTCCAGACACTTTTCTCACCCAACGAAATGCGACATGTGCCACATTAAGTCGATATTCTGATAGGTCGTGGTATTTCACCGGTCTAGCCGGCCCAATCATGCAGCGAGCGGTGTGGCTCTACCACTATTACAGACATTATATACTAGTGTGTCTGGGTGGCCCAGTGGTCAAGCACACGGCTTCTGATCCAGAGGTCCGGGTTCGATTCCTGACACTGGCTCACACCAATGACTTTTCGAAATTGTTTTCGGAAGTTATGTGTGATAAATATCGATGACTGAAAACTTTGTGCCCGGTATGGCAATAGGTTCGCCACCTATTCCATTTGGGACGTAAACATAACGGCGAGACGAGGCTTAACAGCCGCTGCCTACATCTTTGGGTAACAAAAGGCGTGAAGTTATATACTAGTGCATTACATTTTTGACACATTTTTCTACGGGCTGCACTAATAGTTTCCTTTTACGTCTTACATATTTTTGTTTTCAAAATTTTCCTATAAGTGTAACAGGAACTACCACTTTTTTAATAAACATAGCCGGAATATTCGTTTACAGATTGTAAAAACTTATTTACATGAATAATATTGCTACTAGTGATCACGGATACCACTGACAATAAGATGTTTAACAAGTTTTTGATTCTACTTATATAAGCTAAATCAGAATATATTTATCGCTTTGTAGAATCTATAATAGTACATTATCTGCCTATCTATAGATTGTGACTAAATATTTAATTTTCGTCGAGCCAAATATTTACAGATTTCCAAATTGTAACAAACAAAAGTAACATTATTAAATTATGTTATTTATTGTGAAATGGTTAGCAAATTTCACAATTAGACCTCTTGTTGAGCCATAGACAAATTAAATCAATGTTTTAATTTGAAGACTTCAAGCGAGCCAATTTGAATAATTCGATTACGCCGTTCTTTCGTCCTTAACTGAGTTAGAGCTGTGGGATTTATTAAAAAAAAAGGAATCAAATATTCATCATTCAGATGCTGGAATTAAGTTAGTACTTCAATTTATTCGAGTTAAGGAATTTGAATGGAAAATAAATAGAATTCGTCTCGATAGTGTTAAGATTTAACACTTGTGACACTTTTCAAAGAATTTTCTATTTAACAAAACATAGCTTTACGACTTTTTCTACCCGAAGGCGTAGGCAACAGCTGTTGCTCCTCAGCCTCCGCTCACCATTATGATTACGTGCCAAACGGTGGTGAACCTATTACCATACACCGGGCCCAAAGTTTTTCAATCATCGATGTATATCACACATAACTTCCGATAAATAATTTCGAAAATTGATACACATCCTTTTTACACATTCTTAAAGTTGATATAAGTCACAATAAGAAAAACGTGTGACAGTTTGATCGGTCGATTTAAAAAAAAAAAAATAGAAAAACCGCGTAAAAACTCCTTAATGCGGGTACATTTAAATGGTCTGGACGTCAAAGTAGATAAGCGTCGGCTGTGTAATCTATCTTCCTCTCTTCTCTCTGTGAGACGTGTGCGATACGGGCACCCCTATGATATAATCGAAAATCGTTTACCACGATCCATCTACATATTATCCTCTTGACGGGACTGAAATTGGCTTCGAGCCTTGAAAAGTTTTTATCAGTACAACACCTATTGAGTTTGTTACAATTTCATTCTATTTACGAAACATTTTACTAATGATGATAACATTGATCATCTTGTTTATTATCAGTAGGGTTGTCACCTCGTGCTATTATGAACAAAATGAGTAAAGTATTTTTTGACAGTGGTAGAGCTACTCAGTTCGCTGCATGAATGGGACGGCTTGACCGGTAAAATACCACAACTTCTTCGAATATAACTTCACGCCAAATCCCTTGCGGGGTAGGCAGAGAGAACGGAGCACCATTAGGCACGAACACCTCTTAGAATATCTACGCAAAATGACTCGTGCCTCGTTTCCTGTGTCCAGAGGCCAATTCCTTTCGCTCACCCTTCCACATCCCACTTTCAACCAACGGATTACATTTGCGTTGCCGGCATTTACTATGGGATAGGTATTGTAAAGGCTGGCTAGTAATATAGTAGCTTAGCAACTTCATAATAGATGTTCCCTGATCCGAATACTAGTTTCTGTTCCTGGTCACTGACAAGTAAATTTTTAAACTATTTTAGGTTTTGGTATATTTTATATGATTCTGAAAATTTTGGTGAGTCGAGGCGTAATAGCCACTGCATACACTTTTAAAAAGAAAGAGGCATGAAGTTACAGAAAAACGGCTTTACATTTTATCGTGTCAAAATGTCTTCTTGAATTTACATTCGTTGTGTTAAATGTGTCTGGACAAAGTTCTTTATCTGTTATATTCCTCTAAAGAGACTATAAGACCTTCATTCTTTCAGGACTAAACATGATGATATCTAACAAAATTACTACAAAAACATTTTAGTCCACGACAGGCATATTCTGGAAGGCAAACACGTTTTAAGCGCGTTTACGACACCTCTGTGGGTATGATGACATCAAAAACCGTTTAGCCTGTCTCATGACTACCAGCTCTTGTTGGCGAGCGTATACTTTATGTTGACCAAAGTTGTAAAACCCACTGGAGTTTCCCCATTGGGTACTGTTACCTAGTATATTATACTATAATACTGTGTAGAAGTTTTTGTGTGCAAAAGGAGATGGTCCACAATTAAATAAGTAAGTACAGTTTGACGTCGGCAACGTGTCGTATAGAGAGAGAGTACAACTTTATTAGAGGACTACTGATAATGTCAGCAATGAAAACTAAAATAACGTGAGATAGGTACATTATACAGTGGAATTTACAAGTACCTAAATGCATTTTGCGAAGAGTTTTTACGTAGGTAGGTTTTTAGCGATATTTATTGGCGAATTAGTGTCAATAGACAAACTGCATCATAGATAGTGTTAGTGTTGTATTTCCTGTCTTTAAGGGAATTCGTTGCGAAAGGGCAGGGGTCTCCCCGAACCAAACTTAAGTACAAGAACAAAATTTAAGTCGACTTTCTGAGAGGGCGTGGTATTTCACTTCTCGAGCCCATTCATGTGGATCTACTTCAGTTTTTTAGCACGCTGTTATTAACTCAACAAACATATTAAAACTTCACTTTCCCAATAAAATTGCAATTCTATTTGGGTGGAGTATGATAATTAAGACACCATGAATATTTATTATATAATAAATATTAATAACATATAGCTTCCGAAATTAAATCAATGGTGTGAGCCCGGAATCGATCTCAACTTCTGAATCAGATGCGAGATGTTCAACCACTGTAGTAATAGAGTACTTTTTATACTACGTATTCAAAAATCAAATTACGAATGGGCCAATAGTAAAATAACTACCCCTTGATTGGCATTGCGATGGACTTCGCGCTTCATTTGAACCGGAAATCTGATCAACCCCCCTGTTAATTTCACGAGAAATGTTTGTACTGTCCCCCAACCTACCCCCGTATAATGTAGTTACACAGTCATTTTATATGGTTTAATAACAACTAGGAAATTTTATTAGCACGCATACGTTCAATATTTGATAGAGAGTAATAAATGTGTTAATTTGTTAAACAATTAGCTTGCTATACGATTTTATTAAACGACAAAATCTTTTATGTTTGTATTGTATTAACGTATACCGGATCATAACAGGGCTACCCCAGTTATGACACAGCCCAGTCCAGACTTACAAAGTCTAACTTTTTCGAACCGTTTAAGAATTTTATAATAATAATAATAATTATTTTATGTTGCATGTAGGTCATATGAGCGCCATAAGGCAAGGTTCTTACACGCCTTACTCGCTTCGTTGACTTGCATAACTCTTTTCATTCACGCGCGTCGTTTTTGAGGCCTCTAACATCACTTTCCTCTAGAACACGTTCTAGTTTCGTTCTGGATTCCTCCCTTTCGAAGGAACGTACGTTACGGTTAACGAATGGAAAGCGACAACTGTCGTCCAGCATAGACATCTGTAACTCTAGGGGTGTCACATCAGCGTTGCCGGTATTGGCAGGCAGTAAATCAGCAGGCCGTATTAATCTGAAAAAATAATCAGAGCACTCCCAGTAGTATATGGAGTAGATACAGTATGCATAGAGATTCAACTTCTCTCCTCAAAGCCAAAGTATCAACTGATTGGATCAAGAGGTTGGTTCTCGACGAGCAGATACACGCGTCATTGTATGTGTTCAAATAGCTGGTATTGGGGTGCCCCGCGCAAATATTACAGTATTCTTCGTGAGGTCGAACTGTTCTGCGATAAATACCGATTCCTTAGTTATTATAAAGTTATAGTCAATTTATGGTAACGCGCTAAGCTGTCATAGGACTAAAAAATGCCCATGCCTTCGGATATTAAAGACGAGAAGTTACCTTGCATGTAAGATTATTTTCCTTTTTTTTCATAAGGGATAGAAAGGCCAACGAGTGGGCGTGTCAGCTGAGGGTAAGCAATTAACGCTGCCCATGGATATCTGCAACAAAGATAGTGTTAAAGTTGCGAAGAGGAGAGGAAAAATGGTTAGGTCTCCGTACACCTATCTCACCGAGTGGAACACGATATAAAATAAAAATAAAATAAAATTTATTTGCTCAAAATGCAAGTTGAATTACAATAGGTGATAAAAATTAAAATGTCCCATATACATTTTGCCGTGCAACGGCATGTAAATTGTCATATAAAATATCATATATTAAAAAATGAAATAGTCAAATTTAAAAACAAAAATCAAAATTAATTTATTTCCGTGTCGTTAAGGTAATCTGTCACATTATATTATGCTTTTCTAATCAGAAATGATTTTACAGTGCTCTTGAATGCAACAAGGTTTAGTTCTTTCCAACATTTAGGCAATATATTAAAAAGAATAGGAGCCATACAAAAATACTTTTGCTCATTAAGGCAGTATGTGATGTGTGCATACAAAGCGTAGTCATATCACGTCTGTTTCGTTGAGACCAATTCGCTAACCTTGGGAATAAACTATAATTTCTTTTTACAAACATCACTACTTCAAATATATAAAGGGATGGTAGTGTTAGTATTTTATATTTTCTAAAGTAGGGGGCACAACTTTCTGTCATATTTATGAGGAACATACTTCTAATACACCTCTTTTGTACTTTAAATATGATATCTCTGTTTGTTGAATTTCCCCAAAATATAATCCCATATCTAAGTCTTCATTGTTTTGTAATGAGAGTGATTCTATTTCTTTGTGCGCACTATTAAGCTCTAAGGAGAATTTTTTGATTTGCTCTTTTAATTCTATTATCACGTTATCTTCAGATATATCAGGCATACTTCTATTGTTCGTAGTATCATTCAATGTTTCTAGTATTACAGTATCACTAACATCCATAAATGAGTCAGATTTTGTTCGGTTTCTGCGCAATGTGATATTATCAAAGAAATTCATCCTTCTACTATTTTGATGTTATAAGTGTTATATGCAGTAGGTAATATCTAATATATTTCTACTAAGATACTAGGTTTACTTAATAGACCTTTTAGCAAAGTCCGTTTTTATTTGTCTACTAAATGATAACAATCAAATTTAGAGTCGTTATTAACACAATTAACTGATGTCGCGGGTAGTATATATATATATGTTATAAGATATTTATTGTTATAGTAATTTACATATTATTATTTCACAAATAGTAAGGAAAGTAGGAATATTTTTTGTAAATGTTTTCTATGAATATATTTATTAGTTTCAACTTGACTGATAGCGATTTTTTATGTTATCACTGCACTTTCAACACGATTAGATTTACACTAATAACTTTTGTTTTACTTATCCGAATTTGTCACGAGCACTAGACGATCAGAATTAGATATTTGTTAATCGGAATTTATCAATAATTCGCATTAAAACACAGTTTTATAATTAAAATTATGCACAAAACACACAGTTAATGTTTTCGCGACTAATGCTGCGGGTAGAATCAACATACATACACTTATGCTATGGACATAAGCCACTTTACGTCGATATTCAGAGAGGTTGTTGTATTTCATTAGTCGAGCCGGCCCAATGAAGCAGCAAACTGCGTGGCTCTACCATTGTTAAAATGTTTAAGAACACTTTGTACTTTAGTTTACAGTACTAGCCGTAGATTAGAGTGAGATAAGGGAAACCGGTCTTTTTTTTTTTTACCGCCCTGGAGGACCAGCGCGTCGCGCCAGTCCCCCAGGACCCGCCAAAAGGCCTCCCGCCTCCGCACTTCGTGTCCCCGCGCGTCCCCCCCTCCCCGGCCGAGATCGTACGCAGCTGCGTACATCTCGGCCAGGATGATGAAAATTATGTTATTTCGGTGGCGGTATAGTTTAAACTTCTTTGATGAGGTTGTATATTCGTTAAATTTAGTTGAGATCGACGTAAAGTGGCTCATGCCACGTTTCGTTCGGTGAGAGAGGTGCCCGGAGGTTCACCCCCTTTCGCGATCCTTTCCTATCCTACTCCCTTAAAGGCCGGAACGCAACGGTAACACTATATGTGTTGCTGTTGTCCATGTGCGGCGCAGGTTTCTTACCATTAGGTAAAACGCTTGCTCGTTTGCCCTCCTAACTCATAAAAAAAATATACAAAACTAAAATATGTTTTTTTTCTTGTCATGTGTCAATCTCAGCCACTTGTACCAAACGCTTTTTGCCGTGAAGTCGACAGCAGTCACATTAGTAGACGTGATATGTCATATTCAAGGCATCTTATGGGTCTATAACCCCCAACGATATTTTTGTTACGATCGTGTTTTGAATTACTAATATTTTTTATAAATGTAACGAGTAGATTTCATCATTCTTAAAACATTTATCCTTAAACTATGCTTGTAGAGATTAAAAAAATATACGTATTGATAAGTAAATGTAATATCTCATTATCATCATCAGCCTAGATCTGTCCACTGTTGAACGTAGGCCTCCCCCTTAGCACGCCATAACTCCTGGTCCGGTGCCGCTAGCATCCAACGACTCCCAGCGGTTCTCACTAGGTCGTCGGTCCATTAGGAGGGTATAATGCCTTAATCGCCACGCTTGGCAGGCGGGTTGGCGATCGCAGTGAGCTGTGGTGTTATGAGGAAGAAACGCTGCTGCCCATTTTTCCTTGTTTTTCAATTAGTCGCCTTTTACGACACCCTTGGGATGAAATGGGGTTGGGGTATTCTTCGCCCCCACCAACACAGCAATGTATGTAACAAACAACAAATGTAATATCTTGTGTTGATAAATGCATCAAATGTATTTAATATTATTATAAATTTATTAATACAATCATACACCAAAACTTTACATGTTCAGCAAAAGCCAATTCGGCTATTTTCACACCTTACCCGTAAGGGTAGGCAATGGCTATTACTCCTGGACTCCCTAAATAATTTTTTTGAAATAGGTGGCAGAACTTATTCCTTATATTTTTCACAAAAAAAATCCAAAAATATTGTGAGAAGTCATTGATGTAAGCTAGGATTAGATCTCGATATTTTTTGATACAGAAGCGGGGTGCTCGCCGTCCAGATTACCAAGAAACAATAAACTGACTATTTAGTCCCTAATATAAACATAGTTAAAGTTTGGCATGGTTTTGACGTAGTCGGCCTTTATAACAGGTCCGTTATTCATATTAAGAGCTATCTACGAAGATTAGAAAGTCCGTAAGGGCAATTTTGCATGAGTTAGTTCTAAGCAAACATAATCGCGCAAAGACCTAAAGATTAGATAGAACTGATAGTTTAGTAAAAAAAGATGGTTTGTTCATCATTAGCCTATGGATGTCTACTGCTGGACGCAGACGTCCCTCATGGAACGCCACAGCTCACGAGAATGTCTCTTCCGCATCCAGTGGCTGCCAGCAGTTTTGATCAGATCGTCGAGAACCTTTCTCCCGCACAGGTTATCGGATTGTCGAGCGATGTAGCCTACTCGTCTCCACTTTAGCGTGCCAGAATTTCAGGCTAGGCTTGTCACGCCAGATCTCCTGCGGATCTCCGTTCTACGGACGATCGCATAGCATATAGCATAGCCCGCTCCAGAGCAAGTTGAGCGACTTTGAGCTTCGTAATGAGGAGAATATTTATTTAGAGACCTTGTCGTAGTTCCACATTTACTGGTAACACACATTGGTCGTAGACCTTACACTTAGGGCACTGAAGGATTTTGGATGAGAAGATATCCATTAGCTTGCAGAATTTTCCGAAACCCGTTTCCTTTAGTTAAAATTAGGTAGAAAACTAAGAATTTCAAGAAAACTTTTTGATTTAAATGCGAGATGTTCGAACACTGCGTCACTAAGACCATAAACATAAGTGGGTAGTATAGTTTGCTAATACATTTCCTTTTGTTTATTACGTTTTATCTGTTTCATAACTACCAAAATATACACAGTTTTATTCGTGATTAAAATAAAATAAAAAAAATTTAAGATAATAATTAAATTTGAAAAAAACAAACAGAAAAATGTAACCATTTTTGTGACTGCGTATTTTTGAATTCGATAACAAAAACTCTTTAAAATTAATTTATGTATAGTCATACTCTACAAGTGACACATCCATATACTATTTTTCTATGGCCCCGTAAAGTCCCTTCAACGTATACAATCTTATTGGATCAGGCCTCAGCTAATGTTTGCAGAGTCCACCGCAGAAACTGCTGACATTCAATTTTACGATCATACTCTTAAGTTGACCCATCAATTTTGGTATCTACGATATGAATAGGTCCTATGTCATCAATTTACGAAATAAAATACTTGTACTAAATAACTTGTGTTACTTTTTTGTATCCGCTATTTCTTGACCACAGCTTCGTTTGTGCAAAGTACTGTTATCAATATCTTTTTATCGATAGTGTGACGAATATTTAAATTTGCTCGCCTCTTTTGATTTAGAAGTCGTGGATCAATTCCGATACTAGTGATATCTCTTAATTCTTTTCGAAATTAATGTGTGACAAATATGACATAACATAACATAACTTCACGCCTTTGTTGCCTGAAGGTGATAAATATGAATGATTAAAAACTTTGTGGCCGATGTATGTATGGCAATAGGTTTAGCTACCTATTCCATTTTAAACGTTAACGATTCGGCGTGTCGAGGCCTAACAGTCGCTTCCTACACCTTCGGGTAGAAAAAGGGGTACATATATTCCAAAAATGACAAATCTTTGTACATTTCTGCATTGTACATTCATAGAAAAGATTATATTGATATCTACACTATTAGTTAGGGCATTCCAAAAGTTCGTTAATTCAAGAATCAACTCAAACGGTACGTTAGCACGGCTTGCAAGAACTTTAGCAGCTCAAGTTTAGCCTTTGAGAACTACCGTCAAGTTGCATACCCCTGTCATTAGGCTTTACGATGTTAAATTTGAAAACTTATTAAAAATTGTCTTGGACATCTTATGGAACTTTTTAACTTAAAATAGGAATACGTGTTAAGAACTTATGCAAGCGGCTAATACCCCTTTTGAGGAATATTTAAGGTTATATTTTAAAAGACTCGGCGGTCCAGTGTTTGAGCACTCCGCTTCTGAATCCGGAAGTCGCAGGTTCGAATCCTGACACTGACTCACACCAATGACTTTTCGGAAATGTTTTCGGAAGTTATGTGTGATATATATCGATGACTGTAAGCTTTGTGCCCGGTATGGCAATAGGTTCGCTACCTATTCTATTTGGGACGTAAACATAGCGGCGAGGCGAGGCTTAACAGTCACTGCCGTAGGTGTACCTACGGGTAACAAAGGCGTGAAGTTATGTTATGTTATATTATAAATCATGTTGGCAGTTCCTTAGTTTTTGTATGAGGTCATTGACCTATATGTTCTAGACTTGTAATAACCTTCTCAAAGTGTGACCACTGGCCATAAGCCTACAGGCTTATGCGAAACTTATGTCAATTCAGTCATCTGTCAGACGCGAACCGAATAACAATAGGTACAAAATGGGTAAATGCGTAGTAAAAGAATGCGATTCAAGATCGGAAACCCATAAGAAATTAACCGGAATTACTTTCCACACGTAAGATTAATGTTAACATTAATATTAAAATACAGTAAAATAGATAAAATGTTGAATTTTCATAATTAGCTTCAGTGATACCACTAAAAACTTAGTTTTAGTTTCCCACATTTGTGGGAGAGTTATTAATTTATGGAAAAGGAGATCTTACATATTTTTTGTTATAATAATAACGCTGCAGGGTGCCTAAAGATGCAGCACGCCGCGACAAGTGGGTGAAAATTATCCGATTGTTGAGAAAAGAAACTGACTGGCTACCTGCACCCGGGAGATCATTTATCGTCAATTCAAGTTGATCATTCGCATAAATTAATAAATGCCATAATTAATAAATACTTAAAAATAAGATTGTATCACGAAAGCAAATTATTCACTCAGACTTATAAAAAAGAGACTGAAAGGCAATTTTATACAAAACTTACGTTACACAGCGGTGTATGATCAATAATTCATCTGCCTAGCTTTTTCCCAATTATGTTGGGGTCGGCTTCCTGTCTAACCGGGTGCAGCCGAGTACTAGTGTTTTACATGGCGCGACTGCCTATCTGACCTCCACAACCCAGTTGCGTGGGCAACACAATCCCCCTTGGTAGGTCTGGTTGTTAGACTTTCTGGCTTCTGACTACCCGTAACGACTACCAAAGATGTTAAAATGACAGCCGGGACCCACCAATTTAACGTGCCTTCCGAAACACGGAGGAACTCGTCATGATAATCTTATCATGACGAGTTCCTCCATGATGGTGGGGTGGCCATCTGGCCACCCATCCACGGACCGACCGCGCCAAGCGTTGCTTAACTTTATGATCGATCGACCCGTGCGGCTGTTAGGCCCTGTCCACGATAAATAAAATAATTCCCTTTCAATATAATGAATGTAAGTACATTATTTTACTACTCAAGCGTTTTCACTATTTTATGTATCTGTACCTAATTGTGTACACCTTACCTACAGCGCTTTAAATCACTGCTCTAAGGCAGGTATACACAATTAGGTACAGATGAGTGTGATCTAATTTTTTTCGGAACAGCCGATCTAGTACGGAGTACACAGAGATCGTTGATCTATTCATTATTTCAGTTATCTTCTAATACATCTGATAAGAAATTAATAAGTAATAGTAAAATATTGAATTTATATTTATTAAATATTTTTACGAGTACATGGCTTGAAAAAGTTGGGTAAAATTTCGCATGGGCAGGCCACCCCACACCGCGATTGCAAATTTATATTGCCATCTTTGTCTAATCAAAGTGACGGCAATGTATTTGCGATTTGTGTGACTGAGATAGATATATGTTTCATTTTAAATGTCTAGTGGTTTCAAAGCTACGTCATTGCATCTAAAAAGTGGACACACATTTTGGGACGCATTTGAATGAGGTTTGCTCCTCTTGTTTATTAAACTCAGTGTATGAGGTGGTGAGGTGGTTTAAAACTAAAGTAATTTTACTTCTACCTACAAAAGATATTAAAATTTTAAATAAAAGTTTGGATAGCATAAATAAAAGATTCGATTTTTTTATTAATTTTATTTTAAGTACTAATGTGGCAAACCAAAATACAGTAGATAGTAAGTATAGTCTAGAAAGTAGCACTTACCGTAACCTATGGACGCATATAATATCAGGAGCGTTGCGATTTGCAATATTCACTCAATCTATTGAAACAGGATTCAACAAATAATATAGGTGAAAAATGAATTGTTTTAAATCGTTTTTTCCTTAAAAAATGAGTTTAAAATAATACGATGATCTGAAAAAGTTAATTACGATGTAACAAGATACAAGGAGACCAATTAAAAGTTTTAACAACCTTATTTTTTGAGTTATTCAATACTGCTGGAAAGCAAAAAATTTTTTTTTAACAGTAAGGACTGCTTCTTACCATTTGCTATGATACTCACAGACATATTTTACGTCCTCCACTTTAATTATAGCTTTCATACGCGTTCTTTGGGTGTAAATAAATCAAAATCACATATATATCCAATGATTTCTTTGAATTAATTTCGGAAGTTATGTGTGAAAAATATCGATGACTGACCATGTTGTGACCGGTGTATGGCAATAGATTCTGTCAGCTATTCCATTTGGGTCGTAATGACTTGGCGAGTCGATACTTCCTAGGCGCTGCCTAAACTTTGGTAGAAAAAGGTATGAATTTATTTTATGTAATGTAGTATCTATATATATTGTATCTCTCCTCCTCACGTCGTGCTCCTCATTATTAAGGGTCGTGATTCCCCTGCAGAATCATTCTCTCCCTGACCATAGTGTGCCACTTGTTGCGGTCTTTTGCAATGAGGAGAGCATCATGCAGTCCGATGTTAAGAGCGGTGCGTACTTGATCCGACCACCTCATTGGACAGCGGCCTCTCGGTCGCCTGCCATCAACCTTCCCAGTGACCATTAATTTTTCTATGTTACTGTCATTTTTCCTAGAAATATGGCCGAAAAAATCGAGTACTCTGCGGAGACATATGCTGGAAAGCCTGGTTTCGATCAGGAGTTCTCGTAAAATCGACACGTTCGTGCGAAAAGCTGTCCAGGGGATCCGCAGAATCCTCCTCCAGCACCACATTTCAAAGGCGTCGGTACGGTTTCTGTCAGCCTTTTTCATGGTCCACGTTTCTGCACCGTAAATGAATATGGAGAATATCAGTGAGTGAACATTTTTTTTATGGGATAGGAGGGCAAACAAGCAGGCGTGTCACCTGATGGGAAGCGACGGACACCAGCAACACATATAATGTAACTGTTGCGTTGCCGACCTTTAACGGATAGGGGATAGGGAAGGATGGGGAAGGGGGGTGTGGGCCTCCGGATACCTCTCTCACCGAACGAAACGCGGCATGAGCTTTACGTCGATCTTCTGAGAGGTCGTGGTATTTCACCGGTCGAGCCGGCCCATTCATGCAGCAAACTGCTTGGCTGTACCACTAAAACTGAACTAGTCTAGTTTTAGTTCTTCTTAAGATGTTACGATCTCTCCATATTCGATGCAGTTGTGATATTGCGCTTTTTGCCATACCAATACGTCTGCTAATTTCTTTCTCGCATATATTGTATACTTATATCCTATTTTTTATGTGTACACTGTGTATGACTAATCAGACTTGGAATTTGTAACGAATTAAAATACCGAATTAACTATTGTATAAGTAAGCCACTGTAATGTCGAGAAAGTATGTGTTTTATATATGTAAATGATAATGTATATGCCAATTTTAGAAATTAGAGCAGTAATATGCATATACTCTTTTTAGCACAGTCAGATTATATAAATCTTAATGAGTGGGAAAACTCTCCGAATATTGATAATACCTATATCCTCCTCCCAAAATTTATCTATAGATAAAACCATATTTATCCCCATATATATTTATCATCATTACATAGTATAAAACAAAGTGACTTTGCGCTGTCTGTCCCCTTATATGCTTATATCTTTAAAACTACGCAACGGATTTTGATGAGGTTTGTATTTAATAGTTAGAAGGTGTCAACAGGGTGGTTTTGATCTATAATTCATATATAATGTTGTAAGGAAAAATGTCAATTTTCGAGATTTAGCACTTTAATTACAAACGCTGGCTGAACCCTATAAGATAGATCAAAACAATGTTCTACATTATTAAACACGTTCAAAAGTTCTACAGAAAAGTCTGCGGGGGCATATGTTTATCTCTTAGGGATAACCCACAATGACCATTTTTATTTTTTTTACTTTTTACGAGAAATGATGGCTTATTTACGAAGCGATTTTAAACATAACAACATTAACTTTCATCTAATTAAGTGTCTCAAACAGATTGTGCATGTAATATAGACGATCCTGGCTCTTTACAGCATGCAATTTTAACAAATATTATCGAAAATATTGCAGTATTAACATAGCGAGACAGCAGTTAAAGCCGATAACACAAATTGAACCTCATGATATCCAAAATTTACTCATTTATTACTTTTGATGCGGAACAAAGTTCGCCGGGTTAGCTAGTGTATATATAAGACCATAAAAAAAGTTTATTATCTTTGTACTATCAATTATAGTACCATCACCCGCTACTAGATGTCTATGCACAGTTTAAATTCCAGCTTAAGAAACTTTCTAAGTTAGTTATGATTACTGACTGGTTTATATCCTATGATTATGTTTCCCTACTATCTTATAATGGCCGCATAGGAGCGTTGAAAGCGTTAAACGATTGCAAGAGAGATTAGAAGTTACACTTCAAATAAAAATAAAACTTTTTTAAAATTTAATACAACGACATATTGTGTGATTTCCGTTGTTTTGCTGTAAATTAAACTATTCGCTGCTGTACAAACTAACTCGAACGACAATACTTGGCACGATTGATATGCGAAATAGAAAACTTGTATACAAGCTTGGAACAAAACCAATAAAAGTTGTCAGTTGTTCAGTTCAGAAACCGACGTCGATATGTTTGACACACACATTTTTATTGTTCCTTGTTTTATTGCAATTTAACTTCTACATATTTTTTGTCGTCTTATGACTAAATACGGACCCGTATTCTCAGACCAAAGTTTGATGTGAAGTACCAAGGGAACCGGGATTATTGGTACTGGATTTTGTTAGGTGTATAACTTTTTTTTCTATGGAAAAGGTTCATGAGCGCGGTGACAAGGGAACAGTGCTATTTATGGACAATAGCAATACCAAGACACAGTTGCATTGTTGGCCTTTTATGATTGTTCAGAGGGGAAGAAATATCGAAGCGGTGGGCTTCGGATTAACTGTTTTAGCGAACGAAAAGTACGTCGATTTACTGATAGAGGGTGTAATTTCACCAGTCGTTCTGACCAATTACTAATATAGCGAACTTGATTGAGATTTGTTGACAAGGTGCAATTTAGTAAAGTTGTTCTCGTATTTATCCGATCTCAACAAAATGAAGGTTAAACGTTTATTTAATATTCAAATGACTCACAAAATTGTTCTTGGTGTATGACAAAGCATAAAGGCCGCTGCCTATACAAAGAATGAATATAAAAAATACGTTTATTTAAACTGTACATTTTAAATTTCTTTTATAACAGTTTATAAAAATATTTTATTGAAACAAAATTGGCGCCTTTTACACATGAAATAATTTTCAATTTTTGTAACTGTGGTTCTTCTCTGAACTGATTTACGATTAATATATTAACTGAAAAATAAATACAGTTCATTTTTATTGATATATTTTTTCAGGCAGCCGTTTTCCGGTTAAATGGTTTATATGTTTTTATCTCTTACAAGGGCTTGTGATAAAATATAAAATGTATAAATAAAAAAACAAAGAAGTGTATTGAACATTTATCAAACGGTTATTTTCAGTGGCTACCAAAGGAGTTGTAATTAATTCAGGAATCATTTTCAATTGGTAAACGTTTTTAGAATTAATAACTGTTCTTTTCTCTTCTTTCTCTCTGTTCTCATTCTGTTCAACATCAATAAAAACTTGTTTTATTTTTTTTTATATCGAATTTACGTAAATATATGCGGTTTTTTTAAGTTGAACATCACTCTATACGTTTAATATCTAACCTTCCTTATCTTTAATTAATTTTTACTGCTGTGGAATTATTATAATAAAATAACATAACATAACTTCACGGCTTTTGTTACCCGAAGGTGTAGGCAACGGCTGTTAAGCCTCGTCTCGCCGTTATGTTTACGTCCCAAATGGAATAGTTGGCGAACCTATTGCCATACCGGGCACAAAGTTTTCAGTCATCGATATTTGTCACACATAACTGCCGAAAACAATTTCGAAAAGTCATTGGTGTGAGCCAGTATCAGGAATTGAACCCGGACCTCTGGAACAGAAGCCGTGTGCTCGACCACTGCGCCACCGAGACTAAAATTGTTATCATTAAATAAGTTAGGGTAATAAATATGGCAAACCTTATCTTTTGTAACTACATTTTTTATCAGCGGCTGTTAAATCCCAAATGTAATAGCTGGAAAATCCTACTGACATACATAGGCCACAATGTCATTTATAGATATTTACTACACATTACTTCCGAAAAGAATTCCGATATCTCATTGGTGTAAGACCAGATGCGACACTAGAACACCTTGATTCAGAAGCTGGGTTGATCGACCTCCAGACCACCAAATGACCTAACTCTTGAACAATTCCCTCATTGTACGGGTACGAACCCAAGACTGAGCGATGATACGATTAAAATTGTTTTTAACATTCCAAATTCTTTTCCGTTACCTGTACTGAAATCACGGCGGTCGACCCTTTGAACCAAAGCCTTTTTTCCTTTAGTATATTGAAGAGATTTTAAGAATATAAATTTCTGCCCGTATTACAATACAATATACGTTTTATTTCTATTCAATATTAAACTTATAATGATATTCGTCACCTGGTTCTATAATAAAATATTTAATTTACTTACTTAAATAAGACAGCATATGAATTTGTACCTACGAGTATGTATACATACATACATCACTTCTTTGACTTTCATTACCTTGCTGTCACCTTCCTTAAGGACACACCCTATTTAGTTATGGGAAGTGTGTGGTAGCCTTTATCGACTCCTACATCCTTCCTCTTTGGTACTGTTTATTTGCTTAGCCGACTACTTAGCAGACGATCTGCTTATTCAATCAATTATCGAACAATCGGAGAAGATTTTTCAAAAATGTTAATCCGATAGTTTGTCGTTGTGTAAAATATATTGACGACTGGACAAAATATTTCATTAATATTATTAATGGGAAATTTCCATCTCAATATATATCTATCTACCTATATTGTTTTTATTTTTTAATTTCCAAAGTTAAATATATTAGTTTCTAATAATCCTTATATTATGACAACAATTTAGGAGAGTAAAATTCAATTATTTTGATAAATTTTCTTTTCTGCAAAAAAGAAATAAAACTTTGTGGGATCAGCTGGTAAAATTTATAATAATTTCGGGACAATCCAAGATGAAGTTAATTAGGGAGTAACAAGACACGAGCGGCCAAATTAAAAGTTTTTAACATCGCCCTTTTAGGTTTAATAAATACTTAATGTTATGAAGCAAAAATAACTGCGATAATCTATATTTCTTACTTCCACATACAGATGTCCCAGGAATTCTATTTTTTATTATTCAAAGAAACAGAGATTATTCAATGTTAAATATTCTGCTATGCAAGAATATGAGCTAGCCTTAAGAGAAAAAATCCCATCTAATCCTAAACAGAACATAACATATGTTCACGCCTACCTACCTAACTACCCGAAGGTGTAGGCAGCGGCTGTTAAGGCTCGTCTCGCCGTTATTTTTACGTCCCAAATGGAACAGGTGGCGAACCTATTGCCATACCGGGCACAAAGTTTTCAGCCATCGATATTTATCACACATAACTTTCGAAAACAATTTCTAAAAGTCATTGGTGTGAGCCAGTGTCAGAAATCGAACCCGGACCTCTGGATCAGAAGCCGTGTGCTCGACCACTGGGCCACCGAGACATTTAAGAGAACGAATAACAACATACGTACATTCTTACACGCCCTATTCGCTACTTTGCTTTTCCTAATTCTTGTCATCAACACTCTTTACTTAAAGCTACTTTCCGTAAAGACATTTAATTTCATGAAAAAATGTGTAGCAATCCTCGAATATTTCCCCTCTCACACCGTTTTCTGTACCAAAATAGTAGTAAAAACTACAATATACTACAAGGACGTGTGAGTGTAATTCGAGACTCGATCGTAAGGACGACTTAAGTGCGGCCACTCAGCGTAATAAATCCATCAGGCACAATGAATGTGACATATCACGTATGTGAATACGACGGCTGACGAGTTTACGACGAGCTACTGTTTCGTAAAACTTGTTGGGATACAGAGTTAGAAAAAATTAAAATCGGAATTGTGTGTTTAAATTCTCTTTTAAAATTTAATATTTATTTTATTCATAGTCTCGGTGGTCCAGTGGTCGAGCACATGGTTTCTGAATCCGGAGGTCGCGCGTTCGAATCCTGGCACTCACCAATGACTTTTCGAAATCATTTTCGAAGGTTATGTGTGATAAATATCGATGACTAAAAAATTTGTGTCCGGTATGGCAATAGGTTCGCCCCCTTTTTCATATATTTATATATTTTGTTTTAACAATACACAAAATGTACACTTCCTTTATAACATATATAACTAAGTGCTTATGTTATTAAAAGTTTACAATGAATATAAATACTTATATAATGTTATACATTTTGTAAATACATAATTAAAATGCATAGACGCCATACGTTAAGGATCGTATCCAGGGTCATTATTGGACACAAAAATACATAAACTAGTCACCGTACTATGAAACCGGACAAAAGAAGTTAACTTAACAAACATACATATATTTATAGAACAAACAAACATAATGAAATAACTCACACGGTAATCTCTCTGCAAGCTGTGCAAAATTATAATTTCGACAACAGTTTACTTTCATAATGTTTGCTCTAATAATAATACTATTATTATAGAATATATATCGTTTGCCAAAACTGTATGCTTGCTTAATCGGCAATTAGTTTTACGCAATCATAACTCTCTCATTCACTCTGACTCAGTTTCTCTTAAATACCATATGTATACATGGAAAATACATTTGCTATTAGTTATTAAAGCATATAAAATGACTGCGTAACTACATTATAAGGGGTAGATTGGGGAATAGTGTAAACATTTCTCGTGAAATTAACAGGAGGTTGATCGGATTTCCGGTTAAAACGAAGCGTGAAGTCCATCGCAATGCCAATCAATCGGGGTTGCTCTTTTGCTATCGGCCCAATTGTAATTTTATGTTTAAATGCACCCAATAATAAACATAGATACTAAGAATATAGTGAAGAGTAATAAAAAATGACTTGATAATTTCTTATGAGATGCCACGACGACATTTCACATTTCGGTTGGTAACTACCTAACTAGCCCATGGACACCCGTAACACAGAGAGTGCCTCAGTTGCGTTGCTGGCCCTCAACACGGGATAGGGAAGGAGTTAAAAAGTGGGATAGGAATCCTAAGATAATTGTTTTTTGTTCAGTCTGTAATAATAACCTTTTATTTAATACGCTCAAGACTTTTTAATTTTCTTTTTCATCTAATCTTCTAACTCGTAAATATTCTCAAAGAAGGTCTACGAAATATATGGCAAATATTTGTCTACATTCAATATGCAATCGACATGTTTAATCTTGAAAATGATGAGAATATCTGAATTTGTTTACTTTCTTTTGATTTTTTCAATAAATATCGGTAAATATTTTTTTTAATGTTCGCTTCTTATGTAGTGTGCTATAAATGTAGTATGCTTTACTAATAATTCATAATGTACATGTTTAGATCATATCATAATTTCACGCCATTTCTACCCGAAAGTATAGGCTGCGCCCTCATCTCGCCGTTATGTTTACGTCCTAAATGGAATAGGTGGCGAACCTATTGCCATACAGGGAACAAAGTTTTCAGTCATCGATATTTATCATATATAACTTCTGAAAAGAACTACGAAAAGTGATTGGTGTGAGCCAGGATTTAAACCTCTAGATTCAGAAGCGGGGTGCTGGTTTAGAAATGTTTTGTTCATTAAAGTAAAATATATAATATATTTTTTAATGGGATAAGGGGCAGACGATCATGTGTGTCACATGATGGTAACCAACTAACGCTGCCCATGGACACCTGGAACATAGATAGTGTTGCGTTGTCAGCGTTCAAAATGGGATAGAAGAGACTGGAAATGGGACTAGCAAGGTAAAGTGGAAGAGGTTGGTCCTCCGGATACACACACCTCCGGTCTGGGATTAATCCCGTAAATTCAAATATTTCCTAGGACGACACCACAAAAAACTACCTAAAGCTTGAAGTGTCAAAAACTTGTAATTTTAGTATATATTGCAATGGATGAAACTGATGCATATAAAATGGCATAATATTATCAAAACAAATATTGCTTAAATACAAATATGTTAACAAACTTTTGAGTTTTATTTGTGGTATAGGAGGCGAGGGGCGGGTCAAACAAGCAAGCGGGTGCCTGGTGGTAAGCGAATACCGTCACCCACACCTGCAACACAGACAGTGTTACCTACAAATGCATTGCTGTCCTATAAGGGAGCGGAACAGGGAGGGGTCAAGGGGTAGACCTCCGTATACTTCTCTCACCAAACAAAACACGGCATGAGTCACTTTACGCTAATATTCTGAGATATCGTGGTATTTCATCGGTCGAGCCTGCCCATTCATGTAGCGAACTACGTGGTTCTACCACCGCAAAATATTATACTAAGGATAAATAATAGAATAATAAAATTACATTAATTTACATACATACATAACTTCACGCCAAATCCAGGAACCCATGAAATCTCATTGTTGGAATTGGAATTGTCATTTTTACGCTTATATACTTATGATTTTCTAATCATACATAGCTTTACGCCAATATACCTTGCGGGGTAGGCAGAGAGAACGGAGCGCCATAAGGCATGATTATTACACACCTCACACGCTTCGTTGACTTTCATATCTCTTTTCATGCACGCACGTCAATTTTTTAGGCTCCTAACATCACCTTCCTCCAGAACACATTCTATTTGGTCATGGAATGTGTGTCTTGGCCGTCCACGACTCCTACATCGATCCACTTTGGCATTGTATATCTGCATAGTCAATCTTGCTTCATCCATCCTTTCTACATGTCCGAAACGAGCATGCCCTTTCTTACTTTTACACTGACACTCTCTTTCAATCCGACTTCCTTGTTTTCCACGCGGTCAGCGAGTGTCACTCCGCAGATTTTGCACAATGCCCTCATTTCGACCGCGTTAATCCTACATTCATGCACGCTCTGCCATACCCAGCTCTCGCTTCCATAAGTTACCGTTGGGATAAATTTACGTATATTAAAATTAATTCATATTTATACAAATAAATTCATGAGCTGCTTACGGCCATCAAAATTCGGTACGTTGACGTCGTAATTCCCATCATTTTCATCATTGCAATAACCAATAATGCTACAATTAGCGTTGTTTTGCTTCACAGCAATATTCATATCTCGTACCAATAATAATATCGTCAGAATTTATTATTAGAGTCACGTATATTTTACATAAATAAGAATTGTACGGAACCCATGAAATCTCATTGTTGGAATTGGAATTGTCATTTTTACGCTTATATACTTATGATTTTCTAATCATACATAGCTTTACGCCAATATACCTTGCGGGGTAGGCAGAGAGAACAGAGCGACTTAAGGCACGATTTTTACACACCTCACTCGTTTCGTTGACTTTCAACAGTCAACAACTGTTTTTTCTTGCACTCGAGTCGATTTTTAAGGCTCCTAAAATCACCTTCTTCAAAAACACGTTCTATTTGATCATAGAATGTGTGTCTTGCCCATTTTGGACTCCTTTGAGCATCTGCTTTTGCATCCATCCGCTTTCGCACATCTTCTTATCTCACGCTCCCATTTTCTAATCAGTGATAAAACATAATAAGTAGTTGTAATCTACGAGCCGCGGTCTCCACTCAATGACCTTCTTGGTCCATCTACCATCGGTCCTTCGGCAGATGTAACCAGCCCATTGCCACTTCAGCGAGCTTATTCTACGAGCTATGTCGGCTACTCCAGTTCTCTGAATGTATACTAAAATCATAAAATCCAATTAACAAAGTCACTGCAACACCGGTTGACCAACCACGTGAAAAGTTCATCGTATCTTTGATGATATAGATCCCAGTGTTTTTTACGCTTGAATTCTGAGTTAAAGTCTTATTAGACAAAACTCCGCATAACTGTACTTTAAAAAATCATCATATTCCACTAACCATCATAGTCCAGGTACAGAGACTTATCTACTCTAAGTGGGAACGGCACATCATGTCATTTCGAAATACCCATGTTGTTAAAAGTTTTGGATGTGATTTTAAACAGTTCAGTCATCAGTACCTAATTATCAAACTCAAACTCTAGGTGATTTTCATTTCATTGGTCTTCACAGACACTTAAAAATAGTCAATGTACAAAATATTTAAAATAAAAATTCTTAAACACGAGCGCTTGAGTTTCCTCAAGCGCTCGTGTTTAAGAATTTTGCCTCCGTGGAAGAAGAAAACACGGACGCAATCGCCACAAGTGTAGGGGCTTTCATGAGAAGAATCGGGCAAGAAACTAATGTGCCAAATACTCTTTTCGAAACCATTTAAAATTGATACAATAGTATTATTATCACTCATAACGATTGAAAACACATGGTTGTGTGGGTCAGAATTCGCAAATCGACTTTCAAGAATCCAAAATTACAGATATAATAGTAAAGAAAGGCTAGAAATGCTAATTTGTGGCAATTGTGGCTATCTAAAACTTGCGACCACTTTATAGTTACGAAATTAGAACCCTTAAGCTAAAAGCGGAGTGACTCTCGCTGACCGCGTAGAAAATAAGGTTGTACGGAAAGGAAGTTGGTTTGAAAGAGAGTGTCGGTGTAAAAGTAAGAAAGGGCATGCTCCGATGGTTCGGACATGTAGAAAGAATGGTTGATGCAGGACTGACTAAGCAGATATACAATGCAAAAGCGGATGGATGTAGGAGTCGAGGACGGCCAAGACACACATTCCATGACCAAATGTTTTGGAGGAAGGTGATGTTAAGAGCCTCAAAAACCGACGCGCGTGCATGAAAAGAGTCATGAATGTCAACGAAGCGAGTGAGGCGTGTAAGAATCGTGCCCTATGGCGCTCTGTTCTCTCTGCCTACCCCGCAAGGGATTTAGCGTGAAGTTATGTATGTAAGATAAAAGCCTAAAAGCATTAATTGTGCAAGCAAGTATTTTTCTAACTTAACAAATCATAGATAGAAATGAGGCTATTAAAACAGAATTATGAATTTGTGAACTATAATATATCTTGGAGCGAAGTCACAGGTACTCAGGGTATATTGCATTGTATTTTTTTTTATCTTGAGAGGGAATTTGGTTATAATATGAGTTCGGGGATATCTCTTCGGGGAGTCACCGGATGTCAAGACTCACGATGTTTTCCATTAGAGTGGTAACGTGTAACCTTAGTGCGTTGCTGTGAGTCCCCAATGTTTTTTGGGCCAATTCATATAATAATCACGGAATTCATAGAAATTAATTCTATTAACCCCAATAAAAAAGTAGTTATTTAGTTTATAGGCTTTTATTTTTTATTACTTAACATAACATAACTGCACGCCTTTTTTAACCAAAGGCGTAGGCAGTGGCTGTTAAGCCTCGACTCGCCATTATGTTTACGTCCCAAATGGAATAGGTGGCGAACCTATTAAGGTTCGCCACTATCAACGACAACATCGATGACTAAAAATTTTGTGCCCGGTTTTGTGGCAATCCATACCGGGCACAAAATTTTTAGTCATCGATATTTATCACACATAACTTTCGAAATTAATTAATTTCGTAAAGTCATTGGTGTGAGCCAGGATTCGAACCCGTCACCTCTGTATTCAGAAACCGTGTGCTCAACCACTGGACCACCTAATATATATATTAAATTACTTACTATTGATACCCCAAGTATAGGCAGGCGTAGCTGTTAACATTTTAAATCATGATAACGAGCCTACAGTCATACATTATTGCAATTAGTACTATTAATTTATTTCTAAGACTTTCGCAAATCTCACTCATAGATTAAAACAACTTTTAGGATTATATCGCGTTTATTTATTACTTATTTATATTTATTTCCCGACGTTTCGAACTCTTTACAGAGATCATTTAAAGAGTTTGATCTATGTAAAGAGTTCGAAACGTCGGGAAATAAATATAAAGTAATAAATAAACGCGATATAATCCTAAAAGTTGTTTTAATCTATAGTACTATTAAATTAGCTCCATTCAACATGTCATCTTTTCAGTGTTTTTCATTGTGTGTTTCTTTCATTATTTACAAATTGTTAGTAATAAACATTGCCATTTTGTACATATCCATATCGGTTATTTTTGCTCTTTTACTTAGGTATTTATTCACGCCTTTTAATAGTTTCATTATATTTGCATTCCCTCGAATGCTTTGATTAAAATATCTGGGCCCATAGAATAGACAGTGTATATACTCTCTTGCGTTGAGTACCTTCTTGGTGGTGCAGCATAACATAACTTCACACCTTATGTACCTGAAGGTGTAGGCAGCTACTGTAGACGCTACTGCGTTTTGCCGTTATGTTTGCGTACCAAATGGAATAGGTGGCGAACTCATTGCGATACCGGGCCTCAAGGATTTCAGTAATCGATATTTATCACTCATAACTTCAGAAATTAATTTCAAATAGTCATTGGTGTGAGCTAGGATTTGAATCCGAGACTTCTTGCGACCACCGAAACCTAAAGTAGACCTTATTTTGACGTATTCTTTCTCTGTATATTCATAAAATGAAACAAGTAGTCATTTAATCAGTACCCCACAATAATCTTGTGACTTGTACCACAACTTTAAATCTCATATTACAACGAAACATAACCTTAATAAATTGTATTATTTTCATGTCTTAACAAAGATTTCAAATAAGAAATCTCTCGTGAGTCGATTTATATAAAGGTACACTTATTTTCATTTAAAGATTATATTTTCTTTTTTTTAATTTAAAGGCTATTTACTTTCACTCTTTATTTTTATTTCAAATGTGTTATCATAATCATTAAAAAAATAGATATTGCCTCTGTTACTTGTTCATGAAGCGGTGAAAAAGTAATTGTTGAAATCGTTTCCTCACTTTCAGAGTTTAATTGAAACAAATAAACAAACTCATCAATCTGCTCTATAATATAGGCAGTATAGACAGACAAGTGAAAATATATGAACGTATAACATTATGGAAGCAAGAGCTGGGTATGGCAGAGTGTGCATGAAAGTAGAATAAACGCGGTAGAAATGAGGGCACTGCGCAAAATCTGCGGAGTGACTCTCGCTGACCGCGTAGAAAACAAGGTTGTGAGGAAGGAAGTTGGTTTGAAAGAGAGTGTCGGTGTAAAAGTAAGAAAGGGCATGCTCCGATGGTTCGGACATGTAGAAAGAATGGTTGATGCAAGACTGACTAAGCAGATATACAATCAAAAATTGGATGGATATAGGAGTCGAGGACGGCCAAGACACACATTCCATGACCAAATAGTACGTGTTCTGGAGGAAGGTGATGTTAGGAGCCTCAAAAACCGACGCGCGTGCATGAAAAGAGTTATGAAAGTCAACGAAGCGAGTGAGGCGTGTAAGAACCGTGCCTTATGGCGCTCTGTTCTCTCTGCCTACCGCGCAAGGGATTTGGCGTGAAGTTATGTATGTATGTATGTATAACATTATATAAAAGGTAAAACTATGATAGTTGTCTTTCGCCCGAATACTGAACCGCCACTCAAATCTGACAATCAATAAAGTGCTACTTACTGCTCAAATTTCACATATTTTGTCTAATGTGACAGCTACGTAAACGCTTAAGTAGCGCTTATATATTTGAGTGGCGGTTCAGTATTTGGGCTTTAATCATAAATAATGCTATTAAATGTACATTGTATACATTGTCTCGATAGCCTATTTTGAAGGTCCCGAGTTCTCGTCCCGGTATATAGTACAAGAGGTTGAGCGTAATAATTGTCAACGACTGGAATAAATTGCTTCCTGAAAACAACAGTATCGCCACCTTTTCATGGGATGAATTATTTCATTTACCTTTACTGGATATTACAAAGACACACATAAAGGAGAATAATAATATATATTTGAAGCCCGTTCAATACCCATAAAATAGGGGAATGTGATTTATGATAGGGAAATAGTACCAATTATTCAGTTTTAAGAATTTGATATGTCCTACGGTTTACACATAACATAACATAACTTGACGCCTTTTGTTACCCGATGGTGTCGGCAGCGGCTGTTAAGCCTCGTCTCGCCGTTACGTTTACGTCCCAAATGGTGGCAAACCTAGTGCCATACCGGGCACAGAGTTTTAAGTCATCGATATTTATCACACTTAACTTCCGAAAACAATTTCGAAAAGTCATTGGTGTGAGCCAGTATCAGGATTCGAACCCGGACCTCTGGATCAGAAGCTGTGTGCTAAAACTTTATTTGAAAAATCGGAGCATGTCATTTATTTATTTATTTAGTCATTTCTTAATTTAACGACTTCCTGCCCTACAACCTTGTTTTAGACGCGGTTGACGAACGTCGCTCCACTAATATTTTCTTGGTTGAATTAAAATTGAGGAGTATGTTTGATAAGAGTTAACTCTTTCACTGATTTCTCTACCAAGCCTGCAAGTCACTTGGCATACAATTATTTATATTACGCAGAGGTTTTATAACAAATGTCTCTGTGGTCCAGTCATCAAGCACCCCATTTCTGAATCAATAAGTTGCAGGTTAAAATTTGGGCTAACTTTGGCTTGGCTGACTTTTCGAAATTCTTTTCAGAAGCTATGTCAGAGAAATATCGATGACTGAAAACTTTGTGCCGGTGTATAAAAAAAGATTCTCCACATATTCCAATTGTAAACAGTACGGCGAGTCGAGGTTTAACAGTCGTTGCCTTCACCTTTGGGTAGAACAAAGCGTAAAGTTATGTTATATAACAAGAAAACATTTTAGTTTTGGATATTCGAAGACGTTATACAAGATTAAACCATATTGTGTTGAAGCAATTTTATTAAGTTACAGCATTGAGACCGCAAATATTTAGCTGGTAAGGTTCGATCGCTCCCTGGGCACAGCCAGTTTCATGCATAATGCAAAGTTTCAATTGTCTAGTGCTGTACGATGTACGCTGTGTTTAAAATTCATTCAGGAATGCCAGCATTCTGCGGGTACAAGGAGAGAGAGTCTCTTTATCGTTGGCTGTGCATATTTAGAGGAAAAAAGTATTCAGCTATATGTATTTGGTTATATTCCATTTTGGTCACGTCACCTGTTTCATTTGGGACGTTTCAATTCGGCTAGTCCAGGCTTAGCAGCGGTGCCAATACTTTTAAATAGAAAAACTACAAAAATTGAACTTCATCGCTTTTTGTCAAACAATTTTAAAGGTTGATTTGTGTGACTAATCCTGGCCCCGACTCATATATATGTTAACACGTTTTTAGAAAAAGCCTCTTTAGAATTTTCGATATTGACTTCAGCTGTTTAGAGTGTTTTAGCAAATACCAAACGAAAGAATGATTAGGTTCTCAAGTATTTGGAAACGGGGAAATATATGTTAGCATCTTTCATGTAGTTATTGATCGCGTAGTTTACTATTAAGCAAGTTGCGAATCTTCTGCCAATATCAAAAATTCATATCCACAAATACTCACATTTAGTTAGCTAAAATATATAAACATAACTACACGCCTTTATCTACCCGAAGGCGTAGGCAGCTGTTGCTAATGTCTGACTCGCTAAATTTTTCGTCTCAGGCTCGAATCGCCGAATTTAAGTACTAAACTATTGCCATTCACCGGAATCGGTGTCCCCATCGATATCTATCACACTTAACTTCATAAAGCAATTCCAAGTCCGGAATCGAAGCCCCTATTCTTGAAAATAAAGCGGGCTATAAAATTGAAAAATGATAAAATATGTAAAAAAGACGCTTTATAATAAATATATTAAATATATATGTTGGCTATAAAAATAATAAACCTTTGATTGAATAAAATAGCGCAGTAAAAAAAAATCTCCCACACTTTGCGCTCTAAGAGGAATATTTAAAAATTGATAAAAACGCAAAGTGGAAAGAGTTTAAAAGCTATTTGTTTTAACTCGGGGGGTTGAAAGTTTTGAGAGTTTTGCAAATAGAACGGCTTGGCCACTGTAGAAACAAACTTTTATTACTGAAGTATAAGCTGGGCTTTTCCAAGAACCCTATTGTAAACCCATTTATTTTATAACAGATTTGAGATTGGCTTGATTTGAGTATTATCAAACTTTACATATGAAATTGTTCCTGAACTTGTTTACTTAGTAATATATATGGTACTGGTTTGGATATATAAAAAAAAATGTAAGATGCTAGATTGACTAAGAAAATATACAGTGCAGAAAAGGAAGGATTTAGTCAAGGATGGCCACGACACCTTTCCCATGAACAAATTTAACGAGTATTTGCTGAAGGTGATGTTAAAAGCCTTAAAGACTGAGAAGCGTGTATGACAAGAGTTATGGAATATGGTGTGTAAAAATCATGCCTGTTTGCTGGCAAACGGCAAACGGTTGTATTTAGAACATTTACGGATAGGCGCTGTTCAATCGGCCCATTTTTGATGAAATAATAAAGACCAATGTATCAATAAACACGAAACATTTTCATGAGTGATCATTTTCATGATCTCTGTAAAGAGTTCGAAACGTCGGGTAATAAATATAAATAAGTAATAAGTAACCGCGATATAATACTAAAAGTTGTTTTAATCTATGAGTGAGATTCGCGAAAGTCTTAGAAATAAATAAATAAAGCCATAGCTAAGAGTTTCCTGTGGAATTCACGTGAGATAAATATGAATGACTAAAAAAAAGACGGGCCTCGCGGTGGATCGATAAAACATACAAAAGTGGGTCGATCTCTAACCGAGTACAAATATTTGCATAGCACACGGTAATAACACACAATTAGTTGTTTAGCTTGAAACTAGAGGGCGCTTTGTGTAGTGTCCAAGATTTTATTATTAAAAGACACCATAGAATTGCTATATAGATACGGACTCGGTCAATATACAAATGGTCAAACTTTAATAGTTAATTTTTATATACAGTTTCAACGTGTCAGAAAAATCAGCTAACCAAACGATAACATGTTTTATTGTATAACTTCACGCTTTTTTCTACCCGAAGGTATAGACAGCGGGTAAACTAGTCGAATTTATACGCCTCAAATAAAGTGAATAGACCGTGTTCTGGAAAAATATGCTTTGAAAATACATACCAAATTAAGGAAGCCATTTTATATATTATTTATATAAGTTGGAGAAATTGATATTTCTTACGCATTTCTACAATATAGATCTCTAACGAAATGGCTTGTTTAGTGTAACTCAAAAAATAATAATACGTCATTGTAAATCCAATATGGTGGATCATCCAAGATGAAGGAATATATATTAAGCATTTCTACAATATGGGTATCAAATGAAAATTCTCTTTGACAGTAACTCAAAAATTAATGTGTCGTCATTCTAAATTCAATATGGCGGAATAAATATTTGCAGTTCAATAATATGGGTATCAAATGACATGGCTTGGTGAGAATAACTCGAAAAGTAATGTGACGTCATCCTTGATCTAATATAGTAGATCATCTAAGAAACAGAAATAGATAATTTAATCATTTTTACAATATGGGTATTAAATGAAACGACTCTTTGACAGTAACTCAAAAATTAATGTATCGTCATTCTAAATCCAATATGGTGGAATACATATTTACATTTCTACAATACAGGTCTCAAACAAAAGGTCTGTAACAGCTGCTAGCTAAAATTGAATTAGAAAGTCTCCTTATTGAAGAGCTGGACTGTTCGAATATAAGAAGTAAAGTAACTTGCACCATGATGCGTTGAATGAGGTGAATACACTGAGTAAGCTTGCCAGCTTAAAAATAATGTACAAATACGTACAATTTATATACTAATAATAAAAGCTTTCGCGAGGTTTAACTCGCTATCAGTGTCTAAATAAATTTCATTTTAAAATATAATAAATTTATAACAGATAAATATTAACAGATCAATTTACATGAGTTTCTTGTCCGGTTCTTTTACTGAAATCTCTACAATCGGAAACTGTAATTCGTGGCGGCTGTGTGCGTGTGTCCTTGCTCCACGGAGGCACTATCCTCAAACGTGTTTTCGTGTTATCTTTTAACTAATATTTTCTTCCCTGTATTGTTTAAATAAAGGGTATTTTTTATTGAAAATTTACATACGTGTACCGGTATGAAATGAGCGTTTTTTTTTGTGAAAATAAAATATTAATTTTTATTAGATAAAAAAAAAAATATTCAAAATATTGTCCATCACTTTCTACACATTTTGTCCACCTTTTTGATAATTTGTAGATACCATGCCAATAGAAATGTTCTTCTTTTGAAGCAAACCAATCAGACACCCAAGTTTCCACTTCCGCGTAGGAATCGAACCGCTGCTCAGCCAATGCGTGTCCCATCGATGAAAATAAATGGTAATCGGAAGGAGCCAAGTCTGGTAAATACGGCGGGTGGGGTAGCAACTCCCAGCCAAGTACTTTGATTGTATCCTCAACCGATTTTGCTTTGTGTGCAGGTGCATTGTCGTGTAACAAAATTACTTTGCCGTGTCTTCTGGCCCATTCTGGTCGTTTTTCGATCAATGCGTTGTTCAAATCGATCATTTGTTGTTTGTAGCGACTAGTATTAACAGTTTCACCAGGTTTTAGGAGTTCATAATACACCACACCCTTCTGATCCCACCAAACACAGAGCATTGCCTTCTACCGAAACGATCTGGTTTTGCAGTCGATGCTGATGGTTTTTCCGGATTAACCCATGATTTTCTCCGTTTAGGATTCTTAAAATAAATCCATTTTTCATCGCCAGTGACAATTCGATGCAAAACTGATTTTCTTTCGTGTCTTTGAAGCAAAATTTCACAAGTGTTTTTGCGGTTTTCCATTTGTCTTTCATTCAATTCATGTGGCACCCATTTTCCACACTTTTGAATTTTTCCCATAGCTTTCAAACGGTCTGAAATTGTTTGTTATGCAACATTTAACATAGCTGCCATTTGCTGTTTGGCGTCATCGAATTTTTTCGGTGGTATTCCACGTTCTTCATTTCTCACATCAAAATAATTACATTTGAATCGTTGAAACCATCTCTTGCATGTTGCTTCTGATAGAGCATGATCACCATATGCTTCGACAAGCATTCGATGTGATTCTGCAGCATTTTTTTTCATGTGGAAACAAAAAATTAACGCTTTCCGCAAATCATCACTTTCCGGCACAAAATTTGTCATTTTAACACAATAAAAAAATATGATGTTGTTTATTTACTAACTGTTAGGTTAATTGAATGTTTGACAGTTGTCATGGCAACCAAACAGAAAAAAAATTAAGGCTCATTCACAACAAATAACCCCTACCAACACATTTGTATCTTAACGCTCATTTCATACCGGTACACCTGCTAATTAAACCTAATTCAACGCAAAAGCTATTACTGCCGCTTCGGGCTTCGGTTACAGAATGGTCTAAAGTTATATAAAAAACCTCATTATATTTTCTGTTTTTCATTTATCACAATAATTATATCAGTTAAAGACCATCTGAATCATCAGCGAGATACTTCTCCACTTTAAAAAACTGTAAGTATCTTTAAAGAAAACCCGACCTTCGGAACGATTCACAAAAAGATATTATGGAATTGAATTCTTGGAATACTGTTTATTCCTCGCGATATGTGTATATATTATGTAAATTTTTACATTACACATATAGAAAAACTCGATATTCTCTTGAACGGCAATTTTTGCGGTAATAACAATCGAGTAACATAAGTGGGCCCGGGTTCGACCCTCTTCATATCTTTATTGATAACTGTCACATGGAAAATACCTTGAAACTATTGTAAATGTGATACATTCCCGATATAAATGTGAATAGAAATATTTCACTGTAAAGATAGTAAAAATAACTTCACGCCTTTTTCTAACCAAAAGCGTAGGTAAGCAGAGGCTCGCCGTTATATTTACGTCCCAAATGTAATAGGTGACGAACCTATTGCCTTACACTGGGCACAAAGTTGTCAATATTTATCACACAACTTCGGAAAAGAATTTACAGAAATCATTGGTCGAAATCCAATTCACGACTAAGTAAGTAAGTAACTATGTTCAAAAACGAATATCACATTTTTTTTTCTATTACATTTTGTGTTTGTAACACAATTCTTAATAAGAAATATTAATCACAAATTTAACAAAATACACAGCAAAACATAATAAGGGACATAAGATATCGTTTTCTTTCTTGAAGTGGCTTTAAAAATGAGCCTAGACTTGACAAAAAACCTGTTCAGACGTATTTCAAATTTGTCAAGATGAATAAAGCCCTTTGTGATTTGTTAAAAATTATTATTTTGTCAGAATAAAAGCGTCTTCTTCTTATCAGTGAAGTTTAAAAAATATCCTCGGAAATTCTTCCTTACGAGTAATTAGATCCACTTACGTGTCACGTCGCTACAATCACGTTGGAACGTTGAGTGCCTTTCTGAAGGGGGAATGGATGGGGGGGGAGTCAGCGCTCTTATAAGTATTATGGTAAGTAAATTTGCGTTGTATGTCGCTCACTGTTTTTCCTCATTTTCTGGCATGATACGTAAATGCTGATGCTTTAGCGCGCCCCAAAGATAACTCAGTTAACCTCCTACAGTTGCCGTCGAGATTAATTTGAGAGATTGTTGAGCACACGTTAAATATTTCAAATTACTGCTAGAATGAAAATCTTTTAAATAAACTGACTAAAATAATGATGTGATTTTTGTATTAGAAAAAGAGCTTTTTTTAAGCAATAATATTTAAAAGAAACAAAACACCGTGTGAAATAGTTTTAAAGGACCTCATTTTAACATAATAATTATTATTATATTGTGCATTAGTTTATATACAATGCAAAAGCGGATGGATGTAGGAGTCAAGGACGGCAAAGACACACATTCCATCACCAAATAGAATGTGTTCTGGAGGAAGGTGATGTTAAGAGCCTCAAAAATCAGCACGCGTGCATGAAAAGTGTTATGAAAGTCAACACAGCGAGTGATGTGTGTAAGAATCGTTTTATGGCGCTCCGTTCCCTCTGCTTACCCTGCAAGGGATTTGGCGTGAAGTTGTGTATGTTTGTATTAATTTATATATTTTACAAAAATACCTATAAGATACGCAAAACAGTAAAATAAACCAAGAAACAAAAAGAAATAAATTTTCCATTAAATAAAATAAAATAAATATCTAATTGTTTAACTTCCCCTGTGGCCTTTCACCTAATTCTATCTTTTTGTTGAATCTCAATTTGTATGTGGTGAACAAAAACAGAAAGTTAAGCGCCATTTTAAATCATTTCTTTTGTACAAAGCTGCTGTTGCACTTTTCGCTGTTTCTGCTCTGTGTTTTGTTCTCCGAAAATAAAAGAAAACGAAATAAAAACATCTATGAAACGAAATGGGGCAAAGGAGTCTTAATTATATATCCTTTTAGTCTCGTGGATAACTTTGAAAGCGTTGCAAGAAAGCATACTGACGGTATGAGTTTTCTCTTTTATAAAAATACTCTTTTTAACCGACTTAGAAAAAAGGAGGAGGTTCTCAATTCGTCTGTATGTATATTTTTTTTATGTATGTTCACCGATATTTTCGTCAATTATGGACCGATTTCAAAATTTTTTTTTTAGTTGTATAGTGTTTGCTTTCGAAATGGTCCCATTTTCACCAAGTCAGGATCTGATGATGGGAACCAGGAGAAATCGAAGGCATCCACCAAAAGTTGTATGCAAGTATGGTATTTTTATTACGAAATAGTGATGTCTTAGGGATATTCTTTATGGTGCCAACATTTGATGCTGCTGTGCTGATGAAGAAGCCACAAAACTCCTCAACGGTTAGGAGTTTAAATACTGCACTGCAATTGGTCGATAGAAACTACTTGGTAGTATGCAGGGCTAGCGTGTTGCTGGTGAAGTATGCTGGAATATACACCTGATGCTGCTATGTTGATGAAGAAGCCACAGAACTCCTTAACGGTTAGAAGTTAAAGGAGACAGTACTGCAGTTAGTCGATGGAAACTGTTTAGTAGTATATAGGACTAACGTGTTGCTTGGGAGGTATGCTTAAATCAACGTTTGATAATGCTGTGCCGATGATGAAGCTACAGAACTGTTACTTACTTTTTTACTGTTGTTACTTATTTTTGGACTCGGTGCCAGCTAGGTAACGTACTCTATTGTGTTGCACCGACTTCAATAATGAGTAACAGTTGTAAATATTATAATAGTTAGAGATGACTTTATTAAAGTATTACAGTTGTATATTGTAATAGGTATACGAATGAGTAAGTTACGTTATTTATCGCTTTTTAGTTATAGAGGTACTGTTTTCATATACTTATAGATTGTATGGTTTACGTTTCTAGAAGTCGGTTTAACTTTTTTTTAAAGTATTTTTTTTAAATAAATTTATTTTAGATGTGTAAATAATACAAGATCTTTTAAAAACAAACTTTCAATGATGAATTATGTCATTATAAAAAGAGAAATAGTTTAAGTCGGTGTTACAGTGGTAAAGCACCCCGCTTCTGAATCAAGAAGTCGCGTGTTGGAATCCTGGCTTAAACCGATGACTTTTCGAAATTCTTTTCCGAAGTTATGTGTGATAGATATAGATGACTGGCAACTTTGTTCCCGGTGTATATTATTCCATTTGGGATGTAAACATAACGACAAATCGAGGCTCAACAGCTGCTGCCTACACCTTCGGGTAGAAAAAGGCGTGAAGTTATACGATAAATAACTATACTTTTTGACAAGCTTAGATCTCGAACCGCTGAAATCATTTTAGTTACCAAATTTTAAATGGTGACGGACTTGTTGCCATACTCCTGCCACAATTTTACGGTACATACCATATGAATAAAAATCCAAAACATCATTTATGTCACTCAGGAGTCAAACCTAAGACTTTTAATGCAGAAGTGTAGAAGGACTGTACCTGCAGGTCATCCAGATGACAATCTAATTAAATAACTTGTTCAAAAATAGTACTCGTACATCCTCTCAACAATCTTATTGATGTCAAACTTTTATCAAAACTTGTCGAGATTCTTCTGAGAAGCCGTGCCGGAACGGCAATCTGGTCGGCAACTGTCGTTTAGAATTCAACCCGAGTCCAATACTATTCCTTTATTAATTAAAGATGGTACAAACTTTGCAGATTCCTCACACAATTCGCCCCCCCCCCCCCCCCATCCAGGGTTTGTACTCGACTGGAATGTAATTGGAATTGTTCCGCGCCGTGGGTCAGAATGTGGCCAATTTAAGATTGGTAAGGACAACTCTGGACATTCGGAACTGTACTAACTAACTTTCAAGGTGTTCGAAAGTTGTAAAAATTAATATCTGTTCGCCCTGCATCTGTCACATTCGTTTTGACAGTGAATTGTGACTTCTGAATTGTTTGTTATGTTCAATTTCATTAAACTTTTAGTAGTGTTTTTCACTAAGTTTGCATGGACATAAATTTTGTTTCCGACATAGCCATTCCATCATCACAATATTATGATTTAGGCACTGGATTTAGGTATCAATGTGTTTGATATAACATAAATAACTAAAAATATAGTTTTATTTCCAAAATATCTTTTTGAGTTAATGTCTCGTTGGTCCAGTGGTTAGTGCACACCGCTTCTGATCCAGAGGTCCGGGTTAGAATCCTGACACCAATGTGGATGGCTCAAACCAATGACTTCTCGAAATTGTTTTCGGAAGTTAAGTGTGATAAACATCGATGACTGAAAACTTTGTGCCCGGTTTGGCAATAGGTTCGCCACCTATTTGGGACATAAACATAACGGCGAGACGAGAGTTAACAACCGCTGCCTACAACTTCGGGTAACAAAGGCGTGAAGTTATTTTATGTTATGTGTTATCTTTTTGAGTAAGGTGGAAATACACAGTCGGGTTTATTCGTGTGAAAATAGTACTTGAAATAATGACTAAAAAGATACACATAGAAAATATGGGCCGTATGTTGTCATAATACCTTATGACAACATACGGCCCATATTTTCTATTATTGAGAGCTTTCTTTTTTGTAATACATCTTTAATACCCGAAAAATAAAATGACATAAAAACCAAAGCCGTGCATCACACGAAAAGTAAAGTTAGACTTAACCAGTAAAGTAATGTAAAACATGATTTAATTATATTTGGGCAGAATACAGTAAGCCATGAATACTTGACAGCTTATACTCTAATAATTTTCAGTAATAAACCTACTAACATTTCAAGTACTAATTCAAAGTTATCCCAAACAGTATAAACAAAACTATGAACTGACTAATATGAAAACTATATTTAAGTTCGAAGTTATAATGAAATGTTGCTAAAACTACAGCACCGAAACCGACAACTTGTTACAGTAAAGTGTACGAAATATTAAATTAGTTGACTAACCATCCAACGAGCCATCCACTAGTACGAGTATGAGTTAGAGACAGTCAGTAAACCTTCATAAATACAAAGCATATTTCTTAATCAGAGACATTCCATTTATCTGCGCACACTTTATGTCTTTTAATGATTTCATAGAACATTTTTATGATATATTTGTTGAGTTATATTTTACTCTCGTATTTATAAACCAGAGGTATATAAATATCTTAACTCGTATTTTAACAGTGGTAGAGCCAAGCAGTACGCTGCATGAATGGGCCGGCTCGTGCGGTGAAATACCACGACCTCTCAGAAGACCGTCGTAAAGTTGCTCATGCCGCGTTTCGTTTGGTGAGAGAGGTACCCGGAGGCCTCCCTGCCCTATCCTTTCCTATCCCCTATCCCTCCCTTAAAGGTCAGCAACGCAACAGTAACACTATGTGTTGCTGGTGTCCATGGGCGGCGTTGGTTGCTTACCATCAGGTGACACGCCTGCTCGTTTGCCTTCCAACTCCATAAAAAAAAACCAGAACAGTAAAAGTACAATTTTTATTACAAATGTTATTTTTTAACGCTAATTCAGTATTATGGTGATGTTTTTAAAAGTTGCTAGTAGCGACGTTTCGGTCTTCTGTAGAAAAATTTGAATGTGAGAATACATTTGTGGACAAAGGTCATATTTAATGATAGGTAGAACTAGTCCGGATTAGCAGCAGTAGGCATGATATTATTACAGAAGAAGAAAATGTGCCGGTGTTTTGAATAGAACTCAAAAATTGTGAACAAGGCGATATCGTCATGTCGTATTCATGTCGTATCCTTGCTTTCTACAACATTGAAAACGAAGCGTGAGGGGATCATATAATCACAATATCAGGGTATTAAGGCGATAAAAAAATTAACTCAGTTTAACAATTTTATCAATCATCTAACTTACGGAAGCAAGAGCTGGGTATGGCAGAGTGTGTATGAAAGTAGGATTGACGTGGTAGAAATGAGGGCACTGCGCAAAATCTGTTAAGTGACTCTCGCTGACCGCTATGAAAACAAGGTTGTAAGAAAGGAATTTGAATTGAAAGAAAGTGTAGGTGTAAAATTAAGAAAAGGCATGCTCCGGACATGTAGAAAGACGCAATTTATGACGCAAGACTGACTAAGCAGACATAATATGCAAAAGCGGATGGACGTAGGAGTCAATGACGGCTAAGTCTCATATTCCATGACCAAATATAAAATGTCTTGGAGGAAGGTGATATTAGGAGCATCAAAAATCAATGCGCATGTATGAAAAGTTTTATGAATGTCAAAGAAGCGAATAAGGCGTGTAAGAATCGTACCTTATGGCGTTCTATTCTCCCTACTTACTTCGCAAGGGATTTGGCGTGAAATAATGTATCAATCATAAATGTCCACTTTATAAGTCATGGTAATTCTTGGTCTATGTTAAGTACGTATTAAGATTAATTAATAGATCATGACAGGGGCTTAAATTAATTTGCTCGTTCGACCACGTCTGACACATATATTAACTTGCTTTTAAGTCAATTTGGAAAGCTTAGTTACCAATGAAACATTTAATTTAGGTTATTATGTAAGGCTTTATAAATAAATATGACGAACTTAATACGGTTTTTTTTTCCATTTCGAACTTAAGATAGATGGATGATAGCTGTACCTGCCCAAAACATACGCAATTCGTCAAAGTGTAATCATAACTTTGTTTGTAACGCCTTTTCTCTAAAATAACTTTCATCTAAAAAGCAATGCATCTGAAAAGTCTAAAGTCAACAATAACGCGACAAAATCCATAAGTGTATCTTTCGTTACCTTAACTGCTGATTACGAAAGAGCTTAAAAATGACCAAAAGACTGACTGACTGACCGACTGACTAAAAGACTATACGAAGCGAATGTGAGTGGCAGGGTCGGGATCAGGAGACCAAGACGGAGCTACCATGACCAAATAAATGGTCTGTTTAAAAAGGCAAAATGCGTAGCACCCGAAACCGACGCGAATGCATGACGAGATGTATGACTGTGGATGAGGCGAAAGATGTGTGTCAGGGTCGTAGCTTGTAGAAAGCCAAAGTCTCAACCTACCCCCATGGGATACAGGCGTGAGCTTATGTATGTATGTTAAAAAATGAATATTGGGTAATGTCAAAAATTTTATTAAAATCCATTTACAATCCACAATAGAAGAAATAAAAAAACAACCACTATATGAAATGTGAGGAGCTTTGCATACCCTGTATCTATTGACAGGGAAAGATACGGGATGAAATTGATATTTGCTTTCCATATTTGAAAGGGAAGCCTTAGAAGGTACCTACATCAGTACTTTGAAACATTTCATTGTTATAACATATGGTATGGAAATAGGTTCGCCACCTATTCCATTTGAGACGCAAACATAACGGCGAGTCGAGGCTTGACAGCCACTGCCTACACATCTACCCGAATGTGTAGGCAGTGGCTGTGAAAGGCGTGAAGGCGTGAAGGCGTGAAGTTATGTTATGTTATTTTATGTAATCTTATGTCTTGTACCACAACAATATTACAACGAATATAGCCTTAACAAATGGTATTATTTTCATGTTTAAAAGAGATTTCATTTAAAAAAATTAGTAATGTACAGAAAAATAATGTCACGTCATGTCTTTTAATAAACTTAATATTATTTCTTGCATTATTTATTTATATGCAAAGGCATAAAAAAATCCAGCTAACGGTTCAGAAACCATATTAACGTAAAGTTCACACTAAGTCACTAGAAGGGAAGGCAGAAATAACTGAACGCTATAAGAAGCAGTATTCTTACACACCTCACTTGGTTCTTCCTCTTTAATATCCCTATTTATACACGCACTCTCTTTTTAAAACTCTTAATATCAATATCCTTACAAATCACCTCCTATACCTTAAATTTGACCAAGGAAAGTAAATTATGGCCGTTTTTGACTGCTACTCCTTGGCTTTGTTTATTTGGAATATAATTTTCCTATGTCCAAAACAATAAATTATACAGATCTAATTGATATTGAACCGAAAAATATTTAAAAATCCGCTACATTTAACCTTCTCAAAATTGCTGCAACTTTTCAAAGAAACAAAAAGATTTTTATAGATAATTTAAAATCTTACATTATTTATTTCATTAATTTCAATCCAATAAATTTTGACACTTAATTTTAATCGTCGCACATGTTTGAATCCTTAAATAGCCCAATTAGTTTTCGAATGTACTTGATACAGCGATAAATGTGCGATATCATCGGTGCTAACAAAATTGTGCTGTATGACATGTAAACTGCCCTTCGGCAGTAGAGTGGGTGAATTATCAAAAAAACTACCCGGTAAAGTTACATCACTCCCTGGATACAGCGTGTTCATGCATAATTCAACATTTCAATTGTCTAGTGCGGTACAATGTAAAGACGTTTAAAATTCATTCGGTACGCCAGCACTAGTCCGGGTAGTACAAGAAGGGAGTCTCTTTATTGTTTCTTGTGCATGTTTAACTTGAACATGTTGAAGACTTTGTGGGCTTCATTTAATTCTTTAGTGTAACTTTCAGAGACCACTTCATCATAAAATGTGTTTAAGTTGTCAGATTTTATTAAAAAACACGCTTAAAGAAATGTCATCTTTTAAATTACCTTATCTTATTGTAAAATCTGTCTTTTTTGTGCTGCGTATTCCAAATTCGATAAAATCAAGAAACATAAAAAGTTAAGTGGAATGAGATGAAGTGCTATTTGTTTTATATCCGGCTGAATTTCGAGGGTTCAGTAAACAGACCGGATATGAATGAATAGGCACTCTGGAAACAAACTTTTATTACAAAGATATGTATAATATATTTGGAAATATCTATACTTATACTTATTCTTATATTGGCTTTGATTTTATCTAACGCGTTAAAAAACTATTTAGGTATAAATACAAAAAGACAAACTGTTACTGTTTGTCTTATAAATTGATGATACTGAGTCAACAAGGAAAGGAAGTTAAGATTATTGATAATAAGTAAATTATGTTATTCCAAACTATTAAAGTAAATTGTCTCGTTGGTTCAGAGGTCCGGGTTTGAATCCTGACACTGGCTCCCACCAATGACTTTTCGAAATTGTTTTCGGAAGTTAAGTGTGATAAACATCGATGACTGAAAACTTTCTGCCTGGTATGGCAATAGGTTCGCCACCCTTTCCGTTAACATAACGGCGAGACGAGACTCAACAGCCGCTGCCTACACCTTCGGGTAATAAAGGCGTGAAGTTATGTTATGTTATTAAAGTAACAATCAAAATGATGTTAAAGTAATAAAATTATTTGAACAAATATCGAATTGGTTGTAATTTATGTAACGGTATTCAAAGCAACAACTAGCCGCTTTACCCCTGGGCAAAGAAATGAGCGAGTGCTTCGCGGCACCACCAAAAATCTCCATCGCCACCACGGCTGTTTGCTGCAATTATTTTGTCGTTGGCATAGGTATCACCAATAGATACTACAGTTACGTTGCAGGGCCTTCGGATACCACGAACGAACAAACCTGGCGAACCATTTTACGTCGTTATTTTGAGTGGTCGTGGTATTATTCAGCTGTAGTAATAGTTATTCGAAGAAACTAATATATTTCACACATTAAAACAATGTGTCATTTAAACGCCAACATTAATTGCTTTAAAGTATTACAACAACAAAAGCAATTCACCAAGAAAAAGCCTTTAAAGAATTATATTAAATACAAAATATGGCAGGTACTAAAATAAATTCATATTGCTCAAACTCGATGCCACAAATCAACCAGTTCTTTCGTACGCAAATCGCGATTCAAACAACAAAATTTATAGCTTCAAGTTCTAACCGCGAGTGTAAAAATCCGAACAATATCTGTCGAATCCCGTTCGCCATTGTTCAAAACAACTCAGCAAATTGGATAAACTGTCAAAATATCTTTTTTTTTAATATAGATATTTTCACAGTAAAATTACGATATCGTTTTATTAACACTAGACCAATATATTAAACGAATATTCAACAAAAACAAGTGTTTTTTTTCATGTTCAGGGAACCAGGGTCATTATTATCCTGGTTATAAAAACGCTTCCTGAGTTTAGTAAACCTTTTTTTTTATGGCATAGGAGGGCAAACGAGCAGGCGTGTCACCTGATGGTAAGCAACCAACGCCGCCCATGGACACCAGCAACACATATAGTGCTACTGTTGCGTTGCCGACCTTTAAGGGATAGGGGATAGGAAAGGATGGGGAAGGGGGGTGGGCCTCCAGGTATCTCTCTCACCGAACGAAACGCGGCATGAGCTACTTTACGTCGGTCTTCTAAGAGGTCGTGGTATTTCACCGGTCGAGCCAGCCCATTCGCACAGCGAACTGCTTGGCTCTACCACTGTTAAACCTTGCTCCAGCTTAAGTTATAAGAACCATACATAAATGTCGTAACTTAAAGTTGTTAATAGTTGTAACAGCGGAAGATTATATGTGTTGAGGACGGCTACGACACACTTTTCATGACTATATCGAACAAGTCCCTACGGGAGGTGATGTTAGCAACCCCAAAAATCAACGAAATAATCGTGTCTTATTACACTCTGTTCTCTCTGCCTACAACGCGAGAGTCTTGGCGTGAAATTACGTATCATGTAACGTTTAAAAACATTAATTTCCAGAGAAAATCTTTAATAATTAGATCCACTTACATGTCACGTAGCTCCAATCACGTTGGAACGTTGAGTGCCTTTCTGAAGGGGGAATTGATGGGGGGGAGTCAGCGCTCTTATAAGTATTATGGTAAGTAAATTTGCGTTGTATGTCGCTCACTGTTTTTCCTCATTTTCTGGCATGATACGTAAATGCTGATGCTTTAGCGCGCCCCAAAGATAACTCAGTTAACCTCCTACAGTTGCCGTCGAGATTAATTTAAGAGATTGTTGAGCACACGTGTACAGTTGTATCTAAGATCTTGATCTTGATATTTTAAATATTTCAGGAGAGACACAAGAGAAAAAATCATGTAGCATAAAAAACGATTTAATTGTAATATGTTAATCTCTGGAACAAATTTCAGATTGTTGATTGTTTGGAATACTTCATACTTTTAATAGTTGTTAATGTAGGCAACGGTTACTCTGTTATATTATTGTTTTATTTGGTTTCACAGTATAAAAGTTAGGAACGCGTTTCTGTACGTTTGTTAAACTTAGTTTTATATTATATGAAAAATCTGATTCTATATTGAAACATATTATTGGAGATTCCCGTAATAAAAATAACGTATTTCCTGTGTAACTAAATCTTAAGGGATGTGTCCCCTGACATCTTTCTCACGGAACAGCACGTGGCACTTTACAACAATATTCCGAAAGTTTTTTGATGCATGAATGGTGGGTTGCTTGTCCATTTATGCATAAAAAACCAATAATTAATTTAAAAACCAATACATATCATAACTTCACGCCTTTTTCTACCCGAAGGCGTAGGCATTGGCTGTTAAACTTCGACTCGCCGTTATGTTTACGTCCCAAATGGAATAGATGGCGATCCTATTGCCAGACACCGGGCACAAAGTTTTTAGTCATCGATATTTATCACACACAACTTTCGAAATTAATTTCGAAAGGTCATTTTGACCCGCAAACCGCGATTCAGAAGCCGCGTGCTTGACCACTGGACCACCGAGACTACAAAAAATATAGTTAATATAGTTTACAACCAATATACATATTATCAATAAGGTAGTTTTAAAAAAAAATTGGTTGAAAGATTTACGAAATACAAATGTACTCTTGCTAGTTTTCATTCATCGTGCACACGGCTAATTGTCCATTTGCGGGAACTAGAGCGTGTCAAGCGAAAAACAGAAAGTCAGTCGCCATTTTAATTCAATTCTTTCGTACAAAGCTGCTGTTGCATTTTTCACTGCTGTTCCCTCAGCGTTTTGTTGTTGAAAAGTGCGAACGTCTATGAAACAGGAAACGTGACAAAAAGTATCTTAATTTCGTATCTTTTTTTTTAGTCTGTCAGATGTTCTGTAAGATATCTTTGAAAGTGTTGTAACAATGGACATAGGAAATGAAACCTTCTAAAATACACTTTGTTTTCAAAACCTCTCTTGCTTAATATTATAAATACGAAAAATTCTTAAGATGTTCGGTTTTTTTTTAATCTCATTAAACCGTTGAAGAGAATTAATTGAAAAATAGCATGTAGATAAAAAAAAATTGTTGATTTCAAATATGTTATTTTAACAAAACTCTATACAATTTTTGTTTGTCAATGAAACTTTAACTATGGAACCTACGACAATAGAGGTGACTCCGTTTTTTACTAGTTGAAGTCTTAGATTTTAATGATTGTGAATTAGAAGTAAGGCATTATCATCTTAATCAAAGATTTTACTTTTATACTTAATTTCTGAATTTCTAACATAAAATTATATATTGAATTAAAAAGATTAATTTGTTCACCTCTGGTACTGTTTTGACACAAGTCTGACATGGAATGTTCGGATTGATTAAACTTCTAACTATGTTTTCAGAAACTTTTGGGATAGAAATTTTATTAATTACATATTTACGTAGATTATAAATTTCTACTTTAAAAGGTAGAATTTAAGAGAAATTAAGTTTTACACTTTTTGCTTTTTTAGAATGCGTAGAAAATTATTTTTCTTGATAGCGGAAATTTAGTTATTTGGTATACGGCATCCTGCTGGGGGGATCCCGTGTTCCAGTTTTTGAAACAGTTATTTGTGATATTTATCGAATACATTTTGGCACAGAACAAAATACGGCGTGAACCACTTTACGTCGTCGTCAATTCATTCAGCAAACTGCGTTGCTATACTGTACAAAAGTCTGCTAATTACCGACGCAAGTGCTTGTTTCATTAAGTAGATACCTTTTCTATCTGTTAGACAAATCAGACCGTTAAGTGGTTTAAGACTGATCAGAATGTTAACTAAATAATTCAGTATCCCAATCCATCTTATCGCAGAAAGAAACCTTCTTTTTGCTCGCACTAATTATTTTATTTAGAAGATCTTAGTTAATTACGTGTACGTATTACGTAGATTTTAATCCATAAAGCCACATAACATTAGTCGCGGTGATCCAGTGGTCGAGCTCCCCGCTTCTGATTCAGAAGTTGTGGGTTCGTTTCATTTTTAAAAGACCGACACTGACGATTTCTCGCATTTTTTGGAAGTCATTTGTGATAAATATCGTTTATTTACAACTTTGTGCCTGGTGTATGGCAATAGGTTTGTCACATTTGGGACGTAACGTAACCAACCTAAGCGACATGTGCGCGATATTAAAACAAAGAAATATTTTTAAAGCTTTTATTTAACTGGCTTTGTTTGTATGTAAGTATGTATGTTAGGGTGGAATTTTTGAACTCAATTTTGATGGAGATCAACCTATTGCGCTGAATTTCATTGGTATACACGTTTAGTTTGAATGACAATGTAAGATATTAAAGTGTCTGATAATATTTTAAATCCAATATGGCGGGTTGGAATATTTTTTAATGAATTTCTAGAGTATCGGTGGTCTTCTACATACTCAGTGAGTAGTTTTAGAGATCTTAGATTTTTTCACTATAAAAGTAATTCCTTAACAATAGATAGATGCAAAATCGATAAGCGGATATCCAGTTCTCAAAAACTGTTCAGCAATTTAAGATTTAAGAGATACAAGCGCATAATTATACTATTTAACAATAAAAATAAAATTAACTTAACGTTAAATATTAAAATTCAGAGAAATTAAAAAGCACTATTCGACTGCCCAAATGATTTGATCAGAGCCGTAAATCTTGAATATTTACGTAGTTCACAACGTTCATAGTGGAACTGTGGGGAGTGGACACTGCATCCACTGGAGTAATCTGTAAAAACCGAAGTTTTATAAAGACAAATATTAAAAAGTCAATAGGCAATAAAGAATATGTGACGAACATTTAGTTGCTTAGATTGACACTAGAGGGCGCTGTATGAACAAAACTAAGCTATATGAACAAAACTAAGCTTATAAAAAGTTTACATCAAGATGCGCCTTGCTGAATCTTTAGGAACATCGTCCAAAGTCTACTAAAACAAAACCATTTAGGAGGAATAGCAGGAAGATGCACATCCCAAACGGTGTACTTCACTCTGTAGGCAGAGTGCTGACGACCATTTGGCAACCTACCACTGATCAGCCATAACTAACACTGCGCCCTATTGTTTCAGCTAAATCAAAAAATACTTTTTATCCTCAAGCGCATGTATATAAGTATATCGATTATACTAGTTATGTATTCTGGACGATGGTAAAATATATTCATACTTTTATTTAAACACCCGGATACAACATTTTTATGTTGTACCTGGATGTTTCCAACTACATCATACTAATGTGTTGAAGACACCGAACTTTACTGGAATGTCGGTACTTCTAGCCACGGTAAAAGAAAAGGGACCCAAATAACCTGGGCGTAAGGCGGTTCTTCAAATTTTGATGGTGTTTTCTGATCAAGAAGATTCCTTTGAGGAACAGATACCAATTCCAGGCTAGCATACATCAATGGATTATTATGGTTGACCTGCAAAAAAATAATTACGGGAATTGAAGTTTATATATTTTGTAATGCTTCTAATGGGGTAAATTCTAGTGCAGCTGCAGTCACTAGCCAAAAAATTATGTTAGGCTGTTGAGTCAAATTAATACTTTGTTTAGAAAAATCAGAATGCTGTAAGACCATGGGCAAGTCCTAACTTTCAGATAATTTGTGTGGTTATTTGTCAAGAAGATATTTTCTCCAATTGCTAGGTTCATAGTTCTACTCATTAAGAATCATTGAGTGACAATTTGAAGCTGAAACCTTCTATTAAGTTTGGGCGTTAACATAACATAACATAACTTCACGCCTTTTGTTACCCGAAGGTGTAGGCAGCGGCTGTTTAAGCCTCGTCTCGCCGTTATGTTTACGTCCCAAATGGAATAGGTGGCGAGCCTATTGCCATACCGGGCACAAAGCTTGTCAGTCATCGATATTTATCACACATAACTTCCGAAAACAATTTCGAAAAGTCATTGGTGTGAGCCAGTGTCTGGAATCGAACCCCGGTCCTCTGGATCAGAGGCCGTGCGCTCGCCCACTGCGCCACCGAGAGTAACTTAATTAAGTTTGGGCGTTAATTCTTCTGATAACAAAATATGACAAATTAATAAAATATATCTTACAGTGTGGACAGTATTCGATGGATTGGTCGCTGGCGGAACTGACGTCATTTTGTTCTCTACTCTCTTATGATTATAATAAGTAACTAATATAATTATAAATAATACAACAATTAATGAAACTGTGACAATAATGTTGTTAACATCTGAAAAAAATAATTCAATTATTAACTATGACAATATTTGAAAAGTTTAATTACAAACATTTCAAAAGCCGGTAACGCAGCTGTAACAAACATAGTGTTACAATTGTCCATGGGCGTAGTTAGTTGTTTATGCCTGGTTTACACTCAGCCCCTGCCACTACTTCTACCACTGCCGGAAATATTGCCCTAAATACTTCTGCGGCAGCATCGTCGGGGGTGAGTGTTCATACTCAATTCTCGTACTTCTTACCGAGCAACTTGCAGCCATGCAACAGTATTATGAATTATTTAAAGGTTTTTAAAACACAGCACTTATTCATTTAAAATAATTTAAACAACTTATTGGCAAATAATGTTTCGGCCATTATTGATTTCTTTTTAGATTTTCACGTATCTGTTGGAATGTGCGCCAAGGGTGCGAGAGGGCTGAATGTAAACACTCACTGCCTATCGTGCTGCAATCCTTTGACTTCCGCATGAAAAACCGACAACTGAGGGGGCGCTGGACAGCACAAATGTCGTGTATACACCCTCGCGTTGACCATTTCCCTCCCAACTTCCCAGCCCACTTGGGCTGACTGTAAACGACGCATTACCATCCGGTGACAAGACTGCTTGTTTACACTCCTATTCAAAATAAAAGTAAAGTCTCACCTAAACCGACTGGTTCTATAAATACTAGCACAGTTTTGTTGTAAATATGTCTCGTAACTTCAACATTTTTGTCTGATCCTTCACTATTACTATTAGTTACTTTCTCATCATATATGTAACAACTCAGAACTGTCCCGTTGTATGTTTGTGTCAAATTATCGTAACGTAATACGTCATTTTTAAATATTTTCAACTGGTTTCCAGATATCATGCCAATGTGTACACCTGTATAGGAGAAAATCAATAAGAATTATGTGAGTAATAGAGTCAAACGGTTCGCTCCATGAATTGACTGGCTCGACCGGTGAAATACCACGACCGCTCACAAGATCGACGTAAAGTGGCTGATGCCGCATTTTGTTTGCGATTAGCTGTCAAACAAGAAACATGAAATAGTATCTTTAGACATTACTTAAAACCGAAAAAAAAAATAGTCAATCTTGTCTGAATTTTAAGCCAATCTTAACAGCAGTAGAGATGTTAATGAAAAACGAAGAATCTTCCCTGGTCACCCGATTGAAAGCGATCACCGCCGCCCATGGCGTCTGCAATACCAGGGGCATCACATCGGCGTTGCCGGCCTTTCAGATGGCAATAAGCTCTCTCTTTCTTGAAGGTTCCTAGGTCGTAGCGGTCCGGAAATACCGTCGCCGGCAACAGGTTAAATAAAAGAACAGCGCGTGGCAAGAAGTGCCTGTTGTCGATCGCCAGCCCTTCAGCCAATGCGGGTAGTAGCGTTGTACCTTCCATCCCTTCTAAAAGCGCATTCAAGATATACAATTTCATTCACCTATTCCAGCACTACATCATCAACCGTTATCCTTGCAACCGTTCTGGATTCCTCCCTTTCAAACACCAACTTTCGATTTCGTCGCATTCAACTGCAAGCCTTTAATCATGCAATCATCTTTCATAGTAGTGACTAGTGTTTGCAGGTCGGACGGCAATTCGGCTTGAAGCACGGCGTCATCTCCGTAAAGCAGGCAGCTCACAACTAGGTCACCCATTCGCATCCCTACATCCATCGATCTCACTCTCTGAAGACAACGGTCCAGGTACAGGATGAACAGTCGAGCGGACAGCACGCAACCCTGTCTGACGCCGATATTGACGTCAAACCAGGGGGACAAGCCGCCGTCAACACGCACACACGCTGTGCAGCCCTCATAAGTGTACTGCCCAGCGCGCAGCAGTGCTCCGCTCACCCCGTATCCCGGGAGTATGTCCCACAAAACGCTATGGAGTAATTTGCTTTTATATATACGAATACTAGCTGACCCGGCGAACTTTGTTCCGCATCATAAGTAATAAATAAGTAACATTTGGATTTTATAAAGTTCAATTTGTTCTATTTATCGGCACGCGTTTTGGCGCCAAACGCAACTGCTATGTCCAGCTATATTAATACTGCTACTATAAAGGGCCAGGATCATCTATATTACATACAGAATCTATTTAAGAAACTTAATGGGGCGAAAATTAATGCAGTAATTTTTAAAATCGCTTCGTAAATAAACCATTATTTCTCGTAAAAGGTAAAAAAATAAAAATCACGGACTTTTTTGTAGACCGTATGGAGGTGTTTACTAATGTAAAACATTGTTTTGAACTATCACTTAGGGTTCAGGCAGCGTTTGCGATTAAAATTCTAAATCGTGACAATTATTACTTTTTTTACTACACTATACATGAATTAAAGATCAAAACCACCCCACTGACACCTAACTATAAAAAAACCGCATCAAAATCCGTTGCGTAATTATATGCATAAGGGGACAGATAGCGGAAAGTGACTTTGTTTTATACTATGTAATGATTTATCATATACTTGCGTCGTTTTGGACGTCTATGTATTCCGCAATCAAACTCAACGATCCTGTTGTAATATTTGATGTGTATTTCCGATAATTTCTTTGGCATTTCTGAAACAGACAAAATAAACATACATAATAACTCAACCTCACGACAAGTCTCTAGCAGGTTATGCAGGAAGGAAAGTTAGTCAAAATCCTCATTAACTTCTAGTCGCTTCTTTAACTTATCTCTTGTTATATACGCCTGTCAGTTGTTAAGGCTTCCGATATCAAATTACGCATGTACACATTTAATTTGGCGAATGTGAATCGTGATATTCTCTAGTTCCTAAGTCATTCCGATTTTGTACTATATATCTGTTTAGTCAGTTTTGCATCTTGTATTCTATCCTACTTTAACACAGTGAAAAAGAATTCTTTCAATTATTTCAAACCTCGGTGATCCAGTGCTGGAATTTTCCGCTTCGGACATGGGTTCGATTCCAGATTTACACCAATGATGACCATTCTCTGATGATCTCGGAATTGTTTTCGTTAGCTATGTATGATAATTATCGATGTTTGACAACTTTGTGCCCGGTTTGGCACTAGGCAATAGGTTTGCCACCTATTCCATTCGGGACGTAACGTAATAATTCGGCGACTCGAGGCTTTAACAGTAGTTACGTTTACGTCATTTCAAACTGATACTGTATTCAAAATGTAACCGAGGGATACTGACTAATTTTCTTTATTACTGTATGGTCTCGGTGGTGCAGTGGCTAGCACCCCGCTTCTGATTCAAGAAGTAGTGGGTTCAAATCCTGGTTCACACCAATGACTTTTCGAAATTTCCGGAAGTTACGCGTGATAAATATCGATGACTGACAACTTTGTGCCCGGTATGGCAATAGGTTCGCCACCTACTCTATTTGGGACGTAAAACATAACGGCAAGACGAAACTTAACAGCCGCTGCCTACACCTTCGGGTAACAAAATTTGCTAAGTTATGTTGTCTAGGATAATTTGTCTAGTTGTTGTCAACGTAAAGGTTATTAGAACTTGGAATATTTGAAATAAATAACACAATTTAATTTTCAAGGGCATAATCAACTCCAGCAGGTTATTACGAGTGTTATTATCGTTTTTTTATTGCATAGTATAAAATAAAGCCGCTTTCCGCTGTCTGTCCCCTTATAAGTTTAGATCTTTGAAACTATGCAACGGATTTCGATGCAATTTATTTTAAAGGCAGAGGGTGTCAACGCGGTAGTTTTTATATGTAATTCATGTTTTTTGTAGTAAAGAAAACGTGATAATTGTTGTCATTCGGTTCTTTCATTGTAAACGCTGTAAAAATATATTTGTGACGCGGAATAAAGTTCCGCATAATACTTTATTATTAGTATATTATATACTTACCAATGATTCTTATTGTTGTCGTCATTTCATATTTTGAACTAGATTGATAAATCCCACAGTCCCAGTCGGTATCATCAAAATCTTGAATGAATTTTAATTTAATTTGCACCGCCTTATATAAAGGGGTTCTCATAATCACGTTTGCATCTTCTGCAGGAACAATAATAAACTATTTAATTCTTTAAAAAAATATGCTAAAGATTGTACTTGTATAGTACGGTTTATTTTGAATTTGAATTTGTCCATATTGTATATGTAATGCTACATTTATGCGAAAGTACGGGAGTAAAAGTACATTTCATATGCCTATGAGTATTACTCCCATACTCATGAACAGGTGAAGATGACGAACGGGTCTTCAAAATTTCAATAATAAGCAGTCTCGGTGGTAAAAAGGTCGAACTCCCGCTTTTGAATCATGAACTTGTTGGATCCATGCCAGGCTCACCAATATCATTTAGAATTATTTTCGGAGGTTATGTGTGTTAAATAACGATGATGGAAAAAAAAGTGTACCTAAATTAGCGATTTGAGTCGTCGCTGCCTATATCATCAGGTAGAAAGAAACTTGAAGTTATAAATAAATAGCAAAAAAAAAATACTTGATCGAATTTATTTTATTATATTTATTTCTTATATATTATTATTTATTTTTCTATTCCATTTGGGACGTAAACATTACGGCGAGACGAGGCTTAACAGCCGCTGCCTACACCTTCGGGTAACAAAAGGCGTGAAGTTATGTTATGTTATGTTTATTTCTTAGATTTTCGCGAATCACATTCATAACATTAAAACAACTTTTAGGATTATATCGCGTTTATTTAGAACTTATTTTTATTTATTTCCCGACGTTTCGAACTCTTTACAGAGATCATTTTCACGAGTGATGAACAGAAAGATGGTAGTTGTTAATGGTAGATGCTTTTATCACACTAATAAACTTTCTGAAAAGTGAGTTTTTTTATGTGATAGGAGGGCAAGCGTATCGCCTGATGATAAGCATCAAATCACTTCTTTGTCAATTTTTAAGGTTACTTACATCACTTTCCTCTAGAAGTCGTTCTATTAAGTCATGGATGGTATGTCGTGGCCGTCTACCGATCCTACTTCCAACGACTTATGTATTGTATATCTGCTCAGCCAGTCTTGCATTATCTTAATTTATAAAAAAATACTCGACACTAGTCGAGTCGTCTCTTTCATAGTCTCGGTGGTCCAGTGGTAGCGCACACGGCTTCTGATCCAGATGTCCGGGTTCGAATCCTGACACTGGCTCACACCAATGACTTTTCGAAGTTCATTTCGAAGGTTATGTGTGAAAATGATCGATGACTGAAAACTTTGTGCCCGGTATGGCAATAGGTTCGCCACCTATTCCATTTGGGACGTAAACATAACGGCGAGACGAGGCTTAGCAGCCGCTGCCTACACCTTCGGGTAACAAAGGCGTAAAGTTATGTTTATATGTACTTAGTCTGGCCATAAATACTGTAACAACTAAAAATAAAAAAATATTACATTTGAATTTGGAATCTGTCATTTTTATACGATTGTTCATTGTGTTTTCTCGTTTTCGCGCCAATACATTGTACAATATTTTGCGATATTAAAATGGAGTGGGGTGATAAAGAGAACCGAATCGCTGTGATTGCATTACACAAAGTAGGTATGGAGCCAAATGCAATTTTTAAAACTCTCCATACACTTGGTATTAGTCAAATGTTTGTGTACCGGGCTATTAATAGGTACGATGAGACCTCCTCTGTTTGTGACAGAAAAAGACCTGGCCGTCCACGTAGTGTTCATACGAAAAAGGTGGTCAAAGCAGTAAGGGAAAGAATTCGAATAAATCCTGTCTGCAAGCAAAAGATTTTATCTCGGAAATGAAGATAGCACCTAGAACAATGTCGCGTATTTTAAAAGACGACTTACGACTTGCAGCCTATAAGAGGCACACTGGTCATTTAATAACTGATAATTTAAAAAAGAATAGGGTGTTAAAATCTAAACAACTACTGAAGCGGTACGCAAAGGGAGGTCACAGAAAAATATTGTTTACGAATGAAAAAGTTTTTACAATAGTTGTTTTTACAACATTTTAACAAACAAAATGACCGTATTTATGCTCAAAGCTCTAAGGAAGCTTCCCAATTCGTTGACAGAGTGCAACGTGGGCATTATCCGACTTCAGTGATGGTTTGGTGGGGTGTTAGCTACGAAGGAGTGACTGAGCCATATTTTTGTGAAAAAGGTACCAAAACATCGGCACAAGTGTATCAAGATACCATTCTTGAAAAGGTAGTCAAGCCCCTTAACAACACCATGTTCAATAATGAAGTATGGTCCTTCCAGCAAGACTCGGCACCGGGTCATAAAGCTCGGTCCGCGCAATCTTGGTTGGAAGCGAACGTTTCGGACTTCATTAGAGCTGAAGACTGGCCGTCGCTTAGTCCCGATCTTAATCCACTGGATTATGATTTGTGGTCAGTTTTAGAGAGTACGACTTGCTCTAAACGTCATAATAATTTAGAGTCCCTAAAACAATCCATATGATTGGCAGTGAAGAATTTTCCCATGGAAAGAGTGCGTGTTTCTATTGATACCTGGCCTCAACGTTTAAAGGCCTGTTGTATTGCAGTCAATGGAGACCACTTCGAATAAGCTTTTTATATTTTATATCGTTTTATATTTATGTATTAAAGTAACACACTGTAAAAGTAAAAAATATTATTTGCAATTAAAAAAAAATTTTTTTCTTTGTTACCATATTTATGGCATGACTAAGTATGTTACTCGACACCGTCGTGTCTCGGAGGCTGTATCCAGGGGCCACATTTTGAGGAAAGCTGGAGAATATTCTCCAGCTTTTGCTGCAGCTATTGAAATATTTCAATGATCCTTACTTACTTTTGTTGTATTGATAGAAATAGATATTATTATTGTAATTAAACTTGCATGTGTAGGTTGTCTCCATAACAAAATTATTATGATCTGCAATAAAAAAAATCTTCAATAATAATTTATGCAAGAAACAAGACTGTCTGCTATGTTAGTTAAGAAAGTGGAGCTTACGATACGACACACGCGGCTTCAACATTGTAACAATAATAGATCCAAGCAGTTCGCTGCATGAATGGGCCTTCTCGACTCGAAATACCACGACATATCAGAATATCGACGTAAACTGGCTCTTGCCTTGTTACGTTCAAGCTGGAGACTCACTCTCTCCTTACCTCTCTTTTCCCATTCTACCATTAAAGGCCGGCAAAGCACCAGTAACACTATTTGCTTTGCAAGTGTCGTTGGGCGGTGGTATTTGCTTATCATCAGATGGCCTACTTACTCGATTACTCATTCACCCTTTGTTTCATAAAGTAAATGTTGTTACTGTAGAAATATAATATTTGATCGATCATTTTTATGGCATAATTTCACATGATTTTGTCGAAGAATATTTGTTACTACATAAACCTTCGAACATGAAAAGGTACAAGTAAACTTAGAATACTTATTATAACTAGTCATCTCGGTCATCTAGAGGTCAAGCACCCGTTTTCCGAATGAAAAAGTCATGGAATCGAACCCGGGCCTATACCAATGACTTCTCAGAATTCTTTTCAGAAGTTATGTGTGCCAGGTGTATCGCAATAGGTTCCAACGTTCCATTGGAGTCGTTAAACGGCTTAACAGCCGATGCCTACATCTACGGGTAGAAAAAGACGTCATCATTTTCATCATTAGCCTTTTGAGGTCCACTACTGGACATAGGCCTCCCCCATAGAGCGCCACAACTGCCGGTCCGCTCAATCATGGGGGGTTTTTGCCATAATCGCCACGCTTGGCAGACTGGTTGGCGATCGCAGTAGGCTGTATTTTCTTGAGAGAGAATGCTGCTGCCCATTCTTCTAGCTTTTCCCTTAGTCGCCTTTTACGACACCCACGACAAGAGATGGGGTGGCGGTATTCTAAGCCGGCGCCACACAGCAAAAGACGGACAGAAAAAGACGTAAATTTATAAAAAAAAAATATATTACCTATAATAACGGACGGTTGTCTGTGTATTTTCAGAGATAACAAAATACAAAAGATAGAGTACGGAGAGCACATTGTTATAGTCACAATCAATAGATCAAATAAACAATCAATCAATTACTAGTAAAATTCACGTTAGAACTATTAACACGAACATACGCACATATAATACAATAGTTTTAAACAAATATAATATTAAAATAGATTCAAATTGAAATATAAATAATTATATATTTTCCCGTTTACAATTATCCTTAATGTTAATTAGAGAGTGACTAGTGTTTGTTCATCTGTTTGTAGTTCTTACACGTGTTAAACAAATGATTATCATGATATTTCTTAAAATATACGAGACTATTTTTTATCAATTTAGTGAAAACAGTTCCTGCAACGTTAACCCCGTCTTCTCTGCCCCTGAAATGCAAAAAAAGACTATACTAGTTAGCGAGGCTTGACGAATCCAAATGAAAACTAAAAAAGTAGTGTTTTTTTTTTTTAACTGTACCGCACTTTATAGCCGAAAGGGAAGGCAGTGGTAGTAACGCCCCAACTCTCAGAATGTTTAGGACTTACAATTAATTTGATTCCTAAACATTTTAGTAGTAGTAGACCAACCTATTATCATATAATGGGCAGCTTTATCAGATAGATCCAAATATATTATAACAGGCTCCTAATGAGATTATATTTGGTGAGAACCAAGTCGTGGAACTTAACAAGTCGTGATGGAATTATCCTCGAGGAAACTATAATTTTTAGGTACACTGAGTCAGTACGCTTTATATCACTTCATATTGTTATTACACAAATTTAGTGCCGCGTTTTTATTCGATATTCAAACTCTACTGCTACTTTGGGGGTCATGACAAGAGCGCGCACCTAAATATGTTCGCTCGCTAAGGAGGATAGGGCTCCATCGGTTGATGTGCAGCACTGCACCTGTCGGCGCGAATGCATATGATGTCATTCTAAATCCAACATGGCGAATCATACAAGATAGATGAATAATGCACTTCTGCATGGTATAGAATGAAGTCACTTGAAAAATTATACGTCATCATTCTGAATCCAATATGGCGGATTATTCAATATTGACGACTAATTATTTTAAACACATTTTTATAACATTATTGCGAGTTACGATTATGGCGTGTAAATGGGAAAGCTTGGATAGCTGAGATTAGTTTGTGATTTGACGAGATGAATGTCATCAGCATTGGTCTATCTACAACATGTCTTATATACCGACAACATCAACATAGAAATTGACTTTGTAACAATGATACGTTGAATTAAATGAACACACTGTGATAAATCTAACTAGTATAAACTAAATATAAATTAAATCTTATTTTTTTTCTAATTGTTTTCTTCTTTTTAGAAAAAGCCACAGAGGCACTTTCCTTAAGCGCTCGTGTTTAAACATTTGATTGAAAATAAGCTTTATTTCTTTTTAGATGTCTCTGAAGACCTGAAGAATAAAACTTCTTTGAACTTGACTTTACAAATCGCGTTTTACAAATTTACCTGGTCCGCATTCACGTGAATTGTTTCAGCGGGCCAGGTAATTAGTATACAAAAACGTCTATTATTTTTGAAAAGTATTAATATAATAATCTATGACATTACAATAGGAAAATTTAATTGAGTGAAGCACCCAGTGGTCGAGCACACGGCTTCTGAACCAGGGGTCCAGGTTCGATTCCTGACACTGGTACACACCAATGCCTTTACGAAAATGATTTTTCAGAAGTTAGGTATGTGTGATAAATATCGATTACTGAAAACTTTGTGCCCGGTATGGCAATAGGTTCGCCACCTATTCCATTTGGGACGTAAACATAACGGCGAGACGAGGCTTAACAGCCGCTGCCTACACCTTCGGGTAACAAAAGGCGTGAAGTTATGTTATGTTTTAATTTAGTAAAGTAACACTTCTTTAAGTTTCATAGTCTCTTCCATGATTAACAAAAAGAATAAAGCGCCATAGTACTATTCTTTCAAAATCTTTCAACCCCCATTTAAAGGTCTCATACATTTTCGTGGCTAACTTAAGGTGATGTCTTGACTTCATCTTTCTTGTTCGATTTGGTCATAACTCCTAAACCGATGAGTATGTATGACAAAAGATATGAAAGTCAAAAAAGCGAGTGAAGAGTGTGAGAATCATACATTAACAGCGTTCTGATCTCTCTGCCTACCCCACACAGGACTCGACGGGAAGAATGTATTAAGTATATAAAAGTTTTGAGGACAACTCAATCCTTCCCTTAATTCTTTTACTTCGCAAATTCTGCATAGTGAACTCATTTTTGCGTTTATTGTACCTATATGTACACTCTGCCATACCCAACTAAGTAATAGCACAAACAATTAATGTTCCCATCTTCCTCAATAATAGTTAAATATTATATTTCATGTCAACCATCAGCAAAATTCAATTTACGCACATTTTCATCCTTTCATTGTAAAGGTAATTGAAGGCAGATTTGACAGATACTGGGGCCCATCATCCTTGGGTCAAATAAGTAATTTAATTTTGCCCACACCCCTGGGATGGACCAGGATAATACTTAGGACAAAGATCTGTATTATCTTAATGAATATTTGGTTATTTCTGTAAAATTTAATATGTCTAATGTCTGATATTGACTTATGTTCCTAGTGTTATCTTCATTAAAAGAAATCGACTTGAAATGTTTTACAGAGTTTTCTTAATTATTTGTTTTGTTTCTTTATGTGATAGGAGGGCAAACGAGCAGGCATGTCACCTGATGGTAAGCAACTAACGCCGCTCATGGACATCAGTAACACATATAGTGTTACTGTTGCGTTGCCGACCTTTAAGGGATAGGGAGTAGGGAAGGATGGGAAAGGGGGTGGGCCTCCGGGTACCTTTCTCACCGAACGAAACGCGGCATGAGCCACTTTAAGTCGATCTTCTGAGAGGTTGTGGTATTTCACCGGTTGAGCCGCCCCATTCATGCAGCGAACTGCTTGGCTCTACCACTTAAATACACTTGTACATACACTTAAATACACTTGTACATATTTTCGCGATGACTAAAATCCTACATGATAGATAGAGTTTCGTCGATTTGGAAATAAAAATATTTTATGTTCTATTTATCATTTATCGTTTATTAACACTACGACACTTTATTTTTAAATATTTAAATCTGCATCTAAACTGACTCAAAGGACACCTTAATAAAACACAAAATATTTTGTCGTCAATCGTACTTACAGATAACTTTTTATACTGAGCAATAATTATATCTCTAGAGACAGCCCTACCAAAAGCACAAACACGAATATTTTTCTAGCCAAAAAAAAGGGAGAAAAAAAAAATATAAATAATATAAGTCAGGATTCCTAGACGTTTACGTGAGTGGAAGCCCTGGGGGCGCCAGTGAATTTCTGTGTTCGTTACACAAAGATAGACAAGCAAAAGGTACAACAGGGTTGGCATAAAAATAATGTCATCCATACTAATTGCTTGGAGACTAGGGGACTGTGGTGGTCTTCGAAGGGGAAAATTGTATTAGTCTTGCAATAACAAATAAGATATTATTTCGATATTATTTTCTTGATTAGATTTTTTTTTATAATTTTAATTCTTTTCATTCTCTACATATTCCGAGTTAACAATATCACCAAAAATAAAGATATATAATTAGATTTCAAAAGAAATATAATTTTAAAAATTTAAAAAACACATAACTTCTCACATACACTAAAAAGTGTAAAATAATTACTTTTTTAGAGTATGATATGAAACTTAACATAACTTCACGCCTTTTTCTACTTGAAGGTGTAGGCAGCAGCTGTTAAGCGGCTGCACGATATGAAAGCGTGCTTATTAGTATTTTTTTAAACTATATTTATTTTTTAGTGATTAACAGTCTCGGTAGTCTAGTGGTTGAGTACACGGTTTCTGAATCCAGAGATCGTGGTTCGAATCCTCACACTGGCTCACACCAATGACTTTTAGAAATTGTTTTCAGAAATTTATGTTTGATAAATACCGATAACTGAAAACTTTGTGCCCGGTATGGCAATAGGTTCGCCACCTATTCCATTTGGGACGTAAATGTAACGGCGAGACGAGGCTTAACAGCCCCTGCCTATACCTTCGGGTAACAATGGCGTGAAGTTATGTTATTTTAGTGAATAGCCAACGGAATATTACAAAGATATTATTATAACACAATAATATGCGAACGGGATCTGTCGGTATATCGATGAATATATACTGAAGAACTTGCTGTATGGCGCCGGCTTAGAATACCGCCACCCCATCTCTTCCCGTGGGTGTCGTAAAAGGCGACTAAGGGAAACATAGAAAAATGGGCAGCAGTATTCTCTCTCAAGAAAATACAGCCTACTGCGATCGCAACCCGCCTGCCAAGCGTGGCGATTATGGCAAATTCCCCCCATGATTGAGCGGACCGGCAGCTGTGGCGCTCTATAGGGGAGGCCTATGTCCAGCAGTGGCCCTTGAAAGGCTAATGATGAAATGATGATAATGATGATGATACTGAAGAAAACGCTATTATTACCATAGGATTTACTATATTAAAACTTCGCATGAGAGTAAGAGAGAGATTGCTATTAGTCTTTTTTATTTTTGGGATAGGAGGGCAAACTAGCAGGCGAGTCACCTGATGGTAAGCAACCAACACCGCCCATGGACACCAACAACACATATAGAGTTACTGTTGCGTTGCCCACCTTTAAGGGATAGGGGATAGGGGAGGAAGGGAAAGGGGGGTGGGCCTCCGGGTACCTCTCTTACCGAACGAAACGCGGCATGAGCCACTTTACGTCGATCTTCTGAGAGGTGGTGATATTTAACCGGTCGAGCCGGCCCATTCATGCAGCGGACTGCTTGGCTCTACCACTGTTAAAATAAGTCGGAAATAAATTGTTAAATACTAACGAATCTAAACATGTCCTAATTTTTTTCTGATTGATTCCTGGTTTATACGGTACGTTCTATGATCGTTTATGATAATGCGGCTAGTCTACCATTTTATGGTCGCTCAGCGTACCATGGAAAAGGCTATGTTAGGAGTTTATTTCGTATTTTACTCCTGTAAAAAGAAAACCAAATAACTGTAAATATCAAATTACGAATTCACAACGGACGAATCGTTTCTATTGAAAAATTACGACCAACTGTGATTTTTAATGTACTTATTTAACATTTTTTTTTTTATATTTAATTACAAACGCTTGTGAATTATAAAACATGTAAGCCTGTTGACCGAAGAACGGGGCCTCAAAAAAGTAGGTTAAATAAAAATATACTTCATTTCTTTCTCTTTAATAATTTTAATCCCTCTCGTTTCACTGAACCTCGGGCGTAAAAACAGGAAATATATTTTTTATATATATAAGTATATGCGCTAAGGCGGATCAATTTATAATTTCAATTTCATATTTTGTTTATAAAATATAATATTGTCTTATTAATTATTATTTTAATGTAAATTCACGGTCTTTGAATGCGACGGTGTAGGCAGAGGAGCATTACATTTTGATCGATTGTAACATTTGATATTTACAATAATTTATGATTTGAGATAACGATTCCTTGCGATCTTTTAAGTATTGGCAGAAACCAAATATAGCGCAAAATATTCTCAAGCTCAATGGACTGCCGATGACTGCCTAATTTATGCCCCAAGTAGAAAGAATAAAAGGCAATATTTTTATATAACATACATAACATAACTTCACGCCTTTTACTACCCGAAGGTGTAGGCAGTGGTTGTTAAGCCTCGACTCGCCGTTGTGTTTACGTCCCAAATGGAATAGGTAGCAAACCTATTGCCATACGGGGCAAGAAGTTTTTAGCTATCGATATTTATGACACATAACTTATCAATAGTTACAAATATTCTCTCAAAGAGATCTCCCTATGGCTTTTCTTTCCAACCTTTTCTACTGAAATGCTTTACCTATTATTTAAACAAACCCGTCGTTACATTACTGAATAGGATGGAATTTTAATCAAAATCCCATCAAATGGTGATTCGGACATCTGATATAATTAAACTTAATAATACTTTATTGAATATTGAAACATAAAATTGTGTGTCCATAAAATTTTGTTGGCATATAACGTTTCAAAAGATCTCGATCGCCGTTCAAGGAATTATCTTGGAACCGTTTGCAACGAGTACTTTCTCGTTAATTACTGAGAATATCAGGATTCAATTAATGAACTGTCGAACGGCGACTAAAGCCTCGATGTCTAACAATTTCACGAGCCTCGTTCTGTGTTATTAAATTATATTGTTTTGTAATAATATTTATTGAGAATTGAAAAAAGAATGTTTCTTTTAACTTTTCTTAATTGTGATTGATTTTATTAATTATATAAATGTAACAGCGCGATAGAGATATTTGATTGAAACTTATTTTAGGAGTCTTTATTGGAGAAATATAAGCCTGAATAGCCTTAAAAGAGAATACTCCCTGCTCAATTCCTTGACCTAGATGTCGATTTATGGATAAACATATGTCACAGCTTGAACACATTGCAGACATCATGATATATTATTTAGAGTATTCGTGAACTACATATGGTTGCATAACAGACGGTCAGAGCGATAGTGGATGACCACTACGCGTTGGTATAGCTTCGAAATAATCTGATTAAGAAATCTGGAACAACCATCAGGATTATTATTGTAAAATATAGCAGTATTCTAATGCAATGATGTATGCAATTTTAATGTAGGGCACCGGTAGTTACTGTAGCGTCTCAAGGACAATACTCTACTACCAATGCACGTCCAATGAGAAGAACTTCAGGCTGCTTGAGTGTCCATCCGTCCAGGATTGCGTCTGTCACAACTGCGAATCCTATATTTTATCGTGGGATAACTGATTGATACTAGTTCGGAAATGTTCTGTACACGTGATTGGCACGCCGGTTTACGAATCACTGCATAGGGTAGAGCCGAGCAGTTCGCTGCATGAATGGGCTGGCTCGACCGGTGAAATACGACCTCTCTGTAGATCGACTTAAAGTGACTAATGCGCGTTTCTATGGTGAGAGGTTCCCGGAAGCCCACCCCCTCTTCCTCATCCTTTCCTATCGTACTTTTATAAAGATCGGCAACGCAACGGTAACACTATATGTGTTGCTGGCGTCCATGGGCGGCGCTGGTTGCTTACCATCACGTGACACGCTTTCCCGTTTGCCCTCCTATCCTATGAAAAGAATAGGGTACTTAGTATTATAATAAGTTAAAAAATTAAAAGTTGTTCACAAATACTCTAAAGATGACGCCACTGTAGTTCACGCTTGAACATATTATGGATAATTATTTGATACACATATCATAGCTTTACGCCTTTTTATACCCGAAGGTGTAAGCAGTGACTGTTTAGCCTTGTCTCGCCGTTATGTTTACGTCCCAAATGGAATAGGTGGCGAACCTATTGCCATACAGGGCACAAAGTTTTTACTCATCGATAGTTATCATACATATTATTTATATTTATATATTTAATACACATTTGACATAAAAATATTAATTCAACTATATATATTATAATTATGAGAGAAGATTGTTATACCCAAACGACCAATTTGCCGCTTTTTGGCAAATATAATTGGCGGCGCGATATCGTATAATGGCTCTTTTTACGTAGTACTGTATAATTTAGATGATTAAATTGCTAAAATTGCCAAAGATATTAAATATTAAACAGTCTTTAGTATTATTTTTATGAGTATATTTTTAGAAAATTCTAGTTACTTGAAGGTTAGTTAATAATTATTGCTTAAAATGTTAATAATAGATAATAAGAGATATTGAAAATTTTTATGTTTTTTTTGGGATAAGAGGACAAAAGAGTATGTGTGTCACTTAACGGTAAGCAACTAACGCCGCCCATGGACATCTGCAACACAGGTAGTATTATAGTTGTATTACTACCTTTAAAATAGGATAGAGGAAGAGTCGGAAGTGGGATGGAAAGAGGTCGGAGGGAAACACGGCACGAACGATATTCTGAGATATCGTGGTATTTCACCTATCGAGCCGGCCCATTAATTCAGCGAACTGAGTGGCTGTATTCCTATTATAGAATAAGAGCTTTTTATGATTAACTTTACAACCTGAAAACCTTAATTAACTAATTACTTAAATTCCTCAATATTTTTTTTTTTTTCTACACAATTCTACGTCCAAGCTATTAGAGAAAACCTATAGGCTTTAGGCACACACAATAATTAAGTGCTAAAGATAGTTGATTTTAAACTTAATTTAGTATTTATTTTTCCTACACCATTACCTAAACAGCAGCTATCTTACTTTAGCTGGAATACTTCGGAAATTTTAATTCTAGCTGACTAGACAAGATTCGTATAAATTCCGGTCAGTTAGTGTTACCTGTAGAAGTATAAATATGTAAGTATCTTACAAGTAAAAATTAAATGTAAATAGTAATTTAAAATAATATAAAACCCTGATATTAAGGTTCCCGGTCTCTGTGGTCCAATGGTTCAGCGCCTCGCTTCTGAATCAAGAAGTCGCGGGTTCGAATCCTGGGTCACACCAATGACTTTTCGAAATTGTTTTCTGAAGTTATGTGTGATAAATATCGATGACTGAAAACTTTGTTCCCACCTATTCCATTTTGGAACGAAAACATAACGGCAAGACAAAGCTTAACAACCGCTGCCTACACCTTCGTGTAGAAAAGGCGGAAAGTTATGTTATGTTAACAAAGTTCCCGTTTTTAACTGTTTTATTTTTTTACTGTTGTTTCTAACTGTTGTAAATTGATTTAATTAGTAAATGTGTTTCCTGATATATCAGAATTAAGACATTCTTATTGATTTTACTCTCGCTATTAGGTTACTTTAGGAAATTAATTTTTGTTAATCCTCTTTTGTAAGCAAACAAGAATGTGTCACTTGATGGTAAGCAACTAATGCCGACACTTATAACACATATAGTGTTGTATTGCGGCCGGAAGGATAGAATAGGGGTCGTAGTTGGGATGGAGAGAAGAGAGGCGAAGGATATGGGCCTCTGGATACCTCTCTCACCGAGCGAAATGCGGCATGAGCCACTTTTTTTCAGCTTCACGGCTAAGAGAAATCTTCCCAAAAACTATAACCAAACTGGTAATTCCACAGTCCATACAAAACAATAAACATAAAAAAATTTAGCACTCTTTCTTGAGACGTTATGTACAAGCAATAATAATAATAATATCCACTCCATTTCCTATAATATATCCAACTTACAATTAATTATGTCTTAATTAAATAAATGATATTACTTATAAGGTAAACAAGTAATATCCTTTCATGACACTTAATAGAGTGTTAACCAGACAAGGGATCTTAATAATCTTTATCTTATTAATCTCACTAATCGCCTAGCCCAATATATAAAATATAAATAAATAATATAATATAATATGTTTTATGTGAAGTTGCTTGTACCGCGTTTCGTTCGGTAAGGGAGCCCCGATCCGCTTTCTCCTTCCCTTAATCTCCTACTCCTATTAAGGACGACAACGCACCACGGTGTACATGGGCAGTGAGAAGTTACTATCACGTGACCCACTTGCTCGTTTGGCATCCTATCATATAAAAAAATATCTTCGGAGATCTCCCTCACTGAAAGAACGCACCAATCGTCGTCGATTTTCTAACAGGTCGTGCAGTATATATTCAAGTTGAAGACTTACAAACTACTTTGTCTCGGTGGTCCAGTGGTCGAGCACACGGCTTCGGATCTAGAGGTCCGGGTTCGAATCCTGACACTGGCTCACGCCAATGACTTTTCGAAATTGTTTTCAGAAGTTAAGTGTGATAAATATCGATGAATAAAAAACTTTGTGCCCAGTATGGCAATAGGAAATCTGCTTTGAAAAATCTAAAAATAAGAAAGAGTCCTGGATCCGACAACATAACCAATGAGTCCATAAAATCTGTACACCCACTTCTGTCTCTACCACTAACTCTACTATTCAACAGCATAGTGAAAACATCTAATACACCAACACAGTGGTCGCAGTCAGATATCATACTTATATACAAAAAAGGTGATCCACATGACGTTGCAAACTATAGACCAATAAGTTTACTCCCGTGCATATATAAATTGTTCTCCTCGCTCATCAACCAGAAGCTAAATACTACATTGGAAGCAGCACAACCCATTGAACAAGCTGGATTTAGGAAGAACTTCTCAACTATAGATCACATACACACTCTAGAGTTACTTATAGAAAAATATCAGGAGAGACAAAGACCTCTATATATAGCTTATATAGATTACAAAAAAGCTTTCGATACCATTTCACATTCAAGTATATGGAAAGCTCTAACAGATCAAGGAGTAGCGCAGGAGTACATAAATATCTTAAAAAACATATACAATAACAATATAGGTAGAGTCAAACTAGAAAGAGTAGGACCAAGCTTTCCCATCAGAAGAGGAGTCAGATAAGGGGATCCATGCTCGCCGACACTGTTTATTGCCATCCTAGAGCTAATTATAAAGAACATGGCTTGGGATACAAGCGGGCTAAACATAGATGGTAAACATCTAAACCACCTCCGGTTTGCAGACGACTTGGTACTCTTGTCGGAGTCAAGCTCCCAACTGCAATACATGATCCAGTCACTAAATGTGGCCAGCAGGAGTATTGGATTAGAAATAAATCGAGAAAAAACTATGTTAATGACAAATAGCACAAAAAATCTAATATTTTTGGATGATGAAAAATTGTTATACACAAATAGATACACTTATCTGGGTAAACAGATCAGCTTCGAAAGGGACAGCAACTACTTGGAAATAGAAAGACGAATTCAATATACGTGGAACAAATACTGGAGCTTAAAGGAAATATTTAAAAGCAATTTGCCTATACATCTAAAATCTAAAGTGATGACGACATGTCTCTTGCCGTGTCTTACTTATGCATGCCAGACTTGGAAATACACAGCAAAGATAAAGAAAAAAATTAGAACCTGCCAACGTGGCCTAGAGCGGAGCATGCTTAAAATTAAAAAAATTGAGAAAGTAAGGCACACAAAAATAAGAAACGTTTCCAAAGTCACAGATGCCTTACATTATGCATTACAACTGAAATGGAAATGGGCGGGGCACGTTGCAAGATTGACGGACAAAAGATGGACCATTAGGGTGACTCAGTGGCGAGGCCCAAAGGGGAAACGTCACAGAGGAAGACCACTGACTAGATGGGAGGATGATGTCATAAAGACGGCTGGTTCAAGGTGGATGAAATCAGCCCATGATAGAACAAACTGGGGCTCTTTGGAGGAGGCCTTCACCCGCGGAGGGGTTCTTGCGAATTAGAAAAAAAAAAAAAAAATGCATTAGAATAAGTTACATAGGTATAAGATTAGTTGGAACTTGTTTTAGTTTGCAAGAAATAAAATTGGCTTTTATTATTATATTATTATTATTATGGCAATAGGTTCGCCACCTATTGCATTTGGGACGTAAACATAACGGCGAGACGAGGCTTAACAGCCGCTGCCTACACCTTCGAGTAACAAAAGCGTGAAGTTATGTTATGTTAAGACTTACTAAAAGATACTAAATTATATAGAACAGAATATTTTTTTCACATAAATGTAACAGCAATTGCACTCCTGTTATCATAGTCGGGTAAACACAAACACGTGTCTAAAAAAGAAATGAGGGTTTCATCAATCCTCTTGTATTTTTAAAGGGTATATCACAAACGATAAAACCCGTCCATTGTATGTATGTACTCTTGTATACTTTTATTTTTTTCGTTTGTTTTACAAACCTGTTTTTTACTTTATTTAACGCTTTTACATGTTTTACAATAAATACAGTTAAAAATTCAGTTTCTATTACATACGGATCAGATAATTCTATTTTCGACTAAGTCGATTATGTTATGTATATGTATGTCGATTAAGACTGCCACTCTTAAGTCGATTAATCGACTTAAGAGTGGCAGAGCTACGCAGTTCGGTGCATGAACGGGCCAGCTCGCCTGGTGAAATACTACTACCTCTGGCGTGCCGTGTTTCGTACGGTGAGAGAGGTGTACAGAGGCTCGCCTCCCTTCCTTCGCCCTGTTTGATCTTACTCACTTAATGCCGGCAATGTAACTGTTACACTATATGTGTTGCTGGTGTCCATGAGCGGCGATAGTGGCTTATCATCAGGTGACCCGCTTGCTCGTTTGCCTTTTTAATTCATAACAGATAAAAATATTTTTTTAAATAATAATACGCTGCTCATCTGATAGTAAATCGTAATTTTCTCCAAATTCCAAAAAAAAATATCTTTTAGTCTTTATGCTGACCGCGTCAAAAACAAGGTTATAAGGAAGTAAGTCGGATTGAACGAGAGTGTCGGTGTAAAGGTAAGAAAGGGCATGTAGAAAGGATGGATGATGCAAGATTGACTAAGCAGATATACAATGCAAAAGCGAATGGATGTAGGAGTCGAGGACGGCCAAGACACAAATTCCATGATCAAATAGAACGTTTTTTGGAGGAAGGTGATATTAGGAGCATCAAAAATCGACGCGCGTGCATGAAAAGAGTTATAAAAGTCAACGAAGCGAGTGAGGTATGTAAGAATCGTGTCTTGTGGCGCTCCGTTCTCTCTTCCTACCCCGCAAGGGATTTGACGTGAAGTTATGTATGTATGTATGCTGGTAGAGCAATGCAGTTCATTGCATGAATGGGCACACAAAAGACCATAATTTTTAGAAGGTTAGGGTCTAAAATACAGCTTATTTTAAAGGCGCTTAGCTTCATTTTTCATTTGCAGTAGAGATGTCTAGGTCTTAGCATGTAAAATGGTGTGTATATTTTTATTATTTTTTTGCAACAATTCTAGCAAATATAAATGTACCCTCTGATGGTAAGCCGTTTTCTAGGCATAAATATACAAAATGGTGAAAGGAAAAAAACAACTATAATTCCATAAACATTTTTAACTTTAATATTGTTGCTAACGTTCGCAGCATTTCCTATGAAACCCCTTTTATATTGTACAGTAAATTACCATTTCACGTGACAAACAATTTTTATTATATTCATTAATTTTATTTTTTATTTTGTTTCACTTCCTAACCGCCACGGTGATTGCAAATAAAACTTTAAACCTTTGTTAAGTTTTTTTGTTATATTAATTTACTGTATTTATTATTGCCAATAACTCATTTTTGAAAGTCTCGGTGGCCCAGTGGTCGAGCCCACGGCTTTTGATCCAGAGGTCAGGGTTTGAATCCTGACACTGGCTCACACCAATGACTTTTTTAAATTGTTGTCGGAAGTTAAGGGTGATAAATATCGATGACTGAAAACTTTGTGCCCGGTATGGCAATAGGTTCGCCACCTTTTCCATTTGGGATGTAAACATAACGGCGAAACGAGGCTTAACAGCCGTTGCCTACACCTTCGGGTAACAACAGACGTGAAGTTATGCTATGTTATGCAATTTCTGAAATTGCTTCGTGAATTCCTTCAATTGGTTTAAAGCACTTACAAAAAATCGATTCAAAGAATCGATTTAGGTAGTTTGAAAGTTGTTCTGTTTAATTTATTATTTGAAAATATTTTTTACCTATTTAGTCTTACTTTTTTGGAGCGTCAAGTTCAAACTTCTTTATTCGCGGTTAGACCTGTCAAAAAGTCTGTAAAAGCTTTTCTAAAATTTAAGTTTAATTAGACCCTTACCTGTGCATTGGTTACAACTATTTTAAAAATCTATGTATTTGTGCCTGCTCAAATCAGTATTTTCTCGTATTCTGACGAGTCTCTTAATTAAATGTGTGATAATAATAATCAATATTTACGACCGTAGATATAGGGATTCAATTTTTATTAATAAGTATGATCCAATTGTACTTGCTGATAAGGAACTGACAACAACAACATTCCAATAAATCCCATATTGGCATAGTAAACATAATTCCCAAATCCTAAACATTAAATGAACATAACACAACCTTCACGACTTTTTCTACCCGAAGGTGAAGGCAGTGGCTGCTAAGCCTCGACTCGCCGAGTCATTATGTTCCGTCCCAAATGGAATAGGCGGCGGAACTTATTGCCATACACCGGGCACAAAGTTATCAGTCATCAATATTGATCACACATAACTTCCGAAAATAATTCCGAGAAATCATTGGAATCCTCTCACGACTACTCAGAATCAGAAGCGAACACTGAACTCGAACACTGGACTAACTAACATAAAATTGTTAATTAATAATAACAAAATACCAGTATTAAATAAGAATAGCAAGTTTAACCTCATGTTACTGATAACATTGGCCTTTGCAATATATAATAACAATTATTATTATTATGTAAGATTAATTACTATTGTATATTATTGTAATATAGCAAATTACATCATTTAATTAGCTTGCAACTGCCCGGAACGGCTACGAAAATATATACATACATTTAAATTATCTGAACAATATTTTATTACCTTATTATGAATGTTTATAAAAGTTTTGTAAGATTTTTTAGTCTGTCCCGTGTCTCATGACTGTGTTAGAGCCACAGACGCGCGAAACACCACGAAATCTAAGAAAATCAACGTAGAATAGCTTATGCCGCGTTTAGTTCGGTGAGAGAGGTATCCGGAGGTCCACTCCCATTCCCCCTTCCTATCCCAATTAAAAGCTGGCAACGCAACTGTGAAGTAGCTTAAGGTCATTTTGTACAAATTTTAATTGTCTTCTTCTTTTTTTTATAGGATAGGAGGGCAAACGAGCATGAGTGTCACCTGATAGTAAGCAACCAACGCCGCCCATGGATACCAGCAACACATATAGTGTTACTGTTGCGTTACCGACCTTTAAGGGATAGGGGATATGGATGGATGGGGTAGGGGGATGGGCCTCCGGGTACCTCTCTCACGGAACGAAATGCGGCATGTGCCACTTTACCACGATCTTCTGAGAGGTCGTGGTATTTCACCGGTCGAGCCGGCCCATTCATGCAGCGAACTGCTTGGCTCTACCACTGTTAAGACCACTGTTCTTCCGGGTAATCTCTGAAATGGATGGACCGATTTAGACGGGACTTTCAATGGCTGGTGTAAAAATAAGTAACTTAGGCTACTTTTATAAAAAATCTTTTATTTATTGCTTCCAAGGTGATACTAAGTTCGCCGGGTCAGTTAGTCTACAATAATTTAAGATCAATTCAGACGTTTCCTTAATCAAATGATTCACAATGACTTCCTATTAAGTAAGTATTCCTCTTAGTAATGTAACTATCTGGTCGACCTTGACAATCTGTTACAATAATATTGAACGGATAAACGTGTTGAAATGCATTTTAAATCTCGTTCCATTAGACAGATTTAGATAAAAAATCGTATATTATATAAAAGTAAATATAACATTTGCGCATAAAAATATTCATTTGAGCTAAAATTGAGAGAGATTAAATGTATTTTCAACTGCAACTACTGCTTTTATACCTGTACAATTTATAAGTGTTGGCAATGGTAGAGCCACTCCTGTCGTCCGGTCACCTGACGACTAGTGCCGACCATGGACACAGGATCACAGTTGCTTTCCTGACTTATATGAAGGAATAAGACGGAGATTTGGTGGGAAAGGGAAGAGGATAAGCCTTTTGATAATTCTATCACCGTAAACACCATGACACGAGCCACTTTACAACGATTTACTCAAATAATCGTAGTTCAGAATGAAAAAGACATGAAAAAATATAATTTGCACAATACTTTGATCCGTATTTAACACTGCATATTGGCAAGTATGACAAACACTTGCACGAATTATTTTTATGCAATAGTGTAATAAAGTAACAATTATTTTATTACGAAAATGCTCTCAATTTTCAAAAGATATTACATATAATGTAATAATATTATAACAAAATATTATAGTGGGTATTAAGCTATACATATCATCACATAGTATAAAACAAAGTCACTTTCCGCTGTCTGTCCTCTTATATGCTTAGATCTTTGAAACTACGCAACGGATTTTTATGTGTTTTTAAAATAGATAAAGAGTGTAAATGGGGTTGTTTTTATCTATTATTGATGTATGTGTATGGCATTCGTGGACTACGAAAAAGCCTTCGACTCCATCGAGACTTGGGCAGTTCTGGATGCATTGCAGCGATGTCGGATTGACTGGCGTTATATCGAGGTGTTGAGATGCTTGTATGACACCGCCACGATGACTGTCCAGATACAGGACCAGGTGACGAACTCCATTGAGCTAAATCGAGGTGTAAGACAGGGAGATGTCATATCTCCCAAACTCTTCACCAACGCTCTGGAGGACGTCTTCAAGACACTGGATTGGACTGGACAGGGTATCAACGTGAATGGTGAGTACATCTCGCATCTTCGGTTCGCCGACGACATAGTTGTAATGGCAGAGTCGCTGGAACAGTTAAGCGGAATGCTGCGCAGCCTAGACGAATCCTCTCGACGTGTCGGTCTGGGCATGAACTTGGACAAGACCAAGGTCATGTTCAACGAACATGTCGTGCCCGGATCGATAAATGTCGATGGGTCAATTCTCGAAGTCGTAAACAAATACGTCTACCTAGGCCAAACTATCCAGTTAGGTAGACGAAACTTCGAGAAGGAAGCCGACAGGAGGATTCAGCTGGGTTGGGCCGCATTCGGCAAACTGCGTCGAGTTTTCGGCTCGCCTATACCGCAATGCCTGAAGACCAAAGTCTTTGACCAGTGCGTCCTACCAGTAATGACCTACGGTGCCGAAACGTGGACACTTACGGTGGGGCTAGTCCACAAATTTAAAGTCGCTCAGCGAGCTATGGAGCGAGCTATGCTCGGAGTATCTCTGAAAGATAGACTCAGGAATGAGTATATCCGACAGAGAACCGGAGTAACCGACATAGCTCGTAGAATAAGCTCGCTGAAGTGGCAATGGGCTGGTCACATCTGTCGAAGGACCGATGGTAGATGGAGCAAGAAGGTCATTGAGTGGAGACCGCGACTTGGTAAGCGTAGTGTAGGACGCCCACCAGCCCGATGGTCAGACGACCTCAGAAGGGCTGCTGGAAAAGACTGGATGCGGAAGGCAGAGAATCGGATGTTGTGGCGCACATTGGGAGAGGCCTATGTCCAGCAGTGGACTGCAACAGGCTAATGATGATGATGAATGATGAAGTTTCAGTCATTGATATTATACTCCTTTGCGGTGGAGTAGCGACAAATATGCCTCAATTCGGAGAGTCAATGTTCTAATCTAAATTCAATAAAAGTTTTGAAAATCTATAAGCTAAGCCCCGATAATTTTTAAGCCATAGGGATGAAACAAACTGATGGTAACAAGCACCGGCCATGTTCATCTTGATGTTGATTTTGCGTTTTCGGCCTTTGAGATAAAACGCATGTCAGTTTACCCGATTTTCTGAAAGCAAGTGTTATTTTATACTCGGTATTATTATTATATATTATAGTATTAAAAAACTAGTTCCTGAGTTATCTTCAGAAATAACGTAGTCAAGCGGTTTTCCTAGTTTTTTAATTAAAAAAAAAACTCTGACATATGAGATAATAGTACTAGTGCACAAAAATGAATATTTATATTGGTTCCCATCCAATTAGCATTCGTTGAATTATTTATGTGGTTCAACATAGAATACAAATTGTTGAGACGGGATCTCTCTGTGTGCAATACACGCTCTTGTTTATCTAAATTAATTTATACATGCAAACAAAAGCATTGGAAAAAATTAAGTTTAGTTTTCCCATTTTTTTTAGTAACTTGATTGTACTGCATTGCATTTTATTTCTAGTAGATAACATATGATATTTCAGCGGAAAGGACTAATGGAATTGAGGATATTATTCCAAATAATTATCAAAAATAAGCTTCTAGCAAACCTGTATGCTTAAAAGTTTTATGTCAACAACAGTGGTAAAGCCACACAAACAGAGGCATACAAACACACAGACAGATCGACAGATAAAATATGAAAACTTTTATTTCGGATTTAAAAGTAAGATCTACTTTAAATAGGAATGTTTCAGTAAAATCAAAAATCTCCGAAACTATTCAACAGATTTGCATTTTAATTTTCCTTAACATAAATCATAAGCTTTGTTTGAAGCCGCACGGTTCTCTGCATGAATAGGCCGGCTCGGCCAATGAAATACCACGACCGCTCAGAACATCGTCGTAAAGTGGCTAATGCCGCATTTCGCTTGATGAGAGAGGTCCTACCTCTTCTCCTGTTCTCTTCATATCCCACTTCTGATTCCTTGCATATGTCATTGTATGGGCTGGCAACGTAACTGTAACACTATATGTGTTGCCGGTGTATGGGTGGCGATAGTTGCTTAACATCAGTTGACCCGCTTGCTCGTTTGCCCTCCTAATCCATAAAAAAGGGTCATGCAATTTATGTTTCTTATGTAAATTGTCATTTTGCAAAACATATGTTTGACCTCATGTATTATCATTCTCTAATACTTCAATGTCCAGTTCACAGTTGACAGTATTACATCTCGTATTCACTTCTCTCTCTTTCTCACACTCAATTTGTTATTTGAATATATGTTACTTAAGCATGTTAGGTATTCAACATGCATCGCTACATGCATCAGACAGAGCTATGAAATATCTTGCACATTTTTCGAATAGTAACAAGATGTTTGCATTTTAAAATGCATGCATGCACTAAATATGTATATACTGTATGGCTTTGATACCGTTGGTTTACTAAAAAGATAGAAGTGGCTTTAGAACACCAAAATGGAAAAAATAAATCAGTGTATATTAACGTACATGTTAACAGATTGCAGATCAGATTCATATTTTAACAGTGGTGGAGCCACCGCAGTAAATACCTCGACCTGTTAGAATATCGACTTCAAATAGCTTATGCCACGTTTTGCTGGTTGAGAAAGATATCTAGAGGCCTAACCCATTCCCCCCACCCCTTCTCAGCCCACTTCCAACCCCCCCCCCCCCCCCCATATCGCATTGTAAGGGATAGCACCTCAAATGTAACTTTATCTGCTTTCAGGTATCCATGGGTGGCGTCTGTTGCTCACCACCAGGTGACACTCCTGGTCGTTTGGCCCTTACACCTACAAGATCAATAAATTAATCTCGTAATTCATTTCGTAGATCATCGTAGCATAAGCGCGTAGACGTGGAATTTAGGTATGTTTCGTAGCTCAAAACAACAACTCAATTTCACAGATTGATACCGTACATAAATCCTTATTTAATTTTGATTTTGACGGTCTATATATCTATTACGTATAAATAATATATTGTATCTGTTTGTAATATTGAAATAATAGTTTTTCCTTACATGCATATGAATATAAGGTGAATACACCAAAATATATTTAATATTTTTTTTTGTCTTTCTGTCTGTTTTTTACGTCGTATCTTTGAAATGGATGGACTAATTTTGACTGGATTTTTATTGGCATGTATCTGATGTAACAAGGATTAACTTCGGCTACTTTTATTTTAGAAAAAGTATTTCTTATTTCAAGCGCAAAACTAAATTCGCCGAACCAGTTGGTCGGAAATGAATTTTGGAATTAGTCAAAAATAGGTTCTGGAAATATTTTTTTACTGTTATTAGTGTGTCCTAGAAATCTATTGGAATCTTTTATTTCTCTTCTACTTAAAGTTATCTCTCTACTTGTTTATGATAATGTGGAGTGTAAAAATATTCATTTAACTATACTTTAACGGGAGATATTATTCCACAAACGACCAATTTGCCGCCTCTTGGCAAATATAATTGGCGAGCGTAGGCGTAGAATGGCTCTTTTTTAGGTAGCACTGTTGTAATTTGGAAGATTAAATGGCAAAAATCGGCAATAATATTATTATTATGAGTTTTAATCATAATTTTAATGAGCGGAAAGGAAATACCAATTATAAGATGTAAATTTTAGTACATTAGGTCATTACGGACTAGTTTTTGCTGGTTGTAATCCTTATATAGTTACTATATAAGGATTACAACTGGCAAAAACTAGTCCTTCTGATAATTATTTTAGTTTCAAAAAATATCAATCAAAAACCAAGACATTAGATTTTTACTTTTTTATGGATTGGGGGCCTAACGAGCAGGCATGTCACACGATAGCAAGCAACAAACGCCGCCTATGGACACCTGAATACAGATACTGTTACAATTACATTGTTGGCCCATACAATGACATATTATGGAAGGAGTCGGAATTGGGATGGCAAGTGAAGAGGAGATGAGGTAGGGCCCAGACACCTTTTTCACCGAGTGAAAGACGGCATGAGCCACTTTACGGCGATATTCTGAGAAGTCGTGGTATTTCATCGGTCGAGCCGACCTATTCATGCAGCGAACTGTGTGGCTTCATACAAAGATTATTATTTATGTTAAGAAACATAAGCAAATATTATTATGTTCAGTAATTTCAGAAAGTTTAGAATTTACTGAATTATTCCTATTGTTAAGTAATGCTTTTAAAGCCCAAATATAAGTTTATATATTTTATCTGTCGATCTGTCTGTATTCTTGTATTTTCAGTACACGAATACATACACAACAAACTCTCAAAATACTACGAACAGTTTCAAAAGTAATGAACTTCAACCTCTCAAATAACATTTACGATGGATGAAAAGTAGCGTCCCGAAATTTCGGAGTCATTTATTTTAATCTTAAAACTTAGATTAACGAAAAGATTAATAGTAATCTTTACTCGGCAATAAATTTAAATTAATCCAAGCCTTCCCTATTGCGTATATAAGTTTACAGACAATATTTCATTACCGACTCTACTGAGCCGTGCCGTTTTTAATTAATGAACTCTCGACGCTTTCAGTATTAATAAAATATAAAAATAATAACATATAATTTGTCGAAGTATATCAAATTCCTTACGTGGTATATGTTAACGTTTATAATTTTGTCTTTACAAAATAAAATAAAAGTTATTACAAAATAAAAAAGTGAAAGTGTGTGTGTCCGCTCCGACGCACGACTGGAGTTTACTCCTCAAGAACGATTATAAAATAAAATAATAAATATTTACTGTCTAATATGAACTAATATATTACAAATATGAACACATTTCTTCGTAATAGAGAATGGCGTATCGCTATAAAGAGTGTTTCTATAAAGAGCTCAGGTCATTGTATGGAGTGCCGACTCTTATTTATATGCTCTGTGACTATAGCGCATAACGCATTTCGTGTGACATGCTATACTCTCTAGTACGATTTTGGTCCCCATAATTTTCATACCCCGGGCCTATATATGTAAATCGATTCTTAAGGAGTAAACTCCAATAATAAATATTTACTGTCTACAAATATGAACACATTTCTTCGTAATAGAGAATGGCGTATCGCTATAAAGAGTGTTTCTATAAAGAGCTCAGGACATTGTATGGAGTGCCGACTCTTATTTATATGCTCTGTGACTATAGCGCATAACGCATTTCGTGTGACATGCTATACTCTCTAGTACGATTTTGGTCCCCATAATTTTCATACCCCGGGCCTATATATGTAAATCGATTCTTAAGGAGTAAACTCCAAAAAATAAAAGGTCTTTTTGTAATATTAAAAATATGCATATAAGTACTTTCCGCCTGTATTTTCCTTTAGTTCAGAGCTAATGTCTATAGGGTTGGATTTTGTCGGGACTTTCGCTTGAGTTGATATTTATTCGCTTTTTCACACAGGAATAGTTTCAGGCACTTTTCATAATCTGCAATTACTAGTTTTTATCTTAAATCTAATAATTTTCTTTCTTTCTAATAACTTATCTTAAGAAAAATGTTCCAGTCAATTAGTCCGCGTCCCGTCAATAAATCTCCGCTATCCGAAGATATATAGGAAGACAACATTGCATTCAGCGATAAAAGGATAATCTGCCTGCGCCTTTATCTAATAATGCACTGGATTTAGAAAATTGAGTTTATTATTAAACTACCTGATCCGGCGAACTTTGTTCCGCATCAAAAGTAATAAATGAGTAAATTTTGTATATTATGAAGTTCAATTTGTGCTATTTATCGGCTTTAACCGCTGTCCCGCTATGTTAATACTGCAATATCTTCGAAAATATTCGTTTAAATTGAATGCTGTAAAGGGCCAGGATCATCTATATTCCATGCATAATCTATTTAAGGTACTTTATTGGATGAAAATTAATGCCATAAGGTTTAAAATAGCTTCATAAATAAGCGAAGTGTGAAAAGTAAAAATGGTCATTGTGGGTTAAAATATCCCTAAGAGATGACATATGCCCTCGCGGACTTTTCTGAACACCTTCTGAAGGTGTTTAATAATGTAGAACATTGTTTTGCTTCATAATCCGTATAAGCATATAAGAGGACAGACAGCGGGAAATGACTTTGTTTTATACTATGTAATGATAATGATACAGTATAGTATATTTATTAACAGTGGTAGAGTTCTGCAGTTAGCTGCATGAATGAGCCAACTAAATCCACTGGGGTGTTCCTTCTCACCACATGAGATGGGAGAGGGATATCCAGATGTTCGACCCCTTTTCCCCTTCCTTTCCCCTTCTACTCCCTTAAAAGACGGCAACTCACCATGGTGTTCATGGGCAATGAGTAGTTGCTTACTATCAGGTGACACACTTGCTCGTTTGCCCTCTTATCCCATAAAAACTGACGCAAACAGACATTAACTTTATATAAAGAACAAAAGATTTTAAATAACGAGTTGGCATTACACACATTAAAAAAAAGTTAGATCGCACATTAAGCCGTATGAAAAAAAAAAGGGAAATTTCCTCAGAAACTTGTTACACGGAATCTAATAAAACAACGTGGAAAATTTCGATGTTTTGTTGTGTAGAACAAGTTGTTTAGTGTACAAAATCCAATTCTTTCTATGGTCGGTTGGCACGAAAGATTCGTGGAACAGAATAAACTTCTGTACTGGGAATAGACTTAGTAATATTAACCAAGTTTTCAGTATTGGGGATACTACTTTGAAGTTATGCCACTTATATTTTAGTGGACAATATAGATAAGTTTTTAGAGAAAGTAGATAAGTTTTTTATTATTGGAGGAAATCGGTATTATATTACAAGTAATGTTAACAACTGCATAAGAATACTAGCGTTCATACAATTTTTCTTACGAAAAAATTTGGCCATGATTTTAAGCCAATACGCTGATAGGGCTCTTAAAGATCCTCAATTAACCACGTGAAGTTTATGTAATTTTCACATAAAATACACTGTTGCTATTTTATTTAGCCCCAAATGAACGGATAGATACCAGAAAAATATAAATCAAACTAGGATAATATATCCACTAACCGGGCCGGCTCGACCGGTTAAATACCACGACCTCTCAGAAGACCGACGTAAAGTGGCTCATGCCGCGTTTCGTTCGGTGAGAGAGGTACCCGGAGGCCCACCCCCCTTCCCCATCCTTTCCTATCCCCTATCCCTTAAAGGTTGGCAACGCAACAGTATCACTATATGTGTTGCTGGTGTCCATGGGCGGCGTTGGTTGCTTACCATCAGGTGACACGCCTGCTCGTTTCCTCTCCTAACCCATAAAAAAAAACTAAACTGTTTTCGCTTCGCTTCGAGTAATCAATTTTTAAAATCTCAGCTAATTTCTTATTAAATCAATAATCTATACAATACACTTTGTCTACATAGCTATCAATAATATGGAAAATAAATAAAATTAACTCGGATATGAATACAGACCTTAACAAAATACAACCTTTTTGCTCTCCTTACAACGTTAATATAGATTATCTCAACAACTCTCTTTCTCTCTCTCTCTTCTATCTTCCGCTTTTGTATCTAATGGACACGTAATTATAAATGTTGCCTTGTAAGCAAACCTTTCCTTTCTTTACGTAAATGAAGTATTCAAGAGTAATAATAATGTGAAGGGTCTTAATCTTCTCGCTGATATTAAGTGAGGATAATCGCCTCTTAGAACCTTCAGGCTTCAGGATAAATATGTTTACATTCTTTCAGAACAGGAAGTTATGGGAAGGTACAATATTAATAATTGGTTTAGTATTATTTAAAAATATTTTATGACAATTATTTATCATATATAACATAACAACATAATTTCACGCCTTTTACTACCCAAAGGTGTAGGTAGCGACTGTTGAGCCTCGACTCGCGGTTATGTTTACGTCCCAAATGGAATAGGTGACAAACCCAGTGCCATACACCGGCCACAACGTTTGTCATTCATCGATATTTATCACTCATACCTTACGAAATATTTATAATGGAATAGAAGTGATGAGTAGATATTTTAGAACTTTAGATTTTATTTTTATTTTTCGTAATCTATCACTGATTGTCGATGAAAATATGTTATCCGGTTCTGTTATTCCGTAAATGAAAAACTCATTCTGTTGTTTTCCAACAAAAAATGACCCTGAGTTTCGAGATCGATTTTTTTAGTAAATAAGTAAGTAAGCAACTTCTGGATAATACTAGCTGAATAAATTATTTTTGTATATTCAATTAAGCTTCCAATTATTTTTTTATGAGATAGGTGGGCAAAAATGATGGTAAGTGACCAGCGCCGCCTATGGACACCTGCAACACATATAGTGTTACGGTTGCGTTGCCGACCTATAAGGGAGTAGGACAGGAAAGGATTGGGAAGGGGGTGGGCCTCCGGGTGGGCCTCTCTCATAGAAAGAAACGCGGCATGCATGCAATTTACGTCGAACTTCAAGGAGGTGGTGTTATTTCACCGGTCTGCTTGGCTCTACCACTGTTAATTTAACTTATTCCTTGAATGACATTAAAACAAACTTTAGGATTATATCGCGTTTATTTATTAATTTCCCGACGTTTCGAACTCTTTACAGACATCATTTTCACGAGTGATGAACAAAAAGATGGTATCTGTTCAAAAGCTATTTTCATTGATACAGAGAGCACCTACTTTTTGGAAATAAAAATCAAAAAGTTCATGTTAAAAATATGATTTTTACTATTGGTAACCCACATGAGACCATGAAACAAAAATTAAATAATTAACAAGATGTATTTACTAAAGAAAAAGTTTGGTTTGTACAGATCCTTTGTTGTATGATTTAATAGGTAACAGTTGTTATTTTTAATTATTAGCTAATTATCTTATTTCTTTTAAGTTAGTTGAGATCAGAGTATATGTATAACTATTATGAAATATTTATTGATTTTAAATTTAAAGGTAAGTATTTGTTAAAAAATTTACCACTGGGTCGCAAACGCGGCCAGTCCTGAGAAAGACCCAGCAAGAAAACTCAGCGGCTGTTCTTCAAAACTGATTATTATTTCATTTTGGACGGGCTATTGATAGTACTATTATTTGTGAAATTGAGAAAAGGAACTTGGTTACCAAGTTAATAAAAATATTGCTATTGTATGCTGTACTGTTCAAAATTCTACATTATTTTGTTTCTACATTAGTTTGGTTTGGTTGGTAGTTTGGTTGAAAATGATCTCTGTAAAGAGTTCGAAACGTCGGGAAATTAATAAATAAACGCGATATAATCCTAAAGTTTGTTTTAATGTCATGAACGTGATTCGCGAAAATCTTAGAGATAAATATTATTCCTTGAAGCTTATTATAAAATTCTTATGAATTTATAGCTGAGTAAATGAACTGAAATCAAAAATTAAATGAATATTTCGCTTTATATACCCCATTGGAAGAAAAAACACCGGTTATCATAAATATAAACTTTAAAAAAGAATATCGGACTCTACAGTGGAATTATTCTATACAAACGACTCATTTAGCTGCTATTTGGCAAATATAATTGGCCAGTGGTGCTAAGAATGGTTGCTTTTTTGCAGCATCCTGTATAATTTACAAGGTTCATTTGTAAAATTGCCAATAAGATTAGGAGAATGTACAAAAAAAAAATTGCGTGGAGTCCCGCCGCGCTATAGAAGTGAATCTTTGTAACATGCATTCACAATAGCTTTATTTTTCTTTATTTTTAGTTAGTAATTAACAATATACATTTATAATATACTGCTAATGTGAGTAAGGGTACTACTGACTGTGGAATCGAGATTGGCGGGTTCGATCCCTACCCAAGTATAAATATTTATCTGGGTCTAGGTAGAATCTGGCTGGAGGTGGCGCCTCACAAAAGTGAGGCTCTGTGGTTCCACCGCCTCACTCGACGCTAGGAACCACCAGCCGCGCGGATCCAGGTGGGTGATACGGCTGTCCCGGTGGCGAGGTACTTGAAGTACCTCGGCCTCACCCTGAACAGCCTCTGGAGCTTCGAGGAGTACTTCGTGAGAATGGTCCCCCGAGTGGGATGGGTGGCAGACGCGCTACACCGCCTCCCCCGAGATTCGCCGCCTCTACGGTGGTGTAGCGCGATCCGTGGCCCTGTAGGACGGGCCACAGGGCCCTGCAGTGGCTGTTACGCCTCGACTCGCTGTTTTGTTTACGTCCCGACCGGAATAGGAGGCGCACCTATTGCCCTACATACGGTGCAAAGTTTTCAGTCATCGGTATTTATTACACTCGGCTTTCAAACATAATTTCGAAAAGTCATTTGTGTTAGCCAGGATACGAATCCACAACTTTTTGATTTAGGAGGGGGGTGCTCGACCACTGGACCGCCCAGACTACCGAGATGACTACTATCTACTTCAAAATTGATTTCTAATATTCACCCGAACATACATATGTCGGCGCAGGACGCCATCTAGTGGTATATGATGTCAACTATATATAATAATAATAACCCTATAAAACTTTATTAGGTAAACTGATTTATTATGATTACATGTCAATATATTATTTATGTCAATATATTACTGAAATATATTATTTAGTTAAGTAAAATGCGCGAAATTTATAATTAAGTGATTTAACAATTCATTATGTTTCGTAACTGTTTTGGTGATATTTCCTTTTATTCTTTAAATCAATACTGATGCTGCATGAATATTCATAACAATAATTTTCATAATTAATATCTTAATACTAGATAATATCGACTCGTTCTATGTAATAATTGTAAAATAAGAGAACTTAATTTTAAAACATCCTAGTAGCGCCGTCCGCCGAAAGATAGTGAATTTTGATTGTTAAAATAAGTAATTTATACATATACAAACTATTCCGTACTAAAACTGGTGTTATAATTATCTAGAATTGTTATTTTCAATTTTAGCCTGTTTTTCAAGTATTATTCTCGAGTAGATTCATTTGTTGTGTAAAAAGATGTTGTTAACTGAGTTTATCATTTTGGTAATATCAATTATGACCAGCTAGTACCACCATCCGCTACTAGATATCTGTACGGGTAGGTGTAAAAAGTCGCTATACCTTTTCGTCCTTGGTTTATATGGATCTTGGCTTTTATCTTACTATTATGTAATATTAATAGTAGCCGCAAGGGGGCGTTAAAAGCGTTAAACACTCGTGCACGAGACATTAGAAGTTCCACTTCAATATGCTACATTTATGTTCAGTTTAAATTATGGGTTCTTTTGCATAGATCCAAATAATAGTTAGCTACGTTACAACAATTTTTGCATCACAAATGTTGATAACTTTTTTCTTTCAACTGTGACAATAAATGTCTATTTGATAACTCTACAGAATTTTATAGTGGTGGTACTATTGCGACATAGTTGAATTACAAGGATGACTCAACCATTCAAATACCAAGACCTCTAAAAAAATCAACATATATTGGCACATGAGACGCGTTGATTTGGTGAGAGATGCATCCGGAAGATCCAATAACACTACAATATTCCTTCCCTTTCCACTTTAACAATAACTATCTTGGCATTGCTCACGAATTAGCTCGCTCGTGCGTTTGCCTAAATTCCTATTTAAATAGTACAGCTTGATTTCATAAAAAGTAATTTAATTCCATCGAACAATTCGTTTGCATCTTCATATTTTACCCGTATTAGCTAATAGAAATCAAATATTAATATAATTCATTCTTTTCTCTCCTACCGACCGCCCAACCCCTTTACTATCCCACAAACGAATACGTTCCCAAGGAGGATTGTTGTCAAGCAGGCGGCCGATCATGAAATCACAGTCCAATCTATTGACAACATGGATAGTTTGAGAGGATTCAGTTAATATAAAATACGCATTATAATAGCAGAGTCGCCGGCACAGTTAAACGGAATGCTGCGCAGTCTAGACGAGTCCTCCCAGCGTGTCGGTTTGGGCATGAACTTGGACAAGGCCAATAAACATTTCGTGCCCAGACCAATAAGCGTCGAAGGGTCAGTTCTCGATGTCGTAAACAAATACGTCTACCTAGGCCAAATTATCCAGTTAGGTAGACGAAACTTCGAGCTATGCCAGAGAACTGAGGTAACCGACATAGCTCGTGGAATAAGCTCGCTGAAGTGGCAATGGGCTGGTCATAAGTGCCGAAGGACTGACGGTAGATGGAGTAAGAAGGTCATAGAGTGGAGAAACATAGCGTAGGACGCCCACCAGCCCGATGGTCAGACGACCTCAGAAAGGCTGCTGGAAAAGACTGGATGCGGCAGAGAATCGGATGTTGTGGCGCACATTGGGAGAGGCCTATGTCCAGTAGTGGACTGCAAGAGGCTGATGATGATGATGACGCATTATAATATATTTTTGTACAAATATATTGTGTTCTACAAATATTTTCGTCATATCCTATACAAAATAAAGAAAATCTTTCTCTCTTACTGTCTAAGTAACATAATTTTCATTTCGCCGAAAAAACCTTTTCATAGTAAATCATTCGGTGTGAAAGTATATGAGTATAACGTCTAGTATATTGAAGCCTGTGAGATTAAACCGACGTTATTAAACCTTACTAGCGAACACGGCCCGCTCTGACACATTTTATTTAGGGTGAACTATCGAGTTGTCGGTCATTTCAATAATTATCACTAGGAAATACATCGATTAGTTTCATTCAGAACATATTTTTTTGCCTTTCAGTGTCAGAAGTGTCAGGTCAGTGTTATTGGTTACTATTTTTTTTTTGAAATGAGGTGCGTATCAGGATTGAGTGCTGTGGACATACAAAATAACTCTTTCTAACAGGTAAGATATACACTGTACGTGGTTTTTAAGTGAAAGATCAAATGGTCAAACTCTGATTTATTTATATTTAATATTCTAATCAAACTGATCCGTTTATAACATTTGAATTTTAACACTATCCTACTTTCATTTAGCAACATTGGCCTGTTCTAAAAAATATTATGACCAAATTATTTCTTTATTTAATAAAATAATATTTAATACTTAACTATGTCAAAATTAATACTCTTTTATATCGTGTATAAAACTATCTAACTTTCCAAACATTATATCTGAACTGAGATGTGGGCAAAATAAGTACAAAAAATATTATAATAAGTAGCCTCCATGTTTACTATTATTACTATGAATACAAATATGTTTCCACAAACAGGATCCATATTATTCCATATAAAGTGAAATTATTATTCCCAGATTTTTCCTTGCTATAGTTTCAATACCAACGATTGGGTAGTCTCCCCTACCAACTATGAATATATATCTGGAATATTATTTTCGAACAATTATATACCTTAATTCTAAGACAGAGAAATCACTTTCGAATGGTTTTAAATCTTATTTACTGTCGATATTCGCGTGTGCAATAACGTATCATTTTTTTCTATTTAACTCTTTTCTTACTTACGGTTTTTTTTATTAACATTAGCGAAGTAATGTGATACTACTAAAATATTCTCTTGAGTTTAAATGATTCCTTTATTATTCGTAAAGCTACTTTTAGGGTTCCATGTCTCAAATTAACAAAACAGGGTACCGTTATAAGATTACACGTGTGTCGGGTCCAACCGTCTGTCACAGTCAATTTAGTACGAAACCAGATACTGGACCAAATTAGTTGAAATTGTAACACATTATTCCTTACATGGACGTGAAACATTTATAAAGGTATTTTGAACATGAGAGATATTTGTAACTTCACTCCAAGTCTCTTGCGGGGTTGACAGAAAAAACAGAGCGCCATATGGTACGATTTTTATACGAGTTTACGCTTATCGGTTTTTATGGGTCCTGACATTACCTTCCTCGAGGACTGGTTCTGTTTCTCAAGTGGAAAGAAATGGGCCTTTGAATACCACTCTCAAAGAACTAAACGCGGCATGAGCCCCTTTACGTTGATATCTTGAGAGGTCGTGGCATTTGACCGGTCGAGCTCGCCCATTCATGTAGGGAACTATTCCATAAGTCATCGCTGGCAACACATACAGGTGAAGTACCTTGGTTTTAAGACACAGCGGTATTTTGGACGATGAGGTATCCTTAATCTTCCTCAACGCTTCTCAGCCGATTTATAGTTTTTATACAGTAAAAAATAAGTTGATATCTGAACTTGTATTCTCTGTATTATAAAAATTTGCAGTATTATAATGTTTGAAGCTTTAATAAAAATCCTCTGTCCAGTGTAATAACGAATTTCATTCATATTCAGAATAACACCTTGAACATAACATAACTTAACGCCTTTGTTACCCGAAGGTGTAGGCAGCGGCTGTTAAACCTCGTCTCGTCGTTATACGTCCCAAATAGAATAGGTGGCACAAAGTTTTCATTCATTGATAATTATGACACATAAATTCCGAAACCAATCTCAAAAATTAATTGGTGTGAGCCAATGTCAGAATTCGAACCTGTGACTTCCGGATTCAGAAACGAGGTGCTCGACCACTGGATCACCGACCTTTAATAGATATATTCTAACTATATAGTTAAAGACGAATTTTCTAGAAATATTTACATAAGAAAACACTCGACTGACACATAAGAAGACAAAAGTTGTAAAACTTCTTAAGAAGTTATTGGTTGTTCATTTTTTTCTTACATATATATTCTTACATTAGATTCTTGGCTACGAGAGTGGCTCTCTTCAAACTTCTTCTTTTTCCGTTCACTTGCAAAACTAAAATAATATATGCTTAGGGTCCACTCAATAAGTACAAACTATTTGACATCCCCCGGACCGTAAGCAAATAGTTTTAGAACTTTCGGTCAAATTTACTTTGTCCAAAGTTAACTGTGCCGTGAATTGTGAAGGGTACTGGGGTACTATTGAAATTTGAACGCTTCTGGTTAATGGATCAAACAGATACCTTCAATATAAGTACTATACAGTTCGCCAACATTTTAAGTATTAATAGCTTTATTGCAGTTCAATAGTAATTTTCAGTAATACTCAGAGGTTGCCAACATTTTCATCAATCAAATGACAATCGAAATTAAATAACAGTGGTAAAGCCATTCAGCTCTCTGCAAGCATTGATCGGCTCGACTTTTTGATAGGTTATTGGTATTTGCCTAGTGAGCCAGCCCATTCAAGCAGAGTTATGAGCACACAGATAGGTCTGCCTGTGATATAAAAATAAATTACAAGTAAAAAAACCCTTTTTAAAAAGCTCTTATGGTAACGCTCTAAATAGAAGAAAGTAAATTGTTCCTTAAAAATGTCAACTGTCAACTTATAGCCTCATTATGTACCATTTATATAATAATAAAATTCTGATAACCATGTATACACATATATACAATTTATACATACATAATATTATATGTATATGTGTACAAATATATGTATGATATATATAGCCAATAATAGTCTCGCTGGTACAGTAGTCGAGCACCCCGCTTCTAAATCTAAATGACTTTTTGAAATTTATGTGTGATAAATATCGATGACTGAAAACTTTGTACCCGATATGGCAATAAGATTCGCCATCTAAGCTTAACAGCTGCTTCCTACACCTTCGGGTAAGAAGACGTGTAGGTATGTTGTTGTATTAGCCGATTGAGCCAGCCTAATCAAGCAGAGTTGTAAGCATAGAGATAGTTCTGTAAGTGATCCAAAAATATAACGCCTAATTTTAGGGGAAGAATATACGAGTGAAGTGGAAATTAATTTTGCGCGAACGAAGTAACGCTCAACAGCCAGTCTATCTATTAAACCTTACGTAAGTTATTTCCGGCTAAGAAAATGTAACATCACATAAATAATGTCTGTTTTCACCAATAAACATCCAAATCTGTGTCAGTAGGCATGACTCTCATTCCACCTAAGTCTCTCTACGCTAAGATAATACTTATCACGCGAATTTCAACTCAAACACAATCGGTATAAAGTATATATTTATCTTAACAAATATTTTTAGTAAACATAACACGATCGTATAATAACAATTAGGAATGAGATGAGATTTTCACAGTTATAAATGGCTTCCAACAATAATGATTACGTTCGGATGGATTCGAATCTTTTGTGGTGTTTTATTGCTCGGCTCCATTAGAATTGTTCAATTCTAAATAATTGTATAATATATCGAAGAAGACAACTAACGCCATCTCTTTACAACATTTACACGTTTAATTATGTGATTAAAACGCAACTCAAGAATCCCGTCTTTAAGCCAAGCATCGTGATTCTGAATTGAGAAGTTGTGGGATCGAATACTGCCTAATACAATGACTTTTCAATATATCAACAATCGCTAACAAACCTTTTAGTCGGCTTAATATTACTTAGCAATACTAAACAGAATTCATGACGATTTCTGTTCAACTCATTACGTAAAAAACTATCTGTGTAATTAAATTTTAGTCGGCATACTACTACTAAGTTTTTTTATTGTTTACAAATTTCGTGACATCCGACACCCACACCACAACTTGAGCAGCTGACGGTCGGATCACTAATCAATGATCTGGTGCATCAGCCGGCAACCTTGACTTTTCCATTTGCAACGCTACCTCCCAGATTAAGAATTACAATAATACATACATACATAACTTCACGCCAAATGCTGCAAGTAGGCAGAGAGAACAGAGCGCCATAAGGCACGATTCTTACACGCCTCACTCACTTAGTTGACTTTCATAACTCAGGCACGCGCGTCGATTTTTAAGGCTCCTAACATCATATAAATACCATATTATTATTTTATTTATTTGGAATTCTATTTATTTATAACATAACATAACTTAACTAACGCCTTTTTTCTACCCGAAGGTGAAGGCAGCGGCTGTTAAGCCTCGACTCGCCCGAATCGTTATATTAGTAAATACCAAATGGGATAGGTGGCCAACCTATTGCCATACACGGGGCACAAAGTTGTAGAGTCATCGATATTTATAACACATAGTTTCCGATAATTATAATTTCGAGAAATCGTCATCAGAAGCCAGTTAAGCCAGCCACTAAGATTTTTGTTACCGTATCATTACATAGTATAAAACAAAGTCACTTTCCGCTGTCTGTCCCCTTATATGCGTATATCTTTAAAACTACCCAACGGGTTTTGATGCGGTTTTCTTAATAGTTAGAGAGTGTCAACGGGGTGGTTTTGATCTATAATTCATATATGATGTTGCAAAGAAAAAATGATAATTTTCGAGATTTAGCACTTTAATTGCAAACGCTGCCTGAACCCTAAGTGATAGATCAAAACAATGTTCTACATTGTTCAACACCTTCAGAAGGTCTATAAAAAAGTCCGCGAGGGCATATGTCTATCTCTTAGCGATAACCCACAATGACCATTTTTATGTTTTTACTTTTTACGAGAAATAATGGCTTATTTACGAAGCGATTTTAAACATTACAGCATTAATTTTCATCCAATTAAGTGTCTTAAATAGATTATGCATGTAATATAGATTATCCTAACTCTTTACAGCATGCAATTTACACAAATATTTTCGAAGATATTGCAGTATTAACATAGTGGGACAGCAGTTAAAGCCGATAAATAGCACAAATTGAACCTCATAACATCCAAAATTTACCCATTTATTACTTTTGATGCGGAACAAAGTTCGCCGGGTTAGCTAGTTATTAATAAAATAAAATTATACTCTTTAAAATTTATATTTAATGTACACAAAACTATACTATATTATATATTATGTGTGCTTACAATTGAATCAACTGTTCCAGATTTCCCCGGTGGGTTTAATACTGACCGCGCGTTGGTTTGCTAACCGAAATTGAAAAAAAAAAGAATTATTTGTTAGTGTATACTTGTTTTACTGTGTCTAAGGGAATAATGTTACATGTTTGATTTCCTGTCTTTTGTTTTTTTTTTTATTTTTACTACCAACGGGAATTACGCAATCGCTATTGGATCGCTGAATGTTTTATAATATCTCCGATTTACCGTCGCCGTTAGAGCTAAAAAAGCTAGCTGTACACTTGGTCGTAAGTGTTTTTTTTAGCTTTAGTGATAACAAATCTAGATTAATTTGTTCCCGGTTTCTTACCGAAAAGGTCATATTTGTTTACGATAAATTTACAATCCAAGAAAAACTATTTTTTTCACCATTAGAATGATGTTATATTCAGCATAAATTACACTGTCTTTGTATCTGAAAAAATAACAAATGACTCGAGAAGTATGTAATTCAAATTATTTAATACGATGTAGTTTATTTTGAAAACATATTCGAAAACAAATGAAATTATAAAAGCCACACATATCGCAACAGTTAAGCTAACTTAGTTTTGAATATTACCTCCAGTAAAGTACATATATATGTATACGTTCAAGAACCACTTTGTTTTCAATTTTTCCATGTTATTATAATAAAAGCGACTGGAATATTCCAGAATGCTGGTTTGGCAGAAGAACGAAAACATCAACGTTACTTTGGCATGAAGCCAAACAGTGTAAATGTGGATAAAGTGATTCCATCCCCGAAAACACTGAGCAACTTAAACTTATAGTGGCAAAGTGACATTAGCAGCGATCCCTACAGAGGCTGTGGAGCTGGAAAAAAATGTGTGAAAATTGTCAAAAGTTAGATTAAATAAGTTCGCTGCACGACGTACACTACTAAATTCACACATTCACAATTCTCCTTGTGTTACCTATTTGTTTTATTTTCTCTTTTTTTGGTTATGACGTTGTATTCCAAAAAGTTTGAAAGTAACTAGCCAGTTTTATATTTTAAACTGGTTTTTTTAGTAGTTACTAGGCGTGAGCGTTATTTATCGTAAGCGGTTTCAGTAACCTATTACGCGGCTTATAACCGTATACGTAGTTTCGTAGACACGAATGTAACGCTTATTTTAAATACGCGGTTCCACAGTCCACTCACACAGTACACACAACGGCCGGTGCACGCGTAAGCGCTTACTATGTTATGTAACGCTTATTTTATATACGCGGTTCCACTCACACAGTACACACAACGGCCGGTGCACGCGTAACTCGTAAGCGCTTACTGTGTAACGCTTATTTTAAATACGCGGTTCCACTCACACAGTACACACAACGGCCGATATACGCGTAAGCGCTTACTGTGTAAGCGAATCGTGTAAGTGTTTCGTTCAACCAAGATTATTATTATACTAATATTAGTTATCTTAGACGACTCGCGTAACATTAAAGTATGATAATTGTTACGTTTGTTTTAATTTCTAATGCCCGTGTAAATTTGTAAGCAATTGGAAAGAGAATAAATTCTAAAATGTTAAGTTGCTTTTATTTTATAAATATAAATATAATTTAATACAATAAATTTAATATATATTCAAAGTGTAAATATTTTAACAAAACTGCAAAAATATATGTATTTTTTTATGGGATAGGAGGGCAAACGAGCAGGCGGTAAGCAACCAACGCCATCCATGGACATTAGCAACACATATAGTGTTACTGTTGCGTTGCCAACCTTTAAGGAATAGGGGATAGGGAAGGGGGGTGAGCCTCCGGGTACCTCTCTCACCGAATTAAACGTGGCATGAGCCACTTTACGTCGATCTCCTGAGATGTCTTAGTATTTCGCCGGTCGAGCCGGCCCATTGCAATAAATTTAAATATTGTCAATTGCATTATCATTTCACTTATTTCTTTAAAGGTGTAAAAAAAACTACAAAAAATAAAAAATACCCAATTACTTTTTTGTTGTTGTTAAAAACATTCGCAATATTTCTTATGAATGCGAACATCAAAAAACATGCGAAGGAAATTTAACTAATAAAATTATGTAGGTATTCAAACTAAACGACAATGTATGCACGTTGCAAAACCGTATAAAATACGTTCAATATTGAATATTCGTAAACATAACATCAGTCTGTATAAAGAAATAAGCGGTTACAAAAATAAGCGGTTATGAAACTGCTTACTCATATATACGAAACTGCGTATATCGATTACGCGTAAAAGACGTTACGACCCACGACTAGTAGTTACATACTACGTGAAATTTTTAAATTTAAATTTGGAATACGTACGAGTATGTTTTCTCAATGGGTCTACCTTTATTTCAAAAGACTTTTTTGAAGTAAAACTTCTAAATACTTCTAATGTCTCGTGCAAGAGCGTTTAAGGCTTTTAACGCCCCCTTGCGGCCCTCGCGGGGCAATATATATTAATATTTAGTACTACTTTAGAACATCGAAGTATATATGAAGCTAACTTTTCAATTTGTTAAGCTTGAATTATAATAGTACACAGACATCTAGTGGCAAGTAGAGGTACTAATTGATTTGGAATGTCAATCATATATAAACCCTACGGTAGTGAAACCATAGCGCGATTTAATAAGTTGACGTATGCGAAGCGCGACCTCTATGACCGAAAACGTAAAAACATATTATTAGTAAATAATCGTGACAGTTCGGTACTCTGCTCTATTTGTTTGTTTTTATTAAATATATTCAACTATATACTCAAACTGTAAAGTGTAAATTGGTTTAGGAGTACTTTGTTCTGTAGTAAAGCTTATGAACGTAAAAAAATAGTGCATAACGAGTGACGATGAATTAATTTTACTCTGTGAAAGACAATACGACAAAGAGCTTTTGCTTAAACCAAAATTAGTCGTGATTTGAACAAATATATTACTTGTACTTACGAATATTTTGGTAATTATTAACTTATAAACTGTATTTTTTTTTTTAATTCATCGCATTTAAAATATTGCAAAGCATACCTAAACAACATTAGCTATTTACAGTTTTCTTTATATATTATATAAAACTATGTTATTTATCAAGTAACTTGATGTATAATTTTCATTTAAAATTGTTAAGAGAATTAATTTTCAAGTATAATATATTTCAAGGATAATTTAATGATAAACTGACTTCAATCATCACTCATGGTTTATACTCATGGTTAACTAATCTTATAAAAAGAAACATTTATAAGTTTAGATTATGGGTTTAAATAATAGTCTGTTTCTGGTCCTCGGTGAAATAATTTCTATAATAAGAAATACAAAGATACTGCTATCTACCCATCCAATTTTTACATATACATGAGCCTTGGTTGTTCAAGTGTAATAAATAAATATAGTTAATTCATAACTAGTTTGGCAATTACAAGTTACAAGATCTTAGAAATAAGCGCTGAACCAGAGTTATTTGGAATAAAATAAGTTCAGATTATGGGCATAAATAATAGTCTGTTTAAGGTCCTCGGTCAAATAATCTCTATATTATGAAATAAAAAAATATCAAATATTTTTATATTTGATATATATATATATATATATATATATATATATATATATATATATATATATATATATATATATATATATATATATATTATCTTTAATATAATTTCTTTGAACTTTGAAAATGTATAATGTGTTGAAATGTAAATTATAAAAGGCATGGCACTTCAAATAGATGGTGATTAACAGACATGTCTGTGATGTGTCCGTATGATATATATTCCAAATAGATATTTGGATTAAATATCTATACAGACACCATTATGATAATGTTGATCATTCTATTTTATGTCTGTTAATCACATTCTATTTGAATTGCCATGCCTTTTATAATTTACATTTCAACACATTATACATTTTCAAAGTTCAAAGTGATTATTAGTTTCACTAGTGATGTAATAATACCATTAGGTTACACCACTTACTTACTAGTTAGGAACTTAGTTATCATTTGAACTTAGTTATCATTCCAATTTTTAATAGTACCTATAATATTTTAATATTAATAGTCCGCTGGTCGTGGGATCGATTCCGAGCCAATGATTTCTCTGAATTACTTGATATTAGGTAGGTAACCCATGGTAAAAATTTGAGATTTGGATAATTCTCCACGCGAAAATGATAATAACAATTCAATTCTTAGTTTTTTATGGGATAGGAGGGCAAACGAGTAAGTGGGTCACCTGATGATAAGCAATTTGACACCGCCCATGAACACTGTGGTGCGTTGCGCTCCTTTAAGAGAGTAGGAGGGAAAGGGGCTTGGACCTTTGGATACCTCCCTCACCGAACGAAAAGCGGCACGAGCAACTTTACGTCGATATTCTTATTCGAACCGCATGGATCGAATTTTTCATTTTGCAATGTAGTATGTAGGTATATATTATGAATGTAATAAATATTACTTATTATGTATTACGTAGTTCTTGATCTTACAACTCATTTTTTAAGTTTTTAAACACGAGGAGCCAAGCAGTCCGCTGCATAAATGGGCTGGCTCACCCGGGAAATACCAATAGCTCTCATTCACAGATAGTTTTAATGCTTTTTTGTGTATCAAATAAAAGGGCTTTTCGATAGTATGTTGAAAAATGTGACGTCATCCTAAATCCAATATTGCGGAATAAGTATTTTAATGCATTTTTACAATATGGGTTGAATGGGCTTGAGCTTGGGGGAGTACCTAAATCAAAGAACAATACGACGTTGAATATGGGGTATCTTCTTAAATAGAGGAGTAATTACCAAATTCTACTCAGACCCATATTAAGATTTATACTCAAGTGGGGATTGAATCCGCCAATCTCCGTTCTACATTCGATTTTACCAATGCACCACGAGGCCCGTCGTAATGTAAGTAAGATGTGCTCTTTTTAAATTAAGCGTGTTATAAATGTATGTTTGTTACAAAGTTTTACTTCCATAGCGCGGAGAGACTCCACGCGAATTTTTTTTTTTATAAGTTTTCTTACCGGGTAAAATTTATATACGACATTGGTGTACGCCAAGGAGCTAACTTAGGTCCATCTAAATTCGAATATCATTTTTAAAACATAAAATAACCAACTCTGTTTTACGGTTCAAGTAAAATCAACAATTGCATATTGTTACAAGTTTGGCCTCAACTTTGAGGCCTCAAGAACTTTGAGAACTTTGCCTCAAGTTTCGATTGCAGACTGCATTGCGTCGGCACTGCCTTTAAAAGTATTCAAAGCAATCACAGTAAAGTATAAACTTGAACAGAACTTTTGTTTGCTGTAACCGATCCGTTTAACGAACTTCACGAAACACGAACCTTTGTTGCCATTATGCAAGCATTTGATGCGTTTAATAAAAGGTGATCTGGAATAAAGTTTAAACTTGAATTCAATGATTAATGTTTTATGGTGTATTTTTACTTGAATATGAGGTGAGTATTATTAAGGAATATTGTTTAGTACCATTTTTTTTTTACCTAAATTGTTTATAAGAGGGATGCCAATTTACATTGAAAATGTACAAATTAAATGTGATCAATAAAATATTAATATAATTCAGGACAAAATATTTTATTCTGATTAATCAATTTTATCACTAACTCATTATCAATCTAGCTGACCCAGCCAATTCTGTGTCGCTTCAAAAGCAACAAATAATCAATCTCCTTCAATCTTTTAAAAAATAGTCTAAGTTATTACTTATCACATCAGCTGCGAGTAAAAGTCCCGTCAAAATAGGTCCAACCATGTCAAACATTACCCATAACAAATAGATAGACAAACAGACAAAAATGTCGTATATGAATGTAGAAAAAAGCTGTTGTTTTACTATTACAAACAAACACTTAAATTTAATGAAAATGAATAGATAAGTATAAAGGGTTCTTTGAAAAAGATGATAGCATGCGATGAGGCCGCCTATTGTACTTGCTTAACGTATTCTTCAAATGGTGTACAATAAAGTTCTATTATTGTAATGGGTAAAGTGTTCTAGCATAATGTGATTTCGAACCTTCGAAAACGCAGAAGCGTGGATGACAAGACTTTTGAAAGTGAGGTGTGGATTGAGGCACTTTGTTCTCTCTGCCTACCGCGCAAAAGCTCTTGGCATGAAATTAAGTAAGTAAATACTTTTGGAGTCTTTACGCCTGGGTGAGTAGTTAGCATGATTGGCCGCTGCCTTGTGTGTTTTGCTTTATTTTGCCTACCCTCATTGGAGGATTGATGTGACCGGTCCTTGAATTGAACCGGTCACTTGCCTACTAGTCGTACTCGGAACAGCAGCAATGCTCAACCGGAGTCATCGTCGCGGCGGTAGGACTAAGGACCACGGGATCATTGAGAGACTCTCTCCCGAAGCAGGCACATGAATAACGCAGTAAGTGGTCGGTTTGATTTCTATTCGTCTGGGTGTGGATTCAACTGATTACTTCTCAAAAATATACAGTCCAATTTAATTATTTACCAGCCCTCTAACCACAAAGAGTGCAGTCAAACGTTTTGATCGCACAATCCTAATCTTATACATAAACTTAGCAAAAAATACCAGGTTTCTTATTAACAAACAATTAATTCATTATCATTTAGTTAATGTGTGTATTGACAATTGAACATTACTTAAATTATAATCGGTTCAGTTGAGCGAATATAAACGTGACAAGGGTGCCTTTCAACAGAGAGATGGAGCGAAGTATATCCACGTAGCAAGATACATTTTGATATGCTATACGCTTCATGTCTAAATTGAAAATGATAATAATAATGCTACTTATAAAAGAAACCATAGGTGTAACGATGCCAAACTGACTAAGCAGATATACAATTCAAAATTCGTAAGACGTATCAGTGGATGTGCACCATGATTTTTAAGTTACTTTTTAACAAACAAGCACACAGCTCGCTTTATCAAAAGAAAAATGGTATGCTCGGCTAACGTGTGTTCCCAAACCTTTTGATGGATTTCGATCTTTTCTTTAAGGCATTGATAGATATTAGATTAGAAATCTACAACAGTGGTATAGCTAAGCAGTTCGCTGCACGAATGTGAAATACCACGAACTCTTAGAAGATCAACGTAAAATGGCTCATGCCGCGCTTCGTTCAGTAAAAGAGGTACCCAGAGGTCCTCCCCCTTTCCCTATCCTTTCCTATCCTACTCCCTTAAAGGTCGTAAACGCAAACGTAATACGGTATGTGTTGCTGGTGTCCATGGGCCCATGGACATTCCATAAAAAAATACGCTACGAGAATATCTTTGCAATGTTTTATTAAATTCTGATGCAAAAAGTAAAAAGTTATAGGCGCAAATTAAATTTAAATGCATTCTACAGATAAACTCTATAGCACTAAACAAAATATAGCACGGTACAGTTAGAATCTGAAGATCCTTGTATCACAAGATGTTCACAACACAATGAAGAGCCTATTGTAGACCATTGTTGGCTGCCACCATTGTTCAAAACTAAAACCAAAGGGTACATCTCCTTTTATAATAAAAGCAGAGAGCCCTTAAAAGCATCTGATAAATTTACTTGTCCCATGCAACTGAAATGAATGGCAGTGAAAAGTTAAGCGGTGCCTTTTTTATTTCTTTACAAATATTTTTGATCATGAAAATTTTCTTTAATATTTAATCTCTTATCAAGTATAATATCTTTGTTAATAAAAAAAGAGAAGGCAATTTCATACTATAAATTCTTTTTTATGTTTATGGGATAAAGGCCAAACGTGCAACTGTATCACCTGATGGTAAGCAACTAGCCCATGGACATGGTAACACCGACTGTATTACCGTTGCGTGGACAGCGAATAAAGAGAGAGAGATGGGAAGAAAGAGAAGGGAAATGGGCCTCCAAATAGCAAGATATCAGCGAATTAAACGCGATATGATCTACTTTACGTGTTCTGAGTGGTCGTGGTTTTTGAACGGTCGAACAGGCCCATTCATGCAACCTACGTGACTCTACCAGTTAATTTCCAAACTTTATTGTATAATAATATTTAAAATATTAAATTTAATACATTATTGCCAAAGGTAATCGTGAAATTATGTAAAATATGTGACATGAAAAAAAACATTCCAGTGAGTTAGCAACGCAGTCGTTTCCTCTCGCTCCAATAACATATTATATGAGAATATGAGAATTCAAGCCACTCTCTGTTTTACTTCTGTGAAAAACTCTGTTGAACCTTTTTTTTAATTCCATAGGTAACATGATTCTATTCATCTATACATCACCCATTTTCCGCGTACCCATGAATTCTCCGGAGGTACTCCGAATCTGAACCATTAGAAAATTGTAAAAATGGGATAACTAACAACTGTTGGTATCCATTGCGTTGTATTACATAATAATACCAACAACTGCTCAAGTTTTACGTGCAATGTATAATACATATTTCCACAAAATATAAGATTTGTTATTTCTAAGTACGTTTTTGAATTCCTTTCCATTCATTAATCTACGTCAAAAGTCAGAGAGCCGACCTCAAAAATTGAACGTATTGTCCAGCTCCCGTTCCCACGCGTCCTGTTGAGTCATGGTGAAATCAAAGCGGAAAGATTTGATTGATAAGTTTTTTGCAAGACTTTTTATAAATGGCTATTGTTCTTTGACAGAAATTTATTGAAATTGGGTCAGTGATTTATTTTTATTGAAGAAATGCAGAAGCTAAAAATACGAGTATGCTTTGGATCATGCTCTTTTACGTCTATCTACCTATAATAATATTGTGTACTACTTTCGTTTACTTACGGTCCAGCTTACTCTCCAAGACTAAAATAGCCTTATAGAAGGTTTTCTTTCTTCAAAGGTTTTACTTTAACAGTGAACTTCTTGGAAGTTGGCGTAAAAAGAAGTTCTCTTGTTTATCAGCGATAAACTCATGTACTTAACTAAAATGTAGCCTGGATATTGACGTAGTCTATAGGTTATTTAACTTAACGGTACTAACCTCGGGAGTAGAGCAGCAATCGTTTATGTCAGAAAATTGGACAAAACTTATATATTCTGCGGTGCGAAATTCACTAGGCCAGCTACTTATTTAAATATTTAGAACACTTAGGTTGGCTTTAGAGACCATATTTCTTGCGAGAATTAGCTTATATTAATCTTATTGGTAGTAATAATAATATGATGAGGTAAGGAATTTTCGTTACTTATATTTTTAATTCCTTTTTTTATATATAGTATTCATTTTTTTGTGATTCAAAAATCGTGTAATCATAATTTTCAGGCTCAAACCGAACGAGTCGAGGCTTAAGACAGTCGCTAATCGAAGTGTAGTGTAGGCGCTGCCTACACCTTTGATTAGAAAAGGGCATAAAGTTCTGTTATGTCTTGAATAGTTATTCTGGAAATGAAGAAAGTCAGATGATAGTATTTAATAAATCGGATCAAGTAGTTACGTCTGCGTAAAGAACTTTTACAGGATCATCAAAATAATACACATGATCGTAATTGATAGCAATTGATAGCTGACAAAAATAATCTCAATGAAGCAGTAGACAGTCTTGCAATTTTTTTTTATGGAAAAAAGGGGCAAACGAGCGAGCGGGTCACAGCAAAACTGGAGACCCAATCGCATAATTTTTCGGGAAGCCCATAACATGAAAGCTTCGAGAGAAGTGCTCTGTGCCAAACCCGATCGAAGGCCTTCGCCACGTCCAAACTAACGGCCAGCACCTCTCCTTTACTCTCAACCGCTTCCGCCCACCGACGGGTTAAGTAGGCTAAAAGATATGACTTGATTTATATTGATATTTTACAAATAAACAGATTTCAAACTTTACTGTAAACTAAACTAAACTTGACTTTACTTTCAGCAAATTCAAAAAACAATTTTAATGAAATCTCGAAAATACAAATACGTACAAAATATTTCAGGAAAATTAATATTAAACACTAATTAAAAATTATTTCAGATCAATAAATTACAACTGCCAACAATATTAATTAAAAACAAAATATATTAAAGTCTTACATACAGTTCGTAACTCGGATCGACGTGGAAGAGGAACAATTGTATCAGCCTCTTGGAATCATTAAAGATTACTTTGACTCACTCTTCAAGTTATTAATTCGTACTAAAATGTTAGATAAATCAGAATATAATTACTTCAGAACAGACAGAATCCTCGACTCAGATATTGTCTGTTTTGTTTGGGAACCGTCGTCATAGATGATGGCGTCTATTGTTTTGTTTGAGCGCGACGCTGATGGGTTATTCGTTCGCGTTCACTCAAAAGGCTCGACTTCAAACTTTCACCAACCTTAAATTTGATGTATTTTAATAACTTTGTGATTGTCACATTAATGTTTTTCTGATAAAAAAACAAAAAAACGTATTTACAACTCTCTTTTTCTTTTATGGAATAGAGGGTACATGAGCAAGCTGGTTACCTGATGATAAGAAACAACCGCCGCTCATATACACTTCCAGCACTGATAGTGAAAAAAATGTATTTAAGGGAGTGGTTGGGAACGGATGGAGAGAGGAAGATAGGCCTCCGGAGACTTCTCTTACCAAACGAAACGCGGCATGTGCCACTTTACGTCGACATTAAGAGAGCTGCAGCGACGACCACTACCACTGTTGTAACTTTAAGTATCGCTTATGTACTTGATCAATTCAAATCTAAAAAACACATATAACCATACTCATATAATAATTTATTTCAGGTAGTAAAAAAATACAACATATTATTGAACGTTATATAATATATTTAGAGCGTATAGCATGTTCATTTTTATATGTATATTTCATTACGCACATAAAAATGTTTGAACATACATGATCGTTGGCTATGACTGAACTGCCACCAATAATATCTTTATATCTTCCATCTATATGTTGTATAAGTGTCTGTTAGTAATTTAAAAGTTATAATTTGCAAAAAAATGTGTCTTTGTTTCAAATCTTCATCGTCATCTTACAGCCTGTTCCAGTTATTTGGGGTCGGTACTACAAGTTTATCTTTTCCACAGTTCCCTATAATTCGCACCTTCCACATTGAAACCTTTCTTAACCATGCCGTCTTTCACACAATCCATCTATATTTTCTTAGATCTTCCACTCTTCTTTTTGAGAAGTCGTGGTATTTTACAGGTTGAGCTAGATCTTTTATGCAGAGAACTGCTTGGGTCTAGGAATGTGAAACGATTCGATACATTTTACCAGCATGGCTTTAATTAAAAGTTATCAAATAATATATAGAATAACAAATGAATTAGAAACGAACACATCGAACAGAGACAACACGGATTATATTTCGCGTAAGCAAAGTGGCGAGTAAGAGTTAGTGTCAGATACATGTTTACGACCCCTGTCCACGCTTAGTGTGGTTCAACAACCACACAACAAAATGGTTCTTTACGTAATATGGCGGCGATTTAGTTTGTCGGTCGCCATTTTTTTAAACCAATAATAATAACTATTCATTCAAATCAAATCAAATCAAAATCTCATTTATTCAATTCAGGTCATTAAAGACACTTATGAAGGTCAATATTTTCAATCCGCCAATTCGATTACTCACGTCCTGAGAAGAATTGGATAGAAACTCAGGGGAGTCCTTTTTTTTTTGTTTTTACTTAATTATAAGTAAACTAAATTACAAATTATTACAATAATTTATAGAGCAAAATGAGGTTCCTCGCGTCAAACTTAGGACACAGTACGTTAATATTCTTTGGACGCTTGAACAGACCAGTCCCCACAAACAGCACCCGTTCACGAGCATGACCCATATCTCAGCCATCGCCTTCCTCGCCATATTTTAGGGAAGGTGGCGACCCGATCAACGACGCCGCCATAAGCAAGGACCTTTCAGTGAGCATGACATATTCAAGATCCCAGACAAAAAAAAAACAAACTAGTAAGCTTGCACGGTGAGAAACGTCATATTGCACATAATCTTACTAATTAACAGTAATGTTTAATTAGCAGATTAACAATATTTTGATACAGCAAATACAAATAATATAACACAAAAGAAGCAATTCAATTCCAAACGGTTTTATCATTAATATAATCTGCGATACAGTATATAGTCCCTTGTATATAGTCTACTTTTAACATATTTCTTAAATTTACCTAACGATAATTCAACCGCGTCGTTTGGAAGTTTATTGTAAAAGCGTATACATTGACCTGGAAACGCGTTAGAAATTTTTTGGAGCCTAGTAGTGGACACATCAAGTTTGTTTTTATTTCTTAAGTTTAATTGATGGATATCACTGTTTTTCTTAAATTTAGTTATAATTTTATCAATATAGATTAAATTATCATAAATATATTGTGAATGTAACGTCATTATTCGTATCTCTTTAAATTTACTTCTCAGTGTACGAATAGCTCGTTTCTGGAGCACAAAGATCGAGTCTACATCCGCAGCACTACCCCAAAGCAATAAACCATATGACATAATGCTGTGAAAATAACTAAAATAAACTAAACGTGCAGTATCAACGTCGGTCAGTTGACGTATTTTCTTTACAGCGTAAGCGGCTGAGCTAAGTCTACCAGATAACGTCTCTATATGTGGGCCCCACTGTAGTTTAGAGTCTAATGTTATACCAAGAAAGACAACCTTATTGACCAATTCCAGTCTCCTGTTGTCCATCACGACACTGGTTTTTACTTGTTTAACATTTTTTGTAAAAAATCTAACATATTTGGTTTTGCTACCATTTAAAAGCAAATTATTAGCACTAAACCAGTTTACTATCTTTGAAAGAGCATTGTTTACATCGTCAATTACTGATTGTTGTCTCTTTACCTTAAAAACTAAAGAAGTATCATCTGCAAACAAAACTATTTCATGATTATCCTTTACAAGATAAGGTAGATCATTAATGTACAAAAGAAACAGGAAAGGTCCCCAGATAGAGCCCTGCGGCACCCCCATTGCTACAGCTGAGCCATGTGATCGCTTTCCGTTAACATCTACTGTTTGGATCCTATCACGTAGGTAAGAAGTAAGAAGATCCAAAGCAATTATGCCATAGTGATGTAATTTTCTGACCAGAGTCTTATGCTGGACACAATCAAAAGCTTTAGATAAGTCACAAAATACCCCATAGGCATCCTGCGACTCCTCCCAAGCCTCAAATATACTTTTGAGTAATTTTACCCCAGCAGCACATGTTGACTGTCCTCGAGTATCATTATGCCTTTCACAAAACCACCTTACGACAGTTTCAAAGCTGAAACAATACAAGACTTTTATATATTGATTCTTCTTGTATCCGATTACTTTAATGGCTACTTTTTGTTACGCACTAGTGATACATTGGATTTGCAATTACTTTGAGATTTTTTCGTAACTTCACTCTTTTTCTACCAGAAGGTGTCAACAGCTATTAAACCTCAAGACGATAATTTCTTAGAACTCGTATTATAATTATACTTGTTATATAAGACAATGTTGTCTAACATCGATATTCGGTTCTTTTAAAAGGAATCCCGAAAAGTAAATTTATGTGAATTTTATATTCAAATACTCACTTTATTATGATTTAGAATAGAAAAAATGCGACCCCTAATTTTCAGCCTGAACTAAGGATCCCGGACCAGCTGTATATGTATAAGTAAGTAAGTAATCGATAAGTAAGTATATAATTGATATAAAACAAAACACAAACATAACATCACACCTATTTCTACCCTAATTTGTAGACAGCGGCTATTAAACCGATAATATAATCGATATATTCAGTCATTATTACCCACAATATTATCAGACACACTCTTCCCACTTTCACCATTCCCGAGTATATCATGATAAGTCATCCGTTGCCAATTTCAATGGTTCATTACAGAACGATACGTAATCGTAATATATGGAGGTCAGTGTCACACGTCGGCGGATGTCAGATCTACCAAAAGAAATGCGTGTATAAAAATATGGACCCCTCCGTATGATGTATCCGACCCTTGTCAAACCTCTGTACGCTGGCGATGTTATTTGAAAATTAATAGGGATCTCTTTCTGCCTCTCTCTCTTTCCCTCTTTTGGCTATACAGAATAGGCACTGCGAAGTTCTTGTGTAATATTATATAATATTGTTCTCCGACACTAGTTTCCGGAATGGGATTTTGTTGCTCACTGATCGGTTACTTTTTGACCCTTGAAGGGTTGCAGTTTTAATGCGATGTTATCATATTTCCCGGAGGGTTTGCTCGTGAAGATGCGAATATAGAGTAGTTATAGTTGTTGAGTAAATGTAAATGTCATATCAAAGGCTTAGTCGTTTGGACGCTACAAGTGCAAATCAGGATTTGCATACCTCACACCTATGTTTATCCAGAAGTTGAGTGTGATAAATATCAATGACTAAAAAAAGCATTGATGATTTATACATATTTATTTCTTAGACTTTCGCGAATCTCACTCATAACACATAACTTTTTTTTTTATGGGTAAACGAGCAGGCGTGTCACCTGATGGTAAGCAACTAACGCCGCCCATGGACACCAGCAGCACATATAGTGTTACTGTTGCGTTTCCGACCTTTAAGGGAAGGGGATAGGAAAGGATGGGGAAGGGGGTGGGCCTCCGGGTACCTCTCTCACCGAACGAAACGCGGCATGAGCCACTTTACGTCGGTCTTCTGAGAGGTCGTGGTATTTCACCGGTCGAGCCGGCCCATTTATGCAGTAAACTGCTTGGCTCTACCACTGTAGAAAGACAACTGTAGAAAGACAACTGAGTAGTAAAACAACTTTAAGGATTATATCGCGTTTATTCATACATACTTATTTTTATTTATTTCCCGTCGTTTCGAACTCTTTACAGAGATCATATTCACGGGTTTCTCCATTTATACGTATTAATAATTATTGGACCTTCAGGACCATTTACACTCAATGGTGTGGGATGTTAAGCCTCGGATCGATGACATTTTAAGTCCAAAATTAAATCGCAAATAAAATCAATGTCTGATATTTATTACTCATAACTTCTGAAAATTAATTCTTATGAATCAGAACTCGATTCTACGATATGTATATTAGAAGACGGATGCACGACCACCAGAACACTGAGTCGATACTATAACGACTATAAAAATAATCCGTCGTGTTATGGCATAATTGGCACTGCCTTTAAACTCGAGTAGTAAGAGCGTGAAGTGAAGCAGTATTTTAATAATGAATTCTCATCTCATTTATAATTTAATCATCCCAAAGGTATCGCAGAACAATAATATTTGAACAGTCGAACATTCGTCAGTGCAAAAACAAATGTCAGTTAAGAGTCGTAATTGAAGTAATTAATTGGGTTTCATGTAAAATATTTTCAGGATTCATTTAATATTGTCACGGTATTTAGAACATTCAAAAATTATGGAGTGGGATTTTAGTTAAAAAGTTAATTAGAGAGCACATTTTTTTTAATACTTCACAACTTTTTTTTTACCCAAAGGTGCAGGAAACGACTGTTAATCGCCGTCTCGACTCGAACGGATTTGACGTGAAGTTATACATATATGTGTCTGTATGTATACTTCCAAACCCTTACATAGTGTTTCCTGGTATAATTCACAACATCGTCCAAGATTTCCCGAGATCCAGCATTGACTCCAGTTTGACTCGGTTTGCTGTTCATATCTAGTGTATAATAATTTATGTCTAGACACGCCGGATAGGTATTTTGAGGGAAATGTAAAAGTGTCGTGTCTGTTCTTCGCATTATTTTCTAAAATTTGTGTTTCAATGAAAATCACAGAATAATTTATTTAATAAATGTTCGTATTTGCTTGCAAAAGTGGAAACTGGTGGGGAAATATCTCCTCTTTATTGTCGTCAAAATTCCCTGGAACATCGTGTATAAAGTGCCACGACTCTAAGGATGATTAGATTAGTTTAGGTTTATGTTAGGTTAGATTAAGAGTGCAGATGTGTAATATAGTAAAAAAAAGACTCGACTTAAAGGTCCTAGTAACCAAGTCGTAAAAATTTGTCCCAAATGAACCTCCATGCTTATACCCGATCAATGGTACCTAATAGATATCACCATCTATTGCCCCACTTCGGGCACAAAAACAATAACACTGATAATTGAAATTTTGATAATTTTTCCATCCTTTAAAATTGGGAGAAAAATGACCGGAGAGGAAAGGCGTTGGTCTTCCCCAAACTTCTTTCACCAAACTAAACGCGTCATGAGTCAGTTTGCGTACTTTTTCTAGTCTACAAATTTAAAGTCTCTCAGCGAGCTATGGAGCGGGCTATGTTCGGGGTATCTCTGAAAGATAAACGCAGGAATGAGTATATCCGCCAGAGAACTGGGGTAATCGACATAGCTCGTAGAATAAGCTCGCTGAAGTAGCAACGGGCTGGTCATATCTGCCGAAGGACCGACGGTAGATGGAGTAAGAGGGTCATAGAGTTGAGGCCGCGTCTTGGTAAACGTAGCGTAGGACGCCCAACAGCCCGGTGGTCAGACGACCTCAGAAAGTCTGCTGGTAAAGACTGGATGCGGAAGGCAGAGAATCGGATATTGTGGCGCACATTGGGAGAGGCCTATGTCCAGCAGTGGACTGCAATAGGCTGATGATGATGATGATGATAATAATCTGTTACATTCTACAGAATATTTATAACACAGCATTTATAACAATAATTTGAGCCACGAGTAATTAGCGTTTAATTTGTTATTCTCTTTATATGGATGATTGAATAATTAATTACTTGTGTTATTTGTTCTAGTTATTTGGGCGACAAATTGGATATTTAAATGAAAGAATTTTACATTGTAACACTTTTTGACCACGCTGTTTAATTAACTCGTATTCTTGTTACGAATTGTCTTTGGTTTGCAATTCCTTAGTTTACTGATGAAGCGAATGTTGCATGGAAGATTCGGGATCGAAAGACCGAGGAGCAACTAAGACCTAATAAATGGTATGTTTTAAAAAAAGGAACAAAGGTTTTTTTGACCATATTAGTCTTGGTGGCTAGAACTAGGTACTACAAGTACCTAGTTCTAAACACAAAATAAACTAAACTAAATAAACTAAACAAAATAAACTAGCACAAAATAAAATAAAACATTGCCATAGGTAACTGTGAAATTATAGAAAATAAGCGATATGAAAATAAAAACGTTACAGTGAATTAATAACGAGGTCGATTCCTCTCACTCTGATAACATGGAATTTGAGAAATCAAATGTTGCCACTTGAGAAACTCTGTTACCATCGATCGACCCTTTTCATAATTGCATAGGTTACAATGATTTTCAATCAACCTCCCATTTTCCGCGCATTCATGAATTTCCCGGAGGTACTCGGAATCAGAACCATTGAAAAATTTTAAAAATTCGATACCGTTGGTATCCATTGCGTTGTATTACACAATAATACCAACAGCGGCTCAAGTTTTACGTGCAATGTATAATACATATTTCTACAAAATATATGATCTGTTATTTCTAAGTACGTTGTTGAATTGCTTTCCATTAATCTACGTCAAAAGTCAGAGAGTCGACCTCAAAAATTGAAAGTATTGTCCAGCTCTCGTTCCCACGCGTCCTGTTGAGTCATGGTGAAATCAAAGCGGAAAGATTTGATTGATAAGTTTTTTGCAAGACTTTTTATAAATGGCTATTGTTCTTTGACAGAAATTTATTGAAATTGGGTCAGTGATTTATTTTTATTGAAGAAATGCACAAGCTAAAAATACGAGTATGCTTTGGATCATGGTCTTTTACGTCTATTTACCTATAATAATATTGTGTACTACTTTCATTCACTTACGGTCCAGCTTACTTCCCAAGACTAAAATGAGAGTAAAGAAGATTTTCTTTCTTGAAAAGTTTTGCTTTAACATTGGACTTCTTGGAAGTTCGCATAAATAGAAGTTCTCCTTTTGTTTATGAGCGATGTACTCATGCAATAGGTACTTAACTAAAATATAGCCTGGATATTGATGTAGTCTATATGCTATATATCTTAACGGCACTACCCTCGGGAGTAGAGCAGAAAACGTTGATGCCAAAAATTGGACAAAACTTATAAATTCTGCGGTTCGAAATTCATTGGGTCACGTGGGTCAGCTTCTATATTGAGGACACTTAAGTTGTGTTTGGGACCAAAGTTCCAGAGAGAATAAGCTTATATTGATCATAATGTTGTAATAATAATAAGATGATGAAAGGAATTTTAGTTACTTATTTTAGTTATTTCCTTTTTTACACATAGATTTCATTTTCCTGTTTCAAACTTCGTGGGATGGATTACGGCTAATGTTTTTTCGGAATTATTTTCGGGAGCTATTCCATTCAGGACGTAACATAATAGTTTTGCGAGCCGATGCTTAACTGCCGCTATTATTAATTAGCTATTATTATACTAATATTATTTAATAAATCGGATCCAGTAGTTACGTTTGCGTATAAAACTTTTAGAAGATGATCAAAATAATTCATATAATCGTAATAATTATTAATTCATACAATAGCAATTGAAAGCGGACAAAAATAATCTCAATCTGGCAGTTAACATTCATGCGCTTGATATATATTGATATTTTACAAACAAACAGATTTCAAACTAACATCTTCATTTTACTTTCGGCAAATACAAAAAACAACTCTAACGAAATCTTGATTATACATGAATATATTTATTTCTCAGACTTTCGCGAATCACACTCATAACACTAAAATAACTTTTAGGATTATATCGCGTTTATTTATTACTTATTTTTATTTATTTCCCGACGTTTCGAACTCTTTACAGAGATCATTTTCACGAGTGATGAACAAAAAGATGGTAGTTGTTCAAAAGCTATTTTCATTGATACAGAGAGCACCCACTTTTTGGTAATGAAAATCAAAAAGTTGATGTCAAAAATTTGATTTTTACTATTGGTAACCCATATCAGACCATTAAACAAAAAAAAATTAATATTTGTTTATAAGATATATTTACTAAAGAAAAAAAATTTGTTTGTAAAGATCCTTTGTTGTATGATTTAATACATTTATATACATGAACGTACCAGGAAAATTAATATAAAACACAAATTAAAAATTGATCGCGATCATTATATTACAACTGCCAACAAAAGTAATTAAAAACAGAATATATTAAAGTCTTACATACGAGTACAGTTCGTAACTCGAATCGACGTGGAAGAGGAACAATTGTATCAGCCTCTTGGAATCATTAAAGATTACTTTGACTCACTCTTCAAGTTATTAATTCGTACTAAAATGTTAGATAAATCAGAATACAATTACTTCAGAACAGACAGAATCCTCGACTCAGATATTGTCTGTTTTGTTTTGGGACCATCGTTATGGACGATGGCGTCTATTGTTTTGTTTGAGTGCGACGCTGATGGGAAGGATTATTCGTACGCATTTACTCAAAAGGCTCGACTTCAAACTTTCACCAACCTTATAATTCGATTACTTTTAATAAGTTTACAATTGTTCTATTAATGTATTTCCGATAAAAGAATAAAATACCATACATTTAACTTTGTTTTGTTTTTTATGGAATAGAGGGTAAACGAGTAAGCAAGTTACCTGATGATAAGAAAGTACCGCCGCCCATAGACAATTTCAATACTAAAAGTGATACAATTGCGATGTCGGGCTTTAAAGGAGCGGGTGGAGAAAGGGATGGAGAAAGAGAGATAAGGTATGGCCTCTTACCCAACGTACTTCTGTAGTATTTCACCGGTGGAATCGGTCCGTTCGCCTTGAGGGGGAAGAGGCCATTTATGCAACGAACTACGTGGCTGTACTACTGTTAATCTACCTTTTTTTTTTTTTTTTTTTTTTTTTACGCGAGGAAATGCTTTATGCACACCCCCCGCCTGGGGACGGCAGGGGGTAATGTGGGACTCCCAAAACAGTAAACTGAAATCCGATCCTAGGGTTACCCACTAAAACCTCGCGGCGGCCTTCCTCCGGCGTTGGGGTGGTCCAGGATTCGGTTAAACCCCTCTGGTCCACCCCGCCGTCGCCCCCCCTCTGTCACGAGGGGGTGCTCATCCTCGGGGAGCCTGGCGAGGCTCCCCCGGGCGGGGCGGCTCCGACCGCGCGCTGTAAAGAGGCGCGCGGCCGGCGGCGCCCCGGACGACCCTCCCCGGCCGCACCGGGGGGTCATCCTTCCCGGGCCGCGACCCGGGCGCACCCGCGGGGTGTGCGCCCTCGCGGCCCGTCGGCGGCGGCGATCACTGAGCTCGCCGCCGCCGCCTTCGAGCGGGATCGGCTCTCTCCCGACCCCGCTCGGCGGCCTCCTTCTGGAGCATGACTGCTTCGCAGAAGGAGACCACAGCCCTCCACTCCTCCTCGCCCGCCAGCATTGCCGCGACCAACGCCGGCGGGGACAAGTCTCGCCCGATCCCGTCGACCAGGACTCGGCGCTCAGCCGCCCAGGCCGGGCAGACCTCCAGCGTGTGCTGGGCCGAGTCCAGGTCGGATGCGCAATGGTGGCATCTCGCCGTCTCTTCACGTTTTATTCGACTCAGATACTCACCGAAGCACCCGTGCCCGGTGAGTATCTGAGTCAACCTGTAGGTGACAGTGCCCCATTTGCGGAGCACCCAGGCCTCGAGGTGGGGCAGGACGGCCCCGACGGCGCGCGAACGCGTACCGCCCTGGAGGACCAGCGCGTCGCGCCAGTCCCCCAGGACCCGCCGGAAGGCCTCCCGCCTCCGCACTTCGCGTCCCCGCGCGTCCGGGTTCCCCCCTCCCCGGCCGAGATCGTACGCGGCTGCGTACATCTCGGCCAGGATGATGAAGGGGGGGGAACGCGCGAGGACCGTCGCCGCCTCGTACGAGATGGTACGGTAGCCCCGTACGATCCGTATGGCCATGATCCGCTCCAGGCTCCTCAGCAGAGCCCTGGAGCGGGAGGCCCCCGCAAGGTCTCGCGACCAGACGGGGGCCCCGTACAGGGCCACGGACCGCACGACGCCACCGTAGAGGCGGCGAACTCCCTCCCCCGGTCCCCCGAGGTTGGGCAGCAGGCGATGAAGCGCGCCTGCCACCCGTCGCGCTCGGGGGACCATCCGTACGAAGTGCTCCTCGAAGCTCCAGCGGCTGTCCAGGGTGAGGCCGAGGTACTTCATGTACCGCCCCACCGGGACAACCGTGTCACCCACCCGGATCCGCGAGGCCGGTGGTCCCCGGCCCCGGGTGAGCCGGTGGAACCACAGCGCCTCACTTTTGTGAGGCGCCACCTCCAGGCCCAACCCGCGGATCCGTCTGACGACGATTGCCACCCCCAGCTCGGCGAACCTGAGCGTCCGCTCGAAGTCGGGCCCCGTGGCGACCACCAGAGTGTCGTCTGCGTAGCAAACGACACTCACGCCACGGGGCAGACTGCTGCGGAGGACCGGATCGTATGCGAGGTTCCACAGCAGGGGCCCAAGCACGGACCCCTGCGGAACCCCGCACGTCACCTCCTTCCTCTGCTCCGTCCCGTTCCGGTCGACATAGTCCACCCGTCTCTCCTGCAGGTAGGCCCCGATGACCGACCTTAGGTAGGGAGGCACCTCGTGGTATACGAGGGCCTCCCTGATGGCCGGCCAGGGGAGGGTCCCGAAGGCGTTGACGATGTCGAGCGACACCGCCAGCGCGACCCCCCCCGATCGGACTGCCGGTTCCGACAGGGCCCGCACACGACGCACCGCGTCGATTGTGGAGTGCCCCTGCCGGAACCCGAACTGGCAGTCCGATATGTCCGGGCCCACCTGCGACAGGTGGCTGCTGATACGGGCGGAGATAACTCTTTCGAAGAGTTTCCCCGCCTCGTTCAGCAGACATATCGGCCGGAACGACGACGGAGCGTCTCCGGTCCTCCCTTCCTTCCTGATTAGCACCAGTCTCGCCGACTTCCAGTCGAGGGGGAACACCCCGCGGCGGAGGCAGCTGGTGAACAGCTGCCTCGCCTTGTTCCCTAACACTCCCAGAGCGAGCGCCAGGACCCGGCCCGGAACTCCGTCCGGGCCGGGAGCGGCGCTGCGGGAGGCGAGCCGCGCGACGGCTCGCCCGAGCTCGTCCTCCGTCACCTCCAGTTCGTCGGACCACGGAGTGTGGTCTGAGTGAGACGGAGGAACCGAGGGACCGCCCTGGACCCTAGGGAAGAGTGCATCTACCACTCCGCCCACGACTTCCGGGTCCAGGGATTCCGTCAACGGAGGGACCCACGGGGTCAGCTTGCCCAGTACCATTCTGTACGGGCGTCCCCATGGGTCCCCGTCCAGTCCCTCGACGAGCTCGTTCCAGGACCGCTCGCGAGCCGCAGCGATGGCGACGCATACGGCGTGCGCGGCGGCCCCGTATTCCCGTCTGGCTCTGAGAGCCTCCTCGACTGTGGTTCGCCTTCTCTTCCGGGCTCTCAGGTACCGGCGGCGAGCGACGAAGGCGGCCTTTTGCAGCCGCTCGATCTCCTCGCTCCACCAGTAAACGGAGCCCCGCCGGGGCGGCCCGACTCGCGGCATCGACGCGTCGCAGATCGACGTCATCGTGTCGCGCAGCCAGGCCGCTTGCGCCTCGGGATCAGGCGATACCGCTCCCTCCGTCCAGTCCGCGACGCTGGCGGCGGCCACGACCATGTCTCGGTCGAGCCGCTTGAGAGACCAGCGCCGCGGAGGGCCGCTAGTCTGGCGCGGGCGGCTTGGGCGGCGGAGCGACACATCCAGGAAGATGTGTCGGTGGTCAGATAAGTTGACCACCTCCTCCGCCACCCGCCATCCGGTCACCGTGGCGGCGGCCGAGGGAGTCGCCCACGATAGGTCGACGATTGACTCCCCCTGCCACCGCACGCAGGTGCTGGCCGACCCCCGATTGAGCAACCGGAGGTCGAGCCCTGCCGCCCACTCCAGAAGTGTCTCCCCCCTGCCGTCGTCCCGGGTGTCACCCCACTCCCTCGAGTGGGCGTTAAAGTCACCCAGGACGAATACCGAACGGGCAGCGTAACCGCTAAGGCGGCTCGCCAGCCCGCCCAGGTATGCCTCGAAGACATCGAGGCCGCAGTTGGGGGAGATGTAACAACCCACTACGACTGTGGATCCCCACTCCACAGCGACGTAGCCTGGACCTTTCCATAGGAGGGAGCAGTAACTCCCTTCTGCCCAATAGATTGCCACCGAGCCCGTGACGTCCCCGAACCATCGCGGGTGGACGGGAACGCGGTAGGGCTCGGCGACCACCGCCAGGGCAACCGACCACTCAACCAGCGTCTGCGCAAGTAGGTCTTGCGCAGCGCGGCAGTGGTTTAGGTTGCCCTGGAGGAAGCGGGCGCGGAGGTCCGTGGTTATTGGACCTCCATCGCGCCCGCCTGTCCCCTTGCGGGGGAGGGTGGCCTTGCGGCCGCCGCCTTCCTCTTGGGAGGGGAGCATTTCTTGCCCCCCATCCGGTGATCGGCTCTGCAGCCCAGGTCCGAACAGACCGGGCAGCGAGGAGCGGGCGCGGTGCAGGCGCTAGCGATGTGGCCTGCCACACCACATCGGTAGCACCGCCCGCTCCTGTCCACGGCGCATGGGCACCTCGCGCGGACGTGCCCTTTTTCGAGGCACCGGAAGCACTGCAGTGGCCTTGCCGCCAGTGCCTCGACGCGCGCCGAGGTCCAGCCGATCAGTACCCGCCGTTGAGCCGCCAGTTTCCTGGCGACCCCAAGCGGGCACCTGACCCAGGCCGAGCCCAGCCGAGACGGGCTGGAGCGGATCTCCCCGACCTTTACGTCCGTCGGGGCGCATCCGCCCGCCTCGGCGATCACCGTGGCGACGGTCGCGGGGGTGATGGACTCGTCCAAGTCCATCACCCTCAAGTCACCCATTTTACATGGGCGCGATATTATTGCGCCCGTGTCGGTGACGGCCACCCTCATTTGCTCCGCCAAGGCGTCGGCCTTGGCGGCGCTGTCAGGACCGGGGACCTCCAACATGAGCGCCCCAGTCATCGTCCTGCGAGGCTTTATCCCCCCGGAGATGCCAAGATCCGCAAGCTTTATGCGGCTCTTGGCAACATCCATCACCGCCGCGAGCGTGGTGCCGGCGTCCGGAGGCACCGTCACCACTACCGCAGCAGTACTGGGGGGCTTCGGCAGCCCCGCAGGTTTCGCCTTCTTTTGAGACGGTGCAGGAGCGGCGGCAGCGGCGCGGGCCTTCCTGGCGGCGGCGGCAGCCTTACGCCCGACCACCGTCGCCCAGGTCTCGCCGCTAGCTCCCGCTCCCGTCACAGGCTCGACTGCAGGCGCAGGTGAAGGGGGCGGCGCCCGCCCCTCCTGCGCCTTCTTCTTTTTTTTCGTTTTCTTCCCCTGGGGCATCTGCGGCCCCGGCGGCGTTGGATTTGCCGCGGCTGGCCGTTTCTGCCCCAAAGGAAGCCTCTTCCCCGCGTCGGGGAAGTACTTCGCTGCCATCTCCGACTGGAACCGGGCGAAATCTATGGCCATAAGGGCCATGGCCCGGTTATCGTCGGAGACGGCGGAGAGCTGCGGCGGAGCTTGCGCGGATTCCGCGGGCCCCGGTGCAGTCCCGTTTGCGCCAGTTATTTTCTTTTTTTTTCTCGTCTTCTTCGCAGGCGGCGGCACCACCGGAGGAACAGAGTCTCCACGGGGCGTCTCCGCCGCCCGCGATTGAGACGCCTCTAACCTGGCTGACATCTCGGCCATCCTGGCCCGAAGGTCAGCGTTTTCGCTCGCGAGCTCTATCATTCGGGCCGATAGCCCCGCGATCTGAGAGCGGAATGACTCATTCTCGCTATCGCGGGTCCCGGCCCGAGCGCAGAGCTCGGCGATTCCGTCCCTGATTGGGGCGAGGCTCGATCGGACGACCCTAGCCAGGTCGGCCCGCGAGCCCTTCGCCCGGTCAGCCGTCTGCTCCAGGCACGCCAAAGTGTCGAAGATCTCGGCACCGAGCTTTGTAGAGTTCGGCGCCGACTCCTCTTCAGCGACTTTCCTGCCGTCAGAAGGCCTCTTCTTGCCTCCCCGCGGGTCTACGGGGCTCCGCGGTTTGCGCTTACGCGCCCGCACCCCGAGACTACTGGAGGCGTCCGAAGCGGCGGAGACGGCGGACATAGCGCTGTCGCTTTCCCCGCCGCCATCCGCCGTTGTGGATCTCCTTGTCTTTGGACGAGGCGAGTCCGGTCGCTTAGACGTTTGCAGGAGACCATCCTGCTTCTCAGCCTCATCCTTTTTATTTGTGGAGGAGGAACGAGAATGGCCCGAACTGGGCTCTCCTACCTCCGACTCTCTCTCCCTCCAAAAACGACCTCGTGTGGTGACGCGTGATGCGTCGGTCGCGACCGCAGTGCTGCCCCCAACGACAGCTTGGCAGTTGGTGCCCCCCCCAGATACGGTGGGGCTGCCTGGCGGGACTCCGCCAGGGTGGGATTCTCCGGCTTCGCCGGTACCCACCTGGGGTAATATGTTATTCCAAGTTGCCATATTGATATTACTTTGATTAACGAGGGTGAGTTCCCTCGGCTTTTTTCCCTCCTGCCCAGGGGTGAGCTCCCCTAAAATGATGCCCTCGGGTCCGACTTCCGCGTCGAACATGCATCCCCTCGCCGGGCATCAGAACTTGGGATTCACGGATTTTTTATAGTGGTTTACTCCACGCGGTCCGACGACCCCCGCGCCTCTCAATGAGGGTTGCGGGCCGGGCCGAGCAGCGGGGTCTACGACCCACGGTCCGTCGCCCCGGAGCGCCTTCCTCGGAGAGGACCGAGTGGGAGGGTTAGCAACCCCCGGTCCACCGCCCCTCTCCAGAAGACCGTCCCGGGTAGGGCCGAGCGGGGGGGTTCACAACCCCTGGTCCGTCGCCCCTTCCCTCCTCGAATACCGGGATAGGCCGAGCGGGGGGGTTCACAACCCCTGACCGACGCCCTGTCCCGCGCTCCTTCGTTTTGGTAGGGCCGAACGGGGGGATTCACAATCCCTGGTCCGTCGCCCCTATCCCGAAACACGCTGCAGGCCGAACGGGGGGGTCCACGACCCCTAGTCCGTCGCCCTGAGCCGTGGCAAACTGCCACCCTACGCGGTAGCGTCGCACTCTACCCTCTGATACGCAGAGGGTAGGCGGAGCTCCACAATGTGATTTTTTATAGAGGTTTTCTTCCTCGCGGCCCCCTTGCGGCGGCCATCGTCCCAGCCCCACGGACTGGATTACGATTACACCACTGGTGTCAGACTCTCAGCCAGGACCCGACGGAATTTACTCCGCCAGGTCCCGCCCAGGGAGCACCGGCCCGGAAGGAGCATCCGGGCGCTCGTGGAGGTGGTCTGACGGCGCCCCCCACTGTTAATCTACCTACTGTTTTTCCTCTCACTAAGGTTGAAAAAAATAAAATTCTTAGGTAATTTATCAAATATATTCTTGGTCAATTTGACTCAAAAAAAAAGGACATATAAACATACTCATATAATTTATTTCAGGTAGTAAAAAATAAAACATATTATTGAATGTTATATAATATATTTCGAGCGTATAACATGCGCATTTTTATTTTTATATTTCATTACGCACATAAAAATGTTTGAACATGCATGATCGTTGGCTATGGCCGAAGTGCCGCCAATAATATCTTTATATCTTCCATCTATATGTCACGGTAAGAGTGAATAATTGAGGATTATTAATAATTATCTATTATTATTAATAATTACCGAAAATCGAGATTAAAGTGATAAATTAATCACATTTGTCGGTTTTTATTAATAGTTTAACCCTAGTGGTGATAAATGTAATAAGTGGCTCGGCTTAGTTGGCTCGGTGTTATTGTTTTAAAAGCACGTGCACGTTAATTGTTGTTGCTTACTAGGGTTAGTTAGTTGTTTAGTTTAGGTTTAGGTTAGGTTAGGTTTTAGGTTTTTTTTTTTCTAGTCAGGAGTCGGAATCCTCATGGACACCCAATTATTAAAGTAGTAATAATTTTGTAAAAATATTAATAATATTTCAATTAATCAGATTTACCGTAACATATATATTGTATAAGTGTCTGTTTTTAATTTCAAAGAAAAAGTGTCTTTGTTTCAAATCTCCATGTCATCTTACAGCCTGTTCCAGTTATTTGGGGTCGGTACCACGGGTTTTTCTTTTCCACACTTCCCTATCATTTGGAAGATTCACACTGAAATCTTTCTTAATCACATCGTCTTTTACACAATCCATCCATATTTTCTTGGATCTTCCGCTTCTCTTATTTCCTTCCAAATTCAGGTTTTCCAAATCACCATAACTTCAATAATATATTTCTATGGGATAATGGTCAAACGAACGAGCGGATTGCCTGATAGTAAGCGACTAGCATCACACAGGAACAACAAACAGGGAAAAAACAAAGACTATATTTCGCGTCAACAAAGTCGCGAGTAAGAGTTAGTGACAGATAAATGTTTATGACCCCTGTCCACGCTTAGTGCGGTTCAACAACGACACAACAAAATGGATCTTTACGTATTATGGCGGCAATTTAGTTTGTCGGTCGCCATTTTTTTAACCCAATAATAATAACTATTCATTATTATTGCTTTCACAAAACTACGTTACGACAGTTTCAAAGCTGAAACAATACAAGACTTTTATTTAATGATTCTTCTTGTATCCGATTACTTTAGTGGCTACTTTTTTTAGGCACAAGTGATACATTGAATTTTCAATTTTGTTATTACTTTGGGATTTTTTTCGTAACGTCACTCTTTTTCTAACAAAAGGCGTAGGCAGCGGCTAAAAAACCGATAATATAATCGATATATTCAGTCATTATTACTCACATTATTATCAGACATACACCTCCCACTTTCACCATTGCCGAGTATATCATGATAAATCATCCCTTGACAATTTCAATGGTTCATTACAAAACGATACGTATTTGTAATATATGGAGGTCAGTGTCACACGTCGGCGGATGTCAGATCTACCAAAAAAAAAATGCGTGTATAAAAATATGGACCCCTCCGTATGATCCGATCCTTGTCAAACCTCTATATGCTGGCGATGTTGTTTGAAAATAAATAGGTGCCTACCTAATTTGCATGGGTTCTCTTTCTTCCTCTATATCTTTTCCTCTCCTGGTTATACAGAATAGGCATTGCGAGATTCTTGTGTAATATTATATAATATTGTTCCCCGACACTTTAGTTTCCGGAATGGGTTTTTGTTGCTCACTGATCGGTTACTTTTTGACCCTTGGAGGGTTGAAGTTTTAATGCGATGTTATCATCTTTCCCTGAGGGTTTGCTCATGAAGATGAGAATATAGAGTAGTTATAGTTGTTGAGTTCTGTGTAAATGTAACCTAATTTACATTAAGTGAATAAATGTCATCTCAAAGGCTTAGTCGTTTAGACGTCTCGAGTGCAAATCCTGGTCCACACCTATGTTTATTCATAAAACGAGTGTGATGAATATCAATGACTAAAGGCAATCATGATTTATACGTGCTAATAATTAATGGATCTTCAGGACCATTTACAGTCAATGGTGTGGACTGTTAAGCGTCGAATCGATGACTTTTTAAGTCACAAATTAAATCTATAGTCAATGATATTTATTAATTCCGTAAATGATTCTGAAAATGAATTGTTGTGAAAAAGATCGCGATCTTACGATATCTATATATTAGAAGCCTGGTGTTCGACCACCAGACCACTGAGTCGACTTCTAATGACTAGAAAAATAATCCAGCGTGATAATGTATAATTGGCACTGCCTTTAAACTCTAGTATTAAGAACGTGAAGTGAAGCAGTACTGTAATAATAAGTTCTCATCTCATTTATAATTTAATCATCCAAAAAGTATCGCAGAACAATAATATTTTAACAATCCAACATTCTTCAGTGAAAAACAAACGTCAGTCAGGAGTCGTAATTGAAGTAATTAATTGGGTTTCATGTTAAATATTTTCAGGATCTATTTAATATTGTCACGGTAAACTAGGAAGTAAATTTCATGTTTGAACATTCAAAAATTATGATGAAGGAGTTTAGTTGAAAAGTTAATTCGAGTGCACATATTTTTATATTACTTAGAGCCTTTTATACCCGAAGGTGTAGGCAGTCCTGATACCACGTGTTTTCCAGAACTATCCACAGCTCCTCCTTTTTAAGATTTCCCTAGATTCTGCAATCACACGATGTCTAGCTTCATCATCATCATCAGCCTATTGCAATCCACTGCTGGACATAGGCCTCTCCCAATTTGCACCACAACATCCGATTCTCTGCCTTCCGCATCCAGTCTTTTCCAGCAGCCTTTCTGAGGTCGTCTGACCATCGGGCAGGTGGGCATCCTACACTACACTTACCAAGTCGTGGTCTCCACTCAATGACCTTCTTGCTCCATCTACCATCGGTTCTTCGGCAGATATGACCAGCCCATTGCCACTTCAGCGAGCTTATTCTACGAGCTATGTCGGTTACTCCAGTTCTCTGTCGGATATACTGATTTCTGAGTTTATCCTTCAGAGATACCCCAAGCATAGCTCGCTCCATAACTCGCTCAGCGACTTTAAATTTGTGGACTAGCACCACCGTAAGTGTCCACGTTTCGGCACCGTAGGTCATAACTGGTAAGGCGCACTGGTTGAAGACTTTGGTCTTCAGTCTTCTCGAAGTTTCGTCTACCCAACTGGATAGTTTGCCCCAGGTAGACGTATTTGTTTACAACTTCGAGAACCGACCCTTCAACATTTATCGGTCTGGGCACGACATGTTCATTGAACATGACCTTGGTCTTGTCCAAGTTTATGCCCAAACCGACATGCCAGGAGGATTCGTCTAGGCTGCGCAGCATTCCTCTTAACTGTTACAGCGACTCTGCCATTACAACGATGTCGTCGGCGAACCGAAGATGAGAGATGTACTCACAATTCACGTTGATACCCTGTCCAGTCCAATCCAGGGTCTTAAAAACGTCCACCAGAGCGTTGGTAAAGAGTTTGGGTGATATGACATCTCCCTGTCTTACACCTCGATTCAGCTCGATGGAGTACGTCACCTGATCCTGTATCTGGACAGCCATCGTAGCGGTGTCATACAACCATCTCAACACCTCGATATAACGCCAGTCAATCCGACATCGCTGCAATGCATCCAGAACTGCCCAAGTTTCGATGGAGTCGAAAGCTTTTTCGTAGTCCACGAATGCCATACACAGCTGATGATTGTACTCCTCGGTCTTCTGTACAATCTGCCGAACAGTATGGATGTGGTCCACGGTGCTAAAGCCTTTTCGAAACCCAGCCTGCTTCGGAGGCTGGAACTCATCGAGTCTTGCAGCGAGACGATTCGTGACGACCCTCGAGAACAACTTGTAGATATGGCTCAGGAGTGAGATGGGTCTGTAATTCTTCAGTAAGGTCTTATCACCTTTTTTGAAAAACAGCACCACCACACTCCTGCTCCAAGCCTGTGGTGTTATACCCTGGTGTATGACGGAATTAAAAAGACTTGCTAATTCCTTTAGAACCGGAGTTCCTCCGGATTTTAGAAGTTCTGTTGTAATTTCGTCATCACCTTGTTGTTCTGAAATTGCCCGAGACCCGCCCTAATCTCGCTTTCTGCAATTTGTATAGCTTGATTTTCTATTAATATCTAGAATGTGTTGGCTAGTAGTAGAAGCTATGCCTAAACACTTAATACTTATATCATAGGGACCTGTTCTTAATCAATGTTACCACATAGATATCACCACCCATTGTTACACACCGGGCATAAAAAATAACAAGACTTTGATCATTCGAAATCATTTTGTTTTTTAAGCAAACAAGCAAACGTGTCATCTGCAAAACTGACAGAGTCAAAGTTGCGTAGCTGTCCTTTAAAATCGGAAAGGAAAACGAGGGAAAGGAAAAACGGTAGACTTCCGCTAACCTCATTCACCAAACTAAACGCGCAATTAGTCAGTTTGCGTCATTTTTCTAAGAAGCCGGTAAGTCACCGGTCGAGCCGGCACATTCAAGCTGCAAACTGCGTGGCTTTTTAATAGATTTTTAACGGAATCTATTAAAATATTGTTTGTCCAAAAAAGAGGCTAATGATTCTTACAAACCTCATTTTCTTTATAAAACGATATTAATTTATTCAAATTTAATGTTCCCACTCCCCGCTGGCACTGGAGCAGTATCAGTAGACCGTCGCGCCTGTGAGATAATAAAATTTAAAAGGGCAAATTTCGCCCGGCCATAGTACGGAATGAAAAGTGATTTGCCTAATCCACTTCTCAATTTTCCAACCCACTGGGCATCGGGTATTATTTATTTATTTTTATTATTTATTTATTTATTAAAACTTTTTGTACATAGTTTGCACATAGGCGGACTTAATGCTAATAGCATTCTCTGCCAGTCGACCTAGGGTGGTGCAGAGATGCATTGTAGGTGTACATAATTAGAGTATGTTTCGATTATCACTATCTCACTTTAATTTAAGTAGGTAAACACACATATTCATGAATACATATATACATACATACATACATACATATATATACACATACACACATATATATATATACACACACATACATACATATTTATACATATAAAGACATATCATTGTAAATACATATACCTACACATACATATACACATATATACATACTCATATATAGATTGAATAAGCAAAAAGAGTTGAAATCATTCTGCAATAGTTTGAAGAACATGTTCGCGGACTTGACGTTTGAAAGTGTTTTGGCTTTTAGCTATTCTTATCTCAAGCGGAAGTGAGTTCCATAGCTGAACTGATTGGACAAGGAAAGAGGAATTTACACAAGAAGATGAATGAGAAGGATAGCGTAGAATAAGATTATGAGTAGAACGATGATCACGATTAGGATTATCGCGCAGATATTTATAGCAAGAAGATAGATAAACAGGAGTAAACGAGGAGGTAAGAATATTGAAGAGTGTTGTGAGAGTACGCATACTTCGGCGCTGACGAATTTTCAACCATTTCAACTGGGATCGGTATGTAGACACATGGTCATACTTGCGAAGATTAAATATGAAACGAATGCAGTTATTTAGAAGACGGTCAAATTTATCAAGAAGTTCTGCATTCAGGTCTAAATAGCACACATCACCATAGTCTATAATAGGAAACACCAGAGTCTGCATAAGCATTGTCTTTGTCTTAGCTGGAAGAAATTTTTTAAGAGGATAAAGTGTCCTAAGTATACCAGTTACACGCTGACTTACTTTTGTAACTTGCATCCGCCAATCCAATTTACTATCTAAATGTAAACCTAGATTTTTGACAGTGTCACTGAAGGGTATTACGGTGTTATTGTAATTAACTGCAGGAAGCGTAGAAAAATTAATTTTATTAATATTTTGATAATTACCAATAATGATTGCTTGGCACTTTGATGGATTGACGAACACGCCAAATTTATCGCACCAGATTTTAATAGCTCTAAGGTCTTGGTTAATTAGATTTATTGCAGTATGCAAGTTATTTATCTTTGCCTCTGTGTACAACTGTAAATCGTCCGCGTACAGATGATACGAACTTTGAAGATGTGTGGTCAGGAAATTAATAAATAATGAAAATAGTATAGGAGATAGAATGCCACCCTGAGGAACGGCAGTATCAATTTTACACCAATTTGATGTGGTCTCGTTGATTCGTATTGACTGCTGACGTCCTCGAAGATAAGAAGAGAACCATTCCAGTGCATTAGAAGAGATTTTAAGGTGTGACAGGATAGAGAGAAGGATGTCATGACTGACGGTACACAAAGCGTTGGAGAAATCAACTAAAGTCATCACCGTGACCTTAGCATCCTCAGTGGCTGCCCTAATATCGCCAGTCACTTTCAGAAGAGCTGTCATTGTGCTATGCCCCCGTCTGAAACCTGATTGAAATGTGCTCAGGATTCCATTGTTTTGGACAAACAGACACAATTGCTTATGGGCACAGGCTTCAAGCACTTTAGATAGGAAGGGAAGTATGGAAATCGGACGGTAGTGGTTAGGAAGCGTTGGGTTTGGAATTTTAGGAAGCGGCAGCACATAAGCTTTACGCCATTCTTGAGGAAAGGATGCAGAAGTTAGGGAAAAATTAATGATGTGAGTTATAGTCGGTAGGATGCTGCTTAACACTGTGGTTATCATTTGACGACTGATATTGTCAGGACCTACAGCATGGGATTTAATGGAGAGGATTACCTTTTCAATCTCATCCGCAGCAACTGGAGAAAACGCAAATGGGGTGAAATCAGCACCGGGCATACTATCAATATAGGCCAGCGTCTGACTCTTGACAACGGTATCCATCATAATTGTGGTAGCGAAATGTTGATTAATCTCGTTTAAGCCAACTGTCACACGCTGATCCATGTTTTTAACTTTACCAACACCTAGGGTCCCTAAGAACCGCCAAATGTCAGCAGATGAGCTAGAGTAAGATATATTAGTGAGAATATGGCGGCGTTTGGAGTTCCGAATCATCTGATTGCACCGATTTCTAACAGTTTTATATGAAGACCAATTTTCCTCTGTGCGGTTATTTTTGTATTTGAGAAAAGCACGATCCCTTTTCCTCATGGCCATTTTGACCTCACTTGTCATCCAAGGTGCGGGGGGACGTTTTAATTTTACGCATTTAAGTGGTGCATGGGTATCATAAAGTTTATTGATTATGTTATTAAATATTTTTACTTTTTCGTCAATTGTACCGGCTTTGAGCAGGGGATCCCATTCAATATCTGAAGCATCCATTTGTAGCCTCTCCAGATTTATACGGCGAAATGAGCGCCTACGCAGCATTACTGGCTTGATTTTAGGCGGTTTTAGGATGTAGGAAGTGAAAATAAGATCATGATGGGAAAACCCGGGAGCAGGATGTTGACCATGTGAACATATTACAGTCTCGATCGACCCCAGTGCTACTGGTATGTGGTCTTAGCTATTACGACTAAAGAGTTGAGCTTAATACAATTGTTTTATCGTAGTATCTACATTTTTTTATTGAACAGGGTGCAAATGAGCTGATTACCTGATTTGAGCTGTTGGTAAACGATTAAAGCCACTCATGGACACCTGCAACATGGACTGTGTTGCATATGCGATAGAGAAATAATTGGAAGTGGGATGGTGAGGGGAAAGCCAAAAAGGTTATGAAAGTTGAAGAAGTGAGTGAGCTTTGTAAAAATCGTCGTTTAAAACTTAACGCTAAGTAAATAAGGTTTCATTTTGTACTATTCTAAATTGTACCTATACGAAGTCGTCTCTGCCAAAAGTTATAAATAATATGTCTCAAAATTTCTTTATTAGGCTGTCTCAGAATGAGCTTCTTGCTCGTTACATACACGTTGTATTTATTATAATTTAGCGCCCAATTTAAGTATGATATTAAATTTTGAGTAATCTGTTACATTCTACAGAAAATAATATTAAGCATTTATTATTATAATTTGAACTACGGGTAATTAGCGTGTACTTTGTTATTCTGATTATATGGACGACTGATTAAATGCATATTTACATGTAAGAATTTTAGATTGTAACACTTCTTGGTCAAGATTTGCTTGATAAGTTTTCTGCAAGATTTTTTATAGCTGGCTATTGTTCTTTGACAGAAATTTATTGAAATTGAGTCAGTGATTTATTTTTATTAAAGAAATGCACAAGCTAAAAGTACGAGCAAGCTTTGGACCACATGCCTCTTTTACGTCTATCTGCCTATAGTGATATTATGTACTCCTTCCGTTCACATACGGTCCAGCTTACTCTCCAAGACTAAAATGAGCGAAAAGAAGGTTTTCTTTCTTCAAAAGTTTTACTTTAACAGTGGACTTCTTGGAAGTTCGCGTAAATAGAAGTTCTCCTCTTGTTTATCAGCTATATACTCATGCACTAGGTACTTAACTAAAATATAACCTGGAAATTGATGTAGTCTATAGGCTATATCTTAACGGCACTACCCTCGGGAGTAGAGCAGCAATCGTTAATGCCAACAAATCGCACTAAACTTATAAATTCTGCGGTGCAAAATTCAGTGGGTCACGTGGGTCAGCTCTTGTTTAAATATTGAGGACACTTGTAGTAATATTATGTAATAAGATGATGAAAGGAATTTTCGTTACTTATATAAATTAATATACACACATAATGAAACACAAATTAAAAATTGATCGCAAACATTATGTTACAACAGCCCAAAAAGTAATTAAAAACAAAATATATTAAAGTCTTACATACAGTTCGTAACTCGAATCGATGTGGAAGAGGAACAATTGTATCAGCCTCTTGGAATCATTAAAGATTACTTTGATTCACTTCAAGTTATTAATTCGCCATAAAATGTTAGATAAATCAGAATACAATTACTTCAGAACAGACAGAATCCTCAACTCAGATATTGTCTGTTTTGTTTGGGGACCGTCGTTATAGATGATGGCGTCTATTGTTTTGTTTGAGTGCGACGCTGATGGGAAGGATTATTCGTTCGCATTCACTCAAAAGCCTCGACTTCAAACTTTCACCAACCTTATAATTTGATGACTTTTAATAACTTTGTGATTGTCACATTAATGTTTTTCTGATAAAAGGACAAAAAACGTACCTATATACAACTCTCTTTTTCTTTTATGGAACAAAGGGTACACTTCCAGCACTGATAGTGAAAAAATTGTGTTTAAGGGAGTGGTTGGGAACGGGTGGAGAGAGGAAGATAGGCCTCCGGAGACTTCTCTTACCAAACGAAACGCGACATGTGCCGCTTTACGTCGACATTAAGAGAGCTGCAGCGACGACCACTACCACTGTTGTAACTTTAAGTATCGCTTATGTACTTGATCAATTCAAATCTAAAAAACACATATAACCATACTCATATAATAATTTATTTCAGGTAGTAAAAAAATACAACATATTATTGAACGTTATATAATATATTTAGAGCGTATAACATGTTCATTTTTATATGTATATTTCATTACGCACATAAAAATGTTTGAACATACATGATCGTTGGCTATGACCGAACTGCCGCCAATAATATCTCTATATCTTCCATCTATATGTTGTATAGGTGTCTGTTAGTAATTTCAAAGTTATAATTTGCAAAAAAATGTGTCTTTGTTTCAAATCTCCATCGTCATCTTTCTGCCTGTTCTCGTTATTTGGGGTCGTCACAACAGGTTTTTTTCCACACTTCCCTATCATTTGCATCTTCCACATTGAAACCTTTCTTAACCATGCCGTCTTTCTCACAATCCATCTATATTTTCTTAGATCTTCCACTCTTCTTTTTGAGAAGTCGTGGTATTTTACAGGTTGAGCTAGATCTTTTATGCAGAGAACTGCTTGGGTCTTTGTATGTGAAACGATTCGATACATTTTACCAGCTTGACTTTATTTAAAAGGTATCAAATGATATAAAGAATAACAAAGGACTAAGAAAAAAACGCATCAGACACGGCAACACAGATTATATTTCGCGTGAACAAAGTCGCGAGTAAGAGTTAGTGACAGATAAATGTTTACGACTCCTGTCCACGCTTAGTGTGGTTCAACAACGATACGACAAAATGGTTCTTTACGTATTATGGCCGCAATTTAGTTTATCGGTCGCCATTTTTTTAACCCAATAATAATAACTATTCATTATTATTGCTTTCACAAAACTACGTTACGACAGTTTCAAAGCTGAAACAATACAAGACTTTTACTTAATGATTCTTCTTGTATCCGATTACTTTAATGGCTACTTTTTTTAGGCACAAGTGATTCATTGAATTTTCAATTTTGTTATTACTTTGGGATTTTTTTCGTAATTTCACTCTTTTTCTAACAAAAGGCGTAGCCAGCGGCTGTAAAACCGATAATATAATCGATATATTGAGTCATTATTACTCACAATATTATGAGACATACACCTCCCACTTTCACCATTGCCGAGTATATCATAATAAATCATCCCTTGCCAATTTCAATGGTTCATTACAAAACGATACGTATTCGTAATATATGGAGGTCACTGTCACACGTCGGCGGATGTCAGAATACCAAAAAAAATGCGTGTATAAAAATATGGACCCTCCGTATGATGTATCCGACCCTTGTCAAACCTGCTATATGCTGGCGATGTTATTTGAAAATAAATAGGTGCCTACCTAATTTGCATGGGTTCTCTTTCTTCCTCTATATCTTTTCCTCTCCTGGTTATCCAGAATAGGCATTGTGAGGTTCTTGTGTAATATTATATAATATTGTTCCCCGACACTTTAGTTTCCGGAATGGGTTTTTGTTGCTCACTGATCGGTTACTTTTTGACCCTTGGAGGGTTGAAGTTTTAATGCGATGTTATCATCTTTCCCTTGCTCATGAAGATGAGAATATAGAGTAGTTATAGTTGTTGAGTTCTGTGTAAATGTAACCTAATTTACATTAAGTGAATAAATGTCATCTCAAAGGCTTAGTCGTTTAGACGTCTCGAGTGCAAATCCTGGTCCACACCTATGTTTATTCATAAGTCGAGTGTGATAAATATCAATGACTAAAAGCAATGATGATTTATACGTGCTAATAATTAATGGATCTTTAAGAACATTTACACTCAATGGTGTGGACTGTTAAGCGTCGAATCGATGACTTTTTAAGTCACAAATTAAATCTATAATCATTGATATTTATTAATTCCGTAAATGAATTCTGAAAATTAATTTTTAAGAAAAAGATCGCGATCTTATGATATATATATATTAGAAGCCGGATGTTTGACCAACAGACCACAGCGTCGCCTTCTAATGACTAGAAAAATAATCCAGCGTGATAATGTATAATTGGCACTGCCTTTAAACTCGAGTATTAAGAACGTGAAGTGAAGCAGTACTGTAATAATAAGTTCTCATCTCATTTATAATTTAATTATCCAAAAAGTATCGCAGAACAATAATATTTTTACAATCCAACATTCTTCAGTGAAAAACTAAACGTCAGTCAGGAGTCGTAATTGAAGTAATTAATTGGGTTTCATGTAAAATATTTTCAGGTTTCATTTAATATTGTCACGGTTAACTAGGAAGTAAATTTCATGTTTGAACATTTAAAAATTATGATGAAGTAGTTTGGTTGAAAAGTTAATTCGAGAGCACAAGTGCAAGTTTTATATTACTTAGAGCCTTTTATACCCGAAGGTGTAGGCAGCTCTGATACCACGTGTTGTCCAGAACTATCCACAGCTCCTCTTTTTTTAAGATTTCTCTAGATTCCGCAATCACACGATATAAAGCTTGATTTCCTATTAATATCTTCTGTGTGTTGGCTAGAAGTAGAAGCTATGCCCAAAGACTGAATACTTATCTCACATGAAACTGTTCTCAATCAATGTTACCTAACAGATATCACTACCCATTATCACACATCAGGCATATAAATATTTTTATTTTTAAGCAAATGATCCAGCCTGTCATCTGAATTTTAATAACTAGCGCCGCCCATGAACATCTGCAAAACTGACAGAGTCAAAGTTGCGTAGCTGTCCTTTAAAATCGAAAGGACGAACGAAAGGAAATACGGTAGGCTTCCGCTAACCTCATTCACCAAACTAAACGCGCAATCAGTCAGTTTGCGTCATTTTTCTATGAGGCCGGTAAGTCACCGGTCGAGCCTCATTCAATCTGCAAACTGCGTGGTTTTTTAATAGATTTTTAATGGAATCTATTAAAATATTGTTTATTGTATGTTCAAAAAAGAGACTAATGATTATACGCCTCATTTTCTTTATAAAAATGATATTACTTTATTCAAATTTAATGTTCCCACTCCCCGCTGGCAGTGGAGCAGTATCAGTAGACCGTCGCGCCTGTGAGATAATAAAATTTAAAAGGACAAACTTCGCCTGGCCATAGGACGGAATGAAAAGTGATTTGCCTAATCCACTTCACAATTTTACAACCCACTGGGCATCGGGTATTACAGTCTCTATAGACCCCAATGCTACTTGCATGTGTTCTTAGCTATTATGAATAAAGAGTTAAACTTCTTGGAATTGATTCATCGGAGTATCTACATTTCTTATGAATCATGATGCCTATGAGCTAGCCGGTCACATGATGGTAAACGACATACGCCACCCATGGACACTTGCATCAAGGACAGGGTTAGAGTTGCGTTGTCCACCTTTACACTCGGAATCGGGCCGCTCGTGGGGATTGCGTCCGTTTTCTTTTTCCACGGAGGCGCTTTCCTTAAGCGCTCCTGTTGAGTATTTCGTTTTAAATAATAAGTTAAATTGTACTTGTTGACTATTTTTGAGTGTCTGTGAAGACTTATGAAAATAAAGCTTAGTATGAGTTGACTTGACTTTGACACCTTTACGATGGGACAGAAAAGCGGTCGGGAGTGGGATGGTGAGTGGAGGTTAGGGAGAGTTAGGACCGATCTAAACGTCACACGAGACACTTTACGACGATATTCTCAGATATCGTGATATTTCACTTCAGGTATTTCATTATAATTTTATTTCGATGGAATAAGTTTTTACATAGACTGCAGAAAGGAATGACGTGTCCAAGACGGGCACGAAAAAACTTTCCTAGGCCTAATGAAACGTGACCTTGCGGAAGGTGATGTGTTACAAGAGTTTATGAAAGTTCTGCCTATCCACAATGAACTTGGCGTGAAGTTTGTAAACTATACGCTAAGTAAGTTTTTATTTTTTGATATTATTCTAAATCGTACCTATACGAAGTCGTCTGTGGTATATTAATAATATTTATCAAAATTTCTATATTAAACTGTCTCAGAATGAGCTTCTTGCTTAGTACCGCGCTAATTAAATATCAACTTAACTCTTTACATACACGTTGTATCACTACATAATATAAAACAAAGTCGCTTTCTCTGTCCCTATGTCCCTTTGTATGCTTAAATCTTTGAAACTACGCAACGGATTTTGATGCGGTTTTTTTTAATAGTTGGAGGGTGTCAACAGGGTAGTTGTGATCTATAATTCATGAATAGTGTAGTGAAAAAAAAAATGATAATTTTCAAGATTTAAAACTTTAATCGAAAACGCTGCCTGAACCTTAAGTGATAAATCAAAACAATGTACTACATTATTATACACCTTTAAAAGTTCTATAAAAAAGTCCGCGAGAACATATGTCTATGTCTTAGGGATAACCCACAATAACCATTATAATTTTTTTACTTTTTACGAGAAATAGTGGCTTATTTACGAAGCAATTTTAAACATTACAGCATTAATTTTCATCCAGTTAACTATCTTAAATAGATTGTGCTTTTAATATAGATCAATCCGTTTACAGCATGTAATTTAAACTAATATTTACGAAGATATTACAGTATTAACATAGCGGTACATAGCAGTTGCGTTTGCGCGCCATAAAGCGTGCTGATAAATAGCACAAATTGAACTTTTTAAGATCCAAATATTACTAATTTATTTCTTTTAATGCGGAACGAAGTTCGCCGGGTCAACTAGTTAATTATAATTTAGATGCCTATTTTAAGGATAATATAAAAGGGATAATCATCAGTTACAGAAAATAATATTCAGCATTTATTCTAATAATTTGAGCCACGGACAATTAGCTTTTACTTTGTTATTCTATTTATATGGAGGATTTATTAATTGCTTACTTTTATCTGTTCTAGTTATTTGGGCGACAAATTGTATATTTAAATGTAAGAATTTTACAGTATAACACTACTAGACCACGCTGTTTAATCATTTCGTATTCCTGTTACGAATTGTCTTTAGTTTGCAATTCCTTAGTTTAATAATGAAGCGAATGTTGTGTGGAAGATTCGGGATCGAAGGACCGAGGAGCAACTAAGACCAAATAAATGGTATGTTTTAAAAAAAGGAACAAAGGTTTTCAACCTTATTAGTCTTGGTGGCTAGAACTAGGTTCTAAACACAAAATAAACTAAACTAAATAAACTAGCACAAAATTAAAAAAATACATTGCCATAGGTAACTGTGAAATTACAAAAAATAGGCGATATGAAAATAAAAACACTACAGTAAATTAATAACGAGGTCGATTCCTCTCACTCTGATAACATGGAATTTGAGAAATCAAATGTTGCCACTTGAGAAACTCTGTTACCATCGATCGACCCTTTTCATAACTTCATAGGTTACAATGATTTTCAATCAACCGCCCATTTTCCGCGCATTCATGAACTCCCCGGAGGTACTCTGAATCAGAACCATTGAAAAATTGTAAAACTGCGATAACTAACAACCGTTGGTATCCATTGCGTTGTATTACATAATAATACCAACAACGGCTCAAGTTTTACGTGCAATGTACTGACAAAAATAATCTCAATCTATCAGTTTACAGTCTTTCACTTGAGTTAAATTGATATTTTACAAACAAACAGATTTCAAACTTTACTGTAAACTAAACTAATCTCTTTACACTTTACTTTCAGCAAATTAAAAAAAACAATGCTAATGAAGTCTCGAAAATACATATACGTACAATGTTCCAGGAAAATTGATATAAAACACAAATTAAAAATAGATCGCGATCATTATATTACAACAGCCAACAAAAGCAATTAAAAACAGAATATATTAAAGTCTTACATACAGTTCGTAACTCGAATCGACGTGGAAGAGGAACAATTGTATCAGCCTCTTAGAATCATTAAAGATTACTTTGACTCACTCTTCAAGTTATTAATTCGCCATAAGATGTTAGATAAATCAGAATACAATTACTTCAGAACAGACAGAATCCTCGACTCAGATATTGTCTGTTTTGTTTGGGGACCGTCGTTATAGACGATGGTGTCTATTATTTTGTTTGAGTGCGACGCTGATGGGAAGGATTATTCGTACGCATTTACTCAAAAGGCTCGACTTTAAACTTTCACCAACCTTATAATTCGATTACTTTTAATAAGTTTGCGATTGTTCCATTAACGGTTTTCCGATTAAAGAAGAAAATACCGTACATTTAACTTTGTTTTGTTTTTTATGGAATAGATGGTAAACGAGTAAGCAAGTTACCTGATGATAAGAAACTACCACCGCCCATAGACACTTTCAACACTAAAAGTTTGCGATGTCGGGCTTTAAAGGAGTGGTTGGAGAAAGGGATGGAGAAAGAGAGAAAAGGAATGGGCCTCTTACCCACCGTACTGCTGTAGTATTTCACCGGTGGAAAACCGTTCATGTTGCGAGTTGCATACATGCTTGTGGAATTCTATTTAAAGTTGAGTAAGTATTCCTGTGTGATTTTTATATGGTAATTGAGCAGTAGTGGTTGCCGGCCTTTTAAATGGGAACGGGAAGGGCCTTGACCCCTCAAGGCCCTTCCCTTTCCCATTTAAAAGGCCGGCAACCAAAGAGGCCATTTATGCAACGAACTACGTGGCTCTACCACTGTTAATCTACCTACTGTCTTTTCTCTCACTACGGTTAAAAAAATAAAATCTCTTAGGTAATTTAACAAATATATTCTTGGTCAATTTGACTCGAAAAAAGCACATATAACCATACTCATATAATAAATTATTTCATGTAGTAAAAAAAATACAACATATTATTGACCGTTATATAATATACTAGCTGACCCGGCGAACTCTGTTTCGCATCAAAAGTAATAACTGCTGCCCCGCTATGTTAATACTGCAATATCTTCGACAAATTTGAAGTCGATAGCAGCTATATGTTAAAAATGGGAATTTTCCATTGTTAACACCCCCGCAACCCCCCTTGTGGGTGGAATTTCGTAAAATCCGTTCTTAGCTGACCTCTACTCGGCGAAAGGAATAATCCTACCAAATTTCAAGTCGCTACGCCTTATGGTTCCAGAGATATCGTGATCCATTGTTAACACCCCCGCAACCCCCCTTGTGGGTGGAATTTCGTAAAATCCGTTCTTAGCTGACCTCTACTCGGCGAAAGGAATAATCCTACCAAATTTCAAGTCGCTACGCCTTATGGTTCCAGAGATATCGTGATGAGTCAATATATAGGTGGAAATCTCCTATATACAGGGTTATTTCAAATATACTAATAATTAGCTAAGGGTATATTCTGTAGGTAATTACCTAACACTTTTGTTCTACGACTTTTTAAAAATCACAATTTTAATTTTTTTTTCATTTCAAACAAATTTAAATAATTAAAATCGGTAGTTGTAAAATATTAACTAAGTCTACGTATTGCATTGAGCGCACCGAGTGACAACGGTATGGGGGGGTAGCGGGGCAGGGTCACGCGGCATTTGTACTTTGATTGCTCCCGTAGGTCATTAGCCAAACATATGTTAGTCGCCCGTAAGTTACCGCCCGTGACGTTTGATGTACCGCGCGTGTCATCTCATTGTGTGCGAATTGGTAAAGTGACGAATGCCATTCAGTTGGAGTAAACGTGTGGAGCCGAGATCATGCGCAGGATCACGTTTCGACATGTTTTTTTACTTTATGTATGAGTATGTTCGACTTGCGGTGGCAAGTATTTAATAAATGTAATTAGTCGCAGTTGGTATGTCTGAATAATCTCGAATGCTTAATATCGTGGGCGGAATAATCGAGTTTTCACTTAAATACCCACATTAAATAGGTAGGTAAATAATTCAAATTTCCTGAAATACATTAAATTTTAAGTGTATTAGCCTAAAAATACATTTAACCTAAAACTCTAGTAAAAAAAACGATTTTTAAGATTTAATTGTACCATCTGACACTTTGTAACTCTGTATTTTGTACTAAACGTACCTATTTCACCCGATTTTCATTCAGAGTAGCAGCTCTCTTTATGCATCTAAACAAGACAAGCGAGTTCCCGCGCTTTCTACACGAAACTGCTTTTAATTCACATACCCAATCGGATATCGTGTAGATTACGAAATTAAATCTGGCAAAGAACTTGAGCTTGACCTATTTTGTAAAAAGCACAATGTTCATGTATTATGTTTGACTGAACATTGGCTTAAAACTAGTGAACTTACTTTCAATAATGCTTCCTACTCTGTTGGCAGTGTATTTTGTAGAAAAAAAGCCAATCATGGTGGTGCCATGATCTTTGTGTCGAATAATATTAAATTTAAAAACAGGAGAGACATAACAAATCTCTCCATTGAACGCACTGTCGAACTGTCCTGTGTTGAGCTTGAGCAATTCATTGTATTATGTGTTTATAGGCCCCCTTTGGGTGATTTTAATATATTTGAATCCACTATGGATGATATTTTGCAAAAACTTACTGGCAGCGGTAGGAGTGTAATCGTGTGTGGTGATTTTAATGTTAATCTGTTACAAGACTCAACTAACAATCCTAGGCTCGTTAGTTTATTTACCTCGTTTGGACTACTTCATCTGTTCTTAGAACCCACAAGAATTACATCTCACTCTGCTACCTGCTTGGACAATATTTTTTGTAACTGTAATTCTGTACAGAAAGAAATTTTATGTCACTTGCCATCAGATCATTGTGGTCAAAAGGCAGTTTTTGTGATGAATAGGCCTAAATTAGTTCGTAAAGTCACTTGTAGACCCATAACCCAGAAAGGCACCAAACAATTCCGTAACGCTATAGCGGCAAGGGTTAGTTCGCCGGACATGTCGAGTGATCCAGATGACCATTACAACTCACTCTTAAAAACCATAGACTCTGAACACAAATCTATATTTAAAATCAAAACTATGTGTAAAAATGTCAATTTAACCTTTTGTGATTGGGCTACCAACGGTATTTACAAAAGTAGAAATAAATTGTATGATTTGTACAGTTTAAAGAAGTGGAATCTTGATCCCGTTTTCAATACATATGTTAGAAATTACTCGAAAATATTTAAAAAAGTTTGCTTTACTGCTAAATCAATTTATTTAAGTAGGCGGATACAAGAATCTCAGAACAAGATTATAGCAACTTGGAATATCATCAACAATGAGACTGGTCGTACTAGGAATCGTGATGATGATATTAAACTCTCAGTTGATAATAAAATTATCGACGATAGTTATGCTGTTGTGGAAACATTTAATGACTTTTTTGCCAAAATTCCCATTTCTACTACAAATATGTTAAATTCGTGCCCCGTCAAAGCTGAAGCCCTGCTCAAGGATGGTGTGGACGAGTGCAACGTTTCTTTTAAATTTGAACATGTCGACCCTTACGACATTATAAAAGTGTTTAAACAATTAAATTCAAAAAAAACGGCTGATTTGTGGGGCATTTCCGTTAAACTATTAGATTCAATCATTGCCCTCATAGCTCCAAACCTGGCTGTGCTTTTTAATAAATGTGTAGATGCAGGTGTATTTCCTAATTTAATGAAGCACAGCAAATTGATACCACTATTTAAAAATGGTTGTAAGAATGATCCAACCAACTATCGTCCTATTTCCATTTTACCTGCACTCAGCAAAATTTTTGAAAAAATTATTTCAAATCAAATACTTAACCATTTCAATTTAAATGATCTTTTTCACAAAGAGCAGTACGGTTTTACAAAAGGTCGTTCTACTACTGATGCTGGCGCTACTCTTATTAAACATATTTTCGATGCTTGGGAGAACTCACAGGATGCAATCGGCGTATTCTGTGATCTCTCTAAAGCATTTGACTGCGTGGAACACAACACACTTTTGCGTAAACTAAGTCATTACGGTATTAAGAACACTGCACTTAGTCTTGTTGCATCATACTTGAGTAACAGGTTTCAGTTTGTAGATGTAAACGGAGTGAGATCGTCTGGATCGCCAGTGTCTATGGGCGTTCCCCAGGGTTCCATTCTCGGTCCACTATTGTTTATTATCCATATTAATGATTTGCCCTTTTTCGTCCAGAAATTTTGCGACATAGTACTGTTTGCCGATGACACTTCACTCCTCTTTAAGGTAGACCGTAAAAAAAACAGTTTTGATGATGTAAATTGCTCTCTTACACAAGTCCATGATTGGTTTACAGCTAATAATTTAGTCCTAAATTCGAATAAAACCAAAATAATAAAGTTTACTATGCCCAATGTTAAAGGTCAGGTTATAAATTTATCTTTAAATAACAGAATTCTAGACCCAGTAAATACAACTGTATTTTTAGGTATTACTCTAGATAATAAGCTCCAGTGGGGTCCTCAAGTAAAATGTTTAGCTGGAAAACTTAGCTCTGCTGCCTACGCGGTTCGAAAAGTTCGACAGCTTACTGATGTTGCAACCGCCAGACTAGTTTATTTCAGTTATTTTCATAGTGTCATGTCTTATGGCATTTTGCTGTGGGGTAGAGCAGCTGAAATTCAGTCTATTTTTGTGCTTCAAAAACGAGCTATTCGGGCAATTTATAATCTGGGGACCAAAGTCTCCCTTAGAGAACGGTTTAAGGAAATTGGAATATTAACAGTTGCTTCTCAATTTATATATGACAATATAATGTTTGTTAGAAAAAACTTAAATAGATATACTAAACATAGTGATGTACATAATTTTAATACCAGAGGCAAGCATAAACTTGTGTTAAAGTGTCATCGCCTGCACAAAGTACATAAGTCGTTTTTGGGAATGGGTGTACAGTTCTATAATAGGATCCCTGCGCATATTCTGGCTCTCTCTTTCGATCGGTTTAGGCGGGCTGTGAAGGATCGTCTCGTTGCCGGTGCTTATTACACCATCAATGACTTCATGACGGACAAGTCGTCTTGGGACCGTCAAATTGCTTGCTCAACGCGGATTGTGTAGTTTGCGTGTTGGAATTTGTTCACTTATTTTGGAGTGGAGACGTGCTGCAAATATTTCTATTTCTAATAGTAATCAACATTTCTTATTATGAGTTTGAATTCATGTTGTTTTGATAAAAGCTTTATATATAATTCTTATTATTGCACTTACTTGTTGCACAACGTTACCATTCTAAATAGAAGATGTCGCGTCAGTTGTGCTCGACTAATATCATATAATTTCTCTCATTACTTGTACTACGATGATTTTAAGTTGGTTGGATCATAACTGTGATTGTCGAGTAGTCTGGCTGCTACACCTTTTATGTGATATTTTTTCAGTAGCGTTGATAATACTATTCTGTAAATTTTCAATGGTTTTGAAAAGAGTATTGGCACATGAGTTTCTTGCCCGATTCTTCTCATGAAAGCCCCTACACTCGGAATCGGGCCGCTCGTGGCGATTGCTTCCGTGTTTTTTTGTTCCACGGAGGCACTTGCTTCAAGCGCTCGTGGCTTAGCTTTTTAAATATTATTTTAATTTTAAACATTTTTGTACATTGACTATTTTTAAGTGTCTGTGAGGACCTATGAAAATAAAACCACTTTGACTTTGACTTTGACTTTGACTAAAGGTGTTAGCCTTTAATTAGAGTTACAAAGTGTCAGATGGTACAATTAAATCTTAAAAATCGTTTTTTTTACTAGAGTTTTAGGTTTTTGTAAAACTGATAAAAGAAAAGTTGTTTAGAATGACACAAAGGAGCTATGTGTAGAATAGTATTAGTATATTAAAATTAACCCTGTATATATAGATTTAGAGCGTATAACATGCGCAGTGCGCGAAGTGCCGCAAATAATATCTTTATATCTTCCATCTATATAAGTGTCTGTTTTGTCTGTTCTGTTCTGTTTCAAAGTATACAACAGGTTTATCTTTTCCACACTTCCCTATAATTCGCATGTTCCACACTGAAACCTGTCTTAATCATATTATTATCCTCTTTTACACAATCCATTCATATTTGCTTAGATCGTCTTCTTCTCTTATTTCCTTCCACATTCAGGTTTTTCAAATCTTCTTCACTTTAATATTATATTTCTATGAGATACTGCGCAAACGAGCAAGCGGGTCACCTGATAGTAAGCAATGCGCCACACAGGAATTGTTACAGTCGCGTTGCAGGTCTTTTAGTTGGAATCGAGAACAGATGAGGAGGGGTTGAGGAATAGGTTGGGTCTCCGGATACCACTCTCGAAGAACAAAAGCGGTCTGAGCTTTTAAACGTCGATATTCGGAGAATTCATGGTAGTTTTCCGGTTAAGCCAGCCTATTCAACCGCTTGGTCTACTGCTACGACTGTAAAACGATTTGATGCATTTTATCAGCTTCAATAGGTAGTAAATGAAGAAGAGTAACAGAGGACAGAGAAACGAACACAACAAACAGGGAAAAAATAAAGACTGTATTTCGCGTGAACAAAGTCGCGAGTAAGAGTTAGTGACAGATAAATGTTTACGACCCCTGTCCACGCTTAGTGTGGTTCAACAACGACAACAACTAAATGGTTCTTTACGTAATATGGCGGCAATTTAGTTTGTCGGTCGCCATTTTTTTAACCCAATAATAATAACTATCCATTATTATAGCTTCCACAAAACTACGTTACGACAGTTTCAAAGCTGAAACAATACAAGACTTTTATTTAATGATTCTTCTTGTACCCGATTACTTTAATGGCTACTTTTTGTTAGGCACAAGTGATTCATTGGATTTTCAATTTTGTTATTACGTTGAGATTTTTTCGTAACTTCACTCTTTTTCTAACAAAAGGCGTGGGCAGCGGCTATAAAACCGATAATATAATCGATATATTCAGTCATTATTACTCACAATATTATCAGACATACTCCCCCCACTTTCACCATTCCCGAGTATATCATGATAAATCATCCGTTGCCAATTTCAATGGTTCATTACAAAACGATACGTATTCGTAATATATGGAGGTCAGTGTCACACGTCGGCGGATGTAAGATCTACCAAAAAAAATGCGTGTATAAAAATATGGACCCCTCCGTATGATGTATCCGACCCTTGTCAAACCTCTATACGCTGGCGATGTTATTTGAAAATAAATAGGTGCCTACCTAATTTGCATGGGATCTCTTTCTCCCTCTCTCTCTTTTCCTCTCCTGGTTATACAGAATAGGCACTGTGAGGTTCTGGTGTAATATTATATAATATTGTTCCCCGACACTTTAGTTTCCGGAATGGGTTTTTGTTGCTCACTGATCGGTTACTTTTTGACCCTGGGAGGGTTGAAGTTTTAATGCGATGTTATTATCTTTCCCTGAGAGTTTGCTCATGAAGATGAGAATATAGAGTAGTTATAGTTGTTGAGTTCTGTGTAAAAGTAACCTACTTATATTTACATTAAGTTAATAAATGTCATCTCAAATCCTCGTTTAAACCAATGTTTATCCAGAATTTGATTGTGATAAATATTAATGTCTGAAAACAAAATGTGATTAATACCTTCTTATAATTAGTGGACCCCCAGGACCATTTTATATTCCGTGGTTTGGCTGTTAAGCTTCAAATCAATATTTTTTACGTCACACGTATTACTCATAACTGGCGTAAATGATTCTGGAAATTAATTGTTATAAAACAGAACTTGATACTACTATATCTATATAAAAAGTCAAGGGCTCGAGCAACTGATCACAGAGTTGACATCTTAACGAGTAGAAAAACAATCCAGCCTGTTAGGGTTTAATTGCCACTGCCTTAACTCGAGTATTAAGAGCGTGAAATGAAGCAGTATTTTAATAATGAATTCTTATCTCATTTATAATTTAATTATCCAAAAGGTATCGCAGAACAATAATATTTGAACAATCCAACAGTCGTCAGTGAAAAACAAACGTCAGTTACAAGTAATTGAAGTAATTAATTGGGTTTCATGTAAAATATTTTCAGGACTCATTCAATATTGCCACGGTAAACTAGGAAGTAAATTTTATGTTCGAACATTCAAAAAGTATGGAGTGGGATTCTAGTTGAAAAGTTAAGTAGATTGCACATTTTTTATATATTAATTCACGCCTTTTTTACCCAAAGCTTATACATAAATTTATTATATTACTTAAATAATAATTAGTACCTCTCTCATCCTACGAAACGCGGCATGAGCCACTTTACGTCGATCTGCTGAGAGGTCGTGGTATTTCACCGGTCCAGCCGGCCCATTCATGCAGCGAACTGCATGGCTCTACCGTTAAGGTTTTGACAGAGTCGAAGTAAGCGAAGCTGTCCTTTAAAATCGGAACGGGAAAGGAGGGTGAGGAAAAGCGGTAGACATGCGGAAGCAAACCTCTTTCAACAAACTAAACGCAACATGAGTATGTTTGCGTAATTTTTCTAAGAGAATGTGGTATGTCAACGGTCGAATAGGCTATTTCAAGCATCAAACTGCGTGGCTTCATAATAGATTTTAAACGGAATCTATTAAAACATTGTTTGTCCAAAAAGAGGCTAATGATTCTAATACGCCTCATTTTCTTTATAAAAATGATATTAATTTATTCAAATTTAATGTTCCCACTCCCAGCTGACAGTGGATCAGTATCAGTAGACCGTCGCGTCTGTGAGATAATGAAATTTAAAAGGGCAAACTTCGCCCGGCCATAGGACGGAATGAAAAGTGATTTGCCTAATCCACTTCACAATTTTCCAACCCACTGGGCATCGGGTATTACAGTCTCCATCGACCCCAGTGCTACTTGCATGCGGTCTTAGCTATAATGAATAAAGTGTTAAACTTATTGGAATTATTCACATGATGGTAAACGACATACACCACCCATAGACACCTGCATCAAAGACAGGGTTAGAGTTGCGTTGTCCACCTTTACCCTCGGAATCGGGCCACTCGTGGCGATTGTGTCCGTGTTTTCTTGTTCCACGGAGGCACTTTCCTCAAGCGCGCGTGTTGAGTATTTGATTTTAAATAATAAGTTCAATTGTACAGTCTCGGTGGCGCAGTGGTCGAGCACACGGCTTCTGATCCAGAGGTCCGGGTTCGATTCCAGACACTGTCTCACATCAAGGACTTTTCGAAATTGTTTTCGGAAGTTATGTGTGATAAATATCGATGACTGAAAAACTTTGTACCCGGTATGGCAATAGGTTCGCCACCTATTTATTCCATTTGGGCCGTAAACATAACGGCGAGACGAGGCTTAACAGCCGCTGCCTACCCCTGCGAGTAACAAAAGGCGTGAAGTTATATTATGTAATATGGGACAGAAAAGCGTTCGAGAGTGGGATGATGAGTGGAAACGCTTCGCTTTGATATTCTCAGAGATCCTGTATTTTACCGGCTTAGCTAGCCCATTCCTCACTAAGGTATTTTATTATAATTTTATTTCGATAGAATAAGTTTTTACATAGACTGCAAAAAGAAAAGACGTGTCGACGACGGCCACTAAAAACTTCCCACGGCCAAATAAAACGTGTCCTTGCAGTAGGTGATGTGTAACGAGAGGTATGAAAGCGAGAGAGCTGTTCTTTCTGCCTATCCGCAATGAACTTGGCGTGAAGTTAGTTATCTATACGCTAAGAAATTAAGTTTTAATTTTTGGATATTATTCTAAATCGTACCTATACGAATTCGTCTGTGGTAAAAGTTATTAATAATATTTACTAAAATTTCTCTATTAAGCATACGTGATCCCTTACCTTTGTCATCGTGCCCTTGTATAAAGGTAAGGGATCACGTATGCAGTGCGCCAGTTACAGGGCCATCAGTTTGATCAGTTTAGCAGCAAAAGTGTATGGGAAAATTATTGAAAGGAGAATGAGGGTGATATCTGATGGAGTGTTGTGGGAGGCTCAGGGTGGTTTCAGAAGCGGACCAGGGTGCATGGATCAGATTTTTTCTCTCCGCAACATCGTGGAGAAACAACTGGCTGTTAACCGGAAGGTTTTCTGCGGTTTTGTGGATCTGGAAAAAGCGTTTGACAGAGTGTTACGAAAGGATCTGTGGGATATACTCCCGGGCTACGGGGTGAGCGGAGCACTGCTGCGCGCTGTGCAGTCCACTTATGAAGGCTGCACAGCGTGTGTGCGTGTTGACGGCGGCTTGTCCCCCTGGTTTGACGTCAATATCGGCGTCAGACAGGGTTGCGTGCTGTCCGCTCGACTGTTCATCCTGTACCTGGACAGTTGTCTCCAGAGAATGAGATCGATGGATGTAGGGATGCGAATGGGTGACTTAGTTGTGAGCTGCCTGCTTTACGCAGATGACGCCGTGCTTCTAGCCGAATCGCCGTCGGACCTGCAAACACTAGTCACTACTATGAAAGATGATTGCATGATTAAAGGCTTGCAGTTGAATGCGACGAAAACGAAAGTTATGGTGTTTGAAAGGGAGGAATCCAGAACAGATGCAAAGATAATGGTTGATGATGTAGTGCTGGAACAGGTGAATGAAATTGTATATCTTGGATGCGCTTTTAGCAGAGATGGAAGGTACACCGCGGATGTAGAAAGACGAGTGGCGATAGGAAATAGCGTAAACGGAGTGTTGGGCAGATTCCTGGGCGCAAAAAATATTAGCAGAAAGGCCCAGTTAGCAATCCACAATGCAGTCCTGATCCCAACACTAACTTATGGAAGCGAGAGCTGGGTATGGCAGAGTGTGCATGAAAGTAGAATAAACGCGGTAGAAATGAGGGCTCTACGCAAAATCTGCGGAGTGACTCTCGCTGACCGCGTAGAAAACAAGGTTGTAAGGAAGGAAGTTGGTTTGAAAGAGAGTGTCGGTGTAAAAGTAAGAAAGGGCATGCTCCGATGGTTCGGACATGTAGAAAGAATGGTTGACGCAAGACTGACTAAGCAGATATACAATGCAAAAGCGGACGGATGTAGGAGTCGAGGACGGCCAAGACACACATTCCAAGACCAAATAGAACGTGTTCTGGAGGAAGGTGATGTTAAGAGCCTCAAAAACCGACGCGCGTGCATGAAAAGAGTTATGAAAGTCAACGAAGCGAGTGAGGTGTGTAAGAATCGTGCCCTATGGCGCTCTGTTCTCTCTGCCTACCCCGCAAGGGATTTGGCGTGAAGTTATGTATGTAAGCTGTCTCAGAATGAGCTTCTTGCTCAGCACGGCGCTAATTGGATATCAACTTAACTCTTTACATACACGTCGTATTAATTATAATTTAGACGCCTATTTTACGGATTATATAAAAGGTATAATAATCTGTTACATTCTACAGAAAATTATATTAAGCACAATAATTTGAGCCACGGACAATTAGCGTTTACTTTGTTATTCGGTTTATATGGATGACTGATTAATTGCTTACCAATCTGTTCTAGTTATTTGGGCGACAAATTAGATATTTACATTTAAGAATTTTACATTGTAACATTTCTTGGGCACGCTGTTTTTTTTTATGGGATAGGAGGGCAAACGAGCGGGCGTGTCACCTGATGGTAAGCAACCAACGCCGCCCATGGACACCAGCAACACATATAGTGTCACTGTTGCGTTGCTGACCTTTAAGGGATAGGGGATAGGAAAGGATGGGGAAGGGGGGTGGGCCTCCGGGTACATCTCTCACCGAACGAAACGCGGCATGAGCCACTTTACGTCGGTCTTCTGAGTTTACTTTACGTCGTGGTATTTCACCGGTCGAGCCGGCCTATTCGTGCAGCGAACTGCTTGGCTCTACCACTGTAACTACCACCCTTTTTTTTTTTTTTTTACGCGAGGAAATGCTTTATGCACACCCCCCGCCTGGGGACGGCAGGGGGTAGTGTGGGACTCCCAAAACAGTAAACTGGAATCCGATCCTAGGGTTACCCACTAAAACCTCGCGGCGGCCTTCCTCCGGCGTTGGGGTGGCCCAGGACAGTGCGTCGGCCCTCTAGTCCACCCCGCCGTCGCCCCGCCTCTGTCACGAGGGGGTGCTCATCCTCGGGGAGCTTCGGTGAAGCTCCCCCGGGCGGGGCGGCTCCGACCGCGCGCTGTAAACAGGCGCGCGGCCGGCGGCGCCCCCGACGAACCTCCCCGGCCGCACCAGGGCGTCGTCCTTCCCGGGCCGCGACCTGGGCGCACCCGCGGGGTGTGCGCCCTCGCGGCGATCACTGAGCTCGCCGCCGCCGCCTTCGAGCGGGATCGGCTCTCTCCCGACCCCGCTCGGCGGCCTCCTTCTGGAGCATCACAGCTTCGCAGAAGGAGACCACAGCCCTCCACTCCTCCTCGCCCGCCAGCATTGCCGCGACCAACGCCGGCGGGGACAAGTCTCGCCCGATCCCGTCGACCAGGACTCGGCGCTCGGCCGCCCAGGCCGGGCAGACCTCCAGCGTGTGCTGGGCCGAGTCCAGGTCGGATGCGCAATGGTGGCATCTCGCCGTCTGTTCACGTTTTATTCGACTCAGATACTCACCGAAGCACCCGTGCCCGGTGAGTATCTGAGTCAATCTGTAGGTGACAGTGCCCCATTTGCGGAGCACCCAGGCCTCAAGGTGGGGCAGGACGGCACCGACGGCGCGCTTATGCGCACAGCCCTGGAGGACCAGCGCGTCGCGCCAGTCCACCAGAACCTGCCGGAAAGCCTCCCGCCTTCGCACTTCGTGTCCCCGCGCGTCCGGATCCCCCCCTCCCCGGCCGAGATCGTACGCGGCTGCGTACATCTCGGCCAGGATGATGAAGGGGGGGGGAACGCGCGAGGACCGTCGCCGCCTCGTACGATATCGTACGGTAGCCCCGTACGATCCGTATGGCCATGATCCGCTCCAGGCTCCTCAGCAGAGCCCTGGAGCGGGAGGCCCCCGCGAGGTCACGTGACCAAACGGGGGCCCCGTACAGGGCCACGGACCGCACGACGCCACCGTAGAGGCGGCGAACTCCCTCTCCCGGTCCCCCAAGGTTGGGCAGCAGGCGGTGCAACGCACCTGCCACCCGTCGCGCTCGGGGGACCATCCTCACGAAGTGCTCCTCGAAGCACCAGCGACTGTCCAGGATGAGGCCGAGGTACTTCATGTACCTCCCTACCGGGACAGCCGTGTCACCCACCTGGATCCGCGAGGCTGGTGGCTCCCGGCCCCGAGTGAGCCGGTGGAACCACAGCGCCTCACTCTTGTGAGGCGCCACCTCCAGGCCGAGCCCGCGGATCCGCCTGACGACGATAGCCACCCCCAGCTCGGCGAACCTAAGCGTACGCTCGAAGTCGGGCCCCGTGGCGACCACCAGAGTGTCGTCTGCGTAACAAACGACACTCACGCCACGGGGCAGACTGGTGCGGAGGACCGGATCGTATGCGAGGTTCCACAGCAGGGGCCCGAGCACGGACCCCTGCAGAACCCCGCACGTCACTTCCTTTCTTTGCTCCGTCCCGTTCCGGTCGACATAGTCCACCCGTCTCTCCTGCAGGTAGGCCCCGATGACCGACCTTAGGTAGGGAGGCACCTCGTGGTAGACGAGGGACTCCCTGATGGCCGGCCAGGGAAGGGTCCCGAAGGCGTTGACGATGTCTAGCGACACCGCCGGCCTGCCGGTTCCGACAGGGCCCGCACCCGACGCACCGCGTCGATGGTCGAGCGCCCCTGCCGGAACCCGAACTGGCAGTCCGATATGTCCGGGCCCACCTGCGACAGGTGGCTGCTGATACGGGCGGAGATAACCCTTTCAAAGAGCTTCCCCGCCTCGTTCAGCAGGCATATCGGCCGGAACGACGACGGAGCGTCTCCGGCCCTCCCTTGCTTCCTGATGAGCACCAGCCTCGCCGACTTCCAGTCGAGGGGGAACACCCCGCGGCGGAGGCAGTTGGTGAACAACTGCCTCGCCTTGTTCCCCAGGACTCCCAGAGCGAGCACCAGGACCCGGCCCGGAATTCCGTCCGGGCCGGGAGCGGTGCTGCGAGAGGCGAGCCGCGCAACGGCTCGCCCGAGCTCGTCCTCCGTCACCACCACGGACCACGGACCACGGAGTGTGGTCCGACTGAGACGGAGGGTCCGAGGGACCGCCCTGGACCCTAGGGAAAAGCGTATCCACCACTCCTCCCACGACGTCCGGGTCCAGGGACTCCGTCAACGGAGGGACCCACGGGGACAGCTTGCCCAGCACCATTTTATACGGGCGTCCCCATGGGTCCCTGTCCAGTCCCTCGACGAGCTCGTTCCAGGACCGCTCGCGGGCCGCAGCGATCGCAACGCATACGGCGTGCGCGGCGGCCCCGTATTCCCGTCTGGCTCTGAGAGCCTCCTCGACCGTGGTTCGCCTTCTTCTGCGGGCTCTCTTGTACCGGCGGCAGGCGACAAAAGCGACCTTGCGAAGCCGCTCAATCTCCTCGCTCCACCAGTACACAGAGCCCCGCCGGGGCGGCCCGACTCGCGGCATCGACGCGTCGCAGATCGACGTCATCGTGCCGCGCAGCCAGGCCGCTTGCGCCTCGGGATCGGGCGATTCCGCTCCCTCCGTCCAGTCCGCGACACTGGCGGCGGCCACGACCATGTCTCGGTCAAGCCGCTTGAGAGACCAGCGCCGCTAAACTACCACCCTACCACGCGTAATTTTGTTAATAAGAATTGTGTACAGTTTGAAGTTCCTTAGTTTGCATAAGAAGCGAATGTGTTGCATATGAATGTGAGAAGCACCAAAGAGCAACTACCAAGACCAAATAAATGGATGTGTGTGTGGGCTGAGAACCAGCATTATCGACTTGTCCTCAACGTATGCTAAGCTCAGACCTGATCTGACTTGCTCGACCTGTGAAATACTACGATCTCTGAGAATATTAATATCAAGTGGCTTGTGCCGTTTTTTAATATGTTAATGACGTATCTGGAGGCCCTAAACCTTGTCCTCTCCCCTTCCCATCCCAATTCCGACGCCTTCTCTATGCCATTTTAAATGCCAGCAACGCAACTCTAATACTATCTGTAATAAACTATCTGTTCATGGGCGACGTCCTTGTATCGATTTCGGGCTATATAGCACGAGGATTTATTTTTACTGATGGTACTAAACTTATCAGTGAAATAATAGATTAATTCAACACAAGATTAAGAAGATACCAGACCTACTTCTATAGGTTAGGAAAAACAAATCAATTCGACAAAGAAAGAAAAAAAAAGCGTCACCATTTTCTTTCACTCAACTTTCTACACCGAAAAGGAAATAGATTAAAAAAAAAATCTGGTTGCCTGTAAAGTCGGTTTTACGGGCGAAGATTTTACGTGACAACGTCTTTTTCTCGGTAGAATATTTATTGATATGAATATAATTAAGTTGAAGGCATTTGCTCGTCCGTTTCCATTGTTTTGAGAGTGGTGATTCCTGTTGAACATTTGAAATTGAATGGATGAATTTTTAATTTTAAAGAATCAATTTGAAAATCAAAACACTTATTCAGATCGAAGGTTCAAATTTTTGCTAAATAAATTTGAAATTAATTAAAATTTGTAATTGTAAATGATGAAGTTGAAAATTAAAACATTTACTTAAATTAGATGTTAAAATTCTTGCTCAACACAGTTTAAATCAAGTTTTCTTATATCTGCCACTTTTTCTTAATATTTGTAATTTTAAAGAATCAATTCGAAAATCAAAACATTTATTCAGATCGAAGGTTCAAATTTTTGCTAAATAAATTTGAAATTAATGAAAATTTGTAAAATAATAATTAATTAATTAATTAATTTTAAACTAATAATTTACTTAACACTATCAACATTTATCAATAGTATGACATAACCTATAAACTCAGTTTCTCAACTTTTGTGTCAATCTAACAATTAATCAATCAATCATAGTTTACGATAATGAAATATCAGTGTACAATTATTTACCTTTATTGTTGTAGTTGTTGTAAATGACGAATCTAAGCACTCCACATTTTCACTACAGACACAGCTGACGATACTTTAACCACACGTGTGAACTTGTATTATGACGCTTTCTTGTTTTTCCAACGCCAAGAACGTTCGAGAAAGACAAAGACAGAGACACAAGCATGCGCCGATTCAATGCGCCTAATTCTCTAGTGCTGCGCGCGCGGCAGACCGATCATAGTTGAGTGGGAGAGAGACGCAAGGCATTCGGCGGGCCTCTCTCTCGTTCGGTGACTCATCGTAACGTTACCGAGCGTTACACTTTTTCATAAGTGACTCCCAGCCGCAACCTAATTTAAGACGTTGTCACGTCAAAATCTTAAGTCGTAGAATTATTCATTGGGAGTATTTCTTTTTTCCACGACAAGATAATAACCCCGGGAGCCTATTGTCGCCGGAACCTTTATATTAATTACAAACATAAAAATGATTAATGAACAAAATCCGGAAACAATGCTTGGGCAACCGGTATTTATTGGGCCCCGACTCTCGTACTGTGTTTGTTGCTGAGATAAATTGTTCCCCGATGTTTGTTTCGATGATTTTATTAATGCAATATTTTCTTGTCTTACCATTATCTTAACATAAATGATATCAATACAACAGTACGTATAATAGCGCAGTAGGTAACTTTATTCCGAGATTGGTGATTTAATTGAAAATAATAAGCTTCATTTTTGGAAATATTGTTTCTTTGACTTTGATCGAATCCCCTTTGGTATGAACATAATTAATTTTGTCTTGTCTTTAATTAATTTTGTACACTTAAGAATTAAATAACACACCCATCTAAGGATCTTTGTGTTTAGATTTATTATTATTACTATTCAATAAGACTATTTAAACTAAAACTACCGAACTATTTTATCGAACGGTGTAATAAATAAGTACCACGGAGATGAAGTCAAAGTTAAAATAACTTTATTTTTATCGGTCTTCACAGACACTTAAAAATAGTCAACAAGTACAGATAACATATGATTTAAAATTAAATAAAAAAACAAACACGAGCGCTTGTGGAAAGTGCCTCCGTGGAACAAACAAAAAAGACACGGACGCAATCGTCACGAGCGGCCCGATTCCGAGTGTAGGGGCTATCATGAGAAGAATCGGGCAAGAAACTCATGTGCCAAATACTCTTTTCAAACCATTTGAAATAAATAACAATATTATTATCACTACTGAAAACAGATCAGTAGGTTGGTGAATAAAAGGTGTGGCAAACAGAATACTCGACAATCACAATTAAGATCCAACCAATTTTATATATAGTACTTTATTTTTATTGGATTATTCTTGAATACAGAAGTAAAAAAGAATATTTAATTGTTAATTTATCCAAAAACGTTGTCGTCTCGACATGGAGGTCAAACACTCCACTTCTGAATCAAGAATTGAAATATTATCAATTATTTTTCAGAATACTTTTCGCAAGTGATATATGATAAATATCGATACCTGTAAATATTGTGCCCGGAGTATGATAATAGGTTTTTCAGACTATTCCATTTGGTTTCTAAAAAATCAGCGAATCGAGGTGTAACTGCCCTTGCCTATACTTTCGGGTAAAATAAGTCGTAAATTTGTACAACATCATTCAAAAGTAAAGTTATATAGGAAAAAATAGTTCTGTTAAAAATCTATTTTTAGTTTTTGTATACTTAGTTAATTTAAAATTATAAATATTACTGTTACTATTACGGTCTCTACGTAGATATAGACATATCAAAATTATAGGTTTACAGGAGAGCGTAATTAAATACTCTTTATTTACAATAATAAGAACAAATAAATTAATAACATTATTTACAATATATACAATTAAAAAACTACCTGAAATCAAATTTCTCCGCATCTCGGTCTACTGGCAGCGTGCCCAGAAGACTGGCCGCATTGCCACGCTGAATGAGCGTAATTTAGATTCAAATCACTACGAACTTCTACGAAATACCACAATAGATTATACATATATAATGTTATCTTCTGCAACCTTTATTTTTTTGAACTTTTGTAGCGAACAATTAGAAAGCCCTTTAGAGACGCTGACGTTTAACTGGTAAACACTTTACTCAAACAAAGCAAATTAATAATTCAAGTAATGTGAAGTTGCTGGTCTGACTGCTTCTTTTTTTTTTGTACTATTTTTCTCTCGCTTTAGATATTTTTCATTTTTATAAAGGTACTTGCGGTTCATAGAAGCGATTGGAAATACAATTTATTTCAGACTTTGTACGATTTCTGATAAAAAAAAGCTTATTTCAAAGTGTTATTTGTTAATACGACACGTCTTGTACTTACAATACGTCTTGTAGTGTTATGAAATTAGACAACTTTTTATACCTTCATGTGTTAAGTAAATAAGCATAACATAACATAACTTTATCTATCTGAAGGTGTAGGCAGTGGCTGTTAAGCTTCGACTCGCCGTTATGTTTCCGTCTCAAATGGAATAGGTAGCAAACCTATTGCTAAAACGGGTACTAAATTGTCTGTTATCGATATTCGTTACACATAATTTCCAAGAAGAATTATGAAAAGTCGTTGGTGAGAACAGATTCGAACTTCGAAGCGGGGTGCTCCATCACTGGACCACCGAAACTCGAGTCTTGCATGGGAATAATTTGAACATCTCAGTGGCTTTGAAGTGATGCACGTCTAAGTTATAAAGTGCGTGATTCGGATCCTGGCACACACGCATTTGACTTACAACGGCATTATTTTCCAAATGTTTAATAAATATTAATGACTAACAAAATTGTGCACGTAGTATTGCATTAGATTCCGCATCGCATCTCGGTTAGTCAACAGTATATTAGCTGCTGCCCACACCTTTGGATAGAAAAAGGCGTGTAATTACAATGAAAAAAGTAGACATTAATAGATTTGAACTTGAATACTTCCTTCAACATCGAGTATTTGAATTTTGTTATATATTGGATCGGAGTTCAAACGAGCACGCATGTTACCTGATGGTAACCGATTAGTGCCACCCATGGATACCTTCAACACTAGCGGACTAGACTAGGAAAGGATAGAGAAAGAGATTGGGCATTCGGGTACCTCACTCACCTAACGAAACGCGGCATAAGCCACTTTATGTCGTTCTTCATATTGTACCGGTCGAGTCAGCCCATTTATGCAGCAAACTGCGGGGGCCTACCACTGTCACTTTATAATATTGAATCACTGAAGGCGTGCAATATAACATTCTTATCGTAAACTAAAATAACTTACTTTAGAGCAACACATTAATCCAACAGAAGCTACTAACTCGCAGAGATAAACTGTTTCGTATCCCAAATACATCTTCTGGAAAGGAACAAATGCTCGCAGAAAATAAGCCTTTATTTCCATAGATTCTGCACAATGTGTTAAACGACTGTTCCCGAAGTAAATGGACGGAGGAGAAATCTAGAATTACGGTTACGGTTTAAGACATTTATTTTCTCAAAAGATTTACAAATCACTTACAGAGAAAATACTAATACTAATATAATTACAATAACCAGAACAGCGCAGTGTGTAGGGTGGATGGGGAAAAAAAAGTACCCACTCAATTTATGTCTGAAAAAAAATTAACGAACATAGCATTGATAAGACCCATGACATGTTAATTTACTATCCGGTTACACATAGAAATGGAGTTAGTTTCGTGATTCCAATAATGAAAAGTCCTTCAAAGTATGGTTTCTCAATAATTTCTTAAAAGCAACCAAAGTTTTAGCTTCTTTTATTTCTTTAGGTAGCCTATTGTAACTTTGGGCACCCTCGTATAAAATGCTTTTTTTGCCATAATTTGTCCTAGGGGGTCTCAGATATATATTATTGGCCTGCCTGGTGGTCATGTGTTTGGAATGATCTGACTTTTTTGAAAAAGTAAGTAGTGAATGGATGTTTCCTGTTAAAATTTTTCTTACCAAAACACAGATATTGTAATAGTGAGCTTGAGCAAGATTCATTAGATTAGTTTCTTTATAAATTTTTGAGGTAGATGTCAAATAATCATATCGAAATAATATTTTAACTATTTTGTTTTGCGCGGTTTGTAACAGTTTTAAATTACTTTTAGCAGCTGATCCCCATACCTCAATTAGATAATCAATACGTGGTTTAACTAGAGCGTTATATATGGTGTACTTTACACTTGTTGGCAGACATCTAACTATGGGCCGTAAAGCACCCGCAAGTGATGATAACTTACTATGTAACTTTTCAATGTGCGGCTTCCATGTGAGTCGATTGTCCAATATTAAGCCCAAATAATTTTCGACACTCACTTCATTAATATTTTCGCCGTCAATTTTTAAGGGACTGTAGAGAGGAATGTTTTTGTTTTTAGCACTAAAAATTATGTAATTAGTTTTGGAAGCATTAATGGTCAATAAGTTGGATTGCAACCAGGCATGTAGGATATTCAAATCATGTTGAGCTTGGTTTACGACTACATCTATAGAATGATCAGAATAAAATAAGCTTGTGTCGTCAGCATACAAAGTGATGTCTCCTTTAAGCCCGATTTCATTAATACTATTTATGTAGATTAGGAATAATAAAGGACCAAGAATTGATCCCTGAGGCACGCCACAAGTAATCAACTTCGACTCACTTCGATATCCATCTATTTTAACGACCTGAGATCTATTTGTAAGATATGACTTAAAAATATCGTACGCTACACCCGTAATACCAATGTTTCTTAATTTTAGCAAAAGTATTTGGTGGCTAACCGTATCGAATGCTTTCTTCAAATCAATAAATACACCTAGGGTGATTTTCTTTTGCTCTATGTTAAGTCTTATATTTGTTACCATGTCTACAGTTGCTGAAACTGTATTAGACTTTGGTCTAAAGCCGTATTGCTTTTTATACAGAAATGATTTAGAAGTTAGAAATTCATTTAGGCGATCGTATAATATTTTTTCAAATATTTTTGACAGCACCGGCAATACGGATATAGGTCTGTAATTATTGGGGTCCAATTTATTTCCAGATTTAAATATGGGATTGACTTTTGCAACTTTAAGGGAGTCAGGAAAATACCCTTCATTAAGACAGCTATTAATGCATTTTACAAGATTCTCAGCTATAAGATCTTTAACACATTTGATTGTCTTTGTACTAATGCCATCTATACCTGAGCTTATATTTGATTTTAGATTGCCGATTAATTTAATGACTTCGCTATAGGAGGTTGATTTTAGATTTGACAGTTGTTCACTATTTTGTATTTCTTTAAAAGAAGTAGACGTCGAAAAGCCTGGGACGAAATTTTGAGTTATTTTACTAGCTAATTCACTACCTATTGTGGAGAAAAAAGTGTTAAAATATTCACAGATTTCTTTGGTATCTGTAATTTGGCCAGATACAGTATTAATTTTCATGATTCTACAGTTATCGGTTTTTTTATTATTTGATAGTTTATTAATAAGTTTCCACATTTTTGGAGGACTGTTCTTACAATTATCAAAAGCGTTGTAGTAATAATGATTTTTTGCATTTTGTATAGATGTATATATGTACTATTTCGTTTCAATTTATATTCATGTCTTAGCTGTTCGTCTTGAGGAGATTGTTTTAAGGCCTGCCACAACTGATTTCTCTCATTTATTAAGCCAATCAGATTTTTATTTATCCAATCTTTGTTAGGTGGGTTCAATATTTTAGATTTTATCATTTTATTACTAGCTAACGATTTCTGCAGTAAACTTTCAAGATCAGTAAAGTTGGAAATGTTTCCTGTTTTAGTAATGTTCTTTATTGTTTTATATAGGTTAATGTAGTTTATAGTTTCATACTGTACACGCTGCTTATTTTCGAGTTTAGGTCTATTAATTTCAAGGTATATTTGTTTATGGTCTGACATAGATGAATCAAAAATTGCCATGTGGAACGTAATATTATCTTTTACATTTGTAACCACATGATCTAATATAGTTCTCGTAGAGGCTGTTTCACGAGTACAGTATTCCGAGCAAATTTTATTCAATATTTTCATGTTGTTCTCTCGTAACATCACTTTATATTCTTTAGCCAGTTTTTCATTAGCAAGTAAATTTATATTAAGGTCACCAAAGACAAGGGCTCGGTTTCTTTTTGACAATTGCTGATCATAGCTCTCTAAAAAAATTTTCGTATTTGATGCAGGTTGTCTATATATTGCTCCTATGTCTAGGGAAAGGGTGTCTAAGTGTACCCACAAGAAGTGATTTCCGTCTTCAGAAAGCTCATCCAAAGAATAATGTTTAAAGTCTTTGTGAATATATATTGATACTCCACCACCACGCATATGTTTTCTGTAATTGTAATGATGTGCATAGTTATTTATGTTCAGTCTTTGCGCTTCGGCATCGTCTTTAATCCATGTTTCTGTTAACACTATTACATGCACAGGAGTTTGGAAAGATTCTACAACGCATCTTATTTCATCAATTTTTCCAGGCTTTACTAAACTTCGTACATTTGCGTAAAGGAATTTAAGTGTTTTATTTTTAGTTGTTAGTTGGAGATAATTATTGCAAAGTTCATAGGTTGTTTGGTTGGTTTTCCCTGTTATATCTGTTATATTTTCCCTCGCATTCCGTTTTTTGATTGTTGCTTTATTATTTTTGGTACTCCTTTCTGATATTTTATAGTTAGTCCATCTTCTCCATTTTCAATTCGTTGACGCAGCTCTTCCCGTAATTTCATCATTTTATGCTGCTGGTTTGGTGTCTGATCAGAATAGATTTTTATATTCCCATCCTTAATACTAGATCTTTGACTCAATATGTTTTTTGGTGTTTCAAAAGATGTAAAACAAACTTTGACTGGCCGCATTTTCTTTTGGTCGTATTTTCCCAGACGAAGAATTTTTTGTGGTTCAGGACAGTCGGGATATATAGCCGATAAAATTTTTTTAATCTCGTTCCTATCTATCTCTCTCCTTTTCTCCATATTTTCTGAACGTGGCTCTGCCAAGCCGGTAACAATTACATTCTTACTACGTTCTATTCGCTCTTGAACCTCTGTTGCTATCTCATCACAAGCAAGGGATGGATTGCTTAGCTCAAATAAAGATGAGGAGATGTTATTTGCTTGCATGGAATGAACATCGTTCTCCAAACTCTTAACTTTTGCTTGTGTATTATCAACAGCAATGGTCAAGTTTGCGATTTGTGTTTTGAGGTTAATGTTTTCAGTAACAAGTTTTCCTGTTGTAGATTTAATATCACTAAGCTGTTCTTTTATAGAATTTATTTCGTGTCTTATAATATTAACACCATCAGCCTGACTCTTTCCAAATTCATTTAGCATATGTCGTATCTCTTTCTTGAATTCGTCGAACTGATTCGCAAAATCATCATCCGGTGTTTTTCGTTTCCGTAGTGATAGCATCTCTTTTGATTCCGTTTTGGTGATTCCAAAAGATGATAGGTCAGGTTGGGAACCAGTACTTTTTGTAGGTGACCGTAACAAGCTCATATTGGCAGAGAACACAATTTATGTTTATATTCCCCGCTTCGCTTGTCGCTCCGCTTACTCAATGTGTGCAAACCCACAGATGCTTACGCTACACTGCAGTCGGTATTGCGCGGTTGTTCACTCACAAATTCAATTTTATTATCCTATATCACTTGTCTTTACAGACACTTACATTAGCTATATTTATAAATCAGTCACTAGTTACGACTTAGGTTTTACTTTTGGTACTTCGGGAATAGTTTTAAAGATTTTGTTAAATTTATTAAAACGATTCAACAAAAACACGTCCGTTCACTACGCAAGTCGGTTATATCACCTCCTAGAATTAGACACCTAGAATTAGATTGCGCGATTCCTCGATCCTTTTGTGAAGAGACCTTAAGTAACGTTTATATTATTGTAATATCTCAATCTTGCTTGTACAATGTATACTATATAGTGGTGTTCCTTTTGTGAAATGAAAAAATTATATTTTAAAAGATATAATATTTTGTTTGTTGTTGATTGGCTTTTGATGTGTAACATCTATTGACGCACATTAGTGGCAAAATCAGCTGGTTGTCGTCACGGCAAACGACGTGATGTTCTGATACTGTCATGTCTACTCCACGTTCACTGGTTCACTGAAGTAACATAACATAACTTCACGCCTTATGTTACCCGAAGGTGTAGGCAGTAGCTGTTAAGCCTCATCTCGCCGTTACGTTTACGTCCCAAATGAAATAGGTGACGAACTTATTGGCATACCGGGCACAAAGTTTTCAGTCATCGATATTTATCACACATAACTTTCGAAAACAATTTCGAAGAGTCATTGGTGCGAGCCAGTATCAGGAATCGAACCCGGACCTCTGGATCAGAAGCCATGTGCTCAACCACTGCGCCACCGAGTCTGAAGTCTACCTTGTGTATGGGTTCCCATAGGCATTACCTATATGCTTTGTGTATTTTATCTGTTTAAACAGCATATGTGTTTTTTGTGAGCTTTTAGATTCTTATAATATGTTCAATATTTCACATATTTTCTTAAAGTGCTGAAATTTACTACCGGCGACATTATTTTTGTATAGGCAAAGCTTTCTATGGGTATATTATTGTATAAATGTTTGTATGATATGTGTATTTATTCGAGTCTTTCTGACCTAGGTGTTGAAGAATGCTGGGAAAGAATGAAAGAAAGTATAGTGAATAGTGCAAAAGAAGTATGTGGTAGTGCAAAGAGGCATAAGATTCTGAGAGGTGACGCCTGGTGGGACGCGGATGTGAAATCCAGCGTCGAAAGAAAAAAAAAAGCATGGTTGGATTATGTCTCAAGTTTGAACCAGAATGATAGTATGACAGAGAAAAAGTATGAGAGCTACCGCCGCTGCAGGAATGTTACCAAAGCCTTAGTGAAAGAGAAGCGTGAAAGACTTGTTGCGAATGAGGAAGTGAGGTTGACGGAGAACTTCGAGGCGAATAACAAACTCTTCTGGAGGGAAGTTAGAAAGTCTCGGGGTTCTTCGTCAACATCCAGAATGGACAAAATTATGTCTAAGTTTGGTGACATTCTTGCAAACCCAAGCGATGTATTGGGCAGGTGGAGTGAGTATTTTGGGGAAATGTACGAGTATGTTCCGGATGTGGGCGCCGCGAGTGAGCCTACGGCTGACACCGCTGCGCCAACATCTGATGAGGACATTACTATGGAAGAGATTGAATGGTCGATACGAAGTATGAAAAATGGTAAGGCAGCTGGAATTGATATGATGTCTGCTGAAATGATCAAACACGGTGGATCCTGTGTCCGGGACGCTTTCCTGACCTTGAGCAATCTGTGCTGGAGGTCGGGTAAGGTTCCCATGGACTGGAGGCGCGCTGTCATCGTGCCCTTGTATAAAGGTAAGGGATCACGTATGCAGTGCGCCAGTTACAGGGCCATCAGTTTGATCAGTTTAGCAGCAAAAGTGTATGGGAAAATTATTGAAAGGAGAATGAGGGTGATATCTGATGGAGTGTTGTGGGAGGCTCAGCTGGTTTCAGAAGCGGACGAGGGTGCATGGATCAGATTTTTTCTCTCCGCAACATCGTGGAGAAACAACTGGCTGTTAACCGGAAGGTTTTCTGCGGTTTTGTGGATCTGGAAAAAGCGTTTGACAGAGTGTTACGAAAGGATCTGTGGGATATACTCCCGGGCTACGGGGTGAGCGGAGCACTGCTGCGCGCTGTGCAGTCCACTTATGAGGGCTGCACAGCGTGTGTGCGTGTTGACGGCGGCTTGTCCCCCTGGTTTGACGTCAATATCGGCGTCAGACAGGGTTGCGCGCTGTCCGCTCGACTGCTCATCCTGTACCTGGACAGTTGTCTCCAGAGAATGAGATCGATGGATGTAGGGATGCGAATGGGTGACCTAGTTGTGAGCTGCCTGCTTTACGCAGATGACGCCGTGCTTCTAGCCGAATCGCCGTCGGACCTGCAAACACTAGTCACTACTATGAAAGATGATTGCATGATTAAAGGCTTGCAGTTGAATGCGACGAAAACGAAAGTAATGGTGTTTGAAAGGGAGGAATCCAGAACAGATGCAAGGATAATGGTTGATGATGTAGTGCTGGAACAGGTGAATGAAATTGTATATCTTGGATGCGCTTTTAGCAGAGATGGAAGGTACACCGCGGATGTAGAAAGACGAGTGGCGATAGGAAATAGCGTAAACGGAGTGTTGGGCAGATTCCTGGGCGCAAAAAATATTAGCAGAAAGGCCCAGTTAGCAATCCACAATGCAGTCCTGATCCCAACACTAACTTATGGAAGCGAGAGCTGGGTATGGCAGAGTGTGCATGAAAGTAGAATAAACGCGGTAGAAATGAGGGCTCTACGCAAAATCTGCGGAGTGACTCTCGCTGACCGCGTAGAAAACAAGGCTGTAAGGAAGGAAGTTGGTTTGAAAGAGAGTGTCGGTGTAAAAGTAAGAAAGGGCATGCTCCGATGGTTCGGACATGTAGAAAGAATGGTTGACGCAAGACTGACTAAGCAGATATACAATGCAAAAGCGGACGGATGTAGGAGTCGAGGACGGCCAAGACACACATTCCAAGACCAAATAGAACGTGTTCTGGAGGAAGGTGATGTTAAGAGCCTCAAAAACCGACGCGCGTGCATGAAAAGAGTTATGAAAGTCAACGAAGCGAGTGAGGTGTGTAAGAATCGTGCCCTATGGCGCTCTGTTCTCTCTGCCTACCCCGCAAGGGATTTGGCGTGAAGTTATGTATGTATGTATGTATATGTGTATGGTATTTGTGATGTATGTATACACCATACAACACAGACACCATACAAAAACGTGAAAACATAGATTGACGGCTGATACCGATCTGATAATGGATATTGCTTTAGTATTTTTAACTATATTTAGAATTATTTATACTGAAATGTTTGTTTTTCTCTCAATTCCTGCGTTCTGCCATTTCTTTTTGTTTATCTATTAAGTCAGTTTTGTATTTTTAGTGAAATGCTAATGCTCCATAATAATCTCTAGCTATTTATTCAATACTTAAACAGATTATGTCGTAGTAAATAAGACAATTTATAAAACGTGGACTGTATACACTGTCAACAATTTATTTTCATAACATTAAAACAACTTTTTATGGATTATATAGCGTTTCTTTAGAACTTATTTTCATTTAAATCCCGACGTTTCGAACTCTTTACAGAGATCATTTTCACGAGTCGTGAAAAGAGTTCGAAACGTCGTATTAAACGTATTTCAGGTTTTTTATACTTTTCGGTAAATGCGGTGATTTGTAACAGCACCTGTATATTTTTTTTTAACAAAGCTATTAAATATTTATCATACGGACAAAGGCTATTTTAATAAATTCTATTTGAGAAAATCGTTTGATGTAAATAAATAAGGAACTTTTTTATTCCGTTTATTGTGAGTAACTATGGTTTTTATAAAACCACTCTTTACCCGAATGCACCGAAGTGTAGTTATTGTGTTTTAGCATATTATATTGTGTTTTATTCCATATTTACGTCGGATATATTACTAATAGCCTCGGTATAATACTAAGTCTCGGTAGCCTAGTGGTCAAGCACACGGCTTCTGATCTCGAGATCCGGGTTCGAATCCTGACACTGGCTCACACCAATGACTTTTCGAAATTTGTTTTCGAAAGTTAAGTGTGATAAATATCGATGACTGAAAACTTTGTGCCCGGTATGGCAATAGGTTTGCCACCTATTCCATTTGGGACGTAAACATAACGGCGAGACGAGGCTTAACTGCCGCTGCCTACACCTTAGGGTAACACAGGCGTGAAGTTATGTTATGTCATATTACTAATAGAATATATTAAAAAACAACCATTTAAAATAACTAATGAATATTTAAAATTCAGTATCAGTAGTGTAGTAGTAAAAATCAATGAAGTGGTAGAGCCACGCAGTTCGCTCCATGAATGGGCCGGCTCAACCAGTGAAATACTAGGACCTCGCAGAATATCAACGTAAAGTGGATCTTGCCGCGTTTCATTCGGTGAGAGAGGTATCCGGAGGCCAAACCTCTTTCCCCGTCCCCTTCCCATCCCACTTCCGACCTGTTTAATGTCCCATTCTGAGGGGGTACGCAACTGTAACACTATTTGTGTTCAGGTGTCCATGGGCGGCGATTGGTGCTCACCATCAGGTGACGCGCCTGCTCGTTTGCCTCCTATACCATAAAGAAAATCAAACTTTAACTGTTATTAGAATTTAAGTAAATATTTTTATAACATTAATTTTGTACATTACAAAGAAATTGATTCAATAAGTTGAAATTAATTGTTTTGAAAATATTGTACAGAAAATGCAGACCTAATCTAATATCGTGTTGTCATTGCGCCTAAATTTTGTTTTCTCTCCTTCTTCTTGAAGTAATAAAACTAGAGACGATACTTAATTACAAACTGTATATGTATTTATAGTTGCTAAGACAAAATGTATGGTAATACAGGAACTGTGTCTTGTCAGTTACGTCTTCCAAATGTGTCAGTGATGTGTGAGCTTTGGTATAAAAAATTTCGTTTCCATATGTACAGTTAACTAGAAAAGATATCATCATTATCATCATAAGCCTTTCGAAGCCCACTGCTGGACGTAGGCCTCTCCCATAGAACGCAACAACTAACGGTTCAGTGTCAGTCGCATCTAGAAATTAACAAAGATTTTTGGTTTTATTTCTAGATAGGACTTTCTAAAAACGACGAAAAATAAAATAAAACAACAAATTTCTGTCATAAAAACCATTGATATATTTACACATCTCAATTATATACATATATACAATAATATAATTTTCTGTTATATTAATAATTGAACCGTATTTACACTACACAAATAACGTAACGTGACATTGAAGTGATAAACAAACATTCGGATATGTTAATTAATTTTCGGAAAACAATATTGTGTTCATTAAACTAGGATTCGGGTCTGATAAAAAGATAATGGTCCGTTTATATATATATATATTTAAAACTTAAATAAACGGATGCTCCTTTTCTCAAGATTCATTAAATAACCGCCAGAAAAGAAGTAGGATACGTTTCATGGTTGAACTTTTACTATAAGTATAGAACCTTTTGGTAATGCCACAAATTTGGTCGAAAAATCGAAGGATATAAGAAGTCAAGTAAGTTTTAATTTTACATGGTATATCTGCTTACTCATTTTTTAAGGACATGTTTTCTGGTTGGGGAAGCATATGAACATGCGCTACTTAATTTTCACAACGAACAAACTTTCAGAACAACTTTCTCTTTATTATCATAGGATTCTTATGATAAAAAGTATAAAACATTTGTATTAAAATTATTTTATTTAAAGTCGGTTAAATAAAAAATATAAAAATGTGAATAAACATCAAACATATTGCGTCGATTATAGAAAAAGAAAATATTTATGTTAAAATAAAACTGTTCTTGCTTGAAGCTTTTATTTTAACATTTATTCATGCTAATACACTATTATTAATATAAGAAATGAACCCACACAAATAATTTTCACAAATGTATCGTAAACATTTTTAAATACGGTCTACTCTTTATTTACACAAATTTTGAGTAGGGTTAAAATGTGTTGGAAACATTCCGTTCACATCTGGAAACATTTGTGTTAATACTTTTGCTAGATTAGATATTTTGAGTTCATTTATATGTATTTCTTATTTTCCCGATAATAACATTAAATGAGTAATAAAACCTTAAAAATTATTTTGTAATAATAGTAGTGGCGACATTAGCTTAAAAAAAAGTTTCGATATATCGAAAATAATACGACTAATCTCAGAAGAGAAAAATGAGTAATATTAATGAGTTAAATAGCCCGTATTTAAGACACACAGCACTTCTAAAAGCAATAAAACAAATATTATATTTGAATTTCAAATACATGTCGTTATTAATAGCGATTTAATTATATATATTTTTAGCTTTTTTTTTATGGGATAGGAGGGCACCCGAGCAGGCGTGTCACCTGATGGTAAGCAATCAACGCCGCCCGTCGACACCAGCAACACATATAGTGTTACTGTTGCGTTGCCGACTTTTAAGGAATAGGGGATAGGGAAGGATGGGTAAGGGGGGTGGGCCTCCGGTTACCTCTCTCACCGAACGAAACGCGGCATGAGCCACTTAACGTCGATCTTCTTAGAGGTCGTGGTATTTCACCGGTCGAGCCGGCCCATCCATGCAGCGAACTGCTTGGCTCTACCACTGTTAAAAATAGTCTATATCTATATACAGTCTCGGTGGCGCAGTGGCTAGCACCCGCCTTCTGATTCAAGAAGTAGTGGGTTCAAATCCTGGCACACACCAATAACTTTTCGAAATTTTCGGAAGTTACGTGTGATAAATATCGATGACTGACAACGTTGTGACCGGTATGGCAATAGGTTCGCCACCTATTCTATTTGGGACGTAAACATAACGGCGAGACGAGGCTTAACAGCCGCTACCTACACCTTGGGGTAAAAAAGGCGTGAAGTTATGAAGTTATATTTATGTGTTAACAAATTAGCATTTTTGGTCTTATTTCGGAGAGTAAACGCTATATTTGTAAATTTATTTATTATTTCTTTAAATTAATATTAACATAAATATTTGCTCATAATACATGAATAAAATTTCCTATACATTTTTTCAATAACTAAAATAATTTTGGAATTTCATTACAGATCAAAGTATGATTTATCAAATTCGACGTGTTTCATCCAATCAATTCAAAAATAATAATACATTTTATTTTTTTTAAATAATCACTATCAAATAATTTCAATTACATGACTAGGTACGATAGAATTTTAAAAAATAATATATATATTTTTTTTAGAGAAATAGATTTAGTCTAGAATGATAGTTATTAAAAATAAACCACTTTAATGATTAGGAAAAAAGGTCGTATATAATAATAATTGCCTATTATTTATAATAACGCATGATAATAATTAATATTAACAGCTGTTACTCATATTTACAATCTCTATATATCAGTCTGCTGTGTTGAAATTACTCTAATTACCTTGAACATAAAGTCTATATTGCTATGTTGGTTCCGCCAGTTTGTCTCTAACTTGTATCTGCTCCTTAATGGCGTTTAGTTTCGTCGAAGGCGTTAATGCTATCAAATCTTCATCAATGGTGGTCAGCTGTGAGTACTCCGTCCGTGGATACAGGGTTCTGTACTTACATTTTCTTGATTTTAGCTGTAAACGTATTATCCTTGTTAAATTAATTTTAAAATCTAAATAGTATAACAGTATCTTATTGAATATTCTAATAGTACAAAACTAGACAAAACTTATTGTCATACATTGGCGCCAAACATTGCTGGTCATTGATATTAATTTCTTTCGGATTTTACAATTAACATTTATGCATATTATTTACCTTGACAATAATAATGATTGTACTTATAACCACTAAAAGTACAGCACCAACAGCAGCAGCGAATATTGTTCTATGATCTAATAAATACACTTTCTCCTTATTATCCTGATCGATGAAGTAGGAGGCAGTAATATGTGTCCGAACGTTCTCAGCTATTCGACGCTTTCCAGCAATGGAACCGTTCTGACAACCACCTGTAAATAAGCGAGTATTTGAAATGATTCTACCATTTATAAACTAGTGCGTTCAGAATACGGCTTTTTTTCTTTTTAAAAGTGAAACCTCAAATGATATTTGCAAACGTTTAAAAACCGTTAAAAGCGTTAAAAACGCCCATACTTTCTAACAATAACAACGTCATCATAATAGATAAATTGAGAACTTTCTCTAGCTTGAATTTTAATCGTCCCGGGATGTCTAGTGGTAGGTAGTGGTACTATAAGTAACATTACAAAAATAATGAACTCAGTTATTTTTAAACAAAATAACTCAAGGGATTCCAGAGTTCACTTATTGTAGGTACCATCCGTTTTTATACCATTAGTTCTTTGCTTTATAGCCAAAAAGGATATTTTACACTAGTACTCATTGCTAGGGGGTCATGTCAAGAGCGTGCGCGTCGCGATCCCTGCCGTCCCAGTGGGACGCAATCTTGACCAAAGCAAACTCAGCCGGACGGGCTGCTAGGGCGTGCCCCGCAAGCGACGGGCACCGATTAGCCCCCGTCGGTGCGGCTGCATGCGCATGCGGCGAAGGGGGCCGCCACCCTTCACGCAGCGCCAATCCTGGCGGGACGAGGAGAGGGGAGTGCCGTATAGGCACGTGGAATGTGAGAGGTAGCATGGCAAGAAAGATGAATGAGATGATGGATGTATTAAATGAGAGATGCCTGGATGCCTTATGTTTGACGGAGACAAAGCGGAGGGGGAGGGAGACCGAGGACCTCCCCGGTGGCATGGTAGCCCAATGGTCCGGAGTGGACCCGGACGTCCGTGCCAGTGGGGGTGTTGGAGTCGTTCTCTCCTCCCGCTTTGCTTCCGGAGTGAAAGATTATGAGTTGGTAGGCCCAAGACATCTTTGGGTTCGAATAAAACTGGGGATCACGCGAGTTTTCCTGGTCGCAGCTTATGCTCCCGTTAGCTCCGCGGATCCCCGCGAACTCGAGGAGTTTTGGGAAACTGTTAGAGATATTCTGGATCTAGCTGAGGAAAATGAAAGGATAATTCTGTGTGGTGATCTTAATGGGTGGGTCGGAACCAAGCGAGACGGCCTGGAGGCTGTCCTTGGTCCGAATGGTGACAAGAGAGTGAATGATGCTGGTAAGCCGATATTGGACGTATGCCTGGAACGGAACCTCCTTGTGTCTAACACATTATTCCGTCATAAAGATATTCACACGTATACGTGGAGAAGGAATGAGCAAAAGAGTATGATAGATTTGATTTTGATAGATAGTCGTCTCCGAAATACTCTAAGGGATACAAGAGCCTACAGAGGCCCCACTCTTGATACGGACCACTACCTGGTGGTAAGCCGATTCGTGGGCCTTTTCAAGAAGTGGAGACACTGGCGAGTGCGTACCCATTTCGGAGAGCTTGAAAGGATAAAATGTGAGAAATTAGAAGATGAAAGTGTACGGAGTATGTATGTAGGCCTAGTCAGTAAAGGACTCAATGAGACGAGTCTTTCTGACCTAGGTGTTGAAGAATGCTGGGAAAGAATGAAAGAAAGTATAGTGAATAGTGCAAAAGAAGTATGTGGTAGTGCAAAGAGGCATAAGATTCTGAGAGGTGACGCCTGGTGGGACGCGGATGTGAAATCCAGCGTCGACAGAAAGAAAAAAGCATGGTTGGATTATGTCTCAAGTTTGAACCAGAATGATAGTATGACAGAGAAAAAGTATGAGAGCTACCGCCGCTGCAGGAATGTTACCAAAGCCTTAGTGAAAGAGAAGCGTGAAAGACTTGTTGCGAATGAGGAAGTGAGGTTGACGGAGAACTTCGAGGCGAATAACAAACTCTTCTGGAGGGAAGTTAGAAAGTCTCGGGGTTCTTCGTCAACATCCAGAATGGACAAAATTATGTCTAAGTTTGGTGACATTCTTGCAAACCCAAGCGATGTATTGGGCAGGTGGAGTGAGTATTTTGGGGAAATGTACGAGTATGTTCCGGATGTGGGCGCCGCGAGTGAGCCTACGGCTGACACCGCTGCGCCAACATCTGATGAGGACATTACTATGGAAGAGATTGAATGGTCGATACGAAGTATGAAAAATGGTAAGGCAGCTGGAATTGATATGATGTCTGCTGAAATGATTAAACACGGTGGATCCTGTGTCCGGGACGCTTTCCTGACCTTGAGCAATCTGTGCTGGAGGTCGGGTAAGGTTCCCATGGACTGGAGGCGCGCTGTCATCGTGCCCTTGTATAAAGGTAAGGGATCACGTATGCAGTGCGCCAGTTACAGGGCCATCAGTTTGATCAGTTTAGCAGCAAAAGTGTATGGGAAAATTATTGAAAGGAGAATGAGGGTGATATCTGATGGAGTGTTGTGGGAGGCTCAGGGTGGTTTCAGAAGCGGACGAGGGTGCATGGATCAGATTTTTTCTCTCCGCAACATCGTGGAGAAACAACTGGCTGTTAACCGGAAGGTTTTCTGCGGTTTTGTGGATCTGGAAAAAGCGTTTGACAGAGTGTTACGAAAGGATCTGTAGGATATACTCCCGGGCTACGGGGTGAGCGGAGCACTGCTGCGCGCTGTGCAGTCCACTTATGAGGGCTGCACAGCGTGTGTGCGTGTTGACGGCGGCTTGTCCCCCTGGTTTGACGTCAATATCGGCGTCAGACAGGGTTGCGTGCTGTCCGCTCGACTGTTCATCCTGTACCTGGACAGTTGTCTCCAGAGAATGAGATCGATGGATGTAGGGATGCGAATGGGTGACTTAGTTGTGAGCTGCCTGCTTTACGCAGATGACGCCGTGCTTCTAGCCGAATCGCCGTCGGACCTGCAAACACTAGTCACTACTATGAAAGATGATTGCATGATTAAAGGCTTGCAGTTGAATGCGACGAAAACGAAAGTAATGCTGTTTGAAAGGGAGGAATCCAGAACAGATGCAAGGATAATGGTTGATGATGTAGTGCTGGAACAGGTGAATGAAATTGTATATCTTGGATGCGCTTTTAGCAGAGATGGAAGGTACACCGCGGATGTAGAAAGACGAGTGGCGATAGGAAATAGCGTAAACCGAGTGTTGGGCAGATTCCTGGGCGCAAAAAATATTAGCAGAAAGGCCCAGTTAGCAATCCACAATGCAGTCCTGATCCCAACACTAACTTATGGAAGCGAGAGCTGGGTATGGCAGAGTGTGCATGAAAGTAGAATAAACGCGGTAGAAATGAGGGCTCTACGCAAAATCTGCGGAGTGACTCTCGCTGACCGCGTAGAAAACAAGGTTGTAAGGAAGGAAGTTGATTTGAAAGAGAGTGTCGGTGTAAAAGTAAGAAAGGGCATGCTCCGATGGTTCGGACATGTAGAAAGAATGGTTGACGCAAGACTGACTAAGCAGATATACAATGCAAAAGCAGACGGATGTAGGAGTCGAGGACGGCCAAGACACACATTCCAAGACCAAATAGAACGTGTTCTGGAGGAAGGTGATGTTAAGAGCCTCAAAAACCGACGCGCGTGCATGAAAAGAGTTATGAAAGTCAACGAAGCGAGTGAGGTGTGTAAGAATCGTGCCCTATGGCGCTCTGTTCTCTCTGCCTACCCCGCAAGGGATTTGGCGTGAAGTTATGTATGTATGTATGTACTCATTGGTAGATAGATACCGTTTTTATTAATAACATAACATAACTTAACGCCTTTTGTTACCCGAAGGTGTAGGCAGCGGCTGTTAAGCCTCGTCTCGCCGTTATGTTTACGTCTCAAAATGAAATAGGTGGCGAACCTATTGCCATACCGGGAACAAAGTTTGTCAGTCATCGATATTTATCACACATAACTTCCGAAAATAATTTCGAAAAGTCATTGGTGTGAGCCAGTGTCTGGAATCGAACCCCGGACCTCTGGATCAGAGGCCGTGCGCTCGCCCACTGCGCCTCCGAGACTTTTTATTAATGGTTTTTAGTAATAGTTATGATTGAGTTCCAGTTGGACTGCTTAACCACCAAAATGGGACTTATGATATAGGAGATCGTCAGCATCAGATCAAATTTTTAAATCGAGTCTTATGATATTTACAAAGAGGATGGAGTGGCACCATCCTCTGGAGTGGTATTAACGTTTTATTTTTATAATCTCGTTTTAAATTTGTTTCATTGGACACAAGATGTTAAAAATAACTAAGTTTGGATAAATGTAGGAACATCTAAAGGATTTTATTATTAATATAATTAGTTCTAAACATAATCTCGTCTATTCCCGAAGCAATTAATGTCACTAAGCCCAAATAATCATTGTTCCAAAGGTCAAATCTATTATATTCCAAACCTACATATAATTTCAGTATTTTTGGTACCATCAAAGCTTTGTATAAAAAAAGGTCAAGGGTAACATTCATTAGAAATACTTTTAAAGAGTAGATAACATTTTCTATGTACTTTAAAGGCAAACTAATACTATGATGTACGGATATGAATTAAATTTCACCGGTCGAGTTAGCCCATTATGTAACCAATTCCTTCCAATATATTTACTCACAACATCCATTTTTGTGGATGCGAAAAAAATGCAAAAGCGGATGGATGTAGGAGTCGAGGACAGCTTAGACACACATTCCATGATCAAATAGAACGTGTTTTCTGGAGGAAGGTGATGTTAGGAACCTCAAAAATAGACGCGCGTGCATGAAAAGAGTTATGAAAGTAAACGAAGCGAGTGAGGTGTGTAAGAATCGTGCCTTATGGCGCTCCATTCTCCGTTCCTACCCCGCAAGGGATTTGGCGTGAAGTTATGTATGTATCCATTTTTGTCATACTATTTACAATATTATTTAAAATCGTTTCAAAAGTGATATTTGACGTGATAATTAATGTATTCAAGGAACTAATAAATAATTCTGATTAGTTACTTGTTATTACACTACTTATCATAATATAACTTCACGCCTTTTTCTATCGAAAGGTATATAGGCAACGGCTGTTAAGCCTCGTCTCGCCGTTATGTTTACGTCCCAAATGTAATAGGTGGCACTATTAAATTATTACTAATATTATTTTGCTCAGTGCTAATACTGAATTAAAATCAAAACGCACACTAGATTTTGGTATAATTGTTATCAAATTAAAATTACTACCATTCACACCGCGGAGCTTTCTACTCAATTAACAATATTACCTAATTCATTTATTCAAATGTCAAACTTCAAACCTCCTTTAATATTTGTATGTTTGCCTTCTACCTACTAATTTATTCGAATTACAAGTTAACGTATTAACGCTTTTCTATTTAAATTATTGAATCAATTTTATAAATGACTTACTATTGTTTGTTTGAAGTGAGTTATTAAATCGATTTTTTTTTAAATTTCTTTTGCTAACAAGCGATCAAACTTTTTGGAATTTAACTTTCAGTTTCTCGTAGTTTTTTTTACACAAAATCTCTTTTTGAACACGTTATTTGTTCGCCATGCAATAGTAACAATACTGAGCTTATTTTAAAATTATCACTGGAAATATGTCAAATGCAAGGTTATTATTACCTTCTGCCCCGTTCGGGTCTTTACAACAAGTTTTCTCTTTGCACACTTTCCTGAAATTGGCTTGTTTCACATCAACAAATACAAGGTAAAGTGCAATATAGTGTCCCATATCAAAGGTGTTAGTCGTGTTTCCATTAGAATATATCATATATATATGTAATATATTATACAAATCTTACCTATGTCTTTATCACAATGGCAGCAATCTGTGGTTTGATTACTGTTTACGTATATTGGTACGACCATGCTCTCCGTACAGCATGGCAAACATTTGTGATTCATTCTGTAAACAAACATTCTCATCAGTTTATATACTATTGAATTGCTATCCACAATCATATTATATAATACACTTATGATATTTATTTATATTATAAAAACATATTATTGATTTTTATTTAATTTAATTACCCTTTAAAATAATAAATCCCTTTATCTTTTAGTAAATCTATCGGCTCAATTTTATCGTAAATAAGTAAAAATAAAACTATAATATATATACATAACTTCACGCCTTTTTTTACTACCTGAAGGAGTAGGCAGCGGCTGTTAAGCCTCGTCTCGCCGTTATGTTTACGTTCCAAATGGAATAGGTGGCGAACCTATTGCCATACCGGGCACAAAGTTTTTATCAGTCATCGATATTTATCACACATAACTTCCGAAAACAATTTCGAAAAGTCATTGGTGTGAGCCAGTGTCTGGAATCGAACCCGGACCTCTGGATCAGAAGCCATGTGCTCGACCACTGCGCCACCGAGACTAAAAAAAACTATAAATTTCTTCAAAATCTCTTCAATGCTAATATGAGACTCATCAAAATTTACGGACAAGATTTTCTTGTATCCAAGAGAGGACTATCGACTTAAACAATTTACAACGTATTTATTTAATAGTATTAGCAATTAATAAAATCATATAGGTAATAGCTTTTTGTTCAGGGTTGTGATATGATGAAAGCAATTTTGTTAACATACATTAATAATTTATTTACTTTTCAAACAATAATACATTTTATTTGGATTTTACATTGAATATTTGAAATGTATTGAATGATTTTAAATAGTTTATGTAAATCGAAAACTATAATGAAAATTTCGTTCCGAAGAGAATTTAAGTTTACTGAGAACTTAAAATATGCAAATAATGTGAATTGGCTATTGTTCCAATTTGCCTTTATTTTTATTATTGCATGTTAGTTTTTGGTTTATTATAAATTATATTAATAGAATATTATTAAAACATAATATTTTAATTCGAGATGAAAATAGTGACATTTTGCACTGCTGCTAGTCACTTCCAACTTACTCCATCTCATCCACCATTTTTTAAAATTTATTAAAATGTCATTTAATTAATATTCTTACCTATCTAGACGTAAGGGATGAGCACACGTTACACAACTAGTAGGCCCAGACCCCGAACAGGACCTGCACGAGTCATGACAAGGACGGCAGGTCCTTGTCCGTGGTTCATAGTACTGGGAACTAAGGCACTCCACGCATAAACCATTCTCTAATGAAAAGTGCGGAGGACACGAGGTACACCGCTGAGGACCAGCTCCGTGACAATCTTGGCAGTAGTGGTGGCAACGGCGGCAGCTATCCTCCCAAGTGAAGAAATTTTGAGGACACTCAGGTCGACATTCTCCGGCAGCTAATCTCCATTCAGGAGGGCACGATGCACATTGATCTCTCCTTGGCCCCGTACAGGTCTCACAAGACAAATAGCACTTGGAACATGTTCCCTCATCAGGGTAATACCCAGGGGCACATGTGGCTCGACATGTTCCTGATTGTAACCGTAAAGCACCAGAACAGGAGGTGCAATTTAATCTCGATACACAAGTAGTACACGTTTGAGGGCATTTTGAACAACGACCCGCTATTTGATAGTAACCATGCCCACATTCAGCGACACATCTAAAATAAAAAAAGCAAAGTGTGTTAAAGATATATACTCAAAAGGATAGAACGCAATGTTTAGATATTAAAAGACTATTACCTCGACCCTTGTAACAATAAAGGGCTTGAACAAGACAAACAGTCCCACTCGTTGGATCCACTACATTTCTCGCAAGTAGAATGGCAGTTTTTACACCTCCCTTCTTCAAAATATTCATCTGTAAAAATACTTGCGGTTAAGCTACGAAAATAAGGTAAAAGGAATTTTGTTTACTGACCATTACTCACCAGTGTCACATTTATCGTTCCCATTTGGAAGACAAGTTCCACTTTTGGTAAGAGTCCATTTTTCTTTACAAACAGTGCAAACAGCGTATGTACAAAACGAACAGCCAATTGGACATCTAGAATTTTAATAAAAATGTTGTTAACCCCAAGGTACAATTTCACGTTCCAAGAATATTCCGTTTCAAAGCGAATATTTAAGATACCAAGCGTTCCTAAGATTGACGAGCTCTGTTTTATCACGAAATGGAAATGCGAAGATAAATTATCATAACAACAATACTCACGGTAGGCATTCTCTTCTTTGAGTGTCTGCGTAATATCCTTGAGGACATTTTATTAAACATCGGTTCTTAAATGCGAAATCACCGATGCGGCATGAAACGCAGGCATTTACGCTGGGGCCGTGACACGATTCGCACGTTTCATGACATGGCACACATCCGAAGTCATCCTTCTGATGTGTTCCTGGTGGGCAGGATGCTAAACAGGATCCGTTATATAGTACATAGCTGTGTGCGCAGGATGAACACATGTCTGCTTTTTCTGAGCACGTGTCACAATGTTCAGCGCATGGAAAACAGGCATTTGCATCAGGGTCTTCATAGTAACCATCTGGGCATTGTTGCAAACATACAGCCAAATCTACCACCAATAAATGAGCTGGTGCACAGGTAAGACAGGAATCCTGTCCAGCACCTGCGCATGTTTCACAAGACTCGTGACAAGGCCAGCATACTCCACCTTGGTTGACAAAACTTCTAGGTGGACATCTAGACACACATGAATTATCTAAACGATAATGTTTACAGGCCACGCATTGAGTAGGACCTTTACCATAGCAACCCTGTGAATCGCATTCTGGGTCGCATAATCTTTGCACCTGTTTATCATTGGCATCTGCCAAAACATTCTTTCGCTGAGCGGACGGAATATTTTTGGGGTAATTGTGTCGGTCAGATATGCCGAGTTCGATTTCATTTAAATATTGCGAATATTCCGAGGCATCGTAAACATCGTTTATGTGAAAAGATTTTTCATCTTGATAAACATTGTTCGTATTAAAATAAGCTTTATTACGCAATCTTATTGGATTGGTAGCTGTGCCGTAGAATATTAATTGCCATTTTTTTAGTATACCCGGTTGGTTTACGTGAATATTGCCAGCGTTTATTATTTGAAGCGTCCAACGGCCTTCAGCGCTTTCACCCCAAAAATGTACACTTAAAAACGCCCAATCGTCGAAGTTAGAACTCGTCGCGTCGTGAGTCCGTTCAAATAGAAGTGTGGAAGTCGTTCCCATTGGTGAGGTAAGCAGTATGCGTAAATTTCCCCGAGGGAAAAAGCTCAGCGAAATTTTACATTGAACGTGTTCCAAAAATCTGACCTCATTCATCGTTCCACTGCACCCATTGACATCCATGTGCATAGATATCGTGTATCCAAAAGACGTTTCAATAGATTTATCCTCGTTTATTTCTTGTGATTTACAAATATGCTGTGGTGGGACATTTCTCCATTGTTCAGCTAACGTTACCATCTGAGCAGCATCCATCAAACCATAACCAAATTTATGACTCACTTTTCTTTTTACTCCATTGACTATCCAACCTTCTTCCTTATCCAATGGTTGCGATCGCGAAGTCATTACTATAAGATGCTGCATATCTCTCCAAGTTAGTAACGGATTTGCTTCTAAAGCTAAAGCACATATTCCCGCGGCCAAAGGTGCAGATGCTGAAGTGCCTGTATGATCAACTGTACAAATATGATCAGGCCTTAATTGAAGATCCATATCGACCGTAGCGACGCTTTTATCTCGACCGGGTGTCCCCGAGCTATAAGTTGACGCTAAAGTCGATGAACATTCCTCTAAATACCACGGCTTATATCCTCCTTGTGTTGCACTAGATATTGAGATCGTAAATATACTATTCGCATATCCATCACAATTACATGAATCAGTATGCTTCCCACCATTTCCAGACGCCCATATAAAAATAGAACCTTTCCCCCCTCTTCCGTTTGTCACACCATTTATAAACGCTCTGAAACAAAAACACATTTTTAATGAGCTTACCCTTTTACTATTGTTCTAAATCACATACAATTAGATAATACCTTCTAGCTAAAGGGCCAGGGCCGTCTACAGTTTTTCCGTCATCCTCGGGGCCCCAAGAGGCGCTATAAATGTCTATATGATGTGTGTTAAATCCGAGTGCTTGCGCTTCCACTGCGTCGTTAACAAGTCCGTCGAGCATCCTAACTCCTCCAATGCTGGCATTGTAAGCGATCCCAACGCCGCAATATCTATTGTAAGCGACCGCAGCCACCTCGCCCGCACACCGGGTACCGTGTTTATTGTCACCATTGTCCTGCGGCGTCGGGTCCGTGTCGTTGCCGTTTATGTCCGTCGATGCCGCTGGGTCCTACAAAATCGGTTTTCCGTTCAATTCAATTCACTTGCCATAATACATAGCCGCTAAAGAGAAATCGATTGGTCTATATTGGGTTTTCATTTGACAGCTTTTAACCACTTTGATTAATGAATAACCTGTACAATGGTTTTAAAGAAGAATTATATGGGATATATACATTTTAATAACATTTACGTCTCAGTAGATTAATGGTCCAGGCCAAATGTTTTTTCAGAAGTACCTGACTGACTGTTCCTATTGAGAGGTAAATAGGATTCAATTGTATGTTATTCAACTTAATAAGCTTAATTATTTATACCTACACCGTTAATTATTAAAGGCGGATATCACGAGAACAATAATGAGACAGAATGTTACAACATACTTACATAATTTTGAATTAAATCTGGATGATTAGGTTGTATCCCGTCGTCTAAAATTGTGACTACTACACCTTTTCCTGTATAACCTTTTCTCCACGCGTATCCCACGTTCATATCCAGGCCATCTGCTGCACCTCCATTCTAAAATAGCACTGGATGTAATAGAAAAGAAATATACAGAAAAAAACACTGATCTCTCAAGTATTCGAATTATGATATTTTTTTTAATAAAAAGAACTTATCAGAAAATATTGCTTTGGAGTAAAAAAAATTGTGTGGTTTTATGAAACCACCGTAAAAGTGAAACTTTTAAAATTGAGTCTTGGGTTATTGATTTTTAAATCTACTTTTTAAATATACATAAACAAAATATTTTTTCAATAATTATTTTTCAATAATTTAGTTAGTAAGTTTTTTAAATTGATGATTCTGATAAAATGATTAACATTTATATTTTTTTAGAGTGCAACAGTGTAAAACAGTTACTTCACAGCAATTTTTTTAAAGTTTGCTTTGGCTTCGTTTAACTTTAAGTTAAAGATTTAAATCAATTAATTCGATAATCTCATCATTTTCAAGTTCTTTGGAAGTTAACGACTGAAGATTAAGAATTCCTAGATGGCGCTACTAGGTTGCTACTATTGATGATTCTGCCGTAATATCGTATTATATCGATAGATGTCGCCCGAATCGACAAGTATTCCAGCTTCGGCACTAGGGATAACGCGACACCTATTAAACGTTAACAACATTACAACAAAGGATCTTTACAAAACAAAACGATATTTTTTCCTCCAGTAAATATGATATTTTGATTTATTATGAAAATGTGACAAATACATATATAAAGAGCACTATCTTATCTTATATCTTTAAACGAGCAATTCTTGTATATATATATATATATAAAATTGGAATCTCGGAATCGGCTCCAACGATTTTCATGAAATTTCTATTCCAGCAGATGGCGTTGTTAACTAACACGAAGTCAATGTGTGTTTGCTTTGCTTTTATTACAGTTTATCACTGCAAAAAATTAAGTATATGTTTCTAATATAATATGTTAGTACATAGTATATATTAGTATATATTTATTATTCTGTCGGTAAGATCGAAAAATATTATTGATATTTCATTATTTTATTAGTATGTAATTCGTACTTAAATATAATTTTCAAAAAACACAATTTATAAAAAAAAAGAAAATACCGAGCAAAGCTCGGTCATCCAGATATTCACTACTAAATTGACGAACATAACTGTGTCACATATATGTAGTTCATTTTTTGGAATTGGAAACTTAAAAGCCGCCGCCTACGCCTCCGTCGTTTACAATACATACGAATTTATTATATTCCCTTTTATCGTGTCATTTGTTATATTAATAACATAATTTTTTTTTTCTCCGCCTGCAATACGTACGTACGTATATGTATGTATGTAAAAAACAAACAAACAAACAAACCCGATCCTAGAAAATGTGTCGAAATTGGTAAAGAGGACGGTAATTAGACGATTATACATACGGCCCTCGTGGTGCATCGGTAAACCGCACTACCGATAACACAAGGTCGGGGCGGGTTCGATCCCTCGTCTGGGGTGTTTTTCTACATGTTTTTACGGTATTTATTTACAAAAATAAAGTGTATATTTGGGTAATTAATTAATAATAAATAAACGATAATAGACGTGAAAGGCGCTCTGACGAGCGCCTTTCACTTTATCCCTACTCCGCGGCCGACCGTCACGCGATATGCAACACGCAGACGAAAAAGTTTGAGACGATGTAATAAAAGTTTCACTTTAAAAAAAAACCACACAATTTCCTCATCAAAATATGATGAGATGAATATTGTCTTGATTTGAGGGGGTATTGACGTCTTATACGGAACCCTGACTTTAATAAATATAGTCCTCAAACATAGCTATCTAATAAAGTAAGAATTGATTCAGTATATCGATTAAAAACAAACCAATAAATATAATATAGTATTAATATAGGCCAATAACAATAATTGTCAAGGTTCTTTTTTTTGTACATAAATTTATGAATATTTCTTGAATATTTAATGCAAATCGAATATAATATTCGAATTCACGATAGTAATTTACATAACAAAATGAATAATTTATTCAAATGAATTATAACTAGCGTTCATTTTATCGTCATTATTCAATATCTTATAAGCTGACAAAAACATTACATAAAAACACAGAATAAGCTCATTATAGTCATATACTTTTTATATCTTTACGTCATTAATACTCAAAAGAGAAAGCAGAGACATTTATGCCTCGATAAGTAAATTTTTATTTGCAAATTTGTATATCTCGCATGATTTAATCACTCAACCCTTCTTATAATAGAAAACATCGCAAAAAAAAAATACTGCAAACTCAATGGTATGGTCCGGATTTGAACCTGGTACAATGATCTGACTCACTAGCCCACCAGGACTGTTTGTTGAAATTGGAGTTTGATATTTATTATATAAATTGTCATCCCTTGAAAATTTGCCATGCATGTTAAAGTTTAGTCTTTTGATAAGAATACATATTACTGTCCTCCTTATTTTGTCTTTAGTTCGCATTTGATAGGTAGAACAGAACTATTTAACCAAACTTTGACACGAAGTATTTCGGTGTTTAATGATTGTAGTTTCTTGCAAGCCTGGAATAGGTAACTCAAGGCAATTGTATCCAGTTCTAAATTAGATTTATACAAATCTATGCCATTGTATACTTATTTACAAGTTTGTTTTGCCCATTTTAAATTTATTTAAGTTGTCTCAATATTCAGATATCGAGCAACTCGCTTCTGATTCAAGGACTCTTGGAACTGAATCGTGACTCATACAAATAGCCACTTGGATTTCTTTGAGAAAATTATGTTATATCAATATCTATGAATAACAACATGATAGCATGCCTGGTATAATATATCAGTGGATTCCTTCAAATAATCTATTTTCAATAATAAGAAAAAATAAATAAATTACATTATTTACAATATATACAATTAAGAAACTAGCTAAAATAAAATTTCCTCCGCATCTCGGTCTACTGGCAGCGTGCCCGGAAGACTGAGACTTTACACCATTTTTGGGTAGAAGATATAAGAAAGTCAGTAAAAAAAGTATGTGTATTTATAAGATATCTTACCAAGTACCATTGCTCTTTGAACAGTGGATCTGGAAAAGATGGTGCATTGGATTGGCGCAGTACATGCCTCGGCTGCCATTGGTGATCCCTTTTTGTACGCCGCAACTCTCTTTGCTGCATGACCCATCTCACCTGTCGGATTATTAAAATCTGAGCGGATAGGAAATAATATGAAAATGTCGAACCAGGAAGTATTTCAAATAGAACCTCAATTTCGTACATGATATATAAATAAAATATATGTCCTCTTTCAATTAGTTCTATATGTGCCTGTTATATTTTTGAGTTCAGTAATGAACTGTATTAATGTCCAGCAATTGTATTTCAAAAACTCCTTTTTTAATTGAATCTTGAGTAATCTTTAGGAAAACATCGGCTCGCCATTATGTTTACGTCTCAAATGGAATAGGCGGCGAACCTATTGCCATTACGGGCACAAAGTTTTTAGTCATCGATATCGAAAAGTCATTGGTGTTTGCTAGTATTCGAACCCGCGACCTCTGTATTCAGAATCCGTGTGCTCGACCACCGAGACTCATTATGTGTTAGCTCTTTTTAACCTTACTAAAAAGTGTGAGAGACGGAGACATTTTTTTTTTTTTTTTAACTTTTAACTTTTTGACATTTAAACTTTTAACCACTTACAACAGAAAAAACCTTCACGTCACTACCGCCGCAATATGATTTAACATAATAAAAAGTTAACAGAATAATAAATTAATACACTCATTCAACAGAAATCCCAAACGGCCAAGAGTTATACGAACGACCATGATATTATGTAATTTAATAAATTGACTTCTGCAAATTCCTCAGGTAAAATGAACCTTCAACCCGAACGGCACTATTCTCGTAGCTCGGCCGGCGGAAAACCAAGATGGACGACCCGCTGGAACTCCATTCAAATTTTGGCCAAGATTAACTAACTGGTCAATCCTTTGTTACCCAAAACTAACATCAATACGCGAATGAATTAATCATAGTGAATGATGTAAAGTCACAGGGTGTATCCGAAATTCGATAACTTTAGAGGATTTTACCCATGAATAAATTCACGGTGGACCGTTGTCAATCAAAATGAATTTTGAATAATTAAACTTTAGATAAATAAGTTTTATCAACCTGTACTATGAATACAATAAAACTATAGAATATTTTAGGCATGCGCGTGGGAGGAGGGCGCAAACGAGTAAGCGGGTCACCTCATGGTAAGCAACTAGCACCGCCTATTGACATCTGCAACGCGGATAGGGTCACAGTTGCATTGCCGGCTTATTAAGGAGTGGTATGAAATGGGGGAATTTAGGTGTTGGGAATGCTTTGTCACCGAAGCAAACGCGGTATGACCATTATACATAAGTCAATATTCTGCCCGGGCCATGCGTACAGAGAACTGAAACTCTCTCCAGAATTAAAATCACTCTATAGCGTACGCCACATATCAAATATAATCAAGAATATCCTAATGATGCGATGATATCGTTAATCCAGCAACTCGGAAGAAGGCTTTTGTTACCCAGGTCCATAGCGTATGTTAATTATTTTTTGTAAAACATTTTTTTAAAGCTGTCGTAAAGTTGTGATTGTTAACGCCCTCTTTTCCATGGGACGAGGTTTTATACGATGATTTAATTATCCCTAAAAAATGAAACAGTCAACAGTTAAAATTTAAATAGTTAGAGTTAAAATCTCGGTGGTCTAGTGGTCGAGCACACGGTCTCTGAATCCAGAGGTCGTGGTTCGAATCCTGACACTGGCTCACACCAACGACTTTTCAAAATTGTTTTCGGAAAGTTATGTGTGTGATAAATACCGATGACTGAAAACTTTGTGCCCAGTATGGCAATATGTTCGCCACCTATTCCATTTGGGACGTAAACATAACGGCGAGACGAGGCTTTACAGCCGCCGCCTACACCTTCGGGTAACAATGGCGTGAAGTTCAAAATATAACTTAACATAATATGTTATATTTTGAACTTGACTTCTTTATCTTAATATTTCCTATAATTTGCAGCCACAATTCTTACGAGAAAGGGAGGTTTTATTTGTTCTTGATTGAATTTTAGTAGTGAAAGTATTCGTACATATTAAACCTAATATTGGATAAAATAATTACATTCCATTACATTATACTATGTACGTTTAAGATATTAATAATTACCTTAAAGATATTTTTTATGAAACAGTATCAGAATATAATTAAGTTTATATTCAATTATAATTATCACAAAAGAAAATTTTTCTACGTAAGTATTTTCTGCATTACTATGTAAGTATGAAAATTAAAAGAACAAGATATTAAATTCACAGTTAATTAAGTTTTTTCTTTCTTTTAATTAAATTTTAAGTGATAATCTGAAGTGGCTTATCTTTGCTCTAAAAGCTCAACCTAGATATAATATAATCCAATCGGTTTTAATCTGGTTTTTTTTGTCCTTCTCTCTCACCAGCCGTTTTTAATTAGTGACTTCTGTTATGGAGATATTACTTTTTTTGAAGCAATTAATTATAACTCATTCGTCCCACGGGATGATTGGCAACTTAGAATATCTAAGAGATCTAACATAGAATCAATGTTTTTATCTTACTACAGACATATCATTTGATTCTGGCGTTACAGCAGACTCCAGAGTTACTTTAAAAATATAATTTCTCGGTGATCCAGTGGTTGAGCACCCCGCTTTTAAATCAAGAAGTCGCGGGTTCGAATCCGGGCTCACACCAATGACTTTTCGAAATTCTTTTTGAAAGTTATGTGTGATAAGTATCGATGACTTAAAACTTTGTGCCCGCTATTGGAATAGGTTCGCCACCAATTCCATTTGGGACGTAATCATAACGACGAGTCGAGGCTTAACAGTCACTGCCTACAACTTCATGTTGATGATAAAAGCGTGAAGTTATAATATAAATTCATGGCTTTATCAACACGAATTTACATGAAAATTTAATACGTTTTTTTCTGGAAAATATCTTATGCTATTTTAAAATCCAGTTGTTTTTCTGTTTTATTTTTATGGGATAAAGGGCAAACGATCAAGCGTGTCACCTGATGGTAACTCACTTACTCCAACCATGACCACTCGACACACAAATAGTGTTATAGTGGCAGTAGCGGCCTTGAAGACAGGAATTACGGGAGCGAAAGAGGACAGCAAATACTTCTGTCACCAAACGAAACGCAGTATTTTATCGGTCGAGCCGGCTCAATTATACAACGAATTGCGTGCCTCCACCTCTGTCTCTCTGAAAAGTATAATTAGAATTGCTGACAATAGTCAATAGACAGTAGTCTCGGTGGCGAAGTGGTCGAGCACACGGCTTCTGATCCAGAGGTCTGGGTTCGATTCATCATACTGGCTCACACCAATGACTTTTCGAAATTGTTTTCGGAACTTAAGTGTGATAAATATCGATGACTGAAAAACTTTGTGCCCGGTATGGCAATAGATTCGCCACCTATTCCATTTGGGACGTAAACATAACGGCGAGACGACGCTTAACAGCCGCTGCCTACACCTTCGGGTAACAAAAGGCGTGAAGTTATGTTATGTTAGGTTATGTTATGCTGACAATACATTCAGAAATACATCCTCATTCCACTAATATTTTTGGTAAAACGTATATACGTTAAACGTTAAACGTAAAACGTATATAAAAGTATATTTAACTTTTATTTCATTAAGATTAAGTTATTAACTTATAATTTCATTATAACTTTTGTTTGTCTTTGTAACATAACATAACTTCACGCCTTTTCTACCCGAAGGTGCACCGAAGGCAGCGGCTGTTAAGCCTCGACTCGCCATTATGTTTACTTCTCAAATGGAAAAAGTAACGAACCTATTGCATTTCCTCGCGTAATAAAGGTAGCGAACCTATTGCCTTGCCCACAAATCTTTCAGTCATCGGTATTTATCACACATAACTTTCGAAAAGTCATTGTTGTTAGCCAGGATTCGAACCCGCGTCTTCTTGATTCAGAAGCGGCGTGCTCAACCTTTGGTGCACCGAGACTTTTTATTATTTCACTTTTCCTTTATTATGTACAGTCGTGATTTATGTCCATCATATCGTGACAATTATATATTAACATATTTTTTTACAAGTAAAGTATTTATTAAAGTACTATTACATCAAAAGCGGCACATTTAAGGCAATAATAACAATAATATAGTGGAAATGTAATGAATATTGCGTGATTCAGGTAAATCATTTTATTTTATGAATTTAATTTTTAATGATTTTAAAGTTTGTTACAAGAAAATGTACAAAGTATATGCAATCTCTTTATTGTCTTATTACCCAAAAGGGTAGACTGGAGAACGTATGCCTCGATCTGGTGTATATTTGAGTTCCATCCTGTGAGTCTGTTTCCACAGATCAGGCGTAGTTGTATATGTGCATCATAGATAAAATCATAGATTTATTATTATCATTAAATCCCTACTATTATAAAAGTGTGAATGTGAGTTTGTTTGTTACGCTTTCACGCGATAACTACTCACCCGATCATCATGAAACTTTGTACACATATTTTTGGAGGTATTAGAAGTAGCATAGGATTTTTTTTTCATCTTTCTTTCTTTAATTTACATATAATCAATGCTAGCGAAACCGCGGGAAAAGGCTAGTATTTTATAATTTTAAATAATAATAGATAATTACATATCAGTGAAGTAACTTTAACTAGAAATTTATGCTTTAGACATACATACATAACTTACGGCAAATCCCATGCGGGGAGGCAGAGAAAACTAAGCTTCCTAAGGCACGATTCTTACACGCCTCACTCGCTTCGTTAACCATCATAACTTGTTTCCTGCACGCGCGTCGAATTTTGAGACTAACATCACTTCCTCCAGAACATATGTCAAAGTCAAAGAAGCTTTATTTTTATAGGTCTTCATAGACAATTAAAAAAGTCAACGAGTACAGATTAAAGATATTATTTATCATTTATTATTTAAACTGAAATACCTAACACGGGCGCTTGAGGAAAGTGCATCCGTGGAACAAAAAAAACGGACGGCTCGATTCCGAGTGTAGGGGCTATCATGAGAAGAATCGTGCAAGATCTTAATGTTTTATACAGGAAAACTATTTTATATTTGAAAAGAAAATTCCAATCTATCCATCCTATAAAGACATGGTCAATTTCATGTCTTAGTGAAAGTGGCCACGCAGCTCGCTGCATGAATGGGCCGGCTCGAACAGAGAAATACCGCGATCTCTCATCTCTCGACTTAAAGTGCTACATATCGTGTTTCGATTGGTGAGAGGTTTACGGAGGCGCATCACCCTTTCCCCGACTCCTTTTCAGCCCACTCCCTTAAAGGTCAGCAATGCAACTGGAACACGATCCCTGTTGCAAGTGTCTTTGCAAGGTGACACGCTTGCTTGTTTGCCCCCTGTTCCAAAATTAAAAAAGTTTACACTCGCACTTTATTTAAAACTCTGAGCTCCAAGTGTTTTGTATGAAAACCAATAGCCAGCGCCAAGTGTTGCCTCACGAAACGTCGGTAAAGCGAGAATGAATAAAAAAAAAATAAACAAAGAAATAACAATACTGCATAACAAAACAAAAATATTTTGACAGATCCGACGAAAAAAAAGTAATTCTTATAGAACGTCTATTGAAAAATTTATAAGGAAAATGTTAGAAAATCTGGAGCGCGGTTGAAGTATAACATCTTTGACGTTTGTGACAGGCCTTTTAATATAAATGAGTTCAATAACAAAGAGAAAGAGAGAGAGACAGAAAGAGAGAAAGAGGAGATTTCTTCTGATTATATTTTTCATAAATTCACGCGTTTTAAAAACGTGTATACTCCAGTGATTATACTTGTTGAAAATTTGATCCTCTATAGATAGATGGCGATGTTAATTGTATATTGGGCGTAGTTTTATCTGCCGTCATCAATATTATTATTATTATCTTTTTTTTATATGATAGGAAGGCAAACGAGCAGGCGTGTCACTTGATAGTAAGCAACCAACGCTGCCCATGAACACCAGCAACACATATAGTGTTACTGTTGCGTTGCCGACCATTAAGGGATAGGGGATAGGAAAGGATGGGAAAGATGGTGGGCCTCCGGGAACCCCTCTCACCGAACGAAACGCAGCCACTTTACGTCGGTCTTCTGAGAGGTCGTGGTATTTCATTTTGATTGTTTTCAAATCTTTTCCAAGCATTTGCAAACAATCAATAACAAAAGTTCCAAAAAATAAGGTACATCCACGGTCCTCTATATCAATTCGATTATGGAAATGTCTCATGGCCTGCTTAGTCTTTTCTCATATTCAAAATTCCAGAGCACGCTCTTACATTTCTAACATTTAGATATAGGTTTTGTTGTTAGGTATATTAGGTTTTATTTTCTAATTTATTAGGTTTTATTTTAAACTTATTAGCTTCATTTGTAAGATATTCAATAATATGATTTAATAATCAACTTACCTGTGGATCATTTTTTAGTTTATTTATATGGTCGATGCTGGCGTTGAGTGATCTCTTACTGACGTGAGAATGTGAGAGTAAAAAATAGTTCTTCAGGTTCCCGATCTGTAAAAATAAGAGAAAAATATGTTAACACTACGTTTTGTTAGCTATAATTTATGAATTAAGCTGCATTATATTAGTAAGTTAAATAAATACAGTCCCAATTTTTTTTATGGAATAGGGGGGCGAAAGAGTAAGCCTTTCACCTGGTGGTAAGTGACTAGCGCTGCCTATGAACGCCTGCAACCCAGAAATTGTTATAGTAGCGTTTTCGGTCTTAAGATGAGATAGAAGAGGCTTTGTAAGTGGGATGAGAAGGGGAGCGTTATTAACAGACTCTTTTTCCTATCAATAAGGATCAAAGCGTTAATTCGGCACGTAAAATTATAACAACTGCTGCCGGCAATTGATTGCGTGAATATTTAAAAATACAATGTCCAAAATGAACCAACTGTAAATTTTGTTGAGTAGGTAATGATTTTTCAGTTATTACGAAACGTCAGATTACTAGAAAACCATCTGAAGGTTCTCGTTTACATCAATCGGATTAATTGTACAATGTCGCGGCTTTTAGTACAAGGACCCTTTGATATTTGGGGACTAACACTTAAAATTAAAGGTTCTTTGGGAAGTTCAAGTATAAGATAAAACTTAAAGTAGTAATGTTGTTTTGTTTCATGTTTTAACGTTTCTCGTAAAGATAAAGAAAGACAATATACCTTCATGTCTTTAATATTTGAAGGTGTAGGTTGCGTTTTTTTAGTTTCCCCTAAAACAATATTTGGTCGCGTTTAATAAATAGTGCGCATGCGTGCATTTCATTGCATGAATGTCTTCGCTCGACCGTTGAAATACCATTCCAAATATCGAGGTAAAGTGGCTCTTGCCGCATTTCGCTCGGTGAGAGAGGTATACGGACGGAGGTCTTTCCCTCTCCTCTTCCTATCTCACTCCTGACCCCTTCCATATCCCATTGTAAAGGCCGGCAAAGCAACTGTAACACTATACGTGTTCAGGTATCCATAGGCGGCGTTCGTTGCTCACCATCAGGTGACACGCCTGCTCATTTACCCCCCTATACCATAAAAAATAAAATTCTTTCTTATCTAGCCTTAACTATAAAACGAACAATAAACCCAGTTATTTATATCGGTAGAATAGTAAATAGTTCCGTTTTTCTGTCTTATAAATAATGTGGAAATAATGAATATATTTGTATAAAAATTAGTGGAAACCTAAAATTCACGAACTCATCAAATTAAATTACATCATTATCTAAAGATTCCGTAGTCGAAATACCAAAAATACAGAGCTCGTTTACAAATTTATGTATTAAATTGGTCCTCAAATTCGCTTACAGTGCGAATCGTCCCCAGTCCTTAACGATTCATTCAAAAGATATTCGCAATATTAAAAGGGGCCTACAATTAAATCAACCGCCGTAGAATAAGCCTATAAGAAGCATGCATTGAAATAATGAAGGCTGCGTTGAGGCAAGATTCCAATTATCCACAGCTTTTGTTCCCACCCCCTCCCTATCCACTTCACAAATCTATTGTCATCATATTCCCAGCATTCAATGAATATATTTCTTCATTCATTTTCCGATTTTAATTAATGCCTGTTTTAGTGATAATATTTTTCAATAGAAAACTGTAACCTTTCTCGATCTACATTTTTTTTTTTTTTTTTTTTTATGGAAAAAAGGGGCAAACGAGCGAGCGGGTCACCTGGTGGAAAGCGATCACCGCCGCCCATGGACATCCGCAACACCAGGGGCGTCGCATCAGCGTTGCCGGCCTTTAAGATAGGAATACGCTCGTTTCTTGAAGGTACCAAGGTCGTAGCGGTACGCTTTTGTTGTATATAATTTATTTGTGGGTTGTGGCAAAATTGTGATGGCATTTATAGTGAGCGAGTGTTTTATCTATATCATGCGTATAGATCCAACTTAGATAATTGTCACTGCTTTTGTTAACTGAATTAAGATTTTATCTTTATTGTTTTACGTTAAACTAAAACTCTATAGTTAAACACCGTCATCAATTACAATCTCTACTGATATGAGAAAGAGGGAGAAAGAAGTTTTGTGTGCGTGTGTGAGTTTATATGTACGTGCAAATCTTGTAAGCCTTTGCATATCATAATTGAAGAATCTTGAAGGCTTTGCAAGTTTTTCAAGTTACAATTACGATTTATACAAAAGCCTCAAGATTCCCAAAAACGAGGTTTGATATGTTGTAAATGTTTTCCGTAAAATGTTCTCAAAAGAAGCATCCAGCTTACTACTTCATGGGATAGGGACGGGACGGGGAAGATAAGAGAAGGGGAAGAGGGATGGGTTTGAGTTATTATACTTAATTAAAGGCTTCATAAAATATTTTTATTAAATTGCTAGTTTTTTCTTACCATAAAATAAGAGATACTGTAGAATGGATATTTACGCGCGATAAAATTTAATATTATCCAAAACTTTCCAAAGATAGCACCGGTTGTTAATATTTTATGATAGACTTTTGTCAACTAAAGCAGACGTTTAGATACTATAAGCATCACGCTTATGCCTAATGGACTAGAATATTAATTATATGGGTTAGCATATAATTAATATTCCCATATTACCCAAAAAATATTATTTCTGAAATGATTGTGTTGGTGTAAAAGTAAGAAAGGGTATGCCCCGATGGTTTGGACATATAGAAAGAATGGATGATGCAAGATTGACTAAGCAGATATACAATGCAAAAGCGGATAGATGTTGTAGTCGAGGATGGCCATGACACACATTTCAAGACCAATTAGAACATGTTCTGCAGGAAGGTCATGTTAGGAGCCTATTGTATGTAGATTCCCGCCTCACGGTGTTACTCGCGTACAAACAAAATGTCGATGACGACGATGATTACACATAGCCTATGTTAATAAGTGATAATGTAGCTTTCTAAAGAAAAAAGAATTATTAAAATCGGTCCAGTACTTTTTGAGTTTATTTGTTACATACAAAAACACAAATCTTTCCTCTTTATAATATTAGTACAGATGTACTTACTAATTCATAATATTATCAAAATAGCCTAATTAATAGCCGGAAGATCACAAAATCCCAATGGATTCTTAAAATCGAAATGATTTCATCTATACGACTTATTAATAAGGTATTAAATTTTCATTTTTGATAAGACCTTCGATCTCGTGATGTAGCGACGCCATATTAAGCGTATTTTCTCGACGAAATTATATTGGAAACAGGCTTAAGAATTTGATTAGAAAACGATTCTATAATGGAAAATGTACGATAATTTTTAATGATAATTACTTAGATATTTCCATTGTGGTCAAAGATTAGATTATTGATCTATCGACAAGTCATTGTGTTCGATATCCATCTTAGAACAAATAGTTAAAATGAACATGGATGTTTGTTTACTATATTGGTGTTTTTCTATGCAATGGTAGAGCCAAGCAGTTTGCTGCATGAATGGGCTCGACCGGTGAAATACCACGCCCTCTCAGAAGATCGACGCAAAGTGGCTCATGCCACGTTTCGGTCGCTGAGAGAGGTACCCGGAGATCCCCCTTCCTCATCCTTCCCCATCCCTTAAAGTTCAGTTCGGTAACGCAACAGTAATACTATATGTGTTTGCCCTCCTATCTCATAAAAAAAAATAACTGACTGTCAACAAGTCAGTGTGTTCGATATCCATATAAGAACAAATAGTTAAAATAAAAATGGATGTTTTTATAATATATTGGCATTTTTCTATGTATTATAAATATTCGTTTACAAAAATAAAATATAAATCTAATGATATCCAGATTAGTTCCATAAGACAAGCATTTCAAATGAGTATTTAGTTATGAGTGTTGTTTGTAACAGCTTAAGAGATAAATACAATTTATTTAATGGTTAAAATATCAACTAATGTACTGCAGAAGTAGAGTTATATCGGTAGAATCACGCAGTTCGTTGTATAAATGGCCCGCAGATGGCTCGAAGAACAAAATACCACGATCTCTAAGAATATCGACATAAAATGGATCGAGCTGCTTTTATAGAGAAAAAGAGGCATCCGGAGAGTGGGTCACACCAATTCTAATCTCCTAATCACATTGTAAAGGATGGTAACAAAAAAGTAACACTAGGGCGACAGGGGGATACTCCTGTAACCCTCGTGTTTCATTTATCCATGGTCAGCCCTAAAATTAGCTAATTTAATGCTCATTTCCCCCAAACTCATAAAAATAAAGTTAATTTTAAATACAATCAAAAAATCATCATCTGCTTGGAAATACCCATACGTATACAGATATACCAAACAAAAACAATATCACGTAAACTTTTTATCCAAAAGTTAATTTACACACTAACAACAAGCGTAATTACAAAAAAGTTACAACGCCCAGCGCCATCTGTTACTCGCAAACAGTAATTACAGATTGATGCGTACACTGGAAATGTTTCGAGGTCGAGCTATTTACTCCAAATGATTTGCATTCCGCGCCAGTTTAAAGCGAAATGAGCGTGCCTCCTTATCAATACGAAAAGTATTACAATGAATGTGAATTTTTTAAAAACAATTTAAACAAACAGAATGTGGTAATTTCTTTTTAAAATAGTTAGTTAATTCAGTGGAGTTTAACAGTGGTAGAGTCTTTTAGTTCGCTGCATGAATATGGCTCGACCGGTGAAAAACCACGACCTCTCGAAATATTGGCGTGAAATGGCTCGTGCCACGTTTTGTTCGGTGATAGAGGTATCCGGAGGCCCGATTCTCTTCTACTCCCATAAAAGACGGCAACGCACCAACCAAGGTGTTCATGAGCAGTGAATAGTTGCTTACTATCAAATGAAGTACTGGCTTGTTTGACCTCCTATCGCATAAAAAAGTGGAAAATAATATAGGGAAATATTTTTTCTTTGTTCTAACTTCACTCAGGCAGCAGTGATTGCGATAGGGCATCCCATTTTTTGTCCTATGTCATAAATGGCAAAGTCAACAGCTTCAAATTACCAATCAATCAATAGGCATAAGTGCATTTATGTGTAAATATAATACCAAAATCCTATGTATTATTGTTAACCAATTTCAAAGCAATTGATGTGTTGGCTCTAACTCATTAAAAAATGAAAAGACTTTTTATGGGACATGCGGAAAAATGAGCAGGCGTGTTACTCGATGGCAAGTAACAAACGCCGGCCATCGTCACTCGAGTACAGATAGTATTACAGTTGTGTTGGCGCCCCTTACTATGGGATATAAAAGGGGTTCGGAAGTGGGATGGGAACGGGAGAGGGCAAAGGCTGGTCTTACGGATAACTCTCTCAATGAGCGAAACGCGGCTTAGCCACTTTACGTAAATATTTTGAGAGGTCGTGGTATTTCACCGGTCGAGCCGGCCCATTCCTGCAGCGAACTGCGTGGCTCTACTACCGATGAAAAGATCTCTATATTGCTCATAGCGTGATGATTTAATCTTCAACCTTCCTCAATAAACGTAAAATATCCATTATTTTAAATTAAACCAGTTGTACCTGAGATTAGCCCGCTTAAATAAACAAGCAAACTCTTTAGCTTTTTGGATGAAACAAAACATATAACAAAACATATACACCTAGATCGTAAAAAGATATATTTTACGTCGTAAAAAAATAGGTGAAAAACAACATTTGATCCTTTTAAAAACTATTTAAAATGAATTTGCTTTCCGCTGTCTGTCCCCTTATATGCTTACATCTTTAAAACTATGCCACGGACTTTGATCTGTTTTTTTTTCTAATAGTTAGAGGGTGTCAACGGGGTGCTTTTGATCTATATAATTCATATATGATGTTGTAAAGCAAAAATGATAATTTTCGAAATTTATCACTTCAATTGCAAACGCTGGGTGAACCGTGAGTGATAGATCAAAACAATGTTATACATTATTAAACAACTTCAGAAGGTCTACAAAATAGCCCGCGAAAAATAAAAATGGTCATTGTGGGCTATCCCTAAGAGATAAACATATGCCCATATGTTTATCTCTTAGGGATAGCCCACAATAACCATTTTTATTTTTTTACTTATTACGAGAAATAATGGCTTATTTACGAAGCGATTTTAAACATTACAGCATTAATTTACATTAACTATCTTAAATAGATTGCATGTAATGTAGATGATCCTGGCCCTTTACAGCATCCAATTTAAACGAATATTTTCAAAGATATTGCAGTATTAACATAGTGGGACAGCAGTTTAAGCCGATTATTAGCATAAATTGAACCTCATGATATCCAAAATTTACTCATTTATTACTTTTGATGCGGAACAAAGTTCGCCGGGTCAGCTAGTCTATATAATAAAATTGTAGAAAAGACAAAACTGTACATTGAATATTAGTTTATGTATATTTTATACTTGGTACATAAACTACAATCGAAACGAAATCCAAAAATATATTTTTTAGTTTTTTTTTCTGTGTATCTGTTTGTCTTCATGTTAGTTATTGATATACTCTAAAAATACTGCATGTTTTTTTTTCCAATTTCCATATTACAGAGAAGTTGAGTCAACACATAGACTAAATATTATCACGCTATCACAAATTCTGGGTGAGTAATGAACCCATATAACTAAGAAAGCGGCACAAATTGCGCGGGCTCAACTAGTTCTAAATATAAATTGTCAGTTCTATTTTAGAAAAAAAAACATAAACATTATATTAATAATGTTTGGGAAAGGGACAACGGTCTTCGACATTTGATGGGCAACTAATTGATGGATTGTTATACAACATGATCCCAAAGGGAAGTCTCGCGATAATTTATTTTGCTTTTGTTCGGCGTCCCTTTGCCTGCGTGATAAACTCTTTTTTTATTTTGTTTTTTTTTTCACTTCCTTATTTTCGAGATTGGTCAGAGGGTAGATTGATAAATCGATGTTTTTCCGTACTTATAGACAGCGATGTTTTCTGTTAGGGTATCGTGGTCAAAATGTCTGATACCGGAACCGTTATAATACCGTCACATGTGTCACAATCTATGAATGAAATTCTACTCTGGATTGGTTAGTATTATTACAACTTATTCCCAACCAACCTACCAACCTACCTATTTAATACTTTTTAAATATTTTTTATTGAGTTTATACTGAGAAACTGAGTGCAAACTGCGATTTTCCACGTCGTTCTTTTTCGCTCAACACGTTTCTATTTCTAACATGTTTTAGTAGTCATTACATAATATAAAACAAAGTCGCTTTCCGCTGTCTGTCCACTTATATGCTTTCGATCTTTGAAACCAAGCGACGGACTTTGGTGCAGTTTTTTTTAATAGATAGAGGGTGTCAACGAGGTAGTTTCTTTGTATAAGTTATAATTATAACTTTTTCTTTGCTACATTATACATAGAAACCACCCCGTTGACACTCTCTATCTATTAAAAAAAAACTATTTTCCATTATTATGTTCTCTATTTATTTTTCGAGGTTCCCTAAGGGTAAAGGCCTCCTCCAAAGACAACTAATTTTCTCTGTCCTGTGCCATTTGCCACCAGTTGAGGCCAGCGACTTTTTTATCTCACCATCGCATCGGGTTGAGGGTCTTCCTCTCTTTCTTTTTCCTTGCGGTCCTTTCCACATGGTGGTAATGTAGGTCCATCTCTTGTCAGTAAGCCTAGCTACGTGACCAGCACATCTTATCAAGTTTTTTAACCTTGAGCATGCTTCTCTCCAATCCTCGTTGGCAGGTCAAAATTGTGTGCTTGGCTCTTGAGGTGAATTTTCATATTTGGCACCAATAAGTCAAACACGGTAGTAGGCAAGAGTTCATAATCTTAGTTTTTAGGTCTATGGCCATGTTATTTTTAAAAACTTCTTTTAGACTCCAATATTTGTTCCATGTTCGCTGCACTCGTCTTACGATCTCTAATTCGTTGTTGCTCTTTTTAAAACTGATTGTTTTCCCTAAATAGATTTCTCTGCATATTCTAGTGGATTTCCATTGATTTTTTGTGGTTTTTTAAACTATTAGTCATAATCATAGTTTTAGTGAGATTAATTTCTAGTGCTACCTTGGTGCTTGCTGATTGTAGATCTTCAATCATGAGTTGCAATTGTGACCTGGACTCGGATAATATTACTACGTCATCCGCGAAACGTAGGTGACTCAGAGAAGCTTTGAGCTTGTTCATGACACTTTCTAACACAGCTATAAATATTAGTGGTGATAAAGAGTCACCTTGTCTCACACCTCTCTTTATTTCAAAGCTCGGGCCCAGTATGTCTAGCTTTATTCTGCCCATGTTGTTATACATATTTTGGTTCACTTTTATATATATTTCACTTACTGCCTGTTCTTCTAAGCTTCGCCAAACGCTATCGTGAGCAAACGCTCTATTACCCATGAAATAGGAATTTCAGGTAAGTACATCGTAGCGCTGTGTGGCGCCGGTTTAGAATACCGCCACCTCATCTCTTCCCGTGGGTGTCGTAAAAGGCGACTAAAGGAAAAGCTAGAAGAATGGGCAGCAGCATTCTCGATCAACAAAATACAGTCTACTGCGATCGCCAACCCGCCTGCCAAGCGTGACGGTTATGGCAAAAACCCCCATGATTGAACTAACCGGCAGTTGTGGCGCTCTATGGGGGAGGCCTATGTCCAGCAGTGGACCTCAACAAGCTAATGATGATGATGATGACATTGTAGAAACGTTGAGATTTTAGTAACCCATCCCATTTTCAACGCTCAGTTTTTCTGTCTTGCCCATTAAAAACTAGTCGTGAAGATTTTATTCATGTTTATTATAAAACATAGGCACGCAAAGTTGAAACTGTTAAATATTGCTACATTCCATTTACAAGTTAATTGTGCAGAGCTCATAAATAATGGAAAAACTTTGAAGTAGCGAGCTATTAAAAATTACAAGCAATTAAAGCTTGAATAGTAAATAAAAAAATAAGCATGCGAATGCACGCCTTTATGTGTGATAAATATCGATGACTGAAAACTACCTATTCCAGTTGGGCGTAAACATAACGGCGAGATGAGGATTAACAGCCGCTGCCTACACCTTCGGGTAACAAAGGACGTGTGTTAAGCTAGAAAGGTCAAGTCAGCAGAATCACTTGTTTTATATCTCAAAATTTAGTGCTCATTTAGTGCTAATTTAGTGCTGATAACAGATATTTAGTGCTGTGATAGGGGGACTGAAAATGAGAACACTGCTAACTTTACATTAAGCTAGCAGTGTACCATTCGTCTCAGTCTGTCTCAGTCGGCAGAATCACTCGTTTTATATCTCAAAATTTAGTGCTCATTTAGTGCTAATTTAGTGTTGATAACAGATATTTAGTGCTGTGATAGGAGGACTGAAAATGAGATTTCTGCTAACTTTACATTAAGCTAGCAGTGTACTATTCGTCTCAGTCTGTCTCAGTCGGCAGAATCACTTGTTTTATATCTCAAAATTTAGTGCTCATTTAGTGCTAATTTAGTGTTGATAACAGATATTTAGTGCTGTGATAGGGGGACTGAAAATGAGATTTCTGCTAACTTTACATTAAGCTAGCAGTGTACCATTCGTCTCAGTCTGTCTCAGTCGGCAGAATCACTCGTTTTATATCTCAAAATTTAGTGCTCATTTAGTGCTAATTTAGTGCTGATAACAGATATTTCGTGCTGTGATAGGGGGACTGAAAATGAGAACACTGCTAACTTTTCATTAAGCTATCAGTGTACCATTCGTCTCAGTCTGTGTCAGTCGGCAGAATCACTCGTTTTATATCTCAAAATTTAGTGCTCATTTAGTGCTAATTTAGTGCTGATAACAGATATTTAGTGCTGTGATAGAGGGACTGAAAATGAGAACACTGCTAACTTTACATTAAGCTAGCAGTGTACCATTCGTCTCAGTCTGTCTCATTCGGCAGAATCACTCGTTTTATATCTCAAAATTTAGTGCTCATTTAGTGCTAATTTAGTGCTGATAACACATATTTGGAGCTGTGATAGGGGGACTGAAAATGAGAACACTGCTAACTTTACATTAAGCTAGCAGTGTACCATTCGTCTCAGTCTGTCTCAGTCGGCAGAATCGCTCGTCTTATATCTCAAAATTTAGTGCTCATTTAGTGCAAATTTAGTGCTGATAACAGATATTTCGTGCTGTGATAGGGGGACTGAAAATGAGAACACAGCTAACTTTCATTAAACTAGCAAGGTACCATTCGTGACCGCGCTATGATACAGTTGGAGCGAGAGGCACATCAGCTAATAATTTAGTGCTCAATTAGTGCTGCCTGTACAAGCAAACAGATTTTTCAATAAAACATTTTTTCAATTTTTAAGTATAAAGTTAGCAGTGTTCTTATTTTCAGTCCCTCTATCACAGCACTAAATATCTGTTATCAGCACTAAATTAGCACTAAATGAGCACTAAATTTTGAGATATAAAACGAGCGATTCTGCCGACTGAGACAGACTGAGACGAATGGTACACTGCTAGCTTAATGTAAAGTTAGCAGTATTCTCAATTTCAGTCCCCCTATCACAGCTCCAAATATCTGTTATCAGCACTAAATTAGCACTAAATGAGCACTAAATTTTGAGATATAAAACGAGCGATTCTGCCGACTGAGACAGACTGAGACGAATGGTACACTGCTAGCTTAATGTAAAGTTAGCAGTGTTCTCATTTTCAGTCCCCCTATCACAGCTCCAAATATCTGTTATCAGCACTAAATGAGCACTAAATTTTGAGATATAAAACGAGCGATTCTGCCGACTGAGACAGACTGAGACGAATGGTACACTGCTAGCTTAATGTAAAGTTAGCAGTGTTCTCATTTTCAGTCCCCCTATCACAGCTCCAAATATCTGTTATCAGCACTAAATTAGCACTAAATGAGCACTAAATTTTGAGATATAAAACGAGCGATTCTGCCGACTGAGACAGACTGAGACGAATGGTACACTGCTAGCTTAATGTAAAGTTAGCAGTGTTCTCATTTTCAGTCCCTCTATCACAGCACTAAATATCTGTTATCAGCACTAAATTAGCACTAAATGAGCACTAAATTTTGAGATATAAAACGAGTGATTCTGCCGACTGACACAGACTGAGACGAATGGTACACTGATAGCTTAATGAAAAGTTAGCAGTGTTCTCATTTTCAGTCCCCCTATCACAGCACGAAATACTCGTATCTGTTATCAGCACTAAATTAGCACTAAATGAGCACTAAATTTTGAGATATAAAACGAGCGATTCTGCCGACTGAGACAGACTGAGACGAATGGTACACTGCTAGCTTAATGTAAAATTAGCAGAAATCTCATTTTCAGTCCCCCTATCACAGCACTAAATATCTGTTATCAACACTAAATTAGCACTAAATGAGCACTAAATTTTGAGATATAAAACAAGTGATTCTGCCGACTGAGACAGACTGAGACGAATAGTACACTGCTAGCTTAATGTAAAGTTAGCAGAAATCTCATTTTCAGTCCCCCTATCACAGCACTAAATATCTGTTATCAACACTAAATTAGCACTAAATGAGCACTAAATTTTGAGATATAAAACGAGTGATTCTGCCGACTGAGACAGACTGAGACGAATGGTACACTGCTAGCTTAATGTAAAGTTAGCAGTGTTCTCATTTTCAGTCCCCCTATCACAGCACTAAATATCTGTTATCAGCACTAAATTAGCACTAAATGAGCACTAAATTTTGAGATATAAAACAAGTGATTCTGCTGACTTGACCTTTCTAGCTTAACACACGTTAACAAAGGCGTGAAGGTATATTATGTATGTTTATGTATAATATCATTTTTTACATTTCGTTTGATAAAATATAATACAATAATAACATTTAAACTTCAGTTCATACTTCCCATCTGTTATTTTTTATTAAAAACTTACCTTCAACAACAAGACAGCATGCATAGAGAGCAGCATGCATAAACGTGGTAGCACTGGAGGAGCCACGCAGTTCGCTGCATGGATAACCCGGCTCCAACGATGATATACCACGGCCTTTCCGAGCCAAGCAGTTCGCTGCATGAATAGGCCGGCTCGACTGGTGAAATACCACGACCTCTCAGAAGACCAGCGTAAAGTGGCTCATTTCGGCTCGTTTCGTTCGGTGAGAGAGGTACCCGGAGGCCCACCCCCCTTTCCCCATCCTTTCCTTTACCCTGTCCCTTAAAGGCTCCCTATCTACTAGGAACCGAAGTAGATAGGTTTCAGACGGAACTACGGGTCCGTCTGTAAGATCAGGGTACCGCGGGAGCAGAGAAAAGCCCCACTACGGGCGCTGGCGTTCGCTGGCGCTGGCGCTTCGCGGTGTCTCTGCCTCTGAGGTTGGACTCGCGGGGGTTGTGGTTGAGCTGTAGGAATTGGACAATGTGCGTCTGTGCGGTGATGGGTGGCCGTAGGTCTGGTCCCGCGCGCAGCAAGAGGCTGTGAGACCGGTCGGACAGGGGCTCCGTGGTCTCCAGTCGCGGGTGCAGTGAGTGCGCCTCAAGTGTGAACCAACGGTTAGTTTGCTGAAGGGGACCACATCTCCGGTACTTGCCTGGACAGCAAGTAGCGCGGCTTTCGCTAGTGGCATGCGCCAGTCGACTCTGCTGGGCTTCGGCCGATGAGCAGCTGCATGGATGTGCAACGTGAGGTGAGCGTGCTATACAGCTCCGGAACCAGCTGGATACTGGTAGCCGGCTCATCTGGCGTCCCAAGCATGGATCAAAACGTCAGCTAGCTCTCGGGCGCAGCGCGCGGTCAGCAGGCGTCATTCTGCTCTGGAACCCAACCTGACAATGGGGAGTGGAGGAATTCACGGGCGACTCTCTTTATGAGTACCATCAAGAGCTATACGCTTGAGGTGGCGGCAAGACCTACCGTCCTTGGTCCCGCACTTTAGCTTCGGTTGGAGTGCGGCCATAGTGAGCGATCATATGCCTTTCTAGGTCGGTGGGTCGCTCACTATAAACAAAATCACTGTAGGACGGGAACGTGTCCCTTAAAGGTCGGCAACGCAACAAACTATATGTGTTGCTGGTGTCCATGGGCGGCGTTGGTTGCTTAGCATCAGGTGACACGCCTGCTCGTTTGCCCTCCTATCACATAAAAAAAATATAGATGGAAAGTGGCTCATGCCGCGTTTCAGTGAGAGATAGATATCCGAAGGAGCGACCTCATTTCCTATCCTACTCGCTTAAAGGCCGGCAACGCAATTGTAATACAATCTGTGCTGCAGGTGTCCCAAAGCATCGGTAGTTGCTTACCGACAGGCCACCCGCTTGCTCGTTTGCCCTCAAATTCCATAAAAATAAGCAATTCTTCTTAAATCTTCTTTCAATCAGATCACAACAATAAAAGACGTATTAATAGATGAAGAAACACAATTTAGGGTTCCTTTAAAAATATTAGTAAGTAGGTACGTGGTGTCATTTCTCTTGTTAGCAATAAAATGAATGAAATGTCTATCTCCCATTCTCCATCCAACCAAGTGAGTGCGTCATTCATTCTTTATGAACCTCTTACGAAATAAATAAGTAATAAAATGTTCCTTTATAGCTATAAAAGTTCTTATCGTCATAATAATGATATATTTATTGGATTATTACATAATTCGTAAAACGTTAATCCATCAGTATAACTTTACGCTAAGACCTTTGTCGTGTAGACTGAAAGACGAGTTCTTGGTTTTTTTTTTGCTTTTAATAACTCATGTCCAGGAAGCCGCTCAATATCCAGGAAAAGAAGAATATGAAAAAGCTTAATTCTGGAAAGTTTCATGGTCGTAATCATTTTTTTTTCTCAGTTTTAGAAGGAAGCTGTTCTATTCTTCTCGGGCGGGGAGATACACGCATTTCAATTTCAAAAATAATATATTATGCTAAATCTATTATAAAATACTATATCAGTGGTCCAGTGGTAGAGCATCCCGCTTCTGAATCAAGAAGTCACAACCAATGACTTTTCTAATTTTTTTTTTCTTTTCTTAAGCTATTCATTATATAAAACCTGCCCATTTATTCCCATTTATTCCCAATATATCAAATTATTTGTGATCAGCACAACATCTTTTTACACTTCCCCATTAGTTGAATCCTTCAAATGAACACCTTTTCTAATCATCACCTTTCACATAATTTATCTATGATTTTTAGGTTATTTTTCTCTCTTATTTCCATCCACATTCTGCTTTATCATTCTATTCACAACATGTGTATCATCCCATAATATACATTACATGTCCATAATATACAAGGGAATTTCCTCTTATCCTTTCAGTTACTGGCGCAACTTTCAAACATCTTGTTACATACACATTCTGTATTTTATCCACTTTCGTCACTCCACACATCCATCTCAATAAATATTTTTGCTGTTTTACGGGATTAAAAGCGCAGTGATGGTTAGAAAATAACATGGACATTTGCAACAAAGTTACTATACTAGTTGCGTTGCCCGCTTTCAAAATGGGATTGGAAAGGAGTCGAAATTAGGATGGGGAGGTGAGAGCACAAGAGATTGTGCCTCTGCATACCTGTCTCAGTGAACAAAACGCGGCATAAGCCACTTTAGGTCAATATTCTGAGAGGTCGTAGTATTTCAACGGTCAAACCGATCTATTCATGCAGCGAACTTAGTGGCTCTATCGCGCTCGCAAAGTATCAATATTATTTACATATTCCAAGATATGTAAGAACATGTTCTGGATGAAGGTGATGTTAGGAGCCCTAGAAAATCGACGCGCGTGCATGAAAACAGTTATGAAAGTCAACGAAGCGAGTGAGGTGTGTAAGAATTGTGCCTTATGGTGCTCCGTTTTTTCCACCCCGCAAGGAACTTGGCGTTATGTATATATGTTTATGTAAGAATGTTTAATGTTCCGTAGTGCTTCAGTTAAATTCTCATCAAAACTTAACTATAACACATCAGCGGTTGCCTTAATAAAATAAACATTCAAACTAAAAGTACTTTTACTCGCAAAGTTAGCCACAAGGAGAAAGTTTATCGTCTGAGATTTCTCTAACGTTTTTCTGGACTTGAATATATTTAGTAGATATAAAAAGTTTGCAATACATTATGTACGTACACGGTTTTATATTACATATATTTATTTTTTAATCTTCTTTTAAAAACGTACTTTTTATTTAATGAGGAAAAAATGTTTACCTTAATTCAAATTTAATCAAATAATTTTACACAATACAGAAAAGCCATGTTGTGCAGTGGCCTACATTACTAGCTGCTGGCGGAGACGTCGGCTGATTCTATTCTCACCCGATTACAATTTTTTGTGATGTTCATGCATACATGTATGGCAAGTGGGGAATGTCGACTATATTTCCTTAATTGTTGTCTCAATGGTGATTTGGTATGGGGAATCCTAATCCCCAGGATCTCAAGTTTAAATCCTAATACGCTCAAAACACAAAAGTATTACATAACTTCAAATCAAATCCCTTGCGAAGAGAACAGAGCACCAAAAGGCACGACTCTTACACACCTAACTCGTTTTATTAACTTTCATAACTCTTTTCATTTATTTTAAACTTTGACTTTAGATTTTTTGTTTGTTTTAGATGAATAAATACTCATAAGGTTCACACCTTATGATTATAAATATAGATAGAACAGCGAACGGTCACCCGTTTGCTATTCTAGAGCCAGCAGTAGAGCCAAGCAGTTTGCTGCATGAATGGGCCGGCTCGACCGGTGAAATACCATGACTTCTCAGAAGACAGACGTAAAGTGGCTCATGCCGCGTTTCGTTCGGTGAGAGAGGTACCCGGAGGCCCACCCCTTCCCCATCCTTTCCTATCCCCTACCCCTTAAAGGTTGGCAACGCAACAGTAATACTATATGTGTTGCTGGTGTCTATGGGCGGCGTTGGTTGCTTACCACCAGGTGACCCAGGTATTTCAGATATAACCCTGCCCTTTGCGTATAACTGCTGGTATTAAACATTTGACCCTACATCGGCTACAATGTTGTCAGTCATCCATATTTATCAAACATAATTTCCGAAAAGCACTTCAAAATTGTGAGGATAAGAACTCATGACTTCTTGATTCAGGAGCGGTAATAGGTTCTCGGTAATAGTCGAATACCCTGTTCAACTATTACCAAGACTTAGCTATCCTATCAACACATCATTTTCCTGTCCTAATCCCACTAAGTGGGATCGGCACAATATGCCATTGCTTCGAACTATCCACGTTGCCACAAGTTTTGTGAATGGTTTTATATTTCTATATATTTTATTTTGTGGAATAAGAAAGCAAACAAAAGGAATAGGTGGGTCACCTAATAGTAAACAACTTATCACCGCCCATGAACATGGTGGTGCGTCGACGTCCTTTAAGGGAGTAGGAGGGGAAAGGAGTGGTAAAGGGGGACGGGCGTCCGGATACCTCTTTCACCGATCTAAACGCAGTACAAGTCACTTTACATCGTACATATTCTGAGAGGTCGTGGTATTTCAGCGGTCGAGTCGGTCCGTTCATGCAGACTCTACCACTGTTACTGTTACCGCTGCTAAAAGACCTTTCTAAATAATCATTACATATTATAAAGCATAGTCGCTTTACGCTGTCTGTCAACTTAAAAGCTTAGATCTTTGAAACTATGCAACGGATTTTCATAGAGTTTTTAATAGATAGTGGGTTTTAACAGGGTGGTTTGTATCTACAATTCATTTATGTAGAAAGAAAAAGTGATAATTTTCGAGAATTAGCACTTTATTAGCTAATACTGGCAGAACCCTAAGTGATAGATCAAAACATTGTACTACATTATAACATACCTTAAAAGGTCTATAAAAAAGTTCAAGATGGCATACGTCTATCTCTTAGGGATAACCCACAATGACCATTTGTATTTCTTTCATGAGACGAAACAAAGTTTGCTAGTATAAATATATATAAATACGTTTGTATAATAATTCTCAGTGGGAGCATAGCCATAAAATAGATGCGCTTATAAGCGTTCTGCATTCGGTTTGATCTCTGCCGAGTGTATTCATGTGCATCCAAGGGCACTCTACTGTAATAATTTTGTTTGACTACCGAACACTGCATTTGCGGGGTTTATTTTTCAAATCTTATGTGTAGTTAAACAATTATTTTCTTGCATATATCTCATGTCTAGGATATAGTTAAAATGCAGTAAAACTTGGAAATTTTTTATAAGTATTTGTTTGAAATTTTTTATATTCACTTAAATATTGATTTACTATATAAAGGTGAAGGCAGCAGGAAACTTTCCTGCCGTCAAATGAAGTATTTGGCGGTTATATTTTCCCTAAACATGGTCCTATAAATATATAGGTGATGATGAAGCCATACAACGAAGATGCTGGTCTGTCAATATTGATGTTTTTCTTGGGACATGGGGGCAAACGACCAAGCGTGCTGCCCATGGACACTTAAACACAGATAGTGCTATAGTTGCGTTGCTGGCCTCTACAAGGGGATAAAATGCTTCACAAATAACTCCCGAAAAGGCATTGGTTTTACCTGGTTTCCAATTTGGTTGATATGAATAATAAGCATTAAGCCAATAGGCCATTACATATCAGAAAAAGTCATATTAAAGACCATGTAGAAGCCTGTAACTGCTGCTAGACAAAACAGTTCTTTTTCTCTTTCTCTCTCTCCAATGATTTCTCGGATTTTTTTTTAGAAGTTATGTGTGATAAATGTTGATGTCTGACAAATTTGTGCCCAGTATTTGGCAATAGGTTCCGCCACCTATTCTATTTAGGATGGTAACTTAAAGATTCGTCGGGTCGATGCTTAACAGCCGCTTTCTACACCTTCGGATATATAAAGTATGAATATAATAATATATAATATCCTCCACCAAAAGCTCAAGATATCAAATAACATTTGAAAGGTTTAGAGCAGTTATGACGTCGAAATGAACGGAATATATGAAATATATGGCAGCTATTCATAAAATTTATATAACACATTGACCTTTGGAACACTTTGACACGAATGTTATTTTGTATGAAAAAAAAACCGCACCTAAAAACACTGCTAATAGCATTCCTAATTTTATTTTACTACCTTAAGCGAATTTATATTATAGGAATAGCCCAGTTTCAGGTGTTACCTACATTTTTTTCCTGCATTTCACAGACTCTTACTAATTAAAGGTGTAGGCAGCAAAATTAAAGCCTCGGTGGACTAAATATATTATTTGGTACCGTAAGATAGATGGCGGAATTTACTGTTATATTTTGAGTTCAACTTTGTCAATCATCTGTGTTTATTTTACATAAACACGTTATGTAATATCGGTTTTAATGCCTCAAGGCATTCCCTACCAGTAATCTTTTAGGTGGTGTAGAATCACGAAAATTGGTGGATAAAAATTCGATTACCGTTTAATTTAAAATTATCAAATTGTGGGTTCGAATCCTGGCTTTTCTGACTTTTCAAAATTCTTTTCGGAAGTTATGTGTGATAAATATTGATGACTGACAACTTTGATTCCGATGTATGACAATAGGTCCGCAACCTATTCCAATTGGGACGTAAACATAACGGCGAGAAGAGGTTTAACAGCCGCTGCATACATTTGGGTAGAAAAAGGCATGAAGTTATGTTTATATTTAAAAGATTTTTTTTTCGAATATTAATTACTATCAGAATGATGCCCCGATGTATCCCAAATGTCACTGGACCTCATAACTCGTATCAGAGTATAACCTTCAGTAATGTTGGATTTAAAAAAAATAAAAAAATCTTTAGAAATAATAAAATAAAAGTTGTTGGTACTTTACCTTGTGGAAATTAATTTCCGGCAAGTTAAAAAATATCGTCGCGCACCATTTCCTTTAGCAAAAAAAGTATTGTGACCTCAAAAAATAAATTGCCGGATTAATCCCCCTTATTAATACCCTACTGTTCTACCTTTTCGAGCAACAATTGATTACGTCACAGCCACGATAAATGATCATCCTTCATTTTCCTTCAGAAATGTCATTACTTTTAGGTATTTTCACCAGTTCACCTCAGATATTTTGATTTCAACAAGATTTGTCAGAATTCATTTTATTTGAAGCCTTAATAAGTTTAAATTTGATTTTTTTATGCGAAAGAAATAAATCATTTTTTATCTTACTAAAATAATATATAATAATAAAAATAATTTTAAGAATGAGTGCTATAGCAACAGAGCGAACTGCTTGGCTCTACCGTTTTCGAAGTGGTAGAGGCAAGCAGTTCGCTGCATGAATGGGCTGGTTTGACCGGTGAAATACCAACTCATGCCAAGTTTCGTTCAGTGAGAGAGGTACCCGGAGCCCCACCTCCCTTCTCTGTCCTTTCCGTTCCCTTAAAAGTCGGCAACGCAACTGTAACACTATATGTGTTGCAGGTGTCCTTGGGCGGCGCTGGTCACTTACCATCAGGTTACACGCATGCTCGTTTGTCCACATTTCCCATAAAAAAGACCTTATTATCAAAAAACCTAATTATCAAATCATACCTTCAACATTTTTTTAATTTTGCTCGGTTTTATAAAGTCTCTTAGTAATCTCTATCTTACTCTGTTTATAACTTCATTCTCTTAATATTCGTAACTGGCTAAAGGCAATTGTGAGATAAGATAGAATACCGCCAGCATTTGTTCCCTAGTTACTTAGGACACGAATAGAAGATTTAATTTGCTGATCAATACAGTACAAAACAACAGTGGTAGAGCCAAGCAGTTTGCTGCATGAATGGGCTGGCTCGACCGGTGAAATACCACGACCTCTCAGAAGATTGACGTAAAGTGGCCCATGCCGCGTTTCGAGGTATCCGGAGGCCTACCCCCCTTCTCCATCTTTTCCCATCCTACTTACAGGTCGGCAACGCTACTGTAACACTATATGTGTTGCAGACGTCCTTGAGTGGCACTAGTTGGTTACCATCAGGTGACACGTCTGCTCGTTTGCTTTCCTATTCCATAAAAAAATACTTTCGCATTGCCAAGTGCTTTACCTCCATCCACTTGACATTTAAAAGATCCCGAGTTCAAACTCAGGTATCCGAAAAATATTTTGTTTATTTTTCGATTTCAACTCACTAATTGTCACTGCCAATTAGACTGTATAAACATATAGACACGTCATTTTAGTTATATTTAAATTATGTCTTCCCGGTGAGGTTTCGATGGCATCTCGCCAAAATGTAACCGGCGTGGCTGTACTCTATAGCAAGTCGCTCTAGTTCTGTAAAAGATTGTGCATTTTAATCATAAATATTAATATACATATTTCTTTCCATGTCAACGTTTCGAATACTTCAGAGAAGAATGAGGATTTAAAGAGTAGCTAATTTATCATCCAATGAGAAATATTTGATATTTTGTAATATAATAAAAAAACGAATATATTTTTTTATCGGATCGGATTTTATATTTTGTTTATCGGTCTTCGGCCTCGACTCGTATGGATGTACGAGTCGAGGACGGCCAAGACACACATTCCAAGACCAAATAGAACGTATTCTGGAGGAAGTTGATGTTAGGAGCCTCAAAAATCGACGTGCATGAAAAGAGTTATGAAAGTCAACGAACCGAGTGAGGTGTGCAAGAATCGTGCCTTATGCCTTATGGCGCTCTGTTTTCTCTGTCTATCCCGCAAGGAATTTGGCGTGAAGTTATGTATGTATTTTTTTTATTAAATAAGCATGTCTTTCTTAACTTGAAGATGTAGGCAGCGGCTACTAAGCTTTGACTCGCTGATGTTTTTTTGCCTGAAATGGAATAAGTGGCGTAACCTATTGCGATACACCGGGCAGAATGTTATCATTCATTGATTCGATCCAAAAATTCGATGACTGATAACAAAGTGATACTAACTTGAAATTGATGACTGATATTGGCCATAGTTATTTCATTTGGGATGTAACGTAATGATTCGGCAAGTCGAGGCTTATCAGCCGCGCATTCCATACTTTTTTCTATCCAAAGCTGTTAGTAGACCTTTGGGTAGAAAAGGCATGGAATTATAACAAAACATAACTTCACGCCATTGTTACCCGAAGGTGTAGGCAGCGGCTGTTAAGCCTCGTCTCGCCGTTATATTTATATCCCAAATGGTATAGGTGGCGAACCTATTGCCATACCGTGCACAAAGCTTTCAGTCATTGGTATTTATTACACTTAACTTTCCGAAAACGATTTCGAAAAGTCATTGGTGTGAGCCAGTGTCAGGAATTATGATATATTTAATTATAATCATATTTATAAACTATTATTTACAACCGTAAGTAATGCATGTTTTTTTAAAGCAAGCCTATAATAACTCGACTCTCTATCTCCAGTATATAAAATATCAAAGTGATCAAAAGGTTACCTTATATTGAGATAATCACCTGCCACTGTTTATTTAGGACTTAAAAAAACAAACCGAATATAATTTCATAATATCCCTTAATGCCGTGAAAATATTATTATTATACTGAACCTTTTTTTCTGTGTGATCGTTCATTTCTACGTTTGTAATGATTGTTTAAAATTTAATTTTATTAAGACTCTTGGGACGGATTTTAGAAGCCGTGGAAATTGGTTATGTTATGCATTCTCCAGAGTATGAGACAGAGCAAAGAGTGTGTGATTACTTGGAACACCGTACCGTAGTTTTTGTTGTTTTATTGGGAAATTATTTTTTAAAACTACTGAAATGAGAAACATTGTTTCGGGTCGTAATCATTAAATGAAAAAAATAAATGATATTTCTAAGAAAAGTAGCTTAAGTTACCTGTTATTACACCAGTCTACCTGCCAATAAAAGTCTCGTCAAAATCGATCCATTCATTTCAAATATTAGCCAGACAAACAGGCAGACAGATAAAAATTGTGAGCAATATTATTTTGGTGTACCTAAATATATATTCATATCAGGTGTGTTCAACTGATATATATATTCATATGAATGTAGAAGATGGCAGTTATTTTAATATTACAAACAGACACCAATGAAATCATAAATGAAATATCTGAGGTATTTTTTTTTTTCATAAGTTGCTAAAAATAACTTTTTAATATCATTTCTTTTTGTATAACTCTGATTCTGCCGTAAGATGAAGAGAGTCCTGTTCATCTTAGTAACGAAATAATTTGGCCTTGTAGAAAAAGTTGAACACGCTATAAAAGTAAATATATAAACACTTTTTGTATCTTGCTATTTTAAATTGTTTGTCCCTTATGAGATACATATATATATTTTCCCGAGGGCGTATGGAGTGACAATTATGCCTTTTCTTAATTGATTTCATGGTCTAAAATGTAAAATGTAGTGAAACCTACTGCCATATAATATCTAATATCTTGGACACAAATCACACAGCGCCCTCCAGTTCCAAACTAAGCAACTAAATACTTGTGCTATGGATACTAGATAACGGATACTAATACATATATACTTTTCTTTTGTAAAAACATACTTATAATACATAGAAAAACACCCAGACGCCGCACAAATATTCATGTTTGTCACAAATATTTGTGCTCGAGTGGAAATCGAACCTCCGACCTCAGTGCTGCAGCCGGTAGTTTTACCAATGCGCCACGAGGCCCGTCAATATGTCGAGCAAGATTTATACAACCATCGATATTTATCACATAACTTCAGTAAACGAATGGAGACAGGAGAAATCTCAAGATTGCTGATTCACAGTCACTTCAATCCTAAGCCAAAGACACAAAGACAAATAAAAAAATACCAACTTTTCACACACTTCATATTATTTCATTTACAATGTGAAATTTGAGATAATTTCGTTAGCTTTATATAAATAAATAACTCACTAAAATTATTGGTACAACACACAGTTGGTACAAATATAACATAACATAAAATACAAAAAACAAAAAAAAAACATCTAAATGAGAATCGCCACTTTAAAAAAAAAATGACAAACGAATGTAATCCGAAATATCTCTGTTGTTACAAAATGGAAAAAATATATGGGTTGACAAACGCAATAAATTTATTTAATATGTACCTATATATCTAATAAATCTTCACACCTTTTATATCCAAGGACTTGGACAGAACTTTACACGTAACCTTAATTGTTTATTATGTTTTAAACGTCATCAACCTGGTTTAGTATTTGAATCTGGAACATCCCACAAAAAGACCCTGTCGCTACAAAAACGCTACAACATAAACATGCATCACTCGAAGTTTGTTAAATTCGAATGGAAAAAACTTTAAAACTTATTATTTAACTTCAGGCAAAGGCACTTGCGGGGGAAGTGAAAAGACCAGAGTGCCGTAAGAGACGGTCCTTACACACTTCACTCACTATTGTGAGTTTCAAACTATTTCCCAACACATTCGTAGGTTTTTAAGGTGCCAACCGTAAAACCTTTTAATTTATTTTATATCGGACCACTTTTGCATTGTATATCTACTTAATACTAACCATCGGAGCATACCTAGCCTTATTTCACAATCACAATAATCGCAAAATTCAAGTTATCAATGAATATAAACATTTAGATATAAATCACATATAGATGAAATATTTAAAACTTATTTAAAAACTCTTTCTTTAAATATATATATATATATATATATATAGAGATAAACAGACATACCATATTATTATACATAAAGCTTCTATATCTATATTTGACGTAGCATCGTCTTATCATAAGAGCCCTACAATTTTTTATTTCATCCTTTGGGAGTATTGTCCGAATGTATCATTTTAAATGTATGTTATGGGGGAATATTTAATATCATTTAAAATGTGTATTATAGGGGAATATTTTCATGAAAAAAGTATGTTTCAAAATGACGACAAATATATTCATACACGGAATATTACTTTCAGAGATATTCTTCACTGAGAGATTCTTTACTGAAAGATAAGAAAATTTTGCTTCAAATAACTAATATTAATAATAATAATATCTTGGACACAATACACACAGCGCCCTCTAGTTCCAAGCTAAGCAACTAAATGGTTGTGTTATGGATACTAGATAACAGATATTAATACATATATACTTTTCTTTTGTAAATACGTACTTATAATACATAGAAAAACACCCAGACGCCACACAAATATTCATGTTTGTCACAAATATTTGTGCTCAGGTGGGGGAATCGAACCCCCGACCTCATTGCTGCAGCCGGTAGTTTTACCAATGCGCCACGAGGCCTTATTATTATTTTCTTAAGATAAATATAGATTATTTAGATATTATAAAGATTTACGTTGTTAATAAAAAAAAACTACAAAACAAACAGTACTTGCGAGAATATTACTATTTGTTTTTTAAGATAACTGAATTTTGGATTATTCATGAAACAAAAGTTATGTAACTACCAAAAATTTTCACAAAAATGAATATAACAAATTGCTTAATTTGTTTTAATAAAAATGAGATCTTTTTTAATCAAATAATACGAAATAGGTACCACGATGAAACGCACACTCGAATTCCTTATTTTACCACACCTGGAGTAAAACAGCACTTAAAATGAAAGGCTGGATGTCTATTTTATTATTCCGGGCATGTAAGGACAGAATTGCTTAATGTTTAGGAATTAATTATTATGCTCTAATCTTAGTACTTTTAGTGGTTTGGAGATTGAACACTTTCATTCTGAACCAAAAAGACACTGTTGTGAATTTGAATTTCATTTAGTATACATGGTACAATAAGGACTCAAAAGTCGTGAAATAAATGTCGCAACCTATACCCTTAGGTATTAAATGTATGAAATTACAAAGAAAACTCTGTGGTCTCGGTGGTCCAGGTAGTCGAGTACCCCGCTTCTGAATCAAGAAGACTCGGGTTTGAATCCTGGCTTACACGTATAAATGTCGATGACTGAAAATTTTGTGCCCGGTATGGCAATAGGTTGGCCCCTTATTCCATTTGGGACGTAAACATAACGGCGAGACGAGGCTTAACAGCCGCTTCCTACACCTTCGGGTAACAAAAGGCGTGAAGTTATGTTATGTATTTATTATATGTGTGTTAAGCTTATGGACCTTATGTGGGAACATGGATTTTGCGTCATTTAAATTTATTGTTATTTGAAAGTTCAGACTTGAACTAATATATTATTAAACAATATCTCAATATACAAAGATATTTCTATCTTTCGAGAAATATATCGTAACTATTAAAGGAAAATCTGAAAATTTCAGCTATAGACATTTCAAAATATGCTCAAAATTGAAATCATTTTTTAAATAAAATGAAATTAAAAATGTAAGAACGTGAATAATTATATCTACCCTCTGTAAATGATATCAGAATTAATGTTAAAAAACGTTTACAAAAGAACATTAGTATATAATTTTTTGAATATAAAACTGAAGCTTACCTGTATAATTAATTCTAATACAAAAGCTTAGCTTCCGAAATTCTTTATAAAATTCAATATTATTCATACATTTCGTTAAGTTAAATTATTTTTCCTGAATTCCGGATAACGAGTTCTGTCTCAAATATATGACAGTTGTTTAAATTTATAGGCAAAATGTATACCTTATGTATTAAATTATACAAGGACATTTAATTATTTTTGTTAATATTTTAATATCTAAATGTTATGGGAATGACAGGGATGTTATTCTTATATAAGTATATAAAATAAAAACACTTCTTTTATAAACCGTAAGAAAATCGAATTATTTAAAACATATAATTTACAACAATGTGTAAGGGCATAGGGATACGTTCTCATTCACTCAATTATTTAAGTCTACTCCGCAACGGACTTAGCGTATAGATATAAGTTATGCCAACTAAATAAACCGCTCCAAAGCTTTTATCATTTTATATACCAAAAAAATTACAAAGCATAATCCCGTCAGCGTCTAAAAGAATATTAATCAAAGTGGAACTCAACAAAAACCTAAGACGATTTTCTGCCTCGAGCAGTTCATTTATAACGTTTTTACAAACATAAGCTTTATCCGTTTCAACATATACGTTTTTACAACAATAAGCATTTATATGTCTTTACATTTACGAGATCCGTCAGACGGATAGTAACAAAAACAAAAAAAAACACGACTAGCATCCTTCTGCCCGTTTGCGTCTGTTTGACACTAACCTGACCATGATTAATGAACCCATGACGATGGGCAAGTTCATGGGCTTCCTCGAAACCGCCTGGTACAAACACAGCGAACTGATGATGATACCATGGTACGCAAGTGTCCAGCACTGACAGTAGCACAACCACGAATCCTAACATCGCGCAAAATGCGCATCGCACGTCATTACCTAACTAAAATATTAATATAAAATCCGTACATTATCAACTCTAGCACTCGCGTGATTTGATTGGAGATCAATTGAACGGCGTCTGTCCTCGATAAGGTCTACGCGAAGACTGACTCCGCGTGACTGGAGGTCTTTGGAAGTGTTTTTTTACTTTGCGCATGCGCGAAACTTGGCGCCCTTTCTTATTCTACTACAGTAATCCAACTACCAACGTATTGTGTACACCACCAATTGTCTTCAATAACTAATTGATTTTGTATTGATGTATTTTAAAAATGTACAAAATTTCCAAGTTTAAATTATGTAATGAATAACAGCAACCTGCAAAACATAATTGCTTTATCAAGTCCCGTACAAAAATTGCTCTGATTATTAATATTATCAATTAATTCTTAATCAGTCTTCAAAAAATTGGCAATAGGTGCCTGTTCTATTTGGGGCGCGTAACATAACGATTCACCTTTGGGTAAAAAAAGGCGTGATTAAATGATATTTGTGATACATATTGATGACTGACCACATTGCGCAAAATGTATGACAATAGGTTGTACCACATATCCCAGTAGGACGTAAAACTCAGCGAGTCAGTTTAACAGTGGTAGAGCCAAGCAGTTCGCTGCATGAATGGGCCGACTCGATCGGTGAAATACCACGACCTCTCAGAAGATCAACGTAAAGTGGCTCGTGACGCGTTTAGTTCAGTGAGAGAGTTACCCGGAGGCCCAACCTCCTTCCTCATCCTTCCTTATCTCCTATCCCGGCAACGCAACAGTAACACTATATGTGTTGCTGGTATCCATGGGCGGCGTTGGTTGCGTACAATCAGGTGACACGCCTGTCGTTTTCCCCTACAATCCCATAAAAAAGAGGCGTACAGGCCCTCCATATCCTGCCTACCTTTGGATTAAAAAAGTTGTAAAGTTACAAATTCAGAACTTATTGCATTGCACAATTGTAATATTTTAAATTTGCCAACACGCAGTCTCGATGGCGCAGTGGTCGAGCACACGGCTTCTGATCCAGAGGTCCGGGTTCGATTCCTGATACTGGCTCACACCAATGACTTTTCGAAATTGTTTTCGGAAGTTAAGTGTGCTAAATATCGATGACTGAAAACTTTGTGCCCGGTATGGCAATAGGTTCGCCACCTATTCCATTTGGGACGTAAACATAACGGCGAGACGAGGCTTAACAGCCGCTGCCTACACCTTCGGGTAACAAAAGGCGTGAAGTTATGTTATGTTATGTTATGCCAACACATATATACATAAAATACGTTTTGAGTCTGAAAGCTGTACTTGTAGGTACTTAATATCTTCTTCATAGTAGCTTAGTGAAACCATTTAAATTGTTTAATTTTACATATTCATCATGAAGTTAGTTCCAAGTGTCCAAACAAAAACAAGTCCTAATAAAAATACATACATAAACTCACGCCTGTATCCCATAGGGGTAAGCAGAGACTTTGGATGTCCGCAAGCTACGATCCTGACACAGTTCTTTCGCTTCATCCACAGTCATACATCTCATCATGCATTCACGCCGGTTTCGGGTACGCATTTTAAATATAATAATAATATTTTGGTTTCAATATACACAGCGTCCTCGAGTAACAATAAAAATAAAAAAATAAAATCTTGTGTTATAGATATTAAATAATTGATATTAATATGACTATACCTAAATATCTTTATTGGTAAATATGGATGGGGAAGGGAGGTGGACTCTCACCGAACTAAACGTGGTATGAGCCACTTTACGTCATTCTTCTGAGAGGTCGTGGTATTCCACCGGTCAAGCCGGTCCATTCATGTAGCGAACTGCTTGGCTCTACCACTGTTAGTGGTAGTTTAATCAATAAACCACAAGGTTTATCATATAATTAAATAGTAAAATAATTATAATTTCAAGTTACAAACAAGCTACGCATTGAGACTGTAAGCCGTACTGCTTATAACTTCACACAATGCAAGCTTCGTGAAGCCTTTCAAACGCTTTGAGTGCATGTTACATGTTCCAGGTTTGATATTAATAAGAGAAATTTTGCACGTAGTTATAACATAACATAACTTCACGCCTTTGTTACGCAAAGATGTAGGCAGCGGCTGATAGGCCTCGTCTCGTCATCATGTTTGCGTCCCAAATGGAATCGGTCGCGAACCTATTGCCATACCGAGCACAAAGTTTTCAGTCATCGATATTTATCACACATAACTTCCGTAAACAATTTCGATAAGACATTGGTGTGAGCCAGTGTCGGGAGTAGATAGTTTTTATTAAATTATTTTAATAAAAATTATTAGGTATAGTTTTAATTAAATCTAATACTGAAATGAAACTGAATAAAGGAAAACTTTAAATTTCAGGTGATTTTATCGGTAGAAAAATGTATATTATACAACGCTTGCATTCATGGTAATTTTGGGAAATAAAATCGACATTTATATAAAACAATGCTACCTATTTGGCAATAACAACGCAAAAATTCAAAAAAGAAAACCCAAAAATCCCTTGTTGCCACAAAACAGCGCTGGCTGGAACAGGGCCTTATTTCTCTTGGATATATTAATTAAGAACATGTATTATTATTTAAAGTAGTTTTGTGTAATATATATACCAATTTATAATCTATATCTATATTCTATACTAATATATTAAGTTGAATGTGAGTTTGTTTGTTACGCTTTCTTCCTTTAATTTACATATATTTGCACCCGAAGGAAAAACTCATAATATAGTCTACAAAAATATCCTACATTAATACTCTGCATTTATATCTTATATAAATTGTTAAAGTCCAAAATTATTTATTTTTGTTACAGAGAAATATATGTTACCGTTTGTTGTTGCATTTCAATAAAGTATATTGTAAGTTTTTTAAACATCATTGTATGTTGTAATTTTAAAAATTGATATTCCCAGCTAAACTATAACATAGAGTTATCATATTGATTCATTTATATGGTAACTAACTGACCCGGCAAACGTGGTCTTGCCAAAAAATAAAATTTTAAAAATAGGGGTTGATCGTAGGGGGTTGAAAATTTAGGGGTGGATGTGGATTTTTGTATTACGTTTTATAAAAAAAATATAGAAATAGAAATATATCGAAAAATTAAAAAAAAACAATTGACGGGTTTAATTACCTATCAGTTGCTATCAGAATCAGAAATATTTTTTTAGATTTAGTGAAAACTGTGACGGATCGCATTATCCAAATATATTTTTTTGGTTTATAACATAATATATATGGACACCCGAACACATATAGTGTTACAGTTGCGTTGCCGGCCCTTTCCATGGGAAATGGAAGGGGTCGGAATTGGGATGGGAAGAGGAAGGGGGAAGGGTTGGGTTAAACATAGCGACAAGCTTTTATTATCACATAAATTGTATATAATAAGGTTATAAGTTGATAGTTAAAATGTTTAAGGTGAAAATTATTTTATTCTTTTTAGAGCGTTTAAATAAAAGCTTCTTTGAAAAAGTTTTTTTCTTTAAATTATTTTCAAGTTTTTAGTTATCGATGCGTAAGTTTTTCAGTCTCTTCATCTCATTCAAACCATTATTGTTACAAGGTCGTTTAATTTCGAACATTCCAACTCTTCAATGAGGAGACCTCCTAAAGTCTTTTCCCTACTTAAGGCCACGTATGCTTGACCAGCAGCAAAGAGTTTCGAGCCTAAGTAAACAATTTTTTTTGTTACTTATTTGTTGATTTTGCAGCTTAATTTTGTTATGTGGGACTATTGTTTAATAACAAAATATGTTTAACGACTTGTGATGTGTAACGCCATCTGTTGTTTTAATCAGTACTCTATACTTGCTGACCTGAGTGTAACATAGGAGTGAGTTGTAATAAAAGTTATAGTTCGTTCCCATCATCCACTGTGTTTAATTCTAATAATACCTATAACACCTTTAAAACCCGTTAGTGTAGCAATCATGTTAAAGTTATTAAATCCTGTCCAATTTACGTCGGTATCCTGAAAGGGCATGGCATTGCACCGGTCGAACCGGCCCATTCATGCAGCAGATTGCGTGGTCAGCCACGCAATCAGCTGCATGAATTAAAACACTGTTAACTATTAAAACATAGGTCAACGGAAAGCCGTCGACTGTGATGGACTACCGCCTCAGCCGTAAAGTGGTCGTAAGGTTCTCAATGTTAGCACTAACTCATTTTGATTATAAATTTTGACGAGCCGTTTAACCCTGTATCTTGACATGGTGATTTGGCATCAGTGATTGAATAGTAAACAACAGATCGACTGACACCGCCCAAACAAATATCCAAACTAATAACTAAATAGCCCAAACTAATATCTAACCGCTCATATTGAAAACCCTATGATATATATAATATTTAGACACATTCTAATTTGTTTAAAACATGAATTAATAACATAACATAGCTCGACTCCTTTTTCTACCCGAAGGTGTAGGCAGCATCTGTTAAGCCTCGACTCGCCGCTATGTTTACGTCTCAACGATCTTTAGGGGAGTAGGATATGGGAGTAGGAAGGGATGGGGAAGTGGGCCTCCGGGTACCTCTCTCACCCAAAGAAACACGGCGTGAGCCGATTGTGGTATTTCACCGGTCGAGCCAGCCCATTCATACAGAGAACTGCTGGGCTCTACCACTGTTGCCATACAGCGAGCACAAAGTGGTCAGTCAAAAATATTTATCACACATGACTTTCGAGAGGAATTTCGAAAGACATTGGTGTGAGGCCAAATTCGAACCCAAGACTTCCTGATTCAGAAGCGGGCTAGTTTACTGAACCACCGAGACATAGTTTTTGAAGGTCTCATATGACTCTTTAATGAAAGGGCCATTTGATTGGGTATCAAATGGCCCAAATGGTATAGTAGAAACGCAAATATTTATTCCACCATATTGGATTTAGAATGACGTCACATTATTTTTCGAGCTACTATTAACAAGCCCTTTCATTTGATACCCATATTGTAGAAATGCATTAAAAAAAACTGTTCCTCTATCTTGGATGATCCGCCATATTGGATTTAGAATGACGTCACATTATTTTTTTAGTTACTCCCAATGAGCCCTTTCATTTGATACCCATATTGTACGAAAGCTTAAAATATATATTCCTTCATCTTGGATATTCCACCATATTAGATTTCGAATGACGTCATATTATATTTTGAGTTACACTCAATAAACCCTTTCATTTGATACCCATATTGCAGAAATGCATTAAAAATATCCATTCCGCCATCTTGGGTCGTCCGCCATATTGGATATAGAATGATGTCATACATTATATCGTGCATTGTCATCCAAAGTAAACGTGTATACAAAATTTCAACTCAGTCGGTTGAAGGTATCTACTTCAAAATTGAGTTACAAGATTCCACCGAACATACATACTTACATACATACATACGTACATACATACATACAGTGCAAGTTAAATAAAAGCTTATAAAAATAATTTTAATATTTTATTTCAAATTTAAATAAAATAACCTGACTCTAGTAAGTAATGCCCTTCTCTTCACGTGGCTGACGTAGGCGGCTTTAATTTCAGAGACTTTAAGTTCAATCCTAATTAAAAATATAACCAACAAAATTGTCTCGAAGTTTCGCCGTCCTCATTTGAGACGAAAATTAATTCGACGTGTCTACGCCAAATTACTGCTGTCTACACTGCGGATACATTAAAAGCATGATGTTATATTACAGTTCCATATTAATATACAAATTATGTTCGCATAAAAAACGTCCTGCAGACGGATGGTTTCTAGTGAAGGCTCATTTAATAATAACTCGGCAAAGATATTAAATTACAGCAGTAATTAAGAGCATCGCGATTTGTATACAACACACTTTGAATAACAAATGTGGATATGATATTTCGAAATAAGTACAGTATATTATATTCATAATTACATTATAACAATGCTGAATGAAAAAAATAAAAGTCGAGCTCACAGCTTCAAATTCACAAGATCTGGGTTCGATTTCGTACTCACAACGATGACTTCTAGGATTATTTTTCGGAAGTTATGTGTGATTAAGATCGATGACTGACAACTTTGTGCTCGCTGTAGGTTTGCCAGCTATTCTATTTGGGACAGTAGCCGCCTTCACCGTCGGGTAGAAAAACCTTAAAAAAAGAAAAGTCACTTTTTCTTTGTACCTTTGTGCTTTCACTCACCAGAATAGTTAGCGATATCTTCACCGATGAAATGAAATATTCAGAATCTACATAATTTATTAGTTATTTTGGTTTTTTTATGAGATAGAAGGGCAAACGAGTGAGCGTGTCACCTGATTGTAAGCAACCTGCACCGCCCATGGACACCAGCAATACATATAGGGTTACTGTTGCGTTGCCGACCTTTAAGGGAGTAGGATAGGAAAGGATGGGGAAGAGGAAGGGGGCCTCTGGGTACCTCTCTCACCAAACGAAACGCGGCATGAACCACTATACGTCGATCGTCTGAGAGGTCGTGGTATTTCACCAGTCGAACTAGCCCATTCATGCAGCATACTGCTTGGCTCTACCACTGTTATATTTTTATTATTATTATCCGTGAGCTATTGTTTCTTTATTATTTTTATTCCTAAAAAATATACCTTGGTGGTTTTTAGCACTTCGCTTCCGAATCAAGAATACGTGAGATCCAATTACTGCTGTTAATAACTTTTTGCATGTTACTAGTTATAAATATCTTTATCTGACATCATGGCCAATGTGTTCGATACCTTCGAGTAGAGAAAAGCATGATTTAACTAGAAAAAATACTATTGAATTAAGGTTGCATTGAAGCGTTAGAGCTGTATATAGCTACTTCAGCTTTATAAGCTTTAATTGAAAAGCATCTAAGTGGCTTTGTTAACCCCATAATGCTATAAGCTAAATGAGGTCATAATAGATCAGCTCGACAATAGAAATATCTCAATAGCGTTCATAATGAACGTATAACTGTATATTTATATACGTAAGTAAGAAATCCTCTTGAATAAAAGCACCTACATCTTGAATGGAGAGATTTCATAGATCCAGTCTGCTTGTATTGTTAGTATGAATGGGAGTCATTATCGAAAGATATCTTCTACCTACTTCTGGAATTTGTGTTTGAATATAAATTTTGTAAACGTTTCATATGACGGTTTTATGCAATTCATTATGCAAAGTTTATAGTTTCCTTTTATTAATGATTTAACATTAGACTCGGTCCAGTAGCCGAGCACGTCGCTTCTGAATCAAGAAGTCGAGGTTTTGGATCCGGGCACGTAGTAATGTCTTTTTGAAAGGTATATGTGATAATTATCGATGACTGAAAACTTTGTGCCCGCTGTATGGCAATAGGTTTGTCAGTTATTCCATTTGGGATGTAGCGTAAAAATTCAGTGATTCGAGGTAACAGCCACTGTCTACACCTTTGGATAGAAAAAGGCGTGAAATTATGTTATGTTACATGAAGATATTTTCCTGTATTTTTAATTAGGTACCATTTTTGCTATCACGGTGACTAAGTCTAAACAAATACTTAAAAATTTAAAAATTAATTAAAAATTGATTTTCAAAACAGAGTAACGGACCACAAAAAGTATATGTTTATTTCTACGAATAAACCTATACCGAAAACGCTGTTATTCATTTAAATTTTATGTCAAATTCAATATAAAATATATACAATTTATTAATGAAAACGTCCTTTTTGGTGTCGGTTGAGAAACATGAGCGGTCTACGACTTTACTACGCGCGTCTACGAAACTGCTACGAAATGACTGGGATAACTTATTTTGTATTCTGGACGCTTTTAATCTGTACCCATAGTTATAGCATTATCTGCCAACGTTGCCATTTTGTTTTTTATTATTTTACATTGTAGATGATTCTTAAAGTATAACTTAATTTTCTTGACGTTTAAATATCCGAAGGGAAAAGCAGTGGTGACTATATTATAGTACACATATATATTTTTATACATATATTTTATTCTCATTCCAACGACGACCTCAGGAAGGCTGCTGGAAAAGACTGGATGCGGAAGGCAGAGGATCGGATGTTGTGACGCACATTGGGAGAGGCATATGTCCAGCAGTGGACTGCAATAGGCTAATAATGATTCTCATTCTAAAAAGTTGATGTGTAGTATACATTGAGAACTGCTTTTTTAAAAGGCGACTTAATATATCACACATGATTTCCAAATAGCGATACAAAGTCCAAAGCCCTCAGGTCTTGAATTAATCTATCATCATCATCATCATCATCATAAGCCCTTTTGAGGTCCACTGCTGGACATAGGCCTCCCCCATAAAGCGCCACAACTGCCGGTCCGCGCAATCATGGGGGGTTTTTGCAATAATCGCCACGCTTGGCAGGCGGGTTGGCGATCGCAGTAGGCTGTAGTGTCTCGAGAAAGAATGCTGCTGCCCATTCTTCTAGCTTTTCCCTTAGTCGCCTTTTACGACACCCACGGCAAGAGATGGGGTGGCGGTATTCTAAGCCGGCGCCACACAGCACAATTAATCTATACAAATAAATAAAATTGAAGTGTCCATTTTTAATACTGAAATAACTGCTTTCTACTACATTCATAGAAATATATATATACGTACACCAATATAACATTTTTTATAATTTTTGTCTGTCTGTTTCTTCTGGGTAAACATTAAAATGGCGGGACCGATTTCACCGGGTCATCTAGTGCTTAATAAAAAAAAACAATATTTTTAAAGCTGCACACGTATGTCTACAATTGTAGCACTGTTAGTACAGTGCTAAACTTTGACGTAAATTTGACAAAATTTACGTCAAAAACGGAATAAAAATAATTAAGATCAGCGAATTTTAATATTTGTACTTTTAAATATCCATTAATCCTAATTGTGTTATAACGTGAAAAAAACATTGGAAAAGAAGCCCTAAATATTGGTTTTAGAATAAAACTGGTTTTTTTTTCATGGGATATTGTAGCCTCGATATTATTCAGAATTGAAATGATGGATATGGGTTTTTATAAACATTTTTTTGTCTTTTTGGTCATAGAAAACCCTTTTTAGAGAAAATATTGGGCACCAATTAAAAAATAAATCGATTTCAAATTCAGAATACATATTTTTTAGTATTTTTTCAGTGCCAATGGAAGCGGTATATGGAAATTTTTCAGTGCTTGTTTTTATGTATACATATACATAAAATCGCAGTGTCTATTTGTCATATTAAAATAACTGCTTTCTACTACATTCATGTAAATAAATATACGGTACATACAACAAAATAATAATTTCACATTTTTCTGATCCAGAGGTCCGGGTTCGAATCCTGACACTGGCTCACACCAATGACTTTTCAAAATTGTTTTCGGAAGTTAAGTGTGATAAATATCGATGACTAAAAACTTTTTGCCCGGTATGGAAATAGGTTCGCCACCTATTCCATTTGGGACGTAAACATAACGGCGAGACGAAGCTTAACAGCCGCTGCCTACACTTTCGGGTAACAAAAGGCGTGAAGTTATGTTTATATATGTTAACGTTTACTGTATGTCTCTCTGTTTGTAGTGTTTGAAGTATCTGAACCGATGTTGACGGGACATTTATTGGCAGGTAGAGCTGGTGTTATGAGAAGTAATTAGGATACGTTTGCTTGGAAAAAATCTTTTATTTATTGCTGCCGGGTCAGCTAGTATTTTATCATTAAATAGTTTAAAAAAAAGTCACTTTTCGCAGTCTATCCCCTTATATGCTTAGATCTTTGAAACTTCTCAACGTATTTTGATATGGTTTTTTAAAAGATAGGGGTTAATAACAATGTTATAACTTACGCATATACTCGTATATATTATATACGATTATACATAAAATATTATTGGTTTCCAAGCAAATTTCCGAAAATAGTGACGCTCTCACTATTACAACCTGTCCGTACCCAATTTTCCGAAACATATTACCCTATCAAGGCTAAAAAACTCAAAGCTGAAATACTGTTTAGTAGGTATTTGTATTACAACTAGCCCGAGCGGTGGTAAATGACCATTGGGCTCCGGTATAGCTTTCAAATAAAGTAATCTGAAATAATCAGCAGAATTATTATTGTAAAATATGGCAGTATATATTATTACGACACCGACAGTTATTGTCGCGTCTCAACTACAACACTTTACTACTCTAGGTACTGATGCACGTTCTATGAGAGGAACTTCAGTCAGCTCGGGTGGCTGTCTGTCCACCATGCCGGAGAAGATAAAGAACAACTGCAAATCCTATTTTGTTGTCCGGTAACCCATTGACACCAGTTTGAAAACATTCCGCTCACACGATTGTGCCAATCGCGTGAGCCTGTAAAATAAATAATCACTACGTAGGGTAGTATTATAATAAGTTATGAAACCAAAAGTCTTTCGTAGATACTGCAAAGATGGCGCCACTGTAGTTCACGCTCCAACAAATATATATATTTTTTATTTAATTCCCCGACGCACATATATTACCGTTTAAGCAAAATAACTTGGTCCCAGTACGAATATAGTAGACGCAGATTTGTTTGCTGCCGAAAAAATTATATCACCCCAGGGCTATATTCAATTAACCAGTGAACTGTAGGTGACTCCACTCCGATATGAACGCGCCATTTGGTGGAAGTCCTTGAACGGTGCTAATAATTTTCTTTTATTCAAGTAGAAGCTGTAAAATTGCGAAACGAGCGATGGTTGTACGAGCAATTTGATAAAAAAAGATTTTTTTTTTATTAATCGGATTAGTGACTTTAAAAGATTAGGGCGTTACAACGTATAAAATCTTCTATATTAAAATACCAGTTTTCCGCCTCGTGGTACAAACAAAATGGCGACGATGATGATGATTAAGTATAGCCTATGTTGCTGCAGGTGAATGCAGCTTTTCAATAGTGAAAGAACTTTCGAGATCGGTCTAGTAGTTATTGAGTTTATTTGTTTACAAAAAAATACAAATCTTTTCTCTTCATAATATTAGTATAGATTAGTGCAGCTAGCGAGTGCTTTATACCATAACGCTTTTTAAAATCTAGAGCTTATGCAGCCACTGCAGTGCGCCTCTTTATCTTTTTGGTGCAATTTGGGGTTCAGTCGTAGATAAAATTATTATTACGTATAACTTAACTACAAATTAGGAAAACTTAGCTACATGAGAACTTGTACTTTTATTAGTATTTTTATTTTTTTCGTGTTGATATTACGTGAACAGTTAAACTACCGCACTGTTAGCTAGCAATAAATTATCAAACCAGTATTTTACTTAAAATAATATAATATAAGTGCTTTGTCTTAAAAATACTTGTAACAGCGTAAAATTCGATTAGATTTAAAACATTTACCGTGCTGTTGGCAACGTCCGATGATTTAAAAGACAAAATAAAACTTTTATCTGACAGAATTCGGCACATAAAACAAGGGAAGGGATACATAAAACTGTCCACTTAAGGGGGTCACCGTTAAAAATGGCACTTTATGTAATACTGTTCGATGTAAATTCTAAAATGGATATACCAACTATCTTTCATCGTGGAATAGCTTGAGTAAATTGGAATAAATTTAAAAGGAAACACAATGAAAGTCTTGATGAGGTCTGGAGATCGAGCATCTCAATTTTAAAATCAAGAAGTCTCAGGTTCAAATCGTGATACCAAGAGCTTTTTAGAAGTTAGGTTTGATAAACATTAATAGACAATAATGTGTCCGATTTATGGTGATATTTTCCGCTTCTATTTATTCATGGAAAACGACGAGCCTCGTGGTGCATTGGTAATGCTACCAATGATGTTGGCTGGTTCGATCCACACCCGAGTACAAATATTTGTGCACAGCAAGAATGTTTGTATGGCGTCTGATTGTTTTTCTATATATTATAAGTATATATTTAAATAAAATAGTATATATGTATTCATATCCGTTATAAAGTATCCATAGCACAAGCATTTAGTTGCTTAGTTTGGGACTAGAGGGTGTGTATTGTGTCCACGATATAAAAACAAATATTAATTTACAAAGAAAAAGATTAATAAGTATTTTTGGGCAATCATAAATGAAATAACTACAAATAACGAAAGCCACTCCAATTTATATTATGTAGGATAAATATAGGTAAATGTTTATGAAAACCGGATATGTCCTGATATCGGACACACAAAATAACAATTTTGTGTGTCTAACTATATTTTATCTAAAACACAATACAATACAGTAAGTGAATATTATTGTTACATTTGTAAGCCTTCGGAAATATGATACGATACTATTTATATATTATATACACTAGCAGACCGCGCGAACTTCGTACCGCTATATTGTATGTAGCTTCCCGCCTCACGGTGTTACTCCCGTACAAACAAAATGTCGATGACGACGATGATTACTCATGGCCTATGTTACTCAGTAATATTGTAGCTTTTTTAAAAAAAAAAAGAATTATTAAAATCGGGCCAGTACTTTTCGAGTTTATACGTTACATACAAAAATACAAATCTTTCCTCTTTATATTATTAGTATTGATAATTTAGTAGTTTAATATATTTATCTTGGCAGATTCTATAACGACAAAAAGACCGAAAATTCTGATTGGTGCACTATTTATGCATAGAATATTGGCAAAGTCCAGCTTCTTCATAAAATTTATACCATCAATGGCTATATGGATACTTTTTCGGAAATCAGAACGTCGTGAATCAAAATTTTATTTTAACATGCATACATTACTTCACGCCTTTTTCTTCCCGAAGGCGTAGGCAGTGGCTATTAAGCCTCGACTCGCCGTTATATTTACGTCCCAATGGAAAGAACATCAATCAATTTTATTTGAAATACTAACTTTCCGGCTTAGAATACCGCCACCCCATCTCTTCCCGTGGGTGTCATAAAAGGCGACTAAGGGAAAAGCTAGAAGAATGGGCAGCAGCATTCTCTCTCAAGAAAATACAGTCTACTGCGATCGCCAACCCGCTTTCCAAGCGTGGCGATTATGGCAAAAACCCCCCATGATTGAGCGGACCGGCAGTTGTGGCGCTCTATGGGGGAGGCCTATGTCCAGCATTGGACCTCAAAAGGCTAATGATGAATGATGTTAACCCTCTTTCTTGTGTCCCATCTGTGTGTTTGCGTTTTTAGGGTTCCGTATACAAGAAGTAAAAACAAGAACCTTTTACCAAAGAGTCTCAATCTGTCAGTTTGTTTGTGTAAACTGTAATGATAAGTTGAAGTTTTAAAACAATATTTCATACATATATGTAAGACACGCCCTCACATAAACGTGATATTTTTATCAAAAATTTTGTACAGAAATTCGACTACCATATTAAATTCATCAAATTTTTAACTTGAAAAATTGTTTGGCAGTTATGCGATAAACAAAAACATTTCAAGTATTAAAAAATGTGATAATAATAACTTATTTTCATCCATTATCTCTTACATTGTCACACTTCTGGTTAATTTCAACTTTGAAACTGAGTCTGCCGGTTTAATGACGGAGTTTATAAGATTTTTATAGCCCAATAAAGTTGTGTTTAGAATGAAGTAACGTCGTTAATCTAGGGATGAAAAAATACCGTTGATAACGTTATAGTATATATTTTATTTTTATACTTTCATTCTCCCTCATGCTGTTAATATTCGTAGGCGTAGACAGATGTAATTAAATATTCATATCCGACTATAATTTTTTTATAAAAAATACTTATGACTTTGTCATCATTGGTGTAAATAAATATACCAACTGGGAAGTTTTTAATTAGAAATCGGAGTGATCAGCCAATAGTTTATCGAGACACGATACGATGATTTTTTTTTATGGGATAGGAGGGCAAACGAGCAGGCGTGTCACCTGATGGTAAGCAACCAACGCCGCTCATGGACACCGGCAACACATGTAGTGTTACTGTTGCGTTGCCGACCTTTAAGGGATAGGGGATAGGAAAGGACGGGGAAGGGGGGGTGGGCCTCCGGGTACCTCTCTCACCGAACGAAACGCGGCATGAGCCACTTTACGTCGGTCTTCTGAGAGGTCGTGGTAATTCACCGGTCGAGCCGACCCATTCCTGCAGCGAAATGCTTGGCTCTACCACTGTTAAAAATGATGATGATACAAAAGAGTTCAAAATCCTTAATCAGTATTACGATATCCCTGGAAAGATATTGTGTATTTGTATCTATTTTTGGTCAAAACACATATATAAGTATATCTCATTTCAAGTCTTCTAGGTGTTTTAAAGGTAGCCTACCCTTTTTCTGAATCAAAACTCGTTGGATCGAATTCGAACTCACCTCTCACATTTTTTTTTGTCTGCTTGTGGCCACGGCCACGTGCAACCTGGCCGAAACGTGAAGCTACCCAAGGCAAATATTTTATACCTAAACGTGTCGCGTTAATTCCCTTTCATTATATTTGTGTAATATCTTATTTGCTGAAGTTACGTGGTGAATATCAATGACTGACAACTTTGTAACCGGCAATAGCACAAGCGTGAAGTTATGCAAAAAAATATTTCTAATTTGTAATGTTTTGCCGTAAATAATTCCAAAGAATTAAGTTAATGCTTACAAAATAATATCTAGTTCCACCAATACTTATTGCCACTCTTAAATGAATGGAACCTGACGTCTATGATGGCACCATGATATGGCCTGATGGTACCATCAGGCCTGTTTGTCTTCTTGTTTGTCTGCTTGTCAGTAAAAATTTATTTAAAAAAATAAAAACTAAAAGATCCGAGAGCTATCCATAAAGCGTCCACTTCCATCCACTTCAGACGCAAATTAAAACTACATGTACACGTACTATCTGTAACACGGTCGTAATATAAACATATAATGACATGTTTTCATAGAACCTCATCTTGTGGGTAACACCCTATTTTATGGGCCATCAAATCCATGGGTCTTATGCCAATATATAAAAAAAAATTGACAAAAGTAATTTCACGATGATGTAATAGTGTTTAAGAGTTGAACATAGGGGAAGTAAAAATGAACATTGCAGTTTAGTTGTAGTGTAGCACGATTCTTTGTTAATAAGGTCCTGGATTCCGATCCTGGCGCACGATAACGACTTCGAAAACTGTTTTAGGAGTTATTTATATTGATAACATATTTATAGAGTTATTGATTTTATTTTAATCATGATATTATTTTAAATTTGAAAGCTAAATGTTCTAAAGTATCAGGCATTTAAAATTTTAAGATCAAGACTTGTATATTTATAAAAGTTTTCACCTTTTCGAGTCAGTCCAAGTTTTTGTTATTTGAATTGTAAAACACAAGATATTTAAAATTTAGAACAAGAATTGGTGTACTGTTGAGGCTTTCACGCTAAGTGATGGATATTCAAAAGATATTTAAGATATTAAAATTAATATATTTCACTATAGTTTATGTCTAACAATTTGTTTTAAATATTTCTAGACAGTGTTATAAAAAAACTTAAATATTACACAAATATTGTTTCAAAGAAATATTAGACAAAAACGTTTCAGGATTCAGTGAAGCTTCTAGAAGTCTAGCAAATTTAAATAGTAGTTAGAATCAAGTGTTATATAACTAAGGCTTGAATTTATCTAATCTGATTCATTAAAAACATTAACGCAAATATCCATAATATATGTATTATTATAATTTAAAAGTAATACGAAAAAGTTGATAAACAAAAAAAACACAAACAGTAGTACCAACCAAGTACCCAAGGAGAATCTGTTATAATAATTTGTTCGTCCAAGTAGTAATTGAGTAAGAAGGCATTTAAAAATGAAAAAAAATCAAGATTTGCTACAGTATTATTGATATTGTGGTGATGGCCACTGCTTACATAGGTAGATCATAAAGGTGAAAAAGTTAGAACTAACAAATAGTGAGATAACGGGACAGAGAGAGAGAGAGAGAGATGTGATTTTCCGAGGAACGTGATTTTTGTACTAAAAAAATCGTTGATAAAAGATTCTCATATCGCTCAATAAATATCATTAATAATTCTTTCTTAAAACAAAAATAATCATGATTATTTCTAATTTGAATAAATATTGTTAACAACATCTTATATTTAGTCTTCTTAATGGTCGAGAACCACGCGAGATTTAAAAAGTCAGAAGACAGACTCGCTAGCCCGAATCCTGATTATTTGTTCAAAGTTTTGTTTCATAATAATCGATGACTGACAATAATGTACTTGATATATAGTAATAGGTTTTGGAAACTATTCCATTTAGGACGTTAAAATTTAGCGATCGCTGCTTACATATTCGGTGTGAATTTATAAAGAAAAGTCCAATACTTTCATCTCTAATTTCTACTGCAACATGAAAAAATGCCACATTGATATACGTAGCCACAATATGGCGTCGAGTGTTGACACATCACAATATTTTTTCCCACAACGAATAACTAAAAACGAGAAAAAAAAGTAAAAATCTGTTTTACACCTAACGCTTGTGCCCAACCAAAATATCGAAATATTTTTAGGCACTCCCTCCATTCCGCGGTACATTACCTCTGATAGGGGCCCTTAGGCTAAAGGATATATATATATTAGCCACACCGTGAAACGTCATTACGTGACGCGTACGCCGTGCCGATATCTCGTTAGTTCTCAATTTGAATATCGGCCAATCAACGTGCGACGTGGCGACGAGGGCGACCTCTTTCCGAATTCAATTATTTTATTTTTGCGCTGGCAACACTGTCAGTAAACATATTCTCTTTTTTGCAACTGTTTGACGTGTGCCGTGTGGATTTGACTTGTTTTTTTTTTCAGAACAGTTGCAGGTTTGAAATCGGTAGAAATGTAGGACGTCGTTTCAATAATAGATTTCTACTTTTTCAAACAGATCTTTTTAATTGATCACAGTTCAGTGAAGTATTAAATTAGTTACAATTTATTTATTTTTTTTTGTTTATCAACTTTTTCGTATTACTTTTAAATTATAATAATACATATATTATGGATATTTGCGTTAATGTTTTTAATGAATCAGATTAGATAAATTCAAGCCTTAGTTATATAACACTTGATTCTAACTACTATTTAAATTTGCTAGACTTCTAGAAGCTTCACTGAATCCTGAAACGTTTTTGTCTAATATTTCTTTGAAACAATATTTGTGTAATATTTAAGTTTTTTTATAACACTGTCTAGAAATATTTAAAACAAATTGTTAGACATAAACTATAGTGAAATATATTAATTTTAATATCTTAAATATCTTTTGAATATCCATCACTTAGCGTGAAAGCCTCAACAGTACACCAATTCTTGTTCTAAATTTTAAATATCTTGTGTTTTACAATTCAAATAACAAAAACTTGGACTGACTCGAAAAGGTGAAAACTTTTATAAATATACAAGTCTTGATCTTAAAATTTTAAATGCCTGATACTTTAGAACATTTAGCTTTCAAATTTAAAATAATATCATGATTAAAATAAAATCAATAACTCTATAAATATGTTATTAACAAATGAATGTAACAAACAAATGTAAATTCGTTTCCATAAGGTAATACCTATGGTTGTTTTTTTATGGAATAGGAGGGCAAATCGGCAAGTAAATTACCTGATGGTAAGTAACTTCTCACCGCCCATGTACGCCATCATTTAAGAGAGTAGGAGGGGAAAGGGGATCGGGCCTCCGGATACCTCTCTCACTGATCAAAACGCGGCACGAGCTATTTCACGTCGATATTACGAGAGGTAGTGGTATTAACACTGGTCGAGCCAGCCCATTCATGCAAGGAACTGCACTATTCTACCACTGATGAATATGCAAATATATGTTTATAATCACAGATCTTTCACAGATTCTTCAGATTTTCATGTAATTAACCGGGCCTTACATGGTTTAGGCATGAAATGGGGTGGGATGATATACATCCTTCGAGAAGAATGTCAAACCGGAATGTGGACGGAAGCGGAAGACCTAAAAAAATATGAATGGATTGTGTGAAAGACAGACATGAGGACAGGTGTACAGGAAAAGAATAAAGCCTATATTGCCGACCCTAAATAATGGAAACAAGCCAGGAAGATGAAAAGCATTGATTTAAAATGTGAATTTAAGTTATCAAGAATATGCCCACAGATAATATAATATTTAAGTGACAGAATTGTACATCTGCCACTTTTACCGCGTAAAAGACATTTTGCTAATTGGCGTATAACTTTGATTTCATTTTCTACCATAAATAAATTACAAAAATAATTACACTTCTACAAAGTCATGTGAAACCAGCGAATTATGAAAATGTTAGAATTGAAACATCTTTTTATGGATTATGTCTGGACTCTTTACAGAGATCATTTTCGTGAAAATGATAAATATGATGATTTAGTGAATTTCGTAAAGAGTTTGAAACGTCGGAAAATAAATAGAAAATAAGTTCTAAATAAACGCGATATAATCCATAAAAAGTTGTTTAAATGTTATGAATGTGATTCGCGAAAATCTAGGAACAATTGTGGCAACAGAATGTTTGTTAAAGTCAAAATAACTTTATTTTTATAGGTCTTCACAGACACTTAAAAATAGTCAACAAGTACAGATAACATATTATTTAAAATTAAATACAAACACGAGCGCTTGTGGAAAGTACCTCCGTGGAACAAAAAAAAAGACACGGACGCAATCGCCACGAGCGGCCCGATTCCGAGTGTAGGGGCTATCATGAGAAGAATCGGGCAAGAAACTCACGTGCCAAATACTCCTTTCAAACCATTTGAAATAAATAACAATATTATTATAACTACTGACAACAAATCAGTAGGTTGGTGAACAAAAGGTGTAGCAAACAGAATACCCGACAATCACAATTAAGATCCAACCAAATTAAAATCAACGTCCTACATGTTAACTAAGAAATTCTATGCAATCACAGTAGTCGAGCAAAAGCAAAAGTTAGTTAAAATGATTACTCATTGTAGGAACAAGTTGACGGAACCACTCATTACAAGAGTAATTTCATATTTGGACGATGTTGTTATTAAAGGAATCGCCTTTAAATCCATAACGGTTTTACTAATATTTATATAGAATGTAAATCTTCAATTCTAAGGTTAGGCAACGGCTGTCGTTTGCTACGCAGACGACACTCTGGTGGTCGCCACGGGGCCCGACTTCGAGCGGACGCTCAGGTTCGCCGAGCTGGGGGTGGCAATCGTCGTCAGACGGATCCGCGGGCTGGGCCTGGAGGTGGCGCCTCACAAAAGTGAGGCGCTGTGGTTCCACCGGCTCACCCGGGGCCGGGAACCACCGGCCTCGCGAATCCAGGTGGGTGACACGGCTGTCCCGGTAGGGCGGTACATGAAGTACCTCGGCCTCACCCTGGACAGCCGCTGGAGTTTCGAGGAGCACTTCGTACGGATGGTCCCCCGAGCGCAACGGGTGGCGGGCGCTTTACACCGCCTGCTGCGCAACCTCGGGGGACCGGGGGAGGGAGTTCGCCGCCTCTACGGTGGCGTCGTGCGGTCCGTGGCCCTGTACGGGGCCCCCGTTTGGTCGCGAGACCTCGCGGGGCCTCCCGCTCCAGGGCTCTGCTGAGGAGCCTGGTGCGGATCATGGCCATACGGATCGTACGGGGCTACCGTACCATCTCTTACGAGGTGGCGACGGTCCTCGCGAGTTATCCCCCCTTCATCATCCTGGCCGAGATGTACGCAGCCGCGTACGATCTCGGCCGGGGTGGGGGGGACGCGCGGGGACACGAAGTGCGGAGGCGGGAGGCCTTCCGGCGGGTCCTGGGGGACTGGTGCGACGCGCTGGTCCTCCAGGGCGGTACGCGTTCACGCGCCGTCGGGGCCGTCCTGCCCCTCGAGGCCTGGGTGCTCCGTAAATGGGGCACTGTCACCTACAGGTTGACTCAGATACTCACCGGGCACGGGTGCTTCGGTGAGTATCTGAGTCGACGGCGGCGGCGAGCTCAGTGATCGCCGCCGCCGATGGGCCGCGAGGGCGCACACCCCGCGGGTGCGCCGGGTCGCGGCCCGGGAAGGATGATCCCCCGGTGCGGCCGGGGAGGGTCGTCGGGGGCGCCGCCGGCCGCGCGCCTCTTTACAGCGCAAGGATGAGCACCCCCTCGTGACAGAGGGGGGGCGACGGCGGGGTGGACCAGAGGGGTTTATCCGAATCCTGGACCACCCCAACGCCGGAGGAAGGCCGCCGCGAGGTTTTAGTGGGTAACCCTAGGATCGGATTTCAGTTTGTTTTGGGAGTCCCACACTACCCCCTGCCGTCCCCAGGCGGGGGGTGTGCATAAAGCATTTCCTCGCGTAAAAAAAAAAAAAAAGGCAACGGCTGTCACGCAGTTTACTTCTTGTATGGGCCGGCTCGACTGGAGAAATAAAACAATCTCTCTGAATATCGACGCAAAGTGACTCACGCCGTGGTTTGCTTGGTGAGAGTGGTATTTAGAAACCCAAACGCTTCCCCTCTCTCCCTCACCTCTCCCATTCCGCCTTCATACCTTTTTCATATTTTATTGTAAGGGCGGTTCAAGTGTCCATGGGCAGAGTTTGTTTGCCTCCCTGTACCATAAAAAAATCCTATTTCCATATCTTGAACATAATTATTATGATTTAGTTATTCAACAACATCACACATAACTTTCGAAAATAATTCCGAAAGTCCATTGATGTGAGCCAGAAATCGAATTTATGATATTTTAAAATTCATAAGCGGAGTCTTTAACTTTTGTTCTACCGAGACTACTGATAAAAACTCTAACACATTTATTTATAATTTGTTTTTGGTTTTATTTATTTATTATATTGGGTTTATTTTTCATTCTAAGCTCTATAATGTCTCTTGTCAATAAATTGATTACAAAAAAAAAGAGTATATTTGTTGTATATGTTATAAACATCCAAAATATTTTCTATTCTAACTCACTATACATATTTTATTGAAAAAAGTACTAAAAAAAACTAATAAACCTTTATAATTCTCGAGATTTTTTTTCTCTCCTCTAAACTGTTTGAAAATCTCTCGACCGCCATAAAGTTTCAATCGCTTATATTAAAAAGTATTTTTAAAACGTGACTTGAAACAGAGAGAGTAAGTTTGGAACTGCAAGCCGGTATTCAATAGAGAACTGCCTGCAAAATTCAAATGGGTTATTTGTTTTACAAACTTGGCAACTTTAAGTAGCCGGTATGAACTTGTGGTAGCGGCGTACTACGAATGGACTACGGCGTAGTACTACTACGCTACATTATACGGTCTAGAACAGTATTTCCCAAAGTGGAGCCCACGTCTCACAGGTAGGTCCCAATTTCGTAGTTAAAACGGGCAATTTAATCAAGTAACATAACACATAACATAACTTCACGCCTTTTTCTCACCGAAGGTGTAGGCAATAGTTGTTAAGCCTCAACTCGCCGTTATGTTTGCTTCCCAAATGGAACAGGTGGCGAACCTATTGCCATACCGGGCACAAAGTTTTTAGTCATCGATATTTATCACACATAACTTTAGAAATTAATTAATTTCGAAAAGTCATTGGTGTGTGCCAGGATTCGAACTCGCGACGTCTGGATTTAGAAACCATGTGCTCGATCACTGGACCACCGAGACTATTGTTTCGTACTCAACATATTTTTTTTTTGAACCCCTCAATTATTGTCTCGCTACCTTAATACTGCAATATCTTCGAAAATATTCGTTTAAATTGCATGCTGTAAAGGGCCAGAATCATCTATAATATATGCACAATTTAAGACACTTAATTGGATGAAAATTCTCGTAAAAAGTAAAAAAATAAAAATGGTCATTTTGGGTTATCCCTAAGAGATAGACATATGCCCTTGCGAACTTTTTTGTAGACCTTCTGAAGGTGTTTCATAATGTAGAACATTGTTTTGATCTAGCACTTAAGGTTCAGCCAGCGTTTGCAATTAAAGTGCTAAATCTCGAAAATTATCATGTTTTCTTTACAACATCATATATGCATAATAGATCAAAACCACCCCGTTGACACCTTCTAACTATTAAAAAAAAAACCGCATCAAAATCCGTTGTGTACTTTTAAAGATATAAGGGGACAGACAGCGGAAATTTACTTTGTTTTATACTATGTAATGATATGTTATACTAAAGGGGGCGGGTGTCATAAAAATGTTTATGTGGGGCATGGCCTAAAATGATTGTGAAACACTGGTCCAGAATGAATAAACACGCTCACTTGTAAACTTCTCAGTTTCGGTGCAGCTTTTGAATAATAAGGCTTTGACGCGAAATAATTAGGTAAGCATAACAATTTTGTTACTAAACTGTGTTATATTACTCTTGAATTTGTTAGGCACTGTGTTCATTTCCAACTCAAATCTTAGTAACATAATTTCACGCCTTTTTCTACCCAAAGGTGTAAGCAGTGGCTGTTAAGCCTCGACTCGCTTATGTTTACGTCCCAAATGGAACAGGTGGCGAACCTATTGCCATATCGGACACAAAGTTTTTAGTCATCGATATGAATCATACATTACTTTCGAAATTAATTACGAAAAGTCATTGGTGTAAGCCAGTATTCGAACCCGAGACCTCTTGATTCAGAAGCGGGGTGCTCGACAACTGGACCACCGAGACTTTTAAATCTTAATATTTAATAGAAATGAGATCTCTTTCATCAAGAGATTTTAATCCAAGTGAATTTATAAGTTTGGATAAGTATACCGTTATTCGTATTGAAAAAAATCTGATTAAATGACGCCAAGCCATTTCCGGGGTAGGCAAAAAGAACACTGTGTGTCTATTTTTTAATCATTCGTGTGTGACTGTCGATTAAAAGTCACTTCTAATAATCAAGACAAACTTTAAATAGACTATTACTGACTTGAAATTGCAGCATAAACCTTTTAATAAAAGTGTCCTGGACAATAAACTGTGTGCAAAATTAATGGTGGCAATCAAATTTGTGGTTAGAGGTATTCATTCAGCAAATTGTTGTTTTACTAAATACATCACACTGCACCGTTGATTTCCAATTATTACCTTCATGATGTATGGGCATCAAACAAGCTTAAATACACCTATAAAATATTTTTAATTTGAACTTTAGATTTAAGTTTTTGAGCATAATAAAAACTGTACTCAGTACATACTGCACACCTATAGCTCGAGTGTCCCAAGAAAGGTTCTTCTCATGATTTGATATACAGGTAGCATAACATCACATTACTTCACGCCTTTTTCTACCCGAAGGTGTAGGTAATGGCTGTTAAGCCGCGACTCCCCGCTATGTTTACGTCCCAAATGGAATAGGGGGCGAACCTATTGCCATACCGGGCACAAAGTTTTTAGTCATCGGTATTCACAGTCACACATAACTTTCGGAATTAATTGAGTTCCAGAAGTCATTGGTGTGTGCCAGGGTTTGAACAAGTGACCTTTGGATTCGGAAACCGTGTGCTTGGCCATTGGACCACCGAGACTACGTAGGTAGCCTAAAAAATATTTCCTGAAACATTGTCAGACATTTTTTTATACAGTTAGGGAATAAAACCGCCTTAACTCAGCAACTGAAACTTCTTACTACCACACCACGAGGCCTGTATATTATATTAGACAAATTTATTTTCTATGGTAGGTAACATCACCACAAAACAATACCAAAAAACTAAATGAAAGAGATTAGTGACAGTTTTATTATTTATTCTTGACACATGGAAATGATATGAATACAAAAACATTTTTCCTCACAAATTTTACTCCGCCAAAATAACTTAAGGTTGTATTACGATACATCGTTTTTATATTATTTATACTTTATTATGAGGTTCCAGCTTTGTAGATGGTCTCATATTGTTTTTTTCAGACCTGAAAAGTGCAGAACACAAACAACCACCAATTGATTTATGTTGTTGTCTTGCTGGACTTTACAAATTGACAAAGTTTTTAATGTAATGTTTTTTGTTCTGCATTTTTTAGATTGTTGTAATATATGGGTTTTAGGTTAAGTTTAGTTGTTCTGTGTCACTTGTGGAGAGGAAACTGTCAGCTGAAACACAGCCACGGCTAGCTCAGCTGACAGGGAACTTACCATATTGTATGTACCTTTGGAAACTAATAAAATAAATTTCATTTCAAATTTCATTTCATATTTAATTATCTAGAGGATATAAAAATCTTTATATCCATCCCAATATGTCCTTTTTATTACTATAAAAACATTTCTTTTATCCAATTACTAACACTATCGGGTATCAAAGGGTCAATACAAGCCAGGTAATCATTCCAATCTTTGATCCCAATAGAAATTCGAAGCCTCCTCGTCGATACTCTTAAAAATACTGACAACAAAATAATTCAGATTTTTCAATATATTTTAGTTAATTTCCTAAAGTAATGAGTAAGGAACATGACAACATACTTATAATTTTCTGGAAATTATGTTTGATAAACATCGATAATCGGTTTTCAAATAAATTACGACACTAAAGAATCAATCAACAGAACAATCATTCTAACAGTCTCTAACAGTAGTAGAGCCGTTCGCTACATAAATGGGCCGGCTTGACCGGTGAAATACCACGACCTCTCAGGAGATCGACGTAAAGTGGCTCGCTGCTGCATTTCGTTCGGTGAGAGAGGCCGGAGGCCCACCACCCCTTCTCCATCTTTTCCTATCCTACTCCTTTGAAGGTCGGCAACGCAACAGTAACACTATATTTGTTGCTGGTGTCCATGGGCAGCGCAGGTTGCTTACCATCAGGTGACGCGCTTGCTCGTTTGCCCACCGATCCGATAAAAAAATCAAGTGTGTCAAGCCATATTGCCACTGCTTATATTTTCGGCTATTAAAAGCGTGACAAACAAAATAATGTCATAACTAAAATTTGTGAACAGGTTTATAACGATGATCAAAGGTATATTTTTACGATTAAATTCTTAACTTTATTGGTGTAAATAAAGATAGCACAAAATTTTTTTTTTGTCTTGCCCACACCCATAAAAATCCCATAAAAAAAGAGGCGTACAGGCCCTCCATATCCTGCCTACCTTTGGATTAAAAAAGTTGTAAAGTTACAAATTCAGAACTTATTGCATTGCAGAATTGTAATATTTTAAATTTTCCAACACATATATACATAAAATACGTTTTGAGTCTGAAAGCTGTACTTGTAGGTACTTAATTATCTTCTTCATAGTAGCTTAGTGAAACCATTTAAATTGTTTAATTTTACATATTCATCATGAAGTTAGTTCCAAGTGTCCAAACAAAAACAAGTCCTAATAAATATACATACATAAACTCGAGCCTGTATCCCATAGGGGTAAGCAGAGACTTTGGATGTCCGCAAGCTACGATCCTGACACAGTTCTTTCGCTTCATCCACAGTCATACATCTCGTCATGCATTCACGCCGGTTTCGGGTACGCATTTTAAATATAATAATAATGTTTTGGTTTCAATATACACAGCGTCCTCGAGTAACAATAAAAAAAAAAAAAATATTGTGTTATAGACACTAAATAATTGATATTAATATGACTATACCTAAATATCTTTATTGGTAAATATGGATGGGGAAGGGAGGTGGACTCTCACCGAACTAAACGTAGTATGAGCCACTTTAGGTCATTCTTCTGAGAGGTCGTGGTATTCCACCGGTCAAGCCGGTCCATTCATGCAGCGAACTGCTTGGCTCTACCACTGTTAGTGGTAGTTTAATCAATAAACCACAAGGTTTATCATATAATTAAATAGTAAAATAATTATAATTTCAAGTTACAAACAAGCTACGCATTGAGACTGTAAGCCGTACTGCTTATAACTTCACACAATGCAAGCTTCGTGAAGCCTTTCAAACGCTTTGAGTGCATGTTACATGCTCCTGGTTTGATATTAATAAGAGAAATTTTGCACGTAGTTATAACATAACATAACTTCACGCCTTTGTTACGCAAAGATGTAGGCAGCGGCTGATAGGCCTCGTCTCGTCATCATGTTTGCGTCCCAAATGGAATAGGTCGCGAACCTATTGCCATACCGGGCACAAAGTTTTCAGTCATCGATATTTATCACACATAACTTCCGTAAACAATTTCGATAAGACATTGGTGTGAGCCAGTGTCGGGAGTAGATAGTTTTTATTAAATTATTTTAATAAAAATTATTAGGTATAGTTTTAATTAAATCTAATACTGAAATGAAACTGAATAAAGGAAAACTTTAAATTTCAGGTGATTTTATCGGTAGAAAAATGTATATTATACAACGCTTGCATTCATGGTAATTTTGGGAAATAAAATCGACATTTATATAGAACAATGCTACCTATTTGGCAATAACAACGCAAAAATTCAAAAAAGAAAACCCAAAAATCCCTTGTTGCCACAAAACAGCGCTGGCTGGAACAGGGCCTTATTTCTCTTGGATATATTAATTAAGAACATGTATTATTATTTAAAGTAGTTTTGTGTAATATATATACCAATTTATAATCTATATCTATATTCTATACTAATATATTAAGTTGAATGTGAGTTTGTTTGTTACGGTTTCTTCCTTTAATTTACATATATTTGCACCCGAAGGAAAAACTTATAATATAGTCTACAAAAATATCCTACATTAATACTCTGCATTTATATCTTATATAAATTGTTAAAGTCCAAAATTATTTATTTTTGTTACAGAGAAATATATGTTACCGTTTGTTGTTGCATTTCAATAAAGTATATTGTAAGTTTTTTAAACATCATTGTATGTTGTAATTTTAAAAATTGATATTCCCAGCTAAACTATAACACAGAGTTATCATATTGATTCATTTATATGGTAACTAACTGACCCGGCAAACGTTGTCTTGCCAAAAAATAGGGGGTTGATCGTAGGGGGTTGAAAATTTAGGGGTGGATGTGGATTTTTTTCTCGTTTTATAAAAAAAATATAGAAATAGAAATATATCGAAAAATTAAAAAAAAAACAATTGACGGGTGGGCTACCCTTGTGATTTAGGGGGATGAAAAATAGATGTTGTCCGATTCTCAGACATACCTGATATGCATACAAAATTTCATGAGAATCGGTCAAGCCGTTTTGGAGGAATTTAACCACAAACACCGCGACACAAGAATTTTATATATAAGAATGAACTTTGATACCTATTTAATGGCTTAAATGCGAGCAAAGTAGTATACAAATTGTCAGATAATATTATGTTCAAGTATTCGACTTATTATAAAAAATAATTTTAATATTTTATTTAAAATTTAAATAAAATAACCTGACTCTAGTAAGTAATGCCCTTCTCTTCACGTGGCTGACGTAGGCGGCTTTAATTTCAGAGACTTTAAGTTCAATCCTAATTAAAAATATAACCAACAAAATTGTCTCGAAGTTTCGCCGTCCTCATTTGAGACGAAAATTAATACGACGTGTCTACGCCAAATTACTGCTGTCTACACTGTGGATACATCAAAAGCATGATGTTATATTATAGTTCCTTAATAATATACAAAATATGTTCGCATAAAAAACGTCCTGCAGACGGATGGTTTTTAGTGAAGGCTCATTTAATAATAACTCGGCAAAGATATTAAATTACAGCAGTAATTAAGAACATCGCGATTTGTATACAACACACTTTGAATAACAAACGTGGATATGATATTTCGAAATAAGTACAGTATATTATATTCATAATTACATAATAACAATGCTGAATGAAAAAAATAAAAGTCGAGCTCACAGCTTCAAATTCACAAGATCTGGGTTCGATTTCGTACTCACAACGATGACTTCTAGGATTATTTTTCGAAAGTTATGTGTGATTAAGATCGATGACTGACAACTTTGTGCTCGCTGTAGGTTTGCCAGCTATTCTATTTGGGACAGTAGCCGCTGCCTTCACCGTCGGGTAGAAAAACCTTAAAAAAAGAAAAGTCACTTTTTCTTTGTACCTTTGTGCTTTCACTCACCAGTTAGCGATATCTTCACCGATGAAATTAAATATTCAGAATCTACATAATTTATTAGTTATTTTGGTTTTTTTTATGAGATAGAAGGGCAAACGAGCGAGCGTGTCACCTGATTGTAAGCAACCTGCACCGCCCATGGACACCAGCAATACATATAGTGTTACTGTTGCGTTGCTGACCTTTAAGGGAGTAGGAGAGGAAAGGATGGGGAAGAGGAAGGGGGCCTCTGGGTACCTCTCTCACCAAACGAAACGCGGCATGAACCACTATACGTCGATCGTCTGAGAGGTCGTGGTATTTCACCAGTCGAACTAGCCCATTCATGCAGCATACTGCTTGGCTCTACCACTGTTATATTTTTATTATTATTATCCGTGAGCTGTTGTTTCTTTATTATTTTTATTCCTAAAAAATATACCTTGGTGGTTTTTAGCACTTCGCTTCCGAATCAAGAATACGTGAGATCCAATTACTGCTGTATAAATATCTATAACTGACATCATGGCCAATGTTTTCTACCTTCGAGTAGAGAAAAGCATGATTTAACTAGAAAAAATACTATCGAATTAAGGTTGCATTGAAGCATTAGAGCTGTATATAGCTACTTCAGCTGTATAAGCTTTAATTGAAAAGCATCTAAGTGGCTTTGTTAACCCCATAATGCTATAAGCTAAATGAGGTCATAATAGATCAGCTCGACAATAGAAATATCTCAATAGCGTTCATAATGAACGTATAACTGTATATTTATATACGTAAGTAAGAAATCCTCTTGAATAAAAGCACCTACATCTTGAATGGAGAGATTTCATAGATCCAGTCTGCTTGTATTGTTAGTATGAATGGGAGTCATTATCGAAAGATATCTTCTACCTACTTCTGGAATTTGTGTTTGAATATAAATTTTGTAAACGTTTCATATGACGGTTTTATGCAATTCATTATGCAAAGTTTGTAGTTTCCTTTTATTAATGATTTAACATTAGACTCGGTCCAGTAGCCGAGCACGTCGCTTCTGAATCAAGAAGTCGAGGTTTTGGATCCGGGCACGTAGTAATGTCTTTTTGAAAGGTATATGTGATAATTATCGATGACTGAAAACTTTGTGCCCGCTGTATGGCAATAGGTTTGTCAGTTATTCCATTTGGGATGTAGCGTAAAAATTCAGTGATTCGAGGTAAAAGCCACTGTCTACACCTTTGGATAGAAAAAGGCGTGAAATTATGTTATGTTACATGAAGATATTTTCCTGTATTTTTAATTAGGTACCATTTTTGCTATCACGATGACTAAGTCTAAACAAATACTTAAAAAAATAAAAATTAATTAATAATTGATTTTTATGTCGCTTGTCCTTCTTTTTGGTGTTGGTTGAGATACATGAGCGGTCTACAACTACTACGCGCGTCTACGAAACTGCTACGAAATGACTGGGGTACCTTATTTTGTATTCTAGACGTTTTTAATATATTCCAATATTGGCTGTACCCATAGTTGTAGCATTATCTGCCAACCTTGCCATTTTGTTTTTTTTATTATTTTGCATTTTAGATTATTTTTAAAGTATAACTTAATTTTCTTGACGTTTAAATATCCGAAGGGAAAAGCAGTCGTGACTATATTATAGTACACATATATATTTATATATATATATATATTTTATTCTCATTCCATCGACGACCTCAAAAAGGCTGCTGGAAAAGACTGGATGCGGAAGGCAGAGAATCGGATGTTGTGACGCACATTGGGAGAGGCATATGTCTAGCAGTGGACTGCAATAGGCTAATGATGATTCTCATTCTAAAAAGTTGGTGTGAAGTATACATTGAGAACTGCTTTTTTAAAAGGTGACATATTATACCACACATGATTTCCAAATAGCGATACAAAGTCCAAAGCCCTCAGGTCTTGAATTAATCTATACAAATAAATAAAATTGAAGTGTCCATTTATTTTTTTTTAATACTGAAATAACTGCTTTTTACTACATTCATAGAAATATATATATACGTACACCAATATAAGATTGGTTTTGGAGTGGTAGAGCCAAGCTGTTCGCTGCATGAATGGACCGGCTCGACCGGTGAAATACCACCACCTCTCAGAAGATCGACGTAAAGTGGCTCATGCCGCGTTTCGTTTGGTGAGAGAGGTACCCGGAAGCCCATCCCCCTTCCCCATCCCTTCCTATCCTACTCCTTTAAAGGTTGGCAACGCAACTGTAACACTATATGTGTTGCAGGTGTCCATGGGCGGCGTTGGTCACTTAACATCAGGTGACACGCCTGCTCGTTTACCCTCCTATCCCATAAAAAAAAAACATTTTTTATAATTTTTGTCTGTCTGTTTCTTCTGGGTAAACATTAAAATGGCGGGACCGATTTGACCGGACTTTTATTAGCAAGTAGCTGGTGTAATAAAGGGTATTTTCTAGGCTTCTATTTTAAAAAAACTTTTTTCATTCATTCCGAAGTGAAAGTTCACCGGGTCATCTAGTGCTTAATAAAAAAAACAATATTTTTAAAGCTGCACACGTATGTCTACAATTGTAGCACTGTACTAACACACTGATTGACAAAATTTACGTCAAAAACAGAATAAAAATAATTAAGATCAGCGAATTTTAATATTTGTACTTTTAAATATCCATTAATCCTAATTGAGTTATAACGTGAAAAAAACATTGGAAAAGAAGCCCTAAATATTGGTATTAGAATAAAACTGTTTTTTTTTCATGGGATATTGTAGCCTCGATATTATTCAGAATTGAAATGATGGATATGGGTTTTTATAAATATTCTTTTGTCTTTTTGGTCATAGAAAACCCTTTTTAGAGAAAATATGGGCACCAATTAAAAAAATAAATCAATTTCAAATTCAGAATAAATATTTTTCAGTATTTTTTCAGTGCCAATGGAAGCGGTATATGGAAATTTTTCAGTGCTTTTTTTTATGTATACGTATACATAAAATCGCAGTGTCTATTTGTCATATTGAAATAACTGATTTCTACTACATTCATGTAAATAAATATACGGTACATACAACAAAATAACAATTTCACATTTTTCTGATCCAGAGGTCCGGGTTCGTATCCTGACCCTGGCTCATACCAATGACTTTCTGAAATTGTTTTCGGAAGTTAAGTGTGATAAATATTGATGACTAAAAGCTTTTTGCCCGGTATGGCAATAGGTTCGCCACCTATTCCATTTGGGACGTAAACATAACGGCGAGACGTAGCTTAACAGCCGCTGCCTACACCTTCGGGTAACAAAAGGCGTGAAGTTTTTTATGGGATAGGGAGGTAAACGAGCAGCCGTGTCACCTGATTGTAAGCAACCAACGCCGCCCATGGACACCAGCAACACATATAGTGTTACCGTTGCCGCCCTTTAAGGGATGGGGGAAAGGAAAGGATGGGGATTGGGGTGGACCTCCGGGTATCTCTCTCAACGAACGGAACGCGAACTTCACGTCGATCTTCTGAGAGGTCGTGGTATTTCACCACTGTGGCCACTCATGCAGCGAACTGCTTGGCTCTATCACTGTTCACACTCTTATAAAAACGCAATTTTATGAGAGTTAATGAGTATAGTTTATTATTTGGGGTCCGAGTGCTCGTGCACTTTACAAAGATCTTGCAAAGAGGCAGATCGAAGCCTCTCGCGACCAGAGGGCTGGTCTATTCTTCGCACAGAGGATTAGCATTGCCATTCAGCGTGGTAATGCGGTCAGTCTTCTGGGCACGCTGCCAGTAGACCCAGATGCGGAGAAATTTGATTTCAGGTAGTACATTGTAAAGAGCTATTTCCGGATATTGTTATTACGAGTTTCTATTTTGAATATCTATATATATATTCAATAATATAATATACATAATAATATCAATAATATATATTATATATTCAAAATAGAAACTCATAATAACAATGTTATATACGATTATACAGAAAATATTATTGGTTTCCAAGCAAATTTCTGAAAACAATGACGCTCTCACTATTACAACCTGTCCGTACCTAATTTTCCGAAACATATTACCCTTATCAAGGCTAAAAAACTCAAAGCTGAAATACTGTTTAGTAGGTATTTGTATTACAACTAGCCCGAGCGGTGGTAAATGACCATTGGGCTCCGGTATAGCTTTCAAATAAAGTAATCTGAAATAATCAGCAGAATTATTATTGTAAAATATGGCAGTATGTATTATTACGACGCAGGCAGTTACTGTCGCGTCTCAACGACAACACTTTACTACTCTAGGTACTGATGCACGTTCTATGAGAGGAACTTCAGTCAGCTCGGGTGGCTGTCTGTCCACCATGCCGGAGAAGATAAAGAACAACTGCAAATCCTATTTTGTTGTCCGGTAACCCATTGACACCAGTTCGAAAACATTCCGCTCACACGATTGTGCCAATCGCGTGAGCCTGTAAATTAATAATCACTACGTAGGGTAGTATTATAATAAGTTAAGAAACCAAGTCTTTCGTAGATACTGCAAAGATGGCCACTGTAGTTCACGCTCCAACAAATATATATATATTTTTTATTTAATTCCCCGACGCACATATATTACCGTTTAAGCAAAATAACTTGGTCCCAGTACGAATATAGTAGACGCAGATTTGTTTGCTGCCGAAAAAATTATATCACCCCAGGGCTATATTCAATTAACCAGTGAACTGTAGGTGACTCAACTCCGATATGAACGCGCCATTTGGTGGAAGTCCTTGAACGGTGCTAATAATTTTCTTTTATTCAAGTAGAAGCTGTAAAATTGCGAAACGAGCGATGGTTGTACGAGCAATTTGATAAGAAAAGATTTTTTTTTATTAATCGGATTAGTGACTTTAAAAGATTAGGGCGTTACAACGTATAAAATCTTCTATATTAAAATACTAAACTTTCCGCCTCCTGATGTTACACACGTACAAACAAAATGGCGACAATGATGATGATTAAGTATAGTCTATGTTGCTGCAGGTGAATGCAGCTTTCCAATAGTGAAAGAACTTTCCAGATCGGTCTAGTAGTTTTTGAGTTTATTTGTTTACAAAAAAATACAAATACAAAAAAAATACAAAAGACAAATCTTCATAATATTAGTATAGATTAGTGCAGCTAATTAGTGCTTTATACCATCACGCTTTTTAAAATCTAGAGCTTATGCAGCCATTGCAGTGTGCCTTTTAATCTTTCCGGTGTAATTTTGGGTTCAGTCGTAGATAAAATGATATGATGATATTATTAACTTAACTACAAATTAGGAAAACTTAGCTACATGAGAACTTATTTTTATTTTTTTCGTGTTGATATTACGTGAACAGTTAAACTACCGCACTGTTAGCTAGCAATAAATTATCAAAACCAGTATTTTACTTAAAATAATATAATATAAGTGCTTGCATTATACTTGTAACAGCGTAAAATTCGATTAGATTTAAAACATTTACCGTGCTGTTGGCAACGTCCGATGATTTAGAAGACAAAATAAAACTTTTATCTGACAGAATTCGGCACATAAAACAAGGGAAGGGATACATAAAACTGTCCACTTAAGGGGGTCACCGTTAAAAATGGCACTTTATTTAATACTGTTCGATGTAAATTCTAAAATGGATATACCAACTATCTTTCATCGTGGAATAGCTTGAGTAAATTGGAATAAATTTAAAAGAAAACACAATGAAAGTCTTGATGGGGTCTGGAGATCGAGCATCTCAATTTTAAAATCAAGAAGTCTCAGGTTCAAATCATGATACCAAGAGCTTTTTAGAAGTTAGGTTTGATAAACATTAATAGACAATAATGTGTCCGATTTATGGTGATATTTTCCGCTTCTATTTATTTATGGAAAACGACGAGCCTCGTGGTGCATTGGTAATGCTACCGACTGCAGGATCGATGTTGGCTGGTTCGATCCACACCCGAGTACAAATATTTGTGAACAACAAGAATGTTTGTATGGCGTCTGCTTGTTTTTCTACATATTATAAGTATATATTTAAATAAAATAATATATATGTATTCATATCCGTTATAAAGTATCCATAGCACAAGCATTCAGTTGCTTAGTTTGGGACCAGAGGTCGCTGTGTGTATTACACGATATAAAAACAAATATTAATTTACAAAGAAAAAGATTAATTAAGTATTTTTGCGCAATCATAAATGAAATAACTACAAATAACGAAAGCCACTCCAATTTATATTATGTAGGATAAATATAGGTAAATGTTTATGAAAACCGGATATGTCCTGATATCGGAATATTGGTATTTTGTGTGTCTAACTATATTTTATCTAAAACACAATACAATACAGTAAGTGAATATTATTGTTACATTTGTAAGCCTTCGGAAATATGATACGATACTATTTATATATTATATACACTAGCAGACCGCGCGAACTTCGTACCGCTATACTGTATGTAGCTTCCCGCCTCACGGTGTTACTCGCGTACAAATAAAATGTCGATAACGACGATGACTACTCATAGCCTATGTTACTCAGTGATAATGTAGCTTTCTAAAGAAAAAAGAATTATTAAAATCGGTCCAGTACTTTTTGAGTTTATTCGTTACATATAAAAATACAAATCTTTCCTCTTTATATTATTAGTATAGATAATTTAGTAGTTATTAGATTATTTAGTATATTTATCTTGGCAGATTCTATAACGACAAAAAGACCGAAAATTCTGATTGGTGCACTATTTATGCATAGAATATTGGCAAAGTCCAGCTTCTTCATAAAATTTATACCATCAATGGCTATATGGATACTTTTTCAGAAATCAGAAGGATGTCGTGAATAAAAAATTTTATTTTAACATGCATACATTACTTCACGCATTTTTCTTCCCGAAGGCGTAGGCAGTGGCTATTAAGCCTCGACTTGCTGTTATATTTACGTCCCAATGGAAAGAACATCAATCAATTTTATTTGAAATACTAACTTTCCTATATACATATTTAAATATGTGTTTGGCGCCGGCTTAGAATACCGCCACCCCATCTCTTCCCGTGGGTGTCATAAAAGGCGACTAAGGGAAAAGCTAGAAGAATGGGCAGCAGCATTCTCTCTCAAGAAAATACAGCCTACTGCGATCGCCAACCCGCCTTCCAAGCGTGGCGATTATGGCAAAAACCCCCCATGATTGAGCGGACCGGCAGTTGTAGCGCTCTATGGGGGAGGCCTATGTCCAGCATTGGACCTCAAAAAGCTAATGATGAATGATGTTACCCCTTTTTCTTGTGTCCCATCTGTGTGTATCGTTTTTAGGGTTCTGTATACAAGAAGTAAAAACAAGAACCTTTTACCAAAGAGTCTCAATCTGTCAGTTTGTTTGTGTAAACTGTAATGATAAGTTGAAGTTTTAAAACAATATTTCATACATATATGTAAGACACGCCCTCACATAAACGTGATATTTTTATCAAAAACTTTGTGCAGAAATTCGACTACCATATTAAATTCATCAAATTTTTTACTTGAAAAATTGTTTGGTAGTTATGCGATAAACAAAAACATTTCAAGTATTAAAAAATGTGATAATAATAACTTATTTTCATCCATTATCTCTTACATTGTCACATTTCTGGTTAATTTCAACTTTGAAAGTGAGTCTGCCGGTTTAATGACGGAGTTTATAAGATTTTTATAGCCCAATAAAGTTGTGTTTAGAATGAAGTAACGTCGTTAATCTAGGGATGAAAAAATACCGTTGATAACGTTACAGTATATATTTTATTTTTATACTTTCATTCTCCCTCATGCTGTTAATATTCGTAGGCGCAGACAGATGTAATTAAATATTCATATCCGACTATGATTTTTTTGTAAAAAATACTTATGACTTTTTAATCATTGGTGTAAATAAATATACCGACTGGGAAGCTTTTAATTAGAAATAGTTTATCGAGACACGATACGATGATTTTTTTTTATGGGATAGGAGAGCAAACGAGCAGGCGTGTCACCTGATGGTAAGCAACCAACGCCGCCCATGGACACCAGCAACACATATAGTGTTACTGTTGCGTTGCCGACCTTTAAGGGATAAGGAATAGGAAAAGATGAGGAGGGGGGGTGGGCCTCCGGGTACCTCTCTCACCGAACGAAACGCGGCATGAGCCACTTTACGTCGGTCTTCTGAGAGGTCGTGGTATTTCACCGGTCGAGCCGGCCCATTCCTGCAGCGAAATTCTTGGCTCTACCACTGTTAAAAATGATGATGATACAAAAGAGTTCAAAATCCTTAATCAGTATTACGATATCCCTGGAAAGATATTGTGTATTTGTATCTATTTTTGCTCAAAACACATATATAAGTATATCTAATTTCAAGTCATCTAGGTGTTTTAAAGGTATCCTACCCTTTTTCTGAATCAAAACTCGTTGGATCGAATTCGAACTCACCTCTCAGATTTTTTTTTGTCTGCTTGTGACCACGGCCGCGTGCAACCTGGCCGAAACGTCAAGCTACCCAAGGTAAATAATTTATACCTAAACGTGTCGCGTTAATTCACTTTCATTAAATTTGTGTAATATCTTATTTGCAAGCGTGAAGTTATGCAAAAAAATATTTCTAATTTGTAATGATGTTTTGCCGTAAATCATTCCACAGAATTAAGTTAATGCTTACAAATTAATATCTAGTTCCACCAATACTTATTGCCACTCTTAAAAATGAATGGAACCTGACGTCCATAAAGCGTACGACACTTCAGATGTAAATTAAAACTACATGTACACGTACTATCTGTAACACGGTCGTAATATAAACATATTATGACATGTTTTCATAGAACCTCATCTTGTGGGTAACACCCTATTTTATGGGCCATCAAATCCATGGGTCTTATGCCAATATATAAAAAAAAATGACAAAAGTAATTTCACGATGATGTAATAGTGTTTAAGGGTTGAATATAGGGGAAGTAAAAATGAACATTGCAGTTTAGTTGTAGTGTAGCACGATTCTTTGTTAATAAGGTTCCGATCCTGGCGCACGATAACGACTTCGAAAACTGTTTTAGGGGTTATTTATATTGATGGTATAACAGTAGTACCAACCAAGAACCCAAGGAAAATCTGTTACAATAATTTGTTTGTCCAAGTAGTAATTGAGTAAGAAGGCATTTAAAAATGAAAAAAAATCAAGATTTGCTACAGTATTATTGATATTGTGGTGACGGCCACTGCTTACATAGGTAGATCATAAAGGTGAAAAAGTTAGAACTAACAAATAGTGAGATAACGGGACAGAGAGAGAAAGAGAGAGAGAGAGAGATGTGATTTTCCGAGGAACGTGATTTTTGTACTAAAAAAATCGTTGATAAAAGATTCTCATATCGCTCAATAAATATCATTAATAATTCTTTCTTAAAACAAAAATAATCACGATTCTTTCTAATTTGAATAAATATTGTTAACAACATCTTACATTTAGTCTTCTTAATGGTCGAGAACCACGCGAGATTTAAAAAGTCAGAAGACAGACTCGCTAGCCCGAGTCCTGATTATTTGTTGAAAGATATGTTTCATAATAATCGATGACTGACAATAATGTGCTTGATATATAGTAATAGGTTTTGGAAACTATTCCATTTAGGACGTTAAAATTTAGCAATCGCTGCTTACATATTCGGTGTGATTTTATAAAGAAAAGTCTAATATTTTCATCTCCAATTTCTACTTCAACATAAAAAAAATGCTGCATTGATATACGTAGCCACAATATGGCGTCGAGTGTTGACACATCACAATATTTTTTCCCACTACGAATAACTGAAAACGAGAAAAAAAATAATAATCTGTTTTACACCTAAAGCTTGTGCCCAACCAAAATATCGAAATATTTTTAGGCACTCCCTCCATTCCGCGGTACATTACCTCTGATAGGGGCCCTTAGGCTAAAGGATATATATATATTAGCCACACCGTGAAACGTCATTACGTGACGCGTACGCCGTGCCGATATCTCGTTAGTTCTCAATTTGAATATCGGCCAATCAACGTGCGACGTGGCGACGAGGGCGACCTCTTTCCGAATTCAATTATTTTATTTTTGCGCTGGCAACACTGTCAGTAAACATATTCTCTTTTTTGCAAATGTTTGACGTGTGCCGTGTGGATTTGACTTGTTTTTTTTTTTTGCTTTCAGATCAGCTGCAGGTTTGAAATCGGTAGAAATGTAGGACGTCGTTTCAATAATAGATTTCTACTTTTTCAAACTGATCTTTTTAATTGATCACAGTTCAGTGAAGTATTAAATTAGTTACAATTTATTTTTTTTTTTTTGTTTATCAACTTTTTCGTATTACTTTTAAATTATAATAATACATATATTATGGATATTTGCGTTAATGTTTTTATTGAATCAGATTAGATAAATTCAAGCCTTAGTTATATAACACTTGATTCTAACTACTATCTAAATTTGCTAGACTTCTAGAAGCTTCACTGAATCCTGAAACGTTTTTGTCTTATATTTCTTTCAAACAATATTTGTGTAATATTTAAGTTTCTTTATAACACTGTCTAGAAATATTTAAAACAAATTGCTATAGATATAAAATATAGTGGAAATATATTAATTTTAATATCTTAAATATCTTTTGAACATCCATCACTTAGCGTGAAAGCCTCAACGGTACACCAATTCTTGTTCTAAATTTTAAATATCTTGTGTTTTACAATTCAAATAACAAAAACTTGGACGGACTCGAACAGGTGAAAACTTTTATAAATAAACAAGTCTTGATCTTAAAATTTTAAATGCCTGATACTTGAGTACATTTAGCTTTCAAACTTAAAATAATATCATGATTAAAATAAAATCAATAACTCTATAAATATGTCATTAACAAATGAATGTAAATTCGTTTCCATAAGTTAATACCTATGGTTATTTTTTTATGGAATAGGAGGGCAAACCAGCAAGTAGATTACCTGATGGTAAGTAACTTCTCACCGCCCATGTACGCCGTCCTTTAAGACAGTAGGAAGGGAAAGGGGATCGGGCCTCCGGATACCTCTCTCACAGAACGAAACGCGGCACGAGCTATTTCACGTCGATATTACGAGAGGTAGTGGTATTAACACTGGTCGAGCCAGCCCATTCATGCAGGGAACTGCACTATTCTACCACTGATAAATATGCAAATATATGTTTATAATCACAGATCTTTCACAGATTCTTCAAATTTTCATGTAATTAACAGGGCCTTGCGTGGTTTAGGCATGAAATGGGATGGGATGATATACATCCTTCGAGAAGAATGTTAAACCGGAATGTGGACGGAAGCGGAGGACTTAAGAAAATATGAATGGATTGTGTGAAAGACAGACATAAGGACAGGTGTACAGGAAAAGAATAAAGCCTGTATTGCTGACCCCAAATAATGGAAACAGGCCAGGAAGATGAAAAGCATTGATTTAAAATGTGAATTTAAGCTATCAAGAATATGCCCACAGATAATATAATATTTAAGTGACAGAATTGTACATCTGCCACTTTTACCGCGTAAAAGACATTTTGCTAATTGGCGTATAAATTTGATTTCATTTTCTACCTTAAATAAATTACAAAAATAATTACACTTCTACAAAGTCATGTGAAACCAGCGAATTATGAAAATGTTAGAATTGAAACATCTTTTTATGGATTATGTCTGGACTCTTTACAGAGATCATTTTCGTGAAAATGATAAATATGATGATTTAGTGAATTTTGTAAAGAGTTCGAAACGTCGGAAAATAAATAGAAAATAAGTTCTAAATAAACGCGAGATAATCCATAAAAAGTTGTTTAAATGTTATGAATGTGATTCGCGAAAATCTAGGAACAATTGTGGCAACAGAATGTTTGTTAAAGTCAAAGTCAAAATAACATTATTTTTATAGGTCTTCACAGACACTTAAAAATAGTCAACAAGTACAGATAACATAAAAAAATCAGTCTGCTTGTGACCACGGCCAGTGCAACCTGGCCGAAACGTCAAGCTAATCAAGGTAAATATTTGTTTACCTAAAACAGTGTCGCGTTAAGTCCCGTTCATCATTATCACTGAGTACAGATAACATATTATTTAAAATTAAATACAAACATGAGCGCTTGTGGAAAGTACCTCCGTGGAACAAAAAAAAAGACACGGACGCAAAGTGCGGGAGCAAAAGTTAGTTAAAATGATTACTCATTGCAGGAACAAGTTGACGGAACCACTCATTACAAGAGTAATTTAATATTTGGACGATGTTGTTATTAAAGGAATTGCCTTTAAATCCATAACGGTTTTACTAATATTTATATAGAATGTAAATCTTCAATTTGAAGGTTAGGCAACGGCTGTCACGCAGTTTACTTCTTGTATAGGCCGGCTCGACTGGTGAAATAAAACAACCTCTCTGAATATCGACGCAAAGTGACTCACGCCGCGGTTTGCTTGGTGAGAGAGGTATTTAGAAGCCCAAACGCTTCCCCTCTCTCTCTCACCTCTCCCATTCCGCCTTCCTACCTTTTTCATATTCTATTGTAAGGGCGGGCTACCGTTCAAGTGTCCATGGGCAGAGTTTGTTTGCCTCACTGTACCATAAAAAAACCTATTTCCATATCTTGGACATAATTATTATGATTTAGTAATTCAACGACATCACACATAACTTTTGAAAATAATTCCGAAAGTCCATTGATGTGAGCCAGAAATCGAATTTATGATATTTTACAATTCTTAAGCGGAGTCTATATCTTTTGTTCTACCGAGACTACTGATAAAAACTCTAACACATTCATTTATAATTTGTTTTTGGTTTTATTTATTTATTATATTGGGTTTATTTTTCATTCTAAGTTCTATAATGTCTCTTGTCAATAAATTGATTACAAAAAAAACACTTTCCTTTTTCGAGCGTATATATTTTGTTGTATATGTTATAAACATCCAAAATATTTTCTATTCTAACTCACTATACATATTTTATCGAAAAAAGTACTAAAAAAAACTAATAAACCTTTATAATTCTCGAGATTTTTTTTTCTCTACTCTAAACTGTTTGAAAATCCCTCAGACGCCATAAAGTTTCAATCGCTTATATTAAAAAGTATTTTTAAAACGTGACTTGAAACAGAGAGAGTAAGTTTGGAACTGCAAGCCGGTATTCAATAGAGAACTGCCTGCAAAATTCAAATGGGTTATTTGTTTTACAAACTTGGCAACTTTGAGTAGCCGGTATGAACTTGTGGTAGCGGCGTACTACGAATGGACTACGGCGTAGTACTACTACGCTACATTATACAGTCTAGAACAGTATTTCCCAAAGTGGAGCCCACGTCCCACAGGTAGGTCCCAATTTCGTAGTTAAAACGGGCAATTTAATCAAGTAACATAACACATAACACACCTTCACGCCTTTTTCTCACCGAAGGTGTAGGCAGTAGTTGTTAAGCCTCAACTCGCCGTTATGTTTGCTTCCCAAATGGAACAGGTGGCGAACCTATTGCCATACCGGGCACAAAGTTTTTAGTCATCGATATTTATCACACATAACTTTAGAAATTAATTAATTTCGAAAAGTCATTGCTGTGTGCCAGGATTCAAACTCGCGACGTCTGGATTTAGAAACCGTGTGCTCGATCACTGGACCACCGAGACTATTGTTTCGTACTCGACATTTTTGAAGTGGAACTTTTGAAGTGGAACTTCTAATGTCTCTTGCAAAAGCGTTTAACGCTTTTAACGCCCCCTCGCGGGTATTATAGGTAATATAAAACACTAGAACATAAATTGGCTTATATAAACCAAGGAAGAGAATTTCCATAGCGTGATTAAAAACTGTACATAGACATCTAGTAGCTAGTAGCGGCACTGTTTTTATCGCACCGTGTCTCAAAAGTACTAACTGCATAAAAAATATTGTTTTTAATATTTAAATTATTTATATGCTACTTAAAAAAAAGAACAAAACAAAAAATTCAAATATTACTAGAATATACAAACAAGGCATTTTTTAATGCTATATAATAATAATAATAACAAATAATAATTAGTTTGAAAAGCCAACCTTGGGAACCTTAATAAAAGTATCCATACAGGCACAGGAGTAACTCAACTACTTCAGTATTAGAATTGTAAAACATTTAGTAATTAGTCAATAAATAATATAGTTATTAAAAGGCAATAGGTCGCGGGTAAAATAATGGCTTTTTAGTTCTATATTTATTACTGTATTTAATTTCATTATATAAACTAAATTTTAATTTGTCTTAATTATGTTTACCTTATTGCGACCATTAGTGTACATGTACAAAAGTACAATTAGATTTCAAATACGTTTAAGAAGTATGAAAAACAAAATGGGTAAAATAAATAATTTAAACAAGTAGTTACGAAGCGGCTACCGAACATGCCAGACGTATATTTGTTATTAAAAGCATAATTAAATAGATATTTCTTATTTGGAATGTATGTAAGTATCTAAGTATGTATATAATAAGTATGTAATAAATATTTATAATGTATTGAATCTTAGAACTCAATTTTAAAGTTTTTATACACGCTAAGTTTGGATAATATTATTAACAGTCGTAGAGCCAAGCAGTTCGCTGCATGAATGGGCTGGCTCGACCGGTAGAACTCCACCGCTACTTATTCAAATATAGTTTTAATGCTTTTTTACAATATGGGTATCAAATGAAAGGGCTTTTCGATAGTAACTTGAAAATGTGACGTCATTCTAAAGCCAATGCTATAAGTATTTTAATGCATTTTACAATATGGGTATCGAATGGGCTTGACCTTGGGGGAGTACCTAAATCAAAGAACAATGCGACGTCGAATATGGCACATCCTCCTAAATAAAATAGTCACCAAATTCTACCCAGACCTTAAGATGGGAATAATCGAGTGGGGATCGAACCCGCCAATCTCCATTCCACAGTTAGTAGTTTTACCGTGTATTGGTAAAACTACCGACTGTGGAATGTAAGTAAGTTGTGCTCTTTATAAATTAAGCGTGATATAAATGTTTGTCTGTTAAAAAGTTCCACTTCAGTAGCGCGTAGGGACTCCGCGTAATTTTTTTTTGAACACCTCAATTATTATTTCTAGCTAAAACTTATCATTTACATTTTTGAAGCGAACAAAACTATTTTAAGGGTTAAAAATTATCTATTACTAGCTGACCAGGCAAACTTTGTTCCAAATCAAAGTAATAAATGAGTTAATTCATCGGCTTTAACTGCTGTCTCGCTATCTTAATACTGCAATATCTTCGAAAATAATCGTTTAAATTGCATGTTGTAAAGGGCCAGGATCATCTATATTACATGCACGATCTATTTAAGACACTTAATTGGATGAAAATAAATGCTGTAATATTTAAAATCGCTTCATAAATAAGCCATTATTTCTCGTAAAAAGTAAAAAAATAAAAATTGGCATTGTGGGTTATCCCTAAGAGATATACATATGCCCTCGCGAACTTTTTTGTAGACCGTCTGAAGGTGTTTCATTATGTAGAACATTGTTTTGATCTACTTAAGGTTCAGCCAGTATTTGCAATTAAAGTGCTAAATCTCGAAAATTATCATGTTTTCTTTACAACATCAGATATGCATAATAGATCAAAACCACCCCGTTGACACCTTCTAACTATTAAAAAAAACCGCATCAAAATCCGTTTTGTACTTTTAAAGATATAAGCAGGGACTTTTAAAGATATGGGACAGACAGCGGAAATTTACTTTGTTTTATACTATGTAATGATAAGTTATACTAAAGGGGGCGGGTGTCATAAAAATGTTTATGTGGGGCATGGCCTAAAATGATTGTGAAACACTGGTCCAGAATGAATAAACACGCTCACTTGTAAACTTCTCAGTTTCGGTGCAGCTTTTGAATAATAAGGCTTTGACGCGAAATAATTAGGTAAGCATAACAATTTTGTTACTAAACTGTGTTATATTACTCTTGAATTTGTTAGTCACTATGTTCATTTCCACCTCAAATCTTAGTAACATAATTTCACGCCTTTTTCTACCCAAAGGTGTAAGCAGTGGCTGTTAAGCCTCGACTCGCTTATGTTTACGTCCCAAATGGAATAGGTGGCGAACCTATTGCCATAACGGACACAAAGTTTTTAGTCATCGATATGAATCATACATAACTTTTGAAATTAATTTCGAAAAGTCATTGGTGTAAGCCAGTATTCGAACCCGAGACCTCTTGATTCAGAAGCGGGGTGCTCGACAGCTGGACTACCGAGACTTTTAAATCTTAATATTTAATAGAAATGAGGTCTCTTTTATCAAGACATTTTAATCCAAGTGAATTTATAAGTTTGGATAAGTATACCGTTATTCGTATTGAAAAAAATCTGATTAAATGACGCCAAGCCATTTCCGGGGTAGGCAAAAAGAACACTGTGTGTCTATTTTTTAATCATTCGTGTGTGACTGTCGATTATAAGTCACTTCTAATAATCAAGACAAACTTTAAATAGACTATTACTGACTTGAAATTGCAGCATAAACCTTTTAATAAAAGTGTCTTGGACAGTAAACTGTGTGCAAAATTAATGGTGGCAATCACATTTGTGGTTAGAGCCATTCATTCAGCAAATTGTTGTTTTACTAAATACATCACACTGCACCGTTGATTTCCAATTATTACCCTCATGATGTATGGGCATCAAACAAGCTTAAATAACACCTATAAAATATTTTTAATTTGCACTTTAGATTTAAGTTTTTGAGCATAATAAAAACTGTACTCAGTACATACTGCACACCCATAGCTCGAGTGTCCCCTCGAGTGTGTATACAGGTAGCATAACATCACATTACTTCACGCCTTTTTCTACCCGAAGGTGTAGGTAGTGGCTGTTAAGCCGCGACTCCCCGCTATGTTTACGTCCCAAATGGAATAGGGGGCGAACCTATTGCCATACCGGGCACAAAGTTTTTAGTCATCGGTATTCACAGTCACACATAACTTTCGAAATTAATTAAGTTCCAGAAGTCATTGGTGTGTGCCAGGGTTTGAACAAGTGACCTTTGGATTCGGAAACCGTGTGCTTGGCCATTGGACCACCGAGACTACGTAGGTAGCCTAAAAAATATTTCCTGAAACATTGTCAGACATTTTTTTATACAGTTAGGGAATAAAACCGCCTTAACTCAGCAACTGAAACTTCTTACTACCACACCACGAGGCCTGTATATTATATTAGACAAATTTATTTTCTATGGTAGGTAACATCACCACAAAACAATACCAAAAAACTAAATGAAAGAGATTAGTGACAGTTTTATTATTTATTCTTGACACATGGAAATGATATGAATACAAAAACATTTTTCCTCACAAATTTTACTCCGCCAAAATAACTTAAGGTTGTATTACGATACATCGTTTTTATATTATTTATACTTTATTATGAGGTTCCAGCTTTGTAGATGGTCTCATATTGTTTTTTTCAGACCTGAAAAGTGCAGAACACAAACAACCACCAATTGATTTATGTTGTTGTCTTGCTGGACTTTACAAATTGACAAAGTTTTTAATGTAATGTTTTTTGTTCTGCATTTCTTAGATTGTTGTAATATATGGGTTTTAGGTTAAGTTTAGTTGTTCTGTGTCACTTGTGGAGAGGAAACTGTCAGCTGAAACACAGCCACGGCTAGCTCAGCTGACAGGGAACTTACCATATTGTATGTACCTTTGGAAACTAATAAAATAAATTTCATTTCAAATTTCATTTCATATTTAATTATCTAGAGGATATAAAAATCTTTATATCCATCCCAATATGTCCTTTTTATTACTATAAAAACATTTCTTTTATCCAATTACTAACACTATCGGGTATCAAAGGGTCAATACAAGCCAGGTAATCATTCCAATCTTTGATCCCAATAGAAATTCGAAGCCTCCTCGTCGATACTCTTAAAAATACTGACAACAAAATAATTCAGATTTTTCAATATATTTTAGTTAATTTCCTAAAGTAATGAGTAAGGAACATGACAACATACTTATAATTTTCTGGAAATTATGTTTGATAAACATCGATAATCGGTTTTCAAATAAATTACGACACTAAAGAATCAATCAACAGAACAATCATTCTAACAGTCTCTAACAGTAGTAGAGCCGTTCGCTACATAAATGGGCCGGCTTGACCGGTGAAATACCACGACCTCTCAGGAGATCGACGTAAAGTGGCTCGCTGCTGCATTTCGTTCGGTGAGAGAGGCCGGAGGCCCACCACCCCTTCTCCATCTTTTCCTATCCTACTCCTTTGAAGATCGGCAACGCAACAGTAACACTATATTTGTTGCTGGTGTCCATGGGCAGCGCAGGTTGCTTACCATCAGGTGACGCGCTTGCTCGTTTGCCCACCGATCCGATAAAAAAATCAAGTGTGTCAAGCCATATTGCCACTGCTTGTATTTTCGGCTATTAAAAGCGTGACAAACAAAATAATGTCATAACTAAAATTTGTGAACAGGTTTATAACGATGATCAAAGGTATATTTTTACGATTAAATTCTTAACTTTATTGGTGTAAATAAAGATAGCACAATTTTTTTTTTTTGTCTTGCCCACACCGTTTGTAATGACAATGTCAGCGAAGCTTAAAACATTAAAAGTGTTTTGACAATGTCCAAGGATTTAAAAGCCGAAAATAAACCTTTTATCTGGGATAATTGGACTTATACAAAAGAATGATATTTATGTATATAAATATATAGACCAGTTAAGTTAGGAGAGTCACCGCTTAAATTAACACTTCCTATTAACATTCAAGTTATCTTTCAGTTAAGTTTTTTTTTTCGTAACTTTTCACATTAATAAACAAAGATATAGGCAACGACTATTATGTACGTTAATCTGTAATTTTTTTGGCTTCCTGAAATAAATGGCAAAGCCTTTTTATAATACATTGAAATTAATTTGAATGGTATAGTGTTGGTGGTCCAGTGGACATGCACACGGCTTCTGATCCAGTCCGGGTTCGAATCCTAACCCTAGCTCACACCAATGATTTTTCGAAATTGTTTTCGAAAGTTAAGTGTGATAAATATCGATGCCTGAAAAGTTTGGGCCCGGTATGGCAATAAGTTTGCCACCTATTCCATTTGGAACGTGAACATAACGGCGAGACGAGGCTTAAAGGCTGCCTACACCTTCAGGTAACAAAGGCGCGAAGTTATGTTTATGTATGTTTGAAATTAATTCGAATGGTGCACAAGTTGGTCAGCCGTGAATATTTTCAGTGGTACATAATCACCTATCAGAATATTGACGTAAAGTAGCTTTTTTTCGGTGAGAGGTATTCAGACCCCCCCCCCATGTCCTTTCCCAACTTACTCCCTTGAAGGCTGGCGATGCAACTGGAACACTATCTGTATAGGCGGCGATAGTTACTGACCTTTTTTAATTAATATTATTATCATCATTATCATTACAACTTGTCTTAAATATAAAATAAAATTTTAACCTTTGTAGGTTACGTATATTAAGCTTAAAATAAAATATTAACAATCTGTAACATTGTTAGCTACACGTTAAACGCGTCAGTACTTTTTTTGGTTAATCTAAACTAAGTCCACTGCGGTTTAATGGTGGAATTTATGAAGCCTTTTTACAGCCTAATAAACTTTTCTTTAGAACGAAGCAACGTCGTTAATCTAGAGAATCCAATAAAAAATACCGCTGATAAGGGTCATGTTAGAATGTGTTCATTTAGTATATTGGATATTATTAAAACAACAAGTATTACTGTTGAGTCTCTATTTAAGTTAAATTACAATGAAAATCTAAATGCAGATTATAAAAAGGAAACTTGCCATTCTGACAGTGGTAGAGCTATCCAATTCTCTGCATGAATGGGCTGGTGTGACCGGTGAAATAATCTGGCTACTTAGATCGTCAATGTAAAATGATTATTGCCAGGTTTTTAGGCCAACCCCAGCCCTCGCCGATCTCTAAAATTACATAACTTTATCTCGAAAAAAAATCGATATTTCGAATATTTGGATATGGCGCTATGTCAGTCACGCATTTTAATTGTAACTGATAGCACGTCTATCCCATTTATTCCGATAAACGCTTAGGTTTTATGACGAGCTAAATATTCATACATAAACTCGTAAAAAAACATAACTATCCTTCGGAGTACCTGAAGTAATGAGAGCCAGGAATGATACAATATTTTTATTTGTTTGTTTATTTTTAATAAGTTTTTCACAGCTGACAAATAATAAAAGCAAAACTTTTTTTTAATGTTACGTCAGTCAGGAAGTACAAATATAAACAACAGTGACCGAGACTAAATAAAAGAAGTGAACATTCTAGAATACTATCAACCATGTATGCTGAAGAGGATAGAAATAGGCTTCACCAACCGCTTATGCAGTACCTAGGGCATTTACATATCAGTGATAGTGACAAGAAAAATGTTATTATACACATCGTTCATACTTTTTTTATTTTTAATATTCATTTTGCATTCATTTATTTCGATAACTGACAACATTATACGCGGTATTCGGCAATAGGTCCTGCCATTATTCGGGATGTAAAAAAACAGAAAATCGAGGGTTGATAACCTCTTCTTGTAAAGAAAAGTGTGAAGCTCACACCAATGACTTTTCGAAATTGTTTTCGGAAGTTATGTGTGACAAATATTGATGACTGAAAAACTTTGTGCCCGGTATGGCAATAAGTTCGCCACCTTTTCCATTTGAGACGTCAACATAACTGCGAGACGAGGCTTAACAACCGCTGCCAACAACTTCGGGTAACAAAGGCGTGAAGTTATGTTATTAAAAAAGTATATATTTAACTTTGTCGATAAGCTAAACATATAATATTATTGCAACTATATAGTGTAATAGTAACACGGTCGTAATATCAACATATGACATGTTCTTATAGAACCTCATCTTGTGGGTAACACCCTATTTTATGGGCCATCAAATGTATGGGACTTATGCCAATACAATAAAAGTTTAGCGAATGTAATATCGCGATGATGTAAATAGTTAGTGTTGGGGCTTGAATATTGGCTATTACAAGATAAACAAGCTACGTATACTATATATTTTTCCAAGTTAACGGCTTTTCTAGCCGAAAGTGTAGGCAGTGGCTTTTTAAAGCTTGACGCGATGAATTTTTACGTCCCAAATGGAATAGGTGATTGCCGTACACCGAGCATAATGATAGTAGTTATCGATATTTGTCACACATGTGAGCCAGTGTCAGGATTCGAACCCGCACCTCTGGATCAGAAGCCGTGTGCTCGACCGCTGGACCACCGAGACCGATTTTTAATTATCATTTTGCATTTATTTGATACTAGTTGACACCGCAAAGTTTGTTTCTCGTAAAAGCTAAAGAAATAAATAAGCCCATTGCGTCTTATCCTTAAGAAATAGACATATACCATGGAGACGAAGATAGCCACGACACACTTTCTATGAACAAATAGAGGATTTATTCAGGAAGGTGATGTCCGGGGCATTAAAAATCGACAAGAGTTATGAAAGTCAAATAAGTGAGTTAGGCGTATAAGAATCGTGCCTCTATAGCGCTTTGTTCTCTATGCCTACCCTGCAAATATTTCGCTTGAAGTTATGTATTCTTATACCATTTGTATAAAAATATATGTAATTGTAGAAATTTCAACATTGTAAATTCCTTAATAAATATCCAAATACAAGTTCACAACTTTAATTGATTAATACAGATCTTGAAAATTATAGCGCCATCTAGTAAATACTTGTGAATTACTTTTAGCTGCTTGTACGTTTACTACATAAATCTACATTTTGTGAATCAGACATCAAAGTCGGACAGAGTAAAAAGCATAGCCCTTTAACTATATTACTAAAGTGCATTTCTTATAAATGCTTTCAGGTGTAAAGACTGCTCTGGGATCTAAGACAATATTCAAACCCAGGGTATCGCTTTGTTAAAATAATAAAGTTGTTGTTTTAAATTAAATTCACTTATTTATTTTAAAACACATTGGAATTCATAAAAAATGCATCTTAATTTTTTTAACATAAATATTGCTACGTATGGACGAACCGATATGAATTGAAAATTGAGTAAAGCAAACTATGAACGGTGAAACGTGTAATTAGAATTTCATGCAGGCAAAAAACAACACCACAGCCAAACCTTTTGACAACATGGATATTTACGTAGGATGACATGATGTGCTGGCTCCACTTAAAATGTGTTAAGGATTGTTTCCAATAAAAACAATATTAAACGAAATAGGAAATAAGAATTAAATATGTCGTTTCTTATCTAAACATCGAATCCATATAACGAAACATTTTTAGTTACTCCCTCCATTCCACGGTACATTACCTCTGATAGGAGCCCTTAGGCTAAAAGCTACAAATATTAGCCACACCGTGAAACGTCATTACGTGCCGATATGTCGTTAGTTCTCAATTTGAATATCGGCCAATCAACGTGCGACATGGGGACGAGGGCGACCTCTTTCCCGCTCTTTGCATTTTTTTTTTGTTATATTTACTGATTGTGAATACATTTTTTTTTTCAAAAAAGAAAAAATAAAAGCAAACGCTTGATAAAAGGTGGCTTTTAAACATTATTGTATTTATGAAAAATATAAAAATAACACTTAAGCCGAGATCAAATCACACACATTTATAAAGGTCAGGTCTTTTTTTACCTTTTCAACGTTGTCCAAGTTTCTGTCATTTGAATTGTAAAACACGGGCTATTTAAATTTAAAACGAGAATTGATGTGCTGTCGAGGCTTTCGGGTTAAGCGAAGGATTCTTCAGAAGAATGTTTTAAATTACAGCGTTTGATGTTTTCTTTTTATGTCTTTTTACCGTTTTTAAAATTAATCTTCATTATATTTTCAGTTTTAAATTTTGGCATTGTTATTAACTGGCATTTACCAGCGTTTTCATTTAACAATAACATTTAATTATCTTGACATAGCTTTCGTTTATGGGATAGGAGGATAAAGAAACAGGCTTATGACCTGATGATAAGCGAACAGCGCCGATAGCTGAGAGAGCTGATAAGAGAGTAGGATTGGATGGAAGGATGGGGAATGAAAGGATGGGCCTCGGGGTACCTCTCTCAGCGAACAGAATGCGGCATGAGCCACTTTAAATCGATCTTCGAGGTCGTGGTATTTCACCGGTCGAGCCGGCCCACATTCTAGCGGCGACCTGTTTGTCGGCTCTACCACTGGACTTAACTTGGATGAAAAGTAGTCTAAATGTTTGGAAGTATTTATTTAAATTGGTAAGATATTTAAGAATATCTTAAGTGTGTAATGGATAAAGAAGGAGAACCTGGGACCTCTCAAGCAAATCTCCGAGCTATAAGCTATACATTTCTATAGTGATAGAGCCACGTAATTCGCTGCATGAATGGGGCGGCTTGATCTATACCACGATCTCTCAGAATATTGACGTAAAGTGAGAGATGTCCAACCCTTTTCCCCCTACCCTTCCCATCCCACTTCCGACTACTTCCAAATACCATTGTAAGACCTGGCAACGCAATTGTAACACCATTGCATTCGGATGTCCATGGGTTGCGTTTGTTGCCATCAGGTGACACGCCTACTCGTTAGCCCTTAAGTTAGCGTAAAAAAATCAACAAATAATTTCATTAATTAACAAATATCACATAATTAGTGGAACAATAAGTATAGTTACTTATCTGCCTGATTTTGATTGTCGCGTAATATTTTAAGCCTGAGTTATTAAAAACCATAATGAGCTTACATTGGCTGTAAAGAATACAGCACCGGAACATAATCTAGGTGTGCGCTTCGCGGAGAGTAAAGTGTAATTTGGAAATAATCCGACTTCCATCTCAGCGCATTCAATTAAGAGGCTGTATTTACGATGTCTGTTTACATAATTTATGCTGCGTACATTTTGCAGAAATTTGATCTTTGATGTTTAATTAAGAAATATAATATAGAAAACATAAAGTCACGCCTTTTTTCACACAAAGGTTTCGGCAGAGCGCAATCACTCTCCTCTCCCACCCTGTTAAAAGCCGGCAACGAAACTGTAATTCTATCTGTGTTGCAGGTGCCCATGTTGCTTGCCATCAGGTCTCCCGCTTGGTCGTTATCCCTCTTATTCTATAAAAAAAAACTATTTACAATAAATGAGGTGCTTACTGATACTTGCAAAAAGTAGGAGAAAGTATATTCAATTCGTTTTGTGTTTGGATCATCCCATCCAAACACAAAACGGTTTTTCTTACACCTTGGGTTACATTTTTGAACTTATAGTAAGGATCCCTAAGTTATTTGAAAATATAATATAGCCTAAAGTCTTCCTCGATAAATGTACTATACACCAGTGAACGAATTTTTGAAATCGGACCGGTGGTTTCTGAGATTAGCGCGTTCAAACAAACAAACAAACTCTTTATAAACCGCTTTATAATATAAGTATAGATATAGATTAGTTTTGTGTTTGGATAATATGCAATTTAAATGCTAAGGAATAACGTAAATAACTTTTAAAACCTTATTTAAGTTATTCTATTGCCTTCGATGAATAAGATATTCCTTGAATTACCACCAATCCATTATCTATTAAATATAAAGCCATTGGATTTTGTTTTTTTTTTGTGGATTGAAGATTTGTCTTCACTTGAATTCACACAATAAATACAAACAATAATAACAAATGTATAAGAATAAAAGATCTAGACTTCCAATAAAAAATAAAACTCCTAACATAAAATAAACATTTTAACATTATTACACTGAACATTAGCGATATTAAATCTCGAAATAGGAATTTGTTTGTCTGACTGTCAAGAGTTTCGTAAACATTTGTGAGTGATGGCCGAGTTGATCGTTGGAAATGGCGAGAATGGAAGGTGTTGTTGGAGCGAGATATGCCACGCAAATAATTTTAATAACTACCTATTTATTTAACTTTATGCTAAGTCTTTTGTGGGATGAGCAGAAAGAACATAGTGCCTCAAGACAAGATTCTAACACAACTCAGTCGCTTCGTTGACTTTTAAAACTTTTGTTATATGCGCTCATTTTTTAAGTCTCCTGATATCACCCTCCGCATAGCCACTTATAATTTGATTATGAAAGTTTTTCTTGAACTTCCCCAAGTTACACTTCTGCATTTGCACTTTATATTGCCTTAGTCAGTCTTGCATCTCCCGTTCTTAGCACATGTCTGAACCTGAAAGAGCAGATAATATTTAATTTATTAAGTATATACCCAGAGAAAAATGTTCAGGTCTCGGTGGTTCAGTGGTCGAGCATACCGCTTCCTAATCCGGAAGTTGCGCGTTCGAATCCTCACACTGGCTCACACCAATGACTGTTAGAAATTGTTTTCGGAAGTAATGTGTGAAAAATATCGATGACTGAAAATCTTGTGCCCGGTATAGCAATAGTTTCGCCGTACTCCATTTGGGACATAAGCATAACGGCGAGACGAGGCTTAAAAGCCGCTGCCTACACCTTCGGGTAACAAAGGCGTGAAGTTATGTTATGTTAAAAATGTTCAAAACCTTAAACCATAGATAATACCATTATAAAATCAAGCAAATTAAGTCCTAAATTAGATACTGCAAGCCTTAAGCAACAATTATAATACAAAGCAATTAAACAAACGAAATTACCTCTGCAAGTCAATTAATCTCTTTTATAGTACAATGTATCTCTCCCATTGCTGTTGCACTGAGATTTAACTAAGATAAGTTATAATTTAATTATTGAAGTAAATACCTGTCTTTTACTTAGGGAGTAAGCTGCAGAATGCGTTACAAAAAGTGTGATCGGGTAAGGTAAAAGTTGAGAGGAATATATCGATGAATGAATATTGAAAGAGAAATGCGAGTCTCTCCTGTAGTCCAAAGTATGTTCATTTATTATTTAGTCTTTGAACTGTGCAGGTTTAAGAATGCCATGTTTTTCTTTATTACAATGAAAGTAAGGGTCAAAGACGATGTCAAGAGCCTTAAAAACAATAACCACGCATATCAAGAGTACTGAAAGTCAAAGAAGAAAGTGAGGTATGTAAGAATCATGCCTGAGGCACTCTGTAGTCTCTAGTAGTTACGAAGAGACAGCTTGGTTTCTATTACAACTTGGCCTAAAGGTAAGGTCGTTTTTTTGGAAGGGTTACTGACGTTTAATTCTCTCGTCTAAACATGATGCTACTAACCAGACTTTTATACCTTTAATTGTTCCACAAACAACATAACCTCTATGAGAATTTATGTATACAATCAAAACTCATAAACATATTTTTTATATCATTTCAATACGAATTTAATTTGCATATTCCAAAACCTAAAATGTATCATTTTGCAAAAAACTATAATAATAGGATACGACAAAATATTTTCTGCAGGTACGATACCTTAATTCTTGAGAACATATTTCATTCCTCCAAGTATTAAATTAAATAATTCATCGATACTTTTTTATAGAATTATAAACATTACATACGTTCAATACGTAAACAAAAAGTCGAAAATGTCCTATAATATAAAACTCAGCGAAAATAATCTTCGCTATCAAAACTTTTATCTGCAATAAAGTAGGTGATTAAGAAAATTCCCAAACAATAAACTTGACAAAACAGAGAATTATCGCCCCAATAAAAACGGACAAAACAAAGAAAAAAAAATGTTAACGTAAGAACTGTAAGAAGTGTAAGTGTTAAAACAGAAAACGCGTTATAAAATAACAAAGATAAACTGCACATTTACAAAGAAATTGTTGTCTCACCTCTGTAACAAAGTTACGTAAAAGCGGTCAGATTTATCGACAGAAATCTTTACCGACGAAACACTTTGATAACATTACATATTGAGTTAGGAACATTGAATTTATCGAATCGCAATAGTAACTTCTTCACGGCTTTAACAATAGAAGGTGTAGGTAATGATGATCATGACTTAGCAGACCAGATTGGTTTTATGACTTCCTTAACTAATTCAATTAACTTTCGGAATGTAATTGCTTTGAGCTGGCATTTGAACCCGGAACTCCCGTATATGACTGTATATGACTAGATCATCAAGATATTTATCATAATATAACTTTACGCCTTTTTCTAACTGACGTTGTAGGCAGCATCTGTTACACCGACCTTATGTCCGGCGTACGGCAATAGATTTACCACTTATTCCATTTGGGACGTAACATAACGATATGGCAAGTCGAGGATTAACTGGCACTGCCTACTCCTTAGGGTAGAAAAGAGCGTGAAGTTATATTATTTGATTAATATGCTTTAAGCACGCCAAATGTAAATGGGTTTTCTACAAGTGACATGAATAAGTAATATTAGTTTGAAACTCAGTTTATTAACTGAGCGAGTTAATTAAGTAATTAGTGACTGACAAAGAAGACTGAAGAGTCTTCTTTATTTTTTTCACAGGTAAAATGAGCATGCAGCCCATGGGCAACTGCAACACCGAGAGGCTCTCAGTTTCCGGGCTTTAAACCTTATGGATGAATATGAGAAGTGTAGAAGGAAGGAAGTGGGTGGGCCTTCGGTTACCTCTCTTACTAACAGGAGCCACTTTACATGGTTTTTCTGATTGGTCGTGTCATCGGTTGAGCCGGTCTATTCATGCAGTGAATTATATATATATATATATACCATAGTTTTGATACAAATGCAAACAACGTAAATAATTTATTTATACCCAACAAAACGTCACGTATTTTAAAGGAACGCTGTCAACAAGCGCGCAAATTGTCATTTGTAGACTGATTGGCCATTATGCAAATTTCCTACTAACAACTCCCTATAGGGTGGGGGGTTCCCTTTACATATTTTACGGGATTATATCCTGGTAACACCAGTAAGTGATGCTAACCGAGCCGTAAAGATGTTTGCGTTATTGTGTGATACACGGATGATCAGGCAAGAAAATGATTTTGTAATTTTTATTAACGGTTCGCGTCATATTGAGAGAACATAAGCTAACCGACAAATTATTTTAACATAAATATTCACACGTTGATAAATAGGAGAGAAGAGTTTGTTTTTTTTTTCCTTTCTTTATTTTCATTTATGCAATAGGACTAATCTTTGCTAATCCAATATGAAATTTTTTTTTTTTATTACGATTAAAAAATCGGGGTCGGCCTTTGCATGCCTATAAATTATAATCACAGTACCTATGGTTTTTTAAGGTGAAAATAAGCAGATGTGCCACCTGATAGCACGCAACTAACGCCGCTCATGGACACCTGAATCACCGATAGTGTAACAGTTGCGTTGTTGGCCTTTAAAATCGGAACCTAATGCAAGGGAGCAATGAGCCACTATATTCATCCGATATTCTGAGAAGCCGTGGTATTTCACCGATTGAGCCGTCCCATTCATGTAGCGGAATTCGTGGCTCTAACAAGGTAAACATATCTGATTATTTCTAATATTCTTCTCTCTGATACATATTTGATTTTTGACATAAACTAATTCTATTATTGCTATTATTTAGTTGCCTAGTTAGTTACTTACACAGAGTTCAAACCCAGCATTTTTCGAAGGTATATTTTACTAAAATTTATTTACGTCTTGATTTGGTATATTTTATGTGATTTATGGCTTTTATTCCTTAAATTCCTTAAAACCAAACATTTCATGACCATTCAAATAATTACGGATTACATTTAAACGTAAAAGTAAAAGTGGCTCATGCTCCAATGGTTCGCAGATATACATTGCAAAAGCGCATGAATTTAGGAGTAGCCTTCCAAGACCAAATAGAACGTGTTCTGGAGGAAGGTGAATTCAGAAGCCTTAAAAATTGACGCATGTGTATGAAAAGGGTAATAAAGGTCAAATAAGCGAGTGAGGCGTATGGCGCTCTGTTCTCTCTGTCTATCCCGCACTGGATTTGGCGTGAAGTAATGTATGTCTTTCCATTTAAATAACACCTTTATAAAAAACCTTAGGCTTAAACCTTGGGCTATAAATAAATGTAAGGTATACAAATGTACTTTCGCAATTACACTAAGAGATCAGTCTGATTTTTATCTTAGCCAAAGTCAAATTGGAAATCAATGATCAGCTAAAGCACTACTACCTTAAGGCTTACGGTTGGGTTGTTAAACAAAATACAACTGATCCCTCCCTTCCAGATCAGTGAGTGAAAGAATCGATTTTACATATATACCCCGTTGTATGGCCATGAAATTATAAGATATAAAAGATATTTCCAAAATTTTTCGAAAGCAATAAACAAAGTACTGCAAAGATTTTTACAGCAACTACTTATGTCTCTATATATATATATATTTCTTATCCTAGTAATAGACGTTAGAGGTACTATTAAACAACATAGTTCAAACGTGGAGAAATGAATGGAGGCAAGACTGAGAATGGAATCATCGAGAAAAATGGAAACATCTGCCCATATCAGACCTGGTGACGGACAATCACTGCAAATGCGAAAGTAATGGATATGACTTGGAGGGCAGTGTAACGCGTAAGCTCGAGACCGTTTGTTATGCCAGCATTCTGTGTAATTATTGTAACTGTGTTATTTAAGTAAGTCAAGCAGTATAGAGAAAATTAATATCTGTTTAAATATCTATATCAGTTTATTTAAATACCTGTTTTATATATCTGCTTAATATGTTTCGTGGTGTTTTGGTAAAACTACCGACTGCAGTATCGAGGTTAAGCGGGTCCGAGTGACACCCGAGAACAAATATTTATGACAAGCATAAATGTTTCTATGGCACCAGGGTGTTTTTCTATATATTATAAGTATGTATTTACAAAAGAATATTACATAAAAATAAGTTATCCTTATCCATTATATAGTTTCGATTACACAAGCATTTAGTTGCTAAGCTTGGAATTAGAGGGCGCTGTGTGTATAACTGAACTGAAATAAAATATGTCCTGCATTTGGTAAAGCAGTTTTAAAACCTAAAAATAACAACTTGTCAAGGCATATCACATTCACGTATAAAGGCGTAAAGTTGCACTCAGTACCTAACCCACTACTTTATGAAGTAATGTAATTTTTGAGAGATTTTCGGTGTTATTACACTCAATAAAACTCAGACACGTATTGTCTGTAAATATTTCAAACAATGTGTCAAGGTATTTATTAGTATTTTTTTTTTATATGTATGCTTATATTTATGTTTGCATGCTCTATTTAATTTTTTCCAATTTAAATCTATTGTTTGATTTGAGATCAATTTAGGTCCATTCCAAGTAAATATATGAATATGTACCAACGTATTTGTTTTACCGCTGGTTTCATTGCCACTAGTACAAGATTACTTGGAACTTGATTTATCTCAAGGAACCATCGCTAGATCAATTTACAACATCCGTTTCGGATCACCGCGATTATTTATCAATGTGGCTTTGTTTACTTTTTTACCATAAATTCGAGATTTTTATTTATATGATTTACTAGCTTCCGCCCGCGGCTTCGCCCGCGTGAAATTAGTTTTTGTCAATCCTGGTCCCTTATGTCTAAGAGACTCTTACAGGGGCCAGCCTCACGTTGTGTACAAAAATATTTTTAAATGACCTAATTTAAAACATTTTTGTACACAACGTTTGCTGTTTTGTTATCATTTGTTAAAATGTGGAGATTGTTTGGACTCGACACTCGCGAGCAGGCCACGTATAGTTGGCCATGCGAAAAACAGTTTTTCTCTAAATGGACACCTGCTACTTTAAGTGTTTGCCCTTGCGCTTTGTTAATGGTCATTGCAAAGGCTGGTTTGAGGGGAAACTGTATTCTTTTAAACTGAAACGGTAAATCTGTAGGGATTATGGGTATGCGTGGAATCAAAACTTCTTCATCTTTAGCTATACCTGTCATTATAATTGCTCTAATAATATTGCGTCCTAGCTGCGTAATTTGCAATCGAGTCCCGTTGCATAGTCTCGGCGCTTCGAGATTTCTCATTAATAAAACTGGAACCCCAACTTTCAGTCTCAGCTTATGAGACGGCACTCCTGACAGCTCTAAAGAGTTTAGAAACTCGGTAGGATAAGACGTCACCTGTTCACTGTCCATGACAATATCTACTGACAAATATTCGACAACATCGCCTTGCACATGTGACATCATTCTTTCATTGATCTTTCCCACGATTTCATTGGTCGGTGCTAATATTGCCCTTTCACACAGCCATTCTCTATTCCTCATGTTATATTCTAAACCGGGATAGACGTTGTTTTTAAGATCTTCCAAGTTTTGGACAGCATTACAAAATTCTTGATTTAATGTAATCATGCCGTTAGCGTCCGTAGTCATTCGACCTTCACCGATTTTCAATAGAGCAGCTGCATATTGCCCCGATTGCGTATCATTATGTAGTTGTACTCGCATGTTTTTAGTGAGACAAAATTTTTTTACATGCACCCATAATGTAGACGCTTTCAAACATGCATTTATCTCATCTGCTGGAGTGCCTCTAGTAATGACAGGTAGTGTCTGTCGAAAATCACCAGCAAGCAGCACTACCATCCCACCCATTAAACTCGGGTTACTTCTGATATCTTTCAGAGTCCGATTGAGCGCCTCGATCGCTTTTTTATGCGACATTGTGCACTCATCCCACACCAACAGCTTGCATTGCTGTAGCATTCGGCCACGATCGCTGTTTTTTGTGATGTTACACACTGGAATTTCCTCATGATGTAAATTTAATGGGAGTTTAAGTACTGAATGTGCCGTGCGGCCACCATCGAGCAGCGTCGCTGCAATTCCAGAGGAAGCTACAGCAACAGCTATTCCTTTGTCTTTGCGAATTTGGGCTAAAAGTAAATTTAATAAAAAAGTTTTTCCAGTGCCTCCTGGCGCATCTAAGAAAAACAATCCACCCTCACCATTATAGATTCTTTGCACAACAATATCAAAGACTAATTTTTGTTCCGTGTTTAATCGAGGAACTGACTCTGATATTTGTTGCTGTAAAGAAGAGACATTGTAGTCCAGTTCTCTTATTAAATCACCACTGACTTCTCCGATTCTTTGTGGCCGGTTCATTCCAAAATCTGATAATGTCTTCCCAGATATAGCCATCACTTGGTCTTCAATCTTAGTTAGCGCCTCGTTATATACTAAATCATTATATGTGATATTGGGATTATTTTGTTGTAGTCTGTGCAAAATATCGTCAGACATATCATTTTGGTACTTTTCCCATAATATCTGAGGATTTGAAAGACCACACGTCGCTATGAGAATGGCAAAAAGATCTCTCACCTTAGCTGCTGATCTACATTGTGCAGCCTCTTCTAATGTCGAGTCCCAATGATTGTCATTCTCTAACAATCCTCTAGTTTCACAGGCTTCTCGGAAGGTAACAAACGTTTGACCGTTGTAGTTCTTGAGATCATTGAACGAAGTTGGCCCACGCACGTGGTGTAGCAGTAGTCTCAAACAAAAGCATTCAATGTTGCTAACGTGGACAGTATAGACCCGTCCTAATGCATCCCCAGATTTAACGCCAGGCCAATCCAGAACAGCAGATCCTTGAATTCGGCGTTTCCAACATTTTCTACCTGCATCCCACGTGTAATACCGAGGTACTTGAACGTACAAAAGTGTTTTTGCAAATTCATCTGATCTGCAAAGGTCAAAAAAGGCGGTCAAAGTGGTTTTTGGTGGTGATGTCACTCGCTGGTGAAAATTATTTTCATTAAAATAAATTCGTTCACCATTCTCTAGATGCACACTGAGGTGCGTAACAGTAGGATGCCTTTCATGCAAAGGAAACCCTAACAGGCGCCATACAGCTTCGTTGCTGCTGACATAGCGACCAGACTGAAACGTTTGTACTTCGTCTACTGGGTTTGAGGACTCTGAGCTTCTGAAATTAAAAATAGCTTGATCGCTGCCTTTATTAATATATTTGCAGATGTATTTGATTGCACGTACGGAACCGCAAGCTTCTACATTTATATGGGCGTTAAAAGTTTTTAATAGGACAGGCGAATATGGTACTACCCAACTATTGTCGACAGAAACTTGACTACCATTTCGGAGTTTAACAGATGCCGTCCGGCCTCCGTCTTCTGGTGCTCTTCTACGATACATCGGGTAGCCGTTCTCATTATGGAGAGTCTCTTTCAGTAGGTTGCGAGGAAATTTTTTTGTACATTTACGGTCTTTCATGCACTGGCACTGAGGGTTTTCAGCCCCGCATGGACCATGGATCATGTTTTTCATAACAATATCATAAAGTGCCTTGTCATTGTTAGGATCTGGTATTTCAGCGCTTATAATTTTATCGATTTGGTCAGGTCGCAATTTATCTTTTAACCAAAGCAAAATGTGGGCATGTGGGAGTCCTCGCTTCTGCCACTCAATGGAATACATAAAGCATTGCACTTCTCCAAAAACCCTTCCTTTAGTAATTACAGTCATAAGCTTTTTAACTTTTAACCTAAACACTCTGGCAATGACATCGTGCCTATCGTTGGCGCTTTGACCTGGCATTAATTCGTCAACTATTTCAGACCAAGATGGATTGCAGGTGAAGGTTACAAATAAATCAGGTCGACCATACGTACGCACATAGGCAAATGCGTCTTGAGTATACTCGTGTAAGTATCGGGGACTGTTCACAAACGAAGAGGGCAGAATCACCATTTTACCTATATTATTAGGGTTCACGTTGGCATCATTCGATACAGCATCTTGGAGATGAATATAATTTTCGGCTCTTAGTTTTGTTTGATTTAAAGATATGTATCGCAATCTTTCGCTTTCAACCTTCACGTACATATCAACATAAAACTGGTTAGCGAGCTGTTTGCATCGTTGTATTACGTTAAAATCGTCTTCGCGTATCATCATATGATAGGCATAAAAGTCCATGCTCGATACTTTTTTGTTGGGCAAGGGGAGCTTGGTCACTGGATTGACTTGTGGAATTTGAAAATGGTACCCCTCTTGCCCCTTGCTAAACATAAGCGGGTATTGTAATGCGTCATAAAACTTGTGTGTGTCCGGCACCCTGGTCAATGTATTGTCACGGGTTTGTAAAACAATATCACGCGATGCGAACTGTTCACCACACACCATGGCGGCGACTTCGTTTATTAAGGGTGCATTATAACGTCTTTCATGTTCCCCGCTTGGCGTACGATCTGGGTGTATTACTAATTTGTAATTTTCCCCTGGCATTCTTTCTAAGGCTGTTTTGAAGGTGTTAATGAGGTTATTATGTTCGTGCAACATTCTTTGAATTTTTAAAACAATGTCCCTCTCAACTCCTTCAATATTTTGACATCTGCGGTCAACCTCGCTGTTTTCGTCTCCCATAAAATAAATCTGTAGAAATTTTGGTTGATCATTGTTTGTGGGAAGCAAAGAACCAATCCTATGATAAACTTGCCCTTGTACCGTAAATGTGGGTGAGAATCCAGGCATGATGACCTCATTACCCACACCAAATGATGTCATCTGAAAGCAAGAATTGTACTTTCTTATTCTGTTTAAAAATCGCCGAGATTCATTGCTGTCATATAGAAGTAAGGATTTGAGTGGCTCCTCGGGGTCACCAAGCGTTGGTACTGATACTTTGCCTCCAGAACAGCACATACCTGGGGTCTCTTCCTTCCACTTGAGTGCATCACAGTGTCTGCATTTATTGGCCATTCTACCTATGAGGACTAATCGATGATTAAAGTAATCAATTAACGGATCATAATCAAAAGCAGCATCGGCAAATGCCTCCCACGTATTCATCGTAAACGTACGTCTCCTTTCTGCTTGCCGCTCGGAATTAATTAAACGTCGTCTACGTGTTTCTTCGGAGGTCTCTGCGGCTATGTACGAAGCTTGACGCTCAGCATCTAAGATTTGGCGAGCTTGGGTCTGCTGAGAGGTCTCAGCAGCTCTTTGAGCCGCGTGACGCTCGGCATCAATGACGTGGCGAGCTTGGGTCTGCTGAGGGGTCTCTGCAGCCCTTTGTGCAGCATGACGATCAGCGTCTAAATTATGACGGGTCTGCGTGTGCTCAAAAGTTTCAGCAGCCCTTTGAGCTGCGTGACGCTCGGCATCTAAAGTCCGACGGATCTGTGAATCCTCTTCTGATTCCAGTGATCTAGCAAGTTTAGCAGCCCGAGCTCTGCTAGAGCTATTAGCTAAATTGGACTTTCGTTTGCGAGGCATCGTAGAAAAACAAAAATGAAATGAATCGAACAAAACAGATGTACAGATTAAGATTTATTATATTAAAAAAAACCTTTAATAAGCACCTACTCGGTAAAAATGATGCGCTCATCCCACGGCGATGTCAATTAAACACATCGTCCGTCACGTTTAAATGGAAAAAAAGTAACTAAGAAATTAAATTATCAATATTTATTTACAACCAATGCATAAAAAAGTAGGAGGTTAGTAGCTTAGGTTAGTTTTACACCTACTACGACCTCTTAAATTAATTAAAAAAAGGAAATAAAAGCAAATCGGATTTTTTTAAAGTAACGGAAACTATCTTACCTACTTTTAACTATGAACTAAAAGAAATATCAAGTATGTACAAAATTAATTTACAGGACCTAATTAATAAAAAACACTTAAAAAGTTATACGAAACGTTTTACACCTACTACGACCTCTTAGATTAATTAAAAAAAGGAAATAAAAGCAAATCGGATTTTTTTAAAGTAACGGAAACTATCTTACCTACTTTTAACTATGAACTAAAAAAAATATCAAGTATGTACAAAATTAATTTACAGGACCTAATTAATAAAAAACACTTAAAAAGTTATACGAAACAAAAAAAATAATTTTACTGGATCGAAAAATGTAATTCTCTATAGCGCAAATTTCTCTAATCGCATGCGTCCGACAACGACGTCTGCCCTCACGTGTCTGCCCGTTCGGGTAGGCATAGTTAGATTCGTGCGCTCCCCCACCACACGACAGCGCCGCGCCGTTGCCTGCCGCAGATGCCGCCACACTTCGGCGAATGTGCGCGACGACGACCGACGGCAGCGGCGGCGATGCAGAGTATTCGTTAAAAGGAATTTAAACTTCAAAAGCGAACTTTTTTGTAACTTGATACACCCAAAACTTCTAAATTACATGTTCCTAGGTTCAGTGATTAAGATTTCGTATACAAAAAGTTTGGCTTTGTAGTTCCAGTTCCGAATCCGTTCCGTTCGAATTTCGGGAATTCCGTTTGTAGAAAAATTCTGCACATCTTTTGAGACCTACGTACCAAGATTCATGGTCTTATCTTCAATTCAACCCCTATTTCACCCCCAAACTGGTAAAAATTTCAAAATGCTAGAACAAACGATTTTTTGTTTCTTATGACGTGATATTTGACGAACTTGCATACTAACTTTCAACCCTTATTTCACCCCTTAGCTGGTCGAAATTTCAAAAATGCTAGAACAAATGTTTAATGATTTCTTATCAAGTGCTTAAATATAAAGTTTCATGGTTTTATCTTTTAAAATTAAGAAATCCCATACAAACTTTCAACCTCTATTTCAACCCCTTCATCCCTTTTTTTCGAAATAAAAAGTAGCCTATGTTCTGTCTCAGGGTCTAAAGATTGTCTGTACCAAATTTCATCAAAATCGGTTGCGAGGTTTAAGCGGGAAAGCGTAACAGACAGACAGACAGACAGACAGACAGAGTTACTTTCGCATTTATAATATTAGTTGGGATTAAAGCCACAGAAGTAAATTATGTATTGTTTCACCAAAGAAATAATCGCCGTATATATTCGTCGTAATATAAACTAATAATTGTTATGATAACTCATTAAAGGCAATCTATACGTAATAGTGGTAGAGCCATGCATTGCGCTGCGTGAATTGACCTGCTCGACCGATGAAATACCACGACTACTAGAAGATCGACGTAAAGTGGCTAATGCTGCGTTTCGTTCGGTGAGAGAGGTACCCGGAGGCCCACCTCCCTTCTTATTATACTCCCTGAAAGGTTGGCCAACTGTAACACTATATATGCTGAAGGTGTCCATGGGCGGCGCTTGTCACTTACCATCACATGACACGCACGCTCGTTTGCCTACCTATCCCATAAAAAAAATATTTAAAAATTATTCAATCAAGCTTCTTCTTCTATATTAAGATACATAGGCATTTCACAGTTTTTTTTTCTGATACCGTCCATTAAATATGTTATTGATGCATCATGCAAAGTGTCGTGACACTTTTAAATAGAAACGGCTCCAAGTTGCTACCCTGATGCATTCCAATGACTTCTGAAACATTCTTATTTGCATGAGAATTATAGACAAAAGTGCACTCGGTATAAGTACCAATACAGAGTCTAAATATTTCACATTTCATCAAAAGGTAGTATTACCGCTGTCTGCATCTGTGAATTTAAACCTTAATATAAAATAAGGAAAAATCTAACAACTAAAGCACTTGAATAGTATCAAATCCCAAACACACAAATAGATTCGATAGAAAACTTTCCTCTAGTTAGTATAACAAGAACAAACTTATAACAAGTGTCAAAGGGCTACACTAAGTCAAAGGCGTCGTTATCTATTTCATTTTTTTTTTAGTTTTCTTTTACAACCGGAGTCAGTAACTTTATCCTCACTTTGTAAGTTATTTTTCCATTGTTAAAATATTTGTGAACATTTTTCAATGGACATTGATATTTCCTTTCGACGTTACAAAGCTTTGAAATATGAGTACATTTTCATTATACAAATATAAAAATTTCCATTGGTTGAGAATGTTGGATATTATTCTTTTTTTTTTTGTTTTATTCACGTGCGATGGAATTCAGCAATGAAATTCAAATAATGAACAATGTAACCATTTTTAATCAAACTTTATCTGTCGTCGTACAGTAAAGGTAAAAAAAGAAACTTTGAATCTGTTACGTCAAATATCTTTTAATGAAAATAGTTTCTTGTCTTCAAATCCTTACGCGAACTATGTCAGAGAGGCAGAAAAGAAAGAACGTATTTTCAAATTTAATATCGAATTATATATATATATGTTTATATTACAACAAATAATAATATATTGTCTCAGTGGTCCAGTGGTCAAGTACGCGGCTTCTGATCCAGAGGTCCGGGTTCAAAACCTGACACTGGCTCCCACCAATGAGTTCTCGAAATTGTTTTCGGAAGTTAAGTGTGATAAATATCGATGACTGAAAACTTTGTGCCCGGTATGGCAATAGGTTCGCCACCTATTCCATTTGGGACGTAAACATAACGGCGAGACGATGCTTAACAGCCGCTGCCTACATCTTCTGGTAACAAAGGCCATATTTATCATACCTTATGGTAATTTTAACAAATTTTAAAAATAAATAATATTACGAAAAAAACCATTGATGATTGAGTAATGATCGTAATATATTGACTTTCATGTCGTAGAATGTTTTTCTTAAAAATCTCTTTTTAATAAAAACACTCACAAGATGAAAGTTTTATAACATAAAAATAAATTTAACAAGTTTTATGTATAGGGCTTAATGTGTAATAACTTAGTATTTGAATCAAAAAGCTCACTTAGGAAATTTTACACCCATATATCAAAAGTTAATTTACCAAGTGTAACAAATTGAATACTCAAGCGATGGATGGAAGGGGGAAACACTCTTGGATAACACAATTTTGAAGTATTTGTGATTGTTAGGCCGGGAATCTACATGCGTTAGCACGTTCGTGGCAATCAGAAGTGGGATAACTGTCATGTCAAACTTTGCGTTCGCCCCCGGGACGGGTGCCGGGGGCCAAACACGTAGATACCGGGTGTCTGTTTGCCAAGTTGAAACGGCATGTGTCCTCGTATCGTAAATGTCTGTCTTGTGTTTGAAATAATCGTGTCATTTATAATTTTATTAAATGGTATATAATTTCAACTTGAGTTTTACTTTTATAATAATTGTTTTGTTGCTTGACTTTAAACTGTTTTAAGTTTCTTTACAGATGTATTTTTTTAATTATATACTACTAAAGGTAAAAGATGTTTTTTCCGATGATAATTTAAATGCAATGATTACAACCCTATTTGAATATACACACAAATTTTAATCGCAATCGGTGTGGCGGTTAAAGAGTTTAGTCACAAGTATTTTATATGTCTTTTGTACGGGATAGAGGCAAGGGTGTCAGCTGCAGCATGGTTAGCAACTAATTCCGTCCATGGATACCTTTTTTTTTTTTTTTTTTCGCGAGGAAATGCTTTATGCACACCCCCCGCCTGGGGACGGCAGGGGGTAGTGTGGGACTCCCAAAACAGTAAACTGAAATCCGATCCTAGGGTTACCCACTAAAACCTCGCGGCGGCCTTCCTCCGGCGTTGGGGTGGTCCAGGATTCGGATAAACCCCTCTGGTCCACCCCGCCGTCGCCCCCCCTCCGTCACGAGGGGGTGCTCATCCTCGGGGAGCCTCGGCGAGACTCCCCCGGGCGGGGCGGCTCCGACCGCGCGCTGTAAAGAGGCGCGCGGCCGGCGGCGCCCCCGACGACCCTCCCCGGCCGCACCGGGGGGTCATCCTTCCCGGGCCGCGACCCGGGCGCACCCGCGGGGTGTGCACCCTCGCGGCCCGCCGGCGGCGGCGATCACTGAGCTCGCCGCCGCCGCCTTCGAGCGGGATCGGCTCTCTCCCGACCCCGCTCGGCGGCCTCCTTCTGGAGCATGACAGCTTCGCAGAAAGAGACCACAGCCCTCCACTCCTCCTCGCCCGCCAGCATTGCCGCGACCAACGCCGGCGGGGACAAGTCTCGCCCGATCCCGTCGACCAGGACTCGGCGCTCGGCCGCCCAGGCCGGGCAGACCTCCAGCGTGTGCTGGGCCGAGTCCAGGTCGGATGCGCAATGGTGGCATCTCGCCGTCTCTTCACGTTTTATTCGACTCAGATACTCACCGAAGCACCCGTGCCCAGTGAGTATCTGAGTCAACCTGTAGGTGACAGTGCCCCATTTACGGAGCACCCAGGCCTCGAGGTGGGGCAGGACGGCCCCGACGGCGCGTGAACGCGTACCGCCCTGGAGGACCAGCGCGTCGCGCCTGTCCCCCAGGACCCGCCGGAAGGCCTCCCGCCTCCGCACTTCGTGTCCCCGCGCGTCCCCCCCTCCCCGGCCGAGATCGTACGCAGCTGCGTACATCTCGGCCAGGATGATGAAGGGGGGATAACTCGCGAGGACCGTCGCCGCCTCGTACGAGATGGTACGGTAGCCCCGTACGACCCGTATGGCCATGATCCGCTCCAGGCTCCTCAGCAGAGCCTTGGAGCGGGAGGCCCATGGATACCTGCAACACAGATAATGTTACAGTTACGTTTCCGGCTTTTGAAATGCAATAGGGAAGGGTTTGATAGTGGGATGGGGAGAGAAGAGGCAGGGGATATTGAGCCACCGGAAACCTCGTAGGGTGGAGGACGTGTTCTTGCACAAGTCGAGCTGGCTCATACATGCAGCGAACTGCGTGAGTCTACCGCCTTCAAAGTTTGTAAAGGATATATTTTACCAAAGCTGTTTTAGCTGTTAAGCGTATATTAAAATATATTTCGGTGATTTTAAATAGATGCCAAAGCGTGAAAGATAAAACCTTTACTAAACAAATATAGAATAACCAATTGGAATGGCGTCTAAGTCGTGGAAGTCCTCCCATGTTCCACAAAGTGTCCACTTTTAATACCTCTTCCTTTATTTTGTCTAACGAAAGGGTATGCGAAGAATTATTACGAAACATCAGGCACCTATTGAAATCCGTAAGAATAGAAGATCAGACTGTAGTCAAAGTTGACTTGCGGGGTAGATTGAACGAAATGGGCACCATTAAAACGTTGTTATTATTTATAAGTCTACAACTACTAAATGTTTAATAATCTTCCAGTTCCATTCTGATACTTCTCACTCTAGCTGAAAATAATGAAAATGTTTTAGATAATTGTCTAAATTGATTAAAATTAAACTATGTAACAACGTATAGAATGCGTTCGCTAACACCGCCCAGCGTTTAAGATAAAACTTTCAGAAGGCAGTATGATAATAAATCGCCAAGTTTTCCTTCTCGTTGGCAACCCTGTATACATTGATGTTTGGACACTAGATATGTTAAAACATTGTTTTTATTCATATCCTTTTTTTATAAAAATGGGGAAAACGAGCAAGCGGTTTACCCGACGATATGTGACCCATAGATGGTTTCAATTGTATTTAATTTAAAATAAGAATGGGAGTAGAATAAATCAGGCGTCAAACTAACTCTTTCTCTAAACGAAAGGATGCATACGCATACTCTTTACGACGATTTTTTTGAGATAGTAGTCACCAGTCCAGACGGCTCATTTGTACAGCAAAATGAACGACAATGATTTTTACCTAGGAACACTTTCTCTCTACCCATAAGCGAGGTAAGCTGAAATATATCATAAATTAAATAATAAAACAGACACACGCATCCATCCCATCCCGCCAAAACTTAAAGTTATTTAATTGTCAGTCATGTTTTTTATTATAATATAAAAATCACTGTCAACCAGCAACACACAACATTGTGAGCAACGGCAATTAATGTTTCTATGCGTCCAGTAAATTATTTCTATAATCAAGAAGTTAGTGAAGACTAATTCATCAACACATTTTTGTTAGTGATTTTTGTTTATCACTTTATCATAACATTGTCTATCCTATACTGTCTGTCCCCTTATATGTTTAGATCTTTGAAACTACGCAACGGATTATGATGCGGTTTCTTTTAATAGATAGAAAGTATCAACGGGGCGGTTTGTATCTATAATTTATGTACAATTTAGTAAAGAAAAAGTGATAAATACAAAAATTATTTATTTATTACTTTTCATGCGGAACAAAGTTCGCCGGTCAACTAGTCTACCAATAAACTTGTAAGACAGAAATCAGAGGTATAAAACACAAGTCCTCCCTCCTAATCTGAATAGATTGTGATCTAATGGAAACTGACGAATGGACACTTTTTATTTACAAAGTCACAACGCCTTAGAAATTGGAGAAATACGCGGCATATCCAGTTTAACTATATTCGTTGAATTGTCTTGTCCTACCTTATGACTTGGCAACGGCATAAATTAAAGGGGCGAACGTAATGGGGTAATATTCGAGACAAGCTTGTTTTATTACCATACTTCGAGTGCAAGTTTTCTACGTGTCGCATTTCTGATGACATTATGAGCAATATGATAATGAACATGTTCGGAAAATATAACATGTTTAATATTTAGAAATAAGACTTGATAATTCTTGATTGGGATAGCAAGAGCAGTATTTCCACTTCACTGAAAATTATTGCTATAGTTTGCTCTTTGTCTTCAGATAGCTCAGATTTTACTTTCAATTAATTCCATTAATCTCTAAAATACTAATAAAAATCTATCTAATTTTTTGAGGTTTCGCAAGGACATATAAAAATATATTCATAGATGTAGACACATACATACACGTATAAATTTATAATAAATATATTAAGATTAAATGGTAGATAGATAGTAGAGTGTCACTGTATGGTAGGCTATTACTGTCAGATGGACAAATCGAACAAAAAAAGCAAAAACATAAGTTCATAATTATACTCGAGACTGTATTCCGTAGGAGTAATCAGATACTTTCATCTCTCTCTCTTCCATCCCACTCCTCAATTTCAGTTTAGTAGCCTAACTCTGACCGTCTCGGTGTAGCAGGAGTCCATAGGTGGCGCTAGTCGCCTGGCACCCCGTTGACCCGCTCGTTTGACCCCGATACAAAAAAAGATGTAAAGACAAACCGCTGAATTTCCGTGACCAAATTAAAGGTCTCCTTGCAAAAGGTGACGCCAGGGGCCTTGAGAACAACGAACGTGTATGACTGAAGTTATGAAAGTCGTAAAAGCAAAATAGACTTGATCTGAAGTTACATATGTATTTACAGGCGAACATTCGCTACGATGAATACAGCAGATATTGTTTTACCCAAAGTGTTAATTACAATGGAAACAGGTGTTATTCGTTCACAATATTTCAATTAAATTAATGAAATGCAATAACAGCACTCGAAGGGCCAATTAATTTGATGGCAGTCAATTTGTACTTGACAATATGAAGCTCTATTTAGGTAAATAAAGTAAATTAACAGAATTAAGCTTGCGAGCCGAGAGGTTCCCAAAAAAATGCAAATTTACTTAGGGAACTAATTTATTAAATAAAATAATAACTACAATTATAACTTAATGCTAACAACTTTATAGCACGATGCTCAGTTAAAGTGTGTCGTTGCGAAACCGATCGAAGGTTTCAGGTAGCCGTGGTAATGACGCACGATCTACACGTTCCGCTGTCTCAGCACTGCATGTCCATGGTTGGCAACGATTGAGTAAACGCCGGTCAGCACATTCCGTGTGTTATAGATATGTAACACCTCCCCCCTTACTTCAGCGATTATGTTGAAGTTTTCTTCGAAAGAGTCGCTGAGATGTTACTATGCGGAATCTTGATATTTCGAGGGTGACATCTTTCTTCTGATATTTCGGAGTAAATTTCGACAGGTGACACGATGATTTTATCTTCGGTTTTACTGTTCGTGGTTTGATTGCCACTGCTTTGGCATAATCTGTATGCTGATAATAATTGTAGCTGCTCCTAGTATAATTGTTTAAAGTAGGATGGTAGTGCTCGATCGAACGTGTTACTTATAAGTGCTTGAGTCTGCATGGAGATTGTTCATTTATTACATGAAGATTTTCCAAGTTGATGGGGTTTAATGTGACAGGTGGTTGTTTCATAAGACATTCCTTTTGATTTGGTAGTTCCAATGTCTTCAGTAGGGATGAAATTGGAATTAGTACGAATCTTGAAGACTGATGGACCTTCGCAGAGATGCCAATTGTTTAACTTCGGGCATTCAGCCTCTATGTACATAGATTCTTTTCCAGAGATTGCTATAAAAGGTTGTTTAGGTAAGAATTGGGGATGATGGAAAGGTTATAAAGGGTATGTAAGGGTTTTAAGTTTATAAAGGTTTTTTTAAGGCAGCGGAATAGGCAATCGGTATCTTATATACTATAACGATTATATTATCTACATAAAAGTAGCCTAACTGAATCGTATCATAAAATATCTAACTAAATAACTAGTATTTCTATAACTAAGATCGCATTATTACAATATAATGTTCTCATTTTATTTAAAATTTAATTTATATCTAATGTACTTGAAATGGAATAAGGAATTCTCCAAATACTTATAAAACTAAACTAATTTCTAAGTTGCATATCATTTCGTATAATTCATATCATTATCATTGGATAATTATATAATTAAATGATATGTTATATTAGCAACGTCGTTAATGCATACGATATACGATACTGAAGTTAAATTCTTGTAATTTTATCGTGGTTAGTTATAATATCATTTCGTACAGTCAGCGGCAAAAGTAGTATCTTGTAACAAAACGGGGTTCTTTGGACTACGTTTTAATCGCGATTTAGCTACGGGACCACGTCTCTTTTTTGTAAAGATATGTATTGGCAAGTCAGCGAGAACCGTATCCTGCGTATAACGCGGGGCGAGTTTTTGTCGAGATGCCATGGGGTTTTTAATGAAAACTTGCTGGTCCGGGTTATAATCTTTTTCTACTTCACGGTCTTTGTTTCGAGTTTCTGTTAACTTAGTCCTTTCGTGAAGAGAAGTCTCGTTAATTAAATCGTATACGTGAGTCATTCGGTTTCTATGTTCCTGTATATACTGCTGTAATAAATGTTCTGTCAGTTGTATGTCTATCGGGTCACGTGGGTCAAAATGTCCTGTGATTAAGTCGATAGGTCGGCATTTAGTAAAGCTGTGAATGGAACTATTATATGCTAATACCGCGTATGGCATGAGATTAATAACAGGTTCACTTTTCTGTTCGAGTTTCAGGATTCTTAAATGTTCAAGGATAGTCGAGTGAAAACGTTCAACTATTCCGTTATCATTCGGACTATGGGCTAAGACTTTATGATGTTGTATTTTATGTAATCGTGTGAATTCTAAGAATAGTGCGTTAGTGAATTCCGGTCCTTGGTCAGTCACAATTGTCAATGGGATACCATGATGGGTGGAAAAAGTTAGAAGGGCCTGAATAACACTTAGAGCTGTACCGTCTCGGAGATGATATGCTTGGGCGTATTTAGAAAATGCATCTACGAATGTAAGGAATTTTTCGTTCTGAGCTGTGAAAAGATCTAAATGTAATATTTCAAAAGGTTTAGTAGGTGGCGGTACGATGTGTAGTTTTTGTTTAATAGGGTGTCGGTCGTACTTGGCTTGACCGCAGATGGTGCATTCGTTAATATACTTGGTTATAGTTTCTTTTAATTTAGGCCAATAATACTTTGAAGAGAGAGCTAGGAAACATTCAGTGATACCGCGATGGTTGGTTTTTCCTTCGTGGTACTTCTTAATTATCTCCTGCTGTTGAAGGTAATTTTTAACATTTTCAACCTCGGTTTTAGTAAGGACGAGGTTCATGGCCGAACTTTTGAATTTATTCTGTAAGATGGGTACAATTTTGTACATTGCTAACGGAGGACTAATAATAATTCCTGTCTTTACCTTTGGGTTAACGTATTCTTTTATGGCATTTATAAGGTCTTCTTCTAAGTTCGATTCTGATAGTTGAATAGTCGTTTTCGTATGAGTTTCAAAGGGTCTTGTAACTGTCGGTCGTTTTTTAATGTCGCCTACAACAATTAAACTTAACTGCTTGCTATATTTGTTAAGGGGATAATCGGTTATGGGTATATCTAAGATCGGGTTTTCGTCGCTAGTGTGGGCTGTCAAGGTACTTGATCCGTGAGCTGTCAAGGTGTTGAGCATGCAGCTGAAGCTGGTCTTTCGCTTTCAGATGGATTGACTGCCACAGAATTAGCGTCTTCGTGGTTAATTTCGATTCTAGATAAGGCATCAGCATTAGTGTTGAGTTTACCCTGTTTATAGACGGGAGTGAAGTCGAATTCGCTTAGTTTTAGTCTCCATCGTGTAAGACGTGAGTTAGGATCTTTAACATTCATTACCCACTGTAGGGGTTTGTGATCTGTTATAACTTTGAATTTTCTACCAAAGAGGTAGGGGCGAAAGTACTTTGTTCCCCAAACTATAGCAAGAAGCTCTTTTTCGATCGTGCTATAGTTTATCTCACTAGTATTCAAAGTTCTCGACGCGTAAGCTATAGGCCTATCACTACCTATGGGTCCCTGAGATAGAACTGCTCCTATCGCATAATTTGAAGCGTCGGTGGTCAGTATAAAGTCCTTCGTGAAATCGGGATATTGTAAGATCGGGTCATTAGTCAGAAGCGTTTTACATTTTTCGAAACAGTTAATATATTCGGGGTTAGTAGGGGTAATTAGAGTCCTTCTTAAGACACGTCGTCATTGGTTTAGTAATACGGGCGAAATCAGGTATAAATTTTCGATAATACCCTAACAGTCCAAGAAACCGTTTGATTTCGGTGGCGGTTTTGGGTATTGGGAAATTTTTTATAGCCTTGATTTTGTCCGGATTAGGTTTAATGCCGTCTTTGCTGATTATATGTCCAAGGTAGGCCGTTTCTAGTTTGAGAAATTCGGACTTATCCATTTGGATTTTAAAGTTGGAGTCACGGAGTCTTTTGAATACTTTTTCTAAATTTACCATGTGCTCCTGTAAGGATACACTAAATACGATGATATCATCGAGATATACTAGGCATACCACGTTTTGGAGACCTTCAAGGACATTGTCCATAACGCGTTGGAAAGTTGAAGGGGAATTTTTCAATCCCATCGGCATGCGTAAGTATTCAAAATGACCGTTCTCGACGTTAAAAGCTGTTTTCGGAATGTCGTCAGGGTTCATCTCTACCTGGTAGAAGCCACTGGCAAGGTCTAGGGTGGTGAAGTAGTGACAGTTTCCTAACTTGTCAAGTACGTCAGTAATATTGGGAATTGGGTACTTATCATCGATGGTCTTATCGTTCAATTTCCTAAAATCTACTACTAATCTCCATTTGGTTTTTCCCGAGGCGTCGACCTTCTTTGGTACTAACCAAATAGGAGAGTTCCATGCGGATTGTGAAGGGCGGATAATACCCTGTTCTAACATTTTGGTTACCTGGTCTTGAACCTCTTGCCTATGGATAAATGGATACCTATAATTTTTCGTGTATACTGGTACCTCGTCGGTTGTTCGAATATGATGTTTAATTTTGTTGGTGAATGTAAGGGGTTCACCATCAATATAGAAAACGTCGGCATAACGCGAACATAGCGCTTCTAAGTTAGCGCGCTCCTCTGGGTTCAAATGATCCATTCGTAAGCGCGATAACACTTCGTCGCTACGAGTAGTGTCATGTTTAGTACGTTTGCACTGGATATTGAATGACTGTGCACAAATCGGTCGATCTACTGAGAACACTACGTCGTGCCGAGAATGATTAGTCACTTCTACTATCCCACGATTCTGGCTTATGTTAGTCACACAATCTCCTATTATACAGTTAGAGATATTTTGTTCAGGAATAAACGCTTCACCGTTATGAAAATTTATCGGTAATTTAATTAATTTAGAGTTATTTGCAGGTATAATTTCCTCGTAGAGGTTACAGTTTCGTGAGTCGTACATCTGTAACGGGTTGGTCGAATGTCTAGTTACTAAGGTCTTATCTTTTAAATTTATATTCGACTCCCATTTTTCTAATAGATCTAGTCCAATTAGTCCGTCAAAGTAGTCGTGGAATTTATAGATAAAAAATGTTATGTCATCTGTTTCATTAATTTCCTTAAAACATGGAACGGTAATAGAATAATCATTACGCGTGGTCGCGTGAATGTTAGTAACTTCGAACGGGTCATACTGACAAGGTATGTCCGGGTAAAAATAATCTACGATTTCGGGGCTAATGAATGATTGGTTTGCACCCGTATCGATAAGTAATTTAAGTGGTGGATTTGAAATTTGTAAAAATGGTAGTTGTCTTTGAGTATGAACATTAATTTCTATTTTGGCTTGTCTGACTGGCTCGGTTTCCGAAAATCCTCGTTTCTAGAAACGGTGTCAGCCTCGTTATCTTTAACTTCGTCAACGTAACTATCTGAGTAATACGGTTCCTGTTGGTCGGTGTAATAATAATAATCAGGGTATTCATAATTTTCGTAGGGGTTGTAATAGTCGGTCTGGTCATAGTACGAATTGTCAAATTGGTGATCGTCGTACTGTTGCTGGTCGTAAAGCTCGTTAAAATTCATTTCCCTACTCTTGAAATAATTGGATGGTGGAGGGTTACCAGCTCTACTCCAGTCATGAGGTTGACGTGATTGAAAAGGTTTAGGAGTATAGTGGCTAACTCCACTCATTGGCTGATGGCCATTAGAAGTATTACGTGGTCCTAATTTAAAAACGTTACTTTGGGGTCTATAATTCGGCGGTGGTGCAGCAAACATTTGTTGTGTCCGAGTTGGTCCTCTGAACTGAGGGTTCTGAGGCTTCCATGACAGAATGGGTTTCTGATACGGTACTACGGGTAGTCGCGGCGGTCCTGACATAATTAATGGTCGCGACGGCGGCATAGCGAATGGTCGCGGCGGTTGCGAGTTAAACGTTCGCGGTTGCAATCCGGACGGTCCCGGCGGCGAATACACAAAATTAAATTTATTTTTATCACTAACCTGGTGCTGCGGAGCCACCTTCCTTTCAGGAAGATGTGTGTTGCGCTGCTGCATGTACATGGTGTTCATTTCTTCATGAACACACTCTAATGCTTTTTCCATAGTATCAGGCCGCATGCAACGTATACGAGAACCAAGGGGGTCGTTAAGACCTCTTAAAAAGGCTTTAAGAGTAAGCTTTTTATAAAGTGCCCTTTTTGATTCTATTGTCGTATCGACTGTCTCATGCAGACTGATATAATATATGTTATTAAAGTGGAGAAAAGATTTTGACAAGTTTCATAGAATTCTTGAGGGCTTAAAGAGCCCTGGCTCAGTACTGCGAGATCGTTATATAATGATGTTTCATCCCGCTGGTCAGCAAAGTTGTTAATGAGAGCTAGCCTAATGCCACTCCATGTATCTGGGATACCGTTTGAATTAATAAATCGCGCGGCGGGCCCAGTGATTTTATTTAAAATTCCATTGAGTAAAGCTAAATTCGATAACGCGTAGTTCTCGTCACTGGAGGCATACTGCAAAACGAGTTGGTCACACAGGCGAATAAAACGCGTTAACACATTAGCGTTACCATCAAAGTCTGGTAACAAACGCAAGGCCTTAAATATAGAATCCATATGCGCGTCTGCCATCTCGTTTGGTAGTATTAAACTATCGTTACTAATATCTAATAAACTATTATCTAGATCAACGTCGCACAAATTCCTGTGGGCGTCTTGAAAGTTATTCCTATTACTAACTAACCTAAGATTCCGAATTTGCCTTGAATGGAAAATTTTTGGAAATTGTGGAAAACTTATAGGATAAAAAGGAAGCAACTCTAGATAGAAACTAAAGCACTCACATTTGCATCTTAGTTGGTCGTGATCGATTTCTTGATCCCTCCTGGCCGCTTGCTCGTAGATTCCGAATACTCGTCCGGTACTTGATAGCTACCCGGGTGGTTCGCGATTCTCGATTTTGGAGATATATTAACGAAACAACCCGCGAGTATCCTACCGACTGCGCCAATTAAGCTTGCGAGCCGAGAGGTTCCCAAAAAAATGCAAATTTACTTAGGGAACTAATTTATTAAATAAAATAATAACTACAATTATAACTTAATGCTAACAACTTTATAGCACGATGCTCAGTTAAAGTGTGTCGTTGCGAAACCGATCGAAGGTTTCAGGTAGCCGTGGTAATGACGCACGATCTACACGTTCCGCTGTCTCAGCACTGCATGTCCATGGTTGGCAACGATTGAGTAAACGCCGGTCAGCACATTCCGTGTGTTATAGATATGTAACAACAGCTACACATTGCTTTGCCTGCAATATAAACACAGCGCCACCTAGTTTTCGAAAGTCACAGTGGTCTTAAAGTCTACCATCCCACTTCTGATTCTTTGATTGAAGATCAAAATTACATTACACTAGTGGCTTTTCGGTGATACTTTCTGAAATTATGTGTGATGAATACGAATATGATACTAGAAAAAACTTGTGGCGAATTATATTGTATATCAATAAACCATATACTCCGGACGTAAATATACAGTGAGTAGTATTCGGTTCGGATATTAAAAAAACGTAAAATTACCAAGAATATTTTTTCGTTGGATTTTAATCACACACACTTGTAACTTTTTTGAAACTATTTAATGGTAAATATTAGTGACCGATTGTTAGCCACTTGCGTTGAGACACAACTGTCGCTGTCCTATATTAAGGGCGTAAAATTATTAATTTTACCATTTTAAACAATATTATCAAAGACTTTTAATCTTCTATCAAATTCTATAAAACACTTCGCGCTGCTATCAGTCATGTCGAACAATAGGCTCACATTCAAATTTAATTAAAAGCAATTTTCAGGGATGCTCCGTCTATAAACACCTGATAATAAATTCAGTAGGCTGCTTACAGTTCTTCTTTAGTAGGCCAGCATGAGCCGGCAACGTTATCGCGAAAATTTAATAACAGTAAAACAAGTACCATTTTATACACACGAACATCAGAATAGGCCAGTGAATTGTACGCTGTTGGGCTAGCTGGACTGGTTTGACCAGTGAAATACCACGACCACGACGAAAATAAGTAAAGATTATTAATCTTATTAGAAAAGAAAATTTACTATTAAGTCACGTGACTGCAGAAAGGATTGGAATTATTTTTTAGTGAGATTAAGCGAGTTCGAAAATCGTTTAGACATTCAAATAATATCTACGAAAATGTCCACAAGAATCTGTTAATCATCGATAGTAAATCATACCTAAGTTATTGGTGTGAGCGACAATTCAAACTACGGACAACATAACAAAACACATAACATAACTTTACCCCTTTTTCTATACGAAGTTGTAGGCAGTGGCTGTTAAGCATCGTCTCGCCGTAATGATTACGTCCCAAATAGAATAGGTGACGAACCTATTGCCATACCGGTCACAAAGTTTTCAGTTATCAATATTTATCACACGTAACTTTCGAAACGAATTTCGAAAAGTTATTTATGTGAGCCAAGATTCAAATCTGCGACCTCTGGATTCAGAAGCCCTGTGCTAGGCCACTGGACCACCGAGACTCAAAATAACTACGGACAACGGAACTAGAATTCGGAGTGCTGTCAAAATAATGTATCATATTTTTTTTTCTTTTTGATATGCAAATTCGACACTCGTTTTTCACTTAGCGACGGTTTACTTGTATGCAATTTAATAGACGATACCGACATCATGAAATTAAATTACGTAAGCCAAATTGATTTTTATTGCGAGAACCCCAAGCATATTTGCATGCGGAGTGAATATTATGTAAAATAATGTTTCAAATGCTGATGGAGGGTGCCAAAAGGATTTTAAATTAGATTTTCATGTCATCTCGTCACTGCTACAGTTCATTTTGAGTGAATTGCATTTTGAGTTATGTTTAATTTAAATTATTTATTTATTTAAAATTTAAGATAAATTTTATGTCTCGGTGGTCCAGAGGTTGAGCACCCCGCTTCTGAATCTAAAAGTCGTGGGCTCTGATCATGGCTCACCCAATGAGTTTTCAAATGTTATTTTCGAACTTGTGCCCGGTGTATCGCAATTAGTTTGCCACCTATTCCATTTGGGACGTAAAGCATAACTCCGAGTCAAGGCTTAACAGCTGTAGCATACACCTTCGAGTAAATATGTACATATAGTACGTATCACAGTATTTGTCCGCGATGGACTCTGAAACTATTTAACTGATTTAAAAGTAAAGTGGCTCATGCCACATTTCGCTCGGTGAGAGAGGCAGACGCAAACCACTTCCCCTCTCCCTATCTCATTATAAAGTTAGGCAACGCCACTGTAACACTATCTGTGCTGCAGGTGTCCATGGGCGATGTTAGTTGCCTGCTACAGAGGTCACAAGCCTGATTTTTTGCTTCCCTATCCCATAAAAGAGATCGCTATTATTATTTTTTACTATACCTCAAGTGTTGTCAAAGGAAACAAAATATGTAACGGAGCATAATATGTTATTAGCCTAGTTGGCTTATTTATTCGACAGTATGTATCCGATAAAGGCTGTACACATAACTCATTAAGTTGTTATTCGTGGATGCTATGGGATCCACAACATAGAGTAGCAGGTGGTACGCTTGCTTTATTAAGCTGTACTGGTCTGCAAGAGAAAGAGAACAGTATATTTAATAGATTTGACTTTGTTCATTTAAAAAGGATTCAAGTAGTTATATTTTTTGATATCCTTAATTCCGTCCAAGTAGGTTTTTCTAACGACTTTATATAAAAACTTCAATATTCACGCCTGTTATGAGATATCAGCAGATATAGCTCCACTCGTATTCACACGCCTCAAAAATTAATAGTTTGGATAAACCTCTTACCATATTATTTTTATAATTTTCTTCGAAGGACCGATGGTAGATGGAGTAAGAAGGTCATGGAGTGGAGACCGCGTCTTGGTAAATGTAGCGTACGACGCCCACCAGCCCGTTGGTCAGACGACCTCAGAAAGGCTGCTGGTAGACTGGATGCGGAAGGCAGAGAAACGGATGTTGTGGCGCAAATTGGGAGAGGCCTATGTCCAGCAGTGAACCGCAATTGGCTGATGATGATGATGATGATGATGAACATTAATATACATAATTTCATGCCAAATCCCTTGGCGGGTTGACAGAGAGAACAGAAGAGAGATATATAATTGTTATAATTATTTGAATTCAATAGTACTTTAGATAATATATAAGTATTAAGAAAATAATTTCAAGTACAATAACCTAAACTGCGAATAATCCTACAAGCTATATACTGGCGGGTTATGGTTATATTTCTAAAGCTAATGTCCATTCGGAGCCGAATAGAGTTGTAGCCTAATCTAGGCTTAATAAGCTAGCGAATAACCTGAATTATCTTCCACTGCTATCGGTAGCAATAATACCGATTAATCTCCCAATTGCACCTGTGATCTATTTGGAATTATTCTACTAACAATAATTTACTTGTTGTAAAAACATAACATAAAACATAACATAACTTCACGCCTTTTGTTACCCGAAAATGTAGGCAGCGGCTGTTAAGCCTCGTCTCGCCGTTATGTTTACGTCCCAAATGGAATAGGTGGCGAACCTGTTGTAGATTTGTGGAAAATAGCCTACGTGCTCAGTCTGTCTGTATTAGAATTCTTAAATATATGAAACCTACTTATTTTAGGAATTTATTATGTGATCCAAAAATCAAAATATCAAAATAAAAATCAAAATATCATATCAATCACGAAAGTAACGTTTTGTATCCTAGTAAAGGTTTGCATCGCAGATGTGACCCCTCCGTCTAGTAGATAGTTCATGAACGATGCTAGGCGCTTACCATCAGGTGGCTCACTTGCAAATTTGTCACCTTTCCCATATTTTTTTAGAAATTTGTAGTTTTTTTTTTATTAGAATCAATTACGTCTGAATACATTTATGAATAAATACAGTAACTAGATGACTTGGCGAACTTTGTTCCGTATCAAAAATAATTTTAACAGCTTTTGCAGTTAAAATGTTAAATCTCAAAAATTATCACTTTTCGTTACTATAGGTATTATAGATAAAAACCACGCTGTTGAGTTGAAAATCCAACGTAAAAAAACAATTACACTAATTTTAAAGATTTAAGCATATAAGGGGACAGATACTAAGTAATGATACAAATATCACAAATCAATAAATAATGACTTCGAATCCTGACTCACTCCAATAAATATTTTTGGGATTCTTTTCTTCTGAATTCTTCCTTGTTTTCTTGTGATAAATATCGCTGACTGACAATGTACACACTAATGTATGGCAACAGATTCGGCTACATATTCCATTTTGGGAAATAAAAATTAAAATAACAAGAGGCGTCTCTGCCTACACCTTTGAACAGAAAAAGGCGTGATAAATATTGGTTACACGCATTTTCATTTTTTTTTATTAAATACGTGATTACTACACCAGTTATTATTAGATAATATGATGATTTCTTTGAACAAGATGCTCCAAGTATTATCTTCTTCAAATGAAACATATTACGTATGAAGCCCAGCATTGGAGAATATTGTAAGGTACCGCTCCTGCTTGAGCTAGAAATCTTATAAAACTCAATTTAGTTAAAATCGGATCTTGGCTTCCCCTTGCAACGGCGGCTTTGCTTGAATCCAACGAATGATTTTCAATTCTAGATAAGATTTGACTTGGGGTATATTTTCAGTATTAATAATATAAATTTGGATTGTGGTAACGTTATATGTTTGTTTTGTAAGATTTTAATAAAATAGAAAAATATTACTAAATTATAGTAGGTACATACTTAGCTTAGTTTCTGTAACTTCCGTAAGTACTGGCTGCTCAGGTAATACCAAAACTTATTTCTCAAATAATTAAAAAAAAAATTGATTAATAAATAATTAATAGCGATATGTGTTTTGTCTCGGTGGTCCAGTGGTCGAGCACCCCGCTTCTGAATCGAGAGGTCGCGGTTTCGAATTCTGGCTCACACCAATGACATTTCGAAATAAATTTCGAAAGTTATGTGTGATAAATATCTATGACTGAAAACGTTGAGCCCGGTATGGCAATAGGTTCGCCACCCATTCAAGGCTTAACAAACGCTGCTACACCTTCCGGTAACAAAGGCGTGAAGTTATGTTATGTATGTATTAATTATTTACACAAGTTCACAAAAATAACTAAAATGTTGTCTCTTTACTCGACAGTATATTATTTATATATTCCTCTAACGCCAATGTAATATGTAAAGATCATATACTCACATATATTTTCATCCGGAAACCTTTGACCGAAAAGACCACAATTTAGTCCAGGGGTCAGGCCTAAATGAAAAGCTCCATCAGCACAAACTACGCCATCAATCTTGGCCACCACTATCTCGGGGGGTAGAGTAGAAAGGTTAATGATTGAAGCGCGGCTTTACAAAATGACGTCATTTCTGGACAAATTAAAATACACAGGATTAATATTGTACACATCTGTCTTCGTCAACAAAATATACGCTCTTGTAGAATTAATATATTAATTTGTGAGAATTATTTAACCTTAATAGTCACGGTAGTCCAGTGTTCAAGAACACGGTTTCTGAATCCAGAGGTCGCGGGTTCGAATCTTGACACATACCAATGACTTTTTGAAATAAATTTCGAAAATTATGTGTAATAAATATCTATGACTAGGAACTTTGTGGCCGATATGGTAATAGGTTGGTCACCTATTCCATTTGAGACGTAAACATAACGGCGAGACGATGCTTAACAGCCGCTGCCTACACCTTTGGGTAGAAAAACGCGTGAAATTATGTTTTTTATAACCTTAATGTTCGTCGTCAATTCTAAAATGACTATGATATTGTATTCCAAAAATAAAGAAATTTTTTTCACACCTATTCTAAATTTTTTGGAATAAACTATTTTTGATTTAATTAATATTGATGTTGGTTTATAATTTAATTACTATGAGTTAAAAAAAAAAACGTTTTGTTGATATTTTGTTTTGCTATTTTGGCCACTAAAACCTACGGTTTGTCAGATTATGGTTCTCATTATGAACCCTTTGTATACTATTCAGTTATACTAAGCATACAAACCAAATACAAGATTATATATATGATCAAAAATCAATGAAATTATTGGAAAGTTTATTTTTATGGATTAGGGTTCGGTTTTTATTTTCTTGAAAAATCACTCGAATAACTAACAATGTCTGTACATAAATTCATATTGTCTACATACAAACACACCTCTATGGCAGTTATAATTTTGAATAAAGATGCCAACTCATGCTTAAAACGAACTTACAACTAATACCCAATGAATGATACCATCCACCCACCCCACCCCACTCTCTCACATCACAGTAGGAGGTACGTCTCGAAATAATATGAATGTGAATACTGCTTAATTCAACAGTGAGTCAGATATTAAATTTTCGTAAGACGTTACACTTGGCAGAGTCAGGTTTCTCTCTCAGTGTCTGCTAATACAATTTCAACTATGAAATGAAACTATTTGCACATCATATTAGTAATGATAATGAGGCTCTAACAATTTGGTTGTTTAGATTGAAAATTGTAATATAAAGTTAACATATCTTTAAATTGTATTTTTAGCGATCGTCTATTGTTTTACTTAATGTTTGATAATTACTACTTATCATAAATTTACGCCTCTTTCTTCTCGAAGGTGTAGGTAGCGGCTGTAAAGCCGCGTCTCGCCGTTATGTTTACGTCCCAAATGGAATAGGTGGCGAACCTACTGCCATACCAGGCACAAAGTTTTCAGTCATCGATATTTATGACATATAACTTCCGAAAACAATTTCGAAAAGTCATTGGTGTGAGCCAGTGTTAGGATTCAAACCCACGACCTTTGGATTCAGAAACAGGGTGCTAGACCACTGGACCGAGACTTATTTGCTAAAAATACTTAGACTTACTGAATAAAAAGGGAAAATATAATTGAGAAATAATATCTTTAAACGACAGCTTGTGTCGAAAAATCGGCTAGTCGGGTTTATAAGGCCTAGCAGTGAGAAAAACAATGTAATGAAATATATTTATTTTATTATTTTACGCAATACATTTAATAAACCTCAAACCGATCGTTATTGAAGATCCACCGTTTAACTTGGACCAGAAGTTTACACAAGCAAAATAACGAAAGTATATTCTTTTTGTATCTTCAAACCCCTCACACTCTAAGGCATTGGCATCAATATGCCACATGAATTTTTTTGTTAACAATTTCGTCAGTCATCAATATTAGACACACATAACTTCGTAAAAGTCATTGGTAAATGTAAATACCCCCATTAGAACAAGGGACCTATTAACTAGAAGTGAGATTTGATTTACCACCGGCCAATAAATTAGACAACCGTTATGCTTTGGCTACATTAGCGGGCTATGGCGAATATTCGTGTTAGCGTTTTTTTTTATGGGATAGGAGGGCAATCCATCAGGCGTGTCACCTGATGGTAAGCAACCAACGCCGCCCATGGACACCAGTAACACGTATAGTGTTACTGTTGCGTTGCCGACCTTTAAGGGATAGGGGATAGGGAAGGACGGGGAAGGGGGATGGGCCTCCGGGTACCTCTCTCACCGAACGAAACGCGGCATGAGCCACTTTACGTCGGTCTTCTGAGAGGTCGTGGTATTTCACCGGTCGAGCCGGCCCATTCATGCAGCGAACTGCTTGACTCTACTCTTCGTGTAAATTTTATGAAACTAGCAGTATTACATGAACTCCTAGTGACCCTGACCATAAAAACATACACGATGCGTGGATTCGAATAAAATATAGTATATTTTAATTCGATTCCACGCGTCGTGGACAACTAATTGTCCTACCACAGTACAAGAAATGAATAAGAAAATAGATTCATTAATGAGATACTACAGAACTCATCTCGATAAACTGAGAAGAACCCAATCCGGCACGATACATCGCGTCAACTGAACACGAATATTCGCCCGCTAATATAGACAAGAACATCGCCTATAGGCGACGATGTTTTTGTCGCGATGTTTTTATCGCGCTAACACGATACGAATATTCGCCCGCTAATGTAGCCGTAGTATTGAAATGAAATGAATGAAATGAAATTTTATTGGCACTTTACAATTACAATTGTTTCTTAACAATGTCATAATTAGTTTTTCCTATAATTATAAACAATTATTTAAATGGAGACTAACTCTCCATATTATAAACAGTATTATAAACACACTAAATATATAAATTGTAAATCACTTTTTAGCCCGACGATTGACAGCGTGTCGTACATTCGCATTAAACATTGCGAAGAATCCCAACAGACGCTTCGGCGAAAATTGAATTTGTCAGCAAAATATTTACTTTCGCTGTCATTACGGAGATAAACACTAACAACGTGTATATAAAGCTTTTTTTTGCAATGCAAAATAAAATAAAATAAATTAAAGAATTGATTTCTGATAGAAAATTGAGTATTTGATATTATGAATAAAACTCGAGAGTGCTGTGTTTGGTTCATTTGAATTTCAAGTGGCACCTGAGGGAAATATCTGAATAGAGAAAAAAAACAGTCTAGATTTTAGTCTAGAGTTCGAGAGTTAGATTATTGAAATGAGGATTAGCTAGTGATGATTGTTTGCATTGTATTTTTGTTTGTTTGTCGTCTTGATAGCTTGGTGAGCAATGAAGTTCCCAAATTCAAATCCATTTGTATTTAATTTTGTGTATTAATTATTGAAACATCTTCCAAGACGGTTGGTGACCGCGGGAGATTATGACCACAACCCTCCAAGGACATCATCATATCACATAAAACAAACCACGAAGGAAAACAATAATATTTACATAGTAACCTATAATGTCAGAACACTTTCATTATATGAAAAAAATATTGGAAATACAGAAAACGCTAGAAGACATAAAATACGATATACCTAATAGGTATTCCAGAAGTCCGAAGAATACGAAAAATTCCTTGGAGGAGGCCTTCACCGGAGAGGGTTCCTGATGGATACTATTTGGAACTACATATTAAATTTTAATTACATTAGAATTAGTTAAAGTGTATTAAGTTAAAATGTATATATACCTTATATGATTGTATCAGGAAATAAATAAAGGCTTAAAATAAAAGTAAAAATTATTGAAAAGTCAACAAATTATAACTAAGGCTGTATGACTAGAAAAGGTCTAACAATAGTTCTACTCTCCCTAAATCTCTCCAGGAATTCGAAAAGAGAAAAGGGAATTTGACAATTTGAATCGAGACAGACAGACAGAAAGACAGACAGTCTTGGTGGCACAGTGGTCGAGTACACGGCTTCTGATCCGGAGGTCCGGGTTCGAATTCTGACATTGGCTCACACCAATGACTTTTCGAAATTGTTTTCGGAAGTTAAGCGTGATAAATATCGATGATTGAAAAACTTTATGCCCGGTATGGCAAAAGGTTCGCCACCTATTCCATTTGGGACGTAAACATAACGGCGAGACGAGGCTTAATAGCCGCTGCCTACACCTTCGCGTAACAAAGGCGTGAAGTTATGTTTATGTTTGTTGAATCGAGACAGATGTATATTTTGAGGAATATCAATTATTTTGTTTGTTTTTTAGTTTTTTTTTATGGGATAGGAGGGCAAACGAGCAGGCGTGTCACCCGATGGTAAGCAACCAACGCCGCCCATGGACACCAGCAACCCATATAGTGTTACTGTTGCGTTGCCGACCTCTTTAAGAGATAGGGATAGGAAAGGATGGGGAAGGGGGGTGGGCCTCCGGGTACCTCTCTCACCGAACGAAACGCGGCATGAGCCACTTTACGTCGGTCTTCTGAGAGGTCGTGGTATTTCACCTGTCGAGCCGGCCCAATTACGCAGCGAACTGCTTGACTCCACCACTGTATAAAACTGTTTTGTTGTTATATTGCACTTTAAGCAACACGGGTAAGCAAATTAGGCATGGTTCATTTATTGAATCAAACGAGTAAACTATATGAGTGTATGCCAAAAGAGAGGTTTAATTGCGTACTTAAAGTTTTTTCCATTACTATGGATAACTTCGCTAAAACTTAAGCAATATAAATATAAAGTAATGTCTTAATACATTTTATTACCTCCAGTAGCATGGAAAATAGATTTCCCCTAGGCATAGATAAATTTTCTATTGGTTTAACCGTACCAACCGGTTGCATAGTAAAATATCTTTTTTTAAATGTAATCATTGTTCAGTAAATCTCACTGTAACTGTTCTCGCCAATTTCCATTCTTTGAATGAAAAAATAAAAGAGAAAAACGCCGAGCGATCCGAAACTTTTTTCTGTAACTCAGCCAGACTATATTAAAAAGATTGATAGCATGCATTTAAAATAATATTCATGTAGAAAAGTATTTGTCACTTTCACGCAGTTATTGTACAAAACTGTATACGTAGTGGTTGTTAGTGTTGGATTTGAACCTGTATCCTTTCAGTAATTCTCGACATGATAAGTCGAACTCATCCTTCAACTTTTAGAACAGCTGCCTGCAGAGTTATTTTTAATTTATATTATGTAACTAGCTGACCCGGCGAACTTTCAAATCGAACATATTAAAATCCGTTGCGTAATTTAAAAGTTATAATCATATAACGGGACAGACAGAAGCAAATGACTTTGTTTTATACTATCTAAAATTGTTCAAATTCTATGCAGTCGATGAATGCTAAAACATTTAGAGAAATACTAATAATATGCCTTATAAAAAGGAGACTTAAATATCATCTTGAAATAGAAATAGCGGACTGTTAAGCCACTAGAAGTAGACATAAAAATTATCACTTTTGAAGATATTAAATCTCATATAATAAAGTTATACTTACTGAATGTATAAATCTATACATATAAATAAAATGAAATGTCCGTGAAATAACATTCTTTACAATTTTCGTCTATCTCTCTCTCTCTATTTGTTTCGGGTATTCTCTGAAATGGCTGCACCGATTTTGATAGGACGTTTAGCCCTTTGGTAGTCCATGTAATAAGAAGTAGCATATAATAGTTTTTTTAGAAATAATCTTTTTTTTATTTCTTCCGAGGCGAAACAAAGTTCGCCGGGTCAGCTTGTAAATAATAATAATACAGTAAAAAGAAAAACATACGATAAGTTCACACGATTTATGTCATTCGCATTTTTCTCACGAGTACTGAATACGCTATATATATTTTTTTCGTTTTTGTTTATGTCCCACAAGGACGCAGTGATGGCCGCTGTCCTTTGTGTTTCATGGCAATAAAAATCTCGTGTGACGCACCATCCGGCTCCTGTCCCTTGGCCCCTTTAGAGCTTGTATCTTTTCCACCCTGCCACTAGTATTTTATTTGATAATAACTCAACGGACTAAAGGGTGGGTTCCACATCTTCTACTGCATCTTTTGTTTCGTTAAATAATCTCTAGCGAGGAAAATTGGATCATCATTTATGTGGATATCTAAATTTGTTATATGTTCGTGTGAGAATGTGTGAGGGTCAGAATTGCAAATTTTTAAATGGGATAGGCAGGAAATGGTGAGGTTAGAGGGAAAAGATGATTGTCAGGATAAGCACTTTTAATGGTGAATAGCTAACAGATAGACACTGGATACTTAGTTTTGCATTTATAATATTAGAAAAAGATATAAAAGCATAATAATATGCGATTACAATCAATCAATAGCCTTTTGAGGTCCACTGCTGGACATAGGTTTCCCCCATAGAGTGCCACAACTGCCGGTCTGTTCTCAAACTGCCGGTCCGTTCATCATGGGGGGTTTTTGCCATAATCGCCACGCTTGGCAGGCGGGTTGGCGATCGCAGTAGGCTGTATTTTGTTGAGAGAGAATGCTGCTGCCCATTCTTCTAGCCTTTCCCTTAGTCGCCTTTTACGACACCTACGGGAAGATACCAGCATACGATTACGATATACGCAAATGCAAATATTGCAAGTTAATCAAACTCTAAAGCATGTATTTAATTTTATAAGATCAAATAGTTGGGCGGCAGTTTACAGCAAGATCACGACGCATCCGCTAACTGAAGTATTTAATTAACTAAACTGGAAGTCTCAGTTTACTGTTGGGTATAAAATGTCGGTAAACTTCAACACTCTGTTAACAACATTTTTATAAATGTATATGTAACACATAAGATGACTTCACGCCTTTTCCTACCCGAAAGTGTAGGCAGTGGTTGTTAAGCCTCGACTCGCCGTTATGTTGGTGGCCGCTATGGCAATAGGTGGCGCACGAATATTTTAGTCATCGATATTTATCACACATAACTTTAGAAAAGTGATTGGTGTGAACCAGGATTCGATACCGCGACTTATTTTTCGGACCAGGGTGCTTGTCCACTGGACCACCGAGACTTCAATAATACATAAAATATATATGTGCCGATCGAATATTGTAATCGATGCGAGAAAAGGGAATTTAAGTTAAAAATACTATCAAAATCAAAACATCGTTATTTATCATTAAAGAAAAGAAAGTAATTCGTGTGCGGCATTCGAACCCGAGATATCTTAATTTAGAAGTGGAGAGTACGGCCAATTGACTACCGAAACTACTTAAAAAAATCTACTCCGTATTTTTTAACTTTACTCACGGTTTTTGTATTGTTAACAAATAATTACTGTGGTTAAAACTATCTGTTGTTCCTGGAACTCGGTCTTTTTCATACAAATATTTTATCTTAAGCTTTATGAAACTTTATGAAATAAGTAAACAATAAAATCACATTACTTATACCATTCCAATTAACGCAAATAACACCAGGTGCAGGCAGAGACAATAAAACCACGGCTAAATTATAATTGTTACGATGGTTTTTTTTTATGTGATAGGAGGGCAAACGAGCAAGCGTGTCACCTGATGGTAACCAACCAACGCCTCCCATGGACACCAGCAACACATATAGTGTTACTGTTGCGTTGCCGACCTTTAAGGGATAGGGGATAGGAAAGTATGGGGAAGGGGTGTGGGCCTCCGGGTACCTCTCTCACCGAACGAAACGCGGTATGAGCCACTTTACGTCGGTCTTCTGAGAGGTCGTGGTATTTCACCGGTAGAACCGGCCCATTCATGCAGCGTACTGCTTGGCTCTACCTTGGTGATGAAACGTATAAAAATAACATACAATTCTCATTATTTCCCGTATATATTTCCTTTAAATCTTAACATAACAGACTCATACTTTGGCCATAAAAAGGAACGTGATCTCATCGGAACATTGGTTTCATTATCAGAAGTTGGAATGGTTAGAATGACGTGTGAAAACAAAACAAAAAACTGTATAATGTATCAAAATAAAACAAAATGGCGGTAATAAAAGTTTACCTATCCCCTACGTGATAACATCGCGTACTTAAAAAAAGACATTTCAATGTAATTCGCATGTATATAAATAAAATAACTCATCCAATTACAATGTATATAACATAATATATCTTCACGCCTTTTTCTAGTCGAAGGTGTAGGCAGTGGATGTTAAGCCACGACTCGTCGTTATGGTTAAAAAGGCACTAAATAAAAAAAATATAATCAATACATAGTATAAAACAGTTTTAACAGTGGTAGAGCCAAGCAGTTCGCTGCATGAATGGGCTGGCTCGACCGGTGAAATACCACGACCTCACAGAAGATCGACGTAAAGTGGCTTATATACCCTATCCCTTAAAGGTCGCGCTTAAAGGTGCGCTGCCGACCTTTAAGGGATAAGGGATAGGAAAGGATGGGGAAGGGGTGTGGGCCTCCGGGTACCTCTCTCACCGAACGAAACGCGGCATGAGCCACTTTACGTCGGTCTTCTGAGAGGTCGTGGTATTTCACCGGTAGAGCCGGCCCATTCATGCAGCGTACTGCTTGGCTCTACCTTTGTGATGAAACGTATAAAAATAACATACAATTCTCATTATTTCCCATATATATTTCGTTTAAATCTTAACATAACAGACTCATATTAAATACTTTGCCCATAAAAAGGAACGTGATCTCATTGGAACATTGGTTTCATTATCAGAAGTTGGAATGGTTAGAATGACGTGTGAAAACAAAACAAAAAACTATATAATGTATCAAAATAAAACAAAATGGCGGTAATAAAAGTTTACCTATCCCCTACGTGATAACATCGCGTACTTAAAAAAAGACATTTCAATGCAATTCGCATGTACATAATATAACTCATCCAATTACAATGTATATAACATAATATATCTTCACGCCTTTTTCTAGCCGAAGGTGTAGGCAGTGGCTGTTAAGCCATGACTCGCCGTTATGGTTAAAAAAGCACTAAATAAAAAAAATATAATCAATACATAGTATAAAACAGTTTTAACAGTGGTAGAGCCAAGCAGTTCGCTGCATGAATGGGCTGGCTCGACCGGTGAAATACCACGACCTCTCAGAAGACCGACGTAAAGTGGCTCATGCCGCGTTTCGTTCGGTGAGAGAGGTACCCGGAGGCCCACCCCCTTCCCCATTCCTTCCTATCCCCTATCCCTTAAAGGTCGGCAACGCAACAGTAACACTATGTGTGTTGCTGGTGTCCATGGGCGGCGTTGGTTGCGTACCATCAGGTGACACGCCTGCTCGTTTGCCCTCCTATCCCATAAAAAAAAACAAATTCGCTTGCCGCTGTATGTCTCCTTATATGCTTAGATCTTTGAAAGTACGTAACAGATTTTTTTTTTTTAATAGATAGTGGGTGGTTTGTATTATAATTCATGTATAATTTTGTGTAAGAAAAGTGATGATTGTTTGAGATATAGCACTTTAATTGTAAACGCTGTAAAAATTACTAATGATGCGGAACAAATTTCGTTGGGATAGCTAGTTACAATTAAAGATAAAAGAGTTTTTAATTCGATTCCAAGTAAGTAAGTTCACAAAAAAGTAAGTGAAAATATTAACATAGATATTATTAGCACATAAATCATATTGTTTTTTGGGCAGTCACTTATACAACAGGCTGAACAGAACCTTGTCACTGCACTCTTTGTCTAAATTTCAGTGTAAACAATCCTTAACTAAATGGCTATTAAAGCTTAATTATACTGAAACTGAGAACTTGCTAGCCGGTTGATAGTGAGGTCGTTTGCTGGGTTCAAGCAAGGCTTCTGCTGTGGACTGGTTGACAGGTTTTCCGTTTATGTCTGAGTTTATGTATTATTAACTAATTTACTTTACCTTTTTAAATTGTCAATTGAATAAAAAAAAATGTTAATGTTCATCACCTATGTTCACTGCAAAATAATGTATCTAATAACTTGGTGGGAGCCTGGCAATCTGTTTGACAGGAAAATATTTCCTAGTGCGGATGCCAGTCTCTCACAAAATTATGCCTATAAATTAATATTTGTACTGATTTTAATGCTTTTTGTGTTGAGAGAAATAAATGATTATTATTATTATTATTATTACCTAATTTAGATCCAGAAAGTTCGCCTGACCGTAAAACTAAATTCATTGCTATAGCTTTTTATAGTATAGCTTCGGTAAGTACCTATTAAGTATACTAAAGAAAAACAAAAGCATGAATTAAGCTTTTTATTTCTTAATGATATACGACGTAAGTTAGTTGGTCGTTGTCCAGAGCTATGCTGAGCTGACGTTGGCTGAAGTCAGGAACTTTCACAGTGACGTCAGCGTCTTATACAACTCGTATCAAAAATTGAGGTATTCACAAGTCATATTTAATTAATAATAAAAGTGTTGGTAATTTCATGACTTTTCCTAGCAGAAAGCGTAAATAGGGGTTGCCATGCCTTGAATTACCGGGGTTTTAAATATGCAATTGGTCGAAAACTTATTGTTATACATAACATCCGAATCCATGATGGGATCTAGAATCCGTACCTGAGACTGCCTGATTCATTCACAAAATAATAATTTACGGGGATAACAAAGAAAAATCTTTCAAATTGGATCATGTGTGGACCCTGCGACTTCTAGATTCAGAAGCGGGGCGCTCGACCACTAGACCACCGAGACCTTTATAGTAGTAACTAGCTGACCCGGCAAACGTTGTCTTGCCAAAAAATCAAATTTAAAAGTAGGGGGCTGAAAATTTAGGGTTAAATTTATGTATTTATGTATCCCGTTTTATAAAAAAAAATATAAAACAGAAATATTAAAAAAACATAACTTCACGCCTTTTGTTACCCGAAGGTGTAGGCAGCGGCTGTTAAGCCTCGTCTCGCCGTTATGTTTACGTCCCAAATGGAATAGGTGGAGAACCTATTGCCATACCGGGCACAAAGTTTGTCAGTCATCGATATTTATCACACATAACTTCCGAAAACAATTTCGAAAAGTCATTGGTGTGAGCCAGTGTCTGGAATCGAACCCCGGACCTCTGGATCAGAGGCCGTGCGCTCGCCCACTGCGCCACCGAGACTTAAAAAAAATATATTGAAATATATTGAAGGAATATTGAACCGTTGTGATTAAGGGGGATGAAAAATAAACGTTTTCCGATTCTCAGACCTACCCAATATGCACACAAAATTTCATGAGAATCGGTAAAGCCGTTTCGGAGGAGTTTAACCACAAACACCGCGACACGAGAATTTTATATATAATATTTTTATTTTATTTTTTTTCGTCCTCTTTAAGTCCCATCAATTCGTGTTCCGTGTAAACATACTTAACAAACTTTAATGTCTTAACTGCCGTACCGACTTTTAGTACTTAGTTATGCTTGAAGCTTAGCTGAATCTAAACTATGGCACATAATTGAAACGTGTTTAGCGACACAGTAAAAGTTTTTAACTACAAATTGTAGTCGAACCTGGGACTTTTAAAATGTTTTTTTTTTCAATATTCACACGTTGACACTTATTTTAGTTCAGCCCCATATTTATTTAGCTGACTAGAGACTCATCATGAACAAATAGATTTGGCAGACATTGATTGTGAGGATGAACGACTATCATGAGAAGGACCAGGCAAAAAACTAAAATGATACCGAGTGTTGATGACATTAAAATGAAAATATAATAATCGTCATTTAGTCACGTTAGTTCAATTAGCTGTCATACGAAACAGGTGTCAAAAATACACTATTAAGATACTGGCAGACGTTGTCAGCCATGTCGTGATGTTGTAAGCACATAGCAATTATCGAAAAGCGGTATTTGGATTCAAACTTGTAATCTCACAATCAGAAGTCGAAGTGCGAAAACGAATAGAAATCGATGGATTTATGAGAGGATAGTGAAGCTAGCACTAATGCTGCTATACCAAAAATAAATACAATGGATGGATCTAAGAGTCAAGGACGGCCATGACATACCTTTCATGACTAAATAGAACGAATTCAAGGAGGGTGATGTCAGGAGCCTTAAAAATCGTCGCTCGACTTAGAAAAGAGTTATGAAAGTCAAAAAAGCCTGTGAAGCGTGTAAGAATCGTACCTCATGGCGCTCTGTACTCTCTGGCTACTCTGCAAGGAATTTGGCCTGAACTTATGTATGTATGTAAATACAACTAAATTAATAACGGTAATCATAACAACTAAATTTTGAGCCAGACCATAATATCACAATAATGGAAGACATAACATTCACGTAATGTCCCGTCCTAGATATTTTATTGAATAATAAAACAAATTTTTGTCAGGCCGTTAACAATTTTTATGGGTTCATTTGCTGTTTTAATTAAGATCATCGCACATTTTTTTCCGTTATGTAGTTTTTGTTGGCTGCCTACTCGAAATATTACTAATGAACGAATATTAAAAAGTCAAAACAGATATATAATACAAAAGCGGATGGATGTAGGAGTCGAGAACGGCAAATACACACATCACATCACCAAATAGAACGTGTTCTGGAGGAAGAAGATGTTAGGAGCCTCAAAAATCTACGCGCGTGCTTTAAAGGAGTTATGAAAGTCAGCGAAGCGAGTGATGCGTGTAAGAATCGTGCCTTATGGCGCTCTGTTCTCTCTGCCTACCCCGCAAGGGATTTGAATTTTTTTTTTATGGCATAGGAGGGCAAACGAGCAGGCGTGTCACCTGATGGTAAGCAACCAACGCCGCCCATGGACAGCAGCAACACATATAGTGTTACTGTTGCGTTGCCGACCTTTAAGGGATAGGGGATAGGAAAGGATGGGGAAGGGGGGTGGGCCTCCGGGTACCTCTCTCACCGAACGAAACGCGGCATGAGCCACTTTACGTCGGTCTTCTGAGAGGTCGTGGTATTTCACCGGTCGAGCCGGCCCATTCATGCAGCGAACTGCTTGGCTCTACCACTGTTAATTTGTGAAGTTATGTATGTATGTGTATGTATTAAAAAGACTTTTCAAATGTTATGTGTGACAAATATCGATGACTCATAAAATTGTGCAAGGTATGTGGCAATAGGTACCACCACATATTATATATGGGACGTCAAATTTAACATATCGAGACGTAACAGCCATTGCATGAACCTACGGGTCGATATGACGTGTAAAGATTCAAATAATATATCATATAGTTAATACGGATACGGATTCAGCCAAGATTTTGGTGGGTCACCTGATGGTAAGGGACTAGCCCGCTCATGGACATCTGCAGTAACGAAAGTGTCATAGATTCGTTGCCGATCTTTAACTAAGTTAAGGAGGAGTCAGAAGTAATCCTACAAATACCTGTCTCACGAAATGAAATCAGCCACTTGAAGTGATGGTATTTAAAGCTAGCCCATACGTCCAGCGAAATACGTAGCTATATATCCTCACAAGTCTAAGTACTGCTAATTTGATTAATAGTAATAATATCTTATAAATTTAATCTATCTTTAAAGACTTATCAATTTTAATAATCGCAGTTTTCTTATTATAATATTATCTAATTTCAAGAACAAATAAATATTGACCGATTACAATATCGATTTTACCGTTCGCGTATCACCTGTTACAAATTGAGTAGCATTATCTAATATTCCACATCGACTGGCCACATTGGCTAAGCAGATACAGCAGAAAAATCCCCTTAAAAATATGGCTGAACATTTGTACCAATCGCAACAACATTATTCAATGTCATACGACAATTTTCAGACGTAATCTTCTGTGTAATAACATGTATGGAAATTGAGGCATAATTAATTCGTTTGGATAATAATCTCGCGGATATATTAGTTGATCTGTATAGATTTTTTTTAGATATAATTCATTGTGTGTTAATACAGCAGTCTGCTTAATTTGGTTAAAGATTTTCTTATTGTTAAATTATTTTATAGTTACATTTACAAATGTGATTTTTCAGGCTAGGTTATATTTTTTAAAGTCAATCTAGAATCAAAGGCTAGTGAATAATCAACATTAGCCATGAGGTTTACTGCTGGACTTAGGCCTCCCCCACGGAGCGTCACTACTGACGGTATTGTGCCACTTACATCCATTGGCTTCCCGCGATTTTTAACACGTTGTCGGTCCACCTAGTGGAGAGACGGTCTACCGCGACCAGTTCGCGGTCGCTGCTCGAAAACCTTTCTACCCCAACTGTATTTGGTTCGTCGAGCGAAGTGGCCTGCCAATCTCCACTTTAGTGAATAATAAAAATAATTAATTAAGTTTAGGGTTATATTATGTGAAAAAAACTATTTACCTGTATAAAAAATACTCTCCAATGATAATCATACAGATCCAGACTCCTAAATGATTAGAATGTTTGTCTCAATTCTGTCATTCAGAACGGTTACGTTAGTTAGTAAATCTAATAAGACAATTTATATTAACTGATTATAAAAAATAATAATAATAATATGAATCAGATCAGCCCAATGAAAAAAAAAAACAATACAAAAGTCGTTTTCAAAGTTTAAAAAATGTAGCAAATTTTAAACAACAATATAATATGTGAAAATATTGTTCAACAGTACATTTAATATTGGATTCGACGAATTTTAGTTCGGGAATTGCTTCTGTAAACTTCTACAAGGTTTATAAGCGTTAAGTTGTGGTGCAGTTATCAGCGGACAAAAGTAAAAAAAGATTTTGAGACTCATCCTTGTATTTTATGTTTTTTTTTGGCTTGAAATCATATTGGGCCTCCGGATACTTCTCTCACGGAACGAATTGTGGCATGAGCAACTTTACGTCTACGTACGCTTGGCTCTACCACATTCATACTAAGCAAAATTCCCTTAAAACGTATGATAGCTTTCGCTTTACTCGCAATGTTCAATAAATCAATCAATCCGTCTCGCTAGCACTATGACCACACCCTGTCTGTGTTTTGAACTTAACACATCTATGGCGCGTCTCGCGGTGTTGATTTTTATTTAACTTGATATGTTGTTCTATTGGAAACGTTATTTTAAACTTTGATATTTTATTAACTTTCAATTGAGCATAAACTAACTTTGCTACAGAGTTAAACTGTTATTTTAGAAACACTGTGTTTTAATAAAATTTTAGTTCTAAAACAATCTATAAAATTTATTTTATCAATGCTAATTAATTCTTTATATAAGTTGTAATGCAGTAGGCAGTAACAACTCAGAGAATGGTTCCATCACATTTATTTTCGTCAGTTTAGTTATAGTCTAATAAGGGTTGTGAGTGGGAATAGTAACTCAAAAACTCTGGATTAACAGTTTGAATCCTGAAGAACTAGAGTTTGAGACCGATTAAACTAGAGACAGACGGCATACTTCTTATTCCTGGGAGGAGATGGCCAATATTATTTATAGTATTTTATACTATAATGTTTATGAATTTTTACATGATACTTATAACACAACGTCACGCCTTTTGTTACCTGAAGGTGTAGGCAGCGGCTGTTAACCCTCGTCTCGCAGTTATATTTACGTCCCAAATGGAATATAGGTGGCGAACCTATTGCCATACCGGACACAAAGTTTTCAGTTATAGATATTTATCACACTTAACTTCCGAAAACAATTTCAAAAAATCATTAGAGTGAGCCAGTGTCAGGATACATAATATAACAATAATAAGACAGATAAATACTAATTACCAGTATGCTCTAATTAAAAGTAAAAACTTGGCGACAAAAAGTCATCATTTATCCCCGTGCCACAATACCTACCTTAAACGTCACCTACAGGGAAGGAAATAAAAGCCTCCGTTCCATTTCATGTAACAATTAGAAGCGGAGAGTACAAAAAAAACTAAGCCTTACGAACCCTCACAATAAATTATCGAGGAGGACAAACTTTTGTCTCTGCCGTTTTTTTTTTCCTTTCTGCGTCTAGGCGAAGGGAACTTAAACAGAACAGCCATTAATTCTCTAGCCGACGTATTAAAAAGGGAGCGGGGTGGGGGGATAAAACGATTTTTTATTACGACAACTGTTCTTTAATGTCAATTTAAAATAATCTTTTGTTACATTGGGATTATTTGTGACCGCTCCAAGATTATTTTTAATTCGGTCACTTTTTTTTTCAGTATCAACCAAGTACATGGAGATGAAATTAAAGAGACCCGTTTAATCGTCTATTTGATTTCCCGCTGTAGCTTTACTTTTCTTTTTGTTTCTTTCTTTTATCAGCCCCATCGATAAATTTGTTTCTTTATAATACAAACTTGGAGGACAATTTATTGTATTTTGAAGGAAACAAATTTATATTCATATAATCTTGTTCAGCATCGTTTTTGTTTCTTTTTAGTAGAGGTTTTAGGAAGTAAATAAGCAAGCGGGTCACCTGATGGTAAGTAGTAGCGGCTATGGCCATTTGCAACACCGATAAAGGTCACCGTTGACCATTCCAATTAAACAAAATGCGATTAAAATCGTTTTTTTGAGAGTACATACGTGATATTTTACTAGTCGAACCGCCCTATTCATGGAGATGTAGATACCTTTGCCTGAATGGGCCGCATGAATGCAAAGATCTGCATGAATGGGCCGGTTCGAATGACATTAAATCTGGTGACATTAAATAACTGAGAATTATGCTTAAATTATTAGTATTATTTCAAATAACGTGATGAATTATTTAAATTACTTAGGTTTCTTCATCTTTTTTACTACAACGGTACGGAAGTATAGGCAACGGTAAATATTTATGGACACGCTGGACTAATGTTGTAGCCTTGAATTTATTTAGCCAACAATATTTATCACACATGATCTAGGAAGTCAGTGGAGCCTGGATTCAAACTGTATTGTACTAGACCTCGGTCTAGTAAGCCACTAGACTAATCTAATATTAAATCTACTTAATATCTTAACTCACCAAACTTCCTATTTCGTAGTTGATGTCAAAATTGTTTTGTCGTATCGTCAGTCACGCGCTCCTATATTATAGGTATTTTCCTGTCTGCTATCTCCATCACAGTTTACACGGATAATGCATTAGTAGCGCAAATATGTTTCGACAGTGTAAAGACATCACGCAGAGACTGTTTACCGACTGACCAAATAATATTTCTTGATATATATTTCTCTTAGAATATAGTAAACTTTTTATAGGATAAGGCCAAGTGCAACATTGATAGTGATAGAGTTACGTTGTACGATATTCGGAGAGTTCGTGGCATTCATTTCACTAGTCGAGCTGGTCCATTCATACAGTTAAATGTGTAATGTGTTCAGATAATATTTGAGGCATCGAAGCCTTATTGGAACTTTTGTTGTTTTGTCTCATAAGATTCTTTATTTTTTTTTTCTTTATGGGATAGGAGAGCAAACGAGCAGGCGTTTCACCTGATGGTAAGTAACCTGCGCCGCCCATGGACATCTGCAACAGATATAGTGTTAAAGTTGCGTTGCCGACCTTTATGGGAGTAGGGCAGGAAAGGATGGGGAAGAGGTAGGGCCTCCGGGTACCTCTCTCACCGAACGAAACGCGGCATGGGCTACTTTACGTCGATCTTCTGAGAGGTCGTCGTTATATTTAGAATAGAAAAAAAATTAAGAAAAATATTTGTCCATCAAGCGGAATCGATATTAAAAATATAAAATAAAAAAAGTTCCATCGAACTCGCTAATATTAAAAGCAAAATGGAGTTTCCACTATCGCTTCGATGGTCACGGACTTTCTGCAGAGTCTCGAACGCGCACTGTCACTCGGACGGACTTTATTAACGGAGTGTATTGAAGCGTGAATTACACTTGAAATAATGAAAAAGGATATAAATTTAGTGCTTTTTTTATATATGTTTCAATATGAAATGAATTTTTATCTGTATAAGATTTATTATGTTGCATTTAATGTAGCAGAAAGGATGGGTTTATCAAATTGGATTGTTTAAAAAATTCGGAAAATGGTTTGTCAGCCTTATCAGGATAGATACTGGGTTTATTAAAAACTAAAGAAATCCTTCAAAATATACTAGAATCTGTCCAACGTTTTCGACTGTAAGCCGTGAAAAAAAAATGTTTAAATACGGAAAGTATAATGACTTTTAGAAAATCATTAATTTGTCCGTTGTGTTTGATGAAAACAGTTGCATTTTTCAAACACATTGCTGCAATCTGTTAAGGGAATAGGGATGGGAATCGAAGTGTAAAGGGAGTCTGGCCTCCTAATACCTCTCTCGCCGAACGAGATGCGGCACAAGCCACTTCTCGCCGTTATTCTGAGAGCTCGTGTTATTTCACCGGTCGAGCCGGCCTATTTATGCAGCTAACTACAAGACTCTATCAGTATCATATAAAATTTCTCTGGTTAACTTATAGGACAAACAAAGGGTCTGTATGGAGTCGGATTCTTAATAAAAAAGACACTGAAAAATAATATATCTAACTTTACTGGCATTTCGGAGCGAGTAGCTTTATTACAAATGAAATTCGGCAGACTAAACCTATCTATTATTCAGGCATACGCACCCACAGAGAGATCAGAAGACACTCAAATACAAAAATTCTACAATGATCTGAAAAAAGCTCACACACTAGCGGACGAAAAAATCATAACATTAGGAGACTTTAATGCGAAAATAGGAGTACCCAAAAAAGAAGAAAATCTCGTCATGGGACAGTATGGCCTAGGCCAAAGAAACGAAAGAGGCGAACGACTGATAGAATATGCATCGGAATATAAATTAGCTATAATAAACACTTATTTCAAAAAAAGACCCTGCAGAAGATGGACTTGGAAGTCACCAGACGAAACTATCAAAAATGAAATTGATTACATCATGACAAACGTCCCAAAGATAATTCGAAATTACGAAGTTCTCAATAATGTAAAATTTGGAACAGACCATAGACTAATTAGAGCAACAATCATACTGAGCCAACCGGTAAAAAGTCGAAAAAGCTTTAAGCCACTACCAAGAATCCCCAAAACTGAAGACGAAACGAATCACTTTAGAGATAGCCTCAAATTGAACCTCGAAGACAAACTAGTAGATGCCAGGGACATAAAATCTTACTATGACGCACTAGAAGTAACTATAACAAAGTGTCTGACCAGTCAAAACAATACTAAGAGAGAAAAACGACACAAAATATTTAGCGAAGAAACAATAACATTAATTAACAAACGCAGTGAACTAACCAGAAGAAAGAACAAAGATTTTAACGCAAAGAATGAATTAAGACAACTTTACAAGGACACAAGTAAAGCGATCAAAAGAGACTACAGTAAGCACAGACAAAGGATTATAACAGAAAATCTAAATAAATTCAGAAGCACAAAGAGAGCATTTAAAGAATTAAATTTAAGAAAAACTTGGATACAAAAATTAGAAGGCCAACATAAAGAAACTAAAACAAGGCAGGAAATAATACAGCATGCAACTACTTTCTACCAAGAACTATACAAAAACAAAGATGGAACCAGCGAGGAATCTAACGAACCACAGTACTGCGATAACACGGAGATAATTGAACCTATAGAAGAGAAAGAAGTATACGCCCAGCTCAAACTACTAAAATCAGGTAAAAGTCCTGGTCCCGATGGAATCACCAACGAAGCATTGAAAATAGGAGCACCACATTTACTCAGACCTCTCACAGAGTTGTTCAATCGCATAGTAGAAGCCGAAATCGTACCAACCCAATGGTGCACGTCAAACATCATACTACTTTATAAAAAGGGAAACCCTGTAGATATCAACAACTATAGACCAATCAGTCTATTGGCAAACATATACAAAATCTTCTCATCTATAATTCTTAAACGCATAACACAAGACATTGAAAATGCTCAGCCATTAGAACAAGCTGGCTTTCGCTCTGGGTTCAGTACACTAGACCATATACAGGCACTGGAACAAGTTATAGAAAAATACGATGAGTTCAATAAGCCACTTTATCTAGGTTTTATCGACTACAGCAAAGCATTCGACAGTATAAGCCACAACTCAATATGGAAAACACTTAATAACCTAAACATAAATTCGAAATATATAAACATTATAAAATACATATACAATAACAGTACAAGTAATGTCATGCTGGAATCTAAAGGTGATACAATAAACATCGAAAGAGGAGTCAGACAGGATGACCCCCTGTCACCTAAATTGTTTATTGCGGTTTTGGAATATATATTTCAAAACTTAGACTGGAAAACTAGAGGCATAAAAATAAACAACAGCTATTTAAGCCATCTCAGATTTGCGGACGACATAGTTGTACTATCTGAAACAGCAAACGAACTACAAGATATGCTCCGCTCTCTGCTTTAGTGAGCTCAAAAGTAGGATTAGAGATGAACCCTACAAAAACCAAAATCATGACAAACAATATAGAATGGTCCATCAACGTAAATGGAAATTATATAGAATATATCAACAGTTACATCTACCTAGGCAAACAAATATCCTTTTTAAAAACGCACAATGAAGATGAAATCGAAAGGCGAACAAACTTAGCATGGAAAAAATTCTGGTCACTTAAAGAAGTTCTAAAGGGAGACTACTCGATAAATCTTAAGAAAACGGTACTAGACACCTGCATATTGCCCTGTCTACTGTATGGCTGCCAAAGTTGGATATACACGACAAAAGCAAGGCAAAAGATCACAACAACACAAAGAGCCATGGAGAGAATTATCCTAAGCTTAAGAAAAATACAAAAAGTCAGAAGCACAATAATTAGACAAAGAACAAAGATAACTGATGCCCTCACGCAAGCCTTAAAACTAAAATGGAAATGGGCAGGACACATGTCAAGATACACAGATAAAAGATGGACCATCAATGTCACGAAATGGAAAGGGCCAATCGGGAGAAGAAAGGTAGGAAGACCGAGAAGACGTTGGGCGGACGATATAACGGATTTAATAGGAAAGGACTGGCAAACTATTGGCAAGGACAGAGACAAGTGGAAAAGACTGGAGGAGGCCTTCACCCGAAGAGGGGTCCATATCCAAGTAAACTAACTATTACTAACATTAGGACAGTAAGCAAATAAAACTAACAACCATACTAACAACACATTTGAAAATGTAAAAATAAGGGTAAGGAATTAAAGGCTTTTTTATTTTATTTTATTAACTTATAGGACGTTGATCTCAATTTGGTTGGGTATTATCTTTAGTAGTCGAGTATTCTGACTGCTACAAGTTTTATAGACGAGCCTATTACTTTGTTGACAGTAGCAATATTATTATTATTTTTTAAATACGATGCAAAATCACACGAGTTTCTTGCCCGGTTCTTCTTATGATAGCCCAGAATCGAACAGCCCGTGGCGTTTGTGTCCATTTGTATGTCTTTAAAAGCAATTAGTTTTAGTCTTTATCTGTTGACTATTTTTAAGTGTCGGTGAAGACCTATAAAAATAAAGCTTCCTTGACTTTGAAAAAAAATCTAATTCGTATATTTAAAATCATAATACGTTTCTAAAATTCTAAAATTGGAAAGAGAGTGTCGGTGTAAAAGTAAGAAAGGGCATGCTCTGATGATTGGGACATGTAGAAAGGATGGATGATGCAAGATTGTATAAGCAGATATACAATACAAAAGCGGATTTATGTAGGAGTCGAGGACGGTCTAGACACACATTCCATGACCAAATAGAACGTGTTCTGGAGGAAGGTGATGTTAGGAGCCTCAAAAATCGACGCGCGTGCATGAAAAGAGTTATGAACGTCAACAAAGCGAGTGAGGTGTGTAAGAATCGTGCCTTATGGTGGTCCGTTCTCTCTGCCTACCCCGCAAGGGATTTGGCATGAAGTTATGTTGTAATACGTTTCTTTTTTGTATACCTTCTTGTATGTAAGAAAAAAAATGAAGCGAGATAAGAGCGTTTCGCAAATGACAGCTGTCTCTTAAAATATAAAGATATGAAACAAAGATTGACAGAGCAAGCATTGGCGGCATGAAAAAAACATTTTTGGTTGATATCCCGAACAGACAGCCAGGACGACGATAAAATATTAGCTCTGACTTCCCATTCAAACATTTTGAGAAGACTTTTTAGGCAAATTTCAACACATTGAATGTCAATTCATTTAACTAATATAATTTTATTTAAAGTAAATACAGAGGTTTGTGTGAGTTGAGGACGGCCAAGACTTCTTCGTTCTTCCATGAACAAATAGAACGAGTTCTGGAGGAAGGTGATGTTAGGAGCTTCAAAAATCGACGCACGTGTATGAAAAGAGTTATGAAAGTAAAAAAAAAAGAGTGAGGCTCTGTTCTCTCTGCCTATTCCGCAAGGAATTTGGCGTTAAATAAGTAAATTAAAACAAAACTGTTCTATATCTTTACGAAAGTAGGTTTATATCTTTATAACGCCATCTAACATTCATTCAGAGACGCCGTAGTGACATCGTAAGACCTTTACTAGAAGGTTTTCCAAGATACAAGTACGTAGGAGCATCCGTTTTATTGCACATTACATACATTGTTGGATACGACCCGCACCTATAAAATAGGGATAATTTATCTCTTGCTCGATTCACATAGGTTGTGGTCAAGTTTACCTTTTCTTGAAGGTTATATCACTGCAAGGCATAATAATATGACTGTCATAATGCGGAAATGTTGTTTTACTAATTTTATTTGTTGTCAGTCACCGAATGTACTACTAATTTAGTTTAGATTTGGAATTTAAAAGCTTGATACAAAAATAACGAACCTCTAAAGCGGGTCTTATATTTTGTGGATTATTTTGTTATTGGATAGGTGGCAGAAGAGCCAGTGGGTCACCTGATGATAAACAACCAGCGCCGTCTATAGACACCTAGAACACAAAGTTTTACAGTTGCGTTTCCCGTCTTTATGAGAATGGGATGGGATACGAGCTGGAGGGGGAAAAACGGTGGGCCTTCGTATACCTCTCTCATCGAACTAAACACGACGTGTACCACTTTAAGTCGACATTCTGGGAGGTAGTGGTGTTTCACCGGTCGACTTGGCCCATTAATGACCAATTAGTTAACAACCAGAGATTCTTACAACCTTATGGTAAGTCGTCAAAATATAATTAAAAGCATAAAGAAGAAGCATAAAGAATGTATTAACAGTGGTGGAGCTATAACAGTGGTAGAGCCAAGCAGTTCGCTAAATGAATGGGCCGGCTCGACCGGTGAAATACCACGACCTCTCAGAAGACCGACGTAAAGTGGCTCATACCGCGTTTCGTTCGGTGAGAGAGGTACCCGGAGGCCCACCCCCCTTCCCCATCCTTTCCTATCCCCTATCCCTTAAAGGTCGGCAACGCAACAGGAACAATATGTGTGTTGCTGGTGTCCATGGGCGGCGTTGGTTGCTTACCATCAGGTGACACGCCTGCTCGTTTGCCCTCCTATCCAATAAAAAAAAATGTTTCTTTATATATAGCTGATAAGTTTACACAGCACTTAATTTATATTCTAAATTGAAGTTGGAAATCGAAGAACAAATTCGAACTGTGACTTCTGGAATTCGAAGTGAGGTATTCAACTTCTTTACCAGCGAGACTCGTCAACTTAATTAAATTTATCTATTAATTATAATAAAATATTGCCTACTTAACAAATTTATCAATAAATTATGTATACGGGTTTATTGGTTTGTTATTTTTAATTGTTAATGATACGAGTGTTTGCATTTCTTTGTTTATTAAAATCTATGTCATACTAAATATCATTGTAAGACGCCTATTAGTCTATTTTTGTTAAAAAATAATTCAGCAGTAAATATCAATTTGATAACGATTTATAAAATACAAATAATAATACTTTTTTTATTATCTTCTTTAACATTAATGTATTATACAAGTGGACTATAGATAACATTGCAAGTAACGAACACGCATACAAAAACAGGGTCATCTAGAGTTTATAAAAGATATAAAACTTATAAGGTTATATATTGAAAATCTACGACTAGAAAGGCAAATATCTAAGAAATATTTATTAAAAAGATTTAGAGTTTTGGCCAAACAATTACTAACTCTGGCGCCCGAATACTGAACTGCCACTCAAATCTGACAGTCAATAAAGTGCTACTTACTGCGCAAATTTCACGTATTCTGTCTAATGTGACAGCTACTTAAACGCTTAAGTAGCGCTTATATATTTGAGTGGCGGTTCAGTATTCGAGCTTGAGTTGGTGATTAATTATATTGTTGGTGGAGCCAAGTAGGCCATGAATAAGTCGGCTCGATATGGGAATACCACGACCTCTCTGAATATCAGCGTAAAGTGGCTCATACCGTGTTTCGTTCGACGATAGAGGCACCCGGAGACCGACCTTCCTTTCCTTTCCGTCCTTCCCGCCTTCCAAACTGTTTCACTGCTTTAAAGGCCGGAAACGCAAATGTAACCCTATCTTTGTTACATATGTCCATAAGCGAGGCTAATTACTTACCATCAGGTGATCCGCTAGTCCCTATTCCATAAAAAGAACAGCGTGGCCACGACATAACTTCAAGCTTTTTTCTACCCGAAGGTGTAGGCAGCGGCTGTTAAGCATCCACTCGCCGTTATCTTTACGTCCCAAATGGAATACATGGCGAACCAATTGGCATACACCAAAGTTTTCAGTCATCGATATTTATTACAAATAACTTTCAAAAAGTACTTCACAGTTATTGGTGTAAGTCAGGAATCGAACCCACTACTTCTGGAATTAGAAGCCTTTTATTGAGAAAATCAGTTTTATACAAAACTAATACCCTTAATCCGGGTAAGGAATTAAAAATTTAATAATTAGTTATCAATACTCAACAAATTCGTTTGAGGTGACCACAGGTATTATCAAATCACAATTCATTGTAGATTTCAATCAAAATTTTCACCGGATACGATTTCTCGATATTTGTTCGATTAGTAATAATTAACCATCTGATAATCGAGTTTTATTTGAATAAATCATGATAACATCTCTACAATCTTGTTGCATTATAGCCGAAAAAATGTTATATGTCTGTATTTATGGAATGGTATTTCTGAATGCAACGAATAAACTCAAAAACTAATGGACCGATTTCAAAAATTCTTTCACCATTGGAAAGCTGCATTCACCCAGACTAACATAGGCTGTATATAATCATTATCATTGCAGCCATTTTGTAGGCTAGTAACACCGCGAGACGGAAAGTTAATCATTACATATTATAAAACAAAGTCACTTACCACTGTCTATCCGCTTATAATGCTTAGATCTTTGAAACTACGTAATGGATTTTGATACGTTTTATTTTAATAGATAAAGGGTGTCAACGGCTATTGTAAACGCTATAAAAATCACTTTTGATGCGAATCAAAGTTCCGCCGGGTCAGCTAATATTTGATATATTTATTTATCCGTTGAGTACCTACAAAGTTTTCGTGATAAACAGTGTTAGTATACAGGATATTTCATTGAGGGTCAGCCATTTAACACAATTTGTTTGGACGAAGCATTCACGCCGCCGGCTAGAGAAGATGAGCCAACTAGTCTCGTATGGCCTAGGAAAGAAACAGAAGCGGTAGATTATTTTAGTCTCATACTACTTTTTCTATCCTAACTACTTATTACTCAAAATTCAGAATTACTTTCGCTACCTCATAATATTTGGGTCTTATATGACTGAGAATAAGACAATACTATCGAGCTACTATTTTTTTCGCACGTCAATTTTGATACAATATGCTTGTAGGATATTACTCCGCATTTCAATGCACTGATTTGTTTTAATGTTGTTCTCTCAGCTTAATAGATTAATATTCAAAACCAAATAGCTAGTTATCTCGGTGGCCTAAAGGTTGATCATTCTACTTCGGAATCATAAGTCTTGGGTGAAAATACATACTAACACCAATTAATTTTGAGAAGTTATAAAAAACATAATAATAATATTTTGGACACAATACACACAGCGCCCTCTAGTTCCAAGCTAAGCAACTTAATACTTGTGTTATGGATACGAGATAACGGATAATAATACATATATACTTTCCTTTTGTAAATACATACTTATAATACATAGAAAAACACCCAGACACCACACAAATATCCATGTTTGTCACAAATATTTGTGCTCGGGTGGGAATCGAAGCCCCGTCCTCATTGCTGTATGGTTATGATATATATATCGATGACTATTATCACTTTGCGCCCGATGCATGGCAATAGATTTCAAAGCAGGTCGGTTTTTTTATGGGACAGGAGGCAAACCAGCCTGATGGTAAGCATCTGATGACAAGCAACCAGTGCTCCCCATAGACACCTACAGTAGACCTAGTTAGACAAAAAAAATAAGCAAATTCATATAGTAAATTCCGCCGAAGCGTCCATCTTGCAACCCCTTATTAAGCTCTTCCAACCCTGAAATTAAATCGGCCGTGTGATTTACATTTTAATATGGCAAGAGACTCACCTGTACTAAAACTGGATTTATGGTATTGACATAACGACATTACCTCGCCCATGCGATCGTAAACTTCAAAATCCTTTAACATTCAACAATAAAATTGGGCTTCATGAATTTACAACGTGTCAAGGGTTATAAAATAATTAGATCTACTAAATTGCTGAGATTTATCTAAACAAATTTATTTCGAAAGTTATGTATGATAAATATCGATGACTAAAAACTTTGTACTCGGTATGGCAATAGGTAAGCTACCTATTCCATTTGCGACGTAAACATAACGGCGAGATGAGGCTTAACAGCCGCTGCTTACACCTTCGGATAGAAAAAGGCGTGAAGTTATATGTTATGTAAAGAAAAATTCTATAAGTATTTTTTTCATTTCGTAGAAGTGTCCTGATAGATGTTTAGTGACTAATACGCTATCGCTCGCCCCAGATAATTTATTAAAAAAAGGATGAAGTATATTTATGTTAAGAAAGTCAACGAAGCGGGTGAGGCGTATAAGAATCGTGCCTTATGGCTCTGTTCTCTCTGGCTACCCCGCAATGAATTTGGTGTAGCGAAGTTACGTATCCGAAGTTATGTGTGTATGTATTAAAAAAACTTATCCGGGCTAAGTTAAATATTAAATTAAAATAAAGCAAATGAAGTCATCGTAGTATTTGTAATTTAAATAAAAAACGAGGATCATTTGAAATGAATGAATGACATGTCTCTCCCGGTCCCCCGAGGTTGCACAGCAGCAGGCGGTGCAATGCGCCCGCCACCCGTCGCGCTCGGGGGACCATCCTCACGAAGTGCTCCTCGAAGCTTCAGCGACTGTCCAGGGTGAGGCCGAGGTACTTAATGTACCGCCCCACCGGTACAGCCGTGTCACCCACCCGGATCCGCGCCCGCAGAAGTTTCTTGCACCTAAGAGGATAAAAGTGACGTTAAGAAAAGTTTAACCTAAAAAAAATATCGTAACAAAATCAAATTATGTAAAACGCATTATTATTCAAGTGTCTGATACAAAAAAAAAACGCTAGTGACAAGTAAACGATACAAATAAATAGGTCTCATGAATAATACTCCGCTCAAAGGCGAGCGAGGTGTTTGCCTTGCTGACGATAGTCGGTACCGTTCTGAAGCACTTTCGGCAGACTTAAATTCTCGTTGAGGTAATGGCGTATAGTTTATTATAGAAGACTCGGTAGGGGATCGCGTAATGTTTGATAATATTTCATAAGAATTGCCAAAGGTTTTTTTTTCTCATTCTTATGTTTGTGTACCTTGAACTATTTTGCAAAATCTTTTATATTCGACAATAATCGATTAATAAAACCCAATAGAAATTTAGATGTAATTTAAACCATAAAATGTTTTTAAATTGTTTCATGATCTGCTAATATGGTAGATTAAATTAGTAATCAATAATTTAAGAAATACATTAACTCGCATTACTCTTTGTAATGAGAAGGTATGATACATATGTTGCGGGAAGAATGATAATGTGAAAGGAAATAATAGAAGAGGAAGAACTTACTAAGAAGGGTGTTAGTGTGGAAGAAGTGAACGGCAAGGAAGTATGGAGAAAAAAAAATGTTGTGCGGACCCCAAGTGATGTGAACAAGATGATAGAAAGACGATGATGATAACTCTTTTGAGCGTGATGGTAAGTATGCTTATACTTTCAACTTTTGTATAGATAGTGATATCAAACATTTTTTTTTATTTCGCGAGGGAATGCATTATGCACACACCCCGCCTGGGAACGGCAGGGGGTAGTGTGGGACACCCAAAACAGTAAACTGCAATCCGATCCTAGGGCTATCCACTAAAACCTCGCGGCGGCCTTCCTCCGGCGTTGGGGTGGTCCAGGATGCGGTTAACCCCTCTGGTCCACCCCGCCGTCGCCCCCTCTGTTACAAGGGGGACTCATCCTCGGGGAGCCTCTCTCCCCAGGGCGGGAAGTGATATCAAACTTGCCTTTTAAAGAAATCAATCATAGAATATAACTACCCATAAAAAATTCTTAGTTTTAGCTCTCATGAAAATCGATAAATAAATTAGTAGTCACTTTTACGAGTATAATAAATCCCAAATTTCATACACCTTTTTGTAAAAAACAATTGGTTTATGACTGGTAAATTATAATAAAATTAATACCATTTCATATCAAAATAAATCTCATTAACTGATTCCAATAACCACATAATGCAATTATAAATTAAAATATTTAAGATAATAAATGATTAAGATAATTATAATAAGTACCGTTTATGTAATTATCCTGAGATATTGAAATACGTAAATGTTAACGTATGTAACTTCACGCCTTTTCTACCCAAAGCTGTAAGCAGCGGCTGTTAAAGCTTCGGCTCGCCGAATTGTTACGTTGCGTCCCGAATAGAAATGGTGGCGAGAACCCATTGCCATATACCTGCCAGAAAGTTCTTGATAAACAATCATAGAAGGTGAAACATTTAGGTTTGTATGTATTTTTGTATGATTTTTAATAAAATAATGCAATATTAAAAAAATAATGGGTGAATTATGGGTTGTTTAACATTTAGATTAGTTTCTCAGAACTACCCGCCTACAAATTTTCATGAGAATCGATCGAGCTGTTTCTGGGGAGTTCAATAACGTACGCCGTGACACGAGAATTTAATTTATTAAAACAATAACAACTAAATAACCCAGCAAACGTAGTTTTGGAAACATAAAAAGATAGATTCTACCCTTTACATTTAGGGTATGGAAAGCAGATGTTGACCGATTCTCATACTTACCCAATGGCTACTAAAATTTCATCAAAATCGGTCATTCTTATTTCTTTCTTTTTATGGGATAGGAGGGTAAACGAGCAAGCGTGTCACCTGATGGTAATTGACAAGCGCCGCTCATAGACACCTGCAACACATATAGTGTCACAGTTGCATTGCCGACCCTTAAGGGAGTAGGATAGGAAAGGATAGGTGTGGTCCTCCGGGTACCTCTCTCACAGAACCAAACGGGGTATGAGCCACTTTGCGTCGATCTTCTGAGAGATCGTGGTATTTCAGCGGTTGGCCTGGCCCATTCATGCAGTAATCTGCTTGGCTCTACCACTGTTAAGTTTTCTATTTCTATGCAGTTTATAAGTGATTGCTATCATGTCTTAAATAATATTTTGACCAAGATTCATAATTAAAAAACATGTTTTTTTCTTAACATAACACCCCAGCAACGCGATCCCCGTAATGGTTGCAGTTGCAGTTAATTTTTTTTATAAAATGCCATATCTTTTAAGTGATATCATACTGCATAAGGTGTGCAATTTTGATTAAAATCAGTTAAGTAGCTAAGCCGTCTATCACCTGACAAAAAACGTGATACGTACTTAATTATTATCATTACATAGTATAAAGTTGCTTTCCGCTGTCTGTCTCCTTATACGCTTATATCTTTAAAACTACGCAACGGATTTTGATGTAGTTTTGAATAGATAGAGGGTTTCAACAGGGTAGTTTTTATTTATAACTCATGTATGATGTAGTAAAGAAAAAGTAATAAATCGAAAATTTACTTATTTATAGTGTCCGACCGAAGGTCTATTTTCGGCCGAAGCCGAAGCCTATTAATCGGCAATCTCCACAACCTTCGGCCGAAGCCGAAGGTTATAAACTCTTAGTAATTTAATAATTTTCTTCAATATTATCCGCAGCTAAAGAAGAATATCAGCGTAAAGTAGCTCATGCCTATGGCATCTCGGTGATAGAGGTATCCGCGTTAAACTAAGTGCAGTCCGGTCCGTCAGTCACTCACTCTTTCGTAACAGTTCGTTTAATTCTGACTGTTCTCGGACCTTCGGTGAGGCCTTCTCGCCGAAGCTGTCGTTCAGAATTCGAAACCAAGACTTTTTTATTTAGTTCCTCAACTTTAAGGTCTCGCTGGTCGAACACCCCGCTTCTGAATCATGATGTCGCGGGTTCGAATCCTAGCTCACACTAATGACTTTGAAAATCTTTTCGGAAGCTATGTGTGATAATATCGATGACTGAAAACTTTGTGCCCGGTATGGCAATAGGTTCGCCACCTATTCCATTTGGGTCGTTAATATAACGGCTTAACAGCGGGTGCCTACACGTTTGGGTAGAAACAGGTGTGAAGTTGTGTTATGTTATTTGTATTCCTAACTCAATTTAGATAAATCTATAATAATATTAATTTTATCACTGCTGTTTAAGGTTTTTCTTGTAGAAAGCCAAAATCTGCCTACATGAATACAGGCGTGCGTTTTTATTTCACGAATTGACATATTCAATACCTAAAACAGGAATTATTGACCAATTATTTGGTCAATAATTGGTTATGTATTTTAATAAATAAATAATAAATAAATTATATAATAATAAATAAATTGGTTATGTATTTTAATAAATAAATAATAATCATCTTAGTCAATTTTTTGCGATATTATTTTCGCAAAAAAATTGACGAAGATCTCAAAAATCGACGAGCGTGTAGCATGACTCCGAATCGGGCCGCACGTGGCGACTGCGTCCGTGCTTTCTTGTGCCATGGAGGCACTTTCCTCAAGCGCTTGTGTTTAAGGATTTCATTTTCAATAGTAAGTAATTTTTTTTGTAACTACTTTGACTATTTTAAGTGCCTGCGAATACTTATGAAAAGAGGTGTAGGTATTTGTCGAAGTCAAAACTTCGACAAATACCTACACCTCTAGCACAAATGACCGTATTAGCCTTATCACAACAATACTGCTGTTAATACGTAAATCGTTTTTAATTGATTAGCAGGAATATACATTTATCTATATATACAATATTATATAGTTTGAATAAAAGTCATAAGAATTCAAGTGACGATGGTATTCGTACTGCTTATTGGTGGATATTAGTTGATACCTAAAGTAAAATACTTTTGCAGTAGCTAATTTTACCAATAGTTACACCGCTGGAGAATCCCCCCTAGAGCGTCCACGATTTAGTATTCAACGAAGTGTGGACGTTCATACTGCCCCTCATATTGTATCACATTCGCTCCTTACCTAAAACTGTCTGGAGCAAACGTAAGCAAAGCCCGCCTTGTTGTTTCTTAGTGAGATGTAGATATCATCTCCGGCAGAGACCATATTTCTTTCATACCCTACAATTATGACCATTTCTTTCTAACGTGGGCAGGAGTTTGTGTGTATGTGTCCAGGAGGATATCTATGGTCGACGTATGGGAAGTCTTAAAGGAAAGGACCTATCGACCATTTGGCTACGTATTGGCTGCAATGACCACCCCCGCATATCTTTATAGGTCCAATAGTGGTAATACCAAAATAGACAGACTCATGAATCACGTACAACCGGCAGCAGATTCTTTACTTCAACAGGTGCCATCTGCGGAGATCGTGATTCTCGGCGACTTTGATGCTCATCATGCCGAATGGCTTGGACCCACAACCAATCATGCGGGTAGATGTCTCCATGATTTTACTCTAGCATATGATCTGACACAACTGGTTACTGGAGTTAATGCTAGATTGTATCATAATTTTGTTGGCTGTCCAAGAAAATAACACACACACATAAACCAAATATTTAATTCGCTCGCTTGGCTCGTATGTTATCCACAGACCATCAAAAACCCAGGAAAAAAGACTACGTGAAAAGACACTGGTGTGAGAATAGTTAGGTAGATAAAAGAAAAAACATAATTAGAATAAAACTTTTAAAATAAATAAAGCAACACTACAATTTCTTCCGTGTTTTGATTGCGGTTAAAATGAAGGTTGCCTGAAATTTCAATGATTCAATCAAATCATTTAATTCGGAATCCTAACGTTTGTTAAAGAATATCTTACAGTGCAGATGTAATGATAAATATATTCTTAGTGACATTAAATTATACTCTATTTTATATAGCTAAAATAAGTTTACATATTTATTTCTCAGATTTTCGCGAATCACATTCATAACATTAAAACATCTTACATGTGTTAGTTATTCGTAACTTTAATAATAACTTGAGTCACACTGTGTATCGAAAGAAAACCCATAGAGATAGATACCTGAATCTCACCATCATCCTTTATAGCTGCCGTGTCAAAATCTTTGTTTCAGAGAGCACGAGGGATATGTGACCAGGAATACATAGCAGAGGAGATTCAGCATGTGAAAAAAGTCTTACATGTCAATCAGCTTGAAGTTCCCAGAAATCATCACAAAAACCGAGTGAAGCGAGCCACAGTTGAGCGCCAACCTGCCACCTTGGCGTACATAAAGGGAATCACTGACAAAATTGGCTATATTATAAAACGTGATTCGATTAAAACATACTTTAAGCCACCCAAGAAAGTTAGCCACTTTCTACCATCTGTCAAGTGCCACATCCCCTTGCAAGACCAAGGAGTATATAAGCTGGACTGTGATTGTGGATTCTCTTATATCGGACAAACAAAGAGGTCGCACACATAGCTGATGTGTAACACAACCGCTAAAATAAGTCTGCTGTTTGTGAGCACTGTAGGGAGGGCCCAAAACACTACATTAGGTTTGACAAAACCACAAATCCTCCCCAAAGAACAACATTATCGACCCAGGGTGATATTGATATTGGCTATTAAAATCAAAAAAGATACAAAAAATTTCAATAGAGAAGATGGCTGGAAACTATCACCTAGCTGGAACCCAGTCATAAGTCTCATCAAACCTAGCCCACAATCAAACAGCTCAAGACAGCGAGATACCATTAGTATAGTTTGCAGGTCAGACCCACATCAGAAACCAAAATAATGTAGAATTTTGAATAGTGTAGTATACAATCAAAATAATTTTATTAATCTGGAAACCAAGTTTCTTTTCTCAAAATATTACAAATAATAGTACTATCAATAGCCCGTCCAAAATGAAATAATAATCAGTTTTGAAGAACATCCGCTGAGTTTTCTTGGTGGGTCTTTCTCAGGACTGGCCGCGTTTTTGACCCAGTGGTAGTTTTTTTTTAACAATTACTTCTTTTAAATTTAAAATTAATCAATATTTAATAATAGTTATACTCTGATTTCAACTAACTTAAAAAAAATAAGATAATTATCCAATAACTAAAAATAGCAACTGTTACCTATTAAATCATACAACAAAGGATCTTTACAAACAAAATTTTTTCTTTAGTAAATATATCTTATAAAAAATATTTAATTTTTTGTTTCATGCTCTAATGTGGGTTACCAATAGTAAAAATCATATTTTTAACATCAACATTTTGTTTTTTTTTCCAAAAAGTGGGTGCTCTCTGTATCAATGAAAATAGCTTTTGAACGACTACCACCTTTTTGTTCATCACTCGTGAAAATGATCTCTGTAAAGAGTTCGAAACGTCGGGTAATAAATAAAAATAAGTAATAAATAAACGCCATATAATCCTAAAAAGTTGTTTTAATGTTATAACTAAAATTATCTTCCAAATTATGAATATCCTTTGAGTCGATCAGAAAGCGCCAAAAATCAAAATGGAAAAAAATCAAAATTGGTGTACACTGGCTATTTTCCCAGTGAATTCACTGTTTGAAAATAGGCTAACAGAATATACATCGAAGGCTTTGGCACGCCACCGGAAGTGTCGGTGACGTCACGCGCGCTGGCGCCACCTATATCCGGCCGCTTGACACGTTCGAAATTCATCGGATTACCTCTCAAACAAACCAGCTGATGATTTATGGATGTTCGAAAACTAATACGTAAGCTTTTGTGGGCCATAATATTTCCAATTTTCTTTTTAGATTTTCCATCACTACACTACTATTAAAAGTCGAGTTGTCGCGCACACGGCTTTTGATCCAGAGGTCGAGGGTTCAAATCCTGATACTGGCTCACACCAATGACTTTACGAATTTTTTTTCGGAAGTTATGTGTAAATATCGATAACTGAAAACTTTTTTCCCGGTATGCCAATAGGTTCACCACATTTTTTTGCAAATGCTTTATGCATACCCCCCGCCTGGGGACGGCAGGGGGTAGTGTGGGACTCCCAAAACAGTAAACTGCAATCCGATCCTAGGGTTACCCACTAAAACCTCGCGGCGGCCTTCCTCCGGCGTAGGGGTGGCCCAGGACGGTGCATCAGCTCTCTGGTCCACCTCGCCGTCGGATGAGCACCCACGTCGCCTGGTCCATGGACCGCACGACGCCACCGTAGCGGCGGCGAACTCCCTCTCCCGGTCCCCCGAGGCTGGGCAGCAGGCGGTGCGACGCGCCTGCCACCCGTCGCGCTCGGGGGACCATCCTCACGAAGTGCTCCTCGAAGCTCCAGCGGCTGTCCAGGGTGAGGCCGAGGTACTTCATGTACCTGCCCACCGGGACAGCTGTGTCACCCACCTGCATCCACGAGGCCGGTGGTTCCCGGCCCCGAGAGAGCCGGTGGAACCACAGCGCCTCACTCTTGTGAGACGCCACCTCCAGGCTCAGCCCGCGGATCCGTCTGACAACGATTGCCACCCCAGGCTCGGCGAACCTGAGCGTACGCTCGAAGTCGGGCCCCGTGGCGACCACCAGAGTGTCGTCTGCGTAGCACACGACACTCACGCCACGGGGCAGACTGGTGCGGAGGACCGGGTCGTATTCGAGGTTCCACAGCAGGGGCCCGAGCACGGGCCACTGCGGAACCTCGCACGAAACCTCCTTCCTCTGCTCCTGCTCCGGCTAGGTAGGGAGGCACCTCGTGGTATACGAGGGCCTCCCTGATGGCCGGCCAGGGGAGGGTTCGGAAGGCGTTGACGATGTCTAGCGACATCGCCAGTGCAAGCGCCAGGACCCGGCCCGGAATTCCGTCCTTGTTTCGATTAGTTTTTTTTTAGAATGTCACACTAGTCTAGAGCTTATAGTTATATGATTACTTTTTTAATTAAATTTAAATCATTTAAACCGGAAGCTATAATAATAATTATTTAAAAATCGGAAATCACTTTTATATTTTGATGGATATCTGTTTGAGTACTCCGAAGTAATCAACTCACAATCTATGAAACCAATCTATTAACTACAATTCTTATAATTTATCTTTTGATGACTTCCTTTGTTTTCTGAGAATAAATAAAGTAAATAGCACATTATTGGAAATGCTTGAGGAAATCACAATCATAACAAAGAGTTTGTATTAGAAATACAAACTCTCAAGTAAGGAATTTTATTTACTATTTGAGTAACTAGCAGACCGCGCGGACTTCGTACCGCTTTATTTTATACATTTACCACTAACAAGATAACTGCCTTGCTCCTATTAATAATGCTAAACATACACACATAACTTCACTCGGAATCCCTGGCAGGGTAGGCAGTGGCACGACTCTTGCACACCTCACTCGCTTCGTTGACTTTCATAACTCTTTTCATGCACGCGCGTCGATTTTTGAGGCTCCTAACATCATCTTCCCCCAAAACACCGCTTTTGCATTGTATATCTGCTTAGTCAATCTTGCATCATCCATTCTTTCTACATGTCCGAACCATCGGAGCATGCCCTTTTTTACTTTTACACCGACACTCTTTTTCAATCCGACTTCCTTCCTAACAACCTTGTCTTCGGCGCGGTCCTCTAGGTTATATGAGTGGATTATCCAATAGGATAATCCAATATAAATATCCAATAGGATAATCCACTTCTAAAGGATTTTTAAAATTCGGACCATTGGTTTCCTAGATTAGCAAGTTCAATGAAATAAACTCTTCCACTATGTAATATATAAATTAACTATATGAAATTCAAGACAAGCTCATTCAGGGATAACCTATTTTTCTGTAGCTAAACACCTATAATACATCAAGTCCCTGAATTTTCAACTCACATATGAGGCTGTGAGGCTCATCTTCATAGTTGGTGGGGCCTATCAACCCGTGTTTATCACATATGTATATTAATCACACATTCGGTCTATAAAAATTCAATCCGAGTAGGAAAAATCTTCTTTCGAAAATGACCTTCGACCTTTGTGATTTTTTTCTTACACGAGAAAATTCTTTGTGCTATCCCCCCGCATGGATAATGCAGGACTAGGACTCCATCTATTCAGGTATACTCACTAAATCCCCGCAGCAAACTTCATCTTCCACTGCAGACGTCCCGAGGTCACGTCTGTACTTCTTTGCTAGGAGTTCCGTCTTAGGGGAGTTTCTGCTGAGACTCCAATAGGAAGTTGATGATATAAGGCCACTCTACCCATATCTCTTGAAGCAGTAGCGTGAAGATACAAAAAAATATCGCATCAGTTAAGCAACAGCATCTAATACCTATAGACAGTTGAACTAATAACACAATAACCGGAATTCTAATAATAACATAATTTAATTACCAATAACATATGAACTAGTTCATTAGACACAGATAGAGATCGTTATAAAAAAAAACTCATACAAAACAAAGAAATCATTGTCACAAAGTGAAACTCTGAACAATGATAATGAAACTCTAATCGTTGTGGTCAATTGCGAGACGGAACCGGACTTTAATGGTGCCGTAGAAAATTATAAAATAATATAAGTAACCCAACTTACACTAAACTGTTATTCATTATCCAATACAGTAGAACATGGTATAGAGCATAGTATATTAACAGTGATTTTTGTTAAACAAAAACGCCATTCACAACTTTATTTACTAAAGTTGAAGTTAGCATTGTTTATTAGTCACAAAATACAAAATAGGCGGGCATAATTTTGTCAGTCATAGATATTTATCATAAATAGCTTCCAAAAAATAATTGGTATCAACCGGATTTTGCACCCGAGACTTTTTATGCAGACATACAATGCTGAACTTCGAAGCAAACGAAATTGTATTATAGATTCAAGGGCAGAATTTATATTATGCGCGTCAATTACGGTAGGAAAGGTTCGACTATCACCCCTAAATTGTACGGTATTCTAATCAAAAGAAAATAATTATACATTATCTATAAATATACACATATATAATTTATGTATCTATATATCCGATACGTATATTTATAATCTTATCCGCGATAATTTTATTATTCCGACAAATACTTACATGTAAGATAGTCGGCAGAACGGGGTCTTTACAAATGTTAACAAAATGAAACTTACAAAAAGTGTATTCGTTTTGCTAAGCGTGATATTATCCACGGCAGTATGTGAAAATTGTGTGACCTACGACTTCGGAACAGAATTCAACAGCACTTTTAATCATGGCCGGGATATTTGCGAAGGTATGGCATCTTGGACACTCGGAAGGTATAGTGATTCAGGAGTTGCAGCACCACATGCAGACAGTGATTCGTTCATAAGCCCAGGACAGGGTTTGAGCTGCGTGTCTTCGTATACATTCGAGATGAGGTCTACTGGTATATTGGAAGTGAATATTTACATGGAGGCGCTGTCGCCCCAGGATCAAATTGTGGTTTTGGCCAAGGAAATCACCTCTTCTTCGTACAACAATGCTGTCACCGGTACATCTATGCTGACACCGCTGAGTACAAGCTACAAGGATGGGTGGCATGTGATGAGAATAGAATTGTTCGGGACTGGCAACTTTGATGGATATGTAAGTCTCTTAACTATAGAGATCTATAAGCTTACAACTTCAAAAAATAAGTGAATAAGTTCTCAACTAGACAGTGTATCACCTACGGATTCATTATCACTTACCATGAGGTGAAGTGAAGTCAAGAGCAGTCTTGGAAAATGTAAAAAGATACAATATTTGTAGTGTTACAATTGGGGTGCAGCCTTTTTAAGGGATAAAAAAGGAGTTGAAATTGAGATAGAGAGGGAAGAAGTAGTGGAAAATCATGGGATAGGGCGCTTGAAAAAAATCTCTCGGTGTTAAATAGTCCATTTATTGAAGAGGGTTTTATAGGATCACTCTACGACAAATGGGAAAAGTCAGCTGGTCATAATATATATTACCAGTTTATGACAGCTATAACATACGCTTAGAATTCGGGTCTACAGAAGAATTTAGCCTATAGCTACAGTAAAAGATTGATAGATCTGTTAAAAGTGCGTAAAAATTGTTGAGTGGTTTCCTAGATCCCCTATTCTCCATATATACACACACATACATAACTTTACGCCAAATCCCTTGCGGGATAGGCAGAGAGAATAAGGCATGATTCTTATACATCTCTCTCTCTCCATAACATAACTCTTTTCATGCACGCGCATCGATTTTTGAGGCTCCTAACATCACTTTCCCCCAGAACACGTTCTGTTTGGTCATGGAATGTGTGTTTTAGCCGTCCTCAACTCCTACATCCATCCGCGTTTGCATTGTATATCTGCTTAGTCAATCTTGCATCGTCCATTCTTTCTACATGTCTGAACCATCGGAGCATGCCCTTTCTTACTTTTACACCGTCACTCTCTTTCAGTCCGACTTCCGTCCTTATAACTTTGTTTTCGATGCGGTCAGCGAGAGTCACTCCGCAGATTTTGCGCAGTGCCCTCATTTCGACCGCAGTTATCCTGCTTTCGTGCACACTCAGCCATGCCCAGCTCTCATTTGGATCAGTATTGCATTGTGGATTCTTATCTGGGCTTTTTTGCTTATGTTTTTTGCGCCCAGGAATCCAACGCTCCATTTACGCTATTTCCTAACACCACTCTTCTTTCTACATCTGCGGTGTACCTTCCATCCGAACGATGGTGAAAGCGCGGAAAGCGCATCCAAGATGTACAATTTCATTCACCTGTTCTAGCACTATATCGTCAACCATTATCCTTGCATCCGTTCTAGATTCCTCCCTTTCAAACATTTCGTTTTCATCACATTCAATGGTAAGCCTTTCATCAGACAGTCAACTTGTATCTTCAGTAATGTTGTATAGCATATTTCATCTCGATTACAACAAGAGCTAGTTTTGGGCTAAGAAGTATTATTAAGGCTAGTTTATGTCCAAAAATCACCATAAGATTTTTTTTTAAATCTTTCTAATTATTTCTTATATTGCTTGCAGCCATCAGCAAATTTAACGTAAATATGCATAATCTTAAACGTCATATAGTTTATGAAGCAGCATTTAGCACTACGGAATAAAGTTCATCCATTGTTCGTCTTTCTACGAATATAGATAAAAATAATGATCCAGGTGGATTTGCTTTTCTCTTTTCTATTTAATTGCAAACATTTCTTCAGTATCTTTTAAATAGCTGTAATAATTCTATGTTTCTAATAATTCTTTCTTTGTTAATTTCCGCGTATTTATATGATTAAAACTGGGTTTTTCTTATTAGGAAATTTCTTGTCACATCTCCCGGCCTAAGAATACTTTTTATAGGCAAGTTCTCAATAATAGCTATATTAGAAACTTCACGCCTTTAAGATATAAGCTATGGCAACTGTGCTTAGATGCACATGAATGATCATTACACATCATTAAATACATAAGCCAAAGTCGGTTGCCGCTGTCTGTCCCCATATATGCTTATATCTTTGAAATTACAAAACGGATTTTGATTTGGCTCTTTTGAATAGATAGAGGGCGTCAACGTGGTGGCTTTTATCTATAATTCATGTATAAATGTAGTTAAGATAAAGTGATACATAACTTCACGACTTTGTTACCCGAAGGTGTAGGCAGCGGCTATTAAGCCTCGTCTCGCCGTTATGTTTACGTCCCAAATGGAATAGGTGGCGAACCTATTACCATGCCGGGCACAAAGTTTTCAGTCATCGATATTTACCTTACATAACTTCCGAAAACAATTTTGAAAGGTCACTGGTGTGAGCCAGTGTCAGGATTCAAACCCGCAACTTCCCGATTCAGAAGCGGGGTGCTTGACAACTGGACCACCGAGACATTATAAGATAAAGTGATAAATCCAAAATTTACTTCTTTATTACTTTTTATGCGGAACAAAGTTCGCCAGGTCAGCTAGTTAAGTTTAAATGTAATTGATGGCAGAAACACATTGTCATATATAGTGCTCGTGTAGAATTTTTAATTCTCCCCGTGAAGTACATATATACATACATAACTTCACGCCAAATGCCTAGCGGGGTAGGCAGATAGAACGGAGCGCCACAAGGCAGGATACTTACACACCTAACTCGCTTCATTGACTTTTATAGTAACCCTTTTCAAGCACGCGCGTCGATTTTTGAAGCTTCTGACATCACCTTCCTCCAGAACACGTTCTATTTGGTCACCGAATGTCTGTCTAGGCCGTCCGCGACACCTACATCCATCCGCTTTTGCCTTCCCCCAGTGAAGTCACGCTGGAAAATTGCATGACTTTTCTAAAGCTGGTTTTTATCCATCAATTGGCGAGATAGCCATCCAAAGGCCCATCGCCTGTTCCTTTCTAGCGTGGTGCTAATCACACAGGCAACCTGCTTGTTGGTTATCCCTCTTACCCTTATAATCTAAACAATTAAATAAAAGCATGTGAACTTAAAATAACTGCTTTCATGTGAATATATAAAGGGTACATACACATATTTGTCTGTCTGTCGGTCTGTTTGTTCCGGGTAATCTCTGAAATGGCCGATTACGACATGACTTTTATTGGCCTTTTATTTAGCTGACAAGTTGTAACTTAGGCTAATATTTTTAGATTCTTTTATTTTTTATTTGTTACTTCCAAGACGAAACAAAGTTCGCCGGATCAGCTAATAATAAAACAAAATCTGATTTGGACTCACGCGCTTGACGAAAGTACTTCATATAGCCAAGAAAACACTGACTCGGTTCTTATTATAGACGCAACCACGAGAACAAGTGCATTTACCGATAGATCTTCAACTTTCGTAAGTAATAAGCGATAATTATTAAATACTATGTATTTTGTTTGTTTCAGGTAACATTCCTCGGCATAACATCGCCTGGCTCCACAATAATAGTTGACTCGTTCAGATACATACCACCTTTGTATGAAGACAACTGTTACCTGTACGACGAAACTTTTGTAGCACCGACAGCTCCACCACAGTTGGTATCTGAATGCGTAACGTATGATTTTGAGGAACTATTTGATGATAAATTCAACGCCGACCGGGGTCTTTGTACTGGTTTTACTCAATGGACCCTGGAGGAGTACTCTTCGATCTCCACTGATAGTCCCAGTGAGGACAGTTACAAGCATATATCACCGCAGAGTCATTTAAGCTGTATTTCATCATTTAACTTCAATATAAGGGCCAATGGTATTCTTGAAATAAATGTTTACATGGAATCAAATTCCACCACTGATCAAATTGCCGTTCTGGCTAATCAAGTTTTGGATGACAATAATGATGCCGTGACAGGAAGTGCTGTTCTTACACCACTCCACGGCGATTATGCTGATGGATGGCAAATACTCAGAATACATTTGGTTGGCCAAGGTACTTACAACGGATATGTGAGTTAAAATTTTATTATTATATGCTTATTTAAGTTTGATTTCAAATAATTGTAATTGTGTCTTGGTGATTCAATGGTCGAGTTCCCCACTTCTGATTCAGAAGTCGCGGTTTCGGTTCCGTGCTCACACCAGTAATTTTTCGAAATTATTTTCTAAAGTTAGGTGTTATAAATATCGATGGCTGACAACTTTGTGCCCGGTGTATGACAATAGGATCGCCATCTATTCTTTTTAGGACGGAACTTAACGGCGAGTCGAGGCTTAACTGCCGCTGCCTACACTTTCGGGTAACAAATGCGTGAAGTAACGTTACGTTTACGTCATTTTTAATTCTTATGAATATAATAAAAAAATAGATCCGGTCTCGGCGGTGTGTTAAACGAGTACCTTGTTTCTAAAGCAAGAAGTCGTGAGATCAAATCCATGATATTTCGAAATTTCCGAATCTGTAATAAAATTTAGATATAAAATTTCGGCATTCGAAGCTTAACTGCGGCTACACTTTCGGGTAGAAAAGGCGTGAAGTAGGCAAAAATACAATATACTATAACTTTTTTTTGGTATAATAATATCTTGGACACAAATCACACAGCGCCCTCCAGTTCCAAACTAAGCAACTAAATGCTTGTGCTATGGATACTAGATAACGGATACTACTACATATATACTTTTCTTTTTGTAAATACATACTTATAATACATAGAAAAACACTCATGTATGTATTGATGGAACTTACCACCAGGCAAGCCGCAGACTTATTATTCCTCATGGTCACTGTTAAAAAAAATAGTATTATACCAACAGAGCTATCATTCTAAGTGAATTTAAATTACTGGGTAAAAATAATAGAAAAACGATATAATCATTGCGCTGAATCAGTTCAGACATCCTTGAAAAACGTACTTATCACAGTTTAAACAAAAACTGTAAATAAATAATAGTTCATTAATTTTCCAATCGCTTTTAAAAATCATCAGTTTTATCAATAACACAGCTACTGCTTTTTTTTAACCAAGTTGGGTCACTTGATAATACCAAAGTGCTTTGTTGTGTTCAAGTTTTATCAATTGTACATTTTTTATAGATATGTAAACTCAGTTAGATACACATTAATTACTTTAAATTTAACTTTACGCCTTTTCGACGAGCCTCGTGGTGCATTGATAAATCAACCGACTGCGAAATCGAGGTCAGTTGATCGATCCCTACCCGAGTTCAAATATTTGTGACAAGCATAATTGTTTTATGACGTCTGGGTATTTTCTAAGAATGTGTATTTTACTTATAGAATATATATAACACATTCATAGAAAAATACCTAATATACCAAATTTAGGAAAGAAAATATGTAGTATAATTATTAATATCCGTTATGTATATCTATAGGACAAGCACTTAGTTGCTTAGCTTGGAGCTAGAGAGCGTTGTGTATATTGTGTCCAAAATTTACACTAGATTAAGATTTCAACCCAAAGAAGTAATCAGCGGCGGTAATACCTTGACCCGCTGGGCACAATATTCTCAGTTAACAATATTTATCATCGAAAACTTCCGAACTCTCTGCCTACCCCGCATGGGATTTGGCGTGAAGTTATGTATGTGTGTATTTATGTAAAAAAACTTCCGAAACAATACCCAGAAGTCATTGCTGCGGGTACAGATTTGATCCCACGACGATTTTGATTCAGAATGAGGTGTTTGATCTCAGGATCACCGGGACTGTAATTTTACTATTATTACTTGGAACTACTCACTAGTAGTTCCTACTAACTACGACCGCCTGGTGATAAGTGTGATTCGATCACCAATGAAGTAATTTTATACTGTTGAATATGATCAATCCCCCTTTCTAACAGAGATGTCTATTTTTTGTCTATTTTAATAGTTCAATTTTTTTATTCTCGTCCGCTAATTACTGCATAACAAAACCTTGTGTAATCCTTCCCAACTCTTTGTAGATTAATGGCACTAAGGATCATTTAATAATTCAATAAAATTATTTCAGATATCATTCCTTGGAATGGCATCAGAGGACTCTATAGTGTTGATCGATTCCTTCAGATACATACCACCAGATCTTGATGAGAACGAATGTAACATTTACAATGAACAAGAAACAACAACAGAAATACCATCATCAACAGCCGAACCGAACGGTGAAGAATGCATCACATATAATTTTGAAAGAAATTTCGATAAAATATTCGACATGAACAATCAACTTTGCAACGGTTACACATCATGGAATTTGGGAACTTATTATTCCTTGACGATTGATAGCATATTTCCAGAGAGTAGTACATTTATATCACCAAACTCTAGCTCAAGTTGCATATCTTCATTCGTTTTCGAAATGAAACCTGGAGGTACAGTTGAAGTCAATGTCTTTATGAAATCCCTATCGGATCTAGACTACGTGATAGTTTTGGCTAAGAAAGTGATGCCCGATGGCACTGATACAGTTGCTGGTTTCGAGTTGTATTACGCTAACAACTCAGATTTTGTTGAAGGATGGAACGTTTTGAAAGTTTCAGTACTTGACTTCAGAGCTTTCAACGGTTATGTGAGTATAAATAACTTACTTATTTAAAACATGAGTTTGCTATATAGATGTGTTATTCATGTTCGTCAACGTTTTATATAGTAATAGTCTTGTGTGCCCAAAGATACTCAAAGAAAGGTGTCGGTTTGAATCCGAGCGCACCGGTGACTGTTCGACAATCTTTTCAGAAATTATGAGGCTATTGACGACCTGAATTTTTTGCCTGGTCTCTACCGCCCATTCCATTCGACGAAAGATAACTCATTTAAATTTTCGAAGCTTTACCTGCTGCGTTTTTGTTCTTTCGAAATAAATCTACTATAATACTGCTAGTAACCAGTACCTTTACTAAATTACGTGTTAAATTATATACCAATGATTCAACAATATTAGATATTATATACCTAAAATATATTTTTAACAGAAGCGATTGTGATAATAATAAAAATATTATTTTCCATTAAATCATAATAAATAAATAAACCCATAAAATAATCTTTTTCAAACACTCGTAAATAACACAAATTAGTAGATAAAGATATATTAAGCTATTAGATAATTGTTCCCTATCAAATAGTTTGGTCTGTAATCAAACGTAACTTCTTAGAATTACATTATAATAATTATAAAACTGTACTACTTTAATTTTTACTACTACGATATTGTGTTTTATTTTTATTAATGTTCTAAATAGCCTTATATAAAAATTTATTTATGTCTTATCTCAAGCTGTTTATATATTTCCTGTCATTTAATTGTTTAACTGTTGTGTGTTTTATTAGCAAAATTTTCAAATTAATGACAATTATCAGACTCAGAATTTTGAAAATCATCTTAGCAGTAGCACACTTTCTTAACAATAGGCTTAGCTCTTGCTTATAGCGTATTTTTTGTTAATTTACATTATTCCAAAAGAGTTTTTCTCCCTTGTTTCTTCGGATAGCACGTGGAAGAAGCATTTGCGATTCCACAATGAGAATGATTAAATTTATTGCTACATGGAGGTATATTTCTCAAACGCCTATAATTAACTTATTTAAAAACTTTGAATTTTATTTGATGCCTGACTTGAAAATTTTATATTACGATATTATCCTTTAGTCTTTACTAAATTTTTTTCAAAATATGTAATATTTCAATTGGTAACGTAAGATTTTATTGATCTATTGTGCTAAATTAAAATAAATATTATTTTTCTCATTTCAGATAACTCTAATTGGATCGATGGCAGAAGATTCTATAGTTCTTATAGACTCTTTCCGATACATTCCACCAAACACTGACGAACCATGCAACATTTACTGATATCTTCTGGACGTAACAAACTAATCTTCTTGTAAAAAAAACTCTTCGTCGTTTTCAAAATATTAAAAAAATAGATGTCGCTTTAATTTTAAAACTTTTGTGATATTGAAAAATCTGCTTTCGTGTGTTTTTTTTTTGTATAGTTTAGTTTAAGAGGCAATACTCAAGGGTGTTATTTCGTGGTTTTTTAAATGTTTGCTACACACACCCGTTTCGTTGCCGAGAGTTAAGGCGTTAGATTGATATTAAACAAAAGGTTACAAAAAAATTATATTGAAAATAACTATTTGAACACAACACATTTAATATTGTTACGTTGATTTTTTTAATTACAAGATGACAGGAAAGTCATTTCAAATATGAAACTGTTTCATCACTAAAATGACCTGAATTGAAATATTCCAGTTAATGATTAAATTAATCAAACTTTATTCCCGAAGACTTATTGATTATTTATTTTATATTATATTTCATAATTGGATAATTGTTATTATTTAAAATATTGGAAAATAAAAATACGGCGATCATTGATTATAACAAATTGTTATTATTTATTGTTTTCAATAAATTTCATAAATACATATTATTATTTTTATTCCCTTATTCTCTGTTTAAATAAAAACACCCCGTATTAAAATTAGATAGTAATTTATTTATACAAAAAAAAGTGTTTACAAAACTTATTAAGCGTTATTAAAATTTTGTAATGAAAGACAGAGGCAGTGTTAAATTAAAACTGCAGATACACAGTTCAAAGACTTATGAGTTAAGAAATGTATGTGTGAAAAAAGAAGTAGCAGTAGAAGTAGAAGGTATAGGCAGCGGCTGTTAAGCCCCAAATGGAATAGGTAACAAACCTATTGCCATACCGGGCACAAAGTCTTCAGTCATCGATATTTATCACACATAACTTCCGAAATCAATTCTGAAAAGTCACCAGGTGAGCCAAGATTCGAACCCGCGATTTCTAAATTCAGAAGCGGGGCCATTCTCAACCATCAAGACCTGTAAAAATGAACTGAAGTGTGTTCTAATACTCATTGTGCTTACCCCCAAGATATTTCGTATAAAGTTACTACAAGTTATAATCGAATTGATATTGTCTATTTCTTCTATAGACTCACCCTTTTAATAATTTGCATACAAATTGTGTTATATGTCGACAGAATCTCGAGAAAGTTTTTTTTTGTTAAACGGTTCTTATGTGGCGTGAAAAGATAAAAGTGCCGTTCTGTGGACTAAAGTTCCAACATTCATATCTTTATTTCATGTCATTTGTTTTAGACAATTCATAAATATATTAAGTTATATGTTCTATGAGAATATATTTGTATTATGAACTAGTTATTGTCCTTAACTTCGTTTGTGTCCTGTTTTCTGTTACGAGATATTTCTTTAGAAATATCTGATTTTTTTACGACAAAGGTATTTACTCGTTTTTTCTTTAGTTATTTTCGCTTAAATTAATCAATCTCTACAAAAGGCCTATAAATTGCTCCAATAATTTTGGAGATTAGCAAGAACTCACAGAATTGTGGGTATACTTTTAGCAAGCCACCTTTTTTTAACAAACTGGCCCATAGACTTCTGTATCCCATAGGAGTAGGCAGAGACTTTGGCTTTCCACAAGCTACGATCCTGACACACATCTTTTGCCTCATTCACAGTCATACATCTCGTCATGCATTCACGTCGGTTTCAGGTACAACGCATTTTGCCTTTTTTTGCCTACCCCGCAAGGGATTGGGCGTGAAGTTATGTATGTATGCTCACCTCACTTTCATGTTTCGCCTATTGATTTGAAGAAAAATAATACCTAGCCAATTAATTCCGCTGCACTCATTCTTCGATCATAACAACAACATATCGTTTTCATGCTTGAGTAATAAAATCCTCGCTGAATTATACTCACTGTTTCAAAACGGCTATAATCATTTTTTTTACAAAAAATTTAAATAATTATATCATTATTAACTTTACAAAGTGCTTAGAATCGTCATAAAATTCTAAGCACTTTGTAAAGTCTAAGGTATAAAGATATTTTGAATTTTACCCGTCAAGGGACTTAAAGTGAAGTTATCTATACATTTATTTTAAAATCGCTTGAAAAACATTGATAAATGTGTATGAATTACAAATTATTGCCTTCATAGTTAATAATGATATAATTAGGTAGGCAAAGAGAATAAATATATCGCCATAGAGTATAATTCGAAGAGAGAGTAAGAGTTCAGTATGGCGAAACGTGTATGATAATAGGATAAATGCGGTCGGGTGACTATCGTTGATCACATCAAAAACAAGGTTCTAAGGATGGAAGTTAAATTGAAACAGATTGTTGTATTTGGGTGGTCCAGGATACCATTAACCCTTCTGGACCACCCTGCTGTCGCCTGATGTCAGGAGTCTAAAAAACGACATTGCTTGTATGACAAGAGTTATGAAAGTCAAAGCAGCTAGTGAAGTATATAAGAATAATGCCTTATGGCACTCAGTTCTCTCTGCCTAGCCTGAAAGGGACTTGACATGAAGTGATGTTTGTATTCTTTGTACGTATGTATTTTAATTTAATATCTATAAATATATAATTTGGAGATTATGGAGATTTTATCATATAAATTTTATAATATAAAATCTCCATTTTCAAGGTGACCTGGAAATTCAGTAGCCCACTTCTGACTCTGACTTCTGACTCTGATGTCTTGGATGACACATCAATGTCTTTTCAGAATTCTTTCGGGACTTATAAATAAATAAATAAAATAAAAATAAAATCCGGAATATTGAGATCGAGAGATTGACACTTTTATCAGCAGGTGACGGATTGATTTGTGTTCATATATAATTTAATGCGTATCAAATATACCTATTGAATGTCCAATAACCACTTCTTCTTCCAAAGTCGGTCACGCGTACCTCGATCAATGTATCTACCGTGAAGCATTACATTCCAACGTTTTTATTGCTGTGATCAAATGGGTTCTGATCAGTTTCGTCTGACTCTTTGTAGCTAAAGAGCTTAGACTTTTTTGTACAAAGTAAGGTTGGTATTTTTTATAAGAAAGGGGGAACAAAACCTCAGTTACCTGGAGGGAAGTTTTGGTTTCAAATCTTGGTTCATACTAATGACTTTTCGTAAGTTATGTACAATCGACATCATTCACTGACAAAATTGTGCCGTCATAAAACTTTTAAAAATATATATATATTGATCATTTAGGTATATTATTATTTGTTATATTTGGATAAATCTAACGATACTGTATTTTTCTAGATTTATTGAAAAACAGATCAGCCATACCGTGATGAAGAAAATTTTGCTGTTTATGATATTCAATATTACTCTTTTCGCGAGAATCGTGAAAATCGAAGCCATGTGTACCGATGCATGCCCCATGATTTATGCCCCAGTTTGCGGAACTAATGGCATCACTTACGGGAATGTGGTCTGCATGAAGTGTGTTAATCCCAGTTTAGAAGTCGCTCATAGAGGAAAATGTGAAAATGGTCGAAACCTTCAACTCCATGAAAAGATCCATGATCTTGACGATTCTGATGATGATGAGTAGTTTGGAGCTTGGTACTCAGATTATATATGCTTTTTAAATGATTTTTTTTAAATTGTTTTTTCTAAGTATACGCATAACGTTAATAGTTAATTCCTAAACAGATAGCTACGAATTTCGTTAAGTTCAATTGGCGTTATTTCGATAAATAACTTCGTGCCGTCGTCGATACATGAGTTTCTCGGTATCGTCGCTCGACCCAACCGCTATGTCCCTGCTTTTTAAATCTAAAATATCTTCAAAAATATTCAATAAAATTCCATGCTATAAGAAACAATATTTATTTATATTAAACGCACAATGTATTTAAGGTTCTTAATTGGATAAATATTAATGGTATAATGCTGGAAATTGATTCCAAAATAAGCCATTATTTCTTGTAAAAAGCAAAGGATAAAAAATAATCATTGTTTTTATCCTACACTGAAAAATATATACCATCGCAGACTTTTTTGTAGACCTTCTTAAACTGTATAATACTGTAGTACATTATTTTGATCACTATCTCTTAGAATTCAGCCAACGTTTACAATTAAAGCCCCAACAAAAATACTTATCAGTTTTCTCTACTATAATAAGCATCTATATACATGCAAAGATGCAAACCTTTCTTATGAATTACTCTATCTGTAAAAAACGATGACGAACGACGATCCAAACGTCAAAATACGTAGTTTCAAAAATCTAAGCATTTTTTAATTGTTTTTTATGGAATAAGAGGGCAAACGAACAAGCGGGTCACCTGATGTTAAGCAACTACCGCCGCCCATGGACTCCAGCAACACAAATAGTGTTACGGTTGCATTGCCAGCATTTTAGGTAGTAGCATGATCAAAGAAGGGGAAGGGGTGGACCTCCGGAAACCTTTCTGACCGATCGAAACACGGCATGAGCCACTTTACGTCAATCTGGTCTGACTAGATAATTCAGTCGTCGTATTCAGGCACAATACCGCTGTCTACAAGTTCGGATATCAAAAAGTTGAAGGTACTACAAATAAATTATGTGTAATTTCTATAAGTTGTTTTTTGTAATCGAAAAAAAACAGTAAGCATATTAAATTGAGTACTTCATTTCAATCGGTTTCCAATTTCACACAATCGATTTCATAATTTGACGCGATATTGAACTTCTGTAATAACACGTCATTATATCAAATTAAATGACTAACTAATAACAGCTAATAACATAATCATAATATAATTATATTGTTTGGAGGTCAAACAATTCAGTGCCTATTTTTAAAAGCTGGTGAAAAGTTTCAATATATTTCATCAAAATTGATAACAGTCCATTGAAATGTTACGTGTTACATTACAATGTTAAATGTTACATTTTGCATTTCTTAGAGAACACAATTTTATTTTTGGAATATGCGGGGGCAGTCAATAGAAGCTTAACTTGAAGTTTGTGAGGTTGCCACCCTTGTTATCTGGTCGCCACCTTGAAAACACATTTTTGCAATACCTCGAAAACTATGGGTCTTACAAAAAAATTTTAAGATATAATTTTAAGCAAATTATTTTGCCCTCAATTGATAATCAAAGACGTTAGTATAAGCGTAAAAGTTTTGAAAAAAAAATCTTTTTCAAGTTAAGTTTCTATTGACTGCCCCCACATGTACCAAAAATAAAATTGCGTCTTCTAAGAAATGCAATATTTGGTCAAAGAAAGATCCACTTATGGATTTTATCATGTTTATTTTTTTTTATCTTGTAGTTTCGGATACTTTAGTACGCTATATAAATAAATAAAGGGTATTGGGGGTATTGGAATATTGGGAGGCAGAAAGTATTATTATTACTAATTATGAAGTATTTTTTTTTTATGGGATAGGAGAGCAAACGAGCAGGCGTGTCACCTGATGGTAAGCAACTAACGCCGCCCATGGACACCAGCAGCATATATAGTGTTACTGTTGCGTTGCCGACCTTTAAGGGAAGGGGATAGGAAAGGATGGGGAAGGGGGTGGACCTCCGGGTACCTCTCTCACCGAACGAAACGTGGCATGGGCCACTTTACGTCGGTCTTCTGAGAGGTCGTGGTATTTCACCGGTCGAGCCGGCCCATTTGTGCAGTAAACTGCTTGGCTCTACCACTGTTGAATACCACCAATGTTATATTATATTCAGAAAATGGCGCGGTATGTCACAGGTTTCGAAAACATGGGGCCAAACCACTAGACTATAGATAAGTATGCATTTCATTTTAGATAAGTACACCACAACCTTTTCAAAAAAGATATGCCTCAGATTCAGATGAATGTAGGAACTAAATTGTAACAGCTGACGTGGAAGTTCACCGTTTAGTCTCTAGTCTCGATGGTCCATCTACCGAGGACTTCGCTTCTAAATCCAGAGGTCGCTGGTGCCAATCCTGGCTCACACCTTTTCGAAATCTATATATATAAAATTCTTCTGTCACAGTGTTTGTCCTCGAACTCCTCCAAAACGGCTGGACCGATTTTAATGAAATTTGGTATACATATTTGTTAGGTCTGCAAATAGGTTTTTATCTATTTTTCATCCCCCTAAATTACAAGGGTAGCCCACCCCTCAATACTTTTTTTAATTTTTCCACATATTTCTGTTTCTTATTTTTTTTATAAAACAGGATATAAAAATACATACAACCCTAAATTTTCAACCCCCTACGAACAACCCCTATTTTTTAAATTTTATTTTTTGGAAAGACAACGTTTGCCGGGTCAGCTAGTTTACTTATAAAGTTATGTATGATACAAATAGATGACTGACAACGATTTGCCTGGTATGGCAATAGCTTTGCCACCTATTCCATTTGGGACGTACATGTAGCGGCGAGTTGAGGCTTAACAGCCACTGCCTACACCTTCGGGTAGAAAAATGCGTGGTAAAAGTGGTAAAAAGGTATCTTATGTTATACCTATATCAAACCTATTAAATACTTCAAATCGTTTACATGACTTAGAAATCTTTTGTGCGTATGTAGACACAATCTTAAGCAAATTTAATATAATATAATAATATAGAAAGTAACATCGCTAACAAAGAAAAACACTAAAAATAAAGATGTTAAAGTTGTGGTTATCAATCATGAAACTAAAGCCCGAATACTGAACCGCCACTCAAATATATAAGCGCTACTTAAGCGTTTAAGTAGCTGTCACATTAGACAGAATACGTGAAATTTGAGCAGTAAGTAGCACTTTATTGATTGTCAGATTTGAGTGGCGGTTCAGTATTCGGGCGTAAGTCTCGCTAAACCATCAGCGGTATGTTCACTCCTTTATCAAACTTAAAATGTTAAAAAAAAAAACTAATTCTATTAGACTATGAGAAGCAATCTCTTTGAGCCCACTAGTTAAAGTGGTAAAACCAAGCAACATGAACGGGAAGACTCGACTGGTGAAATAATCAATCATAAAATTGACGTAAAGTGGTTCATGCCGCGTTTCAGTTGGTAACAGAGTTTCTCGGAGACCCACGCTCACGTCATAAAATTTTCTCTCGAATTAATAAAAAGTTATGTGAACCCAAAGTTGGTATTTAGAACCTCTCAAACAGAAGTCAGCGAGATAAACCGTTAGATAATAATTATAGACAAATTATATAAAATAATAATATAAGTCGCTTAGTGTCAAACTAAACAACAAGTAATAGATATAGTTAGGTAACAACTTCACATATCTTTCAAGTAATATCGTTCAATTTTTCCGTTTAGACACAAAGAGTTACATTTTGACAGGCTTTTGTGCTGTGTTTAGACGACATTGCTTACCGCAATGCGGATATATGACACAACTTTTATAGTGAAGACGTCAATTGTATTAAAATTTCATTTCTAAATATATAATTAGTTCAACTGACAAGTTCGTGTCACTTAATAATTAATAATTTGTGCCCTATTTGATAGGGAACATTTACAATTGTTTTTTTTATGTGATAGCCAGGCAAAGCAGGCTTGTCACCCGATAGTGGGCAACTAACGCCGCCTATTGACAGGTGCAACGCAGACAGTGTTACAGTGGGATGGGAAGTGGAGACGTAGAGAGGTGTTGGGCCTCTGAATACGTCCCTCACCGAGCGAAACGCTGCCTATATTCTGAGATTTTTTAGTATTTCACCGGTCAAGCCGGCTCATTGTGATAGAAAAATGCTGAAAAGTGGTCTGCACCATAAGTCCAATATAGTTTCCCAATAATTAAAAGTTTATTTTTCCATTTTTGTTCTACACCTAGCGGATTAGTCCCTGCCAATGTTCAGACAAAAAAGATGGAGTATATAAATAAGCTGATTAGTATCATCCTTGTAACAAATAAGTGTATTGTGAGTTTATTTTTTGTCGTTATTGACGACTATAACAAAAAAAAACATATGTAATATCTCATTTGAGATTGACACTATTTTTTAATTGACTATTGTGTAGGTAACAGAATTCTATGTATTTGCATCTTGTCTATGGCTCCAAGGTCTAAGATACAGATAAAGGTGGGAACTAAATTGTAACAGCTGACGTGGAAATTCACCGTTGATGAACATACCTCCCTCTCCCATCAGATTAGAATTAGAATAGAGCCTGATTGGCGGTGCTGAGTTCCAACTGGTAGTTCGTTCAGTTGCAAAGTTTGTGCATTGATTACATGTAGATAAAGTTGAGTTACTGTTATACTACGTACTATGTTGTGTTTTATCCTTATTAAATTCTAGTCTAATTTAATATATATAATTCTCGTGTCATAGTCTTAGTTACTATACATCTTCGCAACGGTAGTACCGATTCTCATGAAATTTTGTTTGCATATCGGATAGGTCTGAGAATAGGACAACATCTATTTTCGTCCTCCTAGATGTTGTGAGCAGACCAAAACCATTTTTTAATTTTATTTTGGTATTTTTTAATGAAACAGCATACAAAAATACATAAAAATTCTAAACAATTCCACAATATAAAAGTCTTGCAGCTCGCTGACCGGTGAAATACCACGACTGTTTCCTTCGGTGCGAGAGGTATCCGGAGGTCTTATACCCTTCCTTTCCCATCTTACTCTCTTGAAGGACGGCAACGCACCACAGTGTTCATGGGCGGTGAGCAGTCGCTTACTATCAGGTGACCCACTTGCTCGTCAGCGCTCTTATCCCATAAAAAATGACCACTCTATTATTAACCCCTTTATATCTTGATCACAAACTGTATTATTTTTTGTAAGTCAATGTTTGCTGGGTCAGCTAGTGTTCATTAATTTGAACAAAAAGATATTAATTTTTGAATAAATATACCTATATTTTTAGACATAGAATTTAATTTTAAATTTCTAAAAATTGCAATGCAGACAAAATACGAATTTCACAAAAAAGTGCTATCCGGAGTGTCAGATAGGGGCATTTTAAAGTTAAGAGGAGCAAAACGCAATGTTTATTTAATATTAAAACTGACTTAAAATTAGTCCGATTTAATTGAGAAATTTCTAATTATAATTTCAGTTCATATAAATAATTTTTGCAAATCTTTTCGAAAGATACATACGTAACTTCACGCATTTTTCTACCGGAAGGTGTAGGCAGCGGCTGTTAAGCCTCGTCTCGCCGTTATGTTTACGTCCCAAATGGAATAGGTGGCGAACCTATTGCCATATCGGGCACAAGGTTGTCAGTAAAATATCTATACTTCTATACTTATATTATAAAGCGGAAGAGTTTGTTTGTTTGTTTGTTTGAACGCGCTAATCTCAGAAACCACCAGTCCGATTTTTAAAATTCTTTCAGTGGTATATTGTCCATTTATCGAGGAAGGCTTTAAGCTATATTATATTTTCAAATTAATTAGGGATCCTTACTATAAGTCCAATAATGTAACCCAAGGTGTAAGAAAATGACTCGAAAATAATCCTTACATCGTGAACGCTGCGAAAACTATTGATTCTAGAACAAAACAATGTACTACACTTTTACAGAACATAAATTTGTCTATAAAAAAGTCCGCGACGCCATATGTCTGACTATTGTAGTTATCTCACAATAAGTGTTTTTTTAATTTTTTAAAATAATTAAATTGATGTCGTTATAAAAATGCTTTATTTTGTACCTTGATATTAATTCTCCTTAAAATAAATTACTTCAATAAAAAGATAGATTCAATATCTTTCTAGAACTTTTTGAATAATTTAATTCGGACATTTAATTCAAAAGATATCGCAAAATACAAAATGTAAGTATTCATTTCATAGGGAAATATTTAGTTACACTACGGATGATGTATCCGACTCGGACAGCTCGGACTGCGACAGCTAGCAGGTAGATTTTTTACGTTTGTTACTTGCTAAAAGGTATCGGTGGTCCAGTTGTCGAGAACCCCACTTCTGAATAAAGTAGTCGCGGGTTCGAATTCTGGCTCACAACAATGACTTTTTGAAATTGTTTTCGGAAGTTATGTGTATTTAGATATCGATGACTATAAACTTTGTGCCTGGTATGGCAATAAGTTCGCCATCTATTCCATTTGGGATGGAAACATAGTGGCGAAACGAGGTTTAACAGCCGCTGCCTACACCTTCGAGTAGAAAAGGCGTGAAGTTATGTTGTGTTGTTGTTTCTCTCTTTGTCATCATATCGCTCAATACTTTAATTAGAATTTAAAATTTGTAGTATTTAATCGTATTTTGTGGTATTTTTATTTATAAAAGTTACTAGCTTTTACCCGCGGCTTCGCTCGCATTAAATCCATTAAATAGGTATCAAAGATCATTACTATAGAAGTTAATCAATATAATAAGTCTGTTTTATTGCTTAGCTGGAATTATTAAAATTACTACATACAATGACGTTTAAAAAACTAACAACATTTTTTTAAGGTAAAATATATTTCTCTGTAAGAAAAATAAATAATTTTGGACTGTAACAATTTTTTAAGAGTATGTAGGATATTGTTGTAGACTATTTTATAAGTTTTTCCTTAAGGTTCAAATATATGTAAATTACCTCAAAGGATATGTGTACAAAGTTTCATGATGATCGATTGAGTAGGTATCGCGTGAAAGCATAACACACAAACAAACTTACATTCACATTTATATATTACTAGCTGACCCGGCAAACGTTGTCTTGCCAAAAAATAAAATTTAAAAAATAGGGGTTGATCGTAGAGGGTTGAAAATTCTCAGACTTACCCTATATGCATACAAAATTTCATGAGAATCGGTCAAGCCGTTTCGAAGGAGTATGGGAACGCAAATTGTGACACGAGAATTTTAGATATTAGAAGTAGGATAGGATAGGAATTAGGTTACATTTTTATTGTATAAGGGGCAAACGAGCAGGCTTATGATAGTTACAAACGCCGCCCATGGCCACCTCACCACATGCAGTGTTACAGTTGCGTTGCCGGCCCCTACAATGGGGTATGGGTGGGGTCGGGAGTGGGTTTCAGAAGGGGAGGGGGAAAGGGATTGGGCCGAATACCTCCGAATACCTCTCTCAGCGAGTGAAACGCGACTAAGGCCACTTTTCAGCGATAATCTGAGAGGTCGTGGTATTCCACGGGTCGAGCCGGCTCATTCATGCAGCGAACTGCGTGACTTAACCACTGACAAGGTGTGACTGATGTGACTGATTTATAATACATTCTAGATATATGTAATAAACTTTACATTTTTAAGATCGTGATATCTTTTAAAATGAAGTAAATTTATTTCGATAAGCTTAATCGCAAAATCGACATCATTTGACTTATAAAAAAAAAACACACTGTGAGTTAGCTACCCCGGTTTGAACATATGGTGTCCCTTTTTTTTCGTTGAAGTCAACAATAGTGACCAAATAAAGAAAGTTGTTTATGTAGTATTAAAAAAAAGTAAAGGTTGACAAAAAACTTGGGACAAGTTCATTGCTATATTCATTGTTCATAAGTGGCATTGCTAATAAAGCTTTCTTTGAAGTTGTAACTATTATCAATGTCTTGGTTGTCAGTACGCTAATACATACTAGCTAAGCGAGTGAGGCGTGTAATAATCGTGCCTTATGGCACTTTGTTCTCTCTGCCTACCCCGTAAGGAATTTGGCGAGAATTTACGTATGTATGTATCAGGAACTACTGGTTTGGATTGAAAAAAATATTAGTTTTAGAGAGTCCATTTATTGAGGAAAGTTTAAGTTATTAATAAGATTGGGACAATAAATTTTAGTTATAAATGTATACACATAATATGGCGATGCATAGTTCGCGCGGTCTGCTAAATCATGATGATTTCCGAGTCTAATAAGACACGTAAATTAGATTTTTATATTTTTGGATTATTTGTTTACCTAAACGTGTGGCGTTATTTCCCGTTCATTATACATATTTATGTAATATGCAACGCGAAACCCTAAAAGTTGTAATTTTTTTTATGGGATAGGAGGGCAAACTAGCAGGCGTGTCACCTGATGGTAAGCGATGAACGCCGCCCATGGACACCAGCAACACATATAATGTTACTATTGCGTTGCCGACCTTTAAGGGATAGGGGAAAGGAAAGGATGGGGAAAGGGGGGGTGGGCCTCCGGGTACCTCTCTCACCGAACGACACGCGGCATGAGCCACTTTACGTCGATCTTCTGAGAGGTCGTGGTATTTCACCGGTCGAGCCGTCCCATACATGCAGCGAACTGCTTGGTTCTACCACTGTCTGTTTAAGAGTACCTAATTCCTTTAATGTGATCTAAATAACTAAAACGAACTTACTATTTAAAAATATTTTATCTATGTAACCAAAGTCCTGGGTCAAAGTTAGCGTTAGTTCACAGTTACTTCTCTAAGCAGATATGATAATATTATTTTTAATTCTTTACAATATTGCAACTTCATATAAATGGACGAAGCGCAAGATATACCCACGCACCTCGACTTGGCGTATTTTGCTAAAATATAAAGACTTTACGGTCTTCAGCATACCACATAGAGTTGCCCATCTATTAACATTTTTAATATCGTGATCTCTTTTAAAATGTAGTGAATTTATTTTGATAAGAGTAATACCAAGGTGCCAAATCGACACCATTTAAATTATAAAAAACACATGCTGGTTAAAACATGTGGTGACCCGGTCTTTTTTTTGTAGAAAGACAATGACCAAATAAAAAAAAAGGTTTAAGTAGTATTAAAAAAAACTAAAAGTTGACAAAAAGCTTCGGACTAAGTCCCTGACATTCTATTAATATTACTTATAAAGTGTTTATTAAAATTGATAATATTATCACCATAATATATCTTGGTTGTTACTCGCTAATATCAACAGGTCTGGTAAGCGAGTGAGGTGTGTAATAATCGTGCCTTATGGCCCTTTGTTCTCTCCACCTACCCCCCCAAGGGATCTGGCCTGAAGTTATGTATGTATGTATGTATCAAGAACTTGAATTGAAATAAATATTAGTGTTAGATAGTCCATTTATGAGGAAAGCTTTGGGGTATTAATATGATTGCGGCAATAATCTTTTTAGTGAAAATGTATAAAATATGGCGGTACGAAGTTCGCGCGGTCTGCTAGTAAAAGATACAGTCAATAAAATACACTTATATTGAAAAAATAAGTCTTTATTTAGTTATGTGTGACAAATAACGACGAATGACAACTTTTTGCCCGGCAATAGGTTCGCTACCTATTACATTTGGGACGTTACATAACGATTTGCTGAGGCGTGGCTTAACTGGTGCTGCTTATACATTTAGTTAGAAAAAGGCGTGAAATCTCGTTATATTTTATTCATTAAAGAAGTAATCCGGTATTTCGTGGCATAACTATCGCTACTTTACTCCATAATATCATGAAAAAATAATACACATGTGTATATGTATGTATTAATTCAAAATATCTACTATAAAACTGAGGCTTAATAATTTGTACACTCAATGCTCTGAAGCACTTTTAGACTGGGCTCTCTTAATTGGGAATATAAACTTCGACAGAAATCAATAATACAATCGTCAATATATGTACCTACGATCTACTTCAAACAAGAGTTTAAATATTTATCAACTATGAAATTACTTAATAAAAATCTATGGATATTAATATTGTGAAATACCTAGCTCGGTGGCAATCAGTTAAATTGAAGGCTTGATGCGATTATGAGTAATTAACATTTGATTATTGACGAAACACAATAATTTTCCAAGAATTCACTCGAATGGACTTGTATTACAGAAATTGGTAATGTTGAGAAGTAAAGCGGTTAATAATAAAATATATGTTTAACATATATTCACGTCCTCAAATTTTCTTTAGAAATGAACATAAATAATCATACATCGATTTTTGTCGGAAATGAGTAAACGAGTAAGCGAGTCACCTGGTGATGAACTATCTTTGCCCTTGGACACTTGCAATGTGTTCTAGTTGCACTGCCAGGCTTTGAGATGGAATAGAGATGTGGTTGAACCTCCCGTTACCGCTGTTACTAAAATAAACGCGGCATGAATCACTTTCAGTCGATGCTCTTAGAAATCTTGGTATTTCACTAGCCCATTTGAACTACGAGGCTGCACTGTGATATTGAATCATATTTTAATAAAGTTATGACACGAAAACTGTTATAATCTTTTATATTTATAATTAAATTGTACTTGGTGAAGCCCGGATTCTGTGACAAGGAACGAGATAGATTTTATCATTACGGATAGTAAGCATATATTTAGAGTTGTCTCTGTGATCAACAAGTTCAATACTGGAAGTGATCACCGACTTCTCCGGGATCTCTAAATATTAACCTGAAAGCTGAAAGGATCCGGAATATGAGGTCTATTCTCCGACCTACACCACTCCAAATAGCCCAAAACCGAAAAGTTCCAAATGGAACTTCAAAATCGGTTCGACCTGCTGGAAACCACAGGCAACGTGGGCGAAAAGACTGCCACTGTGGTCAACACGCTGAGAAAAGGGTCTCAAAGGTTGTTCCCGAGATCGCAGAAAAAGGAGTCCAATCTCTGCTGAGACGCTCGAGCTGATGAGGCAAAGGCGAGAAACTCCATCCGATCAGCTGTCTTTGTCAGAATGGAAAAGCCTAAACCAGCGTATTAGAAAGCTTATGCGGCGCGACCTTCGTCGATCGAATACTCCAGAAATCGAGGACGCGATCGACCGCAACAAAAGATCGAAAGTGTTCGCTCATCAGCTTGGAAGGCCCCATCTGACAAAGCTGAAAACTGCGGATGGACGTGTCGTCACCTCTAAGCCTGAGATTCTCGCAGAGGGCTTTCTTTTTTAATGGGCTCCTTTATTCCACACGGATGACCAAGCCGACGGGACACAGCGAGAATGACCACAGAGCCCCGCTAACGCGTCACTACAGTGAGGACTTCACCGACTTTGCAGAAAGCGAGGTTAGTGCGGCTCTCGGGCAACTCCAGAATAACTAGGTGATGACGGAATCACAACAGAACTTCTAAAGGCCGGCGGACTCCTATCCTAAAGGAATTAGCAAGTCTTTTTAATTCCGTCATACACTACGGTATAACACCACAGGTTTGGAGCAGGAGTGCGGTGGTGCTATTCTTCAAAAAAGGTGATAAGACCTCGCTGAAGAATTACAGACCCATCTCACTCCTGATCCATATCTACAAGTTGTTCTCGAGGGTCGTCACGAATCGTCTCGCTGCAAAACTCGACGAATTCCAGCCTCCGGAGCAGGCCGGGTTTCGAAAAGGCTTTAGTACCGTGGACCACATCCATACTGTTCGGCAGATTGTACAGAAGACCGAAGAGTACAATCAGCCGCTGTGTATGGCATTCGTGGATTACGAAAAAGCCTTCGACTCCATCGAAACTTGGGCAGTTCTGGATGCATTATAGCGATGTCGGATTGACTGGCATTATATCGAGGTGTTGAGATGCTTGTATGACACCGCCACGATGGCTGTCCAGATTCAGGATCAGGTGACGAACTTCATCGAGCTGAATCGAGGTGTAAGACAGGGAGATGTCATATCTCCCAAACTCTTCACCAACGCTCTAGAGGACGTCTTTAAGACCTTGGACTGGACTGGACAGAGTATCAACGTGAATGGTGAGTACATCTCGCATCTTCGGTTCGCCGACGACATCGTTGTAATGGCAGAGTTGCTGGCACAGTTAAGCGGAATTCTGCGCAGCCTAGACGAATCCTCTCAACGTGTCGGTCTGGGCATGAACTTGGACAAGACATTACAGACAAGACGTAAGCAAATACGTCTACCTAAGCCAAACTATCCAGTTAGGTAGACGAAACTTCGAGAAGGAAGCCGACAGGAGGATTCAGCTGGGTTGGGCCGCATTCGGCAAACTGCGTCGTGTTTTCGGCTTGCCTATACCGCAATGCCTGAAGACCAAAGTCTTTGACCAGTGCGTCCTACCAGTAATGACCTACGGTGCCGAAACGGTGACACTTACGGTGGGGCTAGTCCACAAATTTAAAATCGCTCAGCGAGCTATGGAGCGAGCAATGCTCGGAGTATCTGTGAAATCTGTGAATGAGTATATCCGACAGAGAACCGGAGTAACCGACACAGCTTGTAGAATAAGCTCGCTGAAGTGGCAATGGGCTGGCCACATCTGTCGAAGGACCGATGGTAGATGGAGCAAGAAGGTCATAGAGTGGAGAACGTGACTTGGTAAGCGTAGTGTAGGACGCCCACCAGCCCGATGGTCAGACGACCTCAGAAGGGCTGCTGGAAAAGACTGGATGCGGAAGAGAATCGGATGTTGTGGCGCACATTGGGAGAGGCCTATGCCCAGCAGTGGACTGCAACAGGCTAATGATGATGATGATATTTATAATTAAATTGTACAGTGTCACTAAAAATAATATAAAACACAGTATCCGCCCATAGTATGTTCCGTGACGCGATAAATTAACTTCTATCACTGGAATAGTTATAAAAATTTTAACTCATTTTAACAAAATTTTGCTCAGGTAATGAAGGCCATGCTCCGACGGTTTGGATATGTAGAAAGAATGGATGACGCAAGATTGACTAAATAGATATACAGTGCAAAAGCGCAAAGATCTAAAAGTTGAGGACCATTAAGATACAGTTCAGGAAGGTGATATGAAGAGTCTTAAAAATAGACAAGCATCTATGAAAAGACTTATGAAATTCCAAAAAGCGAGTGAAGTGTGTTAGAATCGGGACCTTTGGCGATCTGATCAGAAATATAGTTTGACATACATTAGATATATACTACAAAATTATTTCAGCTACTAAGGACAGGTCCTGTGCACAAGAACTGGGCGTTCTTAAATGAAGTGTATATTTATGTGCGAACGATGCAAAGCGAGCCTTTTCGAAAAGCTATTTTTACGTATCGTTCCAAACGATTTACGATCAACGATAACGATACTTTCTCGTTTAAATCGTTAAAATGCACAGATAACATTTGTTTTACTCCAAGCCCAGATATTCTTGTTACTTGTTTACTTATAAACTGGATTTTTGGTAGAGAGAAATCTATGGGGATGTCCCATGGATTTTTAGCTATCAGAATAAATAGAAAGTTCTTTATCTTCTTGAGTTTATTTGTATAATAATATCGCATAATATAATAATTTTACTTCGAACACAATACATAGCGCCCTCCAGTTCCGAACTAAATGTTTGTGTTATGAATACTAGATACTATTACATATATACTTTTCATTTGTAAATACCTACTTATAATAAATAGCCTTACAAACATATTAAAATCGTAGGAAAATGTGCAACTGTACATTGAATATTTTTTTTAGAATATTGGAACATGATCTACAATCGATAGGGAACCAAAAAATATGGTTTTTAAATTTTTTGTCTGTTTGTCTATTTATATGTTTGTCTGTATGTTTATAACGGATAAACTCTAAAGATACTGCATGCTTTTACGTCCAATTTTGCATAAATATAGCCAAGAGGTCGGGACAATTCCTAGGCTAAATAATTATCACACTATCACTAATTGAGGGTTAACAACGAACTCTTATAATGGCACAGGCACAGTATTTTTGCTGATTTATGTCGTCCACGAAGACAAAGTAGCGGGCAACAGCTAGTCAAAAATATTTGTACTCAGGTGGGAATCTAACGCCCACCTCGATTCTACAGTCGGTAGTTTTACCAATGCACCACGAGGCCCGTCAGATCTAAGCAGTGAGGAAGGTTATTAAATTTACAAAGCTTCAACGACCCCTTGAAATTGAAATAAAAAAAAATAATTCGATATATATTTTGAATATATAGGAAACAGACATATTTTTGACAATAGGTACTAATTATATTTGACTTTAAAGGACTATTGGAAAGGATGCTTTTTACCCATAATGGCATAGAAATTGTTTACAACCTTCCTATTGAAATGAAATAGGCAAAAAGGGTTTAAAAATACCAGTAGTTTGAAATTAAAACTTTACAGCACTGACTGAGCTGACATCGATATCTATCACACATAACTTTGGAAAACAATTTCAAAAAGTCATAAGTGTGAGCCAGGATTCGAAGCTGCGACCTCTGGATTCAGAAGCGGGGTGCTCGACCACTGGATCACCGAGAATGGACCACCTTTTGTAAAATGATAATTATATTTGTAACTATCTTCAATAATAAATGAGCACTCTTTTGAATAAACATTTAATTGCAATTTTCATTACGAATGTACAATAACGTTTTATATGGTCTCAAATATATAAATTTTATATACATTTATTAGATTTTATCATCAAGATATATTTTTAAATACCTACATATGTGTATCGACGCCATGCTGACTGCGAATCATAAGCGCATTACAATAAAAAAATAATCCGATAGTACACACAACAGGCGAGCTTCTTAGAAACCAGATAAATACTTTTTAAGTACTTAATAATCTCTAATCAAATAGATATAAAGATGATATTGGTTTGTAATATTGATAATAGTTACCAATGTTACAAGTATATTGTTGAAGTTACTGCATTTTACAATAGTTAAAGTAACTACTGTATACTTGGTGTCTTAATAAATGTTCTAACATAATTTAATGGATGAAAGAGATTAGTTTCTTGAATGGTAATTCTCATGATATCTCATACAATCGAAATTTGACAGTTAATCTCTGTAGTTTTTCAAATTTTTTTGGAAACACTAAAAATACTGTCAAAATTTACTATGAATCTCTCAGGCTTATTGCAGTATTAACATAGCGGGACAGCAGATAATACTTTTGATGCGGTGCGGAACAAAGTTCGCCGGGTCAGCTAGTTTAGAATAATTTACAACTATCTAAATTGTCTAATGGCTAGGATACCTTGCTTTCATGCAGGGGACTCGGGCTCGAGTCCCGGTATCGGAATTCATGTTTGGATTTTTATTTTCCATGTTTTCTTATTTTATATAATATGTAATTTTTTTACAGAAGGAACCAGAAAATGGTACGTACAAGTGCGATCACTGTTCCTTAGAATTATCCGGTATTTATGAACTAAAGCGTCACAAAGCTACCTGTAGTAAGTCTTGTACTTAAATAAAAACTAATCAGCAAAATTTATACTAAACCTACATAAAATTGAGTACGATTTTTTTTTGGAAATTGTGACGATTCTACATTAGCCGAAGGAACTTCGTTCCTACCTGGTTTCCCATGACACCACCACATCTTTTTATTTCTTAGATTTTCGCGATTCAGATTCGTAACATTAAAAAACTTTTTATTGATTATATCGCGTTTGTTTAGAGCCTATTTTCTATTTATTTCCCGACGTTTCGAACTCTTTACAGAAATCATTTTCACGAGTAATGAACAAAAAGATGGTAGTCGTTCAGAAACTATTTTCATAAAACTACGTTTTTTTTTATAGCATAATATTTATCAACCCTGTTGTTGTTTGGGGGTACTTTACAGGCACTCTCGGCTAATAAACCGATGTTATGATGATGATATTGGTTTTAGTTTATCAACCATATTATTAAGGATTATAATTTTTCTTTTTTCTATCTGTCTACTGCGTAGGGTCCATCATTTCAACTAACTAAAGGAAATAATCCAGCACAAAAAAAAACCCAATAGTCTCCGAAAACTTTTTATTAACTCAATTTCCGTTTAGGGCATATTCGAATCTCTGTTGGCTTAATAGCCAATAGCCGTACCAGTTCGGAGACACCTTTTTAAGGGATCTATTTTTCATCATATGGAATAATCCGATCCAGAATCCCGTCATTTGTATCATCCGCCCGATATTGAACAGGATAAGCCCGGCATTTCGGCGACATTGTTATTGTTCAGTGAGTTCGTATGGTGTCCAGTTATTGGGGATTTTTATCTTTCCAATTCGACGCGAATAATAATCATAATGATTTCGTCTACGCTCACCGCCCAACGCCATCTAGTTGCAAATGAAGAAACTATGTTAATTAGTATAGAAATACTTTCAAGTTTTTGAATACATTACTACTTACTTTGCAGCATTGAGTATTTTATAAAAATGGAATAGGTGAATAGGAATGTGAATTAGGTGTTTATTATGGAAGTAAAAGAAAATAGATTTGTTTTATTTGTTTTTATTCTTTCACGATATGATATAAAAAATTCACTGATCAATAAAATTGTTCATTTTAGATAATTTTAAAAGTATAGAAATTTAAAATCTGCATTAGGTGAGTCCTACTCCCACTCAGATTTAGTTTTTAAATTGAAATCTGCTTAAAACCAGAAATAAATACTTGGCTTCGTTAAAACTTGCGATTGCGCAAAAAAAAAAATATTACCTATCATCAGTAAACGGCCAAAAGAGTACAGGCAGACAGAATTAAAATCTACAAAATATTGTTCTGGCTTTAATAAAAACCTCCTATCCTCTTCTTATATCTTTATAACTACAGACGTTGAGATGCTATAATTTAATTTCAAGTAGGTAGATATTAATTATAGTTTCCATATTTAAGAGTCACTCATCTAACATCAAGTGCGTACTCTATTCTAACTGTCTATCTAACAATTATCTTAGTTAGTTATAACTTGGAAACAATAACAAGGTTTAAAGTTATAAACCAATTAAGAACTTATGATTGATAATGATTCTGAAGGCGAATTCCATCTTGTTTGACGCTATTATTATTATTAGTGGAGTATATTAAACGCCTGTTAAAATTTCCTGCGCAATATCATAACATACGTTTTGCTCTAAAAATAGCTGCAGGCGTAAAACATTATCCGTTTTCCGCGAAGTAAAGTAATAGACTGTGCTAATGTTAAAGCATATACTTAAACAGTATGTATGGTTAATTTTAAAGTAAGCTCCATTTAAGAAAAAAATAATAATAATACGTGGAGTCCCTCCGCGCTACAGAAGTGGAACTTTGTAACAGACGTACATTTATAACACGCCTAATTTATAAAGAGCACATCTTACTACCATTCCAAAGTCGGTAGTTTTACCAATACACGATAAAACTACTGACTGTAGAATGAAGATTGGCGGATTCGATCCCCACTCGAGTATAATTCTTAATATGGGTCTGGGTAGAATTTGGTAGCTACTTTATTTAGGATTTAGGTACTCTCCCAAGCTCAAGCCCATTTGATACCCATATTGTAAAATGCATTATAAATACTTATTCCGCAATATTGGATTTAGAATGACGTCACATTTTCAAGTTACTATCGAAAAGCTCTTCCATTTGATACCCATATTGTATAAAACATTTAAACTACCTATGTCTGAATGAGAGGCGGTAGAGTTTCACCGGTAAAGCCCGCCCATTCATGCAGCGGACTGCTTGGCTCTACGACTGTTAATAATACTATCCAAACTTAGCGTGTATAAAATTTTTAAAATTGAGTTCAAAGATTCAAGAACTACATAATAAATATTTATTACATACATACATTGTAAAATAATTAATATCGATTTAATTAGCTTTATAATATCAAATATACGTCTGACATGTTCGGCAGCCGCTTCGTAACTACTTGTTTTGTGACTAAAATTTACAGATTTACAAAAAAATAGACTACTAAAGATAGTACAAAAAGTATTAATTAGAAAGAAATTAATTATTTTACCCATTTATGTTTCTATGCCATATGCGTATTTGTAATCTAATTGTACTTTTGTACATGTACACTAATGGTTGCAATAAGGTAAAAATAATTAAGACAAATCAAAATTTAGTTTATGTAATGAAATTAAACACAGTAATAAATAAAAAAATAAAAAGGTTGGTTTATATAAGCCGATTTATGTTCTAGTGTTTATATTACCTATAATACCGGCGAGGGGGCGTTAAAAGCGTTAAACGCTTTTGTAAGAGCCATTAGAAGTTCCACTTCATAAAACTATGATTTCTTTTAACAAATGATAATTCATATAAATATTAATATATATACTTCATAAATGTGTTTTAAAATATACATATTTTAAATAGAATCATATATTACAGTGATATAGCGACGCAATTCGCTGCATCAATGGGTGGACTTGACAACAGTGAAATACGACGGCCTCTCAAAAAATCGACGTAAAGGGGCTCATGCCATGCTTCGTTCGGAAAGGGAGGGGGGTTTCCGCGGGCCCACCGCCTCTCCTCCTCCTTTCCCATCCTAGTCTCTCATGGACCGGCAACACTGTAACACTATTTGTGTTGCAGGTGTCCATGGGCGGCGGTCCAATGGTTGACCCGCTTGCTATGCTTGTTTTAAAATATTTTTATTTATTTTTTTATTTACTCTTAATGTACAATATTTGGTACACAAGGTGGACTTAATGCCACGAGGCATTCTCTTCCAGTCAACCTTTGGGTTAAACAGACAGCCTGCGAAGAATTGGCACAGAAAATAATTTAAATTAACATTTAGAATAATCTTTTTACAATTGAAATACAATAAGTGGGTAATACCCGCAATACATGAACATATATACGGAAAAATATATACATACAAATATATATTCACGTACATACAATAATAGATACATACATACATAAATGTATTTTTTTTTATGGGATAGGAGGGCAAACGAGCAGGCGTGTCACCTGATGGTAAGCAGCCAACGCCGCCCATGGACACCAGCAACACATATAGTGTTACTGTTGCGTTGCCGACCTTTAAGGGATAGGGGATAGGAAAGGACGGGGAAGGGGGATGGGCCTCCAGGTACCTCTCTCACCGAACGAAACGCGGCATGAGCCACTTTTCGTCGGTCTTCTGAGAGGTCGTGGTATTTCACCGGTCGAGCCGGCCCATTCATGCAGCGAACTGCTTGGCTCTACCACCGTTAGGTATAAGCAAAAATACACATAAAAATACATTAGATACTAGTTTGGACATAATATTAGATATTAATGAAAGAATTATGTATACATATAGAAAATACAGACGTACAATAACTTATATGAATACCATATATAATATACAAAATGCTAAGGTGAGAGCAGCGATAAGTAGTGTTTTTTAATTCCACGTTTAAAAGAAAACTTACTTGGTGACGTCTTGATACTGAATACCCCTGAACGCTCTCCCCGCGTTCCATAGCCTTATGACAGAGACAGTAAAGGAGCCAGACATGAAAGAGGTACGGTGTAAGGGGATGTCTAAAATTAAATATAAGCAAGTTATGAGAGCTGGAGCTCCATTAAAAAACTCTAATAACTTTTGACCTTTTGGCGAGCCTTGTGGTGCATTGGTAAACCGACTGCAGAATCGAGGTTGGCGACTTCGATTCCCACCCGAGTACAAATAATTGTGACAAGCATGAATGTTTGTATGTCGTCTGGGTGTTGTTCTATGTATTATAAGTACATATTTACAAAAGAAAAGTATATATGTATAAGTATATTATCCCATAACTAGTATCCATAGCACCAGCATTTAGTTGCTTTATTTGGAAATAGAGGGCGCTGTCTGATTTGTATCCATAATATTGTCATAGTTATAAATTATATACATTACATATAATATACATTTTATAAATTTATTTTTGAAAATACATATTTTTTTCTTTTCTTAAGTTATATCTGATAAATATCGATGACTAACAACTTTGTGCTCGTTGTAATTGCTATAGGTTCGCCACCTACTCCATTTGGAATGTAACGAAATGATTCAGCGAGTCCAAGTTTTAACAGCCGCTGCATACACATTCGGGTGAAAAAGGTAAACTATCATTTCTTTTAAGAAATAAAACGATTACAAAGGTTATCCTTGAAAAAAAGTTAAACAAGGCTCCAAAGTTTTTTTTTTTCCATATTAGCACACCAATAGTAAAAATTTACTGACAGACACTGTTGCTATACCTTTATATATAAATATGTACATATAAAACATTTCAATCACTAAAATTAATTAGTTATCTCGATAAAAAAATAATACTTTTTACGTTATAATTATCACGTATTGATAACGGCATGCTATTATCTTTTATTTTAAGATTCAGTTGCAAATTAATAAGTTGTATCCTAACTAATGTCGTAAATACGAATGTGACTTTGTTTGTTGAATTATACTCCTAAATTACTGAACAGAATACCATGAAATTTGCGACTCTCTAGTGGCAACTAACTCATATTGCTTTATACACGCAGTGCTTCTAAAAGCTCAAGAAAGGTTAAACAAATTGCTATGAATCTTGATAAAGCGACAAAGTACAGTTCAAAATACTACATAGGCTATTTTGTGCTGGATAAATGTTCGTTTTCAGTCAGTCAGATTTATGTGTGACGAAAGCCGGGAGTATCAACTAGTGTCCTATAAAGTCTTGTATACACTTTTAGTGCGCGTAAAAAAACTTATATGTCAATATAATTCCAATCTAGACTTTTAGGAACGTTTAAGAATTAGGTAGTTTAACATTTACGGGAGTTAAAGAATAAAACGTTATGAGTTTGAACTGTTTATTCTCCCATAATCCGGTCAACATAAACGATGTTAAACAACACAGTACATCGAAATCCTTAATCACTACGATCGCGACAAGATGACGAGCGGAACAAACTCTGTAATTGACAAAGGCGCGTATACGCAACCCTGTTCAGAGTTTCAGGACCGACTGCCGGCGCAGCCCGGGCGGGCGAGAGCCGGCGTCTGCGACGTAAGGTCGCGGGAGGTGGGGAAATACAGGGACGCATTATACACAGGGACGGACTGCACGCTACATACCCCCCCTTTTGACCAAGAGGGAAACCTCTCCCGAATGGTCAAACCCTGAAGGAGAAGCTCTAGGTACGGATTCTGCGTGGACGGCCTCTACGACGTTTCGGTGCGACCGGCTCCGGACAACCAGAGTCCCTACTGTGATACCTACATAGATCTGAAACATGGTATTTACCCACAAGCTCTCCAGACTTTTGACAGGAAATAATATAAGTAGTAGGACTCACCTTCTTAGAGACAACGTAAGGTCCGTCCCTTTTTGGGACAAACTTTGAAGTAACTCCCTTCGCAGCATTACTGAGCACATGAGTCTTCATCAAAACTAGATCACCCACCTCGAACGGGACCAAATCGCGACGATTAGTATCAGCTTCTTGCTTGCGTAGATCCTGGTTTCGCTCTATGGTCTCTTTAGCTGTGGAAATAGAGTCGGCAAGCTTAGTAAGGTAGGGTGTGATCTGAGGGACAAAGTTTTCAGATTCTATAATAGCCCTTAGATCGGCTCGAACAGACAATGGCGAACGAAGTTCACGACCAAAGGTTATGAAAGCTGGAGTATGTCCAGTGGAAACAGTAAAAGAGCTGTTGAGAGCGAAGCGAACAAAAGGTATAACCTCGGACCATTGGTTGTGATTTCCCCCAACCAGAATGGCGAGTTGAGCCTTGAGGTCCCGATTCTTTCTTTCTACAGGATTTGCCTCTGGATGATAAAGCGGAACCAAATTCTGCTGCACGCCCAGGACAAACAAAGCCTTCTGCATAACATCGGCAACAAATTGAACGCCATTATCGGAGATCATACGTCTTGGAAGACCGAATCTCATAAAAACTTCCCCTACCAGAGTTTTAGCACAAGCTTCAGCCGTAGCTTCGACTAGAGCGAAGAGTTCAACCCACTTGCTAGCAGTGTCCTCCACAATCATGATCCACCTTTCGCCCTGGGGACCTTTTGGTAAAGGACCAAAAAGATCTACTGCAATTATCTCGAACCGTTGAGAAGGAACTGGAGTCTGAAGCAAACCGGGAGGTTTTGTGTTAGACGCTTTATACCTTTGACACTCAGTACAAGTTTTTAAGTAATCCATAATGTAACGTCTCATACCTGGAAAATAAAATCGTTGTGCTATACGATGTATGGTACGCTGTACACCGCCATGGGCAGCGGTCGGGGCATCATGACACTCATACATGACTTCGGCTCGTAAGCTCTCTGGAACGACCAATTGAGGTTCCTCGGAGTCAATGTTGTCGGCAAACCTATACAGTACACCTTGGGTTAGGAGATATCCTCTCTCTGTCCATCTATGTATAGATAATTCATCCAAACTTTCCAAATCATTAAGTATTTTTGCTACCTCGGGATCAGCCAGTTGGGCTTCGCGCGTGGATGAAGCATCCCAACGTGGAACATCTATAGTTACCGGACAAGCTACACACTCAGACAAGGAAGCGGTATCTGTGACTGGGCGACTGAGTGTGTCAGCCACTACGTTAGCCTTACCAGGAGTGTATTCAATTTGTAAATTGAAAGATTGTAGTTTCAAAGCCCAACGAACAAGCCGGCCACTTGGAGTTTTAAGCGAAAATAACCACTTCAAAGGTTGATGATCACTCCTCACCAATACCTGATGACCGTCGATGTAACCACGAAATCTCTCTACTGCCCAGACGACAGCCAACGCCTCTCTCTCTGTGGTCGAGTAATTACGCTCGGCTGGAATGAGAAGACGGCTTGCATATTCAAGCGGGTGTTCATCATGGGGAGAATCACCTTGAAGTAAAGCAGCACCTAAAGCAAAATGACTAGCGTCCGTTCTTAATATAAATGGTCTGGAATAATCCGGTTGAACTAAGATGGGCGGTGAGACTAAAAGCCTTTTCAGCTGAGTAAAAGCACATGCTTGCTTATCTGTCCATATCCAAGGCTGCGTCTTCTTAGTAAGACGGGTAAGTGGTTCAGCCACTTCTGCGAATTTAGGAATAAATTTACGGAACCAAGAACAAGTCTGGAGGAAGGTACGAAGCTGTTGGGTGTTGCTTGGCTCCTTCATATCAAGAACAGCACGCACCTTATCCTCATCCGGCGAAATACCTTGTCGGGAGATCACGTGGCCAAGATACTTGAGCCGGTCACGGGCGAAGACACACTTTTCACGATTCGCTCGCAGCTTGAACACCCGGAGCCTCTCAAACACGGCACGGAGATCCTCGACGTGAGATCCAAAATCCTCTGAAATTATTAATAAATCGTCTAAGTACCCTAGTATAGTTTTACCACCCAGGGTGGGACCTGACCTAAATCGGTCTATAAGCCTTTGAAATGTTGCTGGTGCGTTCTTGAGACCAAATGGTAAACGTTTGAAACGGAAGACACCAAAAGGAGTCACAAACGAAGTTTTGTCTCGATCAGCCGTTTTTACCTGCCAGTAGCCACTTCGAAGGTCTAAAGATGTCATGATACAGCCCTTCTTAGTAGACTGTAGGAGCTCATCTATGCGGGGCATAGGGTAAGCATCTGTTTTAGTAACAGCATTGAGCTTACGGTAGTCCACACAGAATCGGTATGTGCCATTAGGCTTAGGCACCAACACACACGGTGCAGCCCACGCAGACTCGCACTCCTCTATAACATCTTCAGATAGCATCCGGTCCAACTCAGTGCGTATAATCTTCTTCTTTGCAGGTGTGACCCGATAAGGGGGCACAGCGATTGGTGGGTGGTTACCAGTGTCTATGCGATGCTCAGCGAATGGAGTTGGTTCTCCTACCATATCAAAAATATCTGAGTACTCACATAATAAAGTCTCCAAACCAGACCTCTCCGACTCTGACAGCATAACGCCTTCATCCTCCCGCAACACATTAACCGATGCACACTCAACGGGGCCTTGTTTACCTAAAGTTTCCCACAGCAAGGGGTGAGACAACTGTGGTTGGTCCGCTGAGTGCCATGTTAAACTAGAAAAGTCAATAATCATCTTAGCATTTAGAATAAAATCTATGCCCAATAGAGTTTCATTGTTAACCGCATCTGGTAATACAATAAACTCAACAGGTGTAGAAAACTCAGCGAGTCGAACACTGGTTACTGTCAGTAACACCTTAGTATGTCTCATGGTACCATCTGCGAGCTTCACCAACATAGCTTGAGAACGGAAAGATAACCCACTACGCTTCAATAAACTATAAAGTGAACTACTTGCAATACTACGTCGAGCAGCCGTGTCCAATAATGCAGTACCCGTATATCCCTCAATACATACTTGTACTAGAGGTCGGCCCTGCAAGGAGCTCGACTGATCATTTATAAAAACAGATGAGAATACATTTTCAACCTTAACATTATCACTGACATTTACATTGCTAGTGCTTTCTTTACATTGAGGGCAATTTATTCTAATATGTCCTTGTTTACCACAACTATAACAAAATGTACCTGAGGGTGTCTTTTTATTCGTTAGCTTTTCACACGAATCACGTACATGACCCCGCGTCTTACAGTATACACAGAACAATTTATCACTTTTGATAGCACCTGATTGACAGTTCTTGTCGTTTCGCGTTGGCGCTGGCGACAGAGGCGACTGGATACGAACGCGCGACGACTGGGCGGCACCATCCGCTCGTTGTAACGCCGCACCCGAGCCCGAAGTATTGGCATGTGGCACTCGTTCACTCGACTTGCATGATGACGTCCCTGACGACGAGGGGCACGGCTTGCTTTCCGAATTCTCCGATAGGGACTCTTCTATAGACCTCGCTCGCTCTATTAACGTCTCGACGTCATTAATAGCGTCTCTTGGCAGACGTTTCCTAATCCGCTTATGCAAAAGGCCATAAATAATATCCAGTTTCGTTTCTTCCAATAACTTGTATGGTAGTTTCGCCAACGTAGCTCGTATTTTCGTGATAAATATATCCGCACGTTCCAAGCTTTGTTCAGTCGCGAAGATATCCCGGAACAATTTGTACGCTGGGCGTGGTACTCCGTACATCGAACGAAGACGTTTCAACGCTTCGGGCCACGATGTTATCTCCGCCCGGATGCCTCGCCACCATATTGCTGCATCTCCATGAAATAGCACCGGAAGTCCCCGAAGTGACATCTCGTCGGTAACCGAAGCACATTCTTTATAAATTTCAATAGCATCGATGAAAGCTTCTACCGCTTCAGGATGTTGTGATGAGCCGTCAAAACGTGCAGTACATTTTGAGAAGTTTCCAGACACCGATGACTGAGCTTGCGACTGCGAAATTCTCGCCGTGTCGGCAAGTCTAATGTCCGACGGCGCCAAATGCGATGCCAGAAGAGACTCCAACAGCTTTTGATTCGTCTCTGCCTGCACTTTCGAGAAGGCGGCCAAGAGAGATGAAAACTGGTCTCCAGACATGAGCACAGGGTTTGTCTGCATAACCACCGATTTAGCAGACTCGTCGTCACTCGAAGGATTCCCGGCATCGTCCTTTCCAACAGGAATTTTCCGCGGCGGCATTGTCACGCGTGTAGGTAGGTTTTAACTGGTTATAACTGGATTTCAGTTCGGCCACAACGTTGGGACGCCACTTTAACATTTACGGGAGTTAAAGAATAAAACGTTATGAGTTTGAACTGTTTATTCTCCCATAATCCGGTCAACATAAACGATGTTAAACAACACAGTACATCGAAATCCTTAATCACTACGATCGCGACAAGATGACGAGCGGAACAAACTCTGTAATTGACAAAGGCGCGTATACGCAACCCTGTTCAGAGTTTCAGGACCGACTGCCGGCGCAGCCCGGGCGGGCGAGAGCCGGCGTCTGCGACGTAAGGTCGCGGGAGGTGGGGAAATACAGGGACGCATTATATACAGGGACAGACTGCACGCTACAGTAGTAATTAGAAGGTTATTTAGAACTTAATTGATTTAATTAGATAGACAATTTAATTAAAATTCTTAAGTTCAATAACTTATCGATTATAATAAAAAGAGTAATCTCTATAAAGAGTATGGATATTCATCATTAGCCTTTTTGAGGTCCACTGCTGGACACAGGCCTCCCCCATAGAGCGCCACAACTGCCGGTCCACTCAATCATGGGGGGTTTTGCCATAATCGCCACGCTTGGCAGGCGGGTTGGCGATCGCAGTAGGCTGTATTTTCTTGAGAGAGAATGCTGCTGCCCATTCTTCTAGCTTTTACCTTAGTCGCCTTTTACGACACCCACAGGATGAGTATGGATATTATCATGGCAATGAGTTTGCCAACGTTTTTATGTGATTGCATTATTACTGCCTTGCGCTTACTTTTTACAGTTTGACGCATTTTGTTGCTTGAATAACCCGGCTCGACCGGTAAAATACCATGACCTCTTAAAATGGCACATACTAGAGAGTGAGGAAACCAGAGGCCCATCGCTCACTCCCCCATCCTTTCCCAGCCCTTAAAGGTCGGTAATGCAACTGTAACACCATATGCGTTGCAGATGTCCATGGGCGTTGCTAGTCACTTATCATCCGGTGAGACGACAGCTCGTTTGCCCTCATATCCCATAAAAAAAAGATTGTGTGGTTTTATGAAACCACCGTAAAAGTGAAACTTTTTTTCACATTATAGACATTTAACTAAAAATTTTCGAAATATTATTTTTTTCGAAAATCGAATGTAAGTCACTGTTCACGTATTTTAGTTACCATAAAATATTGGTTACATTTATAAACGATAATAGACGTGAAAGGCGCTCTGACGAGCGCCTTTCACTTTATCCCTACTCCGCGGCCGACCGTCACGCGACATGCAACACGCAGACGAAAAAGTTTGAGACGATGTAATAAAAGTTTCACTTTAATAACCTACACCTTCCTTTAAATTAACGACGTGAATATCTGTTTAGAAATCAGCTAATATGTACACAGATTGATTAATATACAACTAAATCTTTCGCCAAACCTTTTGGATGGCCAATCAACGAAGTATTAATCATTTTTATCGTCTTTGTGAAAAGGCGATTAACTAACTGTATTCCTGCCAAATCTTTATAACTTGATAATCAACAAGCATTCAACATGTCTCTACTAAAATGAACATGTGCGTCAAATATGTTTTAGTTCTCTTATTATATGCATTCAATTGTGGTGGTCGATATCTGGAACAGCCTTTGGATACTATCCATGATAGGGTTTGTGATATTGCAAGAGAAGAGTTCAGAAGAAGATTTGATAGTGACGTCAGTTCTGCGAACAGAACGTTCTGCACATCGAGTCGCCTAGTCCCTATACCCTTAGTATTAAAAGTCAATTTGCCACTAAATTTAGTATCCAAGTATGATGCTGCCTCTATCCTGGTATATGAAGTTGATAAAAGAATATACAAGCTCATAGGTAAAGCAGATGTTGTTCAATCGGATAAAGATATTCATAGACGATTTCACTATGTTGAAATTCCTGTCAAAGAATGTTATGGATATGTAAGTAAATTTTGCTAACATTTAAAATTAGTTTTTTTACAATTTTGTATCAATATTATTTCTAAAATTTTCATTTCAATAATGTGTAAATAACCAAAAAATTTTTTAACGTAATGATAGAGGTACAAATTATCAGGATAAATTATAGATATACATAATCATTTAATTATTATTAATTAAATCGAATCACTAATTTAATAATAACTAGATATAAGAAATGGTAAATCAACTGCCAACTTCTCTTGCCAAATCTGGAAAGAGGAACAATCATTCTTACAGTAACAACTATCGCATTAAATATATTAGACGTAACTTCATAATTCTGAAAAATCATTGACGTGATACAAGATTCGAACCCAAAGCTTACGATTCAGAAGCGGAGTGTTGAAACTCACCGAAACGAGATTTCACTTCAATTTGCTTTGATTTTGAAATAAATAAAAGACAAAAATTAAACTTAGCCAATAACATTTATTAACTAATTAACTGTTGTCACAAATAGGTTTGAAACCTTCAATCTTCAAAATTACAAAGTCCCTCCACATACTCCATTATTACTTAAATATATGTATGTATAAGTTTTGTAATATGTAAATTCTGGTTTGGTCTGGATTTTTACAGGTTGTCCTGTTGGGAAGTATATCAACAACATCTCGCGTATATGGTTCATCAGCATATTTTCACCGTGTGTTGACTTCAGATAATTTCCGAGTCAATAGTCGAAATATTTATTTCATTGAACAAACTATGGATATTGAAGATATATCGGCAGAAACTACTGACTCTACGACAATAACAATACCACTGCCCAGTGTATCAACAACGGAAAGTGCTGCTTCCACAACAGCAACAATACCTATGCCCAGCGTATCGACAACGCAAAGTATCGACCCTACAACAGTAACAATACCTCTGCCCAGTGTATCTACAACGGAAAATATTGAGGCTACAACAGTAACGATACCGCTGCCCAGTGTATCAACAACAGAAAGTACTGACCCTACGACAGTAACAATACCGCTGCCCAGTATATCTACAACGGAAAGTACTGACTCCACAACAGTTACAATACCACTACCCAGTGTATCTACAACGGAAAGTACCGAAGCTACAACAGTCACAATACCACTACCCAGTGTATCTACAACGGAAAGTACTGAATATACAACAGTCACAATACCACTACCCAGTGTATCTACAACAGAAAGTATCGAATCTACAACAGTCACAATACCACTACCCAGTATATCTACAACTGAAAGTACTGAATCTACAACAGTTACGATACCACTACCCAGTGTATCTACAACGGAAAGTACGGAATCTACAACAGTTACAATACCACTACCCAGTGTATCTACAACAGAAAGTACGGAATCTACAACAGTCACAATACCACTACCCAGTATATCTACAACGGAAAGTACTGAATCTACAACAGTCACAATACCACTACCCAGTGTATCAACAACAGAAAGTACTGATTCCACAACCGTTACGATACCATTACCCAGTGTATCTACAATGGAAAGTACTGAATCGACAACAGTAACAATACCGCTGCCTAGTGTATCTACCACGGAAAGTACTGACGCTACAACAGTAACGGTATCGATACCCAGTGTATCTACAACGGAAAGTACTGACGCTACAACAGTCACGGTATCGCTGCCCAGTGTATCTACAACGGAAACAACTGATGCGACAACAGTTACAGTATCGTTGCCTAGTGTGTCTACAACAGATGCAACTACGGTCACGGTATCGCTACCCAGTGTCGCTACAACGGAATCTACCGTGCAGACTACATCCGAAGATATGGATGACCAAACGACAATTGAATCTGTAACTGATGACACATCTGGCACCATATCTGAAGAGATCTCAGATTACACAACTGAATCTGCAACAACAGAAGCCCCCGTTTCGGAAGGATTATCAACATTTAATATAGTTTTTATATCTTTAGGATCTACTGTAGGCGTATCTATAATTGGCTATGTAATTTGGCGTGTTCCATGTGCTACAAAAAGTCTTACAATTAACTCAATAGATGTATCACGAGATATACAGATAAAAACGAGAACAATATTTCAACATTATTAACATTTTGAATAGTTAAGAAAAGGATTTTGAATAGTTAAGAATATGATAGTTGATTTTGGAGGATACTATAGAGAATCTATGTCACTTTTTGAAGCAAATAAATTACTTTAATTTGTAATGAACTAAAATATGTTGTGTGTTTTATTTTTTTGTGGTTTTTTCATTGTGTGTCATAACGTCACTCTTCTTTCTACATCTATAGTGTACCTGCCATCCCTGCTAAAACTGCATCCAAGATATACAATTTCATTCTCCTTTTTCAGCACTACAGCATCGACCATTCCAGATATCCTTGCATCCGTTCAGGATTCCTCCCTTTCAAACACCATAACTTTTATTTTTGTCACATTTAATTGTGCAAAATCACAGCTTAAGGATTTATATGACGGATTGCGGATTCAGTGGGACGACTTTTCCGATGAAGGTTTATAAATAACAATGAGCTTGATCTACTTAAAATGAACTTGATCTATATAAATTTAACAAACGTATAGTTAGTTAGTTCATTTTTAATTAGCTAAAATATGTTTGTGTTAATAATGTTTTAATTTACCAATTTTTTTTTCTCCTTAAATTTTTCGTAGAATACTATTGTATGACGAAATTGTCATGCAAATAAAATGATCATGGACATGGGGAAATTCAGTTGCTTATATTGTTTACCAATAGTTTTTTATACTTGTACTTTAATGAGCAGAATAACACTATTATATATAAAATAACCTTTATTATAGTTATTTAGCGTCTAATTATTTACAGCAGATCCTCGTGAACTAGATGAAGAAATAAAAATAGGTCAAGGTAATGAAGCCCTTACTCCAGTAATTGTGCATGTGGAAGAAGCGTTATGTGCAAAATTAAAAAAAAAAACTAAGTATTGGTGGTCTGGAGGTTGAGCCCCCATACCCTGCTTCTGATTCGAGAGGGCTTGGGTTCGAACCTTAGCGCAAAACAAATTATTTTCGTAAGTTATTTTCAGTGAAAAGTATTAGTGACAAGCTGAATGGTGCCCGATGTATAGCACCGGTTAATAGAAAAAAAGTAACACAGCACAAAAGTCGAAGGATTAAGTAGAGGATGGCCACGACACACGTTGATCCCGTCATTTTGAGAGCCTTAAAAAACTCACGAGCAATGCAGGTGCAATGAATGTCCAAGACCCGAGGCAGTCAATGTATTTATTAGATTTTAAATTAAAGCGCCTGTGACTTATTAATGGCAAATATTATTTCATTTAATAAACTTTTTGCTATGCTTTTAAAAGCGGCGTCACCTCAGGTTATTATTATCAATTAATAATAATTATCGCATCGATAAATATAACAGGAAATATAACAATGCGTCATTAAGCACCTGTAAATGAATTAATAAAATTAAGTTGGTACTTCTCTCATTTCAAACAACACTCTCTACATAATAATAAATTTCCAGAGGTTATGTTTTAGTCAAATACTTTTCAATCGAAATCTATTAATCAATAACATAATTCTGTACAGACATAACTTTACATCGAATCCCTTGCGGGGTAGGCAGAGATTATAGAGCGCCATAAGGCACGATTTTTCGTGACTCTTTTCATGCACGCGCATCGATTTTGAGGCTCCTAACATCATCTTCCTCCAGAACATGTTCTATTTGGTCATAGAATGTGTGCCTCGGCCGTATTCAATATCTGCATCCACCCAATTTTGCATTGTGTATCTGCTATTATAAATTATATTTTTTGGAAATTATATTTAAGTAGTTGTAAGCGACTAGCACCTCTCATACATATTTGCAAACCGAGATAGTCATAGTTGCGTTGTGGTTGAGGAAGATAAAATGGACCTCAGTATACCTCTCTCACCAAACTAAACGTGAAATGAGACACCTTGATACCAATTTACTGAGAAATCGTCGTGTGTCATCAGTCAAGCCGGTCCATTTGTGCTGTGAATATTGTTGTACATTCTTCCTGACATGTGCCATTTATTATAGTCTATGATAAATCTATGACTGTGACTCTACCACTGTAGAAAAATATTCAATTGTCAAATGAAAAAAGATACTAATCTTGTAATCCATGCTTATTATTATAAATGTGAAAGTAACTCTGTCTGTTTGTCTGTTACGCTTTCCCGCTTAAAGCTCTCAACCGATTTTGTTGAAATTTGGCACAGATAATCTTTAGACCCCGAGAAAGGACATGGGCTAACATTTATTGCGAAAAAAATGAATAAAGAGATTGTAAGTTTGTATGGGATTACTTAATTTTAAAAGATAAAACCATGAAACTTTATATTTAAGCACTTGATAAGAAATAATTAAACATTAGCTCTAGCGTTTTTGCAATTTCGACCTGTGAGGGGATGAAATAGGGTTTGAAAGTTGGTTATTATTAATTCTAATTGAGGCGAAACGAAGTTCGCTGGGTCAACTAGTTCTAATTATATAAGTATAATTGATACTCACGCACATTACTTATTTTTAGCCTATTTGACGTAATTGAGACGATAGATAAAATAAATTCCTTGAATATATCTTTTATTAATCAGAATTATGCTAATAAATACATATTGGCAGTCGTATGTCGCTTGATGACGTCAGTTATAATCGAATACAAAGTATATTAATAACATTTTTGATAAGATATCATTTAGATACATTATAATTTATCAGTTAACAATAAAAAAAACTTCGCAAGAAGCTAATGTTTGTCTTTGTTCATAAACATTTTTTTATAAGCCTTTCCTGTACACAGATAACATTACTTACTTTAAATAGGGGCACGAAATTTATTTGAGGCCCTGCCCCTTATTTGTGCAGTCTGCCGTGGCAGAAAACAGAAAAGATTTATATTTCAGTTTTACTTGTATTATTAATTGTAAAATTAAAAAAGGGCCTGCCCCGATGGTTCGGGCATGCAGAAAGAATGGATGATGCAAGATTGACTACACTGCAAAAGCGGATAAAAAAGGAGCGATAAAAATTGACGCGCGGGTATGAAAAGAGTTTTGAAAGTCAAAGAAGCGAGTGTGGCGTGTAAGAATCATGCCGTATGACGCTCTGTACTCTCTACTTACTGTGTCCCACCGAAGGTCTATTTTTGGCCGAAGCCGAAGCCGATTAATCGGCAATCTCCACAACCGAAGCCGAAGGTTATAAACTATTAGTAATTTATTAATTTTCTTCAGCTATTATCGATCAGCTATTATAAAATATCGGCGTAACGTGGCTTTTGCCGCTTTTTTCTCGGTGATAGAATTATCCGCACTGAACTAAGCGCAGCCTGGTCCCTCAGTCACTCACTCTTTTGTTACAGTTCGTTTAATTCCGACTGTTTTCGGACCTTAGGCTTCGGCCCAGAATTTGGCCGAAGCTGAAGTTCTCGCCGAAGATGGATTTTTGGCTGAAGGTGGCCGAAGCCGAAGACGTGGCCGAAGCCGAAGACGAAGCCGAAGCTTCGGTCGGACACTACTACTTACTCTGCAAGGGATTTGGAGTAAGGTTATGTAATCAAATCTTGCAACTCAATTTTGAAGTAGATATCTTCAACCGATTGAGCTGAAATTTTGTATACCCGTTTACCCAATATGGCGGAATGGATATTTTGAATGCAATTCTGAGGTTTCGCGAGGTTAGACTCTCTATCAGTAGGTAATTAAATTGCAATAAATAATATAGTCAAGTTAGTACATTAATTTACATGAGCGTTTTGCCCATTTCTTCTCATGAAAACCTTACACTCGTCGAATCGTCCGTGCGTTTTTGTTCCTAGGAGACAATTTTCTCAAGCGCCCGTGTCTTGATATGTTATGCTTTAAATATAATAATAAGTTAAATATCTGTATTTACGGACTATATTTAACTGTGTGTGAAGACCCATGAAAATAAAGCTATTTTGATTTGATTTGACATTATAAAATTAGTACAGTTTATTTACAACTCGAGCGACAAGCTTTTATTATTATATAAATTGTACATACTGAAGCTCTAAGTTGATACTTGAAATTTTTAAGGAAATATTATTTTCTTATTTTTAGAGCGCTTAAATAAAAGCTTCTTTAAAAAGGGTTTTTGCTTTTAATTTACGATTTACGATGTGGTAACCATTGGGGAGCGATGCAAGACCATCGCATTTCAACACTTTTACGTCTATCCGGCCCATTCAAATTTATATTACTTATATAATTTATAACATAACATAACTTCTCGTCTTTTTCTACCCGAAGGTGTAGGCAGTGGCTATTAATCCTCCTTAGTAGGTGAACCTATTGCCATACCGCACAAAGTTTTTAATCATCGATATTTATCACACACAACTATCGAAATTATTTAATTTCAGAAAGTCATTGGTATGTGCCAGGATTCCGCCGCAACCTCTGGATTCCGAAACCGCTCGTCCACTCGACCGCCGAGACTATTATGTTTTTATTTTTATTATAACATTTGTTTTTCTTATAACATAAGGGGCTGTTAAGCTCGTCTCGCCGTTATGTTTACGCCCCATATAGAATAGGCGGCGAACCTATTGCCATACCGGGCACAAAATTTTCAGTCATCGATATTCATCACCCTTAACTTCCGAAAGCAATTTCGAAAAGTCATTGGTGTAAGCCAGTGTCAGGATTCGAACCCGGACCTCTGGATCAGAAGCCGCGTGCTCGATCACTGGACCACCGAGACGTTTTTTAATTTGTAACAAAAACAAATGTTATAAATAGACTTACTTATAACATTTTTATCAGAAGATGAGTAATGCCCTCTAAAACATTTAGAGATATATATTTCAAATTAGAGCCGACATAAAATATGCTTCTCAAATCCCCGGAGCTTGGCTCACCGATATTATTTATTCCTCATATTTATTTGGAAAGTTGTGACGCGTCCCATGAGCGTCGTATGTACGCCATTACGCCATAAGAATATTCAATGTTTTCGAATGTTTCGACACTTTTCGTAATAATGGCTTTTACTTATTTTAAAAAAGAAGAACACAATTAGTCTCGGTGGTCCAGTGGTCGAGCACACGGCTTCTGAATCCAGAGGTCTCGGGTTCCAATCCTGGCATACACCAATGACTTTTCGAAATTAATTTCAATAGTTATGTGTGACAAATATCAATGACCGAAAACTTTGTGCCCGTTATGGCAATAGGTTTGCCACTTATTCCATTTTGGTACGTAAACATAACGGCGAGTGGAGGTTTAACAGCCACTGCCTCTACACCTTTTTTATGGGATAGAAGGGCAAACGAGCTGGCGTGTCACCTGATGGTAAGCAACCAACGCCACCCATGGACACCAGCAACACATATAGTGTTACAGTTGCGTTGCCGACCTTTAAGGGGTAGGGGATAGGAAAGGATGGGGAAGGGGGTGGGCCTCAGGGTACCTCTCTCACCGAACGAAACGCGGCATGAGCCACTTTACGTCGGTCTTCTGAGAGGTCGTGGTATTTCACCGGTCGAGCCGGCCCATTCATGCAGCAAACTGCTTGGCTCTACCACTGTTAAACACCTTACACCTTTGGGTAGAAAAAGGCGTGAAGCTGTGTTTACACAATTGGCTTTTGTATATTTTTAATGACATGAGTTATGAAAGTCTTAGAAGCGAGTGAGGTGTGTAAGAATCGTGCTTTATGGGGTTCTGTTCTATCTGCTAACTCCGCAATTGACTTGATTTGTAGTTATGTTTGATACTTTTTTTTTTAAACAAGTTCAGATTTAGCTGTAGTAGTTTTTCAGTTGTTTTTTTTTTGGTGCCAAATTAATTTTCAATTTTTACCAAACTATGTCAGAAGAAGGGTTACGTTTCACTCATCTGTGTGTACAGTGTGTTACATCTTAGTTTGCACGTCCATAATTTTCTTTCAGAAGCACATTAAGAAGGTGAGGGAGAATAGAACTCCTGAAATCGGAATCAAATAGAAGATTATATTGCAGTAACTAAGTCACAGTATAAATTTTAAGACATATTTATTTTAGAAATTAAGATTCTTTTAGCGGAAAATAGGCCTTAATAATTCTTCTAGCAACATATAGTGTTACTGGTCAAATACAGCTGATATTTCGTGACACGTATACAAACAAGCATATTATTATATTAAACATCTTCATATGTCATAAAATTTATTACGTGGGGCTTTTTTATGGCATAGAAGAGCTAAGGAACGAGCGGTTCACCCGATGGTAAGCAACTACCGCCACGCATGGACGCCTGAAACACAGATAGTGTTACAGTGGCGTTGCCAGTCTTTTAGAGACTAGGATGGGAAAAGGGAGTGGGGCACCGGATTTCCGGATATGTCTTTCAACAAATGCAACGCGGCATGAGCCACTTTATGTCGATATTCTGAGAGGCCGTACTATTTGACCGTTGGCCCATTCACAGAGCAAACTACGTGGTATTTTATCACTGTTAAACTGCTTTCAAGTTCTCAAATTTTAGTAACATCGAGACAGACATATCAAAAACCTGCAACCAGTTTTTCAATTTTACAAACAGAACCCTAAAAAACATGACACATTAACAAACATTTTCTGTTTCCGGTTTCATTAAATTATCTTGATTGATTACATAGACATAGACATGCCTACTTGTACAAACACGATCAGTAATAATGCAATTCCTGAAATTAAGGTGTATACCCCAAGATAATTAACTAAAACTTATATCAGTTTGATTAAAATAACGATTTTCATTTATTGTTTAAACGATATAATCTAAATATTGTAGTTACGATAAACACGACAGAGGCTTATCGTTAATTCAATTAATGATTTCGTTGTTCAATTTTATCTCTATCATTATATGTAGGCCATTTTGAACCTTCACAAAAATATAATCAAGTAATTATTAATTCTATAAGAATGTTATCTTGCGCCAAATTCCAAAAGTGTACACGTTTTGTGGATTTGCCAATTAAATAATACCAATACTGTATTTTGAGGGCATTTCATGAATTATAGAACCCTTACACTATCACACATCACTTAAAAACTTCATGGCCATCAACATTTTCATTTGCCAAAACTCTGCAGTTAAAAATCAATTTCTCAAACCTCAAATCGTTTCTTGTTTCCCCACTTATTAGCTATAGTTTTTTGATTTAATTTTCTATATTTTTACTACCATCGAACTGTGTTAATCTTACTTTATTGGTGGTATATGGTATTGGCTACGCTAGCCAATTATATTACCATTTGAATTGTGTTCGCGGATGTGTATAGTTACTGACTGTACATCATACATTGCAATAGCATAGTTTCAAGGGAGAGGATTAATATATTTGTCCCTAGGTGAGTCAGAAATACCAGAAAGTAGTCAGAAATACAGGATACCTAGGGTACCTGGTAAGACACAACCACCGACTGATGCACAAAAAAGGCATACAGCAGAAGATTATCATGGCTACGAAACATCAGAGACTGGAGCAGTATTAAAATCGTGGAATATTTTTTTCTTCTGGCCAAGAATAGGAATAAATTCGTGAAGGTGACTGCTAACATTCAGTAATGCAGAGGCATCCAAAGAAGAAGGGTCAGAAAGGGTAGCCGGAGAATACGAAAATGTTATTGTTTGAATGAATATCTGAACGGTGAAGTTGTTATTTATGAATATTGGAAGAAATACGGAAATCTGGATGAAAGTTCCAAAAAAAAATATGGTTAAAATGGGCAAACAAGCAAGTGTGTCACCAGATGGTAAGCGACTAGCGGCCCCGCATGGACAAATACATAGAACAACACCAACAGAGTCACAGTTGCGTTTAGGTCCTTTAGAATAGGTTAGGGAAGGAAGAAGGATGGGAATGGGCCTCCGGATATCTCTCTCACCCGACGAAAAGGCGTATGAGCCATATGTCATACCATACGTCGATTTTCTTAGGTAATTTAAGAGTCGAACCCGCCCATTCATGTAATGTGGCTCTGCCATACTACGAGGAGTTACTACACGAAGAATCGTGTAATAGGTCTTGCCATTATATTAAAGAAAAACCTTAACACTTGAAGCCTACGCTAAGAATTTTTCGATACAACTTTATTTTTTAATTACCAATTTCCAGAATGAAATAGTTTTCGGGAGTTCCCTGTGAAACCTGTTATAAGCCACGTCATATTTCAGATATTGTTTTTGTACGAGTAGGTAAGTAGGGTTAGCCCATATCTTAAATTCTTCAACCAGATTCCGTACCTTTATCATTGTCTGTATGTCAAATGCTGATAATAAAACAATAACAAGAAAGTATGCGTTTATTTATTTTTTTTTGATAGTGTTTGAAAGATTGTAGAGTTAAAGAGTTAAAACTTACAATAAAAGTTGTTACGGGGTTCCAATCTTCTTGTCTTAACCTTATAAAAAACTATTTTGAGGCTATGGATGTTACGTTACATACATAACATAACTTCACGCCTTTTGATACCCGAAGGTGTAGGCAGCGCCTGTTAAGCCTCGTCTCGCCGTTATGTTTACGTCCCAAATGGAATAGGTGGCGAACCTATTGCCATACCGGGCACAAAGTTTTTCAGTCATCGATATTTATCACACATAACTTCCGAAAACAATTTCGAAAAGTCATTGGTGTGAGCCAGTGTCTGGAATAGAACCCGGACCTCTGGATCAGAAGCCGTGTGCTCGACCACTGCGCCACCGAGACTGATTACACCTACTATTTTTAATATTTCTAATAAATCACAGTGTTTTTTAAGGCGTTTACTGACAATATTATAGCTATATTACCATCATTATTATACAGAACGGATGCAAGGATAATGGTTGACGATTTAGTGCTGGAACAGGTGAATGAAAGTGTATATCTTGGTCGAAAATAAGGCTATAAGGAAGGAAGTTGGTTTGAAAGAGTGTGTCAGTCTAAAGGTAAGAGAGTGTCGGTGTAAAGGTAAGGAAGGGCATGCTCCGATGGTTCGGACATGTAGAAAAGATGGATGATTCAAGATTGACTAAGCAGATATACAGAGTCGAGGACGGCCAAGACACACATTCCATGACCAAATAGAACGTGTTCTGGAGGAAGGTGATGTTAGGAGCCTCCTTGCAGAGAGAACGGAGCGCCACAGGGCACGATTCTTACACACCTCACTCGCTTCGCTGACTTTCATAACACTTTCATGCACGCGCGTCGATTTTTGAGGCTCTTAACATCACCTCCCTCCAGAACTCGTTCTATTTGGTCATGGAATGTGTGTCTAGGCCGTCCTCGACTCCTACATTCATCCGCTTTTGCATTGTATATCTGCTTAGTCAATGTTGCATCATCCATCCCTTCTACATGTCCGAATCATCGGAGCATGCCCTTTCTTACTTATAACCTTATAACCTTGTTTTCCACGCGGTCAGCCCTCATTTCGACCGCGGTTATCCTACTTTCATGCACGCTCTGCCATACCCAGCTCTCACTTCCATAAGTTAGGGTAGGGATTAATTTTGCATTGTGAATTGCTAGCTGGGCTTTTCTGCTAATATATTTTGCGCCCAGGAATCAGCCCAACGCCCCATTTACTTTATTTCCTATCGCCACTCGTCTTTCTACATCCGCGGTGTACCTTCCATCCCTGCTAAAAGCGCGTCCAAGATATACAATTTCATTCACCTGTTTTAGTACTACATTGTCAACCATTATCCTTGCATCCGTCAGACGGCGATTCGGCTAAGAGCACGGCGTCATCTGCGTAAAGCAGGCAGCTCACATCTAGGTCACCCATTCGCATCCCTACATTCGTCGATCTCACTCTCTGGAGACAACTGTTCAGGTACAGGATGAACAGCCGAGCGGAGAGCGCGCAGCCCTGTCTAACGCCGATATTGACGTCAAACCAGGGCGACAAGTCGCCGTCAACCGCCCTCATAAATGGACTGCACGGCGCGCAGCAGTGCGCCGCTTACCCCGTAGACTGGGAGTATGTCCCACACCCCCTGGGAGTATATACCCACTTTCAGAACGACATTGTTATTTAATTCGTTTTGTATACATAACATAACTTCACGGTTTTGTTACCCGAAGGTGTAGGTAGCGGCTATTAAGCCCCGTCTCGCCGTTATATTTACGACCCAAATGGAATAGGTGGACCTATTGTCATACTGGGCACAAAGTTTTCAGTCATCGATATTTATCACACATAACTTCCGAAAATAATTTCTACAAGTCATTAGTGTGAGCCAGTGTTAGGATTCGAAACCGCGACCTCTGGATAAGAAGCCGTGTGCTCGACCACTGGACCACCGAGACTACTGTTTTGGATACATAATATAAAAACATATAACTTACGTTTGCGTTTGCGTTTCAATAGAAGAATAGACTCTCGACGAACTAGAGCAGAAACAAAACTGATTTTGGTAAGAGAAGTAACAACGGATAAAAAATAACTAAAACTATAACTAAAACTAATAAAACGAAACCACACTAAATTCCGCAATAATCTCACCAATAAACACTAGGAAGTAATGGATCACGTTATCTCGTACCGAGATATGGAATGAATTATAAAAGGAACTGTTAAAAAAAAATCGATTCGTGTTTACTGTTTATATATACGATAAACTAGAAATAATTGATCATTTCATTAACTTAAAATTATCCTTTAATAGTGGCAGAAACACGCAGTTAGTTGCATGCCTAAAGACATTCGACGTAAAGGGATGTAAAACAAATATCTGAATCCGCTTCCTTCACCCTTTCCTTTCTAAATAAAGATTCGCTAGTGCGATCTAAATCTGAGTACCAATATATGGGATAACTTTTTCCAAAAAATATTGTTAAGACTGACTAATGTTCATTCATGGTACCATGAAAGCATCAATAGTCGTATGATAATTTGCTGATCTCACTTACCTGTTTTCTCCTCTTTCACATCATGTCAATGTTACGTTTCTATGGCCAGAGTAGAAGACGAGGGTCTTTAGCGAACCGTTGCACGGCTCCTCTTCCACAGCGTTAAAACCGGCCTGGATGTAATTTCGATCTGGGTTTCGAGCTGGGAGTCTTCGGGAACAGGGTCAGGCAAGTTTTCGCTACCTGCACCTACCAGGGCTTGGTCACCCTCGACTGGAACCAAGCATAAAGAAAGAAGGGAGAACCAGCGGTGCTTTTCATTAAGTGATTTTGATCTATTTGATGTAAGTTATTTTATCAATTGAATATATAGAAACAATACATTTAGCACTACATATGTTTTTAACTTTATCAAAATATATAAAACTACTATATTCGACGCTATCGCATCAATCGAACAAATTACTGTTATCATTAACAAGTCAATTTATCAATACAGTTGATAAACTAATTGCAACCATATTATAATAGGAAGACGCCAGGCATAGTATTCTTCTGCTAATACGGCATCTAACAGTATATGAGATACTTGTTCAAAATGTTAGCTAGATTTCTATATATTTTATTTTTACCATATATCTGTTTAGCCAGCCCAATAAATAAATTTTTAGAAGTGAAATATTTTAATAGTGATGTGTGCATTAAAACTAAACAACAACAGACAATCATCAATCAAACAGAAGCAAATGGGATAAATAAAGAAAACATTTGCATGTCCAGTGATAAAATAAATATACCACCAGGAGTGTTAGAAATAAATCTCATAGCTGATCGAGTGTCTCAAGATGATTTTGTTACCATTTCATTATTTGAAATCGTTAATAACAAAGAAAGACAACTGTTAAACAAAATTAATATTAACTTCACGGATTTCAATAATGAAGATGGTTTTTATACAATTAAATTTGATGTCTTAAAATGTTACGGATATGTAAGTATACCATCGGTATAGGTTTAGACGGTTAATTGTATGCCATCACGCTTTTGATATTTAAAGAAACAGCCAGCAATAACGCAGTCAAATCAATTTCAATATTCGGTCCATTGAAATAAGTGGCGAAAGTTGTCCATCGTTGTCCATCGGACACAATTAGTTCAATAGATTATGACTTAGATAACTAAGAACCATAATAAAATATTTAATAGTAATCGTAAAGAGAAAACTAATGTTCCTGTTAAAGGAAACTTATGATTCAAAGTACATCGAAGGAATATTAGAGCCAAAATATAAAATAGAAAAAATAATTTTAAATTGTAATATCGTCGCAATTAAGTATTGGTAAAATTTCCTTCTTGTAATTTCTTTAAACATTACTATTCGCAATAGTCCCAATCAAACCCATTAGTCAATCGCTAAATATAAAATACAGTCCTTTATTAATATCAACAGCTTACAAAATAAATTAAAAAGACCCAAATTATAAGAACTTTTTGTGGGAGTCCGTCATACAACAAATCGACATATCTAACTGAAATGCAGTAAAGCGTGGCTGGACAACTAATAACAAATCATGTAACAAAAAAACTGTTAAGAGACTAAATCTGATTCGTTTCAGGTAATAATATCAGGAGAAATTTCAAAGCAATCACAAATAATTATTACATCGTCTCACATCATTTCAACTTCAAGGATCACGCGGGATATCAAGGGGATACCCTCCAGAGCAATAAAAAGCTTTTTACAAGACGTAGATGACGATACTACAGAATCTTCAAATGAGACCCCTACAACAGAGTCGTCAAGTGAGACCCCATCTACAGAATCTTCAATTGAGACTCCATCCACAGAGCCTTCAAGTGAGACCCCATCTACAGAGTCTTCAAGTGAGACTCCATCAACAGAGTCTTTAAGTGAGACTCCATCAACAGATTCTTCAAGTGAGACTTCATCAACAGAGTCGTCAAGTGAAACCCCATCAACAGAGTCATCAAGTGAAACGCCGTCCACAGATTCTTCAAGTGAGATCCCATCAACAGAGTCGTCAAGTGATACCCCATCCACAGAGTCTTCAAGTGAGACCCCATCTACAGAGTCGTCAAGTGAGACCCCATCAACAGAGTCATCAAGTGAAACGCCGTCCACAGATTCGTCAAGTGAGACCCCATCAACAGAGTCGTCAAGTGAGACCCCATCCACAGAGTCTTCAAGTGAGACTCCATCAACAGAGTCATCAAGTGAAACGCCGTCCACAGATTCTTCAAGTGAGATCCCATCAACAGAGTCGTCAAGTGAGACCCCATCCACAGAGTCTTCAAGTGAGACTCCATCAACAGAGTCGTCAAGTGAAACCCCATCAACAGAGTCATCTAGTGAAACGCCATCTACAGAGTCCTCAAGTGAGATCCCATCTACAGAGTCTTCAAGTGAGACCCCATCTACAGAGTCTTCAAGTGAGACCCCATCAACAGAGTCGTCAAGTGAGACCCCATCAACAGAGTCATCAAGTGAGACCCCATCAACAGAGTCATCAAGTGAAACGCCGTCCACAGATTCTTCAAGTGAGATCCCATCAACAGAATCGTCAAGTGAGACTCCATCAACAGAGTCATCAAGTGAAACGCCGTCCACAGATTCTTCAAGTGAGATCCCATCAACAGAGTCGTCAAGTGAGACCCCATCCACAGAGTCTTCAAGTGAGACTCCATCAACAGAGTCGTCAAGTGAGACCCCATCCACAGAGTCTTCAAGTGAGACTCCATCAACAGAGTCGTCAAGTGAGACCCCATCCACAGAGTCATCTAGTGAAACGCCATCCACTGAGTCTTCAAGTGAGACTCCATCAACAGAGTCGTCAAGTGAGACCCCATCCACAGAGTCTTCAAGTGAGACTCCATCAACAGAGTCGTCAAGTGAGACCCCATCTACAGAGTCTTCAAGTGAGATCCCATCAACAGAGTCGTCAAGTGAGACCCCATCTACAGAGTCATCTAGTGAAACGCCATCTACAGAATCTTCAAGTGAGACTCCATCAACAGAGTCGTCAAGTGAGACTCCATCTACAGAGTCTTCAAGTGAGACCCCATCAACAGAGTCGTCAAGTGAGACCCCATCTACAGAATCGTCAAGTGAGACGCCATCAACAGAGTCATCTAGTGAAACGCCATCCACAGAGTCATCTAGTGAAACGCCATCTACAGAGTCATCTAGTGAAACGCCATCCACAGAGTCATCTAGTGAAACGCCATCTACAGAGTCTTCAAGTGAGACCCCATCAACAGAGTCGTCAAGTGAGACCCCATCCACAGAGTCTTCAAGTGAGACCCCATCAACAGAGTCGTCAAGTGAGACCCCATCTACTGAGTCGTCAAGTGAGACCCCATCTACAGAATCTTCAAGTGAGACTCCATCAACAGAGTCGTCAAGTGAGACTCCATCTACAGAGTCTTCAAGTGAGACCCCATCAACAGAGTCGTCAAGTGAGACCCCATCTACAGAATCGTCAAGTGAGACGCCATCAACAGAATCATCTAGTGAAACGCCATCCACAGAGTCATCTAGTGAAACGCCATCTACAGAGTCATCTAGTGAAACGCCATCCACAGAGTCATCTAGTGAAACGCCATCTACAGAGTCTTCAAGTGAGACCCCATCAACAGAGTCATCTAGTGAAACGCCATCCACAGAGTCATCTAGTGAAACGCCATCTACAGAGTCATCTAGTGAAACGCCATCCACAGAGTCATCTAGTGAAACGCCATCTACAGAGTCTTCAAGTGAGACCCCATCTACAGAGTCTTCAAGTGGGACTCCATCAACAGAGTCGTCAAGTGAGACCCCATCCACAGAGTCTTCAAGTGAGACTCCATCTACAGAGTCTTCAAGTGAGACCCCATCAACAGAGTCATCTAGTGAAACGCCATCCACAGAGTCATCTAGTGAAACGCCATCTACAGAGTCTTCAAGTGAGATCCCATCAACAGAGTCGTCAAGTGAGACCCCATCTACAGAGTCATCTAGTGAAACGCCATCTACAGAGTCTTCAAGTGAGACCCCATCTACAGAGTCATCTAGTGAAACGCCATCCACAGAGACGTCAAGTGAGACTCCATCGACAGAGTCATCTAGTGAAACGCCAGCCACAGAGTCAACTAGTGAAACGCCATCTACAGAGTCATCTAGTGAAACGCCATCTACAGAGTCTTCAAGTGAGACCCCATCTACAGAGTCATCTAGTGAAACGCCATCCACAGAGTCGTCAAGTGAGAGTCCATCGACAGAGTCATCTAGTGAAACGCCATCAACAGAGTCATCAAGTGAGACCCCATCAACAGAGTCATCAAGTGAAACGCCGTCCACAGATTCTTCAAGTGAGATCCCATCAACAGAGTCGTCAAGTGAGACCCCATCCACAGAGTCTTCAAGTGAGACTCCATCAACAGAGTCGTCAAGTGAGGCCCCATCAACAGAGTCGTCAAGTGAGACCCCATCTACAGAGTCGTCAAGTGAGACCCCATCTACAGAATCGTCAAGTGAGACCCCATCTACAGAGTCTTCAAGTGAGACCCCATCTACAGAATCGTCAAGTGAGACCCCATCAACAGAGTCATCTAGTGAAACGCCATCCACAGAGTCATCTAGTGAAACGCCATCTACAGAGTCTTCAAGTGAGACCCCATCAACAGAGTCATCTAGTGAAACGCCATCAACAGAGTCATCAAGTGAGACCCCATCAACAGAGTCATCAAGTGAGACCCCATCAACAGAGTCATCAAGTGAAACGCCGTCCACAGATTCTTCAAGTGAGATCCCATCAACAGAGTCGTCAAGTGAGACCCCATCCACAGAGTCTTCAAGTGAGACTCCATCAACAGAGTCGTCAAGTGAGACCCCATCTACAGAGTCTTCAAGTGAGATCCCATCAACAGAGTCGTCAAGTGAGACCCCATCTACAGAGTCATCTAGTGAAACGCCATCTACAGAGTCTTCAAGTGAGACCCCATCTACAGAGTCATCTAGTGAAACGCCATCCACAGAGTCAACTAGTGAAACGCCATCTACAGAGTCATCTAGTGAAACGCCATCTACAGAGTCAACTAGTGAAACGCCATCTACAGAGTCATCTAGTGAAACGCCATCTACAGAGTCTTCAAGTGAGACCCCATCTACAGAGTCATCAAGTGAGACCCCATCAACAGAGTCATCAAGTGAAACGCCGTCCACAGATTCTTCAAGTGAGATCCCATCAACAGAGTCGTCAAGTGAGACCCCATCCACAGAGTCTTCAAGTGAGACTCCATCAACAGAGTCGTCAAGTGAGACCCCATCTACAGAGTTTTCAAGTGAGATCCCATCAACAGAGTCGTCAAGTGAGACCCCATCTACAGAGTCATCTAGTGAAACGCCATCTACAGAGTCTTCAAGTGAGACCCCATCTACAGAGTCTTCAAGTGAGACTCCATCAACAGAGTCTTCAAGTGAGACCCCATCTACAGAATCTTCAAGTGAGACTCCATCAACAGAGTCGTCAAGTGAGACCCCATCTACAGAGTCTTCAAGTGAGATCCCATCAACAGAGTCGTCAAGTGAGACCCCATCTACAGAGTCATCTAGTGAAACGCCATCTACAGAGTCTTCAAGTGAGACCCCATCAACAGAGTCATCAAGTGAAACGCCGTCCACAGATTCTTCAAGTGAGATCCCATCAACTGAGTCGTCAAGTGAGACCCCATCTACAGAGTCATCTAGTGAAACGCCATCTACAGAGTCTTCAAGTGAGACCCCATCTACAGAGTCATCTAGTGAAACGCCATCTACAGAGTCTTCAAGTGAGACCCCATCTACAGAGTCATCTAGTGAAACGCCATCTACAGAGTCTTCAAGTGAGACCCCATCTACAGAGTCATCTAGTGAAACGCCATCCACAGAGTCGTCAAGTGAGACTCCAGCGACAGAGTCATCTAGTGAAACGCCAGCCACAGAGTCAACTAGTGAAACGCCATCTACAGAGTCATCTAGTGAAACGCCATCTACAGAGTCTTCAAGTGAGACCCCATCTACAGAGTCATCTAGTGTAATGCCATCCACAGAGTCGTCAAGTGAGACTCCATCGACAGAGTCATCTAGTGAAACGCCAGCCACAGAGTCAACTAGTGAAACGCCATCTACAGAGTCATCTAGTGAAACGCCATCCACAGAGTCGTCAAGTGAGACCCCATCGACAGAGTCATCTAGTGAAACGCCATCCACAGAGTCAACTAGTGAAACGCCATCCACAGAGTCTTCAAGTGAGACCCCATCTACAGAGTCTACAAGTGAGTCTGATCCCACAGAACCATCTAGTGGCACCCCACCAACCGATTCTGATGCAGACACGACAACAAATGAACCCACTACACCAGATGTGAATGCAGATGAGGGCATGACAGGTTTCCAGATAGCTATGATATCAGTGTCGGTTGTAAGCGTTGTAGCTATTATTGGAGTCACTGCCTGGTGTGCTGTGTTTTCGTGTAAAGGTTTAAAATTGAGTTCTGCTATGTACGTATGATAGAATTTTATTACGCCTTAAATTTCTAAGTTATATTTGGTTTTTCTAAGAATGAGTAGATTCATCAAGTGTTTGTAGATTTTATTGTTTAAAGGAGTGTAATCTGGCCAAGCTTTTGGCCATTACCAACAAATAGTCGTCTTGTAAGAGACAGGGATATATTGATGAAATGATTGAAGAGATATGATGAAACCATAAATGAGTATTGAGCTTTAAAAAATGTGTACGAGTTCTTGAACTTGGCCTTTATTGTGCTTAAAATCTCTGATATGTATAAAGTATTTGCTTATACTTTGTTATTTAATTACCATAGATACTCATAGTTAAGTAATAGAATTTATGTAATATTATTAAAGCTTTTTAAATGTTGTCAGAAATAAAACTGCCGTATTATTATTGAATGGAATGCAGAAAAATTTAAATTTTATTTACTTATACTAATATGTTCAATGAAAAGGACATACGCTATTTTTTTACGTATACATACGCTATTTGCGTGTGAAGTTTACTAAAATCTATTCTTAGCTCGGGTAAGGAATACTCTTAAGAAATTTCAAGTCAATCGGCCCTATAGGCCTTATAAAGATTTCGTGATGAGAGTTCAGAAATTTACTCTCCTATATACATAAATAGACATCAGTTGCAGAAATGTGACATCAAATATTGCAATTACATAAGAATAATTCCAGAAGAATAATTCCCGTAAAAACCTCGTTAAATTACAACAGGTTTCGACTACCAAATTGTGCTTTAAATGAATATAGTATTGTCCATTTAAAGATATAGGAATTGTTTTCGTCTAGTTGTTTAATAGGAATGGATATATTGTATGAAACGCGTGCAGAATTAATAGGGTTTGATCACGATTGGCAATTGGCAAAAAGCGGAAATTGGCCATAAAAACACTATCTATTCTTATAGCCCAAATATAGAAACAATACCTAGTATCAATGCGTAAAACATTGATAAACACATGATTAGGTCTAGTGGTATGTTGTAACAGCATTAAGGTCACTGGTTCTCAACCAGATGTCTGATGACCACCGATGGTCAGAAGGAGTCAAAATATGGACCGTGAAGAACAACAAATTTTCCTGACCATGCAGCACTTGAACCGTTGTTGGTATGAATTTCTCATCAGGCGCTGAGCGCACACAAAATAAAAATCTAACTGCTATGTGCCCAAGAAAGGTTGAGAGCCAGTGATCTAGATTAAATATATGGCGCTTAGATAATCAGTATTCCATTCATACATTCACGGCTGGTTTATCTACATAAATTAGATCACACACTTTAAGCATGACTTTTTTAAGACCTTGGGGAGATAAGTCTAAACAAAATTGATTCATTATAAAAATATTAATAGTTCCGTTTTGTAATTTATAAGTTTATTTTTTATAAATCTTCCGTCAATCATCGATAGGAAAGTAGTGTGACGAAAATATTTTTCTATGTTCAAAACGATAAGCATATCGACAAAAAAAATGTACGTGCAATAAAGATAGAACTTTTTGTCGCGGCTATTTTTGAAATATTATCACTTTAACTTATTATAATTCCTACAGTTTGATAGTTTACCTGCTTGCATAAAGCAACTACGGGGAATTCGCAAGCAATGGACAAGCTATTGCCCACACAAAATCTTTCATATAATCGAAAGTTAGGATGAGCGCAGGTGGTCCTTCCTTTAAGTCCGTGATCCGGCTCGTAGGACCATGCGTAATTTCAAATTCAATGGCGCACTACACCCAACCATGACCGCGTAATGTTTGGGCAGTGAGGTATAATTTTGTAATGTTCCTAATTCATTGTCAATAATTTAAGAAATTGACTTGTAGAATTTCACTGTCCATAATTAAATTAGCTCGTGATAGAGAATAATTAGTGTAATGACATCGAAATTATAAAACTATTCATGTCTTTCATTTCGTAAGGTCTCAATAAAGTGTGTTAAAATCTCATATCGTTAGTGTCTAAATCTTATCAGCACGCTAATGCCGGATCTATTTTGTTGATACCATTTATCTATTATCTCTCAAGTAATATACTTCTGGACATAATTAAAGGGGCTTCCCCTATAAATAATTTCAAGAATACGCAAGTTATTTTTATGATAGTGTCAATAAAGCAGTTGATCACCGGTCGAGCTAGCGCATTCATTTCATACATACACTCGTTTCTTTGACATTCATAACTCTTTTCATGCACGCTCGTCGATTTTTAAGGCTCCTAACATCACCTTCCTCCAGGATACGTTCTAATTGGTCATGGAATGTGTTTGTTGGCCGTCCCCGACTCCTACATCCATACGCTTTTGGACTGTATATCTGCTTGGATGATGCAAGAGCATCATTCATATTTTCTACATGCCTGAACCATCGAAACATGCCCTTTCTCTTCACTCTCTTTCAATCCAACTTCGTTCCTTACGACGTTATTTTCGACGCGGTCAGCGAGAGTCACTCTGCAGATTTTGCTCAGTGCCCTCATTGGGACCGCGTTTATCCTACATTTCTGCATACTCTGCCATACCAAACTCATGCTTCCATTATTTAACGTTGGGATTAGTACCGCATTTTGAATTGCCAGCTGGGCTTTTTGTTGACATTCTTTGGGCCCAGGAATCTGCGCAGCGCTCCAATTACGCTGTTTCCTCGCGCCAGTTTTTTTTTCTACATTTCTGGATTTAAGAATCCCGAACGGAACGGTTTTTGTAAGGTACGCCTAACTTTCGTTTTCATCATATTCATGCATAGGTCGGCTCGACCGATTGATAGTTCATTTAAATAGGTTTGGACTCTGGATATAATCAACAACAGCTATTAAAGAACGCCTAGTATAAAATCTTAGCAAACTATTGATCAACAACTATTATGGCTCCAGGCAATATTAACCTCTCTAAAAATCGGCGGTAAAGTGATTCATGCTGCGTTTTATTTAGTAAGAGATTATATCTATCTGGATTCCCCATCTTTACCCCCCTCCCCATCATTCTAGTCCCTATTCCATCTTAAAGGCTCACTTTGTTGGTGTTGCAGATGTCCATTGGAATAATACTATACTATAACACATTGTCATAAAGGGTGAGCTGGTATTATAACAGAGGCGTAGCTACCACCGTATCAGCCGTATCAATTATACGGAGTTCCCAGGTGACGGGGGTCCCTGACGTGTGTAAGCAAAAATTAATAAAAACTTCCAAAATTTTTATTATTTCAGGAATAGCAAAAGGAATGACGTAATTTCTAGCGTGGAGTGTGCGTTTAGGTCATTTACTTCTACGAGGGAATTCCGTTTTCCAAAAATTAAAACTGAAAAAAAAATACTTGAGAAATTCGATGGGGCATGAACATCTGTCAAACTTGTCACTATTGTCCATAGAGGCAAAAACTTTAAAAAAATATATTGTCATTATCATATTTATCTATATATATATATAAGAGATTTCCACCTATATATTGACTCATCACGATATCTCTGGAACCATAAGGCGTAGCGACTTGAAATTTGGTAGGATTATTCCTTTCGCCGAGTAGAGGTCAGCTAAGAACGGATTTTACGAAATTCCACCCACAAGGGGGGTTGCGGGGGTGTTAACAATGGAAAATTCCCATTTTTAACCTATAGCTGCTATCGACTTCACAATTTGTCGAAGATATTGCAGTATTAACATAGCGGGGCAGCAGTTATTACTTTTGATACGAAACAGAGTTCGCCGGGTCAGCTAGTCAGATATAAATGATTTAATAAATCAGTTTGCCGAAAAAAGACAAGGAGAGAGTATCTTGAATTAGATTTTTAGTAAAGCTTTTGGAAAAAGTGACATAGATAATTAGGATGAACAACTATTTCTATTCATTTTATGCACACACTATTTTTCTTTTATGACATTCATCTTTGCCCTTCATGGGCCCCCAAATAAATTTTTATCATAATCATCATTCATCATCATTAGCCTGCTGCAGTCCACTGCTGGACATAGGCCTCTCCCAATTTTCGCCACAATATCCGATTCTCTGCCTTCTCTGCATCCAGTCTTTTCCTGCAGCCCTTTTGAGGTCGTCTGACCTCCTGGCTGGGCTGGCGGGCGTCCTACACTACGCTTACCAAGACACAGTCTCCATTCTATGACCTGCTTGCTCCATCTACCATCGGTCCTTTGACAGATGTGGCCAGCCCATTGCCACTTCAGCGAGCTTATTCTACAAGCTATGTCGGTTACTCCGGTTCTCTGTCGGATATACTCATTCCTGAGTCTATCTTTCAGAGATACTCCGAGCATAGCTCGCTCGATAGCTCGCTGAGTGACATTAAATTTGTGGACTAGCCCCGCCGTAAGTGCCCACGTTTCGGCAACGTAGGTCATTACTGGTAGGACGCACTGGTCAAAGACTTTGGTTTTCAGGCATTGCGGTATAGGTACAGGTACAAATTTTTATACGGGGCAAAATCATGGCAATTGACTAAGGTGTGACTAATATAATTGAGAAGGTGTATCAAGATGTCTAACATAGGTATTAGACATCTTGATACACCTTCGTTTAGAAAAAGGCATGAAGTTAAGTTATATAAGTAGATCGATAACTAGAATCACCTATGATTTCATGAACATTAAGGGTGCCTGGTAACGGATTGCCACGACGCTAAGTTTCTGGCAATGAATTTCGTGATTTTTAATAATACTCTGAATTTAAAAATTAAGCTTACCCGGCGAACTTTGTTCCGCATCAAAATTAATTTTTACAGCGTTTACACTATAATTACGTGCTATTTCTCGAAGATTATCACTTTTTGTATACTATATTATACATGAATTATACATACAAACCACTCCGTTGACACCCTTTATCTATTAAAAAAGACCGCAATAAAATCCGTTGCGTAGTTTCAAAGATCTAAGCATATAAAGTGAGGGACAGCGGAAAGCGACTTTGTTTTATACTATGTAATGATACCATCTTGCATGGAATTCTGATGTATTTAAAAATCTCAACTAAAGAAATAATTACTATTATGTCATAAACATTACCAAATGAGAGCCATCAAATCTTGTGTTCATATTTGGGAGAGAATTTTCACTGAGGGAGGCTGCATAATAATATGTAGCTGCTTAAGTAGAGATCTCCTGAGCTGTATGCAGGCCTCCTGGGGACGCATACAGCTTAGGCCAAACAAATGTTGGAAGCAATGCCTCAATCAATTATTTATCCGAAAGAAGACTCCCTTAAGATATGATTTACCTTAAGCCACCCATCTGGACAATCATAATTGTTGGCATACGCCCTAATTTTCATCATTGAGTAATCATGAACAAAAAAGTGAGTAATGTTATTATTTGGTTCATGAAAAGTGTATTATAACTTAGCAATAATTTTTTTTTATGGGATTGAAGGGCAAACGAGCAGTCGTGTCACCTAATGGTAAGCAACCAACGCCGCCCATGGACACCAGCAACACATATAGTGTTACTGTTGCGTTGCCGACCTTTAAGGGATAGGGTATAGAAAAGGATGGGGAAGGGGGGTGGGCCTCCGGGTACCTCTCTCACCGAACCAAACGCGGCATGAGCTACTTTACATCGGTCTTCTGAGAGGTCGTGGTATTTCACCGGTCGAGCCGGCCCATTCATGCAGCGAAAAAAAATAAATATTTTATAACATAACCTAACATAACTTCACGCCTTTTGTTACCCGAAGGTGTAGGCAGCGGCTGTTAAGCCTCGTCTCGCCGTTATGTTTACGTCCCAAATGGAATAGGTGGCGAACCTATTGCCATACCGGGCACAAAGTTTGTCAGTCATCGGTATTTATCACACATAACTTTCGAAAACAATTTCGAAAAGTCATTGGTGTGAGCCAGTGTCTGGAATCGAACCCCGGACCTCTGGATCAGAGGCCGTGCGCTCGCCCACTGCGCCACCGAGATATATTTCGCATTAAATGTCGGCTTAGTTATTCCTTAGTCTTCTATCGTTTTATCGTGCTCAACAAACATTACATTTATTCTGGCTTTTTCTCTTACTTTATAACTTTAGTTCTCTTCGCATTTTAATTTCTTCAAGGCAGATGCTGATTCTGTGTTTATTCTGCTAGAAACACAAAATCAACTACGTAATGAATTTTATAACCTGCACGAGCCTTCCAGCTTACTTAAGAGAGCTGCAAAGTAAATAGCAATGTGTCTTTGCGGCAATGTTGTTAAATTACATGTAGCGCCTGCAATATATTTACGAGTAATATTCTTTACGGCAGATCCTAAACGGTAACAGGCTCTTCTATCTATTAGGTACATAAAACCAGGGGAGCGCCGTCAGACCACCTCCACGCGCGCCGAAAGTCGTGGGAAGAGTGGTTGATACGCTCTTCCCTAGGGCGGTCCCTCGGATCCTCCGTCTCCATCGGACCACATTCCGTGGTCCAACGAGTTGGAGGTTACGGCTCGCCTCCCGCAGCGAAAACTCTTCGAAAGAGTTATCTCCGCCCGTATCAGCAACCATCTGTCGCAGGTGGGCCCTGACTGCCAGTTTGGGTTCCGACAGGGGCGCTCGACCATCGACGCAGTGCGTCGTGTGCGGACCCTGTCGGAACCAGCAGTCCGATCGGGGGGGGGGGGGGGGGGGGTCGCGCCTTCGGGACCCTCCCCTGGCCGGCCATCAGGGAGGCCCTCGTCTACCACGAGGTGCCTCCCTACCTAAGGTCGGTCATCGGGGCCTACCAGCAGGAGAGACCGGAACGGGACGGAGCAGAGGAAGGAAGTCTCGTGCGGGGTTCCGCAGGGGTCCGTGTTACGGCCCCTGTATGGAACCTCGCTTACGACCCGGTCCTCCGCACCAGTCTGCCCCGTGGCGTGAGTGTCGTGTGCTACGCAGACGACACTCTGGTGGTCGCCCCGGGGTCCGACTTCGAGCGTACGCTTAGGTTCGCCGAGCTGGGGATGGCAATCGTCGTCAGACGAATCCACGGGCTGGGACTGGAGGTGGCGCCTCACAAGAGTGAGGAGCTGTGGTTCCACCGGCTCACTCGGGGCCGGGAACTCAGGCCTCGCGGATCCAGGTGGGTGACACGGCTGACACGGTGGGGCGGTACATGAAGTACCTGGGCCTCACCCTGGACAGCCGCTGGAGCTTCGAGGAGCGCGACGGGTGGCAGGCGCGTTGCACCGCCTGTTGCCTAACCTCGGGGGACCGGGAGAGGGAGTTCGCCACCTCTACGGTGGCGTCGTTCGGTCCGTAGCCCTGTACGGGGCCCCCGTTTGGTCGTGAGACCTTGCGGGGGCCTCCCGCTCCAGGGCTCTGCTGAGGAGCCTGGAGCGGATCATGGCCATACGGATCGTACGGGGCTACAGTACGATATCGTACGAGGCGGCGATGGTCCTCGCGCGCTCCTCCCCCCCTCCTTCATCATCCTGGCCGAGATGTACGCCGCGTACGATCTCAGCCGGGGAGGTGGGAGCCCGGACCCGCGGGGTCACGAAGTGTGGAGGGGCCTTCCGGCGGGTCCTGGGGGATTGGCGCGACGCGCTGGTCCTCCAGGGCTCAGCGCGTCAGCGCGCTGTCGGGGCCGTCCTGCCCCACCTCGAGGCCTGGGTGCTCCGTAAATGGGGCACTGTCAAGTTGACTCAGATACTCACCAGGCACGGGTGCTTCGGTGAGTATCTGAGTCGAATAAAACGTGAAGTGACGACGAGACGCCACCATTGTGCATCCGACCTGGACTCATCCCAGCACACCGCACCGCCGTTCCCAGGCGGGCATTTCCTCACGTGACAAAAAAATGTAAAAAATCTAAATAAATATAAGTCAAAATATATGTTACTCGCTTGATTCGTCGAGGTCTAAATTACAAGCAGCTAAAAGTTATTACTTACGTCTGGACATCTTTTGTGGCAATAATCCATTAATCTATTACTGTGAAAGAAGTAGTTTATCCATAATAATTAATGGATTCGGCGGATTTGTTTATTAACTGTTTTTGCTCAATTGAAGCTCTATGTGAAAATCTTTATTATTTAGGGGTAATTGCCCCTTAGATGCTACATTTATTTATTCACTGCACGTACAATTCATACTTGTCCCAACATTTATTGTTTACCAATTCATATGTATCTATGTAGCCATTATTTCCGAATACTTCTTTAAAACACAAATTTTCCTTAATCAATAATTATGGAGATGCGAAGGAAGAAAATATCTGCCTTTTTTTAAGATATATGGCAAAGGAGCAAACGGACTACCCGGTGGTGACTAACGGTGCCAATGATGCCCTAACACTATCCGTATTACAGGTGTGTAATACAGATAGTGTTAGGGTAACGAGGATCAAGGACACTCACTGGGTAATTGCGCTCACCTCTGTTCCTAGGGTAAATTTAATATAGAAACGTGAAACGCCAAACGAGACCCTCGAGAGGGTGATTCTAATAGGCAGCGATACTACTAGTAGGCGAAAGATGCTTTTATTTAAGACTTTATTTACAACATATCCTTAATTTTGAATTTTAATAAGTAACATAACATAACTTCACGCCTTTTGTTACCCGAAGGTGTAGACAGCGGCTGTTAAACCTCATCTCGCCGTTATGTTTACGTCCCAAATGGAATAGGTGGCGAACCTATTGCCATACCGGGCACAAAGTTTTCAGTCATCGATATTTATCACACTTAGTTGCCGAAAACAGTTTCGAAAACAGTTACTCGAAAGTATATTTGAGGCTTGGGAGGAGTCGCAGGATGCCTATGGGGTATTTTGTGACTTATCTAAAGCTTTTGATTGTGTCCAGCATAAGACTCTGGTCAGAAAATTACATCACTATGGCATAAGGGGCATTGCTTTGGATCTTCTTACTTCTTACCTACGTGATAGGATCCAAACAGTAGATGTTAACGGAAAGCGATCACATGGATCAGCTGTAGCAGTGGGGGTGCCGCAGGGCTCTATTTTGGGACCTTTCCTGTTTCTTTTGTACATTAATGATCTACCCTATCTTGTAAAGGACAGTCATGAAATAGTCTTGTTTGCAGATGATACTTCTTTAGTTTTTAAGGTAAAGAGACAACAATCAGTAATTGACGATGTAAACAATGCTCTTTCAAAGATAGTAAACTGGTTTAGTGCTAATAATTTGCTTTTAAATGGTAGCAAAACCAAATATGTTAGATTTTTTACTAAAAATGTTAAACAAGTTATAACCAGTGTCGTGATGGACAATAGGAGACTGGAATTGGTCAATAAGGTTGTCTTTCTTGGTATAACATTAGACTCTAAACTACAATGGGGCCCACATATAGAGACGTTATCTGGTAGACTTAGCTCAGCCGCTTACGCAGTAAAGAAAATACGTCAATTGACCGACGTTGATACTGCACGTTTAGTTTATTTTAGTTATTTTCACAGCATTATGTCATATGGCTTATTACTTTGGGGTAGTGCTGCGGATGTAGACTCGATTTTTGTGCTCCAGAAACGAGCTATTCGTGCTATCTATATGATGAGTCCCAGGGATACACTGAGAAGTAAATTTAAAGAGATACGAATAATGACGTTACATTCACAATATATTTATGAAAATTTAATCTATGTTCATAAAAATATAACTAAATTTAAGAAAAACAGTGATATCCATCAATTAAATTTAAGAAATAAAAACAAACTTGCTGTGTCCACTACTAGGCTCCAAAAAATTTCTAACGCGTTTCCAGGTCAATGTATACGCTTTTACAATAAACTTCCAAACGACGCGGTTGAATTATCGTTAGGTAAATTTAAGAAATATGTTAAAAGTAGACTATATACAAGAGCTTATTACTGTATCGCAGATTATATCAATGATAAAACCGTTTGGAATTGAATTGCTTCTTTTGTGTTATATTGTTTGTATTTGCTGCAAAATATTGTTATTCTGCTAACCAAACTTTACTGTTATTGGTAAGATTGTATGCAATATGACGTTTCTCGCCGGGCAAACTTACTAATTTATTTTTTTTTTGTCTGGGATCTTGAATAAGTCATGCTCACTGAAAGGTCCTTGCTTATGGCGGCGTCGTTGATCGGGTCGCCACCTTCCCTAAAATATGGCGAGGGAGGCGATGGCTGAGATATGGGTCATGCTCGTGAACGGGTGCTGTTTGTGGGGACTGGTCTGTTCAAGCGTCCAAAGAATATTAACGTACTGTGTCCTAAGTTTTACGTGGGGAACCTCATCTTGCTCTATAAATTATTCTAATAATTTGTAATTTAGTTTACTTAAAATTAAGTAAAAAGAAAAAAAAAAGACTCCCCTGAGTTTCTTGCCAATTCTTCTCAGGACGTGAGTAATCGAATTGGCGGATTGAAATTATTGACGTTCATAAGTGTCTTTAATGACCTAAACTGAATAAATGAGATTTTGATTTTGATTTTGATTTTGAAAAGACATTAGTGTGAGCCAGTGTCAGGATTCGAACCCGGAATCTGGATCATAATCCGTGTGCTCTCCCACTGGACCACCAAGACTTATTTAATAAGTATTTTCAAGAATACACCATATTTACCTTAAGTGAAGGTCATTCCCCCTCGTTACTCTACTATTGTATTGCGTATTTGGTGGCTGAGATATCTTGAAGACCTCATCAGGTAACGCCCTTGCTACAACATGGTCCCCATGCCAGCCCCATGGTCAGACCATGTTTTATTTTTCTACTTCGAAAATTTTAAAAAGAATGCAGTGCAGCTTGTGCAGTGGTAGAGCCAAGCAGTTTTCTGCATGAATGGGCCGGCTCGACCGGTGAAATACCACGACCTCTCAGAAGATCGATGTAAAGTGGCTCATGCCGCGTTTCGCTCGGTGAGAGAGGTACCCGGAGCCCTATCCTCCTTCCCCATCCTTCCCCTATCCCTTAAAGGTCGGCAACGCAACAGTAACACTATACGTGTTGCTGGTGTCCATGGGCGGCGTTGATTGCTTACCATCAGGTGACACGCTTGCTCGTTTACCCTCCTATCCTATAAAAAAATAATATGAGTTAGTTTATGATACATACATCGTCTCTGACTGAACCATGACGTGCAGCCAATCACGATATATTATTACCCTTTCCCAGAAAACATGAATTGGTATGATAACATAAATAATTTGCAACAAATACATATGTAACGTGCATATTAATATTGTATATTGTGTCATTGATTATGCATTTTTAAATGTAACTTTAAATGTACTTTATCTATTAAAAGAATTTCTTTATCACAAACGGGAGTGCTGTCATTGTTGGCTTTCTATGAATTACAAGAGATTATTGTTGATAATTTTTTATACATATATATATTGTAATAATGTCTTAAGAGATTCTGGTGTTTTCATATCTAGTTTGCGAAATTTTTAATGTTTAATAAGTGTTTAATAACATAACTTCACGCCTTTGTTACCCGAAGGTGTAGTTAGCGGCTGTTAAGCCTCGTCTCGCCGTTATGTTTACGTCCCAAATGGAATAGGTGGCGAACCTATTGCCATACCGGGCACAAAGTTTTCAGTCATCGATATTTATCACACTTAACTTCCGAAAACAATTTCGAAAAGTCATTGGTGTGAGCCAGTGTCAGGATTCGAACCCGGACCTCTGGATCAATAGCCTTGTGATCGACCTAGTGGTAAGTTACTATTAAGTGCCCACTTAATACTTAATACTTGTTTAATACTTTGTATGTTATGCATTCTCTTAGCTAACAATGACCCAGGTAATAGTCTCCGATTTATGGTAATGGGCTTAGTTACTCTACATTGTAGGTCCGAAAATTTGAAGAAAAAAAAATCCTGGTATTGTTGTGGTGGTCGTGGTATTTAACCGGTCGAGTCAGCCCATTCATGCAGGAAACTGCTTGGCTCTACCACTGATTTCCCAAAAACTGAGATCTCTAGGATTCCAGGGACATCTATAATAGAAGCATTTCTACTAACATAGCAGACTATTTTTATAATTGGAAATGTTGAAGAAAATATTGATCTTTACACAAAAAATGATTACTTTCTCTTATCAATTATAAATATCTTAGCTTTTGAATAAATACATGTGAAAAACGGACCTATTAAATAAAAAACCTCAAACTTGGATAATCAAAAAAAAAAACAAACATTGTTACTTAAATAAATCCTAGATGGTGCTAAAACTAAAAACATTATCATTGCCCAACTCATTTCTCTTCTCAAATCTGATTAATTTTTTAAATTCCTTCGAATTGGAAATTCGGATAGTTAGTTTGTAATGAAATTTTTATTTTAATTAATATAAATGTCACATATAAGAGTCACGGTGATCTAGTAGTCAAGCACCTTGCTTCTGAATGCAGAGGTCGCGGATTGGAATCCAGGCTCACACCAATGACTTTTCAAAATTAATTTCTAAAGTTATGTGTGATAAATAACGATGACTAAAAACTTTGTCCCCGGTATGGCAAAAGGTTCGCCACCTATTCTATTTGGGACGTAAACAGAACGGCGAGTCGGGGCTTAACAGCCACTGCCTACACATTTAGGTAAAAAATGGCATGAAGTTATATTTTTATGTGTTTTGTATGTTATGTTAAGAGTGCAATACAGCGAGATTTAACTAGTTCAATCTTCTAAAGTCCGAGCCTACCAAATAGCCAAAAAAAAGTGCTTGTTTCAATTGATATTGTACACCAAATTAAAATTAATTAAATAATTTTAGGATGCCAACAGGCATGATGGAAAAGAAGATCAGAACACTCCATTTCTGATTGAGAGGTCACAGAGATCACAAGTTTTCATGACAGTTAAAGTGGTAATTTATTTAACAATGAAATGGGACAGCTCGCCACATGCTAGGACCTCTGAGAATATCGACGTAAAGTGCGTCTTGACGCGTGTCGCTCGGTGCTCTCACCGGTATCCGGAGACCCAACCCCTTTCCTCCTTCCCTTCCTATCTCATTTCCGACCCCTTCCATATCTCATTGTAAAGGCCGGCAATGCAACTGTAGCACTATATGTGTTTAGGTGTCCATGGGCGGCGTTTGTTGCTCGACATCAGGTGACACGCCTGCTCATTATACATACAGCTTTGAGTTCTTTTTTATACCACGCTATCGACGTTTCACACATCTCAAATGACGATGACTTTGAACTCCAGTCGGCAAAGTACTTACTGTGTGGTGGTGATCACAAATATTAATTGAAAATTACTTAGTGATAATGATGAACGGGAATTAACGCGACACTTTTTTAGGTAAACAAATATTTACCTTGATTAGCTTGACGTTTCGGCCAGGTTGCACTGTGCAACCTGGCCGAAACTATTATATATATACTATTTGTTTACCTAAAAAAGTATCGTGTTAATTCCTGTTCATCATTATCACTAAGTAATATGCAACGCGAAAGCCTAAAAGTTTTTAATTGAAAATTGTCTAACACTCGTCTGCTGGCGATTAGAGGCTTCTTACTGCTTATCAATATTCGTTCACTGCTTTCATTGGCTGTTGTGTGACGTTCGTACCTGCCCAAATATCGTACAGCAACTAAATAATCTTGATACATAAATAAACGATTGGTACAATAATATCAAAATCACAAAAAAAGAATCTCGTATAAAACCGCCAGTTCTATGAATTCACCGATTATCATGATATAGAATAAGATTTTGACTCTGATATAAATAAATTTTATATATATATAATCGCTATTAATTAAAAAAAATGTTTTGTATGTAACACTCTAAAATATATATATTTTTTTTTACTTATGTATATAATTACATATGTATGTCATCTCCACACTTGAGATAAGGTAAAAGTACTTCATTCGTTAATTTGGATTTGTAAGTTATTATGTAATTTTTGGCAAAGATACTCAGGCAGTATATTGGATATTAATTTGAATATCCAATTAAATAAATCAATTAAAGTCGTTTCCGTTAAATTAATCAATTAACGTCATTCCAATCGGACTAAACGATTAAAGGTTCCAATTAAATGCCAACGGTTTAAAAGTAGACTAAAAAGTTCAGATTATCAGATATTAGTTGAAAATTCACAAATATAGTTATAAAAAAGATAAAAAAGAGATTTTTGACAGCACTTTCTTTTTATGCCAAGATCCGGGAAATTATTGTACAGCCACAATAATTCCCCGGATCTTGGCATTAAAAATGGTAAACTCGAACAATTCACAACTCAACAATTCATGAAGTTGAATGATCTGAATAAGAGATGGATGGATTGCGCAGGAGTGGAAAAGAACATGATTGTGGCACCGATCACGGAAAAAAATAAAAACTGTAGATTGGCCTAGTATGGAGATGTTAAGAAAAAGGAACAAAGTTAAAAGATACAGTGAGAGTGATGATGATGACTGTGTATGGACGAGTTGGTAAAAAAAGCCGAAAAAGAGATGAGTGGGCTGGATAAAAGTTGAATTAAGTAATAAGGGAGTGAGTGTGGAGATGACGAGTGATTAAAGGCAATGGAAAATGATGACATGTTGTGCGGACTTCACCTAGAGCAGGATGAGGGCAGGTACATGATTGTAAATACCATCAAGTACAATAATTTTTGCATATCGGTACTAAAGTCTCTTTAGTTCAAAAGCTTCATAGATTTTTTTTTACATTTTGCGTATATCAACATTTTCGAGCAGTAGTTTCTGAAAATAAAATCACTTTGTCAAACAAAATAACATTTTAAGCACTAACGCTCAACGCTGAAAACTGAAAACTTTTGCTATTAGTACAGTGTAAGCAATCTAGGAAATTCGGGTAACTATAATCTAGCAATTAAGGTTTGTATGCTGGCATACGCCGATATACTTCGAAAGTTATGAATTTTGTAGTTATGAGTTATGTAGTTTTTTTTTTGTGTTACAAAAAAAATTAGTTCGAAGAAAAAAAATGTAATACTTTCTCTTCTAGAATTTATTCGTCTTGATGGTGTAGTGGTTGAGAACCCCGATTCTAAATCAAGAAGTCAAGGCATCAGAGCCAAGCCAAAGGGAACTACTCGAAATTCTTTTCGGAAGTTAGGTGTGATAAAAATTTGGCATAAAATTCTGCCATCTATATAATTTGTGAAGTAAAGTCATTCGGCAAGTCAACGCTTACCAGCCCCTGGGGCTTGGGATAGAAAAAGGCGTTAAGATTTAAACACAAAACTTTTCTAAGATACTTTAACCAATACAAAGGAAGGTGGAGATCATGGGTGAATCACACCCGTACTGCCCACCCTCGAAGAACTTACTGACACATCTGTCAAATTTCTACGAGGAGAAATATATTAAAAAAACCAATGCAATCCTCAGTCGTAAATAATGTTGCATAATAAAGTTTTAGGGCCCGATATAGAATAATCATAAAATTTGACACCGACTACACAACAAAAAAAAACGAAAATATGTCTGTCTGGTTATGAAATATTTGATGATATTTCTTGCCGACTTCAAAAAAGTATTTTTTTAAACAACATCTTTGAATAATGAATAAAAAAATATTTCTATTCAATTACTAGATATTTAATAATAATATTAATATATATCTTGGACATAATACACACATCGCCATCTAGTCCCTAGCTAAGCAACTGAATGCTTATGTTATGAAAACTAGTTAACGGATATTAATACATACATACTCTTTTTTTTTTGTAAATACATACTTATAATACACGGAGAAAAACCTAGACGGCATACAAACATGCAAGCTTGTCATAATTATTTGCGCGGGAATCAAACCCGCCAACCTCGATTCTGCAGTCGGTAGTTTTACCAATGCACCACGAAGCTCGTCGAACAATATATGATTAATATCTATGTTTGTAAATTTAATTTCAGCATTTCTATTATTCCTTCAGCTGTGGTCAAATTATACTTGCTTTTAATTGCTGAGCTCTTTCTTCATGACAGCAATATCTTGAGGTGTAGACAGTATTTCCTCAAATTTAGAATTCGCCGAATGACATATTTTGTCCAGCTAATGAAGCTATGTACAGATAATAGATGAACGCGATACAATCCTAAAAGTTGTTTTGATCAATGAGTGAGATTCGCGAAAGTCTTAGAAACAACTATGTACAGATGCCAAGAAAAGTTTACTGTCCTATCTCTGCGCTGCAGTCAAATCCAATGGACACTACAATACTGAGGTTTATTTTTTGAAATAGGCAAGAAGGCCGTGAAATATTGCTAAATTGAACTAAATAGAAAAAGCGTCTTCAAATGCTCTAATATTTCTATGATACAAAATAAAATGACTTATTGTAAGGATTTTAACTTAGAAATTTATAAGACATTATGTAGTTAGACGTTGCGTAACTTATATGTAGTATCTAAATAAAACGTGAAATAAATAAAACGAAATTAAATCAATAATATATTTATATTTTAAATAAAAAGACAATTCATATAAAACCATGCAAAACTGTATTAGTGTGTATCATGTCATTTTAATCATAATGCTTGATTTGATGAATAGATGGCGTAGTATAAAAAAAAGCAAAAACCTTACTTCAAATATACTGACTCGCCTAGACATTTTGCCTATTGCTTATGATTTTATTTGAATTTGATTCCACAGTTTTTTTTTTACAAAACATCAAAACCTAATAGAAAATGGATGGAATGGAACTGGAATAAATTCTTTTTATTTTCATATTTGTTGTTGTATATATTTTATCTAATTTATATTCTGTATTGTTATTTCTAAATGATAACCAAACGAAAGTTAATAATTACATTAGAAAAAACTAACATAACGAATAGGAAACCAAACAATATTTTGAAGTCTCTCAATATCTTTAAAGTTCATATAATGTTCTATTAAGCTGTAGTTTTAGATCAGAAAACGCAAAAAGGTTTCCTTGAAAATACAACATAAATTATTCCCATGAATCTTGTTAAATGTGATATGATGACATCTTTGTACATTCTATTGCACTCACGTAAATCACATATCTCACCCAACCCTTTACAATTCTACAGGAAAAGACATGAAGATATTATGAAATAAATGTATATAAAAAACCTAAAAACACTCTTTTATATCATACAAACTGAAAAGTGTAAAATAATTTAAAAAAAGCATGGGATGCTTTGTTACACATTTTGTTAGTCGAGCTTCCACGCTTATTTTCTATCTCTCTTACTCGTATGCAAAATCTGACACTTCGCCTGCGAGTAAGAGAGTTAGACCTAGTCGGGGAGAAATTGTTGAATCCTGGCGAATATAATCCGGATAATCGGATGTTTTTATCAAATTATTGCATTGTCATCGGTCACTGACAGGTTTGTAAAGTTTAAATAAAATCTGATCGTTCAAAGTAGGCGAAAATCGAGCTACAAGAGTCTAATTACATACATTTTCACGTACATACAGGTATAACTACTAAAAGCTTATTTACAAAAATCATAGATTTTTTTTAATTTTTTTTTTATTTACTTAGACATTAATCTAAGAAATATGTCTTGGTTAAATAAAAATACCTTTGAGTTCTCTAAGGAGTGTACAGTGAATATACTAAAGCGAACTAATTAATTCATTAACTCTAATCTAATAGATATGAAATTCCCTTTGCTAGATTAAAAATATAAAAACAAACATCAGAAGGCAATTAAAGGCAATAGTGAATACAGAGATTTATTTCCATCCAAGATAACGTGTGCCTTCAAATATTGTTTAACACATAGAATATTTAGTTTGAGCTGTATGGTAACGGTTACGAATACTAACTAACCCAAGCTAGCTCGCGGGTATCATAAAAGGAGAATAAAAGATATCAATAGACCATAGGCAATAAAAACTCAGTGACACTGGTGAACGAATAATTTAATTTAATAAATAATTTCCCAAGGAGGGTAGGCGTTAGGCAAGCGGTCGATCGTAATCAGCCAAATTATATTTACAACATGTTTCTTGCGTGAAAAGAAAAACTTGTTGTACCCACCCCAAATAACAGAAACGGGACAGGAAGATGATAATGACATATGGTATTTAGAAGTAGAAATTGGCATAGATTATAAGCAAATCCATATGTTAATTCTTGTAGTATCAACGTAAATTTTATCGTGACCTAGCGATATCTAATCCATGATAAACTATGAATAATTAAGATACCGAATATTTGATTGTTATAATATATAAAAAAAAATTATAGGAATTATGTTTCTATTAACATCATACATACATTCTTGGATACATGTTTTTATAAAGTGTTGTAGAAATGTTACGGAGTATTATTGGACTATTGCTAATATCCCAGGTGATGAGTGATGGCTGTGTGAGATATATCTTCGGAGAAGACTACGATGAGATGTTCACAAACGAGATAGGAGTATGCGGTGCAAATTTAATGATGTGGGGTTTAGGAAGATACGAGGATATACATGTGGTCGGCCACCATGAAAGAAGTACCACCTTCATATATCCCCATCAGACTATAAGCTGTGTATCCTCATTCATATTTCAAATGATACCGAATGGTATTGTTGAAGTTAATATTTATTTAGAAACGACAGATGCCAACGATCAGATCCAGTTGGTCCTCATGGAGTTTGTACCACCGACAGGAATTGGCCCTGTTGTTGGCCAGAGTATTTTGGGTGGTACCACCGTAGCTCAGGGATGGCACAGAATTCGTATCTCTGTACAAGGTGGAGCACCATTAGAAGGATATGTAAGTAATACAATTTTAAGTTATAAATAAATAATTAAGAATAAAACATAACCTTAAATATTATTTTGTTTATCGAAAATTCTTACACGTGATTACATCGTTTTGTTTCTTCGATAAGAACATGTTGATCTGTTGCTAATATATATATAACATAACATAACATAACTTCACGCCTTTTGTTACCCGAAGGTGTAGGCAGCGGCTGTTAAGCCTCGTCTCGCCGTTATGTTTACGTCCCAAATGGAATAGGTGGCGAACCTATTGCCATACCGGGCACAAAGTTTGTCAGTCATCGGTATTTATCACACATAACTTCCGAAAACAATTTCGAAAAGTCATTGGTGTGAGCCAGTGTCTGGAATCGAACTCCGGACCTCTGGATCAGAGGCCGTGCGCCACCGAGACTAAACAAAAATAGCGTAAATGTATGAAATCGATGTTCAAAGAAATTATAAAACTTCGTAATGTCTTCGTAATTCTTGTTAAGCATGTACTATTATAGGTACAAGAATATTTGGAGCTGGCTTTCGTCAAAGATGTTGAGGAGCTTCTTTCGCGCAATAGTTATAAATATATATTTCCTAAAATAAAAATAATAAAAAAAAATCCTTGAGGTTTGGAATATATATTAATATTGAATAAAATAGGTTTTAAATGCTGGAATAATTCTTTAAATCTGTTTATACTTACAAATAAACAAAGTTTTTCGGTTACAAACAAACAAATAAAATATTTTCTCAAAAGATGTTCCGGGAAATTTATCTTTTTTTATCAGCAATATCGTAACTAAATTTGCAATAAATCTGTTGAGAAATATACTTTCATAGTTTTATAAATCCTTGTAGAAGCGATATGCCCAAACATATTAAAAAATAAATATAAAAAGGTAAGAATTAAGAAATTCTTTTTAGACCGGTTTCTTAAAATATAAATATTATAAGTATAATTACATATTATAAATATTAAATATAGTTCATTAATAGGTATTGTTAATGTACATAAACTCGTAATGTTTGAGGAAAAAAAAATCCGCGTACTTAATTAAGTATCTGATCCTTAATAAAAATAATGACACTGATATTTTGTTTATGATTTAATTATTTGAGGATTATGACGATTTAGTTGAATATAATTCTATAAAAATGTAAAAGTTAATACAGTGAGTCCGGTATCTAAGAATCGTGTCTTATTTCGCTCAATTTTTTCTGCGTATCGCGGATGGAAGTAAGTTGTTATTGTTGTTGGATTTAACTAAGACTGATACACAATTCTAGGTGGGCCAATGTGGTATAATGTATATGTATATGAAATATCTAAAAGACAATAGTAATATACATATATTTTTGCGTGGCAATTTCTAGAAATTATTTAGCTTATCAGACAAGCATGGTTGCAACAAGTCTAATAAAATTTCAAAAGACACAATAGAGGAATTCCGTAAGGCCTCAGATTTTCTCAAATAAATATCTACGTTATATTGTAGTAAATTTTAGTATCTACTTCAGATATAAATTCGTAAAAAAAAATTAACCTATAGCTAAAATATAGCAAATAAATGTGACATACAAACACACATTCCGAAAAGATTTCTTCACATTGTTCTGTTGTCGTATTTGGACTCGAGACCACTGAGGCAAAACAGAGTTAGCCGGGCCAGCTAGTTAGTGACAATATACAATTGTTAACTTATCATCTTTAGTTCGCAACACTACATCTGAAAACAAAGAGATAAATACCAGGGGGCTAGTCTATTCTTCGCACAGAGGATTAGTATTGCCATTCAGCGTGGCAACGCGGCCAGTCTTCTGGACACGCTGCCAGCAGACCGAGATCGAAGAAATTTAATTACAGCTAGTTTTTTTAATTTCAAAAAGTCATTGGTAGGAGCCATTGTTAGGTTTCGAACCCGCGACTTCTGGAGTCAGAAGCGGGTTGCTCGACCACTGGAACACCGAGACAATTATTTTATTATTTATTATTATTAATTTATTAACAAAGAGGTAAAATAAAAATATACTTGCATGTATCAAAGTATTTTGACTGCTGTTAAATTCAAGGATATAATTATATCACCTGGTCTATGATTACCATGACTTCTGTAATATCCTCTTCAACTCTCTCTTGACTGCCGTCACCACATTCAGCATGAGGCACATTCGAGACATAGAATCAAACGCCAGCATCATCAGCTTTCAAGGTTCCGTGAAAGAACATATTCTTAGTATCGTATTCAACTTTTACTCAATAATTCGAAATTTAGTAACATGAATAAACTGAAAAAGAATAAACCAAAACAAATGCAAGGATAATGGTGGATTACATAATGCTAGAGCGGGTGGATGAAACTGTATATCTTGGATGCGCATTTAGCAGAGCTGGCAGGTATACCGCGAAACATAGAAAGAAAAATAGAGGCAGGAGACAGCGTATGTAGAACTTCGGGTAGTTTTCTGGATGCTACAACTGAAGCTGAAAACCAAGCATACACAAAGCAATACTAGTCCTAACGCTAACTTATGAGCTACCTTAAGTTGAGTGAGAGTGGGGTATGGTAGAGAGCGCATTAAAATTAAATAAACGCGGTCAAAATGTGGCCAATGCGCTAAAATTTCCAATGACCAAATTAAACGTGTTACTGAAGGTTTTTTGTGGAATAAGAGGGTTTGCCCTCAAGCAGCACTTGCGCAAGCATGTCACCTGATGGCAAGCAACCTGCGCCGCCCATGGACACTAGCAACACATATAGTGTTATCGTTATGTCGCCGACCTTTAAAGGAGTAGGATAGGAAAGGATGGGGAAGGAGGGTGGGCCTCCGGGTACCTCTCTCACCGAACGAAACGCGGCATGAGCCACTTTACGTCGATCTTCTGAGATATCGTGGTATTTCACCGGTCAAGCCGGCACATTCATGCAACGAACTGCTTCGCTCTAAGGTCTAAGGTGATGTCAGAAACCTTATATATCGACGCGCGCATACGACGAGAGTTATGTAAGTCAAAAAGCGAATGAGCAATTTAAAACACTGTTCTCCTCTCCTCTGACTAACCTGTAAGGGATTCGGTGTAATGTTATGATATATTCAGTAATTTTATTTTGGCTAATAAATAACTGCACAAATTTAAAATAATTTCTATCCCGTATCAGAAGTAGTAGGGCGCTTGAATCGGCTTATAGGATTTTTTAAATCCTATTATGATCAAAATTCATCAATTATTCACGTTAATTGCTTGTTAATATTAATCTTTTTCTCATTGTTATTATATGAATACACCGTATATTTAGCTAGTGCTGGCCAATTGAAACAAACACACAAGAAGATTGTTATAGAGAAAGTCAATCTATTTTTGTTTAATATCACTTATACAATACTTAAAACGTAGACATCGGGTTCGAATCCTTGCTCGATCGATCATCTTTTTTAAACCAAATGTAATTGGTAGTGTAACTGGTTTAAATCAGAGTCATTTAAAGCTTTAAAGGGACAAATAGCAGTTTAGGTGCTCTAGCACCAATTACATTTGGTTATATATTTATTTGTTTACTTGCTATACTTTTCACCCATATTGAATATTGTAGTCTTGGATTACGTACTGATTTTAAAATATGATATCTCCTTATACCGCTAAAAACAAGTTGTTCTTCCTATATATATTGACAGTTAGCTTTGTACCACCACAACCGAATAAAATACGTCATCTTTTAACCGACTGTAGCAGAAGAAGAATAATGACTGTTTTATTATAGTATAAAACAAAGTCACTTTCCGCTGTCTGTCCACTTGTATGCTTATATCTTTGAAACTACGTAACGGATATTGATTCGGTTTTTTTAATAGTTAGAGGGTGTCAACGGTGTGGTTTTAATCTATAATTAATATATGATGTTTTAAAGAAAAAATGATGATTTTTCGAGATTTTGCACTTTAATTGCAAACGCTGGCTGAACCCTAAGTAATAGATCAAAACAATGTTCTACATTATTAAACACCTTCAGAAGATCTACAAAAAGGTCCGTAAGGGCATATGTCTATCTCTTAGGGATAACCCACAATGACCATTGACCGAGAAAAATGGCTTATTTGCGAAGCGATTTTAAATATTACAGAATTAACTTTCAGCGAATTAAATCTTAAATAGATTGTGCATGTAATATAAATGATCCAGGCCCTTTACAGCATGCAACTTAAACGAATATTTTCGACGATATTGCAGTATTAGCAGCATAGCGGGACAGCAGTTAGAGGAGATAAATAGCACAAATTGAACCTTATCATATCCAAAATTTATTACTTTTGATGCGGAACAAATTTTGCCGGGTCAGCTAGTATAAAATGTAAATAAAAAATATTGGAATAGATAAAGCAAAATAAATAAAAAAATGAAACAATTCACGAATTAACTTCATAATAAATCTATTTGTATAGATGACTATGCCAAGCTAATACTCATATAATAGAGCAGGGTAGTTTGTTTTTTTGTTTGACCGCGCTAATCTCAGAAACCTCTGGTCTGATTTCAAACATTTTTGCGAGGGTTGATAGTCCATTTATCAAAGAAGGCTTTAGGCTAGAATATATTTTCAAATAAATTAGGGATCCTTAGTAAAAGTCCAATAATGACACCCAAGGTATAAGAAGATGAGCCGAAAAAATGTTTACATCGCGTACGCTACAAAAACTATTGTTTATAGAACCAAACAATATACTACTTTGCAGGACTTATAATTTTCTACATAATATCTAATTGAAGTCGTTATCTGTAGTTTATAATTTATTTGACTTATTGATGCTAACACACATCGCCCTCTAATTTTCTAAGCTTAGCAACTGAATGCATGTGTCAAGAAAACTAGATTACGAGTGTTTATACGAATGTAAATACATACTTATACATAGAAAAACGTACAGATTTCCAAGCTCATCATTAATATGTGTACTCGGGAGGAGATCGAACCCGCTGGCCTCTACTTACTTAGCTGTCTGTTGATTTACCAATGCAACACATGGTCCGTTAGTTCTTCACATTTTAACTAATTTGGTACTAAAGATAAAAATAAACTTGGTTTCATTAAAATCTGATGCTTAAGAAAAGTCCAACTCGCTCGCATGCAGCAACTAGTATGTAGAGGAAATATTTATCATGCTCAAATAACAAGGAAACTCGGCGCCTACAATATCATTAACAAAATCATGTCAATAATTAAGTTATATTAAAATTAATATAAATATAGAAAGTTGATCATGATATATTAATGAAATAGCAATGTCCAGATAAGATTTTATTGAAAAATAAAATAAAAAGATTGTCTATTTGAACACATAAAGTAAATTTTTGGTGTGGCTGGCGAAATATGAAAGTAAGGTGAATGCAGTGGAAATGCGTTCTCTGGGAAGTATGTCTGGAGTCACTCTTGCGGATCGAATAAAAAATAGCCTGATAATGTTAGGATAATATGTTAGGATAAACTATCGTGTCCTGTTCCAAGAATGAATGAAAACCGACTGACTAAAAGAGTATACGAAGCGAATATGAGTGGCAGATTCGGGATCGGGAGATCAAGACGAAACTACCAAGACCAAGCAAATGGTCTATTTAAAAAAAAAACAAAATGCGTAGTACCCGAAACCGACGTGTATGTATGATTAGATGTATGACAGTGGATGAGGCGAAAGTCTCTGCCTACCCTTATAGGATGCAATGGAAAATTTAAATTTACACTATACAGAAACTTACCTGTATAGTGTAAATTTAAATTTTCCACTTACCCTAATTTGCATAATGACTCACATGCGATAAGGCAGTTACAACAGTTTGATTAGCTATTTTTCTTGTACCTTGTCCTGCCGTAATATGTCTTGACACAAAAAAAATAGTTATTGCGTGTCTATTGCCATTAATTTAGCTGATTTTTGTTAATCTTTGATATTTATCATACATAACTTACCCCAAGATGAACTAAGTAATTTGTGCTTAGTTAGTATTCGAACGCGGGACTTCTTAATTAGAAATCCGAGTGCAGCACTAGCAGTAATACACTTTACTAACGGCTATCTGGATAATTAGCTGGTAATATCACAATTATGGGCAGATCCAACTCTCTCTCTCAAGGCTCTCACCAAACGAAAGCACAAACAAAGTGAAAGAATGGCTAAATTAATAAAATAAATAGATAGATAATTCTTTATTTGCACACCTTAAATTAAAAAGAAACATACCTTAAAGACGAGTTTCAACTTTTCAATGTAGAAATGGCTTACAGCAATAGCGCAAAAAAAATGGAACTAGAAATAGAGGAAAGCGAGAAAATATTTATCTCTAAGATTTTCGCGAATCACGCTCATGTCACTAAAACAATTTTCAAGACTATATCGCGTTTATTTATTACATAATTCATTTATTTCCTTATATTATTATAATATATATTGTTTTAATTTCAAAGCGAGAAAGTATCAAGACTTGATTGACATTGTCATATCAGAAGGTGACATCAGAACCTTGATAACCGACCGGCATGTATGAAAAGTGTTATAAAAGGCAAAGAAACCAGAAAGGCGAAAACAAATCGAGGTATGTAAGAATCATGATTGTATTTCAGCCTGCCCAGTAATGGTACTGTCGTAAAGCATTGTGGTATTGATTAATGTCACAGTAGAAGAAGTGTTTAAAGCAATGCCCATATTTCATGGACATTCGATTAATCATTTATGTTTATCAATATTTAATGTCCAATCGATATAATCATTGGATTATATAATTGAATTGTTGGTCCTGGATGCATCTATTTAGGTGCATACTTCATATTCTTTAGGACATGATCGGTAAGGTGCCCTAAATTGTCTTAGACGAAGTCTTAAATAAAAGAAGTGATGGACAGCTTATGCTATATAATCGTAATTAAAAATAGATAATCATGAAATAAATGCGTCATTTATGTATGCGAAAAGAAAACACCTAAAAATAGGTCTAAATATAATGCATGAAATGCTTAAATTACTGGTGCCAATACTCAAGCGTATCAGAGGTGTGAAGATGTAATAAAAAATATCGTAACTTTCTAGAACATATTATAGCAGAAGAACATTTATTATTGTCTAAATAGTCGGATGTCTAAGTGACGCGACAACGCCGCCCATGGACACCAGCAACACGTATAGTGTCACTGTTGCGTTGCCGACCTTTAAGGGAGAGGGGATAGAGAAGGAAGGAGAAGGGGGGTGGGCCTCTGGGCAGCTCTCTCACCGAACAAAACGCGGCATGAGCCACTTCTACGTCGCTCTTCTGAGAGGTCGTGGTATTTCACCGGTCGAGCCGGGCCATTCATACAGCGAACTGCGAAATTCTCGAACAGCGAATTTTCTTGGATAAATATCGACGACTGACAAAATGGTCGCCAGTGAAGGTCAATAATTTCTACTAAGCATAATATGATTTGGAAGTAAAAAAAATTGGCAATTCGACTAAGAATTGCTGCTGACTGCATTTCTAAGTATAAAACCCGTGAAGTCACCGAAATACATTTGATAGTACCTCAATTACATAATCAGTTACGTAACTGTTTGTGTTAAATAAATTATTAAACTGTAATCAATGATCTAACATAATGACACGTCACTAATTTTCTCAAATTAAAGCTCAAATTTCTCAAACTTGATAAAAGCACTCACGACATCTCTGTCGTGAGTGCTTTTAACAAGTTTATGGTTACCATAACTTACTTGCCTTCACCATCTTCCACAATTATCTTCATCGTGATCCAATGCAAATGGAATATTCTTCAAAAACATTTTTTTTTAAATATAAAGAATTTTTAAAAGTTCTCGTGCCCCCTTACTTGTCGGCTTCTTTGTCGGAAACTACAATTGTTTATCTCATACCGAGTATATATATGGAGATAACAGATTTGAAGATAGGAATCAATGTCATACTGTAGGGAAATCGATGATTAAATGTGAATTGATGAGGTGTACGATTAAATCTAAACGACTTAATGAATTGCACCTACTGTACGATTTAGATAGAACAAGGATTTTTATGTTCATGATAGTATATTCATGATATTAGTGATTAGTAGACCACAAAGATTGAAAGGACTCGGGTTGACTAGCTCTAGTGATTAGTCTGAAACGCATTTTTTGTAGAACGACTCAATCAAAATGCTTCGGATTTTGTTAATATTACTTATATTGGTGTCATATGCTTTTAGTGAATATTGTGTGAGACAACCATTTGAAGAGGATTTTGATGATAATTTTACAAACGAAGTTGGTATATGTGCCGGCTATTCAAAATGGGATTTGAAATATTACGAGGATATAGAACTTGAAAGTCCTAATGAGTTGAGTGATGCATATATATCACCCAGAGAGACTTTAAGTTGCATAATATCATATCAATTCTCAATGACTGCTGATGGTTATATTGAAGCAAATATTTATATGGATGGAATGTCAGACACTAATGAGATAATTGTGATGGCAAATGAAATTCATATTAATGGCAACGATGCTGTGATTGGTTCCATGGGACACAGGGTGCTAGATCCCAATTTCGTAGCCGGATGGCACACCTTGAGGTTTATAATAGGCAGCTCTGGAACATTCGATGGATATGTGAGTAGCATTTCATTAACGTACAAGCTATTATTAAAGGCAAAAAAACTAATTGAAAAGCCTAGGTCGGTATTATCACAATGCGGTACCTCACGCTAACTTATGGAAACGAGATTGGGATATGCCAAAGTGTGCATGGTGATCAAAATGTGGGCACAATGTGTAAGTTGGATTGAAAGAGAGTCTAGGTGTAAAAGTAAGAAAGGGCATGCTCTGATGGTTCGGACATGTAGCAAGAATGGAAAATCTAAGATTGACTGATTGCGCTAGGATGTAGAAGTCGAGGATAATAGAAGCCACGACACGAAGATTACATTGAAAGAGTTCCTGAGGAAAGAGATGTTAGGAGCCTCAAAACTCAACGTGCGTGTTTGATAGAGTTATTAAATTCAAATAAGGTAATTGTTAAAAGTTATGCATATTCTAGTGCATTAGTAGAAAATTAAATACTACTATTTGATTGGAGTGAAGAAAATGGATGAAATACAGAATGAGAATGTAAGAGCAAGCTTGTAATTTGTGTCAATAAGTAAGATGATAAGAGAAAATTGTCTTGCGGCTTAGGGGATTTAATGAGGGGGGATGATACACATATCGCTAAAAGAATAATAGGTCTGAATGTGGAAGGAGAAATCAAGAAAAGATGAGTGGTCGAGCACACGGCCCATCGGGTAACAAAAGGCGTGAAGTTATGTATGTATATGTGATTGTGATCTTCTTTGTTAAGCTTTCTTTGTTAACTTTGTTGTTAACGGATTTTCTCTGAAACCTAACATGACGTTTTTCAAATAACTCTCTCTCGATTCTCATAGGATAGAATACCAGTTGTAATCATCAATTCAATTAGACAAAAACATATCAAACTAGGCTCGGTAAAAGTTTTCGTAAGCTTACAAACAAGTGCAATGTAAGATACTCAAAATTTTATTATACTTTTTACAATCGAATAATAGCTAGCAATTAAATGCTGACATATTTTTTTAAATAAAATATTCTGCTTTTGGGATTGGGATAGTTCCCTGGTAAATATATAGTCCTTTAGGAACGTGATGTCGGGAACTTTAAAAACCATCGAGCGTATAAGACAGGCGATGTGAAAGTCATTCGATGGCGACTTATACATGATTAGTACCAAATGAGAGATCAAATAATTTGACAATGTGCTGATCTATTTGACTAAACAAAATATATATATATATATATTGAGAGTTATACATAGATAATAAAGGCGTAGGATTCCGCATTGTTTTCGTAAATAAACCCGCAGAACGAAAACTCTATCTTGCCTCATGTCATGATATGCTCTTGTTTATATTCTTATCCAAGTTATAGTAGCTTGAGGTGCTTCTTATTACTGAGACGTCAGTAATTTGATACCCATAAAACAAATATAAATCGACCAACTACGAAACGTTGCAAACGTCTTTTAAAATTAAAGTTTGCAAAGTTATTGCACAACGAACAAAGCTTACTATAGTTACATAAAATTCATGTATCATCTGACACTTCTTAATTGTATGCAACGTCATTATTTCAATGATAATGGAATATTTATTTTTTGTATCCATCCAATGCAACCTCTTCTTTACGTTCATAGTTAACGGTTTAAAAATGTATATATTTAAACAATTCATCGTAACTAAAGGGAAGCGTAAGCAAGTTTGTTAGCCTGCAATATTTTTTAATCTACTAATTATTATATATTTCTATGATTATTAAATCGGAATAATTGTCAAGGCGCTTAGATTTGTACCAGAGATATTTGTGATAAACGGACGCCAGAAAATTGATATCGTGAATATGATTAGTTAGACAAGAATTTAAAAAAAAATGATTAAAATGTTAGAATAACAAGGTAATTAGGCGATTAATCATATTTATTTTCATACATACATACATAACCTCACGCCAAATCCCTTGCGGGGCAGACAGAGAAAACATAACGACACAAGGCACGATTCTTACACGCCTCACTCGCTTCTTTGACTTTCATAACTCTTTCCATGCACGCACGTCGATTTTTAAGGGTCCTAAAATCACCGTTCACTCACGTTCTCAAACTCAGTCATACTCTTGGAGCTATCAAAAGTAACATATGATATATTTTCTTTGAGTGTACATATATTAGAAAAAAAAATGTTTGTCCAACAAAATCTCAGAATCTGGCTACTTCAGCGCCATCTAGCATTCTAGTAATATTAATCACTATCAAACAAACTGCACCGAAATTAGTCGAGCTTATTTTGATGAGATTTTTTCGTGTTGTATTGTAAGATTATTGTCAGACCTACTCAGTCTGGGAATCGGTCAACAATTGTCAATCAACAATTTTACACACCTTAATTTTTAGTAGTGGTCAACCGCATATTTATTTATTTTTTTTACAAAACAACTTTTGAGGCTAGCTAAATAGTTTTACAATTGCGTCACCGCATTTCCTATCTTTCTCCTTAAAGATGAAGAAAGATTGGAAATAATAGGATGCAGGAGGATGGGAAGGGGTGTGGCCTCAGGATATCTTTCTCACCGAACGATACGAGGCATGAGCTTTACGTCGATATTCTGAGGGGTCGGGGAATTTCGCCGTTCGAGCCAGCCCATTCATGCGGTGAACTTTTGTTTGCGATGATACTGTAGAATCCGGGTACTAGACCACTGGACCACCGAGACTTTTTTATGTACCTTCTCTAAAATGGGTCAGATTTATTAGAATAAATCTGACCCATTTTAGAGTAGGTAATAATGACGACCTAGATCTAGAGATCTAGATCGTCATTATTTTCCTGCCCTTATCCCACATTAAGCGGGGTCGGGGCAACATGTCAGCCTTTTGAAATATCCATGTTATCAAAAGAATTGGGTGTGGTTTTTTTGACCGGCCGCCTGCCTGACGTCAATGTTTGAATGCTTTCATTGGTAGGATAGGAAAAGGAAGGGCCCCCGGATACCTCTCTCACCGAGCCATACGCGGCATGAGGCACTTCACGCTGATATTCTGAGATACATAGATATCTCTCCAAAATCAGATAGTCTATGTGGAATTAGGACAGATTAAAATATTATCTGACGACCATAATCCTCAGACATGAGGGTCCGACCAAAGAGAGAGAGAAGACATTATCTAATAAACTATAATCCTTCCAAAACAGAAATCTTCATCTTCTTCTTGAAGGTGTCAAATTAACTCCACCATTCTTACTTCCTTAACGCCTCACTGTTTAATTAAATCCATTTTGTTTAATCGTCGATATTTATCACGACTCACTTCCTTAAGAGTGATTTCACGAACGTTTACTTACTTATTTAACTTCACGCCAAGTCTCTTGAGTAGTATGCAGAGAGAATTAAGTAGGCAAGATTCCAGGGCCACGCCTATTTTATTAATAACTCTTGTCATTCACGTTTGTCTGATTGTCTTGGAAAGTGTATCTTTGTCATCCACCGACTCCTACATTCTTCCGTTTTCGCACTGTATATCTGCTTTGTCAATCCTGCATCATCCTTTCTTTCTATATCTCTTAACTTTCCTTACCCTAATTCCTTCCTACCTACTTAACCTAATTCCTTAATTTGGCAGTGATATTCTCTTGCAACCTGAACTCTTTCATGACAAACTCTTATTGGTGTTAATGAAGAACACTGTATGGTAACTAACTTCACGCTAGAGCACAAGGAGCTGGGTAGACAGTAAAAACTGAGTGCAAAAGACAAAAAAAAATTGTGAGGTTTAAAATACTTAAAACCTTCGTGATCTCTTTGACATAACTATTATCGTGCTCACTCGTAGAAATTTAAGGTCCTTGACGTCTTCTTCCATTAAGACAATTTAATTTTAGTCTTGGAAGATACATGGCCTTTTCAGACTATTGCATAACTTCACGCCTCTTTCTACCAGAATGTGTAGGCAGCCGCTGTTAAGCCTCATCTCGCCGTTATGTGTACGTACCAAATGGAATAGGTGGCGAAACTATTGCCATACCGGGCACAAAGTTTTTGTTCATCGTTATTTATCACACATAACTTAAGAAATTAATATCGAAAAGTCATTGGTGTGAGCCAGGATTTGAACCCGCGACCTCTTGATTCAGATGCGGGGTGCTCGACTACTTGACCACCGAGACTTATTTTCGGATTATTAATTATACCTATATTTCACCGTAATATATTATTAATAATAATAAATAAATAATAAAAAAAATCCATAACATATACAAACACGTGTGTTCTAGATTCAACCATGTATATGATTAATTCTGCTATGCACTGTTAAGTTTTAAGTTTGAATCCGAGTACACACATAAACTTTTTCGGTTTTCTGCAGTATTGTGGATCTGAAAAAAGCATTGGACAGGATTTATACAGAAATAGCCGAAATTATAATAAAAATTTGTGCCCAGCAAAATATGGCAATAGAGTCCGCATAGAACCAAAAAATATTTATATGGATACATATTTTTTGGTCGCGCTATGTTGCGTAAAAATCTTTTTTATACAGCATTTTTATGGTTTACTAGTTCTTGCCTGCGACTTTGTCTACGTGGACGCCATAAAGCAACAAAAATACAATGCCTGTGCATAAGGGTTCATTGCTCACCTCTAATTAGTGATATCGTGATGATATTTAGCCTAAGTGTTGGCCCGACCTCTTGGCAATATTCATGCAAAATTGGCATGCAGTACTTTTAGAGTTTAGCCGTAACAAACATACAGACAAACAGACAAAAATTCTGAAAAACATATTTTTAAGTTTGGTATCGATTTTTTTTTTATGTGATAGGAGGGCAAACGAGCAGGCGTGTCACCTGATGGTAAGCAACCAACGCCGCCCATGGACACCAGCAACACATATAGTGTTACTGTTGCGTTGACGACCTTTAAGGGATAGGGGATAGGAAAGGACGGGGAAGGGGGGTGGGCCTCCGGGTACCTCGCTCACCGAACGTAACGCGGCATGAGCCACTTTACGTCGGTCTTCTGAGAGGTCGTGGTATTACACTGGTCGAGCCAGCCCATTCATGCAGCGAACTGCTTGGCTCTACCACTGTTAGATTCGTGGGATTGTTGATCATATCCCAAGTATCCTAAAAAAATAATATTCAATGTACAGTTTTGACTGTTCTACGATTTTATTACATAACACACATAACATAACATAACTTCACGCCTTTTGTTACCCGAAGGTGTAGCGGCTGTTAAGCCTCGTCTCGCCGTTATGTTTACGTCCCAAATGGAATAGGTGGCGAACCTATTGCCATACCGGGCACAAAGTTTGTCAGTCATCGGTATTTATCACACATAACTTCCGAAAACAATTTCGAAAAGTCATTGGTGTGAGCCAGTGTCTGGAATCGAACCCCGGACCTCTGGATCAGAGGCCGTGCGCTCGCCCACTGCGCCACCGAGACTGTTCGATACGATTTTATTAGTTGTATAGATATCGCATCTTCCTTCACTTCAGGTCCATGGTTAAAAGAGTCTATAGCAGCCAGATAAATAGCAAAAAATTGTTTTATTAAATCAAATTATGTTTATTTTTATAAGTCTTCACAGACGCTTAAATATAGTCAGTAAATACAATGTTATTCACATTATTATAGTTAAAACAACATACTAGACCAACGTTTTAGGTGACGTTTCTCGGTTGTCCAGAGGTCGCGGGTTCGAATCCTGGCTCACACCAATGACTTCATCATATCAAATCTTCTTCACACAGACTTCATCATATCATATCAAATTTAAATTCTAAAGTTATGTGTGACAATATTCGACGACTGTAAACTTTGTGCCCGGTACTGCAATAGATTCGCCACCTATTCCATTTCGGACGTAAACATACCGGCGAGTTGAGCCTTCATAACCGCTGCTTACACCTTCAGGTAGAAATAGGCGTGAAGCTATATTATTAGACGACGAGCGCTTGAGAAAAGTGCCTCCGTAAAACAAGAACACGGGTGCAGGAACCCACGTCACAAGCTGCCGGATTCCAAATGTAGGCTGTGATGAGAAGAACCTTTAAATGTTCTAATAAAATTGTGTAATATTACACAATTTTATTAGAACATTTACAGTTGTTATACATTCTCTTTATATAATTTATCTGTTATGGTTGTTTTTTTTTTGGATGGATGGATGGATATTCCCTCTTTTTTTTTAATTTAAAGACGTTTTTTCTTAATACTTGTCAACTACTGATTATACTAATGCACAGCACAACCTTACGTGTATACTATAAGGCATACTAAACAAGACGAAATATATTTTTATATCACCACAAAAAAAAACTATTATCTATTGATTACTCCTATTTATTTAGAACATTATCTTATCCAATAATTCTATAGTGAATAATTAAGATAGAGGATAGATTAAAAAATAGAGCTTTAAATTAATAAGGATATTGTAACTATTTGGCATTCGTACATCTTAGAATCTGTTTTACGGAACGGAACGACTCCAAACGGTGCTATGCTTCGGATTTTGTTGATTGTATTAATATTAGTATCGTATGCATTCAGTGATTATTGTGTAAGACATACATTTGAAGAGGACTATGATGATAATTTTACAAATGAAGTTGGAGTCTGTATCGGTAGACCGGCGTGGGATTTGAAATATTACGAGGATATAGAAATACCTGGTCATCATGAGAGAAGTTATAAATATATAACACCACAGCAGATCCTGAGTTGTGTGTCGTCCAGTCAGTTTACAATGTCAGCTGGTGGTTTTATTGAAACAAATATTTATATGGAAACAGTGTACAATAATGATGAAATTATTGTGTTGGCAAATCAAGTGGTGATCGGTGGTAATGATGGTGTGGTGGGTTCAGCGGGGAACTCACCGGTAGCACCGGGTTTTGTGCCCGGATGGCACACGTTAAGGTTCACACTAGGTGGCGTTGGAACATATGTTGGTTATGTAAGTAATTTGTGCCATATGAAAAATAGATACTCTAGGAAAGAACTTAAAAATAAAATTGAAGGACTTAAAAGTTTGAAAATAAATTGTAACTATTGCTTTGAGTGTTTATCCAATTTGAGCGTATTATTTATATCTGGCAGAATTAAGTTTTTATTCCTTTTTCTATTTTCAATTAATTAAAAAAATGGAGTCTATTATTATCGTCATCTGTAACGCTCATACTGTAGGCAGCGTTTTCCGCTAATCGCAAAATTTATATGCCCCTTAAATGCCGTAATATGTATGATGCCTCATGGGGCACAAAATTTTCGATCACAAATAATAGTAACGTATGTTTTAAAAGTGAAAAAAAAATAATTTATGTATTTATTTACTTTAAAAATATAAAACTTAAAAAAATGACGTATGAAGGTACACAACTTTCATACCTCGTAATGTAGACACCTTTGAACACTAATATCTGACAGTCTAGACACCGGACATGCCTAGTGTGACAGAAAGAAATATTTGGTCAAATTAAATTCTTATTTATATGACGAAAATATTTTATTTAGTCCATTTCCGGGCATAATTATAATTCAATATCACGCATAATTTCTCAAAAGATTCCTGCATTTTCGGGTGTCAAAGGTCCAAAATTTTGAAATACCTTCAGGCATAATCAAATATTCTAAAAACTAATTCAACAGCAGTCGTAATTAAAAAGGAAAATACAAAAAATATTTACATGACTTTTCTACAAGTTTCTACAAGAAAATAATTTAAAATTTAACCACGAAAAAATCAACGTAAAAGGCTCTTGCCGTTTTAATCGAGAAGGATAATAAAGGAGTAGTTAATCGCTTACCATCAGTGGACATGGACACCTTCAACATTGTGTCACAGTTGCGTTGCCAGCTTATAATGGAGTAGGATGAGAAAGGGACGGCATACCTCTCTGACCTCTCTGTGGATATTTAAGAGGCTGTGGTATTTTACCGATCGAGCACTGCTCATTTATACAGCGATCAGCGTATCCCTATCACTGTTGAAATATATCGAATCAAATTTAATAACATAACATAACTTCACGCCTTTGTTACCCAAAGGTGCAGGCAGCGCCTTCAAATTATCACACTTAACTTCCGATTTCAATTTCGAAAAGTCATTGCTGTGAACGAATGTCAGGATTGGAACACGGACCTCTGGATCAGAAGCCGTGTGCTCGACCACTGGACCGCCGAGATGTTATTTAATACATACTACACAATTATTATAAGTATTTACATACTTATACATATATAAAACAATTTCACGAACAAATGCGCATACTCATTGAATTGCTAAACGATCAATCGGCGGATGATGAAAATTTTGCAATTTACAAAATATCAATTAGGTGTAATGAAACATAAAACACAGTCATTCATGTGTACTATGTGCGTGTTATGAAAATGGATTTTCTATCTGCTTAGCTCCTTAAATGATTTTACACCTGTTTTACGGAATTTCACTTGAACATGGATTTCTTTATTATATATTATGTTCCTATAATTCCTATTTATTTCTTAGATTTTTTGCGAATCATAACATTCACATTTAGAGATCATTTTCACGAGTAATGAACAAAAAGATGGTAGTCGTTCGTTTATTTCCAAAATGTGGGTACTTTCTGTATCAATGAAAATATCTTCTGTTCATCACCATCTTTTTGTTCATCACTCGTGAAGATGATCTCTGTAAAGAGTTCGAAACGTCGCGAAATAAATAAAAATAAGTAATAAATAAACGCGATATAATCCATAAAAAGTTGTTTCAATGTTACCTATAATTCTTATAGTGGTGGTCCAGTGGTCTAGAACACGGTTTCTGAATCCAGAGGTCGCGGGTTCGAATCCAGGCACACGCCAATGACTTTTCGAAATTGATTTCGAAAGTTATGTATGATAAATATTGATGACTAATAACTTTTTGCCCGATATGGCAATAGGTTCGCCACCTAATCAATTTGGGACGTAAACATAACGGCGACTGGTGGCTTAACAGCCACTGCCTTAAGTAAGAATCAAATACAACCAATATGAAGATGTCATTGAGGAAGCTGATCTCAGAAGCTTTAAAAACCGAGTTCATGTAACAAGAGTTATGAAAGTCGAAGAAAAAATCGTGCCTTATGGAGCTCTGTTTTCTTCTCTTATTACATCACAAAACGAATATTTCCTAGTCGTTGAAATTAGCATTAAAATCGAACCAAAAAAAATAACCGTTATCAAAAAAAAACATATTTAAATTTAATTTATTATAACTAGATAGTAAGTACAATCGTGATTTTGTCGTGATTAATACGAGTCTCCTTGTTAATATTAATCCTTTTTGATTATACATACATGCATTAAATAAATAATGCCATATTTCAATCTGAACAATTTCGAAATCAATAAATTAAAGTGTTAAGATTGTCAACTAAAAGATATTGCACTACGCCATATCTGATACATTTTGTTTGTTGATGGGATAAGTGGACAATAGAGCAAGTGGGTCACTTGATCGTAGGCAACTGCTCACCGGCCATAAACGAAGGGACATGGGTTCCGGATAACTCTCTCACCGAATTAACCGAGGCACGAGCCACTTCACGCCGATATTCTGAAAGATCGTGCTATTTCAACGGCAAGACTCTGCCACTGTTATATTATATCCTTAAGTAAAGATGAAATACTCTATTCAGTACTTTAAGGAAACTATTGAGATAATTACCCATAATCTGCTAAGTTTACGGTCCGTGCATACGGCTAGAATGAAAGATGATAGAATGATGAAGTAGAAATACAGCGTAAAATTGAAAGAAATTACCAGGCCAGAAATTTCACAAAACATTCCCATGTCCAAAAGGTAGAATTATTATTATTTAAAGAAGCTAGTGTTAGAGGTGTTTCACCTAACGCTTAGTTCTCTTCTGCCTACCCTGCAACACAACTTCGCATGAAGCGGTGTTGTTAATGGAATCTTAATACCAGTGTAAGGTTGAGCTTTTAGTTTAAACACATTTAAATGCTAGGCACTAAAGGACAGTGGAAAGGAAGTCTGAATGAACGACAGTGTCGGTGTAAAAGTAAGAAAGAGCATACTCCGATGGTTCAGACATGTAGAAAGAATGGATGATGCAAGATTGAACAGATATACAATGCAAAAGCGGATGGATGTAGGATTCGAAGACGACCAAGACACAGTTTATGACCAAAAAGAACTTGTTCTGGAGGAGGATATTAGGAGCCTCAAAAATCGACGGGCGTGCATGAGAAGAGTTATTACAGTCAACGAAGCGAGTGAGGTGTGTAAGAATCGTGCCTTATGCCGCTCTGTTCTCTCTGTCTACCGCGCAAGGGATCTGGCGTGAAGTTATATATGTTTGTACATTTAAATGTTACTTAAATGAAGAATCCATATACAAAAATAACATAATTAAAGACTGTAGATATTCTATTTTCTGAGATAAATTACTTTTTAAAAGAAAAATAATACTACTATTGATTACATATACAAGTTAAGCGATCGAAAGTTCAATGGTTGAAACACTTTTCACTACTTTAAAAACAAAATATAATAATAATAATAATAATAATATCTTGGACAGAATACACACAGCGCCCTCTAGTTCCAAGCTAAGCAGCTAAATGCTTGTGTTATGAATACTAGATAACGGATATTAATACACATATACTTTTCTTTTGTAAATACATACTTATAATACATAGAAAAACACCCAGACGCCACACAAATTTTCATGTTTGTCACAAATATTTGTGCTCGGGTGGGAATCGAACCCCAAAATATCAGTTTCGCTCTAGATTTTACAGAAATAATATGACTATTTAAAAGTAAATAAAGTAAAATCCGGGACTTACCCGGATATAAAGAAAGACAATAAACAGCAATCAAAATAATTTCTATTGCTTTGCAATTACTATCAGTAATCTTCAATTGTTTTGATTATGCGCCTATAAAATCATTTATTTAATGCATACACAGAAATATGTAATGCAATAAAATAACTATAGATTGTATTTATATATTTATCGATTTCGTTATAAATAGAATCTTAATTTTTAATTTTACAAAACATTTCGCACTAACACTAAATCAAAAAGTCTATTAAAGGGTCGCAAAGACAATGAATCGCTTTTAGAAATGAATGTTCTTACGACTTCATTAAAATTGTTGATACAGTAAAAAAATATGACATAACTCAATCAAATCAAATTGTTAAAGTAATGTATAATTTTATTCAATACTATGTATAACATTGAAACAACTTTTATGGATTATATCGCGTTTATTTAGAACTTATTTTCTATTTATTTCCCGACGTTTCATACTCTTTACAGAGATCATTTTCACGAGTAATGTTAAGAATGCGAAAATCTAAGCAGTCAATACAATGTAGTTCAGCCAGCGAACTTCGTTTCGCTTCAGAAGCAATAAAAAATGGTCATTGTAAGTTATCCCTAAGATAAATATACAGCATCGCGGGCTTTTTGTAGTCCTGATTTTAGACAGACCTGAAAATAAACACCTTACACAATAACGTAGCATAATATTTTGATGTATCAATTAGGATACAGCGCTTGCAATTAAAGTTCTAATGCCCGAATACTGAACCGCCACTCAAATTTGACAATCATTAATGTGCTACTTACTGCTCAAATTTCACGTATTCTGTCTAATGTGACAGCTACTTAAACGTATAAGTAGCTGTCTAATGTGACAGCTACTTAAACGCTTAAGTAGCGCTTATATATGTGAGTGGCAGTTCAGTATTCGGGCTTAAATCTCGAAAACTATAACTTTTTCCTTACTACATTATACATGAATTGTATATACTATTATATATACAGACCTCCCCGTTGACACCCACTATCTATTATAAAAACCACATCAAAATCCGTTACGTACTTTAAAAGATCTTAGCATATAGGGGGACAGACAGCGGAGAGCGAATGTACTCTATACAATACCAGCTGACCTGGCAAACATGGTCTTGCCAAAAAATAAAATTTAAAAAATAGGGGTAGATCGTAGAGGGTCGAAAATATAGGGTTGTATGTATTTTTGTATCCCGTTTTATAAAAAAAATAAAAAACAGAAATATATCGAAAAACAACAAACAAAAAATATTGAGGGGTGGGCTAAACTTGTGATTTAGGGGGATGAAAAATGGATGTTGTCCTATTCCCAGACTTACCCGATATGCATACAAAATTTCATGAGAATCGGTCAAGCCATTTCGATTTTTCGATAATGACGATTTAAGAATTAAGATCTTAACTTAAGAATCACTTTACGTTGGATTTGAACTCAAATTGATAAAAAAAATTAATCAACTTTGATATTGTTACAGCTTTCAATTATGGGTATGGCGTCTCCTGAATCAACTGTCCTTGTGGACTCGTTTAGGTATATACCGCCAGGTATGGAAGACAGCGAGTGCGAATTATATGCACTTGAAGAAGACAGTACAGAGAGCACTCCTGACGAAAGCTCAGAGAGTACACCTGATGATAGCTCAGAGAGTACACCTGATGATAGCACAGAGAGCACGCCTGATGACAGCTCAGAGAGTATCCCTGATGACAGCACAGAGAGTATCCCTGATGACAGCACAGAGAGTACCCCTGATGACAGCTCAGAGAGCACCCCCGTTGATAGCACAGAGAGCACGCCTGATGACAGCACAGAGAGCACGCCTGATGACAGCTCAGAGAGTACACCTGATGATAGCACAGAGAGCACGCCTGAGGACAGCACAGAGAGCACGCCTGGTGACAGCTCAGAGAGTACACCTGATGATAGCACAGAGAGTACCCCTGATGACAGCATAGAGAGTACCCCTGATGACAGCTCAGAGAGTACACCTGATGACAGCACAGAGAGTACCTCTGATGACAGCACAGAGAGTACCCCTGATGACAGCACAGAGAGTACCCCTGATGATAGCACAGAGAGCACGCCTGAAGACAGCACAGAGAGCACGCCTGATGACAGCTCAGAGAGTACACCTGATGACAGCACAGAGAGTACCCCTGATGACAGCACAGAGAGTACCCCTGATGACAGCTCAGAGAGCACCCCCGTTGATAGCACAGAGAGCACGCCTGATGACAGCTCAGAGAGTACACCTGATGACAGCACAGAGAGTACCCCAGATGATAGCACAGAGAGCACGCCTGAAGACAGCACAGAGAGCACGCCTGATGACAGCTCAGAGAGTACACCTGATGATAGCACAGAGAGCACGCCTGATGACAGCTCAGAGAGTACACCTGATGACAGCACAGAGAGTACCCCTGATGACAGCACAGAGAGTACCCCTGATGACAGCTCAGAGAGCACCCCCGTTGATAGCACAGAGAGCACGCCTGATGACAGCACAGAGAGCACCCCCGTTGATAGCACAGAGAGCACGCCTGAGGACAGCACAGAGAGCACGCCTGGTGACAGCTCAGAGAGTACACCTGATGATAGCACAGAGAGTACCCCTGATGACAGCATAGAGAGTACCCCTGATGACAGCTCAGAGAGTACACCTGATGACAGCACAGAGAGTACCTCTGATGACAGCACAGAGAGTACCCCTGATGACAGCACAGAGAGTACCCCTGATGATAGCACAGAGAGCACGCCTGAAGACAGCACAGAGAGCACGCCTGATGACAGCTCAGAGAGTACACCTGATGACAGCACAGAGAGTACCCCTGATGACAGCACAGAGAGTACCCCTGATGACAGCTCAGAGAGCACCCCCGTTGATAGCACAGAGAGCACGCCTGATGACAGCTCAGAGAGTACACCTGATGACAGCACAGAGAGTACCCCAGATGATAGCACAGAGAGCACGCCTGAAGACAGCACAGAGAGCACGCCTGATGACAGCTCAGAGAGTACACCTGATGATAGCACAGAGAGCACGCCTGATGACAGCTCAGAGAGTACACCTGATGACAGCACAGAGAGTACCCCTGATGACAGCACAGAGAGTACCCCTGATGACAGCTCAGAGAGCACCCCCGTTGATAGCACAGAGAGCACGCCTGATGACAGCACAGAGAGCACACCTGATGACAGCTCAGAGAGTACACCTGATGATAGCACAGAGAGCACGCCTAATGACAGCTCAGAGAGTACACCTGATGACAGCACAGAGAGTACCTCTGATGACAGCACAGAGAGTACCCCTGATGACAGTTCAGAGAGCACCCCCGTTGATAGCACAGAGAGCACGTCTGATGACAGCACAGAGAGCACGCCTGATGACAGCTCAGAGATTACACCTGATGATAGCACAGAGAGCACGCCTGATGACAGCTCAGAGAGTACACCTGATGACAGCACAGAGAGTACCCCTGATGATAGCACAGAGAGCACGCCTGAAGACAGCACAGAGAGCACGCCTGATGACAGCTCAGAGAGTACACCTGATAATAGCACAGAGAGCACGCCTGATGACAGCTCAGAGAGTACACCTGATGACAGCACAGAGAGTACCCCTGATGACAGCACAGAGAGTACCCCTGATGACAGCTCAGAGAGCACCCCCGTTGATAGCACAGAGAGCACGCCTGATGACAGCACAGAGAGCACACCTGATGACAGCTCAGAGAGTACACCTGATGATAGCACAGAGAGCACGCCTAATGACAGCTCAGAGAGTACACCTGATGACAGCACAGAGAGTACCCCTGATGACAGCACAGAGAGTACCCCTGATGACAGCTCAGAGAGCACCCCCGTTGATAACACAGAGAGCACGCCTGAGGACAGCACAGAGAGCACGCCTGATGACAGCCCAGAGAGTATACCTGATGATAGCACAGAGAGCACGCCCGATGACAGCTCAGAGAGTACACCTGATGACATCACAGAGAGTACCCCTGATGACAGCTCAGAGAGCACCCCCGTTGATAGCACAGAGAGCACGCCTGATGACAGCACAGAAAGCATGCCTGATGACAGCTCAGAGAGTACACCTGATGATAGCACAGAGAGTACGCCTGATGACAGCTCAGAGAGCACCCCCGTTGATAGCACAGAGAGCACGCCTGAGGACAGCACAGAGAGCACGCCTGGTGACAGCTCAGAGAGTACACCTGATGATAGCACAGAGAGTACCCCTGATGACAGCATAGAGAGTACCCCTGATGACAGCTCAGAGAGCACCCCCGTTGATAGCACAGAGAGCACGCCTGATGACAGCACAGAGAGCACGCCTGATGATAGCTCAGAGAGTATACCTGATGATAGCACAGAGAGCACGCCTGATGACAGCTCAGAGAGTGCACCTGATGATAGCACAGAGAGCACGCCTGAAGACAGCTCAGAGAGTACACCTGATGACAGCACAGAGAGTACCCCTGATGACAGCACAGAGATTACCCCTGATGACAGCTCAGAGAGCACCCCCGTTGATAGCACAGAGAGCACGCCTGATGACAGCACAGAGAACACGCCTGATGACAGCTCAGAGAGTACACCTGATAATAGCACAGAGAGCACGCCCGATGACAGCTCAGAGAGTACACCTGATGAAAGCACAGAGAACACGCCTGATGACAGCTCACAGAGTACACCTAATGATAGCACAGAGAGCACGCCTGATGAGAGCTCAGAGAGTACACCTGATGACAGCACAGAGAGTACCCCTGATGACAGCACAGAAAGTACCCCTGATGTCAGCTCAGAGAGTACACCTGATGATAGCACAGAGAGCACGCCTGATGACAGCTCAGAGAGTACACCTGATGACAGCACAGAGACTACCCCTGATGACAGCACAGAGAGTACCTCTGATGACAGCTCAGAGAGTACCCCTGATGACAGCTCAGAGAGCACCCCTGTTGATAGCACAGAGAGCACGCCTGATGACAGTACAGAGAGCACGCCTGATGACAGTACAGAGAGTACACCTGATGACAGCTCAGAGAGCACCCCTGACGACAGCTCAGAGAGCACTCCCATTGATAGCTCAGAGAGCACTCCTAATGACAGTTCAGAGAGCACACCTGATGACAGCACAGAAAGTACCCCTGATGACAGCATAGAGAGTACCCCTGATGACAGTTCAGAGAGCACACCTGGTGACAGCATAGAGAGCACGCCAGATGAAAGCACTGAGAGCACGCCTGATGATAGCTCAGAGAGTACCCCTGATGACAGCATAGAGAGCACGCCAGATGACAGCACAGAGAGCACGCCTGATGATAGCTCAGAGAGCACGCCTGATGACAGTTCAGAAAGCACACCTGATGACAGCACAGAAAGTACCCCTGATGACAGCTCAGAGAGTACGCCAGATGATAGCACAGAGAGCACGCCTGGTGACAACTCAGAGAGCACGCCTGGTGACAGTTCAGCGAGCACCCCTGATGACAGCACAGAAAGTACCCCTGATGACAGCATAGAGAGCACGCCAGAAGATAGCACAGAGAGCACGCCTGGTGACAGCTCAGAGAGCACGCCTGGTGACAGTTCAGAGAGCACACCTGATGACAGCACAGAAAGTACCCCTGATGACAGCTTAGAGAGTACCCCTGATGACAGCACAGACAACACGCCTGACTACAGCACAGACAGCACGCCTGATGACAGCATAGAGAGCACTCCTGACGAAAATATAGACAATACTACTATGCCGCCAACTACTCTGCCCATTACTGACGATAGCAATGAATGCTTTGGTACCCCACTTAATATAACACTACTGGTTCTTGCATCATTGTTGATAGTAATTATACTGTGTGTTATATTTTATTTACTTGGAAGGCGACAAGGTAGAAATGAAACATTGGCACTTTTTGAATTTGACGATATGTCTAGTGATTTAAAAATACCAAGAGTGAACAGGGTTTTCGGTAATGTTAGAAGCAATCCCTATGCGAGAGGAATTTCAAATGTAGCTTAGTTTAAAGTGTTTTTTTTTATCATTGGTGTTATTTGCATTCTCGAATCAACCCATAAAACAGATATTTGCATTTCTGTTGTACAAACTGTTCGTGGCTTCTGAATAATCATGCTGTGACAGTTTCAAAAGTTAAAATGAAATCTCTTAGCCACCTTCTTAGTAATCCACATGAATAGACAGCGAAACACTATTGATAGTAATGCCAAATAACACTTGAATTTCAGAAAACTATTTATTTATTTATAATCCTTTATTTATACTCTCGTTTAAAGTTTTAATTTAAATTTATAATAATCTACAATCTGCGTTTTTTTATAATACACACCATTTTTTCATAAATTTTATTAGATAACATAAAAGTAATTTAATACAACAATCGCAGACAAGTGGTTTTCATGTCGAATGAGATATACTGTTAAAAATATCTCATTTCATAATATTCAAACGTTATTCGAAATTCATTACCAAAGGTTTTGTAACATAACTTAACATAACATAACTTCACGCCTTTTGTTACTCGAAGGTGTAGGCAGCGGTTGTGAAGCCTCGTATCGCCGTTATGTTTACGTCCCAAATGGAATAGGTGGCGAACCTATTGCCATACCGGGCATAAAGTTTGTCAGTCATCGATATTTATCACACATAACTTCCGAAAACAATTTCGAAAAGTCATTGGTGTAAGCCAGTTTCTGGAATCGAACCCGGACCTCTGGATCAGAAGCCGTGTGCTCGACTACTGCGCCACCGAGACTGTGTTTTGTATTTTGAATGAATTATGTTTTTGTTATAAATATACATTTACAGTACTCAATATGTGTAGCCTAAATTAGGTACCACGTACTCATTTTTTTTGTTGAGAAGTTTTGTTTTTGTCTTATGTATTTTAGATGATTAAATATAATAATCTTAGTTTATAATTAGTAACTACCTCAAGGGAGGAAAATCTATCCCTGTTTATAATTACTTAGGTACTTACAATGTTTGTGAAATTTGTGATTATAGTAATATTTTTAGATATTAATAAGCACTCAATAAAGAAGAACTCTGAAATCAAGATTATATTTCCTTTTTCATTCTGTTTATTAAAAGCGACTATTAAAAGTTTTCGCAAATTTTATACCTACAGATATTAATTTTAATTAAATAAATATGAATTACTATTAGTGTACGATTATTAATATTACGATTATAAAATTATTATTAGTGTGAGATTAAATGTATTAATTTATGGTACGATAAATTTATAAATATTGTAAATAATATGTAAATTAACAAATTTTAATTATTTTTAAGTCTCTCTAAAGACTAAGGAAAATGATAAAACAGATTCGAATCGACGACTTTTGGAATAGCTTAGTAATACCGTGTAACATGTAACGTGTACCATATGATAACATGAAATAATTTAGGTGACAATGATAAAGATAAGGTAAGAGAACACCATGATAACTCAATTGATAAAAGGGTTGGTAGGCTATTCCAAAGATTGGGTTCAAAGTCCGCTTTTCTAGTATTTAGAATTTAAGTAAGTAAAATTGTGAATAATATTTAAAAGTAAAAAAGGGAGGGTTTTTTTATCACAGTGACTTTTGTTTCTAGTGATTGACAATGATAATTACTGTATTGTAAATAAATGAACATAATATATAAAATTGTTTTAATTACTCGTACTTTAATATTAGAATAAATTTGTTATTTATTTTTATTCATTTGAAATTATAATTTGTTCGCTCGAATATAGATTATTTATAACATTATAAAAGTTTTTTAATTGTTTTTAATATAACAACATATAAGTAATTAATTACTCAACAATTTATGTCGCCCCTTTACTTGGTTGCTTAGTTATCGGACTATTTTAAACCGTTATCAACTATCTATCAATTGTAAATATCAAATCCCAAAAATCTTACAAGATCATTACCTCTAACATTTGTTCTTTTAGTCTTCTTAGTATAGTGGATATTTTACAAAGCTTCTACTTTATTGTTTTGTTTGGACACTATAAATAAAATGCCACCTACTTTAGGTTGGACCTGCAAACATAAGTCACTATTATGAAAGATGATTGGCTTGATGAAAGGCTTAAAGTTATGGTGTTTGAAAGGTAGGAATCCTGAACGGATGCAAAGGAGCAGGTAAATGAACTTGTATATCTTGGATGCGCTTTTAACAGGAATGGTAGGAATGCATCGGATATAGAAATAAGAGTGGCGTTAGGAAATACCATAAATGGAGCGTTGGGCAGATTCCAGGGCGCAAAGAGCAGCAGAAAAGCCCAGCTAGCAAAACACAATTCGATAAATTCCAAGGCTAAGTATTTGAAGCGAGTATCTCTCGGTATGGCAGAGTGTGCACAAAAGTAGGATAAACGCGATCGAAATGAGGTGACTGCGTAAAATCTCCAAAGTGATTCTCGCTGACCACGTTGAAAACAAGGTTGTAATGAAGGAGATTTTAGGTGTAAAAGTAAGAAAAGGCATGCTCTGATAGCTCGGATATGTATCTATGGAAAAGTGGATGGAGGTAGGAGTCGAGGACGGCCAGGACACACCTTCCACGATCAAATAGAACGAGTTCTGGAGGAACGTGACGTTAGGAACCTTGAAAATCGACGCGCTTTTATGAAAAGAGAAATGAAATTTAGAGAGGCGAGTGAAGCATGTCATAAGCTACGCTCTGTTCTCTCTACCTACCCCGCAAGGAATTTGATGTGAAGTTATATATGTATGGATATGTACTGAAACAACACTGGTTCATTGAGATCGGAAGGCAAGCAAGTCACCTGACGTTAAGTGGTACAGTTGCGTTGCCGGCCTTTAAGGGAAAGTAGAAGAAAAACGATACGGATACCTACATTTTAATTCAATATTCTCTTAAAGTCAGGTCATTTTACCGGTCGAGTCAGCCCATTCATGCAGCGAAGGACATGGCTCTACCACTGTACGGAAACAATAGGCTGTTGTTTTCAGCAAGAGTAATAGAGCTGTCAGGTAATGCTACTCTAATTTAGTGGAAATTACTCCTAGTATACTGGAGCAGTTTTCATAAAAAGTAGCATATTCTCTAAAGATTAAAATAATTCATAATAAAAACAGAAGTTTACAATAAAAGCAAGAAGCATAGAGTGACTTCATTGACATTTTTTATGCTAATTAAACAGCAGCTAAGGTTGAGTTGATTAACGTGTGTTTTTAAAAATACACACGAAAATGAACGTACGAATCAAAATGCAAAATTTTATTCTGAACTTCATATACAGCATAAACTGGACCGCCGGACTCGAATAAAAATACTTTTGTGTGTTTATTTTAAATTATTCGCTGCAGTTTTGCAAAGGGAATTAGATTAGTATGTACATCTGAATAACTCGTTTTTCTTGGAATTAATGTTAATTTGTGACAAAAATGAAATGTAGGTAACCAAAATAGGTTTAAAAAACTATAAAATAATAATAAAAATCTCGGTGGTCGGATGGTTGAGCTTCCCGCTTCTAATTAATTAAAAAGTTGTGGGATCGATTCCGGCGTCACACCAATTTCCGCACACCAATTTTTTGGAATTATTTATGGAAGATAAATATCCGATGTTTGACCACTTTGTGCCCGGTGTATGGCAATAGGTTCGCCAGCTATTCCATTTGGGACTTAACACATATAACGATTCCGCGAGTCACGCCTTAACAACCGCTGCAATGGGCTCAACACGATCTCAACCCTTCGAGTAGACAACGGCGTGAAGTTATGTTGTGGTTTATAAAATAATCTGTTTGTCTCTTAAAATATAATAATCATGTCTGAAATTAAATAAAAGTAGTGAGCCTCGTGACCACTTATAGAAAAGACAACATTTAGATCATTTCTCAAACAAAAAGACGCTAAAATGTTTAAGCTCCATAATGTGACAATCATGTCCAAAATAAGGATTCCTGATGGAGAGAGTTGGCCTGAAAGAAAGTGTCAGTGTCAATCATAACTCCCTCAACTCTTGCTGCACTACAAAGGACTTGGCTTAATTTTTTTTAAGGTATAGGAGGGCAAGCGAGCAAGTGGGTCACCCAATGGTGAGTAACTTTTCACCGCCCATGAACACCGTGGTGCGTTGCCGTCCTTAAAGGGCAGTACGAAGGAAAAGGAAGGGGAAAGGGGAATCGAACCTCCGGATAGCTCTCTTAACGAACGAAGCGCGACACGAACCACTACACGCCGATATTCAGAGAGGTCGTGGTATTTCACCGGTCGAGTTCATTCATGCAGTGAACTGCGTGGTTCTACCACTGTTAATATTGTAGCCAAATAATATGACTGCACGTGTTAAGATATATTCATACACAGAAATTGCACATCATAAATTATATTAAAATAGTGCAATAACTATTGAACATTGCATCAGCCGATCGACCTGGATTAATTTGCTGACTCAAGCCTCGTGCCTTCCACTCGACACCGGACGGCGGCTTCGTTAATCAATAAAGTTATTTTATATAATTACTCTTGTTACAACCATCGAACAATTGTCATGTTAGCTAGTAATTAGTTTTTGTAATTTCTTTTAATTTTTATTAAATAAGTTAAATTCATTTGGTTTTTTTTGAGAGCTGCCTGTCGGTCCGACATAATTGGCGCAGTCGGTAGGATTCATTCACGAATAATACAGGATATCCTAGAGACGTCTTGTTGGCCGAGCCCTGTTCGAGGATACGAATCTACATCCGTCGAGTCCTGCAGCAGCTGTATCCAGACATTGATACACAGAAAAGCCAAATGCAGTATATGTAAGTACTCTAAATCTTTTAGTGTCTTGCCATTTTTTACCTTTTAAGTTTTCCTTTCATTTTCCGTTTTTTTCCTTTTGTGAAATTCTAGGAGTGATAGGTTTAGTGAGTAGCTATAGTGATAGGGCAACTAATTTAAATATTCCTCATCATTTTCAAAGATTTTCCTTCTGCGAAAATCCAAGAGTGATAAGTTTTAGTGAGTATAAAAAATATTATATTTTTTTTATTTTCACATTCCAAAATTTTCTTTCCACGAGAATCTAGGTGTGATAGATTAGGAATTAGACGTAGTAATAGACAGAATATATTAGATTCGAATAGGAATATAAATTTGAATTCTAATACTGCAAATAATAATTCTAATTTAAATATGGCTGAGCTAGATAGGATTTTTAAAGCCCTCCGGCTAGTTCCTGATTTTGACGGTAATGTCAACGTTTTAACAAGGTTCATTAAATTATGTGACGAATTAATTTCCGAATTTGTAGCCACCGGTAACCCTTCATCCGCGTTAAATGAAATAGCTCTTACTAACGGTATTCTGAACAAGGTCATAGGTCCAGCCGCTAGATTAATAAATTCTAATGGCGTACCATCAGACTGGCCAGGCATCCGTAAAGCTCTAATAAATAATTTTGCTGATCAACGTGACGAAACCGCCTTATATAATGATTTAGCTTTATTAACACAAAGTAACGATAGTCCTCAAGAATTTTATGAAAAATGTCAAAATCTGTTCAGTACCCTTATGACTTACATTACATTGCATGAAGATATAAGCACTACGGTAGAAGCCAAGAGAATGTTATATAAAAAACTAACCCTCCAGGCGTACTTACGTGGATTAAAAGATCCCTTAGGCTCACGTATTCGTTGTATGCGACCGGAAAGTTTAGAGAAGGCCTTAGAATTTGTTCATGAAGAACAAAACATATTATACCTTCAGCAACGCAATCATTCCATATCCGATAGGAAGATACCATCTCAAAATCTATCTAAACCTTTATTACCTATACAAAATTTTAATTCTTCTATACAAAAGCCGTTCTCCTTTAACATGAATATACCAAATAGACAGCAGCATATTCCACCAATGATGCCTCAAATACCTCAACCATGGAGGCCACATTTAAACCTGAATAATCAGGCCGGGCCCTCACGCACTCAACAGATGTTTCGCGGCATAAACCCTAATTATAACAATCCAAATAACGCATTTAGGTTCCAACCAACACCCCAACGTAACACTATCCCACAACCTAATAATCAGCATCAACCACGTCCAATGAGTGGAGTAAGCCATTTTGTACCGCGTACCTTACAGCCTAATAACGGACTGAGAGGACACGATTGGTCGAGATCAGGCAACCCTCCTCCCAGTAACTACTTTAAAACCAGAGAAATGAATTTTAATAATTGTTTAGGATACGATTATTCTGACTTTTACGATGATAATTGCTTTTATTACGATCCGATTGAATATTATACCGAAAATTACTGTACCGATTATGAGCAAATAGAGCCTCAGCAATCTGAAATTGTATATGAAGCTCCTAGCACTGATCAGAGAATGCCAAACGATATATCAAAGGATTTTCAGACAGTTTTAGAATTAGACAAACCAAAATAGAAGTTAACCTTCACACACAACGTCAACTTCCCTTTTTACAAATAAAAAATCCTCCCTTAAAGCTTTTAATAGATACAGGCGCGAATCAATCTTTTATAAGTCCTAATGCAGTCGAAACGTATTTTAAAACAGTTCCTTTAAACTACGATCCTTTTGAAGTCTGTAATGTTCATGCTGTGACACGTAACGATTACTCTATAACTATACCTTGTTTTACGGAATTGAATAACTCTGATAATATTACTCTTTTTGTTTATAAATTTCATGATTACTTTGACGGTTTAATAGGTTCAGACCTTTTAGATAAATGGGAAGCTGCTATTGATTTTAAAACTAAAACTCTTTTCACTCAAAACGCGTCTAATCCTATTCAAGTCTATGATTCACGAAACGCTAACTTATACGAAGATATAATACCGGCTAATTCTTCTAGAATTTTAAGATTACCAATAAATAGTGAAGATGGAGAAGTAATTATACCAAGTCAGATAATATCTAACTGTCATGTTACGGAAAGTTTAACAATTGTTAAAGATAACCGAGGCCTTGTAGAAGTAAGTAACCCAAACCGTAGCGATATAATATTCTCTATGGACTGCCCTGTACAGGCACAATTACACAATAGCGAATGTACTAAGCAATCCACACCCCTACGAGTAAAAGAAGTGCTATCGCGATTACGTACCGATCATTTGAACCAGGAAGAGAAATTAAATTTAGAATTATTATGCTCGCGTTACGCAGACGTGTTTTATTTAGAAGAAGAGAACTTAACTTTTACCAATAAAATAAAACATTCAATTAAAACACGCGATGAAATCCCAATTTATACCAAAAGCTATCGCTATCCATTTGTTCATAGACAGGAAGTTCAGGAACAAATTAGTAAAATGTTAGACCAGGGTATCATACAACCCTCTCAATCTGCATGGAGCTCACCTATATGGGTAGTACCCAAAAAGGCAGACGCTTCGGGTAAAGTTAAATGGAGAATAGTCGTTGATTTTCGCAAATTAAATGAAAAAACTTTAGATGATAAATATCCTATTCCCAATATCAACGATATTTTGGATAAACTAGGTAACTGTCAGTACTTTACTACCCTAGATTTAGCGAGTGGCTTTTACCAGGTCCAAATGAACCCAGCTGATATCCAGAAGACAGCATTCACAGTAGAGCATGGGCATTTTGAATTTTTAAGGATGCCCATGGGTTTAAAGAATAGTCCATCAACTTTTCAAAGAGTAATGGACAATGTTCTAAGAGATCTCCAAAATACTATCTGCTTAGTATATCTTGATGACGTCATCGTATTCTCTACGTCACTCCAAGAGCACCTGGTAAACCTCGAGAAAGTCTTTGCGAGATTGCGAGAATCTAACTTTAAAATCCAGATGGATAAATCTGAATTTTTGAAGTTAGAAACTAACTATCTAGGACACGTTATTAGTAAGGACGGCATTAAGCCGAATCCGGATAAAATATCAGCAATAAAAAAATACCCGGTTCCCAAAACACCTACGGAAATTAAGCGATTTCTAGGTCTTTTAGGATATTATAGAAAGTTTATTCCAGATTTTGCTAAACTAACTAAACCGATGACACAATGCTTAAAGAAAGGCTCAAAAATATCATTAGATGAAAATTATTTACAGTGTTTCAATAAATGTAAAACTCTCCTTATAAACGATCCAATATTACAGTTTCCAGATTTCTCCCGTGATTTCATTTTAACCACTGATGCTTCAAACTTTGCTATCGGAGCTGTTTTATCTCAGGGTACTATTGGTTCTGATAAGCCCATAGCTTATGCCTCTAGGACGCTGAATAGCAGCGAAATTAATTACAGTACAATTGAAAAAGAATTACTTGCAATTGTGTGGGGTACAAAATATTTCCGCCCTTATTTATTTGGTCGTAAATTCAAAATAATAACCGACCACAGACCTCTGCAATGGGTCATGAATTTAAAAGAGCCAAATTCACGTTTAACAAGATGGCGACTTAAATTAAGTGAATTCAACTTCACTGTCGAATATAAACAGGGGAAACACAACACAAACGCAGATGCATTATCACGTATAGAATTACATAATGAAGAAGCTGATTCTCTTAAAGGTAACGCTTCCGAAAATCCCCAATCATTGGCACAAAATTCGAATACAGATACCATACATACAGACGCTGAGAACCCTATATTAGAAATACCTATAACCGACTATCCTCTTAATAAATATCACAAACAGATTGTCTTTATAATAGTCGACGATATAAAAAACCGTCCCACAGTTTCCAAGCCCTTCGATTCACATACTCGTACACAGATTCAGATTTCAAAATTAAACCTAGAAGAAGTTGTCATAAATGCCATTAGAGAATATGTCAACCCGAAAGTTAAGACAGGTTTACTGATTAACCCTCCATTAGCAATGTATGATATAATACCGATAATCCAAAATAAATTTCAGAACTCTGCTATGGATATTGTTTTAACCAAAGTAGAATTAAATAATGTAAAAGACTATCTAAAACAACAGGAAATTATTAGGAATTATCATGAAGGTAAAACTAACCACAGAGGCATAAACGAGTGTTACTTGTCTTTGTCAAGCAAATATTTCTGGCCCAAAATGAAAGAGCATATAACAAAATACATAAATGAATGTAATGTATGTGGTCAAGTCAAATATGACAGGAATCCCATAAAACAGAAGTTCCACATAGTACCACCTCCAACCAGACCTTTTGAAATTGTACACTTAGATTTATTTAGTGTAGAGACCCAAAAATATCTCACAATAATTGATGCTTTCTCTAAATATGCTCAAGCCTACCATCTTCGAGATTCAACCGCAATTAGCGTTGTACAAGCACTTTTGATTTTTAGCACCCATCACGGCATTCCTTTTACAGTTGTAACAGATAGAGGTCCTGAATTCACGAACCAGTTATTTTTAGAATTTATTAATTTACACAAAATACAACACCATAAAATATTAGCTTACACCCCTAACGAAAACGGCATGGTAGAAAGGTTACACTCGACTTTACTCGAACACCTTCGCGTTTTAAAATATCAACATCGTAACGAATCAGTTGTGAATTTGATGCCTTATGCAATACTAGGATATAATAGTTCAATACACAGTTTCACTAAAATTAGGCCCTTAGATATAATTAGAGGTCACCTAGACCCCCGAGATCCGTTAGATATAAATTTATCAGAAAATGTTCTACAGCAATACATACAAGACCATAAAAATAAAATGCAACAAGTTTATAAAATGATTAATGACTCTTCTCTTCACGATCGTACACGAATAACTGAAAATATTAATAAAGATAGGGAGCCTGAACAAGAATATTTACCAAACCAACAAATTTTTATACGGAACCCTATAGCTAGTAGACAAAAGTTAGCCTCAAGATTCATACAAGACACTGTGCTAGCAGACCTTCCGATTCACGTTTACACTAAAAAGAAGCGTGGACCTGTTGCCAAATCACGACTCAAAAGAGTCCCTAACAGCGCCCGTTTGTTACAGGATTCTCCCCCTGATCCTGGCCCTGGGCCGAGCACAGGAAATAACGCTGAACAGCTTGGATGACGGACCAGGCATATTACCTTTTAACCTAGGACATAGTAAAATTATTTCACATTATCATTCTTTTCTACAACCAATTAATTTAAATATCATTTATGTTAATCTTAGCACTGTCGAAGAACAATTGAATAATATTTCACCCCAGTTCCATAATAAAACCATATCATTATTTCAACCCCATATTGAGTTTTTACGTGAAAAAATTATATATGATCAATTAAATTTATTTCAGTTAAGTCGCAATAAAAGAGCTTTATTTGACGCCTTAGGCTCCGTTATTAAAAGCATTTCAGGGAACTTAGATTATACTGACGCTATTCGTTTTGATAACGCTATAAAAGAGTTAGGAAAAAATAACGAAAATTTGGTCACACAAGTTAATAACCGAATTAGTTTAAATAAAAATTGGATGTCTCAGAATGCTGAAATTCTTCACAATATAACTTTGAATCAAAAGAAAATTGAAACCACTATTAACGACATGATGTCCGGAGATATACTTCACGAGTCCGATTTCATTAAATACACCCATTTAGCTCAGTATATAATTATATTAGCCGATAATGTAGAATGTCTCTCCGACGAAATATTAAAATTGCAAAATCTTTTAGCCTTTATACGTGCTAAAAGTATACATTTGCAAATGTTTAGAATAGATATATTTAAAGATTTAATAAAACAATTAAATTTGCTATATGGTAACGACCATATATTAAATTCTAGCTTTAGAGATTATTTTGATATTATTAAGTTAGGTTATTACTATAACAATGACAATCTTGTAATAGTTTTCAAGATTCCAATAATTTTTCCTTCAACTTATAATTTCTATAAATTATCCACTGTTCCCAATAATGACAGTAAAATAATTATCCCATCCTATCCATTTTTGGCAATTCACGACAAAGATTTTATGTACATAGAGGCTGAATGCCCGAAGTCAGGCTTATACTATCTGTGTGAGAACAATGTAAATTATCACCACAGCAACGAAGAGGATTGCATATACCAACTTATCACCACGCAGCTAATTCATAAATCTTGCCTATTCACGACAGTAAGGCTAACGACAGAAGCAGTTGAAACTCTAGACGATCGACATTACACAATAAGTTTTCCAACGCCGACCAAAGTTCGCCTGTCCTGCACACAAGACCACTATACTATCATACACGGAAGTTTCCTGGTCACAATTCCAAAAGGATGTACCCTACAGAGCCCGAAGTTAACATTAACCAACCGAGATGACCATATAAAAGGACAAGCACTGAAGATTATGACCCTGCCTCGAAACAATGATACAGAAATTCCAGATGGAAAAAGATTAATACTGCACTCCGTTGACCTCAATAGTCTTCAAAGCAGTACTAAACAGATATCAATCGAACCCCCTGCAACATTGAACAGAACCGATATTCAAAGCGTGTACTACCTAATTATACCGCTGTACATTATACTATTCAGTACATCTGCACTGGTATTTGGCCTCATTCTGCGTAAATTATACAAGAAACATTCAACTGATCAGAACAAGGATAACTGCACATACGCTGAAGTACAAAATCACCCTGCTGCATCGCAAACCACATTCTCAGCGATACTTTCGAAAGCATCCGACAGTAGTCGCTGATCTTCGGGAGGGAGATGTTAAGATATATTCATACACAGAAATTGCACATCATAAATTATATTAAAATAGTGCAATAACTATTGAACATTGCATCAGCCGATCGACCTGGATTAATTTGCTGACTCAAGCCTCGTGCCTTCCACTCGACACCGGACGGCGGCTTCGTTAATCAATAAAGTTATTTTATATAATTACTCTTGTTACAACCATCGAACAATTGTCATGTTAGCTAGTAATTAGTTTTTGTAATTTCTTTTAATTTTTATTAAATAAGTTAAATTCATTTGGTTTTTTTTGAGAGCTGCCTGTCGGTCCGACATAATTCACGTCTAATCAATTCACAACAACATGGACATTTTAAATGTAATAGGTTGGGGAAAAAGTATTTTCGTATTTTTGTATGAAAAGTCAAGACATTTTTTTCAAAGTTTATTTACATTTATTTACAATATATATGTACCGTTTTGTTGAATAACTTTCTGCCATTTTGTGGGCAGAGACATTATCCCGTTACTGTAGAAACTTTGGGACTTCTGATCAAAAAAACGGGACAAATAGTTTTGGCAGTCCTCTCTTGAGGTCAACCTTACAGAACCTAAAGAATTCTGAAGAGACCGAAACAAGTGAAAATCTGAAGGCGCAAGGTCAGGGCTATATGGTGGATGCACTAGGACCTCCCAGTCGAACTCTCTTAATTTTTGCTGAGTGGCTAAAGATGTGTGTGGTCTAGCGTTATCGTGATGAAAGACCACACCCTTCCTGTTGATCAATTCCGGCCGTTTTCTCTCGACTGCTTCCTTTAATCTCATCAGTTGCTGGCAGTAAAGATCAGAATCGATGGTTTTGCCGGACGGTAAAAGCTCATAATGAACAATGCCCTTCCAATCCCACCATACACACAGCATCACCTTATTTCGTGTTAGGCCAGGTTTGGCCACAGTCTGTGAAGCCTGGCCAACTTTCGACCACGACCTTTTTCGCACGTTCTTGTCGTACGTGATCCACTTTTCATCGCCAGTTATCAATCTCTTCAAAAACGGCTCGGTTTCATTACGTCTCAATAATGAATCGCAAATGAGTACACGGTTCATTAAGTTTCTTTGAGTGAGCTCGTGTGGCACCCAAATATCGAGCTTTTTTGTGTAACCAGCTTTCTTCAAATGGGTCAAAACTGTTTTGTGGTCAATTCCCAGTTCTTCAGCTACATCGTAACTACTAATATGCCGATCTTGCTCCACTCTTTCAAAAATGGCGTCCATTTTATTCGTAACAGGGCGACCAGAGCGAGGTGCATCTTTAACATCAAAATTTCCGGACTGAAAACGTTTGAACCAAATTTGTGCTACTCTTACTGACACTGCATCAGGTCCATAAACATCACAAATTTTTTTCACTGCTTGAGTTGCATTTTTGCCTTTTTTATAATAAAATTTTAAAATGTATCGCATTTCTTCATTAGATTCACTCATTTTTACGGAGAGAAAAACAAATGAAAAATAGCGGGAAACAACTTTTTTTTATTTTTTTCTTTTCTTTATAATGTAACCTTTTTAATGTTACCAAAACCAGCCAGACACAAATAGTACAGTCAAAGAAATTTTATAATAAGTTTATACCTACGTTATGCGAAAAGACTTTTTCCCCGACCTAATATACTCAAAAGCATTTCTTCAATTTATAAGCGACATCAAAAAAGGGGCCACTTTACGCCTTTTCTTTCCAAAGATGTAGAGTAAAATATAAAAGAAATGATACACCTAGTTAGCGAAACTTATTTTCATACATCTGTTACATTTTTACCACATTTCATGTGGTAGAGCCAAGCAGTTCGCTGCGTGAATGGGCCGGCTCGACCGGTGAAATATCACGACCTCTCAGAAGACCGACGTAAAGTGGCTCATGCCGCGTTTCGTTCGGTGAGAGAGGTACCTAGAGGCCCACCCCCCTTCCACATCCTTTCCTATCCCCTATCCCTTAAAGGTCGGCAACGCAACAGTAACACTATATGTGTTGCTGGTGTCCATGGGCGGCGTTGGTTGCTTACCATCAGGTGACACGCCTGCTCGTTTGCCCTCCTATCCCATAAAAAATAAAAAAAAATAAAAAAGTAATCGATATTCATCACACATAACATCCGAGAACTCGTCGTTGTGAGCCAGGATTCGATACCTAGACTTCTAAGAACTTCAACGTCAAGTCCCTACCGGGGTAGGCAGAGAGAACAATTCTCACTCGCTTCTTTGAATTGAATAACTCTTGTCATTCATGCTCGTAATTTTTTAAGGCAATATAAGTAAATATATAAGTATTTAATAAAATTTGTCGAAAACAAGGTTGTAAGGAAGGAAGTCGGATTGAAAGAGAGTGTCGGTGTAAAAGTAAGAAAGGGCATATTCCAATGGTTCGGACATGTAGACATACAATGCAAAAGCGGATGGATGTAGGAGTCAAGGACGGCCAAGACACACATTCCATAACCAAATAGAACGTGTTCTGAAAAAAGGTGATTTTAGGAGCCTCAAAAATCGACGCGCGTGCATAAAAAGAGTTATGTATGTCAACGATGCGAGTGAGGTGTGTAAGAATCGTGCCTTATGGCGCTCCGTTCTCTCTGCCTACGCCGCAAGGGATTTGGCGTAAAGTTATGTATGTATGTATATATGTATTTATTTATTGAAAGCAATTGCAAATACACTCGAGAGCAATGAATCCGGGTCACTTAAAGAATCCTAAAAATCTCGGAAACTAAAAATGCTAGGTTAATGCAATAAATTGTATTTAATAGACAATGTAATACTCCTTAAATGAAGGTATTAAAACTTCTTAGTTATTGTAAAGTTATATCATAAAAAAATCAAATTTGAAAAAGGGCCACTTTCGAAGATGGAACTACGAAATTACAGCATTTGGTTTTGCTTTTGTTTGTAATCTGTCATTTATGTGGGTACATAAACCATGTTGATAGTGCTCTATATTCATTATTCAAGCTGAAATTATGTCGCTTACGCCTGAAGAATGCACCAGAATACTTACAATGCTGGAAACCGGCCGGAGTCAGCGCGATACAGCCAGGACTGTTGGTGTGTCGCTGTCAACAGTACAAAGAGTTCTCCGACGTTACGAAGAAACTGGTTCTAACCTACGTAGACCAGGAACGGGCAGAACCAGGTATACCACAGCACGAGAAGACCGATACTTGGTGAACACCATGCTTCGAAATCGCTTTCTCACAGGAACTGAACTCACCAATCAGTTTCGACGCCTCGGAGGAAGTAACCCAAGTGCATGGACAGTAAGACGTCGGCTTGCTGAATCTAACTTAAAACCCCTTAGACCTGCAAACGGCCCTAAACTGGAGCGTGGGCATCGTATTTCAAGACTAAGATATGCCCAGAGCCACGTAAATTGGAGTATTGAAGATTGGTCAAAAGTTATGTTCTCCGACGAATCAAAATTTATGCTCTACAAGCACGATGGAAGACACAGAGTGTATCGAAGACCAGGGGAAAGATTCAAGCAAGCATGCATCGAGGAAAAAGTAGCCTACGGTGGTGGGTCTGTACTTGTGTGGGCCGGAATTTCTTCTGAAAGTCGCACAGAGCTGGTGATCATAGAAAACGGCTCTTTAACTAGCGTAAGATATGTGGAAGAAATCCTCAATGATCACGTTGGTCCATTTATGGTCAATTTAGGTGAGGATGCTATATTTATGCATGACAATGCCCGACCTCATACAGGTAGGATTGTGAATGACTACCTTCAAGAGATGAACATTACTCGTATGGAGTGGCCAGCGCGCAGCCCGGATATCAACCCGATCGAGCATGCTTGGGACGAGCTAGGCAGATGCGTAAAACAACGAAACCCTCCCCCAATCACGCTTCGTGAGCTCAAAATTGCTCTCACAGAGGAATGGGAGAATATTCCCCAAAATCGTATAAGGAACTTGGTGTACAGCATGCCAAACCGCGTAAACGCAGTAATGGAAGCACGAGGAGGCAATACGAAGTATTAAAATTCAAGAAAATCGTAATAAAGTTCAAAAATTTCATGTTTCCTATTTTTGTTTTAAGGAGAGATCAGCAGATTTTTTCTTTATGTAATTTTGTGTTAATAAAATGTATGGTGACTCATATTTTTTTTACTTTCATTTAAGGAGTATTACATTGTCTATTAAATACAATTTATTGCATTAACCTATCATTTTTAGTTTCCGAGATTTTTAACATTCTTTAAGTGACCCGGATTCATTGCTCTCGAGAGTAGTTGAGAAATGGAGATACCTAATGGCTGTTTGATATCATTATTTTATAGTCCCGCTTCACATAACAAAAATAAAATAATATGCATCATTTTATTAATATATTAGGTAAAATCGAGATTGTTTATCGATGTCGTTACATCAAATCATAATAATTCCGTTATCGCGATCAAGATATAATAAAAACCTTGAAAGGTCTATTACCTATAAACCATGAAGAAACCATTTTCTTTGTTTGATTGACAATAGTTGCGTGGTTGTATCATAATCATTACATAGTATTAAACAAAGTCGATTTCCGGTGTCTGTCCCCTTATACGCTTAGATCTTTGAGACGACCTTTATGCGGTTTTTTTTAATAGATCGGATGGGTATTTTTAGATATATGGAGGGTGTCAACGGGGTGGTTTTAACTATAATTTATGGATGACTAGCTGACCCGGTGAACTTTGTTCCGCCTCAAAAGTATATTTACAGCGTTTAAAATTAAAGTTACAATTAAAGTAACCTGTCAACTGTGGCAGCTGTATTACACGCATGATCGGACCTTACTCATTTTAAACTGAGATGGTCTCAGGATACCCGCTTCTGATACAGAAGTCATTGGTTCGATTCCGGGCTCACACCAATGATTTCTCGGAATTCTTTTCGGAAGTTATGTGTGATAAATATAGATGGCTGATAACTTTGTGCCCGGTGTATTGCAATAGATTCGCCACCTATCAATGTCTCGGTCGAGTAGTCAAGCACCCTGATTCATAATCAAGAAGTTGTGGGTTAGAATCCAGACTCACACCAATGACTTACAGAAATTTTATTCGGAAGTTATGTGTGATGTCGGTACACATAACGGTGAGTCGAGGTTTTAACTGCCGCAGCCTACACCTTCGGGTAGAAAAAGTCGTTATGTTATATATACAACATATTTTTCACAATAGTGAAAATTTTCCTTGAATCTTTACTGTAAAAAAAAACTTAGCTTAACGCCAAGTCTCTTGCAGGGTAGGGAGTGGTAACAGATATCAGACGCACAATATTTTATTTTACCCACTTTAAAATTAGATTTAATACCTTCCTATGAAGCCTTACAATGTCAAAGTTCAATCGTAATTAATAAGAAATAAGAAACTTGAAAGAGGAGTTTCACTTCAGAAATAATAATAATAATAGCCAAAGAAATGATTAAATAAGATCATTGAGTGCGCACCCAAAAAAAGTGGAGTGACACCTCAGAGGCTTCGGGACAAAAAACGCCAACTTTGAGGTCGTCGACTTCACCTTGAGCACCAGCTCGTTGAAAATGGAGACATATTTAATTGAATCAATGAAAAATATTACGTAATCTGTTATTTGTTTGTAGTTCTTGTGTATCCGACGGCGCAAAAATGAGAGTAATTAACATACATACATAATATAACATAACTTCACGCCTTTTTCTATCCGAAAGCGTAAGCAGCGACTGTTAAGCCTCGTCTCGCCGTTATGTTTACGTCCCAAATGGAATAGCTGGTGAACCAACTGCCATATCGGGCACAAAGTTTTTAATCATCGATATTTATCACACATAACTTTCGAAATTAATTTCAAAAAGTCATTGGTGTGTTCCAGGGTTCAAACCCTTTGGATTTGGAAAAGGGGCGCTCGACCACTGGACCACTGAGACTAGGATACGTAGGTCTAATTCAATGTACTATATTATAGTTCTTATTTCGATCTCATTAAGATGACAATTCGAGGGTCACACAAATAAAATACGATGATTTAGTGAAAAGCGAAGCGATTAGCGAAACTTGTTGTTGTTATTTTAAGTCGATATTTTGAGAGGCAGTGGTATTAAACCGATCGAGCCTATTTATAATAATAATAATATCTTGGACACAAATGACACAGCGCCCTCCAGTTCCAAACTAAGCAACTAAATGCTTGTGCTATGGATACTAGATAACGGATACAAATACATATATACTTTTCTTTTGTAAATACATACTTATAATACATAGAAAAACACCCAGACGCCACACAAATATTCATGTTTGTCACAAATATTTGTGCTCGGGTGGGAATCGAACCCCCGACCTCAGTGTTGCAGCCGGTAGTTTTACCAATGTGCCACGAGGCCCGTCGAACTATACCCGTCGAGTATACATCGAACTGCGTGGCTCTTACACTGTAAAATATATGAAATACAAATTTTAAAATAATGAAACTAGTACATACTATAATGAATTCTCCTATTTAATATTCTTGAATATATAGATTCGTCAAATTATTATTTGTTACTGGACAGGCTGTCCTCCATAGAACAAACGGTATGCGTATAATGTCTTTCAAGAAAGATTTTAAAAAATCGCTCCTCTCCACGTTCCGCTCATCTAAATAGTTACCTAAAACACATAAAGGAAAACCCAGTGCCTCGTGTTCTTGACACAAATATTCGTAAGGCATAATAGGGCATAATAACTGACAACATAATCCTTGTATGTTGTTTTACAATGGGCCCTGACATCATTGTTTCTGACAGATGAAAAGAATTACTAGGGGTTGTCTTTACATGTCGCATAATTTGCTAAGGTTCTATTTTAACAAATAAAACCTTATTTTAATTATGAGCTTTTTTAACATGGTTGAAGGATTGAGAAACTATTTTTTATATACTTACATGTACATATTTTGCGAGTGTATCTAATTTTTGTATAATGTCAAATTTTATCTGAACATTTAAGTTACGGAACGTACTAAACGTTCCGTAACTTAAATGTTTAGATAAAATCTGATGTCAAGCAACTACCGTCCATAGGGTTCTGTAACAATGATAGAGTCACTGTTGTGTTGACATCCGTTAGGGTGTGAGATGGAAAGTACGGGGAGAAGAAGTAGACTCCGGAAAACTCTATCACTTTTCTTCGATTTTCTGAGAGGGCTGGGTATTTAACCTGTCTTTGACTCGATAATTTTACACTAAATTTACATTGAATTACAGAAACAATTTCGACATTCTGAAATGACTCGATCCCCGATATTAATTTCTTTAACTTTTGATTATAGCTTAGAATTAAATTAAATGTCAAAAAACTTGGAAAAACGAAATTAAACTTGACAAATGTGAAATTGTTATTAACGTTCGTCAAAATATCAAAAATGTCCTTCACATTTTTATTTTTCTCATTTCATATTACTTCGTCACTTAATTAATTAACGCTTAAGACGATGGTTTAATATTTAGGAAAATTTCTTTCACAAACGTTTTTTGCATTAAACGTAAATTCTTACAAAAGGAAATTAGACGCATTGGGGAGCTGAGCGATGAGGCCGACCACAGGAACAACCGCTACCATCGTATCTCGTGACTCTGACTGAGTGAATTAGAATCGAGAGACAAGAATACTAAAAGTTCTTAAGATAATAATAATATCTAGGACACAATACACACAGCGCTCTAGTACCAAACTAAGCAACTAAATGCTTGTGGTATGGATACTAGATATAAACGGACGGACAAACGGGTATTAATGCATATATACTTTTTTGTAAATACATACTCTTATTACATAAAAAAAACACACAGATACCACACATTCAGGCTTGTCACAAATATTTGTACACGGGTGGGAATCGAACGTCGATCGAAACCAAGCTGCAAACAACCAACTGCAGAACCATCTGCAGTTGTATGTTTGTAGCTTTACCAATGCTACACAAGGCTCGACTTAGATGAATATGATGCGGACATGTAGGAAGAAGGGATAGTTAAAGATTGACGAAGCCAGATATATAATGCAAAAGCGGATGGATGTAGGAGTCACGACACACTTTCTATAACCAAATAAAACAAGTCCTGGAGGAAGGTGACATCAGGAGCCTTAAAAATGGAGGCACGTATATAACAAGAGTTATGAAAGTCAAAGAAGCGAGTGAAGCATTTAAGAATCATGCCGTTGGCATGTTGCTGACCTTTAAAATAGTATAGGGAGAGATTGGAAGATAGAAGGAGATGAGACTCCGGATAACGAAACGAGGTATGAACCACTTAACGACAATTTTCCGAAAGTTGCTGCTCCTTCATCGGTCGAGCTTGCCTACTTATACAAGAATCTCCTATAAATAACGAACAAATGAAAGTAATATAAGTAAACAGTCAAAAATTGTAAAACATTATATATGTTTATTTTTTTTTTACAATAAAAAAATTCTGGGTTTTTCCTTTAGTAGTATTAACATTAAAACAACTTTTTAAGATTATATCCCGTTTATTTAGAACTTATTTTCCAACGACGTTTCCAACTCTATACAGAGATCATTTTCACGAGCTCATCCTAAAATGGTCTCAGTGGTCTGATGGTCGAGAACACGGTCTCTGAATCAGAGGTCGTGGTTCAAATCCTGACCCTGGCTTACACCAACGACTTTTCGAAATTGATTCCGCAAAGTTATGTGTGTATATCAAAAACGTCCTTAATATTCAACACTATGGCGTTACGACCTTCCGACGATAATAAGATGCTGATCAAAAACTATCTATGGACAAATATTAAAATTGACCTTGAGAGACTAAATCTATTAAATTTGCAGAAATAATAACCTATATATTCATAAATGGTAATTGCCATCTAAATCTAACCACCATATCCGTTGTGGTAGTGGGACGTGGGTTTTACCCGCACCAGGGTTATCAACCTGACTCATTTTTTATAAGAGTTGTTTGAACGAAATAATAATTAAAAATAGTTGCGTAATTCGACCTCTGGTTTTTTTTTATTTAGAAACCAATTTGGGGTCATTTGTGAGATTGCAAGTCAAGAACTACTTCGAAATTTCGGAAATATATGAACAAAAATATGGTTATTTTAAAAAAGAAATGATGATATAGGTATATCAAACAAATATAAACAAAAACATAAACAATAGACATAGGTTTTGGTATATAAAAATGACACTCAAGCTCAATTCAATTGGTCATTTAAATATTGGACGTAAATGGGTAGATAGCAAGTGATGTATTTAGAACAATATTATTTCTAGTGTTTGACCGAAGCTTCGGCTTCGATTTCGACCACCTTCAGCCAAAAATCCATCTTCGGCGAGCCCAGAATTTGCCCAAAGCCGAAGATCCCGCCGAAGGTCCAGTCGGAACAGTCGGAATTAAACGACTGTTACGAAAAAGTGAGCTATCGATCGCTATCACCGAGAAAAAAACTGTATGAGCCATTTTAGGCCGATATTCTCCTTTAGCTGAGGATAATATTGAAGAAAATTATTAAATGACTAATAGTTTATAACCTTCGGCGTCGGCTTCGGCCGAAGGTTGTGGAGATTGCCGATTAATCGGCTTTGGCTTCGGCCAAAAATAGACCTTCGGTCGGAAACTAGTTATTTCACATACTTAGAACAATCTTGTGTTACTATTGAACATGTATGTAGACTGTGTATAGACTGGACGAAATGTAATTATTTCGCTTAAGGAATCCAAAAAAAATAATGCATATGAACATTCGTCTGCAACAACTTTGACTTGTGCTCAAATAAAACTATCAAAAAGGGTTTGGCCCACGTTCAGAAACGTGTTTTTGGAATTAATATTCCAATAATTAAAATCGTGTCTCCGAAGGTCTATTAATATTTCCCAAACGCATGTTTAAAGATCGAGTACAGAAACACATGGTAATGATGAATGTAGTTGATCGTTGAGCGAATTATAATTGGGATGGTCGAGGGAGGAGGGTAAAGAAGAATAAAATTAAAAGACCCCCAAAGAAGACTCTCCGCGAACTCGCTAAGATAATTGGTCGCGAAAGCAGAAAAACAAGATAAAATTAATGTGCCACCATCAAAACACTTCAGCATTTCTTAATTAAGCATCCACTTAGGGTGCTTTGTTCCTCAACAACAGAGTATGAGTTCCCGCTTTAATATATTTAAGGGGAAAACAAAAGTTTTGTTTCGTACAACGACTTATTTCTCTATGGTTTGTTTCTGAAGAATTCCTGTCAAGATATATATCTGTATTTGTATGTCAATGACGGAGGGAGACTTATTAGTTTATAGAATTTACTTTCACGCCATTATGGATGAAAAGTGTTATACAGCACCAGTTATATCTGGACAATGGATATGGCGAATAAATTACTAGATACCATGCAATGAGGAATTAAAACATGGGTATAATTTAGACATGGAAAACTTCCGAATTTAAAATAATTGCGAAATTTTATTTGTGCACAAACTCTACGGGGATTTGAAATCGTGACCTCTCGATTTGAAGGCCTACTAGGCCGTAGAGACAACAGTCTATACTAACATAACATAACTTCACGCCTTTTTCTACTTGAAGGTATAGGCAGCGGCTGTTAACAGCCTCGTCTCGCCGTTATGTTTACATCCCAAATAGAATTGAACCTATTGCCATACCGGGCACAAAGGTTTTAATCATCGATATTTATCACACATAACTTACGAAATTAATAACGCAAAGTTATTGAGCCTACGCAAGGATTCGAACCCGCCACCTCTGGATTCAGAAGCGGGCTGCTCGATCACTGGACCACCGAGACTTCAGTCAGACAGTCATGTTGAGATGTATATTAAAGTGTATTATTACATTTTATGATATTAATAACGGATACAGCGAGATTAAATTTGATACGTGTTCACTAAATATAAAATAGACGAGAACTTTGTAATACGTAACAGTAATATGTCACCAAGACGTACAATTACAAAATCACGCTATTAAAATCTTATTTGACAGTGGGTAGAGCCATGTTCGAATGAGCCGGGTCGACCAGGGTAATAGCACGGTCTCTCAGAATATCGACGTAAAATGGCTCATGCTACGTTTCGCTGGGAGAGAGAGGTGTCCGAAGGCCCAACCCTTTCGCGTTTCTCTTTTTCATTTCACTTCCGACCCTTTCCCATTCTTTTTTTTTTTTTTTTTTTTTATGGGAGAAGGGGCAAACGAGCTTGCGGGTCACCTGATGGAAAGCAATCACCGCCGCCCATGGCGTCTGCAATACCAGGGGCATCACATCAGCGTTGCCGGCCTTTCAGATGGGAATAGGCTCGTTTCTTGAAGGTTCCTAGGTCGTAGCGGTCCGGAAATACCGTCGCCGGCAACTGGTTCCATGAGGGAACAGTGCGTGGCAAGAAGTGCCTGTTAAAACGCACTGTTGTCGACCGCCAACCATTCAGCCAATGCGGGTGGTAGCGTTGGCGCGTCGAACGGTGGCGGAAATCAGCTGGCGGTATTAATCCAAACAATTCCTCAGAGCACTCCCCGTGGTATATGCGGTAGAGGATGCATAGAGATGCCACCTCTCTCCGCAACGCCAGAGGATCAAGCCGATCAGTAAGAGCATGGTTGTCGACAAGCCGAACCGCGCGTCGTTGGATGCGGTCAAATGGAGTAAGCTGGTACTGGGGTGCCCCCGCCCAAAGATGTGAACAGTATTCCACGTGAGGACGGACCTGCGCCTTGTAAAGTTGCAGGCGATGACCTGACGTGAAATACTGTCCCGCTCTATTGAGCACACCAAGCTTTTTGGAGGCCAATTTGGCCTTGCCCTCCAGATGACCGCGGAACTGGACGTCACTCGACAAGTCGACACCAAGAATTCCGATAGCGGCTGAGGCGGGTAAGGGAGTGCTCTCAAAACAGGGAGCTACGACAAAGGGTGTCTTTTTAGCGGTAAACGCGCAAACCTGTGTCTTCTTAGGGTTGAATTTGACTAAGTTTAGTCGGCCCCAGTCCGAAACCTGACTAAGCAGAGTTTCGATTTCAGACACAAGTTTATTCCGGTGCTCGTCGACGTTTTCCCGAGAAATACGCGGGTGGCCGGTATATAAGGCATCCCCGGTACTGTCATCCGCATAACAATGAAGATTGCTGCTAAGCAGCATGTCATTGATATGCAGAAGAAACAGCGTAGGGGATAGCACACAGCCCTGGGGGACTCCAGCATTCACAGGTTTTAAGTCGGAGCATGACCCGTCGACAACAACTTTAATGCTCCGAGCCATGAGAAAGCTGGAAACCCAATCGCATAATTTCTCGGGAAGCCCATAACATGGAAGCTTCGAAAGAAGTGCTTTGTGCCAAACCCGATCAAAGGCCTTCGCTACGTCCAAACTAACGGCCAGCGCCTCTCCTTTACTCTCAACCGCTTCCGCCCATCGATGGGTTAAGTACGCTAAAAGATCACCAGCTGAGCGACCTTGACGGAATCCGTACTGACGGTCACTTATCAACTGGTGCTCTTCTAGATACTTAAGGAGCTGGCGGTTGATGAGTGTTTCCATTATTTTGGAGAATAGGGAGGTGATGGCGATAGGTCTGTAGTTGGACGGATCTGAGCGGTCACCTTTTTTAGGGATCGGGTGGACTAAAGCAACCTTCCATGATGCTGGCACAGCGCCGAGAGAGTAGGAGTACCGGAAAAGACGCGTTAGAACCGGTGCCAACTCCGGAGCACACGTCTTCAGCACTATTGCTGGGATTCCGTCAGGCCCACTCGACTTGTGGACATCCAGGGATAAAAGTATGCGTCGCACAGTACTTTGCCGGAATCGAACCTCCGGCATGGCGTGACTGCAATGTGGAATAGTCGGTGCGATGTTACCCATATCGTCCAAAGTCGAGTTGGACGCAAAAAGAGTGCCAAGAAGGTCGGCTTTCTCTTTTGCGTCGTGGGCTAGTGACTGGTCCTCCCGGTGCAACGGTGGAAGAGACGGCTTACAAAAATTCCCAAGAACAGCCTTGGCGAGCGACCAGAACGCACGGGTTCCCGAGGGAAGGCGAACTAGTTTCTCGCCAATTTTGCCTATGTACTGAGACTTTGCTACGGCTATAACTCTTTTGAAGGACCTAGAGGCAAAGTTGTACCTCTTCTTAAGAGAGCCGGTGTCAGAGTCCTGGGACGCCACTGCTTTTGCCCAGGCTTGATAGCACTCATGCTTAAAACGTAATGCCGTTTTGCATGAGCGATCAAACCAGGGCTGGGATCTGCCGCCGATTGGCACCACTGAGGATGGAACAAAGAGCTCCATTCCCTGCAGTACCACATCAGCAACAGAGTCGGCAACGACGTCAGGATCATCCGGCGAGAAGCAAACTTGCCCCCATGGGTAAGATGCGAAGAAATTTCGCATCCCATCCCAGTCCGCTGACCTATAGTGCCACACACGGCGGCGGCTCGCAATGTGCGGTCGAAGTGGGCACGTGAGTGGCACCGTACTCCTTATCAGACAGTGGTCCGAAGAACCCAAAGGGGCGTCTACAGAAACCACATATCCGTCCGGATGGGAGGTCAGCAGAAGATCCAACAGGGAAGGTATATGATTATCAACATCTGGGATTCGCGTGGGTGCGGTAACCAGTTGTGTTAGATCATATGCTAGAGCAAAGTCATGAACAGATCTACCCGCGTGGTCGGTGGTGCGAGATCCAAGCCAATCGACGTGGTGGGCATTGAAATCGCCGAGGATAACGATTTCCGCTGATGGGACCTGTTGAAGTACGGAATCTGCAGCCGTTTGAACGTGGTCCATGAGTCGGTCTGTTTCGGCATTACCGCTATGGGACCTATAAAGACATGCGTAGATGCGGGGGTGGTCGTCGCTATCAACACGCAGCCAGAGGGTCGATAGGTCCCTTCCTTCAAGGCTGCCGAGGCATCGAGCACAGATATCCTCCCGGACAAACACACAAACTCCGGCCCGCGGTACAAAGCTGTATTCCAGTTTGTATCCGGGGTATAGGAGATATGAGGTGTCTGCCGGAGAAGATATCTGTGTCTCTGTAAGGAATAGCAAAGCAGGCTTTGCCGTTTCCAGGTGGTGGTGAATGGCAAGCAGATTTGAGTGGATTCCCCTGATATTGCAAAAGTCCACGTTTAGCGTGGCAGGGAGAGTTGCAATGCCTTTACGTTTGCCCCGGACAGTTTTTGGTAAGGAGCGAGATTGTGCCCTCCCCAGAGTACGAGGGGCAGCTTGAGCGTCCACGCCTTGGTGAATACCAAACCGTGGACGCTCAAGGGGGGATTCTCCAGTGCTGTGGCAGCTGGTACCCCCCTGGGGTAAATGATCTTTTAATATCGCTGCCATTAAGGGGAGGGTGAAAGGGATGGGCCTCCGGACACCTCTCTCACCGAACGAAACGCGGCATAAGCCACTTCACGTCGAAATTCTGAGAGGCCGTGGTATTTCACCGGTCGAGCCGGCCCATTCATGCAGCGAACTGCTTGGCTCTACCACTGTCAAAATTCCAGTTTGAAGGCCGGCAATGTACCTGAAACACAATCTATGTTGCAGGAGTGCATGGGTGGCGTTAATTGCTAACCACAAGGTAACACGCCTGCTCATGTTTCCCCTTTCCAATACAAAAAAATATATAATCATTGCGATAATTAATTCCTACTTTATATATTTTCTGACCTCTTAAATTATTTTCTAAACCAAATTTAATTAGCTGTTCGGTCAACCTTTAAATTTTCTCAGAAGCAATCAGAACTTTTTCAAACACACCAGTACCTACTGTTCTTCATTGTACTCCATCCAGAAACGAAATTTTTCGTTTTAATATAAATATATTTGATTAGGCAAAATATTAATCTAACATTTCAAAAGAATTAATTCAATTTGAAACTTTTGACATTTGTAGCCATTAAAGCAAGCAACTTATTAAGCAAGCTCTTAGAGGCTTTATATATTAATAGCCTTTGTTCAAAACTTCATTTGGGTAGACACTGCGTGCCCAATTGGCATCCAGTATTGCTGGAAGTTGATCCCACTTCTTAAGGTTCTTGAGACTGGAGCATTAAAAAAGGCAAGAACTCGAGGCACTATTACGGCCGCCTTCATTAATAAGTCCCATAATGTTTTAGGCTTATACAAATATATATTAATCATATAATTTTGAATTATTAATTAAATAGTTACGTTATTTGTCTTGGTGTTCAACCACGCCACTTCTGATTCAAGAAGTCTAGGGTTTTCGCAATTTAGCTCATACTAATGGCGTTTCGGATTCATCATTATCGTCAGCCCAAATCTGTTCACTGCTGAACGTAGGCATCTCCTTAGCACGTCATAACTCCCGGTCCTGGGCCACTTGAATCCAACGACTGCCTGCTGCTTTTAGTAAGTCGTGCATCCATTTAGTGGGAGGACGTCCCACGCTGCGCAGTACAGTCCGTGGTCACCACTCTAAAACTTTTCTTTCTTTCTTTCGTCGGTTCTTCGAGCGATGTGGCCTGTCCATCTTCCACTTCAGCGTCTTTACGAACTATTTCGGATTTTATCCCGTAGAGATAAATCGATTATAGCCCTCTCCATAGCACGCTGAGCGACCTTGATCTTCCTGACAGAACCAATATTTAAAGACCACGTCTCTGTTCCATAACTCATCGCTGGCAACACTGGTCATAGACGTTGGATTTTAGGCACGGAGGTATTTTTCACGGGAGGATATCCCTAAGCTTCAGCCAAGTTACATACGTCGGTTTGTCGTTCGGTTTATGAAAGTTATAACATAACATAACTTCACGCCATTGTTACCCGAAGGTGTAGACAGCGGCTGTTAAGCCTCGTCTCGCCGTTATGTTTAGGTCCCAAATGGAATAGGTGGCGAACCTATTGCCATACCGGGCACAAAGTTTTCAGTCATCGATATTTATCACACATAACTTTCCGAAAACAATTTCGATAAGTCATTAGTGTGAGCCAGTGTCAGGATTCGAACCACGACCTTTGGATTCAGAAACCGTGTTCTCGACAACCAGACCAACGAGACTACGATATGAAAGTTATATGTGACAGATATCGACGGCTGACAACATATTGTCTGGTACCAATATACACACATATACCAATAGGTTGCGTCACTTATTCCATTTCATTTGGAACGTAAATTTTCAGCGAGTCGAGGCCTACATTATTTTATAAATGTACTTTTATAATATCTACTATCTAAAACAACAAACTTGGATTTTGTATCCTCAGAATTGTGATTATTTTCTGTATTGTATGTGACCCTCACAAATTTACTGCAACAATGACAAAGGCATGCGGACTTTGCGTCACGTACAAATTACTGCCCGCCACTGTCAAGCGATAATAAACTATGTCTCATTAACTATAGAGCCTTTATTTGCTAGAAAAAAAAAACGAATGGACACAGAATTTCTTTTATTAAACATGTATATCATTTGTTCTCTCGATGGCTGAGCGGTTTGGCATTGGTTTTCAGAAGTAAAAGTTCCAAGATCAAATCTCTTTTGGAAAAATTAGGTTATGTGTATTGTGTTATGCGTATGACTAATCTACATTAATATTATAAATTTTTGTATGTACCGAATAAACTCAAAAAGTACTGAACTGATTTTAATAACTCTTTTTTCTTTAGAAAGCTACATTATCACTGAGTAACATAGGCTATGTGTAATCATCGTCACCATCGACATTTTGTTTGTACGCGAGGAACACCGTGAGGCAGGAAGCTGCATACAATATAGCGGTACGAAGTTCACGCGGTCTGCTAGTGTTTAATAAAAAGATTGCCATGGATCTTATATGGTTTTAAGGTGCATTAAATATATCCATAAATTAGGTTAAATAAATCCGAATCTATAATAGTTACAAATAAGTTTTTTTGATGAAGAGATATGGTGAAGGTGGTTGGATTGACCAACCACCTTCATTACAATCATGTTTTCAACGCGGTCAGCGACAGTCATTTTGCAAATTTTGCGCGGTGCCCTCATTTCCACCGCGTTTATCCTACATTCATTCACACTCTGCCATACCCAACTCTCGTTTCCATAATTAAGAAATTGGGATCAGTACCGCATTATGAATTACATAAATAATATGTTATTAATACATGGCAAATATATGAAGAGCTATCGTGAACGTAGGTAGGAACAATAGGTAATAACGTAGAGAATTAGCGGAGTTTTTTTTTCTTTAGTTAGCCGAAGCGTACGGATGAACCTAAATGTGTCTTTTGTCTTCAGCGTACCTAGATCCCTGGTGGGGTGACCAAGAAATTATAAATTAGTTGAGGACAAGATTATCTAATTTTTAAAATATCTACTTTTCACTCGTGATCGCTCACACTCGTTATGTTCTTCCGTATGTATTAAGTTTTGTTATCATTTATAAATATTTCTCCATTTCGCTGGTACCGTAATTATATCAAAGTTGTAACATTCTTTATAACAGCTTATCTCATTCAAATTTCCATAGTAGATAGACAGAAAGATTAGCTTATTCTAATTGACAAACAAAAAAAAATACTATCTATTTCCGTTGGAAATTATAAAAACATTCAATATAAAATATAAAACAATTAAAAGACTTTACATTTTAAATAATTATAAAAATTTCACGGTTTTTTCCACTCGAAGATGAAGGCAGTGGAAGTTATGCCTCGACTCGACAGTACATCAATGTTGTCAGTCATCGATATTTATTACACATAAATCCAAACAGAATACCGAGTTGTCATTGGTGTGAACCTAAAGTGGAATCCATCACTTCTTGATTCAAAACTGCGGTGCTCGACTTTTGGATCACTGAGACGACTCGACTCGACGACCCGGCGAACTTTGTTCCACATCAAAAGTAATAAATTAGTAAATTTTGAATTTATCACTTTTTCTTTTCACTACATTAAACATAAGTTATACATAAACACCAGCACCACACAAACCATCGATTTGACACTCTCTATCTGTTTAAAAAAAACCGCATCAAAATCCGTTGTGTAGTTTTAAAGATTTACACATACATAGGGATTAATGATGTAACGAATATTCGCTTTCGCATTCGCAAGAAATATTGCGAATGTTTGGCGAATATTTTTAATAACAAAAATAAAGAAATTATATATAGCAAGATATTACAAAAATGAGCTTTATATTTTTTTAAATATTTTACCCTCCTAGATCAGTATAAAAACTATTATATTGTGGATCAGCCATTAGTTATATAAATAACTGCACGTCAAGTCCCTTGCGGGGTAGGGAGAGAGAACAGAGCGCCATAAGGGACGATTCATACACGCCTCACTCGTTTCTTTGAGCTTCAAATCTTGTCATACACGGTCGTCGACCTTTAAGGCTCCTGACATCACCTTCCTCCAGAACTCGTTCTATTTGTATGTCGTGGCAGTCGGCGTATCCTACATTCATCCGGTTTTGCATTGTATTATCTGCTTAGTCAATCTGGCATCATTCTTTCGTTCTATATTTCCGAATCATCGGAGTAAGCCCTTTCTTACTTTAACATTGACACTTTCTTTCAATACTTCTTCCTTTCTCACAACCTTGTTTTCGACGCGGTCAGCGAGAGTCAATCCGCAGATTTTGCGCAGTACCCTCATTTCGATTGCGTTTATCCGTTTATTATTAATGTTTTTAAGAAATATTCGTATTCGCATTCGCATTCGCGAATGTCCAAAATCCAACATTCGTAACATCACTAATAGGGATATATGGAGAGGCAGAGCGACTTTGTTTTATACTATGTAGTGATTTATTACAAATAGTAATTATCCTTAAACAATGTAATGTTTTTATGGTTCACCTATAGCGAAGCCCGAGCAAAAATCACGAGAGCATACGAACAATGGCCTCCTAGATGGCGCATTTTCCTCAGTGGAACATAATTAAGTGGATTCAATTCATATAATAGTTCATTTTCTATATGCAATCAACTTTTCCATCAAATAGTTCCATACCTTTAGAACTTTGAAACTAGAAGAGTTATAATTGCGAGTTATATTTGTTAAAGGTTATAATTATTGTAAGAATTAAAAATCCTGGTAATCTACAGTACCTTGTAATTCTAAAAATGTTACAGCCACGCAGCTTGCTGCATGAATGGGCCAGCTCGACCGATATCACGACCGTTCAGAACATCGACATAAAGAGGCTCATATCAATATGTTGTTATATTATTTTTATTTATTTGGTAAACATTACAAAATCATTTATATTAATAACGAAACCAGCAAATCTACGAGCGAGGCGTAGGTTATGTTAGTCAAGGTAGTCCTATTTCAATTAAAAAAGAGGTCATGCCGTAAAAGCAATTTAACTATAAAATGTTTGAGTAAAGGCAGTGCAAAATAAATAAAGTCCTTATTTTAAACCAACTTTAACACCCACTATCAAAACTATAACAATATTTAAATAAGGTCTCTTAAACTTGGTTGCAACATATTATGTCGTAAAATATTAGAATATGTTACACGAAAAATCTATTTTTTTTATGGGATAGGAGGGCAAATAAACGTGTCACCCGATGGTAAGTGACCAGCGCCGCCAATGGACACCTGTAACACATATAGTTTTACATTTGCGTTGCCGACCTTTAAGGAAGTAGGATGGGGAAGGGAGGTGGGCTTCCGGGTACCTCTCTCTCTCAAAACGCGGCATGACCGCTTTACATAGATCTTCTGAGAGGTAGTGGTATTTCACCGGTCGAGCCGGCCCATTTATCCAGCGAACTGCTTGGCTCTACCACTTTGAAAAGTATTTTATCTTGTAACATCGCGGTTGGAGATATTTTAAAAGATTTTTGCTGCACACTTTTAACACGCAATTTTTATCATCACTACATAGTATAAAACAAAGACGCTTTCTCTGTCCCTATGTCCCTTTGTATGCTTAAATCTTTGAAACTACGCAACGGATTTTGATGCGGTTTTTTTAATAATTAGACGGTCAACGGGGTGGTTTTGATCTATAATTCATATATGATGTTGCAATGAAAAAAATGATAATTTTCGAGATTTAGCACTTTAATTGCAAACGCTGCCTGAACCCTAAGTGATAGATCAAAACAATGTTTTACATTGTTAAACACCTTCAGAAGGTCTACAAAAAAGTCCGCGAGGGCATATGTCTCTTAGGGATAACCCACAATGACCATTTTTATGTTTTTACTTTTTACGAGAAATAATGGCTTATTTACGAAGCGATTTTAAACATTACAGCATTAATTTTCATCCAATTAAGTGTCTTAGATAGATTGTGCATGTAATATAGATTATCCTAGCCCTTTACAGCATGCAATTTAAACGAATATTTTCGAAGATATTGCAGTATTAACATAGTGGGACAGCAGTTAAAGCCGATAAATAGCACAAATTGAACCTCATAACATCCAAAATTTACTCACTTATTACTTTTGATGCGGAACAAAGTTCGCCGAGTTAGATAGATTATTATACACCTTTAAAAGGTATACAAAAAAGTCCGCGAGGGCATATGTCTATCTCTTAGGGATAACCCACAATGACCATTTTTATTTTTTTACTTTTTACGAGAAATAATGGCCTTTACGTAGCGATTTTAAACATTACAGCATTAATTTTCATCCAATTAAGTGTATTAAATAGATTGTGCATGTAATATAGATGAATCTGGCCCTTTACAGCATGCAATTTAAACGAATAATTTCGAAGATATTGCAGTATTAACATAGCGGGACAGCAGTTATTACTTTTGATGCGGAACAAAGTTCGCCGGGTCAGCTAGTTTACAAATAAAACAAAGTTACGAGGAAGGAAGTGGGAATGAAAGAGAGTGTCGGTGTAAAAGTAAGAAATGGCATGCTCCGATGGTTTGGACATGTAGAAAGAATGGATAATGCAATACTGTCTCAGCAGATATAGAATGCAAACTCGGAAGAATGTACGAATCGAGGACAACCACAACACACTTTCCATGACCAAACTGAACGAGTCCTTGGCGAAGGTGATGCATACATACATACATAACTTCACGCCAAATCCCTTGCGGGGTAGGCAGAGAGAACAGAGCGCCATAGGGCACGATTCTTACACACCTCACTCGCTTCGTTGACTTTCATAACTCTTTTCATGCACGCGCGTCGGTTTTTGAGGCTCTTAACATCACCTTCCTCCAGAACACGTTCTATTTGGTCTTGGAATGTGTGTCTTGGCCGTCCTCGACTCCTACATCCGTCCGCTTTTGCATTGTATATCTGTTTAGTCAGTCTTGCGTCAACCATTCTTTCTACATGTCCGAACCATCGGAGCATGCCCTTTCTTACTTTTACACCGACACTCTCTTTCAAACCAACTTCCTTCCTTACAACCTTGTTTTCTACGCGGTCAGCGAGAGTCACTCCGCAGATTTTGCGTAGAGCCCTCATTTCTACCGCGTTTATTCTACTTTCATGCACACTCTGCCATACCCAGCTCTCGCTTCCATAAGTTAGTGTTGGGATCAGGACTGCATTGTGGATTGCTAACTGGGCCTTTCTGCTAATATTTTTTGCGCCCAGGAATCTGCCCAACACTCCGTTTACGCTATTTCCTATCGCCACTCGTCTTTCTACATCCGCGGTGTACCTTCCATCTCTGCTAAAAGCGCATCCAAGATATACAATTTCATTCACCTGTTCCAGCACTACATCATCAACCATTATCCTTGCATCTGTTCTGGATTCCTCCCTTTCGAACACCATTACTTTCGTTTTCGTCGCATTCAACTGCAAGCCTTTAATCATGCAATCATCTTTCATAGTAGTGACTAGTGTTTGCAGGTCCGACGGCGATTCGGCTAGAAGCACGGCGTCATCTGCGTAAAGCAGGCAGCTCACAACTAGGTCACCCATTCGCATCCCTACATCCATCGATCTCATTCTCTGGAGACAACTGTCCAGGTACAGGATGAACAGTCGAGCGGACAGCACGCAACCCTGTCTGACGCCGATATTGACGTCAAACCAGGGGGACAAGCCGCCGTCAACACGCACACACGCTGTGCAGCCCTCATAAGTGGACTGCACAGCGCGCAGCAGTGTTCCGCTCACCCCGTAGCCCGGGATTATATCCCACAGATCCTTTCGTAACACTCTGTCAAACGCTTTTTCCAGATCCACAAAACCGCAGAAAACCTTCCGGTTAACAGCCAGTTGTTTCTCCACGATGTTGCGGAGAGAAAAAATCTGATCCATGCACCCTCGTCCGCTTCTGAAACCACCCTGAGCCTCCCACAACACTCCATCAGATATCACCCTCATTCTCCTTTCAATAATTTTCCCATACACTTTTGCTGCTAAACTGATCAAACTGATGGCCCTGTAACTGGCGCACTGCATACGTGATCCCTTACCTTTATACAAGGGCACGATGACAGCGCGCCTCCAGTCCATGGGAACCTTACCCGACCTCCAGCACAGATTGCTCAAGGTCAGGAAAGCGTCCCGGACACAGGATCCACCGTGTTTGATCATTTCAGCAGACATCATATCAATTCCAGCTGCCTTACCATTTTTCATACTTCGTATCGACCATTCAATCTCTTCCATAGTAATGTCCTCATCAGATGTTGGCGCAGCGGTGTCAGCCGTAGGCTCACTCGCGGCGCCCACATCCGGAACATACTCGTACATTTCCCCAAAATACTCACTCCACCTGCCCAATACATCGCTTGGGTTTGCAAGAATGTCACCAAACTTAGACATAATTTTGTCCATTCTGGATGTTGACGAAGAACCCCGAGACTTTCTAACTTCCCTCCAGAAGAGTTTGTTATTCGCCTCGAAGTTCTCCGTCAACCTCACTTCCTCATTCGCAACAAGTCTTTCACGCTTCTCTTTCACTAAGGCTTTGGTAACATTCCTGCAGCGGCGGTAGCTCTCATACTTTTTCTCTGTCATACTATCATTCTGGTTCAAACTTGAGACATAATCCAACCATGCTTTTTTCTTTCTTTCGACGCTGGATTTCACATCCGCGTCCCACCAGGCGTCACCTCTCAGAATCTTATGCCTCTTTGCACTACCACATACTTCTTTTGCACTATTCACTATACTTTCTTTCATTCTTTCCCAGCATTCTTCAACACCTAGGTCAGAAAGACTCGTCTCATTGAGTCCTTTACTGACTAGGCCTACATACATACTCCGTACACTTTCATCTTCTAATTTCTCACATTTTATCCTTTCAAGCTCTCCGAAATGGGTACGCACTCGCCAGTGTCTCCACTTCTTGAAAAGGCCCACGAATCGGCTTACCACCAGGTAGTGGTCCGTATCAAGAGTGGGGCCTCTGTAGGCTCTTGTATCCCTTAGAGTATTTCGGAGACGACTATCTATCAAAATCAAATCTATCATACTCTTTTGCTCATTCCGTCTCCACGTATACGTGTGAATATCTTTATGACGGAATAATGTGTTAGACACAAGCAGGTTCCGTTCCAGGCATACGTCCAATATCGGCTTACCAGCATCATTCACTCTCTTGTCACCCTTCGGACCAAGGACGGCCTCCAGGCCGTCTCGCTTGGTTCCGACCCACCCATTAAGATCACCACACAGAATTATCCTTTCATTTTCCTCAGCTAGATCCAGAATATCCCTAACAGTTTCCCAAAACTCCTCGAGTTCGCGGGGATCCGCGGAGCTAACGGGAGCATAAGCTGCGACCAGGAAAACTCGCGTGATCCCCAGTTTTATTCGAACCCAAAGATGTCTTGGGCCTACCAACTCATAATCTTTCACTCCGGAAGCAAAGCGGGAGGAGAGAACGACTCCAACACCCCCACTGGCACGGACGTCCGGGTCCACTCCGGACCAAAGGGCTACCATGCCACCGGGGAGGTCCTCGGTCTCCCTCCCCCTCCGCTTTGTCTCCGTCAAACATAAGGCATCCAGGCATCTCTCATTTAATACATCCATCATCTCATTCATCTTTCTTGCCATGCTACCTCTAACATTCCACGTGCCTATACGGCACTCCCCTCTCCTCGTCCCGCCAGGATTGGCGCTGCGTGAAGGGTGGCGGCCCCCTTCGCCGCATGCGCATGCAGCCGCACCGACGGGGGCTAATCGGTGCCCGTCGCTTGCGGGGCACGCCCTAGCAGCCCGTCCGGCTGAGTTTGCTTTGCTCAAGATTGCGTCCCACTGGGACGGCAGGGATCGCGACGCGCACGCTCTTGACATGACCCCCTACCTTTACCGTTCCATACCTTTAGAACTTTGAAACTAGAAGAGTTATAATTGCGAGTTATATTTGTTAAAGGTTATAATTATTGTAAGAATTAAAAATCCTGGTAATCTACAGTACCTTGTAATTCTAAAAATGTTACAGCCACGCAGCTTGCTGCATGAATGGGCCAGCTCGACCGATATCACGACCGTTCAGAACATCGACATAAAGAGGCTCATATCAATATGTTGTTATATTATTTTTATTTATTTGGTAAACATTACAAAATCATTTATATTAATAACGAAACCAGCAAATCTACGAGCGAGGCGTAGGTTATGTTAGTCAAGGTAGTCCTATTTCAATTAAAAAAGAGGTCATGCCGTAAAAGCAATTTAACTATAAAATGTTTGAGTAAAGGCAGTGCAAAATAAATAAAGTCCTTATTTTAAACCAACTTTAACACCCACTATCAAAACTATAACAATATTTAAATAAGGTCTCTTAAACTTGGTTGCAACATATTATGTCGTAAAATATTAGAATATGTTACACGAAAAATCTATTTTTTTTATGGGATAGGAGGGCAAATAAACGTGTCACCCGATGGTAAGTGACCAGCGCCGCCAATGGACACCTGTAACACATATAGTTTTACATTTGCGTTGCCGACCTTTAAGGAAGTAGGATGGGGAAGGGAGGTGGGCTTCCGGGTACCTCTCTCTCTCAAAACGCGGCATGACCGCTTTACATAGATCTTCTGAGAGGTAGTGGTATTTCACCGGTCGAGCCGGCCCATTTATCCAGCGAACTGTTTGGCTCTACCACTTTGAAAAGTATTTTATCTTGTAACATCGCGGTTGGAGATATTTTAAAAGATTTTTGCTGCACACTTTTAACACGCAATTTTTATCATCACTACATAGTATAAAACAAAGACGCTTTCTCTGTCCCTATGTCCCTTTGTATGCTTAAATCTTTGAAACTACGCAACGGATTTTGATGCGGTTTTTTTAATAATTAGACGGTCAACGGGGTGGTTTTGATCTATAATTCATATATGATGTTGCAATGAAAAAAATGATAATTTTCGAGATTTAGCACTTTAATTGCAAACGCTGCCTGAACCCTAAGTGATAGATCAAAACAATGTTTTACATTATTAAACACCTTCAGAAGGTCTACAAAAAAGTCCGCGAGGGCATATGTCTCTTAGGGATAACCCACAATGACCATTTTTATGTTTTTACTTGTTACGAGAAATAATGGCTTATTTACGAAGCGATTTTAAACATTACAGCATTAATTTTCATCCAATTAAGTGTCTTAGATAGATTGTGCATGTAATATAGATTATCCTAGCCCTTTACAGCATGCAATTTAAACGAATATTTTCGAAGATATTGCAGTATTAACATAGTGGGACAGCAGTTAAAGCCGATAAATAGCACAAATTGAACCTCATAACATCCAAAATTTACTCACTTATTACTTTTGATGCGGAACAAAGTTCGCCGAGTTAGATAGATTATTATACACCTTTAAAAGGTATACAAAAAAGTCCGCGAGGGCATATGTCTATCTCTTAGGGATAACCCACAATGACCATTTTTATTTTTTTACTTTTTACGAGAAATAATGGCCTTTACGTAGCGATTTTAAACATTACAGCATTAATTTTCATCCAATTAAGTGTATTAAATAGATTGTGCATGTAATATAGATGAATCTGGCCCTTTACAGCATGCAATTTAAACGAATAATTTCGAAGATATTGCAGTATTAACATAGCGGGACAGCAGTTATTACTTTTGATGCGGAACAAAGTTCGCCGGGTCAGCTAGTTTACAAATAAAACAAAGTTACGAGGAAGGAAGTGGGAATGAAAGAGAGTGTCGGTGTAAAAGTAAGAAATGGCATGCTCCGATGGTTTGGACATGTAGAAAGAATGGATAATGCAATACTGTCTCAGCAGATATAGAATGCAAACTCGGAAGAATGTACGAATCGAGGACAACCACAACACACTTTCCATGACCAAACTGAACGAGTCCTTGGCGAAGGTGATGTTGCCTTAAAAATGCCTTAAAAACAGACCATCGTATATCACAAGGGCTATGAAAGTCAGATATTAAGAAGTCGCAGATTCGAATCCTGGCGCACACCAATGACTTCTCGAAATCATTTTTGAGAGTTATGTATGACAAATATCGATGACTGACAACTTTACTTACGGCTTAACAGCCGCTGTCTACACTTTCGGGTAGAAAAAGGCGTGAATTTATGTTATGTGTATGAAAGTCAAAGAAGCAAGTGAAGTGTGTAATTATCCTGCCTTATGGCGCTGTTCTCTCAGCCTACCGCGCTAGGGACTTTGCGTGAAGTTATATATGTATCTGAGTACTACCAAATAGATATTTTTCTACCCATTAAATAAAAATCAACTTATCATTTACTCACATCAATTAAGAACTGCGCAAAAAAATCCACTTATCTATTATTATATAGATATTATGAAAAGAAATATATTTAAATAATATATAATATGTCTGGAAACTAAAGTCAAGGATTGTTTTTATTTGAACTTAACCTAAATAAAATTAAATTCTTAGAACATAATCAATACGTACAAGACCGTCTAAGACTGCAAGGTCGGATTAGTGAACTTCATTTTTAGAGCTGTAGATATGCTTAGATAAATTGTACAAACATATATACAAGACTTCACGCTGATTCCCTAGCGGGGATGGCAGAGGAAGCAGAGCGCCATAAGGCACGATTCTTACACACCTTACTCGCTTTTTTGATTTTCATAACTCTTGTCATACACGCTTCTCGGTTTTCAAGGCTTCTGACGTCAACTTCCTCCGGAAAGTGTGTCTTGTCCGTCCTCGACTGTTACATCCATCCACTTTTACACCATTTATCTACTTAGTCAATATTGCATTATCCAATCTTCCTTAATGTTTTACATTGTACTAATTGACCCGGTGAACTTTGTTTGGTGAGTAAATTTTGGATATCGTGAGGTTCAATTTATGCTATTTATCGGCTTTAACTGGTGTCCCGCTATGTTCATACTGCAATATTTTCGAAAATATTCTTTAAAATTGCATGCTGTAAAGGGCCAGGACCATCTATATTACATGCACGATCTATTTAAGATACTCAATTGCATGAAACTTAAGACTGTAATGTTTAAAATTGCTTCGTAGATAAGCCATTACTTCTCGTAAGAAGTAAATAAATGAAAATGGTCATTGTGGGTTATCCCTAAGAGATAGACATATGCCCTCGGGGATTTTTTGTAGACCTTTTGAAGATGTTTAATAATGTAGAAAATTGTTTTGTCAAAAAAAGCCAGCGTTTGCAATTAAAGTGCTAAATCTCGAAAATTATCATTTTTCCTTTACAACATCATATATGAATCATAGATCAAAACCACCCCGTTGACACCCTCTAATTATTAAAAAAAACCGCATCAAAATCCGTTGCGTAGTTTTAAAGATATAAGCATATAAGGGGACAGACAGCAGAAAGTGACTTTGTTTTATACTATGTAATGATTCTACTATGATAAATTTTATCATATTGTTATTAATTTTAATTTCATAAATGGTGGTTTATTTAATGTATAAGCCGATGGTCAGACGACCTCAGAAAGGCTGCTGGTAAAGACTGGATGCGGAAGACAGAGAATCGAGAATCGGAGAATCGGTGGCGCATATTGGGAGAGGCCTATTTCACGCAGTGGACTGCAATAGGCTAACGATGATGATGAAGTGGTGGTTTAATTTTCCACATAGAGTTGCCCTTAAATATATCAATATTACCAGAATGTTTAATGTGAAAGGATTTTTTTTATGGGATAGGAGGGCAAACGAGCTGGCGTGTCACCTGATGGTAAGCAACCAACGCCGCCCATGGACACCAGCAATACATATAGTGTTACTGTTGCGTTGCCGACCTTTAAGGGATAGGGGATAGGAAAGGATGGGGAAGAGGGATGGGCCTCCGGGTACCTCTCTCACCGAACGATACGCGGCATGAGCCACTTTACGTCGGTCTTCTGAGAGGTCGTGGTATTTCACCTGTCGAGCCGGCCCATTCATGCAGCGAACTGCTTGGCTCTACCACTTTAAAGAGGATATAGTATTTGTTTTACTTATTAAAATGTTTCAATATCTTCTTATTTCTATATATGTATATTATTAAATCCGCGAGTCAACTTCTTTGTCCAGTCAGACTAAACAAGATATAAATTTTCCACTGGAAGATTCTTCCATATAAAAGATATCTGTCGGTGACAGCTGCAATCGTTTCCTGAGAAATCTAGTTTGTAATATTTGCACAGTTTTATGTTCCTGGTTTTTAAATACTCTGCAAATGTAAACTACACTCCACTAATACACGAAGACATGGGCAGTGGTAATTATGCCTCGTCAGATTACAGTACCTTGGGCACAGTTATGCCTGTCATATCAACACACCACTTCACGCCTTTTCTAACAGAAGGTGTAAGCAGCGGCTGTTAAGCCTCGACTCGCCGAATCGTTACGTTATGTCCCAAAATAGGTGGCACCTCTTGCCATACACCGACCGGGCACATAGCTGTCAGCCATCAATATTTATCACACTTATAAGAATTCCGAAAAGTATTCCGAGAAATCATTCGTGTGACCCCGGAATTGAACCTACGATTCCTGGATCAGAAGCGGGGAGCTCGACCATTGGACCACCGAGAATATTGAACTAAGTCATCCATATTTATCACAGATAACTACCGAAAATAGTTACGAAAAGTCGTTGGTGTGTGTGTACACGGATGAGAACTCGTAACCTCTAAAGTCAGAAGCGAACTACTGCATCATTAATCATACGAATACTGCTAGGATTCACTTCCCCACTTCTCCGTTACTAAAGAGACAAATCCTTTTTCTTGGAACCCTCCAAAGAAGAAATTACATATTAAGCATTACCAAAGTGGAGTATCATTTGACTGCAGTTTTCATTAAGGTTATAGACAGGAGTGACCCGTTTCGTAACACGACTCGCCGTTTATGTTTACGTCTGCAATAGAATAGCTGGCGAACCTATTGCCATACCGGGCAAGAAGTTTTCACTCATCGATATGTATCACTGATAACTTTCGAAATTAATTTCGAAAAGTCATTGGTGGAAGACAGGATTCGATCCCGCGACCTCTTGTTTCAGAAGCGTGGTGCTCGACCACTGGACCACCGAGACAGCTTTTATTTCATTTTGTTAAAAACTAGCTGACCCGGCGAACTTTGCCCCGCGTCAAAAGTATTATAACAGCGTTTTCAATTAAAGTGCTAGATCTAGAAAATCATCACCTTTTTTACTACACTATACATAAACTATTAACTATACATAACTTAACTATACATAAACTTATTTTCAAGAATCTAAACATATAAGGTAACAGACAGCGGAAAGCGACTTTGTTTGATACTATGTGTAATGATTTGAAAACCAATTTTACCACGCAATTGTTTTGTTTGAAATTTTTTTCAATTACTTTATATAAGAATACAGAACACAATATTATACAGTATTCATTTTTTTTCAGCGTTATCAATAGGTAATTGTCTTAATCGCGATATCCATAGCAGCTTATGAATATTTCTGAGAACCAGTATATTATACGAATAATCCAAAGTGAATATAATTTAGTATTATGATCATATTTTTATAACGCCTACGATATATCGACTTAGAGTTCCTTGAGTGTTGTGAACCATTGAGAAAATATGGAAAATTTACTAGATAACAATTAAACTTACGAGTCTACGATCAATGTCAGCAAAATAAATCGTCCTTACAAAGTATAAAACAAAGTCACTTTTCGCTCTCTGTCCCCTTTTATGCTTAGATATTTGACACTACCCAACGGATGTTGATCCGGTTTTTTTTAATAGATAGAGGGTGTCAATGGGGTGGTTTGTATTTATAATTTTTGTATAATGTAGTAAAGAGAAAGTGATAATTTTCGAGATAATTATTGTAAAAATTATTTTTGATGTGAAAAAAATTTCGCTGGGTCTGCTAGTATATTTGTGATACAACAAAGTTAATTTTATTGTTATGAAAATTTAATAAGATTTTATTATTCTTTACATAAATTAATAGTCTATTTCTTTAGAAGAACATTTTGGTTTAATTACAGACAAATTTCATTAGTTTTTGCTAGATTTTTTAAAGCTTTATTTATTTATTATTACGCACAAATATTTTTTTAACTTTAGTATTACCACAGTTTTATTAAAATTAGTTTATGTAAATTTAAAATTATGTACCACAAAGTTTAACCTAGTTTAGTGTTGAAACATAAAAAAATCTCTCTTTTTAGTTATTTTTTGATCGAAATAGAAAAATTAAAATCCGTAACTTATCGAATGCCTTCAAAATTAATTAAAACTGTAATCGTAGAATATGGTTGTTTTAAGTATATGGAAATGGACACTCATTATATTTCATTGGATATTATCAGCTTAATAAAGGGAATAAAAACTATCAGCCAATTTCTGATGATAGATCACGTCTTTTTCCCATGGGCCGAAATTACTTCTTTCTATTCTCTATTATCCTGAAACTAATTTCGTGATTCCTCCAATTTGATCGGTTTCATACTCATACACGCTCGTAAGTTGTGGACACTGTTGACCTGGGCTTTCTTCAACACATCATTGATTTGATAGTGTTACTGCCTGGTTGCCGGCTTGTTTTTCACACTTTATATATTCATTTTGTCAGTCTTTTCTTGTCTATACACATGACTTCAAATCATCTAAACATTTTTGTCTATTCTTGTCACTACATGTTCACTAACACTACAACGTTCTCGAATTTGATTTAGTCCTAAAAGTATTAATATGAACTCAAGTCGAATATCGATACTAATCGAATAAATCCTTTCTAGAAATGCTTTAATACCTTTGGATGGTAATAAAAATAAGCGGTGTGGCGCCACGCCGTCTAAGAGCGTGGCGAGTTTATCGCTTATCGGATATGTCTGTCGTGAAAAATGTGCGGATAAATTGTTATACGAAAGCTATGTTGTACTTTCAGTTGAAATTTTTAATCTTCTGTACTTACTTTTGATCACGTGTCAGAATTTTGGGGAATAGTGCCAGCTTCCCTATTCGATTTCTGGCTCACACTAATGATTTTTCGTAATTTAAGTATGTGTGACTAACTAACAAATTTGTGGGCGATGTGGTATTTTCGGTTTAGCCACTTAAGTTTACGTTGTTAATTATTACGGTGAATCGAGGCACAATAATTGCCCTACCTTCAAGTGTTAACATTAAGAGCGTGGAAACACAGTCGCCTAATTTTGTATTTAATCATACATTTTTTCTCATACGGGAAGTTTCTTTGACCAGTGCGTCTACGGTGCCGAAACATGGACACTCACGGTAGGGCTAATCCACAAACTTAACGTCGCCCAGCGAGCTATGGAGCGAGCTATGCTCGGGATATCTCTTAAGGATAAACTTAGGAATGAGTATATCCGCCAGAGAACTGGGGTAACTGACATAGCTCGTAGAATAAGCTCGTTGAAGTGGCAATGGGCTGGTCATATCTGCCGAAGGACCGATGGTAGATGGAGTAAGAAGGTCATAGAGTGGAGACCACGTCTTGGTAAACGTAGCCTAGGACGCCCACCAGCCCGATGGTCAGACGACCTGAGAAAGGCTGCTGGAAAAGACTGGATGCGGAAGGCAGAGAATCGGATGTTGTGGCGCACATTGGGAGAGGCCTATGTCCAGCAGTGGACTGCAATAGGCTGATGATGATGATGATGATACATTTTTTTAAGAACTACACGAATTGATACGTCTGTATAATTATACAATATTTCTATTCTCGAATGAGGAGCAAATAAGCAAACCTCATGTAGTAATTAATATTACAAAAGACATAACTTACAAGTCTTAGAGTTTTTTGTGTTACAACTAATTTCTACCATTTTCTCTCTGCAAAAATACTGATCAGACTTCTATGAACACAAACCGTTTTATTCGCCTGTGGCAAGAACGACACATCGACTTTTCTTGTCACATTTCAGAATAAGGTATTATCAGTCAGAAAAGTTCACGTTATATTTGATAACCCGCAAGTATTTTTCACCTTATGGGTCTCTCATACAACTCTGATGAAAGGTTTTTCCAGAGGCATTATAAATAAAACGATTAAAACTGTAAAACCAATGCCGTTAAGCCAGTAGCAAAATACGTTGTACAGATGGTGACAGATTTAAAATTTTCTCAGTAAAATGATTTGAGTACCAAACTTTCAGAAACGATACGATTTTTTAAAAGATACGCCTTAATTATAATAGTTATTAATAGCTTTTTCCGAAATTGAGTTCTCACTTACCGCGCATTCAGTTGACATATAATAATGTTTTAAGGATTTTCATAACGCTATAGCTTGGCCATTGGTATATACAATGGGGATTAAAATAATTCATACAATCCGTTGATTTGTCAATTGTCACTGAGTATCCACTTATCCTACTGTAAGTGGTGTGGGCATAGCATGACATTCTTTAGAAATATCCATGTTGTCACAATTTTAACTAACTTTTTATGACTGGCTTGACGTCAACCATTCTTGGGAATGTTTTCCTTGGTGGTTTATCAAATATCAAGAGGAAAATGCAGCAAAAGATGATATCCGCTTCTTACTTTTCTGAGCCTCTTCATAATTGTCTGAATTTGCCCTAATAGTTGGTTATCTTCGCGGTGGTCTTGTATCCTGTCGATTTTGGTCGCCAGGTTGCTCCAAACACCAGCACATATCGCTGCTAAAAGGAGTATCATTCCTGCTAGCCAAAAATAGTGATGAAACCGATATATTGTTATAAAACAATTGACAACATATATGGTGTTAAACAGCAATATGTTTTTATCCAGCAGAGTCAAGTTAGATGTCTACCAAATTCTTTAAAAAATGGTTTCAGTCGGTCAGATTTTATTTGTTTTTCCGTCTATTAATGGTTTCTTTTATTCAACTTAACATTACAATTATATTAATGTATTTCTTCTTATTATTGTAAATAAATGATATTTCATTAACTTAATGATATTACAAATATTACGGTAGTTTCTACAGAACTTCATTTTTCTTCTATTTCCTCTGTAGTTAATAAAATTTGATTAATACATTTCTTTGTTATACGTAGTCATTTTTATTGTATTTAGTATTTTAGTTACATCTAGTTAAAACAGTACACAAACTACTTGATAGTTACTGGTCACAATGTATTGAAATTATCTATGTTTCTTTATACCGATAACTTATGGAATCATTTTTATACGTTTCTGTCAAGCTTTTAAAGTTTTCAATTTCCCGTTTTTCAATGGTAAGTAAGTCCACGTCAAAGTCCAAATTGGATACTTCTCCAGTCTATACATAAATGTAAAACTTCGTGTTTAGATAGAGAATTTTATGTCTGAAACACTTTTCAGGGTTTAAGAAATATTATTTGAGCAGAACTGCACGGAGACTCCCTACTGTCATATATGACATTTTGTTCTTTAATACTATTTCGTGAACACAGCTTACACGTCGCAAATTAGTTCAAAATTTAATTAAATCTTCGGCAATTAATTTATGATATACTTCAATTTTATTTAGAATAATAAGAAGAAATAAATTAATTACATTATTTACAATATATACCTACAATTAAAAATCTCCCTGAAATCAAATTTCTCCGCATCTCGGTCTGCTGGCAGCATGACCAGTAGACTGGCCGCATTGCCAGTCACACTGAATGGCAATGCTAATCCTTTGTGCGAAGAATAGACCAGCTGATCAAAGGGTGGCGAGAGGACTCGATCAGTCTCTTTGCAAGATCACGAAAACTCGAACCCCATGTCCCCAGAGTCTCAACCCCAAACGGCTCAAAAACATAATCACCTACAAGATTTCTGTATTTGTGCCGCTTGAGATTTTCTATTTTATATACTTCTGATCTAATTTCACATTATCATTTTCTTTTACGGGATAGGAGGGCAAAGAAGTTTCAACACAGGTAGTGCAACTAGCATTGCTGGCTTTTAAAATGGAATAGGGAAGGGGTCGGAAGTCGGATGGGGTGGAGGGGAAGGGTTTGGGCCTCCGGATAAATCTATTACCCAGCGAAACACGACATGAGCCACTTTAGCCGCTTTTACATGAGCTGATATTCTTCAAGATGATGAAATTTCACCGGTCGGGCCGACCCCTTCATGTAGCGAACTCCGTGGCTCTATCTTGCTTACTGTAATCATACTTTGTAATCCAAAGCTTGATTGTCACACATATTTTGTCTGCAATCTGAAAAAGAACTTTAAACACTGCAAGAGTTAGTTGTGACATAAATTATTATGTACTTGTTTAGTTACTATGAAAATCCACTAAATTAATGATGACTTATGGTGGATACTTATTCCTTCTGCGCCATCTAATTTCAAACAAACACTACGCACTGTTTATGTGTGTATTCTGAAAATATTTATTTATACTAGTTAAACACTTTACATGATAACAATTTTAAATTCATCAAAAATATGTTCCAAAATTGGTACCTACTAGCCGGTTGTTTTCTATTTTCTCGAGAAAAAGTCTATTTTAGCTTCGCATCTACTCGATATAGCTTTTTATAGGCAGGAAATTAATTAAAATCTTAAGCTCCTTGAGCTCCATGTTGAAGATGTCCTTCAGCTTTCATCTGTGTATAAGCTAATTGAATTTTTAATTACACTTTTTCCACAGAATTTATATTTTAAGCAACACGATCACATGTAAGCGTTTTCGAAATTCAAATTTTTACAAGCCACAGGAACAAATATGATTCAGCCAAAACTTTAAAAAAATATATTAAAACTAATTTAATTTTTAACAATACAATTAACCTCTGGATCCCAGTAACGAATAACCGATCGGATTGACCAGATATATGATGATAGTCTTTATCGTTGTTCTCGGTAAAACGGTTTTATTTTTTACCGAGGTCAGTTAACAATGCGTGTTATAAAACAAACTTTATCAATAACATTGGCGCGCTGTAAAGTGCTCAGTAAATCCGATTAAAAATATTCCTTTTCTATTTTTGATTTATTAATAAAATAAAAAATAAATCAAGTTAATTGGATCTTGTTTAAATTGAAATATACCTATATATATAATATAATTGTATATAATGAAAAACGTAAATATCTTTCGTTGGCGTATCACATCAATTAAAACATCTGGATACAGATCTCAAATTTGGAATTATTAATAAAGTTCTTGCTCCATATTCGATTTTTTTTAATTATTGTAAAAATTACAAACTCTTAGGAAAGAAATAATATAAAAATACGCTTTTATATTTTCAGTCCATATAAACTTACATCTTATTATGCTCTTGATTTCATGTCCTGAAAATTGAGAACTTGTATCTATTTTTTTAATTCTTCTTTATTCTCCTGAAAGCCAACGAAAATTGCATGGCAAGAGTTATGTAAGTACCATAAATTATAGCACTTTCTACTTACTACTATCAGGGGATTTGGCTTGAAGGTATGTATTATCTATGTATGTATTTTCACGTCTCATCATTACAATGACATTATATTATTAGGGTCAATTTGAAAACAAAACCTGTCTCGAGTGTTTATTATTTGATTTGCAATTCTATATTGAATCAAACAACGACAATCTTAAAAGAACTTTTTTTTTTCAATTTATTCGATGGAACCTTCAATCCCCTTATCGTATTAAATTCTAATGCCTTCATAAACAAGAATATTGTTTGTTGTATTTTACATGTGATTTGTCATCCACTTTTGACGTGATGATAATAGACGTAATTCTGACTGATATAAAAAATTGATATTATTTTTCGCTTATAATACAAAAAAAAAGAAATCAATAAAAGGATATAAATAGTTGACTGGTGACGTAGGCACAATAGTGACATCTTTTTTTATGGTGGAAGATAATACAGGCAAAATACCGCTCGTTTAATAGCTTTTATTTTTTTAAATACAGAAATAACTTAAATAAAATCCCTTGTGGGGTAGGCAGAGGGAATACAGCCGCCATAAGACACGATTCTTACACACCTCACTCGCTTCTCTGACTGTCATAACTCTTGTAATACACGCTCGTCGATTTTTAAGGCTCCTGACATTACCTTTCTCTATTACTTGTTCTATTTGGTCATGTCCGTGTGTAGTGGCCATCCTCGACTCCTACCATCCATATTTTGCATTGTATATCTTCTTAGTAATTCTGGCATCATCCAATCTTTGTACAAGTCCGAACCATCGGAGCATAACCTATCTTACTTTTACACTGAAACTCTTTCAATCCAACCTTCTCAAAACATCGAATTGTTTTTTGGTCCCGTAGAACTAAAAATGTGGACGACCCTATTGCCGTATATCATAATATGTAAATTAAAGACTTAAATACCAAATATATAATTTTGTTGTGTTCGCACATAAATGACATCTGTGATACTCAACTACTGAAGAAAAGGAAGACGTCTAAAAAAAGTGTCATGTTTAAGACAATAAAAGGATTAGGAACGGTATTAGTTATAATATAAGTGAAAGTTAGGAAACTGGAGAAATAGAGCAGTAGGTGATGATGTTGATGATGAAAATTCGAATATTTGGTAACAGTGGTAGAGCCAAGCAGTTCGCTGCATGAATGGGCCGGCTTGACCGGTGAAATACCACGACCTCTCAGAAGACTGACGTAAAGTGGCGCATGCCGCGTTTCGTTCGGTGAGAGAGGTACCCGGAGGCCCACCCCTTCCCCATCCTTTCCTATCCCCTATCCCTTAAAGGTCGGCAACGCAACAGTAACACTATATGTGTTGCTGGTGTCCATGGGCGGCGTTGGTTGCTTACCATCAGGTGACACGTCTGCTCGTTTGCCCTCCTATTCAATAAAAAAAAAATATATCCGCAGTCTGAATTCACAAGTCAAACAAAAGTAATCATGTCATAGTACCTATAATTTGTTCAGCCCACACATTTATATAAAAACGGACTCAAAACTATGTGGTACTGATTCCTTAATTAAAATTAAATATCACAAATCATTTAATTAATATTAATTAAGAGATTTATCAATTAAATTAACATAGTAATGATCAATGACACTGCGCGTATGAGTAATATGTTGTCAAAAGATATAAAACGACCTTCGGTTTATTGCATGCAAATTTTAACATTAAAAATCAGGATGACTATTTTTTACATACATACATAACTTCACACCAAATCCCTTGCGGGGTAGGCAGAGAGGACAGAGCGCCATAAGGCCCGATTCTTACACACCTCAATCGCTTCGTTGACTTTCGTAACTCTTTATACGCTCGCGCGTCAATTTTTGAGGCTCCTAACATCACCTTCCTCCAGAATACGTTCTATTTGGTCATGCAATGCGTGTCTTGTCTTGGTCGTCCTCGACTCTTAGATCCATCCGCTTTTGGAGCATGCCCTTTCTTACTGTTACACCGTCGCTCTCTTTCAATCCGCCTTCCTTCCTTAAAACCTTGTTTTCGAAGCGGTCAGCGATAAAAATAAAACAGTAAATATATTCTTTATTCATGATACTTTGGGATTGGAACAATATTGTAAAGCTATTTCCTTGGGACAGCGAGCAAACGTTTGACCTGGTGGTAAGTGACTAACGCCGCCCACGGACACCTGAACACAAATATGGTATAGTTAAGTTGCCAGCCTTCAAGGGAATAGGATGCTATGAAAGGTGGAATGAGAGTTGATTGAGGTTGAGCATCCGGATACTTCTCTCACCGACAAACGCAGCATGAGCCATTCTCCGTCGATATACTGAGAGGTCGTTTTAATTCATCAGTCAAGCCGGCCCAGTCATACAGTGAACTGCGTGACTCTATCACTGATGTATCGTTTTAGGAAGATATTCTACAATTTGAACAAATATTTTTGTAATACTAAAGTAGTTAGATCATAGACAAACCCAAGTAAAAAATAATGTTATAGCATAACAGAGCCTCTATTCGCCTAGAGCCACGCAGTTCGCTGCATGAATGGACCAGCTCGACTGTTGATATCCAACGACATATTATCATATCAATATAAAGTGGCTCATGCCGCGTTTCGCTTGGTGAGAGAGGTATCCGGAGGCCCAAATCCTTCCCCTCTCCCTTCCTATCCCAGTTGCGACCCTTGTCCTATGCTATTTTAAAGACTGGCAACGCAGCTGTAACACTATCGGTGTTACCTTACCATAGTTGCTTACCATCAGGTGATACGCTTGCTTGTTTGACCCCCTAAAAAATAGATAATTAAATACTTGGTCCCATTAATTAGGAGGGAAATAGTTGTCGGATATTATAAGACTAGGTTTTTTTTACTTTTTTTATTATTAAAACTGGTTTATTTTTTAGACGTGTCTTAAATGTTACAGTTTCCGCCGCTGGAGGTCAAGGCTATGTATACCATTCATGTATCCAAGTTGATAAAAAAATATCGTGGTCTAAAAATATCCGAACTACGTGTTTAACTTCATGCCCTTCAATATCTGAAGGTGAAGGCTAATCCCTTCTTCTTAATATTGAGGCATAATTGCCTCAATATTCGAATTGAATTAGTAGAGTCGAAGTCGTTGAATTAGAGAAGTCTAAAACCAAACAACGGACACCGTTCTGTGAATTATCGAAACAGTTATATTTTTTTAACCAGGAGTCAGAATCTTCAAATAAATGTCAGGGTTGGATGTTTAAAATGGATAATAAAGATAACAGAACCTAACTTCACCCGAAGGTTAAGGCAGCGATTGTTATGCTTCAAATCCTGGCTCACTCCAATGACTTTCGAAATTGTTTGCGGAAGTTATGTGTGATAAATATCGATGACTGAATACTTTCTGCCCGGTATGGCAGACGGTTCACCACCGTTGGGACGTAAACATAACGGCGAGACGAGGCTTAACAGCCGCTACCTACACCTTCGGGTAGAAAAGGCATGAAGTTATGTTTTGTGTGTGTCTCACATAACTTCCGAAAGAAATTCCAAGAAATCATTGGTGTTTGAGCCTAGAATTGATCCCACTTCTGAATCAGAATCTCTAGTCTTCTAAAACTTCCTACAATTATCTAGATACCACTAATCAATTTATTTATGCGTATACGGAAGTAATATTAGGACATAAATAGTATAATTCAAATTTTAAATAATACAAATATGGCGTCCATCAATAGCGGTACATAGTACTGTTCCCTTTAAAGTCCAAGGCTAATTGTTTGTTCAAGGATAAATTAAGATATTCACATTTTATTGTGTCATTGTTTCATTTTATATTATCATAACGCGATTTGTAAACAAATTGATGCTATTTTTGAACGACTTCAAAAAAGGAAAACAGTGTTAGACTACTACATATATTTTCGACTTGTGAAAATCAAAGTAAAGTTGCTCGTGCCAATCATATCGTTAAATGAGAGAGGTATATCGAGGCATATCCCTTATCAATTCTTTCTCTATCCTATCGTAAAGGCAGAAAACTCAATTGTGGTCGTTGTCACTTAACTGTTTCCTTGATAGCCCACATTTCCCATAAAAAATAAATGTTGTCCAAAAGTGGTTCAGTACTGTGTTAAAACTAAAAAGGGTACTGCTGATATGCCTGCCCTTTTTAAGTTTATAAATGTGACGATAACAGTGGTGTCGGTGTAAAAGTAAGAAAGGTGGTTCGGACATGTAGAAAGAATGGGTGATGCAAGATTGACTAAGCAGATATACAATGCAAAAGCGCGTGGATGTACAAGTCGAGGACGGCCAAGACATACATTCAAGACCAAATAGAACGTGTTCTGAAGGAACGTGATGTTAGCCTCAAAAATCGATGCGGGTGCATGAAAAGAGTTATGATAGTCAACGAAGCGAGTGAGGTATGTAAGAATCGTACCTTATGGCGCTCTGTTCTCTCTGCCTACCCCGCAAGGGATTTGGCGTGAAGTTGTGTATGTGTGTATGTAAGATAACAGTAAAATTATAAGTTATTATATCCACTGATCAGAAGACAAATGGTAGTGATAATTACAATAACTATGGGTAAATATGTCATCAAATCAACAAGAAGCGCAACTTCCTAATAATTAGTAGTTTTCTTCCTAACTAATTTGTTTCGTTTCCTGCCTTCATTCCAAGATATCTAGTAGCGTCAATTAATTATGTGAAAATATTCTGTGTAGTAAGTATTGAGTGAAACCAATATAAAAATCAGCATTTCTGGAAAATCTGATTTATTGTACAGATGTATTTTATTTTACAATTGTTATTTATACAATAAAAGTTAAGAAAAACTGTTTAGATCAGATTTATTAATGAATAAAACATCCCAATGTCATATATAGCCGACGCCGGGTTAAAAAAAAATTTTTCGATATCAATTCCAATTTCGAAATTTAAATATGTATCAGAAATTGTTTTTGGTTAAAATTGAATAATAAAAAAAAAAACAATATAAACGAACCCGTAATCTCCTTGCTTTTATCATCATATAACTAAAAAATGATTGAATATGATTAGAAATATAAATATATAATAATATGTTGTACCACAGTCTATTTCTGTGAAATTTCCAAGTGTCGGTCAAGGTGTTACGATTCGTGGGAATCGAGATAATATACTTAATCGATACAAGATAAGTTTAGTGAAAGACCTTTGGTTCAACTATAATACGATTAGATAACAACTAACTACACTCTCAACTATTTGATTTAAATATTTTGACTAATATTCTATATATCAGGACTCTATTAGTCTTGATTTATAAAATACGAATGAATGAATGAACGAATACTAGTTGGTAAACTAGTATTCATTCATTCATAACGCGTAAAAATTACATATATAAATTATGATCATTGTGGCTAAGAGATTGTCCCTAAGAGATAGACAGACACCATCGCGGATTTTTTGTAGACCCTTTAAAGGTGTTTAATAATGTATTACATTATTTTGATCTCTCCCTTAGGTTTCTGTTAGCTACATCATAGATGAATTTTAGATAAAAGCCACCGTCTATTAAAAACCGCATCAAAATCCGTAGCGTAGTTTTAAAGATATAAGCATATAACAGACAGACAGACAGCGGAAAGTGACTTTATTTTATACTATGTAATGATTAGTCAGAAACGAGCCCAGAAATGTGTTGATCATGTGTGGCTTATGCGTGCTTAAAAAGTGCATCCAAGTGTCGATAAAGTCTAAAATAACAGAAAATCAAAATAAGTGTTATCATAGTCTTATCTAATATATAAAATTCTCGTGTTATAATGTTCGTTCCCATACTACTTCGAAACGGCTTGACCGATTCTCATGAAATTTTGTATGCATATTAGGTACGTCTGATAATAGGACAACATCTATTTTTCATCACAAGGGTTTCATCACAACATTTTTTTTTTTTAATTTTTCGATATATTTCTGTTTTTTTATTTATTTTTTTTAAATAACGGGTTACAAAAATACATACAACACTAAATTTTCAACCCCCTACGAACAACCCCAATTTTTTAAATTTTATTTTTTGGCAAGACAACATTTCCCGGGTCAGCTAGTAACCTATAAAATCGTCGTCAATTATAAAATAAAACTAAATTTCAGCTTGATATTTTATGTATCCACTAAAATAACAAGGAAATCGTTAATTGTTTTTTTATTATTTTACAGCCGAAAAGCAGATCACGGGGAAATGTTTACATACATACCTACCTACATAGAGCTCATTTTTTACAGAGAGTTCCTTTCGGTCTATTGAGCGTAAGCAAATACTTTTCTTTGAGAACAGGTTTTGTAAGAAATCTACAAATAAAAAAAAAGTCTGTGGTCCAGCGGTCGAGCACCCTGCTTATGAATCAAGAGGTCGCGGGTTGAAATCCTGGCTGACACCACTGACTCTCCGAAATTTATTGCGAAAGTTATGGCCCTCTATGGCAGTAGGTTCGCCACCATTTGGGACGTAAACATAACAGCGAGACGAGGCTTAACAGCCGCAGCCTACACCTTCGAGTAGAAAATGGTGTGAAATTATGTTATGCTATAAAAAAAGATTAAAGTTGTTTTATATCAGAAATAATCTGTGTAGTGTAATTTTCATGCATAGATGCATATGCATTTTTGCATAATTAATAACATACATTAACTAATAACATTGAAAAATATATAAGGTATAAAATATTCATACAAAATTACACGAACTCTCCTTCTGGATATCGACAGTACGTACATACATAAGCTCATGCCTGTATCCCATAGGGGTACGCAGAGACTGGCTTTCCACAAGCTACGATCCTGACTCTGTAAAGAGTTCGAAACGTCGGGAAATAAATCAAATTAGTAATAAATAAACGCGATATAATCCAAAAAGTTGTTTTAATGTCATGAACGTGATTCGCGAAAGTCTTACGAGATAAATACACTTCTTTAGCTTCATCCACAGTCATACATCTCATCATGCATTCACGCCGGTTTCGGGTACTACGCATATTGCCTTTTTGAAAGAGACCATTTATTTAGTCGTGGTAGCTCCGTCTTGGTTTCCCGATCCCGACCCTGGAACTCACATTCTCTTCGTATACTCTTTTAGTCAGTCTGCTTTCATTTATTCTTGCAATATGACCAAACCATCTTAACAAACTTCTCTCCACCTTAGTCACCACATCATCCTTCAGGTTGCATTTCTCACTTATCGACAGTAGGTACCAACAAACCGCAAAGACGTCACTATCAGTAGCTGTCATTATGTTTTTATTTGTTAATTCCTTTAAATAGCTTGTTCGTTTACTATAATGGATATTAATAGTTTTTAAATAAGTTATTTAAGTGTTAATATCCGTTATCTAGTTTCCATAACACAGGCATTTATTTGCTTATCTTGGAACTAGAGGGCGCTGTGTCTAAGATATTATGATATTATAATTATTATTAATATTTTATTTATAAGTCACGCTTGATAACTATCGTTAACTCACATTATTATATGTACATAACCCGTTTATGTTTCTCGATTCTCTGCATATAATTAATAACATAAATAGCTTACTTTGTTTCGTAGTTTCCAAGTAAAAATGGTTTATTTTTAAAACCATATTTCCACACACAATAACATTTAAATTTCCATTATATTGCGTATTTTAGTGTTAATTTCATATCAACTTTTAATTATAATACTATATGCAAATAAACATCTGTTAGGCTGTATTTACGTGCTGGCCGCAATTCGAAGTTTATATAAAAATAATTACATTTAAAAATTATTGTTAAACCAAAAATTATTAATTAAAAAAGATAGTACAAAGAATTTAATGTAACTAAAGTGAATATTGTCATCACTTGCATTTACAAATAAGTTCTATAAAATGTCTACTTCCATGTCATTTATTCATTCGTCAGTCAATATCCGATTTATTCATAGCAAATAAAAACAATGACTCACATGAACATATACATTTTATAATCATAATAATTATCCGATGACATCTCGAGGTAACAAGAACAAGTAAAAACCCTAACATGAAATTGAGAATATAAATGCTGTGAGCGTCTTAACAAGATCATTGTACCTAAGATCACAGTGAAGTGCGGTTCAGTTCAGTTCAGTGTATGAACAACGGAGTGATCATGAATTATTTGGTGAGATTCTTTTTTCAAATTGTGAAGCGAGCGCGTCGTTCGAAATTTGAAAATTTTGATAAGTTCACAATTCGTTCTTATTTAAAAAAAAAAAACATGGTCTGACAATATTATTGACATAAATTTCGGTTTTAAATTGAACTTCAATAATTTAATTTGGTCTTTAATATTATAACAGATAATAATATAAATGGGCTTTTGTAAATATTGCCACAAACATACTGAATGAAAGATAATAATTTAATTTAATTATGTAATTCTGATATTTTGGGATGATTTAATAAAGCAAGATCAGTTTCCAAATTGCTTCATATTCACTAGAATTAATCATATATCCAAAACGATAATAATAATTGTATACCGAAAAGTGTTATTAAAAATATTCATTTCAATTGCCATATCAAAAAACAACTACCTATCGCAAAAAAATTATAATCCAAAGTCAATGTACTATTATGAAATGTCTAAATGTAAATAGGTTCACATATTAAAGCGAAACCTTCATACCCGAAAACTTGTTTTTAAGGAAATACTGGACAATTTACATAATCATGTACACCGCCTATTGTTATTACGATTTTATCGTATAAAGATTCCGGAATATGATATCTACAATTTGTTTCATACGTCAATGGTAATTAGATTATAAAAAAAAAACCGTAGCGTCGTTTTTAATATTTTTGCAATTTTCGGGCACATGAAGTTTTATAAGTTATACGATATTTAGCTTTGTTTAAAATTGGTAACACGGTCTGCCTACCATGAGGTTGCTTGCTCGTTTGCCCCCTATCCCATAAAAAAAAGTATTTTTGTAGCTGTGTATTTGTAAAAAGAGAGAAAATTTCCAGGTCCCTATGAATATTATTTCTTAATAACCTGAATACCTAAAACATTCTACGGCAAAATCCAAACCGTTAATGTGTTTATCCAACATGTCCAACATCATTGGTAGTTATACACTATTTATAGCATAAGCAAAAGTTTCCTCACAAATGTAACTAAATTGACAGAACTTATCAGATTTCTTCTACTGCTGCTAGCACTCTTAAAAACCCTCAAAATACGAGGGTTTGGTTGAATAGTCAAGATAAAACCATTTATTAAGATAAATATTCTTGACGGGCCTCGTGATGAGTTGGCGGGTTCGATCCCCACCCGAACACAAATATTTCTGACAAGCTTGAATTTGTGTATAACCGTATGGCGTCTAGGTATTTTTCTATGTATTATGAGTATGTATTTAAAAAAAACGCATGTATGTATTAATATCCGTTATCTAGTTTCCATAACACAGGCAGTTTAGTTGCTTAACTCGGAACTAGAGAGAGGCTGTGTGTATTGTATCCAAGATATTATTATATTCATTATAATAAAACCAATAAACAGATATATATCGTGTTTTCGTACTATACTTATTTATCGTGACGTTTCAGACGCTTTAAGTACAAGCACTAACGGTGGTTATCATGATAACAATAATAAAAACAATTACATAAACCCGAAAAAATCCAAAAACTAGTTTTATTTTTGTATGAATAAAATATGCTAAAAACTCCAACGAAACATTCCAACAATTCATTAGTGGCTAATGCGCAAACCGCGTTCGCGATAATTAAAAAAAAACAATTCATTAAAAAAATATCATTTCACTAGTGATTCAGAACGTGCATTGCGCCTATTTTTGGCAAAATAAAATTCGTCATAGGTTTTTCGTCTTCAATAATAACACTGTAACAAAATTAAATCGTCGATAAATAATATCAGATGGATTGTTAAGATTTTATCTACTACCGAATTGAGCGTTTATCTCGATACGAAACTATCGTATTTCAACATCTAAAATAATTGATTGTATTATATTATGTACTTAAAATAAACAAAATTTTAATCTGCCGCCATTATGCAGTCAAGTCTATATACGCATAATAAACCTTACAAGATGGCCTCGTCGTGATAAAGCTGTTTTAAAAACGCAGTATTTAATCATATTTCACCTCCTTGGTGTCGTTTTTTTTTTTCAATATCGAATCACGGGAAATATGTATTCTGCCAGTAATATTATTATTTTCTTAAATAGTATTTTTTAATAGAAGCTATGTAGATGATTTCTAATCCATTCTTAATATTGTAGAGAAATATTTTTACTTTCGAGGTTTTGAGCTTTGATAGCAAACTGTAAGTGATGGATCAATATAATGTACTACATTGATTCTATGCCATATCTACAAAAAAGTCCGTAAATATCATTTTTTTTACTTAACTTTTCAAGAGAAAAACAAAACGGCTAATTTACAAAAGGGTATTAAACATTATCATATAGCCTGGTATAAATATAATCCTGGTATTTTCATATACATATACGTGCAAAGAGCATCATATGTAAGCAAACAATATTTTTTGGCGAAATTGTACCTCTGCGTAGGAATAAAAATATTAATATAAAATTACAAAACTATGACGTACAAGTGTTCAAAATTTTGACAGTCAGTGTCATTAAATGCTATCAATAGTTTACAATTTGATGGATTGAAAGATTGAAAGAGAGTGTCGGTGTAAAAGTATGGGGCATGCTCCTATGGTTCGGAGATGTAGAAAGGATGAATGATTCGAGATTGACTAAGCAAGATATACAATGCAAAAGCAGATAGATGTAGGAGTTGAGGACGGCCAAGACATACTCGTACATTCCACATAGAACGTGTTCTGGAGGAAGGTGATGTTAGGAAACTCAAAAACCGACGCGCGTGAATGAAATGAGTTATGAAAGTCGACGAAGCGAGTGAGGCTTGTAAGAATCGTGCCTTATGGCGCTCTGTTCTCTCTGTCTACCACGCAAGGTATCTGGCGTCAAGATGTATGTATGTAATAGTTTACAAACTGCTCTTTTTAAAATGAGTCTCTTCAGGAATACCAGGCGTCCATGAGACACAGGAACAGCTTACTAGACAATTGTTCAGTTCAAATATATTTCTTAAATACGCAAAAGTAATCTTAATTCATATATGTCACAACCACCTCTTTTAAATGTTGTCAAACACGAAGTGTAGATGCACAGCAGTCCGAACGTAATGTTGAACGAATGGTCTCCATTCATGGGAAAGAACCCTCCCCGGTAGAGGACGCCATACCTCGAGAAGCATTCGTGTGTTTACGTGTAATAATAATCTTATGTACGTAATCATGGGTGCGTCCCAAATTCAAGCGCAGGCAGTGGCAGAAAAAAATTAAAATACATACATACATAACTTCACGCCAAATCCCTTGCAGGGTAGGCAAGAGAGAACAGAAGAGAACAGAGAACTCGCTTCGTTGACTTTCATAACTCTTTTTATGCACGCGCGTCGGTTTTTAAGGCTCCTAACATAACTCATCAGAATTAAAATCTCAGTTTATTTTTATGTACTCCTGTATACTTCGTACTTCGTGGTTGTCAAAAGTCGCTTTTATTATTGGTGCCATTTCAAACTAGAAACTTTACGATTTTTGATCTCTAAAGTACCATCAAGCTACGAGTACGCTATAAATATTGTCCTAATAATTTGTATTACAATTCAATTAATTCTTAAGATCTCCTTCCACTTCAGTAATATAACATAACATACTAACATAACTTCACGCCTTTTTCTACCCGGAGTTGTTGGCAGTGGCTGTTAAGCCTCGACTCGCCCTTATGTTTACGTCCCAAATGGAATAGGTGGCGAACCTATTGCCATACTGGGTTCAAAGCTTTTTAGTCATCGCTATTTAGCACACATAACTTCCGAAAATAATTTCGAGAAGTCATTGGTATGAGCTAATGTGAGGATTCGAACCTGCGACCTCTGGATTCAGAAGCGGGGTGCTTGATCACTGAACCACCGAGACTTTTTTAAACGTTTAATTAATTAATAATATATTCTGAAGTCCCCTTTACTGTAATTATTTGATCAATTTCTTTTGTGTTTGAACGATAATGATCCCTTTGGCGCTAACTGGGCGCTATATGATTTTATCACGGTAGCGCCATTGAGATTACATCAAAATATTATAAATATCTAACTGATGAATAGATTTGAATATGCATTATAATATTACATTATTATTTTTTTGATATTTTATCAATAACTATGTTCTATTTAGTATATTATCGGTTATAGACGGTTTTTCATTTTGCCGACAACAACAAATACAAAAATGGAAAAATATGCAAGAGGATGTATGAAAGTTGCGTCAATTACTGAGAGGTTAAAATGACATCGTCTTGGGTTGATCGCTAGCAAGAAGAATGATAAACCTGAATGTGGTAGGAAATAAGAGAAGAGAGACATAAGGAAATACGGATGGATTGTGTGAACGACGACACGATTAAGAAGGGTGTAAGTGGGGAAGATACGAATTATGGGGAAGTCTGGAAAAGACCTGTTGTACCAACCCTAAATAATGGGAAAAGGGAAGATGATGATATGGTAGGTATTTGGACAGAATAAGCTTTTAATAGGTGTTCTAGCCTTATATCAGGTACTTAAATGAATATAAATTTATAAATATAAATTTAAGTCTCGGTGGTCTAGTGGTCGAGCACACGGTTTCTGAATCCAGAGGTCGTGGTTCGAATCCTGACACTGGCTCACACCAATGACTTTTCGAAATTGTTTTCGGAAAGTTATGTGTGATAAATACCGATGAGTGAAAACTTTGTGCCCGGTATGGCAATAGGTTCGCCACCTATTCCATTCGGGACGTAAACATAACGGCGAGACGAGGCTTAGCCGCTGCCTACACCTTCGGGTAACAATGGCGTGATGTTATGTTAAATGAAGATAGGTATTTGTACACGGTTCGTAAAGCCATAGCAAATAAAGGAAACCGTCTGCGTATTATATCCTCGATATTTTCTTATCATTAATTACACACTTGATTCTGTAAAGTTAGTTCCCTCCATAAAGGATACAAGCGTACCTATTATCAAAGAACAAACATACATTTCCAAATATTTATATTCGCAAAATATTAAAGATTTTGGCAAATAAACTCGAGAGCAATGAATCCGGGTCACTTAAAGAATCCTAAAAATCTCGGAAACTAAAAATGCTAGGTTAATGCAATAAATTGTATTTAATAGACAATGTAATACTCCTTAAATGAAGGTATTAAAACTTCTTAGTTATTGTAAAGTTATATCATAAAAAAATCAAATTTGAAAAAGGGCCACTTTCGAAGATGGAACTACGAAATTACAGCATTTGGTTTTGCTTTTGTTTGTAATCTGTCATTTATGTGGGTACATAAACCATGTTGATAGTGCTCTATATTCATTATTCAAGCTGAAATTATGTCGCTTACGCCTGAAGAATGCACCAGAATACTTACAATGCTGGAAACCGGCCGGAGTCAGCGCGATACAGCCAGGACTGTTGGTGTGTCGCTGTCAATAGTACAAAGAGTTCTCCGACGTTACGAAGAAACTGGTTCTAACCTACGCAGACCAGGAACGGGCAGAACCAGGTATACCACAGCACGAGAAGACCGATACTTGGTGAACACCATGCTTCGAAATCGCTTTCTCACAGGAACTGAACTCACCAATCAGTTTCGACGCCTCGGAGGAAGTAACCCAAGTGCATGGACAGTAAGACGTCGGCTTGCTGAATCTAACTTAAAACCCCTTAGACCTGCAAACGGCCCTAAACTGGAGCGTGGGCATCGTATTTCAAGACTAAGATATGCCCAGAGCCACGTAAATTGGAGTATTGAAGATTGGTCAAAAGTTATGTTCTCCGACGAATCAAAATTTATGCTCTACAAGCACGATGGAAGACACAGAGTGTATCGAAGACCAGGGGAAAGATTCAAGCAAGCATGCATCGAGGAAAAAGTAGCCTACGGTGGTGGGTCTGTACTTGTGTGGGCCGGAATTTCTTCTGAAAGTCGCACAGAGCTGGTGATCATAGAAAACGGCTCTTTAACTAGCGTAAGATATGTGGAAGAAATCCTCAATGATCACGTTGGTCCATTTATGGTCAATTTAGGTGAGGATGCTATATTTATGCATGACAATGCCCGACCTCATACAGGTAGGATTGTGAATGACTACCTTCAAGAGATGAACATTACTCGTATGGAGTGGCCAGCGCGCAGCCCGGATATCAACCCGATCGAGCATGCTTGGGACGAGCTAGGCAGATGCGTAAAACAACGAAACCCTCCCCCAATCACGCTTCGTGAGCTCAAAATTGCTCTCACAGAGGAATGGGAGAATATTCCCCAAAATCGTATAAGGAACTTGGTGTACAGCATGCCAAACCGCGTAAACGCAGTAATGGAAGCACGAGGAGGCAATACGAAGTATTAAAATTCAAGAAAATCGTAATAAAGTTCAAAAATTTCATGTTTCCTATTTTTGTTTTAAGGAGAGATCAGCAGATTTTTTCTTTATGTAATTTTGTGTTAATAAAATGTATGGTGACTCATATTTTTTTTACTTTCATTTAAGGAGTATTACATTGTCTATTAAATACAATTTATTGCATTAACCTATCATTTTTAGTTTCCGAGATTTTTAACATTCTTTAAGTGACCCGGATTCATTGCTCTCGAGAGTATTTGATGGCACTATACCTACGCATTTATCAAATGGTTTTAACAATAATTCTAATTTCATGTTTCTATTAATATTGAACATAATTACATAGAATAATAGTTTTGTAACGTGAAAACGTAACTTCACGCCTTTTTCTAACCGAAGGTGTAGGCAGTGGTTGTTAAAACCTTGACTAGCCGAATCGTTACGTTACGTCGAATCGAACCCACGACTAAGTCCCACTAGACTAAGACTACACTGAATTATAAAGCGGAGACCTCGATCACTGAACCACCGTTTATAATGATGGATTTTAATGTAGTCTCTGTGGTCTAGTGGTCGAGCACGCGGCTTCCGATCCAGAGGTTCGAATCCTGACACTGGCTCCCACCAATGACTTTTCGAAATTGTTTTCGGAGGATAAGTGTGATAAATATCGATGACTGAAAACTTTGTGCCCGTTATGGCAATAGGTTCGCCACCTATTCCATTTGGGACGTAAACATAACGGCGAGACGAGGCTTAATAGCCGCTAAAACCTTCGGGTGCAAAAGGCGTGAAGTTATGTTATGTTAATGTACCTATTGACACATCTTTCAAACAAAAACTACTGAAGTGATTTTAATGTAGTTTTGCAAAAATGTATAGCTCATATATCAAAACTATTTCAATCTTAACAAGTATCAAGATATCGAGCTATACCATTGAGCTGAGTAGTGGCAAATGATATCGATAGGGTCATGGTCATCGAGGACGTCAGTTCAACAGGATCTGAATTATGAATTGATATTCAATGCAAGACAGTGCCGTATTTAAAAAAAAAAACAATGAGTGAATGATTCATTTTTGTTGCATTTATATGCACAATAAATAACAGATTCCCTTTTAAAACGGCTGCGCTGAATTATAAATAGATTTTATTGTTACTGCAAAAGCGAAAGGCATTATTAATGTGATTGAACCTCTTAAATATATTTTTGATATTTACACATACATACACACATAACTTCACACCAAGTCCCTTGCGGGGTATGCAGAGAGAACAGAGCGCCATAAGACACGATTCTTAAACGCCTCACTCGCTTCTTTGACTTTCATAATTCTTTTCATGCACGCACGTCTATTTTTGAGGCTCCTAACATCACCTTCCTCCAGTACACATCCTATTTGTTCAAGGAATGTGTGTCTAGTCCATCCTCGACTCCTATATCCATCCGTTTTTGCAGTGTATATCTGCTTAGTCGATCTTGCATCATCCATTCTTTCTACATATCCGAACCATCGGAGCATGTTTTCGATATTTGTATAAAAAATATACATATTTTTATGGGCTTAACTTGCTTTTTATGGGGTGACTGATTAGCCCGTTTGCCTCCTTGCAAACTTGTTGGTAAGCAACTAGCTCCGTCCATGGACATATGCAATACCGGCGGATTCATATCTGCATTGCCGATCTTTATGATAGGAATACGCTCGTTTTTTGATGATGAGTAGTAGATATTTCTCTCTCTAGATATTTCTGGGTCCTGACCCAGAAATATCTAGTACTAAAAAAGCTACTATACTTACTTGGTATAAAGAAATTTTATATTTGATTTCTACCTTCACGCTCACAATATACCCAAGGTACGTGCAGCGTTAGCATTTCTCGCCGAATAAAATAATTAGCATTATGAAAAAGTTAGCGAACACAGTCTGTTTAACAATATAATCAATGATTAACAAAGAATTAAACATTAGGACCACGAGAAACGTAAGTAAAATCTAGTATTTTTTGTGAATTAAAGCGAGTAACCTGATAGTAAGCAACTACCCCTTCTCATGGACACTAGCATCACAGATAGTATCGTTTTCTGCTTTTAAAATGGGATAAAAAGGGGGTCAAAGTGGGATGGCGATGGAAAGGAGTTGGGTGTCCGGTCACCCTTCTCACCGAACGCAACGTGGCATGAAAGTTTAGTGGCATTTCACATGTCGAGCCGGCCCAATGATGCGGCTAATTTTAATGTGTGAACTGAAATTTTATAAAAAAAACCTGACATACGACACAAAATTAAAATAGACACTATAACGATTGAAGTATAGTTAAGAAATAATGATATTCTTTTGTTCTCAATTACAAACTGAAGTGTTCAATTTGTAATTGAGAACAAAAGAATACAGTTAAACAATAGTTAGTTTGTTTCAACAAAAGAATTCTGTATTCTTGGTAAATGAACTCACAATAAAAGCTTTATTAATATTCTGAAACTTTAAGACAAGAAATTTTCATCACATTTTTATCTCATAAAAAAACTTATGCATATACTATATATACTATATATATATATATATACTATATATATATATATACTTATGCATAATATCCATAACATAACTTCACGCCTTTATCTACCCGAAGGTATAAGCAGCGGCTGTTATGCCTCGTCTCGCCGTTATGTTTACGTCCCAAATGGAAAGTCAATGTCAAAGAAGCTTTATTTTCATAGGTCTTTACAGACATTTAAATGTAGTCAAAAAAGAAGGCGAACCTATTGCCATACCTGGCACAAAGTCATCGATATTTATCACACATAACTTCTGAAAATAGTTTCGAGAGGTCATTGGTGTGAGCCAGGATTCGTAGTCGCGAATTTTTAATTCAGAAGCGGGGTGGTCGACCACTGGACCAACGAGACTACTATCTATCTATACATCATATCAAGAGTGCGCATGAAAGTATTTGTATAAAACACAAACAACATATAGGCAAAAATTGCGGAGTGACGCTCGCCTACCATGTCGAAAACAAGGTTCTAAGGCAGTCGTATCTGAAGTGAGTGGCGGTTTAAAATTAGGGAAGCACAGAAGTCATTTTTATTCATCTGCTATTACTAAATGACTGGTTAAATATTTACAGAAGCAAACTCTCAAAATACGCATAATAGTTTCAATCAGATCAAGTAGTTTAGGCTTCGGAGCGTGTAAAAAAAGTAATAGACATACCTAAATGCAATTGAAAAAGTTATACCTGCTGCCGTCGCAGTTGGGTAAAAACAAGGTTAGCTAAGATTGAAAACTGATTAACTTTTTTTTTCCTTTTTTTTTTCAGTACATATTTTTGCTGTCATGCGCGTTGGGCGTGACAGTGGCTCAGAAGGTGACAGGCGAGTCAAGTAATGACCTCCTTGATGGACAGAGGCGCAGTACCGGAAGCTATGGATTACTGAGACCGGGTTTCGGATCATCCGGTTATCCAGGCTATGGTGGCTATAACAACTACAACGGCGGTAACGGCGGCAATTATGGCGGATATGGAAACTCTGGTTATGGAGGTTCCGGTTACGGTGGATATCCGGGTCAAGGCGGATATCCTGGTGGATTCGGTGGTACGTGTTATAAAATCACATTATCATTAGTCTATTAGTTTGCAGTTGTGTTTGTGTAAAATTGTCTTCAGTTTGATTTTCGTTTCGTTTTTTTTTTATGTGATAGGAGGGCAAACGAGCAGGCGTGTCACCTGATGGTAAGCAATCACCGCCGCTCATGGACACCAGCAACACATATATTGTTACTGTTGCGTTGCCGACCTTTAAAGAATAGGGGAAAGGAAAGGATGGGGAAAGGGGGGTGGACCTCCGGGTACCTCTCTCACCGAACGAAACGCGGCATGAGGCCACTATACGTCGCTCTTCTGAGTACAATAGTATTTTAATTAATTAATTAATAGTACAATAGTGTTTTAGTCGCAATAGAACCAATGCAATACAATCAGTGCCTAAGTGAAACATATAATTACTCTATTACACAAAAAAACGCGTAATTTTTGTACACGTGGGAATATTTGGTAATAATGAAGTCTTTGTTGCTTCTACAGCGAAGACGGATGTAAGGAAAGGTCTCAAAATATTAAAATAATATTGAAAATAATTATGATTCGAGCAATAACCTAAACCATTATCAAAATAAGGAATAACGTACACAGTAACGGAAACATCGGAATGAATAAAATAAGTAACTACTAGTATTAATATAAAAGAGTTCAGCTCTAGAGCAAAATTAAAGTTTGAATTTATATAAAACTAAATTTATAAATCATTGCATGGTCAGGTGGATACGGCGCCGGCGGTGGCTACCCGGGTGGCTTCGGAGGTGGATATCCGGGATACGGAGGTTTGTATATCATACTGATATCTATTTTCACTGGAATATCTATGAAATATTATATTCAGTAGAATGTAATGGACTATACGTTGTTGGTCCTTCGAGCCGGACTAAAAACCTCGAACTCGAACAAGTATTAATTATTTTGAAACGACCCGGAGCATGAACGTAAGCACCATTTTAAAATAATTTAGTAGATACTTCATTTTATTTCGCAGTCCGATAAGACGAAATATTTTAGCGATTTCATATCTAAATTTTATATTTTATTTATTTACAGGTTATCGTCCCAACAGACCAGGCTTCGATTACAACCGTCCCGGCTATCAGGGTAACAACTTTGGCTATCCCGGCAACCAGTACAGACCTGGATACAATCAGTACAGACCCGGTTATGACCGTCCAAACATTGGCAACCCAGCGGGCAACTACTTCGGCGGTTACAGCGACGGTTATGACAATTTTAGGCTCAGCAGAAAGGCTGCTGACTTCAAGAACAGTGATGAAAAAGCGTGAATCTGTTATAAATATTAGTGATTAATTTGTATTATATAAGATCTGAATACTTTATGTTGAACTAAGTTTAATAAAATATTATTTGTTTATGAAGTTTCTTTTCATGCTAACACTAATGTCGTCTTCGGGGATGATATTTATAGTAATTCTACTTTGATAAGTAATATAATACTTCGGCTTGTTCGATCTCCAATATTGGATGTTTATATAGCGTTTTTCGATAAGTCTACGTCGGAGTAATAAGAGTGATTTTAATGCTTTTATGTACTAGCACGAAGATATGGATATGCCATTTTATCCATAATTTATAATTAAACAAAAACATAAATCAATTATTTTTAATCCTCATCAAATACAATTTCAACATTTTGACTGTCAACATTACACACCGATTCATCCTAATTTAAAAAAATCCGGAACAAATTTGAAGTTCGAGTATTTTGGAGGCATATCCACATTATCCTCTACGTTTGACATCAACCACCTTAAATAACTAAGACAAAATTATTAAAAAATAATAAACAATTATCGAATTATATTAATTTAATAACATTAAATAATAATTAATATATTATTTAAATAATAATATAACTTTGAATAATTTGAACAATCAACTGGAACCACTGAACCAATCGGACGTCATCGAATTGAAGAAAGAGGCGGCACCCGAGCGTGCGTTCGCAAAATTGATGGGTAACGAGCTGGTCATCAGATCGGATATGTCCGTCCTCGACTTGTTGGGACTCGATACTGGTTTCTTTTTAACCTGTGAAAAGTTTTATTAGATTACTTAAAGAATATTATAGTGACGTTAGACAAGTAGGTGTTTTATTGTCAATTTTTTGGGCAAATCATGAGTTTTTTGTTTTTTTTTTGGGTAATTAACTAGGTAATTATAATTATTAAAGGCGTGAATATATAGGAATAAGGAAATTTTCATTGCAAAATACATTTTAGGGAATAAGATGAAACACTAAAGATGATTTTGTCACGGTGACTATTCTGCTGAGCCACCAAATAGCTTGGCTTGAAATTATGAATTTAATTATAGGTATATGATTTTAGAGCTGATTTTGGATAAGGTGAAAGAATTTTTTTTGTTTATTTTACCTATTGTTTTACTACAAGAAAATGTATTAAAGTACTCGAATAGTAGAATATTTCGGTGTACTTAAAAATCTATATTAATGAATAGTTACCAAACATTTTTAGCATCTAATTAGTATCTGCAGGTATAGGCACATGTATTAGACCATATTAGTTACATAAAAATACAATTAATATCTATACAAAATATTTAAATCAAAACAATTATAGAAGTTATCAATTATTTAAAAGCGTAAGTGATACGGTTTATCAACTCAAATTTTCGTTGTTATATCTAACCGGACCTAGTGACCTAGTCACTAAAAAGCAGTGTTTTAACCATTGAGCTATTTACACAAATCGAAGGCAATCTTTCATTCATATTAATATTTTTAATATTAACTTCACGCCTTATCCAAAGTGTAGGTAGTGGCTGTTACGCTTCGACTCACCGACTGATATGTATCATGTCATAGGAGTCATTGGTAAGACAGAATTCGATGCCAACACCTCTTGACACAGAAGCGACATCTAGTTCACCGAGATGAACGGTTTTTATTTAAATGTCATTCTATTATATATCGAAAATGTTATCGAGTAAATGTTGACCAATAATGATCACTAGAATCATCATTACATTAAAAAAAAACATTAGTAGCATTATTGTAAGTCGAAAAATTATTTAAAAAAAAAAACAAATCCTCAAACACAAAATTAATATAATTATAATTAAAACTACTCATACCCCTTTTAATATTGACGAGATGTTTACTCTGAACAGGAAAAAAAAAATATAAATAAATATGACAAAAGTTTTTTTCCATCTGTGACTTTTATATTAACCTAACTTACCTTTTCTAAAACCTTTGTTAGTCAACTTTAAACTTTCTTTTATCGTTAAACACACTTTTCAAAGAATAATATGTATAAAAAATACTAAGAGAAATATCAACAGACTATCTTCAGCAGTGTCTTCAAAGGATTATATCGATGGAATCCAAGTGTGATACACTTACAGGTTTGTCCTGTTTCTTGAGCAAAGTGGGAGGCGCAGCGACAGGTAGTAGAGAGAACCAGTGGGAGTCTCCAGAGGCGAGGATCGAAGCGGCCTTGTCACCACTACCGCCAGACAGTACCGGTTTCGTACCAATAATACCTGTTAGTTGACCGTGGTGCAGTACTAGACTGCCTAGTAGGGTCTGCAGAAAAAAATATAAATATTTTAACAAAATCAATATACCTGCTGTCATTGTCGGCAAGTACCTATTTCCAAGTACTTGACCGAATATCTGGGCTGTTTTATATTATTGATTATACTTACATACATATTATCGTTACAAACATGCACATGATGATTAGGTATATGAGACTTCTCACAGTCTCATATGCTAAATGATACTGATCTCATAAGATTTCTAGTCTGTTTTTCATGAACTGTATTATCATACTACTGATACAAATTGGGGTTTCCCCCGGTGACCTCCAACCTCCCCTCACAGTCACCCCATGCCTCGCAACTGAGCCTGATACCTTTAAACTAGTCATCGTCTACTAACGATGTTGATTTACTGATATCACTGAGACATCACCCTTTGGCGATGTTACCATTGGTTCCTAGAACCACCTGATATCACTGAGACATCACCCTGTGGCGATGTTACCATTGGTTCCTAGAACCACCTGATATCACTGAGACATCACCCTGTGGCGATGTTACCATTGGTTCCTAGAACCACTTGATATCACTGAGACATCACCCTGTGGCGATGTTACCATTGGTTCCTAGAACCACTTGATATCACTGAGACATCACCCTGTGGCGATGTTACCATTGATTCCTAGAACCACTTGATATCACTGAGACATCACCCTGTGGCGATGTTACCATTGGTTCCTAGAACCACCTGATATCACTGAGACATCACCCTGTGGCGATGTTACCATTGGTTCCTAGAACCACTTGATATCACTGAGACATCACCCTGTGGCGATGTTACCATTGATTCCTAAAACCACTGCAACCTACTGACATACCTGGGCATCATGTCCCCGGCATCTGAATGACACATATTAGACACATATTAATATATCACAGCAAATAACTCTGCATTAATCTGTTCTGACATTAATGTATACAAATTATAAATTCACTCACTGACGCTGCACTACTTGTAATCTTAATTAACACTCCGACGCACCTCCCCAGGACGCTTCGCTCCCGCCGCCATCATACTTATTGTACCCCCGCCAAAAACGGGAAAGTCCATTATCGGCGGTAGTCAACATAAATACTTTCTTATGCATGGTGACGGACATAATAAATAAATATGATTCATAAATGTACATTTAAATGTTATAAATAATAAATAAATATACATTTACAGATATCTTTGTATTCGCGACAACATTCGCGACACTCCCCACCGCGAGAAGAAAGAAAACTGCCTGGTCATTAGAAACTTTTATTTATTAAATTGACACAAGCAATTTTAAAACTGGTATTAGTCAACTAATTCAAATAACGTAGTCATTAACTGGTTAGTCCATTCTTTAACCCTTTCTCTGGCTTTGATTGCCGAGATTCTAACTGGTCGTTTATTAGTATCCTTTAATGAAGAAATGGGAGCTTCTGTTTCATTACAGATATATTCACCGAGTTTAGGAGAGTCAAGGTCTTGGTCCACATTGGCCGATTGTTTTTCGCTGTGAACTTGTATTGGTTCACCTCCTTGAGGTTTCTTTAATTTCTCCAAAGTTTTAGGAGTGAGACTACTTCCCATTCCTTTTGTTACTGCATACTGTTCGTCCTCAATTTCAAGGGGGTAGAGATGTCCTATTGAACGGGTGAATGTTTCACCAGTAGGTACTTTAACTTTGGCTACTCTTATTTGTCCATCCGAACTCTTCCTCAGCTCTGTTATCTTTCCTACTTTCCAATGTGCCCTATTACCATCTGATTTCAACTGAACTATTTCTGATAATTTTGGTGCTCTATTTACTACAACTCTCGGTTGCCGATGCTTGTCACTTCGTTCGCGAAGACTGGTTAAATATTGATTAGTGAACATATTTCTAAACTCTGAAACAATAATCTGACCTCGTTTCCATCCATCTATGAGGTTTTGTTTGGTTACGGTGGCTGATTCTAAGAAATGACGATCAGAAGTCTGCGGTATGACCGGCCCACCTACACGCAAGAAGTCAATCGGAGACAATACGTCCTCTGGTTCGGCACCTACAGTTGTGAGGGGTCTAGTATTTAAAACTGCCTCAATTTCTTTGATGATGGTACATAATTGATTATTATTAATCAAATGTTTGTCTAAAGTCCTTTTCATACAATGTTTAACTAAACCAATTAGACGTTCATAGAAGCCACCAAACCAAGGGGCCAATTCAGGGATAAACCTCCATTGTATTTTGTTATCTATACAATAATCAGATGTTAATATATCTGCACTGAGTTTGAATTGCAAAGCATTATCTGATATGAATAGTTTCGGCAAACCCCTGACTGCAATGAATCTTCTTACGGCTAATAAAAATTCTTCAGCCGTTAAGTCTTTGACAACTTCCATGTGTATAGCTCTGACTGTCAAACATGTAAAAAGACATACCCAACGTTTTTCTTTTATAGTTTCACTTACGTATAGGGGACCAAAATAATCAACACCAACAAAGGAAAAGGGTAGACTAAGTTTAACTCTTTCTTCTGGTAAATCTGGAATTCCTGGTAGTTTAAAAGGTCCACCACCATATTTCTTGCATTGTAAGCATTTTTTGATAACACTCTGCACTACTGTATACCTTGTGGGACCCAGAAAGTTTTCCTTAATAACGCTAAGGTATGTGAGACACCCACGTGATAGTTTTTACGATGTATTTCCAAAATAATTTTGTGGGTAAATTCTGAGTTCTTTGGCAGTAATATGGGTTCTTTTTGATTTTGAGTGAGGTCTGTATATTTAAATCGACCTTTACATCTAATTAATCCATCCTTGTCTTTATATAATTGAAGACTTTTAGCTAGATCAGTTATGATACCCTTAGCTTCATTGGGAAAAAATTCTGCTTGAATTTCTAAAATAATTTTAACGTCATCGTTATCTGAATTTGGACAAGCCGTATCTGATACCCTTCCTAACATGTTTTTGTCCGATTCTTGCCTAGTTATGCTGTTTGAAGGTATGTTATTTTGGAAACCCTCTTCAGCCAAGGAAACCTGATTCTGCGTCTCCTCGTCAGCATAATTATGGAATCTAGGCCACTCTTGAGGATCTTTCGACAAAAATTCTGGGCCTCTCAGCCATTTATGGAAGAACTTTACTCTCTCCGATCTAGTACCTACATCCGCAGGGTTGTATTTAGTTGGTATATATTTTATTTGTGTACCTCTGTTTCGATTTATTTCATTGATTCTACGTGAAACGAAAGGTGGAAGTAGTTTTTCTGAGTGGCACCAGCTAAGTACTACCTGGCTATCTGTCCATAAGAACTGAGCTTTAATATTAATACGCAAGAATTTCATTACGTAATTTATAAGTCTGCTTCCGATTAGTACTCCCAGTAATTCTAGTCGTGGTATTTGTAAATTCTTCTGGTCCTTTAAAGGTACTAGCCTGGACTTGCCGATAATGAAATTGACAATGTTGTTAGTAGATAAAGAACTGCAACGGAGGTAAACGACTGCCGCATATGCTTCTAAGGAGGCATCAGTAAAGCAATGTAGTTCGTATCGAGTTTCTTCCTGGTTCTGTACTCCTCTGAGATTTTGTGCATAATATCTGTTGACGTGTATATCCTTCAAGGAACTGAATTTAGAGACTATCGACTGCCACTCAGTACTTTGCTGTTCGTTTAAGGGGGCATCCCACTTAACCCTTTCTTTCCACAATTTCTGGAAAAATAACTTTGCTGGGAGTACTATAGGAATCGCGAAACCGCATGGATCGTAAATGGATGCAATTATTTGCAAAACATCCCGCTTTGTCTTTACTGGTTTTAAATTATAATTCTCCGAACCAATATTCAAATGAAGTTGGTCAAGCTCTATCTCCCAGCGTAGACCTAAAACTTTCACCAACTTATTATTTTCAGCTTTATATTTATCGGGTATAATCGTAACCAACTCTTTTGAATTCGAAATCCACTCTCGTAAATTCATAGATAAATCGGAAAACGTTTGTCTAGAGTCCTCATACAACTTAATTGCATCTGAGATTGTGTGTGCCCCTGTAACTATGTTATCGACATATATATCATCAGCTAATTCTTTTATTCTAACGTTGTTCGATTTTGACAAATGATATTTGACTGTGGCATTTAACAGGAAAGGGCTTGATATCACGCCGAATGGAACTCGACAAAAACGGTAATGCTCAATATTGTCTGAACTAGGTTTACTGGTTTTGTCTCGAAGCCAAAGGAATCGCGTTACATCTCGGTCCAAAACTTGTAGGCCTATTTGTAAAAAAGCCTTTTCAACATCAGCTAATATACCTATGGGGTACTCTCTAAATTTAATTAATAATCCTGTGAGGTCCTCTAGTATTAATGGTCCGCGGTACAAACATTCATTTAAACTCTTACTATTAGCCAATTTTGCTGATGCATCATATACAATACGAGGTTTATTTGGTTTATCTTTATTATATACACAATGGTGAGGAAGGTAATGCACTGGATGTGCCTGAGGAGCAGTTGGATCTGGTACCCTTTCGATAATTCCGGCTTTCAATTGATCTTGAATAACGTTATTATAACATTCTATTTCCTGCGCATCTAAGCGTTTTAATAGACTATTCAGCCGACCATATGCTATTCCTAAATTGTTTGGTAGGTCTGGTGGATATTCAATCCAAGGCCACTGAACTTGATATCGATTATTTATATATTGAACAGTTTCATTAAAATGACGCAGAGCTTCTTCGTCATGAGTAGATTTTGGAGAATCTGTGATACCTATTGATTCTAGGTCCCACAATTTTTGAACATCATCTGACCTTAAAGGTAAATCGGGTTCATTCAGCTTGTTTATTATCGTATTTGGATGAAAGTAAGTTAGTACTGATACTTGATCAGACTTCTCAATAGTATCATTAATCTGTCCTGACCAAACCCAACCAAACTGTGTCTCAACTAAATAAAGGTTTGAAGAAACTTGTATTCTTTTATCCGACATGAAGGAATGATAGTAATCATTACCAATCAATATATCTATTTTATCACCACATACCCCATCATCTGCCAATGTGATATTTGAAAGACTTAAGTTGTTCAACAATTTGGCAGTATCCTTAAGGGTTGGTGTTCGTACACCGTTTGTAATGTGGGGAACTACACTAACATATATAGTCCGCATGACATCAATACGAGTAATAAGTCTACAAACCACTACAGGGGTCTCTATTTGACGAGGTGATTTTGTTCCAAAGGTGAATATTGATAGATTGACCTTCTCAACAACAGACAAATTCAAATAACTGGACGTGGTTTCTGTTATATATGAGCGTTGGCTACCACAATCAAGTAAAATTCTGCACCTCAGCTGTTTAATTTCTCCTTCTGTGTTGCTTGCTATAGCAATGCTAGTCTGCAGTAATGTAGGACCGAGGTTATTTTGAACATATAAATTATTGCTTTTAATAGACTTTGTTGATTGTACGAACTTGATGGGGCATAAAGCTCGATTGTGGTTAGTTAATTTGTTGCAATGCCTACATTTTCTTTTGGAGTGGCATTCTTTCACTAGATGTCCTTTGCTAAAACAACAGTAACACCGATTTCCTAATTGCTTCTTTCTTTCTTGTAGTGTTTTGTATGTGGTGCATTCATCATTGTAATGGTCTTGTGTACAAAATATGCATTTGATAAGTTTCCTTTTAGATGGTCGAACTCTGTTTAAATCCTCATAAGCTCTTTTCCTTGTAGGCATGTTAGAGTATTTAACAAAAAATTTATTATCTAGCCTAGGTTTATCACTCTTGTAGCTCTTAAGTCTGCTCTGCTTGCTACCGTCAACCCTTTCAGATGTAACATGTAAGGAACCCAATGTAAAATTTTCTATATTTTGTTGCGGCTCATCACTTGATCTATCCATAAGTCTTGTACCTACAATGTCTTTTTTCAACCTATTTGATGTTTCCTTAGCAGATATAATGTATTCTAAATACTTTCTAATACAGTCTATTGTTTCTTCTTCACCAGACAGCTTCATTCGTAATTCATAAATGAGGTCTTCAGGAAACTTTTCCATAATCATCACTCTTAAATGGTTATGATTAACATTTTCGCCTAAAGAACTCAATACTCTAAGGTGTCTCTCTAATTCGTTAAGAACTTGTCTACATTCCTTAATGTTGTTAGTTGATATCGGTTTGATTCTATACAGTGCCACATAGTGTGCATCAATAATAGCACCAGGTTTGCCATATCTGTTCTTAAGTGTATCTACAGCTATACTATAGTTCTTATTTGTGGTATCTAAACCATCAATTGCTTGCTTTGCTTCACCTATAAGGACGGATTGTAAATATAACAACTTATCAACGTCATTAATGTTTGTGCTATCCACATTCGAAGAAAACTGGTCCCAGAACTGATACCACTTTAGGACATCACCATCAAATTTGGCAAGTTCCAGTTGTGGCAGTTTACTAGTGATATTGTTATTAGCAGATGCCACAGAGAGAGTATGTAGTTCTCGGTCATTAATTTTAAGTTTAATGTCTATCCCAGATATTAAATCTTCTGCTTGGATTTGAGCCATTGTATATTTTCTTATTTCATCAACATTTGGTTCACTAACTAATTTGTAGTAATTATGAATTTCAGTAATGAGTCTCAGATTAGCACTTTTTAGTTTGGAGTTAATTAGTTCTAGTTGATTATAATCATAGGGCACATCCTTTAGGGCACATTGTGCAGTAGATATATGCTGTAAAGCTGATTCGTATATTACATTCAGCCTGGTTAGGAATACTTCTGTCATATTGAAAGTAGGCACTTATAATTTTTTGATCAAGCTCTAACACCTTTGAAGGCATACAGAATCTAAAACAAAATTTACTTCATGTAAAATTCATGTTTATAATTACTACCATTTGTGTTTATATACTGTACTAGAAATTTCTCAATATTAATTGGAAATTTGTACTGGTTTTATCACTATAAGTAACCCCTTTCAAACCCTATGTGTACACATACACATTCATATCAGGTTATCTTTGTTAAAAAAAAAGAGAACTATTTAACTCCAACTTTAACCAGGTACTAATAATAAGAAAAAACTGATTAGAATTAAATATCTTCTATTCACTATAAGTAGGTATATAACTTATCTAAGTATCAACCATATCCATGATTCAATGTAACAATTCACACCCACAGTCTGTGTTAAAAATTATGATTATTAAGGTTATATATTTAAGATACCAATCATGAACCAATAATGAGAAAAAAGGTTTTGTTGTGATGTTTCTGATATTTCTGCCTACCAGGTAAGTGAGGTAAGGTGTGAAGTCATGTTGTATTTGTTTTACAACAGAGGATTATGTTTGGTTTCTGATAACCAAAAATTAGCCGATTCGTTTTGAAATAAAATCTAATACTTGATTATATGTAGTTTTCAAGTGTGCACAAGGATCCAGACTGATGACATTATCTATATGTAAGTTTATTTGATGGTACATACTATTCTACCACAGATGAATAGTTTTCCTTTTTTTTGAAGATGTAACACACTCTGAGGTGGTTTGTATAACAAACTGTTATATAGTATGCTCAATATTATATTAACTAATATTAAGTTATATTTTATCACACATTAATGAGTATTTTTTGAATTTTAATGTACAAACAACAATTTGAATCAGTATAATAAGACCCATTTTACAATTCACTCAATTCATTTATGTTTCACCTTTAATTTGATCTAAAATCACTCAAAATAAGAAAACATTAGATGAACCATTGTCATTTTTGTTTAGGAAAGAAATTTTAATAAATGAATTCTATAAACACATTATTAGAAAACCTCATCATGTGATTCTTAGTCTACACTGTGGATATATTATTTATCATCAGAGAAAACCAAGCAAGAGTACTTCAATATAGCTATTACTTTAAGTTCATATCCCAGCATCTCCACCATGTCGGCAAGTACCTATTTCCAAGTACTTGACCGAATATCTGGGCTGTTTTATATTATTGATTATACTTACATACATATTATCGTTACAAACATGCACATGATGATTAGGTATATGAGACTTCTCACAGTCTCATATGCTAAATGATACTGATCTCATAAGATTTCTAGTCTGTTTTTCATGAACTGTATTATCATACTACTGATACAAATTGGGGTTTCCCCCGGTGACCTCCAACCTCCCCTCACAGTCACCCCATGCCTCGCAACTGAGCCTGATACCTTTAAACTAGTCATCGTCTACTAACGATGTTGATTTACTGATATCACTGAGACATCACCCTTTGGCGATGTTACCATTGGTTCCTAGAACCACCTGATATCACTGAGACATCACCCTGTGGCGATGTTACCATTGGTTCCTAGAACCACCTGATATCACTGAGACATCACCCTGTGGCGATGTTACCATTGGTTCCTAGAACCACTTGATATCACTGAGACATCACCCTGTGGCGATGTTACCATTGGTTCCTAGAACCACTTGATATCACTGAGACATCACCCTGTGGCGATGTTACCATTGATTCCTAGAACCACTTGATATCACTGAGACATCACCCTGTGGCGATGTTACCATTGGTTCCTAGAACCACCTGATATCACTGAGACATCACCCTGTGGCGATGTTACCATTGGTTCCTAGAACCACTTGATATCACTGAGACATCACCCTGTGGCGATGTTACCATTGATTCCTAAAACCACTGCAACCTACTGACATACCTGGGCATCATGTCCCCGGCATCTGAATGACACATATTAGACACATATTAATATATCACAGCAAATAACTCTGCATTAATCTGTTCTGACATTAATGTATACAAATTATAAATTCACTCACTGACGCTGCACTACTTGTAATCTTAATTAACACTCCGACGCACCTCCCCAGGACGCTTCGCTCCCGCCGCCATCATACTTATTGTACCCCCGCCAAAAACGGGAAAGTCCATTATCGGCGGTAGTCAACATAAATACTTTCTTATGCATGGTGACGGACATAATAAATAAATATGATTCATAAATGTACATTTAAATGTTATAAATAATAAATAAATATACATTTACAGATATCTTTGTATTCGCGACAACATTCGCGACAGTCATGATTGCATTTTTATAAAAAGGATTAGAAAAAGTAGATTGATGTAGGAGACGAGGAGGGCCATGGCCAAAGAGAGCGAATCCTTGAGGAAGGCAATGCGAGGAGCCTAAAAACTGACGATGAGTCAGTTATGAAAGTCAAAGAAGCGAGTGCGGCGTGTAAGAATCATGTCTTATGGCGCTCTGTCTTCTCTGCCTACCGTGCAAGGGACTTGGCGCGAAGTTATATATGTATGTAATTAGAAAAACTACCTACCTGTACTCTCTGCACGGATCTCTTCAAATTAGTCTGAATGTACGGATAGAAGACGTCATAATCAAATGGATCAATCTTCTGTCTCAAGAACTCGCATATATCACTGGACAATTCCATAGATTTCTTGTTCTCTCTGGGCACGAGTAGCAAAGTGAGATGTCTGACGTCCATTAACAATTGAAGCGCACATCTCTGGTTTATATCTATCTCGTTCTCCCTTATGACTCTGTTGTAGTGTACGAAAGTGACAGCAGTAACTCTTTCTATGAACAACGTGTGAGTTTCTATAGGAAGAGTATGGGGAGCTACTTCGTCCAGTATTCTGCTTACTGCGTATAGATATTCCTGTAGTTTCAGAGACGGCCCGGCTGGTACTTTTATTGTGGACTCTATTGGATTACCTTCCTCGTCTTTCTCGGTTATATTTATGACATCCCATTGCTGAAAAATAATATAATAAAATACAAATATTATAAAAAAAATAAAACAACGTTTTTTCTATAATAATCTCATACAATTTTTAAAAAGACGGTGTAGCCCGTTTAGTAATATTTCGGTGACATATATTTACATCAAGTGGTACATCACTGATTTTTTTTAATTGTTGTTTTTCTACACCTGTCTCTCTCTCCCTCTCTCTTTCTCTCTCTTTCTCTTTCTCTTTCTCTCTCTCTCTCTCTCTCTCTCTCTCTCTCTCTCTTTCTCTCTCTCTCTTTCTCTCTCTCTCTTTCTCTCTCTCTCTCTCTCTTTCTCTCTCTCTCTCTCTCTTTCTCTCTCTCTCTCTCTGTCCATATATCTCTTTCTGACTCTATTTTTTATTTAATACTATAGGACATCACTGAACTTTCATCATAATCATCTGCTGCTCTGTTCCTATCATTTGGGGTAGGGACAACATGTTTTTCTTTTCCACTCTTCCATTACATTTATTTCTTTCACACTAACAGAACTAAACCTTACCATCATCAAATAGTCGATGTTGGCCTCCAACGTGAACGCTTGTGGCAAACCTTTGATCAAACCCTCTATTTTGACCATCACAATATCCACCCATTTGCCCCAACAGAGCTGGCAATTCTCCTTCAACACTGAACATATATCGTTCCACCTTCTCAAGGCGTTGTCATCGATATTGACTACCACTAGACTATCAGAGACCTCTGGTATATAACATTTGCGCAAATGTGTCATAAGGGTGGAAACACCTTGGGTGAAACGTGCCGTGTATAAAGCTGTTGTTTTTCTCTGTAGCTCAGTGGATTGAAGGGTTGGCTCTTCGAAACAAGCTTTTATGTACTGTAACATACTGAAAAGTAGAAAATTTATGTACAGACTTTCTAATTAAAAAGCATATTAATTGAAATAATATAATATCAAAATGTCTGGGTGGTGCAGTGGTCGAGCTCTACGCTTCTGACGCGGAAGTCGTGGGATCAATTCTGGGCTGATACCAATGATTTCTCGGAATTCTTTTCGGAAGTTAAGGCAATAGACTACACCACCTATGGGCCGTTCAAGTATTACGTAAGCACTATGGCGGGGTGGGGGGGTCTTTGCTTTGGTTATTTTGGATGACTTAGGGGTAGGGGTTCCAGATGATGGAAACGTCATCAGTAGTTATTCAATTTTACTTGTAGATGGTGTCTTAAGATTTTTTTTGAAAAATGTTTACATAATTATGGGGGGAGAAGAGAAAAGAAGATCTTTGCTTACTTTTGCTGACAAGGGGAGTGGGGGGTTTAATAACTGTAATAAATTTGCTTACGTAATACATAAATGGGCCCCTATTGCATTTGGGACGTAACAATTCGACGAATCGCGGCTTAACCGGCTCTACCTACACCTTCGGGTAGAAAAAGGCGTAAAGTAATGCATGTATGTGTACAAACCTTTGTATATTCCTATCGGACACATCCCTCAAATATATCTCGATTAGATTCTTATCGATATACACCTGATCGATATCATCGTCGTCGTCGCACGCAAACAAAATCTTATCTTTGCTGTTCACATTCTTCTTGTCCCGGTACAAGTATACCTTCAGGTCTTCTAGAAGCTTCTGCAGTTCGTCGTCGAGACTCTGGCAGAGATTCTCTAGAGTCGGACTGTAACCGCGGTCTTGACGGGACATACCTACGGAAACAGAGAGATTAATAAAGACCATTTGAGGTTTCAAGATGGATTTAATGCTAAAAAAGTAAAATTTGGGCAAGTTGAAAACAAAAATGCGTGCACACAAATTAAAAAGTTTTTTCTAAGTATAATATTTAATTCAATAGAAATTAATATCATAGCAGAAATGTATAAAGAAACGAATTTTAATAAAGATGTTGTAAAAATATTGCAGGTTTTTCCAATTTCAAAGAAACCATAATTTATACTTCACTTTGACGAGCCTCGTGGTGCATTGGTAACACTACCATCTGTAGAATCGAGGTTGCCGGGTTCGATCCCCGAGCCGAGCCCGAGCCCGATTGTAAGGTGTCTAGGTCTTTGTCTATGTAAACAATTACTTTTTATTTGCAACAGTATAAATGAATTATACATAAAAACCACCCCGTTAACACCCTCTATCTAATAGAAAATCCGCATCAAAATCCATTGCGTAGATTCAAAGATATAAGCATATAAGGGGACAGACAGCGGAAAGCGACTTTGTTTCAAACTATGTAATGATGTATATTGAATCAACAAAATGCAATAATATGTACAAAATAACCACGACGATAATTTGTCATATTTCCCGGTAATTTGTGAGGTAAACGATTTTTATCATGAGATCGTATCTATCCACGACAAGTGTCGACGTGACTACTGAACAATGGCGCTATTCGATTGCATACCGATGTAGCGATATAGAGAAATCGATATGTAACTATCCAGTGGAGACCTGTTAAAGGTACCAGGGTGTTCGTAGAGGGTAAGCGTGTTAAAATACCCCTTTGGACCCCCCACTTCAACAAAGAACTCCCCGCGAGGGATACCGTAAGACCATCTCTTCTATTCAAAGTTTGTATTCGATTTATTATCACAATTCCCTACTTGATTGTTTGAAGCTCCAATTTTGAGTTCTGACTCTTAGAGTTTTGATGACTTTCCCAAAGTTACATGTGATAAATATGAAGATAAAAAAAAAACTAATAGAAATGTCTCGGTGGTCCAGTAGTCGAGCACCCCGCTTCTGAATCAAAAGCTCGCAGTTTTGAATCCTGGCTCACGCCAATGACTTTTCAAAGTTATGTGTGATAATATCGATGACTGAACAGTTGGTACCCGGGATGGCAATAGGTTCGCGACTTATTCCATTTGGGACGTAGACATAACAGCGAGTCGAGGCTTAACAGCGGCTGCCTACACCTTCGGGTAGAAAAAGGCGTGAAGTTATGTTTATGACTAATGTACGTGTATGTAAATGTGTGTTTATTGATTTATTATATGTAAGTATGTGTAGATATTTCTATGTATATTTATGAGAGTATCGCCCGAATACTGAACCGCCACTCAAATCTGACAATCAATAAAGTGCTACTTACTGCTCAAATTTCACGTATTCTGTCTAATGTGACAGCTACTTAAACGCTTAAGTAGCGCTTATATATTTGAGTGGCGGTTCAGTATTCGGGCTTATGTTTATTACTAAATTAGCCTTCAGAATATATATATTTGTATTATTCCATTATGTATATTGTCCGCAACATTTACTGCCCACTCTAATTTTATTTTTGTCCATCCTAAGGTTGCCTGGCAGAAAGTGCTTACAGCAATAAGGCCGCCCATTGTACTATCATAATTGTAAGGTTTTTTTCTATTTATCTATTTTATTTTGTGTACAATAAATATGTACAATGTATGTATATATAAATTGGGTACGATGTATGACAATATTTTTTGTTATTTATTGATGACTAGCTGACCCGGCGAACTTTGTTCCGCATCAAAAGTAATAAATAAGTAAAATTAAAAAATCCAATTTGTGCTATGTCCCGCTATGTTAATGCTGCAATATCTTTGAAAATATTCGTTTAAATATCTCTATGATATAGACATAATATGCTCTCGCGGACTTATTTGTAGACCTTCTAAAGGTGTTTAATAATGTAGAACATTATTTTGATTTATCACTTAGAGTTCAGCCAGCGTTTGCAATTAAAGTGCTAAATCTCGAAAATTAACATTTTTTCTTTACAACGTCATATATGGATTATAGATCAAAACCACCCCGTTGACACCCTCTAACTATTAAAAAAAACCGCATCAAAATCTGTTGCGTAATTTTAAAGATATGTGACAGACAGCGGAAAGTGACTTTGTTTTATACTATGTAATGATATAGGAACAGATAATACAATTGACGTCACGACGCATAATACCACTCTAGCCACTCCTCTCCTTCTCCTTCCTTGTTTATGGCACGGAGATACGACATGTAAAAATGTCACTGCTCTGCTCATATTAGTCGTAGCGTGAAGATATAACCTAAAACCTTACTTGATAAACGGTTTATCTAATGTGTAATGAATATTCCAAATCGAAAAATTTTACACAAATAAAAGTAGAGTTGCACTTAGTAATTTAGGGTTGTATGTATTTTTGTATGCAGTTTCATAAAAAAAAATTACTTAACATTTAGGGGGATAAAAAATAAATGATGGCCGATTTTCAGTCCTACCCGATATAAAAATTTCATGAGAATCAATCAAGCCGTTTCGGAGGAGTTCAAAAACGCACACCATGACACGAGAACTTTATATACATAATTGTACTCACCTTTCATCAAAGAATTCATGACTTTAATCACATCCGCCCGAGTTTCGATGACAGTTTCTCCAATGAGATCCTTCCAGACAAACCAGTTGATGTCAGACTCTTTCTCCACCTCCGTCTCCGAGGACACCTTGCTCAGGTCAATCAGGAGTTGGGTTTTAAACACATCGTAGACCTTCATCCAACGGTTGTTTATGATCTCTTTGACACGAGACGTCAGTAACGGTTGGAAGTAGTGGCACCAGACGTGCACCTCGGGAAGGTCCAGGGAAGAGCATATTGTAGACCAGTTCGAGGGGATTTCTATGAACCAAAGTTAAGAATCTGTTTTTTATAGGAGGGTAAACGAGCAAGCGTGTCACCTGATGGTAAGTAACCAGCGCCGCCCATGAACACCTGCATCACATATAGTGTTACAGTTGCGTTGCCGACCTTTAATGGAGTAGGATAGGAAGGGATGGGGAAGGGGGGTGGGCCTCCGGGTACCTCTCTCACCGAACTAAACGCGGCATGAGCCACATTACGTCGATCTTCTGAGAGGTCGTGGTATTTCACCGGTCGAGCCGGCCCATTCATGCAGCGAACTGCTTGGCTCTACTACTGCTAAGATGCGTTCTGATGTTGGACTAAAAGGTCTTGACACCTCCCCATTTACTTACCTCATGTTTAAATATAAAATCAATTAAAATTTTAAAAGAAAATAGTGCGAGATACAGCCTTCACTTCGTGACTCGTATGTCTCAGGTTCGAAGCCTGGTTACTAACCAAGGATGACTTTTTGCAAGTCACATAGTGATTATTATTCTGCTACTAAACAAATCGTACTCGAAATATTGCAAACGGAAAAAATATTAAATAGGTGAGCAGAAGCAGTGGAGCGGCTAGACCGGTGAAAGACCACGGCCACTGAGTATATCGACGTAAAGTGGCTCATGCTGCATTTCTTTCGGTAAGAGTGGCTCTCTTGCGCTTTCCCACTCCCGACCACCTCTTTATCTTACATAAAAGGCAATGAAACTGTAACACTTTTTTATGAGATAAGTGGCAAACCAGGAAGCGAGTCATCTGATGGTAAGCAACCAGCGCCGCTGCAACACAGTGCATTACAGTTGCATTGCCAGCCATTAAGGGCCGAAAGCGAAGGGGGGTGAGCCTCCAGATACCTCTCGCACTGAACGAAACGCAACGTGTGCTCATATTCTTGAAGGTCGTGATATTTCACCGATCCAGCCAGCCCTTTCCATGTGTCTATAAGCGAGTCTACTCAATACTCATTTACCATCATAACAGTATACAAACCTATTTTAAAAGCGACATCTCTTATCTCGTGCAGCACTTTGATCCTGTTAACGTTGTGGAGTAAAGTGCTGACATGGTCTTCTATGATGGACTTCACCAAGACATTCCACTCGCCAACGCATTTGGTCACCTCGTCTTTGGCTAGGGCTTGCAGTCCCTTCGTAGTGGATAGGCTGTGGAAATAAAATAACATCACGGGTTTTTCTACCCGAAGGTGTAGGCAGCGGCTGTTTAGCCCCGTTATGTTTACGTCCCTAAATGGAATACGTGGCGAACTTATTGCCATGCACTTAACCATTACTGACACTTTTAACAGGGGTGGAGTCTTGCAGTTCGCTACATGAATGGGCCGCCTCGATCGACCGGAGAAATATCACCACCTCTCGGAATATCGGCGTGAATTAGCTCGTGCCGCGTTTCGTTCGGTGAGAGAGGTTTCCGATACCCTTACTGATAAGATTATATACGTTATAAAGTTTCCCCTCCTACTCCCTTAAAGGTGGGTGGTAAGTAGTTGCTTACCACCAGGTGGCCCACTGGCTCGTTGGCCCTTCTGTCCCATAAAAAAGAAGTGTAGATGACCTAAACGAACATTTTTAAGGACATACCGGTAGTTGGTGATTCCTGAAGGTAGCATCTTCAAAGCCGATGGGTTGCTAAACTTGACCAGCTCGATCAACGGTTGTGAATCTTTCCGAAATAGATCTTGTAATTTCGTGAGTACAGCACCACCCTCTCCATCTGAAACCAAAATCATCATAGAGGTAAGCCAGCACAGCGTCCAGCTGATGGTAAGCTGTAATCAGCAGGGAAATCATTTCATGTTTTAAATATATTTCATAATTTGCGTCATGTCCACTAATTCTTTATAAAGAGCATTGTTTACAAAACAAATGAAGCATTTTTTCAGTGGTAGAATCACGCAGTTCGCTGCATGAATGGGCCGGCTCGACCGGTGAATTACCACGACCTCTCAGAAAATCGACGTAAAGTGGCTTTTGCCGCATTTCGCTCGGTGAGAGAGGTATTCGGAGGCCCAATCCCTTGCCTCTCCCCTTTCTATCCCAATCTCCACCCCGCCCATGTGCTATTGTAAGGGCCGGTAATGCAACTGTAACACAATATGTGTTCAGGTGTTCATGGGCGGCGTTTGTTGCTTACTATCAGGTGACACGCCTGCCGTTTTGCCCCATACTACAAAATGGTATGGCATGTATTTTTCCCAGACTCTAATGCTTGATAGTATTTGAAAGTGTGAGAGAGTTGAGAATTCGTGACAGAATTCAAGGCTAAGATTTAATCAAATATTCAGATATAAATATCACTTACCAACAAAACAAGAATAAACGAGCACAACTGTCTTCAAAACAATTTTAACACCGTTCACTATTTTCTCCTTGATTTGTGCCTTCACATCACCATCCAGTATCTGAGCTAGGTCGAACTGGAGTGTGGACTTCAGGCTGCTATTGCTGTGCAGACCAATTAATGTGTTGAGGAGTTCCACCATACTTTGGGAGTCCAATAGATATAAACTTGTGAGGCAGGAACACGCCACCTGCAAACATTATACACTTTAAACATAACTTCATGCCTTTTTCTACCCGAAGGTGTAATCAGCGGCTGTTAATATTCGACATGTCGTTATGTTTACGTCCCAAATGGAATAGGTGGCGAACCTATTGCCATACCGGGCATAAAGTTTTCAGTCATCGATATTTATCACACATAACTTGCGAAAACAATTTCGAAAAATAATTGGTGTGTGCCCGACCGGGGTGTTCAACCACTGGGCCAACAATACTTGAAAATTTTACTATTTTCATAATTCTAAACTTAAGTTAAAAAAGCGGAGGGATGTAGGAGTCGAGGACGGCCACAAAATCCCATCGACCAGTCCTTGAGGAAGATTGTCATTAGCCTTAAAAATCGACAAAGGTGTACGACTTGTGCCTTACAGCACTCGATTCACTCTGCCTATGCTGCAAGAGACTTGGCGTGAAGTTATGTAATCACTATACTATACTAAACAATAAATGCTTTACAGATAAATACAATCCACTAGTAAAATCAACTCAATCAAACCTCCACACTTATATCAACATCCTGAAGCTTCTGCCGGCACACATCTACAATGGTTTGGTTGAAATTGGATATGGAACTCCACTGCTGTTGCACCAACCTTTGTATTGAATTCAAACCGGTCTTAGTATTTTTACCACCAATCTGGAGTTGCAGTCCTGGAAACATGTTGTAATCAAGGGCAATGTATGGTAGAGACTCAGTTCGCTGCATGAATAGCTGGAATAATTGACCAATGAAATACAACTTCTTTTCAGTATATTGTAGTGGCTCATCTCGCCACCATTCGTCCCTTTTTCCGGTAATATTATATGCGTTGCAGATGTCCATGGGCAAGCTAGTTACTTACCACCAAGTGACCCGCTTGGTTGTTTGCCTCCCTATCCTGTAAAAAAAATTAATAGGCTTACAGTTCCCAAACTATTTTTCTTTTTTATGGGATAGAAGGTCAAACCTAGCAGGCGTGTCACCTGATGGTCAGTGACCAGCGCCGCCCATGGACACCTGCAACACATATAGTGTTACAGTTGCGTTGCCGACCTTTAAGGGAGTAGGATAGGAAAAGATGGGGAAGGCGGGGCGAACCTCTCGGTACCTCTCTCACTGAACGAAGCGCGGTATGAGCCACTATACGTTGATCTTCTGAAACTTCGTGGTATTTTACCGGTCGAGCCGGCCCATTCATGCAGCGAACTGCTTGGCTCTTCCACTGATAAAAATACACTAAAAAAACACTACATAAAAAACTAAGAAGTAATAAATGAAGAACAAAGTTCAATTCTACCTGTGTTAATATGTCTAGCCATTATAAACAGTTGTGTGGCCTTTATATAGTCTTCATTTTCAATATTAATCCATATTTTCTCTGGTATTTCCATTAATAGCTTCACTTGCACTGAGATGTTGTATACTGAGTCACTCTTATACTGTAAACTGTACGAAAAGAATATATGATATAATTTGGATATACAACTCACAATGAAAGAGTTGAGGATTTCAGGTCATACAATTAACACAGCGCCATCTAGTTTTTAAATTATGTAACTAAATACGACTAACTTTTGTTTATACTTAGGGGTCGTTCATTACTCACGTGAGGTTAGAAAGGGGTCTAACAAAAATCACGAAATATCAATATCTCATCATCAATATATCCTCATCATTATGATACAGAAGCAGGCCGCTCAAGTAGTGAACCAGGGAGATTGGTGACGAATTAAATATTAAACTTCAAAAAACATCACATGATAATGGACAGCCCCTTACTTATGCCTCTTGATTTATGTCCAATTCCAATAGACTCTAATTCATGAATGATCAAAATTATACTCAATACTGAAGATGTTAAAAGTGTAAGTAGCCTAGTGATCCAGCATACAGTTTCTGAATCCAGAGGTGCGGGTTCGAATCCTGGCAAACACCAATGACTTTTCGAAAGTTATGTGAATGTGTAATAAATATTGATGACTGAAAACTTTGTACCGGGTACGCCAATAGGTTCGCCATCTATTCCATTTGGGATGTAAACATAATGGCGAGTTGAGGTTTAACAGCCACTGCTGACACCTTCAGGTTAAAAAAGGTGTGAAATTATGTTATATTAATACTGAAGATCTTAACATATTAGTGATGACATGCAATAGACCTCACTGTAGTATTGTTGTAACATTTGTAACAACCAATAAGATTCTTTAATAAGTCACCTTTGATTTGATGAAGGTTTTTGGTCAATCTTGAAACCAACTAAATGTGTGTTATGTAGACTTTTACATGCTACCATCATCTCACTGATGTGGTTCAGAGTACTGCCGGTTGTCTCTTTCATCTCTTCAATAGTATCAGCAGCATATATTAGATCTCTATATCTTTCACTGAAAATAATCATTTAATTAGGATTAGTGTTTTAATTTAAATGAACAAATCTTTACTAACACACTTTTTATATACTGTTCGGCTTGCATATGAATTAGTACAAGTTGAACAACACTCTATAATTCGACAAATTTGATAATTGCCGCTACCACCGGTTTTACTGTATGACAAGATACATTTAAACACTTCTATAGCGTACTTACCCAACCATTGCCCGTAACTCTTCCCTTTTCCTTTCAATTTCATACTGTAATTTCTTCTGTACTTGGTCTATATCGGAAATACTATGTGTTTGAAATAATTGCTCAGGAACTATATCTAACAGGTTAGGTTGAGACATTTTTAGTTTTTAATATATTTTTTCATAATCAGTAATATCACTTTTTAATCTATTTATTTTCTGATAACAATTGTTGTTTAGCACAATTTGTAAATAAAAATATTATTTTGAAAACACTGTCAATGAAGTGTCAAATTCTGCCAACACAGAAATGTCAAAATAATTGATTACTACTCACTACGTTTCACGCACAAGAAATCCCTGCTAATTATATATGAATGTAAGTTTGTTTGTTACGCTTTCACGCGATAACTACTCAACCGATCATCATTAAACTTTGCCCACATATTCTTGGAGGAGTTAGAAGTAACATAGAATACTTTTTTCTTCTTTCTTTCTATAATTTACATATATTTGCACCCGAAGGAAAAACGTATAATATAGTGTACAAAAATATCCTACATTAATTCTCGGCATTTATATCTTCTAAAATTATTAAAGTCCAAAACTATTAATTTTTGTTATTGCCATAATCATCTATATTACATGCACCATCTATTTAAGACACTTAATTGGATGAAAATTAATGTTGAAACGTTTAAAATCGCTTCGTAAATAAGCCATTATTTCATGTAAAAAGTAAAAAAATAAAAAGGGTAATTGTGGGCTATCCCTAAGAGATAGACATATGCCCTCGCGGACTTTTTTGTAGACCTTCTGAAGATGTTTAATAATATAGAATATATTTTTAAATATTGTTTTGATCCTTCAGTTAGGGTTCAGCCAGCATTTGCAATTAAAGTGCTAAATCTCGAAAATTATATTTTTTTATATTTGTTTCTAAGATTTTCGCGAATCTCATTCATTGATTAAAACAACTTTCAGGATTGTATCGCGTTTATTTATTATTTATTTTTATTTCCCGACGTTTCGAACTCTTTACAGAGATCATTTTCACGAGTATCTCTCTCGTGAAAATGATCTCTGTAAAGAGTTCGAAACGCGATACAATCCTGAAAGTTGTTTTAATCATTATATTTTTTTCTTTACAACATCATATATGAATTATAGATCAAAACCACCCCCTTCACACCCTCTAACTATTAAAAAAGCCGCATCAAAATCCATTGCGTAGTTGCAACGTATAAATAAGCATATAAGGGGACAGACAGCAGAAAGTGACTTTGTTTTATACTATGTAATGATATTTATTTATTTATTTTGTGGTGGTGATTAATGCAGTTAGACAATCAAAAGCTGTGTGATAAATATGCCTGACAACTGTGCCCAGTGTGTGGCAATAAGTTTATCTATTCTTTATGGGTCATAAAATTCAGCGAGCCAAGGATAAACAGCCGCTGCCCATACTTTCGAGTAAAACAAGAAGTTATAAAAAGATGGTTTAAAATTATATATTTTTTAATCTGTTTGTTGTTATGCAGATAAAATGCTCAACATAGAGATAACACAAGTGAAATAAAAATACTTTATTTATGAAATAATAAATATAATCAAAGTACATAATACAATTTTAATTTTACAGTAACAATTTGTTATTTTTTTACAGTCAAATCCGGTGTTGCATACTCTGTATACCTACTAAACACAATGCATGTCATTGGAAAAATAATATCACATTAATTGCAGATCATTAAATTATTGAAATTCGTTTTAAACAAAAAGATTCTATTCATTATAAATCTTTAAGTACAACAAAATATACTTTGATATAAAAATTCAGTCCAATTATACAAAACAATATTCATTTAACATGTTGTAACATAATTTAGAGAAAACATAAGGACATTCATATAAAATACAATAACATCACAAATTTTTAAAACAGCTTGATACCTACAGTCCAGATTCGGACATTAAAAGGAACTCTTCTTACAATTAAATCAGTATTAGATATCTTTTTTACATGACAACAAAAAACATATTGCTGACAGCTCTAGCACAACACAAAATTTACTTCTAAAAATAAAAGAAATGCAAAACTATATTAAACCAACGTATATTCCCTCCCTATTTGTATTTTTTTTTCTTGAATTATATTGTTTTTTTTTTAATTTTCGGTCAGTGCAATTGTCATTTACTTTTTTTTTGTTGCATTGCATACATTAACTTTTAAGGAGTAGAATTTTGTCAAAATGTTATAATAATGATCATGGGTAAAAACGAACACTAATAAAAAGATATCTTTTACAATTATAAAATAGATTTTACTAAATAAATGCGTTCAGTATAGGATCTGCTGTAAGTACACTTTTTAGTAATGCTCGATCTTACTAGCCATGTGCTTCCTCTGCCATATTTTATACTTGACATACATACATTGACATATATTACATAGATATGCTGTTACAATGCATATATAAAATGCCCAATATGACGATCGCCGAATATTTGCGGCATCCCATGTTAAACTATAACGAAGAATTCTTTTTTATTCTAAAGGATGAGTTCCTAAGAAATATGTATTTTTCCAACAGGCACTACTTTGCTTTGTTAAAAAAAAATTTTTTGTACAAGATTTTGATGTTCTGACACCTATTGACGCCTATATATATTATTTAGGAACAATAATAAACCCCACCTAAAGAAATGCAAAGCAACGGTGTGCATGATTTAACGCTTTTTAATACGTTGAAATTAACAAAGAAATTGACAATGTAATATGTACCAAATCACCTAAAGACAACACAACCAAAGAAAAGTCAAAAGTTTTATAATTCAAAGAAAAACTTTTATAAAATTACAGTTCATATAAACTTTTAAAAAAAACTGAAACACTGGGAACTGATGATATGAAGCCGTATTTAACGTGATTAAATTTGTTTGACATAAAATAAAGGGAATGATAGGAATGTGTTTAGCGGTTTACAAGCATGCATTTTATTTGTATAAATATATATTATGTACTCTCATAGTATTATCATCATAAAAGAACATATAATTATGTATCATTAAAATACACATAGCGAATGTTTGAATAAAAGTATGATGTATATGTACTACACCAGTTTCTTTAACTTACGGTAACTTAAGGTAATTGCCATGAGATGTATCAATATGTCTTTCTTCATATATAGTGATACATGCATGGTGGCTCACTGCTGATGTTCCCAGTGCTTAGTTTTTTTTTTCTTTTTATTTGCACATACATTTCATTTTGGAAAACTAACAAAAACTGCTCTTTTCTTATTTAATTATATAAAAATATATAACACCAAAATATCCATGTTTAACGGTGCAACATTGATCTATTTGTTTTAATCTTAAAACTTACACTTCTATCAACATATTTTAGTTGGCTATACCAATAATACTATATCAATTTAATTAAATTAAACAAATGCTTTCTTATAGAAAAGGTGTTCAAAATAATACTCGAATTTTAAAAGCACCAAAACAACATATTAAAAGCAATATTTTGAAAATATGTATTAATAATTGTAATAATACATAGCAAGTGTATAGTTTAAATAAAACGTTTTAGAATAGTTTGTTTTTAATAAAATTTTTATAAATCATTTATATGATCAATTTATAGATTCAAAAATAAAAATCCCCCTCCACACTATGCATCACATTGTTTGAAGTTACCCAAGCAGAATAGTGTGGAGGAGCACTTTGTACTACTTCTTTTTTTTTTCACCCAAATAGCGTGCATATGCAAACATAAATTTCTCTACAAATTAAATCAATATGGTTCTTTTATTAAGATGGTCACTTTAGACATTGTTTTTTATAAAATGTGATATTTAATTTATTTCAACATAATGTAATAGACTAAGTATTTTATCATTTATTAAAATCACACATATAAAATCTTTAATTCAAAGGAAACACACTGATTTCCGACTTTTCTGATCAATTAAGGTTCGTAACACTGGTATAGTCAACTATAACGCGTATATAAAACTTTTATTTCACATCACTGGACCTCGTTCACACTATTGCCTATGAGATTACAAAATGTTCATCACTTCAGTACAACACTTCGTAGACAGTTGCTTTCTTGTCACCAGAACCTGTCACTATAAACTTATCGTCCATTGATATATCACAACTAAGCACCGATGATGACTCCTTTGACTGAAACAGAGAAAATAAACAATCTATTAAAATACAATAGCGCATGGAGTCCCTCCAGGCGGAAGAAGTGAAACTTCGTAATTTGGAAATGAAAATTAGTCATATAGTTTCTTTAAGACAAACTTTATTAACATTGCTTACAATTCAAAATTGATCGCGTTTTTCTACTTTGTACCTTTGTGTATCTTTCTTTCTCTCTTTCCCCCTATTCATTGGAATATTGAACGTTACTCGTTGCTAATGCTCGCCCTGATCTACGCGCATACATTCAAGTGCCACGCATTCATTCTCGCTATTCCTTTTTCATACCAATAGCGTTAAACGTTTAACGTAAGATTATTGAAGGTAGCATAAGAAGATTCACTTCAAAAAGTTTAAATCCTCTTTGTCATTTCCGTTGGATATAATCTGTTGGCCGCAAATAACGTAATCAAAGTACGCACAGATGATTATGGCTAACCTGGAATATGCTTGCTCCATAGGGTGTGCGCCATGCATTGAGCAAATTGTCCTTTCCTGTGGACACGAACCATTTGCCGCTGTAGGCAAACTTCAACGACAACACGCACGATTCGTGCAGCAATAATTGGTACCGGTCCGGTTTGCCGCAGTGCAACACTTCCACATGTGAATTCTCCATGCCTACTGCCAGCCACGAACCTGGATAAAAGCAATGTATCTTTAAAACTTTATTCTTTTGGCCTATAGGTTTCGGCCACAAGTTGCTAAAGACCGATTTTTATATACACATTTTACAAAATTACAATACTCCAAAAAAGAAACATATTTTAGTTAAATACTAATTAACGAAATAAACGAAATGCATAATGTTTACCGGTAGGACAGTATCCTAACGAAAATATCTGACTGGAGAAGTCATGCTGGTGGAGTTGTCTGCCCTCCCGCAGGTCCCAGGACCGGACCGTGTTGTCGAGCCCGCCGGTCCACAGTCGATTGCCGTCACCGCTGATGTCTATGCACGACGCACCGTCCGTGTGTCCTGGACAGGCGAATTGTTAGTAGCTTCTTATATATGAATGTATTTTACAAGGAGTTTTTTATTCATTTTCTTAAATTCATTAATTTTATTTCTTTTTAATATCTAAATTTAATACCTTGAAATTGTCTAACTAAAGTTTGATTCTGTAGATCCCAAACTGCTATGTTGCCGTCTGAACAACAGCTAAAGCAGACCTGCAGAAAATAATTTCAATATGTAATAAAAGAAATAAAGACTGGTCACGTTTCGGTTCCGTTGTTGCATTATATACAGGGTTAATTTTAATATACTAATACACTACTACACATAGCTCCTTTGTGTCATTCTAAACAACTTTTCTTTTATCAGTTTTACAAAAACCTAAAACTCTAGTAAAAAAAACGATTTTTAAGATTTAATTGTACCATCTGACACTTTGTAACTCTGTATTTTGTACTAAACGTACCTATTTCACCCGATTTTCATTCAGAGTAGCAGCTCTGTTTATGCATCTAAACAAGAGAAGCGAGTTCCCGCGCTTTCTACACGAAACTGCTTTTAATTCACATACCCAATCGGATATCGTGTAGATTACGAAATTAAAGGTGTTAGAAATGTATTTCAGGAAATTTGAATTATTTACCTACCTATTTAATGTGGGCATTTAAGTGAAAACTCGATTATTCCGCCCACGATATTAAGCATTCGAGATTATTCAGACATACCAACTGCGACTAATTACATTTATTAAATACTTGCCACCGCAAGTCGAACATACTCATACATAAAGTTAAAAAACATGTCGAAACGTGATCCTGCGCATGATCTCGGCTCCACACGTTTACTCCAACTGAATGGCATTCGTCACTTTACCAAATTGGTAAAGTGACGAATGCCAACACACAATACCAATTCGCACACAATGAGATGACACGCGCGGTACATCAAACGTCACGGGCGGTAACTTACGGGCGACTAACATATGTTTGGCTAATGACCTACGGGAGCAATCAAGCAAGTACAAATGCCGCGTGACCTTGCCCCGCTACCTCCCCATACCGTTGTCACTCGGTGCGCTCAATGCAATACGTAGACTTAGTTAATATTTTACAACTACCGATTTTAATTATTTAAATTTGTTTGAAATGAAAAAAAAAAAAATTGTGATTTTTAAAAAGTCGTAGAACAAAAGTGTTAGGTAATTACCTACAGAATATACCCTTAGCTAATTATTAGTATATTTGAAATAACCCTGTATATGAACACATATCTATAGTGTATGTAATCATTACATAGTATAAAACAAAGTCACTTTCCGCTGTCTGTCTCCTTATATGCGTTTAAAACTACACAACGGATTTTGATGCGGTTTTTTGGAGTTTACTCCTTAAGAATCGATTTACATATATAGGCCCGGGGTATGAAAATTATGGGGACCAAAATCGTACTAGTCACGTGAGTGTCACACGAAATGCGTTATGCGCTATAGTCACAGAGCATATAAATAAGAGTCGGCACTCCATACAATGTCCTGAGCTCTTTATAGAAACACTCTTTATAGCGATACGCCATTCTCTATTACGAAGAAATGTGTTCATATTTGTAGACAGTAAATATTTATTTTTGTAAATAAATACCGTAAAAACATGTAGAAAAAAACACCCCCAGACGAGGGATCGAACCCGCCCCGACCTTGTGTTATCGGTAGTGCGGTTTACCGATGCACCACGAGGGCCGTATGTATAATCGTCTAATTACCGTCCTCTTTACCAATTTCGACACATTTTCTAGGATCGGGTTTGTTTGTTTGTTTGTTTTTTACATACATACATATACGTAAGTACGTATTGCAGGCGGAGAAAAAAAAAATTATATTATTTATAAATTGTGTTTTTATAAATTGTGTTTTTTGAAAATTATATTTAAGTACGAATTACATACTAATAAAATAATGAAATATCAATAATATTTTTCGATCTTTGGTAATGAAACGAGGGGCGCCACAGTAGCATCGCCAACATCGTACTCCTAATAAAAAGTGTGTGAATCTCGGAATCGGCTCCAACGATTTTCATGAAATTTAGTATATAGGGGGTTTCGGGGGCTATAAATCGATCTAGCTAGGAATCATTTTTAGAAAATTTCATTTTATCGTGTTTTATCGATAATTAACTTAAACATCAACTTACTTTTTTATTGGAATTCCTGACATCTATTGGCGAATGTGAATTATTTTAAATTGTGAGCACTTAACTTGCTTTAACGACAACAACACTAAAGCTATTCCAGCAGATGGCGTTGTTAACTAATTCCAGCAGATGGCGTTGTTAACTAATTACTATTTGTTTCTAATATAATATGTTAGTACATAGTATATATTAGTATATATTTATTATTGGAGTTTACTCCTTAAGAATCGATTTACAATGTATAATAATAAGAGTCGGCACTCCATACAATGTCCTGAGCTCTTTATAGTCACAGAGCATATAAATAAGAGTCGGCACTCCATACAATGTCCTGAGCTCTTTATAGTCACAGAGCATATAAATAAGAGTCGGCACTCCATACAATGTCCTGAGCTCTTTATAGAAACACTCTTTATAGCGATACGCCATTCTCTATTACGAAGAAATGTGTTCATATTTGTAGACAGTAAATATTTATTATTTTATTTTATAATCGTTCTTGAGGAGTAAACTCCAGTCGTGCGTCGGAGCGGACACACACTTTTACTTTTTTTAATAGTTAGAGGGTGTCAACAGGGTCGTTTTGATCTATAATTCATATATGATGTTGTAAAGATAAAGTGATAATCTTCGAGATCTTTCATTGCAAACGCTTGCTGAAACCTAGGTAATAGATCAAAATAATGTTCTACATTTTTAAACACCTTCAGTAGGTCTACAAGTCCGCGAGGTGAGTTTTATTTTTTTACTTTTTACGTGAAATAATGGCTCATTTAAGAAGCGATTTTAAACAGTCTCGGTGGCGCAGTGGTTTCAAATCCTGGCACACACCAATGACTTTTCGAAATTTTCGGAAGTTACGTGCGATAAATATCGATGACCGTCAACATGGTGCCCGGTATGGCAATAGGTTCGCCACCTATTCCATTTAGGACGTAAACATAACGGCGAGACGAGGCTTAACAGCCACTGCCTACACCTTTGGGTAGAAAAAGGCGTGAAGTTATGTTATGATTTTAAACGTAAATGTTATTGAATGAAAATTAATTTTCATCCAATTAAGTGTCTTAAATAGATTGTGCATTTAATATAGATGATCCTGGCAATTTACAGCATGCCATTTAAACGAATATTTTCGAAGATATTGCAGTATTAACATAGCGAGACAGCAGTTAAAGCCACTAAATAGCACAAATTGAACTTCATGCTATCCAGAATTTACTCATTTATTACTTTTGATGCGGAACAAAGTTCGCCAGGTTAGCTAGTAATATATATGTGTAATAAAGATTTTTCTAACTTTACGCATTAAATTCGTAGTTTATATATTGCGCGTACCAGAGTCCTATTATTATGACCTCTTGATAAATTGCCATATAAAATAAGTATTACAACGTGAGTGTAGTCAATACTAACCAGAGAAAAGACAAATTAATAATATAAAAAGGCAGTATGTCTTGTAAGCTTCTGCCTGCCCAAGTTGTGCTAATGTAAGTAGCAATGTGTACCTTTGAGAGTTTTTGGCGGGACTGTAAAATAAAATGTCTGGTCCGAACTTTGCATTGTTTTTAAAATTTCTGTTTCAATAGATATTATCGCATAAAATCCATGGCGTTTTATTTAACTAGTGTTCATCTATGTGTGCCAATTTGGAAAATGGTGTAAATATCGTATGTTGTGTGTTCTGCATTGTCGTCAAAATTCCCATGGAATATCACCCATAAAGTACCACGACTTAATGGATTATTATAGTATATTACAGACAAGGCAGTGTGGCTTGTAAGCTTTAGTCTGTCCAAGTAGGAATGTGTACAACAGCTTTGGCGGGAGTGTGAATGCAATATGTCCGTTTTTTTGTCCGAATTTCGCATTAATTTCTATAATTTGTGTCGTGGCATTTTATTCAATAAGCGTTCGTATTTAATTTAATAAGTTTAATATGAGTGCAAACCTGGAAAATTGTGTAAATATCGTGTGCAGTGTGCTCTGCTACATTGTCGCCAAAACTTTGAGTTAGTTTAGGTTAGTTTTAAGTTTATTACTTCATAAAATAATTACGTCAGACAAGGCAGTATGGCTCAAAAGCTTTAGCCTGTTCGATACTGGACAAATAAAAAAATAAAAAGATAAACAATAGGAATGCGCACCTTGGAGTCGGGCGAGATGGCGAGCGCGTAGCAGGCGGGCGCGGAGGAGGTGAGCTCGGCGCGCATGCGAGGCGTGGGCGCGCCCAGGTCCCAGATGGACAGGTTGGACGCCTCGCCGCCCACGATGAGCGTGCGGCCGTCCGGCAGCAGCTTCACGGAGCGGATGTAGTTGTCGCGCTGCAGGCAGTCCAGCTGCGACAGCGGCTGCAGCGCGGCGGGGTCGGCGGGGTCGGGCGGCTGGCTGATGTCCCACAGCTTGACGCAGCCCTTGCCGCCCGTGTAGGCCACGCGCCGCGCGCCGTGCGCCCACAGCGCCACCGCGCACACCACGTCGCCGTGGGCCAGCGCCAGGGCCGCGCGCGCGCCCCGCGGCACGCCCGCGCCCCCGCCGCCCGCGCCGCCCCCCGCCTCGCCCGCGCTGCAACCAGTCGACAATAGCGTCACTCAAATATGCCGTATTTTACTATATTATATTACCTATTGCCGTAGATTTAAAATTAAAGAAATCATAAGCGAAGTAGTGGGAAATTTTATTTCCTTGTTTCTATTTTATAAAGAGAATAAATATTTGTCCACCAAGAAATGCAATATTCGGGATATGAATTGAAAAATTTAAAAATTAACCATATTTAGGAAAGCTGAAAGGTAATTTTTATTTTGGATCAAAATTATTTTTAATCAAATATTGAGTCAAAATTTATATAATGTATAAAACGTAATTAAATATCTATACAATATTAGAAATATTAAAATCTCTCAAAATTTCAGTCGTTTAAAATGTGAAGCAAAAAAAAAGCAGGAAAACATGATCTTTTGAAAATTAACTAATCTAAACTATCATCACAGAGTATATAATGAAATCGATGTCCGCTGTCTGTCCCCTTATATGCTTAACTTTTTGAAACTACGCAACGGATTTCGATGCGGATTTTTTTAATAGATTGAGGGTGTCAACAGATTGGATTCTATCTATATGATGCAGAAAAGAAAAAGTGATAAATCCAAAATTTACTTATTTATTGCTTTTGATGCGGAATAAAGTTCACCGGGATAATTACCTATATAAAAAACAACAAACACATACATTAAACTTATATGATAAAAAAGAATTAATTACGGTTTTATAGATGCGACCCCATTGGTCCTGAGATGGTTGTCATAGTGCATTGCAGCGGACACAGCGGGCGCCGGCCCTCTGTAAGCGCCGTATCCTCCGTAAGGGTACGCCCCCCTCACGCCGGTCGGAGTGGGGGCACGCCCTAATTTACCACCTGGAGTGCCCGGTTTCTCCTGAAATTCCAAAAAGGAGATTCTATTTTCAAATCGCATGAGTAGCCACCAAATTTCTATGTGCAATAAATAACTTAAGTTTTAAAGAATTTCAGTATATAGTCTAAAATCGCTAACTAATATTTAACTAAACAATTTAGGGTGATCTAAATAAGTTTCCAAATTAAAAATAAATCCTTTGGCCACTATAATACGAAAGATTTACAAGATGAATTAATCAACTCACGTCTTTAGAACTCTTAGGCGTCGATCTACTTGATGAGGAACCGGATCTTGAAGGTGGTCTTGGACCATTGTCAGTGCGTTCACCACCATCGGTTCGTATGCTAGGAGAACCTCGCTCTTCCTAAAAGATGAAAATTAAAAGTTATCAACTCCAAACAGTTTTCAACCAACTTTGAATAACCTAGATTTGTTAAAAAAAACAACAAATAATCAAAGCAAGGGCTGCAGATCTAGTTACAAAAAAGTCCCAAAAATATTTCTCACAAGAGAGACCACTTGTGACCATTTAACTCAAACCAGAGTTCCCATAAATTAGATCATGAGAAGAACTTGAGTAGACACAAATCGCCTTACCTCATTGGCCACATCAACAACAAGATCCTGGTCACTTTTCTCGGCGTCGCTGTCCTACAAAATGTTAATAGACATTATTATAACAATAGATAAAATGAACTAAACTCGCAGCAATCAAATTAAATCATCATAGTATTGTTACAACAGCTACAGTTAAAAGCAATAATTTATACAAAGCTGAACAAACAAGCCGGTTTCAATTAATGGTCTCAGCTGTTCTTTTATTTATTGAACCCATCAGGCTCGATCATGTTCATTACTGTAGAAAACTAAATAATGCTGGAATGATTGGATCTGTGGTGGTTGGTATACCTGACTCTTTCAGAAGGAGATCCCATAGGAAATATTTGATGAACTATAGATACGGTGCAGAGATGAATTGGATCCTGATATTAACTAATTATAATACATTGCTTGCTGTGTGGCGCCGCCTTAGAATACCGCCACCCCATCTCTTCCCGTGGGTGTCGTAAAAGGCGACTAAGGGAAAGGCTAGAAGAATGGGCAGCAGCATTCTCTCTCAACAAAATACAACCTACTGCGATCGCCAACCCGCCTGCCAAGCGTGGCGATTATGGCAAAAACCCCCCATGATTGAGCGGACCGGCAGTTGTGCCGGTCTATGGGGAGGCCTATGTCCAGCAGTGGACCTCAAAGGGCTATTGATTGATGATAATACATTGCACTCAGGTCAAAACCAAGTCAATTTACAGAGTTAGATGAAGATGAGAGACTGCGATGTTAGGATTTTAAATTTTCGAGTCGGAGTCACTCTCAAGTTAATACGAATAACAGATTACAAACTCAAATAGAGGAAACTTATTATTAATTTAATTATTATTACTAGAAACAGGCTAGGGCTTAAGGAAGCTTCACCTCTGATGGTAAGCCAGTGAGGCCAGCGAGGTCTTCGGTGATAAAGATAAATGGTTTAAGAACTTTAAATCCGTACAAACATTATATCTATTAGGGACTACAGACAAACGATATTTTGTGCACGCGTTTTTATTTTCATTTCACTATTAAATCAACCACAAAAGCTGGTCTATTCTGGTTCATACTGGTACGAACTGGTTCAAATCTATAGCAGCAAAGACCATTAAGGAACATTTATTAGAAGGGGGAATGTTAAATCATCAAAAAGCAACATGTTCGGAGGTATAACGTAAGCGGACACATACACTACATAGACTCACATGTCCAAGTACCTTCTCCTCCTTTCTACGTTTGGAGTCCAAGGCCTCTGGCTCCACGGGGGAACGGGGACGGTACTTCTGTTCGCGCTCGTGAGGGGACACTGAGCGCCTCTAGAAAAAAATATGTTTTAGTTCATGGACGTGTAGATAAAAATAGATGATTCAACATTGACTAAGCAGATACACAGTGCAAAAGTGGGAGGTTGTAGAGAGTCGACGATGGCCATGACACACCTATCTTTGAGGATGAGTAAAGTAGACAGGAAGATGATGCCTTAAAAACCATCCAGCGTATGACAAAAGTAATGAAAGTCAAAGAAGCGAGTGAGGTATGTAGGAATCGTGCCTTATGTATGTGTGGAATAATAAAGGACAGTAGGAGAGTAACCAAATCTGGGGGGGGGGCAAAAATTACCTGTTGTAACACACGAGGTCCTACATGTCTGTCATCATCCCTCGAAGATTGTCCAGATAATAAAGGCGGCGGTGCCGGACCACCCGGCAGTATTGGGGGTTTTATATCAGCTGGAGGTGGGAGTTCCACCTGAAAAATACATTATATTTAATATTTGTTACTCTTTTAATTAAATAAATCACTGTTGGCTGGCGTCTATACAGCTGTTGCTAAACAGAATTTAAAGCAACAGGAGATGGTGGCTAAAACAAATCAGTGATGAAATCCTTTCCATCGATCACAGAAACTTCAAAAGCATTAACTTGCATTATATTATCTGATACATAGCCAGATTAATCGCTGGCTATTCAAATTGTATAAAAATAAAAATTAATTTCTGAAATCATTTGTCACTGAAGACTTATCCTTTTCATAAAAGAGGGTAACTTAAAAAAATATATATATTAAAAAGATCCTGCTCCATAAGAAAAAACAGTGCATTAAATCATAAGGCGCCAGAAATTACCAGGCAACTTATTTTTAAGTCAATCAGAAAACCTGAATGCAAATTTAAATTTCAAATACTGCATAAGGCATATCAAAATTTCCTACATGGTAACTTGTTAATAAGTATAGTAGTTGCACTTTTACCTTATGAGCAGGGGGAGGTAAATGAGGTGGCGGGGGTGGACCCGCCCCCGGTGCGAACAGAAGCCCCCCGGCGCCCAGTAACGCCCCCGCACTAGCAACACCGTGCGCCGACAAACCGGCACTCGCATGTATTTGTTGCTACGGGGAAGGAAAATTGACCACATCGTTAGGTACACGAGTAATGACATTTGGTATATTTGAACCTGTCCATAACCAACCTGCGGCTAACAATTATCAGTAAAATAACGGTCACAACACTACCGATTAACCATACAACACATATAACACAGTAATATTAATAATATATTAAAAAGATAAGTACAAAAACGGAATAATTTCGAAATAGATGATCAAATAAAATACAGTGTAAACTCTTTATAACGTTATCCTTTATAACGATAAACTCCCTATAACGTTGGAGTGAGCCCAAGTTGGTTGGTTTGCGTTAAAACTCACATATTGAAACACTCTTTATAGCGATACGCCATTCTCTATTACGAAGAAATGTGTTCATATTTGTAGACAGTAAATATTTATTAACAGTATTATTGTTTATGTTATGTTATCAGGTAACAAAAGACTTTGAAGCTCCGAAACATCCGAGGTCGGTCTAGCTTTTGTTATCCTTAATTGCCTTGTACACGTGCAGTATGACGCATTGTTTTCTCGGAAGTGATGGTCTTCGACCAAGCATATTGGGTACCTATCGTATTATCAGTCGTAAACCTACTTTGAAACTGTTAACATGGCCAGTAAACGGAAAGCGATTAGTGTTGACGAAAAAGTTTGTGTGATACGTGCGATTGAAAAGGGAGAAAAGTAAAGTGACGTTGGAAGGCGTTTTTTTTTGTTCACTCCATATAACGATAACTCTCTATAACGACAAAAAATGCTCAGTCCCTCGAGTTTCGTTATAAAGAGTTTACACTGTACAAGAATTATCTGTAATACTGCAAATAATATTTGCAAATGCCTTCAGTAATTCATCAAAGAGAGAAAAAAAAAATAGTCCCGTACTTTTTCCAAGTAGCTTAAAGACATGTCCAGGAGCCTTATATAACCCGAAATGAGTGAGAGATGCAACATAATTGATTGCAACAGTTGATAGTGGTAGAGCCAAGCAGTTCGCTGCATGAATGGGCCAGCTCGACCGGTGAAATACCACGACCACGACCAGAAGATCGACGTAAAGTGGCTCATGCCGCGTTTCGTTCGGTGCGAGAGGTACCCAGAGGCCCATCCCCCTTCCCCATCCGACTCCCTTCATCATCATCATCAGCCTAGATCTGTCCACCGCTGAACGTAGGCCTCCCCCTTAGCACGCCATAACTCCCGGTCCTGTGTGGCTAGCATCCAACGACTCCCAACGTTTCTCACCTGGTGGGGGGACGGCCTACGCTGCGCAGTCCAGTCCGTGGTCGCCACTCTAGAAACTTCTTTCCCCATCGTTCGTCGGTTCTTCGAGCGATGTGGCCTACCCACCTCCTCTTCAGCGTGCTAATCTTACGGGCTATGTCAGTTACTCCCGTACGTCTACGGATCTCCGTATTTCGGATTTTATCTCGTAGAGAGATGCCGAGCATAGCCCGCTCCATAGCGCGCTGAGCGACCTTGAGCTTCCTGATGAGGCCAGCATTTAAAGACCACGTCTCTGTTCCGTAGGTCATCGCTGGCAACACACACTGGTCATAGACCTTGGTTTTTAGGCACTGAGGTATTTTGGACGAGAAGATATCCCTAAGCTTCCCGAACACTGCCCAGCCGAGTTGGATCCGTCGATTAACCTCTTTCTCGAAGTTGGCTCTACTTAGTTGAATAGTTTGTCCTAGGTAAAAATAGTGAATAACATGGCTTTTCGACATAAATTTGGTCTTGTCCATGTTCATTCGTAGACCCATATGTAGGGATACCTTGTTTAGGTCCTCGAGCATTGTACTAAGGTTCTCCAGTGATTGTACCATGACTACGATATCATCGGCAAATCGAAGGTGAGTGATGCATTCACCGTTGATGTTGATACCTAGCCCGGTCCAGGAGCTTGAAGACGTCTTCCAATGAAGAAGTGAACAGCTTCGGAGATATAACGTCTCCTTGTCTGACACCCTTCTGCAGTGGAATAGCCCGTGTACTCCCAACTTGGATAAAGGGTGGTACAGAGGGGTTAACCGTATCCTGAACCACCCAAACGCCGGAGGAAGACCGCCGCGTGGTTTTAGTAGGTAGCCCTAGGATCGGATTGCAGTTTACTGTTTTGGGAGTCCCACACTACCCCCTGCCGTTCCCAGGCGGGGGATGTGCATAAAGCATTAAAAAGGTCTCTCGCGTAAAAAAAAAGGTCTAAGAATAGGATATATATTTTCATCCGCCTAAATTTTAAGGGTAGCCCACATCTGAACATATTTTTTTTAATTTTCGATAAATTTTTGTTTTTTATTTTTTTTTAAGAAACAAAAATACATATAACTCCAAATTATCATCTCTCTACTTCTTATTGGTCGATGAGAAACTTGATTTTTTTTAGCAAGACAACATTTTCCGGGGTAGCTAGTAGTATATATGTCACAGTAAGAGTGAATAATTGAAGATTATTAATAATTATCTATTATTATTAATAATTACCGAAAGTCGAGGTTAAAGTGATAAATTAATCACATTTGTCGGTTATTATTAATAGTTTAACCCTAGTGGTGATAAATGTAATAAGTGGCTCGGCTTAGTTGGCTCGGTGTTATTGTTTTAAAAGCACGTGCACGTTATTTGTTGTTGCTTACTAGGGTTAGTTAGTTGTTTAGTTTAGGTTTAGGTTAGGTTTTAGGTATTTTTCTTCTAGTCAGGAGTCGGAATCCTCATGGACACCCAAACTACGTCACGTATGAGGTAGTTTGGGTAGTGCCGGACTCTTACCGGCTAAACCTGTCTCCTGCCCTCTATGCTTCCTCCATTAACTGAAGGTCCATACCCTTTTTGGATTAATTTTGATATTATTTGAATTTGAGTGATTTTAAAAATTGCTCCCCAGTTCTAACTAATTCGGTATTGCAAAATTTTAGTTTGATTTACTGTTATCTTATGTTTGTGATAATAATTCGTTTTCGGATTAAGTAATAAGTATAGTAATTTACTCGCGCAATTATGTTTGGATATGTGACGATGAGGTGAGTGAAACAAAGAAAGTGAAATAAGTGGTTAGGTTAGGTTAGTTTTAACCTTGTTAGTGTGATCTCTAATTAATATAATTGTAAGACTGTGTTTAATATTATAAATAAATACCTGCTGGTCAAAAAACATTGGATTTTTATTTATTTTATAACTTTTACCAATATGTGTCGTGAATTATTAATAATTACTACTAAAAGTAATAAATTTCGATCACATTTACCACATTTACCAAAACATGTGGTTATTATTAATAATTTTGTAAAAATATTAATAATTTTTCAATTAATCAGATTTGCCATAACATATATATTATTAGACATACTATAGAAATGTTCTATAGAGCAGTGATTATAGATTACCTAAGTCAAGGTAATTAGCGGAATTTGGTGTTCCGTTTTGACAAGGTAATTATCAATGGTAGTGTTCTAGAAAACCAATATTAGTTTATCACAATAGGTGATAATATTCGGCACGTCATTATTATGTGGACATCACACTTTATCTAAACTACTAACATGAATATTCCATAAAAAGTATTTAATCAATATATATATACATACAGACACACACATAACTTCACGCCAAATCCCTTGCGGGGTAGGCAGAGTGAACAGAGCGCCATAAGGCACGATTTAAGAACGCCTCACTCGCTTTGCTGACTTTCATAACTCTTTTCATGCACGCGCGTAGATTTTTAAAGCTCCTAACATCACCTTCCTCCAGAACACGTTCTATTTGGTCACGGAATGTGTGTCTTGGGCGTCCTTGACTCCCAGATCCATCCGCTTTTGCATTGTATATCTACTTATTCAATCTTGCATCATCCATTCCTTCTACATGTCTGAACCATCGGCGCATGCCTTTTCTTACTTTTACACCAACACTCTCTTTCAATCCAACTTATATATTACTTCATTATGCATTAGTTCCTAATGAATGATTCTACATAAAAGTTGGTTCTCATTAATTCAAGTGATTCAATAGACTGACATGGAAATCTCTTCTATAAGATCTGTAACACCAAAGATCTTGTTTGTGAATGGAACACTGTTTGAAGATAGTATATACCCACTTTTCATTGGATGAGAATTTTTTCAATAAAAAAAAACATTACAGTGAATTGTTAGTTAAATACTACTAATTATGACGTTGGTTAGTTAACATCCACAAATAAATTAATGACTGGTGCCAGCAAAAGTAAAAAATAAACCTAAACACAAATGTGCAATTTGTAAAAAAAGAGCACTAGTTTTAAATGTGTGATCATATTCTTTCTACAGAAATCAATGCAACAGATTTAGTTGGAAATCAAAACTCAAATAACATTGATATAAGACAAGAAACAACTAAGTGGTAAATGCAACAAGCCGGTATGACACAATGACAGTTCAATAACAAAAAAAAAATATAAATAAACAAAAGAATGGCAACAAAAAATTAAATGGCTAATGTTAATCACAACATATATCATGTACCAAGCACAATATATCTGGACTTACAAGCAGTTGCTGCAGACCCTGCTGTTGTTGTTGCTGCGGACAACATTAATTAAAATAGATATGATGTGTTGTCTCTGAATAATTGACTCACATCGAGGACTATGATGAAACCATAATAGATGTGGACCCATAATAAATCCTAGTAGTATCCCAAGTGTTAAATTTTTATAAATAATGCATCTCAGGATTTAATACATATCTCTTTCAGCAAACCACTCACCTGTAGGTTTGTTACCAATTACACATAATTACTTGTTACCGGATATTCAAAAAACTAACTTTATTTACTGTCAAAAAGAATAATTACATAAATTTTAATTGTATATCCAACATAACTTTTAACATCTTTTAATATAATAGCTACAACTAGGTGACTATCATTGTATATAATTTCGAAGAAATCAGTCACCTCAGACCTTAAAACAGAAATAAAAAAGCAAAACAAGAAATGGACTATAATAATGAAAATTTGGAACACTAAAAGCCTTTATAAAATGTCTTCACTCTTAAAAACTTTTCAGAGCACATGATACAGCACTACATTGATAAAACTGAGTAGACTTACCCCAATAATAGCATTCAATTCGGACATTGTAACTTGTTTTGCTCTCTCAACTGCCGAAGCCACTTGTTGCTGGTGTTCTTGTGCCAAAAACGGTAACACCTGCCCTATAATACCGCTTAATCTTTTTGCAATTTCTGTCTGAAATAAAAACACAATTAAGAAATTGCAACTGGAAAAATATTATACATGATTATGCATTAAAAGAATTTTTGAATAATATTTACCTGTTTATGCATTTCTACGTTGAGTCCATATGACATTTCATAATACTGAAATAAAGATTTGATGTGAGAATATTAATAAAACCAAAAATAGGAAGTAAATAACCATTATGCAAATTTGGTTGCATGATAATCAACATATTATAAAGGACACAATAATATTTTTTTTTTTTAATCTTTATTTATTTAGTTAAGGAGTTTAGTCACATGTTGACTATGTCACTCCCGTAAATATCTACATAGAAACTAATCTAACATTAACATTATTCAACTTATAATCTAATTAATTCCTAGTCTAACTAACTTATATAGTAACTTAGCTTCTTCTGAATTTGGTGAAGCCAAAATTGAGTTGGATTTACCTAAATCATAAGTGTTTAAATTTAAGTTCTTCCTTTCCGTCTCATTCCGGACACATTCCATTAGTATATGGTAAACATCTTGGACTTTATTGCAGTCCGGACAGTTAGGGGAGTCTCTTTTGCCCATCAAATGGGCAAAGCTATTTAATGGAAGACACATTAATATTTGTGTTAATACTAAATTTAGTAATGCTAAACTATTATAGTTGTGTCCTTTCTTAATCTCTCATTACAAATCATTAGAAATCGCACACAAATCATGCTGAAAACTGTGTAAAAAAGATATGAGATGTAATATAAATCAGCATTAGCTTAGTAATACTAACTCGTAAGTCGAAAATACACAACATACATCATCAGATTTAAAAAAAATATTTACTTCTGAATAAATATTTAATGTGTAGAAGCAGTAAGCAATATTGACTTGTCTTTTAGAGAGTATTTAAAATATACTTTACATAATTATCTACAATTTAAACATGCAAACTCTTTTTTAAAAACATTAATAATTTAGAAGTAAACTTAAATGGATTAAAATATATTACCATAACATAATGCCTTTGCATTTCTGTTTTTTCACTGGCCAACTTTTCACAGTCCATTTTGAGACTGTAAATAAAAATGAGTGTAATTAACATAGAATAGTGATCAAATAGCTTTCATATTTCATAGAATCTGTTATTAACAATACTTACTTGTGATATTGAGCTTGTAAAAAGTTAAATTCTTCTTTTATACGTTCTAATGTATCTGCTATTGTAAATTTAATAGGTCCTGCTGGTGGTTGGGGTCCCTGAACAAAAATTACAGCCAATAACACCGATACAAGTTTAATTTATTTCACAAGAGCAATTTTACTAATATGAAATGAAAAGAAAAAGCTTAAAGTAGAAAAACAACACAAACCCTTACCGCGGCCGCCGGGTGCCGCGCAGCTGCTGGATACATCTTATGAAGTTAGATAAAATTGTTTTGTATGTGCAATCAAATATTGTTCTCTTTTGATCCGTTTGCTAGCACCATTGGGACCATTTCATATATAATCAGTCACCGCTGCTATAACGTATTATGCACAGGAGAGTCCGACTTAGGCTTTAATGACAATGATATGCACAAACTGTGTCTCAAATCTTTTGAAAAACTGGTCATTATATTGATATATATAACTTTTAGTATTTATTTTTTAATCACATATCACTCATTGTGGTTAATTGTAGTTGGTTTTGTATTTTTGAACAAGCTATCAATAGTTACTGGTAATTCTCTTCGAGTAAATCGTGTATTCACAATCCACGCACGCCGTATTTATAGTTCATTCATTTATATTTTTGCTGTCATTCTGTCACTTTGGAGTAATGACCGATTGATCGAATACTATGAACTAATCGGGTCTACTCTATTTATGAACATACTAATGTTAAACCTTTATTTACAATAATAAGAAGAAATAAATAAATTACATTATTTACAATATATACAATTAAAAAACTACCTGAAATCAAATTTCTCCGCATCTCGGTCTACTGGCAGTGTGCCCTAAAGACTGGCTGGGTTGCCACGCTGAATGGCAATGCTAATCCTCTGTGCGAAGAAAAGACCAGCCCTCTGGTCGCGAGAGGCTTCGATCACCCTCTTTGCAAGATCTATGTAAAGTGCACGAGCACTCGGACCCCATGTCCCCAAAGTCTCAACCCCAAACGGCTCAAAAACAAAATCACCTACAAGGTTTCTGTATTTTTGCCGCTTCAGATTTTCTGCCGAAGCAGCAGCAGCACCGGCCACCTCTACCGTGCTTGGAAGATGCAATGGAGCAAAGGTGTCGACGCAAGTAGCGTCCCACACCAAAGGCCTACCCAGCCTCCAAGGCAAAAGAGACATCCGTCGTCGGGTCTCTTGCCATCATCGCGCACCAAACCATTCGGTTCCAGAACGGCTGGTACACCGGCGGTGGCAAGAGCACGTCGGATAATGTCGTTGATGTTGGCGTGACGGGAAATGCGGCCGGCGCTCCTGGCGCTTGAGAGGCCATGATGTCCTTTGCTGTCGACAACCTCTCCTCAGCGACATAAATGCGAGGAAACACAGGGAGCACCTAAACGAAGACAAGTTGAGATACGGAAAGACGTATTATCTAATAATGTTCCTATATTGGGCGATGGCAGTGCCTTAAGCCAAACACCGGACTCCCACTCTCCCACAGCCCGCAAACGAGCGCGCTCAGCATCACCTACAGAACCACTAATAAGTGATTCTTTTATGATGGCGCAGAGCGGATCGTCCCACTGTCTCTGGGAAAATGGGTTGGTCTGTAAATTTGAGTTAAGACAGGCCAGTTTCCAGGCATTTACTGTGTTAGTTTTGCATAACACTTGAGAATTACCCAGTGTATGAGTGAGAATTTTCCTGGTTAATTCTTCTGTGACTGGACTGAAGACAGAAAAGCCGGTAAACTTACATCAGAAATTTCTCGAATACCTAGACCCCCTAAACGAACTCGTAGGGATGCCTGTTGCCATGCCCAGTCGTTTAGCGATATATTAAGAATTTTACTAAGGGTGGTTTTTACAATAGCATCTATTTTTTCTAAAAGTGCCGGATGTTTAAATTATTCGCAAGTTTCCATTAAAAATAATGAATATTGGTCACTAATGAACGGTAAATATTTAAAGAATACGTAATTTGTATAATTTTTCGAAAATATTGTTCGAACAAAATAATAATACAACAACAAATATCGGTAAATGATGTCCGCTGCCCAGGCCATAAGGTTTTCAAGGCGTGAAATAGAAAAATTATGCTTGTTTCATGTGTGGTCTTTGTCACTGTCGTTTTTTCTCTAATAAACATATACAACGAGAAAAGAATAAAGTTAATAAAGCCCCGCAAAAAATATATCTACATGTGCCAATAGATAGGCGGATACCGTGCCTACGAAGAAGCGGGATAAAGCCAGCATTTAGCATTTGTGTATTATAGTAACAAACACATCACATCCTCATCACATTACATCCTCTTTGGTAACAAAGTTGTTTAGGGAATAACTAAAACTGTTTTTTTATAACTCACTGTACGACCACGGACCGAGTACTGGCGATTAAGCTTTATTAGCCTTAATATAGTGAGATTCTATTAAAACATACAATACAACAAGTTTTAGTAACAAAGAATCATACAAGGAACTATTTATCTATACGTATTACGCATCCTCACAAATATTATATGTAAATGAAAAGACTGCCAAAGGCAAATCAGCACATAAATTTTTACTACTGTCCAAAGCTACTGTCCACCCAGCGTTGCCAACATTAAATTTCTACTCCCGCTGTAGAGAATGCTACAATACCTGCACAAATTTAGCACCCCATCGAAGGATTTTTGAACTCAAAATGACCTTAATCGATAGGTCTACGTTAGGTCTGTATAGGTCCACCATCATTTTTGTTAGGTCACTTATAGTTTTTTTATAAATAATTTTTTAAATTTTGTAAAAAAAAAATTACATCTTAGCATCTCATTTAAACGGAAACTCATTTATCTTTATATTTCTGCATTCTTTATCGTTAGGTCAGTATTGGTCTATAGTTTTTGCTTTTATATTATTCATTTAATTCTTTTTATTAACAATTATAAATAATTTATCACTGGCGCATGCGCTTTCTGCACAAATTTAGCACCCCATCGAAGGATTTTTGAACTCAAAATGACCTTAATCGATAGGTCTACGTTAGGTCTGTATAGGTCCACCATCATTTTTGTTAGGTCACCTATAGTTTTTTTATAAATATTTTTTTAAATTTTGCAAAAAAAAAATTACATCTTAGCCTCTCATTTAAACGGAAACTCATTTATCTTTATATTTCTGCATTCTTTATCGTTAGGTCAGTATTGGTCTATAGTTTTTGCTTTTATATTATTCATTTAATTCTTTTTATTAACAATTATAAATAATTTATCACTGGCGCATGCGCTCAACGCACCTAGTAATAGCATGGTGCGAAATTTAAAGTTTTCCCGTTCCGTTTTCATTGCTTTCATTATCAAAACACAAACTTCTCTCATGAAGCTCAAATAATCTCATAATTTTAATCTCTAATTACTCCTCTACTACTCTACTACTCTAATAAAAAATCAGCACGACGAATACTAAAATTGACTCAATGGTAATTATATGGTAAACCATGTAAATTACCTCAACTAACATTTTTTACATGTTCATCAGACAACATCAGATTCTTGATCGGCTTTTTAATAATTGTTTTTGTAATACATATCTATTTATGAATTATATTAGCTGTAAATAATTATTGGATTTATGACATAAAAATTGTCTCCGACTATTTTTAATTATACATTTTTAAAAACTCCCGCTCTTTCACTCCTGCTTAAAGAATGGGACGTAAGAGTGCGCTCTCATATTTTTTCTTCATTGGAAACTATTTCGTATAGTGTGTAACAGAAAAATTATTTGAATCTGTTGGATGAATATTTTGTAAGTGATGGTCCCTGAAATTGGTATGAGCTAATTTATCAACAATGTAATAATGGAATTGTTGTTACTGTCAATACTGGAATTCAGTACACGAATAAAAGCCATTGGCGCTAAAATCAGTATATATCATATTATACACAAGGAATTTTAATAATGAAGTATTTCCGTGAGTTGAATATTTGTCATCAAGAAGAAATCAAATCTGGTAAGTAATGAAAATCAATGCCGTTATTGTTAAAAAAACAATAAGTATTGTATCTTTCTATTCTAATATAATAACATAGGTTTGTATCTATGCATAGGTTGATTTAATTAGAATTTTTTTAAATCAAAAGACTTACATAAATAACTTAAGCAATTTTCGAATTTTTGGAATGTACTTATAAGTTTATAATAAAAATTAAAGTATCAATTTGAATTTTATAGCATGAAATAAATTAATAAATGTATTAAAATTTATAATATACTTATAGTAGATAGTTTTTTTTTAAAAGATTAATTTTTGTCTAAAGTAAAAGACCCAGTTATTGACAGTTGAAAATATATATTTTTTTTAGATTTGTTATATGCCTAGAAAACCAAAAGTGTCAGTGGATGAAGCAACAGAGGTATTAAAAGAATTCATATTGTTGGGTAATTTCAAGGATAATAATTTTCCAGTGAAAAAAATAAACAATTTTTTTTTGCACGACAAGGTTTCATTTTTATAAATACTTTCATGCATACACTCACGGTCGAACGTCCAGTCAAAAATATAGCAGTGCGAATTCCTAAGATATCTAAGCATAAAGATCTGATAAAAACTCGATTTTTCAAAATAGGACCAAAATTAAACACTTCCCAAACTTTAAAAATTATAAACTTTCATAAAATGAAGGTAAAAAATCTATTTTTTTGTATATTTTGATAATCTATACTCTTAAAAATGACGTACTAAAATTTCAAGAGCATATATCAATTAGTACAAGAGTTACAGTCATATCTGAAGAGTACTTGCTTATTTTTCAGCTTTTTCTATGCATGTTTCTCGGTACCGGAGAATTCCAGTTTTCTGATTGAATAAAAAATGTGACTAACAGGCAAAAAAATTATCAAATGTTCACGCGAAGTTTCAAAACTTTTTTTCATAATCCGTCATTTTAATAAATTTCAATTCGTTTTCGTACGGGTAACATCCTCTAGTTTCAGGAACTTTTTAATTTTTTCCTATTCCAGGCACTGTAAATGGCACAAATCATCGCGGCAGTGGGGAGACTTTTTTTAGAGCCTTGGCTGATTGCGAATCACTGGTTGAAATTAAATTTTTTGGAGTTTACTCCTTAAGAATTTAATTTAAAAATTATGTTATATTTTTATCATATATCTTCACATGTATCCTTAAAAAATTAAGACACTACATGCAATACTTAGTTATGTTTAAAAAAAAAGTTCATAAGAACTTGTTATCTTTCAAATGGTCATACTAATGGTGGCCAGTACCATACCAATTATTCAGTTTTTACGTGAAATAGCTAGGAATTACACGCTATGAGAGCAGTTTGTAGTTTAATTAATTTTTTTATTGAAGTAATGAAAACGGAACGAAAAAACTTTAAATTTCGCGCCATGCTATGACTAGATGCGTTGAGCGCATGCGCCAGTGATAAATTATTTATAATTGTTAATAAAAAGAATTATATGAATAATATAAAAGCAAAAACTATAGACCAATACTGACCTAACGATAAAGAATGCAGAAATATAAAGATAAATGAGTTTCCGTTAAAATGAGATGCTAAGATGTAATTTTTTTTTTACAAAATTTAAAAAATTATTTATAAAAAAACTATAAGTGACCTAACAAAAATGATGGTGGACCTATACAGACCTAACGTAGACCTATCGATTAAGGTCATTTTGAGTTCAAAAATCCTTCGATGGGGTGCTAAATTTGTGCAGGTTGCTACAATCCCGTCAAAACCCGTCAAGTAAGAATTTTCGAGTTGTTACTTTTTCCTAAATTTTAAAAATGAATTATTTTAAAATTGAGTCTTCGGTTATTGAGTTTTAAATCTACTTTTTAAATATACATAAACAAAATAATTTTTCAACAAGTTAGTGAGTTTTTTAAATTAATGATTCTGATAAAATGATTAACATTTATATTTTTTTAGTGTAACAGAAGATATGTTTATTTTTGATATCTCTTACAAGTAATAAATGATAAATATTTATTTTTTATTAAATTATTAGTATTTTAAATATAAATATTTAAATTATATATATATAATATTGCAGTTACTTCACAGCAATTTTTTTAAAAGTTTGCTTTGGCTTCGTTTAACTTTAAGTTAAAGATTTAAATAAATTAATTCGATAATCTCATCATTTTCAAGTTCTTTGGAAGTTAACGACTGAAGATAAGCTTGCATAGTTCCGATTTTTTGAAGCACATCATCAGGAAATTCATATGTATGGCAATTTTTACCACACCGCTTTAAACCTGCACGAATGGTTAATAGAGCATTTGTCATTTCTGAGTTCATTTTATTTCTTAGCTTAGTTTTCACAAGATTTGTTGTCCCGCTGAAAAATCCGTTGGCCGCTAAGCGCAATTTTTTCCCGTTGCTGACCTTGCTGTCCCGTCAAATCTGACGGGAAACCCGTCAAGTTGGCAATGCTGTCAGTCCACCAGCTTAAGTTGGGTTGCCAAGTAGCAGAAGCATCATTCTTTTGTTGGCAATTTTTGTCTTTGTTCATGTGGCAGCACTGTTTTTTTTTCTCACGTCTGCTTGCACTGTTGCCAACCCTACTGTTTTAACAGTAGATCTACTGTTTTTCAATTAATGTCCCTGTTTTTTGTTTTATCCATAAATTTTATTGTTTTTTCAATTAGTGTAGAGAAAATTTCTGTTAGCTCAAGAAAATATTTTACTTTATTATTTCTTTCTTATAAAACGTCATGTAACTGGATAGTTTAGTAGACCATATACCATATGCTAGTGACAACTACAGTTGAAACTTTAAATTTATCAAATACGTAGTCAAAAACTACATACTCTTGTTTCTCTCATAGTTTATTCTAGAGTAATCTAGAGTAGTTTTTTTTATTAAATATGTGTGAAGGATGGGGAAGGGGGAGTGGGCCTCCGGCTACATCTCTCATCGAACGGAACGCGGCATGAGCCACTTTACGTCGTTCTTCTGAGAGGTATTTCACCGGTCGAGCCGGCCCTTTTATGTAGCGAACTGCTTGGTCTACCACTGTTTAAATTATAATATATGAGAAAAGTATGAAACCTGCCTTTTTGAACCCATCTACTGTTTCTTAATGAGAGAGGTGCTGTTTTTTGATTTGATGGAGTTGGCAACACTGTCTGCTTGTTTGGATTGGCAGAATTGGCAAGTCGTCGTCGCGCTGCGGCTGTTCGATCAGCAGCGAGCTAGATAATAGTGTCGAAGTGTTTTGAAATAAACTGACTGGTTGCTTTGTTTAATCGTGATTTAGTGCGTTTCAATGATTATACTCAGAAGAAAGTGCTGTTCCTAAAGTGATCTTCTGTTTATTGTGAGTTTTTTTACGTAGCAAAGAGAACCATCATGGATTTCAAAACAGTCGTTTTCAACGCTGCTCGTGACGGGAATTTAACTAGATTGAAAGTAAGTATTTACGAAAACAGTATATTATACACTTTAATATGAGTGCTTTTATTTATTATTCTTAAATAGCATAATCGACGGTTCCAAATTTCACCGTTTTAGAAATAGATTATTTCTGAGATTCTAGACATTACAGTTAGTTCCACGTTTATAGGTACTTAATTGTGTCGATTTGTTACGATAGTTGGAATTTATGTGCTATCGAATATTCTTGCCATTTACATATATTTCCTAAATGAGCCCGTCCTAATTTTATCTTATCGTTGTTACACTCTAGAAATACCTACAATTTAAAGTAGGTAGGTATCTACGTAACGCTCTGTCGTAACGATGTATTGAAGTTGCAAAACCTGTAGGTGCACTGAAAATTTTGAGCTGAAATTACTTGTTGATTGTAAGCTCTTTAATATCAGAACTAAAAAAAAGATAACACATAAAAATATTAAATTATTATTAGTTATTACCATTTTTATAAAATCAATCCACAAGTATTAATCTTAATCATTAGGGAGTACTCAAAAATAACTACTTACCATCATACTCTCTTCCATGAATCTCCATTTTCATCCCATTGGAATCAGGCTGCATGTATTCCAATTGGAATGGTACCTAATTATGTTTTCTTTTTTTATGTACCAACATAACCTAACTTTAAAAAAATAATAAGGTTCTATTATAGAGTTACCATATAATCTTTCCACACATTTTTAGATTTCATTTAAAATTATACTGGAAGGTATATCAATTATATTTTTTTATAACTGCACACACATTAATACCTTAACATTTAGGCAACAAGAACTACTCTATAGCTAAAACTATGCCTCCCCATCCCAATTTTTATTGATTCCTTGATGAAGTCAGATATAAAGACATTAGTCATTGTTATTTATGTGCTATATTAGCAGTTAATAACGAAGCCAGTGAGTTGTGTAAGAATCATGCTCTGTTCTCTCTGCCTACTCTGCAAGTGTTTTGGTGTGAAGTTATGTATGTATGATTAGGAGTTAAACCGATTCCTCATTACCAACAAGACTTGGAGACCAGTGGCAGTAAAAACCATTAAGTAATGATATTTGACCGCTATTTTTTATCTAGAAATCTTGCTTTTTATACTTAATAAATTTCCATTATTATTGAATGTGAAAGTACAAAAATAGTGTTAAATATGTTGTTTCCTTTGTGTACATTTTATTATCATCATGTCCTAAAATTGTCAATATTGTATATTATTTAATAAAATTAAATACTCATATTTTCTTTTTATAAGCATTATTTCTTGCCTTTTTCAATACAACTGCTATCAGGCCCTCACACAGTATATAATGAGTACATAAAATAATTATAATGTTTTGTAATAACCTATTGTAGTCAGACACCAGACAGTTGATGTCAAGTGCAAAATAAAAATCAACTAATTGTGAGTTCATATTATATCTCCATTGTTGACTTGTGTTTCAAGTTTATATTTGAACTGGTGTTCAAAGGTGAAAAAAACCAGCTTTGATAAACCCTCTCTAAAACTTTGAGTGTGATTCTTGATAAAGGTAATTTATTGCTTAATTATTTTGTTCAATTAACACTGCTTTTCGAACCAGTGACTTCTTGAGTGGGGTGCTTGCCCGCTGGACTACCGAGACTATTTGGAACACTGAGCTTAAGTTTTCTCAAACAATTTTGCTGTGTTTTTGAATCTCGGGCTGAATCTGATAGGTAATTAATATTTTATTGTATAAAGATATGTTTGCTCAAAACAATTAAATAAATCATTTGGTCAACATTTAGTATTCTCTCTCAGTTTATTAAAGCATGTTTTGCATGAAGCAAAGATATTAATTACTTTATTTTCAACTGTTATTAATTTATATGATTATTAAAATAAAACAATTATTAAAATAAGTCCTCAATGAATCTATCAAGATAACACATCTGTAGCCCACAGTCATTGAGACAAGTATTGTAAACAGTAACATTGTCAATATTTAAATGATGATTTGACGAAAATGAGAAGAGTGATCTTATAGAATAGTCTTAAAGTTTAGAAATGGTTGTAGGAATAAACTTGAAATATAATAATGTGAAGGTAAATAAGTTGTGGGGTGTATAAGAGTTGTGCCTTACCACTCTCCTCCCCACCTATCCCGCAAGTTAGGTTGTTTAGTTAGGTAAGATGGTGTATGATTTCTACGCGGAAGTAGTGGCAGGCAAAAGCTAGCTGTTTATATTATTAGCTTGCAAAACAAATGACAGTGCGAATGAACAAAGTGCTAGCACTCTTGGGCGAGCTTTGTGTGTTATTCCAACATCAAGTCTGTTAATCAACTTGGACGCACATGTCTCCGGTGTGCCTAATTGCAATGTGAAACTAAATTTTTAATCCTTGTTAAAATTCCTCTTTAGAATATATGTCCTGCTTATTTTATTCTGTGCAAGTCTTATAGTAGATAGATCCGTATGCCCTCTACTTTTCTGACTGGAAAAACAATATATGTAGATGACTATCATACTAAATCTCCTCTGTCATACTTGTGCTTTGCATCTAACTTAATTGCTATCTATTGTCTACATACATACATACATAACTTCACGCCATAACCCTAGCGGAGTAGGCAGAGAGAACAGAGCGCCATTTTTGTATCCCGTTATATAAAAAAAACAAGAAACAGAAATATATCTAAAAATTAAAAAAAAAATTGAGGGGTGGGCTACCCTTGTAATTTAGGGAGATGAAAAATAGATGTTGTCCTATTCTCAGACTTACCCGATATGCACACAAAATTTCATGAGAATCGGTCAAGCCGTTTCGGAGGAGTATGGAACGAAAACTGTGACACGAGAATTTTATATATTAGATGTACATGCAAAACTGTAACTGTAGGCTGAACCTTTGTTTCTTTGTTCTTTTGTTCTCTTTAAAAAAATAAGGAACTTCGTTCCAAAAGTCTCCCTCTCTCTTCTGACTCACTTTATTCATTTACAAAGTACCTACATCAAAAATGTATGTTACAACATTATGATCTAGGTCTTGGGTAGAGTATGTTTACATTTGTTGAGTATTTTTGCCGTTTTGGTCAGCAATGAGCCTGTTATGGTGATTCTCGGAAAAGAAAATTAGAAATATGTATGTAGGTTATTGACCTTAATATATTTTTGTTTACATTAAGCCACCTACAATCGTGTGTGTATCACTCTCTTTTCAACTCCACTAAGCAGGCAACATAATACACTACTAAAATATCCTTCAAGCTTTCACTTTTAAGTGAACAGTCTTTTGTTTGCAATAAGTTTTCTATTTTCGGATGATTTTGTGTTGCATAGTGTTGATTTAGCCTCGGGTTCTTGGGTTCGATTCACATCAATGATTTATCGGAATGGTTTTCGGAACTTATGTGTGATAAATATCGAGGACTGACAAATTTGTGCTCGGTGTAATGGCAATAGGTTCGCCACCTATTCCGTTTGGGACGTAATGTAATGTAATTCGGCGCGTCGAGGCTTTAACAGTCGCTACCTACATCTTCGGGTAGAAGTAGGCGTGAAGTTATGTTATGTTTTACTTTAACACATAGAGAAACGTTGAGAGACGCCATAAAAACATCCATGCTCTTTATAACTATATACTTTACTAGCTGACCCGGCGAAGTTTGTTCCGCATCAAAAGTAATAAATGAGTAAATTTTGGATATCATGAGGTTCAATTTGTGCTATTTATCGGCTTTAACTCCTGTCCCGCTATGTTAATACTGCAATATCTTCGAAAATATTCGTTAAAACTGCATGCTGTATACGGCCAGGATCATCTATATTACATGCACAATCTATTCAAGACACTTAAATGGATGAAAATTAATGCTGTAATGTTTAAAATCGCTTCGTAAATAAGACATTATTTCTCGTAAAAAGTAAAAAAATAAAAATGGTTCTTATGGGTTATCCCTAAGAGATAGACATATGCTCTCGCGCACTTTTTTGTAGATCTTCTGAAGGTGTTTAATAATGTGGAACATTGTTTTGACCTATCACTTAGGGTACAGCCAGCGTTTGCAATTAAAGTGCTAAATCTCGAAAATTATCATTTTTTCTTTACAACATCATTTATGAATTATAGATCAAAACCATGACACCCTCTAACTATTGAAAAAAATTGCATCAAAATCCGTTGCGTAGTTTTAAAGATATAAGCATATAAGGGGACAGACAGCGGAAAGTGACTTTGTTTTATACTATGTAATGATGATATTCCACGCGGATGGAATCGAATCCGCTAATCTCTCTCTGCTTAGGAGTCAGTTGTTTTACTGTCACTACTCACAGACATACGCATATTGAGTTTTATATATTTTTAACATATACAGTAACGCGTGTTAATACCTACGTTCAACTTTCTTTGCCGGTAGACACGTAGTATTGTGAGGGAAGGTGCATTGTTCCGGTACAATGGATTTATCGATCACAGTGAAATATTATAACAGAATAATAACTTGAACGATTTCATTAATACGATTTTATCGTAGAAAACACCCCACTAATCTCCAGCCTACTCTATAACCTCTATCCCATCTTAAAGGTCGGCAACATTTATTTATTTATTTCAATACCATACCTAAATCTATTTCACAGGTTTCCACCTAATACAATAGACAGGCATACACATTATGACAAATTCAGAACATATTCAAAAATAAAATCATAATAAATCAAACCAAAAGAACAAAACAATATAATTCTTAGTCATATGCAACACTCATTATAAGCTACTTTAACAAAATCACTCAGTGTGCATGAAAACTATCTATCTTGTTCGATATCGTGAGCGCCCGCAACGATCGTGTGAGCGGTGTACCTCTCAGTATTACAAATGTACATGGGTGGCGCTGGTCGCTTACCCCCAGGTGGCATGCTTGCTAGTTTGCCTACCAGAAAACAAAGGCTGTTGCATCTTTAATGCACGAAGCTACTGCTATGTTTTCAGTAGCTGTATTAATTTTATTATCATTGCTAGCTGACCCGGCGAACTTTGTTCCGCATCAAAGATAATGAATTAGTAAAATTTTGATATTAACCCGGCGTCATGGGGGTGGAAAAGTGCTACACAGACGTTGGGGTGGGTCTCAAGGACCCGTTCATTAATGTTAAAATTATTCCAATACCTTATAAATAATAAAATTAATATCTATTGTGTTTAGTTTTTTAGGTATTTATGTAAAGAAATAAAACACAAATATCATATTATATTATGTTTTAATTAAATTTAATACAACTTTAAAAAAAATCTACAAACATCAACATTTTTTTTTCTCTTCTACTTAAATGTAATTTTAATATTAATTAACAATCAGTCTTAATGTTTTAATGGCACTTTTTTGTAGGAAACTAAATTAACTTTAGAAAAAAAAAAGAAATAATTACTCCGAACCATTATCTTTGGTACAGTCAGCACAGAAAGGTACTATATGTTCTACACAAATATATTTGTTGCAACTCTCGCAGGTGTAGTTTCTCTTACGGTCTTTCTTGGCTGGACACACTTGGCACCTTTTGCGAACATTAGATTTTTTTGCCGGAGGTTCCCCTGAAGATTCACCAACAAATTTTCCAATTTTCTCTCGCAACTCACGTGGAAGCACTGATACATTTTTGCGAAGTTTTAAGTGTTCCGTGACAAGACTGAGACCTAGGTTTTTTATAAATCTATTTTAAAATATTTTCAGTTCTGGTTCTGACATTTTGTCGAAAAGGCGTCTTATACCACATTGTACCGTCTTTGCCACGATAAAAGCCCGAAGAAAACTCACGGTTTTCGTTTGAAGAAATAGCCGATTCGGATGTACATTGTTCATCGCACGAAAGGTCTCCATGCATTCGAATAAACAATGGAATGTCATCATCATCAGACTCTGAAATATCTTGCTCTGTGTCACTAGGATTACTACGCTCACTCAAGTGATCTTCTTCGTCACACACATCGTGGTCTGACAACTCAAAATCAGAGTCAGACTCCTCTAAACTAGCAAGAATACGCTGTCGTTCTGTCTCTTCTCGATCCATTTTTTACTAACTACCTACAAAAAATAAAAATAAAATACATTAAACTATATATCGGCAAATACAATAGTAAACAACAACAAAAATTAAAAAATAAAAGCATAAAAACACAGATAATAATTAAAACAATATTTGCACAAAATGGCGTAAAATTGTTACACCGACTGCGGGGATGGGTCTCACATACCTTATTTAATTTCGTGCACCTGTAACTCCCACTGCGGCTGTGCCACGACTAACGTGTTGCTTGCGATGCATATAACAACTGTACAGCTCCAGCTATTGAGAAGAGCGGCGACGTCACACGCATAGTAACCGAACTAGGAGCGAAATAAAATGTGACGGGTCGCACAGACCCAACCCCCATGACGCCGGGTTAATAAGTTCAATTTGTGCTATTTATCGGCACGCGTTTTGGCGCGCAACGCAATTGCTATGTCCCGCTATGTTAATAATATCTTCGTAAATATTCGTTTATATTACATACTATAAAGGGCCATATTAAATGATCTATATTAAAAGCACAATCTATTTAAGACACTTAACTGGATGAAAATTAATGCTGTAATGTTTAAAATTGCTTCGTAAAGCCATTATTTCTCGTAAAAAGAAAAAAATAAAAAGGGTCTTTGTGGGTTATCCGTAAGAGATAGACATATGCCCTCGCGGACTTTTTTGTAGACCTTCTGAAGGTCTACAAAAAAGATTTAGGGTTCAGACTTAGGGTTCTGCCAGCGTTTGCAATTAAAGTGCTAAAACTCGAAAATTATCATTTTTTATTTACAACATCATATATAAATTATAGATCAAAACCACCCCGTTGACACCCTCTAACTATTAGAATAAACCCGCATCTAAATCCGTTGCGTAGTTTTAAAGATATGAGCATATAAGGGGACAGACAGCGGAAAGTGACTTTGTTTTATACTATGTAATGATAGTACTATACGCGATTTGATACATGAGTTTCCTATCCGGTTCTTCTCATGATATCGGACCGCTCGTGGCGATTGCGTTCGTGTTTTCTTGTTCCACTGAGCCACTTTTCGTAAGCGCTCGTATTTAAATATTTAATTGAAAATAACCGTAATCTTTATATTTTTTTTTTCACTATTTATAAGTGTCTGAACCTATGAAAATATAGCTACTTTGACATATATAATATATTAACTAGTTGTCGTAGTATTATCTGCGTTTTCTCTAGAAGACATGTCGTATACTCTCGTTTGAATGCCACCACTGCCAAGAATCAGTCAACAACTTACCACTTGCAGGTGCTTCGTTCTATAAATATATTTGTTTACACAGCATATAGGATTCGATGATATCTGACATACACGTAGACATATTTATCTATTGTAGACAAATAATACCAATACCGAAAACAAATAAAAACTCGGATCTGACCATAAAATTCTAAATAAACAAAAAATATCTATGCATCTTCCAGCCCTGTTCCCGACGTATTGGTAAAACTACCGGCTGCAGCAATGAGGTCGGGGGTTCGATTCCCACCCGAGCACAAATATTTGTGACAAACATGGATATTTGTGTGATGTCTGGGTGTTTTTCTATGTATTATAAGCATGTATTTACAAAAGAAAAGTATATATCTATTAATATCCGTTATATATATAGTGTCCATAAAACAAGCATTCAGTTGCTTAGCTTCGAACTAGAGGGCGCTGTGTGTATTGTGTCCAAGATATTATTATTATTTTGGGGTCGGCACAACAGGTTCTTCTTTTCCCCACTAACACCTTTCTCAATCATGTCGTCTTTCACACAATCCATCTATATGTTCTTAGGTCTTCCTCTTCTGTTATCTCCTTCCACATTCAGGTAATTAATGGTGGCAAGTAGTTTATTGAAAATAATATATTTTTAGGCATATTTTTAAAACAGTATTAGCATTCGTCACTTGACAAGTGTGCGACATTTTTAAGTATTTTGTCCGCTTAATTTTCGTAAAGAGGGATGGACAATTTTCGCTTCACGTATTATTAATAGATAGATAGTTAAAACCCAATTCATAGAATAATATGTCAGATATTTTCGCCAGTGAATCGGAGTATAAATAAAGATTTTAACATCCATCCAACCAGAATTTTCCATTAGATTATAAATTGTCACTACTATTTTTAGTTGGTTAGTTTATATTTGTAAATAAACAAACAGTTGTTGAGACTGTTGAGCAACGGTTTTGAGTGTATGTCCAGAATAAGAATGTGTTCATTTTCGTAAATGTGTTTTGTGGGTGAATTTGGTAATGTTCTTACCTAAATCAAATAGCTTTCTTTTGCAAATTAATCAAAATAATAATACAATCTTAAAACGTAACATAAGTTGGCGTCTTTTGTACCCGAAGGTATAGGCAGTGGCTGTTAAGCCTCGACTGTTAGTCATCGAAATTTGTGACACATAACCACGAACCATAAATTCGAAAAGTCATTGGTGTTAGCCAGGATTCGAACCCGCGACCTATTGACTCACAAACGGCGTGTTAGTAATAGCCTGAAGATATATCCTACAGTTTTCGTAGATAAATCCCGTTTATTTTTAAACTGGCTTATTAGGTAGGTAGGTACTCTTATTAGTATCTGAGATTAGGGCTATGAACTTTATTATTACGAGAGTTTTATTATTGCCATAATAAAAAAAAGGTAGGATATACCCTACCTTTTTTATCATGGTAAATGTATAAATTATGCTGCCAAAGAAAAAGCGTTCCACATATCTGACTAATTGGTAGATATCTGTTGCCAGAGTTGCCAGATGTTTATTGCCAAGGGACAGTTCGAAAGCGAGCATTGAATAATATGACGTACTTCTAACAGTAACGGGATGGTTTTGCATCAAGTTGTCAAATTATACTTCTGCCCATGTAGCGAAAGACACACTATGTACTATGTACGCGATAAGCGATAAGACCCCCATCGTACCTGCCTGTGTTTAAATTTTAAGTTCTTATTTATCTCTAAGACTTTCGCGAATCACGTTCATGACATTAAGACAACTTTTAGGATTATATCGCGTTTATTTATTACTAATTTTATTTATTTCCCGACGTTTCGGAGTCTTTACAGAGATCATTTTCACGAGAATGAAAATAGCTTTTGAACAAACAGCATCTTTTTGTTCATCACTCGTGAAAATGATCTCTGTAAAGAGTTCGGAACGTCGGGAAATAAATAAAATTAGTAATAAATAAACGCGATATAATCCCAAAAGTTGTTTTAATGTCATTTTAAGTTCTTATGTACATATTCGCTTTCTGTTTGTGGTGTACAATAAAGTTTATTCTATTTTATTATATAGTTAGAACCAGGGATAGGATTTGTATCGATTGTTCCAGAGCAATTCTAATTACCTACAAAGATTTCATTTATTATACGTAACTTAAAATTAAATATGCATATTGTACATATATATATATATATATCCCTACTTACGCTTGTATCACTGGATGGGATGGATTAAGTATAAAATTCGATCCTGATATTATACTATATCATTTTTGACAACATGATTAAATATATGTCAACAAAACATTCGTGTGTATTTTGCAAGCTAATCATTATTTGGATCGTGGTGGGTTGCCCAGTTTCATAATCAATACGATCACCATTTAAAATAAATTGAATAAAGCAATCAAATCGCTTTTGATAGGTGAAGTTTCAGAAACCATAATTAAACCGAAGCATAATCGCACCAAACGTGTCGGTGGTCCAGTGGTCGAGCACCCCGATCTGAATCTAGAGGTCACGGATCCGAATCCTCACACTGGCTCACACTAATGACTTTTCGAAGTCGTTTTCGGAAGTATGTGTGAAAAATATCGATGACAGAAAACTTTGTGCCCCGGTATGGCAATAGGTTCGCCACCTATTCCGTTTGGAACTTAAACATAACTGCGAGACGAGGCTTATCAGCCGCTACCTACACCTTCGGATTGAAAAGGCGTGAAGTTATGTTACGTTTTAATCATAACATACATGTTCCGACATGTTTCCTGAACACTGCCGATGTACTCGCCACGTGTGTCCTCTTTACGAGTTTGATTAATATAATTACGCACACCACCAGAACGGATTTAGAGCGATGCGCGTCTTACTCATCGTCCATTTACTTTGAGAATGCAGCAGAGCACCATCTTGCAATCGTCTCAGTTTACTTATTAACACCAAGACAGGCGAAATTAAACTATATTGAACTGTACAGTTATCATTGAACGGTAATATTGAATTGTATTGAACGAATGAGTGATCAGCTAGATCCTATCTCTCTGACGCCCGAATACTGAACCGCCACTCAAATCTGACCATCAATATAGTGCTACTTACTGCTCAAATTTGACGTATTCTGTCCTATGTGACAGCTACTTAAACGCTAAGTAGCGCTTATATATTTGAGTGGCGGTTCAGTATTCGGGCTTCAGTAAATTATTATGTGATGATAGCGAGTCTTTCAGCAGTCCACTGGATGTAGGCTGCTTTGCAAAAAATAACAAAAATAAAGTTTAACATTTACGGGGATGATGATGATGTTGTCCCGTTTGCAGACCTAACCAATACAGGAAATTTGACGAAAATCGGTCCAACCATTTCGGAGCATCCGACTTCTGAATCAAAATCGAATCGATGTGTACATTCATAGATTCCGCAAACTATTACATTAGGGAAGTAAAAATTCGGCGAGTATTCGCGTAACAGCCACTACTTACAGCTTCATGTAGAAAAAGGCGTGAGTTTACAAACAAAAAATACTTAAGGTGAATGGTGTATTGAGAAAAGGGTTATAAAAGTAAGAAATTAAAAAATGGTAGCCTTTTAGAATGTACCGCCATATATCGATCTGTTAGTTTAGCTCAAACCAACTGACACTTGCGCACTAAAATCCAAAGCAAATTTTAATATTTGCTCAAGTATATATTAATATTTGTTATGTAAATATATGTATGTAGGCATAAAGTTATGTAATAATTTGTACTCAACGAGTGTTATTGCGCATACTATTATGAAACGATGTCGGGGTTTTAAATAACTTGAAGATGTCAATAGCATTTATTATTTTATTAATACTAATTAATACTTTAGCAGAGATGGAAGGTACACCGCGGATGTAGAAAGACGAGTGGCGATAGGAAATAGCGTAAATGGAGCGTTGGGCAGATTCCTAGGCGCAAAAAACATTAGCAGAAAAGCCCCAGCTAGCAATCTACAATGCAGTCCTGATCCCAACGCTAACTTATGGAAGTGAGAGCTGGGTATAGCAGAGTTTGCTATACAGAAAAACTATATATACTATGCGAAAAACCTGCGGAGTGACTCTCGCTGACCGCGTAAAAAACAAGGTTGTAAGGAAGGAAGTTGGTTTGAAAGAGAGTGTCGGTGTAAAAGTAAGAAAGGGCATGCTCCGATGGTTCGGACATGTAGAACGAATGGTTGTTGCAAGACTGACTAAGCAGATATACAATGCAAAAGCGGATGGATGTAGGAGTCGAGGACAGCCAAGACACACATTCCATGACCAAATAGAACGTGTTCTGGAGGAAGGTGATGTTAAGAGCTTCAAAAACCGACGCGCGTGCATGAAAAGAGTTATGAAAGTCAACGAAGCGAGTGAGGCGTGTAAGAATCGGCGCTCTGTTCTCTCTGCCTACCCCGCAAGGGATTTGGCGTGAAGTTATGTATGTATGTGTATTTTATTAATATTTGGATTGGTTGTTTTTGTAGTCGATACATGATGTATATATATATATACTTAGTCATGCCATAAATATTGTAACAAAGAAAAAAAAATTGTTTAAATTGCAAATAACATTTATTACTTTTACAGTGTGTTACTTTGATACATAAATATAAAACGATATAAAATATAAAAAGCTGATTCGAAGTGGTCTGCATTGGCTGCAATACAGGCCTTTAAACGTTGAGGCCAGTTATCAGTAAAACGCGCACTCTTTCCATGGGAAAATTCTTCACTGCCAATCGTATGGATTATTTTAGGGACTCTAAATTATTATGACGTTTAGAGCAAGCCGTACTCTCTAAAACTGACCACAAATCATAATCCAGTGAATTAAGATCGGGACTAGACGACGGCCAGTCTTCAGCTCTAATGAAGTCCGAAACGTTCGCTTCCAACCAAGATTGCGTGGACCGAGCTTTATGACCCGGTGCCGAGTCTTGCTGGAAGGACCATACTTCGTTATTGAACATGGTGTTGTTAAGGGGCTTGACTACCTTTTCAAAAATGGTATCTTGATACACTTGTGCCGATGTTTTGATACCTTTTTCACAAAAATATGGCTCAGTCACTCCTTCGTAGCTAACACCCCACCAAACCATCACTGAAGTCGGATAATGCCCACGTTGCACTCTGTCAACTAATTGGGAAGCTTCCTTAGAGCTTTTAGCATAAATACGGTCATTTTGTTTGTTAAAATGTTGCTCAATTGTAAAAACTTTTTCATCCGTAAACAATATTTTTCTGTGACCTCCCTTTGCGTACCGCTTCAGTAGTTGTTTAGATTTTAACACCCTATTCTTCTTTAAACTATTAGTTAATAAATGACCAGTGCGCCTCTTATAGGCTGCAAGTCCTAAGTCATCTTTTAAAATACGCGACATTGTTCTAGGTGCTATCTTCATCCCCCGAGATAAAATCTTTTGCTTGCGGACAGGATTTCTTCGAATTCTTTCCCTTACTGCTTTGACCACCTTTTTCGTACGAACACTACGTGGACGGCCAGGTCTTTTTCTGTCACAAACAAAGGAGGTCTCATTGTACCTATTAATAGCCCGGTACACAAACATTTGACTAATACCAAGTGTATGGAGAGTTTTAAAAATTGCATTTGGCTCCATACCTACTTTGTGTAATGCAATCACAGCGATTCGGTTCTCTTTATCACCCCACTCCATTTTAATATCGCAGAATATTGTAAAATGTATTGGCGCCAAAACGAGAAAACACAATGAACAATCGTATAAAAATGACAGATTCCAAATTCAAATGTAATATTTTTAGTTGTAACAGTATTTATGGCCAGACTAAGTATATATACATAATATATTTATGTGTTTCTAGCTACATAAACATAACATAACTTCACGCCATTGTTAGCCGAAGGTGGACAGGATTCGAACCACGAACTCTGGATTCAGAAACCGTGTGCTCGACCACTAGACCACCGAGACGAGAGTTTCTAGCTATTACCCAGTTTTCTATGAAATATATTGTATTTACTTTTAACAGTGCAAAGTCATATATAGTTTGGTGCAGGTTCGTGCCGGCTCGACCTTTCAGAAAATTAATGTAAAGTGGCTTAGGCCTCGTTTCTTTCATTGAGATTGGTATCTGTAGGCACATCCCTTTCAACCTCCTCTCGCTTGTCTCCCTCCCTATCCCATGTTAAAGGCTGGCAACACAACTCTCGATACTGGTGTTGCAGATGTCCCTGGGCGGGCGCTGCTTGCCAATTGCTGATCCGCTTGATCGTTTGCCCCCCTCGTTCTCATAAAAATAGGAAAATAAACTTCTATACTGATTTTAACAATATTTTTGATATCATATATCGATTTCACTTCTATAACCCAACAAGGAAAGGTGTGTACTTGTGTACAGTATCTGAGTACTGTACACACCTTCCACAACAATATATTTGACATTTAAATAAATTTATTTATATTATGAGCCATTTATTTGAACTAATGAATGTGATTAATTATTCTGTGTTAATTATATTGTAATTATAATACTACAATTTAATGTCAACTTCACAAAACCACGGCACAGTTTTACTTGTATTCATTTTGTTTTGTAGTCGTTGCCACTTTGCCTTTGTGAGTCATACACGTTTTATTCGCTGTAGTCGGCTCTTTTCCTGGCCATCGCGGAAGATGGACCAAGGATAGACTCTTTTATTGTTATGCTCCCCTGGTACTTCTTTGTATGCTGCGTTTCAAAATTGTTTTTATTTCTTAATTTTATTTTTCACTTTCCGTTTTGGTAATTTGCCAAAATGAGCACCACAAAGACGGAAGACATTTGTGGATTGTTAGTCATTTTGCCTGCGTTTTTGTTCCTGCAAAATTCCATGCCCCGCTATGCTTATATACTCCCGGAAGAAAAACATTATCCTAAACATACATACATAACTTCACGTATTTTCGGCCCGAAGAGAGTGGTAGAGCCAAGCAGTTCACTGCATGATTGGGCCGGCTCGACCGGTGAAATACCACCACCTCTCAGAAGATCGACGTAAAGTGGCTCGTGCCGCGTTTCGTTCGGTGAGAGAGGTACCCGGAGGCCCATCCCCCTTCCCCATCCCTTCCTATCCTACTCCTTTAAAGGTTGGCAACGCAACTGTAACACTATATATGTGTTTCAGGTGTCCATGGGTGGCGTTGGTCACTTAACATCAGGTGACACGCCTGCTCGTTTGCCCTCCTATCCCATAAAAAAAAAAGGTGTAAACAGCGGCTGTTAAGCCTCGTCTCGCCGTTTTGTTTACGTACAGGATTCGGACCCGCGACCTTTTGATTCAGAAGCGAGGTGCTCGACCACTGGACCACCGAGACCTTTATCTTAAACGTTTTAGACCACCCACTGAATAGAATGTGTATTATCGATTGTCGTTCGCGTATCTGTATACAACGCGTAGAGGAAAGTAAACACTTGCGGGGTAGGCAGAGAGAACAAAGCTACATTCACACAACTCACTCGAATCTTTGACTATAACAGCTCTTTTCATACAATCACGAAATCACCTTCCTCTTGGACTCGTTCGATTTGGTCATGGAAGGTGTGTGGTTGCCGTCCTTAACTCCTAGATTTTTCTGCTTTTGCAGTGTATATTTGCTTAGTCAGTGTTGCAACATCCATTCTTTCTTTATGTCCAAATCAACGGAGAAGAATAGTATATCTGACTGTAACCATCTTCAGGCAGATCTTGGAAGGTTCGAGGCATACTGTCATTTAAATAGATTAGACCTAAATGTCCTAAAACGCTATTGCATTACCTTCACACGTAGACTAAACGTAATTAAACATAACTATCAAGTAAAAGCTGTAAGTCTAGCTATTACGAACGAAATAAGGGATCTTGGGGTAATTCATGATAGTAAGCTTACATATGAGAGACATATAGACAGTATTGTGAAAAAAGCCAAGAAGTCTTTAGGATTTATTAAAAGACAATGTTCACAGTTTAACAATATTAAACTAATTAAAATATTATATTGTTCCTTTGTTCGAAGTAACCTTGAATACTGTTCGCAGGTATGGAACCCACTTTATGACATTCATGTCAATAGGTTGGAAAGAGTACAGTCCAATTTTTTAAGGTATTTACAGTATAAATGTAAAACATATGATGACGATTACGTGAGCAGATGTCGAAGACATCATATACTTCCTCTAAAAGTTCGGCGTCAAATTGCTGATTAAATTTTCTACTCTAAATTACTAAATGCCAAAGTTGACTGTCCTGAATTACTGCACAAAATAGGTATTAAAGTGCCGAACTTGTGTACTAGAAGGAAATTTGACGTATATCATATTCCTCGATGCATAACTAACTATAGGCAAAATTCATACTTTGTGAGATGTCCGTTAGCGATAAAATTATTAACAGCAGACTTGCCAGATTTGGATTTGTTTAAATCGTCGCCTAATGCGTTAAGAAACATACTCAATAAGCGCTGGATGAGTGGAGACAATTAGCACAGGTAGATCGGTCTTTTCCTGTAGTTTTTTTTTATATTAAGATTTTGATAAACAAGTGTTATCAAATCATGATAAAAGTATTTCAAATATAGGATTTTGTTTTATGTTAGCTTTAATTTTACTTATTTTACTTTTGTGGCTGTTTTATTTTGGATGTGACTCTGTATAACTTTGTCTGTTACAAATTTAAAATTTGTGTGTTATTGTTTCTTTTAGTGACAAGTGTTTTATAAGTTTTTAAATGCGAAAACTGTATAATGGTGTTTTGTCATGTATTTTTTTTTAATAATTATAGTGGTACTTATCACTGTTTGTTTTCCAAATAAAATAAATAAAATAAAATTAATGGGCCGGCTCGACCGGTGAAATACTCGGAATACTTTCAGAATATCGGCATAAAGTGCCTCGTGCTGCGCTTCATTCAGTGAGAGAGATATCTAGAGGCCCGATCCCCTTTCCCCTTCTATTCCTTAAAGGACGGCAACACACGAAGGTGGTCATGGGCGGTGAGGAGTTGCTTACCATCAGGTGACCCACTTGCTCGTTTGCCCTCCTATACCATAAAATGACATTGAGTTATAGTCGGTTCGGTAGTTGAGATGTGAAAGAGTAACAAACAAAATTCATGATGACATTCACACGTATAATATTATTAATATTATAATACAGACATACTGTCGTAAATAATACAGCTTAGTAGGTTAAATACTTGTTTTATATTTGTGTTAATTAAATTCTTTACGTAGTTACTGCATTATTTAGCGCGTGTAATGTGTAATTGTATGTATGTTTGTATGTTTGTATTTGTGTAATATAACAGCACGTTTCAAACACAATGAGAGTAAGTGAGTTGCTTTCACAAAACATTGTCGTATAAATATATATGTGCGTGCGGCGATCTCTATCTATCTAAGTAACATAACATAACTTCACGCCTTTTTCTACCCGAAGGTGTAGGCAGCGGCTGTTAAGCCTCGTGTCGCCGTTATGTATGTCCCAAATGGAATAGATAGCGAACCTATCGCCATACCGGGCACGAAGTTTTCAGCCATCAATATTTATCGCACATAACTAACGAAATTAATTTCGAAAAGTTATTGGTGTGAGCCAGGATTCGAACCTTTGGAACACGCTTCGAAACAAAGTTCGCCGGGTCAGCTAGCTTTGAATAAAGCTACTTTTTTTATTGTTATTTTATCGCGTTAGACTTACGATTTCACAGCTTCCATGTTAAGTAAAAAAAAAATATCCCAGCCCGTTGGAATTATAGATAAAGACAACAAATTTTTTTGGCAGCGTGTTTTTTTTTTTAATTTTTCATTACTGGCTGAATTTTTCTCTTTATTGAGTTTAAATGGAATTCTTAATTTGAACTTAGAACATCTGCGTTGGCGTTCAAACAAATTGGTGTAATGTATTTTATTATTTTTTGTAAATTTATTTCTCCTTACTCACGTGTAATAATTATTTCTAAGTCATTTGCTAAGCTCATTGGTCAAGAAGCTTTATGACTTTCGTAACTTTGAAAAGTCGTCTAGTAATCACGTGGCCCCTGAAGGATGAAGTAAAACAGAGGTCGTCTGAATGTGACCTATTTTATATAAGTATACTAATTGACCCGGCGAACTTTATGCCCATCACAAGTAATAAATAAGTCAGTTTTGGATGTATCACTTTTTATTTACTATATCTTACATAGATTATAGATACAAACCATCCCGTTGACACCCTCTATTTATTAAAAAAACCGCATCAAAATCCGTTGCGTAGTTTTAAAGATCTAAGCATATAAGGGGACGGACACCGAAAAGCGACTTTGTTTTATAGGTACTATGTAATGTTTTCTTATACTCTGTGCGACGCGAATGACATATAAGCTGATGATATAAGATCAAATACCCTTATGTGTTTTTTTTTGCATTAAACTGTGCCAAACAATTATATATGTATTATCCGGAAAGTGTCGTTACTGTGTGCCAACACTCGAGATCAACAGCATTTTACTAAGGAGCGGAATACTAAACCTTTTGGTCATCCAGAGCCAGACCTTTTTTCGGCAGATATTTGTGACTAGCTGACCCGTCGAACTTTGTTTCGCCTCAGAATCAGTAATATAGTAAACAAAGATTTTTCTTTTTCTAAATTAACTGTACCCCAAGTTACTCCTTATTACATCAGCTATCTGCCAACAAAAGTCCCGTCAAATTCGGTCCAGCTGTTTCAGAGATTAGCCAAAACAAATAGACAGACAGCCAAAATTGTTATTTTGGCATATATAATAAAAAACTGTTATTGCAATATTACACTCTGATTTTATTTAATATCGGTTTTTCAAAAAAATTGTGGCAGATGCCTGACTATAGGTTTCCCACATTTGGGATCTGAAAATTCCGTTCATAAAGGCGGCTGACTTACGCTTGGGGTCCCCTAATTTCGATATACAGTCGACTCTCGTTAATTCGAAACTCGAGGGACTCTTAAAATATTACGAATTATCGAGTGTTCGAAATATTAAATAGTTCGAAATTTGTGAGAAATTAAAGAAAACTTCGAATTATTAAGTGTTGATCAATTCTTATTTATTAACTGCTATTCTATAACAATGACAGAACTTTAGAGGTACATTCGTGTACATACACTTACGTATTCATAATCTTATATCTTTAAACGAGCAATTCTTGTATATATATATATATATATATATAATTGGAATCTCGGAATCGGCTCCAACAATGTTCATGAAATTTAGTATATAGGGGGTTTCGGGGGCGATAAATCGATCTAGCTAGGAATCATTTTTAGAAAATTTCATTTTATCGTGTTTTATCGATAATCAACTTAAACATCAACTTACTTTTTTATTGGAATTCCTGACATCTATTGGCGAATACTATTATTTGTGAGCAACTAACTTGCTTTAACGACAACAACACTAAAGCTATTCCAGCAGATGGCGTTGTTAACTAATTCCAGCAGATGGCGCTGTTAACTAATTACTAGTTGTTTCTAATATATTAGGTTAGTACATAGTATATATTAGTATATATTTATTATTCTGTCGGTAAGATCGAAATTTATAAAAAAAAAAGAAAATACCGAGCAAAGCTCGGTCATCCAGATATTGTTAATTAATTATTATTTTGAAAGAATTCTGTAATACTGGTTTACCTTCCGAAAATACCATAACTTCCGAAAAGAATTTCGAATAGTCATTGGTATGTGCCAGTGTCAGGATTTGAACCCACTACTTCTTGAATTAGAATATACATGGTCGATATTAGCATGGCTGTCGATTTTCACATTAACATGCTCATTATTAGCAATGTATCAACACACATGCTACTATTGAGCACTTGCTTGGTAATGGCATGCTTTCGTACTAATAAAAAGCATGTGTAACAGTATCATTAGTCAAACACTGTAATCATAGCCTAAACAAAGGCTCAAATAACAAACAAGTTAATACAAGTTTGATCTTGTCGCAAAATGTATGTACATACTTACAATCTTTCTCTCTGCAACTTCGAATTGTCGAGTGTTGGACGCCGATAAGTTCGAATTAACGCGTCGTTTTGATAAATAGCAATGATATTTTGGTACGAATTACCAAGAGTTAAAAATGTATTGATTTAGTTCGAAATATAAAGAGATTTTGTAGGGAACTCGTGATATCTTTGAATTATCGAGAGGTTTGAATTATCGCAGGTTTGAATTAACAAGAGTCGACTGTATTAACGTTTTTCTATTTAAACTTGCAATAGTAGCTGTTGATCGGTATCGTAGCCAAAGCAAGTGAGCGTAACAAGTAAATTCACTTTCGCGCGTTCATAATCAACTGTAACTTCACGACTATAACACTTGAAGGCGTAGGTTGCGCAAGTAATGCGCTTGACAAGCAGATTTTTTTTAACCTTTTTGTAGTAGTCTCTGGACTACTGGGCCGTCGTTTTGCAAAGTTTTTAATCATTTTGACTGTGCGTATATATTAATAAATATTATATATATGGTATTCATATATATCAGTATGAATACCAAATGAAAATTGTTTATTCTCACTGACTTTTAAAAATAAACAATGAACGCAAGAGATTTAAGTTATAATTCAAATTTAAATTACATGTGAAACACGTGCGCTTCAGGAAAGTGAGTGAAACCTAAGTGGAACAAGATAACACGGACACAATCGCCATGCGTGGTCCGATTCGGCTATCATGATAAGCACCAGGCAAGACAATCATGTGTCAAATAATCTTTTCAAAACATGTATATAAAAAACCTAGATCAGATGACTGATGAAACAAGTTCCCAAAAATTTTAATTCAAAATTCTCCATCAAAATGTTTACGGAAGTACTTACAAACTTACATTTTGATTATATCAAATATTAATATAAATCTTAATCACGACGTGCAAATACAAGTTTCAATGTAATTGAAATACTCCTTCCTATTGCTTTATAAATAAAAATAATAATAATAAAAAACTTCCCATAAATTTGACTGGCCAGCAATATATATTATTGAAAACTAGCTGACCCGGCGAACTTTGTTCCGCGTCTAAAGTAATAACTGCTCTCCCGCTATGTTAATACTGCGATATCTTCGAAAATATTTGTTTAAATTGCGTGCTGTAAAGGGCCAGGATCATCTATATTACATGCACAATCTATTTAAGACACTTAATTGGATGAAAATTAATGCTGTAATGTTTAAAATCGCTTCGTAAATAGGCCATTATTTAGTAACAAGTAAAAAAAATAAAAATGGTCATTGTGCGTTATTCCTAAGAGATAGACATATGCCCTCGCTGACTTTTTTGTAGACCTTTTAAATGTGTTTAATAATGTAGTACATTGTTTTGATTTATCACAGGTTCAGGCAGCGTTTGCGATTAAAGTTCTAAATCTTGAAAATTATCACTTTTTTTTACTACACTATACATGAATTATAGATCAAAACCACCGCGTTGATACCCTCTAACTATTAAAAAAATCTCATCAAAATCCGTTGCGTAGTTTTAAAGATATAAGCATATAAGGGGACAGACAGCGGAAAGTGACTTTGTTTTATACTCTGTAATGATGAGAATTAAAAAGTAATTTTGGCTGGAGCGTAAAAGTATATTAGTATTGTCCCAACTTTGCATTATTTTCTAAAATTTGTGTTTCAATTGATATTATTAAATAAAATTCGTGGCTTTGTATTTATAGTCGGGTCAATTTAATGGGCAACATTTGACGTCTGTCAATTTTAGTTTTGTAGTGAAATGATCTGCACAAAATCATCGATTAAAGTGAATGAATCGATACAGAAGTCAACAGTGGTAGAGCCAAGCAGTTCGCTGCATGAATGGGCCGGCTCGACCGGTGAAATACCACGACCTCTCAGAAGACCGACGTAAAGTGGCTCATGCCGCGTTTCGTTAGGCGAGAGAGGTACCCGGAGGCCCACCCCCCTTCCCCGTCCTTTCCTATCCCCTATCCCTTAAAGGTCGGCAACGCAACAGTAACACTATAAGTGTTGCTGGTGTCCATGGGCGGCGTTGGTTGCTTACCATCAGGTGACACGCCTGCTCGTTTGCCCTCCTATCCCATAATAAAAAAAAACAGAAAAGGAAAATTTTAAAATTTTTTAGGTGAATCCCTGTCACATTATTATGTTTTCTGTCATTTTCTAAGGATTGTGATAAATTGTTTTATTAACACTGACAACAACATGGTTATTAATTTACAGTGGTATTTCTTTACAAGTAATCGATGCATTTGCTTAATATACTTGTCACCTTAGAATTTTTAGAGTAACATCTCGATTGTGTAAAATGGTTATGGATAAGACGACGCAACATTGTAATGACGTTCAGTTTGTTAAATCAGAATTTTTGTGATGACCCTACTATAATAAATAAGCTTTCGTATATGTGTGCAAATGTGGCAAATGGTGTAAATATCGTGTGTAGCGTGCTCTTCTGCATTGTCGTCAAAACTCCCTTGGAACATCATGCATAAAGTGCCATGAATTTATGGGTGATAGAAGTTTAAGTTAGTTTAGTAATACGACAGACAAGGCAGTATACCTTCAAAGCTTTAGTCTGTTCAAAAGTGGACGAATGAAAAAAAAATAGAATTAAAAATAAACTTCCCAAAAATTCCACTGGCCAGTAATGTTATTTGAAATTTGAAAATACAAGTGGAGGTAAGTTGAGGTACATGAGGTTTAAGTTGAGGTAAACTCAGGTTAATATCTCAGGTCTTATATTTCATAACACTTTAAAGCTATTTTTCCCGAGTTCGAATCCGGTTTCACAACGAGACGTGTCCTTTTCTTTTAATCCGTAAAGATAAAACGCACTTGCATTTATAATGTTGCTTAGTTTTACCATAACAAATTACTTAAATACATATAACAAACGATTGATTTTTCAGTTTTCTCGTGCAATTTGCTCCATGAATGGGCCGACTCGACCGGTGAAATAACATTACTTGTCAAAAAATTGACGTAAAGTAGCCAATGTGGTTAGCATGTTATCTAGCAAGACTTTACGGTGTGGCAGATATCCGTGGACGGCGCTAGTCGCTTACAAACAAATAACCCGTTTCCACATTTGCCTTTTGGAACGAAGTTCCTTATCGCGCGTTGTGAAAGGGGGCTAGACGGAAAAAATTGTCACGACACTTTTTCCATGCCAAACTGCACTTTCAAGTATCGGCTCATTTAGAAAAATGTGTAACTACCCAAATGGTCTAGTGGCTGGGATACCTTGCTCTCATGCAGGGGGCTCGGGTTCGAATCCCGGTATCGGAACTCTAAGTTTTATTTTCCATGTTTTCATATTTTATATGTTTTTTTTTTAGTTCTAAAATTTTATTACAATTCCTTCACTAATTAATCGAAAGGAACTTCGTTCCATCCGGGTGTCCCTTGACACCTCTCAAGTTTTTTCTCCCATAAAAAAGGTAACTGTAATTTTAAAACATTTCCAACAAACGAACTTTTTCGTAATATCTGTAAAAACCAAAAAATGAATGTATGTCGTGAATATGTATGAGGATGTAACGCGTTAATTTATGCAAATCTTATTACTTAATATTATTATTGTTATGTATTTATTTAAATATTTTACATATTTTAAATACACTTTGCTATAATACTACTGTAAATAAGACAATATTTTTTGTGTACTGCGGGTAAGGATTTTCCCAAAGCGGGTTGCAAAAATTCACGCAATTGTTTTTTTGTTTTGTTTTTTTTTTTTGTTTGATTGTGCAGTTATTTTTTAAAAATATCTATAGCATAGAATAACTTCACGCCTTTTTCTAGCCTCGACTCGTCGTTATGCTTACGTACCAAATGGAATAGGTGGCGAACCTATTGCCATACCGGGCACAAAATTTTTAGTTATCGATATTTATCTCACACAGTTTTCGAAATTAATTTCGAAAAGTCATTGGTGTGAACCAGGATCCGTACCCGCGACCTTTGGATTCAGAAGCCAGATGCTCGACCACTGGACCACCGAGACTATAATATTATCTATAAAATACTAGCTGACCCGGCAAACGTTGTCTTGCCAAAAGTTAAAATTTTAAAAATAGGGGTTGATCGTAGGGGGGTTGAAAATTTAGGTTTGTATGTACATATTTTTGTATCCCGTTTTATAAAAAAAATAAAAAACAGAAATATATCGAAAAAATTATCGAGGGTTTAATAGCAGCTGCGTTCAACTTCGAGTGAAAACAAAGCGTGAAGTTATTTAACAATAAAATATAGTTAAGCTCGCTAGATGTTTTTGCATTATCTATGAAATAATTAAATAACTTATTCCATATTAGACATTTTGCTATGGATTCATTTTTTAGTTTTAAATCTTTATAGTTTCGCAGTAGGGAGGTAAATATATCGTCTTAACTCATGTAAATAAATAAATAGATTTCAGGGTTTTTTATATTTATTAAGTGCGGAACCGGATAATTATAAAATAAAATAAAAATGAAGATAGCCCTTTGTTACTTCCGAATAAAGAACAGTTATTATTTTCTAAAGGTCTAAATTCAACTCGGTTATTTACTTTAAAACACACAAACAAATATCTTTTTATAATCATTACATAGTATAAAACAAAGTCACTTTCCGCTGTCTGTCCCCTTATGTGCTTATATTTTTAAAACTACGCAACGGTTTTTTTAATAGTTAGATGGTGTCATCGGGGTGGTTTTGATCTATAATTCATATACATATGATGTTGTAAAGAAAAAATGATAATTTTCGAGATTTAGCACTTTACTTGCAAACGCTGGCTGAACCCTAAGTGATAGATCAAAACAATGTTCCACATTATTAAACATCTTTAGAAGGTCTACAAAAAAGTCCACGAGGGCATAAGTCTATCTCTTAAGGATAACTCACAATGACCATTTTGATTTTTTTACTTTTTACGTAAAATCGTGGCTTATTTACGAAGCGATTTTATACATTACAGCATTAATTTTCATACAATTAAGTGTCTTGAATAGATTGTGCATGTAATATAGATGATTCTGGCCCTTGACAGCATGCAATTTAAACGAATATTTTCGAAGATATTGCAGTATTAACATAGCGGGACAACAGTTAAAACTATATCCAAAATTTAATCTTTGATTACTTTTGATGCGAAAGAAAGTTCGCCGGGTCAGCTAGTATTATTATAAATAAGCCAATAGATAATTTGACTCAAATAAAACTCTGTTCGCTGCATTCGTGGGTCGGCTCGACTCGTGTGATAACACGGCCTCGCACAAAATCCACGTAGAGTAGCTCATTGATTATGTACTAATCACGTCATTGTCGTAATAAATGTGCATACCATGTACATTATGCATGTGTCGGTTTAAAGGCGAGGTCGGGCCGGATAAGACGGATTACCGGCACCTTAATTCAACACCTTAAATAAATTTATGTAATAGATATAATAATTATAAATAATAAACATTAAAATTAAGTTGTAAGCAAGGAGGTTGGATTGAAAGAGAGTGTCGGTGTAAAAGTAAGAAGGGGCACGCTCCGATGGTTTGGATATATATAAGAAGAATGGACGACGCAAGATTGACTAAGCAGATATGAAATGTTAAAGTAGGAGGATTTAGGAGTCGAAGACGACCACGATGCATCTTTCTTGTCAAGATAGAACTAGTCCTTGAGGACGGTGATGTGAACAGCCTTAAAAACAGAGTGTTTTAAAGTCAAAGAAGCGAGTGTAATGTGCAAGAATCGTGTCTTATGGCGCTCTGTTCTCTCTACCTACCCCGCGAGTTAATGGGCGTGAACTCCTGTATGTATTAAGTTTCGCGTTTTATAAACATCTCATTAAAATGGTGTGACTTAAAATTTACAAACCTTACACTGTTTCTCTAATTTTATATACAGGAGGTTTTAATGGACATTTTGCTATTTACCATTTGGGACGTAAACATAACGCCGAGCCGAGGCTTAACAGCTACTGCCTTCACCTTCGGGTGGAAAAAGACGTGAAGTTATGTTATTTATTCTATGGTTAATGGACATTTAATATTTTTCTAGTCCCAATTTTGATAGGATGGCGAAACATATTGCCACACATTACATCAGACATAACAGTCTGAAGGTGATTGGAACATAAGACCTTTAACTCACCTTTCGGCCTTGTAATACAGACTACAGAGATTCACTAAACTATCCAGAAGTATGATACCAGACATGGTCCGCCTTAGATAGCATATATGCAGACCACTAGTTGACCCAACGAACTTTGTTTCGCATCAGAAACTTTATAAAAATGATCGTTGTGGGATATCCCTAATCGGACGTTTTTGAAGCTGTATATTAATGTAGTACGTTGTTTTGATCTATCATTTAGAGTTCAGCCAACTTTTGCAATTAAAGTGCAAAATCTAGACAATTATCACTTTTTATTTGGTACAGTGTACATAAATTATACATAAAAACCACCCCGTTGACCCCTCTATCTATTAAAAAAACCGCAACAAAATCCGTTGTGTAGCAAAAATCTAATCTAAGCATATAAGGGGACAGACAGCGGAAAGCGACTTTGTTGTATACTATGTAATAATGTTAGCGTCCGACCGAAGGTCTATTTTTGGCCGAAGCCGAAGCCGATTAATCGGCAATCACCACAACCTTCGGCCGAAGCCGAAGTTTCATAAACTATTAGTAATTTAATAATCTTCAATATTATCCACAGCTAAAGAAGAATATCGGCGTAAAGTGGCTCATGCCGCTTCTCTCTCGGTGGCAGAGCTATCCGCACTGAACTAAGTGTAGTCTGGTCCATCAGTCACTTACTCTTTCCTAACAGTTTGTTTAATTTCGACTCTTTTCGGACCTTCGGCGGGACCTTCCGGATAATTCGCCGATATTCATGGATAATTGGCCGAAGGGTGCCGAAGCCCAAGCTTCGGTCAGACACTAAATAATATACATACTAATAACTACGTTGTTTTAATATGTGTAGCAAATAAACGTTTCTAATAATAAATACATGTATGTATAATAAATATATGTATTTAAAGAAACAAAGAATATTTAAATGCGAACATTTTTTTATATCTAAATGCATTTTTTAAAATACTTTTTTTTATCACGACCCTCCACATTTGTTCATTTCCTATCTAACAAAATTTGCTAGTGATATTTTTTACTATATTTAAATAAATATGATATCATGTTCGAAATCCAATTAGTAATATTAATTTACTTTCAAATGGGTGGTTGGTTGGTTGGTTGGTACTTTCCGCTTCCTGTCTGGTTATAATAAATTTGGCCAAAAAAAAATTAAAGAAGATTTTTAATAGACAAGCTAAAATCTAACATAACATAACTAGACGCCTTTTTCTATCTGAAGGTTTATGCGGCGACTGTTAAGCGTCGATTCGCCGAATCGTTACGTCCCAAATGGAACAGGCGCCGAACCTATTGCCATACCGGGCACAAAGTTTTCAGTCATCGATATTTATCACATGTGACTTCTGAAAATCCCGGAAAGCCCGGAATCGATGCCACGACTTCTAAATCAGAAGTGTGAATTAACGTTTTTTTTTCATTATTCGGTAATATGTGGTATATATATGTACATGTAAACATATAAGAAGTTTAAAAAAAACATATTTGCCAGCATGTCTTGACTTCACCGGTGTATTAAATTGTTTGTTTTAAATTATCAAAATTAAAGCAGGTATTTCGGAGATAATTATGATATATTAACAAACAAGCTTATCAACACATTAAAAACATTTCCACGTCTTATCATAGTTATAAATTTGTTGTAGATATAAACAAATATATAATTACTTGTAGGTTACGTTGTTGTTATTAAATTTGTTCTTATTTTATTTTTGTTGTGAAGAGGTAAGTCGCTTGTGGCTGGCTGATCACTGATTCACTGCATGAATGGACCAGCTCGACCGATAAAATACCACGACCTTTAAGAATATCGATATTAAATGGTTAACGCCATGATTCGTTCGGTGAGTGAGAGGTATCAGAATGTCCACCACTCGCGCATTCTTTCCCACTCGTGCCTTAAAGGACGGCAGCGCAATTGTAAAAATATATGAGTTGCATCTGTAACACTATAGGTGAACGGCCGGTTCATTTGCCCTCATATACATAACATTAACTTTAGCCTGAACTCGCCGTTATGTTTACGTCCCAAATGGAATAGGTGGCGAACCTATTCCCATACTGGGCACAAAGTTTTCAATCATCGGTATTAATAATTTCGAAAAGTTCATTGGTGTGAGCCGGGATTCGAACCCGCGACTTCTGGATTCAGAAGTGGCTCGACCACTGGACCACCGAGACTCTCATTTCCCTTGCCCTCATATCACAAACAAAAAACTCTATATGACATTCTTGTCAAAAGTATACATATACTGGTTATCCCATTATACCCTTATCCCATAATAATTGTTATTCAGGGATAAGGGGATTATATAGTCTACCTGAGGTCTGTTACTATTATTGTTATTTTAGTTTGCTATTGTTATGTAAGTTATATGAATAATTCAGAATTAAATAAATTACAGCAATATAAATATGCAGTTGTTGGTTTTTATCAACACAAAACATCTAATGAAAAAAATATTCTCGGCTTTAATATTAATATCTACTAATATAGATTAATATCTGCTATAAAGATAAAAGGAAAATTAATTAAGTAATAATATTTATGCAACAAGGAACTTGGCTTTTCACTGCACACTTTTTTAACAAGTTTTTAATGAACGATAGGCTCTTTCTTTGGTTTATTTATTATAGTGAATTAAATTCGTTTTAAGCTAATATTATTACATAAAATTAAAGATCCGCTTCCAAAGTTTCGTACTGGGAAAGAAATATATAAATCTTTATTTGGTTCCTAAAAACTATACTCTCTTCGAGTCAACAAAGCTGTAAGAATCTTTGAATTTCAAGAACATTCTTCTGGAATGTTCTTGTGAATATTTACTTCCACGCGTTCCTAAAAATAATGCTTTTTGAGTTTATGTACCTTTTACATAGTGCCACTTGAACTCGACTCAGCTTTTTCTTCACTGTCATGTCATTGATTTTAAAAGAGAGTGAGGGTTTTATTGAAAGAAAGGACTTGCTCCGATAGTACGGAAATGTAGGAAAAATAGGTGATGTAATTTGTCTAAGCAGATATACTCGTACAAGTCGATGACGGCGACGACACACTTTTTACGATGAAATTGAACTTGCAAAAGCAGACGGATGTAGGAGTTATTAGACTTTCTCCGCTGTTGCACTGTATTATATCTGGTTAGTCCATTTGACGGTATCCTCTCTTTCTACATGCCCATCGAAGCATGCCTTTTCTTACTTTTACACCGACACTCTCTTTCAATCCAACTTCCTTCTTTACAACCTTGTTTTCAACGCGGTCGGCCGCGCGTCACTCCAAAAATGTTTACCCTGTGCCCTCATTTCGACCGCGTGTATCCTACTTTTATGCGCACTCTACCAAACCGAACTAGTAAATAAAGTTTTGAAAATATTTGACAGAAACTCTGTTGATAGGTACACTTCAGACAGATTATGTAAAACCGATCACGACAACGTCTATATCGAATATTGTGCAAATTTAATAGGTTTCGATCAGAATCGATTAACAACATCGAGTAATTTTAGACAGCACCGAGAGAAGAGATTGTGTTGTTATTGTTTTGTTGTTTTGTCTTAACTATTAACCTCCTTTTGAGATTTTGTTGTATTCGGGTCAGAGATGAACGCCACGAAAATGTGTTAATCTGACATCCGTAATTCCTTGTATTTGTTTTACAAAGCTTTGAAAACTATAATTTTTTTATAGTCGGTTTAAGTTATGTTTTCTTTAAAATAATTCGCATTTGTTAAGTTACGATAGTAGTGAAGTTAAACTTTAAGTCCGTGTTTAGAACAATTCAGCGCCCTCTAGTTGCAAACAAAGACGAAAAATTTTGAGATGGGAATCAGATAATAGATATGATGCATTTGTATCTTTGTTTTATAAACAAAGAAAATCTCAGACGCCACAGAAACATTTTTCTGTCCTGCGGAAACTCCATCGAACCTCTGTGACGCAGCATCATAAATTTGGCCTTTTTTTTCTAATCTATAATAAAGAGGATTCTAGATTATGTTTCATAAATAAATGTACAAAGATGTATTACCCCAATTTTTGCGCCCAAAAAAACTTGTTACAATCACAAAATCCGGGTTAGCGAGATCCGCTCTATTCGCTGAACATCTCGTAAACAAGCCAATTAATTAAATACAGAATATTTTTCGCTACGTAATATTATCGCGCGCACACACACACACACACACCCAGCTAAATTTGTTTTTTTTTCCTATATAACTTCAGGACTTTTCGCTTATCATTGTCACAGAGTTGGACAATTTCAGAGAGTACCCGGACTAAATGCGGGGTATGCAGAGAGAACAGAACGCCATAAAAGCACGATTCTTACACGCGTCACTCTTTTCAGGCACGCGCGTAGATTTTTGAGGCTCCTAACATCACCTTCCTCTAGAACATGTTCTATTTGGTCATGGAATGTGTGCCTTGGCCATCCTCGACTCTATAATATATAATGTATTTCAGTAATTTTATATTATAAAAATACAAGTAGTAACACTAGTTTAGATTTTTATCAGTTTAAAAAAATGAATGACGGAGTATTGAATGACAGAGACAGATCGAGAATGGGAACAGCTGCCGGCTTCAAACAATATCAATCTATTGTATGGTCATTGACACAAAGAGTTTTATCATCATCACAATTTTTTACTACCACGGAAACAGTACTCGAAAGCGGTGCTTATATATTTTTTTTACCGGCCACACAATGCGTCTTCCTATTTGTCGACCTCAAAAGCCTTATACATAGACAATCAACCAACAAGGTCGCCTACAAACTGTACTGTACTAACGAAAATTTTTATCACGTCTTCTTGTTAGGATCCGTCCATTAACCACGTGAGGTTTGAAAGAGCTAGATTTTAAGGGGAAAAAAGCGTGCTGCAAGATTAAAAGTTCAATTATTTTTATATGTTTTATTATATTTTTGTCAATAAAGAAGGAGGGAAAATATCTTAGGTACATATCTACGGGAGTCTACGTTTATAGTCACGTATCATGCGTATTTAATGGGCGCACCATGTGCTTGCTCTAGTTTTCCATAGGTACTCAGAAATGGCCCGCAGGTATGAGTTAAGTTTTAAAAGTGTGTCGAATGAATTTTTACACTCTATTTATAGATTCACTTTCCGAAAAAAATAAACAGTGTTTAACATCCAATGTAATTAATGTTTGGAATATCAGGCAATTAAAAATTGCCACAATATGTTGATAATGCGAAGGCAGATTTCGTCGCTGTCTACAAGTTCATATACCTTGGGTAGAACATCAGGTCGTTCCGAAACAAGAATATTCTAGCCAAAACAATTGTGTTTGGCAGTGGTAGAGCCAAGCAGTTCGCTGCATGAATCGGCCGGCTCGACCGGTGAAATACCACGACCTCTCAGAAGACCGACGTAAAGTGGCTCATGCCGCGTTTCGTTCGGTGAGAGAGGTACCCGGAGGCCCACCCCCCTTCCCCATCCTTTCCTATTCCTTATCCCTTAAAGGTCGGCAACGCAACAGTAACACTATATGTGTTGCTGGTGTCCATGGGCGGCGTTGGTAGCTTACCATCAGGTGACACGCCTGCTCGTTTGATCTCCTATGCCATAAAAAAAATCTCTGGGTTCATCCTGAGATTTTTATTTCACTAAATGAGACAGTATTCTGAACTAAAACAACTTTTAGGATTATATCGCGTTTATTTATTACTTATTTATATTTATTTCCCGACGTTTCGAACTCTTTACAGAGATCATTTAAAGAATTGGAAACGTCGGGAAATAAATATAAATAAGTAATAAATAAACGCGATATAATCCTAAAAGTTGTTTTAATCTATGAGTGAGATTCGCGAAAGTCTTAGAAATAAACAGTATTCTGAACGTTATGATTTTTTTTTTGGCAAAACGTCAAAGGTACAATACAGCAAAAGCCGAGTATTAGTTCGGTAATGACAGAGCCAAGATCGACTTTATTAGGTATATTATTATGCCCACTGACATCGCTGGCAAGGCACTTCCTCAATTTATGCTAATGTTGACTATAAGTTACAGTAAGTGCGATGAGGAAGTATGAACTTACCTAATTGGGTAACCTCTTATTTATATTATTTAATAATAACGCCGTTGATATCGGAAAGATTTATGATGAATATGAATATGTTGTATTTTATTCGAATTGTGCAAGTGTTGTATGTAAGTAAACATCTTATTTTGGGCAACGAGCGCCAAGTACTGAAATTTTTCATCTGTCTTTAGTTATGCAACGAGATGTCATATATACGAGTATATAGCATCACGCTAACTCCTTTGCGGGGTAGGAAGAGATCCAAAGTCATCCATCGTGGAAACTTTCGTAATTCTATCGCAAAATTGGAGACAGGGGCCTTCTAAATTAGAGACTAGTCCATGTAGTATTCTGGTACGAATGATGGTCCGCATCAGACCAGACCCCGTATTCGTTTCTATTAAGGGAAGAGTTTGCGTTGCACTATTCTCTAGATAGGTTACATCAGACAATCATCATCTTCTTGCCCTGTTCATATCAGTTGGGGGCAGCACAACAGGTTTTTCTTTGCCACGCTTCCCTATCATTCGCTTCTTCCACAGCAACACCATTCCTAATCATGTCGTCTTTCACACACTCCATCCATGTTCTTCGGTCTCTTTATTCCACATTCAGATTCATAACATTTTGGGGGATGTGAATCATTTCTCCTCATTACATGCCCATACCTTGCAAGGCGATTTTCTTTTATCTTCTCAGTTATTGGTGCAACTTTCAAGCTTCCTCTTACTTCTCTTTCATAGGCGTATCATACGAACTCAGTGCCACTTTTTAATGATTTCCCAAGCGGGGTAGGCGTCAGACAGAGTTACAACCGCGCCGTTTGTAACTCTTTTGCCAAATCTTATTTACAATAGCGTTACAACCTACCAAACTAGACAAGACTAGTTAATTAAAAATTATGTTTTTTTTTATCTATAAAATAATATTATTGTAAGTAATTTTAAATATAAATACAATATATATAGTTTAATTCGTGAAAAGACGGAAAAGTAATGATTACATTGAGCGATAAGGTCTAATTGCATATATTATTATATATTATATTAAGGTCGATTTATAAAAAAAAATATTGTAAGATTTTATTTTTTTATATACTTAAAAAAGTGGAAAATTTATTTATAATGATAATTTTATTTCGTTTTAATCTAGTGACCTAATAGTTTGACTAGACTGTGAAAATATTTCCTATTCTTATAAATAGCCATGAATGGGCACTACAGCCAAAACTTTTGGATAACTTTTGGATGGTTTGAAATGGTGTAAATGGAGGGGGCCATTTAGAGGGGGATAAATAAGGGCAGGAATTGCTTAAGAGATAGGAGGGCGGGCATACGAGTGAGGAGTGGGTCACCTGATGGTAAGCAACTACCTCGCTGCCCATGAACACCGTGGTGCGTTGCCGTCCTTTAAGGGAGTAGAAGGGGAAACGAACCGAACAAAACGCGGCACGAGCCACTTCACTCCGATATACCGAGAGGTCGTGGAATTTCACCGGTCGAGCCGGCCCATTCATGCAGCAAACTGCAAAACTACCACTTAAAATGTTTTCACTAGACTTTGTTGTGTTTTAATTGTGTGTGTATGTATATTTATTTGTTTATTTCCCTATGTTGCAGGTAAGTGCGATCACACTGTGCGTAGTTCGCGAGGCAGGTATTTATATTATCAACATTTATTATTTATATATTATTTATTATTTAAATATTAATTTTATTTTCGTTTTCTGATAGTATCTTAATTAACAAAGTAATCGAATCTAATTTTATTAAGAACTGGACTATTGAAACCCAGTTTATCGATTAAATCGCAGAAGAGTTGCTAATAATTTATTGTCTGGAGGTCCGGTCTGGAGGTGGAAACACTCAGAGCTTATGTATCAAAAAGTCGTGGGATCGAACATGAGCTCACTCCGATATGACATTTAGGAAGTTATTTCTGATAAAGGGTGACGTTGAAATCGGGACGGGATGTTAAAAATTCCCTATACATTCGGGTAGAGGGTAAGCGAGAAGGCATATCACCTGATGGTAAGTAATTAACGCCAACCCATGGACAACTGAGACACAGATAATGTTACAATTGTATAGTCGGCTTTATAATGGGATATGGGAAGGTTTCAGAAGTGAGTTGAGAAGGAGAGGAGGGAAAACGTTGGGCGTCCTGATACCTTTCTTAACAAGCTAAAGGCGGTATGAGCCACTTTACGTAGATATTCTCATAAGTCTTGGTACTTTATAGGTAGAGCCGGCCCATACATGCAGCGACCTTTGTTAACAGTTATGTAGAAACGGATAAAAAAGTACTTAGGGGACACAATTAGTAATTTATTTGGAAGGGCATAAACAATGATACAGTTTTATTTATAGAAAACCAGTAGGTACTGTGATGATCAACCTCGGAAACTGTAGTGTCGTCAGCCGGTCTTAGAGGTCACCGGTGCATGTGTGGACCGCGGAAGCGGCTGTGCGTTCACTAAGCCATGGTCAAGAGCAGACGTTCAACCGGCAAAGGTTCCTTCTGTAAACTTTATTAATCCCTTTAATAGGTGGCGGAACCTATAGCCCTATACCGGGCACAATTTTGTCACCAGTCGTCGACATTTAGGTATCACCCATAGCTATCGAGAAGTCATTAGCGTAAGCCCAGATTAGTTCCTACGACTTTTGGATTCAGAAGTGGGATTATCAACTGACGACTACCAAGACGACTTCAATAGTTTTGCACTTTTTTAAATACACACTGCTTATCCTACTTACGGAAATGAATAATCACTATCCTAGCATAATCATTACGTGGTATAAAACAAATTCGTTTGTAATTAAAGTGCGAGATCTTGATAATTATCACTTTTTATTAGCTACAGTATATATGAATTATACAAACCACCCGTTGGCACCGTCTATCTATTAAAGAAAAGCGCATCAAAATCCGTTCCGTAGTTTCAAAGATCTAAGCATATAACGGGACAGGCAGCGCAAAAGCGACTTTGGTATTTGTTATGTTGACTATATGTTGATTATATTTAAGGAAAACATTATAATATTTTCATATGCAAATCGGTAAAAGTGCGTATAGCGCTTAATTTAGCATATTATTATCATTACAGAACTTAATTGACATATTTAATGAGTATGATAATATACTCGTTATCAACTTCACTCATGTAATCTTAATTAGCTTTTAATTACCTGCCTTCAGTCTCCTTGATATAATTTGCGTTATCTTTAGTATAATTTTTAATCGTATCTATTATAAATATCTCGGTGGTCCAGTGGTCGAGCACCCCGCTTCTGAATCATGAAGTCAAGCGTTCCAATCCTGGTTCACACCAATAACTTTTCGAAATTATTTTCGAAAGATAAACTATGAAATTGAGAAATGTCAATTGAATTTAACTGTGCTTGTAAAATGGTTTTATCCAGCAATTTGCCGGAACTTTGATCCTTGACAACTCCATGTGGGACTCACTATTCGTAAAAAGTCTGGAGATCTTATTTGATTTCATCATTGCATTACGTGCAGCAGCTCGCTGCATGAATGGGCCGGCTCGACCGGTGAAATACCACGACCTCTCCGAAGATCGACGTAAAGTGGCTCATGCCGCGTTTCGTTCGGTGAGAGAGGTACCCGGAGGCCCACCCCCCCTTTCCCCATCCTTTCCTTTCCCCTATCCCTTAAAGGTCGGCAACGCAACAGTAACATTATATGTGCTGCTGGTGTCCATGGGCGGCGTTGGTTGCTTACCATCAGGTGACACGCCTGCTCGTTTGCCCTCCTATCCAATTAAAAAAAAAATGTGCCTTTCTGAACTTCTGTTGTCAAATTTTTTGGTGGTACACTCGAATTTGATTACTTATAATAACTGACACGAATGGCATAACTGAATATATTTTCCTTTAAACGAGAACGTGTAACATCTTGTTTTCTAAAGTTCACTCTCTCAGTCAGTATAGACCTTCCACTCCCACCCGTTAAGACGACGCGAGAGTGAGTGGGATGGAAGTGGCATCACGGAAGAAGCGGCCTATCGATTGGAACCTTGACAGGCTTAATTAATGTCCCATGTAGCTTGATAGGTCCATGACTGCAAAGCTGGTCGGTTTCTTCGGCACGAATGGTGTTGCAATTGCGTCTCTGTTCCTGTTAGATTTTTGTTTAGGGTTTGTCTTGCTTTCTCTATAGGCAGGACGATGGTTGTTCGCTAATCGGCTTGCAAGTTTTGGGTCTCAGGATCTCAAAGCCATGGTTATATGTGATGCGGTTATTTTACTAAAAATTGTAGTTGTTTTTCCAAAACTTATGTAGTAGGTCATATTTAAATATTCGACCAATATCTATATACATATAAATAAAATCTTAGGAAAGTTTAGAATACTTCGATATGATATACAATCGATACCGAACCCGAAAATATGTTTTTTTTTTGTCTGTATGTTTGAAACGGATAAACTCTAAAAGTACTGAATGCTTTTATGTCCAATTTTGCATGAATGTAGTCAAGAGGTCGAGCCATCACATAGACTAAATATTATCACGCTATCACTACTGGAGTTGAGCAATGAACCCTTATAATGACACAGTCTTTTTCCTGCTTTATGGAGTCCACGCAGACGAAGTAGCGGGCAACAGCTACTACTGAATATTTTGGATGAAGAAAGCCATAGAGATAGTTTATTTTTTTAAAATTTTATTGCACGTATTTCTGACCAGAAACTAGTACATAATAACTAAAAAGTAAAATTCACACTAATAAAATAATAAATGCGTACAATGTTTTTCACCACTCACAATACAATTCGTTTGACCTATCGCCTTCTAACCGACAATTGGGGACAATGTTTGTCGGTGACCGCTCTGGCCGATATCAATGTGAACGTTGCCATATCATAAACCGCTGCAGCGACAATTTGCGAGTGTATTTTTTATTTTATTTTATTGAATTAAATAGGTACACAGACATTTTTACCAATTCGACCGTCAAAATAGGTATTCATTGTTTAAGACCGACTTCAGTTAAAATATTCCCATTGGAAAATTTTTTTTATTGTACATTATATTATCTCTCAAAATTTAGAATTGTGTATATACATTGTTTGAAAGCCGAAACATTAAAAAAAATAAATGAAACGAAAAAATAAAATAGTAAATTTGTGGTGGATCAACAACTAGAAACCTCAAACGCCTATGACACGATAGGTGTTTGAGACATAGTTCAGAAACGTCCGAATATTCCCACAAATATTACAAGAATCGCTCAAGCTGTTTCGGAGGAGAATCGCGATAGATACTTTTACAACTGGATAATTTTAATACATCCTTAGCTTAGCTTTATATCTGAAAGCTCCCAAGCGACATATCTTGTTAATTATCACAGTCTTAGATAACTATAAACTTTTAAATGACATAAGTTATCGCAGAACCGTTGGAACGTGAAATGAAACTCAGTACCGCGCGTCGTACTGATCGAATTGATTGGACGCGGCTCCAGCGCTTCCGCTGTTCGCAACTGTCTGGTGAAAGTGGTCTAGCAAACGGCTAGCTGTACATTTCTCTATGGAACTGTGTTTATATAGAGCCTGTTTATTAATTAGCCCTATCCCTACTTAATATATAAATGTGAATGTAAGTTAACAGTCCCGGTGGCGCAGTGGTTGAGCACACGGCTTCTGATCCAGAGATCCGGGTTCGATTCCAGACACTGGCTTTTCGACACACACTAATGACTTTTCGAAATTGTTTTCGGAAGTTATGTGTGATAAATATCGATGACTGAAAAACTTTGTGCCCGGCGTGGCAATAGGTTCGCCACCTTATTCCATTTGGGACGTAAACATAACGGCGAGATGAGGCTTAACAGCCGCTGCCTACACCTTCGGGTAACAAAAGGCGTGAAGTTATGTTATGTAAGTTTGTTTGTTACGCTTTCACGCGATAACTACTGATCATGAAACTTTTTGTACACATATTCTTGGAGGCAAACAAGTAACATGGGATACTTTTTTTGTTGTCCAAAATTATTTATATTTTTGTTACAGTGAAATGTATGTTACCGTTTGTTGTTGCATTTCAATAAAGTGTATTGTAAGTTTTTTAAACGTTATTGTATGTTGTAATTTTAAAAATTGATAATCCCAGCTAAGCAATATAATAGAGTTATCATATCGATTCATTTCTATGGTAATGATCTTTGATACTTATTTCATGCCCTTAATACTAGATGGCATGGACAGCGGGATTTTAGTATTGTAATTTTTGGTGTGTTAGTATTTTGTTGGCGTTAATATTTTTAATGTCATCCCAATTGCAGTACTGGGTGCCGCCATACCTTCCGTCTCATATTGATCGTAGCATGAAGTTACATATAGTCTTATTTAGCTTTCCGCCTCGCAGTGTAACTCGCGTACAAATAAAACGGCGATGTTGATTATGATTAAACATAGACTATGTTATTTTGGATAAATGCAGCTTTCAAATGGGCGGCGGTGATTGCTTTCCATCAGGTGACCTGCAAGCTCGTTTGCCCCCTTATATCATAAAAAAAAATGGTGACACAATTTTTGAAATCGGTCCAGTAGGTTTTGAGTTTATTCGTTATATACACAAATAGAAAAATTCAAAAATATATTGATAATATCTCAATGAAATGGTTATTTTTAAATCGGCACAGTAAATAGTTCCCTTAGAAATGCGTGTTCAACCAAAATTGTCGAGCAAACAAAAGCACAGCGTTTTGATTTCCGAAAATAACTAATTCTTTTTTATATGTATACGACATAGTTATTTCATTAAACAGAAACAACACATAACTTCACGCCTTTTGTTACCCTAAGGTGTAACATTCGTCTCGCCGTTATGTTTACGTCCCAAATGGAATAGGTGGCGAACATATTGTTGTTATGTGTGATAAATATCGATGACTAAAAACTTTGTATTTCATAATATTTTAATAATTCACGCAAATGCCTAACTCTTTTCATAATATAAGTGATTGAGTGTGATGAGTGAATATCTAATTTTAATTTTGTCGTCGTATTGTCATTCATTCATTCATTCACGAATGCTGCACTGGCCTTGCTCCAGTTTTAATGTATGCAATCGATCAATAGGTTGGTGGTTTGCGCGATTGATTGACCCACTAATTGATGATAATTAACTGTTTGACTTGTGGATATAAAATCTTGCAGCACTACAACGAAAATTACCAATGACTTTTCGAAATTAACTTCGAAAGTTTTGCGTGATAGATATCGATAACTGAAAACTTTGTGTCCCGTGTATGGCAATAGGTTCGCCACCTTTTCCATTTTCGACGTAAACATAATGGCACGTCGTGGCGGCAGAGGGTGTCAACTGTCCGTTGCCATCTCGAACGGTCTCGCCGTTTTTTGATGAATTCATACCATCCCTATTTGTTTCGCTTCTGCAGTAATACTCCGTCGCCAGGTCTGCTAATGGCGGACGCGTCTCCGTTTTCGTTGGGATTCCATCCTAATTCTAAAATAAAAGGAAATATACATTATTTATACTCATATGAACGTGCTAGAAAATACTAGAATGTATAGATATTACTGATTATATTAATTTAAATTTATTACAATGATGTCAGACAGATTTATTTACAAGACCAGAGTGAACGAGAAGTGCAGTCCTCGTATTGACACTCAACATGAATCACTAGCTAGTTGAGGCTTGAGGTTGAAAGGTCTTCCGGCTGCTGGCGACTGCCACTTATGGTGGAAATTGAAACATGTTGCGTGTCGGGTTGTTACGTACCGGTGGCGTCTCGGTGCCGCTGTTCGACCGGTCAGCTGACGCGTAATTATACACGCACGTGGCCTTTTTATATTTACATTGTAAGCTGATATAGACATATAAAGAATTTAAATTATATGCAGTATCAGTAGCAGAATGGTGGTAGAGCCAAGCAGCTCGCTGCATGAATGGGCCGGCTCGACCGGTGAAATACCACGACCTCTCAGAAGACCGACGTAAAGTGGCTCATGCCGCGTTTCGTTCGGTGAGAGAGGTACCCGGAGGCCCACCCCCCTTCCCGTCCTTTCCTATCCCCTGTCCCTTAAAGGTCGGCAACGCAACAGTAACACTACATGTGTTGCTGGTGTCCATGGGCGGCGTTGGTTGCTTACCATCAGGTGACACGCCTGCTCGTTTGCCCTCCTGTCCCATAAAAAAAAATGGTTTATCACCCAGCTACGGAATCAGAAGTCTACTTGATTACTTAACTTTAAGTTAGTCTCTTGCTGTTTAGGAGAGTCTCCGGTTGTAATATGGGTGAAATCTCTCTATCTGTTCGGATATCATTGTGACCAATGTAGTTACAAATTAGATTGCGCCAAAAAGATTCGGTGTTTCGAGTTGTTCTTCCTGTAGTTTGTAAAACATAATCGACTGATTAAAAAATGTTTATGATATTTTCAAACCGATTTCAATGTTTTTAAATGTTTTAAAGCATAACCTTTTTGTTTTCAAACAGTTCTATCATTACATAGTATAAAACAAAGTCACTTTCCGCTGTCTGTCCCCTTATATGAGCATAGCTTTAAAACTACGCAACGAATTTTGATGCGGTTTTTTTAATAGTTGGTGGGTGTCAACGGGGTGGTTTTGATCTATAATTTATGTATAGTGTAGTAAAAAAAGTGATAATTTTCAAGATTTAGAACTTTAATTGCAAACGCTGCCTGAACCCTAAGTGATAAATCAAAACAACGTACTACATTATTATACACATTTAAAAGATCTACAAAAAAGTCCGCGAGAGCATATGTCTATCTCTTAGGGGTAACCCACAATGACCATTTTTATTTTTTTACTTTTTACGAGAAATAATGGCCTATTTACGAAGCAATTTTAAACATTACAGTATTTATTTTCATCCAATTAAGGGTCTTAAATAGATGTGCATGTAATATAGATGATCCTGGCCCTTTACAGCATGCAATTTAAACAAATATTTTCGAGGATATTGCAGTATTAACATAGCGGGACAGCAGTTATTACTTTTGATGTGGAACAACGTTCGCCGGGTCAGCTAGTTAATTATATACATATGTATTTAGATAGTCCCGTTTAACATTTCTTCAACTTTTTGGTTTTAATATCAGACGTTGTAGCCTATAGTGAGAATAATTATGACCCAAAAAACTTTCTGGTTTGATACCCACAAAATGCAGCATCGTCATGTCAAAAGATCACCAATTTATAAATACTTATACTGTTGGTACTGTTCTAGAAACTTCCAAGGATCAGTGCAGCAAACAAAAATAACAGCATACGGTAATTTAGAACCGGTTTAAGAATACATTAATCATATCTTATTTCTTTATCTTGTAAGTCTTCAAAGACACACATAAAACAGTCAATAAATAAATTGAATTGTCCCAATCCATACTATCCATACTAATATTATAAATGCGAAAGTAACTCTGTCTGTCTGTCTGTCTGTTACTCTTTCACGCCTAAACGGCTGAACGGATTTTGATTAAATTTGGTATGGTGATAGATCATTACCTAGAAATGGTCATAGGCTATAAATAATCACGCCATCGTTCTTATGGGGTAGGCAATAGGCAGATAACTAAATTGAGTTAGTGATTTTTAGTCGTTTTTGTTGGGAGTTTTGCTCTTTCACGTCTAACCGACCGGAACACGATAGTGGGACATTGTTGCAGGGGGACTTACAGCCGGGAGAAAACAAAAAAACTTATGCGGACGAAGTCGGGGGTAAAAGCTAGTTTAAATATATATATCAATTCTATTTTTAAGTTTATGGACAAAAATATTCAATACTCAAAGTACGAGTATTTGTTTAAGGTGCAACTACAGATTGTTGTCTTGTCATGAATGGACCAGCTCAACCGGTGTAATACCACGACCTCTCAGTAAATCGATATTAAGTGGCTTATGCCGCGTTTCTTTCTGTGAGAGTGATGTCTGGATGCACATTATGCTAGCTAAAAAGCCACTGGCTTAAACGCAACTGTAATGCTCTCGTTGTTGCAGTGGTCCATGGTGTCGCTTACCACCAGGTGACCCCGCTTGCTCAATTGCCCCCTAGCTCATAAAAAGCCTAATTATATGTGGTAGAGCCTATTTATAACAGTTGTAGAGCCAAGCAGTTCGCTGCGTGAATGGGCCGGCTCGACCGGTGAAATACCACGACCTCTCAGAAGATCGACGTAAAGTAGCTCATGCCGCGTTTCGTTCGGCCAGAGAAGTACCCGGAGGCGCACCCGCCCTCTCCATCGTTCCCTATCCTCTATCCCTTAAAGGTGTTGATATCCATGGGCGGCGTTGGTTGCTTACCATCAGGTGACACGCTTGCTCGTTTGCCCTCCTATCCCATAAAAAAAAATCGCAACTATGCCTACTTTGTAACTAGTGTTATTCTTAATTGATTGAGATACAACTCGCGAGACGCGCGCAATCTTAAACAGTTCTAGAACACGTGAGAGCCACGCTCCACCACTCAGATTAACACGTGTAGTAGTTTGTAATTGCGTTTGTTTTTTTCGTATAACTTCACGCCTTCTCTACTCGAAGGTGTAGGCAGCGGCTGTTAAGCCTCGTCTCGCAATTTTTTTTTATGTCCCAGACAGAATATAATAGGTAGAACGTATGGCCATACGCCGAGCACAAAGTTTTCGGTCATCGATATTTATCACACATAAATTCCGACATTGATCTAAGCCCGGAATCGACCCCACGACTTCTTGATACAGAAGCGCGAGCTCGACTACTGGACCAGTCTGAAGTTTTATTTTTATTCTTTTTTTTTATGTCACTCATCATATAGTACTTTTTTAGTCAGTCGGCTTTCATTCATTCAAACCATCATAACATGCTTCTCTTCACATCGATCCATTGTCAATCTATTTTTCATTCGATCCTCAAGGGTGACTCCACACATACTTGTCAGAGAACGCGTTCATTTCCACTGGATTCACTTTACTTTCTTCATTCTTCGCCTGCCTCACCCAACACTCACTCCCTTATATTGTGTACCTTCACGGACAAATTGGAGAAAGTCGTCTATCTCTGATACCTATACAGATCTTATGGCGCTGTCGGCATTCGTAATCTTGTTGAAACTATAAAATAAGCCTAATCTTTCGTTAAACAAGTAAAAAAAAAACGGTTAAAAAAAAAATGGAAATAACTTCAAAGAGAAATAAAAATGCAAAGATTTTAATCTATCGCCATATGTAAATATTAAACATATCTCGGCTCATTCCATGTCTAAACTAACAAATTGTAAATAAATTATAAACCTATTTAATTATTATTTGTTTTCGAAAGGAAATTAACCAAAAAAATTATTGAGGAAGTCGATAAAAATGTAACTAATTATTTTAGTATCTTTTTTTATGAAAGGCGTTTTTTTTGGGTTTTTCTATACAGACAAATAAAACGGTGTTTGAATCAGTTGGAGACTTATACACCATCATAATATTAGTTTATCTTGTTTAAAAATGATGAAGTTTAGGGTGTATTCGGATTAAAGATTTAGAGAGAGTTAGCTGCTTCTGTGGGCCGACTCGATCACCGAATTACAACGACATATCAGAAAATCAGCAAGAAAGTGGCTCATTCTGGAGAACGAAACGTCGTTATGTGACTCCTCTTTCCCGCCTCTTCTCTATTTTATCTTTAACCGCCGGCAACCTGACCCTTTTGATGTTGTAGATGTTTATGGGCCACGCCAGTGGCTTACCACCAGGTGCCCCGCTTGCTCGTTTGTCCCCTCCTACATAAAAAAAGATAATCTGTATGGATATTCTAAAATCATTACCGTATAGGAAATGAGAAGTAAAAAGCCAGTACATAGAGTTCATATTTCTTCCATTAGGGAATAAATGGGTGTGGCTCTAGATTCTGCTCTATAGAGAGAGACGCATTTCTCTAACACAGCTATAAGTTCCAGGTCGAAATGCTCCACTTTCATTCGAAATAAATTCTGCATACTGCTAAACTTGCTCTGGAATTAATGCACTTGCGCGCTTGGCTCTATAAATAAACTCGAGATGATACATATTAAATGATTCACGACTTAGGGGCCGTCCATTAATCACGTGAGGCCCGAAAGCGGGGGGCGGGAAGGGTTTTGACAAAAATCACGAAATTTCAGTTATAAATTTCAATACTTGTCGTCAATGGGTGACAAAGAGGTGAGAGTTGAGACTATGTTCAAAGTTTTTTCAACATCCCTTTTGGGTTTAAAATGTTAAAAAAAAATCACGTGATTAATGGACGGCCCCTCACATATATACACTACTTAAATATGTATATATACATATATCTAGAACTTTTCCTTTTCTTGTTACCAGGTTTATATTACATATTTATGTATATACGTGTACATTATAATAATAATGTCTTTTGTCCGTAACGGGAACACGTCTGATCATGTCAAGACAAAGGCATGAGTAATAATAATCTGTTATTGTAAAACATTACTTAGCTAGGCTTTAGCCCTTTAGCGCATTCTACATGTTTTAGACTCGTTCAGATATCACTTGTCGCAATGAGTAGATACGAATACGTTTGTGATATTTTATGATCTTCTAAACTGGCAAGTCGTGGATTCCAATCTGAGACCACATTTTCGGAAGTTATGAGTGGTAAATATAGCTGAGTGGCAACATTGTGCCTGGTGTATGGCAATAGGTTCCGCCACCTCGATGCTTTTCCAAGTGGAATATTTCTAAGCTTCAACTTTCTTTCCTTGAATTTTTATTTTATTTCTCTCGGCTGTTATTTCGTGTGGATCGCTGACTAAATGTATTGGTATTAAAAGCGTGATAATAACAAATGTAGCCTTATTTAAATGTCATTTATATTAGAAATATAATGTAATGTAGTTAATGGCCGTGACCTGATATTTACCGAGCAGACGAGATCGCCGATTGCCCAAGAATCTCAAACAATCATAACACAATCATCATTACAGTTTTATTTAGAATCTGTGTCGAACAAATCAAGTTTGACATTTCCATAAATACGTATAACCTTAATTTGCATGGCATAACAGCATTACAACCGTCGCCTAAATAATTTATAAAAAAAAAGAAAAAAAAAAGCTGACTTTAGCACCTCCTAATTTTATAGTTCCACAGAGTTCCATATTAAAAAAAAAATGGATTTTGCAAATGCGTCTCTATAAAATGGCGGGAATATGCAAATATTTTATGTGACTTTGCAATCATAGATTGAAATTTGAAAAGAGCAAAGTTTATTCGTTTGAATGCGCTTATTTGTGAAAGCCATCACGTGAAAAACTCAATTAAAAATAATGCTTGAGATTTCCTTTTATGTCTATTAAATACGTTTGGATCTATTATTTTCTGTCTCTACTCAAGAGAGCGGCGAAGCAATTTTAATTATAAGCCAGTAAATCAAGCATTAGTGATTTTGAAGAGAAACGTAATAATATGATAACAAGTTCAAAACTGAGGTCGCGAGTTCAAATCTCACTTGTGATAACTTCATCTTTCTATTTTACAAAAACAGAAGAAGTTGACAGCTGCAATTATAGCTCATACAAAAGCCATCAAACGAATTGACATTTAATCAATGTCGCAGGAACTATATTGCATATTTTTTTATGGCATGGCGACTGTATTTTTTAGGTTTCTCGCTTTTTTTTGATTAGCAAACAAAAAAAATATCATGTCGCTTATAATTTCCGCGATCAGATAATCTTAATATATATTAGTATATTATTTTTTGCAACCTCGATTGTGAACGACGAGATATTATCTATTTTGAGTACCTATTGGATGTATAAATATTTATGAATTAGACACCAGAAGTGGTGTGTAAAAATTGCGTCAGCAGATTCTGTACGCGATCGATTTATAAGTAAATAATACTAATAATCTACACAAGATTATGAACTCCTTGTGGAATTGTGCGATAGTATTAAAAAAAAAATCTAAGCCAAAAGTCTTTTGGCGTAAAGTATAAAAATGATTTATAAGTATAGTTCGGACCCTTTTATAATTCCTCTTATAATCTGAATTCGGAAAATATGTATATGTAATAATAGATATAGTGCTGAGTTAACAAGTTTTACGACGACGACAATCGAGAGATTGTAAGCAGAGTAGTTACTACTCTGCCTACAATCTTTGATTAAAGTGTGATAATATAAATCGGTCTCGGGTGTTTTTCCCGTTTCGTCAGTAAAACACGTAAAGAAGCTCAATATTATGACTATCATTAAAGCAGTGTGTATCATTGATCCGCTGTATAGTAACGCACACGTTTCATTACAGAATGACGTCATTGCCCTGTAATTAAATGAGACGCCTTGGTGACTGAACTCCCCTTTGTATCTACTTGCGTTTATTTATTTTTTTTAATTACGATCGAGGCGGTAGTTTTAAATATATTCCAGAATATTTAACTTCGTTTTATGTGTATTAGAAGGATTTACAGTGCATTGCTTTGAAGTCTGAAGATTTAAAGGTTTTTTATCTTTGAATCTTGTGGCATATTGTGTACAATTAGACGTGTTACGTGTACCTTAACATGAAAAGAGGAATTTTATATTATTTATCCCGCGAGTTAGCAAGACGTATGAAGATGTAGGCGACAACTAGTGCGTATCAAATGTTAGAAAAATAAGGAATACTTGATCGGGTTATCACATCTACATCCTTGAGTCATTTATTTATAACTTTAATAAATTAATAAATAAATCGTCGGTACCGGTGATGGATTTTCTTACAGGCTAGGTCGCAAATTATTATTGCTAAACTGTATGCTATTACGGGTATCTTTTGAATTACAAAAAATATACAAATTATTTTTATTTATAACATAACTTCACGCCTATTGTTAGCGGAAGGTGTAGGCAGCGGCTGTTAAGCCTCGTCTCGCCGTTATGTTTACGTCTCAAATGGAATAAAATCGGACACAAAGTTTTCATTCATCGATATTTATCACAATTAACTTCCGAAAACAATTTCGACATAAAATTTTTATAAAAGAAAAATAATAGAGTTGGTTTGTCTGTGTCGCGCTAGTAATTAACTGCATATTCTATTTGAAGCATTATTTTTGCGACGACACACCAGGCCAGTTCTGGAGGAAGGTGATCTCAGAAGCCTTAAAAATCGACAAGCGTGTATGACGATAGTTATGTAAGTCAAAGAAACGAGTGAGGCGCGTAAGAATCGAGCCTTATGGCGATCGGTTCTTTCTGCCTACCCTGCAAGGGATTTGGGGGTTAAGTTATGTATGTGTGTATGTTATTGCAATGTCCTAATGACCAATAAATCGTATACCAACCTCAATATCAGACGGAGCGTTCATGACAAGAGTGAGCATGTGGGGTATCTACGTAAAAATGGTACGTCGTGAGACACTCAGTATTTTCTGCCTATCCCTCAACGGTCTTGGACTGAAGTTATGGCAATAATAATCAAAGTGATAAAATCGGCATGCAACGTTTGTTTATTATTACATCATGCATAATTGACAAAGATTAATATTACATTTATTACAATCGGTCCTTGCGTTGAATAAATCTCGTGCAAATATAGTGCAGTAGATATACCAGTTTCCTCAATGTTACAGGGAAATTTGCGCGAATGATTAATGGAGCTGATGCCTCAGCAGTCCACTTTCGATCTGGGCTGTCTCAAATTCGAGCCCATGCCGAAGTATCTATACGGAAGTAGTGTGTTCTAGCTGATATACATAAAATCTTCATAAATTCAATCTACGAGATGTTTCAATGTCAGAGTTAGACGGCGGAACCTATTGCCATACATCCGGCACAATGTTGTCAGTAGATAATAATCAGCATACACAATTCCCGATAAGTCATTGGCGTGAGCTAGGATTCATACCTGAGACTTTTGATTCAGAAGCGTGGTGTTTGACGTCATGATCACAGAGATTAAGAAAACGCTTTTAGAAAAGAGCAGTAACCTGGTATATATCCTCAGTAATAAACTAATTAAATTACAACTACAAACTAACGCAAAAATAATCAGTTCGTGTAAACATTTCCCGAGATAAGAGCGTACAAACAAACAAACAAGCCGAACCTCTGCTTCTTGATAACACACCAGTATCTAAATATAAACATTTGCTCTGTACGCAAATTGCCAATTGTGTTCCGTTGCTGTGTGAAAATAAATATTAATATTATGCTGTTACAAAACGCATGTGAAATTGGTATTTCCATAGACGAGTCTTTTATGTTTGTTTATTTGTTAAACAAAAGATATTTAATTTAATGGAGGTCAATGGCGGCTCCCACGTGTTTTAAAAGAACACTCTGTATATACAATTTGTAAGAGCTACATGTATATACGCCAAGAATGTGTTGTCATCAAGTATTACATTTGTTGTGATTATTTTGTTTGAGTAGTTATTTTTTATTTTATTATTATTAATTGGTCTTTGTTATTATTTTTATGGGAACACGAAGCAAACAAGAAGTTTGCGGGGAAGTTGCGCCAATAACTGAGAGGATAAGAGGAAATCGGCATTATAAGGAGGGATGATACACATGTTGCGAGAAGACTGATTAACCCGTATGTTAAAAGAAATAAGACTAGAGGAAGACCTAAGAAAGTATGGATGGATTGTGTGAAATATGACATGATTGAGAAGGGTGTTAGTGTTGAAGATGCGAATGATAGGGAAGTGTGGAAAGAAAGACTTATTGTGCCGATCCCAATTATTGAAAAGAGATCAGGAAGATGATGATGGTGATGAGGTAAACCAGATAGCGGAAAATCTGGTGGTAATAGACTAGCGCACTCCATAGATATGTGCAATCCCAAGAGGGTAGCATGATTGCATTGCCGACCCTCCATCTCATCCCACAGGACGGGGTGGAGAGAAAGTGGAGGTATGTTAACTCTCTCGTCGAACGAAATAAGCTCGAGCCACTTAACGTCGATTGCCGTGGTATTTCAACGGTTTTTGTCGGCCTTTACCTCACTCAGTCTTTGCACGCGAAGAATTGGACAGTTGCACGTACTTACCCATTACGTAATAATAACGTGCGAAATGTGCTATTTTGGAATTTACAAATATAATTTTAAAATTTTTTTTACATTAAAACTCCATAATGCATATTTTACATGGAAAACCTTTCATACTTATTTATGTAACCGTTTCTCGGTCCGGTGATGCCAATTGATTTTTATTTTTAGTTTGTGCACAGCCTATTAAATGCAAAATAGACTATTAGTGCTGTGTGGCGCCGGCTATGCTGTGTGGCGCCGGCTTAGAATACCGCCACCCCATCTCTTCCCGTGGGTGTCGTAAAAGGCGACTAAGGGAAAAGCTAGAAGAATGGGCAGCAGCATTCTCTCTTAAGACAATACAGCCTACTGCGATCGCCAACCCGCCTACCAAGCGTGGCGATTATGGCAAAATCCCCCCATGATTGAGCGGACCGGCAGTTGTGGCGCTCTATGGGGGAGGCCTATGTCCAGCAGTGGACCTCAAAAGGGCTAATGATGATGATGATGATGATGAAAAAAAATAGATGTCTCGGTGGTCGAGCTCCTCACACAGATTCACAAGTAGCGGGATTGATTTCTCGGATTGAAGTTATGTGTCATAAATATCTATGACATGACAGACAACTTTGTGCCCGATATAATGGCAATAGTCTCCGTCACTTATTCCTTTGGGACGTAACGAGTCTGCGAGTTGAGGTTTAATAGCCGTGGTCTACACCTTCGGGTAGAAAAAGGCGTGAAGTTATGTTATGTTTTGTGGAAAAACATATGTCTCAACCACAAAGTACGTATACAAAGTGTACCTGATGTGGTGCTGATAAAGGAATTACCTCTGGCCGCTCATTTCAAGGGACTAAATAACGCTGCCCACACCCTCAGTTATTAAGTGATGAGAATTAAGAAAGTTTGATGAGAGATATCGCCTTGTGGGCGTTCAGCCTATAAGCGGTGGTTACCAGTTTTTGTTTGCGATCGCGGCGCCAACATACATTTCGCTATGAGCAATGATGAAAAATACTTGCATATATTATTATTTATTCAAGCCATGTAACTAATTATGCCGGTATTGTTCACAAAATTTAGCGCTTTCTCTCTCACGAATTTGAATAACTCAAGAGTGAAATCGTTTTACAATAGACCGGGTAAACACCGTGAGTGGGTTGAGCCGCTGCTGATCTTGAATGACCTCTATACTTGGACGACTATCAACAGTCATTGTTCTGAAATGTATACATATATTTAATGTATTGTTGCAAGTTTATTAATTTATCATTACATAGTATAAAACAAAGTCGCTTTCCGCTGTCTGTTGTCCCCTTATAAGCTTAGAGATCTTTGAAACTACGCAACGGATTTTGATAAGGTTTTTTGTAATACTTAGATAGAGGAAGTCAACGGGGTGGCTTTTGTGAATAATTCGTGTATACTGTTGTAGTAAATAAAAATGATATTTTTTCAAGATTTGTCTCTTTAATTGTAAACGCTGGCTGAACCCTAAGTGATAGATAAAAACAATGTACTACATAATTATACACCTTCAAAGGTGTGAACACTGACCATGTTTATTTCTATTAAAGTTTGCTGGATCGACTAGTTTACAATACATATATCCTACTATTAAACTGTGGGGTACAGGCCACTGTGGGGTAGGTTTAAATATAAAGGTTTCTATATATAAAGAAGCAACTAAAAGAAAATATAGAACGCTTTATTGCAATATTTGAAAGAATCTGTATATACAATGATAAGAAGAAATAAGTTAATTGCATTATTTACAATATAAAAAACTACCTGAAATCAAATCTCTCCGGATCTTGGTATACTGGCAGCGTGCCCAGAAGACTGAACGCATTACCATGCTGAATGGCAATGCTAATTCTCTGTGAGAAGAATAAACCAGCCCTCTGGTTCGTACGAGGCCTCGATCAGTCTCTTTGCAATATCTTTATAGGGTGCAAGAGCATTCGAACCCCAAGTTCCTAGCTAGAGTCTCAACTGGCTTCCTGGCTCAAAAACATAATCACCGATATGGTTTTTGTGATAAATAAATAAATATTGTACCGTTTAGTTCCTCATTTCGTATTAGATAGTATTAGTGAATGACTAAGCAGATATCAGTGCAAAAATGGAAGGACGCGTAGTTAGTAGTAGATGAAGGCCACAAAAAGCACAATTTTCATGACCAAATCGAACGTGTTGTATCGCGCGATTTTTAATTATGTCTCGTCACGCCCATTTTTTTGGCCTTAGTTATACGTGCCTATCGAAATCTGTCTTACATTAGGGCATAATTCACCAGTGACCAGATAGTCATTGGTGTGTTTTTGAACGGAATTTGAAAGGTCTCAAAAGGAAAAGCCAGAACGCTGAACCCATTAGGTCAATGAGGCACATTTTACGACGAAGACGACCTATTTAAGAATAGTATTTAGGATAAACAGGCATTGGTTTGCCAAGCAGTTTGCTGCAGACGGGTGAAATACCACGACCTCTCAGAAGATCGACGTAAAGTCATGCCGCGTTTCGTTCGGTGAGAGTGATACCCGGAGGTCCACTTCCCTTCCCCACCCTTTCCCATTCTAACTTAAAGGTCGGCAACGAAACTGTAACACTATATACGATGCAGGTGTCCGTGGGCGGCGCTGGGCACTTACCATCACTCATGCTCGCTGGCCCTCCGATCCCATAAAAATGGGCCAGCATTTTGTTCTATGAGTGAAGTATCCGAAGGTCCATCCGATCTTCCTCTCTTAACGGCTGGCAACCGCGACTGGAATCCTCTCGGTGTTGTCAAAAAAAAAACTTGATGTGAATGGCCACCTCTGAACAGGTGAACAGTTATCCTTTTTCTTCACAGCAAAATATATGCTTAGTAACGATGCTGTGGAGTTTTTGTTTTGCGGTACCTCCAATCGATCACGTGCAGAAACTGTAACCAGTCCTTTGCTCGTGGTTGCGGCCCTATTTTTTTTTCTACGATCCATACAAGAGTACTGTCATATTTAGTCACCGGTACTGTATATGAGTAGGCGTGATTTGGCGTACAAAAAATTGCATTGTTTTTTTTTTTGACTCTTTGTATGTCACATTCCATTTTGACAGTACTGCTATTTTTTTTGCACGCTCGTTTTTTTCAATTTGGCCGTTGGTGTGGTGTGGTTTTTTATAACGCTCAATGCAATAAATACTCTGTGGCGGTATATAGTTTAGTTGTCTGCGTGTTTCTATAAGAATACAGAGAAAATTATAACCTAATTTTAAATGGCGGGAAGTTAATAAAAGGAATCGGACAGATAAACTAATATAGAATATATATTTGTTGTCTGCTTGTAATTATTTTGACTTATCGATTGTAAGATTGCGATTGAATTTACAAAATGTTGATTGTAGGTTAAAGGGATATTATTTATGCCAAAAAATTAACACAACTCTCATACTTTACAAATTCCATAAATTTTTTTATAGAAAAAAGCATTGTTCTTGTCCAAAATTAATTCATTAATTAAAGTACTACATAGATGACAAGGATTTTGGGAAAAATCGTGCCCAAGTTTTTGATTTATTCATTTGTAAAATATAATACCTATATTATATGCTAGTTGCATCAAAGATTTCACTGTTGCAACACTAACTTTAGTTATCATGTTCCTCAATTATAACACGTCACGTAGTGACAGTGTAATGACAGACTTGACAAGACGATCATTAGTGAGTCGGTAGGTTTATGGTCTTTTTTTTTCATTCTATGCTGTTACACGTTACGCCATACTGACATAACCGCTCTTCCGTTTCCGCCTATCGGGTGTCGTCGGTAGGTACGTGCCCTCGCGAATTGTATTATGAAACAATTGACAGAGTTTTATATCATCGTTCAAGACATCAGCCATAAACAAGATATACGTAACCTTGTGGATGCATTGCATTTACCATAGAGCTGATAATTTTTGTTTTGAGTACATGTATAGTTAAGGAGGACATTGCTTGATGCTATATGTTTAGAAAAAAAGTTGCAAATTTAAATTTGGAATTGAAAAATTTAAAGACTTTTTTTTTTTGACCTTGTTGTTTACATTACGAAGATGTAAGGAGGTTTACTTCGTGTCGCCGAATGAAGTACTTGGTCTCACCGAAAAGGTGGCAATATCGCTACAAAAAAAAAGAAGACTGTGTAATACTTAAATAAATTTAAATACAATTATTCCAGTTAATCGAGTGTAGCCGTACATTTTGTTTCTAAATGTCCTCTGATGGCACGATACAATAATACCACTATTATATACGCGTGGTATAATTATCATAACTCTGCAATAGTAGACATGTAGAAAGAATGGATGATGCAAGACTGACTAAGCAGATATTCAATGCAAAAGCGGATGGATGTAAGAGTCGAGTACGGCCAAGACACACATTCCATGACCAAATAGAACGTGTTCTAGAGGACAGTGATGTTAGGAGCCTAAAAAATCGACGCGCGTGCATGTAAAGAGTTATGAAAGTCAACGAAGCGACTGAGGCGTGTAAAAATCGTGCCTTATGGCGCTCTGTTCTCTCTGCCTACCCCGCAAGGGATTTGCCGTGAAGTTATGTATGTATGTATGCAACAGTAGAATCAACACGCGACAACCCTTACCATTGTAATAAATAAACTTATGTTGCGAGAAGTGAAATCTTTGTGAAAGTGTTTACGCAACGGTGAACGTTTCCAGACAGGAACTGAACCCGGTCTCTTGTTCGTTAATCTCTACATAGAATGTTATTTAGATCAAATCTAGGGCACTGCACGTTGAGTCGGAAAATTACTTGAATGTAGTCGTAGTGCCAGTTCGCTTTATCAATGCGCTGACTCGACCGTTGAAATGGCATGACCTCTCAGAATATCGACGGAAAGTGGCTTATGCCTGCCTTATTATGAGAGGTATGCGGAGGGCCCAGTCCTTATCCTCATACTTATTAGCAACGCAAATGTGAGTCCATCTTTGTTGCAGCTGTCTATGCGTGGCGCGAGTTGCTTATCGTCAGGTGACCCATATCATAACATAAATTCACGCCTTTGTTAGCCGGAGCTGTAGGCGGGGGCTATTAAGCCTCGTCTCGCCGTTTACGTCTGTTTACGTCCCAAATGGAATAGGTGGCTAACCTATTGTACCCAAAGTTTTCAGTCATCAATATTTATCACACTTAACTTCCGACAACGATTTCGAGATGTCATTGGTGTGAGCCAGTGTCAGGATCAGAACCCGGACCACTGGACCAGAAGCCGTGTGCTTGACCACTGGACCACCGAGATTGTATCATCATCAGGTGACCCGCTTGGCTGTTTGTCCTCTATCCCATAAATAAGTCTTAACACAGGGGACTTGTTGTCGCTTACGACGTATAAGACAACAGCTAAATCAAAGTAAATTTAGGCTTAGTAGGATAATAATATCTCACAATTAAATCATCTTTAGAATTGTTGATGTTTTTTTTTTTACAAAATATGTTTTTTGATGTTGATAATGTTACAGGTATTTCCGATTCGATATAATCTAAACGACATTCACAATTACGAAGATATTAATGACCATGTTATCGATTTATTGATATCGATTTTTGTTATTATCATCGATTCAGTTTTCGGATTCATATAACATTCTATTTTACCACTTGACTACATAAAATGCCTATTTATATTCAATGAATTAATGAAGTTTTAATATATATTCATAAAGCTTCGCGTGTTAGACGTAATTACTAGAATGTTTGAGTGGAATACACAATTTTTTTTTTAATTATTATTTCATGACCATGGATGCAAAGTCTTTCAGTCAGAATCTAAAATTTAATAGGTCAACTTATTGAACTTGGTTTGATATAAACTAACTTAAACTATTATATAAAGTCGTGGCAATTTATGTATGATGTTCCAAGGGAGTTTTGGCGACAATGCAGGAGAGCACACTACACACGATATTTGCACCATTTTCTACATTTGCACACATATACGACCACTTATTAAATAAAACGCCACGACATTAATTCAATAATATCATTAATATCCATTGAAACACAAATTTTAGAAAATAACGCAAAGAACGGACATGACTCTTTTACATTCCCGCCAAAACACTACACTGATGACGCAGTAGCGACACAGAGTACTTTGTCTTTTAATTATATTTAATACCCAATTAATTTGGTATATTAAACGATCGTAGACCTCGCTGAGTCAGTTGATCCAGTTCTTTCATCTCATAAATAACTGTATTTGATCCATTACTTATGATTAGTTGATATAGGTATTTTGGATGTATGGTATGTATGTAATATTATGAATTATGATTGATCTCATTTATCTATCTAAACGATCTACGTAAATTGATTCTATTTAAATTGTCTGTTTGTAATGTCGAAAGTTTTTGAAAAATTTAATACACGAATTCCAGACAGTATTTTTTTTTAAATATCTGCCACGTTGATTTTCAGAAAACCAGATGGTAGGATTAAAAGAAACACTTACTTTACTATTATAAATATCTAAAGTGGTATTTTTACATACATACATGACTTCACGCCTTTGTTACCCGAAGGTGTAGGCAGCGGCTGATAAGCCTCGTCTTGCCGTTATCTTTATGTCCCAAATGGAATTGGTGGCGAACCTATTGCCATACCGGGCACAAAGTTTTTCGGTCATCGATATTTATCACACATAACTTCCGAAAACAATTTCGAAAAGTTATTGGTGTGAGCCAGTGTCAGGATTCGAACCCTGACCTCCGGATCAGAAGCCGTGTGCTCGACCACTGCGCCAACGAGCCTTTTTTTTACGAAATTATGAAGTAAGCCACATTTCCGATTGTAAAACCGACAAGATAAAGCAAGACATGTTGTGACGACTCCACTTAGTGCGGTATAGGGGCAGGGAAACTATGAATATTATCAAGTTAGTCACTTTTGAAGGACTTCAGATAGCCGTGCATACTATTCAGATGGCAATACTCAAAAAAGAACTTGGTCTCCCGAATGAGGTCACGGACAAAAAAAACAGCTATTTATGTTAATAAAAATATATCGCTTCTGTGAATGTATGTGAATAAATTTTCTAAATTTTCTACCTGTTTTTTTTTAATCAAAATATGTGTAGGTAAATATGTAGGATGGTGGCGCTGCGAGGCTGCCACTGTATTACCATTTTAAAAATAATTTGCGTAAGCATTACTTGTAGTACGAGTATGTTTAATAGTACACGTATTGATTGTTACAAAGGTAACTAATATTCACACCTTTAATCCCAAATGTACACAGCAGGAAGCGTTTGCACGTATTTGATCGACGGACATATTTCATTGCATACAACATAGATTGGAGACCTGCCAATTCCCTTACACCGCCTGTTTATAGACAGACTTGTGGTCAGCAATCAAGTCGATGCTTCATGCTTCTTGCAAGTTGAAGGAGTGGCACCATACTAGGACAGCACAGATCATATTTTTATTTCGGTACATGTAAAAATATCAGTAAAAACAATCTTTATGATAAGATTGTTGACTTTTAATTTCTTATTATTCGTGTGCCTATTGCGACTACCTCCATTACCCTACTTTAGAGTGTGGAACAACCCCACTTGGTGATCATAGCATAATCCTACTAAGCATCCACTTGGCTCTTCAGCCGTCATTTCTTGCCGCGCGTCGCTCTTCTATGGATCCACATTTCCAGAACGATATTACTTAGGAATCTTCTAAATACTAGTGTCTTTCCTCCTATCTTCAAAGCCGGCAACGCAGATGTGACGCCCCCCGGTGTCGCAGATATCCACGGGCAGCTTACCATCAGGTGATCCGCCTGCTCGTTTTTGCCATAAAGACTTTTTGTGTAGTGTTAAGTAAGGCTTCAAGGATGTAATGGTGACCAGTGTTTATTTAGTAACCATTTGAAAATCCCTGGTGCTGCGTGCGCCCATGTACTGCAGTAACCGCTTACGTGGACCACCGTGTGCTCGTTTGCGACGTAGTTTCGAATATTGTAGACGAGGTTTTGTAATGTGTTAACATTCTTGTCAACCAATTGTAGTACAATTTTAAATGTTTTTCCTTATGCAATATGCATGTAAGGATGGTTAATTTGAAGGTCGAGCGGAAGCCTTATCTTTCTGTCGTCTGTGGCTTCTTAGAATACCGTTTAGTTTGTTTTTTGTTTGATCGCAGTTTTTCCATTATCCAGCAAAGCTGTGACAAAGCATTAGATATCAAATTTGGAGTATCTGGTCATGATGGGTTTCCTTGTGTAGATAACATCGCGTAAATACATTTTTTATGAGATAGGTGGGCAAACGAGCATGTGGGTCATCTGATGGTAAATAACTTTTCACCGCCCATGAACACCGTGGTGCGTTCCCGTCCTTTAAGAGAGTTGAAGGGGAAAGGGAATCGGACCTCCGAATACCACTCTCAGCGAACGAAACGTGACACTAGCCACATCACGCCGATATTCCGCGAGGTCGTAGTATTTCACCGGTCGAGCTGGCCCATTCGTGTAGCGAACTGCAAGGATGTTAGATACATGCCTTGTTCGCATTACCCTACGAAAAGTCATTGATCTCTACTCGTATTCGAACACGAGACCGTGCGAAAACAAGTCTCATAAGAACGAATAAATTACCAGAGGCCAATATTAATATACCTAATTACAATCATCAAGTACAACGTTGTGCAATCGATGTGCCAAATAGCTAGTTTGAGAAACACTGTTCGACATTTTGATCATGATACGATCGTATTTCGTGAGTGTCGAGAACTGGCACACGGCGATTGATGACCGGGTCACGTCTGATTGATTCGCGTACACGGCCCACTTACACAGCCCATGGGCTCACGCAGCACCAGTTATTAGGTCTGGTGAAAATACCTCTCCAGAGTATCGACGTTAAGTTTCCCATCCTACTATCTTAAAGGGCGGCAACGCAAATGTGACACTGTCTGTGTTGCAGGACTTGCAGGTGTCAATGGACGACGCTAGTCACTCTCCACCAGACGACCAGTTTGTTGAGGAACCTTGGATAAAACCCACCCGACTAATACTCGACTAAATTAACTATTGATGGGACACCGGTCACATTTAATTTTTATGCTAAATAATGATGAAGCTGTAGTAGTGGTATTGTGATGGGCTCACCAGCCCAGGTCGGGCTGATCCGATTTGAAGGAGATTACACTGAAAAGTAGGGTAAAGCTGCATGATATGAACGAACGGATACAGGTTGCCCAATTTGAAGTGTTACCGAACAGCTCGGTACAGGTAAATGTGTGGCAGTTAGTGAGTGTAATGTAGGCTGTTGAGTAATAGTAGAGAGATGAAATATTTTACAATACTATATGAAATATTTGTTTAGTATCTAAAATTGAAAGAACGGATGCTGATACCATGCAAAAGCGGATGGATGAGAGAGTCGAGGATGGCCACGGCACACATTCGATGACCAAATAGAACGTGTTCTGGAGGAAGGTGATGTTAGGAGCCTCAAAAATCTACGCGCGTGGGTGAAAAGAGTTATGAAAGTCTAGTGTTGTATTATTGATAAGCAGCCCCTTAAGGATTAGTAGTAGTAGTCTTTCCCTAGTTTTGGTCCTAGCGTAATAATAAATAGCCTAAACTTTCTCTCTGGTCCAGTGGTTGAGCACACGGCTTCTGATCCAGAGGTCCGGGTTCGAATCCTGACACTGGCTCACACCAATGACTTTTCGAAATTGTTTTCGGAAGTTAAGTGTGATAAATATTGATGACTGAAAACTGAACTTTGTGCCCGGTATGGCAAGGTTCGCCACCTATTTATTTCATTTGGGACGTAAACATAACGGCGAGACTAGGCTTCACAGCCACTGCCTTCACCTTCGGGTAACAAAGGTGAAGTTATGTTATATGTATGTTTTTCTTTATAAATGTGAAACACAAAAATATTTTATCAATTCGAACTAGTAGTCTCTGAGATTAGCGCATTCAAACCTCCTATCCTCCTAACCTAACCTAAAAAACTCTACATCTTGTTGATATACAGATATAGACGCCTTGACATCACCTCGACACGTCGCTATGCGAACGAAATAACACATTCCATAAGACAATAACCTTTTCGAGCTCAAAATATAGGACAGTTAACGGTACGTTCTGAAACCGTAACGCGTATATGTTTGCTAGCTATATTTAGAAATCCTTTGTTTCCGAACGACTGTTATGTAAAACTTTTTTTCTTTTTTATTACGTCTGTTTCCGATGTATCGATTTTGATATTGATCTTGATACGTTAAGTGTGTTTCTTATTGGTCCTGAATAAGTTTTTTTTTTTTGCTGTTTCGTAACATGGGCCTTCGGCATGTCTCATGAAAGAACGACGATGTAATAAAAATGAATGTTTATTATTCAAATCAATAATGAGCGCGATTAAAGGAGTTGAAAAAGAAGAATATGTACCTATTTGGATGATGTTGGTAGTACCCGAAACCGACGAGAATGCATTACGACGAGATGTATGACTGTGGATGAAGCGAAAGAAGTGTGTCAGGATCGTAGCTTGTGGAAAGCCAATCTCTCTGCCTACCTCTATGGGATACGGACGTCAGCTTATGTAAGTTTGGAGGATTAAGTTTTGGAATGTTTGGATGTTTTTTTATCGCGGTGGAACTGTTGAAAAGAATTGGAAGATGCAAATTTGGTAAGGGGCCGTACATTAATAACGTGAGGTTAGAAAGAGGGGGGGGGAGGGGTCTGGCGAAAATCACGAAATATCACATAGCAACATATCACGTGTATTTATTTTTTCCTCCTTAATTTTATAATAAAATACGATTAAACTTTATATTAGTAATCGATATTTGTCACACATTGCTTCCGAAAAAAAAAATCGATAAGTTATTGGTGATGATGATGTTTTTTGGTGTGAGCCCAGAATCGATCCCACGACTTTCGGATTCAGAAGCGGGCCCGAGTACTAATACTCTAAAAATCTTAGGGGGGGGGGGGGGGGGGTTAGTTTTAAATATCACGACGTATCACCCAGGGGGAGGGGGTCAAAAATGATGAAAAAAACATCATGTGATTAATGGATGGACCCTAATAGATGTGAACACGTGATGAACATGTAATGTGTTTTCTTGGATTTTTACTGGTATTTTAACATAACTTTAATCTGAACCTAAATCTGAATGAAGCCATGTGACCTCTCCAATTTTACTTTCGCTTGCGATAATACTTTCTGGTTTAAATACGTGTGTATACGAGGGCATCCGCGGTTATAAACTAGTTAAAGATAATTTCGATCCTCATTCTATAGCAAAATAAATACAACTATTGATACATTTTCCGACGTTCCAATAAAAGTGATTGGAAAATGTGTGAAAGAATGACAGATGAAGTGAATGAATGAACGTTTGGAATGCAGTGAATGGGTAAAGAAGTTTCACTTTGTATATTAGACACAATTGCATGCAACAATACATGTATTAATATTATGAGGTTCTATTACGAGCATAGATATGACAATAATAGATCGGCAATAGTCACCGAAACAACGAGACCAAAAATGGGTTGTTGATGTGTGAGTGACTTATCAATGTGTGCGTAGAAAGCGCTTCAAAGTGTCAACTTCTACCTAGTTAATGTTCATGTGTTGAAATGTAAATATCCTGAAAATCTGATTGCGATTGCGCATGATGATACGCGGTTGCGCTGTCAGTGATGAATATTAGTACATTTTTCCTGTTATGTGCCATCTATTATAGTCTATGCTAAATCTATGAGTTCTACTATCTATAGACAGGCTTTTTTATGGGATAGGATGGCAAATATTTTGAATGCCGAAACATAAAAAAAAACAAAAGTAAATAAAATAATAACTTTGGAGTAGATACCTAACTAGAAACCTCAAGCCCCTATGACATGATAGGGGTTTGAGAAATAGTTCATGAATATTCTCACACATTTTACAAGAATCGATCACGCTGTTTCGGAGAAGAATCGCGATAGATCTTTTTTATGGGATTGGAGGGCAAACGAACAAGTGGGTCACCTGATAGTAAGCAACTTCTCACCGCCCATAAACACCGTGGTGCGTTGCCGTCCTTTCAGGGAGTAGGAGGGGAAAGGAAGGGGAAAGGGGATCGGTCCTCCGGATACCTCTCTCACCTTACGTGGCACGAGCCAATTCACGCCGATATTCCGAGAGGTCGTTCTATTTTACTGGTCTAGCCGGCCCATTAATGCAGCGAACTAAAGCGATTCATTTATTTGCTGCCTTTACTTCAAAACATATAGAATTGCAAATATATTTTAATATGACAGAATCGGTGTGAGTGTTTAAAAAAAGACGTTTCTTAAGCATTAATTCATATGTTGCAGAATGTCTGTGATAACATAAATTAGTTTAGTTCATTTGTAGATAAAAACAACGAACAATTTCGTTATTATCCAAGTCTTATTCGAAGTATACTGCGAACGATATTTGTGGGATTGGTAAATTGGTCCGGTGCGTCGACTTATAATCGCCGCTGGCTATACCTTCGGGTGAAGGTCGTGAAGTTAATGAAATGTAGGTGAACATTGGACGACATCGTTGTAATGGCAGAGTCGCTGGAACAGTTAAGCGGAATGCTGCGCAGCCTAGACGAATCCTCGCGGCGTGTCGGTTTGGGCATGAACTTGGACAAGACGAAGGTCATGTTCAATGAACATGTCGTGCCCAGGCCGATAAATGTCGGAGGGTCGGTTCTCGAAGTTGTAAACAAATACGTCTACCTGGGCCAAACTATCCAGTTAGGTAGACGAAACTTCGAGAAGGAAGCCGACAGGAGGATTCAGCTGGGTTGGGCCGCATTTGGCAAACTCCGTCGAGTTTTCGGCTCGCCTATACCGCAATGCCTGAAGACCAAAGTCTTCAACCAGTGCGTCTTACCAGTTATGACCTACGGTGCCGAAACGTGGACACTTACGGTGGGGCTAGTCCACAAATTTAAAGTCGCTCAACGAGCTATGGAGCGAGCTATGCTCGGGGTATCTCTGAAGGATAAACTCAGAAATGAGTATATCCGACAGAGAACTGGAGTAACCGACATAGCTCGTAGAATAAGCTCGCTGAAGTGGCAATGGGCTGGTCACATCTTCCGAAGGACCGATGGTAGATGGAGCAAGAAGGTCATTGAGTGGAGACCGCGACTTGGTAAGCGTAGTGTAGGACGCCCACCAGCCCGATGGTCAGACGACCTCAGAAAGGCTGCTGGAAAAGACTGGATGCGGAAGGCAGAGAATCGGATGTTGTGGCGCAAATTGGGAGACGCCTATGTCCAGCAGTGGACTGCAATAGGCTAATGATGAATGATGATGATGATGAGGTGAACATTTATTTAATTATAGAAAATATCTACACGCCACATAACTCGATGCTCACCGTCATTATTAATCACCGTATTATGTATTTTTTTATATGTGATATAATTTTATGTAAATGAAATTTAAGGATATAGTGTTAATTTATTTTATACAATGCTCGTAATAATATCTAAGTACCGCGATGTGCCTGGCACCATTTCTCAGTAAACTGTAGTGAAATACATAAATGAAATATTGCACGTGTTCAGACGAGACGTGTGGCACCGCTCAATAAAATATTGGCCAACCTTCGAGGGTGTCGTAAGAGACGACCAAAAGGTACTAATTAGGTGCAACAGTGGTAGAGCCAAGCGGTTCTCTGCATGAATGGGCCGGCTCGACCGGTGAAATACCACGACCTCTCAGAAGACCGACGTAAAGTAGCTCATTCCACGTTGCGGTTGGTGAGAGAGGTGCCCGGAGGCCCGCCCCCCTTTGCCATCCTTTCCTATCCCCTATCCCTTAAAGGTCGACAACGCAACAGTAACACTATATGTGTTGCTGGTGTCCATGGGCGGCGTTGGTTGCTTACCATCAGGTGACACGCCTGCTCGTTTGCCCTCCTATCCCATAAAAAAAATAATACAAAAAGATAATGTAAAAACAAAACGCGCTTGAAAAAGTAGAGTACAATTTTTCACAATCGATTTTCGCCCCGAGCGAATCGAACGAAAGATTATAGAACGTAAACAAACCTTCGCAGCATATTATAAGAATGTATTATTAAAAAAAAATATATTCGAAATTCAAACATTGTCGGCGGTAAAGGAATATATTGAGTGGAAAAATAAAATGAATTTTTCAAACTTCGAACGCTTTATTTTTCGTTATAATATAACGCTAATAGACGCCCTTTTAATAACGCTACGCCTGAAAGAATTTTAATAGCACACATTCTTGGGCAAACGGTATTGTATAACATTAGTTTGGTATATTTAAAATTTTGTTTGAGATTACATGAATGATTTTATTTGTAACTAGTTGACCTAGCGAACTTGTTTCAAAATAGAAAAAATAAAAATGGTCACCGTGGGTTATCCATAAGAGATAGACATACGTACACCACCGCGGACTTTTTGTAGACAATTTGAAATTCTATTATAATGTAGTATATTGTTTTATCACTTAGGGTTCAGCCAGCGTTTGCAATCTAAAGTGTTAATTCTCAAAAAATATCACTTTTTTGTATTACATTATACATGAATTATACACAAAAAGCACCCCGTTGACAACGCCTATATCCGTTAAAAAAAACCGCTTCATAATCCGTTGCGTAGTTTCAAAGATCTAAGCATATAAGGGGACAGACAGCGGAAAGCGACTTTGTTTTATACGATATAATGATGCCTGTTGTTTAGATTTTAGATATATTTTCAAATGGCAAGTCGGTAAAGGTCGACCTTGGCGAACTTACCATGATTAAATCTTGGCTTGTAAAAAAGTGTCCACAATCAACAAGCATGTATGAAAGCGATAATGACAATAGGAGAAACGAATAATGTTTATCAGGGTCGTACCAAATAGAAAGAAGTAATCTCCGCCTACTCCATGGGAAGGAGACGTAAATCTTTTCGGAAGGTACTCCAGAATGATTCGACAAAAATCGTGGTTGATTCATTTGAGATTTCGTGAGACTAAATCTCATCTGAATGACAATGTAACCTACAATAACGCTGCCTACACTTTCTGCCATTCGGGGCTTGAAGGTACAACCAAGGATATGTAGAAAACGTAACCCTGATTATTCACCTCAGATTTCCATATAATCTAATCTTCATTTGCGGCCTATAAATGTTTGTTTATCACAAGTTTTCCCTCCAAGACCCTTTTATTGGCTCTCCCTTTCTCCTCCGGCCCACAATCTAATCCACTCAACAAGTATGCAATCCTACTTTATTATAATCAACGCTGAGTTTCTCTAAGGTACAAACAGTACGATACCTATTTGAATTATTAAGTCTTTGTAATTGGGAAACATCTCCGAAATGGCTAAACCTATTCTTATCATCCCTCCACCAACTATTATTACACGAATTTTAAACAGATAGTGTGAAACATGTATATCTTTTCTTTTAATCTCTGTGGTCGTCCGGTGAAATAGTCTACTCTAAGAGTATCGATGTAAAGTGGCTCACGCCTAGTATCGTTCGGTGAGAGAGGTAACTGTAGGCCCATCCCTCTCTCCCTCCTTTCCCATCCTACTCCCGTCAACGCCACTGTATTGCGGCGGTAGTTGCCCTAAAAATAAAAAATATACCAATCCTTCTTAGCTCATCTGGCCAGATATTTACGCCAAACAACCGAACCTCTAGCTAGAATAACGAGGGCAAAGTGTACTCTGAATGTGTCCCCTCTCGGTGGTGTAGATGTCATTGACAGCGGTAGTCGCTTGCGATCAGGTGCCCCACTCGTTTGCCACCTTATCCCAAAAACCCTTAAATATACATCACATCATCCTCGAGAGGAACCTTGTAGACGGTTGGTTTGGGAAGAGAGTGCCTAGGAAGGTCATACTCCTATACTTTGGATTACTGAGACTGACCAAGCAGATTGCCAGTTTTCGGTCCGCGAAGTATCTATGACGTCTACATTGACCGGATTAATTGAAGGTGGAATTAGAAGCCTTAAATAGCGGCCGTGACAAGGGCTATGGAAGTCAAGGCAACGAGTGAGATATGTAACTATCATGCCTTATTAATATTGCCCTCATTTCTTTCTGACTAGCCTGCAAGACACTTAGCGTGGAGTTATTTAAACAATACTTTAGTGATAAGCGCCTGATAGTTTTCTTATAATGTAATTACATAATCAAAACTTGCTAGCATTTGATTGTTAGGCGTTTAGTTACGCTTTGTAGTTAAAAGTATTGTACATAATTAAAATATTTTTTTCCTATTGTTTCGTTAAAAATAGATGTAATCTAATTATGGTAAGGGCAATTGAAATATTTTAAAATAGTTAAAAGAAATGGTCTACCTGAAAATTAAAAAAATATATAGAGCTATTGAAAAAAAAATTGCCAAGCAGGTATGTGTGTATTCGCGGAACTTGACTCTCCGCCTATACATACCGTGAGAATAAATATTTAATTAATTAGTCGATACGAGGTAAATCATAATATCCCATAAATACCGGGTCAAATTACTGTGTGTGTGCACACAACGATTACGGCAAACGACCCGAACCACCCGGCGAACTTTGTTTCGCATCAAAAATAATATACAAGTAAATTTTAGATCTAACACTTTTTACATCGTACATGAATTATAGATAAAAACCACCCCGTTGACACCCTCTATCTATTAAAAATAAAACCGCATCAAAATCCGTTGCATATTTTCAAAGATCTAAGCATATAAGGGGACAGACAGCGGAAAGCGACTTTGTTTTATACTGTGTAAAATGTAAAAGAAAATAGGGACTTAAAATGATTGTAAGTTTTCATATAGCGTTAAGTGTTAACTGAGTCAATTTATCGTTCTACTTTCACTTAACTGTGAAACTCGTGCGCCTAAATAGGACCGAAACTGAAAATTTGTATAGATTTATTAACATAACATAATTTCACGCCTTTTTCTACCCGAAGGTGTAGGCAGTGGCTGTTAAGCCTCAACTCGCCGTTATATTTACGTTCCAAATGGAATAAGGTGGCGAACCTATTCCCATACCGGGCACAAACTTTTCAGTCATAGATATTTATTACACTTAACTTCCGAAAACAATTTCGAAAAGTCATTGGTGTGCGCCAGGATTCGAACCCGCGACCTCTGGATTCAGAAGCGGGGTGCTTGACCACTGGACCACCGAGACTTGAAATGAAATGACATGAAATCATGTGAAAATAGCCTTGGTCTGGCGAAATTCTTCAAATACACAGAGTATTTTTAGGGGAGTGTCGAAAGATATATGTCAGAGCGAAAATATTAAAAAAAACACGGATATGAATCATGGACTCGTTAGACAAACAATTAAGTACTGCGCAGATGTGTACTTTGTAAATTCTGGAATGTTCCTGTATAACTACGTTTTACATACATACATAGCTTCACGCCCAATCTCTTGCGCGGTGAGCAGAGAGAAAAGGGCGCCATAAAGCACGATTTTTACACGCCTCATTCGCTTCTTTGACTTTCATAACTCTTTTCTTACACGCGCGTCGTGTTTTCAGGCTCCTAATATCAACTTCCTCCAGAACACGTTCTTTAAGGTGTTTCTGGGCCGTCTTCGACTCCTACATCCATCCGCGTTTGCATTGCATATCTGCTTTTTTTATGGGATAGGAGGGCAAACGAGCAGGCGTGTCACCTGATGGTAAGCAACCAACGCCGCCCATGGACACCAGCAACACATATAGTGTTACTGTTGCGTTGCCGTCCTTTAAGGGATAGGGGATAGGAAATGATGGGGAAGGGGGGTGGGCCTCCGGGTACCTCTCTCACCGAACGAAACGCGTCATGAGCCACTTTACGTCGGTCTTCTGAGAGGTCGTGGCATTTCACCGGTCGAGCCGGCCCATTCATGCAGTGAACTGCTTGGCTCTACCACTGTTAACTACTGCACTGTTACTGCTTAGTCCATCTCGCATCATGCATTCTTTCTACCATGTCCGAACCATCCGAGCATGCCCTTTCTTTTTTGTTTCCTACAATTTTCTTAGATAAAATTTACTTAACACCCGACATCGCAAACAACGTGTAACAATGTCTCAACAACTCTTTGTTGCGTTATATAACATATTATAAAATACATATAATTATATAAAAAGTTACAACACAGTAAGTCTTATGCAAACAGAACCGAAAGACCTTGACAATCATTTGTCAACGCATTAAATAAAGTGTACTTATTAAATGTCGGCAGTTCACAAGAAAGGTCATAATAATTTCGGAAATTTGTGTAAACACTCGAGAAAGTCAATTATTGTGTCATATCACATCATCATACAAATATTTGTAAGCTGAATATACACGGTTATGTGCGATAAATATCGATGACTGAAAACTTTTGTGGACCGGTGTATGGCAATAGGTTCGCCACATTTAGGAAGACTGGGATGACATTTGGATGACCAAGATATTCATTCTTCTTGTGCATGCGGCCAGCCTTTCAGTTTATCTCCAAAATTTGTGTTCATTTAGATCAGTTTAAAAGTTTTATATTGCAATTGTACAGGTGCCTAATTATTTTGGGGTTTGTGGGCTGTCTTCTAGAGTAAAACACTTCATTCAGGTTGTTATGTCCGTGGATCAGGTTTGAGGGCTCCGTAATGATGATGAATCTTCAGTTTTTCCTGCCCTATTGCTCAATTAGTTAACTTCGAATTGAGGTCTGGTGTGCAAATCTGGGTTGGGCAGGTAGGTAACCTTATCAAATTCAAAAAATCTTGTATGGAATAAGCGGGCAAACTAACAAGCGGGTCAGCTGATGGACACGTGAAACACAAATAGTGTTACAGTTGCGTTGCCGGCCTTTAGGGGACTAAGATAGGAAAGGTGAGGAAAGGGGGTGGGCCTCTGGACTGGCTCGCCGCCCATGAGCCACTCTTCGATATTTTAAAATGCCGTGGTATTTCTCTGCCTTCACCATCAGGTATTAAGAGCGTGAACTTACATTAAAGGGTCTTATTAGCAGAGCGAAATAACTGATTAGAAAAAAATCTGCCTTTTTTACATATGTCGTATTTTACATTTTTGTATGTTTCTCTTCTCTACTTTTATTTTTTCTAATTTCTCTTTAAGACTGTTGACCGTTTAATTTTCGAGTGTAACAAACGCATGTGATATTGATATAAATAAATTGAATACCAGCACACATAAATAATTCATTGATATGACGTTGTAGTAGTCTCCGAAGGTGTCGTGCAAAGCGTGACGGAATGCCTCTGAGTGATGTTACAGGTTTGTGTCTAGTGTGTAATTGAGTAGTATAGTTTTGTAACTTCGCGCCCCTGATACTAGAAGGTGTAGGCAGCGGTTAGTAAAGGAATAAAATGTAACTAAAAATAAGTAAATTATACTACTAAAGTAAATTAAATATAGTTAGCTTGTTACCAATGTAATGATTCCTGTTTACAATTCTTCTATGAAACTCGTCATCATTTTCCTGCCTTTATTGGGATGGGGATTGGGATTGGGATGGGGATGGGGATCGGAACGGGGTGGGCACAACTTGTCATCCTTTTGAACTATCCATGCTGTCAAAAATTTTGGTTGCGGTTTTATGACCGGCCGCCAAATATTATTTTATACACTGACCCGGCGGACTTTGTTCCGCATCAAAATAAGAAATTTTGGATATCATGAGGTTCATTTTTTTCTATTTATCGACTTTAACTGCTGTCCCGCTATGTTAATACTGCAATATCTTCGAAAATATTCGTTTAACTTGCATGCTGTAAAGGGCCAGGATCATCTATATTACATGCACAATCTATTTAAGACACTTAATTGGATGAAAATTAATGCTGTAATGTTTAAAATCGCTTCGTAAATAGGCCATTATTCCTCGTAAAAAGTAACAAAATAAAAATGGTCATTGTGGGTTATCCCTAAGAGACAGACATATGCCCTCGGGGACTTTTTTGTAGACCTTTTAAAGGTGTATAATAATGTAGTACGTTGTTTTGATTTATCACTTAGGGTTCAGGCAGCGTTTGCGATTAAAGTTCTAAGTCTTGAAAATTATCACTTTTTTTACACTACATGAATACTACACTGTACATGAATTATAGATCAAAACCGGGTGGTTTTGATCTATAATTGACACCCTCTAACTATTAAAAAAAAAAACGCATCCAAATCCGTTGCATAGTTTTAAAGATATACGCATACAAGGGGCCGACAGCGGGAAGTGACTTTCTTTATACTATGTAATTATTATGGCGTTAGGAAATTTTATTTCATTTTTTTTGTCTTTTCATGGCCTTTCTCTTTTCTTCCCTATATATATGTAGGCAGCGAGTGCCAGTGAAAAGTGTCAGTGCCAAATGAAACCCATTTTCATTGTCATCGATATTTATCATGCAATTTTCCGAAAATAATTTGGAGAAGTCATTTCAGCCCGAAACCAATGCAAGGACTTCTTCATTCAGAAGCGGGGTGCCTGACTTCCAGACCACTGAGACGCCGTTTCATGTTAATTATACTAACAATAGTTGAGTGCGCCTTTATTACTTAGCCAAGAGCAGTGATTTGGTGAAAATAATAATTTTGTAAAAGCCGAACATTGCTCGGTGCCGTTAATTCATTTGAGAAGTGCATTCGCAAGTTGTCAATGCGATGAAACGCTACCGTTTAAGTGTTCTCTGTACTCAGTGTCGTGAGTCTTTGTTTGTGGACATGACATTGTTCTGACCTGGACCATACTTGACTCTATAGATATCGAATGTATGTTTCTGAAAAAGACAAAGAGTTTTTAGACAGTGTTACAGTCTTGCTGTTCGCTGCACGAATGGGCCGGCTCGACCGGTGAAATACCACGACCGCTCGGAATATCGACGTGAAGTGGCTTTAGGCCGCGTTTCGTTCGGTGAGAGAGGTTTTCGGAGGCCCGAGCCCCTTTCCCCTCCTACTCCCAAAAAGGACGGCAAGGCACCATGGTGTACATGAGCGGTGTGAAGTTACTTAGTATATTTTTGACAGCCTATAATTTATTGTTGGTTCACTGTTGCTACTACTTCTAAAATTGTTACTTCTTTCTACTTCTAAAATTGTTGCTACTACTCCATTGGTAGAATTGTTTTTCCTTACAAGATTGTATAAATTGTTTAATATATAAGTATTTTAAGTGTATTATATAAAAGGTATAGGATTTAGGTTAAATTTCTTTGTATTGTGTCATCTGTCAGAAGGACCTGATCGTTTGCTGTCCTATTCCATAAAAAAAAAAAACGCTGAATCTATCTTGAGAGGTGTGGTTATAAAAACACACAAATTAATGTAAATTTATATCAACGCATAAATATATTAAGTAACCAAATAAATGTAGCAACACCGAAGAGCATGATGTGGCAACATTATTTTTTAAAACCGTCAGTTGTGTTCCAAATTTGAACTGCTCTAAACCGATTACCTGGTTTGATTTTCGACACGGCGCTCATTTACATGGCGATATATTTATATTTATTTATTAAAAACATTGGTCGCACGAAAAGCAATCGCAAAGCAAGCGGCGAAACACAACATTGGAAAGGCAAAAAAGTACGCGTTACGCAATGCTTTTTATTGTGTAACAAACTCGAACGGGTGAAAGAAGTTGTTCGATCGGGCTGCTGCTGCAGTATTGCATGCGGGCTATATACGGCCGGTCGACTCCTCGGGCCGTTATCGCGCCAATTTCGTAAACATTTTTTTAATCGTCGATGTGATTGTGCAACCAGGGCCTTTCGGCTGTATAGTGTGTGCCAATGATCTTTTTTTTAATGTATGATGTTCTTTTTTTTTTAATTTTAATCGAGTTGCATAATGACGTTCTTTTCATGCAGTTGTTGAGTTTTTTTTTCAAATGTCCTCGAGTGCTCGCGTTCGATTTGACGTTTGAAATGTTTGCACGATATCTGTCATAAGATGACAGTGGATGTTATTGAGATTCGTTACTAATTTTAAATTTGGAATTTTTAAGAGTTGAATCTTACCAGTAGGTGCTATAGTAATCCTTTCAATTATATTCTACCATTGATTAAGTTAGATCTTTCTATTCTTATCAAAATGGCGGAGTTCAAGCCGGCCTAAAATATCTTTCAGCATCCCTTAAAGATTAATAGTATTGTGTAGGACATTAATAGTTTTTTAATATTCTTTAAATCAAAACCGCACCACCGGAACTGTTATTGGATCAAATGGGAACAGTTCTCGTCTCTGTTACTATGCACTTAAACTATTGGACCAAATATGCTGAAATTAATCATCAATTTCCTGTCCTTATCCTTCTCTAACTGGAGTCGGCGCAACATGTCTTCCTTTCGAAATATCCATGTTGTCAAAAGATTTGCCAGTGGTTTTGGACGTAGTGGCGACAGTAGTCGTAGACGGGATTTCGAAAGTTTCGAAATTTTTGAAATCCCGTTATTTAGTTTTAGTATTGATAACAAAGTCTATCTGACTGTACCGTTCAACAATAATGTACTTGGAATGTTTGTGTTTTTACCTGCGTTTGTGGTCAGGCTTAGTCTTGGCTCCTATAGAATCGACGTCGAACCAGCTGGTTATAACTTTGGAGTCCATTTGTTCGGCGATTGGTAGACTAAAGTTGGAGTTACTTATAATTCCTTTAACTAATGTTTTCTCTCTATTTAATTCCTTTATCATCAAGCGGTCATAGCTCTTCTGAAATCCAAACTGTAATGAGTATTTTCATTTGTAAGACTACTGTCGTCACTACGTCCAAAACCACTGGCAAACCTTTAGACAACATGGATATTTCGAAAGGAAGACATGTTGTGCCAACTCCACATAAAGAGGGGTAAGGACAGAAAAATGATGATTAATTTCAATATATTAGGTGCAATAGTTTGAGTGCATAGTAACAGAAAGACGAACAGTTCCCATTTGATCCAATAACAGTTCCGGTGGTGACATTTTGATTTCGAGATTCTTAAAAAAAACTATTTATTTCAAACTCTTTTCCAATCTTTTGTGCAAATTTAAGGCAGTTTGTTTTAATATACAATTGACCGGAGTAAAGAACCTCGGTAAACAGACTTCAACCGGGACAGTTAGTCAAACAATATGGCTGTAATAGGTACCGGCTAGCATTGGCGGGATATTACAAAAGGTTAAGTAAGAGACGTAACGGTACTCGAACGGCGAAATTAGAAAGCATGAGTCATCGTGGGTACATCAGTTTTGTAGATGGTACTGCAAATATAACGGTACTAGCTCGGAAAGGATGTCGTTGTTCCATTTAATATTATTTTGGCGATTTATAGATAGCTATGTATATAATATGTTAATAAACGGCTATTTAAATTATTAATATAATATTGCCTTCAGAAAATAGTCCTTTATCGGAACCGGAATGTACGAAGTTTGTTTGTTCCGCTTAAATTAAAAAAACAAATCGCATATAAATAAATATGTTATTCTGATATAATAATATGCGTATAAATATTTAATTCGGTTGGCCAGTGTCTACGTCCGCGCAAATAGTTCGTCATCGTCTACATATGACTCGTAGGGATTTTCAATATTTCATCGAGATCCTAATAATTTAAAATAATTCTGCAATTTTTTGTATGCAAACATACAAATCTTACATATTTTTGCACCGGTGTCAAAATTCATTACATAGTCGTCGGAATTGTGGTTATATTATATATTAAAAGGAAGGGTCTGCAAACCACCTGTAAGAAGATCCTGAAGAACCTTTCTGGCATCCATAACCCTCGATCACAGCTTAAGGGAACCTTGGCTGTTGTAAACCATACCAATTTAATTAGTAATTAATTGCTTGCGCAATTATCTACCTTTCTTGTTGTTTATTTTTTTTTAATTCAAGCATTGTTTTAGAAAACAAGGAAAAACATAGAAAAATGCAATGACGTAAATGCTGTTTTCGTATTTATTCGAATGTAAAGAATTTTAAATTGACACGAAGCATATTAATTTATATTATTTGTGATATGCATTTTATTTATTACTAGCTGACCCGGCGAACTTTGTTCCGCATCAAAAGTAATAAATGAGTAAATTTTGGATATCATGAGGGTCAATTTGTGTTATTTATCGATTTTAACTGCTGTCCCGCTATGTTAATACTGCAATATCTTCGAAAATATACGTTTAAATTGCAGGCTGTAAAGGGCCAGGATCATCTATATTACATGCACAATCTATTTAAGACACTTAATTGGATGAAAATTAATGCTGTAATGTTTAAAATCGCTTCATAAATAGGCCATTATTTCTCGTAAAAAGTAAAAAAAATAAAAATGGTCATTGTGGGTTATCCCTAAGAGATTGATATATGCCCTCGCGGACTGTTTTGTACACCTTTCGAAGGTGTTTAATAATGTAGAACATTGTTTTGATCTATCAGTTAGGGTTCAGCCAGCGTTTGCAATTAAATTGCTAAATCTCGAAAATTATCAATTTTTCTTTACAACATCACGTATGACACCCCTCTAACTATTAAAAAAAACCGCATCGAAATCCGTCGCGTAGTTTTAAAGATATGCGCATATAAGGGGACAGACAGCGGAAAGTGACTGTTTTATACTATGTAATGATAAATAACATCTTTTCATATTAACAACCACGCAGCTCGCTGCATGAATGTGCCGGCACGATCGATCTCAGAATATCGTCGTACAGTGGCACATGTCCCGTTTCGTTCGGTGACAGGTGCCCGGAGGTCCACCCCCTTTACCCTTCTAATCCCTTCCTATTCCACATTCCCTTAAAGGCCGGCAACGCAACTATAACACTGTGTTGCAGGTGTCCGTGGCCGGCGTTGCTCCCCTGTCCCATAAAAAAGACTATAGATTTTAATGTTTAATGTATCTGTTTTTTTTTTTCAACAAAAAATAATAGCATAAACCCTCAGCATTCAGCTGGTTTTGTACAGGTCATTCTTAGCTGTTCGTTGACTGTGGACCATGACGGTAAAACCATTTGGCACCTATTGTTGGTCATGAAAACAGATAAATTTATATATTGCACAATTAAATGTCTGCTGAAGGTAAAATTAAAATAAGACGTCGGCAATTCTGCATTGAAATTGTCTTATTTGCGAGATGATAAAATTTCTCCTTGTAATTAATATTAAGTTGCTTTTACCGAGAACAAAGTCATAAGATATTTTTTTTAAAGATTCTGTTTTCATCTTTAGTACCAACAAGTTGATATTTTATATATAATTACATCATAAACTCAACCAACCCGAAATCATGACTGCAAGTGTGTTAAAAATATCATTCATTTTCCTGCCCCTATCCTATCCTACTCTAAAAGGGTTCAGCACAATATGTCATCCTTTCGAACTATCTATGCTGTCAAAAGATGTGGCTGTGGTTTTATGACGCATGCCTGACGTCATACCTCCTAGGGAAATTGTGTTAAAAAATATATTTTGGAAATTCTTCTTCAAGCTAAAGTATATAAAACCATTAAGACATGCTCAGACAGACGATGCCGAAGAAATAATCTATACATAGCAGATTATAATACTCCCTGTGGCGTAGTCGGGTAAAAATTCCAGTATGATGATCCATCTTTAATTTAATGTCGATCTAATTTAATCAAAACAATTTCTCTAATAACATAAAATAACTTCAAGCCTCTTGTTACCCGAAGGTGTAGGCAGCGGCTGTTAAGCCTCGTCTCGCCGTTATGTTTACGTCCCAAATGTGGCGAACCTATTCCCATACTGGGCATAAAGTTTTCAGTCATCGATATTTATCACACTTAACTTCCGAAAACAATTTCTAAACATTATTGGTTTGAGTGAGCCAGTGTCAGGATTCGAACCCGGACCTCTGGATCAGAAGCCGTGTGCTCTATACCAGTGGACCACCGAGACTGTTATATTTATAAAATAATATGATAAAACGGTTTTTCCGTTTAGAAATCTTAGTTTTTCCGTATGCTATTTGTTACTATATTTGCTTTTATCGTTTGCTGAATGACTCTCGCAGACCGCGTCGAAAACAAGGTTGTAAGAAAGGTAGTTGGATTGAAAATGAGTGTCGGTGTAAAAGTAAGAAATGGGCATGCTCCGATGGTTCGGACATGTAGAAAGAACGGATGATGCAAGATTTACTAAGCAGATATACACTGCGACACACTTTCCATGACTAAATAGAACGCTGGAAGAAGGTGACGTCAAGAGCCTTAAAAATGACAAGATTTATGAAAGTCGGCGTGTAAGAATCGTACCTCATGGCGCTCTGTTTTCTCTGCCTACCACGCGTGAATTTATGTATGTATTTAGTCAATGAAATACCTTTTTTCCGCTTATTATATATAGCGTTTATTCGACTTTCTTATTCCGATATTCCATGGACATAGATGGTAGTTGTTCTTCAGACAAATAAATATTTTGCTGCTAAAAAACCCACATAAAAGCTTATTATATATACGCATTTCGATTCTCGATTATTTATATAATAATATGATATATAAATTGTATTTGTGATTCGGACAAATTGGTTATCTCTCGTGAAACGGAGTGTGCGTTAAACCGGTCCGTATTTATGTTATTGGCACTACAAGCTTTTTATAGACGAAGGTTATGGACAGCGACAATTATGGCTCGCTGCGTCGATTGTTTTTGGTTCCTTTTAATAATTGGTGGCAAGTCTATTGCCATGTTGGGCAGAATCTGTCAATCAGCAATTTTACTCGTCTGTCTCTGGTTTGAAACATGACGCACACCTATAACTTTTTTAGTTGTGATTAATATAGAAGGCAAAAGGAAGAGAGGCAGACCACAGAAAAGGTGGGATGATGATATTAGACAGGTGGCAGGGATGATGTGGAACAGAACTGCTCAAGAAAGGACTGAATGGAAAAGGTTGGAGGAGGCCTTTGCCGATTGGCAAACAGATCTTCAGAAAATAAGCAAACATCAAATAATGGACTAGCAAAAGAAAAGCTTTAATTTTTTTTGTTTTATACTGTTCTGTACTAATGGATCTGATTAAAGGCTATTATTATTATTATTATTAATATAGATCGCTGATAATTTTTTTTCCGATATGAGGCAATAAGATTGCGCATATTCCATTTGTGACGTAAATATTTGACAAATCGAAGTATAAGCAGTAGCTTCCCTACTCCTTTGGGCAGGTGAATTTTTTTTTTTACTAGTAATAATTAAATTATATATTAATGTAGCAAATAAAGAATGTCTTCCGTTTAACATATTGTTATTGCCGTATTTGAACGCAATTTAATTTATGATACGTACATACGTCATAAAAACACAGGCCACCATATCATGTTGTTGTGTGCTCAAACTATTTAATTTGTCCTCGAACAAATATTTGTTTCTCGGTAACATCAGCCTCTTACAATTCTGTAACTAGATGTTCTGTTTGCGTTCTTGTCTTTATATAATTATGATTAATATTTCCTAGTAATTGCAAGGTGAACCTTTTCGTCTGAACGCGTCACATTGAGGGTCGTCCATTAATCACGTTAAGTTAGTAGCGACATTCTATTACCCCCACTGGTGATGTGTGTAAGCCGTGTAAGGTTTTAGAGTTACCTCTCCGCTCCCAAATTCACATTCTCTTTTCTTGATATTTTTAAATACGAGTATGACTAAGTTCTGTCTATATATAACTAATATAACTATTATAATTTTAATGGTTTATTCGGACGATTTCTACCTCCACTAATAACTCGCCTAAATAACAGACTTAAAGGTTGTATTTTTTAAACTTAATTTTTATGTGGTGCGATAATTTTCAAAAAAGTAAGTTATAAATATTTCACGCTTTTCTGACTGAGTTTTGAATGGCGTGTGCACATTTTTCATTAATAATTTGATGTTTGATAATTTTATTTTTATCTACAAGATCGTTGAACTGAACTCTTTGGACCTTGAAACATCTAAACGTAATAACAAATAAGTAATATAAAAATATGATACATATTGAGGAGGCAAGGAGTCGAACTAGAAGTCGGGGAATACATGAATGGGCCGATACAACCCTTGAAATACCACGGCCTCTCAGAATTACTACGTAAAGTGGCTCATGCCGCGTTTCGGTAACCAGAGGCCCAACCCTCTCCCATCTCAACTTCCCATCCCACTTCCGACCTCTTCCTTATTTCATTGTAAGGGCCGTCTGTCTATCTGTGTCCATGGGCGACGTTTGTTTTGTTAGTTGCCATCCGGTGTCACGCCTACTGCGGATGCGGTTTTATCTGTCAACGGGGTGGTATGTATAATTCATGTAATAAAGAAAAAGTGATTATTTTCGAAGTCTCGCACTTTAACTGTAAACGCTGTGAAAATTTCGCCGGCTTAGCTAGTTAGTATTATTCTTCGTCAGATCAAACATTTTCGTTCGTTATGTGTTAATATTAATTGTCTAATCCTCTTCGTAACACTTAGCACAAAGGCTAGTTACTTGGATCTTTTGTGTATCTGAATATTACAAAGTAGGTCATGCTCCCTCGAGCCGGATACTTGGAGCATTCCTATTGTGTGTCACACATTAAATTCGTTATAATTAATTGGAACCGACGTATATTCAAAATAGGCATTTTTTATCTTCATTAAAAGTCAAGAGCATTGTATACAAATATTGGCCCCTGGTCTGTTGACTCATGTGACGGCTGACGACGTTAAAATAAGGTTTCTGTTCAATCCACCCGGATACTTGAATGTTTTTTTTTTAATTGCCACGTGCGTTTATAATTGTAAACAAAGGAGGTTTTTGTTGAGGAATTGGAACATGACTCTCGTGCCCTTGGTGTTGTCTGCCCTGCAGCAGTTCAGTGTAATTTGCCTTAAGCCACAACAAGATATGGATGCAATTCGTTTGGGTTTTTGTAAGTACCAATTTGGCAATATATGCGAGGTATATTCCGGTCTCGATCAATTCCGAGGTAGGCAGAAAATACATAGCGCCATAAGGCACGATTCATACACACCTCACTGCTTCTTTCGTTTGTCATATATGTGTCATGCTGGCAAGAATTTAGGATATATAATAAAATGGACTTTATAACGACTTCCTAATTTAAGGTGGGGTGCTCGACCACTGGTCCACCGAAATTTTAAGATTCAGAACTGTTTTTTGTTCACCTATAACATACATAACATAATTTCACGCCTTTGTTACCCGAAGGTGTAAGCAGAGGCTGTTAAACCTGGTCTCGCCGTTATGTTTACGTCCCAAATGGTATAGGTGGCGAACCTATTGCCATACTGGGCACAAAATTTTGAATGATCGATATTTATCATACATAACTTCCGAAAACAATTTCGAAAAGACATTGGTGTGAGCCAGTGTCAGGGTTCGAACCCGTGACTTTCAGATTCAGAAGCGGGTGCTCGACCACTGGACCACCGAGACGTCACCTACACCCACGATTAAATATATTGAAGGACATTCTAATTCATTCTAGTCTGTCCTTGGTAGGTTATCACCATATACATATATGGATATTTTCCCAAAGCGATTGCGTCATGGAAATTGAAATTGGATAATTTCCATCGTAGGCTATTAAATACATGTATGTATTATCATAATGTTTTTGTGTTTCGATAATAATTTAGTACATATATAAAACATACATAACTCCACGCCAAATCCCTTGCGGAGTAGGCAGAGATAACCGAGCGCCATAGGGCACGATGCTTACACGCCTCATTCGCTTCGTTGGCTTTCATAACTCTTTTCCTGCACGCGCGTCGTTTTTTAAGGCTCCTAACATCACCTTTCTCCAGAACACTTTCTATTTGGTAACAATTAATAATCTAGTAGTATTAAATATCTATACACAAAATATCGTATGTTTTCTTACTTGTACATATACTTTAATGTACATATTTTTATGGTTAAATAGCTTCGCAAATTTAATAAGAAATTTTTTCAGTGGTATTCAGTTATGAATATTTTATAACTACCCACTTGAATATATCCAGAATCAGATTCAGGCCTTCGTGACTGGAATGCTTGGAGCACTTCAAATATGACGTTATTTGGAGAGAAATAATATCAATATGCCAGTTCAGTTCCATAAATCGTGTAGCTTGGAATGTTGGTCCTTCGACCCTGGTATTTAGTGACGTGCCGAGCTACTAGACTTCTAATCCCGAAGTCAGAGTAGAGTAGCTTTAGTTTCATAGGTATTTACTGACACTTTAAAATAGTTAATAAATACAAAGATTAAGTTTATTATTTGATATGAAATATTTAAACACGAGCGCTTGAGGAAATCGCTGGCGTGGAACAAGAAAACACAGATGCAATCGGCACAAGCGGCCCAATACCTAGTGCAGAGGCTATCATGAAAAGATCCGGCCTAGACACTCATTCGCCAAACACTCTTTTCAAACCGTGTAAAATATATATGTAATAATATAAATAACGCTACTGGAAACATAGCAGAAGCAGAAAACAAGCAGCTATAAAAAACGAATAATCAACCATCAAAGTTAAGACCCAACCAAATTAAAATCAAAACCGATCCGATACCCTAAACACTACTGCCTATAGCTTCGGGTTTAAAAGATGCGCCGTGACTTAAACACATACATAAACCTCCAAGATAACAATACAATACAGTTGTCGTGCAGTTGACACGTATCAGCAAGCCGATGGTGATGCTGATAATGGTGATGATGATGATAAGACTATTTTTGTCTTAAATCATTTACACGTCATCATATAAAACGCAATGACAGACACGTGTTTGCTTCTAAAACGTGACGATAGCGTTATTTCATTCATATCGATACACGATCGTATGCAATCGAAGAATTTTATCAGTGATAGTGATCAACCACGAATGGGCCGACTCGACCGGTGATTTACCACGACCTATCAGATAATCGATTTTTTTTGTGGGGCAAACGAGCAGACGTGTCACCTGATGGTAAGCAATCAGCGCCGCCCATGGACACCAGCAACACATAGTTTTACTGTTGCGTTGCCGACCTTTTAGGAATAGAGTGTAGGGAAGGATGGGGACCTCTCTCACCGAACGAAACGCGACATGAGCCACTTGACGTCGATCTTCTGAGAGGACGTGGTATTGCACCGGTCGAGCCGACCCATTCAGGCAGCGAACTCCTTGGCTCTACCACTATTAATGTAGAGTGATCCATGCTTAGTTTCGTTCGGTGCGGGTACAGCTCTTTTACAATATTATGCTCCACGGTAGCTGTGACTCTCTATGTGTCCATGGGCGGTGCTAGTCGCTTACGTCCAGGTGGCCTGTTTGCGTTTTTTAATCTTTTCTATGCTTGGACTTGGCCACGATACTTTCACAGCCCTTGAGTTTTCATTATAAATCATAATATTTATGTATATCATATTATATTCTTTTCCGGGATTTAAAATAGCCTTATGCCAAATTTCATTAAAACCGGTACAACGTTTTACGCATATTATAGAGGTAACATAACAAACATGTTATTATTGTTTTCGTCCTTACAACACTCAATATCTTTAAGTGGAATAAATTTAAAACGAAAAAATATTTCTTTAATTTAATTCAAACGAGGAAATAAAAATAAAAAATACCCGGCCGCGTTAATTTGAATAAATAGACCATTTGCTGCATCCGGGTTTTAGTTAGATCTTTCCTTATAATTTGTGGAAATCCTCGCGGTGGATTAAATTTGTCATAATAGCACGTGAATCACATTCAAAACATTGTGTTTATTTACTTAACAACTGGCTGAGAAGTCGAACTTGGTGTCACCGTGTGATATAACTAGTTATCGCCCGCGGAATGGCTCGTATAGCCTTTCTAATGTCGTTGGTATTATTTTTGACAGACGTCAGTTTGATTTTAAAGAAACAAATCCTGGGTCATGTTTCAAGATAGGAAAAATCTTTGAGCCTCAAGCAGGAATTACTTTTTATATCTGAGCATTCACGTTATTATAGATAGGAAAGATTTGTTTGCAATCGACGAACTATTTAAGTAGTATACCGATTTTAATTATTGATTCACCACATCACCATTAAAAAGCTAAAAATAAAAATTCCTAAAATTGTGTATCTCGACGATTCGATAATAATATTATTTTTAAGAAGCATTATTTTTTCCTCCCCCTTTTTTTTTTGTGGAGACAAAAAAGGAAAAAAAGATCTTTCCTAATATTACGATGATGCTAGTTGAAATAATTAAAACAATAACCTTATTGAGAGACATTCGAACTTACAGTATAAGATTAGGTGACATCACGACGATCGTAGTTGACACTGATTTTTTTTATCTTGTAAATAAGACCGCTATTTGTTCACGTCTTCTTGTATTTAACAGTCGCGGCTGCGAAAGGACGTCATTTATGTGGACGAAAACTGCAAAATTAATTAATTCAATTTAAAATCTCAATTGTTCAAAGAGAGATTATTACATTTATACTTAAATTATAACAGCTATATAAATACGAATTTCTAACAATACTTTCAAAATTTCCCCCGACAGTTATAATTGAATCTGTCCAGTGCTAAGTTTTTGTTGTTGTTTAAAGATTTGATACAATACAGTGAAAGTGTTTGAGTTGCGTGTTATAAATATTTATATTACGTTGTGATGTTGTAAAACTGAAGAAAATGTCCACCGGAGTTTGGGATCTGATGCCGGTCAGGTGCCGATGGATTGAGACACTGAGGCATTGCGGCAAGACGCTACTGCGGCGACAACGACGATTGCTCAGGAGATTGAAGAAGGTACAGTTGTTACGTTATGTGTTACTGAGGTTATAAAATTGTGTTAGGGGGCGTCCGTAAATTACGTGAGATGTTTAAGGAGGGTGGGAGGGGGTCCAGTCAAATCTCATCTAATTAGTGTTACGTTGGAAGAGAGGGGGAGGGGGGGGGGGCTGTAATCGTGCACAAGCGCCAATGGGTTCAAAATGGCTAGATCAGAACGAAGTTAAAGGAGCAGATGATTTTACTGATGTGAACATGTTGGTATTAAATTGGAAAAGTCTCTCTTGAGACCGCACATGATTCTTCATGGACTGAGTACAGTAAATATTCTTTTTATTTCAATAACAGTATTTACAATTTAGGTATTCTGTTCTTAAATTTTTCTTTACAATTAGAATTCAACTCTCGGCAACATGGATTACTAGTCTCTACAAGTCATAGATAAAAGCACGAGGCACGAAGTTATGCTTCCGTAAGAAACACACATTTTGCAAAATCTCACGTGAGGTTGGGGGATGGGGGTGAGACAGAAAATTTAAAAAAATGATATATATATATATATATGTATATGTATATGTTACGGTAAATCTGATTAATTGAAAATTATTAATATTTTTTGCAAAATTATTAATAATAACCACATGTTTTGGTAAATGTGAATAAACGATCGAAATTTATTACTTTTAGTAGTAATTATTAATAATTCACGACACATATTGGTAAAAGTTATAATAGTCTATGAAGTCTCAGTCTATGGAGAAAGCATAGAGGGCAGGAGACAGGTTTAGCCGGCAAGAGTCCGGCACTACCCAAACTACCTCATACGTGACGTAGTTTGGGTGTCCACGAGGATTCCGACTCCTGCCTAGAAAAAAAAAAAACCTAAAACCTAACCTAACCTAAACCTAAACTAAACAACTAACTAACTCTAGTAAGCAACAACAAATAACGTGCACGTGCTTTTAAAAAAATAACACCGAGCCAACTAAGCCGAGCCACTTATTACATTTATCACTACTAGGGTTAAATTATTAATAATAACCGACAAATGTGATTAATTTATCTCTCGACTTTCGGTAATTATTAATAATCTTCAATTATTCACTCTTACCGTGACATATACATACAGACGAATTGAGAACCTCCTCCTTTTTTCGAAGTCGGTTAAAAATGAATACCTCGCATAATTTATGGACTTGGACCTAATTTATTTATGACTATGGGATTTTTTGGATTTGGGAATCTAGATAGAATGTTTATTAAAATTAGATAAGAAAATGGTTAAATATTCCAGTTTTTTTTTTAACTTATTTCTCGACCGACCTATATACTTATAATTAAAAAAATAATTTTACAATTATTTCAGTTGTACTTGTGTGTGAGTCAAGTTGAGAGCCAGAGACACAAGTATGTGACAGAAGTTATGTGGTACATTTCCTTCTTAGACAGTCCTCTATTTTTTTTATTGTCTATCCTTGCGTGTAGCTGAATATTACTTATGCCACTAAGTCCATCCATTCTTTACTAATACAATAATGGTATAGGCAGAATTTCCTCTTGTTACTGAGTGAAATGTTTGAGATTGTATTTCTATACCATTGGTGGAGGGTATTTTGCCGTAATATTAGAAACCTTATTTGGAACTTGTCGATAAATAATTATGATAGATAAATAAAAGTGTTCAGAAAAATCATTGACATGTACAAGGATTCGAATCCGTCGGTCGACCTTTTAACAAAAACTCACCATTCCAGTGTACCCAGTGTACATCATTTGACAATGAGAATGCAATAAAATGCACCTGCATTATAACGACATCATACATTTATCTCTGCCTCACTCAAGGGTCGCAAATGGAAGCAAATGCCTCAGTCATTAAGGCGACCTTGAGATTTTTTTTTTTTTTTGAGTCTTATTTGTTCCTCACTTCACTTTTTTTATTCTCGAATATAATGGAAATGGAAAAAAAAAAGATAGTACATATGTATAAGTAATAAATATACATACATAACTTCACGCCTTTTGTTACCCGAAGGTGTAGGCAGCGGCTGTTAAGCCTCGTTTCGCCGTTATGTTTACGTCCCAAATGGAATAGGTGGCGAACCTATTGCCATACCGGGCACAAAGTTTTTCAGTCATCGATATTTATCACACATAACTTCCGAAAACAATTTCGAAAAGTCATTGGTGTGAGCCAGTGTCTGGAATCGAACCCGGACCTCTGGATCAGAAGCCGTGTGCTCGACCACTGCGCCACCCAGACTGTAATTGTGCAAATGTAAGTAATAAATATATTAAATTGAATATTATAATTTAATTGCAAAATGCTAATGGATCTGTTAATAATTCTGCTTAGATTATATAATATTTGCTTGTAATTTTTATAACATTTGCTTTTGCTGTAGACGCGTAACTCTTGCCCACCGATGACGACAATTAAAAACGACATCGCATATTGATTAAACAAAGTTTTTTTATTAGCTTTTTATTAGCTTCACCTGTATGTTTGTTTGTATGTTTGTTTGTAACCGACTTCTTTGGGCGCGATTTTGACCCACTTTAAACGGCCAGATTTCGTTCAAACTTTGTAGATTTATTGAGGACCGATGACAATACACTAATTTGATAAAATTATTCCATTTTTCAATTTGCAAAATATGATTTTTAGTGTTCATAGTTCACTTCTCGCACCACCATCTAGTGGCAATCAGCGGAAAGTCTACGTTATCAACTTGAAACGAGTTCCTTGTATAAGTCACAGATGGCGCTATTAACGCGCTTGTTATAGAAAACCGAACTAAAAAATATAAAATAAATAATAGTTTAAAAAAACTAAAAAACACGCTTTTTATAGAAAACCGAACTAAAAAATAGAAAAATAAAAAAAATATATATTTCATTTAAAAAAAAAGCGTGGGGTGCATGGTGTCAATAGTTATAAATATTTTATTAGATATGAGTAGAGTGATTATCATTTCGATAATATCTTAAAAAGCACCCCACGCTTTTTTTAAAATAAAATATATATTTTTTTTATTTTTCTATTTTTTAGTTCGGTTTTCTATAAAAAGCGTATTTTTTAGTTTTTTTAAACTATTATTTATTTTTATTTAGACACGCAGTTCGCTGCACGAATGTACCTGCTCGACCGGTAAAACACCACGACCTATCAGAATATTGGCATAAAATGGCTCGTGCAGCGTAACACTCCTTCCCCTGGCCATTCCACTTCCGACTCCTACCCTATCCCATTTTCAAGGCCAACAACGCAACTATGTGTGTTGCAGGTGTACAAGCCATGAAAAACATGCTTAATCGAATTGGTCGAAACCATATAAAAATTGTTGGACTTACATATATTTTGTTTTTTAGATTTTGATTTGTTTTTTCACGGAATAGGTGGCGGAGTCTTTTGCCATATGTCATGCACAATGTTATCAGTCTTCGATATTTATTTACATACATACATAACTTCACCCCATATCCCTTGCGGGGTAGGCAGAGAGACAGAGCGCCATAAGGCACGATTATTACACGCCTCACTCTTTGACTTTCATAACTCATTTCGTGCACGCGCGTCGATTTTTGAGGCTCCTAACATCACCTTCCTCCAGAACACGTTCTATTTGGTCATGGAATTTGTGTCATGGCCGTCCTCGACCCCTACCTACATCCATCCGTTTTTGCATTGTATATCTGCTAAGTCAATCTTGCATCATCCATTCTTTCTACGTGTCCTATATACGTGTACTATTGATAATACCTTACCTACTGCTACTACTACCTATACCTACGACTATAAAAAAAGTTGCGGGGAAAGCGGATAGGATCGTTAACATTTGACCGGGATGTTAAATTGTTTTCTCATGTATTTTTTCGGAATGATGCACCAAAAATACAATGTAATTGCCGCTATCTCAGCATCGCGAACATATTATTGTTATTTATGCGTTTTATAAATGAGTAGAAAAGTGGTGTTTTTGTGGTACATTTTAAATGTTTTGCTAAAAAAAAAAAAATAATCTACTCGGACGATTTCTTTGTCGAGAGAACGCTATTTCATTTTCTGTCCACTTGTTGCTTTCGTTTCTTTCTTCTTACAGTGCGTTGTTTTCTTACAGTGGTAGAGCCAAGCAGTTCGCTGCATGAATGGGCCGGCTCGACCGGTGAAATACCACGACCTCTCAGAAGATCGACGTAAAGTGGCTCATGCCGCGTTTCGTTCGGTGAGAGAGGTACCCGGAGGCCCACCCCCCTTCCCCATCCTTTCCTATTCCCTATCCCCTAAAGGTCGGCAATGCAACAGTAACACTATATGTGCTGCTGGTGTCCATGGGCGGTGTTGGTTGCTTACCATCAGGTTACACGCCTGCTCGTTTGCCCTCCTATCGCATAAAAAAAAATCTTATAGGGATGGGGATGGCCCATCCCTATAAGATTTTTTTTTATGCGATTGACTATAGGAACATGATCTGGGCAAAAATTGAGAAAAGAAAAAATAAATAAAGATGCGTTATTTCCTCATGTGCGTTGTCAGTATCTAAGTAATTCCTCGAGTGTCGGCTACGCTTTCACAAAAAACATCTAATTATTATCATGTTATGATTGTATTTGGTTAATTTATATGTAAAATGACTAGCTGACCCGGCGAACGTTGTTCCGCATCAAAAGTATTGTCTGCTGTCCCGCTATGTTAATACTGTAATATCTTTGTAAATATACGTTTCGTTCGGTGAGAGAGGTATCCGGAGGCCCACCCCCCTTCCCCATCCTTCCCTATCCCCTATTCTTTAAAGGTTGGCAGCGCAACAGTAACACTATATGTGGCGTTGGTTGCTTACCATCAGGTGATACGCCTGCTCGTTTACCCTCCTATCTCATAAAGAAAAAAGTTTTAAAATGGAATTGAACTATACTCAACAATATGTTTAATCTGTATTTATTGAATGTTTTTTAGTGTTTGTGAAGACCTATGAAAATAAAGCTATTGATTTGATGTTTAAAGTACCGGTGGAGTTATAAGTACCTACTTGGGTAGGAAATATCACCCAAAGAACTTGGGTGATTCATTTCCTCAGTTTCGTAATATGTATCTATTCTTTTATATCTATTTGCATTAGTCCAATGCTGTGCCTCAGAGGTAATTGTTTATTAGTCATTCAGAATTATTTTGAACAATACGCGAATTTCCTAATCCGTTTGAAACATACAAACGTCGCGATACAATCTTGACTCCCTGACCTGGCTGGCCACCATTGTTCGAGAGAATATGACACATATTAATGAATGATGATGTCTGAAGGCAATTGGTTGATTGCGTTAGACCGGCACAAGGATTTTGTTTTATTGAAGTCACGTTTACTCATTTTCGACTTAATAATCGATGATGCTTGAAAGATGGGATTGCGCTTCTATGATTTTTTGCCTCCCCTTGTGAATCGGGCAGAATTTGCCGATATGCATTCTTTTTCATTTTGATACATAACTTCTGAGTGTGTACACCCGGATAAAGACAGAGATAATATAGATAGTTCTGAATCAGGTGCGGATTGCGGAGTTCACCAAATTGGCAACTAAACTGGCACTGGGCGTCCCCTGGTGCGTACCATACATAGTGAATCCTCGTGGGGCATTCGAAATTTCCTAACGCCAGCGGTTTTCTCTAATGGGCGGAGTAATTTCCAGAATGGAGTTTCTGTATATCATTATGGCAAAATTTACGACATTACTTTAGTTTATTATTTTACTATTTAATATAAATGTAAACTTATTCATAGTTGTTAATCATTAGATACATAGTATAAAACAAAGTCACTTTCCGCTGTCTGTCCCCTTATATGCGCATATTTTTAAAACTACGCAACGGATTTTGGTGCGGCTTTTTTAATAGTTAGAGGGTGTCAACGGAGTGATTTTGATCTACATATAAGTCCTGAATAGTGTAGTAAAAAAGTGATCATTTTCAAGATTTAAAACTTTAGTCGCAAACGCTGCCTGAACCCTAAATGATAGATCAAAACAATGTTCTACATTATTAAACACCTTCAGAAGGTCTACAAAAAAGTCCTCGAGGGCATATGTCTATCTCTTAGGGATAACCCACAATGACCATTTTTATTTTTTTACTTTTTACGAGAAATAATGGCCTATTTTAAACATAACAGCATTAATTATCATCCAGTTAAGTGTCTTAAATAGATTGTGCATGTAATATAGATGATCCTGGCCCTTCACAGCACGCAATTTAAACGAATATTTTCGAAGATATCGCAGTATTAACATAGCGGGACAGCAGTTATTACTTTTGATGCGGAACAATGTTTGCCGGGTAATCTAGTTTTCTATGCATAGATAATCTTCTCAGATGAATATTACCTAAGGTCCGTGTTGCCTCAAAAGACGAAGTGCGTACATAAGAAAAGTTATGAACGTCACAAATACGAGTGAGAATCGTGTCTTATGTCGCTCTGTATGTTCTGCGCACCCCGCGTGTAACTCGGCGTACAGTTGTTTATGATATTGTTGTTAAAAACGGGTTAGGTGATAGACAATCAAGTTTTTAGCACTAGCCTTAAAAAAAACTTGTGTGGTTTTATGAAACCACCGTAAAAGTGAAACTTTTTTTCACATTATAGACATTTAACTAAAAATTTTCGAAATATTATTTTTTTCGAAAATCGAATGTAAGTCACTGTTCACGTATTTTAGTTACCATAAAATATTGGTTACGATTTTAATTTACTTGCCATCTTGTATTTGTTAATAGGGTTTAATAAATGTTTTTTATTTTACGTGGTCACGACAATAATTCCTAGATGGCGCTACTAGGTTGCTACTATTGATGATTCTGCCGTAATATCGTATTATATCGATAGATGTCGCCCGAATCGACACTAGGGCACTAGCTACGGCACTAGGGATAACGCGACACCTATTAAACGTTAACAACATTACAACAAAGGATCTTTACAAAACAAAACGATATTTTTTCCTCCAGTAAATATGATATTTCGATTTATTATGAAAATGTGACAAATACATATATAAAGAGCACTATCTTATCTTATATCTTTAAACGAGCAATTCTTGTATATATATAAAATTGGAATCTCGGAATCGGCTCCAACGATTTTCATGAAATTTCTATTCCAGCAGATGGCGTTGTTAACTAACACGAAGTCAATGTGTGTTTGCTTTGCTTTTATTACAGTTTATCACTGCAAAAAATTAAGTATATGTTTCTAATATAATATGTTAGTACATAGTATATATTAGTATATATTTATTATTCTGTCGGTAAGATCGAAAAATATTATTGATATTTCATTATTTTATTAGTATGTAATTCGTACTTAAATATAATTTTCATATAGTATGTAATTCGTACTTAAATATAATTTTCATATAGTATGTAATTCGTACTTAAATATAATTTTCAAAAAACACAATTTATAAAAACACAATTTATAAATAATATAATTTTTTTTTTCTCCGCCTGCAATACGTACGTACGTATATGTATGTATGTAAAAAACAAACAAACAAACAAACCCGATCCTAGAAAATGTGTCGAAATTGGTAAAGAGGACGGTAATTAGACGATTATACATACGGCCCTCGTGGTGCATCGGTAAACCGCACTACCGATAACACAAGGTCGGGGCGGGTTCGATCCCTCGTCTGGGGGTGTTTTTCTACATGTTTTTACGGTATTTATTTACAAAAATAAAGTGTATATTTGGGTAATTAACTAATATAAATAAACGATAATAGACGTGAAAGGCGCTTTGACGAGCGCCTTCACGTCACCGTCACGCGACATGCAACACGCAGACGAAAAAGTTTGAGACGATGTAATAAAAGTTTCACTTTAAAAACCTAAAACCCGAAGCCGGTTACCAGTTTGAATAACATCAAACAAATTACAACTATTATTTGGAAATATATTTCCACCATCTTTTGAGAATTCTCTATATTTTGTAACTTTATTACATATTGGTATTCCTCCTGGTGGAGGATACACCACCAACGAAAACATTCCCAAGGAGGGTTGACGTCAGGCAGGCCGGGCATGAAATCACAGCTAAATCTTTTGACAACGTGGACAGTATAAAAAAATGACAAGTTGTGCCGACCCCACTTAGGGTGGGATAAAGGCAGGCAAATGATGATATATTTATTAAATAAACCCGCCTGTAACAAGACACGCTTCATTAACGCTCCTGTGGAAATTCGTATTTGAACTATTTATGGCCTTTGCCAATATATCACCATCAGATCAAATGAATGCGGGATCATAATGGTATTGTTTTTATTTATGGGATTGAGGGCAGACGAGGTAGCGGATCACTTTAAGGGAGTGATCTAGATACCGATATATCACCGAACAAAATACGGCATGAACCACTTTACGTCAATATTCTGAGATGTCGTGGTATTTTACCAGCCTCTCCATGCGGAGAACCGCGTGCCTCTACCACTATTAGCAAAAAAACTTAAATTTATCTAAAAATATGAACAGTGCATTACTTGATTTGTTTCCGCACACGAGGCTTAATAATATAATAAGTAAAGATGTCCCGACTAGTCGGCAAAGCCGATTATTCGGCCATTATTGTAGTCGTCGATTAGTCAGCGACTAATCGGCAAAGAGCGCCGACTATCCGGCTTCCTACGTTGTATGTATTTATCTATAATATGCATGCGGGGGAACTACATTAAATAAAAATCTTGATTATATATATTTTTTTATTTTATAATCAGTCTTATACATTAAAAAATGTAAAGCAATCCTGCCTTTGGTAATCAGTTTTTAAAATTACTTACTACATAATCTAATCAAATCAAAGTCACAATTGTGACAACCAAAAATATCATATTCTCCTTATATTTTTTATAACTTACTTATATTTTTTAATTAAGGGTAAATTATGATGTAAGAAGACTAAAGCTTCTGCCCTTTCTGGTAGCAATCGATTTCTTTTTGTTTCATATATTTCATTCTTTTTGTTAGCTGTTTTGTTAGCTGTCCTCGCCCACCACCAGAAATTATCACTTGGCATTGGTTACACTTAATTTTACGGCAATCATTGTCCAATTGTTCAAAAAACATCCATACGCGAGATTTTCTTTTTGACATGATTAAATTTTAATTCTACTTGTTCACTTCAATGAATAATAACAGTATTATCTTTAAATATGCACAAAAAAATATTTTTTTACACTAAAACACCGCTCTCGACCATTACACAAGCAAAAATGAAGGAGCCAAGCAGTTCGCTGCATGAATGGGCCAGCTCGACCGGTGAAATACCACGACCTCTCAGAAGATCGACGTAAAGTGGCTCATGCCGCGTTTCGTTCGGTGAGAGAGGTACCCGGAGGCCCACCTCCCTTCCCCATCCTTCGCTATCGCCTATCCATTAAAGGCTGGCAACGCAATAGTAACACTATAAGTGTTGCTGGTGTCCATGGACGGCGATGGTTGCTTACTTAATAATTTTCAATAACAGTTTGCTAACTATTATGTGTAAATTGATGTTCAAATTATTCTTGATAGCAATGTGTAGCAGCATACAACGGTCATGGTCATCATCAGCACAATACGACATTGTGAAACTCAAGTCTTTATTGTGATTTTGTTTAAAAATAATACAAATTCACCGGTCTTGACAGAAGTCAATTAGACTCCTTTATGTATTGACGTGTCTAAGTACCTACACATTTAATCTGTACCTACGTTTCGAAGAAGCTACAATTTTTTTTTAATTTTCCGAATTTCGAATTGACTCTCCTGTTTTACTATTGTGCCAGTTGCATCTTAGCATTTTTTTTTTAATTTTCTGTTTGAAACTAGTTTAAAATCCTTTGGTGAGTTCTATTTTGTTGGCTAAATTTTAATTTGCTGTGTTGTATTCTTCAAAAAGTATTTTTTTTAATTAACGAATTTCAACTAAAAAACAAAGAATTCGCTGTATCGAGACATAATTGCTTATTTCGTCTTGGAATATTTAGGGCATATATGCAGTTAATAATAATGATATAAATGTCCCCTATTTGTAATAGAGGACATCACACGTATTACAATTTAATTTTAATAAAAGTCAATATTTTTTTATCATACATACATACATAACTTCACGCCAAATCCCTTGCGGGGTAGGCAGATAGAACAGAGCGCCATAAGGCACGATTCTTAAACGCCTCACTCGCTTCGTTGACTTTCATAACTCTTTTCATGCACGCGCGTCGGTTTTTGAGGCTCTTAACATCACCTTCCTACAGAACACGTTCTATTTGGTCATGGAATGTGTGTCTTGGCCGTCCTCGACTCCTACATCCATCCGCTTTTGCGTTGTATATCTGCTTAGTCAGTCTTGCATCAACCATTCTTTCTACATGTCCGAACCATCGGAGCATGCCCTTTCTTACTTTTACACCGACACTCTCTTTCAAACCAACTTCCTTCCTTACAACCTTGTTTTCTACGCGGTCAGCGAGAGTCACTCCGCAGATTTTGCGTAGTGCCCTCATTTCTACAGCGTTTATTCTACTTTCATGCACACTCTGCCATACCCAGCTCTCGCTTCCATAAGTTAGCGTTTTTTATCATTTATATGACAATTAAATATGAAATATTTAATGTATATCTTCACGCCAAGTCCATTACGGAGTAGTCAGAGAGAACAGAGCAATTCTGACTCACTTCACTCGCTTGTTTAACATTCATAACTCTTGTCATAACATACTATTGTCGGTTCTTAAAGCTACTAACATAACCATCCTCAAGAACTCTTTCAATTTGGTCTTAGGAAGTATATCGCGGCGGTCCTGGACTTCATCCTTGTGTTTTTGCATATTCAATATTTATTTCTTTAGTAGTTTTGTATATTTTTATGGATAATCCAAAATTTTACTTTTAACTACTTTAACTTATAGCTTAGGAATATTTATCTGAGAATAAAGACGATTCCTCTAGTAAATGACGTCACATCTTAAGACTCCTAAGTATAAGTTAGCGAACATGTCATAAAAAAAATATGCAGCAGTTTTTACGTGATGCTCAAACAAACGTACAGTCAGATTTAAAAATTGTCGTTTTGCTTCTCCGATAAAGTATTCATACTAGTTTTTTCTCCAATATTACAAGACATAGCCTATTACAGGTTGTGTTGTAGTCTCGGTGGTCCAGTGGTCGAGCACCCCGCTTCTGAATCAAGAGGTCGCGTGTTCGCATCCTGGCTCACACCAATGACTTTTCGTAATTAATTTCGTAAGTTATGTGTGATAAATATCGATAACTAAAAACTTTGTGCCCGGTATGGCAATAGGTTCGGCACCGCTTAACAGCCGCTGCCTACAGCTTCGGGCAACAAAGGCATGAAGTTATGTTATATTATGTTTAGCATCGGCTTCGCGAAGCGGAATCCCTAAGTTAGCGATTAGAGAGATAGTAATTCGTCAATTCATTTGGCTTCTCCACTTTAATACAGAACCAAGGTTACTACACGTAAACTAAGTGAAGTTCGAGGTCATGCCTGTCGTTACATAATTATTTAAGCCAGGTCGATTTTTGTTTATCATTATTTTGGTCTAAATTTGACTCAATAAATTAATTGCTGCCTTAACTTTCGGCTACTAAATGCATGAAGATATTGTTTTAAACTTTATTTGTTCAAAAACGTCTCCTCGTATTTGCTAATCTTCAATATATACATACATACATCGTCTGGTATTATTACTAGCTGACCCGGCGAACTTTGTTCCGCATCAAAAGTAATTTTTACAGCGTTCACAATTAAAGTTTAGCACTCTTGTCAATTATCACTTTTTCTTTACTACATTATACATACAAACCACACGTTGACAACTTAAATCGCGTCAAAATCCGTTGCATAATTTCAAAGATATAAGCATATAAGGGGACAAACAGCGGAAAGCGACTTTGTTTTATACCATGTAATGTAATGATGATAACATTTAAAGCTCAGATTGTAGGTATTTATTAAATTGGATAATATAGCCAAATCGAGGCTAGTCTAGTCATATACAATTACCAACTCGCACTTTACATAAAGTAATGCGCAAATTGATTTGAAAAATATAATTACAAGAATATAATTTGTTGTAAACATAAAGAAACGATCATAAAATCGAGCCGGTTCATTAAATGATAGAGCCAAGCAGTTCGCTGCATGAATGGGCAGGCTCGACCGGTGAAATACCACGACCTCTCAGAAGACCGACGTAAAGTGGCTCATGCCGCGTTTCGTTCGGTGAGTGAGGTACCCGGAGGCCCACCCCCCTTCCCCATCCTTTCCTATCCCCTATCCCTTAAAGGTCGGCAACGCAACAGTAACACTATATGTGTTGCTGGTGTCCATGGGCGGCGTTGGTTGCTTACCATCAGGTGACACGCCAGCTCGTTTGCCCTCCTATCCCATAAAAAAAAATGAAATAGAAATAGCCATTAACTTCGACAACTTTTTAGTGAGATTTGACAATTGGCAAATTTATTTAATTTATTCCTTATAAATCCATAAACAACAGTGGTTATTTTATTTGTGTTTGTGCTTATTGTGAAGTATTGTCGGTCATAAAATTATCGGGGGGTGTGTCATCTTCTTGCCCACGGAGTTGAATACTACATAAATTGCGTATTGTATATTATTTATTATCCATTATGGAATAGTGAAATGATTACCATGTTACCATATTCTTTGTTTGTTTGTTTGTGCACAGCAAGAGATGATGCAACTGAAAGAGTAGTAGTAGCGTGAACGATTGTGTGATCTTTAATTTACTCTGCTAGAGCCGCGAATGCATGAACGGGTCGGCTCGACCGTTGAAATACCACTTCCTATCAGAATATCGACGTAAATTGGATCATTTCGCGTCTCATTTAGGGACAGAAGTATACGGAGGCCCATCCTCCTTTGCCTTTCCCATCCTACTCCCTTAAAGGCTAGCAAATTAACTCTGACAGTATCAGTGTTACGGGTGTCAATGGGTGGCGGTATTTGCTTACCATCAAGTGATTCGCTTGCTCGTTTGCCTTCCTATTCCATAAAAAAAGACTCCTCGCTGTCTCTGTTTTTGACACCCCACGGTTTAAGAATGTACACTTGAACAGATAATTTCCGTAAATTATCCTGAAACGTGTCATTAGTGTGAGCCAAGATTCGAACTTGAGACTTAAATTGCAGAAGCAAGGTGTTCCACCTCTAGCCCAAGATGGTATTTGAATCTGACGAAGTAATATATTTTCCAGCAACTCATGTACGTTTGTTTCTTTCCAGGCGTACCTACACAGTTGGCGCTCTGCTGACGAGCTGAACATGTTGGTGGGTGCGAAAGTTGGAGGCGCCACTCCACTAGTTATCGCGTGCAGAAATGGACATTACGACGTTGCCGAGTATCTTATTGACAGATGCAAGGCCGATATTGAACAACCCGGTTCAGGTAAACACCTTTGACTATACTTGCAGTACTAAAGCCGGTACATTTGACACCCAAAAAGTCATTGGTCTCTGCACGATATGACCCCATGGCCGTCTGAATCCAAATCCGAAGCGACGTGCAATCAGTTAGACTGATTGTTTTTTTTTTCTATATAGTATTGTCGGTTAATTGCTCTTAGGTATAATTTTTTTAAAGATTGTTGATAGAGTTATTTTAGTTATAATCATTGTACTCGAATTATAGATTTGATTAAAATAGTTTTTTTTTTTGCAACATTTCGTTCATTACAATAGCCAAATGCCATAAGATTTTGTTTCCTTGCAAAATACTTGTTCTTGTTTCTTAAAATGTAAATCATTTATTATGTACTTAAAAATGTAGGTTCAATAAAAAAAATAACAAATTATATTTTACTTCAGTCCATCGGATGATATATATCGTGATTTTCACATTTTCATCAATTAGCAGCTTGATTAATGGACGATCCCCGTATGCGTTATGTCGGTGTCGGCACTTCGTGTCGGCCATCACAGTCGGCGTAATAAATGCGATGGCAACATTTCACTTGTCGACATATCGGTGTCGGTCAATCAGAACCTCGTCAATAGCTCGTTCTTTCAATAGCATTTCTGTTTATTATCACCATTTTAGAATTTCGTTTCTGGGTTGGCGTAACAGTTATCCAATTGCGTCAATGTTTTGGCCTGCAGCCATGTTACAAAAGTAGTTTGGTAAAGTGTGCGAGGTGAAATTAGTGCTTCCGAGAAAATTTTGTTTTTAAATAATATTTACCGTGTTGTGTTGCGTATTGTGCGGTAAATACTGCACTACTGGATTGGATTTTATGATTTTGCATAGCAGCTAGCTCTACGTCGTTTTTACCAATTTAAGAAAATGTCAGGCCATTTTAATAAAGAAATGAGATGTCTCGGTGGCGCAGTGGTCGAGCACACGGATTCTGATCCAGAGGTCCGGGTTCGATTCCAGACACTGGCTCACACCAATGACTTTTCGAAATTCTTTTCTGAAGTTATGTGTGATAAATATCGATAACTGAAAAACTTTGTGCCCGGTATTGCAATAGGTTCGCCACCTATTCCATTTGGGACGTAAACATAACGGCGAGACGAGGCTTAACAGCCGCTCCCTACACCTTCGGGTAACAAAAGGCGTGAAGTTATGTTTTTTTTTATGTTTTTTTAATATAGAGGGTATCTAAAATATATCTAAGATAGGGAGGTCGTCAGAAGAAATTAGTACGTGCGTGTTGTGAACGTTTAAGTAAAGCATTTCTAAGATATTTATTTATTATACATAACATAACGCTCATCACTCATTTTTCTACCCGAATGTGTAGATAGTGGCTGTTAAGCCTCGTCTCCGTTATGTTTACGTCCCAAATGAAATAGGTGGCGAACCTATTGCCATACCGGGCACCAAGTTTTCAGTCATCGATTATCTATCACAGATCACTTTCGAAAATAATCTCGAAACTTCATTGGTGGTGACCCATGATTTGAACCCGCGACCTCTGGATTCAGAAGCGTGGTGCTCGACCACTGGACCACCGAGATTTAAATATATTTATCACTTAAAAAAATATTGGGACCGATTAAAAAAGAGCATTTTAAATGTTTCGTCTCTCTTCAATACTTTTTGTTCTCTTTAAACGCTTAAAGAATGGATGGACTTCTGCGTGTCTGTAGGATATCGATTGGTCTTAGTTCAGCGCATGACTTATGTTCGGCCTTGTTTGATTTCAAATACGATTTCTGCGAAATAAGCCAGTATCATTAAAGATGCTACGATATTAATGATAACGGCTTATTTCGTAGAAACCACATAAAAGGCTTCGATATATTGTAAAATAAATTTCTGCTTACAGTAAAGTTGTCTAAATTGGAGATTTAATAACAGACGCTAAATAAACACTTTAAAAAAAGAGCACAACGAACATAATGGGTCCTTATTAGGTACACTAACAGAGGCTAAAAGTATTTATTTTGGTCTCCATACATGTATTCCTAGAGGCACTTCAAATATAGGCACCAATTTTTATTTGTTAGATTTCCGCGAATCACATTCATAACATTGAAACAACTTTTTGTGGATTATATCGCGTTTATTTAGAACTTATTTTCCATTTATTTCCTGACGTTTCGAACTCTTTCCAGTGATCAGTTTCACGAGTATAGAACAAAAAGATGGTAGTCGTTCAGAAGCTATTTTCGTTGATACAGAAAGTAGTACCCACATTTTGGAAATAAAAATCAAAAAGTTGAAGTTAAAAATATGGTTTTTACTATTGGTAACCCACATCAGACCATGAAACAAAATTAAATATTTATTTACTATATAAAATATATTGACTAAAAATAACAACTGTTACCTATTAAATCATGCAACAAAGGATCTTTACAAACAAATTTTTTCTTTAGTAAATATATTTTCGTTTCGTTCGTTTACATATTTTAAAGAGGAACGACCTCTAGATTTAGAAGCGGCTGCTCGACCTTTGGATCGCCGAGACCACGACTTAGTTATTAAATTAGTCGGCTAATATACATCTGAAATACCTACTCTGTTTCTGTTTTCTACAGTGACGTTTGACGGCGAGACAATAGAAGGTGCGCCTCCGCTATGGTGCGCCGCCGCCGCTGGACACCTGCCCCTAGTGAAACTGCTCGTGAGAGCTGGCGCGAACGTGAACTCCACCACGAGAACACACAGCACTCCGTTAAGAGCCGCCTGCTTCGACGGACACTACGATATCGTCAAGTTCCTGGTCGAGAATGGCGCCGGTGAGTGCTGCAACATCCCTACCGAGCCAATATCCAGCTTTAATTAACGTAGAGATTTAAATACCTTCACAACCAAGACTTTTGCGGGGTAGGCAAAGAGAACAGAGAGCCTTATGACGAAGCATGCCTTTCCTTACTTTGACATTAATACTCTCTGTCTGACTTCCTGTCACTCTGCAAATTTGACACAATCCTCTCATAAGAGAGAGTCTTAGAGATAAACACAATATAATATTATATTCATCATCATCATTAGCCTGTTGCAGTCCACTGTTGGACATAAGCCTCTCCCAATTTACGCCACAACATTCGATTCTCTGCCTTCCGCATTCAGTCTTTTCCAGCAGCCTTTCTGAGGTCGTCTGACCATCAGGCTGGTGGGCGTCCAACACTACGCTTACCAAGTCGTGGTCTCCACTCTATGACCTTCTTGCTCCATCTACATCTACCGTCGGTCCTTCGACAGATGTGACCAGCCCATTGCCACTTCGGCGAGTTTATTATACTCTACTCGTTACTCCGGTTCTCTGTCTGATATACTTATTCCTGAGTCTATCTTTCAGAGATACTCCGAGCATAGCTCGCTCCATATTATAAGGTTTTATTTACCTATTTGCAGATATAGAAATAGCCAACCGTCACGGTCACACGTGTCTGATGATAGCGTGCTACAAGGGACACATCAGAATCGCCAAGTACCTGCTGTCGCTGAACGCTGACGTGAACAGAAAGAGTGTCAAGGGCAACACGGCCTTGCACGACTGCGCCGAGAGTGGGTCACTGCACATACTGAAGATGCTCTTGGGTCATGGAGCAACAATGGATGTTGATTCATATGGTGAGTATTCAAATCATTAGGAGTGGTAGAGCCAAACAGTTCGCTGCATGAATGCACCTCTCAGAAGATCGACGTAAAGTTGCTGATGCCGCGTTTCGTTCGGTGACAGAGGTACCCGGAGGCTCCATCCCTTCCTATCCTACTCCCTTAAGGTCGGCAACGCAAGTGTAACACTAAGTGTTGCAGGTGTCCATGGGCGGCGCTGGTCACTTAACATCAGGTGACACGCCTGCTCGTTTGCCCTCCTATCCCATAAAAAAAAATTTACTACTAAGTAACTTCCCTAATAGTCCTTTGCTGGATAGGAAGAGATTGTAGATTGTAATTTATGCCACCGTCTTTAATTCGTGGCGACAAAAATAATGATAGAAAATAGGAGAGTCAGGTACTCTCGTTGAAGTTTTATTGATGACTGAACTCTGTCCCTTAGGTATGACAATAGGACATCATTTGCGTAATACCAGAAGGTGATGCCTGCGTATAACTAAATAAATAAGAGATATTAACGGCCAAGAGAGTCTGGGGGTTTCTGATTTCCAAGAGTAATATGACTTTCTGGTGATGTTCTCTCCATGTGTAATTCGCCTAGTCTTTCCTTTTACTCTAATTTCTAATCTGGTGACATGGCCAGGAATGACACCACTGCTGGCGGCGTCGGTGACCGGCCACACTCACATCGTGGAGCACCTAATCAACGCGGAGTACGGGCTGGTCACGCGGCAGCAGCGCATCGATGCCCTCGAGCTGCTGGGCGCTACGTACGTGGATAAGAGACGTGATATGGTCGGCGCTCTCGCACTGTGGAAACGGGCCATGGAGGACAGGTGGGCAGCACTTATAATAATATATTGTTGAAAAGACTTTTCTTTCTTTCTCCATTCCCCCCTCTCTTTCTTTATTTTTTAAAGAGGGAGTTTTTATCCTAAATTGAGTCTCTTATTTGCTTTATATTTTGAGAAGCAAATACTTAAATAAGCCTTGGCTAAATTTGTATGGCGTATGAGTGTTTTCCATATATTATAAGTATGTACTTTAAATATATATATGGTACTGATATGAGTTGTTTAGTAATCATAACATAAAAACATTTATTCGCTTAGTTTGGTAAATAACATAACATAACTTCACGCCTTTGGTACCCGAAGGTGTTGGCAGCGGGTGCTAAGCCTCGTCTGGCCGTTATGTTTACGTCCCAAATAGAATAGCTGGCGAACCTATTGCCATACCTGGCACAAAGTTTTCAGTCATCGATATTTTTCACACATAACCTTCGAAAAGTCATTGGTCACCCGGACCTCTGGATCAGAAGCCGTGTGCTCTATCACTGGATCACTGAGACTGTTAAATAACTTTTAGTTTTGAGAGAGAATTAATTTGTTCTCCAGGTTTCCGGCAGATGGAAGCGAGCCGATCCCAAAGCCTAAAGACATACCACGCCTAGAGGCTTACGACTTCGCAGTTGAACCGAGCAATGCGCAACAATTGGAAGAGATACTAGCGGATCCGGACGGAATGAGGATGCAAGCTTTAGTTATTAGAGAAAGAATTCTAGGTGAGTTGAGATGATAGTCTTTTTACGTTTTCTACGACTGATACTTTTCGAAACTTTTCGAAAAAACACGAGTAAGTGTGTTTTTACTAAAAAAAATTTACATGCATAATTTCCACGCTAACGACTTTTTTTTATAGTGTTAGCACTTTACATATTAATTTTCTCATGTCCCAGTCCGCAATTGAGGACATAAAATACCTCATGAATATTCCTTTGCTGCATCGATTTTCTCTGACTGACCAGATCCAGACCAGACCGGCCGTTCTCTTTTTATGTTGGGTTGCTTCGTCATTATATGTCGGGTTGTGGCTGCAGGCCCCGCGCACCCCGACACGTCGTACTACGTGCGGTACCGCGGCGCCGTGTACGCGGACGCGGGCCGCTTCGCGCGCTGCCGCACGCTGTGGCACCACGCGCTCGACATGCAGCGCGCCGTGCTGCCGCCGCTGTCGCCGCTCACGCAGTCCAGCCTCTACAGCTTCGCCGAGCTGTTCTCCTACATGCTGGCCGAGCGCGCGCGGCCCCCGCTCAGAGGTACCCAGCGCCCACATAAAGTGTAGCTTTATTTATACTATGACCCCTATCGTAGGCAAACGAGCGAGCGTTTGGACTCCAAGCGTTTGGCAATCAGATAGACGAGGGGCTTAAAGTGGTATAGGGGAAGGAGAGGGGTAAGTGGTTGTTCTTTCAGATACGTCTTTCACCGAATATACCTAACAGTGGTAGAGTCTTGCAGTTTGCTGCATAAATGAGCCGGCTCGACGAAGTGGCTCGTACTGCGTTTGGTTTGGTGAGGGAGATATCCGGAAGCCCGACCCAAGTAGGAAGGAAGAGGAGGTTCCCCCTCCTTACCCTCCCTCGAGTTGGACACCTTTTCGGGAAAAGAGGGGAACCAATTTTTCCCTCCTACTCCCTTAAAGGTCGGCAATGCACCACGGTGTTCATGGTCGGTGAGAGGTTACCTACCATCAGGTGACCCACTTGCTCGTTTACTCTGCTATATGGTAAAAAAAAATTAAACGCAATATGACTTCAAACGATGTTGATATTCTGAGTTATGGTGATATTTTATCGGTTGAGCAGTCCCGTTCATGCAGCGGGTAACATGGCTCTACCATTGTCAAAAATTTTACATAAAATCTCTGGTAATCCGATCGTAGTTAAAATGAATGTTTTTATCCCATTCCAGGTCGCATTGTCCCGCCAGTGACGTTTGAAGACATCGAACCGGTATTCCAAAAGGCGCTATTCGAAATCGACAGAGGCATGGAGTTGCTCGACTCGAAGTTGAGCATCGACAGAGAACAGACGTTGAGCACTCTGCAGAGGGTGTTAGTCATATCACTGCATCTCGCTGCCCTCATGGCCAGGCTATTGGAGGAACCCGACTGTAATGAAGATGTTTCCAGGAAGATACATAAGGCTGTTTACTCACTCGTTAAGTTAGATATTAAGGTATGTTCATAGTTTGGTGATGTTTTTATATCACGAGTTACTATCAATTAAATCAATTTTATATTTCAACTTCCTGTGTAAATTATCTTAAGTTTAAAATAAAACATAAGTCCCACTTAAACATCGAAATTTCACGTGCAAAAAACTGTAGGCGAAGATGAATTTAAAATGATTTTATATCAAAAACTTAAATACGTATTAAATAGTATTATAAATATCTAGAAATCAGACTATTAAATCTCTACTCGTTGAATAATACTTACTCATTAAATTAAGTGTCGAAACTGATGCAGTTTGACTCCATACTAAAGGAGCCAAACAAACAGTACCATTTTATCAGACAATTTTGATATTTTTTTACATAATATGTTACACTCATTTTATAAGATTTTGTTTAAGTACAATTACATCACCAATAAATAAGAAATCGGTCATTAAGATATCTATTTTCCAGCGATATTAAAACAATGGCGTTTAATTAATAAATTTAAATAAGTTTAATTAAAACAGGGGCTCGATACCCTTTGGGTTTTTGACCTATTCTCGGAAGATGTCATTAAAACAAAATACAGACACTTATAACTATGTGTCTTAAATTAGAAATCACTCGTGTTGACCGTAGTACCCGGACGTATGTCGGTATATGCACTTTTGGGACCTTTAGTACCCGGGACGTTTAAGCTTAGAACAATAATGAAGTTAAAGGCAAATTTCGCCAACAAATGAACATTAGTGCCTGCAGTCCCATAGAAAAGTAATTGATCCTTGTCGGAGCGTAATGAGTGTTGTGTCTCGTGTTCGTCAGGTTCGTCAGGGCCGGTCTGCGCTGCATGTCGCGTGCTCGGCGGAGTCGTGCCGCGGGCGGGGCGCGCGCGGGGCGGGGCACGAGGCGCCCCCCGCGCCCGCCGCGCCCCCCGCGCACCCGCACCTCGTGGCGCTCATGCTGCGCCTGGGCGCGCCGCCCGACGCACGCGACGCCGACGGGAACACGCCGCTGCACCTCGTGTGCAAGGTACACACACGCACCTTCATTGGGGAACTAAACTTCCCCAAACGTTCAACTAGTTCCATATTGATATTTACTTAAAATCTGACAAATAATATATTGTATTTTCAGCTCAACCCGTGTCCGGCGGAGGTGGTCCGCGAGCTGTTGGCCCACGGGGCGCACATCGACACGGTGAACTACGAGGGCGAGACGCCGGCGGAGATCCTCAAGTCGTCGCAGCAGAGCCTGACCAGCATTGTCAACCCGCTGCGCTACACGTCGCTCAAGTGCCTCGCGGCGCGCACCGTCAAGAACTACCGCCTGCCCTACCGCCACGTGGTGCCGCAGTGTCTGCATGCGACCATCATCACGCACTGAACGACTGCACCACGTCACCGCGACACTCCTACCTATATACCTTCCGCTCCCGTCTGATGGTAAGCACGGAACACTCACTGAACATTCGTCCATCCACGAGTCTGTTAGAGGCAGGGAAATGTCACAAAACTATGTAAGAGAACCGGATAGTATTAACGTTCGGATTCGGCTCGAAGGACCAAAATAGCCATAGGCGATGGTCAAATTGTATTTTTTATATTGCTTAATTTTTATTGTTATTCCCGAAATTTTATTATTTTACTGTTATACCCATCCTATATATCACGAGAATAATGAAACTGAAGACTTAAAGTTGGTGTTCGGAAAAGCACATCAATATAAATTTAAGACCTCTAACCTTGTGGAATATAACCATTGCCATGTACTGTAATTGTTATTTAGTCATTAGTGAACCTAGAACAGTACTCTGTATATTTTCATTAGAAGTCCACGCATTAAACCAGCTAGTCTTTTGAGACAACTTCTAGATAAAGTGAACTAAATAACTATTAGAATCTGTACAAAGCTAGAGTGGATATTACCAATTCGGGTTTTTAAATGTTGACTGTTCTGTAGCCGTACTGATCTGAATGGAAGCTTGGATTTTTGATGCAAATTGGCAATTTATTGGTAAGAAAATTGTAAAGGTTTTTATAATTTATCATTTCGGCTGTAAGAGATACCTAGTTAGTTGTTCAGTGCGTTGATGTCTAGTCTACTCGTTGGGAGTCGACCGCTCCCCAATGATCCTTGTGTGATCGAATTTAAGATTTTTTTATAATACTTGTGTCATTTATATTGTGAAAATGTTTTATCCGGAGTGCTTATTTAGTGGGTTTTCTATAAGTTCATTTATGCGACGTTTGAAAGCATTTATATTGGTAGGTGACATCTAGTTTGGATTATAATATACAAATTTGTATGCTGTTGTAATTATTATCGTACAGTGTACATTTATTATGGGCTCTATCTCTACTATGGGATAAATTAAAGACTTTTCGATCCAGAAACGTATGAGAACTATTCCGGCAAATATATGTTAAAAATCCGTTATAATTAGTTATTGGCTAAAAAAAACAGTCTTGGTTTTAATTGTCCTGGCAATCACGAGTCATGCATTTCTAAAATGAAAAAAAGCTTGCTCTTTCAAATTATGTTTACCTCAAAAATTACTATTTTACGTATAAACAAAATATATCCTGATTGAAAAAAAAAATATAACTCCAGTAAATTAATTGAGACCCAAAAGCTTTAGTTTAGTACTTACATCAAAATGCCGGAATTGATTGATGACGTTTGATACGTCACTTTGACATGTATGACAGTTTTGACAAGCACTTTTTTTGCAATGAATGTGACATTGTATTAACTGTGCATCAAAACAAAACTGAGACATGAAGAATTGTCTAAGATGGATGTTTTAGGCTACGAATGTTTTTATTATTAATTACCACAGAATTTGATGTTCAACTGTACTGTATGCTGCCTAGTTATGAAGCTATCTCTAAATTTATAGAGCGACATTCAATGTTTATCCTTTTAAAAATATGTCATTTTCTGAGGTGATAATAAGTAAGTTTTTTTTTTCAATTTTAATGTGACATTAACACTGATCAAAGCAAACATACATACAAAAGAAGCATACATTTTATTAAACATTGTGTAATTATTTCAGGATCCCTGTAAAATATTAGACAGACTTTGATTTAAATATATTTTTAATTGCGTAACTTGACACAGATTGTAATGCCAAGTAGTTCACAATTCATCATAATACTTGCAGCTCAATATAGAAATCAAACTTAATTAGTATTCAAACACTTAATAAAGTACTGTGCTAGTTGATTTTATTATTATTAATTCTTAGTCTTTGTATATTTTTCCGCCACTTTCGTTATAAATATTGTAATTTTAAAATTTTAGTTTTTTTTCAATCACTACTTTTAGACTAAAATAATATATATATATATATATATATTATATTATAGATTGTATTATTTTTATAATTAGTGTCAAAAAATAATTGTAACGTCCTTATTTTTTATAATAATTAGTTAAATATAAAATGTATGGTGTATAGAAATTAAATTTCAGTGCTGTGCCGTAAGTGATTTAAAATTAAATATAGAATATAAATAAATAAATAAATGAATGTGTACATTTGAATTAAGTAAAAAAAATTGATGTTTAAATAATATAATGTATTTGTAATTTTAAAATGCCGTGCATTAGTCGTGTTTTTTTTGGGTGTAAGAGAATTGTATAACTGTTTTGAGAGATAACATTTCTATAGTCACAAATTATATCGTTTTGAAGCTCAAAATAATTTTGCGTTTTGTTTTCAATCACCCTATTTACACGTCCCATTGTTTACTTTGGAGGATGTTTATTATTTACTTTCTGGAATGGACTTGTTGTGCATCACGTAATTAGTGGATGTCCCTTTGTTTTTTTTTTCTTCTTTTTCTTTTTCAGTGGCTAAGCCTCGACTCGCCGTTATCGCCTCTATAATACTACTACAACTTTTATTTGATTATAAAAACATGGCAAAAAACAAATTAAGTATGTACTCAATTTTACATTTTAAAAGGTTTCCATATAAATAAAAGAAATTATTCATAGACTATTAATAAAATCAAAAAAGATATATATAGTAGAGTATAGATATATATATATATTAACAGTGGTAGATCCAACCAGTTCGCTGCATAAATGGGCCGGCTCAACCGGTGAAATACGACCTCTAAGAAGATCGACATAAAGTGGCTTATGGCGCGTTTCGTTCGGTGAGAGATACCCGGAGGCCCACCCCCACCCTTCCCCATCCCTTCCTATCCCCTATCCCTTAAAGGTCGGCAACGCAACAGTAACACTATTTATGTTGCTGGTGTCCATGGGCGGCGTTGGTTGCTAACCATCAGGTGACACGCCTGCTCGTTTGCCCTCCTATCGCATAAAAAAAAAAGATAAAAACGTTCTAATGTTCCAATGACATGAAATCTTCACAACACGTCCAGATCTTGTTACAGTCGGCGAATTGTTTACAATTATTTTCTCCATATTAGGTTGGTCAGTATTGTATATAATAAACGTTAACTGTTCTCGTTATCTGCTTGCAATATCTAAAAGTATTTTTCTTGCCTCTCTAAAACTTTTTACTCTAATCCAATCTAATACTGGCTGAGTGACTAACAAAATTATGCCCAATTCTGGGCTTAATGTTTCGACACTTACATGCTTGTAAACTGATACTATTTAAAAACATAACTTTTCCTTTTTCTATTCGAAGGTATAAGCAGCGGCTGTTAAGCCTCGTCTCGCCGTTTGTTTATGTCCCATATGGAATAGCGACCCTATTGTCATTCCGGGCACAAGTTTTTCAGACATTAATCTGATACTGATATTATTTTTTGGTCACGGGTGGAAGTAATGGCAAGTATGCATGTATGTAATTAAAGACTAGACTTTGTAGTCGAAGTCTAAAAATTTAAAGCTGGTGTTATGGAAACTTGATAACAAAAATTAATGCATAAATATTATACGTTTATTTACGCATATTTATAATACTTAAATGCGAAATGCGGTATGAGCCACTTTACATCTTTATTTGAGAGATCGTTGGTATTTTACTGGCCTATACCTACAGCGAACTGCGCGGCTCTACCATCCATAAAAAGATTCATGCTTGTCATCAATATTTGTACTCGATTGGAGGTCGAACCTGCCGATTTCAACTTCGCAGTCGCTTGTTGCCAATCCAACACGAGTCCCGTCATATATACTAGTTGATATTTACTAGCTGACCCGGTTGACTTTGTTTCGCCTGGGTAGCAATAAATAAGTTTTTTTTTCATTCAAATTAGCCTGAGTTACACCAGTTATAGTTTGTAATAAATAACGCACTACCAGAGCACGAACGAAAAGGCATGTAATGTAAATAATGTTCCAATACATTTGAATTTTAATATTTTCTAATTATTTGAATGCGTATAGAAATGGGTGATGATATTATATTATATATTGACTCACGTTTTAAGAAATATATTATTTGTTAATTTCAATAATTATTCTATAGTCTCGGTAGTTCAGTGGGAGAGCACACGGCTTCTGATCCAGGGGTCCGGGTTCGAATACTGACACTGGCTCACACCAATGACTTTTCGAAATTGTTTTCGGAAGTTAAGTGTTAAATATTGATGACTGAAAACTTCGCCACCTATTCCATTTGGGACGTAAACATAACGGCGAGGCGAGGCTTTACAGCCGCTGCCTACACCTTTGGGTAACAAAAGGCGTGAAGTTATGTTATTCTATTCTAATAGCGTTTTGGATATTGTAAGTAAACTATAACAGTTGTTTTTAAATTGATATTGCTTTACAAATATATATTTATTTAATTACCCTACTGTGTCAGAATGTTTACACTTCTTTTGCTTGCTTTGTAGTTTAAACAAATTTTAATCACTATTGACGTAGGTAGTCCAGAGTAGTAATGTAATAGCTTTTAAAATATAGCTCCTAATTAAAAAAAAATACTCAGTAAGATACATATAATTAACTATGGTAGGTACTTATGTAAACTAGGGCTTCATAACGTATGTAATTCCAATGGTATCTTTGTTTAGGAAACTGTATGGATACAATTTATCTATGGACAAATTGAAAGGGACCCATTATACTGTAGGTAATTTTAGAACAATGAACGAGACTTTTAGTTGAATAATAACAAACCATTTTGTTTATATAAATTGTATTTCGTTGAAATATAATCAACAAACTTATTATTTAATAAAGAATAATAAGAAAACTAGACATTATTAAATGTATGCTACATACATACATATTTTTATATTATGTCCATTTATAAATATATTATTAATAATAATAGAAAAAAAAATGTAGCAGATATTATTACAAATGTATTATCTGCCAGTCAATTATCGTCCAAAGATTGATTATCTTTTTTCAATTGATTTTATTTTTATTCAACCGCGGAATATTTTTTTCAATTGTGGGTTTACGTTGATCAAATTCTCAAGATCGCGAAGTGTTGTGTTCGGAAACATGAGCCAAACGCGTTTCGCCGTGACCAAGTTCTGCATCAGAACTCGAGCCATGGTTACCCCTTCGTCGTTTTTTACAAGACCTATGCCCACAACTAGTTCTATAGGCATTTTGTTCAGTTGCAATTTCCTCAAGCCGCATAATAGTGGAAAATATGAGAATTGATTTATCATATTATCAGTTCCGCTGACAGCTGACAGGTAGAGCTTGCATTTCTCCTCGTTACCATTGTCCCAGACCAGGCCGAGTGCCTTCGCTTCGCTGGATTCGAGGGTTGGAAATCGATTTCGGTTTTCATATGCATAAGCTGCAGCAAGACCTGCTAAACGGTTATAAGTGAATTCAAAATCCTCGACAATCACTCCTTTGCCAGACCTCTTGACAATCAGTGGCGTACTGAAAAACAATTAAGTAATAACTTTAAACAGATATAAAGTAAGGTCTCGTGGTGCATTGGTAAAATAACCGAATGCCGATTGAGGTCGCCATGTTCGATACCCACCAAAGTATCATTATCATTACGTAGTATAAAACAAAGTCGCTTTCCACTGTCTGTCCCCTTATATGCTAAGATCTTTGAAACTATGCATCGGATTTTGATGTTATTTTTAATAGATAGAGGATGTCAACGGGGTGTGTAATTTTTGTTTGTGTAATTCGTGTATATTGTAGTAAAAAAACAGTGATAATTTTCGAGAATGGCACTTTTATTGCAAACGCAGGCTGAACCCTTAGTGATAAATCAAAACAATATACTACTATTAAACATCCTAAAAAAATCTACAAAAAATGGTCTACGCGATGGTATATGTCTATCTTTTAGGACCCACAATTACCATTTTTATTTATTCGTATTGCTTCTAAGGCCAAACAAAGTTGGGTCAACGGGTTTATGATAACTATGATAATTATGAATGTTTGTATGGAGTGTGGGTGTTTATTCTATGTATTATAATTATGTATTTACAAAAGATAACTAACGCTAACTTATGGAAGCGAGAGCTGGGTATGGCAAAGTGTGCATGAAAGTAGGATAAACGGCATCGAAATTACAGCACTGCGCAAAATCTGAAGTCGGATTGAAAGAGAGTGCCGGGGTAAAAGTAAGAAAGGGCATGCTCCGATGGTTCGGATGACTCAAGATTGACTGAGTCGATATAGAATGCAAAAGCGGGTGGATGTATGAGTTGAGGACGGCCAAGCAATCCCTAACCAAACAGAACGTGTTCTAGAGGAAGGTGAAAGTCAACGAAGCGAGTGAGGCCTGTAAGAATCGTGCCTTATGGCGCTTTGTTCTCTTTGCCCACCGCGCAAGGGATTTGGCGTGAAGTTATGTATGTATGTATTAACAAAAGACAAGTATATATGTATGTATTAATATACGTCAACTAGTTTCCATCACACATGCATATGGTTGCTTAGCTTTGAAAACTAGAGGGTTAGTTAAATACTTAGCATACTTTCTTTCCAGTTTCATCCCATTGATCAGAACCGAGTGTCCCACAGGTTGACTGTTAACAGTCTGTCGCAGTAAATAACCACGAGACAATATGGTCGCGACATTGTCGTCAACCCGAAGAAAATCGGCGTCCTTGTATACGCTGTAGAATAAAGGGCCATTGAACACCGTGGTGGTACCTGTCTTCGGGGATGAGAACTCAAACTTTTCCATATCTAATGACCACCTGAAACAAAGTGATGCCTTTAAAGAGGAGTTATTGTAGAAAAAAAAACTATTTATCTTTGCGTCTGCAGTTTTGTCTTTATCAGAATCGGCAATAGAAGCCAAAACGTGCCCTACAGTTTTAGTTTGTAAGTTTTTACTCAAATATTAATTAACCGTTTTTAATATTGTTTTCGATCTGCAATAGTGCCCGAAATGTGATTCGTAAGTCATAAATACATAACATAAATTCATATACAGAACTTCCCATTTCTACCCGAAGCTACAGGCAGCAGCTGTTAAGCCTCGCCTCGCCGAATCGTTATATTACGCCCCAAATCAAATAGATGGCGAACCTATTGCCATACACTGGAAACTCGACCACTGGACCACCGAAACTACTGATGATTTTTTTTTTATCTATTAATAAAGTCACAACTACATATAGTAAAAGTGAAGTATATTAGTGAAATTGTCACACAGATATCGTTTTTTATGGGATAGGAGCATGCGTGCCACCTGATGGTAAGCAAACTGCGCCGCCCATGGACACCAGCAACACATATAGTGTAACCGTTGCGTTGCCGACATTTAAGGGAGTAGGATAGGAAAGGATGGGGAAGGGGTATGGGCCTCCGGGTACCTCTATCACCGAACGAAACGCGGCATGAGCCACTTTACGTCGATCTTCTGAGAGGTCGTGATATTTCACCAGTTGAGCCGGCCCATTTATGCAGCGAACTGCTTAGCTTTACCACTGTTACAGAGAATTTCTACACAGAGAATTCATTATTTTACTAGCTGCTTGTCAGAAAAAAATATCTTTTAATTACATTTACATTTTAGATGGACTGATACTAATTTCGTCATCTATGTAGGTTGTCATTCCCGATTGTGAATAGCATTTTAATTAGGTATGTGCCGTATTTGTTTGAAATCTTAATCGTCATCATAATAAATACACACAGCTTTATTGATAAATACATAAACTTACTAGCTGACGCGGCAAACGTTGTCTTGCCGAAAAATAAAATTTAAAAAATAAGGGTTGCTCGTAGGAGGTTGAAAATTTAGAGTTGTATGTATTTTTGTATCCCGTTTTAGAAAAAAAAAACAGAAATATATCGAAAAAAAAAATATTAGGAGTTGACCCTTAACATTTAGGGGGATGAAAAATAGATGTTGGCCGATTCTCAAACCTACTCAATATGCTCACAAAATTTGATGAGAATCGGTCAAGCCGTTTCGGAGCAGTATGGAAACGAAAATTGTGACACGAGAATTTTATTTATATGATAAAGTTATACTTAATAAAAACCAAAACAACTTAAATACAAGTTACTATCAATAAGACTTAGACTCTTTATTGGAAAATGAAGATGAAGTATCTCTATTCAATTTTATATTGCAGAACAGACGTACTTAAAATTTCGATATCACAAAAAAAAAAGGAAAAGATTTAATCCAAAACTTACAAATGACTTGTATATAATAACACACACAAAAAGTTATTACCCACCAAAATAAAGAAAAGTCAATCAGAATCGCAACGAGAAGAACCACCTCTTACAGTTTGGCCTTTAACGTAATGTTATATTTACAACTGACCGAAACAAAATATGAATCTAGAAACAAATTAATAGAACAATTGTAAACTTATAACTTCACTTGTTTATTTGGATGTATCAGGGATGTATGTCCACTAGCAAAGACAAAAGATCAGTACTATCACTACTATCAGTAGGTAGGTAGCTGACTAATTATTATAGTTCATAAATTCCGAATCAACCCGAGTGAACGGAATAAAAAAATCGATAATCGAATGTTGTCGAACTCAAAATATTTTTGTGGAACGTTTGTATAGGTTATAAGAATATGTGATTAATTGAATACATACAGCAATAAACACCATATTATTAGAGTTCTGATTACAGTACCTAGTCTTTTCGTCTCGTAGTTAGTTTAGTGGTCTTGTGAAGTAAGCGCAAATTGATTTTTTGACGTGACAACGTCTTAAATTAGGTTGCGGCTGGGAGTCACTTATGAAAAAGTGTAACGCTCGGTAACGTTACGATGAGTCACCGAACGAGAGAGAGGCCCGCCGAAATAAATAAATGTCATACTATTGATAAATGTTGATAGTGTTAAGTAAATTATTAGTTTAAAATTAATTAATTAATTAATTATTATTTTACAAATTTTCATTAATTTCAAATTTATTTAGCAAAAATTTGAACCTTCGATCTGAATAAATGTTTTGATTTTCGAATTGATTCTTTAAAATTACAAATATTAAGAAAAAGTGGCAGATATAAGAAAACTTGATTTAAACTGTGTTGAGCAAGAATTTTAACATCTAATTTAAGTAAATGTTTTAATTTTCAACTTCATCATTTACAATTACAAATTTTAATTAATTTCAAATTTATTTAGCAAAAATTTGAACCTTCGATCTGAATAAGTGTTTTGATTTTCAAATTGATGCTTTAAAATTAAAAATTCATCCATTCAATTTCAAATGTTCAACAGGAATCACCACTCTCAAAACAATGGAAACGGACGAGCAAATGCCTTCAACTTAATTATATTCATATCAATAAATATTCTACCGAGAAAAAGACGTTGTCACGTAAAATCTTCGCCCGTAAAACCGACTTTACAGGCAACCAGATTTTTTTATTTCTATTAATCAAACTACGTAACAATAATGGTACGTAATGCAAGAAAAAATACATTTTTTTATTTGTCTTATTGCACTGTACAGCGAATATAATCAATACGTATTATTTTTAATACAACTAATACATGAAAATCGATTAAAATAATTGTCTCTGGTCGGTTATTTACACTATCACAGGTTAGTTTGTCAATGGCAGAGCGACCTTGAAAACAAATTACGGGAAGTGGAATCAAGTCCTTAGGACCATTTCCACCAAATACTACCCACTTGTTAAATTTTGGGCCCAGCAACTTTAAATGATATTTACGGTGGTTTAAGGGTATATAACATAACATAACTTCACGCCTTTGCTACCCGAAGGTGTAGGCAGCGGCTGTTAAGCCTCGTCTCGCCGTTATGTTTTACCGTTATGTTGAACCTATTGCCATACCGGGCACAAAGTTTTCAGTCATCGATATTTGTCACTTAACTTTCGAAAAGTCATTGGCGTGAGCCAGTGTCAGGTTTCGAACACGGACCTCTGGATCAGAAGCCGTGTGCTCTACCACTGGACCACCGAGACCGAGATGTGGTTTATGGGTTTAAGTATACCCATAAAACACATTTAATCTCATGATACTTAGATGAAAGTAAATAACTACCTTACACATTATATTATTATGCTCTTTGCTTCAAAAAATAATTTTCAGCCCGCTTTCCAAAATGAACGTTAAGTACATGCAATTAACCGATTATTAAATAGAAAATTTTATATTTTTCAATATTGTATGTAAACGAACAGTGTGGACCCACAGAAGTTGACTAAGAGCACTGTTACACATGCTCATGCTTAGCATGAGAGCATGTTAGTATCGAGTATGCTCTCGATTCTAGCATGTGTGTACAGCTTTGCTAGTAATGAGCATGCTAGTTTCGAGCATGCTCGAAATTCGACAGCCGTTCGATTAATGAGCATGCTTTCTGAGGCACGGGTGGAACGGGGGTGATTTTAGCGCGTATGAACAGGTTTGCCTAATGAGTATGCTTAAGCTAGTGATATGTTTGAAACTAGCATGCTCATTGGTAGCATGTGTAAACACTAAACAGTTCATGAGCATGCTCTTTATTAGCATGTGTATCAGGGTCTTTACTACTAAATATGGGGGTTATTAACCATTAGCATTGACATAAAGGTCTTAGTTAGCAGGTCATTAAAACCCAAAACAATGACCATTAGCACTTTAGCAGATTTAGCAGCATCCGTGGAAAAAAGTGTTTACTGTCATTTACTGATTCAATTGTACTCTGTTGTACACAACAGATATAATAAAATTATTCTAATAATACAGACAGTACAGCACTCTTTGGATGGTATAAATATCGGGATTCGGGTAGCAAAGTTGTGGACTAAGGTTGAGAGCCCTCTGCGCTCACCAAAAGTCCGCGTAAATTTTACGCCGTAAAATTGTAACAGCCGTCAGGCTAACAATTAGAAGTCATGCATAAAAAAAAAATAAAAAAAAAAAAAGCAAAGTTGTTATTTGTTTGGTGCCATATAGAGCACCTAGAGCACCTAATAGCTAAGCCAAGCTAAGCTAAGCCTCATCGACACAAAGCTAACTCAATAGGCAAATTTTTTACATATTTGTTAGTAGAAGTGAACTTATTATGTTTGGGGTATTAAATTGGTCACTGTCAGGAAGATGATGAGGTAAAAAAATGGTCAATTTCAACTGTGTAGCAACCAGCAAACTACAATTTTATATAAAACACTGATCTACATTTTTTGGATATAATTTGGCTTTGAAATCAATTTTGTGAATTATGCTGTATTTTATGCTATGTATATATTATTAGAACAAAACTATAATATAATAATAATCACTAAAAATATGTCATGTAACTCTGGTTTCATAATCTAAACTTAGCTTGGAATGGATAAATTACTTTTTAATAGTTTACTAACTAGATAGTTTATTGTAAATATATTAGAATTACATGAAATAAATTCAAGTTTCTGTTGCACTTGTTAACCCTGTGAACTTTGTTACACCTCAGAAAAGAAATAAAATGGTCATTGTGAGTTAGAAGTTGCAAGATAGACATATGCTATTGCACACTATTTATAGACCTTTTGAAGTTTCTTCTTAATACAGTACCTACATTGTTTTGATCTACTACTTAGGTTATAGCGAGCATTTGCAACTTTACATACAAATCATCCCGTTGACACCCTCTATCTATTAAAAAAACTGCATCAAAATCTGTTGCATTGTTTCAAAGATATAAGTATGTAAGAGGACAGACAGCGGAAAGCGACTTTGTTTTATGCTAACACTGTTATAAATTATACCCTTATAAAAGTTCATTTTGGGCTGCAGTCCTGAAGGAAAATATTGTGATGTAGCAGGAGGCTGATATCAGAAATTATTCAGGTCCACATCACTCGATTTAGGTGTTCTAAGAATACTGGTACTATTGGTCTAAAGATTTAGTGAAGTTTGTGATTAGTTTAGTTTTACACTCAAAGATTGGACCAGCGAGATTGGTGATGAATTGAAAATAATACTCTAAAAACATCAAGATTCTATATATGCACTAAAAATACGCGTGATGTTGAATAGAGGGGGGGGGGGGAGGTTAGTTTTAAATGTCACCACGTATCACCATGGGGGAGGGGGGAGTCAAAAAATTATGAAAAATCATTACATGATTATTGGACGGCCCCTAGGCGTACCCACTACTTACATATTTCTCCTAACCTGATGTATTTATTTATTAATGATCTAATAAAAATTTCTGCATCATCATTTAAACATTTTCTTACTCCTTGGGTTACATTATTGGATTTTTAGTAACAATCCCTAATTTATTAGAAAATTTAATGAAGCCTTCCTCAATTAAACGGAAATACTTTTTTGAGATTACCGCGTTCAAAGAAACAAACCAACTCTTTGTAATATATATGTATGTATTAGAAGTCAGCGTAGGACGCCATCTAGGTGCAATGGATGCCAACTTGGTAAATATAGTTGTACTAAAATCAACTAAAGAATTATCTTAAAATGCGGTACATTTATAGTTATGTGGTAAAATTTATCTTCATAAAATTTAATCACTGTTTTGATGATATTTCCTGTTTAATGATTTCATTAAAAATGTTGAAATCACTATGTAATGATACTGTATGAAAATACATTGTTAATTTTAGAATTAATATAGTAATTCTATTTGATATCTTCTTCTTTCATGTAAAATTTGATGCAAGTATTTTAAAGTAAGCAAAACATTATTGTAAAACATCCTACTGGTGCCATCTATTATCGGATAGTATTGTCCGATTATACAATCTAATAAACTTCTTGTGTGGCGGTGTTGGCGATAAACTCCTCCGAAACGGCGTGACCGATTCTCATGAAATTTTGTATGCATGTCAGGTAGGTCTAAGAATCGGACAACATCTATTTTTCATCACCCTAAATTACATTTTTTTGAACTGAAATTTTGTAGAGAATTGTTACAATACGCTTACAATTGAATGTGATGAAAACGAAAGTTATGGTATTTGAAAGGGAAGAAACCAGAACAAGTGCAAGGAATGGTTTATGATGTAGTACTGGAGTAGCTGGATGACATTGTACATCTGGGATGGGCTTTTAGCAGCGATGGTAGGTATGTACACCGCGTAAGTAGAAAGAAAAGTGACATTAGGAGTTTAGGAAACAGCGTAAAAAGAGCGAAAAGCCCAGCTAGATATTCACAACGTGGTACTGACCTCATTAATAGCTTATGGAAGCGAGAGTTGGGTATGGCAGATAAGATGGTAGAAGTGCTTATAAAAATGTTTGTAACAGACCAAGGCTGTGACTTTTGTTTTGTATTTTGTAATATACATATACAAGTTATAAACTAAAAAGAATTTTATTATAATAAATGCCTCCGATATATACATTATGCATACACATATATACCTACTTAACTAAAGGCAGACTCCCTTACGAGGTAGGTGGAGAGAACAGAGTGTAAGGCACGATTCTCACGCACCTTACTCGCTTCTTTGACTTTCACTTCTTTTGTCATCAACGCGTGTCAGGATCCTGACATTACCCTCTTGGAGGTCTCGTTTAATTTAAACATGGAAAGTGTACTTTTTGTCATATTGGGAGGCAAATGAGCCGACGTGTCACCTTATGGTGAGCAGAAAACGCCGCCCATGGACATCTGAAAACAATTTAAATAGTGTTACAGTTGCGTTGCCGGCCCTCACAATGAGAGATGGAGAGGGTCGGTAGTGGGACAGGAGGGGGATGGGGAAACAGGTTGGGCCTCCGGATACGTTTCTTACCAAGCGAATCGCGGCAAGAGCCACTTCACGTCGATATTCTGAGAGGTCGTCGTATTTCTGTCCATTCATGCAGAGAACTGCGTGCCTCTACCACTGTATCGTAGCCGTCCTCGACTCTCACATCCATCCGTTTTTGCACTGTAGATAAATCTGCTTAGTTAATCTTGCATCATCCGTTCCTGCTACATGTCCGAACTATCAGAGAATTTACGTTTACTTACATTACACTGACACTCATTCTATCCAACTTTCATCCCAACAACTATATTTTCGACGCGGTTATCCTACTTGCACACACTGCCATACCCAACTCAAAATGTTACCTTGCAGAATTTAATACTACTTAATATATTAATATTATTAAACAAAAAAAACAACATTCCCGATTTCTCTCTGGTGCGTGAAAGTTTCAAAACATGGGTGGATAAAAATAAAAAGACTCATAAAAATGTATGAGGCCGGGTGGACGTTCTGCTAACAAGCCGCTCATGTCCTGCTCAATAGGTAGCCCACATGCTAGTTATTCCGCGCCAACGGTAATTGTGATTGATGAATGTTTTGTTATACTTACATAGTGGTTATGCTAGCCTGGTACCTACACCACACATGATGTTCTGTCTAGCAAATAATACGAGGCAAAACGCCTAATATTATTTTGGCATTTTCATATTTTCTTTTTAAAAGAATTTAAAAATAATATAATATGATTTGTCGTTTCGCCGGCGAAATGGTCCAACATCTCGATTTTTAATCACAAGTATCTTCAATGAATCAAAAGTTTAGAAATATTCTAAAAAAATATTGCCACGCCACCCGGCAATCATTTTTCGGAAACCATTTAGTAAGATATGTGTCTCTATCAGTTACCGTGATCTGGAATTCAAGCAGCCGGAGCAGCCCGCTACTGCATCAGGAAGTCCTTGGATCAAATCTTGGCTTTGTTCAATTGGCACTATTTTATCGTTATCCCTAAGAGATAGACATAGATACACCATAGCGGACTTTTTGTAGACCATTTGAAGGTCTAGGATCTATAATGATCTATCTTAATACAGTGTTAGAGTATTGCAGTTCGCTGCATAAATAGGCCGGCTCGACCGGTGAAATACCACGACCTCTCAGAATATAGGCGTGAAGTGGCTCGTGACGCGTTTCGTTCTTTGAGAGAGGTATCCGGAGGCCCAATCCCCTTTCCCCCTCCAACTCCCTTATAAGCACGGCAACGCACCACGGTGTTCATGGGCGGTGAGCAGAAAAAAAAGGTTCCGCCAGCGTTTGTACTTAAAGCTCCAAACCTCGAAAATTATTATGTTATTTTGGATTATACAACTGTTAAAATGTAATAAATATTATACTCTAGGCATTTAAATAGTTCCCAAATGACGATGTATTAAGTTACCTTTAAAATTAAGAGATGGCGCTGTATAACATTATTCGTATATGATACTATTCGGTAGGTAAGATAAAAAATTCAATCGTATTTATATAAATAAATATTGCGACATCCAATAAAATCTAAAGGCAATTGCCAACAATTATACCACAATGCGACCATCGAACCTTAAACTGGCGGCGTATACAACATACGTAACATTCACTAACTCTGGGTCGAATGGACCGATTGAAAAAACTAGGCACGCGCCCTGTCGCAATAGAAAGACGTCGTTAAACAAAGAGGCTATTGTGCCAGAAACGTTCCCGTGTGGGCACTTATTGTACAAATACGGCTGATTCGCGGAATTCAGAGGGAGACGACGATTCAAAATTTTGCGGGGGAAAAAAAAATGGTCGGATGGATACTACCGATTGTGAGTGATAGGGTTGTTGATTCTTGTTAGTTATTATTTTTGTATGACGATTATAGATAGGTGTGATAAGGGTGATTATTTCAATAGTTCATTACTGAACGTGACGAGGTTGAAAAAGTATTTTATTAAAAAATCCAATAGCGGCAAAAATACGATAAAATCAATTATTTTTTTGATATTCAATGGTTATTTGATCAATAATGTTCATTATTTGTTAAAAGAGGTAAAATTCGTAAGTTTGTAACTGTTAATCTTCGGATCTAATGAACCGATTGTAAAGATTTGAATAGAAAGCCTATATTTTCTTTCTATTCAATCAATTATAAATGAAACAATATTAAAATTCACAACCCTGTCTGGCGGGCGGCTGTTATTAATAACGGTAGCATATTACAATTCAATTTGAGCGGTCCGACGGCGCGCCGCGCTCGGGACGTAATCCTTGCGTATAATCCCTACAGATAAACTGAACACAATTATAATAAACGCAAACATGAAAATTTTTGAACAAATCTCTTGTTGGCATTACATTGTCGTTTAATTGCATTGTCAGCTGTTACGTACAAATATTAGCCGGTGCTTACCAATTTATGTAGGTAGGTATTAGAATGGTTACTACAGCTTTTAGAGGGTTAAAAGGTGAGATTTTTTTTGAGGTTATCAGACAGATTAATTGTCTCGGTGGTCCAGTGGTCGAACTCCCCACTTCTAAAATAAGTCAAGAAGTTGTTGGATCGGTCTAGGACTCACACGAATGACTTCTCTGAATACTTTTAGGAAATTGTCATATTGTCAAATTTGTCATATCATCTAATAGCATCTATAAAAAAAAAATTAAGTTACTTTTCTTTGTGGAAAAACAGATTGGGCAGATTCCTGGGCGCAAAAAATACTAGCGCAAAAGCCCAGCTAGCAATCCACAATGCAATATTGATCCCAACGCCAACTTATGGAAGCGAGAGCTGGGTATGGCAGAGTGTGCACGAAAGTAGGATTAACACATATCGCACCCTTAGAATTATAGTGACCTATTCCGAAAATAAAAATTTTTGGGAAACGTTAAATAAAGTTTTAGACACGTAAGTTTTTTTTTTTAAATGAAGGTTATTAGAATGAAATTTCATATCTTATACAAATAATAGTTGAATTTGTTTCTTAACTTAGTTGTCTACATGTATTATGAGAAAATAAATTAATCGATTTTGATATAGCATTCAAATCATGATTTTTTTAATTAGGTCCCTACAATTCTAAAGGTGCGATATAGTAACCCGCATAGACCATCTAAAATGGAGTTGGACAGGACATATGCTACGTTGCAAATAAATAAATAGAGTAAACAACTAACCGTGTGGTACCCAAGAGGGGACACCAGAAGACAGGGCCGTCCGAAAACAAGATGGAGTGACGATATTCGGCTAACCCTAGGACCGCACTGGACAAGAGTGGCAGAAGACTGACTTCAATGGATAGAGCTGGAGGAGGCCTATGCTGAAAGGCACACCGAATTGTGAGATATATTATGAGACATAACATGCCATAAAATAAAATGTTATTTTGTATACAATTCGGAATAAAAGGGGTTTATTATTATTATTATATATTTACAAACTTTGGCTTTTCGGACTTTTCGAAATTGTTTTCGGAATCTATGTGTGATAAATATCGATGACTGGAAATCAGTCGCCAGCCCAGTATAGCAATAGGTTAGCCACCTATTCCATTTGGGACGTAAACACAACGGCGAGACGAGGTTTAACAGCCGCTGCCTACACCTTCGGGTAACAAAGTCGTGAATTTATGCTATGTATGTTATATTTACAATCGTTCACGCCCGTTGACTCGCCAATGCTTGGGTAAACGCACAACTTCCATTTAACTTAATCGGTTTATTATAACTAATGCTATTTATTGGTACATTGAACAAGCCCCCACATGTTTACATTATGTACACAGATGTAAGTAAGTGATTAAATTTTTATATGTAAGTATAAAACATAACATAACTTCACGCCTTCTCTACACGAAGGTGTAGGCAGCGCCTGTTAAGCCTCGACTCGCCGTTATATTTACGTCCCAAATGGAATAGGTGGCGAACCTATTGCCATACCGGGTAAAAAATTTTTTAGTCATCGATATTTATCACACATAACTTTCGAAAATAATTTCGAAAAGTCATTGGTGTAAGCCAGGATTCGAACCCTCGACTACCGAGACTGTAAATATATAGCAGTTATATGTATTGTACATAAGTATTACATTATTTTCTTAGGCCTAAATTCGTTTGATACTCGAAATTGTAGGCAGAGTGAAGGCATTTTAGGGGTAAGGCAGCAAACGAGTAAGCAGGTCACCTGATGGTAAATGACCATCGTCATCTGCTATACCAAGAGAGTCACAGTCGCGTTGCCGACTTTTAAAATGGGCCTCCGGATACTTCACGCAGTGATAGAAACGCGGCATGAGCCACGCCGTCCATAGACACCTGAACATAGATAGTGTTGGAGTCGCGTTGCCAGTTCTTACAATGGGATATGGAAGGGGTCAGAATTGGTATGGGATACCTCCAGACACCACTCTCACCGAGTAAAACGCGGCACAAGCTTCTTTACGTCGATATTCTGAGGGGTCGTTGTATTTCAGTGGTCGAGACAGCCCAATCATACAGCGAACTACCATAATCAAAATATACAAATAACTTTAATAACAGGTAATATAATGTTTAGCAGCAAAAATAGTGAAAAATATCCTTTTAAATAAGAGATTAGTAGGAGATATAGATACAATAGTGTATGTACCTATTCGCTGAACTGCTGCGCCGTCAGACATAACCAGAAGTGTTAAAGCTACGAAGCTACCATTTAATTGAATAGGCTGAGACCACTACTACCAGAACTGGTAACAGCATTTCCAGCAGAATATTTATTCCATGAGCAAATAGAACGAGTCCTGGAGGAAGGTGATGTCAGGGGCTATAGAAACCGACGAGCTTTTACGACAAGAGTTTTGAAAGTTATGAAAGAAGCTAGTGAGATGTGTAAGTATCGTGTCTTGTGTCACTCTTTACTCTCTGTCTACCCCTGCAAGGGATTTGGCGTGGCGTTATGTTTGTATTTATATTAGAATAATAATTAAAGTTCATTTCCTTTTATAAGTGTTTTTTTTGTTTTAATATTGTCTTGTCCCTTAACTATTCGACTGGAAGTCGAGCGCTAATGACTTTTCGGAAGTTATATAATCGCTGGCGAAAGTCTTAGAGATAAATAAGTCGAAATATACCTAAGCACCGCAGCTACAACCTTCAGATAGAAAAATACGTGAACATGCAACATCCCGGTAACCTGGAGACTGATGACAATTTAATATTAAATGGCAATGCACAGAGTAATAACTAAAAACTGTATCACAGTGGTAGAGTCTTGCAGTTCGCTGCATGAATGGGCCGGCATGACTGGTGAGATATCACGACCTCACGGAATATCGGCGTGAAGTGGCTCGTGCCGCGTTTCGTTCGATGACAGAGGTATCCGGAGGCCCAATCCCCTTTCCCGTGTCTTGCCTCTCCTACTCCTTTAAAGGACGGCAACGTACCACGGTGTTCATCGGCGGTGAGTAGTTGCTTAACATCAGGTGAACCGTTTGCCGTCATATCCCAAAAAGAAACTACTCATGTACAGATTCGTTATTTGTACAAAAACAGTTTTAGTTATCTTAGTAGGTATTATGAAAATCGAGAATCACTAGTAGGTACTGTTAAGTTACCGAAGCGAAAAGTTAAAACGAGCTCCATCTACCCCCCCATCCCATTCCTCTACTTTCTGTTGTTCCCTCCCACTCCTCACACCCCACTCCCCGACAGACTCAGACGCGAACATTTTATACAATTCAATTAAAGCCAACATGGTTGTTATCATTTTTAAATATATATATACCTATCTCCTGCTTGATAGGTAGGTACCTAAAGATTAGATTTTGTAGTTAGTGAAAAAGTAAATATTTTCGTTATACAACTAATTTAAAGATTTTCACAGTGGTAGAGTTTTCCAGTTCACTGCATGAATGGGCCGGCTCGACCGGTGAAATACAACCACCTCTCGGAATACCGGCGTGAAGTGGTTCGTGCCGCGTTTCGTTCGGTGAGAGAGGTATCCGGAGGCCCGATCCCGTTTCACCTTCCTTCCCCCTCCTACTCCCTTAAACAACACACCGCGGTGTTCTTGGGCGGTGAGTAGTTGCTTACTATCAGGTGACCCACTTACTTATTTGCCCTCATTATTACATAGTATAAAACAAAGTTACTTTCCGCCGTCTGTCCCCTTATATGCTTATATCTTTAAAACTACGCAACGGATTTTAATGCGGTTTTTTTTAATAGGTAGAGTGTGTCAACGGGGTAGTTTTGATCTATAATTCATATAATAATATGATGTTGAAAAGAAAAAATGATAATTTTTGAGATTTAGCACTTTATTTGCAAACGCTGGCTGAACCCTAAGTAATAGATCAAAACAATGTTCTACATTATTAAAAACCTTTAGAAGGTCTACAAAAAAGTCCGCGAGGGCATATGTCCATCTTTTAGGGATAACCCACAATGGCCATTTTCATTTGTTTACTTTTTACGAGAAATAATGGCTCATTTACGAAGCGATTTGAAACATTACAGCATCAATTTTCATCCAATAAAGCGTCATAAGTAGATTGTGTTTTCAATATAGATCAATATGGCCCTTTACAGCATGTAATTTAAACGAATATTTACGAAGATATTACAGTATTAACATAGCTGGACAAAGCAGTGGCGTTGCGAGCCAAAACGCGTGCCGATAAATTGCACAAATTGAACTTTTTAAGGTCCAAATTTTACTTATTTATTACTTTTGATGCGGAACAAAGTTCGCCGGGTCAACTGGTATCACATAAAAAAGATATCCATATCTTTAACGTCAGTATAAAATCAAGAAAGGTTAAATACCGCGTTAGTTCGGACATAGGTATACATAGAAATAATGAATGATGCAATTGACAAAAGCCGATGGATGTAGGAGTGAAGGATGGCCACGACAGACTTCAATAACCCAATAGATCGAATCATGGGGGAAAGTGCTGTTAGCTTAAAAACTGTCGATTACCTATATGACAAAAGTCAAAGAAGCGAGTGCGGCGTGAAAGAATCGTGCCTTATGAAGCTCTGTTCTCTTCACCCAACTCACGAGGGACATGGCGTGAAGTTATGTATGTATGAAACAAGTAAATGTAGATAGACTATTTAATAATATATGTATCTTTGATTTCACGCCGAAGGCAATCATACCTCGAAATTGGTAGTAAATTGTGACAGGTACAGTGCAATAAGTTACAAAAAAATTATAAAAAATAACAAAAGGTATCTTCTGCTCAGAAGGAAATTTGCCGTTTTTTTTTGTAGAGGAAAGGAGTCAAAGTAGCAGGTAAGTCATCCGATGATAGGCGACTAGCGCTGCCTATGCACATTTTGAACCTCAAGAGAGGGTGACAGTAAAAGTGGTAAGGCTCCAAGTTCTACTAACTTACCGAACGAAATGCGACATGAGTGACTTGACGGTGGTTTTCTTAGAGGTTGTCGTCTAAAACTAGTCAAAGTCAAAGTCAAAGCCAAAAGTCTATTGTTACAAGTTATTAAACATAACAAAAAAAAAACATAAGTTAATCACCCCGTGGGCTTGATACATTTGACGTGTTGTTTACCGTAACCCTAGAGCCTGTGGGCGAGGCTCCAGTTCATTAGTTAATCTGTTGTCATACGACAAACACACATTATATCTAATAGTTTTTAACTATATTGAATTGGTAAGTAAGTTAGTAAAAGGCTTTTTTGTACGATTTCCAAGTAATAAGGTAAGGTTAAATAGGGGAGAACAACTAAACAAGCGATATTATGTACATTTGTAAAGTTTAGATAAATATAGTTTATTAAGAGTCTAGCGCCCGAATACTGAACCGCCACTCAAATCTGACAGTCAATAAAGTGCTACTTATTGCTCAAATTTCAAGTATTCTGTCTAATGTGACAGCTACTTAAACGCTTAAGTAGCGCTTATATATTTAAGTGGCGGTTCAGTATTCGGGCTTAGGAGGTCCAGTGATAGAGCACCCCGCTTCTGAATCCTGAGGTCGTGGGTTCGAATCCTGACACACACCAATGACTATTCGAAATTAATTAATGTCGAAAGTTATGTGTGATAAATATCGATGGCTAAAAACCTTGTGCCCGCTATGGCAACAGCGGAAATTCATTGCTGAGCCACTTGTTTTCGGACACGAGACCAAAAATATTTAAAAAAATACTGTGAAACAAAGGTCGTTTTTATGGACAAGAGGTCGAATGTCCCGCTTCTGAATTAAGAAGTTGTGGGATCGAACCCTGACTCACACCGATAAAATTTTACCCGAAGGTGTAGGCAGTGGCTAAGCCTCAACTTGCCGTTATGTTTACGTCCCAAATAGAATGGGTGGCGAATCTATTTCCATATACCGAGCAGAAAGTTAGCAGTCATCGATATTTATTACACAAACTTTAATGCGAAGCGGGGTGTTCTTACCATCAAGACGATTTAAGCCCGAATACTGAACCGCCACTCAAATATATAAGCGCTACTTCAACGTTTAAGTAGCTGTTACATTAGACAGAATACGTGAAATTCGAGCAGTAAGTAGAACTTTACTGATTGTCAGATTTAAGTGGCGGTTCAGTATTCGGGCGTTTGTGTAGTTTACTAAATTTATAAGTGATTATGATTAAATTACTATCAAAGCCTTAATACCTAGCTTCCGAATGAAAAGTCTCGTGTACGAATGGCGGTGGCACAGCATTTCACAGCAATGACTTTCTGGAAACTTTTTTGGGAAATTATAATAATATGTGCCCGATTGGTTATATGTACTGTATAAATCTCCTAAAGGCACAACATTTCTGAACCTATATTTTAAAATAAGTACCTACATACGTACCTATTAGGTATTTACAATTCGTAGAAAACAACCAAGATACCATACAAAAATCTAATATACTCGGTAGGTAGGTACTTTATTTATTGACTAGAGCGCGACAATAATATTATTGTATTTTTTCTTGTACGGAGAAATAATTAACTGTTCTTAAAAACAAATCTGTACCTAATCCCTTAAAAAGTTCAAGCACCCAATTAGTGGCAGATGAGAAAAACGTGCGAACGACAAAAAAAATATAACAATAAAAATGGAACGTGTACTTAATATCTTTAAAATCTAACTACACGCAAATATATCCGCCATTAATTGGCGATGACGTCACAAGGCATAACGTCAGACGGGCGAAGCTTCATTGATGATTTTTTTTAAAAAGTATTTACTGTCATGATATTTATTTTACAAAAAAAGCACAAGCATAATCCCTTGTTAATAAATATTCAACTTTAAATTAAGGGCAATAAAGTAGAGAATTAGTTTCGGCTTGCTTGCTAATATATTAGATGTTTAGCTTGAATTAACTTGCGGTCGTGTGTTGGTAATCCTTTCTTTGTAAGCATAATAAAACTCAGAGATTATTATTTTATTTTATCATAACGTCTCGTGTGCGGTAAAGAAACTCATTGTAGTTTATAGTATCTAGTAATAAATTGTTTTTTTTTTAATAGAAAAAGGAACAAACGAGAAAGAAGGTTCTCTGTGGTAAGAGACAGTTCCGCTGCAGGCTTCTAGCATAGGATAGGGAGGGTTACTCACCGAAAGCAGAGTGACTTGTTTGACGTTGATTTTCCGAGTAATTGTGGTAGTTCACAGGTCGAGCCTTCCTATACATGCAGAGAATTGCATGCGAAAATGTTCAGTGGTTTTTGATTTAATCCCTACCTTAATATAAAAAAAGGTATTATAGTATTTATAATAGTGATAAATTAGTACCTAGCAGCCAGAGTTCATGACAAAATCACATAATTAGTTAATATTAATTTTAATTAGTTTTGTTCGACATATTTATCTCTAAGACTTTCGCGAATCATGTTCATGACATTAAAACAACTTTTAGGATTATATCGCGTTTATTTATTACTTATTTTATTTATCAATGAATCTAGCTCTGTACCAATGTACCAACCTCTGTATCAATGAAAATAGCTTTTGAACAAATTATCTTTTTGTTCATCACTCGTGAAAATGATCTCTGTAAAGAGTTCGAAACGTCGGGAAATAAGTAAATAAAATTGTATTATAAAAACAAAACTAATATTAGAATAGGATTCCCTAGTCATCATACGACTGTTACAGCGCTCTAGAACACAATAAAACAAAACACCACAATTTGTAACGTTTGTATTAAAAGTCATAGAGAATAAATACTTGGAGTATTTCATACAAACATTTTTAAATAGCGTTCATTTAATTCGCCACGTATATATCAATAAAGGCATTTACAATAAAGCTGTGCGCACACTGGGCGGTAAGGGCCGGCGCACAATCCACAACAAACATTCGCCCAAGTACGGCGTGACGACACTTCATTATATCGGTATTGAACATCGAGCGTAGTGATGAGCGAAGCGAAGCGATGCGATTTTATCGATAAGAAATATTATTCATATATTTTTTCGGTCTGAAAGTCGATATTTTCTCAATACTAATCAAAAATTATCTAGCCATATAGGAAATTAGATAAATGTCCCCTACTATTTGTGAATCTAAACCAATGTCATCTACTTAGTTAAAAACCTTTAAAAGCTATAAATTCAGTTTGAATTAGAATTGTAGTATACAAAAACTTTCTGCTCTTTCTTTCGTTCTGTTCTTTTTTTCTGTAAAAGAAAATTATAACTTCATTCGTTGAGTTTTTATGTTTCATATCGTGGAACTCATTGCCATACCTACATCGTGAACAATCATCAACAGTGTCAGTCATCGATATTTATCACTTATAATTTCCGAGACAGCTCTCTCTCGGTGGCGCAGTGGTCGAGCACACGGCTTCTGATCCAGAGGTCGAGTTCGATTCCTGACACTGGCTCACACCAATGACTTTTCGAAATTGTTTTCGGAAGTTATGTGTGCTAAATATCGATGACTGAAAACTTTGTGCCCGGTATGGCAATAGGTTCGCCACCTATTCCATTTGGGACGTAAACATAACGGCGAGACGAGGCTTAACCGCCGCTGCCTACACCTTCGGGTAACAAAAGGCGTGAAGTTATGTTATGTTATGTTATAATTTCCGAAAAGCAATGGTTTCAATTCAGAAGTGGGATATTGAAGACCACATAGGCGACTATATAGGTATTTTAGAAGGAAACTAGCTGACCCGGCGAACTTTGTTACGCATCATAAGTAATTTTTCTAGTGTTTGCAATGATTGTGATAAATCTCAAAAGTTATCTCTCTTTCCTTGCTAAAATTATAATAATTTAATAAAAACCACCCCATTGACAACCTCTGTCTATGAAAAGAAAACTGCATCAAAATCCGTTACGTTGTTTCAAAGATCTAAGCATATAAGGGGACAGACAGCGGAAAGCCACTTTGTTTTATACTATGTAATGATGATTAATAATCATATATATATTGTGTTATCAATATGTATAGTGTCGATAGTTCAATATTATGTATGCCTGTTATATCGATATTGAATGTAAGGACTTCCGTTCGATATCGCATCACTAGTTACATCAATTGACGTCACGGCAGGGGTGCTCAACCCTTCAACGCGGCTTAATTCTATAATTGAGGGTTAAATCTCTGACAGACGGGCTTGCTCATTATCACACTATGTTTATATCTCAATATCTACTTAATCGTTTCGACTGGTGGGAGGGCGCACTATCTTGATGATATTTTGACAATCGCTACAAACTCTTTTGGGAATATTTTTTTAACAGATGATTTTTATGTTTTATTGCAAAGACCCTTGCAGTACCTATTTTATGTGGCTGGATTCGTACTCAGGAGTCTCGAAAACGATTAGAAATCAGAGCAGGAACATACTAGTCCGGTAGCCAATCGAGATTATAGGTAAAATAACTAAAGAATTATGAAAAATTCAAGCAATTTCAAATCTTCAAGCCAAGTATATTGCGAGGTAGACAAAGGGAACAGAGCGCCATAAGGCAATGTTTTTAAGGCTCCTGCCATCACCTTCCTCTTATTTGAGATCCAATATTTTTTAGCTAAGTAAACTCATCTACAACCAAGACATAAAGATAATAATTAAATTTAAGAAGAAATTAAATTTTTATTTTTATTTAAATTCAAGAAATAATTTTAATTTAACATCACGTTAAATATATTAACTTATCCCCGTTAACTATCAGACGATATAGGCAGCATTATCTACTTAAAACAAATATGTCACTAAATATAACATAACATAACTTCACGCCTTTTTCTACTCCAAGATGTAGGCAGCGGCTGGTAAGTCTCATCTCGCCGTTATGTTTATGTCCCAAATGGAATAGGTGGCGAACCTATTGCCATACATCGCACAAAGTTTTACAGTCCTTAATAAATATCACACATAACTTCCGAAAATAATGTGTCACTAAATATAAGTGGATAAAGTATCGGTAAATATCTACTATTACTCATAAACCCATCAACTCAAGGATTCGTATTCGGGACCGCGCGATTAAAGTCCGCATTTCAAACCGCCAAGATTAAGTACTAGAGGAACTATAAAATAATATCCTAATATTTGATATAAAACAGTAACAATAGATATCATTTTATTTTATTCATCAGCGAAACGAATAAATCACAAATCACGAGTACATTCAAGGTAATTGTATTTTAAACGAAGCGGCCGAGCAGTAGCGTATTATATATTTTACTCATAATTTCAATCACAAAATTAATTCATTCGCCCGCCTTAAATAAATGCTGCGTCCGCCCAATCGATAACGCGAAGGCGGGTAGGCTTTTGAGGTAAATAAAGTTTTGAATGAAGCCTGATTGGTGGTTGCGTTTTGAGGGCGGGGGCAAATTGGGGCGTGGTGGCTATTGGCTGGGGTCATTGTGTGGAACAGTTCGTTCGGTGTTGCCGCGTTGAGTGGACCTCGTATAAACCGACTCTACCTAACTATGTTTTGATTTGTTGTGTGTTTAGTGCGTGTACAGGTAAGCTTGTTTTTGTTTTAGTTTTCATTTATTTTATCTTTTATTGTTAATATTTTTTATGTTTTTATTAATTTATTTACTATGTAGGTAATTAGGTATTTATGTGCGAACGTTAATTAACAGTGTTCTCCTACGGGATTGAGTATCACGTAATAATATTAAATTAAATCAATTAAAATGTATGTTATCCTATTTAATTAATTATTAAATAGTGAAAAATAATATTTACAAGTTAATTAAGGAATAGAAATTGATTTTGGTTTAGGTATAAATTTTTGCAATAAATATATTGCTTACACAATGTGTAGTTGCAAAAATAAAACGAATATAAGAAAATAAGTATTTATTATTTTGCTTTACTACTTGTGATTATGTGTAAGTATTTAATAATAGTTAATTAATTAATAATAATATGTTATAGTAGTTTTGTATATAGCTACTTGAAACTATATTTAAATTCCAAATTCTTGAATGGAATAATGAAGAACGTAATAAATTACATAAAAAAATATAGTAATACTAAAAAAAAGCCAGATTTTGATTAAAGTGATTGTTTTTCTTTTAAACAGCTAGAGTTAAATAAACCACAATCAAGTTATTTAGATATATTTTTATGTAAAGCGTAAACTTTTTATTTTTTGCGAGGAAGAAATACGGGGCGGAATGTCAAGACGCAAGCAGGCAGAATTTGACCATAGTAGATAATGACAGTTAGTTAGTATTTATAAATTAATGTGATGTTCAACATAAATATTTTAGCTTCAAATGTTATCTACTTTTACTTAACATAACATTCACGCCTTTTTCTACCCAAAGGTATAGGCAGCGGCTGTTAAGGTTCCACTCGCCGTTACGTTTACATCCCGGGCACAAAGTTTTCAGTCATCGATATTTATCACACATAACTTTTGAAATTAATTCCGAAAATTTCAAAAAGTCATTGGTCTGAGCCAGGATTCGAAACCGCGACCGCTTGATTAAGAAGCGGGGGTGCTCGACCACTCAAACTTAATTTTCATCAATCTTCTCGCCAACTATTCGGGCATATCTTGGTGCAAATATTGAACAGTTTTGCATTTAGCGACGACAGATATCTAGTAAGTTCACGCTAATCCTCTTGTGGGTAAGTTGAGATCGAGTGCTATAAGACACGGTTTTTACACATTTGGTGGTTATACAACCACAACAGTGGTAGAGTCACGCGATTCACTGCATGACTGGCCCGGCTCGACCGGTGTAACACCACGACGGTGTAATGCCGCGTATCGTTTGGTGAGTGAGGTATCTGGAGCCGCTCTTCTTTCCCATCCTATTCCCTTAAAGGCCAGCAACACAAATGGAACACTGTGTTGCAGTCCATGGACGGCGCTTGTCACATTCCTCCACGTTGTTTGATTTCCTATCCCATTGAAAAATCTTTTGATCTTTTCTGATGATTCTGTTAACACATGCTTTTTGTTTTTCAAGCTTTAAACTTAACTTAATTTTAAATAACACAATTAATTTGGCTATGGAAAGATAATATTTTTAGGTAGTTTAGTTAGGAGTCGGTGCCAGCCTAGGTAACGTACTCTATGTGTGTTGCACCGACTTCAAAAATGAGTGACAATTGTAAATATTTGAATAGTTAAAGATGACTTTTATTAAAGTAGGTATTACGTTTTGTATATTATATTAAGTATACAAATGAGTAAATTACGTTATTTATCGCTTTTTAGTTATAGAGGTACTATTTTAATATACTTAAAGATTTTGTGGTTTACGTTTTTGGAAGTCGGTTTAACTTTTTGACGTGACAACGTCTTAAATTAGGTTGCGGCTGGGAGTCACTTATGAAAAAGTGTAACGCTCGGTAACGTTACGATGAGTCACCGAACGAGAGAGAGGCCCGCCGAATGCCTTGCGTCTCTCTCCCACTCAACTATGATCGGTCTGCCGCGCGCGCAGCACTAGAGAATTAGGCGCATTGAATCGGCGCATGCTTGTGTCTCTGTCTTTGTCTTTCTCGAACGTTCTTGGCGTTGGAAAAACAAGAAAGCGTCATAATACAAGTTCACACGTGTGGTTAAAGTATCGTCAGCTGTGTCTGTAGTGAAAATGTGGAGTGCTTAGATTCGTCATTTACAACAACTACAACAATAAAGGTAAATAATTGTACACTGATATTTCATTATCGTAAACTATGATTGATTGATTAATTGTTAGATTGACACAAAAGTTGAGAAACTGAGTTTATAGGTTATGTCATACTATTGATAAATGTTGATAGTGTTAAGTAAATTATTAGTTTAAAATTAATTAATTAATTAATTATTATTTTACAAATTTTCATTAATTTCAAATTTATTTAGCAAAAATTTGAACCTTCGATCTGAATAAATGTTTTGATTTTCGAATTGATTCTTTAAAATTACAAATATTAAGAAAAAGTGGCAGATATAAGAAAACTTGATTTAAACTGTGTTGAGCAAGAATTTTAACATCTAATTTAAGTAAATGTTTTAATTTTCAACTTCATCATTTACAATTACAAATTTTAATTAATTTCAAATTTATTTAGCAAAAATTTGAACCTTCGATCTGAATAAGTGTTTTGATTTTCAAATTGATTCTTTAAAATTAAAAATTCATCCATTCAATTTCAAATGTTCAACAGGAATCACCACTCTCAAAACAATGGAAACGGACGAGCAAATGCCTTCAACTTAATTATATTCATATCAATAAATATTCTACCGAGAAAAAGACGTTGTCACGTAAAATCTTCGCCCGTAAAACCGACTTTACAGGCAACCAGATTTTTTTTTTAAAAGTAATTATTAACACTTAATTTCAGCTAGCCGGTGACGAGTAGTCACTGCCAAATTCACTCTAAATTCGATTTATCAACGACTAATTCCATTTAGTCATTCATGAGTAGTCCCAAATGGAATAGGTGGCGAACCTATTGCCATACCGGGCACAAAGTTTGTCAGTCATCGATATTTATCACACATAACTACCGAAAACCATTTTGAAAAGTCATTGGTGTGAGCCAGTGTCTGGAATCGAACCCCGGACCTCTGGATCAGAGGCCGTGCGCTCGTCCATTGCGCCACCGAGACTGTTTAACCTTAACTTTTAACACCGGTGACGAGTAGTCACTGCCAAATTCACTTTAAATTCGATTTATCAACGACTAATTCCATTTAGTCATTCATGAGTAGTCTAGAAGCTGAAATTAGTCGTTGGAGATAGGAATTGCTAGGCAGCGCGTTAGCTGGTTGGAATTAACATAACATAACTTCACGCCTTTTGTTACTCGAAGGTGTAGGCAGCGGCTGTTAAGCCTCGTCTCGCCGTTATGTTTACGTCCCAAATGGAATAGGTGGCGAACCTATTGCCATACCGGGCACAAAGTTTTCAGCCATCGATATTTATCACACATAGCTTTCGAAAACAAATTCGAAAAGTCATTGGTGTGAGCCAGTGTCAGATTATATTGATACGCCAAAAATAACTTAATATTGTTACAACGTCCATGGCAATATTTCGTCTGCCCGTCTAACATATAATTAACTTTTTTTTTGAAACATAATGGACGCTCTTTAGCTTCAAATTATTTTTATAAATATTTGTATAACCAATTTTCACCTCACGATTGATTGGTTGACATTTAGCCAACTTAAATAATAGACAATTTAATAACTATAATATTTTGGATCAAGGTGATGTTAGGAGGCAAAAATCAATGTTTGAGAGTCAACGAAGCGAGTGAGGTGTGTTAGAATCGTGGCTTATGGCGCTCTGTTCTCCCTGCCTACCCCGCACGGGATTTGGCGTGAAGTTACGAATATATGTTTGTAAATAATAGAATTTGACCTGATGCTGATTCATCTCTTCATACTATGCTATGCTATGTTGGTCTGGTAATTTACTATTACGATTACTAGTTTTGGGCGCATCGGATATGGAATCCTACCTCTTACAAATAACTCTTCAGAAATTGTGAGTGATAAATATCGATTATATAAATCGATGTTGATAACTAACAATGTATGAATAAAGCAATAGTACGTTCGTTTCCATTTATTAATTCATCGGATTAAAAGCGAAAGAGGAATGACTATGTCACAATATTATATTTAATTTATTTTTATTGTTATATTTTCGTAAAAATTAAAACAATTGTTTGCTTATGGTAGGAATATGCGAGCACAAACATTAGGTACATGACTACAGCACTATATAACGTTATGCCAATTCCATTGCGGGACAGGCTGGGATAATTATTGTGTAGATATGATTGACATTTTAATCACTATGTTAATTTGTTGTAATTAAATTATGAATACAAAGAGTGCGAAAGATTGTCGGCATCGTGGGCAACTCATTTTATAATATATAACATTAGAGGATTTGTGTCCATAATATTGACGAAGACATTGTAGAAGATTTGGCACATGCAAATTAAAACTGCAAACCCCACTAATTAAACAAAAAAATATACAGACAAACTTTAATAAAATTAGAGGCTGCATAGGATATGTTCCCTTAGCTTGTCCACTGATTAAAAAACAAATGTATACACAACCATAGATATAGTATATATGACTGGAAGTGAAAATAGAATTCCTTATTACTACGTTGAAGAATTATGGAACCATGAAGACAAAGGGACACAACATCTTCTTGGATTCACCAAAGTCATTGCTTCCGTAGATTACATTTTGTACAACACAGATAAGCGGAAGATTTAATTTTTGTCCCTCCTTAAATATACATGGGAGTGTTACGTTGTTTAAACAAGGTGGGGGTGCGGGGAGTTTAGGTTAAGGGCCCAGGGGAGGCTATAATTGAAAGACAAACAGGGGGCGGACGATTCGCGACGAATTCATTACTTCAACATTAACTCGATACCCGGCTTGACGTCGTGCAGATTAATATTTCTTTTTTTTAGATAATCTATTAGTCTCTATTTAAATATGCGTGCACCAGCCCTGATTAGGTCTCTTTTGTTCTTCAATTATATCACATACGTGGAATACCTTACGATAGGGTTGTCAGATTTAAAAAAAAATATGTAAGGTACGGCAAGTGGTATAACCACGCAGCTTGCTGTATGAATGGTGGCCTGGCTTGGCCAGTGAAACATCAGGGGCTCTCAGAATATTGACGTAAAGTGGCACATGTCGCGTTTCGTTCGGCGAAACACGCATCCGGCGGCCCACTCACTTTCCCTTTGACTTCCCATCCTAATCCCTTAAAGGCCTGCAACGTAACTGTTAGTGGTGTTGCAAGTGTCCTTGGGTGGAGCTAGTAGATTAACTCGCTCGCTCTTGAAAAAATACTACTGTCAGATTGTGGACATATTTTCCAGCTCGATTCATACACGCCTCACTCTCTTCTTTGACTTCCATAATTCTTGTCATACACGCTCGTCGACTTTTAAGGCTTCTGAAGTCCTGACATCACCTTCCTCCAAGACTCGTTCTTTTTGGTTATGGAAATTGTGTCGTGGCGGTCTGCGACTTCTACAGCTATCCGGTTTTGTATTGTATACAGATTTCGGGGACAATATACAAAACGGTAGATGGGCCTGTCGTATTGTATTGAGCTGAATGTTGGCCAATGAAAGAAGTGGATGAAAAGAGAGAGCATGCAACAGACAGATAAAATGTCAAGATGGATGAGTAGTGTGATAAAAATGGATAGGATTAAAAATTAGCATACATATAAGAGGAAGCATGAAAGTAGCAGCAATCATGGAAAAAAATAGAAGTGGTAAATACCTATTGGTGGGACATAGCGGGAAGGGAAGAAAGTCGTGTTACAAAGAGAGTGATGAGTATGACTATGGATGAAAAGAGATGGATGGACTGTATTTAAGTTGAAATGGGTATGAAGGGAGTAAGTGTAGAGACGACAAATGATATAAGAGAATGGAAAAGGCGGGAATATTGTGCCGACTCCACTTAGAGTGGAGTAAGGGCAGGAAAATGATAAAGTTTAAATAAATATAATGTAATTAAAATTAACTAATAAACAATAGACAGTAAACACTAGACCATCGAGACTGTTTGAAAATCCAGCTTCAGAATGATGAAGTTACGAAGTGAGAATCTTGCCAGTTCTTCTCAAGAATCCTTGACGCCGGAACTGGCACTTAGATTAGCTTTCACATTCAAGACAGTGTTATGAAACAGAACCTAAGCTCCGCGAATTTTAGCTAGTAGTTTTTTTTATTAATCTGGAAACCAAGTTTCTTTTCTTTTTTCTCAAATTATTTCAAATAATAGCACTATCAATAGCCCGTTCAAAATGAAATAATAATCAGATTTGAAGAATTTTTTTTTCTCTGGTGAATACATCTTATAAATAAGTATTTAACTTTCGTTTTCATGGTCTGATGTGGGTGACCAATAGTAAAAAAAACATATTTTTAACATCAACTTTTTGATTTTTATTTCCATAAAGTGGGTGCTCTCTGTATCAATGAAAATAGCTTTTGAACAACTACCATCTTTTTGTTCATCACTCGTGAAAATGATCTCTGTAAAGAGTTCGAAACGTCGGGTAATAAATATAAATAAGTAATAAATAAACGCGATCTAATCCTAAAAGTTGTTTTAATCTATGAGTGAGATTCGCGAAAGTCTTAGAAATAAATAGTCGTTTTGTATGACAATTCCAAGTACTTTGTAAAGTCCATGGAACAAAGATATTTTGAATTTGAATTGAATTTGAATAATTGAGCACACTTTGGCCTACACATGACATTAAGTTTCCTCTTAGGGTTGTAAAAAAATCTACACGTCAAAACGAGAGGCAGCCTGCACCTTCAAGTAGAAGAAGGCGTGAAGTTACAACAAAGTATGTAATGTGATGAAACTCTTAACTTGTTTAATGTTCTCCGTAAAAAAACGCATTTAACTTTTAAAATGACATCGTCCATCTTGAATTTCTTTGACGAGTTTCCTCGTGGAGCTTAGCAAATTGTGTTTATAAAGCTGTTCCATTGTGAGTGCGTTTGTTAAGCTTGTACCCGGGAACTGGATTATCTGTTTGTCAATTCAATAGATTGTTCAGAACACAATTGATAAGTTTAACGATTGGGGGCCATTGCGGTAATAGAGATTTTATGTTGGAGACAATACATATATTATAGTATGTTTTTATGGGATAGAGAGATAGAGCAAACGAGCAGGCGTGTCACCAAAGCAACCAACGCCGCCCATGGACACCAGCAACACATTTAGTGTTACTGTTGCGTTGCCGACCGTTAAGGGATAGGGGATAGGGAAGGATGGGGAAGGGGGGGAGGGCCTCCGGGAACCTCTCTCACTGAACGAAACGCGGCATGAGCCACTACGTCGATCTTCTGAGAGGTCGTGGTATTTCACCGGTCGAGCCGGCCCATTCAAGCATGGCTCTACCACTGTAGTATATGCTCAGTTAGAGGTTTATTGAAACAAGTTGAAATATTTTTTTATGGTATAGGAGGGCAAACAAGCCAGTGGGTCACCTGATGGTAAGCAACTACTCACCGCCCATGAACACCGTGGTGCGTTGCCGTCCTTTAAGGGAGTTGCAGGGGAAAGGAAGGGGAAAGGGTATCGGGCCTCCGACCTCTCTCACCGAACGAAACGCGGCACGTGCCACTTCACGCTGATATTCCGAGGGTCGTGGCATTTCACCGGTCGAGCCGGCCCATTCAATTTTGAACATTTTTGAATTTTCGTAATTTCACGTCTTTTTCTACTACGGTTTTTACTACAGTCAGCGGTTGTTAGGCCTCGATTCGTTTCGATGCCGAATTTCCACATCTCTAAATGTGATAGGTGGCGGAACCTACTACCATATACTGGTCACAATCTTTTCTATTATATTTATCACAGGTTACTTCTCAATTCTGGAATCTCTGGATTCGATTACATGCCACCTTTAACAGAAGCTGGGTGCTCTACCTGCCATATAGACGACAATAACTTTTACCAAATCTGAGACTTAGAATTTTCGCGTAAATTTTAAAATACATTAAACATAACTTCACGCCAAGTACCTTGCGGGGTTTGCAGAGAGAATAGAACGCCCATTAAAAATACATAATAAACGATGATAAAAGTATGTCGTTTAGAAGTTCCCCAGTTCGAATTCGTATTATTCCTTAAGCTAATGATTTTCTCCAAATCAAGAAAGCAAAACACCGCAATAAAAATACTATAATTGTCACATAACGTTTTCTTAGAAAAAAATAATAATAAAAAATACACCTATTCCAGTCAAATAAAACCTTATACTTACTGCATGGCAATGATTATACCAGAGGGAAAAGCTAATAAACAGCGGCCATCTTACGGCGGGTAATTTTCATCAAATCAACGCAACAAATGTCATTTTGCCGACGCTGACGATTCAATTATTTAAATACATTATTCAGAGACAATTTGCATGTTTATGATACATGTTAGTGTAAGTTATGTTTGTTTAAATTTTTTTTTACTCCGCCATTACGTTTTGATATTATGGCGGTAAATTTAAATAATGAACATTTGAATTTGGAATGGAACGCTATGGTGCCAAAAAAAAAGAAAAAACAGCTTTACTTTTATTTGAAATTCGAATAAAACATTATGTCTTGTAGCATTGACCTATATGATATAGACTTGTAGTAACCTTCTAAAAGTGTGACCACTGGCCATAAGTCTACAGGCTTATGCGAAGCTTATGTCAATTCAGTCATCTGTCAGACGCGAACCGAATAACAATAGGTACAAAATGGGTAAATGCGTAGTAAAAGAGTGCGATTCAAGATCGGAAACCCATAAGAAATTAACCGGAATTACTTTCCACACGTAAGATTAATGTTTACATTAATATAAAATACAGTAAAATAGATAAAATGTTGAATTTTCATAATTTGCTTCAGTGATACCACTAAAAACTTAGTTTTAGTTTCCCACTTTTGTGGGAGAGTTATTAATTTATGGAAAAGGAGATTTTAAATATTTTTTGTTATAATAATAACGCTGCAGGGTGCCTAAAGATGCAGCACGCCGTGACAAGTGGGTGAAAATTATCCGATTGCTGAAAAAAGAAACTGACTGGCTACCTGCACCCGGGAGATCATTTATCGTCAATTCAAGTTGATCATTCGCTTATATTAATAAATGCCTTAATTAATAAATACTTAAAAATAAGATTGTATCACGAAAGCAAATTATTCACTTAGACTTATAAAAAAGAGACTAAAAGGCAATTTTATACAAAACTTATGTTACACCGCTGTGTAACATAAGTTTTGTATAAAATTGCCTAGTAGTGTATAATCAATAATTGCAACACAATCCCCCTTGGTAAGTCTGGTTGTTAGACTTTCTGGCTTCTGACTACCCGTAACGACTACCAAAGATGTTCAAATGACAGCCGGGACCCACCAATTTAACGTGCCTTCCGAAACACGGAGGAACTCGTCATGATAAGATGGTCACCCATCTACGGACCGACCGCGCCAAGCGTTGCTTAACTTAATATGATCGATCGACCCGTGCGGCTGTTAGGCCCTGTCCACGTTAAATACAATAATTCCCTTTCAATATAATGAATGTAAGTGCATTATTTTACTACTCAAGCGTTTTCACTATTTTGTGTATCAGTACCTAATTGTGTACACTGTACACCTTATCTACAGCGCTTTAAATCGCTGCTCTAAGGCAGGTGTACACAATTAGGTACAGATGAGTGTGATCCAATTTTTTTCGGAACAGCCGATCTAGTACGGAATACACAGAGATCGTTGATCCATTCATTATTTCAGTTATCTTGTAATACATCTGATAAGAAATTAATAAGTAATAGTAAAATATTGAATTTATATTTATTAAATTTTTTTACGAGTACATGGCTTGAAAAAGTTGGGTAAAATTTCGCATGGGCTGGCCTCCCCACACCGCCATTGCAAATTTATATTGCCATCTTTGTCTAATCAAAGTGACGGCAATGTATTTGACATTTGTGTGACTGAGATAGATATATGTTTAATTTTAAATGTCTAGTGGTTTCAAAGCTACGTCATTGCATCTAAAAAGTGGACACACATTTTTTGACGCATTTGTATGAGGTTTGCTCCTCTTGTATATTTAACTCAGTGTCTTGTAGTGTAATATTGGAAAAAAAAGTTATGATTGTTTTTTTTTAATACGTAGACAGAAGTGAAATAAAATTTTAGATAGAAATCATTATCTAGTGGCCACTGACTAATCACATATATTTTATATATTTAATATATTATATATAAATATATTTTAAATAAATTTTTGTTTATTATTGTAATTACTAGGTTACTGAGTTTCTAAAAAAAGTTCAAATTAATGGATTCAATATATCATAAAAGTATTTTGAACAAACTGCGCACAAAACGCCATCTATTTTCTAAGCTATTGTCACAGAACTAGTTGACTAAATAGATATCATTTTGGAAATACATACTTCCCGCTGTTAACGTAATTTAAGATACTCTCAAATACATTCAATCGTTATGGTTGAATTTCGAATGAATTAATTCAACAAATTAATAATAGATGGCGGATTAGTTAGGAATTCAATTGTCCGAAAAATCTGAGCGCTCCGTCCCTTGTGTCAACATGTTCATTGTGAGAGGGACCGGGGTTTAATATATGTATGTATGTGTACAGTACGGCGCGGCAAAAGCTACATGTCTGTACCAAGATATTGTGGCGGTACAATATCATATTAATAAGGTTACATTTACTAATTAAGTATAAAGAAGTCTTTAAAAAAGTCTCCGTGGTCCAGTGGTCGAGTACCCGGTTTCTGAATTATGAAGTCGCGAGTTCCAATCCTGGATCCCACCAATGACTTTTAGAATTTATTTTCGGAAGTTATGTGTGATAAATATGCATGACTGAAAACTTTGTCCCCGGTATGGCAATAGGTCCGCCACCCATTCCATTTGGGAAGTAAACATAACGGCGAGACGAGGCTTAACAGCCGCTGCCTACACCTTCGAGTAGAAAAAGCGTGTAGTTATGTATTAAGCGTGTAGTATATATATATATATTAAACATTTTACAATAACAAAAAACTAGACAACAGGCAGATTTTTTAAAATTTTGTTGTTGTATATGTACCTACTTCTGTACATTAACAACAACAAAATTTAAAAAAAACCTGCCTGTTGTCTTTTTTTTAATATGTATCTAAAATCAAAGTAAAATAAGAATGCATATTATTACTTAAATTTCACGACGCTCACACTGTTTTTAATGGGATAGGAGGTCACTCGATGGCATGCAACAAAAGCCGCCCATGGACTCCTGAACAAAGATAGTCTTGCAGTTACGTTGCCGGCCAATACAAAGGAATATGGAAGGGGTCGGAAGTTTTATGCGAAGGGAAGAGGGGACCTCTGGACCTCCGGATACCTCTATCACCGAGCGAAACGCGGCATAAACCACTTTACGTGGATATTCTGAGAGGTCGTGGTATTTCACCGATCGAGCCGGTCCATTCATGCAGTGAACTGCGCGGCTCTATTATAACTACTATTATTATTATTAAAACCACTTGGGATCGTTAAATCCGTTAAACGGTTGCAAGAGACATTAGAAGTTCCACTCCAAAAACATAAGTTCAAGTGTCAAAGCATTGTAGGTACCATTGTGACAGATAACGTCAAAATCTATTGAAGTTTAATAAAAGCCATCAACCTCCTTCTCGTTTAGAATTCAGTATCAAAGCTTCAAGCTCAGGCCCCGGAGCGTCTGGCGTCATTAAATATTTATTGACGAATTAACTCGCCTATGTCTTCTTGTACACGATTCAATTAACTGTGCAAAGGTAGGTAACATTGTAAATAACGTATTCGAATCAATTTTACAAGTAACGTTTGTTTCCAATGTTTGTTTAAAACATCTATTGTTGTTAACGAATTGCAATTGTGATAATTTAAATGGATTATACTAAGGTTATTATTATTATTAATACAAAATCACCCTGCGACAAGATTTTTTGATAGGTTGTGGCCTTTGGTGTACATAGGCATCACAATTTAACAACTGTGGCCTAAAGGGACTTTTGATTTGGGGTTTCGCTTACTTTTAGTGTCCAAATTAAATTGATCCTTGTAGAAAAAGTGAAGTCAGGAAGGAGTCTTAAAAACCCGATGAGCGTGTATGACAAGATACAATCGAAGAAACGTGTCGAATGGCGCTCTGTTCTCTCTACTTACACCGCAAGGCACTTGGCGTAAAGTTAATTTAGTAAATATAATATTCATCAATAACAAAATTTTGTCAAACGCACTGACGGCTCTAAGGGCGCAAAGAATGAATATTTTTAATACAAAAAGGTTTTAATGCAAAAATTATTGTAAAAATAAAACGGCATTAAAATATAATGCGCTATTATTGCGATATGCAGGAGCTGGCACCATTTCGTTACGTATCATAAAAAAATGCACGAACTCATCCCCTGAACTATGTAACATACATTGAAGCGTAACAATGGATGAGCACCGGCCGGCGCCCGCCACCATCCAACTGCTGTCTTCATAAAGATTAAATAGGATATTATACGCTATACAAAACAGGCACATCTCAAAGGAACAACTTGTTACAAGCACAACAGATTTGTTTAGGGCGACCATAGTTTGACGTTCAAGAAAAAAAAGCTTTGTTGTTTTTTTTGCTAGAAAACATTGGAGCAATTTTTACTGTTCCATTTTTAAATTTTTATCAGATTACAGACTTTTTTAAATAGTTACTTAAATATAAAGAGTTCTAATTTTGAATTTTTATCGTTCTTCTTTTTGTTTGTGATTAGTTCTTTTTTCGTTATAAAATCAAAATTATTGGTACAGTTGATAAACAACCTTAGTTCTGATTGAGAGGTTTGAATCAAAATACACCAGAGTAGTATATGTCAGTAGAATCCGCCGCTGGAATATCATGAGACCAATTCAATTGGCGTGTCAAACCATAAGGCTAGTTTACTAATACTGTAAAATTGGTTACTAATATAGCTTATTGTTTATATTTGTCCGCATCACCTATAACTTTGAAAATATCTTACATTTACAATATGCATTTTGCATTTAACATAACATAACTTCACGCCTTTTGTTACCAGAAGGTGTAGGCAGCGGCTGTTAAGCCTCGTCTCGCCGTTATGTTTACGTCCCAAATGGAATAGGTGGCGAACCTATTGCCATACCGGGCACAAAGTTTTCAGTCATCGATATTTATCACACTTAACAAAAATGTGGAACGCTTCACGATTTTGCGTGTCATCCTTGCGCAGGGGTCATGCTAATCTTCTCTGTATCGTTCCAGTTTTAGTATATGTACTGCCGAAGCAAGTACAAAAAGCATTTTGCATTTAATTTAATTTAATTTAATAAATAAAACACTACAAACTGTCATGGCGCCTTGAATGACGTCTCGCCGTGGCAAACATATGTGTTTGTGTTGACTAGAACGTATTCAGTAGGTATTTAAAATTTGTAAATCTTGATCCCGAGTTAGAAATCTTTATCGAGCCGAATTATTCCAAGTGGAAACTAGCATATTGTCGCTGACGAGTCAAGAATTAAAAACCGAAAGTATTTTTTCAATGTAGATAGATAGATAATTATTTATTTACACCTTAATATGTACAAAATAAAAATAAGACAAGGACGCTAATTTATGCTATTGAAAACAGTTACATTTAAGTTAAGTTTAAGGATAAAAAAATAACAGTCAAACAACAGTTTTAACAGTCTCGGTGGCCCAGTCGTCGAGCACACGACTTCTGATCCAGAGTTCCGGGTTCGATTCCTGACACTGGTTCACACCAATGACTTTTCAAAATTGTTTTTCGGAAGTTATGTGTGATAAATATCGATGATTGAAAACTTTGTGCCCGGTATGGCAATAGGTTCGCCACCTATTCAATTTGGGACGTAAACATAACTGCGAGACGAGGCTTAACAGCCGCTGCCTACACCTTCGGGTAACAAAAGGCGTGAAGTTATGTTATGTTATGCTATTGAAAACAGTTACATTTAAGTTAAGTTTAAGGATAAAACAAGAAATAGATTGTCACACTACACGCCCCCTATACTTGACACACGCACATATACAAGAGTCCCTTTAGTTACGGATTATCCGGGAAAGTGCACAACATGTTGTGAATGCGGATCTCGGTTGCGGCCACGGGTATTGTACAACAAACAACCGATTCTATTTGGACACCCGATGATCGGTCGAGTGTGGCCATTTATTTGTGGTTAAACTTTATTTGTATGCTGCTTATGTTGTTATTTTATTTATAACTTCTCGCCATTTTATACCCCGACGATGTAGGTAGAGTCGAATTTACGAAAATTTGCGTCCCAAATGGACGGCGGTGGAACCTATTGTCATACTTCGGACACAATATTGTTAGTCGATATTTATCACAAAAACTATATAATAACTTATAACTTCTAGAAAAACAGAAACTGATAACTTCCGAAATGAATACCGTGAAGTCGTTGATGTGAGCCCGGATTCGATATTCGGTTTCTTGATTCAGAAGCGGGGTGTTCTTCCCCCAGGCCAGCTATTTAAGCGTTGATTCTATTTATATTAGAACGCTATTTGTGCATAAGATGTACCGAAGCATAGTTTTTCGTATCGGCCGATGGAAATATAACGTCCCAATGAATAAATGCTGAGCTTCATTGTAATCATCCTGACACTGGCTCACACCAATGACTTTTCGAAATTGTTTTCGGAAGTTAAGTGTGATAAATGTCGATGACTGAAAACTTTGTGCCCGGTATGGCAATAGGTCCGCCACCTATTCCATTTGGGATGTAAACATAACAGCGAGACGAGGCTTAACAGCCGCCGCCTACACCTTCGGGTAACGAAGGCGTGAAGTTATGTTATGTATGTTCATTGTAATATATCAGTTATGTATTTTATAAATCGCTGCGTCAATGGGCCCGCTCGACCGGTGAAATACCACGGATCTCAGAATATCGGCGTTAAGCGGCTCTTACGATGTTTTGTTCGGTGTGAGAAGTACCCAAAGGTCCTAGGGCTTCCTCTTCTCTACTTCATATCCCCGTTCCAATCCCATATTAAATGTCAACGGCGGTCGGCGTTAGTTACTTATAATCAGTTGACCCGCTTGCTCGTTAGCTATTAATATTATTGTTATTTATGTTAAATAGTTTAAAAAGAGTATTTGGCACATGAGTTTCTTGCCCGATTCTTCTCATGATAGAACGGAATCACACACGGAATCGGGCCGCTCGTCGCGATTGCGTCCGTGTTTTCTTGTTCCTCAGACGCACTTTCCTCAAGCGCTCGTGTTAAGTAGTTAATTTAAAATAATAAGTTAAATTGTACTTGTTGACTATTTTTAAGTGTCTGTGAAGACCTATGAAAATAAAACTTATTTTGACTTTGACTAACTGAAAGACTCTACCACTGTTGCTATTCACTTATTATTGCTAGGCACAAGATAAACCCCAAATATTAGTATGTTTTTTTTTGACCAAATTGATTTAACACCAACAGAAGCGCCGAAAAATATAATATTTCGGACATAAGTAGACATGCTGAGGACGCGACCGTAGCAAAAGAGCTGCTATCTCCTAAAAACCGATTAGTTCCGTTACAAGTGTATACACATGTGCTCATCTCCCCATTCCCCATGGGGATTGGCCCCCGCGATTCATCACGGGTATCAACACCATATGGCCCCCATAAGGGATTTATAATTACAAGTGAAATTTTATTATATATTGTTCGCGAATCATGCAGAATTGCTGTCAGTTGAAGCGTGAAATTTGAAAAAAAAGAAAATTAATATGGACTTATCTCTTAGCAGTCAGGGAATCTATTTTATTATTGTATATTTGCATCTTCCGTTATTATTACTTATTATAAAATAGTCTCGTCGGTCCAGTGGTCAAGCACACGGCACCAATGACTTTTCGAAATTGTTTGCGGAAGTTAAGTGTAATAAATATCGATGACTGAAAACTTTGTGCCCGGTATGGCAATAGGTTCACCCCCTATTCCATTTGGGACGTCCACATAACGGCGAAACGAGCCCTAACAGCCGCTACTTACACCTTCGGGTAACAATGGCGTGAAGTTGTGTTATGATAAGTTATGTTCATAAAATAGATACCACAATGGTTAATTGGGGAAATATTGAACTACAATCTCTCTTAGAGATTGTCGTCGTGATATGTCGCGCATAATTTGAGTTATAGACAGATACATTATTCATTACAACTGTACTGTGTTATTACAGAGATTCACGCTAAGTCCCGTGCAGGTAATACAGAGAGAATAGAGCCGCCATAAGGCATGATTCTTACACGCCTCACTCGCTTGTTTGACTTTCATAACTCTTCTCATATATGCGGGTCGGTTTTAAAGGTCCCTGGCATCACCTTCCGTTAAATTTGAATGAAGATTGCAATGTAAATTATAAACTTAGGAGCCAAAAAATATTTTTTATGGGTACAGAAATAAGTAATGAAACATAATCCATACATATTCTCACAAGGGTAGACAGAAATATTTTTAGCTTAGTTCCGGGTAAACTTTGTTTGATTCATCGAAATGTATTCCTTAGTACCAAGTAATTACCAAGTCTTTTCCTTTTTAAATAGGGCATAAATAATTTGGTTAACATTAACTCATTAAGTCTTCATTCAGTTTTCTTTTTTAGTCTCGGTGGCCCAGTGGTCGAGCACCCTGCTTCTGAATCCAGAGGTCGCGGGTTCGAATCCTCACATTGGCTCACACCAATGACTTTTCGAAATTAATTTCGTAAGTTATGTGTGATAAATATCTATGACTAAAAATCCTTGTGCCCGGTGTGGCAATAGGTTCGCCACCTATTCCATTTGGGACGTAAACATAACGGCGTGACGAGGATTAACAGCCGCTGACTACACCTTCGGGTAGAAAAAGGGGTAAAGTTATGTTATCCAATAAAACGATTTCTGCCAATTATGTCCGATAATAATTACCTATACAATTGTAGAACATAAAAAAATAAATTACTTATTTGCATTCCAAAATCACCACAATATCCCTAACAAAAACCAACATATGCGCACATTACATTAGCTGTAATGTAGTTCCGAGTTAATCAATTATTTTGGCGGGCGCGACAGCCCTAGCAAAGACACAGGGGTGACACAAATTGACTAATCACACCCTATAATGACTCGGCCGGTATGTCATGGTGCCAACCCTAGTTTGATTCCTGACATAGGGTTGAATTTAAGTGGCGATTTATCATTTTAAAGTGGTGGTGACATGTTTTGTCACGGTGTATTTCAACTTGTTTTGAATGTCAATATTGTGTTTAAAGATAACACTCACGATTATTTTTATTTGTTATATTTTTTTTTACAAATAGATCACATAATTTAATATTATATGTTTTTCCATTACTATAAGAAAGTTAAGTGGTTTTTTTACTTAACTTTTATTTAATTTACATTGCTAACTGACAGTTATCATTGCTTGACTAATGTTATTATTACAATTATATACAGGGTTATTTCAAATATACTAATAATTAGCTAAGGGTATATTCTGTAGGTAATTACCTAACACTTTTGTTCTACGACTTTTTAAAAATCACAATTTTAATTTTTTTTTCATTTCAAACAAATTTAAATAATTAAAATCGGTAGTTGTAAAATATTAACTAAGTCTACGTATTGCATTGAGCGCATCTAGTGACAACGGTATGGGGGGGTAGCGGGGCAAGGTCACGCGGCATTTGTACTTTGATGGACCCGTAGGTCATTAGCCAAACATATGTTAGTCGCCCGTAAGACTGATCACGTTTCGACATGTTTTTTAACTTTATGTATGAGTATGTTCGACTTGCGGTGGCAAGTATTTAATAAATGTAATTAGTCGCAGTTGGTATGTCTGAATAATCTCGAATGCTTAATATCGTGGGCGGAATAATCGAGTTTTCACTTAAATATGTACCCACATTAAATAGGTAGGTAAATAATTCAAATTTCCTACATTAAATTTTAAGTGTATTAGCCTAAAAATACATTTCTAACACCTTTAATTTCGTAATCTACACGATATCCGATTGGGTATGTGAATTAAAAGCAGTTTCGTGTAGAAAGCGCGGGAACTCGCTTCTCTTGTTTAGATGCATAAACAGAGCTGCTACTCTGAATGAAAATCGGGTGAAATAGGTACGTTTAGTACAATATACAGAGTTACAAAGTGTCAGATGGTACAATTAAATCTTAAAAATCGTTTTTTTTACTAGAGTTTTAGGTTTTTGTAAAACTGGTAAAAGAAAAGTTGTTTAGAATGACACAAAGGAGCTATGTGTAGAATAGTATTAGTATATTAAAATTAACCCTGTATATTATATATTATTTATATTATTATATATATTATAATTATGTTAATGTTGTAACAAATGACAGATTCCGTCGTCAGTAAAAACTTAAAATATATTATTTTTGTATTAAAAAAAAATACATTTTCATGTGTCTCTGACAGGTGTGCAAAGTTTAAATTATTAAATATAATAAGATTGTTCAAAGTAGGAGAAAATCGGTATTAAAAATGTACAATATCTGGATACTAATAAAAATATCATTGTTTTGTTAATCATTTTGTAACAAAAGTCACTTTTGTTATGTCACTATGTCTTATGTCACTTTTGTTACAATAATGATTCGCACTTTTGTTAGGAAACGACCATTTCACACGGCGTGATGTTTTATTGCGCGGGAAAAGTAATTGACATGGATTTTATGGTACATTTGTCCCATTAATAGAGAATAATAGTTGTGGGACGTAGTTTTTGGAATATTATTGTAATTTTATCACAATCATTAATATATATGTAGAAAAAATGCTTTTGTGGGATATATATTTTTTTATTTATAAGAAAGTAGTGGCGTTAACGATCTTTGAGGTTATGAACAGCATAAGCCACAGGTATTTTAAAGCTCGTTTTGGCTCTATTCCTAGAATGGATGATAGAAGATTGACTATACTGATACACAATGCAAAAGCCGATAGATTTAGGTGTCCAGGGGGCCTATTATGAGCTCTTAATTCCAGCCAGCTTACGCGCTGCCTAGCGAATTCGTATTTCCAATGACTAATTTCAGCTAGTCTAGACTACTCATGACTGACTAAATCGAATTAGTCGTTGATAAATCGAATTTAGAGTGAATTTGACAGTGACTCGTACTCGTCACCGACTAGCTGAAATAAGTCAATGAAAATACGAATTTGCAAGGCAAGGCGTAAGTTGGCTGGAATTAAGAGTTCATAATACACCAGCAGGACGGCCACGACCCACTATTTATGACCAAACAGAAAGAGTAATTGAGGAAAGTGATTTCAAGACCCTTAAAAATCGGCGATCGTGTATGACAAGAGTTATGAAAGTCAAGCGAGTGAGGCGTGCAAGAATCGTGCCTTATAGCCCTTTGTTCTTTATGCCTACTCCGCAAGGGACTTGGCGTGAAATTATTTATGTATGTATGCATATAAAATATTGGAAAACTATTTATGACTTTAATTTTATATAAGCATTTCTTCATAAGCAATTAGACCAGAATTATCAAAACACACTAATCCTCTTTCTAACATCTACTAGCATTGAAGCACAGGAGAAACGGTGGAAGAAAAGTGTTTATAGTTATGCTTATTATCATAATAAGACTTAAAATTCCCGTGACATCTATTTTCAATTTGAATGTTGTTCCAGAATGGAGGCAACAAATTTAGCGATTTCACCAAGAGAGTCATTGAAATCCAGGGATCACAAATCGATGCAGCTGAATGGCAAACCTAACCAGGTAAGGACCGCCACAGTGTTGTCTATTTTTTTTTTATATGGGATAGGAGAGCAAACGAGCAGGCGTGTCACCTGATGGTAAGCAACCAACGCCGCCCATGGACACCAGCAACACATATAGTGTTACTGTTGCGTTGCCGACCTTTAAGGGATAAGGAATAGGAAAGGATGGGGAAGGGGGGTGGGCCTCCGGGTACCTCTCTCACCGAACGAAACGCGGCATGGCCACTTTACGTCGGTCTTCTGAGAGGTCGTGGTATTTCACCGGTCGAGCCGGCCGATTCATGCAGCGATGCAGTTTTTTTTAAACTACAAGAAGAATTAATCCTTGATAACTCTCATAGGAAAAAAATACAAGCAATGTACGCTCTTTTTTAAGTCCTTTAAAAATAGCGTGCCAAGGCATAGTTGTTTCTTCTTACAGCATAGTGTATTAAGGATCAAGCTTTTGATTCTGCCCACAAGCATTTATAACAAATGATCTATCAGCGATCATTCTCTCTTGTCACCAGGTCGGAACTGTTCTGCTGTATGGTGTACCCATAGTCTCTCTAGTCATCGAGGGGAATGAAAGACTTTGCCTGGCGCAAATATCAAACACGTTACTAAAACAGTTCTCATATAATGAGATCCACAATCGGAGAGTAGCCCTGGGCATCACCTGCGTTCAGTGCACCCCGGTACAGCTTGAGATATTGAGGCGAGCTGGAGCTATGCCGGTGTCATCTAGGAGATGTGGTAAGTCTGGTAATTACCCGACTATTCAAGAAGGAATATGTTTGTACTTTGTTTGGTACAGCCCTTAAATTTTACTTGCAATGTGTTTATTGTAGGTATGATAACGCGTCGTGAAGCAGAAAGACTGTGCAAGTCGTTCCTGGGTGACAATGCTCCACCCAGGTTGCCTGATGATTTCGCCTTCGCTGTACACCACGAGTGCGCTTGGGGTTGTCGCGGTGCTTTTTTACCTGCAAGGTAAACTGCTTGTTCAAAACCTGTCCCAAGTTTGCCAAGTATGGTTGAATTACAATCCACTTGCGAAGTTTAAACGCATTAATCCCACGACTTCTCTGAAAATCGTAGTAAAGTTGCTCATGCCGCGTTTCGTTCGGTGAAAATGGTATTTGAAGGCCATTCTCCTTCCTGTGCCCCTCCCTATAGCTCCTGACAGGCTGGCAAAGCATCTGTAACACTGTGATCTTATCGTTTATTTGCTACCTTAACCCATAAAAAACATAAATAACTTGTAATCCATCTAAATCTTGGTATTAATATTATTGTGAAATTATTATTTTAGAAAGGCTGTTTTGTTTTTTTAAACATTCATTTACACCCTTTACTCCACGCAAAGTAACTTGCAGGGTAGGTAGGAGAAGCGATAATTTAACTATTTCGTATTTTTAAATTTCTTCCTCTCAGGTACAACTCTTCTCGAGCTAAATGCATCAAATGCGCATACTGCGGTCTATTCTTTTCACCGAACAAATTCATCTTCCACTCCCACCGAGTCGGTCCTAGTGATAAATATATTCAACCAGACGCTGCCAATTTCAACTCTTGGAGACGACACATGAAACTCAGTGGTACACCACCTGAAGAAGTGGTGCACGCTTGGGAGGATGTTAAGGCTATGTTCAACGGTGGGACAAGAAAGAGAATGCTATCTGCTGCTAGGTGAGAATGAGACGGAACTACGTGCTATGTTCGTTTTCAAATACAACATTGTCAATATATACATACATAACTTCACGCCAAATCCCTTGCGGGGTAGGCGGAGAGAACAGAGCGCCATACAGCACGATGCTTACACGCCTCACTCGCTACTTTGACTTTCATAACTCTTTTCATGTACGCGCGTCGATTTTTGGGGCTCCTAACATCACCTTCCTCCAGAACACGTTCTATTTGGTCATGGATTGTGTGTCTTGGCCAACATATTTTACGTTACTAATGATCTTCTTGATACCTTCCATAACCACACTTTACAGGAAACCAAAATATCCAGCTATTGTAGACTATATCATTGACTATGTGTTCAGATTTCAGTAGCCTCATGGTTTCTCAAATTTCTCAAGTCCACGACCTAACTGGTTGGACTCCGAAACTGAAACTTTTCACTAGATGGCGCAGTTTGAATGTGTTCAGATACCTATAGTTATAAATTGTTATCTGTGGTATAAGTTCAGCCTAAAATTGTGCTTCAGAAGAGTGCCTATTCGCAGGCCCGAGTCAGAGACAAGTAGTGAGTCAAAGAGGCCGAGTGCAAGTCCACCGAGCGCCCATGCCCCTGTGCCTCGACTTGCCGACTATGTCTGGGGAGCGAGGCTGCCTTTGCCATATGCTATACCTTGGTTGAAGCCTACTTTATGGACTCCAGGTAAAAAATATTTGTATACATAGAGATATTGCTCTTTAAGTGCTCAACTTAGTAAGTCAGTATATCTATTTAGGCTGATTGATCGTAGTTTCGGATAGCGAATATATGATATAAGCAAATAAATAAAATTGCAATGCCAAACTAACATAATTAATTAACTTAAAAATTGTTATTTTTCTACATTTTTTGTCTGTCTGTCACTCTGTTTCTATGTTTACGCTAATCTGTGAAAAGATCGAACCTATTTTGACGGCACTTTCACTGGCAGATAACTGATAAATATAACAAAGAGAAATACTTGCATTTGCTTTTTTATTTCATTTGATTGCATTTTATCTGAACGGTAGTCGGCTTAAATGATCGCGAAGACATGTCATTGTAATAGTGTGGATGAAAAATAAGATGGTGAATTGAAAAAGTCTGATGGTTTTGTAAGAGATGGTCTGAGTAAGAAGAATGTCACAGAAATAACTAGACGAAGAAAGAAAATAATGATATTTAAAAATTGTTTAGGTGCTTTGTCTGCTCTGAGTAGTGTGAACACTGTCGAGGAGCCTCGCGCCTTTAGGCCAGTGAGAGGTCATCGATTAGATTCACCTCAACTGTCACCTGTCATCTCACCTTCGAGGTCACCTAACAGGTGAGTCGAACTTTGTACCGATGTCAATAAAAGAAAATAAATTCGATAATAGCGAATTCTTTTATGTAGACAGTTTTTGGATTTTCAATTTTTTAGGACCCCAATTTTGGGAGGAGTTATTTTTGAACAGCATTTTAGATTTACTTGGAGCACATTGAAATATTATCAACAAAAAAGGTCAGTTATCTCAGCGCTTGCGGCAATCAGTCATCATTTTCGAATTAACATATTAAAATCATTTTAAAATATAGCAACCATACAAAGTTAACACAGATTATTCCAACGGATTTAAGGAAGTTTTCATTTAGGTCGCGATCACCAGTCACCTCATCACCGCATCGATCACCGGTGACGAGATCGCCACCTGCATCATCACCGGCGCACTCCACTAAAAGCGATAGAGATAGTGATGAGAGTGTTGACATAGAGACCACTGAGGAAGACCACGCCAAGGACGTGGTAAGTACGTTTAGTATTTATATATTTTTATTGTGTACTAGCTGATCCGGCGAACTTTATTCCACATCAAAAGTAATTGTGACAGCGTTTACAATTAAAGTGCTAAATCGCGAAATTATCACTTTATCTTAACTAAATTATACATATATCACCCCGTTGATACTCTCTATCTATTAAAAAGAACCGCATCAAAATCTGTTGCGTAGTTCCAAAGATCTAAGCATATAGGTAAGAGGATAGATAGCGGATAGCGACTTTTTTATACTATGTAATGAAGTAACTATAGAAAATCCGGGCTTTATGGCATATAATTTGTAATGCCAATATTTGTAACTACGCCTTTTTATGTCATAAGGGATAAGCGGCAGAGTTACACCTCGACTTTCCAATATTTTATGTTTTAAATGAAACGAAACCTATTGCCACAAAGCGGACCTGTGTCAGTCATAACAATGACTTTCCGCCGGGATTCGAACTCCATGACTCAGCATGTTAAGTTGTAACTAATGCATTCCAAGAAAATGTAAACATAGTTGTTCTGTGTTGACACGCTACTCTGAAACTATTACAAATTAATTGTTTCGTTAAATAATACCAAAGGCTGTAGGTATATACCTAATTACGCTACCGATAAAGGGAGCAGAGCAATAACCATATTTCTTTGTCGGAAAAATTTTGATGCGATATCTCCAGTTGATAAAAATAACTAACTGGGTAAAATACGAGCAAATTAAATTCTAACAAAACTTACGCAAACATTTCTGTAAGATGCAATTTAATAGTAGAAAACCTATTGAAGACCCATTGAGAATCGTATTATCCACTTGACTTCAATATTTCTAAGCTCGTACCAAATGGAGAAAGAGAGAGAGAGAGAGAGAGAGAAATAGAGTTGAATCCAATTTTAAAGTTCCACGAAGGAACAAATTTTTCCAATCACTTTACCGATCCAACTCTGTAATGGTTCCACTTTTAGTATTTCTATTCAATAAAAGTATTTACTATATTCTTCTAGAATTATTAAAGTAGAATTTACTATTAAAATTATAACTATAAAATTGAAGAGTACATTTATATTCGTACCTTCACGATTTTAAAAGTTACTGTTGCGGGCTCTCCTGTCTCGTTTCGTAGAATGAAATACTTGGTCTGATAGAGAAGGCAAATAATAAAATAAATAAATAATAAATGAATATCTTGGACACAATACACACAGCGCCCTGTAGTTCCAAGCTAAGCAACTAAATGCCTGTGTTATGGATACTAGATAACGGATATTAATACATATATATTTTTCTTTTGTAAGTACATACTTATAATACATAGAAAAACACCCAGACGCCACACAAATATTCATGTTTGTCACAAATATTTGTGCTCGGGTGGGAATCGAACCCCAGACCTCATTGCTGCAGCCGGGAGTTTTACCACGAGCCCAAGACATGGTCAAAGTCTAGGAGCACCAATTCGATCAGTAAACTGGTTTCTTAAGAATGCGCATTGTAATACTACTAATTAAATTTACTACTTCTATTTTAGTTTATTCAGTTTATCAAGTTTATTCAGCCACAGAATAAAGGCTTTTAAACGTAGTCTAAGTGATGGCATTACGGAAAAATTGCGGAGTGACTCTCGCTGATCGCGTGGATAACAAGTTTGTTAGGAAGGATATTCGATTGAAAGAGAGATTAAAAGTGTAAAAGTAAGAAAAGGCATGATCTAATGGTTCGGACATCTAGATAAAATGGATGATGCAAGATTAACTAAGCAGATATACATTGCAAAAGTGGATGAATATATGAGTTGAGGACGGCCACGACACACTTTACATGTCTAAATAGAACGAGTCCTTGAGGAAGGTGATGTCAAGAGCCTTAAAAATCAACTAGCGTGTTTGACAAAAGTTATGAAAGTAAACGGAGCCAGGGAGGCGTGTAGGATTCGTGCCTTATGGCGCTTTGTTCTCTCTGCCTTTGGGGACTTAGCGTGAAGTTATCTATATTTCCTCGACTTTTATAACTCTTGTCAAACTCACACAGTTCTTATGATAGCATTATTTTTAACCAGATTAGTAACTATCAAACCTAATCTCGTTGTAATTAATACTAAATTTTAAATCAAAACTTGTTTAATTAATACTGTAATTACTTTCAAGTGCCAACTCTAAGATTAGTCGTTTGTGTTCAACTCGTGTCCATTTTGTTCCCCAGAGACGTATACTTCGCGCTACAAAATGGCCGCCGCGCGCGGGTTTTTGCACGTCGTAAACTGTGTAATTACTGGCAGGACTCAATTCAAATGAACTTCCATTTCGGTTTTAAATAAGAGAGAAAATGTTTAATTTAGTACCAATCGGCTTGTACCGACCAATTAATTGAGGATTTTCCTTTTTGTGTCTGTCGTATCTCTCGCGATGCGAAGTTTTTTTTCCTCACTTCGCTTCGATTATTTTCTTTTTTTTTTGAACAGTGAGCGTTGAATAAGCTTATCGATTTGTTTGGTGCGCAGTTTATAATTGCTGTCATATTTAGTGGCTCCTGATTTTTTATTTTAGGTGGTAAATAATGGGCAGAATAAATATAAACAAAAAAATATTTCCAAAAAAAGGTTTCCGAAATATGCTAAGTCTACTTAACAATCTACTGTGTATACTGTATACACAGTTATGTTAAGTAGATTTTAAAAAACCTTATAACTATTTCTCTTAATTTTTTTTTAATTTAAGTAATAAGTTATAAAATATAAGAAGGATGATTTAGTACAAAGAAGACACTAAAGTTCATACATTTGCTGCCATTTATTTAATCTAGTTATATGTATTGAAATTTGACGAGTTACGGCGCTTAACTGCCGCTGCTTACACCTTCCAATAGAAAAAAGCGTGAAGTAATTAATAATGTAGTCAATCAATCAATCCATCGTTTATTTATTCACTCAATTTTGGGTATTTACAAGATCGTGACAATGTATTTTCAAGTTTCTCCAAAATTTGCCAAAGGAGTTGTGTGAATGATTAAAAAAGTATACAAAAAAAAAATGTCTAACAGAATAATCAAATCATCGAAGATTTTTGTCTATTGCCATTTTTACAGACTTTGACTTAAACATTATTTTAACGCGTTATTCAATTCTTATATTACTCATTAATACTTAATTTAATTACTGAATGGTATTAGGTTGTAAATAAAAGACGCGACAGTTCTAATGATTGACGCAAACGGAAGTAATTAACCCACCTTGACAACCCTAAACGGTAATCCCTTCAAAGGATGCGATAGGGTTGTCAAGCAATTTATTATTATTTTATTAATCTAACACAACAATGCTATATACTTAAATAAATATGAAAAACCTGCTTAATCATACTACTGTATTTTTATTTTTTACCAGCTGACATAAACAGATTAATATCAGTCAGTTTCAACTAACCTCAAAAAGTTACAATAATTGGGCATAACTACGTCATATATTCTAAATTATTTTGCAAAATTATTTGTTGTTTTAAATTCAGTTTATAACATAACTTCACGCTTTTGTTACCCGAAGGTGTAGGCAGCGGCTGTTAAATCGCGTCTCACCGTTATGTTTACGTCCCAAATGGTGGCGAACCTAATGCCATATTTTTCAGTGATCGATATTTATCACACATAACTTCCGAAAACAAATTCAATAGACATTAGTGTGAGCCAATGGCAGGATTCAAAGCCGCGACTTCCGGATTCAGAAGCGGGAGAGACATTTATGATGTAATATAAGCTATATCAAATCTAACGAATATATTAGGCAAAACACAATAGATACTTACTAACAGAGATTAAAATATATATCTAACTATAGATTGAAACAACTAAAACAATTAATACTAATACACAAATCAAAATTGGGATTAAAATGTAATCGCTAAATCGGATCCTGAACATGCTAGTCTAGATGGATACCGGCTTACTGCTGACGCCGCAGGCTCTCCAATAATTGAATTGGTACATTGTTTGGACAAGAGCTCTTTGTGGATTAGATGGAGTGGGTTCTGATAGTAGACACAATAAAACATCATCAATTAATAAATAAACTATATTTTAGTATTAAACATAGAGTATTGTCATAAAATAAATTTTAAAGCTATAGAAGCTACGAAGTGCTATATAGCTTTCACCGGATTCTACAGATACTAAATTAGTGTAGATTTAAATTAATAAATAAAATCATTTTAAAAGTCTCGGTGGTCCAGTGGCCGAACACCCCGCTTCAATCAAGAGGTCGCGGGTTCGAATCCTGGCTCCCTGACCGCACTGCACCAATGACTATTCGAAATTAATTTCAAAAGTTATGTGTGATACGATATGTATGGCAAAAGGTTCGACACCTATTCCATTTGTCACGTAAACATAATGGCAATACGAGGCCTAACAGCCACTGCCTACACCTACGGGTAGAAAAAGGCGTAAAGATATGTTTGTTATGTTATGTATGTAATAAATAAAATAGCGTCGCTTTAATAAATATGTTATGATGAGTGAGTTTTTTTTTATGGGATAGAAGGGCAAACGAGCAGGCGTGTCACCTGATGGTAATCAATTGGTTGATTTGCGGCGTTGGCGCCGCCCATGGACACCAGCAACACATATAATGTTACTGTTGCGTTGCCGACCTTTAAGGGAAAGGGAAGAATGGGGAAAGAGGGGTGGGCCTTCGGGGACCTCTATCACCGAACGAAACGCGGCATGTGCCACTTTACGTCGATCTTCTGAGAGGTCGTGGTATTTCACCGGTCGAGGCGGCCCATTCATGCAGCGAACTGCTTGGATCTACCACTGTTAAACTTTGAAACTGAGTCTTTTACAGTTTAGCACTGGAAATAAAAATAATGAAACATTGAGGTTCAGAACAAAGATAAACATCGTGTATAAAATATTTATTTTATATATTTCAATAAACTAACAAATACTTGCATAAAACTTTTCATAAGTTTATAAAATCAATCAAACAAATATTTTTTGTAAACTATGGCAACCCTATAAAGCTGTTCAAATTAGGGCGCGTACACAAACAACGTCGACACTCGGCTTAAGCCTCCAAATACATATAAATACTTATCCTGTAAATACGTCTACGTACAAACTATTTAATTATCACTTATAACAAAACGTTGAATAGTTTGCAATTTTATTGAAAAAAAATAGATTGAATAGGAAAATACGAACAAGGCAGTGGAAGTTTTAGGCGGAGTGTCACCTGGTTGAAGAATCTATTTAGGTGAATGAGCATTTTATTACTTTCTTTCCATTTATTTTTCGAACCAATTTTACAGACACATATTCCAATAATATTACATACACACATACATAAATAACTTCACGCCAAATCCCTTGCGGGGTAGGCGGAGAGAACAGAGCACCATAAGGCACGATTCTTGCACGCCTCATTCGCTTCGTTGACTTTCATAACTCTTTTCATTCTCGCGCGTCGATTTTTAAGGCTCCTAACATCACCTTCCTCTAGAACAAGTTCTTTTTCGGCATAGAATGTGTGTCTTGGCCGTCCTCGACTCTAGATCCATCCGCTTTTGCACTGTATATGTGCTTAGTCAATCTTGCATCATCCATTCTTTCAACATGTCCGAACTATTGGAGCATGCCCTTTCTTACTTTTACACCGACAGTATCTTTCAATCCAACTTCCGTCCTTATAACATTGTTTTCTAATAATATTACTTAATAAGAAACAAAAAATCACAAATAATTTGTTGCAATAAACAATTTCATTATTTACGAACGCAACGAATGGAAGCGTTCAGTCGTAGCAATGAACGACGAAACAAAATCGTAATCCTCGAGGCGAACATTAAAGAAGAGATAGAGAGAAAAAAAAAACGATACGACAAGACCATAAATACTTTTTGGTACTATTGCGTTCTCTGTAAACGGATCACGTAGCTAATAGATACTTCAGGATTTGTGCGAGAACGTTTCAATTGTACATTTGATGTTGGAATAAATCACTCCGGTTTGTAAAAGAGAACAAGCTTGTTTCAGTCACGTAGTGATTATGTTTGGGTTTCGTATTTTGTGGATGGGTGGGGGGATGTGGAAGTGAGTAGTGACTGGTCATTGGTTGAGCGCCGTTTTCATTTAAAGCTTGGCTGCTTGTGTGTTTTATTTAATTTATTTATTGGTTTTGATTTTGTTTATTTGGTTTTATTTATGTTTGATAGAGTTTCGTTAGTGATTTCATTGGCTTAAGAATGTAACGCTATAGTTAGTTATGAAAAAAATAAGAAAAAAGTGTATTCATTTTTCTTTTTATTAGATAACTGATTTATTTTATTTGATTTAATAATATTGAATTAGTAGATTTTATCAGTGGTAGAGCCACGCAGCTCGCTGCATGAATGAAGCCGGCTCGACCGGTGATATACCATTACCTGTCAGAATATTGATGTAAAGTGGTACATGTGGCCTTTCGTTTGGTGCGAGAGATCTCCGGAGGCCCATCCAAATTCCCCCATATCCCAGCAGTAACACTATGAGTGTTGCAAAAGACTATGGACATCGGTAGTTGCTTATTAGGTGCTCATTAGGTGACCCGCTTGCTTGTTTGCCCCTTTTCCATAAAAATGAGCGATATTTATAAAAATACATACATAAAATGTAAGTATCATATAAATGTGAAATCATATAAACGTTTAATACAATTAACAAATTAACAATTAAATAGTAACAAATTATTATTTTGTTAAATCATACATTTAGGTACGTCTGCTTCCTTTGTAGTTTATTATTTTCTGAAAGAAGTGTTTAGATCGTAGCATGAGTTTCAGTGTCAGATAATTTCATAAAAAATAGATAAAAATAATGTGAATTAATTCCAAGATCAAAAATCATAGATTATAGACGTTTTACGAGGCTGCCAAAAAAAACAAACGAATCTATGATTACTACTAAAATTAAAAAAAAAATATATATTCGAAACAAAATTCAACTAAACACGCTGACGGCTTTAGTGCGACAACATCATTGTCAGTACTGAAGCGTGTAATTAACTAGCACATGTATAGGGATTGAATGCCCGAGGGGCAGAGATGTACCTGTGTCGTTGCACGGTGCGATGTCTACAGTACCAAAATTGTTTACACTAATTCTATTAGAGCTAATATAACTTTGGAACAGTGTATACCTGCCTTTACATTTAGGGCTGCACTTTATTTTTATATTTTTCATTTCATTTCAATTAATTTCCACGGTAGAGCCACGCAATTCGCTACAGGAATGGGCTGACTCCACCGGTGATATACCACGGCGTCTTAGAATATTGACGTGAAGTGGCTCATACCGCCGTTCGTTTTGTGAGACAGGTGTCCAGCAGCCCACGCCTTAGCGGGGGGTTTCCTATTCTACTCCCCTAAAGGCCGGCATTGCAACTGGGTAACACTATAAGTATTGCCGGTGTCCATGGGCGCGGCAGGTTGCTTACCATCAGGTCACACGCTTGCTCCTTTGCCCTCCTATCCCATAAAAAAATATTATCAACTTCAATCAATAGCTTCAATCAATATCAGGGACTTTGTCAGAAGGTTTTTGTCAATCTTTAGTTTTTTTTTAATACTACTTAAACCTTTTTTTAAATTGGTGTCGTCGATTTAAAAAAAAACCTGGTCACCACATGTTCTTACCACTTACCAGTGTGGCTAACTCACAATGAGTGTTTTTTTTATAATTTAAATGATGTCGATTTGGCACCTTGGTATTACATTTATCAAAATAAATTCACTAAATTTTAAAAGAGATCACGATATTAAAAATGTAAATATAGATGAGCAACTCTATGTGATATGCAGACGTGCAACATACCCGCAAAGTCTTTATATTTTAGCAAAAGACGCCAAGATCGAGGTGTGTAGTTTATATCTTGCGCTTCGTCCATTTATATGAAGTTGCAATATTGTAAAGAATTATAGATAATATTATAATATCTGCGTGAAGAACTAACTGTAAACTAACTCTAGCTTTGACCCATAACTTTGGTTACATAAGTATGAAAATATTTTTAAAAATTTTAATATTCGCGTTGCATATTACATAAATATAATGAACGGAAAATAACGCGACATATTTAGGTAAACAAGTTATGTTTCTGCTTGTGCAACCAGGCCGAAACGTAAAGCTAATAATAAAAGTAAGTATTTGTTTACCTACACGTGTCGCGTTATTTTCCGTTTATTATACTCTTAAATAGATCAAATTCTAATCTACAGTGGAGCCAAGCAGTTTACTGCATAAATGGGCCGGGTCGACCGGTGAAATACCACGACCTCTCAGAAGACCGACGTAAAGTGGCCCATGCCACGTTTCGTTCGGTGAGAGAGGTACTGTAACGAGCTCGGACTATCGAGTCTCACATGTATATATAGGGTTCATCTCTCAGCTCCTCAATTTATTGAATACAAGGAATGCTGCATTGAGATCCTCCTCTTAAATGATAATGTAACTTGTCAGGTTAATCTGTTATAGGGGTATTATAAGCTCAGTGCATGTGTGTGATAAAATAAGAACACTAGTAGATCTCAATATTTCATATTATTCAGAGTAATACTATAATATAAATAATACATGCCCTTTATAATAAATTTGTAGTGTTGCTCCGCATCAACTCCTTCGTTGCGCTGCCCTCGGCACCACATCCAGCTTCTTATTTACTATTTTTAATTGAGCGCATACTACTTTTTCACTTGAACTCTTTTGATATTTACGCGACGACGCGACGCTATTTTAGTTACTCCCTTGGAGTCAAAACATTCACTGACTTTTCTTATTTATTGACATACTAATATTTTCTTAATCAAAATGTTTTCTTAAAAATTCAAAAATACAAATTTAGAAACATGTAAAAGAGTTTATATTTAAAAATACCAAAGAGTTCACATCATCCTCACAGTACCCGGAGGCCCAGCCCCTTCCCCATCCTTTCCTATCCCCTTCCCTTAAAGGTCGGCAACGCAACAGTAACACTATATGTGCTGCTGGTGTCCATGGGCGGCGTTAGTTGCTTACCATCGGGTGACACGCTTGCTCGTTTGCCCTCCTATCCCATAAAAAAAATGTGTCTAAATAGACACGGGATCACAGATGTTACATGTTTACATCACCTATTAATTATTACAAAATAAAAATATATATACCCCAAAAGACGATTAAATACTACAAACTCATTAGGACAAAAAGAAACAAAAAAAATGTCTGAGAAAATAAAAAAAAAATACCTGCCAGTTATGAGCGGCGCTCATGACCGAGTGGGGCGGGACTCCCGGTCAGATATATGTGCGCAGAATATTTATCTAAGAAACGAATACTTAAATTTTGTATTTTGCGATATCTTTTGAATTAAATATCCGAATTAAATCATTCAAAAAGTTCTAGAAAGGTATTGAATCTATCTTTATATCGAAGTAATTTATTTTGAGGAGAGTTAATACCAAGGTACAAAATAAAGAACTTTTAAAACGACCTCATTATAATTATTTTTAAAAATTCAAAAAACACTTATTGTGCGATAACTACAATAGTTAGACATATAGCGTCGCGGCCTTTTTTGTCGACAATTATATGTTATGTGAAAGTGTGTTGTTCTATAATCAATATTTTTTGCAGCGTTCGCGATTTAAGAATTTTTCTCGGGTCTTTTTCTTACCCCCTGGGTTACATTTTTGGAATTATAGTAAGGATCCCTAATTTATTTGAAAATATTATATAGCCTAAAGCCTTCCTCGATAAATGGACTATACACCAGTAAAAGAATTTTTGAAATCGGACCGGTGGTTTCTGAGATTAGCGCGTTCAAACAAACAAACAAACTAACAAACTCTTCCGCTTTATAATATAAAAAGTATATATATATATTCGATAAAACATTTAAATACCTTATTACTTGTCAAAAATTTAAATATGTAGAGATCCAAGAGTTTTCCAAGAGAATATTTTATATTCAAACAATTGCTAATTGTTAATACATTTAATTTGCTTAAGTATTACTTACTCCAAAGAAAGCATCAGATAGGAAAAGCAAGAGTTGCAATGGGAGTTCCGCTGTGTACGATACTCTAAAATAAAAAATGGACAAGCTTCGCATTGGACAATAATGAAAGGAAACTAGGTCATATAAAATTTCTTCTATTTTCCCAACTACCTACCATCTGGCTGATACGATGACGGCCTAGGGACCTCGGTGAAATAAATATTAAACTGTATTTTTTTTTTGTTCTAGTTGGGCTACTGCCAATACATCTGGCCAGGGCTGAATAACGTACCAATTCTGGTTTTATAGTAGATAGACTTTTTAAGAACCAAGATTTGTTTTAAAACAATTATCTGTATACCTGTTGTTTCCAATCTGTCATCTTTTAAAATATAGGAAAATTAAATTGCTAAGTTCTTCTTTTTCTGCTCTACTTGAAAAAAGAGAATCAGATCTTTGGTAGATACTCTATTCGCATGATCTTTTAAATTAGTAATATTTTTTGGGATTTACTTTGATGAAATAAGCCTACGTCATGTTCCAAACGAGTATTAATCAATCAACAGTCCATGTCATATAAAAATAAAAATAGAAAAATAAATTCAATAATAAAGAATATTTAATATTTTAACTATCGTAAAAATAACTAATTCCAAACTAAAACTACCTCTCTTTGCACCACAAAACGAGACTAGATAACTTATCAAATTTATTAATAAAAAATAATCACTATAATACATTGAAATCAAAAATAACATATGAAAATAAAAATGAAATTATTCCGTCCAAATTTTGTCAACAATCAACAAATATTGCTTCATGACGTCGACATCGTAAATTACACAGTTGTATTCAAACTTGAAACTCCGACAACACTTAAACAAATGACATTCTTAAACAATAAATACAATTCGTGTATTTTATTAAACAAAAATACATTTAAATTAATAATTCAGGAACACGTCAAACTGTACGAGTGTTACGGGGTTATTATCGACAATACATTACTGACAAACAAAAAAATACAAGATGCTTATCACAATAATATTAAAAGTTTGTTGGTTATTTATTTTCATATTGTTTAATTTTTAATTTGAATTATAAATGTGTCCGGTAATTGCTTATCGGATATATCGTTGACGAGAATTGTTTTGTTTTACATATTATTGAGAAATAATCTATAATAAATAATAGGTTTTAGATTTTTTTTTATTGCTTTTATTTTTTTATTATTGGTTCTGTGATGGATTTATGAAAAAAAAAAACTAAACGGCAAACGCTATCCATAGAGTTACCATAGATAAATTTGTAAGACCTAGCTTTGTGGTTGATTTTTTCTAAACATTATTGTTGTTAGTAGTCTCAGCTGATAGAAATCTGTTACGGATGTCATTGTGCCCGATTTATAGCAATAGGTTCCATCACTTATTCCTCTTTTCGTACGTAGAAATTCGGCGAGTAGAGATATAATCAATGACATATAATAGATATAGACGCGTTATACACAAACAAAATTGTATTTTAAAGTGGCGACAACGTGTATCGCACGAACATAGACCTATATCTACCTACTTTTAGATATGTATTGTGGCGCTGCGCTACGAATGAGACAAGTGATACGGCAAACATGTTGTTCAAAAAGGATGGCGCTTAGGCGGGAATTGTGACGTAGGGATACGGAGGAGAATGGGCAAAAGGGGAACAATGCATTACTAGTGTATAAAATAATAAAAACAATTTTGTAAAAAATTTTTTTAAGTATATTTCGTAAGATAGGTAAATTAAATAATTATTATAAACATATGACTTAGGCATAATATTTATATGCCCTCAAACAAACACAACTTATTCCTTTTTTGTCTCTTGTAAACAGTTTTCACGGCTGCATTATTTTTATAACACTGTAGAATGAGCATTCGGCATCCAATCATATTCCCGTCTTTGAATTCTAATTACATTTAACCACTTTTCTTTCATTAAACCGTCCTTAGGTAATCTAAAATGGAATAAAATAAAATAATTTATTATTCTTTTAATTTTATTCTTTCATAGAATGTTTAGTATATATGTACAGATAAAACAATAGGTAAACATTATTTGACATAATCGAAAATTAGGAATAATTTTAATTTGTAATTCTGGGTTAATAATGTGATAGTACAATTCGCCCCAACTTCCCTGGGCATCAGCCGTCATAAGGGTACACTAGCTTTCTCTTTCGCTCTTACGCATAAAACATATTATATCTCGCTCTATACTCAACAACAGTCAAATTGATTAAAATCCATTTAAAAATATTAATTTTACAGATTTATTTAAAAAAGGGGTACTTACGCATGAAATGATATATTTTTCTTATCTCTAATAGTTCGAGTGTAATTTGTACACCACCTAAACACACAGGAAGGCATTTTTATCAGGACTATCGGAACGTTTGCGCGTCGTAACGAAGTGTGTAGCCGCGGCGCGTGAGCGTGCACAACTAAATGCCGAGCGGGCAATTACCCTGTAATCTTGTTGCCAGCTAAGAGCGGGTAAAGCGTATCTATAACTTTAAAAACATCTTAGGATATAATAGCCACTCTCTACACCTTCGGATAGAAAAAGGCACGAAGTTAGGAAAAACATATTATGCATGATTTTCTGCCGTTTTCTTAGTATTTATTTTTAAATAAATAAATAAATTCTTAATTTAATTGTAATCGAAATCAAACGATCAGAGGCATACGATGTCATTACATAACAGATTCATTCATTACAGACTAGATTTCACCATGCATGCCGTTCGTTATTTAAATGTCGTTCTGACATTTAATTTTTTTTTATTTATTTACCTCATTTGGGATCTGGCATTTGGCGTTTTGGGCCCGCGCCCGTTTTTATTGGCGGAGGCGTGTGCGGAACATTAATTTTACCGTTTGTCTCGTTTAAGTTTCGGCATATATCCCCCTCCGTATTCTTTTGTTACTTTTGTCGAATTCAAAAATGTTATCGCTAACTTATTGTCAATGTTTTTCTCACTATCAACGTTATTATGTCCTATTTACGAAGATAATAATTATATTGAAATATAGTCTGGCTGAGTGAAATATTTAATTGATCAGAAACAGGCAAAACTTTCGCCTTAATGTAGATATCTGGCATAATTAGTTAGTTTCATGTATTTCCACACAATTTCTAAGAAGAAATGGAAAAAATCACTTTAAAAACTGATACTCAACTATACGTTAACTTGTTTTTTTTATGAATTTATTTGGCCCTTTTTTCATCTTATAAATTTCAATCAAGGATTAGCATTGCCATTCAACGTGGCGGCCGGTCTTCTGGGCATGCTGCCAGTAGACCGAAATACGGAGAAATTAGATTTCAGCTAGTCTTTTAATTGAATGTAGTTTAAATAATGTAACAAATCTTGTTTAAGTAATAAATATGTATTATGTTAATTATGTAATAATATAATATTGCAAAAAGACAAAAGACTCACTACGGTGCACTAAAATTCTGTCAAACAAGTGTATTTTTATTTTCATTATTTTTCTACTGAGTAATAAACGTTAGGTGTAATTCTGTCCGCCTTTTTATTAAACACAACAATAGACTCTGTTTTAATCGAATACATGATATATTATTTAACATAATAACTGTAGTCATTGTGCGGAAGCCGTTAGGTTCATAATTACATAGCACCGCCCATCAATAATTTATGGGTAACCATAGACCATGACGGGTATCGACATAGACAACCTCTTTTTTATTGTAATGCGGTTTTGTTGTAGTTGGCTGGTTGTTTTTTTTTATTGGATGGGGGGCAAACGAGCAGACGTATCTTCTGATAGTAAGCAACTAGCACCATCCATGGACACCTGCAACACGGATAATGTTACAGTGGAGCTGAGGCCTTGAAAACGCGATAGGGAAAAGTTCGGAAATGGGATTGGGAGGGGAGAGGAGAAGGGATTAGACGTACAGGTACTTCTCTCAACTAGAAAAACGCGGCATGAGCTAGTTTTCCTCGATATTCTGAGAGGTCATGGTCGAGGAGGCCCATTCAAGCAGCAAACTGCGTAGTTTTTACCATTAAACTATGCTTCTTTCAAGTATAATTTTGTTCAAAGTTTTATTTCAGCAAAAAGTTTTGACAAGTTTAATTTCTGCCGGTTCTGCTACTTTTTTATTATATAGTCTGTGAACTCGTTTTACCAATGGCTTTCAAGCTGAATGTCAATAATTGCTATTACAAGATTTGGTCATACTGTCACAGACTTACTCGAAAACTAACGCATATTCTTAGATACCTACTGATAAATCAACTAATCTCTGGAAATTAAGATTAATGACTCTGATTGTAGACCGAAGAATCTTCTGCATACATTATCCAATCCACTACATGTTTTTCAAAACCCATGATGAAGTCATCATGACCTTAGAAATCATGGTGCATTTACAACTACCCGTGTCTAGAGCTATGAAAGTATCTATCTTTAGTTAAAGACTTAACAGGTTTTGAAATTTGAGGGTACTTACGATACCCCCGATATTTCTTTTGCCGTCAACAATTCTAATAACTTCCATCATTATACATATATAATTTATATTCAAATAAAAATTGATTATTATATCTTCACCCCCACAAATACAGGGAGATGTTGACAGTAATATTTTTCCAAATTTTGACTTCTGGATACCACTGTCACTGAAAAAAATGTACCACTTTTCGTCGATATTCTAAGAAGTCCTTAGTATTTGACCGATCGAAGCGGGATATTTAGCGAAATATGCGACTGAGTCAAAATAAAAAAAAAACTTAAAAACTTTTAGAATCCCTACAATCGGTGACAATACTCTACAGGTTATTAGTTAAGTGATTGTCCTGGGGTTTTCGATGTCGTGCTTGATCTGATATATGGCTGCTAGTGGATACTGTACGTAAGCCCTCGTGACGCTAATCGTGAACCAGTTTGACGGCAAAATTCGTGACAGACATCATTATATTGCCATATATATATTTAATTACATATAGTAGCTTCACGCTCATAATATTTTAAATCATAGGTAGGAATTACTGTACCTTCTGATCACAGAATATTTGATAACCGAGCCGAATGCAATACATTTTGAATATAAAATATCATCCAAGAGAATTCTGGATTTTTTTATATAAATTTAACTAAGAAAATTTATTCTGCTGAAAAGGCAGTACGTTTTCATGTTATGAAGGCAGTATGGCTTTCGGCTTCCAAAAAGGGCGGATGAAAACAGAAGTAGGTAAGGTTCTATGCAAAAGAAAAGTTTCCTACATTTGGTGTTAAAAGCAATGAATAATTTGTGAATGCCTCCAATTCACCAGGTATGTACGTGGCCTTGCAGCAGCGTGCCCTCCACAAGACCAGAAGACAATTGTTGGAATGGCCTGGTGCCTAAAGTGGAGAGAGATGACGAGACCAGGGTGGAGCCATGGCGATTACCTGACCTGCGACCAGCGCTTCACTACATGCACGATCGTGGTAACTACATAAGTTTTCAATAACTTCACTTTACCCGAAGGTGTAGGCAGAGGCTGTTAAGCCTCGTCCCGGCGTTATGTTTACGAATACGTTTGTGAAATAGGTGTCGAACCTATTGCCATACCGGGCACAAAGTTTTTAGTCATCAATATTTTTCACACATAACTTAGAAAAGAACTTAGAAAAGTCAGTGGTGTTAGCCAGGAAACGAACCCGCGACCTCTGTATCAGAAGCCGTGTGCTCGACCACTGGACCACTGAGACTGAAAATAGGCTTTCAAATACAATTTTTTACATTGAAATTTCCAAGGATTCCAAGAATGCAATAGCAGCAATATTTTATTTAACGATGCATGCTCGCCTCTCGATATTTGGAGTAATTGGTTATTACCCTCTTCAATTATATTCGGATCAGCTTGCAACTTGAAAACGAACGGTGGAAATCTCTAGAATCACTTATTTATACAAGGGTATATTTAATTATTATTATTTAGTCTCGGTGGTCCACTGGTCTAGCTCACGGCTTCTAAATCCAAAGATCACGCGTTCGAATCCTGGCTCATAACAATGACTTTTTTATGGGATAGGAGGGCAAAAGAGCAGGCTGGTCACCTGATGGTAAGCAACCAACGCCGCCCATAGACACCAGCAACACATATAGTGTTACTGTTGCCAACCTTTAAGGGGTAGGGGATAGGAAAGGATGGGGAAGGGGGTGGGCCTCCGGGTACCTCTCTCACCGAACGAAACGCGGCATGACCCACTTTACGTCGGTGTCTTCTGAGAGGTCGTGGTATTTCACCGGTCGAGTCGGCCCATTCATGCAGCGAACTGCTTGGCTATACCACTGTTAAAACCTTTGAAATTAATTTCAAAGGTTACGTGTGACAGATGTCGATGACTGAAAACTTTGTGCACAGTATGACAGGTTCGCCACCTATTTGGGACGTAAACACATAACAGTTTGAAATGCCCGGGAAATTTTAATCTCGGATGTTTTTACGTCACCACAATAGCTCATCAATTATTTGTTTAAATTCATTCCATTACACGTATTCATATGAAATTTTGGTTTTAACTAAGAATTAAGTTAGTTTTCATGCATAACTTCAGGACAGTTATATCTTTTGTTTCTTTTCATATTGTTTTGTAAACGTACTTCTTTTAGTTCTGCTCTGAAATAATTTAATAAATAGAGTCCTATTTTTTATTACGTATATATTTATAGATATATGATCATTTTTGGGTATTTAATTACTTATGGCAAATTTTTATTAGCTCTGGTATTGTAGCACCGACTCAGGAGAAGAATTATTGTTTGCAATTGTTGTTTTAAACATTTTTCCTGTTACGTACATACATAGGTATAAAGAATACATAACTTGAGACCAAGTCCCTTGCAGGGTAGGCAGAGAGAACAGAGCGCTATAAACGCTCTGACTTACATCATCATCATCACCCTATTGCAGTCCACTGCTGGACATAGGCCTCTCGCAATGTGCGCCACAACCTCCGATTCTCTGCCTTCCGCATCCAGTCTTTGCCAGCAGCCTTTCTGAGATCGTCTGACCATCGGGCTACTGGGTGTCCTACGCTACGTTTACTAAGACGCTGTCTCCACACTATTACCTTCTTACTCCAACTACCTTCGGTCATTCGGCAGATATGACCAGCCCATTTACACTTCAGCGAGCTTATTCTACGAGCTATGTCGGTTACCCCAGTTCTCTGGCGGATACAATCATGACTTTTATAATTCTTGAAATTCACGTTCGTCAATTTTTAAGTTTCCTAACATTACCTTCCTCCAAGACTCATAATGATATTTTACTATATTTTTTGTCCTGTAATTCTTTTGAAAAGTATAACATGAATTAGTAGATCTAAATTATTAAGTAACTCGTCCTTTCTTACTAAAGTGTGACTAAAAACTTTGTGCAGATATGGGGATAGGTTCGCCACGCCATTTGGGACGTTAAAATAACGGCGAGTCGAGTCTTAACAGCCACTGCCTACACCTTCGGGTAGGAAAAGACGTGAAGTTATGTTATGTCCTTTCTTACTAGTTTAATAATATTGTATTTAATGTATGTTTTCAGATAGAGAATGTGCGGCGTGTGTGGCGCCACTACCCTTGCTTCCAACACCAGCCCCTGCGCATCATTAGAGAAAATACAACCTTCTTAAAAATGTAGACGAACATATCAACTACTTATTATATATTCCGTAATTGTTTAGTTAACTTTAACATACTCCAACACAGCCTATTCTGTGACGTATAACACACTTTTTTAAGCCTTCAGTGAGCTCAAGAAAGTGCAAAATGATCTACAATTAGAGTATCTATAATAAATTCTTTGAAATTTGAAGAGATATAATCTAAAATCAATAAAGATGGACATTGGGGACCTAGTTGTTCGACACTGCCCAATAATGGACATCCAGTCATAGACAATCAATCAATAATAATTTGGTCGCTACCATTGAGTTTTATTACTAAATGAAATATAGCCACATTTTGTTTCAAACTTATTTCTGATCTAAGATCTCATGCGTATTTCACATAAAATACAACTGATATTATTTTTCTAAAAATTTTAAGATGTTACAATCGATAACGACATAAAAGAGAAAATGTTCTGTTAAATATTTATCTAAAAATAGGTTTTGATTTTAATTAAAAATTCCATTTCTAAACTGAACAGTCAAACGCCCGAATACTGAACCGCCACTCAAATCTGAGAATCAATAAAGTACTACTTACTGCTCAAATTGCACGTATTCTTAATTTAGCCCGATTATTAAAAAGTAGCGTGACAATATTCATTGTTGTACCGAATAGGCTGTATGTCACTTTAATGATTACTACCAGTTATAGTTTTGTAGAAAATAATGATAGCAATGTAATGATTTTATGTATTTTTTTTCTTTTACTAACTTGTCACCTAATGTCAAATTATGACAGACGATTCCGATTGTAATCTATTCTTTTTTTTAAATTTTCGCCATGAAGTATAGAAACACAGGAGTCCGAGCGGCCTTGGCTAGTTCTGTTTTGGAACTGGCTGTGCTAGAATTGCGGACACACCGATGATTATGTACTTATATTAAACAGAGTTGTCACCGGCAATAAAACTTCCCGCGTAAGGATTTGAGCAAGTCCCTCTAGAAAGATAGCGCCATCTACCGGCGAAAATAATTTCCTCTAAATCGAGACCACTCGTTTAACTTTACGTTCTGACTCCTGTGTTGCTAAACCTTGTGGAAATTAATGAAAAAAAAAAAATACAATTTCAACGTTTTTTTTTTTGCTTTTTTGGCAATGGTATTGGATAATAATATAAATACGCTTTGTAAATAAATCAATGCGAATATATTCAGAAGATCTGTCTCCTGTTTTGTAGGAAGTGATAAACTTATATTAAAGTTAGGTATAGTATATATATATAATAGTCATTATAAACAAACGATTCTAGTCACAAGACTTTAATTAAACTTTAACTTATTAAAATACTATAGTACTATTAAAATGTAGTTTTAGATTTTCTTTCAATATGAAATAATGTGTACATATACATTAAATTTTTTCAGCCATTTTTTTTCTGTTTTAAGTTTTTTCTTTTTTATTGGCTGATATCACTGATTAAATAATTAATCATCGTCAAATTAGTTGTAAAATTCCCTATATTTTTACTTTAAAATTAGGTACTATCTAGTCGAAGTATTTAGATACATATCTTATATTATTAATATTATTATAGAAAAAAATAATAAAGCAATTGTAATGAATTCAATTCATTAGTATCTACATAGATTAATATAATCTCAAGTAATGTATGTAAATTAGTTTATATAATATAATAATAATTGATCTGTGAATAGAAAACCATTTACTTAGTATCGAAAAAAAAAGTTTTATTAAAACAAAACATATAAAACCTCTTTCGTTTTGTTTTGGACATTTTTTTATGGACTTTTCGAATTGTGTGGCGCCACTCATCTGGGATCGCCTGTTCAAGTAACAGCTTATTAAAGAATAAAGTCAGCCATCTAAATCCATCATCTTTCAAAATATCCCACGCTTCTGCAGGTATACTATCTGGTCCTGTTGCTCTATTACTTTTCATACTTCGTACTGCCATTTGCACTTCTTTTACCGTAATTTCATCCATCTATATCTATATTCGTATGGTTTTCTATCATACAAATTAAAAAGTGTAAAATAATTGTAAACAAGAGTGGGGTGCGCGACTTTTTTTGTGGTAGAGTCTTGCAGTTCGCTGCATGAATGGATCGGCTCGATTGGTGAAATACCACGACCTCTCGGAATATCGACGTGAACTGGCTCATACCGCGTTTCGTTTGGTGAGAGAGGTATCCGGAGACCCGATTCCCTTTCCCCCTTCCTTTTCCCCCCTACTCCTTTTAAAGGACGGCAACGCACCACAGTGTTCATGGCGGTGTGAAGTTACTTACCATCAGCTGACCCACTTGCTCGTTTACCCTCCTATAACATAAATAAACTTACGAACGAGGCATAAAGCACATTATTCTTTTTTTTTTATTTTATTAAAATGCATATTGCATAGAGTATTTTTATTAGGATACTAGATATTTGCTATGATGATTAATATAATTGTCAATAGTATAGAACAGGCTTTTTTACGTGACCTTATTCATCAAAGATCATAAACTCTTTACTAAGTACTTTACTTTAAATTTAAAATCTCGAAATCATAACCCATAATCATGTACTTTAGATTAGGTCATACTAAATGATATTTGGATGTAATGTAAATTTTAATTTTAAATAGACACAATGTAAAATATGCTGTGTGGCGCCGGCTTAGAATACCGCCACCCCATCTCTTGCCGTGGGTGTCGTAAAAGGCGACTAAGGGAAAAGCTAGAAGAATGGGCAGCAGCATTCTCTCTCAAGACAATACAGCCTACTGCGATCGCCAACCCGCCTGCCAAGCGTGGCGATTATGGCAAAAACCCCCCATGATTGAGCGGACCGGCAGTTGTGGCGCTCTATGGGGAGGCCTATGTCCAGCAGTGGACCTCAAAAGGGCTAAAGATGATGATGATGAATGTAAAATATTATTAAAGTAGGTAGTAGCGTCTAATTTGACGACATTGTATATAGATATCGTTACTTTCGAAGATTTACGGCTGTTTTGAAAGATGATTAAATTCCTTGTACTGCAAGATTGTTTTTTTTTTTTTTACTTTAAATGTTATTTTGTCGCATATATAGGTATTCGAATTTAATAAAAAGCGGTTATTTCAATATTACAAACAGACACTCCAATTTTATTTATATGTATAGATAAATTTAGGAGGAGCCATAGTTTGGTTGCCATAAAATTGTTTGCCAAGAATACAGATTCTGCCTTTTACAAATTCTAACTGACAATATTATATAGTATAAAACAAAGTATCTTTTCGCTGTCTGTCCCCGCTGTTGATAAGATCTTTAAAACCGCGCAACGAATTTTGATATTATTGTTTTTAATAGATAGAGGATGTCAACGGGGAGGTTTGTATCTATAACTCTTGTTTAATGTTGTAAAAAAGTGTATTTTCGAGATTTAGAAATTTAATTGCAAACCCTGGCGGAATTATCATACACCTTCAAAAGGTCTACAAAAAAGTTTGCGATGGTGTATGACTATATCTTAGGGATAACCCTGGGATGGTCATCATATTTATTTCTTCTTATTACTTCAAGGGCGAAACAACGTTCGCTGGGTCAACTAGTATATAGTAATTTGATAGGTCTTTTATTAGATACGATGACTTAAAACAGTTCTTTTCTTGGGCGAAAGAGTTACCCGTGGATCGTGCATACTTCAATGTTGGTTACATTTACTATGACACTCTCCTTTAGAAGATCTCTTTCTCACATCGCTGTTTATAACAATCGGTGGGTTTTTCCAATTCGTACTGATTTCTACAGAAGCGTAAAGGCAGATGGACATTTTTTTTTTCATTTTTTTCAATAATTTTATAGTACAGATCAGATTCGCCATTTAACTACGTAATTTTCCTTGTTCTCGTCAGCTCCTGAAAATAAACATCCCGTTAACATGATTAGCCTATTTATACATTTTATATTAACGGTAGTCTAGAGGTTGAGCATACCGCTTCTGAACCTAGAAGTCTCTGGTTGGAATTTTGGGACAGATCAATTACTTTTTGAAAGCGGTGTGAAACATACATACATAACTTCACGCCAAATTCCTTGCAGGGTAGGCAGAGAGAACGATGTGATGATTGATAAACTTGTCCCCATATACGTCAATAGATTCCATTCCGCCATCTATTCCATTCAGCGTGTCGAGGTGAAACAGCCGCTGTCTACACCACCGGGTAGAAAAAGGAGTGAATATAGAGGAGTAAATACAATTCTAATTGGGCTAGGTTTATTGGATTTACATTAGAGAACAACTAATATAGGGTCTTTTCTTAGAAAAGAATTTTTTTGAAGGAATTCCGTAACACTTAAAAAGAACTTGATAGCTACCAGCTAGAATCTCAATACTTCTTTAAATTTTGAAGAAAGTATGACTTTTTCTTACAATACAATACGTTCTTACATTAATAATGGGTGGGTTGAAGATATATCATATTCGAGGCATTTAGGCATATCATAGTCACATTTAAAAGCCGCCCGTAAAGCACAGGGTTTGTCTTCCAAATATGTGACTATCTCAGCAGCAGTCGGCCGTTGTTCAGGTATGCGTTTGAAACACATGTTAACCAATTCAATACTGAAAAATGTAAAAGAAAATATCATTTATAGATAGCAAACAAAATATTAGAAAAAAAACTGCAAAACAATAAATTTGATGGTGTGGTGATTCCAAAAAATAATGTAACTCCTCTGCCACTTAGGGTAGAAAAAAAAAATATTCAAAAAGAACTGGAAAAACATAACTCTAATTAATAAATATTTACAAATATTGTTCTTACTTACGTGTGTAGAGTAGAGTCGTAAGGCATAGAAGGTTGTCCACCATTAGAAACAAAATCCTTGACGTCTTGCAACGACATATTTCCATATGGGCGTGCTCCTAGCGTGACTAATTCGAACACGAGCACACCGTAAGACCACACATCCGATGCTGATGAAAATATACCATGGGTCAAGCATTCGGGTGCCATTGTCAACACCGGGAAAAGTCCGTGACGCAAACTTGCGTACTCCGCACCACCGTCTGCCCCAGTCGGTACTATTTTACGCGCCAATCCAAAGTCGGCAAGTTTGAGTGAACGATTCGCGTCTACCAGATAATTGGCAGCACGTATATCACGATGGATCACGCCGTGCAATGATATATAAGCCAGAGCTGAAGCCGCTTCACGTGCCATACGCGTAAGTGACTGTCCTGATACATGGACAGCTTCATCGTCGACTTTGTCCAGACATATTCCGGAATCTGATAACGCACCGTCAGCTAGATACCAACGTTCGCGAAGATATTTCAGTAGATCACCGAAGAATGCAAACTCCATCAGCAGCAATGTTGGTAGATCATCAATGCAGACTCCGATAAGGCGAATTATATGATTGCTGTTCAAGGAGGCCAGTATACAAGCCTCTTTTACGATCTCTCGTTCGTCTTGGTCTTTGCGTAGAGATTTGGCTGCAACTATACGTGTTATACGACCCGGAATTTTCAATTCTCCAAGTCGTACGCTACCGTATTGTCCGGCGCCCAATTCACGGGTCATGATTAAAGATGAGCGTTCAACTAAATATCCAGATATGACGTCTACATTTTGTTTCCTTTGCATTATAAGGTCCAGCATGTTTTTGTGTGCACGACGTTTTTCATAACGCTGAACGAGACGATACATTGCGATAAGACCTGATATTGTCAGTATCAGGAAAAATATTCCCGACACCAGCTCCCAATCGTAACAGTTCGGTAAGTATGGAGATCCAAATTTTATCAGGCATCTCTTTGATCCATCTCCGACTTTCTCATACTCACTATATTCTTTGCTCAATTTGCTATCATTACAGACTTCATTTACTGTTGCGTTAATTTTATATGTTGCTAGAATTTTAGTATAGGCACCTTGCCACTTTTCCACAAACACCATAGTTTGCTCCAGAGAACGCCCTTTGTATACTAATTTTTGAGTAGCATTTATTGGTAATTTAGTTATACTCTTCTGAAATTCTCTGTAAAATTTATTTCAAATCACTGATTACTTGCTAATTAATATTAAGAGAAAAATGGACAGTTCAAGCAAGGTCGGTAGCGAAGTGGTACCACGCCGATAGACATTAAGCGCCTCTCTTCTGAACCAAAAAAGTTTTGGTTAGATTTCGAGTAATTTGATTACGAACGAATTTTCGGAAGTCATGATGACTGATAAAATTGCTCCGGATATTACTATTGCAATTCAAGGTTCATGGGACCAAATAATATTCGAGCTACACCTCCGTATTAAAGACTTTAAAATAAATAGATATATCTTTGGGTGAAACTCGAAAATAGTGCCCACACAAACAAAAAATAAAGTTAATTAATAAACAATAAATCACCTCAATGTTGATCCTCTTTGTAAGTCGTTTTGAAACTGTGGATTGTTAGGTAACATATCTCTGAACCCAGCGACCATCGTATAAACGGCGTCAGACAGTGCCCTTGCTTTTGCTTTCCATCTATAACCTCTTGACGTGTGGTTACTAATGTAATAGTTAATCCCATCTTTGCCTCCGGTCCTTGGATTACTTAAGTCACTTCGGCTAAAGAATGAGAAAGAGATCGGTTGTATTTTAGTACAACTATAACACGGTGCCCATTCGCGTACAATCCATACATAATCCTCTGCACTGTTCATCTCAAGCTGTTCTGCCGTGGAAATAATTTGAATAGCATCTTTATGATTAGTATTAACCAAAATAATCCGTGCCTCTTCATTTTGTAATTGATTTAGGAGGCTGATAATATTCTCACGTGATTTATTTACTGGAATAGCATGATCCCGATAGTGGTGGTATCTTGTTTTCTTTGTCATTACGTTTTCTATTTCATCAACAAAACTTTGTCCTGTTTCTGAAGGTTCTGACAATATTGCAAAACGTGTCCATTTCATGCCAGACATAAAACTATCTATAGCAAGCGCTATGTGGTAATATGTGCCAGTACTGAGCCAGATGCATTTTGTTAGATCGGCATTTACGTCAGGGGCGTCATATAGCATCACCGGGAAATGACGTCCATCAACCTTCTTTGCAATCTCTCTTAAATTTTTGCCATCAACAATTGCGCCAAGAAGACGTTGTCTGAGGCTATGCTCCATATAGTTGTCTATTGAATTCGATACACTATGAATATCGGAGCAATCCGATTGGTACCATCGGAAGCTTAATTCGCTGTTTGAAATACCAATTCGATATTTTATTCTACCATCAAGATATTTTAATATATCATAATAGTTTTGTATATCCGGATCATCATTACAAGTGAAAACAAGTATTTCATATTCTTTAGTACTATTTTTATATTTCTCTATCCAGCCATTAAGCACATTGATATTTTTCCAAGCCCACTCACAAGCATTTTCTTCAATACTACGTTCATAGTCTTCTAATTGAAGTATATTCCTTATAGATCTTACAGATGGTTTAAAATCAATTGCAGCTTGAAGAAGATGAGGTGCGTATTCTTCGAATGTGAACACATCACCGATACTCATGGACACAACGTTATCTAATTCTTGATCGCATTTATTATTTGTGTCAGGTATGCATGGAGGAGGCTGTACCAATTTGACATAACTATATTCTGTCCAAATATCATAGTCGAGAAATAGAAACGACGTGTTACTTTTCCTTAGTAATTGAAAGAGAACACTTCGATTGATCGTCTTATATTGGAAGTACTGTTCGGTTATTTGCGCTCGTCTTTTAAGTTCCATCCCAATTTTATCATCGTTCGAATCTAGTTCATAGACAACAGCCTCCGCGACACTGAAACAAGAAATTGATTCTTTCTTTTGTTTTTCTACATCGATACAAAATAAATCTTAAAAGGAAAATTGGGTACTAACAAATTCTCACAACAATTTTATTTCATTATATATATGCTTTTATTGTAAAACTTTAATAATGGAATGTAGGTTTTTTCATCGAATAAATATTTTGATACATAGAACACAACATTTTCAATGTCTTGTTTTAATGTCTAATCACTCTTTAAAATATTAAGGGTGCAAACTTCTATATAAATATATATAGGACACAATCATCTATTGCAAGCGCTACGTGGTAATATCTGCCAGTACTGAGCCAGATGCATTTTGTTAGTTCGGCATTTACGTCAGGAGCGTCATATAATATCACCGGGAAATGACGTCCGTCAACCTTCTTTGCAATTTCTCTTAAATTTTTGCCATCAACAATGGCGCCAAGAAGACGTTGTCTGAGGCTGTGCTCCATGTAGTTGTCTATTGAATTCGTTACACTGTGAATAGCGCTCTCTAGTTACAAGCTAAGCAACTAAATGTTTATCTTATGAAACCTACTAGATATTAATACATATATTTTTTTATTAATATCTAGCAGGTTTTATTTATGGGATAGGAGGCCAAATGAGCAGGCGTGTCACCTGATGGTAAGCAACCAACGCCGCCCATGGACACCAGCAACACATATAGTGTTACTGTTGCGTTGCCGACCTTTAAGGGATAGGAAAGGATCGGGAAGGGGGGTGGGCCTCCGGGTACCTCACTCACCGAACGAAACGCGGCATGATCCGCTTTACGTCGATCTTCTGAGAGGTCGTGGTATTTCACCGGTCGCGCCAGCCCATTCATGCAGCGAACTGTTTGGCTCTACCACTGTAGTACAAACATTCAAACTTCATAAATATTTGTAGTCGGGTGAAGGTCGAATACGTTAACCTCGATTCTGCAGTCGCTAGTTTTACCAATGCACCACGAAGCCCGTCATAAGAATAATAATAAAATATAATACATACCTTGCAGTAGTTTGGAGAAAACCACAAAGTTTTAATGCTGTTAGGTTCGCGTAAAAATTGTATGCGACGACATTAACACAAGCGTCTTTATCACGATGGTCTGCAGCTAAGTATGAGAGCAACTGCTGTCGGGCCGGTATCACACTCGCACCCAACTCATCGAACCGTGGGCCTGCCAGTCCAGGCACATTTCCAGCTTCAGGCACCCAATCGGGTGGTGGTGATGGTACCCAGGCAGTGGATAGCGCCAATATCGCCCTTATAACACCAGAAAATTCCAATTTTAATAACTCTGTGTATAATATAATCTTCTCTTTCTTTGTCTACTTGGTCACAATAAAAGAATAATTATATATGTCCCGCAGAAGCTAAATAGTCTTCCATACTTTTTATCTGCCCTATTAGTTTGGAAGCGTTTCAAGATTGTAAACTGTGGAACATATGGTCTTTTGCTATAAATACTTGTGGGTTTTGACCGTTAAGAAAGAAAAATCTCACCGCAGAAATATATCTGACCACAATGATGGACAATTCCCTTATTTAAATACAATATTTGTACTAGTATTATAGAGTGGAAGATTTAGACTATTAGGTTGTACTAGCAAATCTCGAAAATTGATCCGATTTAAAAGATCCTTTCTCAGTTTATTGACAAAGGTCCTTATACTATAATCCAACAACCAATAGAAGCGAAACATTTACCTTTTTAGATGTTACTGTACTAATCTATTACTAATATAAATATAAAATAGGCTGCCAAGATATCTAACAAGATTTGTACATAGATAAATTGATCTTTGCCTTTTATGAAACAATAGAATTTATATATGTATATAATTACAAGCCTTTGCGTTGAGAGCATGCGCTGAAAAATGTTTAGTTTTCTTTAAAAAGAAAAATAAACAATAAGATACATTACTCTTTATATTTTCGTGATGGGTTGTGTTGTGCTTTGGCAGCGAGTGTTTGAAGACTGTGCGAGCCTCTATGGAGATATACGTTCTGATAGCCTAGTCCGTATCGCACGAATGTCGCAAACAGAGCGGAAGCTGCTCGTGCTGGGTCACTGCCCCAGTACAGATGCACGTCCTTGATTGTGCCTCCAACGCTCACATAGTGCTTTTCAGGTGCTGGCAATAAACATAAAAATAAAAAATGTGGATTGGAATATATATTACGATATATATACTAGCTGGCCCTGCAAACTTCGCACCGGCCAACAGACAATTGTTTATTTTTTTAATAATCTTCCACGTTATGTCAAATATTCCATTCCGCCGGCCCATTCATGCAACGAACTGCTTGGCTCTGCAAGCAGTTCGTTGCATGAATGGGCCGGCTCAAACGGTGAAATATCACGACCTCTTAGAAGAACGACGTAAAGTAGCTCATGCCGCGTTTCGTTCGGTGAGAGAGGTACCTGGAGGCCCAACACCCTTCCCAATCCCTTCCTATCCTACTCCCTTAAAGGTCGGCTGTACACAGGCCCTCCTATACCATAAAGAAGGTAATAAATGAAAAATACAAAACACCTAAAATTTCTTTAATAGTCAATAAAAAATTATAAAAATCACAATTGCACTTATTTTTACCTACATTTTTTTATTGGATAACGTGATTTTTAATAAAATTTGGACAGTAATGTCCAATAAAAAAACTTTATACATTGACGAAAGTAGAATTACCTATAGTTTTATGAACATTAAGGGTGTCTGGCAAGGGGTTGCCACGACCATAAATGTCTGGCAATGGTTACCTTCATATTTTTTCCATGTTTTTTAATATTTAACAAAAAATACGGGACGGGACTGTTATTGGTAGGTATAGCTCCCGGCAGGTAAGATGGCCAAATTCGACAGATGCGTAGAAGTCGATTTTTACATCACTTTGGTTGAGTAGCGGTACGCGTGGAGTTAAATTTTAATACTTCATTCACATTCGAGACGTCCCAGGTATCATTATTATATAAGTTAAGTTTTGATTTTCCTTCCCAATGATCCTGGTCGATACTATTTATATCACTTTATTACATATTTATTATATAAATTTAATTACTGAATATTATGTGAATAACACATATTGAATGTAGTGAGAATAGCTATTATTATCAGGTACTTACTACAGATATAATTTCACGTGTACAAAAACTGATTACAAATTTTATATAGGAACTAGCTGACCCGGCAAACGTTTTCTTGCCGAAAAATAAAATTTAAAAAATAGGGGTTGATCGTAGGGCGTTGAAAATTGAGGGTTGTATGTATTTTAGTATCCCGTTTTATAAAAAAAAAGAAACAGAAATATGTCGAAAAATTAAAAAAATATATTGAGGCGATTTAGGGGGATGAAAACTAGATAAAAACCTATTCGCAGACCTAACGAATATGTATACCAAATTTCTTTAAAATCGGTCCAGCCGTTTTGGAGGAGTTCGATGACAAACACTGTGACAGAAGAATTTTATATATATAGATGTAATCATAACTACATACTTAACCACAAAATCCTTGGTAATAAGCGACTCGTAAACGCTTTATTTTGGCTTATTTGAGCATCAATTTTATTAATTTTCAATTAAATTTACGTTCCCTTGTTTTAACAATAATAAAAGACATACTTACTCGGAATCCTCCATTAGTTGTTACCGTATAAATCAAGACCGTGATAGTGTACCATTAGATCATTTGAATTAAATATTTGAAGACATATTATAGCAGTAATATATTAAATACTATGGCATTAGAAAAACTCTTGAACTTCTGACTTCTTTTTTAACAATATAATTTAGTAAGTCGATATAAATGGCATACAATTGTCTGGTGCCACGGTGACAATAGGTGTGCCGCAGGGGTCTATTCTATGCCCATTTGTATTTTTGTTATACTTACCATACGGACTTCCCCTAATAAGTAGGGGACAATCAAGAAATTATGTTATTTGCAAAAGATGTATCATCAATATTAATTAAAATACGACAACTTTGCAACTAACACGACGTGAACAATGTCTAAAAACTCTGTCTAAAGTTGTTAATTGGTTCAATATAAATAATTTAGTTTTTAATTACAAGAAGGCAAAGTGCATTCAATTTACTGCACCTAATATAGAGCAGATTGAAATTAATGTGCAAATCAATCGCATAGAGTTGGACCTTGTGACATCTACCATATACCTTGGTATCACTACAGAAGATAAACTCCTATGGGGTCCTGATATCGAAAATTTGGCCGGCAGATAAAAAAATTGTACGAAAGTTGCACCGGCTGGAATGGTTGGAATAACTTCAGTTATTTCCGCAGTTTTATGTCTTATGGCATACTACTTTGGAGGTCCTCTGCAGATTTGGACACAATCTTTGTATTTCAAACATTGACTTTTAGTGCAATTTATGGTCTAGGCCCCAGAGAGCCAGATTATAGAGCCAAATTTTAAGACATTGATATTCTCACCGTTGCATCACAGTTTAGAAACAAAATATTTTTACAAATAAAAAATACTGAAAAAATATTAGCAAACTTAAGAAATTTTGTGATATTCACAATTTTAACATCCGGAATAAAAAATAATCTCCTTAAACGTCTGTGCAAATTTAGTAAATCTTTCATGGGACAATGCATAAAGTATTCAATGAGATTGATTAAAAAAGTTCCGATATAAAAAGTATTTTCGTAATGAGTAAATATCCATCTACATTATTGAAAAGGATTTCAAAATCTGTCATTGCGTGTTACCTTGACGACCGAACAGAGTTGAACGTTCATAAGAAGGGAGTTATATCCTTGATTGACTAATTGAGGAAGGTGAACGAAACTTTTACCTTAATATTCGTTAATTATTGAGGTAAAACTTATAGTTCTAGCAAATTAATTACTTAATAGCATAAGGCAGTTGCTACCTTATAGCTTTTACCTACATAGGGTTTCTGGACGCTAAGAATTGAAGCAGTTACGCGGTAAAAGTGAGGGCACTGCGCAAAATTTACTATGCAGAAATATAGCGCAAAAGCGGATGAATTTTAATATTTGGTGGCAGGTGTAGTAATTCACCTCAACAACAATCAGTTAATATTAAAAAAAAATAGTTCGAGACTAAGTTTGCACAATAATATTAATCGAATAATATTCAATTGTTTTTCTATGTGTTATCCAAAAAATAAATATAGGTTACTAGCTGACCCGGCGAACTCTGTTTCGCATCAAAAGTAATAACTGCTGCCCCGCTATGTTAATACTGCAATATCTTCGACAAATTTGAAGTCGATAGCAGCTATAGGTTAAAAATGGGAATTTTCCATTGTTAACACCCCCGCAACCCCCCTTGTGGGTGGAATTTCGTAAAATCCGTTCTTAGCTGACCTCTACTCGGCGAAAGGAATAATCCTACCAAATTTCAAGTCGCTACGCCTTATGGTTCCAGAGATATCGTGATGAGTCAATATATAGGTGGAAATCTCTTATATATTATAGATAGGTTATTAAGGTTTTGATATTAAAATTCCAAAAAAATGAATGTCCTGCTTTACGACATAGTAATAACGTCAGCATCAACGGGGGGTAAGGGGGAGAATGACAACAAAAACTGCTCAGCCCCAAATGTCAACCTCACCTGCATGATGTGACTTCCGCATGTGAATTCAGATACGGCAGCTTTATAGCTGCCGTGGTATTTCCTGCTGGATAACTAACGAGGCAATGGCGACCGAGCTGTGGCGGAATAACTACTCACCTACCTGGGCAACCGGGCAGAAGAAGTTTCAGCGGCCTTGGGATCTAAATCATCTCTAAAATGTCTGGCGCAGAAGGCAAGGGGAAACCACTGCAACTATATTCCCATTTTTTTTTACGCGGCAGGGGGACTATTGTGGGACTCCCGAAACAGTACACTGCAATCCGATCCTAGGGTTACCCACTAAAAACTCGCGGCGGCCTTCTTCCGGCGTTGGGGTGGTCCAGGATTCGGATAAACCCCTCTGGTCCACCCCGCCGTCGCCCCCCCTCCGTCACGAGGTGGTGCTCATCCTCGGGGAGCCCCGGGCAGGGCGGCTCCGACCGCGCTGTGTAAAGAGGCGCGCGGCCGGCGGCGCCCCCGACGACCCTCCCCGGCCGCACCGAGGGGTCATCCTTCCCGAGCCGCGACCCGGGCGCACACCCCGCGGGTGCGCCTTCGAGCGGGATCGGCTCTCTCCCGATCCCGCTCGGCGGCCTCCTTCTGGAGCATCACTGCTTCGCAGAAGGAGACCACAGCCCTCCACTCCTCCTCGCCCGCCAGCATTGCCACGAGCAACGCCGGCGGGGACAAGTCTCGCCCGATCCCGTCGACCAGGCCGGGCAGAGCGACTATATTCCCATGAAAGTCACATGGAAACACAACCAGAGGTCATACGATCGCCCTGCAAACCGATTAACGACCGGCGCTGCTCTGCGTCCGGGGCAGGCAGTGTGAAGTTGGCTACCGGCCAAGGCGGGTTACGAAACCAGGGCCCACTTGGAAACTTTACTACTGGAAAAACTTTCAAGATGCGCTACCTCCAGACGATAGGTACATGGAATGTTCCCGGCCTAAACCAACCAGGGAAGCTCTCTATATTGGAAAAGGAAATAGCTAGAGTGGGTGTTAATATCTGTGGTCTGTGCGAAACACACTGGAAAGGAAACGGACACTTTGTGGCAGACCAACAACACATATTCTACTCTGGCAATGACATCAGCAGCAGTAACGGTGTAGCCTTCTTAATACCGACACACCTGAAAGAGCGGATATGAGCCGATAAGTGATCGAACTATTAGCATCAAACTAAAAGCCACACCAATGAATCTTAATTTGATTCAAGTTTATGCCCCCACTTCTACCGCAAGTGACAAAACAATTGAAAAGTTCTATACCGAATTGGAATCAACAACAGCAAGGGTACCTAATAGAGAGATATTGTTGAGTCTGGGTGACTTTAATGCCAAGATTGGAGAGAATGCGCGTCAGCTGAGTGGATGTGCTGGAGGCTTTAGACAGGGAAAACGCAATGAGTAAGGTGAGCGTCTGATACAATTCGCATCAGCAAACGATCTAATGATTGTAAACAGTCTATTTCAATACCGCCCTCGAAGGTCGTACACGTGGGCATCGTCTGATGGCAAAACGCGCAATCAAATAGACTACAGCATGACTCGGTCGCGTTGGCGAACGTCTGTACCAAATGCGCACACGTTACCTGGAGCTGATTGTGGGTCCGACCAACAACTTTTAAGAAACACCAGAAGGCCGAGGAAGCTGGAGGTAAAGGATGCCCCAAAATTCCGCTCCATCTTCAAACAAAGATGGTCACAATGGTCGGGAGTAGATCTGGATAGGGAAACGCCGAATACACTGTGGGACCGAGCTAAAGCTTTTATTACTGCAGCTGTATCGGAGGCTGCACCACCAATAAAAACCTACAAAAAACAGCATTGGATGACTGATGGTACCTTCGACCTTATTGAACAGCGTCGGAAGATAAAAGCAGCGGGAACGGATATCAAAAGTCTTAATGGAATTTCGGAACAGATTTAACTTAAATGCAGATGAGACCATAACACCAATCTGCGAAACATCTGTCAAGAAATCGAGGCTCATGCAAACAGATATGAGTCAAGAGACTTGTATCACAAGGTCTGTCTTAATACCAAAACAGTGCCATCCAAAACCTGGGCCATTGAAGACAATACTGGCCAAGTAGTTACTGAGCTGAACAAAATATCCGAGATATGGAGAGATTACTGTCAGTCGTTGTTTGAAGATCCTCAGTCACAAAACTTTACACCTACAGAGCCGGAGAGTGACATGCTAGAACCGAGTATTCTGGAGTCAGAAGTGAGAGCCGCCATACAACATCTCAAAAACGGGAAAGCCACAGGAAAAGATGGAATCCCAATTGAACCCATACGGGCACTGGGAGAATACGGCATCCATATCTTCCACACGATCTGCAATAAGATATGGCTGACTGGCAGATGGCCATCTGAATGGACTCACACGATTTTCACTCCTCTTCGTAAAAAGGGCTCCACGAAGAAGTGTAACAATTATCGTCTTATTGCTCTTATAACACATTCAAGCAAAATAATGTTACACATCGTAAACGAGCGACTGAAAGCCTACCTGTCCAGAGAAATTGTGCCAGAACAAGCCGGATTTGTAAAGGAAAAGGGTACCAGAGAACAGATCCTCATTGTTCGACAGATCATCGAGAAGGCCCGAGAGTTCAACAAGCCAACCTACATATGCTTTGTTGACTTCTCTAAAGCATTCGACTCGGTGAAATGGCCTACACTGTGGAAAACACTGCTAGATATGGGAACACCACAACACCTAGTGCATCTACTCAGGGAACTCTACGAAGGAGGAACCGCTTCAGTGTGGACAGATGACCTTCTCTCAGAGGTTTTCCATCCCAGTGCGGGTGTACGACAGGGTTGCATAATATCACCCTTGCTCTTTAACATCTACACTGAACTTGTGATGCGAATCACTCTCGAAGACTGGAGCGCTGGAATTGGTGGATATAAAATCGCTAATCTGCGGTACGCTGACGACACCACTTTGTTTGCCAGTAGTGCTGACCATATGGAAGAATTACTTCTCAAAATGGAGCGCGTGACCCTTATATTTGGGTTAAAGATCAATAGAAACAAGACCAAGATTATGATCGTGGATCGCGTCAATGACAACTCGCCCAAAATGACACAGATTGCGAACTGTGACGTGGTACACACATATGTTTATCTTAGAGCTTTGATTTCAGATAAAGGTGGCTGCGTAGATGAAGTGAAGCGACGTATGGCCATGACCAGAACTACCATGGAGAAGCTAAGGAAAATATGGAGGAATCGCAATATTACTAAAGCCACCAAAGTAAGATTAGTACGAACTCTTGTATTCCCCATTTTTCTTTACGCTGCAGAAACGTGGACAGAACGAGAACTAGAAAAGAAAAAGATAAACGCTCTAGAGATGTGGTGCTGGAGGAAGATGCTGGGAATATTGTGGCCAGAATTCCGAACCAACGTGTCCATACTCCAGGAACTTGGCATCACGCAGTGTTTATCGGCGGTGGTTCAGTCGCGTATTTTGCAATACGTCGGTCATGTTTCTAGGCGAGGCGGCGAGTCCATAGAACGTCTAGTCATACAGGGAAGAGTGGAAGGAACTAGATCGCGAGGCAGGTCAGCAATGCGTTGGACTGACCGAATAAAGACCACATTGGGAAGCCGCATATCTAACTGCGTCAGGCAGTCTGTCGACAGAGAAGGTTGGAAAGAGGTCGTAAGAAGGGCTTTGTCCGCCTCTGCAATCGATGTGGCAGCCACAAAGTGACCACGACCGCTCTGTCAAGAGCGAGACGACAGAGAAGAATAAAAATAACGTCACTCAGACATTTATAAAGGATATAGTAAGAATCCTTAGTCCGGCAGATGATACTTTTCACTAATAACTATCGGTAATATATTAACTGGATAGAAATAGGCAGGATAAAAACTGTATTTATAAATATACAGGGTGTGTCGTAAATAATGGATAATCCGTACACTGGATGATCCGTTGGTTCGGATATAAGACTATAAGAAAATAGCCAGCCATTTCTAGCCAGGGTATCCATATGAAAATGGCGGAGCCTTTATAGTTTTTGAAAATTTCTCTATTTTTTTCTTTCATTCTGTTGCCATTTCACCAAAAAAAGGTGTTTCGGTGAGATTTTTTTAGTTTTATGCTATTGAAGATGTGTATTATTTGATTTAAATACCATTTTAGTTGTCATATACGTTAAAAATTTTGAAATCCGTCATTGTAAAATTAAAGAAAAGTGTGAGACCTTTCTCACCGAGCGAAACGCTGCAAAAGCCACTTTACGTCGATTTTCTTTGAGGTAGTGGTATTTCACCTGTCGAACCAGCCCTATTTTTATATGATTTATTCTTTTCTATTTGTCGTAATATGATTATTTTATTATACTGTAGGACCTACAAAATAATTAATATTTTTATTGATTTGAGTATCGACTTTATTTTATTACAGCTTTTGAACAATGTCTTTTAGCACGACCAATATCATTTGGTGACTGTCAAATTATAGCTTGTATATCATCAACTCTTTAATGAGATGACTATAATACTGTTCCCTTGACAAAAAATAAAACTTGAACAAGCAAGTCGATAGATCGATGTTTGTGTAAAATATGATATGATTAAGAAGTGTGTTGGTATAGTAGAAGTAATTGATAAAAAAAGCGTGGAAAAAGAAAACCTATTGCCGACCCTAAATGATGGGAACAGAGCAGGAGATGATGGCGATGTTGAAAAACTTACCAAAACTGAGAGGACTGAAGAAGTCCCAAATATATTTGTGTCCATTGAAAAAGTAGAAACAAATATTCACACAGTTATAAATAAAAAACCAATGTATTATCAATATATTAGTAAGGCGCACTAAAGCGCAGTAAAGCGCGGGCTAAGTACATACAAATACTAAGTTACTAACCTAAAACATTATACCTATAAAATGATAAACCACTGACATAAATCTAAAAGGTTATACATAAATTGATAGTGACTTACAGTATCTTTGAGTAATATTGTCGCAGTATGAACCGCTGACTTCGTTAAAACTTTTGAGTACAATTAGAAAACAAACCAAGCTGCCGCGCATTGCGACAAAGCGTCTGTTTATCCTCAAGTGATACCACGAATAAACTAAAAACTACAGGAAATTGTTCCTATATTGTAAAATATGACAAATTGTTTAGAAACTTTGCGACGTGACTTGTTCAAAATCTACGCTCCAGTAAGATTTTGTTGGTTTCTACATTATATCTGACTTCGGAACGAACGCAGACATATAATTATTCTTACGTGCATTTTTGATATCTATCAATAAAATAAAAAATAGAGCAGCGTTCCTATTATTTTGATTTTTTTATATAAGAATTAGACACCAGAGTCATAAAGATTAATTTTAAGCACAAATAGCTACTTGCGTGGCCGGCCGTTTAGATTGGGCAGAAAGGGAATCGGAAGTGGCATGAAGGACGTTGGGACTGGAATTTGGCCTCCGGATACCTCTATCATATAACGAAACGTGGTATGAGACAATTTTGGTCGATATTCGAGTAGATTCGAGGTGAAAACGAAAAGATTCGAGCTGCGTGGCTCTACAGTATTAAAATTATTAACACGCACCTTTAATACTTAAAAAATATCAACAGCTTATTATTTAAAACTCTCGTCTTTATTACTAATAATAATATCTTGGGCACAATACACACAGCGCCCTCTAGTTACAAGCTAAGCAACTAAATGCTTTTGTTATGGATACTAGATAACGGATATTAATACATATAATTATACTTTTCTTTTGTAAATACATACTTATAATACATAGAAAAACACTCAGACGCCACACAAATATTCATGTTTGTGACAAATATTTGTTTGCGAATCGAACCACCGACTTCATTGCTGCAACCGGTAGTTTTATCAATGCGCCACGAGGCCCGCGCGTTAACATTGGCTACTTTAATATCGGTTTAATTTTATGGCCTAAAATCACTGCACTCACTTGAAATATTTTTTCAAAGGGTCTATTTATTCTTTGCAGAACTGCTTTTATGTGTTGTTACATTTTTATTTATAAAGATGAAATTTGTGGTCTGCTTCTAAATCAAAAAGTCGTAACTATGAACCAACAATAATTTCTTGGAATTCTTCTCAAAAGTTATATTGTATGATAAATATCGGTAGCTAAAAAAAATGTGCGTAATTTAATTTCAATAAGTTCCGCCAACTATTTCATTTGGTATGTAAAAATTCGGCTGGTCTAGCCGCTGCCTACACCATCAGATATAAAAAGGCGTAAAGTGATTTATTATAATGATACAGTAGATGCTTCGCTTAAATTAGGACTGCTCGGAGGGCTACAGTCTAATCTGAATGCGGCACGAAGAGCACAGGGATTTTCAGCCAAGTATCCGACTATTTCGGCGGCAGTTGGTCTATCTTCAGGTTTCTGTTGCCAACACAGCTTTGCCAATGCACATCTGTAACATTGATAGTTTATATCTCTAGTTTAAATTTGTCTTTTATCTATACACAAAAAATATTTCAAATCATATTTACGTTTGTGGTGTAGCGTCATACGGCATCGATGGTTGTCCACCATTACCGACAAAATTCTTTACATCCTCTACGGGCATAGTTCCATAAGGGCGAGCACCTAGAGTCACTAGTTCATATATGAGCACCCCTAGAGCCCAAACATCAGAAGCAGTTGAAAATATCCCATAATTTAGACTTTCAGGTGCCATTGTCAATATAGGGAACACTCTGCGACTTAATGTCGTATATTCCGCATTTCTTTGGGCTACTTTACGAGCCAAGCCAAAATCGGCCAGTTTCACTGAACGATTAGTGTCTACCATGTAGTTGGAAGCCCGTATGTCTCTGTGAATCACACGTTCATGAGAGAGATATGCTACTGCTGATGCTGCTTCTCTCGCCATTCGGGTCAAAGCGCGTGCTGATACATGGACAGCTTCCATATTAACCTCATCTAGATCTGTATCATCTGAGATTGCACATTCAGCTATATACCTACGGTCTTCTAGGTATTTTAATAAATCACCAAAGAATGCATATTCCATAAGTAGCAGTGTTGGTTGGTCATCGATACATACTCCTATTACTCGAATTATATGATTGTGATGAAGCGTGGCTAGAAAACGTGCCTCTTGTACAATTTCGTTTTCATCTTGGTCTTCGTATAGCTGTTTAGCAGCTACATAACGTACTATGCCATCAGTTTTTAGCGATGCGAGTTGCACTATACCATATTGGCCAGCACCTAATTCGCGATCCAACGTCAGAGACGAACGGTCTATTACTAGATCAGATATAAGAGCGGCAGAGTGTTGTCGCTTTTTAATAATTTCCTGTACTCTCTTCATTTCACTATTTTTAACCTTATATTTTATGAATCGATATATAAAATATAAAATACTCATTAACGATATTGTAACTATTGTCCATGTCATAATCAGTTTCTCATGACATATTGGTAGATAGGGATGTCCTGATATGATACATTTTGCAGCACCATCATTATTATGAATATATGTATTATAATTGCTGTGTTTGTACTCGATATTGACGTCAAGCGATGTGGCGTTAGCTCTGCATCTTGCCAGTATCACTCGATGTTCACCTTGCCACTCTTCCATAAATACTACTGTTTCTTCAATTAAATGCTTCTTAAATATGAATTTCTGAATGGTCCCAGTTATTTCGACATTGCTGATATTTTTCTCAAATTCCCTAGAAAATAAAGGACTTAATAGAAACGTACCTATTGATTTGTAAGTAAAATTATGATATAACGGCAGGTATCGCATCTATAGCCTAGTAGTTTATCTGGTTAATATTAACATTTATTCTAGTATCTATTCCTTTTTTATAATATATGTGATAGAAAATATTTCACCCTATACATGACGGAACTAAGAAAACAGATGGATGAATTGTGTGAAAGACGAAATAAATGTAGAATACAATAAACTTACTATGGGTGAAGCGAATAATAGGAAACTGTGTAAAAAAACAACCTATTCAGCTTGTGCCGACCTCAAATTACGAACTGGATATGGAGATATAAGAGTAACTAAACAAATATGAAAGTAATAGTCAGGAATTAAATATCTTTAACAATACTCACTCTTTGGCAATTGTGCTATGTACATCATTTAAGGTTTGTGAATGTTTATTGAAAACATGTCTAAAGCCATTTACTAGTATCATAACTGCATCTATCATGGCTGTTGCTTTTGTTGGCCATGTATGACCTTTAAATTTAAGTTTATCAATCGCATCGCGTATATCTTTTCTGCCATCTGCGTCCCAAACATCTGTATTATTGCGACACCAGAAAGAAATAGTAATAGGATTTATAATTTGAATTATATTATTGGATTGCCAGTCACGTACTATCCACACATAGCCTTCTGCCTTGCTCATTTTATATTCTTCTGCTGCAGCGAGAATATTCACGGCCATTTCATAATTTGTATTTACTACAATAATTTTTGCATCCTCATTAAGCAATTCATTTAAAACGCTTCCAATATCAATCCGTCTAACATTAAATTTAATTCGATGATCAAGGAATACGAATGTTTTCTTTGATGTCTGTATATCTTTAAGATATTGCAGAGCATCTACTAAACTGCGGGCTGTAGATGAAGGTTCAGATATTATTGCGAAACGCGTCCAATTCATGTCAAATATATAATTCTTGAGCACAAGAGCAATATGAATAGATTGTCCAGTGCTCAGCCAAACTGATTCGGTAAGATTTGCTTTTGCACCTGGTGAGTCGTACAAAATTACAGGCACTTGTAATTTATCCATATTTGTAATGTCTATATTATATTTACCGTCTACTACCACCCCAAGCAGACGCTGTTTGATACTATACTCCAGATAGTGTTGAATTTCGTTTTTAACAAAATTAACATCAGAACAGTTCGTATACTCCTGTCGAATTACAAATTTTATGTTTGATATGTTGAGACGTTTTAGTATAAAAGCATCTATAAAATTGAATAATTCTGGATACTTATCGAAATCTGGATCGCATGTGCAGTAAAATATGAACACTTCATAACTTTTAACGCTGTTCTGATGTTTTTTGACCCAATCATCTAACACAGTTGTATTTCTCCAAGCCCATTCACAAGCGATCTCTTCGATTCTGTTTGGATACTCTTCATGTTCAAGTATGTCTCTTATTGCATTCATTGGCGGTATAAAATTATGAGCTACCTGAAAGAATTGGCCTGCGTATACTTCGAAAAGGTAGACATCACCTAAGCGCATGGACACAGTGTCCTCGAATTCTACATGGCATGAATTTTTAATAATATCTGTGCAAGGAGGTAGTTGTACTTTGCTCACATTATTATATTCTGACCAAAAGTCATAATCGATGTACAGAAATGAGGTTTTACTTGATCTTAACTTTTTAAATAGACTGGAGCGATTTGTTGTTTCAAGCTGCAGTTGTTTTTGTGCTAGCTGCATTCGTTTTTCAATTTCATTTACAACTGCATGTTCATGGTCATTAGCATTATCCGATTTCACAGCATATACTTTTCCTTGTTCCTTATAGATATCACTGAAAACCAAATATTTAACGTTAATATTTTTCGGTGTTAGTCCTAAGCGAAATAAATTATCCAATGTACCTAATTCTTGTTTGTTATATATTTTCAGAACTAAACATGAATACTGTTTGAATCACTGGTTCATAACTACGACTTTTGAAAGACTGTTCTGGATAATTATGGATGATTGAAGCAACTGTTCGATGAATAATATGACGCTGGCTATTTATTAAAGACCAAACCAAATAAGAACCAAATAATCCCTTCAGCAGCACGTGGAAATTTGGCTATACCTTTGGCAGAATAGTATTGTCTTTATAAATCTGTCACAGATTGATCTATTCCAATTAGTGACAATGCTTACGAAATTATATATATTTTATTTGTTTATACATAGAGTCAAATCGAGAAACATCTATTGTTTGGAGAATTTAAACTTAATAATTAGATCAATACAGCTGATCTGAGGGTAGTCAGGAATAATTTGTACTAGGCGTTCTCGATTAATACCTTGATGATGTACTGATGAACCCACATTCTATTAATTTTGTTATATTGGTATAAAAAATCCAGTTGGTAGCGGCAGCACAAATTTTCTTATGACGCAAATCTTCACGCATATATAAGAACAATTGCTGACGTGCTGGTATCTCGGTGGCACCCAGTTGCTTTAGTCGAGGACCAGCTAATCCGACTTCGTTTCCAGAAGAAGGCACCCAGTCAGGAGACGGAGTAGGTTCCCAGGCAGTAGACAGCGCCAATATACGCCTGTAAGTAACAATTTCACATATTTTATCAATAAAAAATAGACTGATTAATTAACGTAATGATGAACAATATAACTCTGCTTACCATCATCTAATTTGTGAGTGGAACTCAGATCAAAATGAGGAAAACAAATTTAATCGCTGATCACGACAAATAAGGGGACATTAGAAAAATTAAATATTTAAAAATAGGTAATATGTTTATCAAATATATATTCGTAAATTCATAACGTTGTGGACAAATTAATTATGATAGAAAAATAATTATGATACAGTTGTTCACGCCTTTTTCTACACGAAGGTGAAAACAGTGGCTGTTAAGACTTTAGTTAAGTATTATTAGTTATCCTAGATTTACCTATATATACATACATATATAACTTCACGCATTTTTAGGCCTCGACTCGCCTATGTTTTTATCCCAAATGGAACAGGTGGCGAACCTATTGCCATACCGGGCATAAAGTTTCTAATCATCGATTTTTTCACACATAACTTTCGAAATTAATTTCCAAAAGTCATTAGTATGGGCCTGGATTCGAACCCGCGACATCTGGATTCAGAAACCATGTGCTCGACCCCTGGACCACCGAGACTATATTTACCTATTGAAACAAATATTTCAAATAAACCATGATCTTAAAAGAGTAACTAATTTCTGTCTCATATTTTAATTGTTGATGAAAATATATTACTCTGAGTAGTTTCGGAATTTGCTGTGGGGTACTGAGGCAGCCAGGTCCTGCAGGCTGTGCGGACCATGCTGAAGAGTTATATTCTGATAGCCAAGTCCGTAGCGGACGATTACTGCGAATAGTGCTGATGCAGCATGAGCAGGATCACTGCCCCAGTAGAGAAATACATTCTTCTTTTCGGCGCTCAAGTACAGCTTATCTGGAGCTGGAAGTTATAATACAAAAAGTTATCAGTCAATATTAAGAGCAATAAATGCAATTAACAGCTTAACAGCCGCTGCCTACATCTTCGGGTAACAAAAGGCGTGAAGTTATGTTTTGTTATGTTTATCAGTCAATATATTTAATAGTGGTAGAGTCATACAGTTAGCTGCTCGAGTGAGTCTAATACCAATACCTATCAGAATAACGACCTAAAGTGGCTCATGCCGTGTTTCGTTTGGTGAGAAAGGTACCCGGAGGCCTCCACTTCCACTCTTGATCTCCTTCCTGTCCTCTCTCAAAGGCCGGTAACGCAATTGTAACACTAGCAGGTTACAATCAGTTTGGTCTTTTTTTCCCAATCCCATAAAAATGCAGACAGCATACTCAAATTCACTAAAGTATCTAATATACATATATCAGATAACTTTTAATTAAAGTTTCGTTACTTCCTAAATATAGGTAAGTATATTGAAGTATTTAATAGAAAATTTGAAATAGGTTTTTTTTGTTCTTTTTAAAATTCATGTAAAAAAATTGACTAAAAATATTGACTTGTAAAAGTAAGGTTAAGTATCAAATTATTTCGCAGTAAAAATATAAACGAGTAAGTGTTCATTTGATAATATCGATTATACGAAAAATTTATCTAACCATATATTAATTTTATACTTACAATATTTCTTCGAAATTTTCGAACAGTACGAAGCACATGTGATATTATTAAATAATGCTAACAATAAAATAATATTGACAGCTAAAACAAACATTGCAAAACGACGCGACGTGCAGTTTATCCTTGAATGACTTCAGCAATAACTGCACGGTACAGGAAAATGATGCTGAATAATTTGGTTTTCATTTTTTTTTTATCGAATTCGTTATTTTTTGTTGGCATATAATATAAGAACTATTTAAATTTACAAGAAAAAGTTTGTTTGTATTTTTTGTTTTTATTTTTTTGGCTTATTCGATATGCGTCATTGCACTTACTAATTATAGTTTTATTGGATCGACAATTTTTAATTATAAGGTAATAATATAAAATTGAATGTTAATTTTGTCGGTCGCCAAAAGAGGTTAACGTAGGTAGTTAAGAGTGATAAATATCGGTGGCTGAAAACTTTGTTGTTGACCATAATATTCGAAATATAATCGATCGAGCCGATTTAAAGCGTTTTCGATGCAAAATGTGGTGCGTTGGCGCCCTCCCGTTCAAAAAGTGCTCGCCATAACGGCACAAAACGCATAACTAGAGTAATTATCAGCTGTCAATCACGTTGGCACTAATATTCACTCTCCTTCACTCGTTCTAAAATTCAGCAGGCGCCGACATACTCATAAAAGCTATAAATAAATAAAATGAAACACGTCATCGGTATTCGTGCTTTATAAAGATTGATGTTGTTCTTGTTTTTCAATATATCAACACGAATGCATTAGGGCATGATTTCATTACTAGGTGGAGATGAGCGGGTGAGCTCCGAGCAAGCGAACGGGTCATAGAAATATGCAAAACCATAGGGTCAGAGTTGCATTGTCTTGTTTTAATACAAAATTCGGAGCGCGGGGAAAGAGTGGGTGGACCTGGGTGCCTTTCTCTCTCTCTCTCTGGATGATGAGCAACTGTCGGTCGATTATCAGAGAGGTCGTGGTATTTTATCGGTCGAATCGGACTATTAATGCACAGAACTACGTGTCCCTAACCCTGCTCCATCTAAAATGCCGGCAACGCTGAGTTGACGCTCCCGGTGTTACAATGTCCAATGGGCAGCAGTAGTTGCTTTTCATCAGGGGACCCGCAACTTCGTTTGCCCCTTTGTCCCAAAAAAAAGTCAAACTTTCGTTTACGCAATATTTTTAAAATATAAACACATCAATGCACTCCGAAACGAGTCAAATATATCTTCATACGGTTTTCAAGGCTCGGTAGAAGATTATCTTGAAAGAACAATTTGAATGTCAGTTTCATCATCTCTGATGACTACAGAAAAGGGAATATGTTTTGTAAAATAATAGGCAGAGAACTAATAATTCAGATTTTTTTATTGGATAGGAGGGCAAACGAGCAAGCGCGTCACCTTATGGTAAGCAACCTGCACGGCCCATGGACACCAGCAATACATATAGTGTTATTGATAGATTGCCTATCCTACTCCCTACTCACTTAAAGGTCTTTAAGGGAGTAGGATAGGAGGATGAGGAAGGAGGAGGCCCACCTCGGCGTCCGGGTACCTCTCTCACCAAACGAAACGCAGCATTAGCCAATTTACGTCTATCTTGTAAGAGGTCATAGTATTTCACCGGTCGAGCCGGCCCATTCCTACAGCGAACTGCTTGGCTCTACCACTTATAAGCTCTACCTACTTGTTTAGAATGTATATGAGGCATAATAAAGAGTACAAGTTTGATCAGTCTCGGCGGTTGAGGGGTCGAGGCTCCCCGCCTTTGATTCAGAAGTCCTGGGTTCCATTCCAAATTCACGGCAATGATTTCTTGGAATTATTATCGGGAGTTATGTGATAAATATCGATGACTGGCAACTCTGTGCCCTGTATATAGCAATAGGTTTGCCACCTACATACCCTTTGGGGACGTAACGAAACGGTTCGACGAGTCGAGGCTTTAACAGCCTTTGCCTGAAACAACCACTGCCTACACCTTCGGGTAGAAAAAAACGTGATGTTACATAACGTTACAGAGAGAAAAATTGTCATATAGAAATCAAACATCTGAGACTATATATAAGTATAGTGATGGTGAAGTGCAAACAAAAATTTTATTTTAAAACGCTTTTCCTTTAAAATGTATACACTCCCGAATTTATAACTCAATTTTTCACTGAGTAATTTATTAATAAAAAATATACAAATGGATGGATGGTAGTCTGATTTGATGGTGGTCTTGAGGCCGCAGAACTCGTTTCTAAATCAAGATGTCTCGAATGAATTTTCAGATGCTATGCGTGATAAATATCGGTGACTTACAACATATTTCGCAATCGATGCAATAGGTTCTATCACCTATTTAAAAATCGTTCAGTGAGTCGAGGCTTACCAGCCGCTGCCCACGCCTTTGGGTATAAAAACACTATACAAAAAAATGTAAAAACATAACATAACTTCACGCCTTTTTCTATCCGAAGGTGTAGGCAGTGGCTGTTAAGTCTCGACTCGCCGTTATGTTAGCGTCCCAAATGGAATAGGTAGCGCACCTATTGCCATACTCGGCACAAAGTTTTCAGTCATCGGTATGTATCATACATAACTTTCAAAATTAATTTCGAAAAGTAAATGTTGTGAGCCAGGCTTCGAACCCGCGACCTCTTGATTCAAAATCGGGTGCTCGACCACTAGACCACCGAGAGCTGAATAATAAAGTGAGATATTTAAATAATAATAGTGCTGACGTATGGAAACAAAAGTTAGTTAGGAGAAAGTTCGTATGAGATCATATTAAAAGTGGTATAAATGTGTGCACAGTGGGAGATCCAAGACTAACGCCCGAATACTGAAACGCCACTCAAATCTGACAATCAATAAAGTGCTACTTACTGCTCAAATTCTGTCTAATGTGAAAGCCACTTAAACGTTTAGGTAACGCTTATATATTTGAGTGGCGGTTCAATAATCAGGCTTGAGAAGTCAAGAAGAGAGTGAGATTTGTAAAAATCGTGTTTCACGAAGCTCTGGCCTCTCTACCCTGTAAGGCATCGAAAGAGAAATCTGTATATCCTGGTTTCAAGTGTGAGATACTTTCAATGGTCGACGTCACCGAACACCAAAACTCTTGTTTTTATCAATTTCGATAATACGACAACAATATATATACTAGCTGTTGCCCGCAACTTCGTCTGCGTCTTCGTCATTATAAGGGTTCGTTGCTCACACTAAATAGAGATAACGTGATAATGTTTAGTCTATGTGTTGACCCTACCTGGCAATATATTATTATCAAAATTGGACATAAAAGCATGCAATACTTTTAGAGTTTATCCGTAACAAAAACCATATTTTTAACCGACTTCGAAAAAAGGAGGAGGTTCTCAATTCGTCTGTATGTATATTTTTTTTTATGTCTGTTCACCGATATTTTCGTCAATTATGGACGGAATTCATTTTTTTTTATCGATAGTGTTTACTTTCGAGATGGTCCCATTTTCACCAGGTCTGGATCTGATGATGGAAACCAGGAGAAATCGAAGGCAACCTCCGAAAATTGTATGCGAGTATGGTGTTTTTGTTACGTAATAGTGATGTCTTAGGGATATTCTTTATACTTTTTTTATTTTGATGCTGCTGTGCTGATGAAGAAGCCACCAAACTCCCGAACGCTTAGGAGTTCGAAGAAAACACTGCAATTTTTCGATAGAATCTACTTGATAGTATGTAGGGCTAGCGTGTTGCTTGTGAGGTATACTTGAATATACGTCTGATGCTGTTGTGCTGATCCAGAAGCCACAGAACTCCTTATTGGTTAGGAGTTGGGAAACAGTACCGCATTTAGTCGATGGAAACTGTTTAGTGGTGTATAGGACTAACGTGTTGCTTGGGAGATAAGCTTAAATCCATATCTGATACTGCTGTGCTGATGATGAAGCTATGGAACTCTTAAACGATTAAGAGTTAGGACACAATACTGTAAAATACTTTCAAGGCTACGATTGGTCTTCATTCGGGCTGCAGTGTTATTATCTACCCATGATAATAACAAAAATATAAATACTTAACAAGTATTATCAAACTCTTTTAGCTAAGTACCTTTTAATAACAATTATAGCTCCCTAAAAATATCAACCATTTAACAAATGGACTTATAAGTGATAATTATATATTAAATATACTGAAAGCCATGTATATGAACTAACTTCTATTGAAGATCACAACTCAATAATATCACTAAAACTCGTGAAAAAAATTACTTTAAAAAAAAGTTAAACCGACTTCTAGAAACGTAAACCACAAAATCTTTAAGTAAATGAAAACAGTACCTTCATAACTAAAAAGCGACAAATAACGAAACTTACTAATTTGTATACTTAATACAACATACAAAACGTAATACTTTTAGAAAGTAATTTTTAACTATTGTAATATTTACAAATGTCACTTATTTTTGGAGTCGGTCAAGCCCAGGTAACGTATTCTATTGTGTTGCACCGACTTCAATAAATTAAGTATACAAATTAGTAAGTTTCGTTATTTATCGCTTTTTAGTTATGAAGGTACTGTTTTCATTTACTTAAAGATTTTATGGTTTACGTTTCTAGAAGTCGGTTTAACTTTTTTTTTAAGTATTTTTTTATGTGCCGTATTCCCGTTGTCCCAAATATTCTAAAGACCCAGCAAAAGTTGTCTTGCCAGTGCGAAATGTTCAGATTTTTTGTGTGTGTTTCAGTTCAGAAAAAAAAAATCTGAACATGAGTGGTAGGGTCGGGATCGAGAGACTAAGACGGAGTTACCACGACCAAATAAATGGTCTGTTTAAGAAAGGCAAAATGCGTAGCACCCGAAATCGACGTGAATGCATGACGTGATGTATGACTGTGGATGAGGCGAAAGATGTGTGTCAGGATCGTGGCTTGGGGAAAGCCAAAGTCTCTGCCTACCCCAATGGGATACAGGCGTGAGCTTATGTATGTATGTATTATATGAACATCTCGATTGATTATAATACCCACACTGCGCATGAAAATATAGTTGATATGTTTTGGATTTTTTTATTACTATGCTGTTCTGCGAATTGTTTTGATCTCTGTGATTTCTTTAATAAAATAAGTGTGAGATAAAAATTTGTTTGCTATAATGTACAGTTTTTTTTTGCTGATTTATGGCGAAACGAGCAGCAGTGTCACCTGATGGTGAACAACAAACGCCGCCCGTAGACACCTGAACTCATATAGTGTTACAATTGCGTTGTCGGCCCTACCAATGGGATATAGACGGGGTCGGGAGTGGGATGGGAAGGGGAGGGGGAAAGGGATTACGCCTTTGAATACCTCTCTCATCGAGCGAAACGTGGCGAAGGCCAATTTACATCGATATTCTGACAGGTCGTGGTATTTCACCGGTTGAGCCGGTCCATTCGTGCAGCGGAGTGCCACTGTTAAAGATTCAAATTTATAAATTATTCAGCATCATGTTTGTGTGTTTATTCTTAATTATCAGTCTAATTGAGTGTATCTCTTATTAACGATTTGTTGAGAGGACTCAAATATTTAAATTATTGCATCCGTATTAGCGACGGCCACCCTCATTTTCTTTGACCGAGCTGCCTGGAGCGGGGATCTCTAATAGGAAAGCCGTCACTGACTGTGAACCCAAGATAATAAAGTCTTGAAGGCCCCGTTCATCCCGAGGTCCCGTCCCGACTTCGTAGCCTCTAGGCTAGGAGATGCTGAGGGCCTTCGAGCGCCCTGTGGATTCTTTGCGGATCTTTTTCAACACTTTGGGCTGAGTTGCTTGGTCAGTGGGTCATATATCAACCGACCAAGACTCTACATGCACCTCTGCCACGCACTTCTTCATTCCCGAAGATGACACAAGTCCGCAGTCTCTTTCTTCTTCTTCTTCTTCCTATACCTTTTCTTCTTCTGCGGCATTTGGGGCTCCATCGGCGGAGGATGCACCGCGCTGGGGCACTTTTATACCAGACTCTTGCCCATTTCTGGAAATAGCCGAACGATGAACTTGGATGATGTTGATTGAGAGGTGTAGTAGAGAAATTTATGCTCATGCCACCCTTCCTTTCCCATCCTACTCCCATAAAGACGAGCAACGCAATTATAACACTATCTGTGCGGCAGGTGTACATGGGTGGCGGTAGTTGCTTACCAACAGGTGACCCCGCTTGCGAGTTTGCCCTCCTATTCCATCATAAAAAACACACTATCTGTGCGGCAGGTGTACATGGGTGGCGGTAGTTGCTTACCAACAGGTGACCCCGCTTGCGAGTTTGCCCTCCTATTCCATAATAAAACAACTATTTGTTTAGCATACGGACACACACCAATGATGTATCAATAATAATTGAAAACATCGGTGGTCCAGCGGTCGAGCACCCCGCTTCCAAATCAAGAGGCATAACAGGAGGCTTAACAGCGGCTGCCTACACCTTCGAGTAGAAAAAAAATCGTGCGTGGAGTCCCGCCGCGCTAGAGAAGTGAAACTTTGTCACAAACATAAATGTAGGTATAACACCACACGTTCTAGCAGTGGTAGAGTCAAACAGTACGCTGCATGAATAGACCGGCTCGACCGGTGAAATACCACGACTTCTCGGAAGATCGACGTAAAGTGGCTCATGCCGCGTTTTGTTCGGTGAGCAAGGTACCCGGAGGCCCACCTCCCTTCCCTATCCTTTCTCATCCTACTTCCTTAAAGGTCGGCAACGCAACTGTAAGAGTAAACGTGTTGCAGTTGTCCATGGGTGGCGCTGGTTACTTCCCATCAGGTGACACGCATGCTCGTTTACTCTCCTATCCAATAAAAAAACACGTTTAATTTAAAAAGAGCACATCTTACATTAGGACGGGCCTCGTGGTGCATTAGTAAAACTACCGACTGTGGAATGGAGATTGGCGGGTTCGCTCGCCACTCGAGTATAAATCTGGGTAAGATTTGGTAACTACTCCTCTCTAGGAGGATCTGCCTTAATCGACGCCTCATTATTCTTTGATTTAGTTACGGGGTGCAACTAAATCAAAGAATAATAAGCTCAAGACCATTTGATACCCACATTGTAAAAAAGCATTTATAGTATATATAAATATATAAAGTATTTCCCTTGTCGAGCCGGCCCATTCATGGAGCAAACTGAGTGGCTCTACGACTGTTAATAATATCATCCAAACTTAGCGTGTATAAATAATAACTTCAAAATGGAGTTCTATGATTTAAGAACTACATAATACATTTTTATTACATACATAATATATACATACAAAATATATGACACATATATATACATTGCAAAATTAAAAATGTCGATTTAATTATCTTTGTAATATCAAATATTAACAGTACGGGACGCGTCCGCCATGGCCGGCACTCGCTTCGTAACTAGTTGATGTTTTACAAAAAAAAATACATACATATAAAATTTACAAAAAAATGTACTAGTACAGATAGCACAAAAAGTAATATTAGCACGAAATTATTTATTTAGCCCATTTTTGTTTCTATGCTTCCTTCTATGCCCATAATTATAAGGTTCTTTCTGTGTATCTATTATCTCTTGTGTACAATAAAGTATATATAAATAAGTAGATAATTAAGACAAATCAAAATTTAGTTTTTATAATACTGTATAAATAAATTTTTTGACAAACATTTTTTGTTTTTTGACATAAATAGATTTTTTTATTTTTTTGTTTGCAGACAATTTTCTAATAGCTATGACATTGTTTCATTATTATTATTATTATTATTATTGACAAGTTACATGTAATAATTTTATTATTTATTGTATTGTATTGTATTTATGACAAATGCACGTACATATCACACGCCTTACCAGGCAAATTTTAGAGATGCATACTTACGTCATGTCACCATACTGCAAATACCCAGAATTATGTGAATAAATGATTGATTGATTAATTAATACTGAATTAGTTATTATTCCTGTGCTTGTATGTATACTTCTATTAAGCAAAGTTCCCAAAGTTAGCTTTTCGGTTATAGCGACGTCAAACTAATTGTTATTTGTTATTATTATAATATTACATTCAAAAATGTTCAAACAAATGTCTTGTTTGTATATTCCTAATAATATTTAAATTATTTAGTTTATTTTATTTTTTAGTTGCATATAAATTTAAATATTAAAAACAATATTTTTTATGCAGTTAGTACTTTAGGGGCATGGTGCGATAAAAACAGTGCCGCTACTAGCTACTAGATGTCTATGTACTGTTTTTAATCACGCTATGCAAATTCTCTTCCATGGTTTATATAAACCGGTTTAAGTTCTAGTCTTATATATTATCTATAATACCCGCGAGGGGGCGTTAAATGCGTTAAATGCTTTCGCAAGAGACATTAGAAGTTCCACTTCAAAAGGCTTAAGTTATGTTATGTCTATATCAATATACTACTGTCCTGCTCCTACTAATATCATACATACAGACGGACTCGCAGGAAACAGTATGATTTATATGAACATTTTCCTTGGACAATTGATGTTATTGCTATATATAAGTATATCAGATATTTTAATATGCAACTTCATTATATCCGTAGTACTCGTGGCGTACTGTTAGAGAGCAGTCTTACAATTATTTTTGCCTACATATAGTTACTTGTGTTTATGTCAATAATTATGTTTTTATATGTTTATATGTTCTCAATTTTATTGTCTCTATTACAGTGTTGTGATATTAAAAGGAATATTGAGGACAGTGAGTATTTTTATCTATAAGTAACTTTTATTTTAATATAAAAAATACAAATATTTAAGTACAAATAGTGTATTATTGGAGTCCTATGTAAACTTTAAGAGTGTGATTTTTTTGATGGAAGAGGAGGGTAAACGTGGCGTGTCACCGCGTGCCCCCATGGCAAGCAACAGACGCCACCCTGAAACTGAATACACTTAGTGTTGTAATTGCGTTGCCGGGCCTTATAATGCGATATGGAACCTGTCGTAAGTGGGATAGAATGGGGAGAGGGCAAAGGGTTGGGCCTCTGGATTTCACTTTCAAGCAGCATAAGCCACTTTACGTCGATATTCTGAGTGCTCGTGATATTTCATCGGTGGAGCCGGCCCATTCATGCAGTGAACTGCGTCTCTACCAATGGCTCTATGCCTGGCTAAAAAAGGAAACACTGAAGTTAGTTAAATTGTATTTGTTTGAATAATTTAACAGTGGTAGAGCCAAGCAGTTCGCTGCATGAATGGGCCGGCTCGACCGGTGAAATACCACGACCCTTCAGAAGATCGACGTAAAGTGGCTCATGCCGCGTTTCGTTCGGTGAGAGAGGTATCCGGAGGCCAACCTCACTTCGCCATCCTTTCCTATCCTATAACACTATTCGTGTTGCTGGTGTTCATGGGCGGCGCAGGTTGCTTACCATCAGGTGACGCGCTTGCTCGTTTGCTCTCCTATCCCATAAAAAAATGTTAGTTGACTGATAAAAATTGGGTTCTCAATTCAGTTTTTTTTATTTTTCTTTTGTGATTTTGATTGCTTTGTGGTTTTAATTTAGTCAAATCCATGGCCATCCATGGCATCCATATATCTTCTGGATAAATAAATAGCACCCGAAGTTTCGGGATGCATTGATTCATAGCATCCATTGTCTTTAGTACAGTTTCTATTTTTCCATCAAATATTTATAATATAAACAATGTATATCATAAAATAACTTCACTTCTTTTTCTACTTGGAGGTGTAGGCAGCGGCTGTTATAGCCTCGTCTGGCCGTTATGTTTACGTCCCAAATGGAATAGGTGGCGAAACTATTGCCATACACCCGGTCACAAACTTTTCAGTCATCGATATTTATCACACATAACTTCCGAAAATAATTTGGAAAAGTCATTGGTATGAGCTAGGATTCAAACCCACTACTTCTTGCTTCAGAAACGGAGTGCACGACCACTGGACCCCTGCGACTTTTGACAATAATATTGACAAGTCGATATGTAAACAACACAGATGGGTATTATTTAAACGAAATTCTTGACGTATTAGGTCGGGGAAAAAGTCTTTTCGCATAACGTAGGTATAAACTTATTATAAAATTTCTTTGACTGTACTATTTGTGTCTGGCTGGTTTTGGTAACATTAAAAAGGTTACATTATAAAGAAAAGAAAAAAATAAAAAAAAGTTGTTTCCCGCTATTTTTCATTTGTTTTTCTCTCCGTAAAAATGAGTGAATCTAATGAAGAAATTCGATACATTTTAAAATTTTATTATAAAAAAGGCAAAAATGCAACTCAAGCAGTGAAAAAAATTTGTGATGTTTATGGACCTGATGCAGTGTCAGTAAGAGTAGCACAAATTTGGTTCAAACGTTTTCAGTCCGGAATTTTGATGTTAAAGATGCACCTCGCTCTGGTCGCCCTGTTACGAATAAAATGGACGCCATTTTTGAAAGAGTGGAGCAAGATCGGCATATTAGTAGTTACGATGTAGCTGAAGAACTGGGAATTGACCACAAAACAGTTTTGACCCATTTGAAGAAAGCTGGTTATACAAAAAAGCTCGATATTTGGGTGCCACACGAGCTCACTCAAAGAAACTTAATGAACCGTGTACTCATTTGCGATTCATTATTGAGACGTAATGAAACCGAGCCGTTTTTGAAGAGATTGATAACTGGCGATGAAAAGTGGATCACGTACGACAAGAACGTGCGAAAAAGGTCGTGGTCGAAAGTTGGCCAGGCTTCACAGACTGTGGCCAAACCTGGCCTAACACGAAATAAGGTGATGCTGTGTGTATGGTGGGATTGGAAGGGCATTGTTCATTATGAGCTTTTACCGTCCGGCAAAACCATCGATTCTGATCTTTACTGCCAGCAACTGATGAGATTAAAGGAAGCAGTCGAGAGAAAACGGCCGGAATTGATCAACAGGAAGGGTGTGGTCTTTCATCACGATAACGCTAGACCACACACATCTTTAGCCACTCAGCAAAAATTAAGAGAGTTCGACTGGGAAGTCCTAGTGCATCCACCATATAGCCCTGACCTTGCGCCTTCAGATTTTCACCTGTTTCGGTCTCTTCAGAATTCTTTAGGTTCTGTAAGGTTGACCTCAAGAGAGGACTGCCAAAACTATTTGTCCCGTTTTTTTGATCAGAAGTCCCAAAGTTTCTACAGTAACGGGATAATGTCTCTGCCCACAAAATAGCAGAAAGTTATTCAACAAAACGGTACATATATATTGTAAATAAATGTAAATAAACTTTGAAAAAAATGTCTTGACTTTTCATACAAAAATACGAAAATACTTTTTCCCCAACCTATTATTAACAACCGAGTTCAGTTCAGGGGGCATATTATGAGCTCTTAATTCCAGCCAAAGTCTCGGTGGCGCAGTGGTCGAGCACACGGATTTTAATCCAGAGGTCCGGGTTCGATTCCAGACACTGGCTCACACCAATGACATTTCGAAATTGTTTTCGGAAGTTATGTGTGATAAATATCGATGACTGAAAACTTTGTGCCCGGTATGGCAATAGGTTCGCCACCTATTCCATTTGGTACGTTAACATAACGGCGAGACGAGGCTTAACGGCCGCTGCCTACACCTTCGGGTAACAAAAGGCGTGAAGTTATGTTATGTTATGTTAATTCCAGCCAGCTTGTTCACTGCCTAGCGAATTCGTATTTCTAACGACTAATTTCAGCTAGTCTAGACTACTCATTAGTGACTAAATGGAATTAGTCGTTGATAAATCGAATTTAGAGTGAATTTGACAGTCACTACTCGTCACCGGCTAACTGAAATTAGTCGTTGAAAATACGAATTCGTTAGGCAGCGAACGAGCTGGCTGCAATTAAGAGCTCGTAATATGCCCCCAGTTCTTTTGTTCTCATCAATCGTAAGAATATTAGACAATTTAGCGAGAACCGACTTCAAAAAACATGAAGTCGTGTGTCATAATTAACATCCTACTTGATCTTACCAATTTCAAAGTAAACATAGTTACCTATTGTATACAAAAAAAAGTGAAATATCAAAAAACAGTGGTATAGCCAAGCAGTTCGTTGCATAAATGGGCCGGCACGACCGGTGAAATACCACGACCTCACAGAAGATCGACGTAAAGTTTCTTAAATCTTTAGGAGTTGGCAAACAGCGTCAAATAACAAATCCTTCTGCTCTAGATATTAACGCTCTTAATACTCATTTCTGCTCTTCGTCTAACTTCGATAAGACAACTAAAGCCAACACATTACAATATCTTTCAACATTACCAACTCCTGATTACCCTCCATTTTTCTTCCGTCAATTTACTACTAGTGATGTTGAGAAAAGTATCCTCTCTATTGCTTCCAATGCTATTGGGACTGATAACATTAGCCGTAATATGATCCTTCCCATTATTGACGAAATCCTACCCATTATTTGCCATATCCTCAATCATTCCGTTTCCAGTGGCGTCTTTCCATCAACATGGAAGGAGGCCCAAGTGATACCACTACCGAAGATCCCGAAACCTACATCCTTTTCCGAATATCGCCCTATATCCATTCTACCATTCCTATCGAAAGTCCTTGAACGCCTTATCCATGACCAGTTAAATGAATTCCTTAATACCAATAACTTACTTAACCCACTCCAATCCGGTTTCCGTCCTGGTCACAGTACCACTACCACTCTTGTCAATATTACGGATGATATCTTTCCATTTCATCAGCTTTCCATTTTCCATGCCTGAGCATGGAAAATGGAAACTATTTGTCACTTTAAATAACTCAGCAGATATTGTTCAATGAGTATCTATTTTTATTTATATACTGTTTAAATATATACGTATTTATATGTGTATTGTGTATGTATGTATTCGTATCTGTATGTATGTATATAACATGTTGTGTATGTATCTTAAATGTATGTACGTCTATCTTGACGAGGTTTGGTATATATATATATATATATATATATATATATATATATATATATATATATTTCTTTTAATATGGTACTATATTATGTATCACTACCTAAAGCAAATAAGTACATTTCAAAATATTCGTAGAACTGTTTTCTGTTACTCACAGTCCCTAATCGATTCTGCTTTTGATAAGAGTCATTCAATATTCACGGAATTTGAGTAATTTAATTAATATCAACTTTAAAAACGCAGCGACCCTCCATATCAGTACCAATAACGAGAATAATGATAAACTTTGGCCTACGTTTTTTACGTTTTCTATATCTATACATATAAATAAAATTTAAGTGTCTGTTTGTAATATAAATATATACATCAAAATAACATATTTTACATTTTTTTTGTCTGTCTGTGTGTTTTTGACGGGACTTTTATTGGCTGGTATAATAAGGAGTAATTTAGGCTACTTTTTTTAGAAAAAAAAACTTTTATTTATTACTTCGAAAAGATAGCTATGATAGAGAAGCGATTGGAAGTGGGTCGGAGATATTTATTATTTATTTTCTCATCGATAAAATACATCACTGTCCACTTTACGTCAATTTTCTGTGAACTTAGGATGCTATCCGTCAAGTCAGCCCAACCCTTAAACTAACTACGTGGCTTTACCTGTTTGTATATTCACGTGACGAGCTTCGACGTTCATATAAACGACTTTTCAATAGTTTAAAATAACATATAACATAACTTCACGCCTTTTGTTACCCGAAGGTGTAGGCAGCGGCTGTTAAGCCTCGTCTCGCCGTTATGTTTACGTCCCAAATGGAATAGGTGGCGAACCTATTGCCATACCGGGCACAAAGTTTGTCAATCATCGGTATTTATCACACATAACTTCCGAAAACAATTTCGAAAAGTCATTGGTGTGAGCCAGTATCTGGAATCGAACCCCGGACCTCTGGATCAGAGGCCGTGCGCTCGCCCACTGCGCCACCGAGACTGTAGATTAAAATAGCTATATATTAAAAAACAGTAATAAAAACACATAATACGGCAAAAGTCCTTCATATAGCAATGTAATCGTTGAATACTGGCTACTAGCATTCACTAAATGACGTATTTCTAATTCCAAAGTAAACTTTTCTAGAAATAGAATCGATACAATGGGTTCGCAAATTGCTCATAATATTTTTGGTCTACAATAAGGTCTATATTTAATAATTAAATTGATGGGGAATTTTAAAGTTCAGATTGAAGACACTTCAGAGTTACGTCGCGATTACTAGCTTCAGTTACAGATCCAAAGCGCATTACATAACATAACATAACTTCACGCCTTTTGTTACCCGAAGGTGTAGGCAGCGGCTGTTAAGCCTCGTCTCGCCGTTATGTTGACGTCCCAAATGGAATAGGTGGCGAACATATTGCCATTCCGGGCACAAAGTTTTCAGTCATCGATACACATAACTTCCGAAAACAATTTCGAAAAGTCATTGGTGTGAGCCAGTTTCAAGAATCGAACCCAGACCTCTGAATCAGAAGCCGTGTGCTCGACCAAGCGCATTACATACATTTTATATCAATATACAATGAAAAGACTAGCTGAAATCGAATTTTTCCGCATCTTAGACTATAGGCAACGTGCCCAGAAGACCGGCTGCAGTTTCGACTATTTGGAGTGGCGTAGGTTGGAGAGTAGACCTATCTTCAGGGTCTTTTCAGCTTTCGATTTAATATTTACAGAGCCTCGAAGAAGTCGGTAATCGCTTCCAGTATTGAACCTGTTGATCACAGAGACATCTCTAAATATATGCTTACTATCCGTAGTGATAAAATCTATCTCGTTTCTTGTCACAGAATGGGGGTTTTGCTAAGGCCACCAATTTCGCCAAGTCAGTAGCTAATGATAAAATTGCATGGATTGGCATTGCCTACGTTACTCCAAATAGCCGAAATCAAAAAGTTCCATATTATGAAACTTAAAAATCTATTCACCCTACTGGAAACCACAGGCCCCGTGGACGAAAATACCGACAATGTGGTCAACACGCCGAGGCAACTGTCACAAAGGTTGTTCCCGAGATCACAGAATAGGGAGTCCAAACTCTCTGCTGAGCCGCTCGAGTGGATGAGGCAAAGGCGAGAAACTCCATCCGATCAGCTGTCTTCGTCAGAATGGAGAAACCTAAACCAGCGTATTAGGAAGCTGATGCGGCGCGGTGTTAGTCGATTGAAAACCCGGGCAATCAGGAGTGCAGTAGTGCTGTTCTTAAAAAAAGGTGTAAGACCTTACTGAAGAATTACAGACCATATCTACAAGTTGTTCTCGAGAGTCGTCACAAATCGTCTCGCTGCAAAACTCGACGAATTCCATCCTCCGGAGCAGGCCGGGTTTCGATAAATCTTTAGTCCTGTAGACCACATCCATACTGTTCGGCAGATGGTACAGAAGACTGAAGAGTACAATCAGCCGCTGTGTATGGTATTCGAGGATTACGAAAAAGCATTCGACTCCATCGAAACTTGGGCAGTTCTGGATGCGTTGCAGCGATGTAAGATTAACTGGCGTTATATCGAAGCGTTGAGGTGCTTGTAACGACACCGACACCGACACCGTAACGATGGCTGTCCAGATCCAGGACCTGGTGACGAACTTTATCGAGCTGAATGAGGTGTAAGACTGCTGTTCAATAAACATGTCGTGCCCGGACCGATGAATGTCGAATGGTTAGTTCTAGAAGTCGTAAACAAATACCCAATTCTGCCTAGGCCAAATTATCTAGTTAGGGAGACGAAACTTCGAGAAGGAAGCCGGCAGAAGAATTTGGCAAACTGCGTCGAGTTTTCAACTTGCCTATACCGCAATGCCTGAAGTCTTTGACTAGTGCGTCCTTCCGGTAATGATCTATATAATAAATTCAAATTCAATTCAAATTCAAAATATCTTTATTCCATAGACTTTACAAAGTACTTAGAATCGTCACATAAAAAAACATTCACGGAGCTTAGATTCCCTTTCATCACACTGTCTTGAATGTGAAAGCGAATCTAAGTGCCAGTTCCGGCGTCAAGGCTTCTTGAGAAGAACTGGCAAGAAACTCAAGGCCGACTCTTTTCAAATATCCAGTTTAACAAATAGTGATAAATACAATCAATACAACACAAAAGGAGCAGTTCAATTCCAAACTTTTTTATCGTTTATATAGTCTGCGATACAATAATAAGCCCTTTGATATAATCTACTTTTAATATAATTTTTAAATTTCCCCATGGATAATTCAATCGCGTCGTTTGGAAGTTTATTGTAAAAGCGTATACATTGACCTGGGAACGAGTTAGAGATTTTATGGAGCCTAGTAGTGGGCACAGCGAGTTTGTTTTTATTTCTTAAATTTAGTTTATGAACATCACAGTTTTTCTTAAATTTAGTTTTATATTTATGAACATAAATAAGATTTTCATAAATATATTGTGAATAAAATGTCATAATTCTTATTTCTTTGAATTTATTTCTTAGTGTATCCCTGGGACTCATCGTATAGATAGCACGAACGGCTCGTTTCTGGAGCACAAAATATATAAATATATTACTCTTCCTACGAAAAATATTAAGAATTGTCATCTTTGTAATATGATTATTTTATTACTAAACAGCATCTATATTAAGGACAGCGTACAGAGAAATTTATATTGATCAAAACGTTGCAGTCTGTCCTGTTGTTGCTCAAAGCCTTTACAGAAAGAAAAAATCTGTTGTGGCCACTTTTTTTAATTGGAAATTAATTACTGTCTACATCTTTGGGGATTAAAGGCATAAAGTTACAATATTGTACTATTATTATGTTTTAAAATAGCTTATTATATTTGTAAGTTTTCCTTTTGTTAGAGATTATTCACGTTTTTGTTAGTTTTCCTTAACTTCGTATGTAAATGACTATTTTTTAACCCGTTCATAACGATATTGAAGTCCATGACATGTTACCTGCCTGCCTGTTGTGTTGTTTTATTATATTTTATGCCCCACTGTTGCCAATGACCCTTTGTCAATAGCTTTTATAATAAATATTGAATAACTATTAATCTAACAAAGTCATTTTTTCCTTTCATTTCGGTGATTTAGAGGTCGGGGATCCTGCTTCTGTAAAAAAATGGTAGAATCGAAATCAGGACTCATCATACCAATGACTTCTCGGAGATTATTTGTGATAAATATGGATGACTGATTTTATTTCACTGTGTACTGTGACAGCACTGTGCCCGATAGGTTGCGCCTCCTATTCTTTTGAAAATCGGCATGTTGAAACTAACAGCCGCAACTACACCTTTGCATAGGAAAAAGCTTGAAGTTACAATAAAATTTATTTTATCTTTTTAAGAACACTGTGGAAACTGTATGTTAATCTGTCTAGTATTAGTAAACGATAACCCCGATGTTATTTTATAAATAAGGAACTATATAAATAATTACTGATGTGACAAACGGACGCCTATATTCTCTAAAGGACCTTCTTTCTATGCTGTAGTTTGTGATGATGTGCTGTTTCTCCCACAGGGACCTCTCATCCCCGGAATAGAAAGTGGTTAAAGGGCGAGATCCAATTCTAAATTGTTATGGGAATGTATGTCTCGGTGGTCCAGTGGTCGATCACCCGCTTCTAAATCCGCTAACGCCTATGACTTTTCGAAGTTCTTTTCGGAAGTTAAGTGTGAAAAATATAGATGACTGAAAACTTTGTGCCGGGTATGGCAATAGGTTCGCCACCTATTCCATTTGGGACGTAAACATAACGGCGAGACGAGGCTTAACAGTCGCTGCCTAGACCTTCGGGTAGACAATGGCGTAAAGTTATGTTATGTTATGAGAATGGTTTAACGCCCGTGAGAAAGCTCGCTTGAATTAATTATTTTTTCAGCACCAATGGACCGCTATGTCAGTATTAATGGGGTGGCGAAACACGTCACGCTCTATTGGAAGGATGAAAAGACGAGGATGTCTGCTGCCTTATTGGCGGTCGTGCTGCGTCATAGACTTGGCTATCAATATATATATTTACATAAGGAACCACATGAAGCTCTGCCGGACAATGAGTACCTAATTTATATTTTATTTCTCACTAAACATAAAGTCTCGGTGGTCCAGTGGTAGAGCACACGGCTTCTGATCCAGAGGTCCGGGTTCGAATCCTGGCACTGGCTCACACCAATGACTTTCCGAAATTGTTTTTGGAAGTTAAGTGTGATAAATATTGATGACTGAAAACTTTGTGCCCGTCATGGCAATAGGTTCGCCCACCCATTTGGGACGTAAACATAACTGCGAGACGAGGCTTAACAGTGGCATGACTTAATATAACATAACTTCGCGCCTTTTTCTACCCGAAGATGTAGGCTGTTAAGACTCGACTTTTGTTTTTTGATTAGAACCTAGAACCTCTGTTGAGAAGAATAATGTCCATCTCTCATCGTTTCAGCATTTTAAAATCTCTAGTTTCAAATAGTGATGTCTGTTCTCCCTACTTCTCATTCAGAAAAAAACACAAATTAACGCATAGATTTTTTTTAATGTTGCGTTTTCTAAATCCAAGTGCGATCTGCGCCTTTACTTGCTTCACTATTAACCGCATTCATAATTATGCTTCCAAAATGTTTGGTGTCCAAACCTCTGAGTGATGTGTCTTGGACATACGGTCTCCGTGTTTCTCCATATTTGAGAATAATAATATCTTGGACACAATACACACATCGTCCTCTAGTTCCAAACTCAGCAACTAAATGCTTGTGCTATGGATACTAGATAACGGATATTAATATATATACTTATAATACCGATAAAAACACCCAGACGCCATACAACGTACATACATTCATGCTTGTCATAAATAATTGTACTCGGGTGGGGATCGAACCCGCCAACCACGATTCTGCAGTCGGTAGTTTTACCAATGCACCACGAGGCTCGTCAAAATAAAAACGAAACTAACTTATTAATATGATTACTGAAAAACCCGTTATTAAACCAGAGAAGAGAAGGAATCTCAATTAAGTTGGCTTGTAAGATAATAAAAAAAGATATAATTGTCAGAATTCAAGCTATTATAGACTACAAACGTGAGAGCGTTATTTGTGTTTTTTTGTTGGTAACACTTATTTAAGCTAAATTTAAATGAATTAATAACACTATTTACAATATATACAATTAAAAACCTAGCTAAAATCAAATTTCCCAGCATCTCGGTCTACTGGCAGCATGCCCAGAAGACTGGCCGTATTGCCACGTTGAATGGCAATGCTAATCCTCTGTGCCAAGAATAGACCAGCCCTCTAGTCGCGAGAGGCTTCGACCAGTCTCTTTGCAAGATCCAGTTATAATAAATTATTATTCAATTTTTATATTTTCAATGTTTTAATTTCCAGGATATTGTTAAAGCTGTCAGATTCGTCACGACCGCGTGAATTCTTACCCATATTGAGAAAAGAAGATGGATTATACTGTCCCGGTGAAGGTATATTTTTACAACGACATTTATACGTTTATATACCAAAATATTTTCGTAATCTAAAGCAATGCGCTAACGTCACCAGATGGAGCTTTTACGGTAACACCACATCTCTTGACCAATGTGGCTTCTTTGGCACAAAACCGAGGTAATTTTCATTAATCAATTGATTAAAATATAAATACGAATATAACAAAACTTTACGCCAAGTCCCTGGCGGGGTAGGCAGTTAGAACAAAGCGCCATAAGGTACGATTCTGACACACCTCACTCGCTGCTTTGACTTCTAACTCCAGGCTTCATCTTCCTCAAGGAATTGTTCTATTTGATCTTGGAAAGTGTGTCGTGGTCGTCCTCGACTCCTGCATCCATCTGTATTTGCATCTCGTAAAAAAATTAACATTGTTTTTATTCGCCAAATTTAGATGTCTTAGTAGCCTTTTCTGGAATGTATTATCTCTACTTGTTTTATATCGCAAAGTGTCAAGGAAACATTAAAATATCCCTCTAAGGGAGGCCTAAATTAATTACATTAGAAGTTACACATAATATTCGAATTAATATATTCGAGGAAAAAAATCTATTTGAATTGTATTAATTAAAAGCATTTTTTTTAATATTTTAGTGGAATGGATACGGATGAAATTGATATATATATGTCACAAGATATAAAGATGATTGAATTTGGAACGCTTCAAAAACGCACTGCCCCGCTTGTATTGAGACGGATTGAATTACCAGGCGTTGCGTCAGTTACATCCATGGATTTGCAGAGAAAGTTTCACGAAAGCAATAATTCCTTTCTATTTATTGATGATGAAATCTGGGCTGGACATGAACTTGTGAAAAAAGTAGAAGCGCCACCTTGTATGGTTTCTGATTTAAAAACAGATGTGCGCATACGCATTGACAACGCCCGTAACTTAATAGAATACGCACCATTGATCTATAATATTTCGCATTACTTCATACCGTCTGTACAATGTGTTAGTAAAACTCTAAAAATTAAACAAACAAATTATACTTTAGAGAGAGCTGCTTGTCAACTGGCCGCGAGTAACAATATTGACACAAAAATATGGTTAAAAAGATTCATTAATAATTATATTTACACTATTCTTGTATTTTGCAAAAAAGATAATCACAGTATGTACAAAAGATTATTAAATTTTAGACGTATACAAATCTATAATAAAACGAAATTAAAAGTTCGTTTTGAAATTTTTGCGGAAAGTAATAATGTGACTGATACAATAAATAAATATATCATCAATGATGAAAATGATTCTTGTACAAGACGTGGTCGTCAGGAAGTATTAGGAGTGATAGTTGATAATCTGATAGATGTGGAGGACATTGCTAAAGAAGTTCATAATATATCTGTACCTGTTATATTATTTAACGGACCTAGATTAGATGTGAGTACCAAAAAGTCTATTTGGCTTGGATCAGGAACTACTTTTCATGTCGCACTTGCGTTCCAATACTTCGTACTGTCTATGAATTGGACACGAGTTGCAGTAATTTCAGATGAAACTGTTGCATCAAGAATGTTTTACAAAGACCTTAAAGATATAGAGGGTTTTGCAATCAAAGATCATCTTATAGAACATAACATATCGGAGAATGACGCTTATAAAACTTTAAAACAATTGATAGATGAGAATGCTAGAATTATTTTTATTAATGCCAAATACGAAGATGCAGTTACTATACTAATGGCAGCGGAGAAATATGACATGGGAAATGGTTACGTGTGGATTCTACGCGAAAGGAGAAAATCTAATAGCAATTTAAAATTAGTTAACATAACATACAATAATTTTATAATGCCATATCAATGTACCAATTGTAAGAAAAATGGAGAACCAGTAACATCTCTGTCGGATGCTGTTGCCACTTTAATAAACGGCACTTATAATCTATTCAAAAGATATCCACACTTACAGTATGATAAATACAATGATCTATACATGAGGTGAGTATTTTAATTTTACTATTGGGTTTTATTTTTTAATTACTAGCAGACCAAACCACGCGTTACTGTAGGTATAGTTTATGTTTATATTTTTAATATAGCGCCATCTATTGGATACTTATTCAAGCTAGTCAGCTAATTACTTTGCGGTTGTTAGAATCTTATCGAAATATCAGTAAATTAGGAATATATAGTTCCTTATTTTTGTCAGATAATATGAAATGAATTTGCAAAGAAATAATATTGACATTATAACTTGAGATAGGTGTAATTTTTATATTTGTTCAAAATTTGCAAATGCCATACAATTTCCAAATTCCACACTTGAGACAATTTCAAAATAATGCGTAATAAAACTAACACTTCCGATTATATTAGTCCAATTTTCTCTCCATCTACCTTGCAAGTGACTTGGAGTCGGACTATCTTCATGCAGATATAATAAAAAAGAACATACAATCGGTTAATCGGTGGTCGAAGACGTCGCGGACAATGACTTTTTGAAAGTTATGTGTGATAAATATCGATGACTGAAAACTTTGTGCCCGGTAAGGCAATAGTTTTGGAACCTATTCCATTTGGACAGGAAATCTTAACGGCGAGTCGAGGCTCAACAGCCACTGCCTACACCTTCGGGTAGAAAAAGGCTATAGTTATGTATATATTATAGTATAAATGTTTTTTATGGTATTGGGAGGCAAACGAGCAGGCGTGTCACCTGATGGTGAGCAACAAATGCCGCCCATGGACACCTGAACACATTTAGTGTTACAGTTGCGTTGCCGGCCCTCACAATGGGATATGGAAGAAGTCGGAAGTGGGATGGGAAGGGGATGGAGAAAGGGGTTGGGCCACTGGATACCTCTCTCATCGAGCGAAACGCGGCAAGAGCCACTTTACGATATTCCGAGATGTCGTGGTATTTCACCGGTCGATCTGGCCCATTCATGCATCGGAATGCGTGGCCCTACCATTGTTAAATAAACGTTATTAAGACAATAATTATCTACTTTTATATTCAGGGAATTCGACAAGATCCTAGCGACGGAACCTATTGAAGGCAAAACTCAGATGGAGTTGAGATACTGGCAGCATTCTCTTGATCCAGCCGATGTATATATGGAACAGTGGACTAAAACTTCTAGAAGAAAAGTTGGCAAATTACGTGTTTATTCGGCAGCACAAGTGGTCATCATTGATGAGAAGCTTGAAATACTTGGGTATGCTGATATACAAGACGGATCTCCACTTACCGCGTGCCTGATCTATAACAGTGATCCCTATCTACCCTTTTGTTATGACGCCATAGCATTATCTCTGCTGGCATTTATAATAATACTGACTGTTCTATATTTATTGATGGGCTTTTCTCAGCCTATTTACAAAAAAGTTAATATTGTTACGAGATAAGTATCAAGAATTAACCTCCTGTAAAGAGGTCATGAGCTTGAATTGCTGAGCTGTTTATTCATTACAGCTTAGGACAGAAGTAGCTGAATTATATACTTCTGGATACCATTCTTACCGAACCGAGAAAGAGCAAGAAGTCGATATATTGGTGAAGCGAGCTATTGGCGCTACAAATGTATGTTTTTGATGTTTCAAATAAAACGTCTTCCCTTGATTGGTTCTTTGTTTAAATTATGTTAAGTTAATCTTTCAAGTTGAATTAAACAGCACACTGTGATTTGTTTTAAATTGAAAATTGGTCAAGTAGTTTAAGAGTCCATAGCGGACAATCAGCGTGAAACATAATAATAATACAGTATAGATACTAACTTAAACTACATGTCCTAAAAAAAAGCCTCAGTTATTCCTTATTATTCCAGCTACCTGCCAATATAAGTCCCGTCAAAGTTGGTCCAGCCAATCCAGAGATTATCCGGAACAAATAGTTAGTCAGACAAAAAATATAAAAATGTTATTTTGTTGTTGTTTGTTTTAATGTTATAATGTAGGTCTTTATTCAATATTACAAACAGACACATTCAAATTTTATTTATATACATACATAACATAACTTCAGGCCTTTTGTTACCCGAAGGTGTAGGCAGCGGCTGATAAGCCTCGTCTCGCCGTTATGTTTACGTCCCAAATAGAATAGGTGGCGAATCAATAGGTTGTCAATGTTATATGGTTATCAATAGTCATTGATATTTATCACACTTAACTTCCGAAAACAATTTCGAAAAGTCATTGGTGTGAGTCAGTATCAGGATTCGAACCCGGACCTCTGGATCAGAAGCCGTGTGCTCTCCCACTGGACCACCGTTCTTCGTTCTACCGTTCTACGTTTATTTATAGGTTTAAATAAAAAAATATTCTATATTTAATTCTTTTTATATAAATAGCTCTCTCTGCCTACCTGGGCTTGAAGTTATCTTTTTGTTGTTGTTATTCCATATAATATAGTACTACGCGTCGAAGTGACTAGCACTAAATTAATCAATAACAAATTATTTTCGGGTAACTGAATACTCGGCTCAAGCATGTCTACATACAACATACAGTTTCAATCCTTTTGTCATAATTAAATTCAATAGCATTAGACGTTCCTACGAGATGGATGTCTTAACTTAAACTGTACACTTACTTATGCAGAGTATACAATTAAAATTGCAAGTTTTTACTTCAACAACATAGGTTTATCCTACAGGGATAAACGTAGAAATCCGTAGAATCATGAGTGGCATAACCTTTGATTATTGTGTAGGTATACGACTTAATTTAATTTTGAATCGCAGTAGTGACATCTATTGTGCACTGACAAAACTACATAGCGACATCTATGAACAAATCAGTTAACTATTACTGACGTTACCGATCCCACAAACGTGTTCATTTCCCCAGTTATTACGGTCAAGGTTCCGTGTGTTCAATGTAGAGGGCTATAATTCACAGACTTAGCATAGAGGACTTTATTCTTAAATCTATGTTCATACCCGATAAAGTGACCTACTATGTGTACTGACGATATATTTAACATAAATTTGTTTTCTGCCACTGGCAGCGCTAGAAATTCGGACGAGCCAATGATCTAGTACAATACAAAATGGGGAGCGCCTTCGACTGACGGGGTTCTTGCCCCTAAATTAATATCATTCATTTCACATTACGTTCGGACTCTGTTTAGCTATACTTTGTGAATAGAAGACTTACAAATAAAATTTGAGGCGTTTTATTTATTAAGAGTTCGCATAAGTGTGCAAGTGTGGAAAATGGTGTAAATATCGTGTGTAGTGTGCTCTCCTGCACTATCATTGGATAACTCACTTTAGAGATAGAATAGAGACTTTATAGATGATTAGTTTAAGTTAGTTTAGATTAGATTATGTTAGTTTAGGTTAGATAAGTTAGTTTAAGTATGTAACTTAAAAAAGATACGACAAATAAGGCAGTATTAAAGAATAAAGATTTAGTCTGTCCAAACTGGACTAATGAAAAAAAAGAAGTCTTGCAACCAAACGGGGTGAATAGGAATTACGGGTTGAATAGGAAAATTAGGAATGAAATGTGTAAGCAATGAATTAATCTCATTAATTGTTAACAATAATAAGAAGGAATAAGTTAATTATTAGTTTATTTATCACATTTACAGTTAAAAACCTAGCTAAAATAAAATTTCTCTGCATCTCGGTCTACTGGCAGCGTGTAATAACAATAATTGTTTATTTTAAATCTACAAAATGTAACCAAAAAGATGGCAATAATCTATAGTAGTTTAGTACTTCTTTGCATAACAACACATAATTCACATGAAATCAGGATTAAACTGGCAAAATCTTTCTAAAAATACTTCCTCCAATCTAATTTGCAATTTAAAAGTGAAAATAAAACTATCTAAGTGGTTGATGTTTATTCTTGATGCAGTATAAAAACAAAGGTATTGATAATGCCTATATTAGAGTGGGGTCATTTTATTTTACTATTCAATATTTCACAGTTCATCAAAATTTTAAAACGTAACCTTGTAAGCTTGTAACGGCGGGCATTAAACATTTTTTTTTTCGTTTTTTAGAACTGCACAATTTACTTTGTTTATTTGTTTTCAATTACGATTATTCATTATTCATTGTAGTAATGACCGATACAAGAAATTTCACGATTTGGTTTCGCTTTTAAACTATTATAAACTAATCTAAACCATTGACTTGTATATATGGACGAGACATATTGTTCTATAATACAATTGCTTAAATAAATATTGGCCAATTCAACGGCGCACACAAACATTTATTTGTCTCGTTCTTACTCAGCACTGTTACTCGCATGAAAACAGTATAACAGTATTTCAGTGCGCACGTAAAGCACAGAGCAATGAGCATATAAATAACATGACATAAAGTGAATGAATACGAAAATAAGATTATACGTAAATACCTCACCTGACACCGAAAATCCGCAATGCATGGCGGATTTTCTGCCAGTTCAGCCGGTAACAAAGTGTTGGGAAAAATTTTACCCACAATTTTTTTTTGCGGAATTATCTAATTAAATTACTATATGTTGTAATGAGTAAAAACCTATTGTAAATTTGCTAAATATATATTATATTAATTAACTGATCTTAGACTGGAAGTCATTAAAGAAGTGTTTGTCACTAAAATGTTCTGAAGATGTTTCGTTTTTTCTTAACACGTGGTCCCTTTATTAGTTTAAAATTTGAATCATTCTCATTTACTGTGGGGCGCACCTATCTAGAGGTATGTTGCAGTAGTGTTTTACTTTAGAATCAGCAACAATAAAATAAAATAGTTTGTAAAATGGAGGTAAGTAGTCTAAAAAAACATGTACTCTTATTTTGGTATCCAAAGCAAAATATTTAGCTTAACATCATACTTACTTCCTATTTAAGTATTAATTCTGTAAATAATTAATAATGAACATTAATTAAAGTAAAATTAGCCAAAAACGTTTATGAATAAATAAAAAACTTCTGCGCAGCACTAAACCACCATTTTATGCGGCCACATACGTCACACCCGGCTTCAATTTTCTGTTGATATGCCACTTTCATAGGATTCCTTCTTCATTGTTCGTAACTTAACAAGATTCATTCATTTTAATCGATGTTTTTAAAGCTAATCATCTCATTACCAAGATAAAACTGACAAACGTCAAATGTTGCATAATAAATTGACCTGACTGTACTAATAATGGCCAAAAGCCACTAGTAGGGTCATAGTCGCCAATAACGAAAGAAAAAGAAGACCCGATTAAACATCTCTAGGCTGAATTTGTATGTATCAATAAAATGCATATTTTATGAGGACGAAGGTGTACAAGATAAAGTGGTAGGACTGTTACTTGATATTGAACGTTAATTTAAAGTCATACCAAATTAAACCTACCTAATACACTTAACGTAATTAGTTCTTCTTTTTTGGAACTTTATGCCTATATATGTACAAAGGTGGCGAATACTGTTGATAATGCTGTGATTGTGTCTGTTTTAGAATACCAATATTTATGTCAATATGCTCGATTAAATCTAATCTTCATTATAAACAGTATTTATTTTATGTTTATCTACCCTCATAACTACCACTAATACCAATCTTATTATTTAGTCATTCAAAGTAAATAATTGGCGTCAGCTATTTTTCCTTTATCGTCAATGTTCTTTCCTCGCCAACACATTTCGTTTATTAATAGGGATATGCTTTAATTTTTCCCAGACATAAGCTGAATGTCTTTTGAACTGTCTTTATAAATTATGAGAATAAGACTAATGTTTTAATATAAAAATCGGATGCTCGTCCACTGGACCACCGAGACTTCGATGTCCCCATTCACCCCGTTTACATGCGATTGCGACAACTTTTTTTGATCCACGGAGGCACTTTTCTCAAGCGCTTGTGTTGAGTATTTCATTTTGCTTAGATGTTAAATGATAAATAATTTGTTAAATCTGTACTTGTTAACTATTGTTAAGTATCTGTGAAGACCTATAAAAATAAAGCTCTTTTGACTAATGGAATTTATGTAATTATTTTTTGACACTATTGTATATGAGACTAAACAATGTTTTTACGATATTGACCATCCTAGCAGTATCGAGCAACCAAGAAATTGTACGAAGTTGTAAAAAATATTTGATATTTTTATACACCAAGCTTGTCACAGTATAGTTGTAAAAATGATATTTGTTTAATAAATATTTTTTAAAAAAAAATTAAATGGTTGCCTGTAAAGTCGGTATACGGGCGAAAGTTTTACGTGACAACGACTTTGAGTGGTAAAATAATTTTAATGTGAATATTCATTCGTATAGTAGGAAGAAGGATGAAATAATAGTAACAATTTAAAACATTTATTTATACAAAGAATTATATTTAAAACATTAATTTATACAAAGAATCTCGCACTGAATTTCATATTAACAAAATTTTATTTTTACCTTTACACACACATACGTATTTATATACAAATATACATACAATAACTTGTCACTCTGTCTCTCTCGCTCTTAGGCGGGCTAACTGTGCTCGAGTGGAAGGGACGCGTGCCTCTCACTCGCTCTCATTGTGAGCGGAGCGTAACGCAGTTTCTTGAAGTGTCACCCGGCAAACCAATTTACAAGTTGTATAAGACGTTGTCACGTCAACAATACTGTGACAAGCTAGGTAGTAGCAGTATCGAGATCCGTTTCAATATTCGATAATCGACCGAAGCTATACTCATTTTCAGTATAGCTAAAATAAAAATGCAAAAAAGGTGAGAAAATCATATGAGTAATATTTTTCGAAAGTATCTAGTTGATAACAATAAAAACCAGTACATAAATATTATCTCCTAGATATGCACAAATTTTCTAAACATTTAGAAGAAAGTTGTGATTGTCTAATGATATTGGGCATCCAAGGCCTTAAAAAAACAACTGTCAATGTCAAAATAAGGTTGTCAAACTTACCGCTGTTCTTTCCTGATAATTTTTCTCCTGTGAGGTTGGTTTCGTGTTGAATTAAATCTATTTTAATCGCGAATACTATTGAGTATTCAATTAAATCTAATTATGGTGTATTTACGGATAGTGTATACTTGTTCATTATGTGTATATTTCTGGAGCTACGTGATTTGTGAGTTTCCAGATTGATAACCTATTGTTAAACAAATTTTGAGTTGAGTCGCTCTGTGTTTCAGAAACAAAAATGGGTCGTTACTCCCGTGAACCGGATAATCCAGCAAAGTCATGCAAAGCGCGTGGCTCAAATCTCCGTGTTCATTTCAAGGTACTTAAATTTTGAAAATCATTTGTATACAAATTATCGAAACACATGGGATTGTCCGAGATTAATCAAACTTTTAACCAAGCATATAACAATTAGAGCTATATTTGCGCTCTGTCTTGTTGATGTCTCTATTTTTGAGTCTTTTATAAATTATAATAGAATTACGACTCAATTTCTTAGTAACCTATCTCCAATATCAAACCGGTTACTGTCTTGATATGATATTTAAAAAGTGAATGAATGGAGAGTATTATTACTTGTAGTCGTAGCTTACGATAGCAAGGATAGTTGATTTTTAAAATTTGGTTTTGATTTTATGATGAGGATATTCACTTGGACTAAGGCATATTCTGAATATTAAACTTTTCATGTCACACAGATCCTTCAATATTATCCATCAATATTTTACCTGAATGCTACTAGTGTAGTTAAACAGCTATATGGTATAGGTTCCTATATATTATTGCAAGTCTTACTACAACAACAATTTAAATGTTAAATAATAAATATGGGATATTGACTTGAAAACAATTGTTTTAGAACACATATGAGACTGCAATGGCAATAAGGAAGCTCCCTCTGCGCCGTGCTGTCAGGTACCTTAAAAATGTGACAGAACAAAAGGAGTGCATTCCATTCCGTCGTTTCAATGGTGGTGTAGGCCGTTGCGCTCAAGCCAAGCAGTTTGGCACTACCCAGGGACGTTGGCCCAAGAAATCTGCTGAATTCTTGCTCCAGTTGTTAAGGAATGCTGAATCAAATGCAGATTACAAAGGTCTAGATGTTGACAGGCTTGTTATTGATCACATTCAGGTGAGTAACTTATTCCATTGTTTAAATAATTATAACTTAATACATCCTCCAAATAAAAGTAGAATTTGGGAATGTTGTAGTCCACATTGTTAAAAAAACATTAGGAAAATCTCAACATGGCTCGAGGATGATTTATATATCTTGGGTAACTTTATAATTCTCCATAAACTGCTGTTTTTTTTGGACAATTATGTGTGTTATTAGATTCTGACATACAAAAATTAAATAATTTCTTGGGCCTAATATACCCATAGCACCCCTAAAGTTCTTCAAGCTATGCTTGAGTTATAGAACAAATAGTTGACCAAATTCAAAAGTTTATCATTAGGTGATAAGTCTCGGTGGCGCAGTGGTTGAGCACACAGCTTCTGATTCAGAGGTGCGGGTTCATTTCCAGACATTGGCTCACACCAATGACTTTTCGAAATTGTTTTTGGAAGTTTTGTGTGATAAATATAGATGACTGAAAAACTTTGTGCCCGGTATGGCAATAGGTTTGCCACCTATTCCATTTTGGGACGTAAACATAATGGGGAGACAAGGCTTAACAGCCGCTGCCTACACCTTCAGGTAACAAAAGGCGTGAAGTTATGTTGTTATCATTAGGTATAGTTTCCTTGGTAAGGAAAATTGATCAGAACATGACATGTTTTGCCTTTAAGCTTGTCAGTGCAGACAATATTGTTTGTACTGTTTTCAAAAGGCATATATTAACAACAGTGGCCTAAAGCGGAGATGTTTTGTCTGTAGTTTGGCAACATTCTTGCAAACGCTGGTAACAACCCTTTACACAATTAAAAATAATGGTAGTAATTTATTTACAAAGTAAATATTTATATTTATTAAAGTACCTGCAGGGTACTTAAGTACTTTTACAACGCATAAGCAGATGGATGTAAGAGTAGAGGGGAGCCAGAAATGGAGTACCAAATAAAACATATTCTGGATGAAGGTGACTCAATACTTTAGTAACTTCCTGGGGTAGGTAGAGATAATAGAGTGATTCTTACACACCTCACTTGCTTTGTTGACTTCCATAACTCTTTTCATGCACGCGCGTCGTATTTTGAAGCTCCTAACATCACCTTCCTCCACGTTTTATTTGGTCATGGAATGTGTCTTGGCAGTCCTTGACTCCTACATCTATTCGCTTTTGCATTGTATATCTTAGTCAATCTTGCATCATCCATTCTTTCTACATGTCCCAATGATCAGTGCATGATCTTTCTTACTTTTACCTTGAGCCGGTGAACTTTGTTTATGTCCAAAGTAATTTTTTACAGCATTTACAATTAAAGTGGACTCGCACACTAGACATTTGTTCATATGTACACCACTCATGAAACAAGAATATTGCACAAATAATTTTAACAAGTTTTAATATGTTTTGATCCCTATCTCTCATAAAATATTTTTTTCTCCAGCAATAATTATGTCCTGAACCTGCAAATTTTTGGTCCCATATGATAGTTGAAGCAACTTATCCTAATACATCAAGCAAAAATATATCAGTCATTGATATTTATCTTACAAAATTTAAGACTAAGAAGATTTAGTGGTCTTGTACTGAACCATGGGGTGCTGAAGGGTAGAATTAGTGTTTATTCATTACCTAACCTAAAATCAATTGTATGTGATGTATAAAAGTGTTGACGGGAAACTTCTTATCCCATTGCAAAAGTCAATTAACAAAAAAAAATCAAAAGCTATTGATTTTATTTCAGGTAAACCGAGCACCTTGTTTACGCAGACGAACTTACCGTGCCCACGGTCGTATCAACCCCTACATGTCATCACCCTGCCACATAGAGGTATGCTTGAGTGAACGCGAGGACGCAGTGGCACGCGCCGCCCCCACTGATGATGCACCAGCTAAGAAGAAGCTTTCCAAAAAGAAGCTGGCTCGCCAGAAGGAGAAAATGATGAGAGAATAGAAAACTAAGAGTTAATAAATGATATACATCCAATTTCTAGGGTTTTATTTCAATGCCAAAGTCATATTGTGGCCTTATACTGATCATGGGTGAGCAAGGAATAGAAAATTACAGAGCTAAAAAAGCTGTCAGTCAATAGTGAGTAATTTTTGTAGCAATTTTTATGTTATGGTTTTGTACTGTTTTGATAACATTACAGCCCATATAGCTATTTCTAAGCTGTACCAAACGTTAATTTTAAATATAAATTACCTACATTTTCTTAACACATACTTTTATCAAGTTCTAGTAATTAAAAGCTTTTATTCTTGGAAACGATAACCCCAATTTATCTTGCCAGTACTATCATATACAAAATGCAATAATTTGTACAGTAAGAGACTTATCAGAACATGTTTTGCCTTTAAGCTTGTCAGTGCAGACAATATTGTTTGTACTGTTTTCAAAAGGCATAGATTAACAACAGTGGCCTAAAGCAGAGAGGTTTTGTCTGTAGTTTGGCAACAATCTTGCAAACACTGGTTACAACCATTTACACAATTAAAATTATTGGCAGTTGATTGCTTTACTATTTGGCGAATTGATTAGTTATATTTACTCGCCAAATAGCTTGGCATCTAACAAATGCAAATTAAATTTTACAAATTTATTAATTAAATAATATACATTCAATTTCTTGGCTTTTATTTCAATGCTAAAGTATGGAACAGTTTGGGATTATACTGATAGTGGGTGAGAAAGGTATAGATGTTAGAGCTAGAAAAGCTGTCAGTCATTAGTAATTTTGGTGGCAATTTATATGCTGGTTTTTGTTTTTATGGTATAGATAGGGGGTAAATGAGCAAGCGGGTCACCTGATGATAACCTCTACTGCCGCCGTGGACACCTGCAACACTGGTAGGTAGAGCTACTATTGCGTTGCCGCTTGTAAGGGCCTCAGGATACCTCTCACCGAACGAAACGCGACTTGTGCCACTTTACGCCGGTATACTGAGAAGTAGTAGTATTTCACTATTACTCACGAAAGAAAATGACATATAGTAACGTCTAATCTCGTGTAGGGTAGGCAGAGAGAACAGCGCCGATTTTAAGGCTCCTGATATATTCCTAAAGGACTATAAGCCTAAGACCGATTTGGTCATGGAAATTGTGTCGTGGCTGTCGTCATCTGCATCGCTTTTGCACTGCATAATATTACTATCTGCTTAAGTAGTTAATCATACTACGTAGGCGAAACGAGGCTTATCAGCCGCTGTCTACACCTTCGAGTAGAAAAAGGCGTAGTTATGTTTAGTTGATACAAATTTCGACAGATGGCGCTATTATGAGAAAATTATACAAGTTCTGGCTAGGCATACTTTTGTATTTTGGTACATTTATTTCACCCAGTAGTTACGTTCATTAATACCCGACTGCGATAAGAGAAGGGTTGGTTTCGGGAAAAGTTTCATTTATGTCATAAGGCGTCAAGGTGCAATTATTTATTTATGGCTTCTACGTTAACAGGAATTTGCTTCTTTTTTGGGTACTTATATTACTATTTGATTATCGATATGATATTAATTTATTTGTTAAATGATTTCAATCTTACCTACTAGGTACTTCTCCATATATACATAACATACATTCCTTGCGGGGCTGGCAGAGAGAGAGAGTTCGGTTGGCCGAATGAAATAAATGTTGAGAGGTACTTTATCCAACTTTTTTTTTACTTTTCCGACTTTATTTATAAACTTACAATCCCGTCAAATTATGAATATTGATCGAACTGAAAGTGTACTAGATCAGAAAGGCGTTTCTGCCTATCCTCCAAATATCTGTTTTCTCTCTTCAAAGTATTTATTTTATGATATACCTCACAAACGCTACGTTCTATATAAAAATTAGACTCTGCAAGTTTCTCAGCATATGCACACGCTTCAGACCTTTTATTTTTTGCTTCATTTAACAAGTACTTTAACTTCTCTTTTTGCGCTTCCAAAGAAGCCACATTACATTCTAACCTTCTGTTCATTCTTAAATTATTGTTAACTCGTCATTAAGCTCCTTTAATCTGCAAGCCTGTATTTTCGCTTCGTGTAACATGGATAACAAATTAATATTTTTTTCCTTCAATTTTATCGCTCTGGACATCTCTTGATGTTGCTTGTCTATGGCTATATGTAACTCTTTCTGTAAATTTTCATTCTCCTCATTAAGTTTAGTTAAATACAAAGTTAATTTTGTATTTATTTTCATTATCACGATAATTTTTAAAGAATTTTGACATTTGCCAAATGGTAAGTAAAATGGTGACATTCGTCACTTATAAGAGTTGCCATTTTTTATTGGTAAAAAATAGGTTTTGTGAAAGAAGTAGGCATTATTTATAATAGGGTCCTTTCAAGGCTTAAGGACTGGTATCCACTTCCGTAAAATAAATAAAAATGGTTATTTCAAGTGGGAAACTTGTAACTTTCAAAATACAATTGGTGTGTATAGGATAAATAATAAATAGGAAATGGTATCTAAATCAGTTCACATATTTTATTATTAGCTTTTTATTAGCTTCACCTGTATGTTTGTTTGTAGGTTTGTATGTTTGTAGGTTTGTATGTTTGTTTGTAACCGACTTCTTTTTTAGTTTCCGGTGATTGCCACTAGATGGTGCGATTTGTGAACTATGAAAGTTCTAGACTAGAAAACCGAACTAAAAAATAGAAAATAAATAATAGTTTAAAAAAACTAAAAAACACGCTTTTTATAGAAAACCGAACTAAAAAATAGAAAAATAAAAAAAAAAATTTTATTTTAAAAAAAGCGTGGGGTGCATGGTGTGAATAGTTATAAATATTTTATTGACAGATATGAGTAGAGTGATTATCATTTCGTTAATATCTAAAAAGCACCCCACGCTTTTTTCTCACACAGATCTCCTTGATAAATACGACCGACTTCTAAATAACTGCATTCGGTTCATATTTAATCTTCGAAAGTATGATCACGTCTCTGCTTATCGTTCCCAACTCAAATGGTTGCCTGTTCGTCATCGCCGAAGTTTGCGTACTCTCACCACACTCTATTCTATCCTTCATCTATCTTCAGCCCCAGTATACTTGTCTTCGTGCTTCAAGTTTTTATATATGAACCACTCTCGAAATCTTCGTTCTGTTGATAACCCGATCCTCCTTTGCCCCCCTCATACATCTAATTGTGTAGCATCTTCCTTCCGGGTACGCTCTGTCCAACTTTGGAACGCACTACCCAAGGAAATCAGGATTGCCAAAAGTCGGTTTACTTTTAAACGTAGGGTCCGCGAGCACCTGCTTCAAAAAATTTCAGAGCAAAACCAACTTTGAAATTCGTCAACATATAGCTACCATCGCCTATGTGTATTTATATTTGTGTATGTATATATTATTATGTAGTTTGGTGTATATATGTATGTGTTTATGTATATATTATTGTGCATCATGGTGTGTATATGTGTATGTTCATGTATATTAGTACGAAATATTAAGTATAGTGTGTTTCTTCTCTCCTTATATATTTCTCCTGTAATATTTTTTTTTTCGCGATATGCCTACCACTTAAATCTCTGCACTACCCATGGTTGACTGGTAGAGAATGCTTTTAGCATTAAGTCCGCCTGTATACAAAAATTGTGTATGAAGTTTTTAAATAAATAAATAAATAAATAAAAGATAGGTCTGAGTGTTTGCAAACTTTAATCGGACAAATATTGGTTCTTTTCGTAGAAAGATATTATACAAAACATATAAAGTACATAGTATTTGGTTAAAGTAAGGAATAGCATGCTCCGATGGTTCGGATATGTAGAAAGAATGGACGATGCAATATTGACCAAGCAGATATACAGTGCAAAAGCGGAAGGATGCAAGTGTCGAAGACGGCTACGGCACAGTTTCCTTAACCAAATTTAACGTGTCTATGAGGAAGGTGATGTCGTGGTGATCGTCGGTTTCTAAGGTTCCTTAGTTTCCTTACTAAGGAACCTTAGAAACCCACGATCGTGTATGGCAAAGAAGCGAATGAGAAGTGTAAGAATGGTGCCTTATGGTGCTCTGTTATTTCTGCCTATTGCGGTGCCACTTGTGTTGGCGTGAAGTTGTGAATGTGTTTGGAGGTGATAAATATAGTTGTTAGCTGTATGTGTAAGTTACTTCATACTTGAGTAGATTTAGTCGTTATCGACAAGGCACGTATGTCGCACGCGCGCACTACCGCTCTGCTCTGCGCGTGCGCGGTCTTCGCGAATATCCTCGCGCAAGTTGAGCCCGCGCTACCAGCACGGGCAGACCATAGAGGTAAATATGAAAAAAAAAACATTCTATACTGGTTATTACCTCCTTGGTATATATTTAAATTAATATTACAATTATATGCGACAGTTCTTTTTTGGTAATCCACTCTTTAAGTTTACCTACTTAGGGACAGTAAATGGAAGTGGCGTTAAAGAAAACGAATTTCTGCTGGTAAAATTCCCGTCAAAATCGGTCTAGCAGTTAGGTACGAAATTAGCGGGAACAAACAGATACATAATTGTAAAAATGGTTTTTAGTTTTATTTATCTTTGTCAATCTTATTTAGTAAAATGAGTTTATTGTAATGATTTAAATAGTATTAAAACAACTTTTTAGGATTGTATCGCGTTTATTTCTATTTATTTATATTTATTTCCCGACGTTTCGAACTCTTTACAGAGATCATTTTCACTCGTGAAGTCTCATCTCTGTAAAGAGTTCGCGATACAATCCTAAAAAGTTGTTTTAATGAGTGAGATTCGCGAAAACCTTAGAAACAAATATTTAAATAGTACCTACACGAAAAATTTAAATAGAAGATCATGTAAAATTCTTTCTATTTTTAATAAATTTCATATTGATTTTCATGTGCGATTTTATTCACATGCATATTCATTTAGTTTGAGAATAGCATATTATCTATTTTTCATAAGCCTAAGTGATAAGTGTTGCCCACCCTAAAATTTAATTTTAATTTTTTTGGTCATATTTTTTGTTTTATAAAATGAGCCATTATAATACATTTATAAAATAACTAAATTTTCACACTATCAACCCCCAATTTTATTTGAAAATTAAAAATTAAATTTTTTCGGCAAGACATCGTTTGCTAGGTTATTTGGAAGTTTTGTAATTTAAATGAATAAAACTAGGTTTTACGATTAGGATTTCTTTCAACTGTAGCTTTTCAAGACTTTTATTTGTAACATTGTATTTTTCTTATATTCTTTGACACCATATTTCTTTGAAATTATCCAAGAAATATATATATTTCTTGAGTAATTTATTAAACTGCAACAATGCAACTTCATGCCAAATCCCTTGCGCGGTAGGCATTAGGCACACAGAAAATAACGCTTTTATACCACAACTATATAATCTATAGCCCTCATAAACTGATTACTAATTATCTCTGAACCAATTGTCAAGAGCTCGCGAGTTCGAATCCGGGCTCACACCAATGACTTTTCGTAAGTTACGTGTGATAAATATCGATGGCTGAAAACTTTGTGCCCGATACGGCAATAGATTCGCCACCTATTCCATATGGAACGTAAACATAACGACGAGACAAGGCTTAACAGCCGCTACCTACACCTTCGGGAAGAAAAAGGCGTGAAGTTATGTTATGTTATGTAATTATATATGATTATAATTGATATAATTGAATTATAATTGAATGTGCAATTTCGAAAAGGGCACATGTCGCATATTTTGTCAAACAGAATTTTTTGTATAAATGTGGTGTAAATGCTTGCCCATTATCATCCAAAAAAGTACATCTCTGTAATTCATTCGACTATCAACGTCATGGTCTATACAGAAACAATTTCGAAAAGGATACATCTCTTCGCATTTGTCAAAAGGAAAATCAGACGCGAGGACCGTGTGTTTACCCACGATCAATACATTGATCTTATAGTCCAATCCAGTAACACGGAGAAATTTAACGTTGAGAAAGTCAAACAGAAGACATTATAGATTTCAAGAAATGGGCTCAAATAAATTTTAAAGCTAAACCTTTATCAGTGAGAAGTTATGGAAAAGATGTACCTAAAAATCAAAAAGTTACTTTTCAAGTGTCGACTTATTACGAGTTTGTTTTTGACCCAAGAAAACCTGGAGAATTCATCGCAAAAAGCTATATAGATAGTGACATTTTTCAAGAAATATTCAATCTTTCAAAAGTAAAAGATGCTTGTAGAAACTTGCCTACCCAATCAAATTCAGCATATAGTGGTAAAGTACCTATAAATCATCTAAAGATTGCAGACATTTCAAAGGTGAAACAATACATACCGGCTGAATTTATAGATTTTTATGAAGAAATTTTTGAATGGCCTACAACTACTGAAAGAGAGGCTGCAGAAGAAGATTTTTAATGAATGCGTGTTACACTTGTTTAATTTTAGTAATATGTTTTATTTTAGATGCCTAAAATAAAAGTTTCAGAAGTTTCTAATGTTTTGTTGTTTGATTGAATGTACTCAATTACTGTTAATTTCGAAAAGGGCACATCTCACAAATATATTATATCTAATAACACATATATATTAATTTTAAAATAATTCATTTTAGTAATTTTTGAAAACATATGAACACCACTATGTAACTTAATAGCTACTATTAGATATAAAACAATGCTTTGGAAAATATTTAGTTTTTTTTTCAATTCCTGAACATTTTTAATTTACAGATATGTGCCCTTTTCGAAATTGCATATTCAATTGATGTTTTTGTATTCTCATAAAACATAAAGTCATTTTATCTAAGTTTAGTAATCAGTACGCAACTCTTTTTAGACCAGGGTAGATAATTTTTAAAACCAAAATTATAATAATGATAGGATGAAACCCATTAGAAAAGGAGGAGAGTATTACAAAAATGAAAGGAAAACTAGTTTACGGGTGATCTGGGGTCGGGAAATGGGTTAGGGGTTAGTTTTTAAGATTAAAAAATGGCTTTTCTCGATTTCCGGCAAAACTAAAAGTCTTATGGAGAGAAGTCAAATGGCAAAGTTGTAGGCAATAAAAAGATCTAAAACTTTTCTATTTAGGTACACTTTTTTCACATAATGTCAAAATTTATGTGAAAAATTTAAAAAACCAAGTTTTTGGTTTTTTATTTCTATCATTTACAAAAACCATTTTCTTTTCACGAAATTTTGTAAAGCGTTACCTCTTAATGTCCCAAATAAGATGTAATTTATTTGTTTAAAAATATATATTTTTAATACACAGTCTCGGTAGCCCATTGGTCGAGCACAACCCTTCCGATCCAGAGGTCCGGGTTCGAATCCTGCCACTGGCGCTCACCAATGACGGTGACTGAAAACTTTGTGCCCTGTATGGCAATAGGTTTGCCACCTATTCCATTTGGGACGTAAACATAACGGCGAGACGAGACTTAACAGCCGCTGCCTACACCTTCGGGTAATAAAAGGCGTGAAGTTATGTTATGTTATGTTTATTTTTTCTCCTTATTTTGAATTAATATCGAAAACAGTTTTCTCTTCGTTCAAATCTCTACTTACTTTCCGATGGCCAATAGAACACAGTCTGATCATGCCTGCTCAACATAAGATACATGTTTTATTTCGCAAGGAGTCGAGGTGTCATTATAATATTCCTGGAACGCACGCTGTTCTCACAAGAAGAATACGAATGGTCCAGAGGGCCGTGTGAAAATCAATCAAAGAAATAATATTAGATAATCAATCAAAGAATTAATGTTTTTTTTCACGAGTTTTAGTGAGTTAATGAGTTGTGTAACTTCTATAGAAGTTAGTTCATTTACATGGCTTTCAGTTTAGTAAATATATTTTACAAGTCCGTTTGTTAAACGGTTGATGTTTTTAGGGAGCTGCAATTGTCATAAATATGTACTTAGATAAAAGAGTATGATAATACTTGCTAAGTATTTATATTTTTGTAATTATCATGGGTAGACCCAATAACACTAAAGCCCGAATGAAGGCCAATCGTAGCCTGGAAACTACATACATACATAACTTCACGTCAAATCCCTTGCGGGGTAGGCAGAGAGAACAGAGCGCCATAGGGCACGATTCTTACACACCTCACTTGCTTCGTTGACTTTCATAACTCTTTTCATGGACCCGCGTCGGTTTTTGAGGCTCTTAACATCACCTTCCTCCAGAACACGTTCTATTTGGTCTTGGAATGTGTGTCTTGGCCGTCCTCGACTCCTACATCCGTCCGCTTTTGCATTGTATATCTGCTTAGTCAGTCTTGCGTCAACCATTCTTTCTACATGTCCGAACCATCGGAGCATGCCCTTTCTTACTTTTACACCGACACTCTCTTTCAAACCAACTTCCTTCCTTATAACCTTGTTTTCTACGCGGTCAGCGAGAGTCACTCCGCAGATTTTGCGTAGAGCCCTCATTTCAACCGCGTTTATTCTACTCACTCTGCCATACCCACCTCTCGCTTCCATAAGTTAGTGTTGGGATCAGGGCTGCATTGTGGATTGCTAACTGGGCTTTTCTGCTAATATTTTTTGCGCCCAGGAATCTGCCCAACGCTCCGTTTACGCTATTTCCTATCGCCACTCGTCTTTCTACATCCGCGGTGTACCTTCCATCTCTGCTAAAAGCGCATCCAAGATATACAATTTCATTCACCTGTTCCAGCACTACATCATCAACCATTATCCTTGCATCTGTTCTGGATTCCTCCCTTTCAAACACCATAACTTTCGTTTTCGTCGCATTCAACTGCAAGCCTTTAATCATGCAATCATCTTTCATAGTGGTGACTAGTGTTTGCAGGTCCGACGGCGATTCGGCTAGGAGCACGGCGTCATCTGCGTAAAGCAGGCAGCTCACAACTAGGTCACCCATTCGCATCGCTACATCCATCGATCTCATTCTCTGGAGACAACTGTCCAGGTACAGGATGAACAGTCGAGCGGACAGCACGCAACCCTGTCTGACGCCGATATTGACGTCAAACCAGGGGGACAAGCCGCCGTCAACACGCACACACGCTGTGCAGCCCTCATAAGTGGACTGCAAAGTGCGCAGCAGTGCTCCGCTCACCCCGTAGCCCGGGAGTATATCCCACAGATCCTTTCGTAACACTCTGTCAAACGCTTTTTCCAGATCCACAAAACCGCAGAAAACCTTCGGGTTAACAGCCAGTTGTTTCTCCACGATGTTGCGGAGAGAAAAAATCTGATCCATGCACCCTCGTCCGCTTCTAAAACCACCCTGAGCCTCCCACAACACTCCATCAGATATCACCCTCATTCTCCTTTCAATAATTTTCCCATACACTTTTGCTGCTAAACTGATCAAACTGATGGCCCTGTAACTGGCGCACTGCATACGTGATCCCTTACCTTTATACAAGGGCACGATGACAGCGCGCCTCCAGTCTATGGGAACCTTACCCGACCTCCAGCACAGATTGCTCAAGGTCAGGAAAGCGTCCCGGACACAGGTTCCACCGTGTTTGATCATTTCAGCAGAGATCATATCAATTCCAGCTGCCTTACCATTTTTCATACTTCGTATCGACCATTCAATCTCTTCCATAGTAATGTCCTCATCAGATGTTGGCGCAGCGGTGTCAGCCGTAGGCTCACTCGCGGCGCCCACATCCGGAACTTACTCGTACATTTCCCCAAAATACTCGCTCCACCTGCCCAATACATCGCTTGGGTTTGCAAGAATGTCACCAAACTTAGACATAATTTTGTCCATTCTGGATGTTGACGAAGAACCCCGAGACTTTCTAACTTCCCTCCAGAAGAGTTTGTTATTCGCCTCGAAGTTCTCCGTCAACCTCAGTTCCTCATTCGCAACAAGTCTTTCACGCTTCTCTTTCACTAAGGCTTTGGTAACATTCCTGCAGCGGCGGTAGCTCTCATACTTTTTCTCTGTCATACTATCATTCTGGTTCAAACTTGAGACATAATCCAACCATGCTTTTTTCTTTGTTTCGACGCTGGATTTCACATCCGCGTCCCACCAGGCGTCACCTCTCAGAATCTTATGCCTCTTTGCACTACCACATACTTCTTTTGTACTATTCACTATACTTTCTTTCATTCTTTCCCAGCATTCTTCAACACCTAGGTCGGAAAGACTCGTCTCATTGAGTCTTTTACTGACCAGGCCTACATACATACTCCGTACACTTTCATCTCCTAATTTCTCACATTTTATCCTTTCAAGCTCTCCGAAATGGGTACGCACTCGCCAGTGTCTCCACTTCTTGAAAAGGCCCACAAAACGTGGTCCGTATCAAGAGTGGGGCCTCTGTAGGCTCTTGTATCCCTTAGAGTATTTCGGAGACGACTATCTATCAAAATCAAATCAATCATACTCTTTTGCTCATTCCGTCTCCACGTATACGTGTGAATATCTTTATGACGGAATAATGTGTTAGACACAAGGAGGTTCCGTTCCAGGCATACGTCCAATATCGGCTTACCAGCATCATTCACTCTCTTGTCACCATTCGGACCAAGGACAGCCTCCAGGCCGTCTCGCTTGGTTCCGACCCACCCATTAAGATCACCACACAGAATTATCCTTTCATTTCCCTCAACCAGATCCAGAATATCCCTAACAGTTTCCCAAAACTCCTCGAGTTCGCGGGGATCCGCGGAGCTAACGGGAGCATATGCTGCGACCAGAAAAACTCGCATGATCCCCAGTTTTATTCGAACCCAAAGATGTCTTGGGCTTACCAACTCATAATCTTTCACTCCAGAAGCAAAGCGGGAGGAGAGAACGACTCCAACACCTCCACTGGCACGGACGTCCGGGTCCACTCCGGACAATAGGGCTACCATCCCACCGGGGTACCATCCCTCGGTCGCACTCCCCCTCCGCTTTGTCTCCGTCAAACATAAGGCATCCAGGCATCTCTCATTTAATACATCCATCATCTCATTCATCTTTCCTGCCATGCTACCTCTAACATTCCACGTGCCTATACGGCACTCCCCTCTCCTCGTCCCGCCAGGATTGGTGCTGCGTGAAGGGTGGCGGCCCCCTTCGCCGCATGCGCATGCAGCCGCACCGACGGGGGCTAATCGGTGCCCGTCGCTTCCGGGGCACGCCCTAGCAGCTCGTCCGGCTGAGTTTGCTTTGGTCAAGATTGCGTCCCACTGGGACGGCAGGGATCACGACGTGCACGCTCTTGACATGACTGGAAACTATTACAGAAAATTAAAAAAAAAAACATTTTTACGGAATTGTGTTACGGAGTTCTGTAGCTTTATCAGTAGCATAGCAGTATCAGACGTTGATTCATGCTTACCCCCCAAGCAACACGTTAGTCCTGTATACTACTAAACAGTTTCCCTCGACTAATTGCAGTACTGTCTCCCAACTCTTAACCATTAAGGAGTTCTGTGGCTTCTTCATCAGCATAGCAGCATCAGGTGTATATTCCAGCATACTTCACAAGCAAAACGCTAGCCCTAGATACTACCAAATAGTTTCTTTCGACCAATTGCAGTGCTGTCTTAAAACTCCTAACCGTTGAGGAGTTTTGTGGCTTCTTCATCAGTTCGGCAGTATCAAATGTTGGCACCATAAAGAATATCCCTCGACATCACTATTACGCAATAAAAACACCATACTCGCATACAACTTTTGGTATATGCTATCGGTTTCTCCTGGTTCCCATCATCAGATCCTGACCTGGTGAAAATGAGACCATTTCGAAAGTAAACACTATATACTAAAAAATGTATGTATGAATGTATGAAATCGGTCCATAATTGGCGAAAATATCGGTGAACATACATAAAAAAACAATATTATACATACAGACGAATTGAGAACCTCCTTTCTTTTTTCGAAGTCGGTTAAAAAAAAGAACTGTCAAAGTGTTACCAGCCAGTAACAAACTCCCTCCTTCTTTTCTTAATTCAACGACTTCAAACGTACTTAAACTTGATCAATGATATTTTAAAAGCAATAATTTCTATTTATTTCTTCGTATAAAAGATTACTGTATTTTAATGCACCAGGACAGAGATTTGGTTGAATTCCCTTAGCGACAGACTGCAATCATATTTTTATTAAGTGTCATAAATCTGTATTCAAGCTGTCGCAAATTTATCGAAAATAAACAAGCATTGGTGTAGGTCGTGACCAGTGAACATTAATTCTGATGCTCGATTTGATTTTAGTGTTCGTACAATGCATTACAATAAGAGAAAACTGAAAAATAGTTACATTACATAGTAATACATAATTTCGCCTATTTTTACTAACTATTCAGTTTTTTAAACATCCGTCATTTTAAGTAAAAATAGATGAAACTGTAATAGCCACGCTTAGTAAAATTCTTAACATATCGCTAAACGACCGGGCATGGCACAGGCATCCCAACCAGTTCGTTTAGGGGAGAACATCTTAAAAGAATCACTTATTAGTGGTTCTGTATGAGATGTTGACTCGTTTGCGGTCTGTGGGTGAGTGGGAGTCCGGTGTTTGCTTTATGGCATTGCCATCGCCAACATTATTAGATAATTCAGACATGTAGAAAGAATTGATGATGCAAGATGGACTAGTCACATATATAGTGCAAAAGCGGATGAATGTAGGAGTCAAGGACGGCCTGAAGAAGGGTGATGTTAGAAGACTTAAAAACTGACAAGCGTGAATGACCAGAGTTATGAAAGTCACAGGTCAACATCTCCAATGCTGTCCTCCATAGGAATCCACAATTCACCGTTTTCACCAGATCCTGTTTAGCTAGTGCGACTACTACGCGACACATCGGCCAGTTCGTGGTCGCCACTCGAGAACCTTTTTACCCCAACGGTTATCGGTTTCTCTCCACTAGAGCGTGCTAACTTTTTGGGTTATATCGGTCATGCTAGATCTCTTGCGGATTTAAATTTATTATATTTTATTTTGTCTCGCAGAGAGATTCCAAGTACAGGCAGTTAGCAAAAAAGAATCTTAGGTATGTCATTTATAAGTATTTTTACGCATAGATAAATAAGTCATGTATTCTTGTATAACACTTAATATTAATTTGAATTCAGAACGTTGACACTAAAATAGTATCTGCACTGAACTCCCGCGCAAGTCAACGATCTTTTGCGGCGTCTTTGATCACGCGAGTGCTTGACCCATATAAGTGTTGCATTTCAACGGACGCAAGCAACTGATTAAATGGATTGAAGATGATGATGATGATGATACTGAATTTGACCCATTTACGATTGAAACGTTTGCCATGGAAAGCTGGAGATTTTTTTTGATAACCGGCTGCTTATCATAAGTAGTGCTATGTGTTTTTCGGTGCACGTATATTTATTTGTTACAACCTAAAATATTTTATTCTAGGAAATACGTAGTTTCATGCTAATCAAGTTCAGTAACTAACTTCTTTTCGTTCTCTTACTTTATGCGACGTTAACGTGGCGTTAAACATTTTAAGGACAGTCTGATCTGGTCGTGTATATGCTCTCTAGAAGACTAATGGTTCAAATTGCAAAGGTTCATGTAAGGTTATGAGGAAAAGACAAAACATATTTATTTTATAACCTGATGGTAAGCGACTAGCCTCTCCTATGGAAACGTGCAATACTGATAGTGTCACTTATGTGTTGCCCGCCTTTAAAGGGGATACCTCTCTCATAGTAGCATGAGCCATTTTACGTGGATTGTCTGAGAGAGTTGTTATTTTACCAGTAGAGCCGGGCTATTGTATCCAATACTCTATTATAGGTGACTAGTATCAAAGTTTATAGATACAGGTCATTGTCACGACACAGAGATTCTCTCTCTGGGGTCGTACCGGTTGTTCGATGCTCCAAATTGCAAATTGAGTGTAGGTTACGATGGAGCTGACACCAATAGGAATTCGCGAATCACCTTCAGCGCGTAGGCACCTAATCTATTTTGTTACAGAAGACGTTTGGTATGTATTTTTCTAATATGTATCAACACATAAAATAACAGAAGTTCATATTAAGTTCAAGTTTCAAAGAAATGTAAGCTAACTTAACTTCTAGACCGGTGATTTACTACGATCTCTCAGAATATCGGCGTAAAGTGGCTCATGCAAGGTTTCACTTGGTGAGAGAGGTATCAAGACCACCAACTCCTCTCTCCTTCCCATCCCTTTCCCGACCCCTTTCCTATCACATTTTAAAGGCCGGCAAAGCAACTGTAACACTGTGTGTGTGTTACAGGTGTCCATGGACGGCGTTAGTTGCTTACTATCAGGTGACGCGGCTCGACTGCCCCCCTATACCATAAAAAGAAAGTCTAGATATAATCTCAATAATTTGTAGAACCATATGGATGTCTTTCCATGTTTAGTTGTTTGTTACTCAATCACGGATCAACGAATTTGCATTTAAAATTTTTATGACCATTTTATGTTTCCCTTTGGGATATAACTCAAATCTTATTGATATTCCAATAAGACTTCTCGCAGAACTTTATTAGTAAATAGTAGTTGTGTAGGTAAGTAAAACCAACGAAAATATCTGTAATGTATTCTTCTGGGGCGAAAGTTTTAACTGTTTATTTTCCCAACCTCTTTCAGTTGCGCAAAGAACCGAGGAAAAATTTGTCGTTAAACAGTATGACTGCTTCAAGTGTCACTGTGACATACATATAACCCTACCGTGGCTCTCCATGAGTGGTCTTAACGGACTACTTACAAGTGCCCTAGTTACACAGATTTGCGACTACAATGTAACAAAGTACCGATCTCTCTTACATTACCCCTCCTCATGTGTGGGCAATATCAAAAAGTTAAAAATAAACCGATTGACACGGATAAATTGTTGTTTCAAGGACAGGTGAAGGAATCTCTCAGAATATCGACGTAAAGTGGTTAATGCCAGGTTTCGTTCGGTGAGAAAGGTAACCGGAGGCTCAGGGGAAAGTTCCCTCCGCCATGTTAAAGAACAGCAACGCAACTGTAACACTATTTGTGTTGGAGCTGTGCGCGGCTCTAGATACTTACCTTCAAGCGACGCACCTGCTCGTTTTCTCCCCATCCAATAAAAAAAGTTTTCAGGGAAAAATTGGTAAATACGCTTATTTTGTACCTCCAAAATCCTTGTTGTCTTATGGTAAATGATTGTCTTGGTCTAGAAGGTCTACCGTTGCTTATTTCAGGGATAGTGGTCGTGGTCGATAGTAGCCGTGGATGTGCGTAGCCAACCGTTTGACAAGTGATTCAACACATAGTTAAACAATTAAATTTAATTCATTAAAGCAGTTCAGGGAGTTTTAGTTTATCATCGCCCATTTAAGTAATCCATGTAATTTTATCCACAGCCAAGAAAAAATGAGCAAATAATACAAAGTTTTGCTAGTCTTGTGCTTTTAATTAGAGTTATATTTTGTGTGTTTTCTGTCAGTTGTTACCCTGATACGTATTGTTTTCGTGGCAATCAAAATGCTCGTCTTGTACATTCATTTTGCATTCCTCATAACAACCAAAAGGGTCTTGTCCAGGATCTGCAGGATCATAAATAGCTGCTGTTCACACGTCACCCGTTTATAATCTAATGTTGACAATTGACTCTACCCATCACTTCCCGGTTGACTGTAGGATGCCTACTACGATTTTTCACTTAAGACAACGTGCATAAAAATGAGTGCGCATACGCAACAGATTTATGGATATTGGTGCGCAAATTGTGATGGAACATGCCGTGGTTGATCTAAGTGCTGTTATAAGAATAACTTCCCATTATGATATTTACAATTGCATATCATGGATTGATATCCATGTTTGTTTTGCTGGAACAATTCTTCTTGTATCTTCAGGACCTCAATTCTTGAAGGTGTAGGTATATAGGTAGGCTCGACCGGTGAAATACCACCACCTCTCAGAAGATCGACGTAAAGTGTCTCATGTCGAGTTTCGTTTGGTGACAGTGGTACTCGGAGGCCCACCCCCCTTCCCCATCCCTTCCTATCCTACTCCCTTAAAGGTCGGCAACGCAACTGTAACACTATATGTGTTGCAGGTGTCCATGGGCGGCGCTGGTCACTTTACATCAGGTGACACGCCTGCTCTCTTGCCCTCCTATCCCATAAAAAAAAACAGGAAGCATTTATATCTTCGAATGAAAGCTTTATTATTCATTGGACACAGTTCTAAACACTATCAATACAATTATCATACGATTTGTTATAAACTTCACGCCCGTTTCTACCCGAATGTGTAAGCAGCGTCTGTTCAGTCTCGACTAGTCGAGTTTTTATATCTCAGATATTCATAGGCGGAGGAACCTATTGTGACACATCAGGCACAACGTTTTTCAGTCATCAATAATGATCATATGTACATAAATTCCGAAAAAATCTCCAAGAAGTCTTGATGTGAGTCCGGAATCGATCCCACGACTTCTTGGTGCAGGTGCATGGATGCTAGACCTCTGGATCGAGAATGACACGATAATTTCGTGTCATTCTCGATCCAGAGGTCTGATCATATTTCAAGATGAGCGTATTTACACTAACAAACTAATTGTATTCCTTTATAGTACCTACATACATAATTAAAGACATAGTTCATTATGCTCTAGTATTTTTTTTAAACTCTACTCTTATAAGTAGTAGTAGTAGTAGTAAGCGGAATAAGTAGCTTATTGCTATTGATGATGACGATGCCTTTAAAAGTCATCGATGTTAAAGTCAGGATTCAAACACGTGTTTCCTAGATTAGGAAACGGGGTGCTCGACCTCCAGAGACTCATTATCGAGATCACCGTTTTTGCTGATATACTAATTTTTCTGACATTGAATGTTCGGTTCCCTTCCTGGTTATTAGATGGTTGGGAGATGAGTACCCAACAACGGACTGTATCTAAATATTTCCCTTTGTCCCTTCCGCGTTCTACTACGCAGCTATTATCGCTTGTCAGTACTTCCTTGATTATGTAAAGAGTTGTATATTTTTCTGTGACCAGGGCCAGCCTTTTTTTTTTACACCTACATCTTGTTCAGGTGGGAATATGATTTGGCAGGGTGGACCAGAGGGCTGATGCACCGTCCTGGGCCACCACAGCGCCGGAGGAAGGCCACCGCGAGGTTTTAGTGGGTAACCCTAGGATCGGATTGCAGTGTACTGTTTTGGGAGTCCCACACTACCCCCTGCCGTTCAGGCGGGGGGTGTGCATAAAGCATTTCCTCGCGTAAAAAAAAAAAGGGCCAGCCTTTTACTCCTACGTCTTCTTCAGGTGGGAATATGATGTAATATATCCGATTCTCGGTACAATTCTCAAATTCTCGATATATTCAATGTACTCTCGGTAGCCTAGTGGTCGAGCACACGACTTCTGATCCAGAGGTCCGGGTTCGATTCTTGACACTGGCTCACACCAATGACTTATCGAAATTGTTTTCGGAAGTTATGTGTGATAAATATCGATGACTTAAAACTTTTTGCCCGGTATGGCAATAGGTTCGCCACCTATTCCATTTGGGACGTAAACATAACGGCGAGACGAGGCAACCTGACTGCCTACACCTTGGGGTAACAAAAGGCGTGAAGTTGTGTTATGTTATGTTATATCCAATTTAGCGCTCATTGTGCGCGAATAGCTATTATTGATAGTTTTTTTCAATACTTTCATTCCCTAAGGAGTAGGCATCATTGCATGTCATTGGTCAGTCATTGGCCAGGATTCCAACCACCGACCACTGGACCACTGAGAATTTAAATAAATGTGGTAATAAATACATAAACATATACACATAGGTCGTCTTTGTGGTCTGGAAGTCGAGCACCTCGCTTCTGGATCAAGAAGTCATAGCGTCGACGGTTCACAGCAATGACTTTTCTAAATTATATTTGGAAGTTATTGTGATAAATATGAATGACTAGTTCGGCGAGTCAGCTGAGTCAAAGCTTAGCATCCGCTGCCTACATCCTTGGGTAGAAATGGAAAAAAGTACATGTATTGATTAATTATCAATATTAAATTATAAATTTATTGTTTCAGAATCTAAAATGGTGCACGATGAGACCATAGTGGTCAGAAGAATGCCTAAAGCGTATTTTATTCCGTTTAGTTTATGGCCGCTACCCAAATTTCCAGTAAGAGGTAAGCAGACAATATCAATATACTATTTTATATTTATAAAAAAGGAGACTCCCGTGAAACTTCTTTATCTCCATCTGTATTTAATTAGATGTGTCGGTGGTCCAGTGTTTGAGCACACCGCTTCTGAATCGAGAAGTTGCGGCATCGAATCCTGGCTCGGAAGCTATGTGTGATAAATACCGATGACTGCAAACTTTGTGCCCGAAATGGCAATAGGTTTGCCACCTACTCCATTTGGGACGTAAACTTAATTAACGGTGAGACAAGGCTGAACAGCCGCTGCCTACACCTTCAATTAGAAAATAGCGTGAAATTATGTTTTATTATTTTTAATTATTCTGTCTGTCTGTCTGTGAGAGAAAAAAAGAATCTGTCTCAATCGTCTGTCTCTTGACCCTAGAAGAGTGAAACGCGACAGTTACGTTCAATGTTAACTTTCTATCTTTACTAATTTATACCTCTCTCTCTCTATCAACATATGTTCACCTTGCTCGATCACACATTTTGTAACGCTCTTGTCACGTATTTACTACCTGACTCCTAATATATACTATAATTCCTATAATTCGAGTCTACGTAAAGAAGTTTTACCACAAAAGCCTAAAATTTCAGGCAACTTCGACTAACTGAAATTCAGCTGAGTTTTATTTTATTATTAGAATACAATATATCTTACTATATGTCTACTTCTCTTGTTTCTTTAGAAAAAGAAGAATCACTTGATGAACGGCATTACAGAAAAATTTACAACAGTAAGCTGGAGAACGAGAGATAAAATGTCTGATGGAACGTTTTTTATTATATTAATAGTAAAGTACCTATAAGTTTTCCATTATAAGTAATTATTAAGAAATTATTTTAAGAAAAAAACAGGATTATATTGTTTTAATTTGGCGATGAAATCGAGCTGTATTCCTGGACTCCGCATTGGCATCATCAAACAGAATGTACCAAAAACTTCCAATAAAACTACCTCTATAATTAGGTATTTAAATAAATGATTATTCTGAATAATCGTAGATATTTCCAAACATACATTCGCTAATATGAAGCTGTGAGATTATAAGACAAGGCGGGAATTGAACCCGACGATCACCAACAGACCGGGGTCTTCCACTGAGCCTTAACCTTGACTACAGCTTGTTTGTTGAAATAAACTGACATCTTGTATCTTTTATTAAAATGAATGTTTGCATTACTAATTAAAAATCTACTCAAATCAATTAGCGCTGAGAAAAATACTCAAATACAATTATAATTAATGTTTTAATACTTTCTGTTCTTGTCGATGGTCAAAATTGTAACTTGGAATTACAGATAAATATAACGTGTAAATAAAAAGTACAAAATAAGCTATAGTTTATTAATTAAATTGTAAAATGTCTATGATGAAATATTTTTTTTCTTTTTGACCTATTATCAGTTTCAGGTTTAACGCCATCTTTTATCGAATAGTGAAAAATATCATACTGAGGTGCGTTGTGCCTAATTTAGAAAAGATTAGTATGAGACTTTCTAGATGGGTTCTAAAATTAAAAATTTACCGTCATAAATTCGTATGTATACTAATCTGTGTTGTTTTTTGACAAATCTATAAGGTATTATGCTAAAGTAGCTCTATCTATTGTCAAATAGAAGAACAATTTTCTGTTTGCAAAAGGCGTAACACGTTATTGATCACGCAGGCGCGGTAAGCTTTTCATCTGAACTTTTCTTCAGACTCTGAGAATGGTCCGGAAGAATTTGGCGAATGTTTAATTGGAAATATTAGTAAATAGTGAAAGAATTTCAAAATGAAGTGGGGGACGCTGATCGTGTTGGTGTTTTGCACCAGCAGCTGCCTGGGTAAGTACTGAACAGCGTTTTAATTACTTATCTATTTAAAATTCCAAAAATTAATTAATTTTATTCGTATTATTCTATATTGTATCATTAATCCTTTGTTATGTGACTGGAATTAGAGAGTAGTCTGTATTTTTAGAAACTAATTTTATATTGTTCTTTTTTATTCATAAGTAAAAAAAAATAATACTAATTTTCTATCTCTGGTTACCATGGTAACATGATTTATTATTTATATACGTATCGCAAACCTTCAATATATATGAACAAGAATGTACAGCAGTTTTAGAGTAATAGTGAACTAAAAACAACAAATGTAGACAAATGGAATGGCAAAAAAAGAGAGATTCGACCGTGATCCGGCACCATTTTGACAGGATCTTCACTGTCAGACAGCTGATAAAATGGGGACTAACATAGGCTTCTTATCTTTCTTTTTATTTATTTATTTTATAAAATATCATAAAGAGAGAAACAGAGAGAGAACTTGAGGGCTCTGATAGTTTATCCATTTCAGTGCGCATGTCAGAAGTTGGAATCGTTAATAATTGTATTAATTATTTTATTACTATACCAAACTTGTATATTATGGTTTTTATTGACCTAGAAAAGGACATTAACACAGTTCCTTGCAAAGTTCTGTGGTGGGAGTTAAAAGTAAAAGGAGTGTCTGGGAACTATGTTAGGCCTTTGAAAGACATGTATGCAGGAGCGTACACGAGTGTGCAGTCCGTAGCAGGTGTCACCGACCAGTTCAGTGTGGGTGTGGATTTGCACCAGGGATCGGCTTTAAGCCTTTACTTGTTTCTCCTTATATTCGATGCTCTTACATTGATCATTCAGGAGGATGCACCCGGGTGCATGTTCTCTGCCGACAACATTGTTCTGGTAAGAGAAGATTCGAGGTACTGAACTACTACTAAACTGAAAAGATGGCAGGATAAACTAGAGAGAGTCAGTTTTAAGATCAGTGGCTCCTCTGGCTTTTCTTTAATATCTCTGAATGGGAATAGCCTTAAAGTAACGTCACAATTCAAATACGAGGTATTTTTAGTTTTTACAAAGTGAAAACAATATTGACCGGGATGCGATTCACGGGATGAATGCGGGACGGATAAAATGGTGCCAGGCCTCAGGAACAGGATGCGACCCACGGATGCCCCTTATATTAAATGGGAAATACAAATCGGTGGTCAGACCTGCCGCACTGTATGGATCTGAATATTGGCCAATGAAAGGAGAGTAGGTACATTCACCAGAAATGCGAATGTTAAGATGGATGTGTGGTGTGACAAAAATGGATAGGATGAGAAATGAATATATACTCGTAAGAGGAAGTATGAAAGTAGCACCAAAAAAATCTCTAAATGCTGGCCGTATTAAGAAGCTTAAAGTCGCTCAGCGTGCTATGGAGAGGGCTATGCTCGGTATATCTCTACGAGATAAAATCCGTAATACGGAGATCCGTAGACGTACGAGAATAACTGACATAGCCCGTAAAGTTGACACGCTGAAGTGGAGGTGGGGAGGCCACATCACTCGTAGAACTGACGACCGCTGGAGAAAAAAAGTTCTTGAGTGGCGACCACGGATTGGTATGCGTAGCGTAGGCCGTCCCCCCACTAGATGGACAGACGACCTTACAAAATCAGCTGGAAGTCGTTGGATGCAGCTGGCACAGGCCAAATAAGGACTGTACAAAAGTTGGTATGAGTATGAAGGAACTAAGTAAGATAAAAGAGAATGGAAAAGAATAAAATTTTGTACCGACCCCACTCAAAGTGGGATAAGGGCAGAAAAATAATGATAACAAAATTCCTGAAAGCTATTTTGCATTTTTTTTATAAAAAAAATATTTCATTTCGACTATACATAGCTTATTTGATTCTGATAAAGAGAAGTCCCCTCTTTTTCGGCACCAATTGGCTGTAAATATATTCCCACTAGTATTTTCAATTAAATCAATATTAAGTAATTAACTTTCTGGACAAATAAATTGAGTTTTTTTAAACGATCTTCAGTTAGATTTGCAATAAACATATTGGGAACTTAAAACCGCTACTAACTCGTCACAGCTAAACGTAACCAGGTAATATTTTGCTATTGTACATTCATTATTATAATATTACTTACTCAACTTCACGCCAAATTCCTTGCAGGATAAGTAGAATGATCAGAGTCATAAGTCACAATTCTTACACACCACTCGCTTCTTCAAATTTCATAACTCTTATCATTCATGCTATTTGTTTTTATGACTCCAGACTTGACCTTTCGGTAGGGAACGTTCAATTTGACCATGGACCATTTGTGTCGTGGTATATTTGCTTGGTTATGCAATAAATGAAGTTCAATATTTTCATAAATAAAAACAAAATTTCCGAAAACTAACATTAGATTATTAAAATTGAAAGAGTGAGTGTTATTTAAAGAGAGTTAGCGTGATAGATCACCGATTTAGTTTCATCAGGCCCTTTTTAAGTTTTAGTTGGATGAAATGAGGGCTGTATGTTAGTCTTTGAAAGAGTTCCCATGTTTGCCTTTCAATACGAAATGGGATTTTCAACATAAAATGAACACATGACAATTTCATGCCAAATTCGTCGCGGAGTAAGCAAAAATAAAAGACCACCTTAAGACTATCTTACAGTACTCACTCATTTCATAAAATCACTTTTTAACAATAATTTAAAACACACTAAAAACTTATAGGTGTTAAGTTGCTGGAAGCAAACCCTGATGTGAAGAGGCTGTACGATGACCTATTGAGTAACTACAATCGTCTAATAAGACCGGTGACCAATGTAACCGACATACTGACTGTCCGCCTCGGCCTGAAGCTCTCGCAGCTGATGGAAGTGAATCTCAAGAACCAAGTGATGACTACAAATCTTTGGGTGGAACAGGTCTGTATTTTAATGTACACAAATAAGTAAGCTATTTTGATTGATCTTAATCTTAAAACTCAGTCCTGTAACCATTGGCACCAGCAGAGAGAAAGCTACTTCTAATATGTCCACTTCATAAAGGAAGTAACAGCTAATTATGTGCATTATGATCTGATAGAGCCCAGAGTCAATTTGATAATAATCGACGTGTTGCAGATCGATATTTCTCTTTTTTTGTGCCATATATGTGCTTAGTTATTACTTCAAATGAGAAATATATTAAATCGATCATGGCTTTTCCTATGGAGGTAGGCAGAGACTACTTCTTTCCATTTGCTACGACCTTATGCACAAGTTCCTTCCACCACTCACATTATAGCTATCGTACAAGGTTGTTGGTTGTGGCCTCTCTTGACCTGGCCTATAGCTTCCTCTGGGTCGACTTTTACCGAATTATTTAAAACTGTCTGATGTATTTAAAAATTCCTAATGTTCCAGAAATGGTACGATTACAAGCTGCAGTGGAACCCGGACGACTATGGTGGCGTTGAGATGTTGTATGTACCATCTGAGCACATTTGGCTGCCCGATATTGTGTTGTACAATAATTGGGATGGGAACTATGAGGTGAGCATCTTCTACGAGAAATACATTCCTTTATGTCTTCTGGATAAAGATTATATTACTTTGAAGGGCAATTGCATTGATAAAATTACGACTACTGAATTAAAGTCTTGCTTCTTTACACATAAAGATATGTGTGATAAGAATGAGGTTTTACAGGGTATTGTGTGTATGAGGTTTGTAGCGCCACGCAGATGGTTGCCAGATAAGCCGGCTCGATCGGTGAAATACCACGACTTCTTAGAAAGTCGACGTGTAGTGGCTTATGCCGCGTTTGCTTTGGTGTAATAGGTATCCGGTCGCCCACCCCTTCCTCTTCCTATCCCAATTCCTATCCCTATTCCACATTAAAGGCCGGCAACACAATTCTGTCCGTCTTGGTGTTGCGGATGTCCATAGCTTGCCGCTTATCACCCACAGGAGACTCGCTTGCCCACCTTTGTTCTAAAAAAATATCGATTATGTCACACACACAAATTATTTTTCGGAAATTTTCTCTAATAAGCAGCGATGTCGAGCAAAATAGTGTATTATACATGGCAATAGAATTTGCCCTGACATCACGTTTAAATTTAGTACTTAAATTTCAATGAAAGGTGGTCTCGGTGGTCCAGTGGTCGAGCACACCGCTTCTGAATACAGAGGTCGCGGGTTCGAATCCTGGCACACACCAATGACTTTTCGAAATTAATTTCGAAAGTTATGTGAGATAAATATCAATGACTAAAATCATTGTGCCCGGTATGGCTATACGTTCGCCACCTATTCCATTTGGGACGTAAACATAACGGCGAGACGAGGCTTAACTACCGCTGCCTACACCTTTGTGTAGAAAAAGGCGTGAAGTTATGTTATGTTGTAAATATCAATCCAGCTTGTCGGGGCATAACTTCCTCTGCTTGTACCTTCGTGTATCTACCATTAATGATGATTTCAATGTCACAGGTGACATTGATGACGAAGGCCACTCTAAAGTATACTGGTGAGGTTAACTGGAAGCCACCGGCCATCTATAAGTCATCTTGTGAGATCAACGTGGAGTACTTCCCATTCGATGAGCAAACTTGCTTCATGAAATTCGGTTCTTGGACTTATAATGGAGCACAGGTAAAGTACATTTCTAATCATTCAAAGTTTATTTCAAAATATTTTTTTTATTTTCACGCTTTTTGACATTTTACGGTGTAGGTAGCGTTACGCGACATATCCTATATCATCACATAGTATAAAACAAAGTCGCTTTCCGCTGCCTGTCCCCTTATATGCAAAACAAATAAGTACCTATAAAGAACAATGTCCTAATGTAATGATCATGACGTACTAGCCATTAAAATATAAGCACACTTTTATTCGCCTGTATATCAGAAGTAAGCATGGTTAATTCAAGTAATCTCGTATACAGGTGGATCTGAAACACATGGACCAATCGCCTGGCAGTAGCTTAGTGCATGTTGGTATTGATCTGAGCGAGTTCTATCTGTCTGTGGAATGGGATATCCTGGAAGTACCAGCTACTAGGAATGAAGAATATTATCCTTGCTGCCCGGAACCGTTTTCTGGTAACTCCTTTATACAATCATATAATATGTGAAATAAGAGCATTGCTTTTTGGACACAGGCTCGTGTCACCCACCATTATGCCAGTAACCAATACCTTATCATTACATAGTATAAAACAAAGCCGTTTTCCGCTGTCTGTCCTTTTTTGATGCGGTTATTTTAAATAGATAGATAGAGGTTTCCACGGGGTGGTTTAAATGTATAATTCTTGTAAAATGCAGTAAAGAAAAAGTAATAAATCCAAAATGTATTCCTTTGTTACTTTTGATGCGGAACAAAGATCGCCGGGTGAACTTGTCATCTATAAATAAAATTTATATGTTGTTTTTATTTTTTTTTATTACCTTACCTTTATACCCGTATGTGTGGCAGAATCATCGGACACGTTTTCCGAAAAGAATTCTCAAAATTCATTACAGTGGTGTGACCGCTTCCCAGCCTGAAATTTCTATTCATAAGCGGGGTGCTCAATCTTTGGGTCACTATCGCCCGAATACTGAACCGCCACTCAAATCTGACAATCGATAAAGTGCTACTTACTGCTCAAATTTCACGTATTCTGTCTAATGTGACAGCTACTTAAACGCTTAAGTAGCGCTTATATATTTGAGTGGCGGTTCAGTATTCGGGTTTATATCAATTAAGAAAAAAACATTTTTTTGACGTAATTTAAAATTTGAGGCAATCCAAAATGTACGTTTACCAAATAAATACCTGTTTATAATAATTTCAGATATAACATTTAAACTAACGATGAGGCGTAAGACGTTGTTCTACACCGTGAATCTTATAATACCCTGCGTTGGACTCACATTCCTCACAGTATTGGTATTCTATCTACCATCAGACTCCGGCGAAAAGGTATATATGAAATTATCATCTATTAAAATACCCATAGATTATTTGATAATAATTGTTTCCTATATGAATGTACCCCACCTAGATTTAACAAGATTCTGTCATAAAAAGTAGAAACATAAATAATATAAACTAAATACTTAATACTAAATAAAAAAAAATAATACTCTAACATAAAATTTAAAAAATAAATCTAAAATTTATATATAAACCTGCCTCTTAATAGGTATATATTACAAATTAATTATTTGAAATATAATTTAATTAAATAAAAAAGGAGATAAAATTAAAAAAAAAAATCATTATTTTGAAGCTAGGTTGGGGAGCTTGTCTCCAACTTGCATTATCATTAATATTATAATAAATAAAAATAGTAATTATAAATAAATACAAGTTCAGTACATTTTTATTTACACTAGTTAATATAGTTATAGCCAATGGAATTTTAATTGGAAAAATTGTTTAAATCGTAATTAATTTAATATACATATTTATAATCTATAATCTTTATATATTTGAAATTTATATTAACTGCTCCTAAACAGGTTTACCAATTGTTGTAAAAATGATCGTAATTTTTTTTTTCATTATAATTTATAAAAAATGGTTCGATCACCTTTTACACTGATGAAACCATTTTTTTTTTGGGTTTAATTGGTTTCTGATTGGAAATTAAAAATATACTTAACCCTGAATGTTCACATTTCTATTGCCTACCCCTAATATCTAGCAATACGAAGTTCGCCGGGCCAGCTAGTTTTTTTTTTTATATATTGTGTTTAAAACTGTCCTGTCAATATGACAGTGTTATGACAGAATATTGTTAGAATTTAGCTTGTGACGTAAATGTGAATGGGATCCTCCAGGGCATGCTTATCATAAATAGCCTTCCATCCGCAATACCATCCCCCATAACCCACTTTCCATCGTTAATGGTCTTTTTTGATATCATTAGTTAGACGTGTTTTATGTGAACGCTACTTATTGTCTTTCCACAAGAGAAGAGAGCTCAAGAGCTCATGGCCCTCAGACCTTACTTTATTTTTCATGGACACAATATAAGTAGTGGAATGTTGTCGTGAAAGTGTTTAGTTATTCTTAGATATATGTATACATGTGTTAGTTTTTTATTGCATATTTATTTCTTAGATTTTCGCGTATCACATTAATAACATTAAAACAACTTTTTATGGATTAAAACAACTTTTAGGATTATATCGCGTTTATTTACTACTTATTTATATTTATTTCCCGACGTTTCGAACTCTTTACAGAGATCATTTTTACGAGTTTTTACACTCGTGAAAATAAGTAGTAAATAAATGCGATATAATCCTAAAAGTTGTTTTAATCAATGAGTGAGATTCGCGAAAGTCTTAGAAATAAATAACTTTTTATGTATTATATTGCGTTTATTTATAACTTATTTTCTATTTATTTCCCGCCGTTACGAACTCTTTACAGAGATCATTTTCACGCGTGATGAACAAAAAGATTGTAGTCGTTCAGAAGCTATTTTCATTGAAAAAATTATCTCTGTAAAGAGTTCGAAACGTTGGGAAATAAATAGAAAATAAGTTCTAAATAAACACCATATAATCCATAAAAAGTTGTTTTAATGTTATTTTTTATTGCATCTAAAATTTTGTTAAAGTTTCTTAATTTCTTTTCTATTTTAAATAAACTATTGGTTGTCTGTAAGTAGCCATAGATTGTGGTATGGCAGCTGTCTGTACGTTTTTACTTTTTAATTCAGATCTAAATATTGTCTTTAGTGTCAAATAAAGCTTATTTTATGTTATTGTAGAGGAAAATTTTAAAACAAATTTGAAATTAATATTACAAGACTCTTCCAACAGAGTGACATTTCGCTTAAATTCTGAATTAAATATATGTTATTATGAGGCATGCAATGCAATTATTATATCAGACCAATTGGCAGATAATTTTGTCCATCAGAAAATAAATAAGCTCTGTAGGCTCTGGGTTCATAATCTATAACTTAAGGTCAAAGGCACAATTATTTTTTAAAGACTAAACAGTTTCATTCAAGGTATATAACTTTTTATTTGTGAAGTAATGTTAGTGAGGTAAGTGTCTATTTAATTTTATTATTATAAAAATAGTTTTTTCTAGCTAAACTGCGATTGTTATTTTTTTTTTGGATGTATGATTGATTAAAGTGTTCCATTGAAAATTAGATTTCAATATGTACTAGATATTTGTGCTTGGCCCACAACCTGTTGACCAAATTGTAAATCAAATATTTCTTTTTACAAAACCACTACACGTTAGGATATTAAAAGACTTGATATATAATTGACTTCCCCCTATTGCATAATTTCCAAAATATGAGATGCTTTGGATTTTAATATTTGTTAGTGGAAAGACAATTATTGCGTGAAAAAAATAGATAGAGAAATATATATATATATATATATTTTGTTGTGCATATATTAAATTAAAGTGGAATTAGTTTCTATGAAAATGTATGAAGCCTGCATTATCGGTAAGTAATTTGACTTGTGTACAAATTTATACATTGTGTTTTTACACACACAAAAAAAAATCTGGTTGCCTGTAAAGTCGGTTTTACGGGCGAAGATTTTACGTGACAACGTCTTTTTCTCGGTAGAATATTTATTGATATGAATATAATTAAGTTGAAGGCATTTGCTCGTCCGTTTCCATTGTTTTGAGAGTGGTGATTCCTGTTGAACATTTGAAATTGAATGGATGAATTTTTAATTTTAAAGAATCAATTTGAAAATCAAAACACTTATTCAGATCGAAGGTTCAAATTTTTGCTAAATAAATTTGAAATTAATTAAAATTTGTAATTGTAAATGATGAAGTTGAAAATTAAAACATTTACTTAAATTAGATGTTAAAATTCTTGCTCAACACAGTTTAAATCAAGTTTTCTTATATCTGCCACTTTTTCTTAATATTTGTAATTTTAAAGAATCAATTCGAAAATCAAAACATTTATTCAGATCGAAGGTTCAAATTTTTGCTAAATAAATTTGAAATTAATGAAAATTTGTAAAATAATAATTAATTAATTAATTAATTTTAAACTAATAATTTACTTAACACTATCAACATTTATCAATAGTATGACATTGACATATGGCATTCGGCGGGCCTCTCTCTCGTTCGGTGACTCATCGTAACGTTACCGAGCGTTACACTTTTTCATAAGTGACTCCCAGCCGCAACCTAATTTAAGACGTTGTCACGTCAAAAAAGATAAAAAAAGGTTTAATAACGATTTCTGTGAACATAAAGCCGTTGGAAAAATCGTTTTGAGTTTATTGAAAAAAGAAACAAAACGACATATCTGTGAAGGTTTTAATGATTTTTTTGCTATCATTTGATGCCAGATTTTTTAGACCATTAAAAAAAATTGGAGGTTATGTCACTAGTCCTTTGCTCCTCGACGATTTTTCCAATTAGGTCATGCCTCTTGCACTTAATATTTGCTGTTACTGCATGAGATCATTCGAAAGAATATTTCAAGTCCGGTTGATCAACAATACTCATAACTAATTCCACTCTTTAAACAGCACCGTAAACATTGGTCATAGTAAACTGTATAACTCAAAAGAGGCTTCTCTTCCTTAGATATCGCTCTGCATCTCCATCCTGGTCTCCCTCACTGTGTTCTTCCTTGGTCTGGCTGAGATCATTCCGCCAACATCCCTGGCAATCCCTTTGCTAGGGAAATATCTTCTATTCACCATGATACTTGTATCGCTCAGCGTATGGGTGACTGTTTGCATATTAAACGTGCATTTCAGGTAAATATAAATACTTATATCAATATATACTTTTCTTTTTTTTTCTTTTTTACTCGTAGATATCGTTAAGCATCTCAATATTGGTGTCGCTGACTGTATTCTTCTTGTTGCTGGCTGAAATTATCCCGCCGACATCGCTCGCTATACCTTTGTTAGGAAAATATTTGCTGTTCACAATGATATTGGTATCAGTAAGTGTCTGGATGACTGTGTGCGTACTCAACGTACATTTTAGGTGAGTCAAGAGACTGTATACAGCTTCTTTTCTCACTGATTCCATCTACTTCTTCTTCTACTATTCGACTAAACTCTCTCGCAATTTAGTTGCAGCTTCTTAGATCGAAGTCAAAATTTATTAAATCAATATTGAATTAAATAAATGATGAAAGAATGAAAGGTTAAAATTGTGTTGTATTCTTAGCTCAGCTTGGATCAGGCTCTTCTGAAAGTCTTGTTTCATTGTAGGAAATGAGATTTGCGCTACTAAATTTACAGCATTTTAGAATTTGTGAGCATATTTTTGTTTTATATTTTTCAACTATTTAAAATTTAGAATTTATAAATAAACTTATAACAGCGGATGAATTAACTAAAAGCCCATGTGACGAGGTGATGTGGATTAAACTGTGAACTAAAGCGTTCACAGCAAATACACTCTTTTAAATTTATTTTACTTTCTTTAAATTGACGAGCACTTAATTTTTTTTTTTTTGCAAATCCATAATATATATTCTATTCAAATTATATTTTGCACAAAGATAGTGAGATAGCTGCATAGTTGATACATATATTTAAAATATAACAAAACATGACTTGCCTTTTGCTATTAAGTCATCATCATCATCAGCCTATTGCAGTCCACTGCTGGACATAGGCCTCTCCCAATGTGCGCGCTCGTCAAATGGTTTGGATGTTACATACCAAATAAAACAGGTGGCGAACCTATTGTCCTACGTTGGGCACAAGGATGCCGATTCATCGACATTTATCACACATGTTTTCTGAAAAGAATTCCAAGACTTTATAAATATGAGTATTTCACCCAATTCTCAATAACGCAATTTGAAAGCCATGACTAAAAATTTCAATGGCGATTGCATAAAACAACCAACGACGCTCTTAAGTTTCAAATAACTTGAAAACCCATCCATCATTTTGATTCCTCTGTTTTCATAAACATTTGGTTAGATAAGAGATTTTTTAGTTTTTTTAACTTTTATGACAACGTACATATATTAGAAAATGAATCGCGTATTTTGTTTGTTGTAGTTTTACTGAAATTTCCCATTTGTTTCTTTAGAGTTACGTCTACAATAAAAATATATGACTTGATTTATGTAGAAAAAATTTTGGGTTTCCTGTAGGGAATGATAATATGTGAGTGATATTTTCACAGTACATCTAACGCTCTTTTAGTTAAATAACCTGGTACGTTTCTTTTAAACCTAAAATATGAACAAGTACATTGCCGATGTTCAGTAGTAAGCACCCAGTATACTCCCACTGCGCAGTGGAAGCGTGCTGAGCCCATAACCTGATACCTAAAATAAATCTATTTTTATTTACTATTACATTTTATGACCATATTCTTTTACTATTTTTTTGGTTTGTTAAGACCAATACACAGTGTGTGATGTTTTAGTCTAAGAAAAACCTAGCATATATAATGTTCTTGTTCAAATATATACGCAAGTAGGCGTTTAAAATGTTCATTTTGATTTTCCTAGAAGTAATAATATTAGTAATAGTAAAGTTGCCTGCAGCCCAACCCAAGGTAATTCCATTTTTAAGTATTTCTAGCAGTTTCAGCTAATTGCACTTAGGTATTTAAATGGGACACATCTCAAGAAAGTCTTCAACGAGATGTTTTTTAACAGGTGTGGATAGAAAGGAAGTTTAAATTATGGCTAAGTAGATATTGAGTAAAAAATACATATTTTGCTTAAACATTAATATGCCATTAATATATTATATATCTTTTACACGTGAAAAAAGTGAAGCTTCTTAATAACACGAATATGAACATTTCATCTTTTAATTTTAATTTTAAAAAAAATTGAATTTTTAAAGAAAGTATGATTTTATTATCTTAGTTAGATTTTTTTTCTTTTATTAAATGATATTCTCTTCATTTTTTTCTCCAAATATTAGTATTAGTATATTTATAGTATTGGGACACGATACCAAGTATTGTGAACACCTCTAAAATCCATTTTATATAGGCTCTTAAAATCGCCTGCAAGTACATTAGATCATACATTATTTCATTAGAAACCATCCCAGCCAAAAAGTACTCATTGGTAACGCAAGTATCCCACACATAGTATTATGAAGTACAAAAGTATCTTATCGCGTATTATCATAGTATAGTATTAATAACGATACTGCATAGTATCAGTACACGACGTACTCGTTTCGTGTCCCTAGTTAATGAGTAACACAGATTTAGAATATCTAGTTACGGCATGTTCAAAAAATGTGGCATGTTATAATTTGTTAGAAAAAAGGTGGTATGTATAGTCTACGTATATACTAAATCTGTGTTATGTATATATTTAAATCTTTAAGCTTGTGTTACACATATTTTTTTAATTCAAAGCTCCCCGTTGTTGCCTCTGCGAAGCACCGACGTCGTCTAACTCTCTTCTAGCACGGAATGCGAGCACATTTGATAACGAAGCCACGCTACTCATTCGATTCTATTGCCAATATAATAAGGCATTTAAGTAATAAATAATGTATTGTAATATTAGTCGACATAAAATTGTCGTTTATTTAAACCCATATACCTATTCAGACTAGACGTAGGATTCGAATGTAGAACTAGTTTTTTTAATTATAAGCATAAGAGACAGACCACAACAGACATACTAGTTGGAAAGATGGCAGTAAAGGTCATGTTAAGACAGATTGCTGGAGCATTTTGGTGACATCTGGAATACACCTGTGCAGTCTATATCTCTTTACTATATAGATTTAATATATATTCCATCTATTTATCTCGATATAACTAATTGATATCAATAAAGTGTTAATCTCAATAGTTTTTGTATGGTTTCAATAACATCCAACTGTACGGGTATCTAAAGAGAAACGAACCCAAATATCAAGCTAAAAACTAAGCTTGTCTGTCTGTATGTGTCCATTGAAATGCACGTTCTTTTTTATTAATTTACTAATTGGCTGATTTTTCTTTTACAGATTTTTTGTGTACAATTTGATTATTGTGAAATTGTTGTAGTAAATCCAATTGATTGAAACTGGTAAAATTTTTAAAATTGTATCAAAATTAGGCAAAATTTCATTATTTGTTTCGGTAATTTTTGATTCGTAATATTTGGACACTATGCATCCTGCACCATCAGGTTTCATGTCAGGCATAAAAGCTTGTGTTTTAGAGTTCCTTAGCCAAAATTACATACAGTAAAAAATCATATTAGCTTTGGTCCACTGTCATAGTACAAATTATGCACGAAACTAGGCAGAACCTGTAAAAATCTTCTTTTCAGTCTGCATGTGTCCTTTTGATATAATTATGTTAGTGAGCTGAGCGAATATTACTTGCATACTACGCAACTATCAATTTATAAAATTTTAGAACAGCGCCATCTCTTCACTGATTATGATATTAAAAATGCTGACTGGGTTAACATATTGTGAATCACAGTGTTGACATTAAGCCTAGGTCCAATATTAAAATGAATAATAGCTTTTTAAAATTTCTAGAAATACTTTTAAGTGTCAGTCAGCCATTGGCAGCTCGAGTAACATACCTTATGCCGATATAATATACAAGCAAATAAAGGCATAATATGATACTAAAAGGTATGAAATATTCAAGAATGATTTTTTGGAATCCTCATAGTAAATAAATTCTGACTCCTGACACATCCATCTAGTTACTTGACAGTTCAATAGATGTCACTATCCATATTATTTAAAAAAGGTGCATCTAAGTGCATTGACAGCTAACAGTAAACCTGTTTGCCACGTAGAATCGACAGATGTCGATTTTACCAAATTTCCGCTGGAACGTGGATTAAAATTCAAAGTATAAAATGACAAGTCAAAATATTTTAAATTGCTTTTACGGTCTTAGTGCAAATAAATAAACCTTTCACTAGTTGATTCCCCAAATAAAGTTTAAAAAAAAAAAAAAATTAAATAAAATTTAATTTGTAGTGTAGCGCTATCTGATGTAGAATTACAGTAATGATGACTTCATACTTAAACGTCAAATAATACCAGTGATGTTCGATACCGGGTACTAGTACTGGGTACTGGTACGGGGGTAGGGACTAGGGATATTATTATACTTCTTAGGTATATACTACATCGCTGTGTACGTCTAGTTTAATTAGATAATTTTTTTTTTTTTTTTTTTTTTTTTTTTGGGATAAGGGGCAAACGAGCTTGCGGGTCACCTGATGGAAAGCAATCACCGCCGCCCATGGCGTCTGCAATACCAGGGGCATCACATCAGCGTTGCCGCCCTTTCAGATGGGAATAGGCTCGTTTCTTGAAGGTTCCTAGGTCGTAGCGGTCCGGAAATACCGTCGCCGGCAACTGGTTCCATGAAGGAACAGTGCGTGGCAAGAAGTGCCTGTTAAAACGCACTGTTGTCGACCGCCAACCATTCAGCCAATGCGGGTGGTAGCGTTGGCGCGTCGAACGGTGGCGGAAATCAGCTGGCGGTATTAATCCGAACAATTCCTCAGAGCACTCCCCGTGGTATATGCGGTAGAGGATACATAGAGATGCCACCTCTCTCCGCAACGCCAGAGGATCAAGCCGATCAGTAAGAGCTTGGTTGTCGACAAGCCTAACCGCGCGTCGTTGGATGCGGTCAAATGGAGTAAGCTGGTACTGGGGTGCCCCCGCCCAAAGATGTGAACAGTATTCCACGTGAGGACGGACCTGCGCCTTGTAAAGTTGCAGGCGATGACCTGACGTGAAATACTGTCCCGCTCTATTGAGCACACCAAGCTTTTTGGAAGCCAATTTGGCCTTGCCCTCCAGATGACCGCGGAACTGGACGTCACTCGACAAGTCGACACCAAGAATTCCGATAGCGGCTGAGGCGGGTAAGGGAGTGCTCTCAAAACAGGGAGCTACGACAAAGGGTGTCTTTTTAGCGGTAAACGCGCAAACCTGTGTCTTCTTAGGGTTGAATTGGACTAAGTTTAGTCGGCCCCATTCCGAAACCTGACTAAGCAGAGTTTCGATTTCAGACACAAGTTTATTCCGGTGCTCGTCGACGTTTTCCCGAGAAATACGCGGGTGGCCGGTATATAAGGCATCCCCGGTACTGTCATCCGCATAACAATGAAGATTGCTGCTAAGCAGCATGTCATTGATATGCAGAAGAAACAGCGTAGGGGATAGCACACAGCCCTGGGGGACTCCAGCATTCACAGGTTTTAAGTCGGAGCATGACCCGTCGACAACAACTTTAATGCTCCGAGCCGTGAGAAGGCTGGAAACCCAATCGCATAATTTCTCGGGAAGCCCATAACATGGAAGCTTCGAAAGAAGTGCTTTGTGCCAAACCCGATCAAAGGCCTTCGCTACGTCCAAACTAACGGCCAGCGCCTCTCCTTTACTCTCAACCGCTTCCGCCCACCGATGGGTTAAGTACGCTAAAAGATCACCAGCTGAGCGACCTTGACGGAATCCGTACTGACGGTCACTTATCAACTGGTGCTCTTCTAGATACTTAAGGAGCTGGCGGTTGATGAGTGTTTCCATTATTTTGGAGAATAGGGAGGTGATGGCGATAGGTCTGTAGTTGGACGGATCAGAGCGGTCACCTTTTTTAGGGATCGGATGGACTAAAGCAACCTTCCATGATGCTGGCACAGCGCCGAGAGAGTAGGAGTACCGGAAAAGACGCGTTAGAACCGGTGCCAACTCTGGAGCACACGTCTTCAGCACAATTGCTGGGATTCCGTCAGGCCCACTCGACTTGTGGACATCCAGGGATAGAAGTATGCGTCGCACAGTACTTTGCCGGAAACGAACCTCCGGCATGGCGTGACCGCAATGTGGAATAGTCGGTGCGATGTTACCCATATCGTCCAAAGTCGAGTTGGACGCAAAAAGAGTGCCAAGAAGGTCGGCTTTCTCTTTTGCGTCGTGGGCTAGTGACTGGTCCTCCCGGTGCAACGGTGGAAGAGACGGCTTACAAAAATTCCCAAGAACAGCCTTGGCGAGCGACCAGAACGCACGGGTTCCCGAGGGAAGGCGAACTAGTTTCTCGCCAATTTTGCCTATGTACTGAGACTTTGCTACGGCTATAACTCTTTTGAAGGACCTGGAGGCAAGGTTGTACTTCTTCTTAAGAGGGCCGGTGTCAGAGTCCTGGGACGCCACTGCTTTTGCCCAGGCTTGATAACACTCATGCTTAAAACGTAATGCCGTTTTGCATGAGCGATCAAACCAGGGCTGGGATCTGCCGCCGATTGGCACCACTGAGGATGGAACAAAGAGCTCCATTCCCTGCAGTACCACGTCAGCAACAGAGTCGGCAACGACGTCAGGATCATCCGGCGAGAAGCAAACTTGCCCCCATGGGTAAGATGCGAAGAAATTTCGCATCCCATCCCAGTCCGCTGACCTATAGTGCCACACACGGCGGCGACTCGCAATGTGCGGTCGAAGTGGGCACGTGAGTGGCACCGTACTCCTTATCAGACAGTGGTCCGAAGAACCCAAAGGGGCGTCTACAGAAACCACATATCTGTCCGGATGGGAGGTCAGCAGAAGATCCAACAGGGAAGGTATATGATTATCAACATCTGGGATTCGCGTGGGTGCGGTAACCAGTTGTGTTAGATCATATGCTAGAGCAAAGTCATGAACAGATCTACCCGCGTGGTCGGTGGTGCGAGATCCAAGCCAATCGACGTGGTGGGCATTGAAATCGCCCAGAATAACGATTTCCGCGGATGGGACCTGTTGAAGTACGGAATCTGCAGCCGTTTGAACGTGGTCCATGAGTCGGTCTGTTTCGGTATTACCGCTATGGGACCTATAAAGACATGCGTAGATGCGGGGGTGGTCGTCGCTATCAACACGCAGCCAGAGGGTCGATAGGTCCCTTCCTTCAAGGCTGCCGAGGCGTCGAGCACAGATATCCTCCCGGACAAACACACACACTCCGGCCCGCGGTACAAAGCTGTATTCCAGATTGTATCCGGGGTATAGGAGATATGAGGCGTCTGCCGGAGAAGATATCTGCGTCTCTGTAAGGAATAGCAAAGCAGGCTTTGCCGTTTCCAGGTGGTGGTGAATGGCAAGCAGATTTGAGTGGATGCCCCTGATATTGCAAAAGTCCACGTTTAGCGTGGCAGGGGGATACACTAATAACAGTAGTATCTATACTAATTAGAAATTCATTTATGTTAATATTTTCTTATATATTTCAAACGATTAATAGATATTTTGTTGGTTGGGAAATTAATATTTACTTTATATTCGGGGTAGGGAGGGAGCCATGGTAGCTTTGGTTTTTAAATACAGTAACTTGTTTTAGCATCAATGCCAGCTGGTACTTAAGGGAGGACAGCTTCTATAATACTTACCTTCAGTGCATCGTCTCTTACACATAATTCGACTCTTTCTCTTTCTTTTCTGTCCACTTATTACTGGATCTTACCAATGTCGGTCAATACAATGTTCTCCTCTCCTATTCTCTCAGAAGGTAGAAGCAGCAGTAATATTATAACTTGAAAAGTTTCGTCTATTGATATGCATGGCAGAACCCATTTAACCCATTACTACAAATTGTCCATTGCCACATGCCCAAACAACTGGTGCATGAGTCTATTTATTGAATATCTAACACTCTCTTTTAGACTATCTGTCTGCCCCTACAAGTTTTTGTTTTAAATAATTGAGCTTATAAGTAAATCAGAACACTGTCATTCGGATTCAAACTTGAGACATAATCCAGCCAGGTATTTTGCTATTTAAATTTCACGTCCCACCTCTCAGGCATCCTCAGGCACCTCTCAACCACATGCTTCTTTTGCAGTATCCACTATACTTTCTTTCATTATTTTCCAGCATTCTTCATCACCTAAGTCAGAAAGACTCGCTTCATTGAGTCTTTTGCTGATTAGGGTAGTATGTATGTAGACATACATACTCCGTACACTTTAATCTTCTTGTCTCTCACACTTTGTCTATCCTCTCAAGCTCTCAATCAAAATGATCGATTCCCGGTTTACACAAATGACTTCTCTTAAATATTTCCGGAAGTTATTTGTGATATATATATCTATGACTGACGACTTTGTGCCTGGTGTATGGCAATAGGTTCGGCGAGTCGAGGCTTAACAACCGCTGCCCATGCTTTCTGATAGCAAAAGGCGTAAACTTGTATATATTTTGATATATGACTACCTTATTTCTTTTGTTATATGCAAGCATTCTAATAAATATAACATTTCAAACCAGATTGAACAGTCGGTAATATTTCACCATTGTAGTGCTCTGCCCTTATCTTGCTGACTTGATCACATTGTACTGGAAAATTTATGTGCTGCCTTTATTTGGGGAAACTGATTTCATGACTCACATATATTTTAATATCGATATTTCGGGAAAGTGTTTTTGTATGGATTGTGCTTAAATCACTATTGTAGTCATTCGCGATTCACACTTGCCTTTTTATATAATGTGTGGTAGCTATGGTTTGAGGTTTTTAGGTATAACGACTTTTAGATATCACCATATTTTTTAAATTATTGCTTGTTTTCCTAATTTCAAAGCGTATATGTCTACAATATCTTCTTCTAGGATGAAGAGGTTCAATTAATATTATTTAATTGAAATTTCTAATATCACCTCCCCTCCCCATCCACAGTAATTTGATTAAGAAATTATAGTTTGTCGACGCTAGTAAAAAATATTACATTTTAAACAAAGTCAAACAATATTTATATTTTTAATCTGTTGTAACTTATAAAAGGTTTGGACTTTTAAAAAAAACGAGTATCTACATAGCCCGAACATGACGCGTGTTCTTAATTCAAATTTGAAAATAGAACATCGACATAATAATTCCCTTAGCAAAAAGGTCGGTATTTGTTTTATGAAACATCTTTGATATAAACTTAACTGTTTTACCAAGTGTTGCCATTACAAATGCCAACATTTTGCATTAAAAATGTACTTACAAAATGTGTATATGTTGCCATAAACAATTAAAGCAACGAGTGCAAACAACAGTTCTCTCTCACACGCCGCTCGTAATAATAAAAATTAACCGACTGCGTAGCTATTTGTAATGGCGTTTCTGCAAATAGCTACTACATAGTGATGTGCTAGTGAAGCGTTCGCACTCGAGTAATCGGTTTTACTCGATACTTGTGTAATTATGATTTGGATATCCTGATTTAGAATTTAATAGACAATGTAAATTTATTTACAGTTAGAGTTTGCCTGTAATCAAACATTATTTAGGATATCTTAATTGTCGAATGGTCTCAAAGTCTCTTTGGTAGATAGTTTGATTGAGTCATAAAAACAATTATGAACAAATTTGCTTATATATTCATAGCTAATCTTTAAGGCAAGAAACCCAAAACAAAAGTCCGGTTCTGATTTGAAAAACGAATCATTTTAGTGCCTTAGACACCTTATAAATTAAGATGACGTGGATTTTTTTTTTGTCGAATATCGTTTACACTATATACAAACTCCACGCAAAAGATATAAAAATAACGACGCATGTTACTGACTCTGCATGAAAGTTTATCATATAAAAGTCATACAGAAAAAAGTGCTATCCAAAACACCATAGAGAATAACTAAACTCGAGTGAATAAATATTACTTTAGTATATCAAATCCCATCCCTACGTTGTGAACGGTTGTGAATAAATCTCTCGTTTTCATTGTTATTTTGTCATTACTGTAATAGAACATTATGTGCGTGATATATTGCATACGATATCACGATACCAGTGCTATTAACGCTTCCGAATAATAACCGACGCGCTGTGTTAAATTTAAAGCGCTTTTTGTCGCACAATCAACGCTACATTTTGATGTGCTTTAATTGCTATAAATTTATATTTAATTAACCGAGTTTTTCAAAGAAATATACACATATTTCGATAGATATACATATAATTCATATTTTTAAATGTAAATGCTTACTGGTGGTGCTTGCAGCTATTTGTAAATTAATTTCGTAACGTCAAAATTGACAGTTGATTATTAAAAAATAAAATTGATTTTGACATTTGTCTACAGCCAGTTTTAGCTTAGTAGTAGGCCAGGCATTTGCCTGATTTAAAGAATGGTTAGTCAGCAGTATAGAAGTCTCGAAAAATCTAATTATTTTTCTAGAAATAATATTAATAATAAATATTTCATATTTTATTTCAAATAATTTGATTAGGTCACCATCAACCCACACAATGTCGCCATGGATGAAAAAACTCTTCCTGCAGCTGATGCCGAAGCTGCTCATGATGAGAAGGACCAAATACTCCTTGCCAGATTACGATGATACTTTTGAATCGAATGGATACACTAACGAATTGGAAATGAGGTAAGTAATATATAATCCATAGATTATAGACTTTTTAGTTTAAATTATGGCAAGTTTATCATGAGTCATATCATATCATCAAATATTTGGTGCTTCAGAACTGGTGGAGAGAACACACTTTCCTATATTTTTTTATTTTTTTATGGGAGGGCAATCGAGCAGACGTGTCACCTGATGGTAAGTAACCAGCGCCGCCCAACTCATATAGTGTGCAGCCTGCAACACACATATAGTGTGCCACATATAACCTGCAATACATATAGTGTTACAGTTGCGGTGCCGACTTTTAAGGGAGTAGGATAGGCAAGGATGGGGAACAGGGGTGGACCTCCGGGTACCTCTCCGACCGAATGAAACGCGATAAGAGCCACTTTACGTCGATCTTCCGAGGGCCATATTTATGATACAACATAACTTCACGCCTTTTGTTACCCGAAGGTGTAGGCAGCAGCTGTTAAGTCTCGTCTCGCCGTTATGTTTACGTCCTAAATGGAATAGGTGGCGAACCTATTGCCATACCGGGCACAAAGTTTTCAGTCATCGATATTTATCACACATAACCTCCGAAAACAATTTCTAAAAGTCATTCGTGTGAGCCAGTATCAGGAATCGAACCCGGACCCCTGGATCAGAAGCCGTGTGCTCGACCACTGCGCCACTGAGACTGTTAATATAATCATACATATTTTCAGAATTTACATTAAAAAATTTATTCACAATGATAGCATGTGAGTGAAGTATGAAATACTGATTTCATATTATTTCCTAGCCGCGACAGTTTGACGGGTGCGTTCGGGGATTCCAAAGGAGACAGCGGTGATTATAGTAAGTCCCCAGCACCTGAGGACGACATGCTTTCAGCTGGAGGACATCAGAGGCCTTCTGGTAACAATTATTTATGATTATCTTTTTATTATAGTATCTTAATAGTTTTTATGCCCGAGGGTTTAGGCATCGGTAATGACGTGTATCTCCAAAGTCTTTGGTAATGGCCTAAGACCATCTTTAAATTAAGAAAAGGATTTTTTTTTGCTTCATGCTGCTAATTTAATCCCCAAAGTTCAGTTAAAAATCCTGTACTTCTTCTTTTGATTTAAGCATTTTTAACAGTGGTAGAGGGAAGCAGTTCGTTACATAAATGGGCCGGTTTGACTGGTGAAATGCCACGACCTCTCAGAAGATCGACGTAAAGTGGCTCATGCCGCGTTTAGTTCGGTGAGAGAGGTACCTGGAGGCCCATCCAACTTCCCATACTTTCCTATCCTACTCCCTTAAAGGTCGGCAACGCAACGGTAACACTACATGTGTTGCTGGTGTCCATGGGCGGCGCAGGTTGCTTACCATCAGGTGACTCACTTGCTCGTTTGCCCTCTAATCCCATAAAAAAAAATAAACAGTTAACTTCTTATTGTCAGTGACTGAATCTGAGAACATGTTACCTCGTCATCTCTCTCCTGAAGTTGCTGCTGCTTTGAAGAGTGTCCGGTTCATCGCTCAACATATCAAGGATGCTGATAAGGATAATGAGGTAAGTACTACAAGATATAGCACTAAATTTTTAAAAAAACCTTCGAAAACAGCGCGAGTTTTCTTTGTCTGTACAATTTTCAGGATAGAATGTAGTTTATTTTCCTCTAGAAATCGTCATCTATTAAGTTATATTGTGAGTCTCTGTTGATATTTAGATGGAAATAAAATTAAATAAAACGATTACATGAAAATGCAACGACGTATATTATAAGAGTGAAGAAGAAAAACAAGAGATGTAAGTTCAAAAACAAGAAACAATATGTAAGTTACTTTTTACATATTTATCTCTAAGATTTTCGCGAATCACGTTCATGATATTAAAACAACTTTTAGAATTATATCGCGTTTATTTATTACTAATTTTATTCATTTCCCGACGTTTCGAACTCTTTACAGAGAACTCTTTACTCGGGGAAATGATCTCTGTAAAGAGTTCGAAACGTCGGGAAATAAATAAAATTAGTAATAAATTAACGCGATATAATCCTCAAAGTTGTTTTAATGTCAAGTTACTTTTTCTTCTAAATTCAAATAGTTGCGTTCTTATATGCCAACAGTCTCAGAACGAACCAAGGTTAAGCAATGTTGGTGAGGCCATGGCTGAATATGATAATGATGTTATGAATTTGACGCCAATAGCAGCTAGATAAATATACTTTATATTTTTATGAGAGCTACACACGCTAAACGCCGGGAAAATTGTTGCTGGATACGAAAACAGTTTACACTATGTTATAAATATCAAAATAACGTATATTTAGTTATATTTTTAAGGATTTTAATGTAATTCTCTTTCATAAATAACTGTGGTGAGGTTTATTATTGCCAACTGTTGTTACTATTGCATAATTCTGCTTTCATATAGTACAGTTATTACTCAATTTATATTAAAGAAATTTCAACAGTGGTAGAGCCAAGCAGTTCGCTGTATGAATGGGCCGGCTCGACCGGTGAAATAACACGTCCTCTCAGAAGACCGACGTAAAGTGGCTCATGCCGCTATTCGTTCGGTGAGAGAGGTACTCGGAGGCCCACCCTTCTTCCCCATCCTTTCCTATCCCCTATCCCTTAAAGGTCGGCAACGCAACAGTAACACTATATGTGCTTCTGGTGTCCATGGGCGGCGTTGGTTGCTTACCATCAGGTGACACGCCTGCTCGTTTGCCCTCCTATCCCATAAAAAAAATGCAGACAAATAAACTATATACTTATTTAGTGCACTTGCGTGTTAGTAAGGTTTCAGAGATATTTATGAATTATTAGGGATGGTAACCTGGAATAGGTATCCCTACAGCTGGTAATTTAATATAACATAACATCACAGAAAAAGGCGTGAAGTTATAACATAACTTCACGCCTTTGTTACCTGAAGGTGCAGGCAGCGGCTGTTAAGCCTCGTCTCGCCGTTATGTTTACGTCCCAAATGGAATATGGGTGGCCAAACCTATTGCCATACCGGGCACAAAGTTTTTAGTCATCGATATTTATCACACATAACTTGCGAAAACTAATTTCCAAAAGTCATTAGTGTAAGGGTTCAAACCCGGGAATTCAGAAGCTGGGTGCTGGACTACTGGACTACCGAGACTATAACGCCTATAGAAACTGAGAGCTGGTAATCTAGGGATGATAATAGCCTGGGTTTGTATGATAGAAATATAAATCGATAGTGGTTTTTTATGTACTTTTACGGCAGTGGCTGCCGAGACTCAACTTGCCTAACTTTTATATCCCAAATGGAATAGTTAACGCAACTTATGTCAATAATTATAAATAAAATAAAATTTTTCACAAATAACTTTAATGACATTAAAACAACTTTTAGGATTATATCGCGTTTATTTATTACTTATTTTATGTATTTCATGTGGGTTACCAATAGTAAAAATATTTTTTTTAACATCAACTTTTTGATTTTTATTTCTAAAAAGTGGGTGCTCTCTGTATCAATGAAAATAGCTTTTGAACAAATACCATCTTTTTGTTCATCGCTCGTGAAAATGATCTCTGTAAAGAGTTCGAAACGTCGGGAAATAAATAAAATAAGTAATAAATAAACGCGATATAATCCTAAAAGTTGTTTTAATGTCATGAACGTGATTCGCGAAAGTCTTAGAGATAAATAAATAACTTTAAGACTAAAGAATTCCGATAAGTCATCGTTGTGTGCCCGTAATCGATCCCACTACTTTTTGATTCAAAAGCGAGATAATCGACACACTGGACCACCAAGACAGATTAACACTGCTCACGTGATTTTTTAAACACGAATCATTTCGCATTAAATTCCTTTTTCGATTAATTTTTTAATATAATTCTTCTAGAAGATAATCCCCGTCATCTTTAGTGAACGTGTCTCAACCAATCGGCAAATCTTCTTTGATCGTTAATACCAATTTAAATATTCAATAGACACTGAATGAGGCATTATAATTTTCCCCGTTGCTTTGGAGTATATCCTTGAAATCCCTGCCAATAATGGTATAGGCTATGCGTCATCGAAGCGTCTGCATCAGGAATGATCGTAGCTTAATCTGGAAGATTTCTTATACAAATGGTAATATTATATTGTTAATGATCTAGAATTTTTAAGCTTAATTTGTAGCATAAAAGGTAGGATAGTGAGAGAATCTTAGTTGAAGTGAACATTAAAAAAATAGAGAATGACCAAGCAGATAGATATACTAAATTCTCAACGATGTAAATATCGAGGATGCCTATACAGCACTTTCCATAACCTATGAAGGTGACATCAGCAGCCATAAAAAAGTGTGGCATCGTGGTAAAATTACTGTTATATTATAGATTATTAACCTGGCAGTGCTAGATCAACGCAGTTTGCTACATGAATGGTCTGGCTCGACCAGTGAAATATCGCGGCCACTCAGAATAACAACGGAACGTGGCTGATACATTGTTTGTGAGAGGTATCCGGATCCCCACTACCTTCCCTTCCTTTTTTATGCTAACAATGCCACTATTTATTTTGCTGGTGTCCTTGTTTGGTGCGGGGCTTGATCGTTTTCCCTTCTATCCCATGAAGCAGACCATCATTACATAGTATAAAACAAAGTCGCTATCTGTTGTCTGTCTTTAAAACTAAGCATGAGATTTTGATCCAGTTTTTATAGATAGCGGGTGTAAACGGAGTGGTTTTTATCTACAATTAGCTGACCCGGCGAACGTTGTTTCGCAGCAAAAATAATAATAACTGCTGTCCCGCTATGTTAATACTGCAATATCTTCTAAAATATTCTTTTAAATTACATGTTGTAAAACGCCACGATCATCTATATTACAGACACTTAATTGGATGAAAATTGATGCTGCAATGTTGAAAATCGCTTCGTAAATAAGCCATTATTTCTCGTAAAAAGTAAAAAATGGTCAGTGTGGGTTATCCCTAAGAGACATATGGCCTCGCGGACTTTTTTGTAGACCATCTAAAGGTGTTTAATAATGTAGAACATTGTTTTGAACTATCACTTAGGGTTCAGCCAGCGTTTGCAATTAAAGTGCTAAAACTCGAAAATTATAATTTTTCTTTAGAACATTATATATGAATTATAGATTAAAACCACCCCGTTAACACCCTCTAACTATTAAAAAAACGCATCGAAATCCGTTTCGTAGTTTTAAAGATATAAGAGGACAGACAGCGGAAAGTGACTTTGTTTTATACTATGTTATGATTCGTGTATGATGTAAAAGTGATAAATCCAAAATTTACCTCCTTATTGCTTTTGATGCGGAACAAAGTTCGCCGAGTCGACTAGTATACTATATAATATCGAGGAGAATCTTAAGGAAATTTTATCCTCCCCCCTGAAGTGACCTTTTTGTTTTACTGCAAACAAATATTTTCCTTAAAGACATAATTGCTTTGCTCCAAGACTGCAGTGTTATCTCTATCAGAGCATTAACACTCACCAATGAGCCCCTGAGGAGCGATTTCTGAACCAACTCCATTATCTATATTAATCTGTCTCGTGTGCCCCAAATTAAGTAGTACCTTTAGTGCGTTAATAAGTATTCTTTGTGAGTAATTTCTTAGTATTCTTTAGCCAACTGCGTTGAAAAGTGGCTATCTTTTTAAAAGCTTTTATTTAACTTGCACTGTATGTATGTATGTAAGTATGTATGTTCGGTGGAATCTTGCAACTCAATTTTGAAGTAGATATCTTCAACCGATTGAGCTGAAATTTTGTATACACGTTTACTTTGGATGACAATGCATGATATGTGCGACATTATTCTATATCCAATATGGCGGACCACCCAGGATGGAGGAATGGATATTTTGAATGCATTTCTGCAATATGGGTATCAAATGAAAGGGCTCATTGAGTGTAACTCAAAAAATAATATGACGTCATTCTAAATCCAATATGGTGGAATATCCAAGATGGAGGAAAACGTATTTTAAGCTTCTGTACAATATGGGTATCAAATGAAAGGGCTCATTGAGAGTAACTTAGTAACTCGAAAAATAATGACGTAATTCTAAATCCAATATGGCGGGAAAAATATTAGCATTTCAACAATATGGGTATCAAATGAAAGGACTTGTTAAAATTAACTCAAAAAATAATATGACATCATTCTAAATCCAATATGGCGGATATTCCACCATATTTGCATTTCTCCAATATGGGTATCAAATGAAAGGGCTTGTTGAGAATAACTCTAAAAATAATGTGACATCATTCTAAATACAATACGGTGGACCATCCAAGATGACGGCATACATATTTTTGATGCATTTCTACAATATGGAAATGATTTAAAAATCATCATTGCGATTAAATGGAAAAGAAAGCTCCAAGCTGAAATTGAATTAGATGATCTCCTTATTGAAGAGCTGTACTGTTTGAAATGAAGCGGTAAACTAACCTGCAATAATGATACGTTGAATGAAATGACACTAACCTAGCCAGCTATAACTAAAAATAAAAAAATAAATTGAAAGCAAAAATCCTTTTTAAGAAAGCTTTTATTTGAGCGCTCTAAAAATAAGAAAATAATATTGCCTTAAAAATTTCAAGTATCAACTTGAGCCTCAGTATGTACAATTTATATAATAAAAGCTTGTCGCGAGGTTTGACTCCCTATCAGTAGGTAATTAAATTGCAATAGATAATATAGTAAAGTTAGTACATTAATTTACATAAGTGTTTTGCCCATTTCTTCTCATGAAAACCTTACACTCAGAATCGTCCGTGCGTTTTTGTTCCAAGGAGGCAATTTTCTGAAGCGCTCGTGTTTTAATATGTTATGCTTTAAATATAATAATAAGTTAAATATCTGTATTTACGGACTATATTTAACTGTGTGTGAAGACCCATGAAAATAAAGCTATTTTGATTTGATTTGACATTATAAAATTAGTACAGTTTATTTACAACTCGCGCGACAAGCTTTTATTATTATATAAATTGTACATACTGAGGCTCTAAGTTGATACTTGAAATTTTTATTTTTTTATTTTTATTATTTTCTTATTTTTAGAGCGCTCAAATAAAAGCTTTCTTATAAAGGATTTTTGCTTTTAATTTATTTTTTATCCCATTGAATTTGAGTGCACCTATCATTGACCTATATGCTCTAGACTTGTAATAACCTTCTCAAAGCGTGACCACTGGACATAAACCTACAGGCTTATGCGAAGCTTATGTCAATTCAGTCATCTGTCAGACGCGAACCGAATAACAATAGGTACAAAATGGGTAAATGCGTAGTAAAAGAGTGCGATTCAAGATCGGAAACCCATAAGAAATCAACCGGAATTACTTTCCACACGTAAGATTAAAGTTTACATTAATATTAAAATACAGTAAAATAGATAAAATGTTTAATTTTCATAATTAGCTTCAGTGATACCACTAAAAACTTAGTTTTAGTTTCCCACATTTGTGGGAGAGTTATTAATTTATGGAAAAGGAGATTTTAAATATTTTTTGTTATAATAATAACGCTGCAGGGTGCCTAAAGATGGAGCACGCCGTGACAAGTGGGTGAAAATTATCCGATTGCTGAGAAAAGAAACTGACTGGCTACCTGCACCCGGGAGATCATTTATCGTCAATTCAATTTGATCATTCGCTTTTATTAATAAATGCCATAATTAATAAATACTTAAAAATAAGATTGTATCACGAAAGCAAATTATTAACTCAGACTTATAAAAAAGAGACTAAAAGGCAATTTTATACAAAACTTATGTTACACAGCGGTGTATGATCAATAATTCATCTGCCTAGCTTTTTCCCAATTATGTTGGGGTCGGCTTCCAGTCTAACCGGGTGCAGCTGAGTACTAGTGTTTTACATGGAGCAACTGCCCATCTGACCTCCACAACCCAGTTGCGTGGGCAACACAATCCCCCTTGGTAAGTCTGGTTGTAAGACTTTCTGGCTTCTGACTACCCGTAACGACTACCAAAGATGTTCAAATGACAGCCGGGACCCACCAATTTAACGTGCCTTCCGAAACACGGAGGAACTCGTCATGATAAGATGGTCACCCATCCACGGACCGACCGCGCCAAGCGTTGCTTAACTTTAGGGACCGTACCCATACTACGTGACCCGTTTGGGGGGGGGGGAGAGCGGAGTCTTTAAAATACTACGGTTAGTCACAGGAGCGGGGGGGTGGCTCAGGTTTTTGTCACGTAGTCGATTTTAATGAGAGAAATCTCGTATTTTTTCGACCTAGATGAATATTAATGTGATTAAACAGAAAATAATTGTTGTGTTCGTAAATTAAGTTACTGTAAGTTACATACTGTACAGCAATATGTTTTCACAATTAAAGTTGTTCTTTTTCATAATACATAATTCACTAGTAATTTAAGTATGCATGCAGTCTTATCCAATAAAGACGAGTATGAGCCAAATTTTTTTTTTTCGATTTTTGCCTGTGAAATGATTAAATATCATAATTATGAATTACTACGTGAAAACTAAAGGGGGAGGGGGGGTCTTGGCATATACTACGAGTGGTCACCGATTCCCATCGGGATTTTTCGACCCCTCCCTCCCGGGAGGGGTCGAAAAATCTTAAAAAATAGGTCACGTAGTATGGGTATGTTCCCTTATGATCGATCGACCCGTGCGGCTGTTAGGCCCTGTCCACGTTAAATACAATAATTCCCTTTCAATATAATGAATGTAAGTACATTATTTTACTACTCAAGCGTTTTCACTATTTTGTGTATCTGTACCTAATTGTGTACACCTTACCTACAGCGCTTTAAATCGCTGCTCTGCTCTGTGTACACAATTAGGTACAGATGAGTGTGATCCAATTTTTTTCGGAACAGCCGATCTAGTACGGAGTACACAGAGATCGTTGATCCATTCATTATTTCAGTTATCTTGTAATACATCTGATAAGAAATTAATAAGTAATAGTAAAATATTGAATTTATATTTATTAAATATTTTTACGAGTACATGGCTTGAAAAAGTTGGGTAAAATTTCGCATGGGCTGGCCACCCCACACCGCCATTGCAAATTTATATTGCCATCTTTGTTTAATCAAAGTGACGGCAATGTATTTGCGATTTGTGTGACTGAGATAGATATATGTTTCATTTTAAATGTCTAGTGGTTTCAAAGCTACGTCATTGCATCTAAAAAGTGGACACACATTTTGTGACGCATTTGTATGAGGTTTGCTCCTCTTGTATATTGAACTCAGTGGCACCTATTGGATGTTTTTCACAGTAAAAAACAATGACAGTGAAAAAACCGCAAACCCCGCAGGCAGAGAGAACAGAGCGCCATAAGACACGATTTTTACACACCTCACTCGTTTCGTTGACTTTCATAGCTCTTTTCATGCACGCGCGTCGATTTTTGAGGTTCCTGACATCACCTTCCTCCAGAATCCGTTCTGTTTGGCCGTCCTCGACTCCTACATCCATCCGCTTTTGCATTGTATATCTGCTTGGTCAGTCTTGCATCATTCATTCTTTCTACATGTCCGAACCATTGGATCATGTCTTTTCTTACTTTTACACCGACACTCTCTTTCAATCCGACTTCCTTCCTTACAATCTGGTTTTTGACGTGGTCAACGAGGGTCACTCCGCAGATTTTGCGGAAATGTAGTTGTAAATGTAGTCGGGGAGCCTAACTTTATGCAAGCGACGCCATTTAAAACTATAATAAATTAATAATTATGTCGAAATTTCAGTACCCGCTGTTCATATTTATTTTTTATCTATACTTAAAAATTAACACAAGCTGAGCAACAACAATATCACCGAACATATTTCATCGAGGGCATACCACCAGCCCGCACCTCATAAAACATTCATTCATTCATCACGCTCGGTTCACTCTCTAGAGACATACGGTTCATTCACTCGCGAAGCATATCCCCTAAATTAGCTCAGTAAGTTTGATAATGTGTTTGCTAAATTAATTGGTGGTACATAATTTGATGTGTTTACTAGACAATTTGAAATTTTAAAAACATACATCACGCGAATTCCCTTGCGGGGGAGGCAGAGACATCAGAACACCGAAAGGTACGATTTTACGTTGGTTTTTAAGGCTCTTAACATCACTTTCCTCAAAGACACGTTCAATTTGCTCAAGGAAAGTGTATCGTGGTCGTTTTCGACTACCGGATGTAGATAGTCGAGAACGACCACGTTCCTTCTAGTCTTTAATAAATAAGAATTCAGAAAAACAATAGGTTTTCTCATCTTGATGACGATGAAATAAACAATAATATTTGTATGATGCTACGTTGAAAAATAGTATTATATAGATTAAAACAACTTTTAGGATTATATCGCGTTTATTTATTACTTATTTTTATTTATTTCCCGACGTTTCGAACTCTTTACAGAGATCATTTTCACGATCTCTGTATAAAAATAAGTAATAAATAAACGCGATATAATCCTAAAAGTTGTTTTAATACATGAATGAGATTCGCGAAAGTCTGTGAAATAAATAAATAGTATTATATGTCAGTTCCTATTGTCTACTTTTTTTTGACTTGCTATATATAGTTAAGTATGACAGGATTCCTAACAACAGTGGTAGAGTCTTGCAGTTCGTTCCATGAATGGGTCGACTCGACCGGTGAAATACCACTACCTCCCGGAATATCGGCGTAAAGTGGCTTGCGCCGCGTTTCATTTTGTGAGAGAGGTATCCGGAAGCCCGATTCCCTTTCCCCTTCCTTTCCCCTCCTACTTCTTTAAGGACGGCAACGCGCTACGGTGTTCATGGGCGGTGAGAAGTTACTTACCATCAGGTGATCCACTTGCTCGTTTGCCTTCCTATCGCATAAAAAAATCTATAAAGAAAAATCTATTAAGACTAAGATTAAAAACCCAAAAGTATTGTGAAATATAGCCCCAATTGTTGTTATATAATAAATTTAATGGGTAGTTCCATAAAATAAAGAGTTGGAATAGGCTAAAGGGCATTTCAAGGTGTCTTTTAAGGATTTTATTTTGTCTTCATAGCTGCGTAAAGAGCACTTATTATATAGTTTTGGGTTCAATCTATTCCATAAAGAACACATAAAAGTCAAACAAACCTAATTACTGGAGTCGATACGCTACGTTTACTTAAACCCAGTCTCAGTAATCAAAATGTAATATTGAAAAGAAAGCCAAGTTCGGTGACGATTGTCAGTGTAGTCGCTAAAATAATTTAGATGTCCGAAAGAATTTGGGTGTCGTAAAAAGTTTACATAACATAACTTTTTCTACCCGTAGGTGTAGGCAACGGCTGTTAACCCTGGTCTCGCTGTTATGCTTACATCCCAAATGGAATAGGTGGCGAACCCATTGCCATACCGGGCACAAAGTTTTTAGTCATCGATATTTATTACACATAACTGTCGAAATTAATTTCGAAAAGTCATTAGTGTGAGACAGGATTCGAACCCACGACCTCTTGATTCAGAAGCAGGGTGTTCGACCACTGGACCACCGAGACCCTTAATACAATTTCAATTTTATCTTCAATAGTTTTATTTTTTTTGTCATTTGTGTTATTCACAAGCTTGAAGTATTTATGTGGTTACCTACGCTTTTGTGGTCTCATCAGTTAGTTCAACTCATATATAATATAATCTTACTAGCTGACCCGGCCAACTTTGTTCCGCATCAAAAGTAATAGATAAATTTTGGATGTCATGAGGTACAATTTGTGCTATTTATCGGCTTTAACTCTGTCCCGCTATGTTAATACTGCAATATCTTCGAAAATATTCGTTTAAATTGCATGCTGTAAAAGTCCAGGATCATTTATATTACATGCACAATCTATTTAAGACACTTAATTGGATGAAAATTTATGCTGTAATTTTTGAAAATCAACACAACGTAACATAACATAACTTCACGCCTTTTGTTACCCGAAGGTGTAGGCAGCGGCTGTTAAGCGTCGTCTCGCCGTTATGTTTACGTCCCAAATGGAATAGGTGGCGAACCTATTGCCATAGCGGGCACAAAGTTTTCAGTCATCGATATTTAGCACACATAACTTCCGAAAACAATTTCGAAAAGTCATTGGTGTGAGCCAGTATCAGGAATCGAACGCGGATCTCTGGATCAGAAGCCGTGTGCTCGACCACTGCGCCACCGAGACTGCGACCGAAATCGCGTCGTAAATAAGCCGTTATATTTCGTAGAAAGGAAAAAAAATAAAAATGATCATTGTGTGTTATCCCCAAGAGATAGACATATGCCCTCGCGGACTTTTTTGTAGACCTTCTGAAGGTGTTTAATGATGTAGAACATTGTTTTGATGTATCACTTAGGGTTCAGCCAGCGTTTGCAGTTAAAAAGCCAAATCTCGATCATTATCATTTTTTCTTTACAAAATCATATATGAATTATGGATCAAAACCACCCCGTTGACACTTTCTAACTATTAAAAAAAACCGCATCAAAATCTGTTGCGTAGTTTTAAAGACATAAGCATAAGGGGACAGACAGCGGAAAGTGACTCTGTTTTATACTATGTAATGATATGGCAATTTAAAATTCGTATAGAATGAGTTTTAAACTATTTGTTTTTATATTTATTTATTTATTTTTTAAACTATAAAGCATACACAATTTATGTGTAAGCCCAAGTATAGTACTTTACAAGTGTCTTTGCACTGGTGGTAAGATAATATAGAGCACTTTCTTAAAATCTCTTGAACAGTTATTTTTTCAAATTCTAAAACGCAACTAATAAAAATATGACCAAGTTTAATAAATATATTATATAGTTTATCATATCATCACAAATGGCACAACACTACTGTGCGACTATATACTGAGATGATCACACGATCTTCGCGTAAACGTAATTACGATTCGTTACACGTTAGCTTCAAATCAGCACATTTAAATTGTTATTGATCCTTCCCCATCCGCTCTCAGAGGAGCAGTTCAGCAGTTCTGTACTCCGGCTCGATCTCGTCCCTAGTGTATATGTGCGAATGCTGGGATGAATTTGAAATTGCTTTAAAAATATCTAGCAAGTGAGTACAGTAGTCTCCTGTACTAGGATTTAACAGACATATAAGACCAATTGTAGATTGAACAGTGAGCTACTGTTGAAAACTACATTGGTGAAATACCACAACTGCTCAGAAACTCAAGTCGCGACAGTCTGATTTGAAACAGGTATGAGGAGACCTACCGGATTCAATTACCCTCCCTAGATCATATTAAAGTTAGACAACGCACCTGTGGTGCACATCGTAGTTGCAGATGTCGATGGGCGATACTAGTCGCTTACCATCAGGATTTTTTTATTACAATTGAGCAAGCGGGTCACCTGCAACACAGTGTCATCGTTGCATCTCTCTGGATATTCTAAGAGGTCGTGATATATCATCGATCGAGCCGGCTCATTCATGCAGCAAGCTGCGAATCTATATCACGCCCTCCCTCACTTATCCCATAAAAAATATATAATATATCTTCACGCTTTTCAGTTGTTATATACAAGTAGCAGTGTTCAATCATCATTTGTCTGCGAACTGTCTCATATAAATTTTGTTATCTCTGTGTATTGATTGTCCTCAAGGAGAGAGGGAACTTTATTCCTTATTCTTCCCAATTTGCTCGCTTCTCGGAAACCGTTCGGCTGTTTTGTTACGCAAGTAAATATATACGGATATAATGAAATTTGTATTATATTGCTGTTGTATAAAAAAAATATTTTTATTCACTAGATATCAATACATATAAATAAAATTGGAGTGTCTGTTTGTAATATTGAAATAACCACTTTTTATTACATCTATATACATACGTATATATACGGTACATACTCCAAAATAATATTATTATGAATATTATTATACATAACTTTACGCCTTTGTTACCCGAAGGTGACTGAAAAACTTTGTGCCCGGTATGGCAATAGGTTCGCCACCTATTTCATTTGGGACGTAAACATTAAGAAGAGACGAGGCGTAACAGACGCTGCCTACACCTTCGGGTAACAAAGGCGTAAAGTTATGTTATGTAATATTATAATGAATATTCTTCTATTACCAATGACTTTTCGAAATTAATTTCTAAAGTTATGTGTCATACATATCGATGGCTAAAAACTATGTAGCCGGTATGGCAATAGGCTCGCCATTATATTCCATTTGGGACGCAAACATAACGGTGAGTTGAGGTTTAATAGCCTTCGCACCTCTGGATTCTGAATCCGCGTGCTCGACCACTGGACCACCAGACGATTTAAGAGTAGCATGAAAATAGATTTAAAACAGAATAAACTCTTTGTTACGAGAATGTAAATTTATTATCTTCACAAAGAGTATACGTTAAATTCGTTACAAAGTCAAACTTAGACTTACAAATTTACAATCAACTTTTACCCGCCCCTTTAAAAGTTTACAAAACCCAAAACAGACCGATTCGCAAAAACAATAAAATTAATCAGGTTAAATGTTACGTCACGTACGTCTTGAGTGAATTAGCTCCTCGACTATAATATAGACGAACAAGCGTCTATTGCGGCGACGCGTTCCGTTATTCCGGACACGTCTTTGCCGTCTCACAGATAACCGCAGTTCATTTTTGAAACGGCGATATAAATAGCGCTCGTAGGACGAATAAATTTTTACAAAAAGCATCGCCCGGATTATCCGGCACGGAGCCGAATCGATGTAGCCGGATTAATATCACGTCCGTTTTTATTCGTGTAAATAGATATTTCAGATTGGAAATCGTTTTTTTTTTTTTAAATAGAAAGTTCATAGTGTTACCAATTTTCTGTAGAGAATGAATTCACGCCCGGGCGTATTGGTCATTTAATTTTTTCGTACTTGATCATTTTATTCGTCTCGATAGTCTCATGGTTTGGCAGATGGATTTTTTTTATTTAAGAGGACCTGGGTTTGAATACGTTAATACAGGTAGCATTACTATATCATGGAACATATATATACTATGTGTAGTCTATAGGTTATAACGTGATAGTTGTTGAATAATAATATTATCATGGAAAACGCTACCTAGCGGTGAAACCAAGAACCACGTACGCCAATATTGGAACTATCTTTAATTTATCGATAATTCGATATCGCCAATATATTCTTCATGGTAACTATTTAGTTTTTAGTAGAGTTTTAAATCTAACTCGACTGGTTTAATAAAAATATTTTTTTAGCTAAAGAAACAAATAACTCAATTGAGCTAATTAATTTCGTACACAAAGTGAAAAGTCGGAGTTGTACATTTATTTGCTGAGTTAGTCAGTATTTTTTTTTTATTTTGAATAATATTTAATCTCCGGTATGTTTATATGTTATTCAAAAAGGCTTAAATTTAAAATCGGTTAACATAATATGTGGATTTTTGTTAGACGAAAAAGTGGTAGAAAGTAAAATATGAGTTCTTTAAATCTGCCATTATATCGACGGTTGTATATTGTACATAGAGAGAGAAATTTTTAAGTCACTGGTAACCACAGAACATACTCTAGTATATAGACATTGCATTGTGGACTTAAAGATCGATCCCATTTTTTCAATTTAATCTTATTTAACATGTAAATGTAGACATTATTCTTAGGCCGTAACTGCAGTTGCTAGATTTTAAATATTTTGACAAACAATCATTTGTTTCACCCTCACCATAGAATGTTTTTTGATTAAAGAAAATATATTATAAGTTATCTTGATACCTTTGGGGATACATACAATCACGCTTTTTTCCCATAGGTATAAGAAAAGACTAATTCTTTCCATCTGCTGCGATCCTGACAGACATTTCTTGCTTCCTCCACTGTCATTATCGCTTTCATACATGCTCGTCGGATGTGGCCACTCTTCACCTGGCCTCTCTTTGACACATCATTTATTGGTTTGGTGGTAGGTTCGTCTGTGTTTGCCCTTTATCGGTTTGCCCTTTAACACTTGCGTCATTTATTGGTTTTGTCTGTATTCTTCTTTTGTCCATGCTTTCTCCATGTCTATGCGGATATTTGTATAAAAGTTTGGTTAAATATTTTTTGGTTAAAAAATAAAGACAAATAGTCGGACGTGATGCATATCGTATCGTGATCGTATCGTATCGTCGTATCGTATTATATTAGTATTCGGGGATGAGTTGTAGGCGTAAAAGAGGTTTTGTTCCCTATTCGCTGTCCGGACTGCCCTATATTAATGGTTCTAGCGCTTATCTTGAGGGAACGGACAGCGTTAGAATGCAAAATAAGATGAAATATGAAAAGTTGATTCGTTTTATGAAAAGGTTTTATATATTATATACTTTTATCTTTTACATAATATTAAGTAGATTATCTGACACACTTGGTACGATAATGTTGTGTCTTCTTTATAGAAGACACAAATTGCTGTTTTTTTAGATGAGGATAAGTTTTTTAGAGATGAATAATTTTATTAAAACAACTCCCGGGCCTCCCCTGACGTTATATGTAATTATTTTAATGTCTTTTGGACAGGAAATTTCCAAAATATTGGGATATATCTGTTTTGGAGATTATAGAGAGCAAACAGATATGCAGACTGAATGTTGTTAACCTTTTCGAATTTTGTTAACCTTTAATTTGAATTTTAAAAACGAATTAAACTTTTTTGTTGTTAAAAAAGGATACAGTATGAATTGGTCTCATTAATTAAAAAAAAAATTGATAGACAAATAATTTCTCTATATTATGTGATAAGAGACTAACTACTGTTCATTTTCTGTATAGAGACTACCGAATAAGCCTTCAGTGCAGGGCAAAACAATGACAATTTCAATATTTACCTCAGTTGTATAAAGTATTTATTTTAAGGAAAGTATTTACATTACTGGAAAAGAGCTATCGTATGCACAACTGCATGTTCCTTGTAAAAGCTGGTGCACCCCCCGAGGGATTTTATACATAATTGAACATGGATTGTACCCAGAACTCCTTGCCATCCTTTCGTGTGCACTCCTGCCATTTACCATATTAGCATATTATTCTGTGACAATATTCTTATTTTTTCTCTTCGGTATTAGGGGCCGTCCTTTAATTACGTGATATGTAATGAAATATAAAGTAGTGTAAACAGGGTGGAAATGAGGGCACTGCGCAAAATCTGCAGTGACTCTCGATGACCGTGTCGAAAACAAGGTTGTAAGGAAGGAAGTTGGATTGTAAGAGAGTGTCGGTGTAAAAGTAAGAAAAGGCATGCTCCGATGGTTCGGACATGTAGAGGGAATGGATGATACAAGACTGACTAAGCAGTTACACAATGCAAAAGCGGATGGGCGTAGGAGTCGAGTATAGCCAAGAGACACATTCCGTGACCAAATAGACCGTGTCCTGGAGGAAGGTGATGTTAGGAGCCTCAAAAATCGACGCGCGTGCATGAAAATAGTTATGAATGTCAAAGAAGTGAGTGAGGCGTGTAAGTATGGTGCGTTATGGCGCTCTGTTCTCTCTGCCTACCCCGCAAGGGATTTGGCGTGAAGTTATTTTTGTTAAATAATATATAGGTGTTCGTCTAGTCGCTGAGAAGTGTAAGATGAATTTAAATTAGTTTTGGGAATAGGGGATTGGGGTGGTTTCCTATAATATACGTTTCAAATTGAATAAACCTTTATCGGTTTAGATGTTGAGAGAAACCCCCTTACCGGACATATCTTGTCGTCAATATAATTGATAGTGTTGCAATCTTCAAGACGGAATAAGGATGGAGTCAGATGTGGGATGGAGAGGAAAGAGAGAAAGGAGTTGACGCCTTCGAATATCTCTATCACCAAAGAAAACACTGAAATTCTGAAAAGTCGTGGTATTTCACCGGTCAAGCCGGACCGTAGCCATTCTTATAGCAAACTGTGTGGCTCTACCGTAAAGAATAAAACTAGCTACGAGAAAATCGGCAGTATTTTTAATATTTTGAAATATTAATAATACAAAGCCAAAGATATTTCACATGTACGCGTCGAAATAATAATAACCCTTTTTACTGTGCGGTCGGTTTAATAGTGTGTTAGATTAAACATAGGACATAATTATAGACCATATATAGGGTAAGTTCATACCCCATATGTCAAAATTACTATACCTATTACTATCGTACATGAACCTCTTGTCAATAACCGACAAGTACATATTTGATGGTTAATTTTGGGGAGATTATTAGTTTGCCCGACGTTATGTATTGTATAGTACCATCATGACAGTTGCCTTTCATGTTAACACGCTTGTATTATTAAATTGCCGTATTATGAGGCTATGTACTGTTAGCTGTGTTGACACTGGTTGGTTTTGTATTTGCCCGAATGCGTTAGAAAGAGTGTTTGCTTTTCTGTAGGATAATCTTATAGCCTTATATGTATAGCCTATTTTTTCGATTTTAACTAAAAATACGCCTCTTCACGTACATGATATACATGACTTTTTACTCTAAAAAATGATGTCTGTGACTACAAATCCCTATAAATTCACGCATTTTATACCGGAAGGCGTAGGCAGTTACCATTTTTACGTCCGAAAAAAATAGGCGGCGGAATCACCAATCAATCAGCGGTGGTCATCGATATTTATCACTGATAAGTGATAACTAACGAAGAAAACTCCGAGTAATCAGAGGTATGAGCCTGGATTCGATTCCATGACTACTTTATTCAGAAGCACAGTTTACTGGACCACTAAAGTAAAAAAAAAATATCATCAAAAAGTCTACCCATGTTTGATAAAACCAGTATTTAATATAATAAAATCGATGGTACTTTATCAAGAGATTCTGTATGCGACCTGATATCGGCTGATTGGAGTACATACATAGCGATTGCAAATTGATTTATTACACGACGAATGAATATTAAAAAGCATCAATTGTAAATTGATTTTTTTCTTTTACTTTTGGAATAATAAATACTTACATTGTATAACTTCATGCCAAATCCCTTGCGGGGAAAACAGAGTGAACAGAGCGCTTTAGCACGATTCTTAAACGCAAACGTCTCCTATGGACACCTGAACACAGTTACAGTTGTGTTGTCGGCCCTTACAATGGGATATGGAAGGTTTCGGAAGTGAGATGGGAAGGAAAGAGAGTAAGTGATTGGGTCTTCGGATACCTCTTTCACCGAGCGCAACGCGGCATACGTCGTCTTTACGTCGATAATCTTAGAGGTCTTGGTATTTCTTAGAGCCAGGGCCCATTCATGTAGAGAACGGCAAATCTACTACTGTTAAAATTATACTTCTTTGACTTTTATAAACTTTCAACACCGGGTTGAGTTCGGAAGGAAAGTCCTTCCGAACTCGTGGTGGTCATGTTGAGGCCGTCCTCGACTCCTACATCCATTCGCTTTTGCTTTGTATTTTTTTTGCACATTTGCTATTCCTCTGCCAACTTCATATTTGTGACTTGTGTAAATTCAAAAAAAGGTTTTATCAATTCGAATTAATGTTTTGGGTCAATCTTGAAACCGCCTTTTGTGAATTCACCCTGATTTTCTGACGCAACCTTACAAATGTAGTTATTAATGCATGCAGAGACTAAAGGCGCAATTCCACTGAGGCAACATTTTAGGCAACATGTAGCATGCGGCATTGACGCATGCTACAATAATCTTTCCATAGAAGGAACGCAAAGCGACAAAAATGATGTCGCCTTGCCGCATGCCACAAGTTGAGCGTTGTTGCCTGATGGTTGCGTCATGTCACGACATGTCGCAACCTGTCGATCACTGTCGCCTTCTACCCGTCAACAATCGGATCGGTGCGGCATTTGTTGGGCGACATGGAGTGGCGAAACGAAAAAATTTTGGAGTTCGTTGATGACTATCATTATGCAGAGGAATTATGGAATAACAAAATCCCTTCCTACAAGGATCTGAGAAAAAAACTCGATAAGATGAAGGAATTATCTGGTAAATATTAAATTTTAATTATTCAACGGTGGTGGAGGTAAAAATAGTTGGTAAATTAATTAATGGTTAATTTATTTAAATAGAAAAGTATAATTGTACAGTGGCCGAGATTAAAAAATGAACATTTAAAAAATGACATGGTGGTCGGAGATACCTGGCTAGAATCGCTTTTGACGCATGCCACACTCATATACGACAATACACATGCGACGTGGGGCAACAATGCCGCATGCGACATTTCAAGGAACATTGAGCAACATTGTTGGACATTGTTGGACACCCACAATAGGAAACAAGTTCCAAGCAACACGTCGTTCAGTGTTGCCTCAGTGGAATTGCGCCTTTACATTTGCTCATCGGTGAATGATACTGAAAGTCTTGAGTCGTCAACTCTTTATAAACGTCCGAACCATAGAAGCATGCCCTTTCTTACTTTTACAGCGACACTCTATAATAATATTTCTTGGACATAATACACACAGCATCCTCTAGTTCCAAGATAAGCAACTAAATGCCTGTGTTGTGGATACTAGATAACGGATATGAATACATATATACTTTTCTTTTGTAAATACATACTAATACCACATAGAAAAATATTCTTGAATTGTCACAAATATTTGTGCTCGGGTGGTAATTGAACCCCCGACCTCATTGCTGCAGCCGGTAGTTTTACCAATGCGCTACGAGACCCGTCAAAGGCCCCTCTCTTTCAATCCAACCTCTTTCTTTACATCCTTGTTTTCGACGAGGACAGCGAGAGTCACTCCGCAGATTTTGCGCAGTTCCCTCCTTTCTACCGCGTTTATCTTTTCTATCTTTTTTATCTTTCATGCACACTCTGCCATACCCAACTCACGCTTTCATTTATTAGCGTTGTGATAAGAACCGCATTGTGGATATTATTATTTAATACTTATGTATATGATATAGCTTGAAAACTAAAAGCCACTGTAGAGTTGAGGAAGATCCTGGCTCACACCGATGACTTTTCGAAATTAATTTCGAAAGTTATGTGTGATAAATATCGATCGCGGGGTGCACAGGTGCGCCACCTATTCCATTTGGGACGTAAACATAACGGCGAATCTAGCCTTAACAGCCACTGCTTACCTTCGGGTAGAAAAAGGCGAGAAGTTATGTTATGTTCCTTTAAATTACTTATATTGTTTTTACTTTAATAGCCCACTTAAGAACAATATAAAGTTATAACGATAGGAAATAATATAATATTTTCACTAATTGACTTGTAAAAGTTCTTTGAATGTAAACAAGTTATAAAACTTTGTATATCTTATTGTAAAATAATCGCTAGAGACGGTTAATTTCAAAAGGGAAATTGTCCTTAAATGCGCTTCCACTCATTCTGAACACGAGAGGCCTTCTCTGTAAACGCCATAATGAGAAAAAGTAGCGTAACTTTGTTTAGGTGACAAGGTTTGCTGGTAGACGATTCCACGTTTGTTGTCGTAACGACCTGATGATACTTCAACAAAATTGGCTAAATTCTCTCTGAAAGAATAACAAAATATCGTGGAGAATGCTGCTCTCTTTTGAAAGAAGTTCCGGTGACTTTTATGAGAAAAAAAATTGTCTTTTTAGATAATATAAATTAATGTTCGTTTGAGAATGGGACTTTTTAACAATATACTAACACACATCCACACTTTTATAAATATAAAAACAACATAACATAAGATAACTTCACGCCTTTTCCACCCGAAGGTGTAGGCAGTGGCTGTTAAGCCTCGTCTCGGCGTTATGTTTACGTCCCAAATGGAATAGGTGGCGAACCTATTGCCATACCGGGCACAAAGTTTTCAGTCAGCGATATTTATTACCCATAACTTCCGGAAAGAACTTCGAAAAGTCATTGGTGTGAGCCAGGATTCGAACCCGCGACCTCTAGATTCAGAAGCGGGGTGGTCGACTACTGGACCACCGAGACTAAAACGTTATGTCACAAAGTAATATCATTACATAGTATAAAACATAGTCACTTTCCGCTGTCTGGTCCCCTTATATGCGCAAATCTTTAAAACTACGCAACGGATTTTGATGCGGTTTTTTTAATAGTTAGTAAAAAAAAGTGTTAATTTTCAAGATTTAGAACTTAAATCGCAAACGCTGCCCAAACCCTAAGTGATAAATCAAAACAACGTACTACATTATTATACACCTTTAAAAGGTCTACAAAAAGTCCGCGAGGGCATATGTCTATCTCTTAGGGATAACCCACAATGACCATTTTTATTTTTTTACTGTTTACGAGAAATAATGGCCTATTTACGAAGCGATTTTAAACATTACAGTATTAATTTAAATCCAATCAAATGACTTAAATAGATTGTGCATGTAATATAGATGATCCTGGCCCTTTACAGCATGCAATTTAAACAAACATTTTCAAAGATATTGCAGTATTAACATAGCGGGACAGCAATGATTACTTTTGATGCGGAACAAAGTTCACCGGGTCAGCTAGTGTTTTATAATCAATATAATTGTCCATAGGTTGTTGAAGACTGGAAATTCATGTCCATGGTGCTGGACCGGTTCTTCCTCTGGCTGTTCACCATTGCATGTTTCGTTGGTACATTTGGGATTATATTTCAATCTCCCTCTCTTTACGACACAAGAGTACCAGTCGACCAGCAGATCTCTTCCATACCCTCGAAAAAGAACAATTTCTTTTATCCTAAGGATATTGAAATTATTGGTATAGTAAGTTAAGTTAATATATAAAGAATAATTTATTAATTATGTGTATTTTTAGGTTTTAGGTTGTATGTTCAGTTTTGTGTATGTTTTTGTTTATATGTCTTAAATGCAACGAGAACTCTTTGATCTGATTAATTTAATTTTGGAAGATTTAAAAATAATTTTAATACAATATTGTTTACATAATAATTGCGAAAAACTTAATATAGTAGCTGAAAATAATGTGTTTTAAATGTTTGTGGTTTATATGTCATAATTCAAAGTAAAGCCTATTTATAACCCAAACGTAAAATTAAGAGGTTTTTAAATGATATGAGATACTTTATATGTACTCATTTGTTTTTTATTTTAAGTGTTTTGATTCATGTGATCACTTATAGTTGTTTTTTTTTAATATGTATATATATGTAGGCATGTGTTAGGTATTTGCCATATTAATGTCCTAAGTATGTTTGTTAATTTTGGTAGAAATTTTAGTAAAAGTATTTTGTACTCAAAGGCGAACAATGGATAAGCAGATGGTGAATTTTTATTTGATATACAATTTTCAAGAAACAGTTGTTAAAAATGACATTTACGATTAAAGTATTTACATATTTATTGGTAGAATAATATTTTTAAATATTTCTATAATAATTAGTAATTATAAAATAAAATGATTTATTAATGGCTGTGAACATAAATTACATAAAAAAAAAACAGAATAAAAAAACTTTTAGTACTGATATCAATCTTAGTGTAAGTTTTTTTTTGTGAGTTATAATTATAACGATATAATTGCGTCAATAAATCAATAAATGAATTTAAATATTAACCTTCTTTTGTTTTATTTTTATTCAATTAACTCAGCATTGTCATTATCGCTTCAGAATCCAATGTTATCCAATTTATTATCCAATTTGCTGAAATAATATACGATATTGTACCGCTCTTTCGAGAAACAACATAATTGTAATACACTGTATTGAACTCACGCCTGTATTCCATAGGAGTAGGCAGAGCGTTTGGCTCTCCACAAGCTACGACCCTAACATTCTTTTTCCCCTCATTCATAGTCGATGTATACTGGCTCAAGCCACGTCCCGAAGGAGGAGGAAGGAGGTTCCGAAAGCCCAACGCCTTCCTCCAATCCGTTGCTATTTTATACACTACCCACCTTTTCTCAGATTCTATGACCGCCTTTAAGGTGGGAACCTTAAACTACCGAAACTGTAACACTGTCTGCGCTGTCACTTGACCCGCTTGCTCTTTTCCTCCCAAAAAAAAACAAAATAATATATTTTTGTTATTTTTTTATTAGCCTTTTTATGATTTATGTTGGAACTCAACAAGTCGTGTGATGTAGTCGAACAAGCTGGTGGGACAGTCATCCAGGTACCTGTCGCAGTCTCCCAATTGACCGGCCGCCTCAGCTTCGTAATATTCATCATCTAGATCTTCCTCACGAGATGATGAGGGCCTGAAAAATAAAAAAAAAGGAAGAACATTTACTTCAGACTTTTAAGAAATAATATTGTATCTCAACATAATATTGTAGCAGGAAATATAATAAAAAGGGAAAATTATTGGTAACGTTTCTGTCTGTCATGAATATTTATCACACATCACTTTAAGATTATTTTAGATTAAAGAAAATCGATACAAGTTTAAAACAGTAAGAAGGACTATGGACGATTATGGAGAAGAAGGATACCAATTTTTTTTTATAGGATAGGAGGGCAAACGAGCATGCGTGTCACCTGATGGTAAGCAACCGACGCCGCCCATGGACACCAGCATCACATATAGTGTTACTGTTGCGTTGCCGACCTTTAAGGGATAGGGGAAAGGAAAGGATGGGGAAGGGGGATGGGCCTCCGCGTACCTCTCTCACCGAACGAAACGCGGCATGAGTCACTTTACGACGATCTTCTGAGAGGTCGTGGTATTTCACCGGTCGAGCCGACCCATTAATACAGCGTGAGAATATTAGCCATCGTATTGAGAACCCCACATTTTAGTCATCGGAAAGAGTCCAACACAGTTTCGGAAAAGTAATTGTCAAACGATATTTAAACATTGGTTTAATATCTTAAACAATATAACATAACATAACTTGCCTTAGCATAACTTAACTTAGCCGCTGTTAAGCTTCGACTGGCTGTTATTTTGTTTATGTCCCAAACGGTGGCGAACCTACTGCCATACACCAGGCGCAAAGTTTTCAGTCATCGATATTTATCACACATAACTTCCGAAAAGTATTTCGAAATTGGTGTGAGTCCCGCTTCGAACCCACGACTCCTTGATTCAAAAGCGGAGTGCCCCACCACTGGACCGCCGAGACAATATCTCAAACATTTGTAAAAATATACTTAGATTTTATTTTTCTTTTTGTAAGAAATAGATCTACGCTTAGTTGCCAGTAAGCGGACTTTCAATCTCTTTGTGTCGTTCTGAGCTAGTCCACTGGTGGCTGGAATGCAGTCATCTGATATAATCCCTAAGCTTCTTACACCACCCACGTTAAGTCGATTTGCTAACCAAGTCAATATCTTTTCACATCAGAAGGCATGTATCTTAGAAAACCATCACTGTAAACTTGGCGTGTTTAGGTTTAGTTTTACTCCCAAAAAAAGCTTTTGATATTACAAGATTGATGTGAATATGTTAAGAGTACGTGTGTTTTCTTATGTAAATTCACGACTCTTTCTACCCGAACTTGTGAAGTTTACTTAATTAACTTATTATTATTGTTAAATTAATTTTACAAATAGAACGTGTTTTGGAGAAAGGTGATGTTAGGAGCCTCAAAAATCGACGGGCGTGCATGAAAAGAGTTATGAAAGTCAACGAAGCGAGTGAGGCGCGTAAGAATCGTGCCTTATGACGCTCCGTACTCTCTGCCTACCCCGCAAGGGTTTTGACGTGAAGTTATGTATGTATGTATGGGCGTGAGTCCGGTATAGAAGCCATGAATTCTGAATCAGTAGTAGGGACCCTGACTCCGTCCACTCTATTGCACTCCTATTATTCATAACACATTGGAGAATTTAACAGTATGTGTATATATAGTTTATTATCAAAATGAGATTGTTACATAGACAGATAGACGCTTTTTGCGGCGGCAAATTGTTCTTTCTTGTTAACTCCAACCGTAACTCATATCGTCTGTGTGCTTCAGTTCCATATCAAAAGATTATCATTAGTTTTGTTAGTGCAAAAAGTTCAGATATCCAGAAGAACAGGAATATCTGCTCCCTAAGCTAAAAAAGAAGTCAGTTGGTTTCGCGGTGACATACGAAATATTGCCGTTATATACTCTCCCTCTTACAGGTTTGAAAAAGAGAAGAAGAATCCAATATAACTATTGGCTACCAGGAGCTGGTAGATGACCATCCAAAAGATTTATTCTAGATAAAAAAAGGAAATATTAGATAAACTTACGTGAATATGATGTGCATCAAGTGTCCCACGATGCCGTTGTGATGGAGTGGAGTTTCAGCAGATTCACATATATTCCTCAAAAGACATTCTCTACCTTTCATCCCGTATCTATAAGCAAGAGAAGATTAGATGAATCAATTGGAGTTATGATGACACTATACATGGGCGAGGAGAAGTGAACGTAGTCTAACATAGGCGAATTATACTTTTTTATGGGATGGGGAGGTAAACGAGCAGGCGTGATGGTAAGCAAAGTAAGTAGTAACGTCGCCCATGAAAACCTGTAACACAGGTTGCTTTGGCGGCCTTTAATATGGGATAGGGAACGGGTTGGGCATCTGGATGGATCTGGAAACTATCTCACCGAGTAAAACGCGGCAAGAGCCATTTTACGTCGATATTCTGAGAGGTCATGGTATTTCATCGGTCAACAGGCCTATTAAGGTAGCGAACTCCATGGGTCTGCCTTTTTTAAGGTTATATGAAGTGAAATAATTATAAGTACCAGCACCGACTTAAAATATTATCAGGGGAACTATTAAATAGTAGGGTATACATACATAACTTTACGCCAAATTCCTTGTGGTAGGCAGAGAGACCAGACCGCCATAAGGCACGATTCTTACACACCTCACTCGCTTCGTTGACTTTCATAACTCTTTTCATGCACGCGCGTTGATTTTTGAGGCATCTAACATCACCTTCCTCCAGAAAACGTTCTGTGTGGTCATGGAATGTGTGTCTTGGCCGTCCTCGACATCAATCGGCTTTTGTATTGTATATCTGCTTAGTCAATCTTGCATCATCCATTCTTTCTACGTGTTCGAAACATCGGTGCATGCCACTTCTTACTTTCTTAGTATATTGGGTATATGGGTATATTGTGTAAAAGATCAAAATCTAAATTAAGAAGCTTACTCGCCAAACTTGCTTTCCAGGACCGTGTAGGCTAGCTCCCTTGTAATACTTCTGCTTTGACGTGAGCTTATAACCTGCAAAGTATGTTGTCAACTATACCAAAAAATATAAAATTAGAATAAAAAAAGGTCTCCCCTCTAGTCATTTCCTATACATTAATAATAGCTGCACGCCTTGTTATCTGAATGTATGGACAGCGTCTGTTATGCCTTGACTTACTGAAGATTTAGTGGTAGAACCTATTGCCATAGATTCGACAAAGCTATACAAGAACATCATACAATTATTTACGATAGGCCGGTATTCGAAGTAATAGACCTCGAAACTTCATGCAACCATAATTTATCTTACCAAAACGCTTCTCTTTTTTGGCGGTTGAAAAGTATTATTATACCTGTATCCATGACAGTTCCTCATATTGATATTCCTTGGAGACATTATTATAAATAATATATTTATCTTCAGGATGATTAATGGAAAGTCCCTAGCGGGGTAGGCAGGGAGAGCAGAGTGCCATGAGGCACGATTCATACACACCTCAGTCGTTTCTTTGACTTTCATAACTCTAAAATAAAATCGAAAAACGTGTATGAAACACGTTCTTCGATTTTTAAGTATCCCGACATCACTTTCTTCTAGGATTCTACTTGGTCGTCCTCGACTCCTACATATATCCGGCATTGTATATCTGCTTAGTTAATCTCGCATTATCAATAATACATGAGCATAACATAAGAATGAAAAGAAGAGAAGTACTTACCGGTAGATTTGGGAAAATGACTTCGTCTATTTCAGTGATGTTAGTGACCACGCTGTAGTTGGCTTCAAAGTTGTATGACACGAATACATTTTTATCAGGTATGTCGATAGGTACGGCAATTGCGACGAAAATCTGTAAAAGAAAGTTTAATAGTTAACAGGTTACTTTAAAATTATATTAGAATCTTTTAACAACACTGATACATCCGTTTTTGATATGATATATAACTTTCTTAGGGGTTTGATTAGCTACTACGTTACGTAACGCGTTATGGCACGAGACTTTCTTGCTTCCCTTTCTCTCACGCATACGTCAACAATATAACTCCTTCTGTGGCATTTTAACCTACAGAACCTATCGTGTTTTGGATAAAGTCTTCACCCTGTCTTTACTGAGTTATTTTTGCATATTAGAGTTATGTATGTATATGTCCGGTTTTATAAAACGAGCGTTAGTTGCTTATCTCGAAAATAGATGGCGCTATTTGAAACAGATAATAAATAAATAATAAATGAGAAGATTTGAATGCATTGCAAAATAAATGTTATTATTTACCACTTCCGCTTCCTTAGAGTTTAAATTAATATTCCACATAAGTAGTAACATAAAACTTACCCCGTAAAGACCTGAAGGTGGAAATATGAGTGCCCTTTTTTGTTCAGATTTCCCCGAAGTGCAGGTAAGTATTAGGCTCCTGAAACAGCACAGTTGAAGAAGTCTTTATAAACCAGTAATCATTTCATTTTCCTACCCTTAACCGACTGAGTGGGATCTCTTCTATCACTCGTCATCTCCGCTTTACAAATTTTAATACTATCCATTTGTCTCTTTCTAAGTCTTCCTCTACAGAAGTGTCCTTCTACAGTCTTTCTCTTCACTCTCCGTGTAACTCCGACGTGTGACTCTTTTCCCTTCTCATAACATGGTATGGACGACGCCAGTTTAAACTATAAATACTATAAACCAGTAAACGTAACATAACTTCAGGGCTTTTGTTACCTGAAGGTGTAGGCAGCGGCTGTTAAGCCTCGTCTCGCCGTTATGTTTACGTCCCAAATGGAATAGGTGGCGAACCTATTGCCATACCGGGCACAAACTTTTCAGTCATCGATATTTATCACACGTAACTTCCGAAAACAATTTCGAAAAGTCATTGGTGTGAGTCAGTGTCAGGAATCGAACTTGGACCTCTGGATCAGAAGCCGTGTGCTCGACCACTAGGCTATCGAGACTGTACACCTAGTAAGTTAAAATATATTTAAAAAAAACACGACTTCCAAAAACTTTAAATTTGACGATCCCGTTACACAAATACAGATTTTGTCATAGATTTGTACTTTTAATTATTTACCCATCATACATGCATCACAGTTATTTTACTAGCATTAGTAGATGTAGTTTAAATTTGCTTTTTAAATTATATATATAATATAATATCTTGGACACAATACACACAGCGCCCTCTAGTTCCAAGCTAAGCAAGTGAATGCTTGTGTTATGGATACTAGATAACGGATACAAATACATTTATACTTTTTTTTTGTAAATACATACTTATAATACATAGAAAAACACCTAGACGCCACACAAATATTCATGTTTGTCACAAATATTTGTGTTCGGGTGGAAATCGAACCCCCGACCTTATTGCTTCAGCCGGTAGTTTTACCAATGCGCCACGAGGCCCGTCAAAAAATTAGTTTTAATACTTACAATGTAAATATAATACGTAATATCTTCATTTTAGATCTTCTGTACATTATATCAATTTCTTTATATTTCTATATACTTATATGTTATTTGCTGACACAACCACGTTGCATGTGGTACTAATATTTTTTGAAACAAGCCAACGGACGCTGTTCTACTTTTTGCAGTACGTTGAAAATTAACGTACATACGCTAAAGTAGGATGCGTCATTTCCGTTGGCCGGTAAATGGCGGTAAATCATTAGGAAAATATTTCTAAACATGCCTATTATTTTTGTTTTGTTATGCTATAAGTGGCAGCAGCTATTGTTTAGTCCGGCATTGATATTTTACCACACAACTTCCAAAAAGTTAATAAGACTTCCGACTAAATTCAAACCTGAATCGTTTGATACAGAAGGCTTAATGTATATGTATTGTATTAATTATACAACATGTAAGCTCTTTCACGTAATTTCTAATGGTAGTTAAGGATTGATGCCACAAATATTGAAAAATCATATTTTTCTCATTGCCAAATAAATGTTGCCTGTTTGAATAATAACCCTACTAATGTTTTCACCAGAAATATTTAATTATAGAATGAATAACTTCTGTCAGGCTTTATTAACATCTTAACAGTGGTAGAGCCAAGCAGTTCGCTTCGTGAATGGGCCGGCTCGACCGGTGAAATACCACGACCTCTTAGAAGACCGATGTAAAGTGGCTCATGCCGCGTTTCGTTCGTTCGTTTCGTTCGGAGGCCCACCCCCCTTCCCCATTCTTTCCTATCCCCTATCCCTTAAAGTTCGGCAACGCAACAGTAACACTATATGTGTTGCTGGTGTCCATGGGCGGCGTTGGTTGCTTACCACCGGTGACCCGCCTGCTCGTTTGCCCTCCTATCCCATAAAAAAAACGAATATCATCGTCGTAGCTCAGAAATGTGCATTCTGTTATTAAAAATGTATTCCACAATATTCTTGTGTTAGTAGTACGCACCCAAAATCTTCGTATGTATTATAAACAGTCAAGTACCGCTATGCGAGAATATTTTTTTCAGAAGTGATATGATCCAAATAAGGTTCTAATTGACCTGAAACAGCAAAAGTGACATTGTTAACTTATAAGTCACACTTTCCATGGCAACCAAATTACATAGAAATAAAAAAATATAATAGGTTGGGGAAAAAGTATTTTCGTATTTTTGTATGAAAAGTCAAGACATTTTTTCAAAGTTTATTTACATTTATTTACAATATATATGTACCGTTTTGTTGAATAACTTTCTGCCATTTTGTGGGCAGAGACATTATCCCGTTACTGTAGAAACTTTGGGACTTCTGATCAAAAAAACGGGACAAATAGTTTTGGCAGTCCTCTCTTGAGGTCAACCTTACAGAACCTAAAGAATTCTGAAGAGACCGAAACAGGTGAAAATCTGAAGGCGCAAGGTCAGGGCTATATGGTGGATGCACTAGGACCTCCCAGTCGAACTCTCTTAATTTTTGCTGAGTGGCTAAAGATGTGTGTGGTCTAGCGTTATCGTGATGAAAGACCACACCCTTCCTGTTGATCAATTCCGGCCGTTTTCTCTCGACTGCTTCCTTTAATCTCATCAGTTGCTGGCAGTAAAGATCAGAATCGATGGTTTTGCCGGACGGTAAAAGCTCATAATGAACAATGCCCTTCCAATCCCACCATACACACAGCATCACCTTATTTCGTGTTAGGCCAGGTTTGGCCACAGTCTGTGAAGCCTGGCCAACTTTCGACCACGACCTTTTTCGCACGTTCTTGTCGTACGTGATCCACTTTTCATCGCCAGTTATCAATCTCTTCAAAAACGGCTCGGTTTCATTACGTCTCAATAATGAATCGCAAATGAGTACACGGTTCATTAAGTTTCTTTGAGTGAGCTCGTGTGGCACCCAAATATCGAGCTTTTTTGTATAACCAGCTTTCTTCAAATGGGTCAAAACTGTTTTGTGGTCAATTCCCAGTTCTTCAGCTACATCGTAACTACTAATATGCCGATCTTGCTCCACTCTTTCAAAAATGGCGTCCATTTTATTCGTAACAGGGCGACCAGAGCGAGGTGCATCTTTAACATCAAAATTTCCGGACTGAAAACGTTTGAACCAAATTTGTGCTACTCTTACTGACACTGCATCAGGTCCATAAACATCACAAATTTTTTTCACTGCTTGAGTTGCATTTTTGCCTTTTTTATAATAAAATTTTAAAATGTATCGAATTTCTTCATTAGATTCACTCATTTTTACGGAGAGAAAAACAAATGAAAAATAGCGGGAAACAACTTTTTTTTATTTTTTTCTTTTCTTTATAATGTAACCTTTTTAATGTTACCAAAACCAGCCAGACACAAATAGTACAGTCAAAGAAATTTTATAATAAGTTTATACCTACGTTATGCGAAAAGACTTTTTCCCCGACCTAATATATCACGTTCTGTTCGAAATTTAAAACACAAACATGTAAGATTCTATTTTTAAAATGTTCTGGAATACATTTGTCTTTTTTCAAATTTATTTTACCTCCACGGATACAAGTCCTTAGGCCTACATACATATGTCATTTTAATCACACTATTACCTGCCCATTGAGAACAAATTTCCTCAAGAAAGTTATGATTAATAATATACCATAAAACATTGGCCCCACCTGTTGATACCGGTCGTCTATTTATCTTCTGTGATGTTTCATTCCTTACACTAAATAAAAAAAGGTATTCAGTCAGGCTCAGTGTGAATTCATTAAGTAATTGAATTTTATTCCATAGGGAATTCACGATTCGGATACATTCATTTTTTTCATGGGTCACCTGGTGGTAAGTAACTAACGCCGCTCATAGATAAATGAAACACAGTTACCGGCATATTTTTTTTTTTTCATTTGGGGAGAGGAAGGGGAAAGGTGTTGGCTAAAGGAAACATGGCATAAGTCACTCTACGTTGATATTTTGGGGGTCGTGATATTCTACGGGCAAAGTACATTTTTTTAGAATTTTTGACTGCTTATATGTATGTTTGTTACGGAGAAACTCTTAAAGTACTGCATGCTTTTATGTCCAATTTTGCATAAATATAGCCAAGAGGTCGGGTCAATACATAGCGTAAATATTATCACGCTATCACTGATTGGGGGTGAGCAATGAACCCTTTTGATGGCAGTAGTTTGTTTTCCACGTAGACGAAGTTGCGGGCAACAGCTAGTTTTAAATAATAAGTAAAATTTTGTACATTGATTATTTTTAATTGTCTGTGAAGACCTAAGAAAATAAAACTAGGTACTTTACTTTGACTTAAAAAAAACAACAAAACGATTAAAAATTAGTGTCCGACCGAAAGTTTGGTTTCGGTATCGGTTTCGGCCGAGTTTCGGCCAAAAATGAAGTTTCGGCGGAAGTTTCGTTTTCGGTCAAATTTGGCCGAAACTTTTGCCGAAACCGAAACTATTATCGTACTAATTCTGACTTGTGGTTATCATTGTCGAGAGTATAATATGTACCTATCATTACATCAAGTCTCCGTGGGGTCAGCAGAGAAATCATTATCATCATTAGCCTGTTGTAGTCCACTGCTGGACATAGGTCTCTCACAATTTGCGCCATGACATCCGATACTCTGTCTTCCGCATCCAGTCTTTTCTAGCAGCCTTTCTGAGGTTGTCTCACCATCGGGCTTGTGGACGTCTTACACTACGCTTACCAAGTCGCAGTATACACTCTATGACCTTCTTGCCCCATCCACCATCAGTCCTTCGGCAGATGTGGCCAGCCCATTGCCCCTTTAGCGAGCTTATTCTACGAGCTATATCGGTTACCCCAGTTCTCTGACGGATATACTCATTCCTGAGTGTATCTTTTAGAGATACCCCGAGCATAGCTTGCTCCATAGCTGAGCGACTTTAAATTGGTGGACTAGCCCTACCTTAAGTGTCCACGTTTCGGCACCGTAGGTCATTACTGGTAAGACGCACTGGTCAATGACCTTGGTCTTTAGGCTTCCTTCTCGAAGTTTCGTCCACCTAACTGGATAGTTTGGCCTAGTTAGACGTATTTGTTTACGACTTCGATCCTTCGACACTTATCGGTCTGAGCACGACAAGTTCATTGAACTTGACCTTGGTCTTGTCCAAGCTTATGCCAAAACCGACACGCCGAGAGGATTCATCTAGGCTGCACAGCATTCCCCTTAACTGTTCCAGTGACTGTGCCATTATAACGATGTCGTCCCCGAATCGAAGATGCGAGATGTAATCACCATTCACGTTGATACCCTATCCAGTCCAGTCCAAGTCGTATTGAAGACGTCCTCCTCGATATAACGCCAGTCAATCCGATATCGTTGCAATGCATCCCGAACTGCCCAAGCTTCGATGGAATCGAAGGCTTTTTCCTAATCAACAAATGCCATAAACAGCGGTTGATTGTACTCTTCGGTTTTTTGTACAATCTGCGGAATAGTATGGATGTGGTCCACGGCACTAAAGCCTTATCTGCAACACTTATAGTGTTATAGTTGCGGTGCCGACCTTTAAGGGAGTAGGATAGGAAATGATGAGGAAGGGGGGTGGGCCTCCGGGTACCTCTTTCGCTGCACAAAACGCGGCATGAGCCACTTTACATCGATCTTCTGAGATGTAGAGGTATTTCATCGGCTCAAAATTTCCCAAGCTTTTCGAAATTTGCCATTTCAATGCAGCCAACTGATATTCATGCAGCGAGCCACATGGCTCTTCCACTCATCTTATCTGATAATAATAATTACTTAAATTACTGTTACACGGAGAACGTAGAAACCGTTTGCTTGGTGAGATAGGTACCTGGAGGTCCAACGTCTATCCCTCTCCCCTCCTCGTTCCATTTCCAACTCCTTTCCTATCCCACTAACGAAAATATTCCCAAGGAAGGAGGGTTGACGTCAGGCGGCCGGTCACAAAACCGCAGCCAAATCTTTTGACTAAATAGATAGTTCGAAAGGATGACATATTGTGCTGACCCCATTGAAAGTGGGAAAAGGGCAGAAAAATGATGATCATTTTTAGTTAAAAGCCTCTGCCCACACCTTAGCATAGAAAAAGGCGTGAAGTTATGTTGTTGATTGAAACAAAATTAATACATATACCCATTGTTTTTCATTTCATGTTCTAATTAATGTAAAATAATGTTGAAAATGCATCTAATTTTAGTATTTTAAGGAATTTTAAACTTGAACACGTGAGTTTCGAAACTGAAGTGACGGCCGAATATTCGGTTTCGGTTTCGGTTTCGGCTGGAAACCACTTTAGGTTATTTCAATCATCATTTTTAATAGAGTCCCTATTAAAAATGATGATTGCAATAACATTTTTTTGCTTTGTAACTACACGAAAATGTACAAGTCAGTAGAATATCTTATTAAGACGAGTTAAATTTATGTTGCCTACGCTTCTCAAAGTGGCATTATGTCCCCTTGACATATGTAATCGTGTAATTTACGTGACGAAAGCCTCTCTCGCACACATTATTGAGGTGTGTTTACATTACTTTAAACATAATAGACACATCACTCATGTTTGTAATATTCAGAACTTCTGACGTTGTAATTACAGTTTAAGCCGAATATTAGATTTTGCAACCTCCTGCTAGTATAGAATTAAAATTAAGGCAGGTTTATTACATTTATTTATTCCTTATTCTATTATATAATACCTACTCGAATTTAGACGGTGTAGAGCATGTAGAGCATAAGCAATCCCACTTCTGATTCCAAGGTCTCGAGTTCCGATTAGACATACCTAAATGGTTTCCCGGTAATCTAACATAAATAAATATTACTCACCGTTAAGAACTGAAAGCGTAAGCAGCGGTGATTATAACATATAACATAACTCCATCAAAAAGTCATTAGTATGAGCCAAGATACTAATACGGAGATTTATATTACTACAGTTCGTCCACATAAGATCAGATCATAGATACGCCTCATAAGACACCCACAGGAGGGAATATTTTCCAAAGTAACGACTGATGTATATGTTTTTGCTTTTTACATACATTCATACATAACTTAACGCCAAGTTATTAGCGGGGTAGGCAGAGAGAGCAGAGTGCCATTAGGCACGAGCTTTTTTGCTTTTTCATTTGAATTACACGCGCGAATTTCCTGTTATAATAGGCGTCAGTGCCGAAGTTATTTTCATACAAAAAATATTATTGCGAATAGATTTATATATTCCTATATATCTTCCGGTATTTGAAGGTTCAGTGTATAAATGTGTACCTGAAATGTGAATTATTTCCTTCAAATGTCAAAAGCACTGGTGACGTCAACACTTATCCAGGATTTTCCTTATATTCCTCTGTATGTAGATGTAAGATCAAATTGTCATAACCAACGTTTAATGGTTTGTTATTTGGGTAGATAAAATTCTTTCTGCGGCAAAACTAACAAAAGTAACAATTTCAAGTGGATATTTAGAGGGTTCTTTTATTTATTTTATAACTTTATTGCTCATCTAATCGAATTCGGGGTCAAATTTTTAACGTCCTAAACTTAATACACTGGGCACAATGTTGTCAGACATTGATACCGCGACTTTACGCGCGGCCTAATCGACGGCCGAGACCATTATCGAGACTAGCTAGACAACAATTTATAGGGTAATTTTCATGTTTAACTATGCACTATTTATGGCGATAGTAACATAACATATCTTCACGCGTTTTTCTACCCAAAGGTGTAGGCTGTTAACGGCTCGACTCGCCGTTACCTTTACAGGGCACAAAGTTTTTAGTCATCGATATTTATCACATATAACTTTCGCAAAGTCATTGGTGTGTGCCAGGATTTGAACCCCCGAGACTATTAGGGATACTATTTCTTGTGAAATGGCGCTGGCCATTATCAACTTTAGTAGCATTAAGAACGCCATAGCTTCGCATAGCACTCATAACTGTTTTATGAAGTAGATATCCATCAGATGAAGTCTTCAGGAATGAAGAGAAATCAAAATTATTACGTATTTTTTATAGAACAGTTAAAGATAAGTGTGGCTAAAGACCCGAATTTTCAGTGATTTCCTCAGTGCGCTTTAAGAATGGGTCGACTCTGCCAGTGAAATACCAGCAAATTTCTTGCAATATCCACGTAAAGTGGCCCATGCTTTGCTTAGTCAGTAAACTATATGAGTAAATATAAATAGTAAGTTTAAAATATTTTATTGTCAATTTTTAATAGTCTGTGGAGACCTATGAAAATATAGCTTCTTTGGACTTTGATTGTTTGTCAAGTTTTAGTCTTTAAATCAAGTCTATCTGGGAGCAGGCAAAAAAACAGAGCTTACCGCACTTTTATCTATGACTGTTGTCATACACGCTCGTAGATCATCATAACTCATGACGTCGGCTTCCTCTAAGACAATTTTAATTAGATCCTAGAAAGTGTACAGTGGCCTTTGGGACTCGTACAAACTTCCGCTTTCACAATGTATATCTGCTTAATTTTTTTCGAAACATAACTCTCGCAAAATTTTTTCAAAATAAAGGATGTCAAATGATTAAGCGGGTGATAAGCGAATCCGGATAACTTTTCATGATTTTCTGAGAGATTGTGGTATTTTTATGAAGCGAACTAGGTGTCACTGTATATCAGCACTACGAAAACAAAATCATTATTAATCTTTTAGTTCGAAAGTAAATATTTATTTTACCACAGTATACATTTAAACAAGAATAATATGCTTAACTCAGCGAAGGTTGTTGTTTGCGGGTCGAGAAATTATTTGCCGAATCAACATTGCACTGTTATTGTTCGGAACGAAACATTGGATATTAAACAGGTAGTTACAAGTAACTTTACAATATATTTTATTATAATAATAATATTCGGGATTGATTTTAATTTGTTTGGGTTTTACAACTTTGGGAAATACTGTAAAATGATCTTAGACAAAATCAGAATTTGTAGAAACAATTTTTAGTACATTTACATTTACAACTAATGTAGTACATTTCTTAGTGACATTTGTCAGCAAGAAATGTATAACATTCGGTTTTTAATCTTCTTGTAAATATTTTCACAGATCATAAAGCTTCAAAAGTAGGTTTCCACAATTATTAAGGAATAATAAAATGATTATATCATCATCATCATCATTAGCCTATTGCAGTCCACTGCTGGACATAGGCCTCTCCCAATGTGCGCCACAACATCCGATTCTCTGCCTTCCGCATCCAGTCTTTTCCAGCAGCCTTTCTGAGGTCGTCTGACCATCGGGCTGGTGGCCGTCCTACGCTACGTTTACCAAGACGCGGTCTCCACTCAATGACCTTCTTACTCCATCTACCATCGGTCCTTCGGCAGATATGACCAGCCCATTGCCACTTCAGCGAGCTTATTCTGCGAGCTATGTTGGTTACCCCAGTTCTCTGGCGGATATACTCATTCCTGAGTTTATCCTTCAGAGATACCCCGAGCATAGCCCGCTCCATAGCTCGCTGAGCGACTTTAAATTTGTGGACTAGCCCCACCGTGAGTGTCCACGTTTCGGCACCGTAGGTCATTACCGGTAGGACGCACTGCTCAAAGACTTTGGTCTTCAGACATTGCGGTATAGGCGAGCTGAAGACCCGACGCAGTTTGCCAAATGCAGCCCAACCCAGCTGAATCCTCCTTTCGACCTTCTTCTCGAAGTTTCGTCTACCTAACTGGATAGTTTGGCTTAGGTAGACGTATTTGTTTACGACTTCGAGAACTGACCCTTCGACGCTTATCGGTCCGGGCATGACATGTTCATTGAACATGACTTTGGTCTTGTCCAAGTTCATGCCCAAACCGACACGCCGGGAGGACTCGTCCAGGCTGCGCAGCATTCCGCTTAACTGTTCCAGCGACTCTGCCATTACAACGATGTCGTCGGCAAACCGAAGATGTGAGATGTGCTCACCATTCACGTTGATACCCTGTCCAGTCCAATCCAGGGTCTTGAAGACGTCCTCTAGAGCGTTGGTGAAGAGTTTGGGAGATATGACATCTCCCTGTCTTACACCTCGATTCAGCTCGATAGAGTTCGTCACCTGGTCCTGTATCTGGACAGCCATTGTGGCGGTGTCATACAAGCATCTCAACACCTCGGTATAACGCCAGTCAATCCGACATCGCTGCAATGCATCCAGAACTGCCCAAGTTTCGATGGAGTCGAAGGCTTCTTCATAATCCACGAATGCCATACACAGCGGCTGATTGTACTCTTCGGTCTTCTGTACAATCTGCCGAACAGTATAGATGTGGTCCACCGTACTAAAGCCTTTTCGTACGGTGGACCGGAACGGTTTTCGAAATGATTATATAATTTAAAAACATTTGGGCATATACTTTTTATTGGGATATGGGGCAAACGAGTAAACCTGTCGCCTAATGGTAAGCAACTATCGCCGCCCATAAACATCTACAACACCGATAGCGTCACAGTTGCGTTGCCGGTTTTTAAGGGAGTAGGATGGATAGGATGGGGGAAGGGAGATAGAACTCTGGATACTTGTCTTACCAAACGAAACGCGACAAGTGTCAATTTACGTCATCATTCAGTTGTAGTTGTATGTCATCGGGCGAGCCGGCCCATTCATGTAGCGAGCTGAGTTGTTGTGCCATTACATTACACTATAGAAAAACCGGTAGTATTCAAGAATAGGAATTAGATAAATACAAATAATAATATTTTCTTACCTATCAAAATAATATTTAATAAAAAATATATAAACATATAAAAAATATTTTATTTTGAATTTTTTCTCTGTCAATAGGTCGTCTGAAATAAATTGTCTTCTGCTATAAAATGTCATTTCCTATATTGTCCCTGATCTCCTTCTTTGCACTGTAAGTTGTGAGGATATAAAAATGCGTTTTTGTGGATCAGAAAATGAAAACAAATCTTTATATCATCATTAGTCATTATCATCCGTCTCGCTTCAGCAGCAAATGATCGCGGTCGCGTGCACCGCAGAACACGCAATAAATTATTATCTACCCGCATAAAATAAAAGTTTAATTAATTATGGCGAAATCAAGTGAATTAGTGATTAACGAACTTTTATGCTATTTACAATGCAAAATTGATGTGATGGACGAAATAAGCTTAATACAAATCTGCGAATCTAACTTTAAAGAGAGTGAAATAATAACGGCAAAAACAATTCTCTACGAGGCGGCGAAGTGTCGTACAAACAGAAAGGGTGACGGTAAAGGCAAACGTATAGGTACTACAAGATATTATAAAAGTACTCAAGGAAACGGAGACTAGCACGTTACCAACATTCGTGGCAAAGGATTTATATCGTCTTCCTCCAGTAACATTTGATCACGTGGATGTCACAAGCCTCCTGAAAGACATCTTGGCCTTAAAACAAGAAGTTCATCAGATCCAGTGTGATTACGTGAGATTGTCAGAACTAACTACAATTCAAGAGGACCTACAACATATTAAGAATAACTGTCATAGCGCCAGAAACTCTGAGGGAAAAAATAGTGATACCGCAAACAACGCCAACACACGTCCAAGAAAACTAGCGACATGTGTGGACACTCCTGCCCCCGTGGCGACTATACCTGTGGAAAACGGTACACTAAAAGCACATATTTGCCACAACGAGCCATCAGAGATAGACAAACAAAACCGAGAAACGTCCGACGGTGATTTTGTGACGATAGTTAAGAAAAAACTTAAGCGTAAAAACGTCATATCGAAAAACAGGAATCAACAAGGAAAGGCAGAGCTGACTTCTAGTAAAATTAAGATTGTTCCCAAATTATCTTATATTTACGCGTCTCGTTTTGATACCGACACTAAGGAAAAAGACATTTGTGAATTTATACAGGACTGTGGACAGACGGTCGTAAAAGTTGAGAAACTTACTCAATTTAAAGAAACTGCATTTTCATCATTCAAAATAACGGTTGAGCAGAAAAACGAGGGTACATTTTTAAATAATGAATTTTGGCCTAGCGGAGTTATTTACAGAAGATATACGGCGAGGAGAATTTTTAATAGTCCTAATAACCTCCAAAAAACGAATTAAGAATGAAAATCCGTCTGGTATCCTTTAACTATAGACTTGAAACGTTCGTGCCAGCATGTTACTGATCTTTGTGACCAGTATAACGTAATTGCACTTCAGGAACATTGGTTACTTCCCGAAAATTTTGGATTTCTGAGCAAAATTTATTATAATTATTGTGCAGATTCGAGAGTGGATGCCAGTATAGCTTTGAAAGGAAGACCCTACGGCCGAGTTGCTATTTTATAATGTTTACTACTAGTTTAATGTTATAGTTTAGTTTAAAAAAATCAATGTATAGCAATGTGGTTCCGATTGACACTGGCTCGACGTCGTAACGGCCGTGTGTATACACTGGCCGGAGACCGTCGTAGCACTATTGTCGCGTCCATATACCTACTAGCAAATATTATTCTAATTATTGAATGATTATTTGCTCTTAAATATTATTTATTTATATAAATTGTAAATTAATTAATTTATTTATTTATGCTCTGTTATTTATATGCTCTGTTAGTAATCCAACTAAAGTGATTTTTTTTATTTAATTTTATATACTTGTGACATTATATACTATGTAAATTGTAATCTATGGGAAAACATTGCCTGAAAATAAAATGATTTATTATTATTATTATTAGCCTATTGCAGTCCACTGCTGGACATAGATGCCTCTCCCAATGTGCGCAGGAAAAGAATGTGTGAATCTTTATATATAAATATTAAAACAACATTTACTATTATTAGAGCCAGGACCTTAAAGAAAATCGACGTAAAATGACTTATATCCCAACATTTTCTTCCTTCCACCAAGGTGACTCGATCGTTCAATAGCCAAATTTGTTCTCCGATATGAATAAATCCATACATTGCCCCGTCAGGATAATATTGGCCAGGCAATACGGTAAGGTTTGCCAATTTACTGACAAGCAAAACATATTAACATACATGTCCTGTCGTTAAAAATGACGACAGCGACCGGCCGATGTAACGATGTATTGATTGAAAACAGTCTCATCTTTTACGACCAAGTTTTTGTGAGTAGATTGCTATTTGTCTACTCTGTTGATAGTTTTTTTTTTAATGGAATAGGAAGGCAAACGAGCAGGCGTATCTCCTGATGGTAAGCAATCAACGCCGCCCATGGAAATCAGCAACACATATAGTGTTACTGTTGCGTTGCCAATCTTTAAGGGATTGGGGATAGGAAATGATGTGGAAGAGGGTGGGCCTCCGGGTACCTCTCTCACCGAACAAAACGCGGCATGAGCCACTTTACGTCGGTCTTCTGAGAGGTCGTGGTATTTCACCGGCCGAGCCGGCCCATTCATGCAGCGAACTGCTTAACTCTACCACTGTTGTAATGTTAAAGGTATTTGAAGTAACATAGCATAACTTAACGCCTTTGTTAGCCGAAGGTGTAGGCAACGGCTGTTAAGCCTCGTCTCGCTGTTATGTTTACGTCCCAAATAAAATAGGTGGCGAACCTATTGCCATACCGGGCACAAAGTTTTCAGTCATCGATTTGAAGTACTTAAAGCAAATATATTTAATATTCTTTCTATCTTGGTAGTATCGGTGGTCGTGATTCAGAAGTTGTAGGTTTTAATCAGGACTCACCCACACCAATTATTTCTCGGAATTATTTTTGTGTGGTAAATATCTATGATTTATGCCCGGTGAATAGTAATGGGTTCGCCACCCATTTGGGATGTAACGTAACGAGCGGAGTCAAAGTTTTAACAGCCTCTGTCTATACATTCAAGTAGACAAAGGAATATGTAATAGAACTACGTAGAACTAACTACATGGGCCGGTTCGACCGGTGAAATACATTCCCTCTCATAATATCGACGAAAAGTAACTCATGCTGCGTTTTGATTGATGAGAGAGTTACCAGGGGCCTTTCCCTTTTCCCTTTCTTTCTTTTCCATCCCACTTGCAGCTCCCTTTCTTTTTATTTGAAAGGTCGGCAACGAAACTGTTATACACAGACAGTGTTACATGTGTCCATGGGTGGCACTAGTCACTTAACATTTGGTGACACGCTTGCTTGTTTTCCTCCTAACCCATAGAAAATAGGAATTAAAAAAAATGTATAGTCGCTGACCCAGGAAACGCTGTCATTTATTCCAAAAAGATAAAGTTTATTTGTTGATCAATCAACAAATAAAAATAGGGGTTGCTCTTAGCGAAGTGAAAAGTTAGGACAGCAGGTATTTTTATATGTTGTATCACAAAAAAATAATTAAAAATTATATCTAAAACTAAAAATAAAACAATTAGCGGTGTTACACTTAACATTTTGGGGGATGAAAAATAGTTGTTGTCCGATTCTCAGACCTACCCAATATGCACAAAAAAATTCATGAGAATCAGTGAAGCAGTTTCGGAGTTTGGTAACTAAAACTGTGACTCGAGAATTTTATGTATGCACTAGCTGGCCCGGCTTCGGTTCGGCTGGTTCCGGCCATTTCAGAGATTTCTCGGAACAAAGAGACAGGCAGACAAACAAAAATAGTAAAAAAAAAATCATATGAATATTCATATGATTTTTTTTTTGGTTTCAAATATATATTTGAAACCAGTTATTTCAATATTACAAATAGACACTTCAGTTTAATTAATATGAGTAGATTACATAAATTTTTCTAAAAATAATTTGTCAGTCAGTAATGTTTGTTTCATTTTATCCTAAACCGCTGGAGACATTAAAATGAATTATTCAATGGGATTTTTTCTATCAAAAGGATTTGTTTAAGTCCGGCAGTTTACTTGTAGTATGGATAATTAACCTAGATAGCGACTGTCGCACCATCTGCCGGACTTATTTGTGAATCTAAACCATCATCGAATCATCTTGAAGTCACACAAATAATTATAAAAGTCGGTCCAGCCGCCTGGAAGGAGTTCAGTGACATACACACGCACACAAGAAATATATAAAGATTGAATATGTTATAAACGTTATCTGAAAACATTGTCAGCTACTAAGGATATGCTGTCTAATGGATTAATGGGACAATTATAGCTGTAATGAACACAATTATTCTCTAGACCTCTGTATTCTGCTTCGTAAAAACAATCTTCTATGTCGTCTTCTGACATGGACGTCGATGGTCTGGAAATAAATAAAAAGAAAACTGATAAAATACTCCAGATTGTTTACTTTCCAAAAACTTGTGTCTACCTTTTATGATTAAAAAGTGATACAAAAGCTCTTGATGTGAATTTTAACTACACCTATATTATAAATTTGATCACCTATTTATTAGTTTCTTTTATAACAATAAAAATGTAACTTTTAAACTGTAAGTTTTGATTGAACTTTTGATGATGAACATAACATAACTTCACGCCTTTTTCTACCCGAAGGTGTGGGCAGCAACTGGACAACCGAGACTCAATATACTACAAACATATTTATTTAACTAAATAAATACTTACGTGAGTATTAAGTACAGTATGTCGCCTATAAGTCCGTTATGTAGAATATGTGAGGTTGAGTTTTCACAAATGGCTCTCAATAAACACGCCCGCCCTGGATATTTGTGTCTGTAATAAAAGAAAAAAAGGACATATTTAGATCATATTTTTATCTAATTGAACCTGCAGGTAGGTTATGTTTTTTTTATTAAGGATAATAGTAACCTTTTTTAAGACGCTATTGGATATTTATACCACCAAGCGGCGTGGTAAGTAATTACCGCCGTCCATGGACATCTGCGATACCGCTACGGTAACTTTGCTTGCTGGAATTTAACACTTTCACAGCGGAGCGTTTAGAGCGCCGCTTGATACGGTACGCGGGCGTATTTCTGCATAATTGTGAACATCATAGAAAAATAACGGATAGGGGTATATGGATAATTCTTTTTGTGTTTAAAAGATATACTTTTATATTTTATGGATAATAAATAAAAAAAAATTATAGTATATAAAATAATTTAATACGAGTAAAGAAAACATGGTCATTTTTTATAAAAAAAAAAAAGTCATACAGACTTCTTAGGTCTCTTTAACAATGGTAATTCTTTAATGTGTGGTACTTTTTAAAGCACTTGTCGTAGCATAGTGGCACGTTACAGTCAGGGCAGTAAAAAGCCGTCTCCTTCCGCCCTCGTTTTCCCGTCAGATGCTTTATGGTGTCAGCGCAAACTTTACACACGCGCGTGACACTAGCTTTCTTTTCTGTTGGCGGTATTCGTTCCAAGAAGTGCCGTCCTACTAACCTGGAACTGTTGCCAACCAAGTGTACTCCATGCGATGGTCCTGCAGCATCAGTAGATCGACCAGCCAAAAGGCCTTCACCACATGTCATCATAAATTGCGAAAATCGCAATCGGCGGCGTGCAGGCTGCTGTTTATTATAAATCACCATGGCGTTCACCATGCTCCTTGCTACTAAGTGGAAAAACATTTTTTTCCACCACTTCATGGATTTCCTATGCAGGCTATAGTATGAGACATATTGATCATTTAGATCTACGCCGCGCCGAGCCCCCTGTACACGACTACGCCCTTGCTCGTTATTTGTGACTGGCTCAGGAACGTGGTCCTGCACCTCAACCTCACCATCATCCATCCTTTCTTGATTAGATATAAAGCAGGATATTCGCAGGTCCGACACGCAATCTACCAAAGAAACAACTTATGAAAGAATATTCAATACGAAAATAGTTTAGGTACCTACCTACATAGAAATATAAATATATAATAAACATTTACCTTCAATTTCATCACCCTGAGCCTCCTCAATGTCAGAATCATCATCATTTTGCAATATATCAACAATTTCGTGCGTAGAAACATTACGTAGCGAGGAAGCCATTTCGCGCCAAAAACAGTCACACTCGCTCCGTACTCTCGCCGGCGGTCGACTGAGTGGGCGCGGGCGATCGCGAACTGTAGCTATCGCGTTCTTACTACATACAAACATTGTATATGTGTGTGTAGCTTATGAACTAAGCTACAAACGTGTACAAGGCGGATCACGACAAGACGTCGTGATTTTCTAATAAACAGTATGAAAGGCGGTCACGAGTGCTACTCGTGATTCGCGCGTTAGAGAAAAATATGAATGCCGAGCTGAGGTCGTGATCCGCTGTGAAAGTGTTAAGAAGGGGGTATAGAAGAGTGCGAGGATGGGGATAGGTCTCCAGATACTTCTCTCACCGAATAAATTGAACCATGATCGACTTAAAGTTGATTTGCTGAGAGATCATCGAAAAAAATAGCATAAATGAAATGAACAACATGTATTTTCTAATGTTCTATTTTATAGGGTAGGAATATTTGTCCTTTAAGCGTTCGAGCAGTCAAGTATTGTTACGCTAGACGACGACATTAGCAACGTGTCGTTTTGGGTAGTATACTATCCAGGACGTACATACGGATATTGATTTTGGGTACTATAATATCCGCGGACGTGAATGGATAAAAGGGCTTACTTTTCAAGCATAGTCTCTATGAAGATATATATTGATTTTCGAGTCACGATGTCGTTTCGAATACTACGATCTTCTCTGTGTCTTGATAACTGAAAAAAAATAAGATCACCAGTTTTTGTTATTACTTTATTTAGTTTTACGCGAAAACTATTCAAATGATTTGGATGATATATGACATCAAACCCAGGTTCAGGTCCATCATACATACATCATAACTTAACACTAAATGGTTTGTGGGGTAGGCGGATAAAACTCCGTGCCATAAGGCAATATTTATACTACATTCGCGTCATCGACTTTAACAACTCTTGTCAGTTTTCATTAAGTGTGCTAAATACATCAATGACTGACAAATGTGTCTGATATGGGCTTTTTGCAACTAATTTATTATTTTTTGGCATATCGAGGAATAATTGCCACTGCCTACCTTGAAGAAGAAACTACTAACAGAATGAGGTCTATGTACCAGTTTAATGCTTTACGATTTTGTAAGTGGACGTGTAACGAGATAATGGTTAACTGTTCTAGATAGACGGTTGCAAATATTCTAGCAGTATAATAAGAATAATAGAGTTTCACAGTAAACTGCTGTCCCTTTAGTCTTTCTAGAAATGTATATTGAATATTGCATTATTAAGTTAGTACCGCTCCCGACTCTTTTATAATTGAATTCGTTGTGACTTCTCTCAACTTATTTGAATTTCTCGCATTTGTGTCTATGATAAGTAAGTAATAAAGATAGTTTTTAATGTGACTACTCTCTTTCTGAATTTAATTTCTCTCTTTCTCTTTTTTTTAAGTTTTTAATATCGATTAGAGTAGGAAAAAAAAATTTTTGTAAAAGATAAAAATAAAAATCCAAAAACTTGGTTTTTTGAATTTTTCATCTAAATTTTAAGGTTATGTGAAAAAAAAGTAAATACAAAAGTTTTAGATCTTTTTATTATCTACAACTTCGCCATTAAACTTTTATCCAAAGGACTTTTAGTTTTACCAGAAATCAAGAAAAACCGTTTTTTACCCTTAAAAACTCACCCCCACCCCCTTCCCGACCTCAGATCGCCCGTAAATTATTTTTTCTTTCATTTTTGTAATATTCTCCTCCTTTTCTAATGGGTTTCATCCTACTATATTTTTTTTACTTTTTATTATTTTTGAAGGCATCTACCCTGGTCTGTGCCTCCATAACATCCTCTAAAGAAATAAAAATAAATAATATTAAAATACTAACAGTAGATACATCTCCAAGTAGTGGGTCAAACCATGTTGAATTATCAACATTATAATAGCTGGCTTCGAAGAACCACGCCACACTCACGTAGGAACCGGATTCCAGGGGCAGTGATAGTGCTGCATAGACCTGCAGAAAAACATTACTCCAATAAACCTATAGCCGACAATTTTTTATCGTTTCGTGTACTTTCATACTGGTAGTTTGTGAGCCGTGGCTTTACTCCTAAACCCTTTAATTGCATATCTGCTTAGTATTTTTTTACCGCTGGCCAGTAAAAAACAAGGAGTTCAGCATATTAATTTAGCAAGAGAGGCATCACGACAGATCTTTTGCAAGTCTATTCACATAAACGTGTTCTGAGAGGATTTATACTATACAACATTTTCATTTTCAATTATCAATTGGGGTATGTTATTTTAATAACGGTTGACCATTATGTCTTGGGCTGTTACTGTATAACAGCCTGTTACTCAGCCCAAGACATAATAGTCCACCGTTATTAAAATAGCATACCCCAATTGATCATTGAAATCTTACTCAGAAGCAGGATTAACAACACTACCAAAAGGATTGGATTTTATGCCTGTTCGGGTAACTTTTAAGAAAGATCAGCTAGAATCAGAGTAGGCAAATCACCCAGTAGCTTACTCCGAAATCTGGTACAAATGATGATGAGAACCTTCTATATTAGAAACTTTTTATTACTCACACCGTATTGTGATTCCTGGGTAAACACCAAATATCGTCTTTTACGCTCCTTTGTCTCTATAATTCTCCAAAGAGTAGGTAATATCACTATGGCACTGAAAACAAAAAAAATATCAGCATTTTTTTCCATATTTATATTGAAACTATTTGATTATTTTTAGTTAGGTCGGCTTGAATATAGATCCAAAGTAAAATTCTAGAAAATAGAATATTATGTGCAGCAAATCGTTCCCATCCAAGAAAATAAGGTTAGAATTAGAAGAGGTCTGATTCAATGCAAACCTATAAAGGTTATGTGTGTGTCTTGAAAGTCTTCTGAAGTACGTAATTAATATATGACTTTTGAACACCATATTGCGGAAAAACCTATACCACAGTACAAAATACATACACAAAAATATTAAAGCTGAACAGCATCCTGGCTCCAAAGTAAATTGTGACGACATCGGTAATCCTATAGATTTTGTGGAGAAGAAATTAGTTTTGGACAAACACTGTCTCATAGTAGGTAGCTTTACGAACTGACTGGCGATGTTTGCGTTGGCAATTTGTGAAGCCGACTTAATCTATGTACACAAAATAAAATACGTAGAAGTGAATGTGTGGTGGCACTTATTTTCTTTTGTGATAAATATAGGCATGATGACTTTGTCCAAAGTTGATGGATTTCAATACAATTGCACATTCACCTTTACCTTAAATATTTTTAGATACTTTTGATACATCAATTCTTGAATAATTGTGAATTTTATATCATTTTATAACAATTTTTTTTCATTTTTATCTTCCTATTTTTCAGCAGGAAATCTCAAGCGGCACAAATACAGAAACCTTGTAGGTGATTATGTATTTTAATGTTATTTTGTTTGGGGTCGAGACTCTTGGGGCATGGGGTCCGAGTGCTCGTGCACTTTTTATAGATCTTGCAAAGAGACTGATCGAGGCCGCTCGCACTCAGAGGGCTGGTCTATTCTTCGCACAGAGAATTAGCATTGCCTTTCAGCGTGGCAATACGGCCAGTTTTTTGGGCATGCTGCCAGTAACCCGAGATGCGGAGAAATTTTACTCCAGCAAGTTTGTTAATTGTGTTGTAAATAATGTAATTAATTTAAAGTTTCAATGTTAATGCAGTTTTTTTTTATTAACACTACAGTCTTGATCTAATTTACCAGTAGGTAGATATTTATTTTAGATTTTATTAGCATTTTTTTTATGGCATATGGAAAACGAGCCACCGGGTGGTACCACCTAAAGGTAAGCAACTAAAGTCGCCCATGTACATCTGAAACGTTACCAGGCTTCATGATAGGATAGACAGAGAATTGGTAGTGAGATTGGCATCCTAGGAAGATAGTAGTTAGGCCTCTGGATACCTCTTTCACTGAACAAAACGCTGCATAAGCTACTTCACGTCGATATTCCGAGAGTTCATGACATTTCACCTGTCAAGCCGGACGAGCTATGCAGCGAGCTGCAAACTCTACCACTGTTACAAGTTACAATAACATTCTCTCCTTTTGATCAATTAAGTGCAAAACCTTGTATTACAAAACCAAACAGATTGTTGTTCAATAATTCAGAACAACATAAGGAAAGGATAGTTGTTTCGATATCTATCAAGTTTGCGAGTAACATTTAAAGGATGAAATGTTACTTCATCCAAAACCCTCAGGCGATGGTTTAGTAAATCAGTTGATCGGCCATTTTCGTGATTAAATGGTTGGTTTAGAATTTGTGTTTGTGATTTATACAACAGCTTTATTGGTATTACTAGAAGAATATAATAGTTGCTCTTATTTTATATTTTAAGTCCAAATATGTCTAATAAGCCTCTTTAAATTTTGCATTTGTTTTCTGGTGACCAAATTGAACGAGTCCTACAGGAAATTGATTTCAGGGATATTATAAATCGAAGAAAGTGTATGACTAGTTAGTTATGAAAGTCCAAGATGTGAATTATGCTTGTAAGAATCGTACCTTATGGTATTTTATTCTCTGCCTACCCCGCAAGTGACTTGTGAAGTTATGTATGTATGTAAGTCTAAATGCAAAAATGTTAGTCGGTATTGTTTAGTTTATTTTTATTTGTGTTTAATGTTGTTTAATTTCCCTTTAAACATTTATTTTAGATCAATTTAAAAAAAAAAAAATATTTTAGTATTCTATTTTGTGTCAGGTAATATCATTTCTTTTATAATTGTTCTGAGTCTGCTTTTAAGACGTTACATAAAAAAAAATATAGAAAAATAAAAATTAATGAATCGAATACAAGAAAGACTAAGTTATACAATAAAGAATCGCTAATTCCATTATAATGGGATTATAAAAGATCTGCTAATTGAACAGATTGTAAAAGTTGTCTTCTACGTTGTTCCAGATGGGGTGGGATATGAGGGGAGATAAAAAATTATGCATAATTAAATTATGCACAGCCGAAATAACTCACGACAGTCAATTTGGCGATGAGGTGTTGTGTAATTTGTAACGAAAATTAGCATCAAGAGGGAATATTAATTTAAAATTTCGTACACGAATATATTTTGATCAATTCTGAAAGTGAACCGCATCAATTGCGCGGCTCTTTGAATTTTGCATTAGTTTTCGCGTAATTGATTGCAAATGGGCAATTTTGTGACGAAATTAATTTATGTATAACGCTTATTTTTTTTGTTGTATATTATTAGGATACAAACAGTTACAAGTAAGTACTGTATTACTCTAAAATACATAGTATTATATTTAAGAACAGAAGGCAGGAAGTTAATTTGAAAAAAGAGTGTCGATATAAAAGTAAGAAAAGGCATGCTCTGATGATTCGGACATGTAGAAAGAATGGATGATGCAAGATTGACTAAGCAGATATACAATGCAAAAGTGTAGTTGTCGAGGACGGCCATAATTCACTTTTCATGACCAAATAGATCAAGTCCTAAAGGAAGGTGCTGTCAGGAGCCTTAAAAATCGATGCGCGTGTATGACAAGAGTTATGAAAGTCAAAGAAGGGAGTGAGTCGTATAAGAATCGTGCCTTAGGGCGCTCTGTTACCTCTGTCTAACCCGCACGGGACTTGGCGTGAAGTTATGTATGTGTGAATTTAAATATTTATATCATCATTATCATCAGCCTATTGCAGTCCACTGCTGGACATAGGCCTCTCCCAAACGTGTGTAAAGCTAGAAAGGTCAAGTGAGCAGAATCACTTGTTTTATATCTCAAAATTTAGTGCTCATTTAGTGCTAATTTAGTGCTGATAACAGATATTTAGTGCTGTGATAGGGGGACTGAAAATGAGAACACTGCTAGCTTTACATTAAGCTAGCAGTGTACCATTCGTCTCAGTCTGTCTCAGTCGGCAGAATCACTCGTTTTATATCTCAAAATTTAGTGCTCATTTAGTGCTAATTTAGTGCTGATAACATACATTTGATGCTGTGATAGGGGGACTGAAAATGAGAACACTGCTAACTTTTCATTAAGCTAGCAGGGTACCATTCGTCTCAGTCTGTCTCAGTCGGCAGAATCGCTCGTTTTATATCTCAAAATTTAGTGCTCATATAGTGCTAATTTAGTGTTGATAACAGATATTTAGTGCTGCGATAGGGGGACTGAAAATGAGAACACTGCTAACTTTTCATTAAGCTAGCAGTGTACCATTCGTCTCAGTCTGTCTCAGTCGGCAGAATCACTCGTTTTATATCTCAAAATTTAGTGCTCATTTAGTGCTAATTTAGTGCTGATAACATACATTTGATGCTGTGATAGGGGGACTGAAAATGAGAACACTGCTAACTTTTCATTAAGCTAGCAGTGTACCATTCGTCTCAGTCTGTCTCAGTCGGCAGAATCGCTCGTTTTATATCTCAAAATTTAGTGCTCATATAGTGCTAATTTAGTGTTGATAACAGATATTTAGTGCTGCGATAGGGGGACTGAAAATGAGAACACTGCTAACTTTTCATTAAGCTAGCAGTGTACCATTCGTCTCAGTCTGTCTCAGTCGGCAGAATCACTCGTTTTATATCTCAAAATTTAGTGCTCATTTAGTGCTAATTTAGTGCTGATAACATACATTTGATGCTGTGATAGGGGGACTGAAAATGAGAACACTGCTAACTTTTCATTAAGCTAGCAGTGTACCATTCGTCTCAGTCTGTCTCAGTCGGCAGAATCGCTCGTTTTATATCTCAAAATTTAGTGCTCATTTAGTGCTTATTTAGTGCTGATAACAGATATTTAGTGCTGTGATAGGGGGACTGAAAATGAGAACACTGCTAACTTTTCATAAAGCTAGCAGTGTACCATTCGTCTCAGTCTGTCTCAGTCGGCAGAATCGCTCGTTTTATATCTCAAAATTTAGTGCTCATTTAGTGCTAATTTAGTGCTGATAACAGATATTTAGTGCTGTGATAGGGGGACTGAAAATGAGAACACTGCTAGCTTTACATTAAGCTAGCAGTGTACCATTCGTCTCAGTCTGTCTCAGTCGGCAGAATCACTCGTTTTATATCTCAAAATTTAGTGCTCATTTAGTGCTAATTTAGTGCTGATAACATACATTTGATGCTGTGATAGGGGGACTGAAAATGGGAACACTGCTAACTTTTCATGAAGCTAGCAGTGTACCATTCGTCTCAGTCTGTCTCAGTCGGCAGAATCGCTCGTTTTATATCTCAAAATTTAGTGCTCATTTAGTGCTAATTTAGTGCTGATAACAGATATTTAGTGCTGTGATAGGGGGACTGAAAATGAGAACACTGCTAGCTTTACATTAAGCTAGCAGTGTACCATTCGTCTCAGTCTGTCTCAGTCGGCAGAATCACTCGTTTTATATCTCAAAATTTAGTGCTCATTTAGTGCTAATTTAGTGCTGATAACAGATATTTGGAGCTGTGATAGGGGGACTGAAAATGAGAACACTGCTAACTTTTCATTAAGCTAGCAGTGTACCATTCGTCTCAGTCTGTCTCAGTCGGCAGAATCACTCGTTTTATATCTCAAAATTTAGTGCTCATTTAGTGCTAATTTAGTGCTGATAACAGATATTTAGTGCTGTGATAGGGGGACTGAAAATGAGAACACTGCTAGCTTTACATTAAGCTAGCAGTGTACCATACGTCTCAGTCTGTCTCAGTCGGCAGAATCACTCGTTTTATATCTCAAAATTTAGTGCTCATTTAGTGCTAATTTAGTGCTGATAACAGATATTTGGAGCTGTGATAGGGGGACTGAAAATGAGAACAGTGCTAACTTTTCATTAAGCTAGCAGTGTACCATTCGTCTCAGTCTGTCTCAGTCGGCAGAATCGCTCGTTTTATATCTCAAAATTTAGTGCTCATTTAGTGCTAATTTAGTGCTGATAACAGATATTTGGAGCTGTGATAGGGGGACTGAAAATGAGAACACTGCTAACTTTACATTAAGCTAGCAGTGTACCATTCGTCTCAGTCTGTCTCAGTCGGCAGAATCACTCGTTTTATATCTCAAAATTTAGTGCTCATTTAGTGCTAATTTAGTGCTGATAACAGATATTTGGAGCTGTGATAGGGGGACTGAAAATTAGAATACTGCTAACTTTTCATTAAGCTAGCAGTGTACCATTCGTCTCAGTCTGTCTCAGTCGGCAGAATCACTCGTTTTATATCTCAAAATTTAGTGCTCATTTAGTGCTAATTTAGTGCTGATAACAGATATTTAGTACTGTGATAGGGGGACTGAAAATGAGAACACTGCTAACTTTACATTAAGCTAGCAGTGTACCATTCGTCTCAGTCTGTCTCAGTCGGCAGAATCACTCGTTTTATATCTCAAAATTTAGTGCTCATTTAGTGCTAATTTAGTGCTGATAACAGATATTTGGAGCTGTGATAGGGGGACTGAAAATGAGAACAATGCTAACTTTTCATTAAGCTAGCAGTGTACCATTCGTCTCAGTCTGTCTCAGTCGGCAGAATCGCTCGTTTTATAACTCAAAATTTAGTGCTCATTTAGTGCTAATTTAGTGCTGATAACAGATATTTAGTGCTGTGATAGGGGGACTGAAAATGAGAACAATGCTAACTTTACATTAAGCTAGCAGTGTACCATTCGTCTCAGTCTGTCTCAGTCGGCAGAATCACTCGTTTTATATCTCAAAATTTAGTGCTCATTTAGTGCTAATTTAGTGCTGATAACATACATTTGATGCTGTGATAGGGGGACTGAAAATGAGAACACTGCTAACTTTTCATTAAGCTAGCAGTGTACCATTCGTCTCAGTCTGTCTCAGTCGGCAGAATCGCTCGTTTTATATCTCAAAATTTAGTGCTCATTTAGTGCTAATTTAGTGCTGATAACAGATATTTGGAGCTGTGATAGGGGGACTGAAAATGAGAAAAGTTAGCAGTGTTCTCATTTTTAGTCCCCCTATCACAGCACTAAATATCTGTTATCAGCACTAAATTAGCACTCATCATCATGAGCCCAGATTAGTCCACTGCTGAACGTAGGCCTCCCCCTTAGCGCGCTATAACTCCCTATCCTGTGCCAGCTGCATCCAGCGACTCCCGGCTGTTTTTATGAGGTCGTCTGTCCATCTAGTGGGGGGACGGCCTACGCTACGCATACCAACCCGTGGTCGCCACTCAAGAACTTTTTTTCCCCATCGGTCGTCAGTTCTTCGAGTGATGTGGCCTGCCCACCTCCACTTCAGCGTGCTAACTTTAACTTTAAATTAGCACTAAATGAGCACTAAATTTTGAGATATAAAACGAGTGAATCTGTCGACCGAGTCAGACTGAGACGAATGGTACACTGCTAGCTTAATGAAAAGTTAGCAGTGTTCTCATTTTGAGTCCCTTATCACAGCACCAAATGTATGTTATCAGCACTAAATTAGCACTAAATGAGCACTAAAGTTTGAGATATAAAACGAGTGATTCTGCCGACTGAGACAGACTGAGACGAATGGTACACTGCTAGCTTAATGAAAAGTTAGCAGTGTTCTCATTTTCAGTCCCCCTATCACAGCATCAAATGTATGTTATCAGCACTAAATTAGCACTAAATGAGCACTAAATTTTGAGATATAAAACGAGTGATTCTGCCGACTGAGACAGACTGAGACGAATGGTACACTGCTAGCTTAATGAAAAGTTAGCAGTGTTCTCATTTTCAGTCCCCCTATCACAGCACTAAATATCTGTTATCAACACTAAATTAGCACTAAATGAGCACTAAATTTTGAGATATAAAACGAGCGATTCTGCCGACTGAGACAGACTGAGACGAATGGTACACTGCTAGCTTAATGAAAAGTTAGCAGTGTTCTCATTTTCAGTCCCCCTATCACAGCTCCAAATATCTGTTATCAGCACTAAATTAGCACTAAATGAGCACTAAATTTTGAGATATAAAACGAGTGATTCTGCCAACTGAGACAGACTGAGACGAATGGTACACTGCTAGCTTAATGTAAAGCTAGCAGTGTTCTCATTTTCAGTCCCCCTATCACAGCACTAAATATCTGTTATCAGCACTAAATTAGCACTAAATGAGCACTAAATTTTGAGATATAAAACGAGCGATTCTGCCGACTGAGACAGACTGAGACGAATGGTACACTGCTAGCTTAATGAAAAGTTAGCAGTGTTCTCATTTTCAGTCCCCCTATCACAGCATCAAATGTATGTTATCAGCACTAAATTAGCACTAAATGAGCACTAAATTTTGAGATATACAACGAGTGATTCTGCCGACTGAGACAGACTGAGACGAATGGTACACTGCTAGCTTAATGAAAAGTTAGCAGTGTTCTCATTTTCAGTCCCCCTATCACAGCACTAAATATCTGTTATCAACACTAAATTAGCACTAAATGAGCACTAAATTTTGAGATATAAAACGAGCGATTCTGCCGACTGAGACAGACTGAGACGAATGGTACACTGCTAGCTTAATGAAAAGTTAGCAGTGTTCTCATTTTCAGTCCCCCTATCACAGCTCCAAATATCTGTTATCAGCACTAAATTAGCACTAAATGAGCACTAAATTTTGAGATATAAAACGAGTGATTCTGCCGACTGAGGCAGACTGAGACGAATGGTACACTGCTAGCTTAATGTAAAGCTAGCAGTGTTCTCATTTTCAGTCCCCCTATCACAGCACTAAATATCTGTTATCAGCACTAAATTAGCACTAAATGAGCACTAAATTTTGAGATATAAAACGAGCGATTCTGCCGACTGAGACAGACTGAGACGAATGGTACACTGCTAGCTTAATGAAAAGTTAGCAGTATTCTCATTTTCAGTCCCCCTATCACAGCTCCAAATATCTGTTATCAACACTAAATTAGCACTAAATGAGCACTAAATTTTGAGATATAAAACGAGTGATTCTGCCGACTGAGACAGACTGAGACGAATGGTACACTGCTAGCTTAATGAAAAGTTAGCAGTGTTCTCATTTTCAGTCCCCCTATCACAGCTCCAAATATCTGTTATCAGCACTAAATTAGCACTAAATGAGCACTAAATTTTGAGATATAAAACGAGTGATTCTGCCGACTGAGACAGACTGAGACGAATGGTACACTGCTAGCTTAATGTAAAGCTAGCAGTGTTCTCATTTTCAGTCCCCCTATCACAGCACTAAATATCTGTTATCAACACTAAATTAGCACTAAATGAGCACTAAATTTTGAGATATAAAACAAGTGATTCTGCTGACTTGACCTTTCTAGCTTTACACACGTCTCTCCCAATGTGCACCACAACATCCGATTCCCTGCCTTCCGCATACAGTCTTTAAATATTTATCTATTTTAAGATAACTTTGAACTATACATATGGGTGTAATATGAGGTTTTTAGAAATTGCACACGTATTAGAGATGAACGTGTAGGCAATTTCGAAAGATTAGGGCTATTGTTCTAAGTGGTACGAGGCTTGACAGTGGTAGAATCACGCATTTTGTTGCGTGAATGGGCTTGCTCGACAAGGGAAATATCACTAGCTCAGAATATCAAGTCAAGTGGCTCATGCGCGTTTCGCTCGGTGAGAGAGGCACCCACAGACACAATCTCTGTCTCCTCCTCAGCTCAGTCCCCTGCCCCCCCCCCCCCCCTTTTATCCTATTTTAAACGTCGGAAAAAAAAGAATATCAAGCCTTAAAAATTGTTTTGATATTCTAAAAACATTTTTTTTTAAACTTCGATCACTTTTACCTTACTCCAAACATTAAATGACTCGTATAGGTAGACTAAATGAATTGACAGCAAACGTGAATACCAATCATATGCAGTATGAAACCGCAAAATTCCATTTGAAATATGTATATATAAATAAGTCTATTTGTTTTTTAATAAACTGACTGGAATGGATTTGCTTTGATGCGGCGGCTTTTACGTTTCAGGGAAACATTTGCAGGAGAAATGTACCGGCTACTGACAGTTTAGAAAAAATAAAAAAATTTTTTGAAGGAGTTGAACGCTTTTATGGAATTGCCTTTCAAAATAGTTTAGTCTCTGAGAAAGCCTTTTGCATGTGATGCGAAATGTTTAGGCGGTAGTTGTAGCCTAGTTGCTGTTTTATATTCAAACTATGCATTATTATTTGACGAGCGTCGTGGCGTATTGGTAAACTAGGTATCCAAGCATGAATATTTGTATGGTATGGCGTCTGGGTATTTTTTTCATGTATTATAAGTTATATATATTTATAAAAAAGAGTATTGATGTATTAGTATCCGTTATCTAGTATCCATAGCACAGCATTTAGTTGCTTAGTTTGGCACTAGAGAGCGTTGTATGAATAAAAATATTAATATTATTTTTTTTGTTACTACTCGCTGATTTTATACGTCCTGAACGGAATAGTTGGCGGAATACATAGCCATGTATCAGGCATGGTTTTATTAAAAATAATCGTTTCGAAAAGTTATTGCTCTGTGATTCGTCCCAAATTTATCATTACTATTTGTTTTAAAATCATACCAATTATTTATAGACATATTTTCACCAAAAAAGGTATTTTTTCATACTTTGATGATCGCGTTTGTGAGTAAAAAAATATGTAATTAGCATATACAATTACGTAAAGTGAAATCGTTTGTTAAACTTCAACCTGACAGATTTGAGAAGGCATTGTTTAAAGATTCTTTTCAAAACCGCTTTTTACTTGAAAGACAGATAATCCGGACCGGGCATAATACGCTCTCCGGATTTTTTTCCGTATATTAATCTGTACTCCGTGACAAGCAATTGAATTGGAAGGCAAGAGCGGACAAATGCAAAAAGAAATAAAATAAATGTTTCACATCCAAACACCAGGGTAAAGATTTAACAATCTATAAGTGAAAAGGACGAGGAATTTTATTTTTATGGGATAGGGGACCGACACATGGACACCTGCAAGCACCTGGTCGTACAAGTACAGCACTCATGGGCACTTATTGTTATAAGTGTCCATGAGTGCTATACACCAAAAACAAGAGGCGTCATGAGCCACTGAACGTCAATTTTCTGAGAGATTATGCTATTTCATCGGTCGAATCATTCCATTCATGCAGCGAATGTGACTACTATTGTAGTATCTGAATATTGCAAATTTGTTCCTAGAGTCAGTTTCGCTGCTCCATTGGTCAAGCTCCCCGCTTCCTATTCATAAGTCCTGGGATCGATTTTGGACTCACATCAATGATTTTTCGGAATTCTTTTCGGAAGTTATGTTATGTTGACTTTAGGGCAATAGTTCACCTATTCTACTTGGGGCGTAACGATACGAGAGTCGAGGCTTAACAACCGCTGTCTACACCTTTGGGTATAAAAGGCGTAAAGTTACAGAATGTTGTTTTTAAATAATAAATTCTATCAGTAAATAAGCTTCGTATACAAATATCGTATACGTACATCATTCTACCTACAACAGTCGTTATGTGTAATGTTTTGTTAAGCAAAGAGCCAAGGTTTTACCTTTCCTCAATGTACGCTGGCAGCAACTGGGCCAGGGTACCGGTGTATGCCAAATCACTGGGAAAACATAACGGTTCATTAAGCAGACAGCGCCGTAGGCTCTGTGCAAACATTCCGTCCATTTTATCTCATATTATATTTACTGTTTGACGCTGCCGGTTATTCGTAGCAGAAACACTGTAACACAATGATTTTACTTTTAATTTTGATCAATACTTTCTTGCTGTTCAGTGTCGATGGGTTCAGACAGAAACGTTACCTGGTGTACCCTGATGGTGGTCCCGCTCGTGCACAGGTACAGTCTATCTCATTCTCTCTTCATCTTATTAGAACAAATCCATCTAAATTTACATAGCGTACCTGATTTAACTTAAGTAAATGATGTTTTCTTTGCAGAACAGATAGGGATTAACGAAGCGGTGCTTTTTTTTTTTGTTCGTGAATTTAAATGCAATTAGGCTACTCTGTCTGACTTTTGAAGCGTATCATGAAAGTAGGTTTTTTTTTGTTTTAATTTTATCCTCTCTTCGCTTGATATGTTTTATCTGTATTCATTTGAAATGTTGAGTTAAAATTTGTGTTTCGTGTATAGTTTTAGATTCATATAGAACGTCCGGAACTTTTTAAGGTTTTTTTTACTGCATCAGCTAATAATCAGATTTTTAAAAGTGTTCGTTGTTTGATAATAATAATAATAATCTCTTGGACACAATACACACAGCGCCCTCTAGTTCCAAGCTAAGCAACTAAATGCTTGTGTTATGGATACTAGATAACGGATATTAATACATATATACTTTTCTTTTGTAAATACATACTTATAATACATAGAAAAACATCCAGACACCACACAAATATTCATGTTTGTCACAAATATTTGTGCTCGGGTGGGAATCGAACCCCCGACCTCATTGCTGCAACCGGTAGTTTTACCAATACGCCACGAGGCCCGGTTTTATTTAACGTATTTATAATTGGCTATTTAATTTAAAAACTCAATTCGTTTAGTAAAGATTGTTATTATCTTTAAAAACTTCCATCTTACATCAGTTATCAGGATTTGAAACCCAGACTAAAGATTCTTATCAAATATCTCATATTATAACAGTGGTAGAGCCAAGCAGTTCGCTGTATGAATGGGCCGGCTCGACCGGTGAAATACCACGGCCTCTCAGAAGATCGATGTAAAGTGGCTTATGCCGCGTTTCATACGGTGAGAGAGGTAGCCGGAGGCCCATCTTCTTCCCCATTCTTACCTATCTTACTCCCTTGGTCGGCAACGCAATTGGTAACAATATATGTGTTGCTGAGGTACATGGGCGGTGCCGGTTGCTTACCATCAGGTGATATGCTCGCTTGTATGCCCTCCTATCCCACAAAAAATAATTATATTTAAATTAATAATTTTTATTTTAACTATGGTACCATTTTTTACAGTTTATCATCGGTCTGGGTGTGCCGGTAGATTTGAAGGAAGCTTCAGTCACAGTAGGAGCTGTAATCAAATTCCAATATGACCTACCCACTAATAGCACGGAATACACAAGTAGAATATATGGTTTTGCTGACACAGTTTCCAGAGACATGGATGACGACGGCTTAAACAAAGACGTATCAAACGAAATAGATTCTGGTGACTCCAGACAACTTGAGATTGAAAACACTGTAACTGTTGAGCCTGATGGAGATAATGATGCACTGGTAGATCTTACTTTTGATGACAACAGAAGAAGAAGATCATTGATGTATGCAGAAGGTGGTGTGATGGCTGATGTTACTACAGAAGCAGAGCTTTCTTTAGACGAGGCTATTAGAAGACAAGAAACAATTGATCGGAATGCCATGCAAGAAGAAGAAGAACCGCAAAGAATGAATAGATGGGACTTTTATAAGATTATCGAACGTATGGTGGAAAGGTATTCAAGTTATTTCAATACATTTTTTTATTCCTTTTAATGTTAGTTAGATAGAGTAGCGAGGTTTTCCGTATTCTGTTTTTCTTTATGGTCTGCCACGTGTGTGGCCTTTTTATTAATATGACGGCGTTAGTTGCTTACCATCAGGTCACACGCCTGCTCGTTTGCCCTCCTATCCCATATAAATATATATAGTTCAGTACACTGATTTTAGTGTATCAATATATATTGAATTAACCATTTTCAACCTCAACTCAATAGCAGAACATATTATATTGACTATAAGCGATGCTTTTATAAAGAGTTAGCAAGAAAAGTTGTGAAGGCATAATATTTTATTAAGGTAGCACCCATTGAAACCTCCAGGTACGGTTATTCAGGTCGACCGTGCCTCCTCCGAACAATCTGCGAGGCGGCCGAGGTACCATTCACCCATGAGAACGGCCTGCTCGGTGAAATTGGACATATACTGTTCACGTAAGTCACTTGCTATATCAAAAGAATCAAAGGTGGCGTTTATTTATGAATGATATTATATGTTTTTTTTTCTTTTCTTTTGGTGCTGACGGTTTTAGATTAGGGATTGTAATTTATGTACACATTCTAGAGATTTTTTTTTTCCTTTAACCCTAAAAGTTGGTGGGTTTTTATTATGTTTGTGATGCTAGAAGCCTTAAAAATCGACGCGCGTGCATGAGATGAGTTTTGAAAGATAACTAAGCGAGTGAGGCGAGTAAGAATCGTACCATACAGCGCTCTTTTTTTATGGAAAAACGCTCTGTTCTCTCTTGTTGGTGTGAAGTTATGTATGTGTTTATAAGCAAAGGTATAGGTAGCGACGATTGTGCCTGACTCGCCGCATTTTTGTTTTAACCGCCAAAATTTTGTTTGTCATCCATACTAATCACACAAAAATTCCGACAAGTCATTGGAGTGAGTCAGGATTCGAAAGGGAGACTTCTAATTTAAAATAGTTTACTTTTCTGCCAATAATATAAACTAATTTGAATGTTTCTCTCTAGGCCCTCAACAACAACAGACACGTTGTCCCATCATACAGACAATGAGTATCACGCCGCAGAAAGAATAGGAAGAGAAATAGGAGTTAATTGTGAAGACTTGTTCCCAGAATGTGAAGGTTCAGTACTTAGTACGTTCACCAAGATCGGAGAGGAGACGTTGCATAGCTTTGGACTTTTATAAGAGAGCAACTTCTGCAACACGAAACAGTATTCACGTCAAAAATGGAAAGAAAAAACTAAGTTCCTTCATACAAATTAATGTAATAAGATTGTTTAGGTATACACAGTTTCTCGTTTTTTTTTGTATGGAATCCATTAGGATTTGTGTGATTGTACTTAATAATAATATTACTTAATATTAATTTGATAATAATTCTTAGAATAATAAAAAGATACTTAGATATGTAAATAATATAAACAAATCTTTCCTTGTTATAAACATTATTGTAGATAAAAAGATTTTTACCAAAAGAAATTCTTTATAGAACTTTTTTGACTTGGTTGAGGTGTGAGTTAGTTTTTTCTTACCTGAACACTCAACATACAGCTGTATACGCTGAGCGACACACTCTTTTATATGATTACTCACATATCGCAGACGTTGCACAGTCTCGGTGGCGCAGTGGGCGAGCGCACGGCCTCTGATCCAGAGGTCCGGGGTTCGATTCCAGACACTGGCTCACACCAATGACTTTTCGAAATTGTTTTCGGAAGTTATGTGTGATAAATACCGATGACTGGCAAATTTTGTGCCCGGTATGGCAATAGGTTTGCCACCTATTCCATTTGGGACGTAAACATAACGGCGAGACGAGGCTTAACAGCCGCTGCCTACACCTTCGGGTAACAAAAGGCGTGAAGTTATGCTATGTTATGTTATGTTATGTTACTCACATATTCACACTCATGCAATCAATGTGGGCGGCTTGATAATTGTTGTAAAAGTGGCGTTTTAATTTCCTTTGTTTTCTTTTCTTGTTAACCGACTTCGAAAAAGGGAGGAGGTTCTCAATTCGTCTGAATGTATATTTTTTGTTTGTTTCATTGTTGTTATTTTTTCTAATCAATTGTTCAGTCGGTTTGATTATGTTTCATGTGTATTGTAACAGTAATAGTTTTGATGAAGCTAAAACATGACTGCAAAATTGTATCCCAAGATACAAGCCTAGCCTTAGTTTGGGAACAAATTATGTATCACCATTGTATTGCTGTGTATGGACAATTGAACAAATAAATAAATAAATATGTAATTATTATTGTAGTACTTTCATATGTCGACCGATACGCTTGATATATGGAATATTCGAGAATAATAAATAATAACAAGTATGAATCGCATTTTAATTCCCAATATTTCGAATGTAAACAAATAATATTAAATATAGTTTAATTATTAGTATAGTATATTAAAAAAAACAGATCATACAAAGAGACCAATCGAGGCCTCTCGCGAACAGAGGGCTGGTTTACTCTGCGCACAGAAGATTAGCATTGCCCTTCGGCGTGGCAATGCTGCCAGTCTTCTGGGCACGCTGTAAGTAGACCGAGATGGGGAGAAAATTGATTTTAGCTAGTTTTTTAATTGTATATATTGTAAATAACGTATTTTTTTTTATTTCTAAGATTTTCGCGAATCTCACTCATTGATCAAAACAACTTTTAGGATTAGATCGCGTTTATTTATTATTTATTTATATTTATTTCCCGACGTTTCGAACCGGGAAATAAATAATAAATAAACGCGATATAATCCTAAAAGTTGTTTTGATCAATAACGTATTTTTGTTTCTTTTTTATGGTAAAAAGGGGTAAACGAGCGTGCGGGTCACCTGATGGAAAGCGACCACCGATGCCCATGGACTTCCGCAACACCAGGTGTGTCGCATGAGCATTGCCGGCCTTCAAGATAGGAATACGCTCGTTTCTTGAAGGAATTAATTTATTTCTTCTTATTATAGAACATTTGTAATTTGTTTAGGTCACCCCATAGTTTAGTGACTTCGCAGAACATTTATATACACGATCCCAGGGTTGAATCTCGATCAATTCAGGTTGTAGTCAACATTGTGAATACTGTGATATAGGATATTGTGCCGACTTAATTTTCATTGAATATAGGCCATGGTAGAGCTAAGCAGTTCGCTGTATGAATGGGCCGGCTCGACTGGTGAAATACCACGACCTCTCAGAAGACCGACGTAAAGTGGCTCATGCCGCGTTTCGTTCGGTGAGAGAGGTACCGGGAGGCCCACCTCCCTTCCCCATCCTTTCCTATTCCCTATCCCTTAAAGGTCGGCAACGCAACAGTAACACTATATGTGTTGCTGGTGTCTATGGGCGGCGTTGGTTGCTTACCATCAGGTGACACGCCTGCTCGTTTGGTCTCCTATCCCATAAAAAAAAAGTAATTAAACAAATATAGATATTTTTATTACAAACTTTAATAACAATATTAAGAGATATTATGTAATATTGTAAATAAATCTATTAAAGATATGGAACATCCCTTGTATAGCGAAATGCAATCTCTATGATTTCTTCCATCCGTGTAGGCTTTGATGTAAGGGTAAGACTCGTCTCCTTCTGTCAGATGTAATGCGTCGTTTGTGGGACTGGAATTATAAAACAAAACTGTACTCTATAGTAATATAGGTATATTACATAAACAACTACTGGACCGATTTAAAAAAAAATCATCATTCATTGGAAAGCTGCATTCACCCAGAGTAACGTAGGCTGTATGTTTAATCATCATCATCATCATCATCATCATCATTTTCTTTGTACGCGAGTAACACCGCCAGGTGGAAGTCTAGTACAATATTATAAAGCTGAAGAGTATGGTTGTTTGTTTGAATGCGCTAATCTCGAGAACTACTAGTTCGAATTAAAAATATTTTTGTGTTAGATAGTCCAATTATTGAGGAAGGCTTCTATCATCACGCTATGTTTAATAGTAGCGGGCCACTAAACATTTTTAGTGGTTGACGTATAAAATATAGCAGTACAAATTTGGCGCGGTCTGCTGATATTATTTTTGAACGTACCTAATGTATTTAAATCATAATAATATACCATCGATAGCATACTGTCTTGGAAATGGGACTTCTACTAATCTATGGGTTAGAATCCTGAAGCGTTCTAATATTTTTTTTGGAATTCATCATCATCATTCATCATCATTTGCCTTTTTGAGGTCCACTGCTGGACATAGGCCTCCCCCATAGAGCGCCACAACTGCCGGTCCGCTCAATCGTGGGGGGTTTTTGCCATAATCGCCTCGCTTGTCAGGCGGGTTGGCGATCGCAGTAGGCTGTATTTTCTTGAGAGAGCATGCTGCTGCCCATTCTTCTAGCTTTTCCCTTAGTCGCCTTTTACGACACCCACGGGAAGAGATGGGATGGCGGTATTCTAAGCCGGCGCCACACAGCAAGCTTTTTGGAATTGATACATGTTAATTATTTGTAAAATCAAAATTAATCAGCAATACATTCTTTAGTTTTTAAGATGTGTTTCAGCCACATTGGGAAATGCTCCTACAGCTTCAGGTTAAGAGAATTTTAAAACTTTTAGTTATGTCTGAAACACATGTAAAATCAATCGCCTTCGTAACTAACTCATTTGATAATGAGTGTATAAAGATATCCCTAATAGTTGTCTCTCCGTTTATTTATATTTATATTATTTATATATCTTATTTATAAATGTAGTCTCGGTGGCGCAGTGGTCGAGCACACGGCTTCTGATCCAGAGGTCCGGGTTCGATTCCAGACACTGGCTCACACCAATGACATTTCGAAATTGTTTTCGGAAGTTATGTGTGATAAATATCGATGACTGAAAAATTTGTGCCCGGTGTGGCAATAGTCTCGCCACTTATTCCATTTGGGACGTAAACATAACAGCGAGACGAGGCTCAACAGCCGCTGCCTACACCTTCGGTTAACAAAAGGCGTGAAGTTATGTTATGTTATGTTATGTTATTTATATTTACTTTAAAAGCAAAAGGGTTGAGACTAAAAACTTTAAAGTTTCGCCAAACCTTGCAAACGGCGATACAGATAATGTGTGCCGAAGTAATTTTCCAAGTTTGAACTACTTACGACGAGCAGTCTTACTTAAGTTCCTTTAATAATAGGGCGTTCAACTATGGCTTACAATGTTTACGACTCTCGCTTACAGATTATGCTGAGTTGGTAACCCTATCTTTTATCGTTTTGATGCATAGCTCTTTGCAATATGTCACAGGCAGCGATGTTTATCTATTGTCTGGTTTTCTAATGGATTTTAGTTAAGATTATTTCATCGGAATGTATTTAATAACTTACTTTAATAGAAATGAAATCATTTCGTGTAGTAAATCTTCGTTGTCGTAAGAATGGAGTGGTTCAGCTCCAAGTTGGCAGAGAGTTTGGAGTACGCATGGTCTACCTTTATATCCAAAACTGAAAAAAAAACAAATATAGATTATTATATGAAACCACAATCCTTATTTTATATACATATATATATTTAACTTTACGCCTCTTTCTATTTGAAGATGTAGACAGCGGGTATTAAGCCTCCATATAAAATAAGTGATAGAACATATACACCCCCACAACCGGGGCGAAATGTTGTGAGTCAGGGATTATTTTCACTCACGAGTTTCGTAGATATTTACAAGATAATTTCCTGGTGTAAGCCAGTAGCGGGGTGCTCATACTCCAGATCATCAAGACTGCTTCTAATTGGTTGTGGGTAATTCTAAAAGTACATACATAATAATAATATAATATCTTGGACACAATACACACAGCGCCCTCTAGTTCCAAGCTAAGCAACTAAATGTTTGTGTTATGGATACTAGATAACGGATATTAATACATATATACTTTTCTTTTGTAAATACATACTTATAATACATAGAAAAACACCCAGACGCCACACAAATATTCATGTTTGTCACAAATATTTGTGCTCGGGTGGGAATCGAACCCCCGACCTCATTGCTGCAACCGGTAGTTTTACCAATGCGCCACTCACGCCTGCATCCCATAGGGGTATGCAGAGATTTTGGCTTTCCACAAGCTACGATCCTGACACACCTTTTTCGTCTCATTCACAGTCATACATCTCATCATGCATTCACGTCGGTTTTTCGTCGGTCAAGCATACCTATATTAATAGCCAAAGTAGTATAGGAACTTTTAAGGTTTTCGTATTTTCTATATGTTTGTGGTGTACAGTAAAGTTAGTTCTATTCTATTACAAAAATAACACAATTTCACGACAATTCTTTTGTAGGTTAGGCAGAAAAATTAGAGCGTTATAAGATACTTATTTACATTTCCCACTTTAGTTGGTAATTCACGTTTACTTATCGGATAAGCAACATTTTGGTAAAGTAGATCGTTGCACCGTTTGGACTGTTTGTAGAATATATTTAAAGTTCAGACACTTCCTCTAGGGTTGTAACTGTCTAACCTAAAAGAAAAATGTTTTAATCTAAGATATTAGTACATCGTATTTTCCTGTCCCAGAAAACCAAATCATTACGTTTTGAAATCATTCTGTTTTGTATATAAACCTCTTTTGATATCGATGATAAGATAAGATAAAATAAAAGAAACGCATAATTTTCCAAGAAATTTGTCTTTGAAATTGATCAAAATAAAATTAAACACCTCGATTGAGTGATATAAGTCACAAACAACTATAAATGAAACATTTCTGATTTCGACTCATCTTAAAAGTGTTTGTTTTATCATATATTTAGTCAAATAAATATCTATCTCTAAGACTTTCGCGAATCACGTTCATGACATTAAAATAACCTGTAAAGAGTTCGAAACGTCGGGAAATAAATAAAATTAGTAATAAATAAACGCGATATAATCCTAAAGGTTGTTTTAATGTCACAAATAAATATCTTTAATATATTTTTGACAACCTTGCACACTAGTCAAAAATTACCACTAATATTTTGGAGTCGTGATCACGTGACGTCAGTGCCTCGTTAGTACCAACGTGCTAAGGTATGAGTTAGTTGAGCCAACAAATTATATCACTCTTAACTACACCGATTAGCAATGACATCTCATATTCATCGTGTGAGAAAGACAAATTGATACCTCTGTCTCGTTTTATTAAAAAACTTTAATTCCAATATTACTTTTTGGTACCGCCTTTGAACGCTTTTAAGTTGACCGTAGACATAACTTCTAATTTCCAATAATAAAGATTGGTTTTTATAAAGATCTTTTCCAAAAATGCATAGCTTCTTCTTCGTCTTTTTCTATCCAAAAGTGTAGACTTAAGCCGGCGGCTTGCAAACCCTCTCAAATGGAATAAGTAGCGGAATCTATTGCCATAGACCGGGCACAAAGTTGTCAATCAGCAATATTTATCTGAGAAATCATTGATACGAGCCCAAAATCGATCCACCCACCCACCACGGAACACTATATAGACACAGAGACTACATAAAATGCTTAAACAATGAATAGTTTATGAGATATTAAATTTTTTGAACGGAAAATGTACCTACCTTTAAGAACAAAAAATATTGACAAAAGCGATGTAGTTTTGAGTAAAATATAGTGTAGATAACATGAGTGAAAAAACAAACATTCAAACAATATTGTTGCTCTACTAATGATTCCTAACATTATAAAGAGTTTAGTTTAGGTTAGTATAAACTTTATTTATTAAGACAGCTGAAAGATACACACAATGAAATAAGGTTTCTCTCTAGAGACATTTCAGTGCATTTCAGAAAATATTATGAGCTTACAGCAACATGAATTCTCGTCGTAGTTCACTTGCGGCTTTTTAAATGTCTATTAAGAAGGAAATATTACGTGTTGTCATTTTTAGTCTTAAGTATTTGTGGCTTTTTGTTTTTAATAGCTTAAAGGTAATAGCTTATGGCAAGTAGGCTACGTAACTGCAATAGCTTATTTTTGCTATCTTAAATGCATCGTAAAACTTATTGTGAAATTATGGAGCCCAATTTGAAATCATTTAACACGAATAATTTCCGAAAAGTCATTGGTTTTTGGACATGCTTTTGATTCCGTATGATGCTTACCAACAGACTAGCGAGATCATTGATACAAAAAAGTTTTAAGTTATTAGAAAAAACAAACACGCTTGCCGATCATACAAAGTAAAAAGTGTAAAATAAAATGCATGGGGTGCTTTAAGCTATATTTTTTAAGCCGAGCGTGTTGTGAGTGGAAAAGCTTGTTTTTGCTTTTTTTTTAAACTTTATTTATATTTTACTTTTTAGTGAATAGCTAATAAAGATATTGTCATAGCATAAATATTATTATAACACAATAGTATGCGTACGGGATTTGTGGGTATATCGATGAATGTATTGTATACTGAACAAGGCGCATTGAATACCACACCAGTCTCAAAGCGTTTGTTGCTGCGTTCTGAGCGCCCTATCTCTCTTACTCGCATGCGAATTCTGAAACTTTGCATAAGAGTAAGAGAGATAGAGCTAGTCGGAAAAAAAATGTCGAATCCTGACCAACGCAATCAGGATAATCGGATATTTTGATCAAATTATTGCATGGTCATCGGTCTGCGACAGGTGTGCAAAGTTTAAAAAAAATCGGATAGTTAAAAATAGGACGAAGTCAAGCTCAAATAGGTGAAGCTAAGAAAAGCTTTTTAAAAAAATACCTCACGTACCCGTCCAGAACATCCTCAACATGTCTATAAAAGTGATGTAGTTTTGCATCATCCCTATCTGCGTTATCATTCTCGACCTCGTTCACTGTCCTTTTCTTCCTAGAATTTCCAGTGTAACCTGAATTCGCATACAATATATCGACAGGTATCTGTGTTCTATTCCAAGGCAGTTGGAAATTTGCTTGGAATGCATAATTTATGTTGATATTCTTGACCACGCTGGGGGTTCCCAAGCCTACGTTAAACTGAAACCATACCAATTAATACATTATTGCTTGTCTCAATGGTCTAGTGATTAAGTACGTCGACCTTTCTATTAAAATTGTGGGTTATTAAAATTTGAGTTGTTTGTGATAAAACTTAATTGAGTTACATAGATACCTACTTCACGTCTAATCCCTTGCGGGGTAGGCAGAGAGAACAGAGCGCCTTAAGACGCCTCACTCGTTTCTTTAACATAATAAATGTTAAAGAAACGAGTGAGGCGTTTAAGAACTATGTCTCTTTTCTATGAACTCTATTCATTCAGACTTTTCATACATACTCTCCAGAACTCATTCTTTTTGGTCATGGAAGGTGTGTCGTGACCGTGGTCGGCTCCTACATCCATCTACTTTAGCATTGTATATCGGTTTAGTCCATGCATATCCAAACCATAGGCATGCCTTTTCTTATTATTAACGACACTTTCTTTCAATCCAACTTCCTTCCTTACAACCTTGTTAATTTTGCGCAGTGTCCTCATTTCGACTACGTTAATCCTGCTTTCGTGTATACTCTGTCGTACCCGACTCTAGCTTCCATAAGTTAGCGTTGGGATCAGTACCGGGTCGTGGATTGGTAGCTGGGCTTTTCTGCTGTCATTTTTTGCGCCCAGGAATCTGCCCAACGCTCTATTTACGCTGTTTCCTATCGCCACTCTTCTTTCTATATCCGCGTTATACCTGCCATTCCTGCTAAAAGCGCATCAAAGATATACAATTTCATTCACCTGCTCCAGCACCACACCATCCACCATTATCCTTGCACCCATTCTGGATTCCTCCCTTTCAAATACCATATTCATATCTTTATCGTATCGTATCTTATTTATTTCTAAAACTTTCGCGAATCTCACTCATAGATTGAAACAACTTTATTTATATTAACTATCGTATCTTTCGTTTTCATCACATTCAATTGTAAGCTTTTGGTCAATCAATAATCTTTCATAACTGTGACTCGGCGATTTTTTTCTTTAATGAAAGAAACTTCTATAGTGAAAGTATTTTTACTAGCTGGCCCGGCGAACTATGTTTCGCATCAGAACTTAGTAATTTTGACAGCGTTTAAAATTAGATACAAGTGCTCAATCTCAAAAATTACCACTTTTGCTTTACTAAATTATACATAAAAACCACCCTGTTAACATCCTCTATCTGCTAAAACAACCGCATCAAAATCCGTTGCGTAGTTTCAAAGGTATAAAAGAAAGGACTGTAAAAAGCGACTTTATATTAAACTATGTAATAAATAATTTATTACCAGACTATACTATTAAAATATAAAAAAAATCTGCAATTAGATTACACTAACAACTACTCGTTTATTTAATATTGAACGAAACCACTTTCATTATTTCAACCACTTAATTTTATTTGGAGAGAGAAGGTAACGCTATATACGACTTTGGATATTAAAAAATAAATATAAAAAAATAGGCGTACATGAAAAAATACGTACTGCCTACTGCACATTAGTACAAACATTGGCTTAATACGATACATGATTTTTTAAATTAACCCTGTTAGTGCCACAATAGGTCCTCTATAAATTCCTAAGATCCATACTCTTAACTTTTGATGAAACGTTGTCTACCCTTGGCGTACCTAATTATGAGGTGTGATTATTTAAAAAATACAGACCTGAAGAATTGTACTATTTGGATACAATAGCTGTCTTTTACTCCTGTGTAGTTCCATATCAGATAGCATCACCTCTTTCGTACTTATGATAAGGAATTTTATGTTGGTAAGAAAGAAAAGTGACAGAATTATTTTTTTGAACATGGTGTGTAAGCAACTCTCCAGTTAAAAATGAGATAAATTCATAAGATATCACCAAATTTAGTATACACATAAGCTTACCGCAACCTTAACGGTTTGAGAAACGGTTAATCTAATATATGAATATTTTAGGTAAATAACGTAATTTCCGTATTTTTTTTCTTTTCATTTGTGTACACTACACATTTTCAGTAATTTAAATGAAAATTGTTCAAAAATAATTATTGAAAGGTCAGTTACTTCCAACCTTACAATTCAGTGTTGATCAGTCTTGTACTTGCATATTGTTGTTATTGCTCACTAGATTAGTCATCATTTCCTGTTAATATCAATATAATAACCAGATTTTGAACAGTTTTGAAGTCAAGAATTGTCTATTCCCCTAATATTAGGTAGTAGTCAGAGAATTCCTGGTTGTAATTGCAGAATCTTGACATTTTTTTATTGTATGGGAGGGCAAACAAGCAAGTGCGTACCGTCCTTTAAGGAAGTAGGAAGGGAAAGGAAGGAGAAAGGGAATCGGGCCTCCGCATACCTCTCTCTTTCTCTATCTCACCGAACGAAACGCGGCACTAGCCACTCTACGTCGATATTCTGAGAGGCCGTGATATTTCACGGGTCGAGCCGGCGAGCAGAGAAACATATCGGGTCCCATTTGATAAATCCCTATCTATTTTTCCAACCATAATTATTTATTGGATGTGTAAGATTTAAATGAAAGAAAACAATTTGGATGTATCAATGAATGTAAGGTATCGCTAATAAAACTGTGTACGGGGAACTTCATAATCGCTTATAAAGTGATCAACATTTAAACTCCCACATCAGTAGCTAATTATAGTTTGCATGTATTGCAAGATAATCTAAAAATTGAGTATTCTAGAGTAATATTATAAATAATTTAGAACATGAGGTAAGATAATTTATTTATTTTTAGTAATTATATTTAAGATTACAAATTATAGGCAGCGTATATTCTGCCTGAAAACATCAAAGTAAAAATCTAGTGACAGGCCTTATTCTAAAGCCTACGGAAAAATACTGACTTTTAATGATGAAATAACAAGTACAAAAACAAATATAAGCTTTATAATTTGAGTGTTATTAATAACTTAACATAACTTCACGCCTTTTCTACCCGAAGGCAGCAGCAAGCAGCTGTTAAGCGTCGTCTCGCCGTTATGTTTACATCCCAAATGGAATAGGTGGCGAACCTATTGCCATACCGGGCACAAAGTTTTCAGTCATTCATATTTTTCATATTATTATTATTATATTTATCTATTTTTTGTTATTAATGATATTAAATTATTAATATTATATATCATTTAACATCGTGTAATCTTGTGAAGGAATCTATAAGTGAAGTGGAACATCCTTTGTATACTGAAATACAATCTCTTCGATTCTGTCCATCTTTATAGGCTTTGATGTAAGTGTAACTTTCATGATCTTCTGTCTCGTACACAGCGTCGTTTGTTGGGCTGTATTAAAAAAAATAACTATTTAATATAGATTTAAATAGACCAAAATTCATTAGCTGAGCATTTTGACTTTTATTTATCAGAAATTAGAAAAAAAAAAACGCTTTTCATTGAGACAGGAGGGCAATCGAGCAGGCGAGTCACCTGGCGGAAATTAACTTGACCCATGGAAAAATGTAACCTACAGAAGTTACAGTTGCGTTGATAGCTTTTAAGGAAGTAGGATTGCAAAGCAAGGGGAAGAGGTGGGTCTTAAGAGACCACGGCATGATCCACTTTTGGTGTTATTTCACCCGAGCCCATCTATTAGTGAGATCAGAGGATAATACAAAGAACAATTGCCGCAATCTGCACTTTTAGATGTTAAGGGTGTGATGTTACAAATGATATACTATTTAGTCTCGCTGGACCAAGTAGTTGACTAAGCTGGTGAAGGTATAGCTGCAGCTTACATCTACGGGCATTAAGGGTATGAAAGAATAAAAACGAGCTTCAAAAGAATCCATTTTGTTACGAACAAGTTTCAATAACTTTGAGAGATTTGAAGAATGCCCAAACGATGAAGTGAATTCTTTTTGTTCTAAATTCAATATGTTGCAAATACTCGTCTCGATCCGGTTCTCTATGTAGAGTCCGCTGGAATCTCTCTCGCGAACGAATAGTGTGAATAGTTCTTTCAACTTCAGCAAAGGGAATTTTTGAAGCTTTTATACTTTTCAAAGATATTATATTATATTCCAGATTGCGTTGAACATTAAGGTGATTTTTATAATGTTTATCAAACTAGTTTTGTGGTATATAATCCTCTTTTGTTTCTTTACGATCTTAATACCAAAAAAATGTAGAAATACCAAAAAAATGCTGTTTTTTTGCCACTTTTTCTTTTTCTATCTGATGCTGTAGACAGAGAGCCTTGAAATTTTCGTTTACCAAATAGGATAACTTACGGAATCCATTCACTGGGTACCATTTTCATCGGTATTGATCATACATAACTTCTAAAAAGTCTTTGCTAAGAACCAGATTATAACCAAAAATGACTTGATTCATAGGCGAGTGCTCGGTCCACAGATCACAAAAACGACTTTTTTTTGGTCTCGCTGGAATAGGCAGCCCTATTGTCGCATAATTGTTACATTTTTCAGTCATCAGCATTGAATTTTCATAATTTCTGCAAAGTAATTGTTGTTTCGAACTGGAATTGTATAGAAATCTGTTACTTTTTGCGATAGAAGTTCATTCACTACCACATTTTATTACACAGTTCATTTACCACCACGTAATAATGTTGTGTACTAGATGGCGTTAATGAACATGCTTAAGTAATATCAGAGTAATATCAGACTTACTTTCTTATTAATATACGACTAAACTTACTTCAATACAAAACTGGCCATCTCATGCAGTAAGTCTTCCTCGTCATCGATGTGAAGAGGTTCAGCTCCAAGTTGACAAATAGTTTGTAACATACACGAAGAACCATTGTATCCAATCCTAGAATACAAAAAAAATAACTAGAGTATTTTTTATGATATAAAAGTGCTTAATAACTTTGTCATTTGGACAGGACGCATAAAAATTAAGTGTGACCGTAGACTGCAGTAGAGAATAATCCCACCCGTCCTTTTTTGGGTAAAAGGCGATGAAAAGATTTGTATTCATGCAGATTATTTGTTGTTTCATACTAAATATTGACGATAATGTGGCTGCTCTGCGGTCACAAATATGAATACCAACAACAAAATATAGGGCGTGGGTATCATAAGATTTGATTAATAGCAAATAATAGACCTTGGCAATCAAAGTTCAGTGTCCATGGCAAACGTTACATTTCCAAAGGAGAGTAGGCATCAGGCAGGTGGCCGGTAGAAATTCTTTTGCCAAATCGCATATAAAACGTGGTTCATGGAACGATAGAAAAATCAGAACGACAAAGGAAAAAGGAAAAGAGAGCAACATAGGAGCAAGAAAGAGGGAAACATAGATGGATTGTGTGTAAGATGATATGATTAGGCAGGGTGTAGTGTGGAAGAAGCAAATCATAGGAAAATTTGAAAAAAGAAAACCTGTTGTGCCGATCTCAAGTTATAGGGATAAGACCGCAAAATATGATGATGTTCTTGTGGGTCAGCATTTTGACTGCCTTTGAGGTCTCACTTATAATATCAAAGCTATGACTTTCTACAAAATAAATTGCTGGTGTGAAGTTACTGTTGCAGAATTCTTTTTGGGTTTATTATCAACTAATGTGCCAAAATGCAATAATAATACAACCTACCCATCTAGAATATTTTCAATGTGCTTGTAAAAATGAAAAAGCTTGGCATCCCCTTGATATCTGCTATCAACATCCTCAAAATCCACTTCCCTTTTCTTCTTCGAGATTCCAGTGTAACCTGTATTTGCGAACAATATATTTTCTGGTATCTGCGTCGTATTCCAAGGAAGTACGAAATTCGCTTGGATGATGTAGTTGAAGTTAATATTAGCGACTGGGCTTGGGACCCCAAATCCAGCGTTAAGCTAGAAGAATAGGATATAATTACAGTCATATTACGTAGGGTAAGGTTACGTAGGGATCAAGACTTCACCACCCAAAAACATTATAAAGATTAGTATCATACAGACAAAATTCCCAAAGATACTGTCAAGTTACATTTGGTAGTTCATCATAATTAAAAACTATTTTTGATTAACGAAAGATTGCAGACTGTACTGTATTTCATATCACTGTAAAGCTTCTCATTTGATGAGGCTAGTGCTGCGTTTTGTACAGAAAGGCTCACACTTTTTTCCATTCTCTCCTATTCTAAGGGAGTGCAACGCAACTGTGATTCTCTGGTGCTGCAGATGACGATGAGCGCCATTAGTTGCTTACCAAACAGGTGAGTATTTGGTGTGCTTTTTCCCATGAAAATAATAACAAAGCTAGTGAAAATAAATCTAACATTCATCGGGCTTCATCCGAGCTAAAGAAATAAATAGCATTTAAAACATAACCCTTCTGTAATAAGTAACTAACCTCTGTCGGGTATTAAAAGTACGAAGATCCAAAATAAAAGATTACTATCAAATACCTGTAACAGTGTGTTGTTCGGATATAGCAGCTGTTGTCTTCTACTTCTGTGTAGAGATTCACTGTGCAACCCCATCTCTTCTTTAATCCATCCACTTTCTCCGTCTTTTTCACATATAACTAATATATTAGTTTGTAAAACAATAGCTAGTGTTAATATTTTTACGTAGAACATGCTATTGTTGAATGTCAGCATACAGTGAGACATGTTTGAAATTATTTCCAAGTTGAGGTAACGGTTTCTCAAACGGTAATGTGGTATTACAAGTTTATATTTTGAAAGAGAAATAAAAACCAATGGAACCAATTAAAGAATTTACTATTTTCAGACATGTATGTATCTATTGCATAAATGGGCCGGCTCGGACGATGAAATACTACGACGTAAAGTGGTTAATACTGCGTTTCGTTCGGTGAGAGATGTGTCCGGAGACCGACACACTTTCCTCTTTTACTCCCAATCTCCCTCAAATAACGGCAATGCAACTGGAACGCAATCTCTATTGCACTCATTTGCTCGTTTGCCACGTTTTTATCTTATAAAAAAATACTTAAAAAATTATGAAACCACCGTAAAAGTGAAACTTTTAAAATTGAGTCTTGGGTTATTGATTTTTAAATCTACTTTTTAAATATACATAAACAAAATATTTTTTCAATAATTATTTTTCAATAATTTAGTTAGTAAGTTTTTTAAATTGATGATTCTGATAAAATGATTAACATTTATATTTTTTTAGAGTGCAACAGTGTAAAACAGTTACTTCACAGCAATTTTTTTAAAAGTTTGCTTTGGCTTCGTGAAACTTTAAGTTAAAGATTTAAATCAATTAATTCGATAATCTCATCATTTTCAAGTTCTTTGGAAGTTAACGACTGAAGATTAAGAATTCCTAGATGGCGTTACTAGGTGGCTACTATTGATGATTCTGCCGTAATATCGTATTATATCGATAGATGTCGCCCGAATCGACAAGTACTAGGGATAACGCGACACCTATTAAACGTTAACAACATTACAACAAAGGATCTTTACAAAACAAAACGATATTTTTTCCTCCAGTAAATATGATATTTCGATTTATTATGAAAATGTGACAAATACATATATAAAGAGCACTATCTTAACTTATATCTTTAAACGAGCAATTCTTGTATATATATAAAATTGGAATCTCGAAATCGGCTCCAACGATTTTCATGAAATTTCTATTCCAGCAGATGGCGTTGTTAACTAACACGAAGTCAATGTGTGTTTGCTTTGCATTTATTACAGTTTATCACTGCAAAAAATTAAGTATATGTTTCTAATATAATATGTTAGTACATAGTATATATTAGTATATATTTATTATTCTGTCGGTAAGATCGAAAAATATTATTGATATTTCATTATTTTATTAGTATGTAATTTGTACTTAAATATAATTTTCAAATAGTATGTAATTCGTACTTAAATATAATTTTCAAAAAACACAATTTATAAATTATATAATTTTTTTTTCTCCGCCTGCAATACGTACGTACGTATATGTATGTATGTAAAAAACAAACAAACGAACAAACCCTATCCTAGAAAATGTGTCGAAATTGGTAAAGAGGACGGTAATTAGACGATTATTCATACGGCCCTCGTGGTGCATCGGTAAACCGCACTACCGATAACACAAGGTCGGGGCGGGTTCGATCCCTCGTCTGGGGGTTTTTTTCTACATGTTTTTACGGTATTTATTTACAAAAATAAAGTGTATATTTGGGTAATTATTAATATAAATAAACGATAATAGACGTGAAAGGCGCTCTGACGAGCGCCTTCACGTCACCGTCACGCGACATGCAACACGCAGACGAAAAAGTTTGAGACGATGTAAAAAAGTTTCACTTTAAAAAGTTAAGCCGACTTCTAGAAACGTAAACCACAAAATCTTTAAGTAAATGAAAACAGTACCTTCATAACTAAAAAGCGATAAATAACGAAACTTACTAATTTGTATACTTAATACAATATACAAAACGTAATACTTTAATAATGTCATCTTTAACTGTTATAATATTTACTATTGTCACTCATTATTGAGGTCGGTGCAACACAATAGAGTACGTTACCTGGGCTTGCACCGACTCCAAAAATAAGTGATATTTGCCCGAATGAAGACCAATCGTAGCCTTGAAAGTATTGCGGAAAAAAAAAACATTTTTACAGTATTGTGTCCTAACTCCTAACCGTTTAAGAGTTCCGTAGCTTCATCATCAGCACAGCAAAATCAGATATGGATTTAAGCTTATTTCCCAATCAACACGTTAGTCCTATACACCACTAAACAGTTTCCATCGACTAACTGCGGTACTGTCTCCCAACCCGTAACCGTTAAGGAGTTCTGTGACTTCTTCATCAGCACAGCAGCATCAGATGTTGACACCATAAAGAATATTCCTAAGACACCACTATTATGTAACAAAACACTATACTCGCATACAATTTTCGGAGGTTGCCTTCGATTTCTCCTGGTTTCCATCATCAGATCCAGACCTGGTGAAAATGGGACCATCTCGAAAGTAAACACTAACGATTAAAAAGAAACACGTGAGCAGACATCAAAAAATTATATACATACAGACGAATTGAGAACCTCCTCCTTTTTTCGAAGTCGGTTAAAAAGGTGACTCTATAAGCCGGTTTTAAGAACGTGGCTTCTTTGAAGAAGAGTTTCCATCCTGTTCCTTACTGATAATGAGTTAGACTCAAGGTTATTTGATATTGAATGAGGAATAAATATATTAGGGATACGAAATAAACCTTAACTTTCGAGCTAATTATATTACTGTAGAAATGGTGAACTAAAATAGATACGTTTATTAAATAACATAACATAACTTCACGCCTTTTGTTACCCGAAGGTGTAGGCAGCGGCTGTTAAGCCTCGTCTCGCCGTTATGTTTACGTCCCAAATGGAATAGGTGGCGAACCTATTGCCATACCGGGCACAAAGTTTGTCAGTCATCGATATTTATCACACATAACTTCCGAAAACAATTTCGAAAAGTCATTGGTGTCATTACAGACACTGGGAATCGAACCCCGGACCTCTGGATCAGAGGCCGTGCGCTCGCAAATATTATATAAAAATAAAAACTAAATATAAAAAAAAATGGATGGATAGTGTGAAAGATGACATGATTGTGAAGGTTGTTAGTGTGGAAGATGCGAATGATAGGGAAGTGAGGAAAAGAAGAACCTGTTGCCGACCACAAATAATGAGAAAAGGTCAGAAAGATGATGATGGTTATCTAAAATAATAAACCTACACTAATTACTAAAGTATTTACGAAATAAAGAAAGGTTGTACAGATTTATTACGTTGTCTTAATATACAATAATAGGTATAAACATATTATATATTAGTTGGTTGAGTGGTCGAGACGCACATGTGATCACAAGGAATCATTCACACCAATGATTTCTCGAAATTATTTTCCAAAGTTATGTCTCATAAATATCGATGACTGCCAACTTTGTTCCCCATGTATGGATAGGTGTAAATTTGTCTCCGACTTCAGATAGAGAAAGCGTGAAGTTATAAATGAAATCAACTAAAAGTTTTTTTTTTTATTAAGGGATTGAGGTGCAAACGAGCGGGCGTGTCACCCGATGGCAAGCAACAAACGCCGTTCATGAATACCTGAATACAGATAGTGTTACGGTTGCATTTCTGGCCCCTACAATGGGATGTGGAAGAAGTCGGAAGTGAGATCGGGAGGGAAGATGGAAAGGGATACCTCCGGATACCTCTCTCACCGAGCTAAACGCTACGTGAGCCACTTTATATCGATGTTCTGAGAGGTCCTGCCTCACCCACCTCCTCCTATCTCAAAGACACACTATATTATATATTTATTTATTATTATATATATTATTATTATATGGTATATATGGTATATATATTTATTATTATATGGTATATTTGTTCAATCAATCAACATCGGAGAACACCAACACCAAACTATCGGAGAACATAACATAACTTCACGCCTTTTGTTACCCGAAGGTGTAGGCAGCGGCTGTTAAGCCTCGTCTCGCCGTCATGTTACGTCCCAAATGGAATAGGTGGCGAACCTATTGCCATATCGGGCACACAGTTTTTCAGTCAACATGTTCTCCATACTGTAACTTTCTTTTTTTCTCGAGTTATATGTTTAGATATATAAATAAAATTTAAGTGTCTGCTTGTAATATTGAAATAATTGCTTTCTACTACATTCGTATGAATATATATACGGTACATATACCAAAATATTTTTGTCTGTCCGTCTGTCTGTTTGTTCCGGGTTATCTCTGAAATGGTTCGGCCGATTTTTGATGGGACTTATAGACAGGTAATAAGAAGTAGGCTGCTTATTTTAAACTACTTATTTTTTTTGCAAAACATACTTTATTTATTTCTTTCGAGGCGAAACAAAATTCCCCGGGTCCGTTAGTTTAAAAATAAAATAGTTTTCTTATATACTGTGAACACAGCTTTAGAATTTGTAATATAGATGTACATTATGAAAACAGTCGCACTCAGACGCTAAAAGGTATCTCCGCTTCACGTGGAAAATGTGAGGCTCTATTAGTAGTTTTAGTGTATGATTAGTGACAACAGAATTTAGAGCAATGAGGTAAGATTGTTTTTATACCTTCGCGCTTTTAACATCCGATGGTGTAAGCTGTAGCAAATATACATTTTTGACCTTAAACATAAACACAATTTGCTTAGTATTAAAATGATCTCGCTGTGATCGCGATCGCGATGACACATAATTTCCGAAGTTGCGTTAAGATGCGTCTAGATTTTCAAGTCTAGGAACATCCTTCTATAGGTTTTTTTATGGGATAGGAGGGCAAACGAGCAGACGTGTCACCTGATGGTAAGCAACCAACACCGCCCATGGACACCAGCAACATATATTGTGTTACTGTTGCGTTGCCGACATTTAAGGGATAGGGGATAGGGAAGGATGGGTAAGGGGGTGGGCCTCCGGGTACCTCTCTCATTCTGAGGGTTCATGGTATGTCACCGGTGGATCCAGCCCAGTGATGCAGCAAACTGCTTGGGTCTACTAATGTCCTCCTTTTTCCTTCCCTCCTCATTCACTTTATTTGGATTTAATTATTTTTACAATATTTTTACAGGTTGCTTCTGATTGTGACAGTATTCTTCTGCAGTTTCGCTATTACGATGGCAGACGATGAGGAGGAGCACAAGTTGAGGATAAAAAGACAAGTTAACAGTCTACCTTTGGTTTATCCCTATGGTGGGACTTATAAGGTAAGAAGATGAATCATCATCATTAGCCTATTGCAGTCCACTGCTGGATATAGGCCTCTCCCAATGTGCGCCACAACATCCGATTCTCTGTCTTCCGCATCCAGTCTTTTCTAGCAGCCGTTCTCAGGTCATCTGACCATCGGGCTGGTGGGCGTACTACGCTACGTTTACCAAGACAGTCGGTCCTTCGGCAGATATGACCAGCCCATTGGCACTTCAGCGAGCTTATTCTTCGAGCTATGTCGTTTACCCTAGTTCTCTGGTGGATATACTCATTCCTAAGTTTATCCTTCAGAGATACCCCGAGCATAGCTCGCTCCATAGCTCGCTGAACGACTTTAAATTTGAGGACTAGCCCTACCGTGAGTGTCCACGTTTCGGCACCGTAGGTCATTACCGGTAAGACGCACTGGTCGAAGACTTTGGTCTTCAGGCATTGCGGTATAGGCGAGTCGAAAACTCGACGCAGTTTGCCGAATGCGGCCCAACCCAGCTGAATCCTCCTGTCGGCCTCCTTCTCGAAGTTTCGTCTACCTAACTGGATAATTTGGCCTAGGTAGACGTATTTGTTTACAACTTCGAGAACTGACCCTACGACGCTTATCGGTCTGGGCACTTCATGTTCATTGAACATGACCTTGGTCTTGTCCAAGTTCATGCCCAAACCGACACGCCGGGAGAACTCGTCTAGGCTGCGCAGCATTCCGCTTAACTTTTCCAGCGACTCTGCTATTATAACGATGTCGTCGGCAAATCGAAGGTGTGAGATGTACTCACCATTCACGTTGAAACCCTGTCCAGTCCAATCCAGTGTCTTGAAGACATCCTCTAGAGCGTTAGTAAAGAATAGTCTAATAAATAATTAATATTTATTTCGCGGTGGTACACTGGTTCTGATTTCGGACTCATTCGGACACCAATGATTACTCGGAATTCTTTTCAAAGTCATGGGTGATTTATGGATTGGTAATTTATATCGATTACTGTCAAATTTATGCCTGGTGTATGGCAGTAGGTTCTGCCACCTATTCCACTTGGTACATAGGGTAACGATTCGGCGAGTAGAGTCTTTAACAGCCGCGCCTACACCTTCAGGTAGAAAAGTTGGGGTAGTGACTGCTAGTAGAAGATATCTAATAGGTTGTTACTCTCCTGTATCTTCTGAAGCTGGTCCAAAACAAAGCCCGTTCTTCTTTTATTCTCAATTATATTGAATAATTTAGTTTAAAAACTTACAATACTTTCGTCACTGTACTTGAGTTATTTTGAAACTGAATCCTCAAGATGGATACATATCGAAGAAAAAACTTATATAAAAAACTTGAGAGGTGTCAAGGTACACCCGGATGGAACGAAGTTCCTTTCGATTAATTAGTGAAGGAATTGTAATAAAATTTTAGAACTAAAAAAAAATTAAATGGTTGCCTGTAAAGTCGATATACGGGCGAAAGTTTTACGTGACAACGACTTTGAGTGGTAAAATAATTTTAATGTGAATATTCATTCGTAAAGTAGGAAGAAGGATGAAATAATAGTAACAATTTAAAACATTTATTTATACAAAGAATTATATTTAAAACATTAATTTATACAAAGAATCTCGCACTGAATTTCATATTAACAAAATTTTATTTTTACCTTTACACATACATACGTATTTATATACAAATATACATACAATAACTTGTCGCTCTGTCTCTCTCGCTCTTAGGCGGGCTAACTGTGCTAGAGTGGAAGGGACGCGTGCCTCTCACTCGCTCTCATTGTGAGCGCATAACGTGAGCGGAGCGTAACGCAGTTTCTTGAAGTGTCACCCGGCAAACCAATTTATAAGACGTTGTCACGTCAAAAAAAACATATATAAAATATGAAAACATGGAAAATAAAATTTCAAAAAGAGTTCCGATACCGGGATTCGAACCCAAGCCCCCTGTATGAGCGCAAGGTATCCCAGCCACTAGACCATTTGGGTGATTATACATTTTTCTAAATAAGCCGATACTTGAAAGTGCAGTTTGGCATTGAAAAAGTGTCGTGACAATTTTTTCCGTCTAGCCCCCTTTCACAACGCGCGATAAGGAACTTGGTTCCAAAAATAAAAAAATATATCCTGGACACCATACACACAGCGCCCTCTAGTTCCAAGCTAAGCAACTAAATGCTTGTGTTATGTATACTAGTTAACGGATATTAATACATATATATTTTTCTTTTGTAAATACGTATTTATAATACATAGTAAACACCCAGACGCAACACAAACATTCATGTTTGTCACAAATATTTGTGCTCGGGTGGGAATCGAACCCCCGACCTCATTGCTGCAGTCGGTAGTTTTACCAATGCACCACGAGGCCCATATAGAAAAATAGAGAACTCTTTGTTTCTTTTTTCAAGTGCCTCAAAATTGGATTTTAATTACAAAAGCGCTCGAAGAAATTCAATTAAATAATTTATCAAGAAAACAAGAAATATATTAATTTATTGTATACCTACTTGAAGTTTATTTATTTCAATTACTTATTTATCAAAGAACAAGTTTGCTAAGTAATAAAATACTTAACGTAATTACTTTGGGCGTAATGCTTCATATTATAAAATTATATATTATATTGTTATAAGTATCTAAAACAAATTTTGCTAATCATTGTGGAATAAACGTAAACGAGTTTACATGGTTGATTTTAACTTTTACGAAAATTAATAAAACCAATATTAATTCATCAAATAAGCTTATTAAAGGCATCATCATGATAGGATAATGTATAATGATTAATGAGATGGTGGTTTTTGAAATTAATTGATAACTTGACTATTAAGAGTTCATAGACTGATCGAGGCCTCTCGCAACCAGAGGGCTGGTCTATTCTTCGCACAGAGGTTTAGCATTGCCATTCAGCGTGGCAATGCGGTCAGTCTTCTTTCTGGGCACGCTGCCAGTAGACCGAGATGCAGAGAAATTTGATTTCAGCTAGTTTTTTCATTGTATATATTATAAATAATTTATATTTTCTCAGAGTTCATATTATTTTAAAGAAACAAATACCAGAATTTAATTATAATAGGAAAAATATTTAAGAAATTTAAGTATGGACAACCTGAAAATATAGGATCTTATTTCTACGTAAATAGATATCTGGACAAGTAATACAAACAAGGACCGGAATTGACACGCATCAGAAGTGGAATGAAAGACATTTTTGTAAATATTTTTAATACACAGTTTAGTGTAAAATATTATTTAAAAGTTTATTTAAACTATTTATGATGAATGATTAATATCGGGCCGCTCGTGGCGATTGCGTCCGTATTTTCTTGTTCCACGGAGACACTTTCTTCAAACGCACAAGTTTTAATATGCAAATTAACTATAACAATTAGCCAAATCTTTTGAATATTTTTAAGTGGATGTAAAAACCTTTGAAAATTATATTTTGATTTGATTTTTTTTGAAATGACATAGAGCGATGCCGATAAGAATAAAGGTAAAGTTAGAGTATATTTTAATGAAATAGTTATCAATGCATAATATAAAACAAAGTCACTTTCCGCTGTCTGTCCCCTTATATGCTTATATCTTTAAAACTACGCAACGGATTTTGAAGCGGTTTTTTTGTAATAGTTAGAAGGTGTCAACGGGGGTGGTTTTGATCTATAATTCATTTATGATGTTGTAAAGAGAAAATGATAATTTTCGAGATTTAGCACTTTAATTGCAAACGCTGGCGGAACCCTAAGTGATAAATCAAAATAATGTTTTACATTATTAAACATCTTTAGAAGGTCTACAAAAAAGTCCGAGAGGGCATATGTCTATCTCTTAGGAATAACCCACTATGACCATTTTCATTTTTTTACTTTTTACGAGAAATAATGACTTATTTACGAAGCAATTTTAAACATTACAGCATTAATTTTCATCAAGTTATGTGTCTTAAATAGAATATACTTTTAATATAGATCAATATGGCCCTTTACAGTATGTAATTTAAACGAATTTTACGAAGATATTACAGTATTGACATAGCGGGACATTGCGCGCAAAACGCGTGCCGATAAATAGCACAAATTGAACTTTTTAAGATACAAATTTTACTCATTTATTACTTTTTATGCGGAACAAAGTACGCCGGGTCAGCTAGTTTAATTATAAAAATCATCCAAATATCATCAATATAGCTGTGTTACATTGTTCTTTCAGCTTATCATTGGCCTGGCAGCACCAATAAAGGCGGAAGACTACATAAGTCTGTCGTGGGTGGCGAATTTCCAATATCAGTACACACAGTTCACGAACATATCGGATCTGTCGCAGTACTATTTTATCAAGACAGTGTCTAGAGAACAGAGAGACGCTGAAGTTGCCGCGAGACAGAATGAGAGACTGACATTTTACAAATCTATAGTCGATATATTGCGTTCGTAAGTAATGTTACTTAACTATGGATATTGCTGTTACTGCGAACTTTGTAGCTACCTATCAACAGCGATGGACCCGCGCAGTAAGCTGCATAAATAGGCCGGCTCGACCGGTGAAATACCACGACTTATTAGAATATTGATGTAAAATGGCTTTGCGTTTAGCTCGTTGAGAGAGGTATCCGGAGGCCTTATCCATTCTCCTCTGGAATGGAGGAATGGTCCTACGGCAACGCAACTGTAATACTGTGTTCAGGTGTCCATGGGCGGCGTCTGTGGCTTGCCATCGGGTGACACGCCTACTTGTTTGCGTCCCAATACCATAAACATAACATAACATAACTTTACGCCTTTTGTTACCCGAAGGTGTAGACAGCGGCTGTTAAGCCTCGTCTCGCCGTTATGTTTACGTCCCAAATGGAATAGGTGGCGAACCTATTGCCATACCGGGCACAAAGTTTTCAGTCATCGATATTTATCACACATAACTTCCGAAAAACAATTTCGTAAAGTCATTGGTGTGAGCCAGTGTCAGGAATCGAACCCGGACCCCTGGATGCTCGATGAACCGTGTGCTCGACCACTGGTCCACCGAGACTACAATACCATCAAAATACTAAAAATGTATGTAGCTTTTACATTAGACGGGAATTTTAGGATTTATAATATGCGCATATTTTGTCGGCAGCCATGCTATTTTAATTTTAACAAAGAAAGACAGAAGATTTAATGGAATACGACGAGAAATCCCTTCAGTAGTTTTAGAGACAGAAGTGCAGACAGACTGTAAATATTTTAAAACCTTATTTTTTCTTGTTTTATCGCAAAAAAACACATTCCATCTTATTGCTATTGTGTACTATTTTTAATGTACTAGCACAAATTGCATTATTTACAATTTTAATACGTGTACGCTTCTTCACGACTTCTGATACAGAAGTCGTGGGTTCGTTTCCAGGCTCACACCAATGATTGCTCGGAATTCTTTTTGGAAGTTATGTGTGCATTAACATAACCTTGCTAAGTGATTGCCCTGTATATGACTAATAGGGTGGCCAGCTATTTCATTTTGGGACGCGTGACATGACGATTCGGCGTGTCGAGGCTTAACGACCGCTGCATAAACCTTCGGGTAAAATAGCGTGAAGTTATGTTTTGTTTTATATTTGGAGTGAACACAGTGTAGTGAGGGTAGACAGAGACTTGACCACAAACTACAATCCTGACATACTTCCTTCGCTCCATGGAAGCCCATACATCTTATTATATATGCATTCTTGCCTATGTCGAATGTCAGGACAGGATTCTATAATTATAATATAAATTTAGAATATATTTAATTATAGTTTAATGTTTATATTTTTTTTATGGGATGGGAGGGCAAACGAGCAGGCGTGTCACCTGATGGTAAGCAACCAACGCCGCCCATGGACACCAGCAATACATATAGTGTTACTGTTGCGTTGCCGACCTTTAAGGGATAAGGGATAGGTAAGGATGGGGAAGGGGGGTGGGCCTCCGGGTACCTCTCTCACCGAACGAAACGCGGCATGAGCCACTTTACGTCGGTCTTCTGAGAGGTCGTGGTTTTTCACCGGTCGAGCCGGCCCATTCATGCAGCGAACTGCTTGGCTGTACTACTGTTGAATATTAAATGTACTAATAATATAAGGAATGGCTTGATTTTTAATTTCGTAGTTCTATAGCTAAAAAAGAAAGCTAAAAAAAAATCTATAGCTAAAAGATGCTTAACTTTTGAATTTTTTTTGGAAACGTTGGCAATACGTGCGGTCCAATCAGCTGTTGGTAACCAACTACCTACTGCCACACATGGACAACTGCAACATACATAGTGTTACACGCACGAAACTTGACTTGAGTCACTTTACGTCGATATTCTGAGAGGCAGTGTTATTTCACCATCCATGCAGAGAGTTGCGTGGTTCAACTACTGCCAATAACTATTTAGAGCTTCTCAAACAGAAGTAAAATATTATTAATTTATTTCTTTGCCGAAATTAGCATATTACAACAAATCATAGATGATTTTGTGAAATGGCTAAAATAAATCGAATAACTCAGAAATTGTGTGACTTTTTTCCACTGTACTAACATATTTTGATGTTAAGACGGAATAAGTTAACAGTCTCGGTGGCGCAGTGGTCGAGCACACGGCTTCTGATCCAGAGGTCCGGCTTCGATTTCTGATACTGGCTCACACCAATGACTTTTCGAAATTGTTTTCGGAAGTTATGTGTGATAAATATCGATGAGTGAAATCTTTGTGCCTGGTATGGCAATAGGTTCGCCACCTATTTCATTTGGGACGTAAACATAACGAGACGAGGCTTAACACCCGCTGCCTACACCTTCGGTAACAAAAGGCGTGAAGTTATGTTATGTTATGTGTGTAAGACGGGATAAGCAGAGCAAAAGTACCTCAAATAAAAATCGGTACATTTTTGTGAGTGACAATGTTGTACAAATTTCTAATCTATATTATTATCAATGAAAATTTACTATTTTCAGGAAAGGCATGGATGGGGATGAGTGTCTACTTCGGGCGATATGCGAAGCCGCTCAGTATCCCGTGGAAGAAGAGGGTCTGGTCGGGGAAATCATACATATATTACTTACGTAAGTATCACTTATTTATCCAAAAAATACTCCCTCTCTTTGACAATATAAACTTATAAAAAGTTCATAATGGGAAAATATAAGACTTTTTCTGGAGGTCTAATAATCTAATAATTAAAAAGGATTAATTATGTGACGACCTGGTTGTCCTATGGTCGAGCACTCGCTTCGATACAATTTCCTCTGTCTACACCGTGATAGAGCCAAGAAGTTCTTTGCATGAATGGGCCGGTGAAATACCACGACCTCTCAGAAGATCGACGTAAACTGGCTCATGCCGCGTTTCGTTCGATGCGAGAGGTATCCGGAGCATCTCCCCCCATCCCCATCCTTTCATCCTACTCCCTCGGTCGGCTCCCTAAAGGTCGGCTGCTGGTGACCATGGATGGCGCAGGTTGCTTACCATCAGGTGACACGCTTTCTCGTTTGATAAAAAAAATACCATCGGGTACAAAAATGTGTAACCAATAAAGCTATGTAAATATAATAATTTTCAAGGAATAAAAACCTAATAAAAATATGATAAATCTTACACTATAGAAAATAAAAAAAAGTTTCTAGTTATATTTAGAGACATAATAATATATTTTTTTTCCAGACCAGACTATGGGAAAAGTCCATTCGACGAGAAGAATGAGGAGTTGGAAGATCTTATGTCGCCGTATACTGACGCAGCTGTCGCTGGTAGACAGATGTTCAACTGTCCCTCCATATACAGCGGATGTCCAGAAGGACAAGGACTCATGGAAATGTTTAGTGTGTTGAGAGAAGAGTAGAAAATCAAAACACTGTTTATATCGACTCGGCGAACGCGTTAGAAGTAAAAAAATTATTAAATAAAATAAATAGTCTTAATTAGTCCTTATTATGTCAGCTACCTGCCAATAAAACTTCCGTCAAAATCAGTCTAGCCATTTCAGACAGGCAGACAAAAATTGTAAAAAGCGTTATTTCAGTGTATGTACCATAAATATATTCATATGTACGTAGTAAAAAGTGGTTATTAATGTATTAGACATAATATAGGAACGATTTTGCGATTGGAGCTAAAAGTAAATTAAACACTGGTTTTAATAACAGCAATATACATTTTTTATTAAAAAAAAATAACTAATTCCAAAATATGTATCAATTAAACCTTGAGATTAAGACTACAAATTAATTTTAATAACAAAAAAATATACAAATCTGTTAATGGATTTTATTTTTATAATTGGATAGGAGGGCAAACGTGCAGGCGTGTCACTTGATGGTAAGCAACCAACGCTGCTCATGGACACCAGCAACACATATAGTTACTGTTGCATTGCCGACCTTTAAGGGATAGAGGATAGGGAAGAATAGGGAAGGGGGGTGGGGCTCAGAGAGTCTCTCACCGAACGAGACGCGGCATGGGACACTGGATCTTCTGAGAGGTCATGGTATTTCACCGGTCAAGCCGGCCCATTCATGAAACGAACTGCTTGGCTCTACCACTGTTATATTAAAAATCAAAATATTATATCGGTTTTATTAAATAAAAATAAGAATTAATAACTTCATAACGAAATAGTGAGTGTGTTTTTCTTGCGTATAAAAATTATTGCCGTCGTCGTGAAAATCTTTCAGCGAGCGGCCACAATAATCCCTAAAAATCTCGCTTAAAAGTGAAGTGTGTTCGGCTGTTTGCTGTGCGCGCGGTCTTCTTGGGACAAATTAAGTAAATCTCATATATGGGGCCAGTCACGCGCGAGACATCCTCCCTTAGCTTTATATATATATATATGTATATTTACATTAAATTTCAGACAACTTTAGGTTCTAGAATCTTCAGATTCGAAGCCAAGTTAATATGACTGTTTAATACGTTTATTTTTGTATCGAAACTGTTCTAGTGATTGATTTAAAATTTAATGCTAGTTAATTTCATATTATTTTATTGTTTCCTCGGAGGAGCCTTAAAAACAGTGTATGACAAGAGTTATGAAAATGTTTGAAAATTATCCTACGGGGTTCTTTTATTTACTGCCTTACCAGTTAGTGAAAATTTTACTCATCATCATCATCATCATAACCAGCCCGCATCAGTCCACTACTGGACATAGGCCTCTCCCAATATGCACCACTGAATGCACCCGATCTTCGGCTCTTCTTTTCCAGTTGCTCTGCGTATGTCATCCCTCCACCTTGTCACTGGGCGCGCCACGTTACGCTTTCCGGTCCGTGGTCTCCACTCTAAGACCAGTTTACCCCAGCTGTTATCGGTCCTGCTTTATTGCTTTACTCTCTTTCCCATAATTACTTGTGATTCAAGATGTATAGATAATTTGGATCTTGGAAAGGCCTCCAAAAATTTATTAAAAACTTCGTATGTCCAACAGTTTTCTCGGTAGTATGTAGATATTATGTTCGTTTTTACAGGCAATGCAAAAATTGCTTCAATATGTTCATTCAATACGAAACTTAATTTTGCGATTGTCTTCAAATTTAGAACAGCTCGGCTGAGAAACGGATACAAGAGTAGCTGGGATCAAGTCCAGATGATATCTCTAAATTACTAGTGAATAACTTCTTTGTAATTTTTTTAAAGTCTTTGTCTTTACCCAACCAAGAAAAGGTACAAAACTAAGCTAATTCATACAGTTACTAATTCCAAATGAAGAATAAATTATATACCATTAGTATGCATAGAAAAAAAGACCTTACGTACTCCTTATATATGAGATCCTGATGCGAATAAAAATGGTATTGCCCCACGGGTCCCGATGGGCAATCAATCGAATGGTGGCCGATTTAGAATGCCACGAGAATTTATTGAGTGGTCCAAATACTATAAACTAAACTTGATTTATTTTGTGCTTACATTGCTGAGTTGAGTTTCATTACTGCTGTACGCGACCGAGATGAGAGAGACCTATAATTAAAGTCCCGAAGGAGTCAGAGAACTGGATATCTTCTTTTGTCATTTACATTTGCCGGGGAATAATGTTGTCGTCACACATTTGGGAGACACAACTTATTTTGTCTACTTACGAAATGAACCGGCGAGCATTCGTGATAATATTATCTAATATATAAAATTGTCGTCTTAAAAACTTGTACGACATAAGTGTTTGGAGTATAACTCTTCCAAAACGGCTTGACCGTTTGTAATGAAACTTTATTTTAGTGCACATTTTGATACGTATTTAGGTGACAAAGATGACTTATACCGACTTTTCTTTAACCCTTTACACCCTCTAACCATAAGTTACCAAGATTGTGAACCTTATTGTCGCACATCGAGCACAGGTTCATCATTTTTGTCATCTTCATTTCATTTATAACATATAAATTCGAAAAAATAATTACGGGAGCAAAAAAAACATCACTGCCTACACAGTCTGTAGTTGTGAAATGTGTAATGTTACAAAAATAAGAGGCAGGAATCGTACTCAAAGATTATCTGTGTAAAGTGAAACGTCCAGAAATGAAAATGGACACGACTCCAATGATATGTCACAATCTTCATCAGTCGTGTTGTGCCACTTGTCTGTGGATGACGATTGCTGCCTGAAAATATAAAACAGTCCTTAATTCTTGACTAAATCTTTAAATCTAAATCTAACTAACTAACCATTTGTATTCTTAACTTTATACCTACGGTTAAATAATTGCCCATCATAGACAACTAATTTCCGAAAATTTATCTTAGAGTCTTTATTTTATGTAACAAAAGTCTGCCAAACACGTTCAAGACCCGAAGTAATTCTGCGAATCCAGAACGCCAATTTTCATGCACAAATTGCCCATAATTTCATTCCAACGTTTCAACTTACTCCTGCTATGAACGTAATTTCATTAAAAAAATGTCATTTCATATTACCTGAATATCATTTTTAAGAGTTTGTGGTATATTTTTTGCGGTACACCGATCGTGTTCATTTCGCAAATTGCCCGACGAACGCAGTGGAAACCATTCAGGCCGTTTCTGAAGCAATCAATTTGATTATATTTTGTAGGTTAATTAATTAATTTGGTTTCAAATTGATGGATCCTCTGAGGGTGGTAGTAGAATTAAATGGAGATGGGGTGTAACGTGATAAATAACTGCAAGAATGAAAATAAGTTTCATTTTCCTTAAAACATAAATGATGATGATAATTTTATGTCTAACTGTCATAAGTCTTTATGTTTTATGATAACTTAATAATTTAAAAATTTATATAGTTTATAACTATATTTTGCGTTGCATGCGCAGTTGCGTGCTGAGCACTCTTACTAGCATGCGAATTCTGAAACTTCGCGTGAGAGTGAGAGAGACAGAGCTAGACGGAAAGTAATTGTAAAATTCTGGCGGATTTAATCAGAATAATCGGATGTTTTGATCAAATGATTGCATAGTAATCGATCTCTGACAGGTGTGCAAAGTTTAAATAAAATAGGATCGTTCAAAGTAGGAGAAAATCGAGCTCAAAGTGTTTTATTACATACATTCTCACATACGTAAACGTTTTAAAAAGCACTGCGTTTGAGAGCTTTCAAATGTGAAGCTCATTCACACACCAGCCTTTTCAGAAAACAATCCGATGCAGAATGTGATACAATATCGATGACAGAAATTTGCCCTCGCCGGAATTCGTACCCTAGATTTTCCATTGAGAAGCTCTAAATAAGGAATTATGAAGACCACTCACTTGTCAAGTAATGTTTCCATATGACTATACAAATCTCTTCTCTGCATGTTTTGAGGTCTCCCCGGATGAAGTGAGTCTGGTAATTGTTTCCAGTTCATACGGAACCCAATTGCTTGAGCGAAAATTTGGGTCCACGGCACCATGTTTGCTTTGAAATTGAAGCGCAGCTATAAAGTATTGAGGGATGATTAATTTTCTGTGTAAGAAGGAAAATTGAGGGAAAGAGAGGAAGTTTTCCAGTGGTAGAGCCAAACAGTCTGCGGCTTGTAAGGTGAAATACCACGAGCTCTAAGAATTTCAACGTAAAGTAGCACGAGCTGTATATCGTTCAGCGAGAAAGGTATTCGGAAGACCAACACCTTGCTTCCTTCTCTCCCATCCCATTTTTGATCCCTTCTCTATCCCATCTAGAAGGTCTACAACGCAATTGTATCATTATCTGTGCCACAGGTTTCCATGGGCGGCTCTAGATGTCTTACCATTAAGTGACCTGTTTGGCCGTTTGTCCCTTGTCGCAATAATTCTCCAAATGAAAATGTTTCCGTTTGCCTATTTTAAGATCAGCCTAGAATTATCTTGAACAGCTTTCGGTGGCAAAATGTTTGACCTCCTTGACTTCCGTGAGTTTTCATCCACCATTTGGAAACCTATTCACCCTTTTGAGTCAAGATGAGTGTCAAGATAACATAATAACTTCACGCTTTCTACCTGAATGTGTAGGCAGCGGCTATTAAGCCTTGACTCATCAAATCATTATATTAAGTCCCAAATGGAATAGGTGGCAAACCATCTATATAATGGACACAAAGTTGTCTGTCAACAATATCTACCAAACATAACTCCGAATAATCATTGAATGGACCCCACAACTACTGAATCAGAAGTGCACAGCTCGATCATTAGATATTTAAGAGGAGTTCTTATAACAAGAGCCAAAGGCAAAGTCCCTAATCCTGTTCTGTAATATATTTAGTGGCAAAACAAATAAAAATACTCACAAAGAAATTCGATGTATTCCTAAGGCTTAGATATCTTCTTTGTAAATGGTGAGTACTAGTTCCAATGACTATACCACAATCATTAAATATAAATATTAACAAAAATATGTAACACAAACAACACACGCTTATATATTTATACATATTTTTAATAACATCACTTTAATATAAAAATAATTATTTTAAAATTATACTTCTAATAATTAAACTCCATCTGTCAAGAAAACTAAACGTTGAATTTCATATTGTCTTACACTACTCGTCAGATGACTAAGGTAATAATTTAAAACGACAAAAAATATAACGGCTTTAGGTAATGTAGGCTTTGTTTGCTGTATTATTTATAAGCAATTGCTTTGTTTGGACGATCTGATCTACTTGGATGCCGTGTGTAAAGTTCACCTCATTATTAAATGTCACGAATAAAGTATTGAAAAAAATCGAACACGTCGTATAAAAAATACTTGTAACAGAATATACGCAATGTGCTTATACACACATACACAAACTCATGCCTGTATCCCATAGTATCTGCCTACCCGGCATAGACTTTGGCTCTCCACAAGCTACGACCCGGGCACACCTTCTTTCGCCATGTACAGTCATATATTTATGGGTACCATGCATTTTCCCTTTTTTAAACAGTGTGTTTATTATTACTATATTAGTATTTAATTATATTTATAATTGGCTCTTGTAGTATATAAGTGGCTCATGCCGCGTTTTGTACAGTGAGAGAGGTACCCGGAAGCGCACCCTCCTTCCCCATCCCTGCCTATCCTACTCCCTTAAAGGTCGGCAACGCAACGGTAACATTATATCTGTTGCTGGTGGTGACACGCTTGCTCGTTTGCCCTACTTCCCCATAAAAAAATCATGTTCTTATCCCACTGTAAGTGGTTTCGGCATAACATGTCATCCTTTGGAACTATCCATGTTGTCAAAAGATTTGGCAATGGTTTTACGAGTATGACCGGCCGCCTGCCTGACGTCAACCCTCCTCGGGAATGTTTTCGTTGAGTGTTATCTCCCCATGGATAGGCAAAACAAAACGATACATTAATTAATCAAACAATAACTTAAAAAAAATAGCTTTATTAAAATTATTTATGCAAATTTATAGTAGTTCATATACAATTCATGATTCTTCCGAATAATCTTCTCTTTACACAAAACCTCATGTAATTAATGGACGTACCCTATGGTTTCAATACAAGAAACCTTTTACTCACTCTTTGGCAATAATTAGATTGACAGTCAACAATGCTAGCTGTCTGTAAGTGGCAATTATTTTTAAATTAACATCCTGTTCGATTGCGTGCTTTGATTTAGAAAAGATCAGTGTATTGCGCTGTCTGATTTAGGTGAGATCAGTGTATCGAGAGATATCAAGTAAAGAGAATGGACAGGAAATTACGGATTGAGTACATTCCTGTTCATTCACGACGTGCCATCTTTCTGTATCTGGAGACTGTTTTCTGAAAAGTAAAATAAAATATATTTATATTATTTTTGTAATTTAACGCCTTTAAAGCCCAATGGTGTAGGCAGCGGTAGTTACGCTTATTGTTGTATTACAATAGTGGAACATCTAGAGACGACGGTAAGCCTGATTGTTGGTGACGCATCGTCACGCTATCCTTATAATATGACGGAATGTTTAAACTACTCCATAGATTGCATTTTTATATGAAAACAAATTTATAAAATAGAGTGTCATGATTTTCTGATGAAAATTCTTAATATTACATACATAACTTCACGCCAAATCCCTAGCGGGGTAGGCAGAGAGAACAGAGCGCCCTAAGGCACTATTCTTACACACCCCACTCGCTTCGTTGACTTTCGTAACTCTTTTCATGCACGTGCGTCGATTTTTTTCATAATATTGTATTATTTTTATCATGGTACATATATTTAGTCTGTGTAATTTTGGGCCTAATAATATTTGTACAAAATAATTTGATGTTTGATATATTTTTGCCAGGCATATATTTTGCCCACAATTTTAGAATGGTTTCTTGGTATAGTTTTATTTTTTGACATGTCAAATTATTTTAAGTTAATAATTGCTTATTTATTTCTTAGATGGCTTTCTTTCTTAGTCTCGGTGGCGCAGTGGTCGAGCACACGGCTTCTGATCCAGAGGTGCGGGTTCGATTCGAGACACTGGCTCACACCAATGACTTTTCGAAATTGTTTTCGAAAGTTATGTGTGATAAATATCGATGACTGACAAACTTTGTGCCTGGTATGGCATTAGGTTCGCCACCTATTCCATTTGGGACGTAAACATAACGGCGAGACGAGACTTAACAACCGCTGCCTACACCTTCGGGTAACAAAAGGCGTGAAGTTATGTTATGTTATTAATTAGATTTTCGCGAATCACATTAATAACATTAAAACAACTTTTATATCAATAAAAAGTTATTTTAATGTTATTAATAATTGCTATTACAATTAATATGTCCATAAGATTATACCTTAAAACGATTTTCAGAAATTTGTAATACAATCTGTCCGGTTCTTCAATAGTTTGAATTTCACATATAGCACGTCGAACGCAGTGAAAGCCATTGATACCGTTCCTGAAAATAGAACAAACAAAATTTTAAAAAGCTATCATTTTAATTTATTTGAAAATAGAAATACTAAGAGAGAAAACTATTTGGACTAAATCTCACATAAAAAAAAAATGGTTTCAAACATTTTGTTTTCGACAAACAAGGTTCTTCTCATGACAGCTTCTTCACTCATACTTAAAATACGTTTTTAATTTCTTATTTCATGGAGGACTTTACATACAGTCACGTGTTAATGTCCAATTACAAATATAATGTTTTTTTTTTATTTGAAGACATTTGAATTAATGTAATATTTAATACAGAAACCTAGTAGGTGATTATGTATTTGAGCCGTTTGGGCTGGCTACGCTGGGGACATGGGGTCCGAGTGCTCGTGCACTTCATAAAGATCTAGCAAAGGGACTGATGGAGGCCTCTCGCGACCAGGGCTGGTTTATTCTTCGTACAGAGGAGTAGCATTGCCATTCAGCGTGGCAATGTGGCCAGTCTTCTGGGCACGCTGCCAGTAGACCGATATGCGGAGTAATTTTTATTTTAGCTAGTTTTTTAATTGTATATATTGTAAATAATGTAATAAATTTATTTCTTCTTATTATTGTAAATAAACATTCTTTATTAGTTCAATGTAATATTTTTGAATTGATTTGATGTGAACAATTTAATAAAACATACTTATCTAATAAAGACTCGACATAGCTGTAGACATTACGCCTGTGTATTCTTTGAAACGTGTGGAAAGTTGATGGCGGCACGTCCCAGTTGATCCTGAAGCCGACAGTGTGTGCAAATAGCTGGTTCCAAGGTATAACATTGTCTTTAATATTGAATTTTACCTGTAAATTTACATTTCATGAAAAGATGTAATATATTTTTACTAAACAGCTGTGTGGCGCCGGCTTAGAATACCGCCACCCCATCTCTTCTCGTGGGTGTCGTAAAAGGCGACTAAAGGAAAAGCTAGAAGAATGGGCAGCAGCATTCCCAGCAAACCCCCCAAAATTGAGCGGACCGGCAGTTGTGGCGCTCTATGGGGGAGGCCTATGTCCAGCAGTGGACCTCAAAAGGGCTAATGATGATGATAATGATGATGAAACAGTGGAAAGTAGTTGATTTTGTATAAATCTGCAAAACCAAGAAAGTCACAGTCGCGTTGCCAACTTATAAGATGGAAAAGTGAGGATGGAGAAGGGGTTTAGACTCTGGTTACCTCTATAACCGAACGAAAAGCGGCAAGAGCGACTTTACGTGTATTTTTTTAAGTCGTGGTATTTAACTGGACTAGCCATATAATTCAACACTTATAACTTAATTGAAAAAGAATCATGGGATCAAATTAATTGAGCCCAAACAGAAGGTGAAGTCTGACACCGCTAAACAAAAACACCCCTCTAAACCTGACAAGAGTTATGAAAGCCGACGAAGCGAGAAAGATATGTAAGAGTATTTAATATAGTCTTATGGTGTTCTTCTTTTTCTGCCTTTTTATGATATTGGGAGGCAAATGAGCAGGCTCACCTGTTGGTGAGCAACAATCGCCATCCATGGACACCTGAACACAAATAGTGCTACAGTTGCGTTGCAAGCCCTCACAATGGAATAAAGAAGTGGTCGGAACTGGGATGGAAAGGGGACGGGGAAAGGGCCTCAGAATAGCGCTCTCACAAGCAAAACGCGGCAAGAGACACTTTACGTCGAATTTCTGAGAGGTCGTGGTATTTCACCGGTCGAGCCGGCTCGATCATGCAACGAATTGCGTGGCTCTACGACTTTTCTCTAACACTCTGCTTATCTGTCTATGAACTCGGCGATAAGTTGTCTTCTTATTTTAATACTTACATAGAATTTAGATGAATTCACAAACGCCAGAAATCTTTTATTCCTGTAATGTTTGTCGTTCGCCTCGCCTGAGTGTATCAGGAGAAATGAGACGAAACTTAAATAGCATAATACGACAGCTGGAACCAGCTTTTGCATAGTTATATATTTTGATTTGTTTTTAGCTATATTCTTTTCTTTTAATTATGCCATATTTGTCTTTGAAATTGGTATCTAAAACAAACATATAATTATATTTTATAAGTCGATTAAAAGTACATGTATTATTTATTTTATTACTTAGCTTTAAGAAAATATGAAAATATTTGTTTTTTTTTTTATGGGATAGGAGGGCCAACGAGCAGGCGTGTCACCTGATGGTAAGCAACCAACGCCGCCCATGGACACCAGCAATACATATAGTGTTACTGTTGCGTTGCCAACCTTAAAGGGATAGGGGATAGGAAAGGATGGGGAAGGGGGTGGGCCTCCGGGTACCTCTCTCACCGAACGAAACGCGGCATGAGCCACTTTACGTCGGCCTTCTGAGAGGTCGTGGTATTTCACCAGTCGAGCCGGCCCATTCATGCAGCGAACTGCTTGGCTCTACCACTGTCAGATCTATATCATTGCAATATATCGGGCACAAAGTTGTTAGTCGTATATATCACACATAACCTCCGAAATTATTGGTGTGAGCCCGGAATCGATCCCGATGTAACACCGAGCTATTTTATAATATCTTTTTAATTATTAATACAAACCTTATTGAAAACAATGTCCATGTATACTCGTAATACAAAGATAAAATGCTACTATAGTATTTTAAATTCAGGTGATCACTTTTAAAAATTTAAACCACTCAACTTTACTGAGTATATTTTGAAACTTATATTTAGTAACTATATATTGTCAAATTGGTCAAGAAAGTAGGTTGTATTTGATATTTTATTTATGAAATCCATTTTTCTTTCGAGATCACTTAAGATTATTTCGAGGTATTTATGATATACAGAGTGTTTGTAATTTAGCTGATAATGTAATTTAAACTTATTGGAATAACATGTATAGATCCATATTTTAGTCTTTATATAGAGGTTTTTGTGCCGTAAACATACTTTGTTGTATTAGCTGTGAGTTTGAATTTAATTTGTTATCAATTTAAACTCTTTTATTTTTAACACAGGCATTTTAATTCATGTACATATTATAAAAATTAATAGAAAGATTTAAGTCTCGGTGGCGCAGTGATTGAGCACACGGCTTCTGCGTCCGGGTTCGATTCCTGATATCGGCTCACACTAATGACTTTTCGAAATTGTTTTCGGAAGTTATGTGTGATAAATATCGATGACTAAAAACTTTGTACCCGGTATGGCAATAGGTTCGCCACCTATTCCATTTGGGACGTCAACATAACGGCGTGACCAGGCTTAACAGCCGCTGCCTATACCTTCGGGTAACAAAAGGCGTGAAGTTATGTATGTTTTCTTTAATATGGTTCAGGCTAAAGCCTTAGCATTAATATTAAATTGGAATTAGGTAACAAATTTTGAAATGGTTCGACATAACAGTAATCAAATTATTACTAGTAAATTTAAATTAGAAATAAACACAAATTTATTTCCAAAAAACATATGAGTATGAAAAGCCAAAAACTTGAAACTGAGCGATATCTCACCGATACTCGTATATGCTTTATTATCAGCTCCAGTGGTCCAGTGGTCGTCTCTGAATCCAGGGGTCACGGGTTCGAATCCTGGCTTACACCAATGACTTTTCGAAATTCCTTTCGGAAGCTATGTGTGATAGATATCGATGACTGAAAACTTTGTGCCCGGTGTGGCGATAGGTTCGCTATCCATTTGGGACATCCATTTGGGACGTAAATCTAACGGCGATTAGAGGCTTAACAGCCGCTGCTTACACCTTCGGGTAGAAAAAGGCGTGAAGTTATGTTATTTATGCTTTTAATATATTTGACTTGAACTAAATTTAAAATCAATATTTAACAATAACATTAAAAACTAATAAATTATAACGAAAAATATTTAGCAATATTCAATAATTTTATATATATTAAATATTTAGAAAAATATTTATATTGTTTATTATAATGCTCAACCTGTATAATGTCGTAACGGTAAATTTTGTTTGTAAGTCGTGATCGACTAAACGGCTTATGAGGCTAATCCTATACGTAGTAGGCAAAAAAATTATTATGGTTGATGTCATCCAAAGAAAAAAAAAGTATTCTAAAAGAGATATTACTTACAATAGCTTTAAGAGAGTTGTATAAAAAATAAGAAAAATAAATTTTCAAAAAAAAGTTGCATTAATATACAGGTTGATCATTTTTTTTAAATATAATAATTAGTAATTAAAATGAATTTATACTATTTATTGATGTTAATATTTATAAGTGCACAAGGGCAGGCAGAAATCAATGGCACAAATGAATTAGATCTGCAAGAGAAAAGTGAGTTATTATCTAGAAGGAAGAGATTCTTAATATTCGCTGAAGGAAGTTCATTTCAATTGGGTAAGTGTTAGAAAAGTATTTTATAAAATAACAAAATGTTGATACAATTGTTCAGCAATCTGTTTCGAATCAAAAGTCGCGGTTACAAATCCGGGAGTGCATGAATTGGTTTTAGAAATTCTGTTCCAAGAAGTTTTCTAATTTAGGGAAGCAGGTATCACCCACCAACCAAATAGGACCAAAGTTCATAAATATGCTGGCTGGACTCCTGAACTAAGAAGTCGAAGAGTTAAACTGCTATGATAAGAGATATGGTCCACAGAAGATAGTACTCCAAATTTAAATATAATTCGGTTGTCATCTTTTAATATTTCTTTTTCTGTTTTTAGATTATCAGAATCCATTTCGAATAACGTGACGCGAACTTTCTCAGAAAGTCGAGTTACGTTATTAACATAACATAACTTCACGCTTTTTCTACCCGAAGGTGTAAGCAGCGGCTGATAAGCCTCGTCTCGCCGTTATGTTTATGTCCCAAATGGAATAGGTGGCGAACCTATTGCCATACCGGGCACAAAGTTTTTAGTCATCATTATTTTTCACATATAACTTCCGAAAAGAATCTCGAAAAGTCATTGGTGTGAGGCAGTGTGAGTATTCGAACCCGTGACCTCGGAATTCAAAGCCGTGTGCTCGACCGCTGGACCACGGAGACTGTAAACTGTTTCTTTATTATGAGAGAACTAAAAAAATGTTAACTTGTTATATGTTTATTACAGTATTTTGTACAACATACCAGATGCTGATCAATATTGGTGATATTTTTCTATGGGGCAACACGGCGGCTTTAGCGTGGGAATTGCCTCAAGACCCATATTCACCCTTTGACCATCGAGCGGACCCTCTTCATAGGCGGATTGACACAAAGGTCATTTATTATACCGACGAAACCGGCAGGGTTATTGATAAGAAACCGTTTTATAGGTACTTTTTTATATACATTCACTTGGGTTTTTCAATATTGTACATTTTATGAACGAAAAAATATAACACTGAGAAATGTCATCGTATATTAAAAAAAAAACGCTTAGAGAAAGAGTGAGTTTGTTTCGTAGTGAGGAAGTTCCTGTTCTAGTGACGAAGTGAGGACTTGCCAATTGTTGATTTAGGCATCTAGAAAAAGAAGAAGATGAAAAAACGAGACACGACATTTTGTTCGTTCGTTCGTTGACTTCGCTTAAACAAAAAAAGTTATACATACTGTAAATAAAAATCCATACAAACAACCCCTCACATTATTAAGAAATGTTGGTGATTGGGAAAGTATCGAACCCACGAACTACTCAACGGTTAATACCTATGTAACACGCAGCCTGTCAATTTATAGCTCTAAAATATAAAAAATCAAAAATCATAACCAGTACTGTATTGTCTGTGATAAAAACTTTCAGAAAACCCATAGTGAATCCAGCATTCGCAAAACGTAGCGTTGACGACGCTACGCTCGACAAAAAGGGAGCTTTAGGCGAATTCATAATAGACAGGAAACAGATGCATGCATCAGGGAACAAACGGGAATATATGAACAGTATGGGGAGACAGAACGTCGAGTTCCACAGGAGCAGTCGGGCATCCCTCTACCAGAAAATAGAGATAATGCTTCACGGGTTAGTACCTATATTATTGTTAATTTATTTAAATATATTTTTAAGAGGGGACTTCTATCACCGAAGAAAAACAAAATGTTTACGTCATATTCAGAGCTATCATGATTTCACCGCCCAATCATGCAGCGGACTGTGTGTCTCTATCGCTGTTAAATACTAGAAATTACAGTACTATAAGTTACAATACTAAAAAAATATTAAATGAAACGTAACTTCAGGTCTTAAACGTAATTTCAGGCTATTAAAGCCTCGGCTTGCTAAATCGTTACGTTACATTCCAAATGAAACAGGTGGCCAACCTATTGCCAAAGGGCGCAAAGTCGTTAGTCATCAATATTTATCAGACGTTATTTCCGATTTTTTTGATGGTATAGGGGGGCAAACGAGCAGCCGTCTCACCTGATGATGAGCAACAAACGCCGTCCATGGACACCTGAACATATATAGTGTTACAGTTGCATTGCCGGCCTTTACAATAGGATATGGAAGGGGTCGGAGGTGGGATGGGAATGGGAGGGGGAAAAGATACCGCTTTCATCGAGTGAAACGCGACAAGAGCCACTTTACGTCGATATTCTGTGAGATCATGGTATTTCACCGGTAGAGCCAGCTGATTCATGCAGTGAACTGCGAGAAAATCCGAGAAATCATTCATGTCGAGTCCGGAATGGAACCCACGACTTCTGATTCTGAAGCGGGGAGCTCGACCTTTGGACCACCGATTTTAAAATATAAAACCCTTTCTATTATCTAATCCACGTATGTTTTTTCAGGTTAGGTGTTAACGGTAAAGATTGCGTGATGAAGACGTTATGTCTAATTGGACAATCAAAGGACCAGCCCCAAGGAATGTTCTTCCAAGAAATTTTGAAAGCGGTATTTACGTAAGTTGATATTGTTGTCAAAATATTTCTAAATTAAACTTACATTTGATGACTGGCCTCGTGGCGCATTGGTAAAACTACCGGATGGAGCAATGAGGTCGGGGGTTCGATTCCCACCCGAGCACAAATATTTGTGACAAACATGAATATTTGTGTGGTGTCTGGGTGTTTTTCTATGTATTTTAAGTATGTATTTACAAAAGAAAAGTATATATGTGTTAATATTGCATTTTGTTGCTTAGCTTGGAACTAGAGGGCGCATGTGTGTGTATTGTGTCCAAGATATTATTATTATTATTTTAATTTACTTTTGATCGACTTAAAAATCAAGGAAGTATCAAAATTTATTATACATAGAAACTTCATGCCGATTCCCATTGGAGTAGGCAGAAAGTAAAGACCAGGGTACCTATATTATAATTCTTACATGTCTCACTTGCAACCCCTGTTTCTCCGCTCATTACATTTTAATTTTATCAGTGTTTAATTATTACCAAAACTATTATCAATAGCAAATATAAATATTTTATTATGAAAAAAAAAACTTAAAATCCTTTCTTTTCTTCCTTTCCAGTTCGTGTATATTTTATTTTTATGTTCACGCCTTTGCTACCCGAAGGTGTTGGTAGCGGTCGTTAAACATCGCCTCGTAGAATTATTATGTTCCAATTGGAATGTGTGGCAGAACCTATAGCAATACACCGGGCAATATGTCAATCAGTCATCGATATTTAGCACACATAACTTTCAATATTATTTTCTTATTTATTTGATACAGTATAACTGCTTAAATTATTACATTACATAGATAATGTGATTGATGTTGCCAGATACTCGAATTAATAAAAACGTCAAGTTTGTAATTCCAAGCGTAAAATTAATAATTACGCTGTATTTTAATTACTCGAGTAATTAATTGGATCCCCTGAATTAAATAATCATGATTTTAATAGAGAATGTTCGGTTACAAGTGGCCGGATGAGATATTTGTTACGGAACGGTCAGATTCAAATTTGATTATTTCGTTATTAATTTCGGGAATGTAGAATAAGACGCATCCTTTATCTTTATAACAATAGTATAAGAAAAACTCGAATATCGATTATTAAAAACTTTGTGCCCGTTATGGCAATAGGTTCGCAACCTATTCCATTTGGGACGTAAACATAACGGCGGGTCAAGGCTTAACAGCCACTGCCTACACCTTCGGGTAAAAAAAGGCGCGAAGTTATGTATGTTATGAAGAATTCGTAATTAAAGTAAAATAAAAATTTTAGTATTTTATAAATTCAGAATCTGCATATATCTGCAAAAACTTTATTATTTTACACGGTTAAATTCAAGGGAAAATTTAACGTTACCTTTGTCGTCTATCGTTTACCTAGAATAAAATTTGGAAAAAAGTCATCAATATATAGACCACACAGCTCTCGAAAACTTACCAGAATTTAAACCGAACCCCCCATAGAACTCCCGGCTATATTTAATTATTTTTTTTCAAATTAACTTTGGCATTGCAAAGTAATGCGAAGTGTTATAAAAATTGTTTTGCCCGATTTTCTACAATCGTTTTTGAGTACTGGCATTACTATTAATCTTACTATAAAATATTTAGGAATGTACATATTGCTATGCGAAATGCGTACAAAAAAACAAGGAATCTTTGACTCATTAAAGATTTAGTATAAAATAACTTCGTAAAATCAAATCGATTTTTTCTTTTACAGGTTACCCAAAAGTGCTGTCGAAGATAAACATGTCAAATATGATGCCGCACATAGTCAAACTGGCTCCTGTGATGAATTATATCCAGACTGTAATGATGCCGTACTGGATCCCAGTTCCCCGATATTTAGTTATTGATTCTAGAAAAAGGCAATATTTGTACAAATATCACTCGAATGATTAGAAATTACTTTGCAGTGCCATGTTAACGTGATACGCCTAAAAATTAAGACTAAATTATTATTAAATGATAAATTTTAGTCGAAAAATTCCACCCTGAACTGATTTCTCATCGATGAAATCTCAGAACTGAATAGGTCTAGGCGATAACTCGACAAAAATATAAAGTTAAAAATTTGCATAAATGTCAAAAAATTAAATTAATTCGTATTTTGAATTTCATATTATTTTAAAGTCGGATAAAAAGGAACTATTGGTCTTTATCTATCGACAACTAATTAATAAATAAATTAAATAAAAAGCCAACCATAACTTCACGCCTTTGTTACCCGAAGGTGTAGGCAGCGGCTGTTAAGCCTCGTCTCGCCGTTATGTTTACGTCCCAAATGGAATAGGTGGCGAACCTATTGCCATACCGGGCACAAAGTTTTTTCAGTCATCGATATTTATCACAAATAACTTCCGAATACAATTTCGAAAAGTCATTGGTGTGCGCCAGTGTCAGGATTCGAGAACTAGAACCCGGACCTCCGGATCAGAAGCCGTACACACATTTACATATAACTATATATTTATTTAACTAAAACTAAATAAACTAAATTTATAAAACTTATTTCTATTTATTTTATTAATAGTAAATTAATCATTTCTGTAGTTAGTTATTATTTTCTATCTTAAGTTCTCTGTTTATTTTTCGAGGTTCCCCGTTAGGTAAAGGCCTCCTCCAAAGACAACTATCGACAACTAATATAAACATAAAAACTTATTTTAATACTATCAACACTTTAATAGTGGACAGGTCCCGAATTAAAAAAAAACAATTCTTCCTTTTATAGTGGATCATGAGCCACTTTACGTCGATCTTGCTCTACCCGGCGTACCCCTGTACCCGGCGGGTAAAATATATCATTTACCAACGTATTATTTATTTCATTAGATGATGTTGGTTAAAATATCATGTTAATATGTATATATTCCATATATGCCTCGGTGGTATTGGGATGGCCTTAACGATGCAATTTGGAAGTGTAATTCCTGCGTAGTAAGGCTCCGGGGCTTCATGGGGATTACCGAAGGGGAATCGGTGCCCTTTAGCTATTGAGGTGGAGAATCCTCTTCAGCCATAACTCTCCTCTAAAGGGAAATGAAAAGATTCACAGCTGAGCAATGCGAGTGTGCGTGATCTTGCTATCTTAAATGGACTACAATGATTGTTAATGATCAATTATAAATTATATTATCTTGACGGGCCTCGTGGCGCATTGGTATAACTACCGGCTGCAGTAATGAGGTCGGGGGTTCGATTCACAACCGAGCACAAATATTTGTGACAAACATAAATATTTGTGTGGTGTCTAGGTGTTTTTCTATGTATTATAAGTATGTATTTACAAAAGTAAAGTATATATGTATTAATATCCGTTATCTAGTATCCATAACACAAGCATTTAGTTGCTTAACTTGGAACTAGATGGCGCTGTGTGTATTGTGTCCAAGATATTATTATTAATTTAGATGAGTAAAGCATCATCAGTATCTCCCTGCCCTTTTCCCATTATTTGGGGTCAACCCAACAGTTTTTTTTCTACAATTCCCAATCATTCACTTCTTCTACTCTACATCTCATTATTTTTTTGTCTTTTACACAGTCCATCTATATTTTGTTACATACATACATACATAACTTCACGCCAAATCCCTTGCGAGGTAGGCAGAGAGAACAGAGTAGCTTTTCGTGACACGCGTATAATTTTTCATTAATTTTTTTAATTTTTTTATATCATACTACGCATACTAGATTAATTAATTAAATATTTAAATTAGTTAGTTTTAATGCAAATACTTTTGTTTATTTATCACGAACTGTATTTGTCTACATTGCATTTTGTTACTTGTATCCAATAATAAATTGTTGCAACATGTATTGTTTTATTGCTGGAAAAAATATTGAAGCCAACTAAATTTATGTATCTAGAACACAACGAACGACCTTAATTATCTTACGGAAAAAGCAAACAAAAAAAAGCAAACACCCACATACATTGTCTCTATTTTCTTTGAACTCTTTGTTTTATAATTAACATCCATAGACAACTAGAAAACTGTAAATCAATTTGCACTATGATAAACAAACAATGGACTGTCAATTGACCACTTTCCGGTGACAAATTACACATAGATAAGGTTACAGTACATATTTTGAATTTCGAACGTCAACACAGACCGAATCTATAATTCTAATTTCAAATTACGATTTTTTTTTTCGACAAGCAAAAAGTTTTGCAAACGTGAGTGTTTAAATTGAAAAAAAAACATGTACTTTAATTGGTTGATATTTTTATTAAAACTTACAATAATACAGATTGCAATTAGTGCAGAGGAAAATTATAATGTTACGCTAAACGAGTTTCAAAATGAAAATGGCGGATCAAAAACGCTGTCAAGACAAAAGAGATTTGTAATATTCCCAGACGGAAGTTCGTTGCAGCTCGGTAGGTTAATAATGAATTTTAGATATTGAATCATATCTTTTATTGTTTTAAGTATTAAAGCTGTATTTTATAAGATATTTCTTTGTGACTTTAGTAAATAATAGTTGATGTACTTTCGAGAATTTAGCCAACAGAAACTATAGCTCGACATGCTGATTGAATTAACAGATCGTATGTGACGGGCCTATCGAAGCTATAAGCCGATTGGCTATATCGATTCTGAGAAACTGAGCGAGTGTATATAGTGCATATATGCTGTGGCTATTATATTATTGAATGTGAATATAACATATATATGACTTCTACTAAATCTGGTCAGAGAAATATTGTCTATGGAATAATTAACTTACGCTTTTTATTCCTTAAGACCAAATATTTTTTTCGTATATACCAGCAAAATAAGTTGTTGAGCAGTTTTTGAAAATTTATTTTATTATTCTTTTTGGAATGGCTAAAATAACTATCTTATTGCGATACAATCTAATTGGAGTTGCATAGTTTATGAGAAAAACTAAAAAATAATATAAAATTTTTACAATTTACATAATACAACTATCTTTGTTAATGAAGACTCTAAATTATAAACTAATTACATTATTTACAATACATTATATACAATTAAAAAAACTAGCTAAAATCAAATATCTCCGTATCTCGGTCTACTGGCAGCGTACCCAGAAGACTGGCCGCTTGATATTCATATAGATTTACAAATTTAATTTAGTAAATTATTAAATACCATTAGCCTCAAAAATCGACGCGCGAGCATGAAAAGAGTTATGAAAGTCAACGAAGCGAGTGAGGTGTGTAAGAATCGTGCCCTATGGCGCTCCGTTCTCTCTGCCTACATCGCAAGGGATTTGGCGTGAAGTTATGTATGTAAAGTATTAAATACTTCCGGTTGAATGAATTAAATATTCACGAATATCTTAATTGTAATGATAAACGCCCGAATACTGAACCGCCACTCAAATCTGACCATCAATAACTTACTGCTACTTACTGCTCAAATTTTAGGTATTCTGTCTAATGTGACAGCTACCTAAACGCTTAAGTAGCGCTTATATATTTGAGTGGCGGTTCAGTATTCGGGCTTAAGAAAGATATATAAAATACATGATTTCAGTATTCTGCAATCAAATGTTAGCAGTCATCCCTATAGGGGATATATTTATCTTTGGCTATACCGCTGCCCTGGCATGGCAGTTACCATCAGATCCAAAATACATTTACATATTTAAAGATCTTGAAAGACCTCTGAGACGAAATGATGTAGTGACGAAGACCATCAACTATTTTGATGAGAAGGGAAAAATTATTGCAAGGGTGCCTTATAAGAAGTAAGTATTGATACCAAAGGACTTTTAGCCAAGCTATGTAAAATAATATAAACAATTCGAAATTTAAAAACCCTGATTACATTTAAAAAAAAAACCTATTTTCGCCGCCATGAAATATGTATTGTGCTGTATTTTTATAATGGGGGTAAACGAGCTGGACTGTCTCCCGATGACAAGAAACAAACGCCCTCTGTGGACAGTTGAACACATATAATGTTGCAGTTGCGTTGCCGGCCTTACAATGGGATTTGAAAGGGGTCGGAAGTAGGACGGGTATGGGAGATGGAAAGGGGTTGGGCCTTTTTTTTTTTTTTTTTTTTTTTTTTTTTTTTCGCGAGGAAATGCTTTATGCACACCCCCCGCCTGGGGACGGCAGGGGGTAGTGTGGGACTCCCAAAACAGTAAACTGAAATCCGATCCTAGGGTTACCCACTAAAACCTCGCGGCGGCCTTCCTCCGGCGTTGGGGTGGTCCAGGATTCGGATAAACCCCTCTGGTCCACCCCGCCGTCGCCCCCCCTCCGTCACGAGGGGGTGCTCATCCTCGGGGAGCCTCGGCGAGACTCCCCCGGGCGGGGCGGCTCCGACCGCGCGCTGTAAAGAGGCGCGCGGCCGGCGGCGCCCCCGACGACCCTCCCCGGCCGCACCGGGGGGTCATCCTTCCCGGGCCGCGACCCGGGCGCACCCGCGGGGTGTGCACCCTCGCGGCCCGCCGGCGGCGGCGATCACTGAGCTCGCCGCCGCCGCCTTCGAGCGGGATCGGCTCTCTCCCGACCCCGCTCGGCGGCCTCCTTCTGGAGCATGACAGCTTCGCAGAAAGAGACCACAGCCCTCCACTCCTCCTCGCCCGCCAGCATTGCCGCGACCAACGCCGGCGGGGACAAGTCTCGCCCGATCCCGTCGACCAGGACTCGGCGCTCGGCCGCCCAGGCCGGGCAGACCTCCAGCGTGTGCTGGGCCGAGTCCAGGTCGGATGCGCAATGGTGGCATCTCGCCGTCTCTTCACGTTTTATTCGACTCAGATACTCACCGAAGCACCCGTGCCCGGTGAGTATCTGAGTCAACCTGTAGGTGACAGTGCCCCATTTACGGAGCACCCAGGCCTCGAGGTGGGGCAGGACGGCCCCGACGGCGCGTGAACGCGTACCGCCCTGGAGGACCAGCGCGTCGCGCCAGTCCCCCAGGACCCGCCGGAAGGCCTCCCGCCTCCGCACTTCGTGTCCCCGCGCGTCCCCCCCTCCCCGGCCGAGATCGTACGCAGCTGCGTACATCTCGGCCAGGATGATGAAGGGGGGATAACTCGCGAGGACCGTCGCCGCCTCGTACGAGATGGTACGGTAGCCCCGTACGACCCGTATGGCCATGATCCGCTCCAGGCTCCTCAGCAGAGCCTTGGAGCGGGAGGCCCCCGCGAGGTCTCGCGACCAAACGGGGGCCCCGTACAGGGCCACGGACCGCACGACGCCACCGTAGAGGCGGCGAACTCCCTAAAGGGGTTGGGCCTACAGATATTTCTTTCAAAGAGCGAAAGGCAGCATGAGCCAGTTTACATTGATATTCTGGGAGGTCGTGGTATTTCACCGTTCGAGCCGTGACTCCGTAGCTCTACCACTGTTAAACTGTATTTTAAATTATGTTTTTGTTTATTTTAACCGTACCTATATATCCCTTTGCTGCTGATAATAGAGGTCAGCGAGATCGTTTCCCACCCGAGGGTCTAACATCACACAAATATTTGTATGTTATCTGGGTACGGCGTATTGCCATTGCCATATTTGCCGTGGCAATAACCTAAATATCCTTCAATATATTAGAGGACTCATCATTTAATAAGAAACGTATATTTCTTTTCAAAGGAGACTCATAGTGAATCCAGCATTTGCAAAGAGAAGCGTGGAAGACAATCAAATACCGTCGAAGAATGAAATTAAAAAAATTGATAGAAAGAAAATGCACGAAAAGAATGTAGATAGAGATTTTCTAAAAGTTGAAAATATGGACAAAGATACAATTGAATTTCATAGACATAATAGATTAGTATTGTATAAAAAAGTCGAGACATTAATATCCACGTAAGTATACATCTATAGTAAGAATTTATCGAGGAATGCTTTGTATTTTCTTACATAACGAACTAGCTGACCCGGCAAACTTCGTCTAGCCGAAAAATAAAGTTTAAAAAATAGGGGTTGATCGTAGGGGGTTGAAAATTTAGGGTTGTATGTATTTTTGTATCTCGTTTTATAAAAAAAAAAAGAAACAGAAATATGTCGAAAAATTGAAAAAAAATATTGAGGGGTGGGCTACCCTTGTGATTTAGGGGGATGAAAAATAGATAAAAACCTATTCGCAGACCTAACGAATATGTATACCAAATTTCATTAAAATCGGTCCAGCCGTTTTGGAGGAGTTTGAGGACAAACACTGTGACAGAAGAATTTTATATATATAGAAGATAAACTCAAAAACTACTAGAACTATTTAAAAAATTCTTACACCATTGCAAAGCTGAATTTACCCAGAGAACATTAGCTATTTTTAATCATCATCGTCATCACCATTTTGTTTATACGCAAGTAAGACTGCAAGGCTAGTAAAAGTATTTTTGGTTTGATTTAAATTCATTAAGAAACTTTATACTTTATACATAAAAGTTTTTTAATTAAGTTTGGTTTACCAAATATGCAGTTGATAATTAAACTTGCTAGTTGGATACAATTAATTTGCTTAGTTCATGCCCCTTCCAGTCTGTTTCAGGGTAGGCAGAGAGACTATAGCAGCAGAAAGAATGCTTCTTAGATCCGTTTCTTGGACTTTCATAAGTCTTCTCATATCGTATATTTAAGTCTCTTGACATCACTTTCCGCAAGCATACGTTCTGCTTTTGCACTGTATATGTGCTTAGTCAATCTTGCATCATCCCTTCTTTCTACATATCCGAATCATATCCGAGTCATTGAGTCATGCCCAGTTTTATTCAGATTTCACTTCATTTAATAAAATTAATTTAAATAATTAATTACGTTATCTTGCAGTAATATTCAGTATAAATAGAATATTTGTAAATATAAAAATAATTACGAGCCAGTTTCCGTATATAATTAGTTTTTAATTATCGACTTCCGTTTTTTGGTTCTACGTTGCTCGACTCATATTAAGATTAACAAAAAAAAAATAAGTTTTTTTCGATATACCCAGTATTTTAGTGATAAATTCTCATCAAAATACATCATAAAGAAAAAAAATATAATTAAATATTTTCTGAGATTGTTTATAAATTTAATTAAGTTTTTCTTACTTTCAAAGAAGTATAGTATAGTGTTATAATTCCAGGCTAGGTAGAAACGGGAAGCAGTGTGTGCTGTACAAGCTGTGTGAATCTGCAAGGCATAACAAAAGACAAGGGTCATTTGTTCAGGAAATTCTTACTGCAGTATTCACGTAAGTGTTTGTTTTTCCTTATCTTTGTTCTTGTTTTATTCTTCTAAGAACAATTTAATTTAAAAAAAAATATTATACCCAAAGGTGTAGGCAGCGCCTTTTAAGCTTCCACTCGACAAATTGTTAAGTCTCAAATGGGATATTTATAATTAGTAGTGTTACTATTCATTACCTAGTTTTAAACTACACAAAAGTTAAATACTTAAATTTGACTTGAAGATATTGATTAAACTGTTTCAAAACATAACTTCACGCCAAATTCTACCTGAAGGTATTGGTAGTGGTTTTGAAGTCTCGACTCGCCGTATCGTTATTTTACATCCCAAATGGAATTGGTGGCAAACCTATTGATATACACCGAGCAAAAAGTTGTCGATCCTCGATATTTAGCACTCATAACATCCGAGAAATCATTGGCGTGAGCACGCAATCTTTCTATAAGTGACTGAAGGGTATTACAAGAAAATTAATAAATCCCATGTCTGTGGAAAAAGAATAGAAAAACTAATTAAATGCAACACTGAACATGAGTTGCAATCGATAATTAGTATTTTTTATTTCAGTTTCCCAAAAGGAGATAAGATTGATCAAGACGAACATGATGAGTATGACGCTGCCTACGCCGGTTCTGATGATTGTCTAAAGCGTTACCCTGGATGTGCAGACAGTTACGAATCCTAATTAAAACAAATAAATACACAAATAACTGTTGTTTTTTTTTTGTCGAAACTAATGACAATGTCATCTTGCTCAGCAAAATGTACACCCCAGTATCAAACAGATTTTGATACGTTGTTTTCATTTAATTTATTTTCAGTACCCACCATTTTTGACAATATAAATCTTTTATGTGTTCCTAAAACTAATAGATAGTCACAAAAAATATATTCATCGATCTAATAACTGAAAATGTAGGCGCATGTAATTATGGTTCAGTACGCCTCAGTATGGGATAGGAGGTTAAACGAGCAAGTGGTTCGATGGTAAGCAACTACTCACCGCCCATGAGCACCGTGTTCCTTGCCGTCCTTTATGGGAGTAGGAGGGGAAAAGGAAAGGGAAAGGGGATCGGGGCTCCGGATACCTCTTTCAGCGAACGAAACGCGCCGATATTCCGGGAGGTCGTGATATTTCACAGATCGAGCCGGCCCATTCATGCGGCGAACTGTAGGACTCTACAGTGGTAGACTTTAACAGTGGTTAAAGTAATGCAATTTTTTTGAATATAAATATTTTTTACACAACTTTGGAGGAGTAATCAGATCCAGTCGAACTAATTGACAATCATCCAATGTCAAAGACGAAAACCTAACATGAAAAAAAATGAGCTACAGAGTATTGATGAAAATTAAAGTATTTGCATTATATTTTTAAATATCTTTTTCCATTCTTCTATACCTATTTTACCATTATACCTTATTTTTAAACTAAATTAAATATCTAAATATGAGTTATTTAAATATATTGACGCACGTGTCGGGTTCGAACACGTCATTACAAATAATATTGACCTTTTTCTTGAAGTTTGTCACAAGGAACTAACAGTAAATTGAAAAACATATTATCAGTTAGTTTATCTTCTTCAACAGTGCAGTGGCTCTTACGATTTTAAAGTTGTCTACTGAGAGAGATTCCCTTTTTTAAGCAAATATTTCACACTTAGTCCTCAACAAGTGCAGTGTACGGAGTTTTGAAAGTAAACATTACATACAAGACGTTTGATCAGACATAACGTGTTTAAAACTTAAAACAATTATAATTATTATGAATAGTTTATTAATATTTTTATATAATTTGATATTTATACAAACAGTAATTAGTGAAATTGATAAAAATACAGTGAATGAATATATCAAAGATAATGACGGATCAAAAGAATTATCGCGCCGGAAAAGGTTTATAATATTTCCAGAGGGCAGCTCTGTGCAGCTAGGTAGGTTAATTATTTATGTAATTATTGGTAAATTCATACCGTTTATATTCGAAATAGACAGAGGCAATTATGTGAAGCTAGTTTTTATAGCTGTAATCTTTTTAACTAATATTATAACTTAGTCCAGCTATTTAAAAAAAAATCTTGAAATGCATGCAAATCTGTTCCTAAAAAGTAACTTCAGAAAGTCGTATTTTACTTAAAAACATGATACCTACTCAAGAATTATGTCTATATTATAAGACATTTTTAAAGTGATGCGCTTAAAGACACACAGATTAAAGTTTAAGAACCGGGAAAGACCGTTACTTATTTTTTTTACATAACTTATCATAACTTTACGCCCATTTCTACCAGAAGGTGTAGGCAGTGGCTGTTAAGCCTCGACTCGCCGTTATGTTTACGTACCAAATCACACATAACTTTCAATATAATTTCGAAAGTCATTGGTGGACGAACCACCTACCTCTTGATTCAGAAGCGGGGCTTGCCCACTGGACCACGGAGACGTTTATTTTTTCCTTCTATAATATGTGCAATATTGTTTTATTACAAATGTACATAGATGTGTTTCAGTATTCTGCAATCAAGTGTCAGGACTTATACCAATAGGCGATATTTTCCTCTTTGGATACACGGCAGCCCTGGCATGGCAACTGCCAACAGACCCCAAGTACACATACATATTTAATGACCTTGGAGAGGCTATTAAAAGGAGTGATCACCTCATGAACTATTTGGATGAAGATGGAAAAATGATTTCAAAAAAGTATGTATATCAAAAAGCATTTTATCATTAATAACATTATTATGTTACGAGCAGGCGTGTCACCTGATGTTAAGCAACCAACGCCGCCCATGGACACCAGCAACACATATATTGTTACTGTTGCGTTGCCGACCTTTAAGGGATAGAGGATAGGAAAGGATGGGGAAGGGGGGTGGGCTTCCGTGTACCTCTCACACCGAACGAAACGTGGCATGAGCCACTTTACGTCGGTCTTCTGAGAGGTCGTGTTTTTTCACCGGTCGAGCCGCCCCATTCATGCAGCGGACTGCTTGGCTCTACCACATGAAAAACAAAACATAACATAACTTTACGCCTTTGTTACCCGAAGGTGTAGGCAGCGGCTATTAAGTCTCGTCTCGCCATTATGTTTACGTCCCAAATGGAATAGGTGGCGAACCCATTGCCATACCGGGCACAAAGTTTTCAGTCATCGATATTTATCACACCTAACTTTCGAAAATTTCGAAAAGTCATTGGTGTGTGCCAGGATTTGAACCCACTACTTCTTGAATCAAAATCCACTGCGCCATCGACACTGACATCATTAATTAAACTAAAAATACTCTTTTTCCTTTCATCAAATTTCTTATTGATTTTTGCATGATTTCTATCTAACAATGGTAGAGCCAGTGGTATGCCGTTTTAAATTTCGTTCGGTGAGTGAGGTATCCGGAGGTTCGTCTTCTCGTAGACGTACTTAGTATTCTCCCTCTCTTCTCATCTTACTCCCTTAAAAGCCGGCAACTGCAACTGTAATACTATTAGTGTTACAGGTGTCCATGGGTCCATTATTATCAAAAGGCCGATTTGCTCATTTGTTCTTCTATTCCATAAAGAAAACTTAACTAAAAATCATTTATATAACATAATAATGATTTTTATAATGATAATCGTATTGATAATAATAATTAATGATAATGATAATAATTAAATGATAGTCGTACATTTTACGGATAATGCCTCATTAACTAAAAAAAAAAATTAAAAATTTAGTTAAAATAACATAAAACTTAAAGCATTACCCCAAGGGAACACATTAATGGGATGAAAATTGAGTCTTGTTGCTCTATTTAAGAGTGGTAGAGCCACACAATGTGCTGCAAGAATAGGTCGGGTGAATGATTACCACAACCGGAATATCAACGTAATATGGCTCATGCCGCATTCTCTCTGTGTAAGAGATATCCGAGGTCAAATCCACACTCTCCTTTACTCTCCATCCTACTCCCAACCAGTTCTATATCCTATTTTATTGGCTCAGAATGCATCTATAAAACTATCTGTGTTTTGCTGGAGTACAAGAGCAGCTCTTGTCGCTTACCTCCAGGTGCTCCACTTGATTAAATAACAAACATCCAAACTCCTTCACAAACGAGAAAGGTGTTGTCAGGAGGCTGACTAGAGTTATATAAGTTAGAGAAGCACGGAAGGCGTGTTAGAATACTTGTATTATGGCGGTTTTTTCTTTGTGCCTACCCAGCAAGGGACTTAGCGTGAAGTTATGTATGTACATGTATTTAATAAAAAGATAATTTTATTTAAGAGAGTGACGTAATCGTCTCGTGATAGAGAGTTATTGAACTCTTGAGGTGAATTGCTGTGACACTTCTATATTTGGAGGTCTGACGTCAGATGGTGGAATTGAATTTGGTGGATTCGTATGGTTCAATAGTTCCTCGATAGCACTAAATGTTTGAAAATCCTATCAGGTATTTCATAATAATAAGGCCTATTTAAGAAAAGAAAAGAAACAACTGCCCAACACCTTCATGATTATAAAGGATGTGGGTAGTTGAAATTTAATATCTCCACGAGTCTTTATATCCATTATTGAATTACTCCGAAACGGCTTGACCGATTCTCACGAAATTTTATTGGCAACATCAGATAGGTCTGAGAATAGGGCAACATCCATTTTTGTTTCCCCTAAATATTAAGGGGGGGTTTCCCCTAATTTTTCAAAAAAATATATTTTTTATTAAACAGCATACAAAAATACATACAAGCTTCTTGTACAATCGATCCCTTTTGTATGTTTATAATTTATCAGTTCAGCTAATATTTGTATAGAATTTCATTAAAACTAAAAACCTATAACGTAACATTTCAGAAGAATCATAGCGAATCCGACTTTTTCCAAGAGGAATGTTGACGACCATCAAAAATCTTCTTATAAAGAAAAATTGAAGCTGAAATTGGAACGGCAGAAATTGCACAAAAGACATATCGGCAGAGATTATTTGAAAGCTGGACATGGAGACAGTGATACGAGAGAATTTCACAGAACTAACCGATTGGAGTTGTATAAAAAACTTGAGATATTAATAAACGCGTATGTTTTTTTACTTTTTTTTATGGGATAGGAGGGCCAACGAGCAGGCGTGTCACGTGATGGTAAGCAACCAACGCAGCCCATGGACACCAGCAACACATATAGTGTTACTGTTGAGTTGCCCACCTTTAAGGGACAGAGGATAGGAAAGGATGGGGAAGGGGGTGGGTCTCCAAGTACCTCTCTCACCGAACGAAACGCGGCATGAGCCACTTTACGTCGGTCTTCTGAGAGGTCGTGGTATTTCACCGGTCGAGCCGGCCCATTCATGCAGCGTATTGCTTGGCTCTACCACTGTTATTACTATATTTTTTGAAATATTTTTTTACAATTTACTGTCACATCTATGGGTACTTTAACAAATGTGTAACAGTGGCAATAATGCTTCGACGCGGTAAATTAATATTTTAATTCATTAGTATATAGCCTTAACGATCCAAATAGAATATGTGGCGGAACCTATTGACAAACCTCGCTCACAATGTTGACAGTCATAAATATTTATCACATACATATAACTTTCGAAATAATATAGTCTCGGTAGTCCAGTGGTCCCCGCTTCTGATTCAGAAGTATTGAGACCGATTTTTGACTCACACGGATTTCTCGGATTTTCATTCGGAAGTTATGTGTGATAAATATCAAAGTCTGCCAACTCTGTGCCCGGTGTATGGCAATAGCCTTGCTACCAGCTGCCGCTCCACCACCGCTCCAGTTGGGATGTAACAGAATGATTCTGCGAATCGCGGCTTAACAGACCCTGCCTGCAGTTTAAAAGAAGAAAAGGTGTGAAATTAGGATATGTAAACTTCCAAAAAAAAATTGAAAAGTCCAATATCTACGAAATATAACCCTTATTTGTTCCGACATGAATTTTAATGATAATTAATTATATAATGTACTATGTATAGATATTAAGATACTCCAGGCATTTCTAAACAGCTTCTATAATCTGTGCAGGCTCGGTAGAGATGGGAGGCAGTGCGTTCTTTACAAACTATGTCAGACCGCGCAGCTTGGTCGGGAGCAGGGGACATTCCTTCAAGAATTCCTGAATGTTGTATTCACGTTAGTATCGATTTTGTCCAACCAAGTGCTTTGTTGTTAAATATTTAACATTTACAAACAACTGTCTTTAAAATTTTAGCTACGCTTTTGTTTGCTAAACAATTCGCTTAGCTTACAGTCAAAAAAGTATTTAAACACTTGGTTATAGTAATTTTTCGAAAGTAAATTTAGAAAATATTAAAAAATAGATCTTGTTCGGAAGTAATTTAATAATAATAATAATATAATATCTTGGACACAATACACACAGCGCCCTCTAGTTCCAAGCTAAGCAACTAAATGCTTGTGTTATGGATACTAGATAACGGATATTAATACATATTGTATACTTTTCTTTTGTAAATAATAGGTTGGGGAAAAAGTATTTTCGTATTTTTGTATGAAAAGTCAAGACTTTTTTTCAAAGTTTATTTACATTTATTTACAATATATATGTACCGTTTTGTTGAATAACTTTCTGCCATTTTGTGGGCAGAGACATTATCCCGTTACTGTAGAAACTTTGGGACTTCTGATCAAAAAAACGGGACAAATAGTTTTGGCAGTCCTCTCTTGAGGTCAACCTTACAGAACCTAAAGAATTCTGAAGAGACCGAAACAGGTGAAAATCTGAAGGCGCAAGGTCAGGGCTATATGGTGGATGCACTAGGACCTCCCAGTCGAACTCTCTTAATTTTTGCTGAGTGGCTAAAGATGTGTGTGGTCTAGCGTTATCGTGATGAAAGACCACACCCTTCCTGTTGATCAATTCCGGCCGTTTTCTCTCGACTGCTTCCTTTAATCTCATCAGTTGCTGGCAGTAAAGATCAGAATCGATGGTTTTGCCGGACGGTAAAAGCTCATAATGAACAATGCCCTTCCAATCCCACCATACACACAGCATCACCTTATTTCGTGTTAGGCCAGGTTTGGCCACAGTCTGTGAAGCCTGGCCAACTTTCGACCACGACCTTTTTCGCACGTTCTTGTCGTACGTGATCCACTTTTCATCGCCAGTTATCAATCTCTTCAAAAACGGCTCGGTTTCATTACGTCTCAATAATGAATCGCAAATGAGTACACGGTTCATTAAGTTTCTTGAGTGAGCTCGTGTGGCACCCAAATATCGAGCTTTTTTGTATAACCAGCTTTTTTCAAATGGGTCAAAACTGTTTTGTGGTCAATTCCCAGTTCTTCAGCTTCATCGATCGATACTAATATGCCGATCTTGCTCCACTCTTTCAAAAATGGCGTCCATTTTATTCGTAACAGGCGACCAGAGCGAGGTGCATCTTTAACATCAAAATTTCCGGACTGAAAACGTTTGAACCAAATTTGTGCTACTCTTACTGACACTGCATTAGGTCCATAAACATCACAAATTTTTTTCACTGCTTGAGTTGCATTTTTGCCTTTTTTATAATAAAATTTTAAAATGTATCGAATTTCTTAATTAGATTCACTCATTTTTACGGAGAGAAAAACAAATGAAAAATAGCGGGAAACAACTTTTTTTTATTTTTTTCTTTTCTTTATAATGTAACCTTTTTAATGTTACCAAAACCAGCCAGACACAAATAGTACAGTCAAAGAAATTTTATAATAAGTTTATACCTACGTTATGCGAAAAGACTTTTTCCCCGACCTAATACATACTTATAATACATAGAAAAACACCCAGACGCCACACAAATATTCATGTTTGTCACAAATATTTGTGCTCGGGCGGAAATCGACCCCCTGACCTCATTGCTGCAGCCAGTAGTTTTTACCAATGTGCCACGAGGCCATAGTGATCTGATCAGTGGAGACTGACATATGATCAGATCTGAAAACATATCGTTGTATAAAAGTCATGTATGAAGGAGAATAGTATAATTGTCATTTTTATATTGAAAATGACATCATACATAATAGCCAACAGTGGTAGAGCCAAGCAGTTCGCTGCATGAATGGGCCGGCTCGACCGGTGAAATACCACGACCTATCAGAAGACCGACGTAAAGTGGCTCATACCGCGTTTCGTTCGGTGAGAGAGGTACTCGGAGGCCCACCCCCTTCCCCATCCTTTCCTATCCCCTACCCCCTAAAGGTTGGCAACGCAACAGTAACACTATATGTGTTGCTTGTGTCCATGGGCGGCGTTGGTTGCTTACCACCAGGTGACCCGCCTGCTCGTTTGCCATCCTAAGCCATAAAAAGTGATTATCTAGAATCGAACCTGAGTCGAAATAGGAGCATACTCGCTAATCTTAGTTAGTAGTAATTTAGGCTGATCAAAGAAAAATTAGAATTAATAAAATTTAAATCTGTATTTATGTGAAAAGAAAAGAAATTAAAAAGAATAAAAGCGTAGTTTTAATTTTAATTCTTCTTTCAGTTTACCGACTAAAGAAGAACTTAACGAAGAAATAGCGGAAGAGTATGATGCTGCACATACAGTCTCTGATCGTTGTATGGAACTATATCCTGGCTGTTTTGGATAATTGATGTACAGCAAATAAATAATTCTTATTATTCAAGTATGGTTTACTTTTTTTATGGGATAGTAAGGCAAGTGTATCACCTGATAGTAAGCAACTTCTCGACACCCATGAACATGGTGCGTTGCCGTCCTCTAAGGGAGTAGGAAGGGAAAGGAAGGGGAAAGTGGAGCTGGCCTCCGGGTACCAGTCTCACCGAACGAAACGCGATAAGATCCACTTCACGCCGATAGCCGTGAGCTGGCCCATTCATGCAGCGAACTCCAAGACTCTACCATTGTAAGACTATTAATTGATTTATTTGGTGTGCTGAAAAGAATAATTGTTTAGTCTTGTAAGCAGACCAAATAAATCAATTTCTCATTTGCGGGGATGGCAGTTTAGTTTATTATAATATAGAAAAGAACTTTGGAATAAAAATGTCCATATAATATGATGTATTTCTGAAATGTGAATCTTAACTGAAAAGTACTAAAGATAAAAGGACTGTCAACATTCATTACATCAGATTCGGATACCACAACAGTGGTAGAGGTATGCAGTTCGCTGCATGAATGGGCTACCTCGACTGTGTGAAATACCACGACCTCTCAGAATATCGACGTAAAATCAACCGCTTCCCCTCTCCTATCTCCATCCGACTTCCGATGCCTCCATTTGCAATTGTAAGGGACAGCAACGCAACTGTAACACTATCTGTTAGCAGTTGACTATGGGCAATTTTTTTGCTTGCCACGGATGACACGCCTACCCCTTTGTCCCGCCATCCCTTAAAAAAATCCTGTAACAACCATAGCTAAACCTCATGGAACTCTAAAACCTTATTAAGTTCATAAAGTTCGCACTGATCTGGAGGTTCAACTACCCGCTTCTGAACAAAAAGGTCTCAGGTTCACATACTGGCACACACCTATGATATTTAATAATTCTTTTCAACAATTATATGGAATCAATATCATCGACTATCCAAATAGGTCTATGTTATTTGGCAATAATATAATATCTTGGATAATATTAAATATTTATATATATAGCTATAAAATTTATATAGCTATAAAAGGCAATATTATTATTAGTTGTTTTAATGGATGTAGAATGAATGGATGATGCAAGATTCACTAAGAAGATATACAATGTGAAAAAGGATGGATGTAGGAGTAGAGGATCGCCACGACACCCTTTCCATAACGAAATAGAACGAGTTCTAGAAGAAGGTGATGTCAGAAGTCTTAAAATTCAACGAACGTAACAAATTTGACGAGCCTCGTGGTGCATTGGTAAAGCCACCGACTGCAAAATCGAGGCTGGTCGGTTCGATTCCCACCCGAGTACAAATATTTGTAACAAGTATGAATGTGGTGTGAAAATTAAGTAACAAGTGTGGCGTCTGGGTGTTATTCTATGTATTATAAGTATGTATTTCTAAAAGAAAAGTATATATGTATTAATCCGTTATCCATAACACAAGCATTTAGTTGCTTAATTTGAAACTAGCGTTTAATGACAAAAGTTATGAAAGTCATAGAAGCGAGTGACGCATCTAAGAATCGTGCCTTATGGCGCTTTGTTCTCTCTACCTACCGCGCAAGAGACTTGGCGTGAAGTTAGGCATGTATTTGTTGTTTTAGCTTTAAATATAAGTAAGAAACTCCACAGCCATTAGTGAGCGAATTTGTATGAAACATCAGACCGGAATCGCTCGAATGTCACTTTTGCATTCTATTTGAGTATAGACTCAACAGCCAGGTTAATTCTAATGCTTTTCTAAAAGTACCGGCTTTAAGTATAACATTTGCCTCTGTTTAGAATTAGTCTGTTTTACCTAACTTGGATGGGATATGAGAAATATTATTGGGTTAGTCGTTGGAAATGCATTAAAACAATATACAATAATTGTTTGTGTGTAGTACAGCAGTAAACAAGCATGCGTGACATTTGTTGGTAAATACCCATGAACGTCTGCAACACCTACAGGTACGCAGTTACGTTACTGTCTTTTAAAATGGGAACGGAAGGATAGGGGAGGGTGTGGGCCTTTAGATACAATTGTAACAATAATACACAATTTACGATCTTTTTGCTACGTGTGATGTCATATCATATACAGAAGGTTGGAAACGTCCATCAGTTTTTCATTCAAACCAATTCACTTACATACATAAATTCACGGCAAGAGACAAAGAAATAGAGACAAAGAGCGCATTACGCATTTCACTCGCATCTTTGTCTGTCATAACTCCTGTCATATACACTCGGCAATTTTGAATGCTCCTGAGATCACCTTACCCAAGGACTCGTTTTATTTGGTCATGATAAGTGTGACTTAGCTTAGTCCTCGACTCCGACATCCATCTGTTTTTGTCACTTAATCAATCTTGCATCATACATTTTTTCTATATGTTCGAACCATTGCGAATGCACAAACCAGTTCAAAACCAACTAACCTAACAGTACCGTCTATAATTATAAATAGCAAGAGGTAATAGCTCCGTCGAGCTTCAATTAGCGTTCATTCTAAAAACAAGTCGCCATTATTTGCAGAAATGTTCAAATTATATGCACAGTTCGCTGTGACCGTTGTTCAGAACTGCATTGCCAGTTTGTTCTGAGAATTTTCAAGAAATTATAATTTCATAGCGCTATTACTACTGAAAAAGTAAGTCTGATTTTCTTTATAAAGACTTAAAGCTCGGTGTCGCGGTATTTGATGGGTTGAATTACAAATGGGTTTTTTTGTAACTTCATGCTTTTTCTACTCTAAGGTGAAAGCAAAACTTGTTAAGCTCCACCTAATTTTTACGTTCCATATGACATATACCAGACGCAGTTTTGTCTGTTAACGACATTTGTCACTTAAAACTTCTTCTTAAAAATGCATTCCGATGAAGACTCGGGATTGGCGTGAAGTTATGTATGTTAACAATAATAAGAATAAATAAATTAATTACATTATTTACAATATATACAATTAAAAAACTACCTGAAAACAAATTTCTCCGCATCTCGGTCTACTGGCAGCGTGCCCAGAAGACTGGCCGCATTGCCACGCTGAATGTCAATGCTAACCCTCTGTGCGAAGAATAGACCAGCCCTCTGGTCGCGAGAGGCTTCGATCAGCCTCTTTGCAAGATCTTTGTAAAGTGCACGAGCACTCGGACCCCATATCCCCAAAGTCTCGACCCCAAACGGCTCAAATACATAATCACCAACAAGGTTTCTGTATTTGTGCCGCTTGAGATTTTCTGCCGAAGCAGCAGCAGCATCGGCCACCTCTACTGTGCCTGGAAGATGCGATGGCGCAAGGGTGTCGACGCAAGTAGCGTCCCACAGCAAAGGCCTACCCATCATCCAAGGCAAAAGAGACATCCCGTCGGGTCTTTTGCCATCATCGCTCACCAAACAAGACAAGAGCACGACGGATAATGTCGTTGATGTTGGCGTGACGGGAAATGCGGGCGGCGTTCCTGGCGCATGAGAGGCCATGACTTGCTGTCGACAAAATCTCCGCAGCGACATAAATGCGAAGAAACACAGGGAGAACCTAAACGAAGACAAGTTGCGATACGGAAAGTCGTATTATCTAATAATGTTCCTATATTGGGCGATGGCAGTGCCCTAAGCCAAACACCGCACTCCCACTCTCCCACAGCCCGCAAACGAGCGCGCTCAGCATCTCCTACAGAACCACTAATAAGTGATTCTTTTAAGATAGCGCAGAGCGGGTCGTCCCACTGTCTCTGGGAAAATGGGTTGGTCGGTAAATTTTAGTTAGGACAGGCCCGTTTCCAGGCATTTACTGCGTCAGTCTTGCATAACACTTCAGAATTACCCAGTGTATGAGTGAGAATTTTCCTGGTTAATTCTTCTGTGCTATGGACTGAAGACAGAAAAGCCGGTAAACTTATATCAGAAATTTTTCGAATACCTAGACCCCCTAAACGAACTGGTAGGGATGCCTGTTGCCATGCCCGGTCGTTTAGATCCAGTCAATCCTATAGACTGCGCCAGTAGTAGAGTGAGCACCACCACCACACGATCTGACGTGATGGGAAGATAGAACGGCCACGGCACCATCATCAGACAATAGCCCACACTGAATAAATATATATATATATATATATATATTTTAAATTAATTTAAAAAGGAATTTGACGAAATAAATTTTATGAATTAATTAAAATACGTTTGTAAGTCAATTAATTTATTTATTGTGTTCTAGCGAATGATTTAATTACACGTAATAATTAAAATAGTTTTGCTATTATTTTTCGATGATTTGAATTCCATCCATCAACATGGTGAGGGGATCAGAGATAGTTTAGTTGGAATTTTCTTTCCGTTTTATAATGACTGTTGACTCGATGAATTAGTGGTTATTTATGCGATTCTGCTTATAAGACACCAGGTTGAAAGTATACGCCAATGACTATTCAAATATATTCCCACGAAAATAGTTTGAAATAATTTAAAATTTGTTTCAGAACACAATGAAATTTCAAATTTCTGTAATAATAATAATGATTATTAAAGATATATACCTAGACACAAATGCATCTGAAGAGTCTTCATCATCCAGCAAGAATGATGGAACAGAGTCGTTATCTAGAAGAAAAAGATTCCTCATATTTCCCGAAGGTAGTTCTGTTCAAATAGGTTAGTTACATATCATTACTTCAAGCTTCTTTCTACTAAGGTGTAGGTAGCAGCTGTTAAGCCTCGATTCACTAAATCCTTACGTCCAAAACAGAATAGGTGACGGAACCTATTACCACACACGAGCCACAAAGTTTTCATTCATCGATATTTATCACACATAACTTTCGAAAACAAATCTGATCGGATTTTTTTTTATGGGATCCGAGGGCAAACGAGCAGGCGTGTCACCTGATGGTAAGCAACCAACGTCGCCCATGGACACCAGCAACACATATAGTGTTACTGTTGCGTTGCCGACCTTTAAGGGATAGACGATAGGGAAGGAGGGGGAAAGGGGGTGGGCCTCCGGGTACCTCTATCACCGTACTGTTATGGGGTCTCTCTATGAGATGGTTTTAAAAAAAGGATTTTTAATTATAGAAAGATTTATTGTATTAATAATTACACTATTCACTAATTACTTAGGGAGAGAGACCTTTAGGCAACCTTTATACGCGAAAGCTGTGAATTGACTGGCGTCTTAGACTGGATGTATGATGAAGAAAGGATCAAAATGCTGACTCAAAGGAATAAGGCTGAGAGTGGTATTTAGGGTACAGTATGAGGTTATAACACCTCCCCGGTTAGACTGAACTTTGGGGGATGAAACCCAAAGTTAAGTTTTTTAAAGGGATGTTCTTAATGTTGGAGCAGGAATTTCTCGTGGTCGCGGTTCCATTTCTATAGGATTTGGTTCGGGATCAAAAGTTTCACGGAGATTATTTATACGGAGGTTGCAGCCAGGTTTACAAAATAGAATTACACACTTATATATTAAGTAAACAATAAAAGTAATTAAAACTATACTAGTGGCTACTGAATAATGTGTCCCGTACTTGACAATGTATGGCATTTCCTCAATTTTATTAGTTTTTGACAATAATTGCGTAGATAATTTGTTTAACAAATTTATATTACTAATATCTATGTTTTCTAAATGGACAGGGGTTATATTGTACTTGACAGTGGGTATTTTATCTATTGTAGAGTAACTGTTATTTATGTGATCGAAATTTGGTAAATTTATAGGTGCAGTTAAATTTAAAATAAAATGATTTTTAGGTGTTAATGTTATGCCCTGACAGTAAGCGACACAATTGTTTGGTATAGTGAGTATACCGATACCTAGAACATTTAATTCTTTTATCTGATTAGAGTTTTGGCAGTCCAATGAGATTTTAGTGAGATTGGACTGTGAGTAAAGGAATTTATTATTATTAAGTGGTTTAAAAGTATTTACTTTGCCAAAAATAGATTTACTATCACATTGTCTAGGAATGTTCTTGACCGATTTAGATATCAATTCGCTTTCACAACTGGGTTGCGAATCAGTTCTGTATATAATAGGTATTTCACACAAATATTCTGTCTCAATAATCTGTTGACAATCTTTTAGTGAGTCTAAGTTACAATAGTTAGATTTGTCCTTTGTTATTGCAATATATTTACTATTAGGTATAATTAAATTAAATATATCGGACTGGTTTACATTATTCGGGGTTGGTAGAATTATATTATTAAATAACATATATTCCTGATTAGACACAAGAGGTACATGTAGAAGGAATACAATTTTATTATTAAAATAGTAACATGTTAATTTTGACAGTTGTACAATGGTATGAACAGAACTTAAATCTAGATACAGTGGTAATTTAACACTATCTGGTAGGTGTCTTATATTCTCAACTAATTCTTGGTAAATCATAGCCGGAGACATTATCACCGGATGTAGAATGTTATGACTACAGAACGCGATAGCACTGACTATATCTTCGAGTTGAAAAGTTAGAGTGATCATGAATGTTTCTAAGTTATTTAAAACAAATTCTAATTGCTGTCGTGATTTTATGGTATTTGATAATTCTGTTAAATTTTGAACAACTACAGAGAGTTTAGTGATAGCGTTATATAAATTTATTTCATTTTGTTTTATTTTCTGAATCCGAAAGCCCAGCCGAGACACTTTAAATACAATTATTTTATAAATATATTTAATATTCACTTAACAATCTATTTAATATTAATACGTATACTACCTTAATCTAAGTACATAATATTCTGTATTATAACAGTTTTATAAAATATAATTATTTAAACTAAAATAAATCAAATTTCGTATTAAAACAGTATAATTTATAGTGTATATTTAATACGCACATACAAAGTAACATCAACTGCAATGATTAAATGTTATCATTGTAATACAATGTAATCTAATAATGTAGCTCAGGTTTGCACTACTCTAACTAGTGACTTCGGCCAATTTAATTTGATCGAAGTGGTGTCGTACATGGCGCCTATTTATTAATAGGGTCAATGTATTGTTACTATGTACTTTTATCACTTTATAAGGTCCTTTCCAGATAGGTGATAAGGCCTTACGCAGTCTAAGATGGTTTTTTAAATATACATAGTCACCTGCTTTATACTGTACAGGTCGGGAACGGGAATCATAGTATTCTTTTGAAGCTTGTTTACTTTTCCTTATGTTTTCTAAAGCTTTGTCGCGGGAGTATTTAAAACGATTTTGTAGCATGCGTACATACTCTGGGTATGTCGCGCCAAGGGGTTCATTGCATATAGAATTGGGAAGGAACGGTTTATTACCGAACATTAATTCGTAGGGTGTGTAGTGGGTTGTGGAGTGTGTTGTTGTGTTATAAGTAAGCATAGCGGTATATACATACCGGGGCCAGTTCGTTTGCTCTTCGTTAACAAAGGATTTAAGATACTCTTTCAGAGTTGAGTGACTTCTTTCCAAGGCACCTTGTGTTTGCGGATGGTATGGAGACGACCATAGTTGTTTGATCTTCAATAAATTACATGTTCTTTTAAAAAGGTCAGCAGTGAAATTGGTGCCTTGGTCTGTTAGTATAGTTTTGGGGATACCGAATATTGAAATATGGTGTAAGAGACACTCGCTTGTTTCTTCTGCCGTAGTGCTACGTATCGGATATGCGGTTGAAAATTTTGTAAGGTCATCCTGTAGAGTGAGAATGAATTTAAGTTTCCCAGGACCTGATTCTGGGAGAGGGCCTACTATGTCTAATGATATCCGTTCACCTGGTTTAGTGGAGCTACTGGTGATTTGCATGGGTGCTCGGTTTGCAAGTCGTAAAGCTTTGTTCTCTTGGCACATTTTACATTTTTTAACATAGGATTCAATGTCTGCTCGCATATTTTTCCAAAAATACAAGTCTTTGATACGGTTATACATTTTACTTATACCGAGGTGACCAGCGATAGGTATATCGTGGTTGTCGTGTAATATTCTACTAACTTCAGTAGGTGATGGGAAGGTAACACTGTTGTGATATATATTAATTTGTATATTTGTATTATGGAAGAGATAGTTAATAATATTATATATTTTAATAAAGCTATGTTTCTCGAAAGGATCTTTGAAATCAGAAATGCTGATTTCATCAACGGATTCAACGACAAATTCATTGCGGATTATTTTAAGGGATTCGAATATACCTTGGTATGTTGTTTGGTCGAAATGATGAACTTTTGTATATAGAAGATAATATATCTTATTTCCTAGGGGAATTTTTGAATAGTTGTATAGTTGCTTCTCTTCCTCAAGGATTGTTACTTTATTGCTGACATTAGCAAGGATTTCGTATATGTAAGGATTTGATTCGTCTAAATCGATTGAAGTAGGGATGATGATTATTGAACTTGTACTTTTTAACAAGCTTTGATTATGCTCTGTGATATTCGTGTTAAAGACGCTATTCTTATCGGCGATTTGTTTCAGAAAAGTTATATAGTCATTTGTGGTTGGATTTGGTGAGTATAAAGGTTGGACTTCGGGTTGGAGGTTTTCTAGAGTGTTTTCAGGAGTTGTTTCAGGAGCAGGTTGTGTTACGGGAGGTGATGGAGATACAGTAGGTTCGACATCGAGGAGATCTAGGTTAGGACTATTTAGGAAGTTATCGGGATTGATTTCATCTAATGGAAAAGATGGTGGTGACTCTAATAGGTCAAATAAATCTAAATCTTGAGGTTGTGAAGGGGGTTCTTCTAATCCTTCGGGTTGAATCGGATTTACAGGATATCGGGATAATGCATCAGCATTTGCGTTCATTTTCCCTTTTTTGTACTGGATATTGTATTCGAACTCTTCGAGTTTCAGTCTCCAGCGAACCAATCGAGACCCTGGATCTTTGCAGTTAAACAACCACTGCAAGGGTTTGTGATCGGTCACGATGGTAAAGCGGCGACCGTAAAGGTAGGGTCGGAAGGTTTTGGTGCCAAAAACTATAGCTAAACACTCCTTTTCAGTGGTGCTATAATTACATTCGGCTTTGTTTAGGGTGCGTGATGCATAGGAGATTGGGCGGTCTTGCCCGATGGGACCTTGTGATAGGATGGCCGATATGGCGTAGTTACTGGCGTCACAGGTCAAAAGGAAGGGTGATGAAAAATCAGGATATGCAAGGATGGGAGCTTCGACTAATTTGTTCTTAAGCGTTTCGAAGTTGAGCTGCTGCTCATTAGTCCAGGCAAATGGGACGTCTTTCTTTAGGAGTGACGTGAGAGACTTAGCCAATTTTGAGAAGTTAGGAATGAATCGTCGGTAGTATGAGACTAGGCCTAAAAAGGATTTGATGTCTCTGGGGGATTTTGGAACAGGATATTGGATTACAGCTTTTACTTTCTCTGGATTAGGCTTCACGCCATCTTGTGTGATGATATGCCCTAAATATGTGACTTCTTTTCTAAGAAATTCACATTTTTCGGGTTGGAGTTTTAAATTGAACTTTCTTAACCTGTCGAATACATCTCTAAGGTTCTGGATGGCTATTTTAAGATTAAAAGCATAAAGAACGATATCGTCTAAGTAAACAAAGCACCGGGAGCCTTGAAGGCCCGATAAACAACTATTCATGAGTCTCTGGAATGTTGATGGTGCGTTTTTCAGTCCAAACGGCATACGGTTGAACTCAAAATGACCTTGGGGCACAGAAAATGCGGTTTTAGATGCATCCTTTGGCGATATTAAAATTTGATGGAAGCCGGATGAGAAGTCAAGCGTGCTGAAGTATTGGCTCTTTCCTAATTGGTCAAGAATCTCTGAAATTTGAGGAATTGGGTAGACTTCTCCAACTGTAATATCATTGAGTTTACGGTAGTCTATGACGATCCGCCATTTCTTTTGGCCGGAAGCGTCTGATTTTTTGGGTACTACCCAGATTGGAGAAGACCAAGGAGAAGTGGAGGGTGTGATAATATTTTGATCGAGCATTTTGTCGATTTGGGCTTCAACTTCTTTTTTGTGACACTCTGGGAAGCGGTATGACTTGGTATGAATAGGTACATCACTAGTGGTGGTAATTTCGTGCTGAATGCTAGAAGTAAAGGATAATGGTTCATCAGGAAGGTGGAATATATCTGAATATTGTGAGCACAGATTTAAAAGGGCATCAGCTTCTTCTTGATTTAAGTGAGAAATTCTTAAAAATGATAATATCTTTTGAGTGCGCTCACTAATATTTTCGATATTAGGAGTGGATTGGATTGGATATATCTCAATAGGATTTAATTCGAGTTTGAGGTTGCGTTTAATTTTAATAGGTTTATTAGAAGTATTTAAAACTGAGACATTTATTAAGTTATTATCTTTTACCTTAACTAGACAATTGGCTACTAAAAGAGTTTTTGAGATGTGCTGGTCCAGTATTGCACCCTCTTTTACTTCAGGGTTTGCAACACTGCACTCAATCACGGTTTCAGTACGTGGAGGAATGATGTAACATGGGTCAAAGAAATGAATTTTAATTTCGTTATTATTTATTTTTAGAGTATCGCGACTGTAATCGATGTTACAGTTGTTGGCAGTTAAGAAGTCTGTCCCTAAGATACCGTCGTATGGTAAGTTAATATCTTTTATCAGATGGAATTTATGGCTGACTGTTCTTTTGTCGGAAATTCGGAATTTAAAATTAAAATATCCTAGAGTTTGGGGGTGGTTTCTTCACCCGGATCGATGCCTTTTATACTGACAGGCTTATGAGTTAAAATAGGGTGTTTTGTAAGAGCTGATTGTTTTAGTAAACAAATGGCAGACCCTGAGTCTACTAAGAGAGTTAACGGGATTTTCGACACTTGAGACTCTACTAACACATGTGGTAGTAGTCTTTTGGACATGTCGATATTGATTTCGTAGATCTCTTTGAGATCGGGAGGTACTGAAATCGGTTCAGTAGCTAATTCGAAAGGTTTACCTTTCGGAGTTTGGTCGCCCTTATAGGTGACATTTGGAGGTACTGACATTTGTTCAGTAGCTAATTCGAAGGATTTACCTTTCAGAGTTTGGTCGCCTGTATGGGTGACCTTAGGAGGTACTGAAATTGATTCAGTAGCTAATTCGAAAGATTTATCTTTTAAGGTTTGGTTGCCTTTGCGGGTAACCTTGGGAGGTACTGAAATTGGTTCAGTAGCTAATGGAAAAGATTTATCTTTCAGGATGTGGTTGTTCTTATGGGTAACCTTTGTTGATTTGGGTTTAGGATTATTAAGGATGTATGTGCCTTTACTCCTACGTTCTGCTCGGCACAAATGCAGAACGTTTACAGGTTTAAAGATACCTCTTGGGTATCCTCATCCTGTTCCTCAGAATACGGGTCGTTTTCTTCAACGAAGTTTATTTGAGGAGGTTTTGTATAGGGTTGATTCCCGGAAGAGGAGCTATGTCCTTCTTTTTGGTTTTGATTATTAGGAAAACGTTTATTGGCTGCTTGGCGTCTTAGGCAGTTAGATATGTCGTGCCCGACGTCCTTACAGTATCTACACGTTATCTGATTGTTCCTATTGGGATTAAAAGTATTGGATTGATGCATTGGCTTAATTGGGAATCTAGGCTTGTTATTATAGGATTGGATCGGGGTTCTGGGGTTAGAACGATTTAAGGTTTCCCTGGATGTATTATTATTACGTCTGTACAGATTTTCTTGTATCCGTTCTTCGGATACTGCTAGGTTAATAGCTTCGTTAAGCGATTTAGGGTTTCTGCATCGAACTATATTGGAAAGTCGCGGGTGTAGCCCCATTAAGAAGTGGTGCAGAGCAAGATCTTCCATAGCCGCTGTACGGCCACACAGTTCTTTGGCTTTATGGTTTGCGAGGGATATTTCGGTAAGGAGTTGAGATAGGCAGGTCTCAACTTTTAACGCAAACTGGCTGACGTTTTCGGAAGGGTTCTGCTTACTTTCTTGAAGATCGGTGAGTAGATGTGTGTAGTGTTTGCGTTCTGAGAATTGAGTTTTCAAAAAGTCTTTTAATTGGTCCCATGAGGTAAAGTCTTTAATCGAGCAAGCTGTTTCAGCTTTGCCCGTTAGCTGGCATAAAATATATTTAAAAAGGATTGGTTTTTGTGATTCTGTAGCTAATTCGTAAGCATTATTACAGTTTGTAATGAATGAATTCAACTTCTCGCGGCAGCCATCATACTGCTTAACAAATTTAAGTAATATATTTAATTCCATTTCTAAATTCGATTTCTTAGTAACTACAGGTGATAGGATTGGAGATTTTTCCTCAGAATTATCAGTATTAAGAAGTTCTATATGTAATTTAGAGTCTACGTATTTAGACCCTTTAGGCATAATCTATACCTAAATAATTAAAACAAAAACCTATTGTTAAAATACACACACAATATAACATGAAATAGAGTCACAATATAATCAATAAAATATTTAAAATGTCAATGTTCACAGTTTAAGTAGTTAAAATATCAGTTCAGACTTACAAGAGTATGTGGGCGGCGACGATTAGTAACACTCGCAGCTGCATATTACGTTTCACGCACTTATTCACTAACACTCATGGACCACTGAATGAATTATATTTTGTAAAGAATACACTAGCACACAGAGTTTTTGAAGGATATGAGCTTGCCTCGCTCACGTGGACGTAGATAGATTTATTCTAGGATGCTCGCAGGGATGTCGGCTGGATATAAGCTTTTTAGGGTGCTCGCTGGATGGCTAACTTGACGCGCCGGATGCTTGCACTTCGCTTTACTGGATGCCAACTGGATTGCTTGCGGGGTAGCAGGATACGGGAGTAATTCACTTTTACGTATTTTGTTTTTTCACTGAATAACGGAGCTTCGCGAAAGCACTGGGGAATGCCGTATCCCACCGCTGCCACCAAAATGTTATGGGGTCTCTCTATGAGATGGTTTTAAAAAAAGGATTTTTAATTATAGAAAGATATTAATATATATATATATATAATATATATATAATATTGTGTTAATAATTACACTATTCACTAATTACTTAGGGAGAGAGACCTTTAGGCAACCTTTATACGCGAAAGCTGTGAATTGACTGGCGTCTTAGACTGGATGTATGATGAAGAAAGGATCAAAATGCTGACTCAAAGGAATAAGGCTGAGAGTGGTATTTAGGGTACAGTATGAGGTTATAACAGTACGAAACTCGGCATGAACCACTTTACGTCGATCTTCTGAGGGGTCGGGGTATTTCACCGGTCGAGCTGGCCCATTTAGGCAGAGCCGGCCCATTCATTTCATTCATTGATGTGAGCTCGAAATCGATCCCACGACTTTTAAATCAGACGCGGAAGCTCGACCACTGGACCACTGGACTGATTAGTTTTGTGTTAATAACTTAGTAATATTATAAATACGAACATTTGCGAGGTTTTTTGGATATTTATTAATCAAACGGGTCAGACCTTTGTACAGAATTAGACGAAAATTTGCATACAGATTGAAAATTTCTTGAATTAACGTACATATTTACTTTTATCCTAATAATATGTTCTCTTGGGATAAAATTTTGACTGTAAAATTTTGCGCTGAGAGGTGCATCGTTACGGTATCATATTTTTTTAAATGACTTTGGAGTCCAGTACATGTAATTGAGCAAAGACTTAATTATACATGTAGTTTGAATTATTGAACCTAGCGAAGATGCTTAGTGGATATACCTATATTTTTGTTTGTAAGTTAAGATCTTTTACCATACCATCCTCATGCTGGTAGGAAGCTGATTCATTTACAACGAGAAAATACCGTCTATCTTTACTTAAATTCACGCCAAGTACCTTACAGGGTAGGTAGAGCGAGAGAGAGGAGAGAGAGAGAGAAACTCTTATATGAATATCTTTCAGTTTTCTGCGCACAAAATCATGGTCACCTACAAATTGGTGATATAGTGTGGTTCGGTAGTACGGCTGCATTAGCTTGGGAGTTGCCGACGGATCCTGAAGTGTATGATATGTTCAGGGACCATAGCAAGGTTTTTGAAGCTAACAGACGCACAAATATCGTCTATTATTTAGATGAATCTGGAAAAGTTGTTGACACAAAGGAATACAAAAGGTGATCTCTTCATTAATTTCTTAGATTTTGTATAAATTTATGTAATTTCGTATATAAATATACCTTATATATAAATATTTAAATGTTGTTTTAATATTTTGACGGAGTAATAGGTAGCTGAATGAATGCGCCGGCTTGACCGGAGAAATACCACGACCTCTCAGAATATCGACGTTTCGCTCGGTGAAAGAGGTATACGGAGCCCTAACCCCTTATCCCCTCCCCTTCGTATCCCAATTCCGACCCCTTCCATTTCCCATTGTAAGGGCCGGCGACGCAACTGTAACACTATATGTGTTCAGGTGTCCATCGTCGTCGTTTGGTGCTCACCATCAGGTGACTCGCCTGCTCTTTTGCCCCCTATACCATAAAAAAAATACACTTTTGACATAAAACACCCATTTGTATAACCTACAGAAAAAATATCGTCAACCCAGCGTTTGCCAAAAGGAGCGTGGAAAGACAAGAAAAATCAAAAATTACACGACAATCTATCAAAGAAATGCATAAGAGACAAAAAGAGAAGCAATACTTCCAAGATATTGATGCAAGTAAATTTGATTATATCGTGAGAGAAAAACTATATTTTTATAACAAGCTCGAAGATCTTTTACAAATGTAAGTAATTTATAAATATGCCTCATTGTATGCAAATTCAAAATGACTTAGTCTGACCAAATTTGGCCCGATTTAGGACAATATTAGGCATTTCACAGTGGTAGAGTAAGACAGTTCGCTGCATCAATGGGCTGGCTCATGTGGCTTATGCCACGTGCTGCTCGGTGAGAGCGGTCAAACCCCGGCCCGTCTCCCCTTTGCATCCCACTTCCGATTCTTTCCATATCCCATTGTAAGGGCCGGCAACGAAACTACAAAACTATCTATGTTCAGGTGTGCATGGTGGGAGTTTGTTGCTTGCCATCCAAGCTAAATGATTGTCTCTTGGAAACTAGACAGCGGATATCAATACAAAGAAATAATATACTTTAAAAAATATATTGACCCAGACGCCTGACAAAAATGTTTGATAATCATATGTATTTATTTTTTTACTCGGACAGTGATCGAACCTAGACCTTTACTATTTTCTATTATGTTTATTATTTTTTGTTTTAAAGATCTGGATGGAGTAAAGAATGTATTTTGGAAATTATACGACGATCAAATCATAAAAATCATACCAGATCACAGGGAGCATTTTTGGAAGAAATTATTAAAGCAATATTCACGTAAGTAGTAGATGACTTTTATGGATTCTTTTACCCAAATATTTTATAGTGGATAGACAGAAAATTTAATTTTTATGAACAGTAGAAATTTCAATATAAAATAAGTTATTCGAACTGATCGGAACATTCGTTCTCGGAGATAGCTTTTAACATCGGAATTTCTAGCTGTCGTCGTGTCTGTCTGGTTTTAAAACATTCCTAGGCTATAAACATTATGACCTGCCTGCATGTCTGATGCCTGTTCAATTGGATTAAATATACATAAATGTATAAAATATTAGTGTTCTCTTTGTCTGAGTACTGAATTATCAATTGAGTTTCATAGATAACACAATGTACCTATGTAATATATAAAACTCTCGTGTGTATTTGTTTGTCGCCGATAACTCCTTTGAAATGGATCGTCAAATTTTTTAGGAAGTTTTATATGCATCATTAATAGTGGTAAAGCCAAGCAGTTCGTTGCATGAATGGGCCGGCTCGACCCATGTAATACCACGATGTCTGAAAAGAGCGACGTAAAGTGGCTCATGCCGCGTTTCGTTTGGTGACAGAAGTATCAGATAACACGCATGCTGGTTTGAACACCCTCCTGTCCCGTAAAAAAAACGCTTATCATCTATTTTTTTATATCCCAATATGTTAAGAGTGATCATTTTAATTTTATCGTACTACTACTATGATCAACTTATTTTTATTTATATAAGAACTTATAAAGTACGTGTCACGTTGTTTGTCCGCGATGGACTCCCGAACTAGTTAACCAATTTTAATCAAAATTTGCAGATCGTAGTGAAAATTAGAGGTTATTGTAGTGTTTAATAATAATGTCTAATTACATTTAGACTACTTTGCAATAGACTTAACAAACATAGATAGTGTTACTGTCGCGACGGATTAGAAAAGGTCAAAAATATGAACAGAACTGCCCTTTTCTCGTCGTCTCCACTACTCGCCGATCTGCTATAATACTTCGAAAACAATGTTTATCATGCCTATGAAAAGTTTGAGCCAGGATTCGATTATACGACTTCTTGATTCAGATACAGGCTGCTTCACCTCCAGACCATCGAGATTTAAACTATGAGTACAACAGTTTTATGTATTTCAGATTACCAAACGACCATGTCTTATTTGAAGAACACAATCATCATAACGATGCCCATGGGACTAATGGAGACTGGGAGGTCTTATATCAGAAGTGTGGAAATCTATACATATAATAAAATTGTAGAAAAGTCAAAACTGTACATTGAATATTTTTTAAAAAGAATACTTGGTGTGTGATCTGCAATCGATACCGAAGCCAAAAATATACTTTTTAGAATTTTTGTCTGTTTGTCTGTTTGTCTGTTTGTCTGTTTGTCTGTTTGTCTGTTTGTCTGTATGTATGTCCGGGATAAACTCAAAAAGTACTGCATGGATTTACTTCAAATTTGGCACGAAAATTATTAAGAAGTCGGGTCAACATATAGGCTACATATTATCACGCTATCACCTACGAGGAACGAGCAGTGAACCTTTATTTCTTCAATGTATTCTGTAGCAACGTGTAATCTAACGACGCATATTTGTATGTTGTTATGGTGTTATTATGTTAATAACCATGCTTTAATCTATACATATAATAATAATAATAATATAATATAAGTTAGCTTCACATTTTAATTAACTTATACCGTTAAACATAACAGACAATTTTAAAACAGTGCCATCTATGAGATTTACAAAACAGAAAACATTAAGTTGAATTACACGTGTAAGCACTTTTTGGTTTTAGATATAAATAAATCTTTGAGATTTTAAAAACATCAAGTCGAATTACATGTTTAAACACTTTTTGAATATAAATAATTGAAATTTCATCATGCGCTTGCGGTCAATAGATGTTTTTAAGAGTCATAGATGCAGTTGTGCATTTTCTTCTTTAAAATTGTATCGTTAATTCTTTTCAGAGATGAGCAAGACAATTAAAAAAATGTATTTGTATATGCTAAAAACTGTTAATATTTTTGTTCGGTATTTATTGGTGTAATGATTGCTTCGTAATTTTATAATTTTACACCATTAAAAAAAAATGTTTCCTATTCGCTAACTAGATGGCGTTGGCGTCGAATTAGATCGGATGGAATATGGCGGATACTGGCGTTCTCTATACATGACAGGCATCCTGCCGTCATGCATTTAGACGTCCACCTAGAAAACGGTCAGCGCATATATTTTGATCCCAACAACGTTGCTGAGCGCTTAGAAAATCCGCGCCAAACAACTCTCTTGGCATTTTTCAGGCTCTGCGAAATCGACCAGTTTGCGAGGTTCCTTACGTATGACGAGGTGCCTTCATATTACACGTACGACAAGCAAAGGGGAATATTTAACCGACGTCGAAGAGGAGGTGCTGTCGAAGGTTTTCCGGGAATTTTCAAGGACACCGTATTGGGTAGAGTTTATACCGTGCACCCGAATAATGGCGAATGCTATTTTCTGCGGTTATTACTTCACACGATCCGAGGCCCAACGTCTTTTGCCTTTCTGAGAACATTTGATGGCGTGGAGTATCCCACTTACCGCGCAGCCTGTGTAGCACGTCACCTTCTCGACGGTGACCAAAACTGGGATGACACCCTCGCGGAGGCGAGCGTCAGTAACAGCCCCAGCCGTATGCGTCATCTGTTTGCCGTCATCTTGGTGTTTTGTGGAGTCACGAACCCGGTAGCTTTGTGGGAAAAATATCGACATCATCTATCTGAAGATTTTCTACGAGCTTTGAGGCGTGCTACTGGAGACGAAGTCGAAGTAACTGATGAACGCGTGCTGAACACCTGTCTTAGTTCACTTCAAGACGTGGTCATTTCCATCGGCGGCAATCCATTGGTCGAATATGGGTTACCAGCTCCCCAATCATCACCGCATCAAGACCGTGGAAATCGAGAGTATAACGCTGAGACAATTTACGATCCGAGCGAAATGACCACCATACGAAATCACCATGTCGCTTTGTTCTCTTCAGAGCAAAAACAAATTTATGACACTGTTCTTAAAAGCGTTGGGCAAAACCAGGGTAAAATGTTTTTCTTGGATGCTCCTGGTGGAACAGGAAAAACATTTGTTACCACTGGCATACTTGCAGAGGTCAGGAGGCAAGGCAAAATTGCCATTGCTGTAGCGTCGTCGGGAATCGCTGCCACACTGCTTCCGGGTGGCAAGACAGCACATGCCATGTTTAAAATTCCCATCGATTTAGAGAGCACCGAAACGCCTGTTTGTGGTGTGTCACGCAATAGTGATAAGGGACACGTGCTGAAGGATTGCTCTCTGATCGTATGGGATGAGTGTACGATGGCCAATAGAAAAGCAGTTGAGGCCGTGGACAGAACCCTGCAGGACATCCGCAGGAACGAACACTTGATGGGTGGTGTCACAGTTCTATTCAGTGGCGATTTCCGACAAACGCTTCCCGTGGTGACGCGGGGATCGAGGGCTGACGAGGTGAATGCTTCGTTGAAACGATCTTCGCTGTGGTCACGAGTTCGTACGCTGCGCTTGACCATTAATATGAGAGCTCGGCTCGGCGGCAATGCACGTGCTCAAGAATTCTCCGATGTTCTTCTAAGTCTTGGCGAAGGCACTCTACCAGAGGAGAGAGGTGGGCAGGTGGTGCTTCCAGAGTCTCTCGGTAGAGTCGTATCCAGCTTAGAAGAACTCATTCGCTGTGTGTACGGGGACATCAGTCATATACCGCACCAGCAGAATTCTTGGGTATGTGAGCGGGCAATTTTGACGCCCAAAAATGGTCAGGCTGAAGCAATCAACGAATGCATTCTCTCGAAAATTGAGGGGAATGAAGTGGTTTACACCTCTATAAACACTGTCATCGAGCAAGATGATGCCACACATTATCCCGTGGAATTTCTGAACTCTCTGTCAGCAAGTGGACTTCCAGCGCATACTATCAAGCTGAAAGTCGGTGTCCCGATTATGCTTCTTCGGAACCTATCTCCTCCGAAGTTGTGTAACGGGACCCGCCTTAAAGTCATCTCGCTCCACAGACACAGCATTGAGGCGGAAATTCTTACGGGTTGTGGCGTAGGCGAGGCAGTATTTGTACCACGCATTCCCCTCATACCTCATAACTTCCCGTTCCAGTTCAAGCGCGTACAGTTCCCCGTGAGTGTTTGCTTCGCGATGACCATCAATAAGTCGCAGGGGCAGACACTGAGAGCAGCGGGTGTCGACCTCAGGACGAGCTGCTTCTCACACGGGCAGCTGTACGTCGCTTGCTCCCGCGTCACCAGTCCTGACTCTCTTTACATTTTGGCTGCGGAGAGCCAAACCAGCAATGTTGTTTATAGAGAAGTTTTATAAGTATATATTTTTATCCTTTTCTATATTTATATTTTCTTATTCATTATTTTCTACATTTGCTTCAGTCGCAACTTATTACTTAATTCAGCAGAATCACCATAAAGTCATTTATTCAAAGCAGACTGAAAATCAGCACTTTTGAAGTTCAACAATTTTACAAAAGACAGTCTCCCTCTGTTACTGTACTTTCTGTATTTATGAAATGTAAAGAAGTAACGGGTAAATAAATGTTATTTTAAAAGGTATAATCGTAGGTATTTTTGGTGCTGTATAGCGTTCAGGCAGATGACGTCGCGGGCTACAGCTATACTACAAAAATTCCTGTTAAAATGAAAATAAACAATGCGGGCAACAACCATTGCTACCGCAATCTGTACTTATCCTACCAGTTACAATTTCATTTTAGAGGTAATTACTTCTCAACTGTCTATGTAAAAATATAGCTATCTGATCACAAATTCCACGCGTACGAAGTCGCGGGCACAGCTAGTGTACAATAAAATCAAGAAATATAATTAAATTTGGACTACACTTCTGAATATTTTTTTATTATGACATCTTTTTTATGACTTCATACGATTTTTTCCGCCCGAAAGTGTAAGCATCGGCTACAGTCGACGCCTAACCACTCGTCAAAGTTTTTTTAGCCCCAATTAGAATAGGTGGCGGAACCTATTGCCACGCATAGAGTGGCTAATAAAGCAGCTTATTATTGACCTCCTTATTTCTCCTTTAGCCGCTAGATTATTTCTGACAAATTGTATTAATGTCAAAAGGCGTCATTAAATTTATTAAACGTAAAATTTCATCCGTTATCAATTTCCACGCTAATTTCAGGTTTACTTTTTTAGTCATTATTGGCTATATTGAACATAACATGACATAACTTCACGCTTTTTTCTACCCGAAGGTGTAGGCAGCGGCTGATAAGCCTTGTCTCGCTGTTATGTCTATGTCCCAAATGGCCATACCACAAAGTTTTTAGTCATCGATATTTAGCACACTTAACGAAGCCTTTAGTTTTGCACTCAATCGGAAGACCTATCACCAGGCTGCTTACCATCAGGTAGACAATAAGTTTTTCATTACTGCAGTTAGTACAAAAAAATACACGCCTGCTTATCCTGTTTGAATAATTATGCTAATATTTATTATGAGAATATATTTTATAAACAAAAACAAACAATGTCACAGAGAATTTTCAGGTCATATTTCGGAAATTCCCCAATGACCCTCGAGACCGTTTTACAGATAAACATGTAGGTAATTTTTTTATGGCACACTTAGGGTGTCGCTTCGCAGAAAATAAACGCCCTTCAGAGTTACTCCGCGAGGATAAAGATTTATGCACGTAGTTATATGTAGGCTTTTTGCCAAATTTTAGGCTATATTTTCACTTTGAGAAAGGTTGAAGCAACATTTTTTTTTATATAAATAAAGTAAATACATAATTATGTTAGCTTTAAATGAACTATAACAGTGTTAGCGGCACTTAATTCGCTGCACAAATGGACCGGCTCGACCGGTGAAATACCGTGGTATCTCAGAAGGTCTCTCGTAAAGAGAGGCTCCTTCGTAAAGAGAGGTATTTCGTGGTCCACCTCCTCCTTTCCTATCCTACTACCGTAAAGGTTTGCTACGCAACTGTTACACTGTCTGTGTCCGTGTTACCCATGATCGGGAACAGTTGTTACCAGGTGAGCTGCTCGCTTTTTGCCATCCTATTTCGTAAACATACTGTCATTTTTTCGTCTTTATAGCCGTAGAAGGATTTTTTCCGTAGACAATAATTTTCCGACAATGTTTTCGAATAATTTGGCAATATATGGGACCAAATGTTTAATTTGATGTATTGAGGCATAATTACTTTTTTTATGTTAAGCAACTACCGCCACGACTACCTGCAATACATATTATAGTGTTACAGTTGCGTTGCCGGCCTTGAAGGAATTAGGATGGGAGGGGGAGGGGAAGGGGTGTGGGCGTCCGAAAACCTCCCTCACCTAACGAAACGTGGTAGGAGCCACTTTACGTCGATATTCTGAGGGGCGTGGTATTTCACCGATCGAGCCGGCCCATTTATACAGTGAAATGCTTGGCTCTGCCGCTGTTAAACCTTTACTTTTATCTACACCTACGAATATAAATGCTCGAATGCGGAACTCTTAAGCACCGTCGCATAATCCATATAATTTAACCTTATTAATTACTAGCTTTTACCCGCGGTTTCGCTCGCATTGAAGCCATTATATAAGTATCAAAGATTACCATAGATATGAATCAATATGAAAACTCCTTTTTATTGCTTAGCTGGGGTTATCAATTTTTAAAATTACAACATACAATGCCGTTTAAAAATCTTACAAAATACTTTATTGAAATGCAACAACAAACGGTAAAATATAAAAATAATTTTGGTATTTAGCAGTTTTATAAGATACCAGCTGCCCCGGCGAACTTTGTTCCGCATCAAAAGAAATAAATGAGTAAAATTTGGATCTTAAAAAGTTCAATTTGTGCTATTTATTGGCATGCATTTTGACGCGCAACGCAACTGCTATGTCCCGCTATGTTAATACTGTCATCTTCATAAATATTTGTTTAAATCGTAAATAAAGTTTAAATTGCACACTGTAAAGGGCCATTTTGATCTATATTAAAAGCACAATCTATTTGAGACACTGGACGAAAATTAATGCTGTAATGTTTAAAATTGCTTAGTAAATATGCAATTAACATAACATAACTTCACGCCTTTTGTTACCCGAATGTGTAGGCAGCGGCTGTTAAGCCTCGTCTCGCCGTTATGTTTACGTCCCAAATGGAATAGGTGGCGAACCTATTGCCATACCGGGCACAAACATTGTCAGTCATCGGTATTTATCACACATAACTTCCGAAAACAATTTCGAAAAGTCATTGGTGTGAGCCAGTGTCTGGAATCAAACCCCGGACCTCTGGATCAGAGGCCGTGCGCTCGCCCACTGCGCCACCGAGACTGTTAAATAAGAGTTAAAGATCAAAACTACTCCGTTGACACTCTCTAACTACTAAAAAAACCGCATCAAAATCCGTTGCGTAGTTTTATAGATATAAGCATATATAAGAGGACAGACGGCGGAAAGTGTTAAGTAGTTTGTTTTATACTATGTAATGATGATAAATGCAGAGTATTAATGTAGGATATTTTTGTAGACTATATTATAAGCTTTTCCTTCGGGTGCAAATATATGTAAATAAAAGAAAGAACGAAAAAAAAAATACTACGTTACTTCTAATACCTTCAAGAAGGTAACTTCAACAAATTATCAAGTTTCATGATGATGATGTGAAAGCGTAACAAACAAACTTACATTCACATTTATATATTAGTAGGGATACAAGATAGAAGAGAGCAGTGTCACAGATTGTAGCTACCTATCGGATAATACTAAGTTTACTTTACATAGAAGAGTTCCACGACATCCGCTCTCTAGAACCTTCCACATTTTTTTTTATTGGATAGGAGGGCAAACGAGCAGGCGGGTCACCTGGTGGTAAGCAACCAACGCCGGCCATGGACACCAGCAACACATATAATGTTACTGTTACGTTGCTAACCTTGAAGGGGTAGGGGATAGGAAAGGATGGGGAAGGGGGTGGGCCTCCGGGTACCTCTCTGACCAAACGAAACGCAGCATGAGCCACTTTACGTCGGTCTTCTGAGAGGTCGTGGTATTTCACCGGTCGAGCCAGCCCATTCATGCAGCGAACTGCTTGGCTCTACCACTATCTAACCTTCCACATGTAGAACTAATGTTGGTCGCAATCCTCCTTTAGGTCGGTTTTGTTCATGGTACAACGACATATGTATTAACTGCACGAAAATTTATATTCTATATCGATACCTTGCATAGTTTTAAGCGAAATCTGTTTATTTATTTTGGGGAATAAAAGTGCAAATGTTTAGAAAATTTTATATTTCTATTTGATATTTTAACTTCAATTGTAACTGATAAGTAACAATGAATATTGTATGCGTCTGTAATTGATGTTAAAAAATGAGAAAAAAATTTGGTTACATTGTTTTTTTGTGAAAATCATTTTTGTATATTGTTGATGTACCTTACAAATAAAATAAATTAATGTACAAAATTAAAGACGGTATCTTAATTTTGTACAAGAAATTAAGGTGAAACAAAATATACACCCTACTAGAGTAGGGATCAAAGTGTTTACGGAGGTCAGAGTATTAATTCCAGAGGAAGTGAAAGGGACTTTGTTAATTCATTTTTAAACAACAACCTTTGTATGTGTTTGAAAGTACTTACTGACCAATATTGACATAATTATTCAGGAATTGGATGTAATAATACGTTGTTCTGTTATATTTTCTTCGTTAATTCGCTTGTAATACACTTGATTGTTTTTTTAATTAAAAGCTATTATTTGATTTTGCTTGGAGCATTATCTGACAGTTTTAACACGTGTACGTTTAATTTGAACTACTGCTTGACTAGTCAATTTTATAGCGTGATAATATGTAATAAATTGGATCTGATCAAGGAACTTGAGGTGGATTGGAACCTTGGTCATTGGATTTCTGTGGTGAAAAGATCCAGTACCTTCGAGTTTGGGTTCGTTTGATTAATCGTTGTCTTGAAATCTTTAGGAATGTCCAAGATTTGAAGACAGCGAGGTCCTTTGTAACTCTAGACTTACCGCTAAAAGTGTCACAGTCTCACACAGGTATAGGATAGTTCTTCTCATTGACTTTTATAAATACATTGGTCTTAATCGATAACCAGGGTCCAATCATACAGTGTTAGCTGCTCGAATGAGCCGGCTCAGCTGGGTGAAATACCAGGAACCCTCGGAGAAACTACGTTAAGTGGCTTATTCCTCGTTTCGGTGAGTAAAGTTACTGCAGGCCCTTTCCACCTCCCTACATTATTTCCAACTCTATATCATTTCAAAAAACTAGAACGCAACTGTGCCCTATTTGATGTTATGCATGGTGGTAGTCGATTACCATCAGGTTATCCTTTTGCTCTTTAGTTCCAATACTCGTAAAAAGAAATCTTTTTAATATAATTCTTAAATAAATCATTTACTAAAGTCGATATACAGTTAGCACTAATTTACACTAAATGTATTGCACAACTCGACAACGTATGTCTCGAAGGTGTGTTTAAAAGTGCACACGGCATACGTAGTACCAGCCATACTAATTACTTGGACAAATATTGAACTTGGCGAGGGTCTGTACCGGGGCTTGATTAGTGTGGAAGCGGTTGTTGGTTTATATAAGTACTAGTAAATGTATACCAGCTTTGCTTTTTGGAAAAGCCATAAAAATGCCTCCTCACGTAACCTTAAATTTTGAAAGGAATATAAAGGTAAAAGAAGAGAGAGACCCAAAACATGGATTATGCAAAAGATGATAAAAATAAGAAGAGAAGGAAGAAGCAATTGATAGAAAAGAATGGGAGTTGTGCACACCTCAAATGATGGTAATAGACCATAAAGATTATGATGATGACATTTATTCTAAGGAGTTTAAATTTTTCATTTTATAATATGATACTAAAGAGTGTGTGGTCCCAAATCGAAAGACGGAAAAGAGGAGAAGGTTATGCAGTGCTTGCCTTAACAGTTCTTAAACGTGTTGATAAAATGATGACCAAGAGTGAAGTGAGAGTCCAGGAAGGCCAAAACACACTAGACACGATCGAATTACCAATATACCGTCAAATGGGGTGACTTGGGATCGAAAGATGAGATGAGGTAGATAAGAAATGTTCTACCTCAATTTCTTATTAACCAGTATAGTACAACTTTTTTTTTTTTTGCTTAGACTGCAAACAGAGTGCCTATTTGCAGTCTAAACAAAAAATGTTATACTTTTTAGTATAATCAAAAAGAGAATTGATGTGGCAAAGTTTCAATTTTTTCGTCAAATGGGATGACTTTCACCAAATCACTCCATTTGACGGTACATCTGGACCTAATTCGGTCGTGATTGGTGTGTTTTAGCCTTCCTGGACTCCCACTTCTCTCTTGGTCATGAAATTATTGACCGCATGTCAATTTGACGGTATTTAAAAAAAAATTAGGCGAGTTTAAATAAGTATCACGAATGCTTTAGAAGTAAACTGAAAGAATTGAAATAAATCTTTTTAAGCAGAGTCATATGACAGTACATTGTTTTTGCCTACCTCATATTAAACTAAGCTTGAAGCTAAGTATGTGCGTACAAGAAAACTTGAAAATTAATATTCCACAGAAAAAGTACTTCTTCAATATACCTCTGCCTATGTTTGGTACAATTCTATAGATCCGTGTGACATTGTTTGTTTGTATATCCAGTTAGAGGTTTCATTTTAATTTGCATATTGTTTAGAAAATATTATCTTGTGTGTTAACAAGATCTATAAGTTTGGTTCCGTATCTTATTGAAACTATTCAGGTAACATAATTTAAGATAACGCCTTTTTTACCCGAAGGTGTAGGTAGTGGTTGTTAAGCCTCGACTCGCCGTTATGGGCACAAAGTTCTTAGTCATCGATATTTATCATACATAACTTTCCAAATTAATTAATTACGAAAAGTCATTGGTGTGTGCCTGGATTCGAACCCGCGACCTCTGGATTCAGAAACCGTGTGCTCGATCACTGGACGACCGAGACTCTAGAGAAAAAAAAACATTATTTTGAAACTTAGAGAAAAATTTTATTCAATTAATTTAACATTATTACTGTACAAACTACTTACAACCTCCAAAAGCGAGTGGCTAGGACTTAATGACTTGACTCGCTTCTTAGACATGCGCTTGTGGGTTTTTAAGAGTCCTAGAGAAATAATAAGCTTTTGGAAATAGGAATTTAAAAAATATAACTGAATGACATAAACTTCTCTTTCAAAGTTAAAATTAAGATAACAAACTGACCCGCAAGTAAATCCTATTCTTAGATAATACACAAGATGTAAAATCAAATGTAAAACTTAAACCAACGCAAGACACAAAAACAAGGCAAGTAAAGAAGAAACCTTTAAACACGGAACCCTAAAAACAACCGTCTGTCTGATAACCACGTGAGTATTTTTTCAAGTAAGATTTACATCATCAATACAATAGCAGTAGTTGTGTTATGGATCAAGAGATTTTTTGATCCATTTGCGCATAGTGTTCTGAAATCAAATCAATATTTAAAGTAATGATTATTTAAATTACGAACGTTTCCAAAACTTATGTCACAATTATTTAAATTTCGAATACTTTCAAAAGTTATGGAACAATTATTTGAATTTCGAATATTTCTTTAATCGAAAATAGTGTTCGTTACATATACAGGTCGTTTGAAAAATGAAACTCTCTAGAAAATCAGTTACGAATAGAGGAATCCATATATTTCTCGCGTTGCATATTGACAGGTCACGTTTTGAACACAAAGATTAGTTGTTACGTTACGCAGCCAAGTGCAAGAACAGACATTGAACTAAAATAAATATGAGTGTAACTAAACCAGTTCTGATAATAATAATACTTATTATCACGTCTTCAATATTTGTGATTGCCGAGAAAGATCGCTGTGCCAATATAAAAACTCCTTTGGTGGGACTTAGAAAGAAAAGGTTTCTGTCGTTTCCGGAAGGGACTAGTATGGTTGTAAGTAAATATTTCATTGAATCCAATTATACTTTATACATGTTGTTTTTATTTTTTTATAAAATATTTTGTATGAATTTAAATTCACTAGTAAGGTTATTATTATATATTATATAAAGCAATCCATTTTAATGTAATGTTTTCGCTTTTAAGGTACAAAATAATAATGCCTCGGTTATATTTTTGATTCGAAAATAATCTATTTTAAGTATAAATACAGATAAAACAGTTTTTACTTTGTTATAAATTAATTTTATGCTTGTTTTAAATCACTGTTTGTTCATTACAGTCTTGATAACTTAGTGGGTGAATACGCGAATAAGTATTTGTAAAGATCCGGGTTCTATAACTCATTGATCTATTTAATATTTCTTTAACATTAGTTTGATAACAGGGATTTCCATGGACTTTTAAGCTATTGAGTTAAAAAACAAGTTTTGTTTATGTTTGGAAATGAAATTCGGTTAAATTCTTTATTTGTAGAAATGAAGCTTCTAATCTGTCTTGCAATCCTTTAACACGTTTAACGGCCACTTTTATAAGATATTGATTGCTGGTCCCATTTTTTGTACCATTTACCTATTAGATGTGGCCAGATCAAAGGTGGATACAGACTACATTAAGGAGTCCCCCTCCTTGTTACGGTCACCATACCTCCAATCTCTACGTCTTTTTAATAACATCTTTTCATATATATCTATTAGTATATATTACATTTCAGATTATTTTGTAATTAAAATTATGTTTAGTAGGGTAGTTCTATTTAATTTTTACTTCCAGTCAAGGACACATTTATTTAAAACGAACAAACTACCATCCAAAAGTTGTGTAACTACTTGTAAAAATTTTCTCAGATTCTGTAATAATTCAGTAATATTGCATTGTTTACAGTTAACAATGACAATATTGAAGGCAATAATGGTTCATGCTCCATCCGGTTGGAATCTTGGAGCGGAGATTGATATGCTCTATCCGTTGCTGAATGCTGAAATGACGAATGAATTATTTAGAAAAAAGTTGCATCACAGACAGAAAAGAAGACTCTGGGAGACAATTGAGCATGCTATTGGCAGGTATAAAAATTATATATTATTTAATTTTTCCATCAAAAGAATGAATACTCTGAAGGTGGAAGAAAATAAGGGTAAAGGTTCAACAGTGGTAGAGCCAAGCAGTTCGCTGCATGAATGGGCCGGCTCGACCGGTGAAATACCACGACCTCTCAGAAGACCGACGTAAAGTGGCTCATGCCGCGTTTCGTTCGGTGAGAGAGGTACCCGGAGGCCCAACCCCCTTCCCCATCCTTTCCTATCCCCTATCCCTCAAAGGTCGGCAACGCAACATTAACACTATATAGTGTTAATGTTGCGTACTGTTGCGACACCAGCAACTCATATGAGTTGCTGGTGTCCATGGGCGGCGTTGGTTGCTTACCATCAGGTGACACGCCTGCTCGTTTGCCCTCCTATCCCATAAAAAAAAAAAAAAAAAGGAAGACTTAAGAAAATATGGATGGAGTGTGTGATGATTATGAAAGGTGAATGTGGAAGGTGCGAATGATAAGGAAGAGTGGAACTGAAAAAACCTGTAGTAACGACCCAAAATAATGGGAACATATCAGAAAGATGATGATATGGTTTATTTCATCTAAGGAGTAGGCAGTGTTTCCTAGAAATCAACGATCAAAATATTTGACCACGACAGCGCACTCACGCATTTACAAAAAATATACATCCATGCACATCACATAAATGTGTGTCCGTTGGTGGGGATGAAACTCCCAGATTACTAAGCAAACATCAACCAATATCGAAAGCTTTAACGCATTCAATGGCTCGTCAAATAAATAAAAAGTAAAAGTTTTCTCTCAGAATATTAGCGTAAAGTAGCTCATGCCGCGTTTTGCTCGGTGAGAGATGTATCCTGATGATGCTTTACTACTTTTTATAGAATAGGAGGCCAAACGACCAAGAGGGTCACTTGATGGTAAGCAACCACCGCCGCCCTGGATACCTGCAACTTAGATAGTGTTACAATTTCGTTGCCGGCCTTTAAAGGTGTACGATAAGAAAGTAAAAGTAAAGGGAGGGAGGGTCGTAGTATATCATCATTCATACAACAATAATTAGTATGGTATACATAACATAACTTCACGCCTTTTTCTACCTGAAGGTGTAGGCAGCGGCTGTTAAGCCTCGTCTCTCCGTTATGTTTACGTCCCAAATGTAATGGCGTTCATATTGCCATACCGGGGCGAAATGTTTTCAGTCATCCATATTTATCACACATAATTTACGAAAATAATTTCGAAATTCATTCGTGTGAGCCAGGATCCTAACCCGCGACTTCTGGATTCGGAAGCGGGGTTGCTCGACCACTGGACCACTGAGACTATGAATATAAATATAGATAATATAGACTATTAATATGAAACAATGTTTACTTAATCCCTTAAAATGTTTATTTTCAGTTATAACCTGAACGGCCGCTCCTGTGTTTATCGAAGCATATGCGAAGCTAAATTACACCTGGCCCCACCTGGCAAGTCACTGGTGCACGATATCTTAAGAGCGATATTTTAGTAAGTATTTTGCTACAAACCGGCTTTCAGTTAGTTGGGAACGTGAAAAATTTGTAATAAAACCTTACATTACTATTTATTTCGTAAAAATAGATTTTTTGATCGATCCCAAAAAAGAGAAATAAGTCAACAAAAAAATTCAGTTCTAGTTTATATTTAACACTTAAATCGTCTATATTATATGCCAAAATCACAAAGTAAAACTCATTTTATATGTCTTTATAGATTATGAAACAGTAACTGGCAGAAAACTTATATCTGTAAAAAATATCTTCATGGCAAATCGCTTGTGGAGTAGGCAGAGGAAAGCGAGCGTCACATATTCCAGTATTTACAAACCTTTTCAGTTCATCAGACGAATTACTCTTAATATTATCTTCTGGATAAGGCATATCCAAGTAAATTGTATTTGGTGAATCGTTCACTCATATTCCCTCAAATACATACATAATTTTACGCCAAATTGTGGGTTAGGCAGAGAGAACATAGCGCCGTAAGGCAACATTCTCACACGCCTCACTTGCTTCTTTGATTTTCATAACTCTTTTCATACACGCGCGTCTATATTTAAGGATCCTAAAATCACCGCCATCCATCGTTCTATTTGGTCGTAGATGGTGTGTGATGACCTGATGATCTACATCTATCCCCTTTTGTATTATATATCTGCTTAGTCAATCTTGCATCATCTATCCTTTTTAAAAGTCCGTACCATCGGAGCATGGCCTTTCTTACTTTCACTCCCTCAAGTTAAGTCATCATAATCTTTTCTTTGTTGTAAATTCCGTGTATGTATACATACTGTGAATCGACCCACTCTTTTTAAATTATACGGACAAAATACTATTTCAAGCAAGGCCAGAGAAGCTTTGCTTATAATATTATCAATATTACCTATTCCAAGAACCAGATTATTATTTCAGAATATTAGTATTTTCTAGTAATTTCAATATAATAGGTTCATTCGCTCTAGTAGTCTCATAGTGGTCAGACGCGTGCACATTTTATCCGATACCTACGACACGTGCAAACTAGGTAGGGGGGCCTTAGTGTTGACAACTATCGATACTATGGCCTTCCAGCAAACAATCGACAAGTTTTTACCACGAGCTTCATCTGACTCTAATCTCAGTACCAAGCGACCTGCAGACGTACAAGCTGATGAGTGGCGCCAGCCAAAGCGAATTGCCCAGCGCAGACAGCCAGGTACAAATTCTTTATTAACTTCAAATAAATTTGCTGATCTACCTGTTGACCAGCCTGATGATCCCAAGATAGCATCTCTTCGTGAAGCTAGTTCTAAAAAGAAGACTGGAAACATACCGCCAATTATACTTGATATAATGAAAGATTGGACGCATGCCACCATTACCAATCTTATAAGTAAATACCATAAATGTTTTCATCTGTCTTATAAAGGACGAAATAAAGTTACTATTTTATGCCATACTCTTGAAGCTCACCGACTTATAAAAGAAGGACTCGTTAATGATGATGCTGCATTTGTAACTTATTCCCGAAAAGATGAAATAAAGCCTAAAGTTGTTATACGAGGATTACCCTCGTCTGTTGAACCCCTAATTCAAGTTGAACTCGCTAAGCTAGGCTTTGAGTGCCACAGTGTAATAAAATTGAAGTCTAGAGATGATATCAATAATCCAGTTTTTCTGATCCAATTACCAGCAGGCACGAATATAGCTAAGTTTCGGAAAATCAAGTACCTCTGTCATTGTGTGATTGAAATTCACAAATATAACCCAAAAACATTTTTTGGTACGCAGTGCTATAGATGTCAGAGATTTGGTCATTCTTCGAGAAATTGTAACATGCCTCCTCGTTGTGTCAAATGCACTGAAGCACACCCTACATCCGAATGTCTCAAAAAAGATGCAACTGAACCTGCAAGCTGTTGTAACTGCAACGATATGCATACGGCTAACTATAGCAAGTGCCCTGTGAGGCTAAAATACTTGGAGAATATAAAAATAAAAAGAGAGGGACAGTTACTTAAGTCTAAATCTAATGAAGTACCCACTCTTTTTGAAAATAAACCTAAAGCTCTTTCATGGGCTTCTATCGTAAAATCTAAATACAAACCAGAGCCTGCAAATATTGTTAAAAACACGGACAATATACCGAATTGTAATGAACCTGATTTCCTAGCTCCAGACTTTACTATTCAGGACAACACCACTCAAGAAGTACTAAAGATTCTTTTCACGATCAAATCGCTCAAGGAGGAACTTCACGCATGTAATAATATGGTGGACAAAGCCATTCTGGTTCTGACTCATCTTGGTAAATATGTTTAATGATAATAATAGCCTTCATTTCCTGTCTTGGAATTCAGATGGTATCCATAAAAAACTTCATGAACTATCAGACCTCATTCATGATGAGTTTCCTGTCGATATTATAGCATTGTGTGAAACCAGAGTGAATAACAATATTCTCCTAGAGGTTCCTGGTTTCATTTGTCATCGCCAAGATAAACATCCCAGCGGACGTGGCCAAGGAGTTGCTTTACTGGTGAAAGAAGATCTAGATCATTCCCGTATTTGTATACCTAATACTAAGCATATGGAAGCTGTTGGAGTGCAGATGATTATATCGGGCCAGCAATATATGATTATTTCCATGTACCAATCTCCTAATTTAAAGCTTTTAACTCATGATCTAGACATTTTACTAAACTTAGGTTCAAATGTAATCATCATGGGCGATTTCAATGCCAAACACTCATATTGGCACTGTGATGTAAATGATACCAATAGCCGCGGTAGAACATTGTTCCAGCATATGATTAATCACGATTTTGTTATTCACGCACCGGACTTTCCAACACTTGTTCATTATCGGACTAACCTCAAACCGTCAACCCCTGATTTAGTTATTACATCTAACATTAATTCAGTTAGTGATATTAATACAATAACGGCACTATCTTCTAATCACCTACCAATTTATTTTAGTGTAGGAGGACACATCAAGCGTAAAACATTTAAGCTGCATTTATTTCATAAGACTAACTGGCCTTTATATCGTTCTTTACTAAATCATAATGTTGCATTATCTTCTCATGTATATAGAACTACAAATGAGATTGACGAAGCCATATCTGACTTCACGGAAACTCTGTTAAAAATAAGAGACAAGTGTGTGCCCACTGTGTCAACTACTTGTTCATATAGCAAACTTCCACATGACATTAAAAATCTCATAAGATATAAAAATAAGTTACGTAAAAAATCTCAGCGTGAACTAAATATGAATACAAAAAGTGAACTTCGAGCTGAAATAAATAAATTGCAAAGGCAGATAAGTTTTGTTTTAAAAAAATATAACTATTCTGTGTGGCAAGCCAAATTATCTAAAATTAATAATCCTGGTCCAGACTTGTGGCGTATTACTAAGCAGTTAAAAAATAAATCTTTGTCGATCCCACCACTCATAAAATCAGACAACTCAATCACCTTAAATATTCATGAGCAATGCGAAGTATTAGCTGATACTTTTGCCAGCAATATGTCCCTTACTATTGATTGGTCACATGATGAGGTCGAAAGGGAAGTCGAATCGTCTTTAGAATTGCTCTCTTGTCCCACCGTCGACCTACCCTTAGCACCTATACGTCCAAAAGAAATTCGTAAGCATTTACGTACATTTAAAGCACGCAAAAGTCCGGCAGCTGACGGTGTGCACAACTGGCTCTTGAAGAATTTGCCTCACAAATCTTTGGTTCTGCTAACAAAAATTTACAATGCTTGCTTACATTTATCACATTTTCCTAAAATTTGGAAAATAGCCAAAGTGATTGCACTGCATAAGCCAGGTAAAGACAAGAACCTGCCGACAAGCTATAGACCGATAAGTCTTTTGCCTGCCTTGGGCAAGTTATTTGAGTCATTACTATATTCTAGATTAGCGTCCTATACCAGAGAACGCCTCAAGCAGGAGCAATTTGGTTTTCAGCCCTCACTTTCGACTACGCAGCAGCTTGGAAGAGTAACGGAACATGTTGCTCACAACTTAAATCTCAACCGCTCTACTGGCATGTTTCTCCTTGATATTGAGAAGGCTTTTGATACTGTTTGGCATAAGGGCCTTATACATAAATTATTACAAAATTACAGTATACCTCGATCCTTAATTAGACTAATATGGTCATATCTTTCTAACCGTAGTTTCGCTGTGCATATCAGCGAAAACACTTCTTCATCCCGCTGTATATGCGCAGGTGTACCTCAAGGTTCTCTGCTAGGGCCATATTTCTTTTTGTTATATCTCAATGATATACCTATTCAAACACGAACACATTTGGCTTGTTTTGCTGATGATACAGCATCTTTCACTTCTGATGACGATTTAAACATTATAATAGGGCGACTCCAGATTTCTTTAGATATATTACTCACATATTTTACTAAATGGAAACTCAAGCTTAATGAGGGCAAAACTGAAGCCATAATGTTTACGCGTCAGCGTTCTCTGCCAAAGAGGTGCTTAATCATCAATGATCACCGCATCCCTTGGTCCAAAAATGTAAAGTACCTCGGTGTTTGGCTTGATAGTAAGGTTAATTGGTCCAAGCATGTCAACGATTTAAAAGTAAAAGGTGTAAAAGCGATGAATGCGTTATATACAGTTTTTAATCGCCGTAGCAAGTTAAGTCCATACATTAAATTAAGCATATATGCCATCCTAATACGACCCTGTCTCACATACGCCGCGCCTGTATGGAGCAGCACATGTAACTCCAACTATAAAAGTCTGCAGGTCATACAAAACAAAGCCTTAAAAATCTCTTTTAATACATCATTTAAAACAAATCTCAAAAAATTACATGATAAAGTTAAGTTTCCCCTGATTAAGAATTTTATTTTAAAACAAACACGTAAATTTTATCTCTTAAAAACACCAAATAATACTAACACATTAGTTTCGTCAATAGGTAGAACCCGTCTTAAATACTTGCCATATATCGATAAACTAGCAGACCGCGCGAACTTCGTACCGCCATATTTTATACATTTTCCACTAAAAAGATTATTGCCGAAATCATATTAATACCCCAAAGCTTTCATCATAAATGGACTATCTAACACTAATATTTATTTCAATTCAAGTTCTTGATACATACATAACTTCAGGCCAGATCCCTTGCGGGGTAGGTGGAGAGAACAAAGGGCCATAAGGTACGATTATTACACACCTCACTTGCTTAGCTGTTGATATTAGCGACTAACAACCAAGATATATTATGGTGATAATATTATCAATTTCATGCCGGCTCGACAAATGGGCCGGCTCGACCGGTGAAATACCACGACCTCTCCGAAGATCGACGTAAAGTGGCTCATGCCGCGTTTCGTTCGGTGAGACCAGGTACCCGGAGGCCCACCCCCCTTTCCCCATCCTTCCCTTTCCCCTATCCCTTAAACGTCGGCAACGCAACAATCTAGGCTTATATTATAAAGCGGAAGAGTTTGTTTGTTTGTTTGTTTGTTTGTTTGAACGCGCTAATCTCAGAAACCACCGGTCCGATTTCAAAAATTCTTTCACTGGTGTATAGTCCATTTATCGAGGAAGGCTTTAGGCTATATTATATTTTCAAATAAATTAGGGATCCTTACTATAAGTCCAATAATGTAACCCAAGGTGTAAGAAAAAGACCCGAAAAAAATCTTACATCGCGAACGCTGCAAAAACTATTGATTATAGAACAAAACAATGTACTACACTTTCACAGAACATATAATTACCGACTAAAAAGTCCGCGACGCTATATGTCTAACTATTGTAGTTATCGCACAGTAAGTGCTTTTGAAATTTTTAAAAATAATTAAAATGAGGTCGTTTTAAAAGTTCTTTATTTTGTACCTTGGTATTAACTCTCCTTAAAATAAATTGCTTCAATATAAAGATAGATTCAATACCTTTCTAGAACTTTTTGAATGATTCAATTCGGACATTTAATTCAAAAGATATCGCAAAATACAAAATGTAAGTATTCGTTTCTTAGGCAAATATTCCGCGCACATATATCGGGAGTCCCGCCCGACTCAGTCATGAGCGGCGCTCATAGCTGGCAGGTAATTTTTTTTTTAACTTTCTTAGCCATTTTTTTGTTTCTTTTGTCCTAATGAGTTTGTAGTATTTAATCGTCTTTTGGGGATATATATTGTTATTTTGTAATAAATAATAGGTGATGTGACTATGTAACATCTGTGACCCCGTGTCTAATTAGACACATATTTTAGAATTTGATCTATTTAAGAGTATAATAAACGGGAAATAACGCGACACGTTTAGGTAAACAAATAATTACTTTTATTATTAGCTTGACGTTTCGTCCTGGTTGCACTAGCTGTAGTCGCAAGCAGACAGATAATTTGTTTACCTAAATGTTTCGCGTTATTTTCCGTTCATTATATTTATGTAATATGCAACGCGAATATTAAAATAAAAAAATATCTTCATACTGGAACCAAAGTCATGAGTCAAAGCTAGAGTTAGTTTACAGTTAGTTCTTCACGCAGATATTATAATATTATCTATAATTCTTTACCACATAGAGTTGCCCATCTATATTTACTTTTTTATTACAGTGATCTCTTTTAAAATGTAGTGAATTTATTTTGATAAGAGTGATACTCAGGTGCCAAATCGACATCATTTAAATTATAAAAAAATCACTCACTGTGAGTAAGACATAGTGGTAAGAACATGTGGTGACCAGGTTTTTTTGTAAATCGACGACAATGACCAATTAAAAAAAAAGTTTCAAGTAGTAGATACTAAAAAAAAACTAAAGATTGACAAAAAACTTCTGACAAAGTCCCTGGTATTGCTGTTGATTGAAATAGATAATTTTTTTTTTGGGATTGGAGGGCAAAGCGTGTCACCTGATGGTAAGCAACCTGCGCTGCCCATGGACACTGGGAACACTTTTAGTGTTACCATTGCGTTGCCGACTTTTAAGGGAGAAGGATGAGGAAGGGAGGTGGACCTCCGGATACCTCTCTCACCGAACTAAACGCAGCATGAGCCACTTTACGTCGATCTTCTGAGAGGTGGTGGTATTTCACCGGTTGAGCCGGCCCATTCATGCAGCTAACTGCTTATTATTTTTCGTCATATCTAGGTTGTTAGTCGCTAATATCAACAGCTAAGCAAGTAAGATGTGTAATAATCGTGCCTTATGGCGCTTTGTACTCTCTACCTACCCCGCAAGGGATCTGGCGTGAAGTTATGTATGTATAACTTGAATTGAAAAAAAAATAGTGTTAGTTCATTTATGAGGAAAGCTTTGGGGTATTAATATGATCGCGGCAATAATCTTTTTAGTGAAAAATGTATAAAATATGGCGGTACGAAGTTCGCGCGGTCTGCTAGTAACATTATATGTGTTGCTGGTGTACATGTGCGGCGTTGATTGCTTACCATCAGGTGACATGGCTGCTCGTTTGCCCTTCTATCTCATAAAAAAATGCAACTTTTAGGCTATCGCGTATGCATATTACATAAATATAATGAACGGGAAATAACGCCACACGTTTAGGTAAACAAATAATCCAAAAATATATAAAAATCTAATTTACGTGTCTTATTAGACTCGGAAATCATCATCATTTAGCAGACCGCGCGAACTATGCACCGCCATATTATATACATTTATAACTAAAATTTATTCTCCCACTCTTATTAATAACTTAAACTTTTCTCAATAAATGGGCTCTCTAAAACTAATATTTTTTTCAATCCAAACCAGTAGTTCCTGATGCAGACATACATAAATTCTCGCCAAATTCCTTACGGGGCAGGCAGAGAGAACAAAGTGCCATAAGGCACGATTCGGCCATACGGCCTCACTCGCTTAGCTAGTACTTATTAGCGTACTGACAATGAAGACATTGATAATATTTACAACTTCAAAGAAAGCTTTATTAGCAATGCCACTTATGAACAATGAATATAGCAATGAACTTGTCCCAAGTTTGTTTTTAACCTTTAGTTTTTTTTAATACTACTAAAAAAACCTTTTTATTTGGTCACTATTGTTGACTTCAATGAAAAAAAACGGGACACCATATGTTCAAACCGGGGTAGCTAACTCACAGTGAATGTTTTTTTTTATAAGTCAAATGATGTCTGTTTTGCGATTAAGCTTATCGAAATAAATTTCCTACATTTTAAAAGATATCACGATCTTAAAAATGTAAAGTTTATATAGAATGTATATCTAGAATGCATTATAAATCAGTCAAAATGTTGTTAGTTTTTTAAACGTCATTATATGTAATAATTTTAAAAATTAATAGTTCCAGCTAAGCAATAATACAGAGTTATCATATTAATTAACTTCTATAGTAATGATATAGAAAATTGGATTAAATACTACAAATTTTAAATTCTAATTAAAGAATTGAGCGATATGATGACAAAGAGAGAAACAACAACACAACATAACTTCACGCCTTTTCTACTCGAAGATGTAGGCAGCGGCTGTTAAACCTCGTTTCGCCACTATGTTTTCATCCCAAATGGAATAGGTGGCGAAATTATTGCCATACCATTCACAAAGTTTATAGTCATCGATATCTAAATACATATAACTTCTGAAAACAATTTCAAAAAGTCATTGGTGTGAGCCAGAATTCGATCCCGCGACTACTTTATTCAGAAATGGGGTTCTCGACAATTGGACCACCGATACCTTTTAGCACGAAACGAACGTAAAAAAATCTACCTGATAGCGGTCGTGGTCCGAGCTGTCCGAGTCGGATACATCTTCCGTAGTGTAACTAAATATTTCCCTATGAAATGAATACTTACATTTTGTATTTTGCGATATCTTTTGAATTAAATGTCCGAATTGAATTATTCAAAAAGTTCTAGAAAGGTATTGAAACTATCTTTTTATTGAAGTAATTTATTTTAAGGAGAATTAATACTAAGGTACAAAATAAACCATTTTTATCACGACATCAATTTAATTATTTTAAAATATTCAAAAAACACTTATTGTGAGATAACTACAATAGTTAGACATATGGCATCGCGGACTTTTTAATAGACAAATTTATGTTCTATAAAAGTGTAGTACATTTTTTTGTTCTAGAATCTATAGTTTTCGCAGCGTTCACGATGTAAGAATTATTTTCGAGTCATTTTCTTACACCTTGGGTTACATTACTGGACTTATAGTAAGGATCCCTAATTAAATTGAAAATATAATATAGCCTAAAGCCTTCCTCGATAAATGGACTATATACCACTGAAAGAATTTTTAAAATCGGACCGGTGGTTTCTGAGATTAGCGCGTTCAAACAAACAAACAAACAAACAAACTCTTCCGCTTTATAATATAAGTATAGATATAAGACTTACAGATTGCCCCATCACCACGTATTACATTGCGACGTCATTAGGTAGTTTACGCCAGTGATGAAAGGATATGTACTTGTAACTTTCGATATTTATATTTTTTTTTTTTTTTGTCTACCGCCGCTTATTGATATTTATGATATATTACAGTTATTAAAATTATGTATTCGTGAGGTAGGCAGGTACCTCAAACTATTAAATAATTTAAATTGTACTGAGTAACAAATGTAACTACTAACAATAGTGCATAAAATGATCCTTGGATTCTGTGTTTTTTTTCAACTTGAAGGTAATTTAATATATTATTATAATTTTAATTCGTGCAGTAAATTTTTTAGAGGCGCTTTATTGTTGGCCTGGTAAAAATGTATTAGCTTTTAAGATAAAGTTTGTATTAAACTGTGTAACATTTATTGAATAAAGATATTTTTAAAAGTAAAAGTAAGTAATATAATAGGTGGTCTTACAAAATAAATTATTTGGTCCTATGAACTAATTTGCCCGTTCTTATTGTACAAATAAATATTGCAAGACATTGGGCACAACTCGTTCAGTCGTGTTGAAAATATCTCATACATCTTCTGAAAACGTGATATACCACCATGTTTTCGAGATGATTTAATATACTTATGAAGCGAATATGAAAATTTCTTTATTTTCAGTGCCCCAGCACATGATGCTGCATTCAGGGAAGAATTTTTGGGATCTTACGAAGACTTACTCGAGCCTAAAATATGTGAAAGGATTCATGACTGTCCAATTTCAATTTTGGAAGCCATTTTAGGTCTTAATAAAAATTACTTATAATCTTAGTTTTTTTTTTTTAAATATTCGTGAAACAAAACAAAAATACATGCAGAGTTAACTAGTGCAAAACCGACCCTGAACCTTGTGCAGAGTAAGTTTATAAGTCAATAATATAATAAAGTATTCTTTTCTCTACAAATTTATAATACAATGAGAAAATTAAAGATTGTTCCTCCTTAAAAACGGAACCCAACCTCTGCCCAATTGATATTATTAATCCACTATGCAAGACGTCTGTTGATTGAATCGATGATCACGACCACACTGCCAAGACTAAACCGACTTAGAACAAAAATAATAATTTTAAGTATCCTACTTACTTTGGATTTTCGGTTTTACACACCCTGATTTTTGCTAACATTTCAGTAAATTAATGTGTAAAAAAGCTTGCATTAATTTGTTAGATATGTATATGTTTTGTTGAAAAATATTACTTTTGAAGTAATTAAAGTATAATAGTTGGCTTTGTTGTTTCGACAAAAATAAAATTGGTAACCTGTGTGTGGAGTCAAATGAAAATTATTCCAGGTAATTTTTAATTGCTAGCCCTAGTTTTTGAGTATTTTGTTATTGTTAAGAGTGTTATTATTTGACATGATTTATTATCTAAATACTGATGGGGATCATGCAATTGGTCTAAAAATCTTAACAGACTGAATTTTCTAAGCAGTTATTTTTTGTTTAAAATGTGTAAAATATGAGTTCAGCTCATTCAATAAAAAAAATAATCTGCTTCGTTCAATTGATCAGCAAAAGTTATTTAAAAATTTAAAAGGTATACCAGTGGGCCCCCTGGTGGTCGACATATGACCATAATTAATTTAAGTTTTATATATGAACATTGTTGAGATTTTACTGTCAAAAACTATACTTTTAGGGCAGGCTTCTGTAATTACAGATTAATATTAATTTGCCTATTTTACAGAGATTTTTGTAGGTATTGATTATATGCCGAATATTGCCCGAATGTTCGCGGATGACTTATAATCTACTCAAGGATCAGCTGGCGCACCCGCGGTGGTTGTAAGTGTCCATTATTCAATGAGCTTTCATCCGTTGTATCATCACTTTAAATTAGATGCTTTTTTTAAAATTCATTTTTGATGCGTACATTTTTGTCGGCATACTATCATTATTATTTTTAATTTTCCTTATGACTTTCGTGACTCCCTCAGTTAAAATACTACTTTTCAGTAATAAATAGAAAATGCAAAGAGGCCATATGTGGGTGGGGATTGAACTTGTCTACTCTGTCAGGACTTTTACTTTTACTAATGCACTAAAAAGCTTGATGAGGACATAATATCAACATATTAAGTATGAAGGGGTCATGCTGTTTGGTATAGTTGAATTCTTTTCATTTCTTTTTAATCTCCCATCACGGCAGAGAAAGATTTTCTACTTTCTTCCAATAATTTAATTCCATATTATTAATCCTCACCTTCACGGATAATATTACTACAGTGGACTTTGTACAGCAACTTATTATTTAACTGTAAACTTTTGTATACTTCATCGGATAGAATGACCAATAAAAAACCAATCGTAACTAGTTCAAATTAAGGTTTCTTTTTGTGGAACATGTTTAGTAAGATATCTTAAAGGTGTGACTCGTGACTGAGCTAATGAGAGGAGGCAGCAAGACTCTAATTCTTTGATCCAACACGCCGGGTCACTGAACACTGTTCAAACGCACACATACCTATAACTTTTGACAGCATCTTTGTAGAGAAGAAGATTCTCGTGAAATTCTTCTCCATATAAATATATAACACTAGCTTTTGTCCGTGGCTTTAGGCATTTTGGACATTGCAGGAGGAAGAATCGATCAATTGTCATTATTATTCTTTTATTTTCATCATCATCTATTGAGCAGATATACAGATCAAAAGCGAAAGTATTTAGGAGTTGAGAATGCTTACGACACACTTCCCATCACCAAATAGAACTTATCCTTGTGTAAGACAATGTTAAGCGCTTTAACACCACGATATAGTAAGAGTTGTGAGTTTTTTGGGATAAACGGGAGAACAGGCAGGAGAGTCGTCTAATTTAAAGCTGGCCATGAACATCTGAATTTCGTATCTGAATTATCGGCAATAAGATCGACCTATTTCTAAAGATGTCTTTTGAATTAATGGTGTCTTACGACTCTCTTTCTGGTAGTTTACAAGAGACTTGGCGTGAAATTAAGTATATAAGCATTGTTAGGCTTTGGTATCACGATTTGACGGAATATGACAAAATTATAACCGATTTATGTCCATAACTTACCTTCACGACCTATTTACATATGGTACTAGAAAACCAACACAAAGTATTTGGGTATATATTACTTACGTGTTTGCCCATGACTTAGTGCTTCTCTTTTGATTACGAGCGCGTCCTTTATTTGTTTGATAGTTCGAAATTTATAAATAAAACTTATATTAGAACTTACATTTGGACTCCATTTATAGAATGATATATAATAAAACTTTGGAAGTTCCTGAAGTGCTGTAGTGATTTATTAGAGCAGTTCGGTGTTGCCACCAAAGTAAGTTGGTACGTTTTGTTTGTTATTAATTTAATTGTAAATTTTGAAGTAGAAGTGCAAAGTAGTCTGATGATTAGATGATTCGGAACGACCAGTGAAACATGACCTCTTAGAAACGAATTATAGTGGTAAATGTCACAAGCTGAAAGGCGACCAAGCATCTGTGCACCCCACTTACCATTAGATGATCCGCTTAAATGTGTGATCCCTTACCATTGATAAACTCATGTGTGTAATACCACTTTAGAGAACATTACGCCCCATAACATTTCGTAGATGTGAGATTGGATCTGAAGCGTGTTTTAAGTTCCTATAACCTGGGTTTAGTTCAAATCATGGTTCTCGTCTCCCTGGCATCTTCATCAGGAGTGATGGTTAACGAAATGATATCTATTCAATGGCAATATAATAGGTTTTGCCAAATTTTAAATTTGATTCAAATAAAATAATCCAGCGCGTCGAGGCATACCTAAACATAACTTATCAAAAGTGTGAAATTGCATTAAGTATTTTAAAAAATATCTTAAATTCGAGTTTTTAATTAAAATAACCTTATCATATTTCATTGTGTAGATGGTATATTCATTTCAGATAATAGCTTGTAATTTTCATCAAAGTTTATTTAAGACATATTTCGCTAACGATCAAAGTTTATAAGTTCGATAACCAAGAAGCAAACATCATCTGTTAAACGATCCAGATTAAACGAACAAGGTAAAGAATATCACTCACAACTTTCTTGTAAGTATCTTTATAATCTATTCATATATATATCTTACTTTATAAATTTGTCCGTCCGTAAGATTTTTTTTTTGTATTAAATCTCTGATAAAATTTTTCACATAGAAATATTTATGATTTCTACACAGTACTTGATAGTTATAAACTTTTTTATCCATCCGATCAATTTGATTAATTATAATAATTTTTGACTCGAGTGTTTTAGAAGGCGGCTTATATTTGGATCAATCTTAATCGTGACACTGTTAAAGGGTATTAATAATCCACCTGACTAAATACAAATATGTTTATTATATGTTAAGTTTTATTTTCGAAACGTTTCTAAAACTTAAACACTATGAATGAAATCTAATAATGAAAGAATAGTCGTTAAATATCAGAAGGACCATAAGACCATATTAAGTATTCGGCCCGTAGGACCAAACGCATCATCTTAATATTATCGCTTGAATTATACTTGCCATGCAAACCGAGTCACGGGGAATAGCTACCATAAAAAATATGAGTACAAAATAAATAAGAACGCAACTAGTAGCGACGTATTTTTTACTTAATGTTGGTAGTAGCTGTAAACATGGCGCTTATTACATCATCCGTCTATATCCATACGAAAATAACGTTAAAAGTGATTTGAAAATTTTAAATCAATTATATAATTGAAAGGAAAATTTATTATTATTAATATATTAAAGATGGTGATGAATTTCAAAGCCTTATTTATGATTTTGTGTATAGTGTTGCCACTAGTATTCACAACAAATTCATTGACAAAAGGGAGCTGTCCTAATTTGAGGAATCCATTGAGTTCTGCGAGGAAGAGAAGGCATCTGGCATTTCCAACTGGAGCAGCTGCTAATGTGAGTTTTTCTTCGTTTAATTTTTACATAACTTCACGCCTTTTGTTACCCGAAGGTGTAGGCAGCGGCTGTTAAGCCTCGTCTCGCCGTTATGTTTACGTCCCAAATGGAATAGGTGGCGAACCTATTGCCATACCGGGCACAAAGTTTGTCAGTCATCGATATTTATCACACATAACTTCCGAAAACAATTTCGAAAAGTCATTGGTGTGAGCCAGTGTCTGGAATCGAACCCCGGACCTCTGGATCAGAGGCCGTGCGCTCGCCCACTGCGCCACCGAGACTGTTTATGTTTAATTTTTATGTTAGTAATTATTTACTAAAAATATAATCAATCTATAAAAATGCAGAATATTTGGCATTATCAGAAATATTTTTCCTCGTAAGTCCAGTTTCCATATAAAAAGTAGGGGTGAGGCTACCGTATAATCTAAGATTTGGCGTCACGGTGCTTAGTTTTGCTGATAAAGTGGCCGATTGTAAAGTGGCTCATGTCACGTTCATCCGTTATACCACATTGATATTCTTCTCTTTTACCCATCCCCGTCTTTTTTAAGGCCGGCAAAACGACTGTGACACTCTCGCTGTTGCAAATGACAATGGGCGCCATTAGTCGCCGATAAAAATAGTATTTCGTAATTCCTACTCATAGTGGACATTTCTTGCAGGTGATAGCATCTGTAGTAAAAACTTTCAATACCCATGTCCCATCAGGCTGGTTCGTGGTGGTCGAGGCGGAGCTTATCTATAAGCTACCCAACGAGGAGATGATGGCTGCAAGCTTAAGAAAGAAACTTCATCATCGTCAGAAAAGAATGGCGTGGGAACTTGTACAGAGCGCGTTAGACGGGTCAGTTAAATCTCATAATACTTTTATTTTGAATTATTCAGTATTTTCAGTCAGTAATTAGCCAGTCAGGTAACCAGTAAACCAAAAATCAAAAATCGGTTTTTATGCCTAGTCTTGATGTAGACTTCTTTCTGTCGCTTAAAATCTTGATTAAAATTGGGACCAAATAATTATCAAAAGGATTTCTTTGCATATCATTAGTGCGCTGATGTTACAAGTAATTTTAAATCTGAAATTATCAGTCGCCGATTAAATGGGCCGGCTCGACCGGTGAAATACCAAGGCGTCTCGGAATGTGCGGTATATGCCGCGTTTTGCTCGGTGAGAGAGGTATCGGCAGACATAAACTCTTCGCCTATTCCCTCCCAATGCCACTTCTAACCCCTTCCCTATTCAATTTTAAGGGATGGCAACGCAACTGTCACACAGTCTATGTTGCAGGTGACCATGGGCGTCGTTAGTCACCCTTCTTGTTTATCCCATGAAAGGTAATTGATCTTAATCGATTATACGAATTATTTTTGTCCCATACAAGATGAAGTAGACTATTGACATATATGGTGTTCAATATTATCAATAATCGATAATTATCATACATATCTTTTGAATAAATTATTGATGTATACCCAAATTCGAACTACTCAGTTCGCTACACGACTAGGCCCGCTTAACCCGTGAAATACCAAGACGTCTTATGGTCACCTTGGCCCGTATTGGAGTGTCAAGAGGCTCATGCTGTTTTGTTTTTTGAGAGAGATATGCAAAGGACCACATGTCTTCCCCTTTTCATCCCATCCCACTCCTTATCCTATCTTAAAAGTAACGTAACTGTAACACTATCTGGGTTGCAGGTGTCCGTCGTCGGTGCAAGTCACTTATCACCAAGTGACTCTGTAGTTTGTTTACCCAATATCCCATAAAAGTGGTGATCAGTAATCAATAGTCGATATCCAGCCAGTGGTAACGACAAAACTGACAATAAAGATTTTAATTTCAGACGAAACATAAATGGTCGGGCGTGCATTATAAGAACTATTTGCGATGCTAAAATACATCTAGCTGCTAGAGGAAAATCACTTGTCCATGATATACTAAGAACGTTGTTCACGTAAGTATTGTCTAAACACTAATTATTATTTTGTTCATTTTTCAACAAAAATTACAATCATCGCTCAGAACATCGACCTAAAGTGGCTCATGCCGCGTTTTTAATCACATCCCCTCTTCCCTCCCCATCCCGCTTTCGATCCCTTCCCCATTTGATTTTAAAGGCCGGCACTACTTGTGTTGTACGTGGGCGGGGCTAGTTGCTTATCATCAGGTGACTCGCCTACTCATTTGCCCCCCTATCCCACAAAAATACACATGGGTAGTATTTCGGATATAAATTGAGTTTATAAAAAGGACTAAGAAAGGATTTTAGAAGTAAATGCTTAAAGAATCATTTAGCATCACGCGTATATTTTTTCAGGACCCGGACAAAAACAATTCAAAACCAGTATTGTTGAGTATTTGGAATTTTCTAGTTTTCAAATTAAAACACTCGATTTTGAGTTAGTTCCCACGTATTAATATTGACCCGAAAAAAATACGATTAGTACGTTTTTGTAAAAACTTTAGACACACACAAACCTTATCGAGACAAGTGTAACCTTCAATCATCGTACAAAATTAATGCAAGCCCCTTCCTATTATAAATTATTCAAACTCGTAGGTAACAGCCATAAGAGATAGCATGGCTGAATATCATAACCCTTTAATTGCCTTATAATCCGTGTACGTGACATTTATACGTAGGGGGATTATGTCATATTACCGCGAAGCTTCGGAAAAAAGAGGGGGGAGAAGGGAATGGAAAGGAATTACTAAAATATATTACCGACAAGAAAATAAAAATATTTTTCAAGTACATCGTTGGTGACGCGACCACACTTAAATTGTTTTATGTGTCTTACTGCGTAATGTATGTTATTCTTATGTTAAACATGGACATAACATGACATAACTTCACGCCTTTTTCCACCCAAAGGTGTAGGCAGAGGCTGTTAAGGCTCAGCTGACCGTTATGTTTACGTCGAAATGGAATAGGTGGAAAACTTATTTCCATACTAGGCACAAAGTTTTTCGTCATCGATATGCATCACATATAACTTAAATTAATTTCGAAAAGTCATTGGTGTGTGCCAGTATTCGAACCCGCGACCTCTGGATTCTGAAGCCGTGTGCTTGACCACTAGACCACCGAGACTCCTCATGTTATGTTTTGCTGCATTATTGTTAATGAGCTGATGATTCCATGTAAGGGCTGTCTTGCCTGCTTTCCATCGTGAATAATATGAATGCCTTTTTACACTACTTCCAACTTCCCTGGACTAGATACATTCACGTTTTGGATCCATTTACTGGATCCATCCATCCACGTGCCGGTCACGTGAGCTCCACCACGACGGCTGCTGATATTTTTAATTGATAGCCCGATGCCAGCAGTACAAAACACGATTGTTGACATAAATGGGCTTCCTCGTTCAAGTACCATGACCACTTAGCAAACGGTAATGTAGCTCATGTCGCGTTTCATTACGTATGAGTAGTATCCATAGATATATCCTCCACTGTCCCTTTAATTGCTGACGGTGCCAAAAATGGTTTAGATTTACAAACGGCAATAATGAAGAAGTGAGACACCACAATCGGACTTTCAACACTTCAGGGCCTCACGGACGTCGTCTATTAGTATTGAGTAAATATATTTATTTAATCTGATACGAGTACAATAAAAAATATCATCACATCTAATAATCCATATTCATGTTATTGACAATTCAAATATATGAATATAAGAAAATCAAACATCGGTTTACATAGCCTTAATATTGTATAGGTATAGTTGTATAATAAATTAAATAGCTTTTTTTTTGTGATACGAGGGCAAACGAGCAGGCGTGTCACCTGTTGGTAAGCAACCAACGCCGCCCATGGACACCAGCAACACATATAGGGGATATAGGGATAGGGGATAGGGAAGGATGGGAAAGGAGGGTGGGCCTCCGGGTACCTCTCTCACCGAGCGAAACGCGGCATGAGCCACTTTACGTCGATCTTCTGAGAGGTCGTGGTGTTTCGCCGGTCGAGCTGGTCTATTCATGCTAACAAATTTTATAAAGTTTACATAAAAAATAAAACTACAATTTTAAACAGGTAGTAGAGCAACACAACTTCGTTGCATCAAGGGGCTGGCTCAACCGGTAAAATATTATGAACTCTCAGAATATTGAAAGTGAGCCACTTTTACTACAATTTGTTTGATGGGAGAGGTATCAGAAGGCATCCCCTTCTTCCTCCCCCTATCCCACTCCCAATCACTCACTATATCCTATAAAAAACTGGTAACGCAACTGTGACACTATTAGTGTTTTCTTTATGGGATAGGAGAGCAAACGAGGATGAGTGTTACCACCAGCAACACATATAATGTTACAGTAGTAGGAGTACAAGAGTAGGACAGGACAGGATGGGGATGGGGGGTGGGCCTCCGGGTACCTCTCTCACCAAACGAAACCCGGCATGATCCACTTTACGTCGATCTTCTGGGAGATCGTGGTATTTCACCGGTCGAGCCGGCCCACTCATGCAGCAAACTGCTTACCACTGTTACAGTTGTCCATGGGCGATGGGCAAGTTACATAGCTTACCCCTAATCTCCTTTGCTCACTTTCACCTAAAAAACTTACCGTACTATAATCTCTACAAATAAAAAAGGTCAAATCTCCGTAATTTTGTGCATTTATCTTGTTTATAATAGGCCTATAAAGGCCTGATCAAGTGGTTAGTTCCTTGCCTTACAGGAAACTACAGCTGAATAACCTTTAGGCAGTATTGCGCTCCTATATGTGAGTGGGGTTACAGAACTCTGTGAGTATTGATTGCGATAATTCAGAGGTTATAGGGGTCTATTCTCTTTAGTTGTCAACGAAGTGAATCCCGTCAAAGACCCATTCTGAAAGGGGTGGGTTAATTTTTAACGGTCTATAAAGCCTTTGTAATATATTTAATGCATAAACTTGCAGTGTTTAAATGTACTTTTTAATGCAGACAATTCATCAGTAGTGGTAGAGCTATGCATCTCGCAAATGTGCGGGATCGACCGATGAAATTCTACGATATCTACGAATATTGACGTAAAGTGGTTCATATCGCGTTTCATTCCAGGATTCAGATTTCCGGAGGCCCAACTTCCCTACCCATCTCTACTTGCTATCTCATCTGAAAAGCTGGAAACTCAATTGTAACACAGTCTCTTTTGCAGGTGTCCAAGATCTGCGCTGTTTATTTACAATACAGTATTTGGTCGTTTTGCCCCATAAGAGTTTTATTTTAATTTAGTTCATCTTACAATTAGTCAAGTCTATTTTTAGAACACAGATCACGATGAAATTAATAATTTCTTTACGCAATGTATCAAAACAACGCTAACACCCCTGAGAGGTGGTCTATCCAGCTACGTCGAAAATTTATTGCTCAATAATGCTGGTTGAACAAAAAGTTTGAAGTATATTATTATATACTATACCAATGTTATAATAAAACTTCTTCCGGTACACTCGGGTAAAATGTAGAGTTAGTTTATTGTTTAAAAAATTGAGTAAATTTGGGTTTAATGAAAATCATCTTAAAAAAAAACCGTCAAATATAAAATTTTAAAAATTAAACTCAATTATTTAACAGTTCCACTGCCACGAGTAAAGTTATCGACGTACACACATAAAAAAAAATACGTACAGCTTCTTTTTTTTTTGAAGTCGTTCTAAAAGCAAATAGAAATGGAATTTCCACAAACTTCGCAGCTGCGCTCCTGAGTTAGCCAGCAGCTAGATACCAGTAACTTAAGAATAATGACACATAAACTATTCATGATTCCCGTATTATAAGCAGATGGTGATACTCTCTACTACTTCTTGTGTTTTATAATGTACTAAATGTATTTACGTCCCAAATGGCGAACCTATTGCCATATCGGGCACACAGTTTTTAGTCAACAATATTTAACACACATAACTTTCGAAATGTCATTGGCGAGTCACCCGCGACCTCTGGATTCAGAAACCGCGTGTTTTACCACTGGATCACCGCGACTACCTTATTACATATTTAAAATGAGTAAAAACGAAAAAAAATCTAAAATTAAAACATAATTTAGGTCATACTGTTTTTTTTTCTGAAAAACAAAACCAAGAGTTTTGTCTTCAAAAAGTATATACCTAATTCTCTTACATCAACGTAATTTACGTAAGAAGGTGCAATAACTAAACAACCCCATTTGTATCAAGAGAGGCTCATTAAGGTCCTTAAAATATTTAATAGCTTTATGCGATGTGTCACCACCCGAGTGGTAAACCATTTTTCTAATTGACACGGATTGCTTGGGGTCTTGTGGTTTTGGGGTAAACGAGAATTCGAGTAATCTGTAATCTACAAGAAGCTGCTGCCACCCATGGATACATGCACAGATAGTGTTACAATTGCATTGGTTGCGTGAAAAATAAGATAGGAAGAAAATCGAAACTGGGAAAGATGCGGGAGAGTGGTTGGGCCTCTGGATCACTCTCATAGTACGATCGAACGAAACGCGGCACTAGCCACTTTACGTCGGCATTCTGAGATATCGTGACATTTCACCGATCAAGTAGGCCCATTCATGCGAGCTGTATGACTCTGCCACTGTTTAGGAGACGATTAAACTAGTTGACCTAATTTTTTTCTCGGATTTCAGGGCACCACTTCACGATGAAGACTTCATAGAAGAAATAGGTGGTACATATGATGAATTACTTCAGCCCAAAGTCTGTGAAAAAATGTACGACTGTCCATTTTCTTTATTAAAATTCATATTAGATCTGAACAAGATAAAATAAATATTTTTAATCCATATTATTTTAAATAAATAGTACAAGACAGTATTTTCCAAATGACATATGACCATTATCAACTGTAATATGTTTTGTACAGATCTGACAAATGTAAATTAAAAACAAATCAAAACAATATTGTCTTTAAGCGGCGTGTATGCAGGTCATATTATTAAATAGGTTATGTAACGATATGCAATGATCATGAAATTAAATGAAAATAAAACGTTATTGTATTTTGATTCTATGTCTGGGTTTAATTATCTTTTTTTTTTTATGGGATAGGAGGGCAAACGATCAGGCGTGTCACCTGATGGTAAGCAACCAACGCCGCCCATGGACACCAGCAACACATATAGTGTTACTGTTTCGTTGCCGACCTTTAAGGGATAGGGGATAGTAAAGGATGGGGAAGGGGGGTGGGCCTCCGGGTACCTCTCTCACCGAACGAAACGCGGCACGAGCCACTTTACGTCGGTCTTCTGAGGGGTCGTGGTATTTCACCGGTCGAGCCGGCCCATTCATGCAGCGAACTGCTTGGCTCTACCACTGTCTTATTTATACCTTTCCTAAAAAGACTAAGTATTTCTAGGTGGTCGTTGCCAGGATATCACTGCGTTTTGCCTGACTCTCATTTATTTATCAACGCAATTCTATTTCGTTTATTTCCTAAAATATTGCTCAAAACGTAAAAAAAAACCAGATATTATATCAATTCAGTTATAAATATGCAATACCTATTATCCTGATACTAAATATCGTCATGTATAATTCCTTCATTTTCAATATTGTTTAATGTTGTATCAAGTTGAGTTGGACATAAAATCGAGTAAAGATATCTCGATTCAAGTTAGAAGCTGAGAAACTAAGCTGCACATATAATAAACTTATGACTTTGTACTGGAGTTATTAAAGAGAATCTCAAATGGGGAGGAACAGAAGCGAAAACATAACTTCACGCCTTTTCTACCCCAACGTGTAGGCAGTGGTTGTTAAGACTCGTCTCGCCGTTATGTTTGTGTCCCAAATGGAATAGGTGGCAAACCTATTGCCATACCGGACACAAAGTATTCAGTCATCGATATTTATTACACATAACTTTCGAAATTAATTTCGAGGTTTGGTATGAGCTATGATTCGAACCCGCGGCGGGGTGGACCTGAGGGGTTAACCAAATCCTGGACCACCCTAACGCCGAAGGCAGGCCGTCGCGAGGATTTAGTGGGTAGCCCTAGGATTTGATTGTAGTTTACTGTTTTGGGAGTCCCACGCTACCCCCTGCCGTTCCCAGGCGGGGGACACCCACACGGATAAAGCATTACCTCGCTTAAAAAAAAGTATTCGAACCCGCGACCTCGATTCAGAAGCGGGGTGCACGACTACTGGACCACCGAGTCATTTCTAATTAATATTTTTTTTAAACTATTTACCAGAATGTATTTACGCGAATTATATTCAAATTAGTACAACGTCTGCAATATAATATTGACCGACATATATCAAGAAGGATTAATATTTATTTCTTAGATTTTCGATGTAGGTTACCAACAGTCAATGATATTTTTAACTTCAACTTTTTGATTTTTGTTTATCAATGAAAATAGATTCTGTACGACTACTATCTTTTTGTTCATCACTCGTGAAAATGATCTCTGTAAAGAGTTCGAAACGTCGGGAAATAAATAGAAAATAAGTTCTAAATAAACGCGATATAATCCATAAAAAGTTTTTTCAATGTTATGAAAGATTTTACCATGCAAATAACGTTTACTCCGAAAACTGTAACTCCATAAAAAGCCTATTTTCAGGAATCAGAGACGGTTTTTTAAGAATTCCCAAATAAAATACCCAATATTTTATGTTACCGATTTTTGCGGACGAAGAGTCATATACGTCAAAAAAATGAAGGATGGCTGCGTCTTGTCGCAAAAAAAGGTTATGTAAAAGTCAATTCTGAAACTTCTTCTCCATAATCTTAATCCTTAGCCCGCATGAAGGGTTGGAGACCTTCCGAGCGAGACATCCATTAGAATCGATCATATTCGCTACATCCAACTCCCATTTGCATCAAATACCCATCAACACGAGCTCTATGTTATAATGGCTTTTATATGGGTCCCCAATTTGCTTATAGCTATATATATCTTATATGACTATGAATAATATTAAGAAAATATATATAAATGATATTATCTTACAATATATCCAATGAAATCAAATTTCTCCGCAACTGGAGAGGAAGAAGACAGAAGCCTAGCCGAATTGTCACGAATGTCTGTAAGAATTAATCGTCACAAGGCTGGCCATGCGGGCAAAACTATGAGCTACAGCTAGTATTTATATAAAAAATAACCTGAAATTTGAGACAATCAAGTTTGATTAAAGATATGTAGGAGTTTGTACTATTAGTTACTGTTCTAATAAAGTAAAATTACCTGGATGCCCGGTATTTTTTTTTTTTAAATTTAGTTTTTTGGAAATTATATTTAAGTATTAATTACATACCAATAAAATGATGAAATATGAATAATATTTTTCGATCTTACCGACTAAATAATAAAAAAATATGCACTCACAATTTAAAATAATAGTATTCGCCAATATGTGTCAGAAAGATTCATAGTCTAACCTCAAAGCAAACACTCATTGACTTCGTGCTACTTAACAACGCCATCTACTGGAATAGCTTTAGTATTGTTGTCGTTGAAGCAAGTTAGTTGCTCAAAGTTTAAAATAATAGTATTCGCCAATAGATGTTAGGAAGAGTCATATTTTTCAATTTCAATAAAATTGTTGATGAAATACGATAAAATGAAATTTTGCTGGCCTACATCGATTTATCGCCCCCCGAAACCCCCTATATACTAAATTTCTTGAAAATCGTTGGAGCCGATTCCGAGATTCCAATTATATATATATATATAAACAAGAATTGCTCGTTTAAAGATATATGATAAAGTCAAGTTCTAATAGTTTGTTTTTCACAAAAACTTCAACTATGAGAACACCGTTTGAGAAAGAGAATCTCTCGAATTTGTCAACTAACTTTTCCACGACATACGTTCAGTGAATAATGGGGGTCATAAGTATCGTTCGTTAGCTATTGGCGAGGGAGGTCAGGTCTGAGTGATGTATGTTTTAATAAATCTTTCCTGATGAAGGGAAAGAGGATCAGTCCCTGGCTACTGCTAGTCTGCTAAATTTGAGGTTTTTTTTTAAATTATTACAGCTTAGGATTGTATAGCAAACCGTCATCACTTTGTCGCAGCATTGGATATGTGTATGTATTTGCAAACTGCGACTTATCCCAAAATTAACATTATTTCCTGTTTTATGAAATAAAATATTTTTATGTTCGGTGAATATTAACAGGAGTCAGAGAAGTATAGCTGGAGTAAGCTTGGTGGATTAAATTAGAAATAGTGCAATTCGAGAACGTTGTGGTGTGAAAGAAGATAGAGTGACAAGGATAGAGAAAGGAATGCTTAGATGGTTCGGACATGTAGAAAGGATGAACGAAAGAAGACTGACTAAATGAATTTATAAAACAAGTATAAAAGGGCGAACCGGTAAAGGTCGACCTAGGCGGACTTACCACAATCAAATCAATGATGTGTTTGTAAGAGGCCAGGTCAAGAGTGGCCACAACCGACGAGCATGTATGAAAGCGATAATGAGTGTGGAGGAAGCAAAAAATGTATGTCAGGATCGTGGAAAATGGAAAGAATTAGTCTCTGCCTACCCTCATGGGAGAAAGGCGTGATTGTATGTATGTATGAATATTTTTATTATGTATGTATGAATATATAAAATATTTGCTGTGTGGCGCCGGCTTAGAATACCGCCACCCCATCTCTTCTCGTGGGTGTCGTAAAAGGCAACTAAGGGAAAAGGCTGGAAGAATGGGCAGCAGCATTCACTCTCAACAAAATACAGTCTACTGCGATCGCCAACCCGCCTGCCAGTGGCGATTATGGCAAAAACCCCCCATGAGTGAACGGACCAGCAGTTGTGGCGCTCTATGGGGGAGGCCTGTCCAGCAGTGGACCTTAAAAGGCAAATGATGTATGAATATTAGCAACTATGTAAAATCATCAAGAAAAGAAATTTCAAGTAGACGCTTTTACTTTAATTATTTAAATAAAAAAAATAAAGATGAAATTTAGAAAAGTTTGGTGCGCGATGATGGCAAGAGACCGGATGGGATGCCTATTTTGCCTTAAATACAGAAACTTTGTAGGTGATTATGTATTTGAGCCGTTTCGGGTTGAGGCTATGGGGACACGAGGTCCGAGTTCTTATGCACTCTATAAAGATCTTGAAAAGAGACTGACCAAGGCCTCTCACGACCAGAGGACTGGTCTATTCTTTGCACAGAGAATTAGCATTGCCGTTCAGCAATGTCAATGCGGCCAGTCTTCTGCGTAGGTTGCCAGTAAACCGGGACGTAAAGAAGTTTGATTTCAGCTAGTTTTTTAATTATATATGTTGTAAATAATGTAATTAATTGATTTCTTATTATTATTGTAAATAAATAATTATTTAAAAGTTTTCAAAGCTAAAAATTAGATAAACGGAATGAGAGTCACTTATCTGAAAATGAATATAACTCACCATAATTTTTGGTACTAGTAATTGGGATCGTTTAGCAAGAATTTTCTTGTAACTGTAATACTGACTTAGAACAATACGAAATATTTTATTTACCGTTATTTCGTCTTAGTATTGTCTTTCTGTTTAGAGACATTTTATCTTTAAGTTTGATAGCGAGCGGAACATTCTTTTCCTTTCTTATATCTTTATATTATTTTAATTTCTAATTATGTACTATTTTGTTTATAATTTATTATATTCCTGTTTCATAGTATTGTTTATTTGTGTACATTTCGGTCATATTACTGATGCAAGCATTGTAAATGATGGCATTGTCAAGTCAAAAGTTTTATCGAGGAACAAACGATATGTGGCGTTTCCAGAAGGATCCAGTATTTCGGTAAGTTTTTACTCAGACGATCTTCTCTCTGTCATTTTTAATCGACTTAAGAAAGTAGTAGGTTTTTAATTAAAATGTTTATAAATACTCGAATATAACAACCTCACAATGAAAGGAAATTTCTTTATTTCGATGAAAAGTTATTTATTTCCAAATGGTGCTGGTTGAATTTCTTAAAATCTTGGTACCAAACCAATGGCATGAGCCATTTTGTGTCGATTTTATATCAGGTGGTATTTCATCGGTCCAGCAGCCCTTAAACTGAATGAACTCGGTGAATCTGCAACTGTTAAAAAATCTCTCGATACTAAAAAGTGCAGATTCAAGCAATTATTCTTCATTATCAATACTTAACATGGCGGCAAAATGTTCAAATATATTAAATCATTATATAAAAAAAATTACATCAGCAAATTTTGGATCTATTTGACCTCAAACTTCATAACGTTTTCAGACTGCCGGTTGCGTCACCGTAGGCGTCATAGGTCAGCCAGCACCTCACACCAGTCCTGGGTTATTCAGCTGGTCCGTCAACTGGGCTATAGCATACGAACTACCAAACGCCACTGAACTAGTCTCCTACTACCGCATCAACAAATACAAAATATATCAGCATTCGATTCAGCGAAAAAACAGGAGAGACCTGTATGGAAAATTGGAGACGATTTTGGATAAGTAAGTGCAGTGAATAGCATAACATAACTGCAGACCCTTTTCTACCCGAAAGTGTAGACAGCTGTGTTAAGCCTTGTCTCGCCGTTATGTTTACGTCCCAAATTAGATAGCTGGCGAACCTATTGTCATACCAAGCACAAAGTTGTCAGTCATCAATATTTATCACACTTAACTTCCGAAAATAATTTCAAAAAGTCATTGGTGTGAGCCAGGATTCGAATCCGCGACCTCTTGATTCAATTTCAATTCAATTATCTTTAAGTTATTATATAAAGCCAGCCTTAAACTTTCGTATCACTTTTTACTTTTAGTATGGGGTACAGTGGCAGGGAGTGTATTTTAAAGACACTGTGTGAGACGAGCCAACGTTTGAATCCGGGTGGAAGCAACATGATCGAGGAGATGTTCCGGATTTTATTCACGTATGTCTAATTATTTCTATATACTATATTCGTGACAAATGAACACATTGCAGTATCATGATAAACCCTTATTCGGTTGCAAACCCTTTCAAAATGATTTCAGTTCTGAAAAAAAAATGACATTTTGCATACTCCCAAAATGTAAATATTTCTTAACCGTCATGATCAGTTTAGCCAATTGAAGTAAAGTCAAAAAATCGGGGCCATTTCGCTATAATTTATCTGTGAGACCAGAATGATAATTTTACTGTTTTTATGACAAGATTACAATAGTATTAGAGACTCAAAATATTCGACGATTGTACTATGTCAATGTTTTTATCAGAAAAACTTATTATGTTCACAGATTACCTCCAACAAAAGTATTGAACATAGAACCTTTGGAGCATTCAATTTACGATTCAGCACAACGACTTGGCCACATTCTTGAAAGCTGTGAAAAATTTAAATGTCCCATTTCCATCGTTGATCTAATGAAGGGGTACTATGATGCTCCTTCACCAAATATCGATACGGGAAGAAGCCCATGGTCATTGTTTAGTAGCAGTTTTGGATAGATAATGATTTGTACAATATTCTTTAATTGTCTTTTTCGAGAAGAGAAAATTGATCATAGACGTTTGTATTTGCAAAAATCCCATTTCAATTTACTTCCCAAGATGTAAGCAATTAAATGATTGGATTGATTAAATAAACGCTATGCAATATAATCATTTATTTTAGTTTTAATAAACTAAATATAGTGTCAATATTAACAGATTTGTATTTTTAGTCATATTTATCTCTAAGATTTTCGCGAATCACGTTCATGACATTAAAACAAACTTCAGGATTATATCGCGTTTATTTATTAATTTCCCGACGTTTTAACCTCTTTACAGAGAAAATGATGATCTTTACTCGTGAAAATGATCTCTGTAAAGAGTTCGAAACGTCGGGAAATTAATAAATAAACGCGATATAATCCTGAAGTTTGTTTTAATGTCATTTTTAGTCATAATTAAAAAAAGTGTATTTAGAGGTTTTTTTTCGCTCACAGAATAAAAGTAATAAGGGATAGTATTATAGGAAAATAAATGACAGAAAGAAAAATAGCCAGAAAGAACTAACCGTAAGACACACAATCATTATTTTTTGTACTTTTATTGCTCTTCCCATACATGCTCATAGGTTTTCAAATCATATTTGCCTAGGAAAAATGCGTCAAAGCCTTCACCAATTCCTACCTTCTTACATTTGGCATTATATATCTGCTTAGTCATTTTTAATTATTTCACAATGACAGAACTACCGAGGCATGTTTTGAACGTAGATACTCTATTTTATACCCTATCTCTTGCATTTTATCAAGTTTTTAAGATCGACTGCATTGGTTGTTATGTAGATTTGTACAAGTGCAGCAGTTCCTATAATTTTATCCGGCTTGAAAGGACCACGCAGAATTTCGACTTTTTGTAATCCAACTGCTAGGACCATAGGGAAACTCAAATTCCTTGGGTTGTTCCCGTTGAATAATATAAGATAAATATTTTTTTCTTATAGTATTCAATGGAATGGTTTAAAAGCACTAAGTTTTTTTAAAACCTATTTTAATTAAACCGATAATATTTGTATGTGTTATCAGCGAGACAGGTTTATAATAATATATACATTTATATTGATGGATGGTATGAAGAAGAGAGAAAAAAACCATCAATATAGCTTCGTAAAAAGCCTTTCGATGTTTTTCTGATCCAATTAATCAACTTTTCATAGGGCACTTGACGTATATGAAAATGAACTGAGTTAACAGGTTATTTTTTAGTACCTATGTATATTTTTTTTATAAAATCGCTTAGTAATGCTATGTATAACTATGATTACTTTATAAATAAAAGCATTTCATGTATTAGAGGTTTTCTTTCAAATGAGCACTAAAATCTGCGCTCAAACTTTACATTGCAATTTTTGTGTCTAACTCTATCCTAAATTTTTCGGGGATCATGATTTCGGAGCCTGGTTCAAACTAATAGTTTCCCGAAACGCATAGGCAGCGACAGTTAAGCCTCGACCTGCCTTTATGTTTACGTCCCAAATAAATAGAAACAATGTTTTTCAAGTCCTTTAAAAATTACAGAATCTCTACATTTCGGTAACTCTAAGTTTGTAAGGAATTTCCTTATGGGAACCTGAGGCAGAGAGGATCCGGGTTATCTGGTAGAAGCCGACTGGCACTGCCCAAGATATCTGCAACACCTAGATGGTTATAGCTACATTGTCATCCTTTTAACTTACAGCTTCTTTTAGATACATTCCATCCCTCGGATAGGGAGGCAAATGGAAAGTCAAAAGGAACAGGGTGGACCTACGAGTACTTTTTCAGTGAAGAAATTGTGATATAGGCCAGATCACGTCAATTTTTTGAGAGCTTGTGATATATCATGATTGATTCGGCCCAGTGATGCAGCAAACTGCGTGGCTCTGCTCCATTCTTTACTTTCAAATGTGGAAAAAGGCAATATAATACCTTATATATAAGTTAGTCTCGGTGGTCCAGTGGTCGAGCACACGGTTTCTGAATCCAGAGGTCGCGGGTTCAAATCCTGGCACATACCAATGACTTTTCGCAATTATATAATTTCAAAAGTTACGTGTGTTAACTATTGATGACTAAAAACTTCTTACCCGGTATTGCAATAGGTTCGCCACCTATTACATTTGGGACGTAAAGTGTTCAGTAAAATGATTTAACAGTATTTAGATCACTGTGTCAAACTCATCATCTAGTCACGATTAGTTGAGAATACTCAAATCACAAGTACCGTTAGCTGGCCTAACCCGCTTTAACCGCTAAGCCTTTACTCTCCATTCTTACTCTAATCTGCTAAAGGTTTAACACGAGTTTACTGAAAATGTATATTACTACTAAGGTTTTTATTATATTATCAATAGTTTACATTTGTAAAGCCTTCAGCAATAGCGACAGCTCAAAGGTTTTGTCGAGAAGAAAGCGCTATGTGGCGTTTCCTGAAGGATCTAGCTTTTCGGTGAGTTGTAATTGTTTGTTTGTAAATCAAATATTTAAAATAAAGGACGCGAAGATTTTTTTTTTAATTATTAAATTAAAAAAAAAATCTTGTGGAGTTTGGTCGTTTTTCTCTATCGTAAAGGATTTGGCGTAGGTAATGTTAATTCAAGGAATGCTCTTATATTTCAATTTCAAGTTATGATTATTTTATTTGCTAAAATGACGTATTTTGGATTATTGTATGTAGTTTTTATTTTAGTTAGTTATGTTTAGAACCGAAAGGAAAAAGACTGCCAAAAGATTCACAGAAATTCATATCAACTTTTAATTTTTTTTTTTAAATATAAGAAGTAACTGAGAACAAATAAAAATAAAATATCACACTAAAAGAGAACATGTTATTCTATTTTAGTCTCCAGAGATCATAAACGAAATTATCATTTTATGTATTTGCATTGAGAAGGTAATAAAAGGAAAAATATACGAAATTTTTATAACATCTGCTACTGTAAGGTTATATTATGAACATGTTTTCGTGTGCAAATTTTCTTAGATAAAAGACTCAAAACCCAAGCACATAAAACTTGATTCGAACTTACTTTTTCGCCATTCTATATTCAAACATTTTTAAGAGCTTTTTTTATTTACCGCATTATTCATAACAGCCTTTATATTAAATTTTAAATATGTCTGCTTATCCTGATATACAGCTTGCTGCAGGTTTGCCGCTAGCTGAAGTTAACCTTGAAAGAAAGAACTAAATTCACAATAAATTTTATCAATATTATCTCACTAAGATGTCGACATGTTTTTCTTAATATTTTATGGTATTTTTCATAACAGTGTGCTGGTTGCGTAACCGTTGGTGTGATAGGACAGCCATCTCCAAGTACTTCACCTGGTACATTCACGTGGGGTCTCAACTGGGGCATTGCTTACGAGCTGCCCAATGCTACGGAGACAGCCAGATTTTTTAGGAGAAAAAAAGGAAGAACCAAACCAGTGCAACAAAGGAGAAGTAGACGAGAGTTATATCAGAAGTTGGAAACTATTATGGAAAAGTGAGATATTTTCAGTTTCTGCATACAACTTTAATGAGAATTACTGCATTTCGAAACTCTCCTTGATTATATTGACTAAGAGTAAAAATAAAAACAACTATAGATTAAAACAACTTTTAGGATTATATCGCGTTTATATACAGAGATCATTTTCACTTCACTAAAGAGTTCGAAACGTCGGGAAATAAATAAAAATAAGTAATAAATAAACGCGATATAATCCTAAAAGTTGTTTTAATCAATGAGTGAGATTTGCGAAAGTCTGAGAAGTAAATAATAAAAAACTACTTTATCAAAATAAACCTACATAGTTATGGTGTACATAATTGCGAAATCATAACGCCGGTTTCTTTTTTCATGGGATAGGAGAGCAAACGAGCAAGCGGGTCACCTGATGGTAAGCAACTACTCACCGCTCATGAACACCATGGTGCGTTGCCTTTAAGGGAGTAGGAGGGGACGAGGGATCGGGCCTCCGGATACCTCTCTTTCTCTCAAACGAACGAAACGTGGCTTCACGTCGATACTCTGAAAGATATTACACCGGTCGAGCCGGCCCATTCATGTAGCGAACTGAGTGGCTACACCAGAGTTAATTGAAATTAACATATTATATTTTAGTAGCACCGCTATAGAAATAGTGCCCATCCCATCCTGTAGATATCGTAAGTGGTGGACATGGGATTGGATCTGACATGGACTAGCTCTGGTAGCATTATTTTCGATTGATTGGGGTTCAGCTCCCAAATTACTGTTATGCATTTAAAGTTGCATCGATATCATCATGGTATTATTTCAGTATGGGCTACAATGGCAGAGATTGCATTTTGAAGACATTGTGTGAGACGACCCAAAGACTTGTACCTCATGGTGGCAATATGATAGAAGAAATGTTTAGAACGTTATTTACGTAAGTCACTTCTTCGTTAACTCTTTTTTTGACTATGGGAGCAAATGTGAATGCAGGTGTCCTGCTGGTGAAATAATGTTCTACAGTATTGCTCTACAAATTTGAATGGATTTAATAGAATTTAATATATTTGTGATATAATTGCGCCCGAAAAACTAATATGGATATAACCACCTTTTAAACTTGTAATTGGAAAATTAATTCAACATGTTCAGGTACAATTGCCTGCTCCTTAAAGTATTAAAGAGGTTTCAAAGTAAATATAAATCTATGCCATATCATATATAGCTGATTATTGTATTCCAGCTTGCCGGTTACCAGGGTGGTGGCATCAGAACCTTTAGAGCATGGAATATACGATTCCGCCCATCGTCTTGGTATGATTCTGGATAGCTGTGACCGTTTTCAATGTCCAATATCTTTGGTGGATCTGGTTAAGGGATACTATAACGCTCCTTCTCCGAAAGTCGATACAGCACTCAATCCGTGGACTCTTTTCAGTAGCAGTTTCGGCTAAGATGCGATTTGTAGAAAAAGATCAAATTCTAGAATACTTTTTGTTCCTCATGTTTCTTGCAGTGTTAAATAAACATCCTTGTATTTATAATTTTTTTTTTAGTTTTGAATCACCTCCTAATATTTTTTGACTCACATACCCTATGATCCCTATGATCAATATCTGACCCATGAATGAAAGCATTGTTTTCTCTTTTATTATTTTTTTCGGAAGTATTCTAATTATTAGAGTTTTGAGTGAGACCTGCAATTTTAGTTTCATTAAAAATAATGTTAATGATTTAGTCGGATTTGAAAATTATTTTCAAGGATCATTGACGGGGCTAAGCTACTCACTCACTGTTATCCTTCGCAATATGACCTTTTTGTATCCAATCTAAAAGCACTATTCATTGACTTGGAATGATATCAGATTTTAATAGTGGCAGAGCAACGTAGTTCCCTGCATGATTGGACCGTCTTGCCCGGTGTAATACAATGATCTTTCAGAATATGAACGTAAAATGGCAGATGTCAAGTGTTTCGTTCGGTAAGAGAGGTATCCTGGAGCCCACATTCCTTCCCCGATCCTTCCCATCCTACTGTCTTATAGGCCAGCAACGCAATATAACACTATCTGAGTTGCAGGTGTCTATGGACGGCGCTAGAAAAATAAATAAAATAAAGGTTTTTTTTTTCAATAAAACCACAGATATATTATTAACGCATAACATTTAATATTTAGTTCATATTTATAATACATTTCAATGTTAGCAGTAAGAAGTTTATGAGTGTATTCAATAATGTTAATGGGAGTGCTTGATTTTTTTTTCATTTACTTTTAAATAACATTACAAAATGGTACCTTACGATAAGACTTACACACATAATATAAATCACTAAATTTTATTATTTTCGCCTTAATATGTAAATTTTCGCGATACTTCCTACTATATATTTTTTAATTTCTTATGTATGTATGTATTATTATATTCATAATAGTTGCTTAAAAACTATTTATTACAATTTCATACGTTTTTTTTTACGAATTATTGAGCTATTATGACTTATAATATTTATTACTAATAATATATAAATATATATTTATACGTGTTACAGCATAGTGCATAAATTTTTAGTAGTTATTTAGTGTAAATGATTTCGCAACAGTGATCTAAGCACACTGAGCCACCATGGATCGAAGTAAATCTGCTAAAAGCATATATCATGTTTTATTAACTGTTGAAACAGCACTAAACATAACAATTATAATTATTTTATTTTTGTCTTTAGTACTGCCACAATATTACATTGCTCAGAATCAAAAATTTTAAAAAGCAGTTTTCTAGTTTGATTGTGGAACTTTTACATATTTAATCTGGCTGTCATAGGCGACAAAAATGCGACTTTTTTAAATTGAAAAAAAAAATCAGAACTTTTATCTATATATATATAAGAGATTTCCACCTATATATTGACTCATCACGATATCTCTGGAACCATAAGGCGTAGCGACTTGAAATTTGGTAGGATTATTCCTTTCGCCGAGTAGAGGTCAGCTAAGAACGGATTTTACGAAATTCCACCCACAAGGGGGGTTGCGGGGGTGTTAACAATGGAAAATTCCCATTTTTAACCTATAGCTGCTATCGACTTCAAATTTGTCGAAGATATTGCAGTATTAACATAGCGGGGCAGCAGATATTACTTTTGATGCGAAACAGAGTTCGCCGGGTCAGCTAGTCTTCTATATAATATAATTCCATATTCTATCAATCCACAGATTCTCAGTGTATTTAATACATCCAATCCAAAACTATTTGACTAAAATGAGAAATGGTTGTGACCACCGCTTTCTTTAATAATATTGTTTTTTTTTTCAAATAACATTACACCTTACAAATAACTAAAATCATTAATAATTTAGGAATTATTTATTCTTCCTATACATTATAATTATCTAGATTTTGTATTATTAGTGTGGTGTTCGTTTGCATAATGTCATTTTCACCAGTCGTATCGTGTTTGTAGAAATTTGTAGAGTAAATTTTAATTCATGAAATTTTAAGTCATTATTAGGTATTATTTTTAATCATGAATAAAAATTAATACTCAGTAGTAGTAAAATAAAACTAACAAATCTATAATAATAATAGAAGTAACAATAAATCAACAAAAACGATTTTATTTTAATTTAAACATTTCTATGTCATTTTAAACTTTTTTTTTTGCTTTTTTAAAGCTATAAATTTTCTTCAAATTCCACATACGCGATGACTGTTACTCGTGACTAGAAAAGTGAAAAATAAGTTTAATAATCAACGCAAATATTATTACTAAGTAGTTAGAAGAATTACTTAACGATTAATTTACAGATAAGAAACGTACTTATGCTAAGTCGTTACGACTTGATATATACAAAAAATGCATGTATTTTTTCCTTACAATTGCTTTCAAAATACTTATAATAATGACGTTAACATATATTTTAAAAATTTAATATAATAAATATCGATAAACATGAAGATAATTTAATTAAGATAAATAACAGGGATGAAGATAATATAATACATATATTCTCAGTTATAAATCGGAATATAACTACAGTGAGAGAGAATTTTAACAAATTGCGCTATACAATATACAATGTAGAATTCTAAGAGGTCTAGAATCTTCGAAATAGTAAAACAGAAGTAAATTAAAACATATTTTTTCAGTATATAAGCTACATAAGTTTATAATAATTATAAGCTTTTTAATTTAAGCTATAATATTACGAGCTTATTTAAAAAAATGAATTATTTCCTTATCCGATTCCACACAAGCATAAGGTTTATAAATTATTGTTCAATTGTAATTAAATAAAAAAAGTTGGCGTGTAAAAACTACGCTTATCATGCGCTGTAAATATATTTTGACAGTAATCGGTCCGTGTAAAAAAATCAGTCAATTTGAAGACATAACAATTAGTAAAACACGCCTCCTTCGTATAGAAATAAAAGAGAAAATGAGAAACAACGCCTAGAAAAAAATTCAACAATTTTTTCGTCATATTGCTAAAGTATTTTTTAAAGGCGTTAAGAAGGCGGATGAAGGCGAACGAAAGGCGCCTTTCAAAAATATTCTTTACGCTGAAGTAATATCAAATACGAATTGCATTTAAATTATTAACACTGATGTGAAATATCTAAAAAATAGGGAACCTAAAATAGATAATTTCGAAACACAATTAGCATTTGCAAGGTGACCTAAATGAAATTGATAGTATGAAACTTTTGTCTTTAGTCTTCCCCAAATTAAAAAAAACCATTTAATCATCAACAAATAAAAATAACGAATATCATGTGAATAAAAATCTACTAAAAAGAAAATAATAATGATGATCTTTATTATAAACATACGAACAACTTTTATAGATACTGACTCAATTGACAATATCAACATTAAGACCAATTTTGCTAGAAATTGACTTAATAAATCTTTGCATTTTGAATTACCTTTTACTTTTACTGCATCGAAATTCACTAAAGTTTTTCATGGAAAAAACTACACAATTAATTAACATATTCTCTGGTTCTTAAAGTAGACTTAGTTCTTTAGATTTAATTAAGATTAAATGGCAATTAGACTACTGAAGTTCTTGTGAGTATCAGTTTATTTAACACATTCGATTCAATCTTCTTATTTGTAAAAAATAAAAACTATATACAATGAAAAATGCTTTTCTCCTTTTTCATAAACTTTAAATTGTTCAAGAAATTCTCTTTAGGATTGTATTTTGTGGCTTCCATCTGATCTGCACCAAGACGTCATCAATATACGATTTTAATTTATTCTATTTGTGATGATTTTTAAAGTCAGTATTTACAAAAGGTTACTAAAAAACATCTCTCGTGACGATAAAAGTGGTGTAGTATCATGAAAGTAAAATATTTTAAATATATTAAGTAAAAAATTTATTTCTGTATTTACATCTAATCGTGTTGGAAGCTCAACGCAAATTTCATGTGATTTCAACTACTTATTTAATAAACACACATTAATTAAATCTATCATGTATATTTTACTGATATTAAATATATAAAGAAGTTTTGAGTTTGGAAGTTAAAATTGATAGCGTAAACAACAAAATAACATTTAATGACAGTGGTCCACGAAGAATAGATTGAAATTTTGCTGAATAATAATATGAAATAGTAGACCTAAAACCAGATTTAAGTTAGAAAATAATTAAAAAAGAAACCGTTATACATATGGAAAAATCCCAAGAAATACAAATATATATATATATATATGTATGTACCATATGGACCACTGTCAGCATTTAAATTAATGGTAGAGAAAATTTAAATGATAAAATACATGGATTAGTAGATAAGGTTATAAATATAAGAGTGAGTAATAGAAATATAACAGCATCAAATCGGACTGATAGAACAAAAAATTAAAAATCCTTACGTCACTTTGGAAGACGTTTGATTACACATGCAAATACGACTAACTTACACGGTTATTTATAGTAGGTAGGCATAGTATATTAAATATATATATAAAGATTCTAAAAGCAAATGAAAAGCTGAACGGTGCACATAAAGCATAATTATATTTTTATAAATGTGTGGGTATATAAGAAATGACAAATACGAAATTCTAAGATTTCGTTGAACCTAATTATAAAGCGTCACGGATCATTATATACTGATTTCATTTAAAAATGAACATATTTTTTCCTTTTTACAATTCTCGCAAAACGAAACTTTTGCACGAACTAAATCGAAGTAGGCACCGACACGTTAATGTATCGTGTACATATTGTGAGGAAGCCAAAAGTCCTATTAAACACTATGAAATAGCATTCCATCAACTATTTCTACTTTAGCACGAAAGGAATGTAGAAAAATAACTTGTCCAATTATAAGTATTAGTTTAAATTTCTATGTTGATCTGCTATATTTACATGTCAACATTTCGGTTAAGTTGATTCTTAAAATTATTGACAGCCATGTGATAGCTGACTATGAGTTCATAACTCTTATACACGATGTAGATAAACTTGTTCTTAGAATTTTATATGAAATGCACAAGTGTAATAGTGAAGAGACAGACTCTATTGATAAAATTCTTAAAAAAATTAATCAAGCTTTTATTTCCATCCAAAAGAATATATGTATTGTAAATTAACTAATAATAATAGATAATAATATCAATTAAGTAGATATAACGACGAGGCTATAAAATCTTTTTTTGCATACAAATTACAAAAAAGGCTAACATTGTATCAACATCTTAAAAGTCGTGAGTCTGTGCAGGAATAATGCTGGTGACAAGAGTCAAAAATTATCACATCATCTATATGGATGAGCGTAGTTTACAATGATGTTTTGCTTGGATTCTAATATTATCCACGCCCACATTTATCTTTAAAAAACATAAAGATATTTATAATATCATCATCAATTCACATCTTTATAAAAATAATGATGATGAAGACATATTTTTAACAAATTTATCTGACATCGTGTGCGCAAGTTGACTCATTCGTCGACTAACTCTAATAACATTGAGAAGCTAATCATTTTACACAATAACATACCACTTAATACTATCATCATACAATACCCGTTAATAATTATTACGACGAGTGTACTAGTATTTGAGTTTATTGTTTACTTTTATTTTTCATAATATTCTATCTAGCCTCAATTGTATGACCGAACTTTTGCTACATCGCTTACCATTTATCACACAAAATATTTTTAATAATTAAATAGACAATGCCTACCGCTAACATTTGAACAAAAAATCAAATCTGTAAGTGTCTCAAAAACAGACAAACAATAATGACTGTTTAGTTTGTTCCACTGGAGGAATTATTGACATTAAAGCTGGAGATTATAATAATACATATAAATAAAGGACAGATTTTTATATTTAAAAAAGATAGCTATAAAAACTTTGCCATTTATAAAAATGACGAACAATTTGTATTTAAAGAAAATAATAATATTACATTTATAATAGGTGTAAATAACGCTCCTATCAGGTATGACTAGAAATCTGACGTTATGTTTAAAAAAACACAAGATAATATTTATGATAAAATTGAAAATGAATGTATTAGGTTATACGAATAATCGTTGTATATTACAGCTCATCAAGTCTCAACATTGCTAAGATGCAAATCAGTAATTAAGTAATTGAGAAAACAAATTTGTTATTTCTCTTTGGAAATTATTGGCCCAAAGGCCAAATAACTAAACTACACTTACTTTTAAAATTGCATATTTTAAGTTATAGTACACGATAGCTTAACATTTAAACATTTCAAAACGTTACGTCACACATCACTAACAAATAATTCCTATAGTGTTTTTAGAAAATCTAATTATTATTATTTATATTTTATATTGCAGTCATATAAAAATAACAATACCAGACAGTTATCTAGCAAACGTCTAAGTTAAAAGTTCAAATTATTGAGGATCGTCTATTAATGATGGGAATGTATTAACTTTTCTATCGTCTCCCCCTATAGTCTCATGTATAGGCAGCAGTATTCGAATGTCTGGTAACGATTGGTAAAAAATTTGTTTTGGACGTGATTAAATTGATGATCATTGATTAATCTGTATTTATTATTGAAAATAGCATTGTCACGTTCCACTTGAGCCGAGCGTGCGAGTGAGAGCACAGGCGATAGAGAGGCAAGATCACCCTAACTAATCGGCTGGTGACGTATCTTTCTCTCTTTCATGACGTTTATTTTGAGTACTTATCCATTAGTCTCTTCTTTAAGGATAAATCATGTTTTTTTTTCTAAACGAGGAGAGGTCGCCATTTTAATTCACACATTATTAATAGACGATTTATTCGAGAACAGTGTGGAAAGCATGTGGAAACTAATCATTTTATTATTAATTATTTATTCTAATTTGGTGTATGTCATTGGTGCAATAGCACGTTTCTACGTTTTTTTTTTTTACATTAATTAAATATATTATTTTAAACCTGAAATATGTAAATTAGAAATATTATTAATTCAGTTGAGGAGTACAAGTAATACAATTCCAATCTAGAATTCCATCAGATTTTTATATAATATGAGCATGTTCGTATGTGACACAGTACATCAATTATCTTATATATTTAATATCTTTCAACCTTTAGCGAGCATTCCGCGTCTAATTAGTTAGACATTATTAAATTTTAAATTATTCGTAGCATTTTTTTTTTTAAATTTAGTATCATCTAAGTCTAGTCTAGCCCCTTTTTTAATGTGTTATTCTTTGACACGAACAGCTATACACATTCAGTAACACTTATAATTACCAAGACGTACCATACACCAAACAATTTGTTATTATTCTTTTTTTTTTCTTTATTATTATTTTACATTATCCATCCCTGTTTTCCTAACTGCTCGCTGTGGATTTATTTTTATCATTACTAATATACCAATAACTCTGGAGTTTTACCTAAGTCATTATCTAATAAACATTAATATCATGAATTACTTTGACATATCAAATACGCGGCTCGAAGTTTTTTTTTTTATTAAGTTAGACTGCTACAAATATTCTACAAAATGGGTGGAAGTGTCGCAAGAACGCAACGTGCGTCCAAGTGAAAATAATTAAAAAAAAAAAAATAAGACTGATTTAAAAAAAAAATGTAAAGTTTAATAATAATGTCTAAGACGAGAGATTTTTACTAATCTAAGTAAAAATGAATAGAGTGTTATCTAAATTTACTTGCTAAATAGTCACAAACCTCAACAACGTTTTTTTTTTTCTCATTTTTATTACCTAATAGTGTCAGTAATATGCCAATAAAGTTGAGTGAAGTTAGTTTTTTTTTACATGACCGTCAAAAACTTTGTGAGAACAATAATACATTTATATATATATAGATAAACCAGGAGATATTCGTGTACTAAAATTACCCTGTACTCTAGGATTTTATAGTGAAGTATTGTTTATTAAATATAAGGAAAGTTATTGTAGTCTAGCATCTCAGTATAATATTTGTTTACAGAAATTATTCAAAATTACGAAAACACGCCAACACAAAAAAAAACTATTTAAATTTTAAATTATGAAACTTTCAGTCGTCATTAAATTATCGGGCAAGCATTTCGTTTAAATAATTTGTCCATCACTCTTGTGCATGCCATATGCATCGCTAGTGCGATATGATACTGTCCATTTTGGCACTATAAATGTGAATAACTTAACAAAACATTTTATTCTGCTACCTTAAAATATTATATCCGACATTATAAAAACGTTTTTTTTTTTACAATTGGCAGTCAATTGTGTTACAAATTTATCTAATAAATGTTTAAATTTAACACTTTCGCGAAGTGTTTTTTTTATCAACTATTTTTTTTTGTTTTTATGATAAGTGCCTCTTATAATGTACCTATTCATGACTAGGATTTAGACCTATACTGTATCTACAATCCCTTAAATACTAACAAAGGGAAAAATTACATTCGTCAAATAACCGATATTGTCCTTATGATTTTTACGCGAGTACGCAGTTTATCAAATATTATTATTTATAATATAATGTATAATTCAAATTTACCATATTTTTTTTTTATTATTAATTAATCAATTAAATAACTACATAATTAATTAACTAAATAGTCCGGCTCTCATCGAGGACGTTCGCTCGTAACTTTTGACTCCTAATCGACGTTTTTTATTTATTCTGCTGATTATTACCATTTTACAATACTTACAAATTACAATTTGAGCTCGATTTATTCGAAGTAAATCTTAAATTAAGATACATATATTACTATATATATATATTATAATCTGTCCGTAAATGTATTGGATAAATAAAAGCTCGAACTAACACGGAATAAATAGAAAATACTTAAAAAATATCTGTACAATGTTTGTGCGCTCGTATCAAATTATTATTGATTGGAAATTAATAAATTCCTTCCAGTATACAAATATTAATTACACGAAAAACGAAATCATCAATCGATCACTTAAAATATAAACGTTTCAATCCGGCTATTATAAAAATATTTTACGGCGAATACGGCTCGTTGAAAAGGCCCAAAAGAAAATGGCCGTTTTTTTTTTGAAGTCGGTATGACACGATTATTCACGGACACTGTCTCTATAATGAGTTTTATCTTTACACATATAAAGACGGCTTTGTATAAGCTAACGGCGTTCAAATACGTCCTTCAGGCGCACCAGGCGCTTGGCACCACACTCAGCACACAAAAAAAAAATACCACACAGTTCTCGCCAAAAAGTTCCCATCTGGGCGCTTTACACAGATCATCCATGCCACCACATGACGATCAGCTCCCAGAACGTCTTCGGCGGCGAGTGGCCGAAGACGTATGACGAATTTCAGAGACCCGGGTCCCCTTCGGAGCCCATTTTTAGCAGCTCCAACTTCTTTTTGGCGATCTTCGAATACAAAATGTCAATTGGCTTAGTGTTGTCATAGAAGGTGGGTGCCCTGAAGATGATCAGTGCTGTACCTAGGACGCAAGCTATCGTGAATGCAAATAGGAAGATTCTATCTAGAACCATCGCTACGTACTTCCAATCGTCCTCCACCTAAAATATAAAGGTCTCTTTAAAATTCACATATAGGAACATTAAATTCACATATAAGAACAGACAATTTCACTAGTATATTGAGAAAATGATGCTGTAAAGTTATGATTACGGCAATGCTTAACTACAGATGGTCGATTATTTAACAAAATGACTGACTATTTTTCTCCCTGTTTTTTATACTATTGCCTATTTTATTCTATGCCCTATTCAATTTCAAATATTAGATCTCGTCGTCATTCTTTCGTTAAGGATAATAAAAATTTGTGATGATGAAATACAATTATACTTACGCTTTCAAATTTATCTTTATTTTTGACGTGTTGCGCAATAAATCTAGAGCCCTCAATGGTCTTTTCCATTTCTCTCACGTAAGGTTTGTCTAAGGATGGACTACCGTCGTCTAAATCCAAGGGACAAGGAGACCCAGGAGGTGGTGAGAACAATTCGTCGTCTCCACCTGGAGGTGGCGGCGGAGAAGGAGGCATTCCTGGTAGATCATACTCCTCACAACCCCACTCCTTAAACTTTCCATCCGAGTCATCCGGACCGAAAACGTCGGTAAGTACCTGAAACATAGGACACATAATTTCGAGCTCTTAAAGTCCTGAAATATTATTTAATGATAGGACACTTGTTGTTGTCGACAGTTGAAAAGTTCATTAACGTAACAAACCTGTTTGGTCAAAAAAAACATGTTGATACTACAGAGCCATGATGAGGTTGAATGAAAAGAAACCAAATGAAATGTCAAAAGATCAAAACGTCAGTGTAGATTCTGTCAGGATTAGTGTGCAGAGGCAGTCTAAGCCAGCACACAATTAGGTGTAGAGGTTTTCGGTTTTGGCTGGCGCCTGCCGGCATATATACGGTATATATCGCGCGATCCGTCCGCAACCACCAGGGGAACATAAATAACCCAGGCCGCGCGCGCTCGTTAAGCCCGCCCGGGCGTTGAGTAATAAAGGAAAATCGAAATGGAATGAAATTGGCCCGAAAGCGATATTTTCGCGATACACACACAAGAGAATACAATGGATTTAGATATCAGAGGAAGGAGCGCCTCCACAGAAGGAGTCCCACGTCAGAGGACAATTAAAATCGTTATTGTTGAAGGCGGCTTCGACTCAGCTGTAATAACGTTCCACTCTTGTACTCTATTTGTATTGAATCCGTTACGAGGGAAAATGATTTGAATGGAGTATACCCGACGGAAGAAGGCGTCGTGTTGTTTTTTTAAGATGAATGAGATTCTATCTAAAGAACTTCATTTCGTGAACGGTTTTGTTTAACGAATTTAATTAAAACACCGTAGTCGGCAGGCTTTATTTCCACTCTAGTCGGAATGAATGTTCATTTTTTTCAAAGAGCTTTAAATGATTTCTTTAGATGTTTTTTTTTCTTTAAACAATATCAAATTTCTCACCTCGATCGGCTTATCATTGTCATCATCGTCATCAGGTGGTTTTTCCGGTCTCTGTATACACAATATTTTGGGTAAAAAATCAATGAAAACTTTCCTAACCCACGGTGCCATATGATGAGTTACTGGTGATCTAAAATTTATGTTGAGCACCACGATAGTGACTACTACTGATAGAGTAACTAGCATCATAGTGAACAGCAGATATTTTCCTAACAACGGGACAGTCAGCGATGTTGGAGGAATGATTTCTGCTAATAGCAAGAAGAATACAGTAAGAGACAGAAGAATGGATATACACAGTGAAATCTTCTCTCCAGAATCTGATGGTAAGTAGAACACGAGAACTGATAAAAATGAAATTCCAACGCAAGGAATTATAAGGTTGACTGTGTAAAAGAGGGTTTTTCTTCGTAGTGTGATATTAAAGATAATATCCGGATAAGGTTCTTCACAGCACGAGTAGAATTTTTCATTCCTTGTTGCTGGCACCCGCATGATGTCCCATTCGACTGAGATATAATATTCGGACAGATCTATACCCATCCCTATGCGGTCGGAGTCTGGTGTTTGTTTTAAATGCCTTAAATCCACCTAAAAATTAAATATATATTAGTTGCAAGAACGAGAGTAGAATAATAAAAATAGTCTTAAATATTAACATTTTTCAAAACAAAAATTAATTGGTGGGTTTCCACTCTTTTTTAGGTATAAGATGGAATACGGCATATCATGGAATAGGTGGCGAAACCTATTGACATACATCTTACACAATATTATCATTATTCTATATTTATCACACATTACTTCCGGACAGTAATTTGTGTGAGCCTGGACAACTGGAGTCAAAAGCTGGTTACTGGATCTTAATACCACCAGGACGTGGAATTTTAAAGTGAAGTAATTAAAAAGAACATTAAATTAATCTAGTTTTGGCGCAGTAATAATATAGACATTAATAAAATTCTCGAAATCCATACTAAGACATTAAAACAAGAGATAATTGTCATTTCAGCACTAGTGTATCCTTAAAAAAGGCAGTGGTGCCTGCCAAAGGCAGCGAGCCAAGAGTTTCAACTGCAGACTTTTGATTGCCAATATATTGCTTGAGTCGTCTTGTTGGTTTGGTGGTTGTACTCCAGAAAGTAGTCCATAGTTCGAATACCAATGATATTCAGAAAACTAAAGAAACGGGTTGTACTTAATACAACATTTTTTATATAATAACAATAATTCTGTCACCAATAAAAAAATACTTTAATAATTTGTAATTTTACTACTCAATTATCTTATTAGGTATTACAGTTGTAATTACCTACAGTCTACTTTCCTCATATCCCACGGGAATAGGTCCATACAATTTTGAGAAATTTATTTATTCTTTTAAACAAAATAAAATATCTGGTGGCCCAGTGGTCGAGCGCACGGCTTCAGATCCAGGGGTCCGGGTTCGAATCCTGACACTGGCTCACACCAATGACTTCGAAATTGTTTTTCGGAAGTTATGTGTGATAAATGTAGATGACTAAAATCTTTGTGCCCGGTATGGCAATAGGTTCGCCACGTACTCCATTTGGGACGTAAACATAACGGCGAAACGAGGCTTAAAAGCCGCTGCCTAAACCTTCGGGTAACAAAAGGCGTGAAGTTATGTTTATATATGTAAAATATCTAACATATTATGGATAACCGAATAGAGAACTTTCTACTTTTTGAAGTCGGTTTCCGGAAAAAAACAATGCCTCACAAACCAGATTATAATTTCTTATTACACTCTCTACGTTATTAAATTCGTTTGGATTCTCGTAATTCCACGAGTACAACGTGTTCAAAAGGTAGCGCGTCACATAAATGTGCCCCGCACTGTAAATTGCTGAAGGCTTTTACCGAAATTCGATTATATTCGCCATAATCGTTCTGTTCTGAAATACCTTATTTCAAATCCGTGCCGAGCTTTTGTTTCACGCAATTTAATATTGCTTGAGTGACATATTGATGCTGAAAAACAACGCCTTACAAACTCTCTCATCTTGAGCAGAGTTATTTTGAACATATAATCTTTATTTTTTTTGAGATGCATTTCAATAAAGAATTTTGTTTTTTAAACGTCATTGTATGTTGTAATTTTAACAATTTATAATCCCTGACAAGCAATAGAGTAGTGTATTACACTAGTAATACACTACTCTATTTTATGTAATGTTTAAATAACCTGCTTCCGCAGTCTATTTACAACATTAATTATAATCATTGCAATTATTAAATTTTATTAGTATAAGATGGCGAAAAGTTATCCAACAAAATAGCGCCAATACCTACTTTAAGCAGATGTAAATAATATAAACTTAAAAAAAAAACCTTCAGAAATTTTAGTTATCAATAAATTATTATACTAGCTTTAACCCGCGGCTTCGCTCGCATTTAAGCAATTAAATAAGCATCAAAGATCATTACCATAGAAATGAATCAATATGATAACTCTATTGCTTGGCAGGGATTATAAATTGTTAAAATTACAACTTACAATGACGTTTAAAAAACAAAATTCTTTATTGAAATGCAACAAATATATTTCTCTGTAACAAAAATAAATAATTTTGGACTTTAACAATTTTATCTACACTTATAAAGCGGAAGAGTTTGTTTGTTTGAACGCGCTAATCTCAGAAACCACCGATCAAATTTCAAAAATTCTTTCAGTGGTATATAGTCCATTTATCGAAAAAGGCTTTAGGCTATATTATATTTTCAAATTAATTAGGGATCCTTACTATAAGTCCATTAATGTAACCCAAGGTGTAAAAAATGACCCCAAAATAATTCTTACATCGTAAACGCTGCGAAAACTAATGATTCTAGAACAAAACAATGTACTACACTTTTACAGAACATACATTTGTCTATAAAAAAGTTCGCGACGCCATATATCTAACTATTGTAGTTATCTCACAATAAGTGTTTTTTATTTATTTTTTAATAATTAATTATTTATGTATACATGTATCAAGAACTACTGGTTTGAATTAAAAAAAATATTAGTTTTAGATAGACTTTTTATTGAGGAAAGCTATTAATAATATCAGTTATTAATAAGAGTGGGACAATAATTTTTTTAGTGATAAATGTATATAATTTGGCGGTACGAAGTTCGCGTGGTCTGCTAGTAAGATATAAATGCAGAGTATTAATGTAAGATAGTTTTGTAGACCATATTATAAGTTTTTCCTTCGGGTACAAATATATGTAAATTAAAGAAAGAAAGAAGAAAAAATAGGATCCTTTGTTACTTCTAATACCTCCAAGAATATGTGTACAAAGTTTCATCGCGTAGTTATCGTAGTTATCGCATGAAAGCGTAACAAACAAACTTACATTCAGATTTATGTATTACTACTAATATATAAATGTGAATGTAAGTTTGTTTGTATCCCTACGGATACTTACCATATAACCATCGTAACTCCAAGATCCGAACTTCATGAAGCATGTTTGTTCATCAAACGGGAAGTATTCCACGTCGATCTCGCAGAACGACTTGTATATTGCAGGTGGTTTCCACACCACTTTACCGTCGTGATGTAAGATCGCCTTTGTCATGATCGTTACTTCATAATTACCATCAGCACTGGAACAAAATTATTTTGGTTAGAACATTAACAGAACAAAAAAGGGAGCCTCTCTCTTCTATTGCTGCATTGTACTCCTGCATAAATTACTGGTAAAACATTTCCAAGGAGGGTTGACGTCAGGCATGTATTTGGTCAAATAAAAACCACGGTCAAATCTTTTGACAACATGGTTAGTTGAGAAGGCTGACATATTGCGCTGACCCGATAAGGGTGGCATAAAGGTAGGAAAATTACCAAAAAAAGAGAGTCCATCTTTTGAAAATCACCGGTGAAAAATATATGTGTAGTCTGTCTGTCTTTATGGTTATCTAAAATGATAGGATAAAAGAAGAGAGGGAGACTAAAAGATGTATCTTCATCAATCATGGTCCACCAAAAGCTAAAGTTCAATTGAAGACAAAAAGACATAATTTATTCATTTTATCAGACTTGTGGAGCTGTCAACTATTCAACAATTTCATCAGCTAGATTTAATACAGATCACATTCTATCTATACAAAAAATAAAAACCACGAATACTGACAAGTCACAAAATTATGCCCCATGCACGGATATAGGTTAAGCCACCATAAAAATATTTAACATGTCAATGCATAACAGCCACTGCGCACATCATCGATTTCTAAAACCACGAAGCTATAAAGAAATGTAATTAGATTGTAATAAAAACGAAAATAATCATCTTTCGAAATTCTAGAATTAAAGGTCTGAAGTTAAAATTAAAATAGCTTCCAAAAATGTTCGATCATAATTCAAATTAGAATGCATATTATATTATTTTCACCTTTTAAAAAGCCTACGATAAAAAACTGCCACTCCTAGTTCTGATCTCCGAGCCATTCATCGTCGGCGTACAAAATTGACGTTGAAACCTCTAAAAGCTTTGTCATAACCAACTTTTGAGCATTCATGAAAATTGTACCCTGAAATAGGTCACCTTGTCTTCCATTAAGCTAACGTAGCGCCATTAAAAATAAAGTTAGCACTGAATATAAGTAGAGTGGGCTTTTAGAGAGAGTCACAGGTGTATTAAAGCGTCATCCCTATTTTGGTTAAATTTAAAAATATTACATTCACAGCTCAAAGGCATAGCGAGGAGAGCTTTTCTAAACACACACTTGACTATACGAAATGAGGGCACCAGAAGTTATAGTTTCATAGCTGTTAACTTTATATGGCGTTAAACTATTGTCTTGAAATGATATGATATTTGGTAAGAGCGAAGTTTCATTTGAAATTTTAATTATTAAAGACTAACAGTGGTATGCGACTTTACTGCCAACCCCCTGTGGTCCAGCAATGTACTAATCGATCCATGCCTGTCATCATGAAATTTTTAGGTGAATATAATAAGACCTGTGTAGCTTTTAAAATATAAATACAAGGTTACAGGATACAAACATGATTGACATAAATGTCTGTCTGGGATCCATGACCCCATCTCAGCTTCGCAAGAAGAGATTATTACTATTCATAACGCCTTCTGGTCCTTCAAGAAAAGATTTAATTAACCATTAACTCTGTGGTCTGAAGGTCGAGCACCCTGCTTCTGAATCAAGAAGTCGTGCGATTGAATCCGGGCTCACGCCAATGACCGTTAGGTCGTAGGTAGGGTAGGTTAATAATTTTCGTAAGTTATTTGTGATCAATGTCCGGCTATAGGTTCCGACACTTATTCCATTTTGGTGGTGAAAAATTGGTGAATCGAGGTTTTACAGCCGCTGCCTACACTTTCAGATAGAAAAAGGCGATAATTTATTTAAAAAAAAGGTATAACCACAATAATCTTTAGCCTCAAGTAAATGTATTATTTTCACTTGATAAATTTGTTCATATTTATAAACTCTCAACTAAATCAAGAACAACAAACTTTGTAATTGTAAATAACTTATCTTGTATATTTGAACATTTCCTGATATCAAACTTTGATAATCTAAAATTAATCCAATTGTTAACTTGTATCAACCGAGAATTGAACCCAATTTACTTAATTTGAATGGTTATATAATAGAACTTTGCACAAACAAGACTTCTTGTGTCTTAGTTATATATAATTTTGTTATAAAAGGTTACTTATATCTTGACCTCGATTAGGGAATTATTTTATAAGGAATTTTTAAGCAAACGCTATCATTAGTCAGGTCAATTTTTGGATAAAGTTGTAAGGAAGGAAGTTTGATTGAAAGAGAGTGTCTGTGTAAAAGTAAGAAAGGGCATGCTCCGATGGTGAGACGTAGAAAAAATGGATGATGCAAGATTGATTAAGCAAATATACAATGCAAAAGCGGATGGATGTAGGCGTCGAGGACGGCCATGACACCACGACACACCTTCCATGATCAAATAGAACGCGTTCTGGTGGAATGTGATGTGATGTGATGTGATGATTGGAGCCTTAAAATGGATGCGCGTGTATGACAAGAGTTTTGAAAGTCAAAGAAGCGAACGAGACGTTTCAGAATTGTACTTTATGGTACTCGGCTCTCTCTGCTTACTCCACTAGGGATTTGGCGTGAAGGTTTGTATTATTCAATAAACCACCATGTTTGATATGGATTACTCTATGAAGACTTTGCCATTCTCTTTTGTTTCCTTCGCGCTTTTAAAACTTGTGAGATCCTAGTATCATTATTTTTAATCAACATAGTACTTTTCCATCCAACATGAAACAAGTCCGTAAAAATACAAAAAAAAAAGAAAATAAAAATGAGGATGCCTAACATATTATTTTTTTAATGAAATGCTTCCGGTAGCGTGTTTAGTTCCAGCGCTACCTTGATGCTATTTAGATTAAAGCCTGCACTTATCGTGCCTTCCGCCTGGCCAACTTTGAGCGCATTCTCTGCTTCACCTAGATACGAAACTATCCATTTAAATATCAACCTTATTTCAACATCAACAAGCTTCTAAGTCGTTCAACAGCGGTGAGATTACGTGATATTAATGCATATAAATGCGGTGAACTGCCACTGATAGTGGTTAATGTTTAGTGTATTAAGATTTTTAAATCGGTCGCGTCATACGACTGCGGAGGCCTGGGATCGATTCTGGATATCTTGTGTGTCTGCCAAATAGCGTAGTCATTGATTGCGTTACTGGTTTTAAGTTTTATCTGTGTTGTGGAAAATTTGAAAGGTTAGACTACATAACATTAAAACAACTTTTTATGGATTTTATCGCGTTTATTTAGAATCTACTTTTTATTTATTTCCCGACGTTTCGAACTCTTTACAGAGATCATTTTCACGAGTGATGAACAAAAAGATGGTAATTAAATCGTTCTGAAGCTATTTTCATTGCTACAGAGAGTACTCACTTTTTGGAAATAAAAATCAAAAAGTTGAAGTTAAAAAATATGTTTTTTACTATTGGTAACCCACATTGGATCATGAAACAAAAAATAAATATTTATTTATAAAATATATTTACTAAAGAAATTTTTTTTTGTAATGATCCTTTGTTGTATTATTTAATAGGTAACAGTTGTTATTTTTAATTATTAGATAATCAATAAAATAAAAATAATAAATTATTTTAATTTTCTAAGTTAGTTGAAATCAGTGTTTAACTATTATTAAATATTGATTGATTTTAAATTGAAAGGTAAGTAGTTGTTAAAAAATCTACCACTGGGTCAAAAACGCACCCAGTCCTGAGAAAGACCCAGCAAGAAAACTCAGCGGCTGTTCTTCAAAACTGATTATTATATCATTTTAGACGGGCTATTGATAGCGCGATACAATCCATAAAAAGTTGTTTTAATGTTATGAATATGATTCGCGAAAATCTAAGAAATAAGTAGAATACATATTAGAAGTACGTACTTCTTGGCTACGCCGCTAGATGGCGTTTTCTCTTATAATATTTTTATTAAACAATTAACACGCTATTACTTAAAGAGTACGAATAGTATAAATTTTCCATTTACGCCAGATTTACCCTTACCTATAGATGTTCCAGATCAAAAACCTAAATGCTTAGTTTAGCTTTTAAGAGTGGTAGAGCCAAGCAGTTCGCTGTATGAATGGGCCGGCTCGACCGGTGAAATACCAACACCTCGCAGAAGATCGACGTAAAATGGCTCATGCCGCGTTTCGTTCGGTGAGAGAGATACCCGGAGGTCCATCCCCCTTCCCCATCCCTTCCTATCCTACTCCTTTAAAGGTTGGCAACGCAACTGTAACACTATATGTGTTGCAGGTGTCCATGGGCGGCGTTGGTCACTTAGCATCAGGTGACACGCCTGCTCGTTTGCCCTCCTATCCCATAAAAAAAAATAGCTCAGATGTACAAGCAAGATTCATCGTCTCATATATATTTCTGGAAATCAGAATTTATTACATAGTGTTCCGTCACAACGTCCAGTTGACTCAAAGTAATGTGAAACTTGTTCGCGCACCGGAAATGAGGAGATAAGAGCCTTAAAGAAGAGTTTATAACAAGAATAAAGAAAGTTAACTTTCATTTGTACGAATGGGAGGGATACTATCAAAGTTGGAGACGCAGGTTCGTAACAAAAGTTTCTTAAATTGATTTCAAAGTAAACATTTCGTCTTCGCGTTAGATTAATGTATATTGTTGGTGAGATAACTTATTATATTTTATTTATTTATGAGAATAAAATATAAAGAAAAAAAGATATCGTTACCCGGAACAAATACTGATACTATTAAATCTATATAGATTCTGAATAATTAGACTTGAAAAGATTTTTTTTAGAATAAAATCGAATGTCTATTTGTAATATTAAAGAATAACGTCTTTTTACTAAAATGATATTCTAGTATATTTTGGAAACTTTTTTTTTTAGCATTTTTGTTTGTCTTTATTGACTTTATTTTGAAAATCTGTGAAATGGCTCGACCAATTTTGATATGACTATGGTTGGCAGATCACCACCCAGGTTCACCCACAAGTTAAGTCATTCAAGCATAAATCAGTTTCGTAATATAATAATAATAAATCTTGGACAGCGCACACAGCGCCCTCTAGCTCCGACCTAAGCAAGTAAATGCGTGTGCTATGAATACTATATTTAACATATATGAAAATAAAGATACTTTATTTGCAAATACATACTAATATTGCATAGAAAAACACCCAGACGCCACACAAATATTCATGCTTGTCACAAATATTTGTATGTACTTGGGTGGGGATGTAACCTGCCAACCACGATTCTGCAGTCAGTAGCTTCACCAATGCAATAGTTTGGAGAGTCAGTGATCATAATAACCTACTTGACGGGCCTCGTGGCGCATTGGTAAAGCTACCGGCTGCAACAATGAGGTTGGGGGTTCGATTCCCATCCATAACACAAACATTTAGTTGCTTAGCTTGGAACTAGAGGGCGCTGTGTGTATTGTGTCCAAGATATTATTATATTACTGTCAAGCACCCAATTTTTCATTCTTCATCTGATCGTCATTCCATCATCTCTATTTATAGATACATACTTATTATAGAGCACTATATCTGGCAGCCATATGTGTTCTGAAGGCACATGCAGAGTATCCACACCACCGTAGTCGTCGGGGTTCCACTTCAGCTTGTAGTCATTCCATTCCTGAAAATACCAAGAATATTAAGAATATTTTATTTCGGAAAAAAATATACATATTAATTTCTAAACAAATCTGTTACTGAGTCTTAAGTTACTGGAATTGATTTTTATATCGTCGAACGTGTATGACATAAGTTATGAAAGTTAAAGGTGAGTAAGGCATTTAAGAATCATGCCTTATGGCGATCTGTTCTCTCTGCCTGTCTCGCAAGGGGCTCGGCGTGAAGCTATGATCCGTGTGTTGTCTTTAATAACTAAAAGCGCAAACAGTGTAAATACAACAAAAGTATTATATTATGTTCTTTAAGGTGACCGAGTTTTTACCAGAGTCATAAATACGACGCAATTCAGTTCTTTATTAAAAGACAAGTGCTTTTTCAAGAAATTGACAAAAATAACTTTTTAAAGCATCAAGCAAATGAGTACGTAATACGTACGTACTTTCAAATTAACGTCGCGCCCAACTTTTATTACTTACCGTCTTTAATGAGTTCCAAATTGAAACATACTTCGTTCTTAGTGTAAGGAGAATGTTGAAAATGTCTTATTAAAGATTATTGCTTCGGGGGAGAATGTGGAAATCTCAACACAAGAATATCCCATTATATGATTCAATAATATGTTGGGATTAAATATTGGGCTTAAACCGAGGCGGCTGGTGGTACGATTTAGCCGGTATGCATGACATTCGCAGTTGAACTTTCAAAAGTAATTATTAAATTTCAAAGGTGGCGGACGGAATATTGGAATCAAATTGCAATTTCCAACGTTTGAACAGACTGTTACCTGAAATATCTGTTCCAAATTCAAATAATTGTTTGGCGTGAAGTTCGTGTTTTTTAAAGTGGATAGGATTTTTTTGTTTCTATTTTTGTATTAATCTATTTGATATGAGTTTTTTTATTACTTATTATTGGGATATTGTCTTGGAAGAAGTCTCGGTGGCGCAGTGGTCGAGCACACGGCTTCTGATCCAGAGGTCCGGGTTTGATTCCAGACACTGGCTCACACCAATGACTTTTCGAAATTGTTTTCGGAAGTTATGTGTGATAAATATCGATGACTGAAAAACTTTGTGCCCGGTATGGCAATGGGTTCGCCACCTATTCCATTTGGGACGTAAACATAACGGCGAGACGAGGCTTAACAGGGGTCATCGGGTAACTTCGGGTATCAAAAGGCGTGAAGTTATGTTATGTTTGTCTTGAAAAGTTTACGAGAGTATGCTTCAACACACTATAATTTATGTATATTTATATTATCTGTGGTCCGATTTGAAATCCTTTTTTTACTTTATTAAATAAATTAATTCCTTTTTTGAAATTACTCCAAAAGTTACTGGCCAAAAATATTAAAAAGAACGTAATAAAACCTCTTTGGGTACATATATATATATCATTTAAAAAGATACAATACGTTGTATTGTTAATTTTTTTTTTCAATTCCACTGTAGCAATACGTCCAGTCAAATTGGTCAAGATTGAAGTTTTGCAAGATAAATTAATATTTACTCGGACGAAGTACTAAGTGTGTGGCGGTGACTAAGTCGATTTTCATCACGCACCAACTTCAAATAAATTCACTAGACCCGCTCCCAATACCGGATACCAATAAGGCACCGCAATTTCCTCCGTCCCGTGAGGTCTGAGTCAACAAGAATGTAGCCTTTTCTATTCTACGTGAACACTTTTGTGACTGTCTCACGAAATCCTCTACTTCCTCATGCTTCTCCGACACAATTTAACGGTCATTGGGTTTAAATTAAATATTTCACTTATCCCGCTACTCCTCTATAGCTGTCTCGAGGTATGACCGGACAGGTCCTGTATTCAAAACCGGGTTAACTTTGCAGCTTGTACTTTGTACCAATAACATTTCGTAACTTATGTGTTATAAATATTAATGTCAATATTGTGGTCTATGTATGCAGTTGTACACTAAAGTTTTCCAATTCTTTTAATGGGATATTGGGGTAAACGAGCAAGCGTATCCACAGATGGTAAGCAACTAACGCCGCCCATGGACACCTGCAATACAGATAGTCTTACAGTTCCGTTGCCAGCCTTTGACGGAGTGGGATGGAAAGGGATGGGATCTCACCAAACGAAACCATATTTCACCGATCAACCCAGTTCATTCGTGCAGCGAACTGCATGATTCTGCCACTGCTGAAATTCGAGTCCAGGCTAAAAATATTTTCTTTTTTTTTTAAATATACTTTTAAAATAATCATCGCTCAGTGAAACGTGAATAATACATTACGATATTCCGCCACCTGTTGGCTATTACTCATTTGTATGGGAATTTGATAAAACTAGGCCAACGTTCTCTCACGTCTGTCAAACTAATCGACTTTTATCCGACTTCTAGTAATGTAGGGTTATGTTTTTTCTTGATGCACCCTGAGATTTAAGCGGCTGGATGGTTTCTATCATGAGACGTATTCTTGGATTCATTTTAACCGTGAGTTTTTTAAGTAAACTGTTTTGTAGCTAGACAATATTAAAAAAAACTGTCCCATGGCGAACGTGTGTGAAGAGTTATGAAAGTCCAAGAAGCGAGTGAAGTGTATAAGAATTGTGCCTCAGTTCTTTGTCTGCTTGTAGCCCCTTGTAGGGTAGGGGCTTGATGTGAAGCTATAAATATATTATTTATGTCTGTATTATTGGTAGAAACCCTAATTCTTGATAACGTATTTTTAAAATCGATTAACAATATGTTGTCGATTATTATCTAGATTTTTCAAGCTCTATTTTTTATTAAAAACGTTTTGGCGGTCCAGAGGGAGAGCACCCCACTTCTGAATCAAGAAGTCGCGAGTTCAAAACCTGGCTCACACTAATGAAAGTTACGTGTGATAAATATCGATGACTGAAAACTTTGTGCCCGGTATGACAGTAAGTGCGCCACCTATTCCATTTTGGACTTAAACATAACGGCGAGTTGAGGCTTAACAGCGACTACCAACACCTTCGGATAGAATAAGGCGTGAAGTTATGTTATGTTCAAACTCTATTAAGTCATAAAACATTTTAAAATTTATCAATTACTGTTCAGTATTATTACATTGTTATGATAGGTTAACAATATAATTATTAATTAACTCTCCATGAAGGGCTACTGTTTGTTCTAGAATATTTAATGAAAATACATCTGCATTTATCACTCATTATATTTCATTTAAATAATTAATATATTATACAACAATAATACCCTTGTAATATAATAAGTATATTTAGTCTAAGTGATCCAGTGGTCGAGATCTCCGCATCTTATTCAATAGTCGCGGTATCGATTTCAGGATAACATCAATGATATCTCTGACTACTGTATGATAAATATCAATAACTGACAACATTTTGCCCGGTATATGACAATAGGTTTTATCTATCACCCATTTAGGACGTAAGGATACGGTGAGTCATAGAGGGCCGCTGCCAACACCTTCGGGTAGAAAGAGGCTTGGTCGTTATGTTTTATATATGTTTAAATATATAATAAACTAGCTGACCCGGAGAACTTTGTTCCGCATCAAAAAAAAAAAAAATGAGTAAATTTTAGATATCATGTGGTCAAATTTATCGTCTTTAAATGCTGTCCCGCTATGTTAATACTGCAATATCTTCGAAAATATTCGATTAAATTGCACGCTGTAAAAGACCACCATTCACGACCTATATTACATGCACAATCTATTTCAGACACTTAATTGGATGAAATTAATGCTGTAATGTTTAAAATCGCTTCGTAAATAAGCCATCATTTCTCGTAAAAAGTAAAAAAATAAAAATGATTATTGTGGGTTATCCCTAAAAGATAGACATATGCCCGGGAGGACTTTTTTGTAGACCTTCTGAAGATGTTTAATAATTTAGAACATTGTTTTGATCTATCACTTAGGGATTCCAGCGGGATAGCCAGCGTTTGCAAATAAAGTGCTAAATCTCGAAAATTATCATTTTTATTTACAACATCATTATTTACACATTATTTACATCAACACCCAGTTGACACTCTCTAACTATTAAAAAAAAACCGCATCAAAATCCGTTGCGTAGTCTTAAAGATATAAGCATATAAGGGGACAGACAGCGGAAAGTGACTTTGTTTTATACTGTGTAATGATGAGTAAAAAATAAGTAGAAAACAAATTTATCTCTTCGAGAAAAAAAAACTAAACACATTGAACTAAGAAGAGCAATAAAAACATTATGTCTGACTTAAGTCCTATCATCACTTTGACGATAATCGGCACTCGACACACATAAAAAGCTTTGTAACTTTTGGATTAAAAAGCGAGTCTAATATCTGAAAGTGTTTTAACGTGCCAGAGGGGCCAGACACTTGTGAAGAGTATCAATTGACCGCTTTCTGGTGAAGAAGTTATTATACAACTTTAACAGTGGTCTAGCCACGCAATCCGCTGCATTAGTGAGCCAGCTCGACCGGTTAAATACCATGATCTGTCAGAAGATCGACGTACAGCTAATGGCACGTTTTGCTCGATGACAGAGATGTCAATCAAGTCTCCTATTGTATAAGCCGAGAGTCCCGGCTGATATATGATTTCGGGGTTAACAATTTACCGTTAGTTTTATTCGGATTTTTAAATGGCACGTAACGATAAAACCTACAAAAATTCTGGTTTGTCACTAACGAATTCTCAACTATTATTCCTTTGAGATAATAGGATACTATTGTAAGTTATTTAAATGATTTATATATAAGAGAAGATTTATAAGTGGAATACTCCAAAATACGAGGAGAAAGAGAAATACAGATAGAGAGGGAGAGGGAGAGAGAGAGATGGAACAAAACAGGCCAAAATAATAAAGTTAAGTCCAAGTGTTGTTTTCTGTTTACAAATACACCGTTTGAACGTTGAACAATGAATAGGGTAGTAATGAAAATAAATTCCATAACTTTCGATGCAAATAAAGCTGAATATCATCAACAACAGTGAAAAACAAACAAATAATAGCGGATATTGTTGAGAGAAAGAGAAGACGAGATTGTTTTTAGCGAAAAAACAATGTTCGAATTCTCGAGCATCACACCGGGCGCGTGTAATTCGGGAAGAATTATGCGCACTATGCGCTTATCTTTTGGTATACCAACTTTTTAAGAACTTTTCTAATCGCATAAGAACACTTCGGAAGTTTTGTTTTCCCATGGTCACAGGAATTACGAAGAATGGGTGGGTGTGTTGGTACTTACTGTTCAATATTTCACTTATGGCATTCTAGAAAAATACTTAGTATACTATTAGTATGTAGTAATAAGTCTTGGTGTTCCAGTGGTTGAGCTGCAGGCTTCTGATTCAAAAGTCGTGGGATCAATTCCGAGCTCACATCAATGATTTTTAGGTATTCTTTTCGGAAGTTATGTGTGATAAATATCGATGGCTAATAACTCAGTGCCCAAGTAACATAATGATTTGGCGAGTCGAGGCTTAACAGCTGCTGCTACACCATTGAGTAGAAAAGGGCATGAAGTTACGTTATGCTATGTTATGTAACATATATAGATACATACCTTCACATCAAATCCCTTCCGGGATAGGCTAAAAAATCAGAGCACCATAAGGCACGACTCTTATATTAAAATCAGCTGGAGTCTTGATATCAATAATCTACAAAAAGTATTTGCAAATACAATAATTTAAGGTTAAAACATAATAAAAAAGGTTTTTAAAACAATAAAAAGGGTGGGCAAAAAATCCTCAAGAACTTTTAATTATAATAAAACGACTCGTAGCCAATTTAACCTTGAGGTGGAGGAACTTTTACTGGCAGAGTTGAACGTTTCGTAAAAGTCTTTCTACTGTATAACTAAGATATAGAATTGAAAAGAATATTTTTATTGACAATTAGTTACTGCTTTATAATTTATATTATTTATTTATTAAAAACATTTACAATATCATTACAGGTATTCCTAAATCAATATTGTAAGACAAAATATATTCAAACATAATAAGATTAATAAATTCTTAAAATATAATATACATTCATGAAATTAATTATTAACATAAAATTTAAATTATAAAATGAAAATAAATACAATTATTTATTAAATTAAATTTAAATTACAATTATTTATTAATCTAACCTAGTGTAATGCAGCTTTGCGCTGATTCTGCGAACTTCGGCAGGCTACAATTATAAATATCCATTTCTAATAAAATAGTATTAATTAAACGAATGGCGCGGGATAGTGGGGCAAACTTTAATAAATTGGTTCTAGCGTTAGGCACTAGGAGCGCGCGCGACGACGCGCGCCCACGTACCCGTTTGGGGCACACAACTGCAGATGCTCAAGCACGGCCGGATGGTGCAGCTGACCGCGCAGCACGCGCCACACGTAGCACGCTAGCGCGACGTCACGCCGCACGCTCAGCCGCACATACCCGACCATACCGAGGACGAACAAGCTGGGGTACATTAAGGGGTATAAAATCGTCCCTATCTAAAAAAGGTTTACCCCTGCGGTCTCCAATCCGTTTGCCCAGCGTGGGGACTATGGGCAAAAACCTCCCGATGAAAGCACCAATGCAACGGCCCCCAGTTCCCGGTGGTCCCACTATTCCCGGCCAAGGCAGCGGTCGTGGTAACGGTGGGGGTGCTAAGAATCTCCGGGTTACGCCAGACTGCCAAAAACAACTACTCGCGGCCACTTATAATGGACGCAGTCTTCGGCTGGACCAACACCTCACCGAACTCGAGGTAGAGCTGGTTTGCTTGAATTGGCATATTCTAGGGCTATCTGAAGTCCGGCGAGAGGGGGAGGACACGATAACCCTACAGTCAGGCAACTTACTCTACTTTCGGGAAGGTGACCTGCTCTCTCAGGGGGGTGTCGGTTTTCTCGTCCACAAGGACCTCGTTAGCAGCGTTGTGGAGATCAGTAGTGTGTCGACCAGGGTAGCGTACCTTGTACTGAAACTCACCAACAGGTACACCGTGAAGGTAATACAGGTATATGCGCCGACCTAAACATATTGCGAAAGCAATACATGGTACCGCCAAGGCTCACTACAACGTTGTTATGGGGGACTTCAATGCCAAAGTGGGAGTACAAGAACGCGGCGAAACGATAATCAGTCCATATGGCTTGGGGTGCCGAAATCACAGGGGCCAGATGCTGGTCAACTTCCTGGAGTCTGAAGGGCTTTTCTTGATGAATTCATTCTTCAAGAAGAGTCTCCACAGGAGGTGGACTTGGCGAAGCCCCGATTATGTGACAAGGAACGAGATAGATTTTATCATTACGGATAGTAAGCATATATTTAGAGATGTCTCTGTGATCAACAGGTTCAATACTGGAAGTGATCACCGACTTCTTCGAGGCTCTCTTAATATTAACTTGAAAGCTGAAAGGACCCGGAAGATAAGATCTATTATCCGACCTACGCCACTCCAAATAGCCGAAACCGAAAACTTCCAAACGGAACTCAAAAATCTATTCGACCTCCTGGAAACCACAGGCAACGTGGACGAAAAAGCCGACACTGTGGTCAACACGCTGAGGAAAGTGTCTCAAAGGTTGTTCCCGAGATCGCAGAAAAAGGAGTCCAAGCTCTCTGCTGAGACACTCGAGCTGATGAGGCAAAGGCGAGAAACTCCATCCGATCAGCTGTCTTCGTCAGAATGGAAAAGCCTAAACCAGCGAATTAGAAAGCTGATGCGGCGCGACCTTCGTTGATCGAATACTCGAGCAATCGAGGAAGCGATCGACCGCAACAAAGGGTTGAAAGTGTTCGCTCAGCAGCTTGGAAGGCCCCATCTGACGAAGCTGAAAACTGTGGATGGACGTGTCGTCACCTCTAAGCCTGAGATTCTCGCAGAGATCGAATCTTTTCATGGGCTCCTTTATTCCACACAGATGACTTAGCCAACGGGACACAGCGATGATGACCACAGAGCCCCGCTAACGCATCACTAGTGTGAGGACATCCCCGACTTTGCAGAAAGCGAGATTAGTGCAGCTCTCGGGCAACTTCAGAACAACAAGGCACCCGGTGATGACGGAATTACTACAGAACTTCTAAAATCCGGCGGGACTCCTATCCTAAAGGAATTAGCAAGTCTTTTTAATTCCGTCATACACCAGGGCATAACACCACAGGCTTGGAGCAGGAGTGCGGTGGTGCTGTTCTTCAAAAAAGTTGATAAAACCTTACTGAAGAATTACAGACCCATCTCACTCCTGAGCCATATCTACAAGTTGTTCTCGAGGGTCGTCACGAATCGTCTCGCTGCAAGACTCGGACGAGTTCCTGCCTCCGGAGCAGGCCGGGTTTCGAAAAGGCTTTAGCACCGTGGACCACTATACTGTTCGGCAGATTGTACAGAAGACCGAAGGGTACAATCAGCCGCTGTGTAAGGCATTCGTGGATTACGAAAAAGCCTTCGACTCCATCGAAACTTGGGCAGTTCTGGATGCATTGCAGCGATGTCGGATTGACTGGCGTTGTATCGAGGTGTTGAGATGCTTGTATGACACCGCCACGATCGCTGTTCAGATATAGGACCAGATGACGAACTCTATCGAGCTGAATCGAGGTGTAAGACAGGGAGTGACACCGCCACGATCGCTGTTCAGATACAGGACCAGATGACGAACTCTATCGAGCTGAATCGAGGTGTAAGACAGGGAGATGTCATATCTCCCAAACTCTTCACCAACGCTCTGGAGGACGTCTTTAAAACTCTGGATTGGACTGGGCAGGGTATCAACGTGAATGGTGAGTACATCTCACATTTTCGGTTTGCCGACGACATCGTTGTAATGGCAGAGTCGCTGGAAAGTGGAATGCTGGGCGGCCTAGACGAGTCCTCCCGGCGTGTCGGTTTGGGTATGAATTTGGACAAGACCAAGGTCATGTTCAATGAACATGTCGTGCCCGGACCGATAAGCGTCGAAGGGTCAGTTCTCGAATTCGTAAACAAATACGTCTACCTAGGCCAAACTATCCAGTTAGGTAGACGAAAATTCGATAAGGAGGCCGAAAGGAGGATTCAACTGGGTTGGGTTGCATTCGGCAAACTGCGTCGGGTCTTCAGCTCGCCTATACCGCAATGTCTGAAGACTAAAGTCTTTGACCAGTGCGTCCTACCGGTGATGACCTACGGTGCCGAAACGTGGACACGCATGGTGGGGCTAGGCCACAAATTTAAAGTCGCTCAGCGAGCTATGGAGCGGGCTATGCTTGGGGTATCTCTGAAGGATAAACTCAGGAATGAGTATATCCGCCAGAGAACTGGGGTAACCGACATAGCTCGTAGATTAAGCTCGCTGGAGTGGCAATGGGCTGGTCATATCAGCCAAAGGACCGACCGTAGATGGAGTAAGAAGGTCATAGAGTGGAGACCGCGTCTTGGTAAACCTAGTGTAGGACGCCCACCAGCCCGATGGTCGGACGACCTCAGAAAGGCTGCTGGAAAAGACTGGATGCGGAAGGCAGAGAATCGGATGTTGTGGCGCACATTGGGAGAGGCCTATGTCCAGCAGTGGACTGCAATAGGCTGATGATGATGATGAAGTTATGTAGTTATGTTAAGATATGCAAGAGCCCTATGACTCCTGGGGCTATCATCACAATACGCAGATTTGCTTGAGTTTGACTTTTTGAATGAATATTAACTACGTACTAACCATTTGCGACTGCTTTGAGGGCGACGGCTTCAATCCCTACGCGAGTGCTATGCTTTGTTGCTTACTATAGAATACTAGATGGCGCTGTGTGTATTACGTTCAAAACTTTAAATTATAATTTATAGTAGAGATTAGATTATTTAATATATTCTCAAATAACTTATATACAAAACGAATATCGTGTAAGCACTTTACATATCTATAACAATACATATATTATCTTGAAATTTTCTGTATCATCATAAGAAAATTTGACGTGAAAATTTTATGTAAGCACTTACTAATCATGATGAGTACATACATAATAGATATGAGGCTTCATAACACACATGACGCTGAAGGATACAACATCCAGGGGTAGTTTGGGGGGTAGTTCAAAAGCGTGTTAACCGGTTGCCTGAGCCAACCGGGCGGTTGATTTATGATACCCTGCAGGGGACGGTTGCCGGGTAAAAACCCTTCGACCGTGCTTCGATACACATCTAAATTTTGTTTTTGTATATATATAGATTTATATGAAATTAATATTTTGCCCGGAAAAAGTTTGTGGATAAATTCGCTCATCGTTCACATTGATGATAATATCTATTTTTGGGGTTCCGTAAGTTAGTTGTTGACTATGATTCATTATATAGTTATAAGATACACAGACTGCAGATTACATTTTTGACATTCATTAACATAAGCCATCATTTACCAAATATACAAGACGTCTGTCGTTAAAAACCTGCAAAACCTGGAACCTTCAGGTTTATTTACCTTAATTTGTATAGTAATTCATAGCAAAACTATTGTTTCATGTTCAGTTTTAACATTTTGTTATTTATTTTTTTACTTTTATCGATAAAAGTAAAAAAGTAACAAATACTTATTGATCACTTTCTAAGAAAGTCTTAGAAAATATTTTTTTCTACCATTTAAGATTTGTTTTTGCATTTATTTACTCTTTTTTTCCAACAAGCTAGCCGCACTGTAATAAAAATAAAGAATAAACTTGAAAATATACGGTTGAATACATTTAGTGCTAATTTTTAAAATAGCTTTACTTATGCGTCCAGATAAAGCAATCCATGAAGTAGTGAATAGTAGTAACAATAAATGACGCTTTATCTGTCAAACTCTGCTCGGATACTAACATGAAAACTTAAATGAATAATTTAAAACATACCAACAACAACAGGCATTACAAAAACAAATATTGGCCATCGAAAAAAAAAAGAATCAATAAATTTTCGGGTAATAAAAGGTGTACAACAAATCAAAGCGAATCGAAGAATCAAGAAAGGAACTGAAAATAAACGTATTATGTTTGAATTCATAAGAAGCCACTGGATAACATGGTTTCTTAAGTAAAGGTAGTAGACAAAGGGCCTTTGAGCACAAAAAGCGAATTTAACGATGGATCAACTGCTGCAAAAAGGGAAAATCTTAATTTTTGATGACGGAAAACGTTAATATATTATGAATTACAATACGGTGAAATGGACCAAAAATAAATACTTGGTTTTAGGGGTTTTCACGTTTTGTAAGTCGTCAAATAAGGTAGTAAAAGTTTTCGGAAGTAACAATCTTAAATTTTCAATTTAACCTAACCCAATTTGTGATCGTAAACACGACGACCTCAGCGTTTCAGCGAAGTAACAAAACTTATATGAGAAACAAAAGCCTTTACTCTAGACTAAAGTGCAAAATACAAAACTGTAGTATACATTGTTTAATATACAGTAATATTTTTGTAAAGTATTTTAACTAATGAATGGTGGAGTAGGATGTCCCCCTCCTGGGACCGATGACCTGGTCAAGATGGCTGGGAGCCACTGGATACGGAATTCACAGGACCGTGAGCTGTGACGATCCAAAAGAGAGGCCTACGTCCAACACTGGATGATGATGACTGCGTTAAGAGCTCGGTAAATAAATTAAACGAATAAAGAATAAAGTGTCCTAATTAGACAAATGTCGCTCAGTTCTCTCTGCCAACCCCGCAAGGGATTTGGCGTGAAGTTATGTATGTCCTAATTAGCATTTATTTAATAAGCCTCTTTGATAAAGCAACTAACGCCGCCCATGGACACCTGCATTTCATATAGTGTTACAGTTGCGTTGCCCGCCTTTGAAAAATGAAAAAAAGGAGTCGGAAGTATCCCACTCCGGGAGAGAGGGGTAGAGTTTGGGCCCCCAGATACCTCTCTCATCAAGCGAAACGGGGCATTAGCCACTTTACGTCAATATTCTGACAGGTCGAGCTATTTCATTGGTTGAGCTGGACTATTAATGCAGCAAACCAGTAACATTTCCTATTTATCATTAAAAGAAAGTATCATCAAAAGATGAACACAAAAAAAAATAGTACGAAGCCTCAAATAACGATGAAAGTGTAAGACATTCTTTCTGCTCTGCTGAGACTTGGGGTAAGTTTATAGTCATCATTCCTACCCTTATCCCACTCTAACTGGAGTCGGTACAACGTGTGATTCTTTTGAACTATCCGATTTGTCAAAAGTTTAAGCTTATGACAGGCCACGTGCCTGACGTCAACCCTCCTTGGAAATGATTTTGTTGGTGGACGATTAAAAAGAGGCAATTAATGATCTTAATTTTTCCCAATAGTTGGTTGTCTTTAGGATGGTTTTTCAGTATCCTTTCAAACCTGGTCGCAAGGAGGTGAATATTTAGTAGTGTTTTATAATTACAACTTTATGCAATATGAAAAAAAAATACAATTCTTAAGCAAAAATACAGAACACATATATCATTATTTATTATGTGTGTGATAAAACAAAAGTTTTCAGAGCGTCTAATATAAATCTCGCGTGTGTTTGCGCTTCGCCAAATGGCGTGGAAAATAATATTCACAGCGATGTTTTGCTGATACACGCCGCCCATCATATTGTTATGATTCCGCTTAAACAAACATACGTTCATAAATCTGACCAAGTTGGATATTTAGATTTCTAAAATAATGAAATGAAATGGTGGCGCATTGGTGAAACTACCGGCTGCAGCAATGAGGTCGGGGGTTCGATTCCCACCCGAGCACAAATATTTGTGACAAACATGAATATTTGTGTGGCGTCTGGTTGTTTTTCCATGTATTATAAGTATGTATTTACAAAAGAAAAGTATATATGTATTAATTTCCTTTATCTAGTTTCCATAACACAAGCATTTAGTTGCTTAGCTTGGAACTAGAGGGCGCTGTGTGTACTGTGTCCAAGATATATTATTATTATTATATGTGTGATACATATCATTGACAGACAAACATTGAAGACATATTATGTCATTAAGTTAAGACCAAAAAAGTCGTTTATTTCGATAGTATGGAGATCGAGCATTCCGCTTCAGAAGCAAGAAGGCTCGGGTCCGAATCTTGCCTTATACCAATGACTGGATTTGAAATTATTTTTTAAAGTTATAACGTAACGCCTTTGTTACCAGAAGGTGTAGGCGGCGGCTGATAAGACTCGTCTCGCCGTTATGCTTAGGTCCCAAATGTATAAATAGGTGGCAAACCATGCTATGCTGGCCACAAAGTTTTCTGTCATCGATATTTATCACACATAATTTCCGAAAATAATTTAGAAAAGTCATTGAGGTGAGCCAGGATTCGAACCCGCGGCTTCTTGATTCAGAAGCTGGTTACTCAACCACTGGCCCACCGAGACATTTTAAATTTCTTTTTTAAGGTTGTATAAAAATACCCTTCACTGACAAAATTGGGACCGATAAATAGCAAAAAAAAAATCTTTTATTGAACACCATCCATCTCTTCTTTTACTAGAGACCACAACGAAAATCTAATCCCCACAACTTTCTTAGATCCTGTTAGTTTCATACAACGATTATTCACAAGAGTTTTTCTTATTATAGGAAACAAATGCGGCCATATACCATTCATCACTTTCAAATTGACAGGCGAATGTCCGTTGAAAGAATGCCAATCCCTAGTTGTCGACAAGTCGCTGTCCGTTCCGGGTAAGCCATTTGTCAACAGTATATACAGGCTGTTGTGTTCAGGCGGAAATGGGACGCATCCTGTTTGTAACATTTTCACTTGGCCCATAATCTTATGAGGTGGTTCATATTTATTGCATCCAGGTGGTAAAAACTAAGTCGTGGTAAGAAGTAAGAATTGGAGAGGCCACGAGTGACTTTTCTTATTTTGTCTTATCGGAAAGTAAGGATGAAGGTAGCATTAAAAATCGTACTCAAAAGTTATGAGAGTCAAGGCAGACATTAAGATATAACATAATCTTGTTTTAATTATTTTTAAATAAAACAAAACACACACAATTAATACAGTGGATCCTTTCAAAAATAGTAGAACATATATTGTTCTAGCTTCAATAATAAATAACAAATATAAATTGTTATTATCGTCTATGGAAGTAAGTTAGATTAGAACAGCATCACACATGCGGTGCTGATGCGTTAAGGTTACCTCCAATAACATATACAAATCGTTAGGGAATATTGCCATAAGTTTTAATCAAATTAAATTCTAAATCTTTAGGCTATATAGACGATACTAAGACCAACTCGAAACATAATGTACAGATCTCAATTATTGGATGATCTGACATGATCACAATTCAGACAAATTGTCAAAATTATTGCCATTAATTACAAAATTAATGATAAATCAGAAATAATTATAAGAAAATTAATGAGATGCACTCACCTGTTCTACCCAGACGTTCGTTGTCATTATTTGATTCTTAAGATTCTGTAACAAGAGAAAAAATATATTAATAAATAAATATACGAAACCAATTCTGATAAAAATAAAATTTATTTACACTTATTCTTAAACTAAATCGCAAAAACTGATAAGAAATATTTGCACTCTTAATACCAGAAGCTAAATGGTGGTAAGGTGAATAATAATTATATTAATTTGATTATAAGTCAACTATTACAATAATTACATCCGAAAAATCCCTTTCAAATAATAACCTGCTTACTCCCTAGACTAAAGAAAAAAAAACAACAAACATTTTATTAAAAAAATAAACAATTGAAAACGAGCTACCTATTTCATAGTATAAGTTTTTAGAGACTTGGGGTCCCTCCGTCGATTTTGTTCAAGAGCTTATTAAAACAAACTTAAATTTAAGTATATTTTATGCTTTTATTGCAAAATATTATCGGGAAGTTGAGAACAATAACAGTACTTATGTTGTAACAAACTTAGAGAGAGGGTTGTTCTACTTAATATATAGTTTACTTAAAACATAATATTATATACATACATTTTAAATTCCGAATAGAAAAAAGTAATAGAATTATTAAAATCAATTGATCACAGTTAAGGATATGTAAAAGGTTCTATTTATCGAGTACACACAAACAAAACCTCAAACCAAACTAATAGGTTATTGGTCCAGAATTATTCGTAACTACAATAGGCCTTAATACGTTGATAATGTTCTCTGATAGTAATTATCTATAGCCATTTTAGTATCAAAATACTATTTATCGATTCAGTATTCATTGGTACTAATTAATACTGCGGATTAACTAAATATTGTCCGGTTTTAATTACGAATCATAACACTTCGCAAATTTATCATTTTAAACTTACAATTTATGGATATTATGATTTTATTATAAACATAATACAAAATACACGCAAAAGCGGATGTAGGAGTCGAGGACAGCCAAGACACACATTCCCTGACCAAATAGAACGTGTTCTGAAGGAAGGTGATGTTAAGAGCCTCAAAAACCGACGCGCGTGCATGAAAAGAGTTATGAAAGTCAACGAAGCGAGTGAGGCGTGTAAGAATCGTGCCCTATGGCGCTCTGTTCTCTCTGCCTACCCCGCAAGGGATTTGGCGTGAAGTTATGTATGTATGTATGTATTATAAACATATGAACTTACTCGTCATTTTGGATGGACTAGTGGGTTAAGAACTACGCTTCTGAGTCTAAAGTCTCTTTTTTTCATACCAATGACTTTTCGGAAGATACTTGTGATAAATATCTATGACTGAACTAAAATGTACGATAGCTTCCGATGAAAAGAAATACAACAACTCAGTTTAATTGCCGCTGTCTACTCTTTTGTACATTAAAGGTGTGAAGGTATTTAAGCCCATTAAACAAGATTAACCTACGATACTTAATCAAGTGGAAATAGTGTGTAAAAAGATCCTCAATCTGCTTGAGAATTATAAACGGTTCATTAGTTTATTTCATAAAAGTTCCAACTAAAAGGCCGGTCAGGTAATAGCCTGCCTATACTAATAGTTATATTAAGGTTATTTTAATAACTTTCAATAAATAACTCAAGTTTATCATGTAGGGTAGGCAGAAAGATCTGTAACTTGTCGACGTTTCAACACTTTTACTTCTAATAAAATTATTTTTCCCAAACAAAGTATATCATCATAAGAAAAGTGTTATTGACCTGTAAAAACCCTTAGAAAATAATTTAAGTAGTTGTGAAGTAGGTTCAGGTTTTTTTATTAAAATAGCCTGTTCTCAAAAATAATGCCTTTATTTTAACATCGACAAATTATAAACCAACATTTTATGTAGATAAAAAATCCATGACACACTTTTGTCTTTGCTTCCATAGCTCATAAAAAGACACACATTAAATGTTTCAATATTATTGTAACTACATAATAATATAACTCATAGAACAACTAACAAATCTCAAACAAGCGCTTACACTAACTGAATTTCCTAGTTTGAGTTTCATTCTCAGCACTGAAGCCGAAGTTACACTCAGGCTGCACCATAAAATTTGAGTTAGCACCTCTCAGAGTCAGCTTTACGATCAACTCGCTGTCGACTACCACAATCACTTAGTACCATCTCATATTTCAGACACTCTTGGATTTTACTGCCACCTAACTTACTTGTAAGTATAATATTTTCTAATAAGTATCGCTTAATATACTATTTATCATGACATAGAGTAAAACAATGTCGTTTTCCGCTGCCTGTCCACTTATATGCTTAGATCTTTGAAAACACAGAACGAATTTTGATACATGAAGATTCTTACTTATAAATTTCCTGTAAAATATAGTAAAGATAGAGTGAAAAGGCTTTAGCACCGTGGACCACATCCATACTGTTCGACAGATTGTACAGAAAACCGAGGAGTACAATCAGCCGCTGTGTATGGCATTCGTGGACTACGAAAAAGCCTTCGACTCCATCGAAACTTGGGCAGTTCTGGATGCATTGCAGCGATGTCGGATCGACTGGCGCTATATCGAGGTGTTGAGATGCTTGTATGACACCGCCACGATGGCTGTCCAGATCCAGGATCAAGTGACGAACTCCATCGAGCTGAATCGAGGTGTAAGACAGGGAGATGTCATCTCTCCCAAACTCTTCACCAATGCTCTGGAGGACGTCTTTAAGACCTTGGACTGGACTGGACATATCAACGTGAATGGTGAGTACATCTCGCATCTTCGGTTCGCCGACGACATCGTTGTAATGGCAGAGTCGCTGGAACAGTTAAGCGGAATGCTGCGCAGCCTAGACGAATCCTCTCGACGTGTCGGTCTGGGCATGAACTTGGACAAGACCAAGGTCATGTTCAACGAACATGTCGTGCCCGGACCGATAAATGTCGATGGGTCAATTCTCGAAGTCGTAAACAAATACGTCTACCTAGGCCAAACAATCCAGTTAGGTAGACGAAACTTCGAGAAGGAAGCCGACAGGAGGATTCAGCTGGGTTGGGCCGCATTCGGCAAACTGCGTCGAGTTTTCGGCTCGCCTATACCGCAATGCCTGAAGACCAAAGTCTTTGACCAGTGCGTCCTACCAGTAATGACCTACGGTGCTGAAACGTGGACACTTACGGTGGGGCTAGTCCACAAATTTAAAGTCGCTCAGCGAGCTATGGAGCGAGCTATGCTCGGAGTATCTCTGAAAGATAGACTCAGGAATGAGTATATCCGACAGAGAACCGGAGTCACCGACATAGCTCGCAGAATAAGTTCGCTGAAGTGGCAATGGGCTGGTCACATCTGTCGAAGGACCGATGGTAGATGGAGCAAGAAGGTCATGGTGTGGAGACCGCGACTTGGTAAGCGTAGTGTAGGACGCCCACCAGCCCGATGGTCAGACGACCTCAGAAGGGCTGCTGGTAAAGACTGGATGCGGAAGGCAGAGAATCGGATGTTGTGGCGCACATTGGGAGAGGCCTATGTCCAGCAGTGGACTGCAACAGGCTAATGATGATGATGATGATGATGATAGCTTTCGAGGTTAGGAGCTTTAATTGGAAACGCTTGATAAACCCAAGTGATAAATCTAAATAATGTACTACATGATTATACAAAATATCTACAAATATGTCCGCTAGGGGTATGTCTATCGCTTAGGGATGACCTACAATGGCAATTTTTAATTCTTTACTTTTTACTAGAAATAATTTGCCTCTTATTTAAGACGCGATATTAAACATTATATCATCAAACCCTTATGCAATTAAGTACCTTAATTGCGTTGTTATTTAATAAAGATCAATATGACATTTAAAGTATTCAATTAAAATAAATATTATCAAAGATATTCCAGATTTAAAATATAGGGACACAGCAGTTGCGTCGCGCAGCAGTACCAGCCGACGAGTACTGCTAAATAGCGTCTTTATATAATAAAATCCAAGATTTACTCATATATTCCTTCTGAAGCGAAACAAAATTCGCCGGGTCAACAGCTGACCGTGCTGACTTCGTGTCGTGATATTAAATACTTTGACCACTAATAACTTTAGAGCTTCGCATGCACTGTAATTATAATTAAAGATAGAATAAGATATTGACATTTGCTTTTTTTTATGGGATAGGGGGGCAAACGAGCAGGCGTGTCACCTGATGTTAAGTGACCAACGCCGCCCATGGACACATGCAACACATATAGTGTTACAGTTGCGTTGCCAATCTTTAAAGGAGTAGGATAGTAAGGGATGGGAAAGGGGGATGGGCCTCCGGGTACCTCTTTCACAGAACGAAACGAAACTCGTTGACTCATTAATGGCTAATGCTATTGAGTTTTTCCTATTCTACCTGATTTTCTAAATTTGGAATTTATTTTTACCATCTCTTGCTTACGGTTCGGACGAAATCGGATTGTATTTAAACTCTAACATAGCATCACTAAAGTTTTACGAAAAGTTAACGGTGCGTGACGGGATTTGAACTCCGGACCTTTCAAATATTACTATAACATTACAGCTCGTAAAACTAAATCATGCGTTAGTAGTAGGGGTTTGTATACAGATTGTTTAAAGTTTAGCAATATAACAAGTTGATAATAAATAAGCTCAAAGCAACCGCAGTTCACTTTATTGATAAGTTTGGAGAATTGCTGCTAATAAAAGACTGGTTGAACAGCCCGGATTTGTGTGGCCTTTTTAAGAAGGCCATATTTCTTGAGAAAAACAAAACAAACTGCAAAAACTGCATAACAATTTATTGAGCCATGATTGAAATTCTGTTTACCACGAGAATGGTAAGTACATAGTTTCCCAAAGTATTGTGATATAACCCCGAACTGAGCAAAAATGCTCTCTTGGGTAGTTCGTGAAATAATTTTATAATTATTTTTAACATATCATAACAATTTTTTATGAGATAAGGAAGAAAACTAGCAGGTGTGTCAACCGATAGCAAGCAACTAATGCCACCCACGGATACTTGAACACAGATAGTTGCGCTTTTCGCCTTTATAATAGGATAAGGAAGGGGTCGGAAATGGGATCGGAAGTTGAAGGGATTGAGCCTCCGGATACCTCACTCATAGAGCACAACATGGTATGGACTGCGCTGTACGTCGATATTCTGAAAAGTCATGGTATTTCACCAGTCGAGCCGGCCCAATCATGCAACGATCTGCGTGGCTTTGCTATTGTTAAAATTTAATTATGAACGTAATTTGAAATTGAAATTCAGGAAAGTTAACTGTCATGGTCAAAAACTAGACACATAAAATTAAATAAATAGAAATATAGCCCTTTGACAAGTCAGTTTATAATGAAGATAGATTTTAAGCAAACTGTAACTGGAGGATTAATTTCAGCGTTGTCTAATTGGTAAGGCGAAACTAAAATAATAAATTTTATCCGACGATAATTCAGACAAAGTCATCTGTCCAAAAGCAATGTTATATTTTAAGCTTACTCTGGTTAATTTATTATCCCTGATACCTATGTAAGAATAACTTATATAAGGTTCTAGATTTGAATCCTGCCTGACAAAATCAACCATATTTCTGAAATTAAGTATAATAGTTATCAAGATCCTAACACATTGCTATTTTCAGAATGGTAACAAATTGGATAACTTCTGAGGACCAAACTTTGAGATGTGTAGCGATAAAAAAACTTACCCGTTTTACTGCACAGAAAATTGATGTTTTATATTCGAATAAATTAAATTTATTGATAAAATAGTTCTGTAAGTCTAGACATTATCATCGCTGCCTACAAAATACGTCGAAAGGCGTGATGTTGCTATTTTTTGTTATTATTAAATTCAAACAAACAGCAAATTTTCGTGACAGACAGTGGAATAATGTAAGCATAAAACTTAACTGGCAATAGGTTCGACACCTATTCCATTTGGGGCGTGCACATAGCGGCGAGATAAGGCTTAACAGCCGCTGCCTACACCTTCCGGTAGAAGAAAGCGTAGAGTTATGTTAAAACTTAACAAACGAAAACTGTCATCATCCCATTCAAGTCATAAATTTAGAACAAATATCGATTCAGAGGTTCTGGTTTATATTTAAGCAGATACTTCGCGCTCTTGGAATCTAAGTTTAATTAACGTAAGGAAAATTTGTATTAGTAACACCGTATAATCCCAAGGGATAAAGCCCAAATCTGCATATTACGTTCCTCTAGGTGAGTGTTTCCCAAACTATTCTGGTTAAGAGACCCCCAGACTTACAATTATTTGTTACATCAGATCAGCCAGTAACATTATTAACTTAAAAAAAAAATATTTTTTATCATTATCAACTGACGTTTTTGATTATATTCACCCCCGGACTACGAATTTTTATACTGAGAGGGCGATATAAACCAGTTTGGGAACCGCTGCTTTAGATTATTCGACCTAGTTAAGGTTCTATGTTTGCTTAAATCGATGTAAGCCTCTATAGCGAAGTTTGTTGTGATGTTCCGTAAGTTATTTGCTGTCTTAAAAAGTTTTTTAATATTATTTGTGAATAAATCTGCGTAAATAATTATAACACTATGTACAAATATTCTTTTAGAACTTTTATTTTAATAAGAAAATTCAATTTTTGTAGCTATTAAGAATGCTTGGGTTTGAATCCAGACGCATACCAATGATTGTTTGGAACTTACCTGTGATGAATATCGAGTATTTATTAATAGATTAGTAATAAAATCGAGTTATGAAACTCAAAGAAGGTAAGGCGTCTAAAAATCGTATTAAAGTGTCTTATGAATCGCCTTATGGCGCTCTGTGCTATCTGCCTACCCCGCAAGAGACTTGGCGTAATGGTATGTATGTATGTAGTAACAAAGTTGTAACTGATATATGGCAATAGGCTAAGTCACCTATTACATAGAACCAAAATTGTCACGTTAGTAAATAAATTCTACTGCCTATATATCATAAGCCTTAAAGGACAGTCTTGAAAAAAAATAAAAACAGAAATGGTGTCGTGGGACCCCAGGTAGGAACGAAGTTCCTTCGGCTAATGTAGAATCGACACAATTTGCAAAAAAAAAATCGTGCTCAATTTTATGTAGGTTTTCTTGATTTTTCTCTTAAATTTTGATGATTAGTTTTTATTTAAGTACAGGACTTACTACAGGTAGCTTTGTGACGTTTTAGCTTATAAATACTCGATAATTCTACGGAACAGTGATCGTTCCATTTTCTGGTTCCTTTTGTAAAAAAAAACATACATAAAATATAGAAACATGGAAAATAAAACTCCAAAAAAGAATTCCGAGACCGGGAATCGAACCCGAGCCTCCTATCTGAGAGCCAGGTATCCTAGCCACTAAACTATATCAGATGTTAACCAATATTTTAAATAATCCGATACTTGAAAGTGTCCTAGTTTGGCATGAAAAAAGTGTCGTGACAACTTTTCGTGAGAATTTTTCTGTCTAGCCCCCTTTCACAACGTGCGATAAGGAACATCGTTCCAAAATATTTAACTGATAAGTTCTAATTAATCAAAGCATTACATCAAAGTTCGTATAGGAAATAACTTTTTAAAGTAAAATTAAATAACGATACCATAAAAATGTATAAGGCGCAAAGTTGTCAGTCATTGACAATTATCACACCTAACTTTCGAATATAATTGGGAGAAATCATTGGTGAGAGTCCGTAATCGAAGCTACGACTGAAGCGGAAAACTAGAACACTGTACCACCGACACTACTGGATAATTTGGTAAATTTCGTAAAAAATATGTGTCGACTAAGAATTAATTAACATATACTTATCTCTAAAGGCACTCAACTAAGTAAATTTGTTGAAATATTGTCCCAGATGCAATTAAAGAGAGAGAGTCCCGAACTCAATTCCCGACGGCCTTTCGCGAGGCCGAGTTTTACGTTTCCCAAGAAAATTGACTTGTGAATAATTTATGTTATTATTAGAAATTGGAATTTTGGGTTTCGGAATTCTTCGCCTTATGTTATAATTATGTAATAAATATATTAGGCTAATAAAATTATGAGCGATGTATGGTAATAGGTTTATGAAGTTTTTTTTTTTTTTATGGGATATGAGGGCAAACGAGCAGGCGTGTCACCTGAGGGTAAGCAACTAACGCCGCCCATGGACACCAGCAGCACACATAGTGTTACTGTTGCGTTGCCGACCTTTAAGGGAAGGGGATAGGAAAGGATGGGGAAGGGGGTGGGCCTCCGGGTACCTCTCTCACCGAACGAAACGTGGCATGGGCCACTTTACGTCGGTCTTCTGAGAGGTCGTGGTATTTCACCGGTCGAGCCGGCCCATTTATGCAGTAAACTGCTTGGCTCTACCACTGTTATAGTATTCAGTATAGTATTCAATATTACAAAAAAAAACATTTCGTCAAGGTATAATTATCGCTGGCTACATATTCACTTACTAAAGCCGTCAAACATAACATAACTTCACGCCTTTCTTTCTCAAAGGTGTAGGTAGCTGCTGTTAAGCGACGTCTCGCCGTTATGTTTACGTCCCAAATGGAATAAAATTACGTCCCAAATTACTCTTAAAGTTAGTCAACAAATCCATGACATTTAAGTTAAATCCAAGTGTACTTTGACATTACAAAAGGAAACGCTGTGAAACAAGAACTACCTACCCCCGCATACCCTCAACTAACAACTTTCATTGTTCGTTGCACTTCGTAAAACTTTGAAATTCCTTTTGCAACTTTAATTAGCCTTACTTCAAGTGGTATCAGATAAAATTGCATTCCTTTGGTGCTTCCCGGAGTCTGCGGAAGTATTTGAATTATGTTTACCTACGAGTTCTCTTCACAGATTCGCAATTTAAACTCACGCCAGACATTTTTCCCCTCGTAGTTATTTGTTGAGTTTTTGAGATTTTTGTTGAGTGAGAGAAACTGCTTGTATTTACTTTGAGTAGGATTTCATTTCTGTTTCATCTTTGAAAAAAAAATAGTATTTATACTATTATTAATAATAGTATTTAAATGATCGATATTATAATAATAATAATATCTTGGACACAAATCACACAGCGCCCTCCAGTTCCAAACTAAGCAACTAAATGCTTGTGCTATGGATACTAGATAACGGATACTAATACATATATACTTTTCTTTTGTAAATACATACTTATAATACATAGAAAAACACCCAGACGCCGCACAAATATTCATGTTTGTCACAAATATTTGTGCTCGGGTGGGATTCGAACCCCCGACCTCAGTGCTGCAACCGGTAGTTTTACCAATACGCCACGAGGCCCGTCGAAAAATGAAAAAATTATGTTTTTATCTTCACGTTTTTTTCCTGTCTGAAGGTCTAATCAATAGCTTCATAATGTTAAGTCGTTAATATTTACGTCCCAAATGGAACATAGCACATAACACACACAGGTTCCGGTAAGAATACCAAGAAGTCATTGGTGTGAGTTCGGAATGGATTTCACGACTTTTTGTTTCAGAAATGAGTCAGTAAACCAACTTTTTTGTTTACTAATACTGTTCCTGTAGTTGTGGCGATTAAGCTTGGACATGACGATCTTTTTAATACCATGTTACTAATGGCGTAAACTATCCTTATTCAACATTTTCCTGCCCTTATCCCACTCTCAGTGGAGTAGGCACAACATGTCATCCTTTCGAACTATCTATGTTGTCAAATACAATGTTAATATCTGAATAAGTTATTTTTAAACAAGAAAACTGCAATAAAATTTAAATGATCATGCATTGGTTTGGATGGAGCATTAAAAAGCAACGGAAAGCCATTTTTGCCAAAAGGCATCTGCTATAAATGAAAAAGATGTGGAATGGTACTACTATTAGACGTGGCATGTGTTGGTGTTGTACCTAGCAACCTTACGGCTAGGACCCACGGAATACTGGAAGATCACCGCAATGACAACAAAATAATAGGACAAATTAAGACAATTAGGAGAAGGAGGCTAAAAAAAGCAGACAAAAAGAAACAGTTGTTAATAAAGTTTCAAAAAACTTGAACAAAAACAAACAAGTGAAAAAATTTACAAAATTATAGGTACCTTTGTTATATTCATACACGACATGTTCAATAATACAGTTGAGTACTGCCATCCAATTACTAAGTATATTCAAACACAATACCTATATATATTTATGTCGGAATATAAATTTTACAGCCAATTTGAGAGTAACGGCCAACTCTATAGCTGTACGATAGGATTATAGAAATACCCGCAGACAGTAAACCGAACGACATATAAAATTGTTTGTGACCTATTCCGATGATGTTAAAACGTTTAAAGACATATTATCTTGAATGTTTGAGTGTTTGAAGACTTGTTTTTGTTAACTAAATGGATGGTATCTACAATATTTCTCATTCTAATATCACGGTGCACTAGTTTTTATTCGTCACAGGTAGCAGAGACTATTACTACAAATTTGGATTGATTGATAGTTCAGTTCAAAATTTTGCAAAGAATTCATGAAAAATAATCATTTTTATTGATAAATAACCTCAAGGAATAACAACATGGCATGAGCCACTTTGCTCATGCCGTGTTTCGTTCGGTAAGAGACCTACACAAACGAAATACCGAGTGGCGTTATTAAACAGAGAAAATGGAGCGTTAGGCAGATTTATGGGCACAAAGAACGTTAGCAGAAAAGCAACGGTAACTTATGGAAGCGAGAGATGGGATTGGCAGAGTATACACGAAAGTAGGATAAACGAGGTAAAAATGCGTGGACACTGCGCAAAATCTGCCGAGTGACTCTCGCTGACCACATCGAAAACAAGGTCGTAAGGAAGGAAGTTGGATTGAAAGAGAATGTCGGTGTAAAAGTTAGAAAGGCAGGCCCCGATATGTAGAAATATGACTACTAACGAAGCGGGTGAGGCGTGTAAGAATCGTGCCTTATGGCGCTTTGTTCTTTCTGCCCAACCCGCAAGTAGTTTAGCGTGAAGTTATGTTTGTTTGTAAATGACCTGTTCATATTTATAATGACATTTTTAAGATCACATAAAACTATAATTTTTCGTGTATTTCAATGCCTATTTTGTTTTTGCAATATACGTCTTATTCTAATAGGCAAACATTACTGTTCTATATTTATTTATTACTTATTTTATCATCCAACTCGCTAGGGGTGTCTCGGATTCCACAAGCTTCCATTAGTTATACAATGTAGCAAACATTAATTTGGCAACCTTAACTATTCGTGTAATGTAAGCAAGTGTAAAAGGGACAGACTGACGCTTCATTAAACTTTATAATTGGCTCCAGGGTGACACGGAGGCGACGAGCTAGAAAATACTTCAGGATATACTGGTATATAACACTTTTGTATGTTGCTTAATGAGTTTTTATAATAACTAAGACGACGTTGACCCTAAAGTGCATCACTAAAGTTATATTTATCAAAAACTATCAAAAGCGACCACGACACGCTTTTCATGATCATAGAAGTGTTTAGACCGTGAAGAAGGTAATATAAGGAGCCTTAAAAACCGGCGAGCATTGTGAAAGTAAAAAAAAACGTGAATGAAGTACTACGTAAGAATCGTGGTTTTTGGCGCTCTGTTCTCTGCGCCAACCCTACTACGTATTTGGGGTGATGTTATATATGTATCAAAAACTTGCCTGATCATCCAGCATCTCAAATGAACACAGAGTATTATAAATTCGTAAGCCGCATCCCCCTCCCACTGCTACACCAGTTTCCCCCATCGTCGACTACAGCATTGACGTTTCTCCCATAATTCCAAACTGTCACACACCCTACTCAATTCTTATGTCGAGATCAGGGAGATTTAGGCCGTACGTAATATATGACCTCATAAAATCCTTCAGCGGTATAACTGGTTTTAGTTCGTATATCATAAAAGTGCGTGAGGAATATGGTCTCGAGAGAATTACTCGCTAGTAAAAAAATACTGTACCAATGTTAGTTTATTATTTAAAAAAATGTAATGTAACCTTTTTGGACGTAAATGTACGTGTAGTAATTTAAGATCGAAACGGGATTAAATTAGCAAATAGGGCTTCGCCTCATTATTTGGTCTTTGCGTCTACAAATCAGAAGCAATATCAATTTAAGAACCAAATCTCACTATGGTGTGACTGTAACTTCATGCTTTTAATACTTACAGGTATAGACAGGGGGAAATTATGCTTTTTAAATTTTGCTTGTAACTTTAAATTATTGATGTGAACTAGATTCTCTATACACAACTCGGAGTACAAAGACGCTGGACCGTGGAGAGACAAGATACAAAATATGGTCGGCATTCGTTCACAATATGACAAAAAAATATTGTCAATACTTTTTTATTAACAAATTATTAAGATTAACAAAAGTTAAGATCATAACATAACTTCACTCCTTTATCTAGAAGGTAGGCAGTGGCTCTTAAGCCTCGACTCACCATTATGTTTACGTCTCAAATATACATATAGGTGGCAAACCTATTGCCCTGCCGGGCACAAAGTTTTCAGTCATCGATATTTATCACACATAACTTCGAAAAGAATTTCGAAAATTCATTGGTGTGAGTCAGGATTCGAACCCGTGACTTCGAGCTCGACCATTGTACCTCTGGAACTAATTTTTTTTTTTTTTTTTTTTTATGGGATAGGAGGGCAAACGGGCAGGCGTGTCACCTGATGTTAAGTGACCAACGCCGCCCATGGACACCTGCAACACATATAGTGTTACAGTTGCGTTGCCAACCTTTAAAGGAGTAGGATAGGAAGGGATGGGGAAGGGGGATGGGCCTCCGGGTACCTCACTCACCGAACGAAACGCGGCATGAGCCACTTTACGTCGATCTTCTGAGAGGTGGTGGTATTTCACCGGTCGAGCCGGCCCATTCATGCAGCGAACTGCTTGGCTCTACCACTCTTTAAAATAATTGTTAATAACAGTAAAACTATATCATTATTACACCACAACAGGGTTGAACTCCATTATAGAAATATTCATATTAAATTAACATTTTGTTTATATACAATTAGGAGAGCAGTGTATAATTAAATTTATGTCTGTTTACAATATTTTGCGTTAGTATAACGGAGCGTTAGTAGCGACATCTGGTGTTTGCAGTGAACTAGTCGGGGTTCGGCGCGATGAGTAATTAAAGTTTATAATTGGATTAGACGAGGACACACCGATTCGCTGTAACAAGTCTTCAAGTCATTTTGAGGATTCTGTAGTAGAAATTACTTTTGGATTATATACTTACTTTAATTTGGCAGGTTTTTCTTTGATCAAATTGTAATTAGCTAACTTGAGAAAAGATATTAAAGATGATTTGTTTGTTTCGGAGATATATTTAATAGTATAATAAAATAATTCAGATATAAATTTTGCATGCTCCTATGGTTCGGACATATAAAAAGAATGGCCGACGCAAGATTGACTCAGCGGACTTTAGATTTTAGATATATTAAATAATGAAACCAAATTTCCCTTGGTCACCGAAACATGCGTCGAACGGCTGGACTGATTTCGTTAATTCATCTTTTGGAGAGAAAATCCCTAAAAATATCTAAAAATATCATTTTTCTATAATCTCACATAAAAGACAATACTTAGAAGACAATTTTAACTTTATATCCATGACATAAACTTTAGTTGTTATATAACTTCCAGGCCAAATCCCATGCGTGGTAGGCAGAGAGAACACAGCGCCATAAGGCACGATTCTTACACGTCTCACTCGCTTCGTTGACTTTCACAACTCTTTTCATCAAATGGATGAAAAGAGTTTCGTAGATTTTTGACGCTCCTAACATTCACCATCCACCTTCCTCCAGAACACGTTCTATTTGGTCATGGAATGTGTGTTTTGGCCGTCCTCGACTCCTACATCCATCCGTTTTTGCATTGTATAACTGCTCAGTCAATCTTGCATTATCCATTCTTTCTACATGTCCGAACCATAGGAGCATGCCCTTTCTAACTTTTACACCGACAGTTTCTTTCAATCCAACTTTATTCCTTATAACCTTGGTTTTCGACGCGGTCAGCGAGAGCCATTCCGCAGATTTGCCGCAGTGCTCTCATTCCAATCTCTTTTCAACACTGATAGTATTACAGATGCGATTCGACCTTCAAGGGAGTAGGATCGGAAAGGTTGTAATCCTCTAGAATCCGATTCGAATGAAACGCGACATGAGCCACTTTACGTCGAAATTCTGAGAGGTTGTAATATTTCACTGGATTACCCGGCCATTCATGTAGCTCGCTGCGTGGCTCTAAATTATATCAAACAACGGCCATTATTAATATAAGTTTTAGTAACATAACATAACTTCACGCCTTTTGTTATCCGATGGTGTAGGCAGCGGCTGTTAAGCCTCGTCTCGCTGTTATGTTTACGTCCCAAATGGAATAGGCCGTGCGCTCGCCCACTGCGCCACGGAGACTGTTAAGTTTTAGTAGTTTCTTTCAAATAATTGGTAAGTTTGTTTATTACTTCTATTTATTTTTTTACCGCTTGCAAATGAATGCTTGAATGATTCCATATCTAAATATTCATTATTTTTTATAATAAAAATTGGATTTTTTCATCTAAATATCTGACTGACTCTCATTTTTATGATATCAAGTAAATATCATTTCTTTATTTGCATATTCGACAAGCTGTGAAAAGTAATGAAAAGAATTCAACAATTCTTTCATCGCAGAGCTTTTTATTCATAAGTAAGTCAAGCTATTTTAGTTTTAAATGATTAAGGATTATTTTTTTACTTTTTGTTTGGCCTAATCCTATTAAATTAACTTTACCTAGTTTAGAATCCAAGGGAGATTTAGCATTTTTTACGTTTATGAAATTAACAATTAACAATTACATTTTTTACGAAATTGCCGCGGGAATTTAATTTCCCCAAACTAACTGTCCCGATTTGCATTGCAAACAATCAGCTCTAAAGCGAACTATTGGATATATTTGTAGTTGTACAAGTTCTACTTAATCCGTTTCGTATTTTTACCCAACTGTGGTAGAAAGTGAGTAATGATTTTAAACCAAGTGTTGATCTTCGAATCCATAAATAAAATGGATTTTTTTCACCTATTTTACCAGCACGTGTAACGTTACGGCTTTATTAGCCGAACAGCAAAAATTATACCTCCAACTTATTTATTTTTCTTCCAATTTGGTCAGTCATCAGTTCTTAACTAATTTAACTTGGCAATAGATTTCCGGAAAATCATTGAATTGATACCCGGAATTGATACTTATAAATCAGAAGCAAAATGAACCTACTGAGACTATAAAAATAAGAGATATCAAACGCTAAAGAGACACTAATTTAGATCATTAAACTTCAGCGAGCGAGGCATAACTGCTACTACCTACACGTTCGAGTACAAAAGGCTTGAACTTACAAACAAATATATAATTTATAAACAATAACATAATCATTATTTCCCTTACGTAGCACTGACAAACACCGGACGGTATATTTGGTACACATATATATAATCAAATAAACCTGAAACATATTCACTTCATATTTATTCAGGTCATGTATGTACAGAATATAAGCCTTATTTTCCTGAAAATCCTTAGAGATATACATGTAAGTTATAAAGCACTACTTAACAACATTATTATATACCTAAATATATATATAGCTGAAGTATCTAGAGTTATATTGTAAGACTTACATAACATAACTTAACCTCACGCCATTGTTACCCGAAGGTGTAGGCAGCGGCTGTTAAGCCTCGTCTCGGCGTTATGTTTACGTCCCAAATGGAATAGGTGGCGAACCTATTCCATTTGGGACGACCTCTGGATTCAGAATCCGTGTACTCGACCACTAGGCCACCGAGACAATACATTGTAAGACTTTGTGAAATATAACTAAACAAAATCAAAGAAATAATGTTTTATATCAATGATTGAAAAAAAATGTGCCCGAAATACGGCAATAAGTTCCGCCACCTATAACCATTTGAGACTTTTCAAATTCGTTTCATTAATCCGTTTAGGTGTAAATGAGTAACATAATTCCCAAACATACAATCGAAAGTAAAGTGGTTCATGGTTCATTTGAAACCGGAAGCAGTCCGCCTCTACACGCTATGTATTAATATATTTTAACGTCCTGTAAATACTGGCAAGCCTTTCGATATTGCAGATGTTCATATATAAATTAGATAGTATAAAAAAAATCTTCCGTTTTATAAATTAATTTATTTAAAAAAGTTCCTGTGTAACTAATTATAGTAACATAGGATGGAAATTTCCAATTCTGATTTAATTTTGCTCCAAAGAGCAAATCACAAATCTCCTGCACTCTATTTAATTTTTCTCCTTTTAATAATAATCTCACTTAAGCTGATAGCAAAATAAAACAACATACATTTCGCACACATTCCTCCAAAAAACCTGAAAAGGGTGGGGTGGGCATAAATAAAATCGGCTTAAGAGTACTGGACGTTTTAATAAAAACGGGTCCTTCATCATAGTTCCTTTTGTTGCACACGTGACCGAGAGTAGGTTAAAAAGACCAGATTAATAAGACCTTCAAATTCCGTTGGCATTTTTACTAGCAAACTTAACGGTTAAGGGTCTGCCTATATTGGATATAAATAGGAGTCGCACAAAAGAGTCGGCCCTTTTTTTAGTATTCCGGTTCTCTAAATGGCAAAGTACAATTCTGCGGAGTCTGGTCTCAACGAGCTGATGGTCTTTTTGTGTCCAAGCGTTTGGTGCAAATAATGGCTTTAGGACTTTTACAAAGATAGGGTTGCAGAGTTTGAATCAATTTATAATGGGTCAACCCATTGAACTACATAGTTGGAGATAAAAACACTTCGTTATTGCATATTCAGTGCGAATATTATTTGCATTTAATACGAATAGTTTTTAATAAAATACTTATAAAAAAAAAAATAACTATGATTTATACTAAAGATTTTTTTGGTTAATACAGCTAATGTCTGTATTTATCAATAGTTCAAATAGATGGCACTAAAAGCGAATTAACTGGCACTATAAACATGTTCGTAAGCGAAGCGTTAATAATAAACCGTTCATAATATGTAAACTGAGAATTGTCGGGGGTTTAAAGTAAATAGTATTGACATTGTATTGATATTTCATAACTATGATAGTAGTAGCTTATTAAAGTTTAAAGTATAAGTGCATAGTTTAATTGTGTTAGAGTGAGTGATGTGCGTTAAGTAGAATTTTTTATAGCTTCTATACGGCTGGAAGATTCCAATAAAACCATTTCGAAGTCAAATATTTAATCTGGAAATCATATTATTTCATGTGAAAATTTGATTTCGTAAGTAAATAAAATCAAAAAACAAATATTTTATCGATTTTATACACATTTAAAATCGACATAGACAAATAAACACACTACTGCTTCAGGAAAATTTAATGCCCTTTGAAAGAGGAAATAATAAAGAGATATTAATAAAACAAAATACTTTAAAATTAAAATCTGTCATCTAATTTGAACAGCAGATATAAACAAATATCATTAGCAATTAATAATAAAAGAACAATATCTTACTATTCAATTATTACCGCTAAAAGAAGTTAAACTGTGAAAATAAATATATTCACTGTACTTAAACTTATAGATATCGCAAGATTAAAGAACAGTTCATAAATGCTGGTACTGACAGAATTGTATATACTTCTGCAAACCAAACTGCTGGCTGCACTAAAGAGATTTTTCATTGTTAGAATGACCTGGCTGACTTCCAGCACTGTTCGTCATATCTGCAACTAGAGTATTGGCAAGCTAATGTCGTTTCTCTATAGTGTATACTAAAACCGCTGAGGATGTGTTAAATACATTCTATGAATTATTGATATTATTGGTTTTGAATAAAAGAACGATAGATTTATAATATTTTTGTTTGTGTGACTTCAGAAGAACTAGAAGGTTCTCACTTCACAGCATAAAGATAATGACTACTAATTATATTTTTGTAAGTTCATTGATAGTGACGGATATTTTTATTACTGATACTTCTATTCCGCTTTTATTACGATCCCAACGAATGAACCTATAGAAGCAAGCAGAGTGTGCATTAAAGTAGGATAAACACGGTAAAAATAAGGGCATTGTGCAAAATTTGCGGAGTGACTGTCGCTGACCGCGTCGAAAACGGTTGTAAGAAAAGAAGTTGGATTGAAAGAGAGTGTCGGAATAAAAGTAAGAAAGGGCATGCTCCGATGGTTCGGACATGTAGAAAGGATGGATGATGCAAGATTGACTAAACAGTCAAAGATATACACACATTCCATGACCAAATATAACGTGTTCTAGGTGATGGTGATGTGAGGAGCCCCAAAAATCGACGCGCGTGCATGAAAAGCGTTGTAAAAGTCAACGGAGCGAGTAAGACGTGTAAGAAAGTGTGCCTTATGGCTCTCTGTTCTTTCTGCTCACCTCGCAACAGATTTTTCGTGAAGTTATGTAGGTACGTAATATATTTTCTTATATCACCAATCAGTAATACAATAAGCACGTCTGGTTCACTTATTGATAAGTAAATAGTAAAATATATAAATATCATAATAATAAAAATATATAAATAAAATCGTTTGGCGTAGTGGCTAGCACCCCACTTCTGATTCAAGAAGTAGTGGGTTGAAATACTGCCACGCACCAATGACTTTTCGAAATTTTCGGAAGTTACGTGTGATAAATATCAAAGACTGACAACTTTGTGGCCGGTATGGCAATAGGTTCGCCACCTATTCCATTTGGGACGTAAACATAACGGTGAGAAGAGGCTTAACAGCAGCTGCCTACACCTTCGGGTAGAAAAAGGCGTGAAGTTATGTTTAAAAACGTTTAGGTCATTCGTACCCGGGAAATTCCGAATAGAACTCCGATTATCAAAATGGCCACAATGTTTATCAACAAAATCCTCCAAAATGAGGTTGTTCCATCTCATTTTTTTTCATCACTTTATCACCAACTTTACAACAACACTACTTGACGTGTAGTGATAATTAACTACAATACGTGCGCATTATTCTTGACGCGTACATTTTATTTATTTTATTAGTTACAAGATACATTGTATAAATGATATTATTATTCACTGTCCCACGAAACTGCACAAACAATTTGTCTGTGAAAAAAAATTAAATACATGTAAATAACAGTGGTAGAGCCAAGCAGTTCGCTGCATGAATGGGCCGGCTCGACCGGTGAAATACCACGACCTCTCAGAAGACCGACGTAAAGTGGCGCATGCCGCGTTTCGTTCGGTGAGAGAGGTACCCGGAGGCCCACCCCTTCCCCATCCTTTCCTATCCCTTAAAGGTCGGCAACGCAACAGTAACACTATATGTGTTGCTGGTGTCCATGGGCAGCGTTGGTTGCTTACCATCAGGTGACACGTCTGCTCGTTTGCCCTCCTATTCCATAAAATAATGTACATAGACAGCACAAAACAAATTCTGTATCAGCAAAAATCTAGAGAATGATCGAGTCTGTAATAAATAAAAGATTTGCTGGGATAGTAAATTTCAGAGAATATATATATAGAGACGACAGTTTGCCCCAGACGTGGTGTCGAGCCAGAATTGCACCATTGTAAAAGCCTTCAGCCCCATTATGAAGCTTTGAATTGAGGAACGATTCGGTTTGAAAAGAAAATTTTCATTTTAATGTTTGCCCCCATGTTTTCAGTAATTTTTGTTTGTAATGTTGCGTTCTTTTTCTACTTTCACGCTCTTAAAGCGATCGTATAGGCAGAAAATAAAAACATGTAGCAATAGATTGGCATGACACAACATAATTTCACACTTTGGTTACCCGAAGGTATAGGCAGCGGCTGTTAAGCTTCGTCTTGCCGTTATGTTTACGTCCCAAATGGATTAGGTGGCGAACCTATTGCCATACCGGACACAAAGTTTGCAGTCATTAGGCTGGCATCGATGTTTTAAATGTTATGATATGTTGTTACTATCTGAAGAGGTTAGATTGTATATACATTTGGAATTAACTCAATAATTCGTTAATTGAATTACAATATCATTACATAGTATAAAACAAACTCACTTTCCGCTGTCTGTCCCCTTATATGCTTATATCTTTAAAACCACGCAACGGATTTCGACGCGGTTTTTTTTTAGTTAGAGGGTGTCAACGGGGTGATTTTAATCATTTATTCATATATGATGTCGTAAAGAAAAAAATGATAATTTTAGAGATTTAGCACTTTAATTGCAAACGCTGGCTAAACCCTCAGTGATAGATGCAAACAATGTTCTACATTATTAAACACCTTCAGAAGATCTACAAAAAGGTCCGCGAGGGCTTAAGTCCATTTCTTAGGGATAACCCACAAGGACCATTTTTATTTTTTTTACGAGAAATAAAGGCTTATTTACGAAGCAATTTTAAACATTACAGCATTAATTTTTATCCAGTTAAGTGTCTTAAATAGATTGTGCATGTAATATAGATGATCCTGGCCCTTGACAGCATGCAATTTAATTGAATATTTTCGAAGATATTGCAGTATTAACAAAGCAGGACTGCAGTCAAAGCCGATAAGAACAAATTGAACCTCATTATATCCAAAAATTACTCATTTATTACTTTTGCTAGTCAGACTATAATTTCATCTCCAATAAGATTTCTGCTATCATCCTCAATGTTTTATCCTCTTAGGCACAAATACATAACTAAAATATTTTTATCTAAAAACGTCACGAAAGATAATAATATTACTCTTGTGCCAAGATGAGTTTGATGATGAGTAAACTACGCCATATTTATATCCCGTGCATAGATCTCGCAAAAAAAATAAATATTTTTACACAAAAGCTATAAGGCTATTCGTTTTTTATTTCATTCTTTAGACCAAAAAGTCTCTGGCTCGCATCTTGGCTCACTTATAACTTTAAGAATTAGTTTAAATATGTAATTAATTATGTGCTACAAACATAGTTAAGTGAATACTTTCGTCAACTATTCAAATTAGGACGAATTAATTCGACGGGTCGCAGCGTAGCAGTCTCTGCCTACACTTTCGGCTATAAAAAAGTGTGAAGTTACCAAACACGTCGAAATAATTATATAGCAGAATAGGTTCTAGAGGATATGATTGATGTCTTTGATAAATCAAGCATAATCAAGACCGCGTATAAAAATTACTTTTGTGAGAGATCGTATTGCGACAGATGCCTACAGATAGATAATTTTATTCAGGAATCTTATTAAATTATATGAGCGGGGGTCTTGAGATGACGACATTATCGTACCGAGAAGGGTAATGGACACCTTTTAGACGCCATATAGAAAGGCACGCTTGTTGTCTCGAGAGGGCTTCTGAACGAAATTTAATTTAATATGGATATATATTTTATGACTTTTATAGGCTTCTATCGTATATTATCGATTCTAAAATTCTTGGGAGTCAACAAAATTATTATTTACTTATATACATAACTTCACGCCAAGTCACTTGCGGGATAGGCAGAGAGAACAGACCACAAGGTACGATTCTTACACGCCTCACTCGCCTTCTTGGGTTTTAATAACTCTTGTCATACACGCTCGTCGAATTTTAAGGCTTCTGTCATTACCTTCCTCCAAGACTGGTTTGATTTGATCATGAAAAGTGTGTCGTGGCCGTCCTCGACTCCTACATCCATCCGCTTTTGCAGTGTATATCTACTTAGTCAATCTTCATTCATCCATTCTATCTATATTATCTAGTATCTGTAAGCCCGGTGGTGAAGCATCTTGAGATCTATCCTCGAAATCCTAGATTCAAACACGGGTACATACTATACTAGGTATAAAAACTTTTTCTGAAAACGGTTAACTTTTTTATTGGATAAGAGCCAACTATTTTGAACGAACAGCGAACGACGAAAGCAAGCAACCCACTTGAAGATGAATTGCTTACTCGACTGGCCCTGGGACACCTGCATCACAGATAGATTTATTTCTATACAGGGATAGAGAATGGGTATGAAATGGGATGGGATAGAGAGGAACGGGTGGTCCTCAGGATACTTTTCTCACTGAACGAATCACGGCATGAGCCATTTAATGCGATTTTTTGAGGGTATTTTTTCGATCAAATTGGTGCATTCATGCAGCGCTCTAGAAGCGTTCGCGATCTCAAATTATACCGGGTGTAATAACTTTTTTGAAATCGATTGGTTGCACAAATTGTTTTTGATATACCACAACTGATTTCATGGTGATCTTTGACACTTTTTAATTCACCCGCAAGAAGCGTCTTTTATGGTTTTTTGGGCAAACAAGCCAGCGGTATCTGATGATTAGCAAGCAGCGCCGCCACAGGCACTTGCACCACAGATACACTACAGTTGCGATCCTGGCCTTAAAGGGAGTGGGAATGGGAATGGTAACTGATCGAACGAAACAAAACTAGTGCAACTTTACGAGGGTGAGAGTGGTGAGAGGTCGTGGTATTTCACAGATCGAGTCGGCCCATTCATGTAACAAGATGCGTGACTCTACCACTGTTAAATACGAGTTATATATTATCACTGTCTTTGAGCTATTTGTGGGGAAGTTATATTTTTTTTTACAAACCTAGATAGCTAGTCTTTAAGCAAATAACAAGCAAAATTATAAATATTGTCTATTATATATTACTAAGTATATTTATATATGTGCCTATATGCGATCTCATCATTGTATATCTGAAATATAATTTGTTTACTTATTATTTTCCTTGGATATAATCCTTGATTAAAATATCCAAAAGATAGATAGAATAAAGTTCCAGGGGCCGTGTATGCCTCAGGGCAACAAGGTGATTCGCCTCCCTCAGTTTTCCCGCGAATTTTCTCTTGCCTCCTTTTTATGAAAAAGAAACGTTTATTTAGAGATCCGTAGACTAGTGTTTTTATTTTTTAATATTGCTTGCTATCCGACTTGGTTACCAAAAAGTTCATGTGTTTTTGAGAGTAAAAGTGCAAGACATATAATAAAGAAATATTATTGCCTTTTATTATGTCTGAATGCCTTAATTAATTTCAAGTCATCACATTGGATAAGTATTACTGTATCTAAGCCATTGGTATAGCCAAGCAGCTCGCTGAACGAATGGGCCGGCTCGACCGGTGAAATACCACGACCTCTCAGAAGATCGACGTAAAGTGGCTCATGCCGCGTTTCGTTCGGTGAGAGTGGTACTCGTAGCCCTCTTTCCGTCCTATCCCACTGTCTTAAAAAGGCGCAACTATAACACTATCAGTGTTTTGCAGGTTTCAATAGGCGGCGGTCGTTGCTTATCATCAGGTAACCCGCTTGCTCGTTTATCCTTCATTCCATAAAAAACACACCTTCAGGTACAAAGGGGCGTTAAATTGTTAATTAATTTTGTAATTAAAAGAAAATATTTATCACAAATAGCATAAATGCTGATAAGCAGGCAGCTTAACGGATTTGTGCTGATGTCCATCAGATAGAAGAATCCCTTAAAAGCAGAAATTAAGTAAAGTGTAGCAAAAATCTGCTCCAAGATAAGCGGCTTGCACCGAATGACCGATAAGGGAGGTAATGGACCGTAAAGATATTTTTTTATTCGTGGCCAAATCTTTTGAAAATGCTGAATATTCTTGATGACTCTGAAAGGATTCCTCGAGTTAAATTAAGCGGAGAAAAGGGTCTGCCCTCTGATCAACTTGGATGGTGTATTTAAATAAAAATCGGCTGTGGCGAAGAAATATAGACGATTTCACGCCAAGTCCCTTGCTGGGTAGGCATAGAACAGAACGAGAGAATTTTAGAAATTTTTCTTGTCTCTTGTCATACAGGCTCGTCGTTTTTTACGGCTCCTGACATTGACCTATATGATATAGACTTGTAGTAATCTTCTCAAAGTGTGACCACTGGCCATAAGCCTACAGGCTTATGCGAAGCTTATGTCAATTCAGTCATCTGTCAGACGCGAACCGAATAACAATAGGTACAAAATGGGTAAATGCGTAGTAAAAGAGTGCGATTCAAGATCGGAAACCCATAAGAATTAACCGGAATTACTTTCCACACGTAAGATTAATATTTACATTAATATTAAAATACAGTAAAATAGATAAAATGCTGAATTTTCATAATTAGCTTCAGTGATACCACTAAAAACTTAGTTTTAGTTTCCCACATTTGTGGGAGAGTTATTAATTTATGGAAAAGGAGATTTTAAATATTTTTTGTTATAATAATAACGCTGCAGGGTGCCTAAAGATGCAGCACGCCGCGACAAGTGGGTGAAAATTATCCGATTGCTGAGAAAAGAAACTGACTGGCTACCTGCACCCGGGAGATCATTTATCGTCAATTCAAGTTGATCTTTCGCTTTTATTAATAAATGCCATAATTAATAAATACTTAAAAATAAGATTGTATCACGAAAGCAAATTATTCACTCAGACTTATAAAAAAGAGACTAAAAGGCAATTTTATACAAAACTTATGTTACACAGCGGTGTATGATCAATAATTCATCTGCCTAGCTTTTTCCCAATTATGTTGGGGTCGGCTTCCAGTCTAACCGGGTGCAGCCGAGTCCACAACCCAGTTGCGTGGGCAACACAATCCCCCTTGGTAAGTCTGGTTGTTAGACTTTCTGGCTTCTGACTACCCGTACCGACTACCAAAGATGTTCAAATGACAGCCGGGACCCACCAATTTAACGTGCCTTCCGAAACACGGAGGAACTCGTCATGATAAGATGGTCACCCATCCACGGACCGACCGCGCCAAGCGTTGCTTAACTTTAGGGATCGACCCGTGCGGCTGTTAGGCCCTGTCCACGTTAAATACAATAATTCTCTTTCAATATAATGAATGTAAGTACATTATTTTACTACTCAAGCGTTTTCACTATTTTGTGTATCTGTACCTAATTATGTACACCTTACCTACAGCGCTTTAAATCGCTGCTCTAAGGCAGGTGTACACAATTAGGTACAGATGAGTGTGATCCAATTTTTTTTGGAACAGCCGATCTAGTATGGAGTACATAGAGATCGTTGATCCATTTATTATTTCAGTTATCTTGTAATACATCTGATAAGAAATTAATAAGTAATAGTGAAATATTGAATTTATATTTATTAAATATTTTTACGAGTACATGGCTTGAAAAAGTTGGGTAAAATTTCGCATGGGCTGGCCACCCCACACCGCCATTGCAAATTTATATTGCCATCTTTGTCTAATCAAAGTGTCGGCAATGTATTTGCGATTTGTGTGACTGAGATAGATATATGTTTAATTTTAAATGTCTAGTGGTTTCAAAGCTACGTCATTGCATCTAAAAAGTGGACACACATTTTTTGACGCATTTGTATGAGGTTTGCTCCTCTTGTATATTGAACTCAGTGGCTCCTGATATCAAATACCGCCGCAGTATGATGTGTATATAGAGGACCTTATATTTAAACAAAGATACACTCAAAAATTATAATATCCTTTCTTCTGTAGTTAGGTAAAATTCTACGATGTGTGTTATCTATTTCGCTCGTTTTTTTTATATCTCAACACTAGATGGCGCTATATAAATTGTATCCACATCATTGGGACTATCAAATTATTGCATTTCAATTTCAAGTGTTAAGTTATTCATATTAACGTTTTTTTTACCAATATTCATTCATTCATTACATGGTATAAAATAAAGTCGCTTTCCGCTGTCGGCGATAGACTTAGATCATTGAAACTGCGCAACTGATTTTGATGCCGTATTTTTAATAGTTAAAGGGTGTGAATGGGAAGCTTTGTATGTACAAATAAAAGGTAATAATTTTCGAGATTTAGCAATTTAATTGTGAACGCTGTAAAATTACTTTGGATGATGAACAAAGTTCGCCGGGTCAGCTAGTAATTTATTAAATTAAACATTAACTAGTCCTGGTGGTCCAGTGGTCGACCTTTTCGCTATTAATTTCAATTATAAATAATAAATTTAAAATTATAATAAAAATATTAAAATTTTAAATTCAATTCTCTCCAAATTCTTTTCGGAAGTTATGTGTGATAAATATCGATGACTGACAACTTTGTACCCGGTGTAATAACTATAGGTTCAACACCAATTACATTTGGGACGTAACGTTACGATTCGGTGGATCGAGCCTTTAGCAACCGCTGCTTACACCTTCGGGTAGAAAAAGGAGTGAAGTAAACATTAACAAATTCATAAACTTCAGAATATAATAACCCAGACAATATTCATTGCGAAAATAAAAATAGGAGTATTATATATTTCCACAAAAAATAAACGACCCGATCATTTTTTAATTAAACACTGCAATGGCAATTTATTCAAAACGATTTCCATAAAAACGAAGGTGGTCGGTGAGAAAATTCATTTAAACAATGCAAATGACTTCGCAACAAACAATTGCATAATACCGTTAATAAATCCATAAAACTTAATTAAAATAATTATTCTAGCCACCATATTAAGTTTCAAAATAAATCAGAACCAAGTGCTCCTTGTCAAGTCCCGTGTGGGGTAGGCAGAGAGAACAGAGCATCATTCAGCACGATTCATACATACCTCACTCGATTCTAGGACTGTCATAACACATGTCATGACAAGTCCTTGGGTCAAGAGCGTTAAAATTTAAGTGAAGTGTATAAGAATTGTGCCATAACTCTGCCAACCCTGCAAGTGACTTAGCGTAAATTTACGTATGTATGTATTAGTGTTTTTGCGTCTCGATAGCCCAGTGTTCGAGCACACGGCTTCTGATCCAGAGGTCCGGGTTCGATTCCTGACACTGGTTCACACCAATGACTTTTCGAAATTGTTTTCGGAAGTTATGTGTGATAAAATATCGATGACTGAAAACTTTGTGCCCGGTATGGCAATGGGTTCGCCGAGCGCCGGCGAGACGAGGCTTAACAGCCGGTGTCTACACCTTCGGGTAACAAAAGGAGTGAAGTTATGTTTATGTTTTATGTATGTATGTATTAGTAAATCAATAAATAGTGTAATATTGATAGAATAGAAGACAATTTTCAGAAGAAAATTCATTTTTGATTTAATTATACATTTAGTTGCGAGAAGACGTAGTTACTACTACTACGTAGTAGAAATATTATAACTTTTAACCTTCATCATCATCATCATCAACCCTTCAATGATACAAATCAATTCCATAGTAATCCATAATTAGGTTGCATACATTTTGAAAAGACTTACGAAAACTATCATCTATCCATGACTCGACATTTTTATTAAAAGTACTAAAATCCAGTAGTGACATTCGATCTAATCATATATATTAAATAAATTATGAGTTTATTTAGACGCTCCTAAAAGTAGGGAAACTTAGCAGTAGGCCGTTACTCAATTTTTGATACACAAAACTTTGTATATAAATTTTACGTCTAACAACATTTTAGCACTAATGTAGGACAAAAATAGCGAAGTGTGCTTGTTAACGCGTCATCATAGAGTGTATTAAGTCGTTTAAAACTACAAAATGGCCGCAATGCTAAAGTTACTTCGCATATTTTCTCATTTAATAGCGAAACTAAGTGTTGGATGCTTTTTATCATGGAAAGTAACTTTATTGTACATTTTAAAACCTAAGCTTGATGAGAACGTAGTGGTCTCCTCCTGTATTATTAAATAATCTTAACAAGAAAATACTGCAAACGGCTTTGGAATAGTTTTTCATAATTATTTGTATAGTGACTTTTATGGTAAAGTTTTTTTGTTTTGCAACGAGATATTCGCCTAATTCTTGCCAAGCGGTCACTATTATTAAAATATATGCATACACATACAATCAAAACTTTGGTGCAATACATTTATTGTTGAATAAATAAAATTTCCTTTAAATATGAAAAAGAATGAGTATCTCTAAATAATATACACTTTGACAGCGGTAAAGCCTTGCAGTACGCTGCTGAGTTGGTCGGCATGACCGGTGAAATATCACCGCCTCTCAGAATATAGTTGTAATGTACCTTATCCCGCATTCTGTTCGGTGAGATAGTTATCCCGCTTGTTAATTCCTCCCACCCTCTCCCCCTATTTCATAAATTTCCAAAAATAATTCCAAAATGTCATTACTGGTTATTATGAAAACAGGTGCTGGACCTCCATACTCAGAGATTTGATTCAAACATGAAAAGGTGGAATAGCACAACAGCTTGGAAAAGCTATTCACTTCTACCATTAAAGACAAGAAAAATAAACACAAGAGAATATAGCTCCCCTATTGTGTAAGCATATCCATATAGTATGTATTCATATGTAAGTACGAGTACTGAATTGAAGCCTCGAATGGTAAATTCCAAACTTGTATAGTTTAGTATATAAAGTGCGCCTTGGGAGATAGCGCAGCTTGTTAACTGCAAGCAACATGTGCTGTATGGGAATATGTTACTGGAATATACATACATTTGTATTGTATGTATACTAGGTGACCCGGCAAACGTTGTTTTGCACACAAAAAAGCATATGTAATAATAATGTCTTGTGCACAATACAGACAGCGGAATATAGTTCCAAACTAAGCAACTAAATGCTTGTGTTATGGATACTAGATAACGGGTATTAATACATATATACTTTTCATTTGTAAATACATACTTATAATACATAGAAAAACACCCAGACGCCATACAAACATTCAGGCGTTTTCACAAATATTTGTACTCGGGTGAGAATCGAACCCGCCAACCTCGATTCTTCAATCGGTAGCTTTACTAATGCACTACGAGACTCGTCGAATTTAGGGTATGAAACATAAATTTTGATTAATTTGAGTCTTCTATCCTATCCTCTCATAAGTTAGATCGAACTTCATACGGTGTGCAAATTTGATTAAAATCGGCTAAGTAGTTTGGGAGTACATCGCGGATAAACGACCTTATACGTATTTTATTTATGTATAACAAAATATTAACTTTAATGCACGAGCCTACAACTATGTTTTTAATAGCGATCTTAATATTAATAATAAATAATAAACATAGTTTGATAAGAGTACTTGAAACATGAGTACTCAGAATCGGGCCGCTCGTGACGATTGCGTCCGTGTTTACTTGTTCCACGAACGTATATTCCTCAAGCTCTTGTATTTAAATATATCTTTTAAAATAATTATTTTATTATTGACTATATTTGAATGAAGTTTATTGCGTCTTTATGGTTTATTTTCAGCTCAATGTAAACTCACACTGTTAATAGCCTACTTAATATTCAAGTCACAATTGTAATAATAGCCAGCAGAAACCTGTTGTCATGCACCGGAAACAATTATATTGGCTATCGATATTTATCACACATAACTTCCGGAAAGTTAATGGATATTAGATAATTAGATATTCTGTGCCAAGATTCTAATATTGCAAACGCTGGCTGCACCGTAAGTGATAGATCAAAATAAAAAGCACCTTAAAAAGACTACAAATGAGGGATAAACCACGATGACCAATTGTTCATTATTACTCTATTATTTCTATTAAAAAGTAGATTAATAAAATTTTATTACATTCTTCTTAAAAGAAATACTTAATAGACTATTTATGAAGCGATTTAAAACATTAAAGCATAAGAAATAAAAAAAATGCGTATAATTAACATAAAACATAACTTCACGCCTTTTTCTACGCGAAGGCTGTAGTGGCTGTTAAGCCTCAACTCGCCGTTATGTTCTGCCAACCAAAACGAAAGTGATGCTTGTGCAGACTTTGGTTTTCCCTGTAGTCGACTATGGAGATGTATGCTATTTGGACCTGAATGCAGATCTCCTTGATAAATACGACCGACTTCTAAATAACTGCATTCGGTTCATATTTAATCTTCGAAAGTATGATCATGTGTCTACTTATCGTTCCCAACTCAAATGGTTCCCTATTCGTCATCGCCGAAGTTTGCGCACTCTTACCACACTCTATTCTATTCTTCATCTATCGTCTGCCCCAGTATACTTGTCTTCTTGCTTCAAGTTCTATAATCCAATCCTTCTTTGCCCCTCTCACACATCTAACTGTAAAATCTTCCTTCCCAGTACGCTCGGTTCAACTTTGGAACACACTGCCTAAGGAAATCAGGTTGGCTGAGACTCGGTTCACTTTTAAACGCAGGGTCCGGGAGCATCTGTTTAAGAAAATTGCAGAACAAAACCAAGCTTAAAACTCTTCAACATATATCATTACATAAGTGTTTATATGTTTATGTATGTATATCTATATTTGCTATTGTGTGTATGTATGTATAATATGAAGATATATGTATATTAGTATGATATATTATGTATAGTGTGATTCCACTCTCCTTATATAGATTATATTAGGCACTTATTAATATATTTTTTTTGGGCATATGCCTACCACAGATGTCTCTGCACTACCCCAGGTTGACTGGTAGAGAATGCTTTTAGCATTAAGTCCGCCTTTATACTAAAATTGTATATGAAGTTAAATAAATAAAAATAAAATAAATAATATTTCACAATTTCGAAAAGTCATTGGTATGGCCCAGGTATGCGAATCCGCGACCTCTGGATTCAGAAGCGGAGTGCCAGACCACTGGACCACCAGTTTTAAACAGTAAAACTTGATGGAGAAATTAATTAAGTATTTTAAACTTTCTCATTATTAAAGATAATAAATTAACAACAAAGTCAAACTAAAACAACATAGTTAGTTAACTAACTAAATTTCATAGCAAACAGCTACTTGTGATAGATTACTTTATTTTGATGGCAACAGGAATAATAAGGGAACATATATTGTACAAAGTAATAGATAATTGGAATTGTTCATAAGCCATCTAACTATCTTTAAATTGTTAAAGTTTTGTTTATTACAATAATTACTTATTGTAAATCAATCAATAACATATTATTAAGATGCTTATACATAAACATAACTTCACGCCTTTTTTACCCGGAGGTGTAGGCAGCGGCTGTTAAGCCTTGTCTCGCCGTTATGTTTACGTCCCAAATGGAATAGGTAAATGAATGAAAAAGGTTCACCGTCGGTTATTAAATGTTTAAAACTATATTAGAAAATTTAATGAATTTCATTACAAAATACCCTACAAATAAACAGTTTTGTTTGTCAACTAAATCTGAAGTGAACCACACGACATACTCATTATTCTTGTCCCTAACATCGGTTGTAATATATTGTCCATCTTCTCTTAATGACCGGAGAACTAATTTCTCCACTAATTCTCGTGTTTATCTCTTACTTACTTGGGCATTTGTATGTTTTTCCCTTTTATGGCTTTTGTAACTTCATATCTTTTAACTTCTGAAAGTGTAGGCAGCGGATTTAGTTTTCTAGTCGCAAATGGACTTCAAGAGTTCAAATATTATATGTTAAGAGAGTATAAAAGTTATTAAATAATTTGCATACCAACCAAGAATGGTCAAACCCTACAAAAACCGATGTTTCTATATCTTCTTTTACTTCTGCCTTCTCTTCTTATTCTAATATTTTTTGATATCAGATTAGGAGGAGATCCTTATTCGAAAGTTTTAAGTATGTTATCATGAAACACAGAAAATATTTCGATTTAATTGATTTAAGAAATTAGCAATGAAATGCTTATTCATATATTTAAAAAAATATATCCAAAAACCAATAAATTTCAAACCAATTACTATTTTAAGACCTTTATTGAACAATTGATCCGCTTTAGGCGTTTGATCTCCCTTTCGAATAGGAAATTGAGTATTGACAAATGTTTCGATACCTTATTTAATGAGATCAAAGTTGACTTTGGGTAAAAAGGCAAAAAAAAAACTCAACAGCCCAGGGACAAGCCCCGTATCGACGGTTCGATGTATGAAGCACTGTACGATTGGGTTTTTGTAGCTCCAATTATTCTATTTTCTTTTATAATTAATCTTGTTTGATGATTTACCTTTTTTGTCAATGCTGGACATTTTATTTCGACAAGAATATTTGATTAAAATATGATTAAGACAAAATTGTTTGCTTTTTTAGGCAACTTTTCTATAGCTAGAAGATAAAAGGAAACCAAAACATGATTTTAAAAATATCAAATAGCTTTTAAAGCTATTACTTAACTTAGTTTAGTCTACAGAGCTAAGTAATAGTAGAATGAAGAATAAATCGTAGAGTGATTGAAATATAGCTCTGAGACAGTCTAAGCTTTCGAGAGCAATTGCTCCCCGAGGCGAGCCCTGTCGGGCTACCACAGACGGGGCCGCAGTACCATATGAAAACGTTCCTGTTTTTTATGGGAGCTGATGGACTAAGGACGGAGGGATCTAATCTAGTATATATTCATGTTAATTCTGTTAGATTTATTAATAAGAAGTACAGAAGTAAGATTAATGCTATGGAAATTAGAAGTCTGAGAAGAATAGCCAGAATAAGCATGGTTGACAAAATGAGAAATAGTGTAACTCTTAAATGTTGTGGTGTGAGTGAACATTAAGTGACAAAGTTAGAGAAAACAATGTTTAGATCATTTGGACTTGTAGAAAGGATGGACGAAAGAAGAATGACTAAACGAATTTATAAGACAAATGTAAAAGGGCGAACCGGTATACCGGTAACCCTGGGCGAACTTACCACATTCAAATCAATAATGATGGAGATAGGCTAGGTCTAAAGTGGACACAACCGACAACGAAAGCGATAATAAGAGTGGATGAACCTATAAATGTGTGTAAGAATCGTAGCAAATAGAGAAAAAAATAGTCTCAGCCTACTCCTATGGGGAAAAGGCGAGATCATACGATCTCGCTATACATACGCATGTACAATGTACATTTCATTTATTCATTGACTCATATAATAAAACATCTACATTGTTACTATGTAAATAAATTAAATATAATATAAAGCAAAATTAAATATCCAAACCATATAACCAGTATTTAATTTTAAAATAAATAACACTTAATTGTTATTTATGTGATAAGAATGAAACTAGCAACACATGTTAGATAGCAATTAATTATACGACCACAGAGTATCCTGTACAACACATGTGCAGTCTCGTAATTACTCTGGCGTCGTGGCACAATAACTTCATAGATGATTGGGCCGTGTGTATACACGATTTCCAATATTCAATATTAATAATAATAATATTGTAAGTCTACAGAATATCTTGACTTCAATAATAGTCCAGCCATTTAAGCTTAAATTAGTTAAGAATCTGGGAATTCGAGATACCCAGCTGTAAGACTATAAATAGTTGTATATTGACACCCTAAAAGTTATCTACGTTTTTTTTTTGCGCTTTTTTTGTTAATATCTCATTTCATATAGGTTTTTAGCTATTTGTTTTTTTTTTCAATATTATAAATTCTCTCCTCAAATTTTATTGAAATAAAGTTTATACGGTGATCCGTTTTCAAGATACAAAGCGGGGAGCGCGCGGTCACAGCATCACGGCATGTCAACCTGCCTCCGGTTGAAAACGCCTATACAGTTGATGAACTATCATGATTATAAATATTTGTTTTTTTTTATTTACTATTTTATTATATCTATTATATTAACTGATTGGACTATAAAAACCACGCTTGAAAAGCATTACAATCGTTTATCATGTAATGTATACTAATAAAATTTGTGATAAACAAAAAAAAATATTAAAAAGTTAAGATTCGATATTTGAATTATAAGTTGGCGGTCCAATCTGAAATTCAAAAATTGAAGCTTAGACTCAATTGGGTGACATGACAACTCACAAGAAAAAAAATGTTAAAAAAGGTATTTTTCCTTAGATATTATAACATAACATAACTTCACGCCTTTTTCTACTCGAAGGTGTAGGCAGCGGCTTTTAAGCCTCGTCTCGCCGTTATGTTTACATCCCATTATAGCGAACCTATTACCAAGTCATTGGTGTGAGCCAGTGTGAGGATTCGAACCCGCGACCTCTAGATACAGAAGCGATTCCTTAGATATTATGATGCCACGAATATAATATACTCTGTTTAGTCAGAGTTCAGAGAAAACTATTCTTGATATTAAAGTATTGAAATAAATAAAAATAACAATTCTTTAGAAATTGTGTCAAAAAATACAACAAAAAGAAAATGAAAAGAAAAAAACTAATTATATTTGAAAAGTTTCGTCCGCATAAATCAAGATATGCTTGCGAGTATAATAAATACTGCAAGACGAAACCCTAAGGGGATGCTAACCCCTAATAAATTCAAGTCGGGCAATTCCCAAGACCACAAACTACTACGTCGATATACCTGTTAACATATTTGAAAGTTTGAACGTGTAGTAGGTAAGTTTCGGAACCAAGTTCCATACTAGGTTTAGACATAATGCAGGTTTATTTTGGGTGAAGTGCATTATCTTGGAATAAAATGTACAAACACGCCCGCAATACATGTAAGTGTGGCCAGCGGCTAAGTGCTTTGACGAGTACAATACTTCGACTAATACATAAAATTGTCGTGTCACGCTGTGCGTTATTGAAACGTCTTGACCGATTCTCATGAAATTTTGTAGGCATATCGGCTAGGTCTGAGAATAGGACAACATCAATTTTTTATCAATCTAATTGTTAAGAACGCTTACGCCTATTTTTTTTAATTATTAGATATTTTTTTATGAAAGAACATTACCCTAAATATTTGCCATCCTACAATCAACTCCTGTTTTTAATTCTTTATTAAAAACTTTATGTTTATGACAACACAACGTTTGCTGGGTCAGCTAGTCAATATTAACTAAAAACTTCATTTCGATAAAGTTCTTAAACGCCCGAATACTGAACCGCCACTAAGATAATTTGTAATAATTTAATAATAACAACTTTTACTTATTAAATCATACAACAAAGGATCTTTAGAAGCAGGATATATGAATGCATCTTATAAATAAGTATTTAACTTTTGTTTCTCATGGTCTGATGTGGGTTACCAATAGTAAAAATCATATATTTTTAACATCAACTTTTTGATTTTTATTTCCAAAAAGTGGGTGCTCTCTGTATCAATGAAAATAGCTTTTGAACAACTACCATCTTTTTGTTCATCACTCGTGAAAATGATCTCTGTAAAGAGTTCAAAACGTCGGGAAATAAATATAAATAAATAATAAATAAACGCGATATAATCCTAAAAGTTGTTTTAATCAATGAGTGAGATTTGCGAAAATCTTAGAAATAAATACACAAATTTTTAGTTCATTAGTTTATTTTTAGTTAAAATAATCATTGATCCAAAAATCATCCTCATTATTCACTTATGATAAGCAAGCGTATTTTTAGACTTTAAAATGTTAAAAAAAAAACAAAGAACCAAATTTCATGTCTCAAAACACATACTCTTCTCCAAAAAGTGGAGAATCTTATTTCTGTATTAAGTTTTGAACTTTTTGGTGTGGAGGAATCCTATATATTGTATGCTGACTAACCGTGTCGGGCCATAAAGTGCCTCTGGGAAGCGTTTCTGAATAAGATATCTCGTATAAGGTAAGTGCATACTTCTCTATTCAGACCCTGGTGCAGCGGTACGTGTTTAGGTTATCGGTTTTCGATGCTAATGTTTTAGGTTTTATTCCGGATAAAATTGTTATAAAGATTATCTACTAGAAAATTACGTGTTTTAATAATATTTTGTTAGCGGTTTTTTATGGGATAGGAAGGCAAACGAGCAGGCGTGTCACCTGATGGTAAGCAACCAGCGCTGCCCATGTACATCTGTACACAAATAGTGTTACAGTTGCGTTGCCGACCTTTGAGGAAGTAGGATAGGAAAAGATGGGGAAGGGGGCTTCCGGGTACCTCTCTCACCGAACCGCGGCATGAGCCACTTTACGTCGATCTTCTGAGAGGTCGTGGTATTTCACCGGTCGAGCCGGCCCATTCGTGCAGCGAACTGCTCTACCACTGTGACGCGATACACTAAAGAATTTATCGTGTTTTATTTTTTCTAAAAGTATTTATGGGGGAGTATCAAAGTTGCGCCAAAAACTGAGAGTATAAGACGCGATCTCCTGGCGTTGTATTGCATGTAATGAGGGAGAATGATACACAAGTTGCAAGAAATCTGATAAACTTGAACTCCGAAGGAAAAAGGAGAAAAGGAAGACGTAAGAAATTATGAATGGATTGTGTGAAAGACGACATGATTAAAAAGGGTGTTAGAGAGAAAGAAGAACCTGTTGTGCCGACCCCAAATAATGGGAATAAGGCAGGCATGATGTTTTTTTCTAAAAGTATAATAAAACATAACTAACTGCAAGGCCATTGTGCGGTAGGCAGAGAAAATATCAGAAAGAGATTTTTGATGCGCGGATAAAATTTTAAAGGTTTGTACACCAATGACATTTAGAAATTAATTTCGAAAGTTATGTGTGATAAATATATGGATGACTGGAAACTTTATGCCCGGTATGGCAATAGGTTCGCCACCTATTCCATTTGGGATGTAAATATAACGGCGAGTCGAGGCTTAATAGCCACTTCCTGCATTTTCGGATAGAAAAAGGGGTGAGTTTATGTTTTGCTTTAAAATAATCTTATTGGACACAAAAGACTTTTGATAAAAATAGGTAGTAATTTTTTTTTCAGATAAAACTTTGTACCTGAGTAGTGATCGACCCAAGGACCTTTGAGTTTTAGACAGTGCTGTTATCCACTATACCACGAGAGCCAAATCCATCAAATATATTTATTCACTGAGAGTAGATTTTATATCATTCTTTACGAGTTTAATAAAAAATACTGGAAAAATATGTTTTTCAATATCAAAAACTAAATACACCAGTTCCTATCCTCTAAGGCAATCACATAACCTATATTTGTTTAAGGTCGGTGCCAGATGGTCTGCAATACAATATTGATATTAAATTCTTATGTATTATTATCGGACAGACAAAACCAATTTACATAATTGTATAAATATTTTTTTTGAATAAGTGGTATAGCTCGACCGCTATAATACCACGGCCTCTCAGAATATCGACATCTCAGAAGTCGCACATGTCGTATTTTTATTTTATTATCAACTCAAACTATTTTTTTTTATAATATTGAACTTTAAACTAAAAACATCAGTACTCCGCCCCTATTGATCTTAGCGTGATGGTGTATAACCGGAAGTCTTCCTCTGTAAATGGACTATCCACCACACATTTTTTTCAATTCGAATCAGTAGTTTCCGAGATTAACACGTTCATATAGACAAAGAAACTCTTCAGTTTTAGAATATTAATAGGTACAGATAAATTCTGAATAGACTACCGAATAGTCATCGCTATTAACGTGCAATGTGCATGCAAATCATTGCATAGTATAAAACAAAGTTACTTTGCACTGCCTGTCCCCTTATATGCTCAGATCTTTAAAACTACGTAACGGATTTTTAATGCATGTTTTTAATAGATAGAGGGTGTCAAGGGGGTGGTATTTATTTATGATTAACGTTTTGAATGAATTTTTAACAGTGGTAGAGCCAAGCAGTTCGTTGCATGAATGGGCCGGCTCGACCGGTGAAATACCACGACCTCTCAGAAGACCGACGTAAAGTGGCGCATGCCGCGTTTCGTTCGGTGAGAGAGGTACCCGGAGGCCCACCCCCCTTCCCCATACTTTCCTATCCCCGATCCTTTAAAGGTCGGCAACGCAACAGTAACACTATATGTGTTGCTGGTGTCCATGGGCGGCGTTGGTTGCTTACCATCAGGTGACACGTCTGCTCGTTTGCCCTCTTATTCCATAAAAAAAAATTACTACATTAAAGAAAAAAAATATTGTGTGGTTTTATGAAACCACCGTAAAAGTGAAACTTTTTTTCACATTATAGACATTTAACTAAAAATTTTCGAAATATTATTTTTTTCGAAAATCGAATGTAAGTCACTGTTCACGTATTTTAGTTACCATAAAATATTGGTTACATTTATAAACGATAATAGACGTGAAAGGCGCTCTGACGAGCGCCTTTCACTTTATCCCTACTCCGCGGCCGACCGTCACGCGACATGCAACACGCAGACGAAAAAGTTTGAGACGATGTAATAAAAGTTTCACTTTAAAAAGGTGTTAATTTTCGAGATTTAGCACTTTAATTTTGACAATTACTAATAAAAGATAAAACACTAATATAAATTACAATTGATACGGTTTAAAGTACCCCGGGTCAGCTAGTAATTTATAATTTATAAATAGATCGTCTACATCAGTTTACATATTCGAGAAGCCTTTTGAAAATAGTGGTGAATTTCAGTACGTGCTACAGAGACTTCCTCCTAGGAGTTGGCTATTTATCTTCTTGGAGAACGTATGCTAAATTATACCGAGACCCATTACTCAGCTTGCTGACGGTAGTTTTTCTCGTTCCACAAATTCTTATAAAGAAATGCATAGGAATGTGTATGACCATTAATTTAGCGATTTTGTAAAAAAAAAATGCTCATTGATCTGCATTAGTTAAATATTGTAAATTTAGAAATAGATACGAGAAATACGTGGTCGAGGTATCCGCTTCTGAATCAAGGAGTCTTGGAATCGATTCTGGGCTCACACCAATGACGACAGTGAAGTTATGTATGCTATATATCGACGGTTATATAGCAGTATATAGCAATAGGTTCCCGCAAATATTCGATTAGAGGCGTAAACACGACAAGTCGAGTCTTAACTAGCTACTACACTAACCTACACTGCCCTTATCTTCGTGTAGAAAAAGGCGTGAAGTTATTACAAACAAAAATATAAATAATTTATTTACAAAATATATTATATTATAGATTAGATTAGGATGGTGAGAGATTCCGGATTCACACGTATGTCTTTTGGGAAATCTTTTCGGAAGTTATATGTCTGTCTGTATAAATATTTTTTCGGTGATTCGAACAAATTGTATCAGATGTATGTCAATAGGTTCGTTATTTAGGTATTTTTATATTAGGTATACATAACTTCGCGCCAAATCCCTCGCGGCATAGGCAGAGAGGACAGAGCGCACTTGCTTCTTTGACTTTCATAACTCTTTTCTTGCACGCGCGTCGATTTTTGAGGCTCCTTAGGCTCTTTAAATATTTTTCGGAAAGAAATATTCGATTTGATTACAAGATATGATGCTATCTGGTATATATCTGCTAGGGTCTTTTTACCGGTTGTTTTTGCGTGGTCATTCTTAATAATAGAATAGAGATTAGGCTGAGAAAGGAGGGAGTAGCGGGTTCGCCTCCGAATACTTTTTTCACCGACTGAAACCCGGCATGAGGCAGTTTACATAAATATTCAGAGAGGTTCGGGTATTAGTTGAGCCGACCCATTCAAGTAGCAAACCACATTGCTGTACAGCTGTTGTATACTTTCACTGACAGCCTTATTTTATCATATTTTATATTTGGAAGAGATCTTCTCTAAGTCATCCCGACAATAAAACCCTAATGTTTTTGTACTTCTAATTGCTTTCAGCTTCCAAAAACAATATCATAATGTAAGAAGAGTGTTGCTTGCCTAAAGCGAAAAAAAAAATATCTTTCAGCCCACAGCTTATTGGATTATTCAATTCATGTGCGGTAAAGAGTGGCTCGGAGTACCTTAATGGGTTTCGAGTTGCGTCTTGACGACATTATATGACGTCATAGTATTGTTTTTTTTTTCTTCTCACTTGGTAAATATATTGTCGGCCATTTTTATTTTTATTTTATATTTTTTTATGGGAGAAGGGGCAATCGAGCTTGCGGGTCACCTGATGGAAATCAATCACCAGCGTTGCCGGCCTTTCAGATGAGAATAGGCTCGTTTCTTGAAGGTTCCTAGGTCGTAGCGGTCCGGAAATACCGTCGCCGGCAACTGGTTCCATGAAGGAACAGTGCGTGGCAAGAAGTGCCTGTCGAAACGCACTGTTGTCGATCGCCAACCATTCAGCCAATGCGGGTGGTAGCGTTGGCGTGTCGAGCGGTGGCGGAAATCAGCTGGCGGTATTAATCCGAACAATTCCTCAGAGCACTCCCCGTGGTATATGCGGTATAGGATGCATAGAGATGCCACCTCTCTCCGCGACGCCAGAGGATCAAGCCGATCGGTAAGAGCTTGGTTGTCGACTAGCCGAACCGCGCATCGTTGGATACGGTCAAATGGAGTAAGCTGGTACTTTTTTTTATTTTTTGTTTTGTAGTCGACGCTTACAGCCAGCCTTTGGAGTGAATAGGTGTACAAATATAATAATATATGTGACTGTTGATATGCATTTTTTAATATATTTTTAATCAAAGTTCGCTACCTATTCCATTTGGGACATAAACATAACGGCAAGACGAGGCTTAACAGCCGAAGCATACACCTTCGGGTAACAAGGTGTGAAGTTATGTTATGTTCTGTTAAATTTCTGGATTGGATTGAAATTTAAAAAAAAATGAACGAATACTTAAGGACAAAGCTTTAAAAACCGATAAGTGTGTATGAGTCAAGAAAAGTCAAAGAAGCGAGTGGGCTGTGTTAGAATCGCGCTTCATGGCGCTCCGTTCTCTCTGCCTACAACGCAATGGACTGAGCGTGAAGTTATGTATTTATGTAAATTTCGGGATTGATTTTTATATAATTTTAGTTTTTAATTTGAAATTTCTTCAATTTTACGTAATATGTATTATTTTTATTTCTTTCATTACTGTAAACAAATTAACATATCAAAGGCTTTATAAATTGTGACTTAATTTAAATACCGTAAAGTTCTTTATTTATAGTAACAAATTCTTGCATTTTTTTTTCAGTTTTCATAATACCAATCTGTAAACTAAGAATAAGATTTAAAAAATCACACGAACGGACAGCCAGCATCAATTTCATATAATGAGTACAATATGGTACTGTTAATATAAATATATTTATGATCAATATACGTCTAAAAGCTAGTCCTATAAAACCCTAACATTACAAGGAGATTTCTCTCACGTAGCACTGCAGCTGCATTTAAATATTGGAGTTGCATTTACTTTAGAAAATATATCTTATACAGAAACGCTAACTTCGAGGACTTTATGGCCCGACGCTACTATACAACGTACAATTTATATTCCTTATCAAAAAAGTTCAAAGAAATTTGTTGGAGGAAGAATGTACCTTTACAAAAGAGGAAGGCACTGAACATGTAGGGAATGCACTGATCATTTCTTTTTACACTTCACGCATTTTAATTTCACCGGGTCGAGCACCCCGATTCTGAATTTGAAATATCGATGACTGAAAAACTTTGTACCTGGTATCGCAAAAGGTTCGCCACCTATTTCATTTGGGACATAAATATAACAGCAAGTCGAGGCTTAACAGCCACTGCGTACGCCTACACCTTCGGGTAGAAAAATAGTGGCAAGTTCAATGATATTTGCAATGATTCAAAGCTACAAACTTCTTCAAAGGAGCTCTCAGTTAACTCAGTGGACTATCACTGCAATATTAATTACCAAAATAAAAAAAAGTATTCGACAATAGCCAGTAATAAAAAAAAATGTACTGAATTTTCAAACACACACTTTATGAAATAAATATTAAATATAATAATAATCATCATCATCATCATTAGCCTTTTGAGGTCCACTGCTGGATATAGGCCTCCCCCATAGAGCGCCACAACCGCCGATCCGCTCAATCATGGGGGGTTTTTGCCATAATCGCCACGCTTGGCAGGCGGGTTGGCGATCGCAATAGGCTGTATTTTCTTGAGAGAGAATGCTGCTGCCCATTCTTCTAGCTTTTCCCTCAGTCGATTTTTACGACACCTATGAGAAGAGATTGGGTGGCGGTATTCTAAGCCGGCGCCACACAGCACAAATTTATATATTTAATGAAATATTAATTTATTTATTCTGGTTCATCTCATCGCATAAAAAGCATTACTTTCAAACTAATTAAATTGAGAAAATAAGGTTTTTTTTTGTTCTCAAATTTAAATATTCATTACATCAAATATTAAAAAACCCGAGCGGCTATTAGGAGTTGAATTATGAATTGATAGAAGTATCTTTTTTATATATTTAATAAAAATATAAAAATATATTAAACCAAAGGAGATAAAATTTCTTTCTAAGGAAAATGCCTTTAGCAATTTTATAAAACATCGCGTTAACTTACCAAATTGTCTCTAAGGACAAACAAAATAACAGCTAAAACATGGGCCGCTGGTGCTAAAATTAAATACAACTAAAAATTTTACGGAGTACAAAATGTTATTATGAATTGTACATAACTTGTAATGGAATAGCCATCTGCTAAAATTGAAAGTAAGAAAAAATCAAGTGTACAGGGTTATATATTTATTGTATATCAAAAACGAATTCTTTTAGTTCATTATTAAGAGACGGTAGAACCTAATGCTAAATACCAGTTTTTTCATCATATTTATAACACATCCAGCTTCTGAATCAAGAATTTGCGGGTTTGAATCCTGGCATACACGAATGACTTTTCGAAATTATTTTCGGAAGTTATGTGTGATAATCACCGATGATTGATACCAATCACATAGGTGGCGAATCTACCGATGATTGATACCAATCATCGGTAGGTTCGCCACCTATTTATTCCATTTGGGACGTAAACATAACGGCGAGACGAGGTTTTGGGGAGAAAATGGCGTAAAGTTATGTATAACGCATAACTTGAAAAGTTTGAATTCATTGTAAATGTGAACAAACTTGTGACTTTTGAATCAGCCAAAAATTCCAGCCATTTTAAAGGTCAGCAACGGAACTGTAACATCTGTGCGGCAGTTGTCTATAGGCGGAGTTGTCCGAATAAAAAAACTATTGATAGTCTATGCAAAAGTATTTATATATCGCTGGTCCATTCGTCAAATTAAAAAAAAACCAACTCAAATATCAGAACGTCCAATTTACAAAAAGAGACAAATAAGGGTATACCTTTGAAAACGGCCCAATCAGCGTTACAGTTTATTTCAAAAAAGAAAAAGGAATGCAATTCGCCCGGTCAGAGCGCAAAGGCATCTTGCTACAGACTGCATTTTGTTGTATAAAACTTCAGTACTATTTTAATTTAATATACTTTTTGCACTACTTTTTTTTCGTTATCGAATTTAGTAACCATGTATAATATGATATGTGTATGAAAAGAGTTATGAAAGTCAAAGAAGCAAGTGAGGCGTTCACTCTCCCGGAATAGATTTGGCGTGTAATTACGTATGTAAATAAATTGGTAATACAGATTTTTGACAGTGGTAGAGCCACACAGATCGCTGCAGCTTCAAGCGAGTGGCTCACCTGATGTTAAACAACTTCCACCGCCTATGGACATCTGCAATACACATGCTTTGCCAGCTTTTAAGAGCGTAGGATGGGTAAAGATGGGCCTCCGGGTACCTCACACACCGAACGAAACGCAGCATGAGCCATTTTACGTCAATATTCTGAGAGGACGCGGTATTTCACCGTAGCCTTATTACTCTTGAAGTAAGTAGGTATTTTAGGAATCTCTTCTGTTTTAAATGTAATTAAAAAATTGTTGAGAATCGATTCAAATCAATGCCAGTCTGAACATCGTAATCGAGACAATGGCACGTTCTCAGCGCCGCAAGTTCATAACTTTCAGTTAACTTATTGTTAAACCGATAGCCGTTCAATTTTAGCGGCTATGGTTAAGTTAAATTAATTTTCAAGTAGCGAATATGGCAACTTTAAATATTTCTTCCTCATATTGAAAGTATATACCGACTTGTTCCTTTAACTCACATCAAGTTATAGACAACTGTTTGACTACCGCGAACTTTTCGCGTAAAAAGTAATAAAATAAATATGGTCATTGTAGGTGATCCCTAAGAGATAGACATACACCACTGCGGACTTTTTGTAGACCTTCTTCAGCTGCGTAATAATGTAGTACATTATTTTGATCTATCACTTATGGTCCATATAGCGTTTTTCAATAAAAGTCCAACATTTCGAAAATTACCACTTTTTTGAACACATGAATTTTAGATACTAACTGCCTCATTTCCAATTAGATTACCAAAATAGAAAAAAAATATTGATTGATTTGAAATATCTATGTATAATCTTATTTTTATTTCTTTTATAGAAATAGTCAAACAGATAGTTAGTAACTATATGAAAGATATCAAACCGTAAAGGAGAAAAAAGTATTCACACAAAAAAAACAACTCGATCCTAAGAGGAAGCAGTTTCCAAAGTTTGTCAATCATTAATATTTATGAACAAACTTCGGTGTATTATTACGTCGTCTACAACAAAAGTGTGTTTCCTCTCAAGAAATATATCCGCTGGATAATATTAGGATTTGTACAATTAAAGCTTATCATCGTTGTCTCTCTAGTTCATCTCAAGAGAGAAGTAATAAGAGCATTTTTTGTATTTTATTCTTTACGGGTTTTTTTTTTTCTACCACATTTTTATGATTGTTAAATATTGCCGATTTAAGTACTAAATCTTTCAGGTGTTTTATAGATTTTTGACGATTTTTTATCTGACTGCCAAAGAAAGATATATTTTGTTTATTCTTAATCTGACTGCCAAAGACATAGTTTTTTTTATACTCTTAAGGAAGCGAAGGAACGATTAAGGTTTTTTACATAAACTATTTGTAACAAAAATCTATATTAAATTTAAAATTCGCAGGCGTACATATAATTAAATTAAAACCAGTGAAGTAATATAAAAACGGAACTATTACATTATAAAGCGCGCTCCCTGTCTAGGTTTAGAGGTCAAGGTCCTATTTACTTTTTTTTTATGAGATGGGAGGGCAAACAAGCAAGTGGGTCACCTGATGGTTAGCAATTTCACACCACCTGTAGGAGGAGAAAGAAAGGGGAAAGGGAACAGTGCCTCCGGATACCTCTCTCACCGAAAGAAACGCGGCACAAGCCACTTCACGCCAATATTTCGACAGGTATTTTACCCGTCGACCCGGCCCATTCATGCAGCAAACTGCAAGACTATCACTGTTAAAGCTCAGAAAATAGTTTTGTTAGGACAATATTAATAAAGTTTGGTCTCTTTATGCAATTTTTTGTCTTTCCATTTAGAAACTGCCAGTCTTGAACGATGAGAAACCTTGGACTAACTTTAGGCATCCGAGCCTCGGCTATTCGATGTTAGGCTGAGCTTGGGCCAGCCGTTAATGCTAGTTTGAGCCTAGTGTAATTGCCCAAGCTAGGCCTTAGATAATAGCAGAACTCCTACTGGTATTCACAATCATAATATTAGTTAGATAGATAATACTTACAACATCGATAAGTTGACTCAACCTAAGTCCCATTTTGACCGTAAGTCGATCAGAGTTATTGCCCACCGGGCGAATCAGACGGTTGTAGTTGGACAACAAGTCGTCATACAGCCGCTTCGCTTCAGGGTTTGCGACAGTCAGGCGGCCCCACACGCACAGGACTCCGACCACCAGCGCCAACACCATCTTAGGCTAACACCACCCCTGGAACAAAGGGAAAATATCTATTATCAAATTATTCAATTCATTCATTCAGTCTCGGTTATCCAGTGGCCGAGCACCCCGCTTCTGAAGCAAGAGGTCGCGGGTTCAGGCCTGAAGTTATGTTATTCCATTCATCATTATCATCACCAGCCCAGATTAGTCCACTGCTAAACGTAGGCCTCCCCCTTAGCACGCCATAACTCTCGATCCTGTGCCAGCTGCATCCAACGACTTCAAGCTGTGTTTGTTAAGTTATCTGTCCATATAGTGGGGGGCGGCCTACGCTACTCTTACCTATCTGTGGTCGCCACTCAAGAACCTTTTTTCTCCAGTGGTCATCAGTTCTTCGAGTGACGTGACCTACCCACCTCCACTTCAGCGTGCTAACTTTACGGGCTATGTCAGTTAATCTCGTACATCTACGGATCTCCGTATTTCGGATGTTATCCCGTAGAGATATACAGAGCACAGCCCTCTCTATAGCACGCTGAGCGACTTTGAGCTTCTTAATACGGCCAGCATTAAGAGAACATATCTCAGAACCTTAAGTCATCGCTGGTAACACACACCGATCATAGACATTGGATTTTAGGCACTCAGGAATTTTATTATGTTATTCCATTAAGATTAAATATATTATTTTTTTCGATTAGACAAATTACAATTAGTATTAGATGTTGGCACTTGTATGTACTAGATTAACTAGATAATAGAATGAATGATGCAAGATTGAATAAGCAGTTATACAATACAAAAGCGTGAAACATCTTCCATGACCAAATAGAACGAGTCCTGGATGAAGGTGCTGTGATGATGAAACAGGCCTTTTATACACGAGCCTACTGCTATATTTTCAGTAGCGACATTAATTTAATTCACGTGGTTTGAAATTAGTATTTGGCATATGAGTTTCTTGCCCGGTTCTTCTTACGATAGGCCCTACACTCGGAATCGAGCCGCTTGTGGCGATTACGTCCGTGTGAACTTGTTCCACAGAAGCATTTACCTCAAACGCTCGTTTTAATGTTATGTTTATATTATATTATTTAAATTTTATAAGCCAGCTTCCTCTATTATACACAGCTTGTATAAATTGTTTTAAAACAATTTCCATCCAAAGAGTTTTTCCTACCTCGGCATTATTGATCAACAGGTATTTCACAAATTCAATTTTATAATAAAACTTCTCAAAATCATAATCAGAAATAATACTAAGCATATTATAATTCACAAGAAATCCATTTCAAACTTCTGTTTTGTTTTGAACGTAAAATTCCCGCCCGTTTTCAATTTGATTGTGGTCAGCGATTGTTGTTCAACATTTTGACGGCGAATACGAACAATAACCGACTGACGTGAGTTACGCTGTTTTTGTCGATCGCAATAAAATAAAAACATTATGTATTTTTTTTTATTTATATGTGATGATGTATAAATGATTATGATATTTATAATAATAGAATTTATAATATATAGGTATAAAACTACTGACTTGATCGAGGTCAACGGGTTCGATCCTCACCTGAGTACAAATATTTATGATATGCATGAATGTTTGCATGTGTGTATATAAAATCCGTTATCCATCCATAAAACAACAAGTTATTTGCTTAGCTTGAAACTAGAGGGCGCTATGTGTATTGTGTACAAGATATTATTATTACTAAATTATAATAGTAATTTATTGTTTCCAATAATGTCTGATTCCAGGTAAGAATTGTTTTATTCATCATTAATCATCATAATTAATAATAATTTTGTACTTGGTGGTACTAATGATTTTGAATCCAAAAAGTCTCCGGGACCTAATACTGAGTCATGCCAGTCACTTTTCCGTGTTTTCGTTAAGTTTTTCTTAACAAATTTCAACGATTGTGCCTGATGTTCGGTAATAGGTAGGTATTACCATGACCATCGGTGTTTAAATAGTGTATTAGACGCTCAACAGCCGCTCCTTACCTTTGAGGAAGATAAGGGGTGAAGGTACATGATACATTACTTAGTTGAAATGTTAAAATAATGAGCAGAATCATGGGACATTCGGGAAAGATGCAAGACTTTCCAAGTAATTACATAATACTTACAAGAAAGACAGGATGCGTTAGTCGGGGTAGGTCACGATACACTTTGCATGATCAAATTGAGCGTGTGCTACCGGATGGTGACGTCATGACCCGTAGAACCGGAAACATTTGTAAATAAACGTAATAAAAGTCAAAATAAACGAGGGAGGTCATGTTTTTTCAGCCTACCCCGGAATCCATTGGAGTGTAGTTGAGATTTTGTATTTTTTTTGTATTAGGGGACAAACCGAGCAGGCGTTTTGTCTGGTGGTCAGCAACTGAAGTGAAGGGGCAGAGGAAAGTTTTGGGGATCCGGATACCTCTAGGTATTCTGAGATATCATCGTATTTCACCGGTCAACTTGGCCCATTCGTGTAACGAACTGCGTGGTGCTACTGTTTTAACATTATCTATTATAAAATTTTATAACAAGATTGGATATGTCCCTCTGATGATCTCAGGGGCCTTGAAAACTGATGGACGTATATGACAAGAGTTATGAAAGTCAAACATACGAGTGAGATGTGCAAGAATCGTGCTGTTCGTCATCGTCTCTGTCTACCCCGCAATGGACTTGGCGTGAAGTGTTTTCCATTAAAAATACCCGGTGCTACAATTGTTACTGATTCAAAAAATTACGGATAACATTATAAAAGATTTGTTCAATGTTGAAATTTACGCATCGGTTGTTATCAACGTCATTGGTATTCGTAAGAGGGAAGGAGGGCTGACCCCGGCGGTAGAGCCTGGATTAATAAGTGAAGCCGAACTTAATTACAGGATAAAGTGGGATAAACCACTGCCAAACCCCACCTCTATATATCAATCGTCTACAAAATTAGATAAGAGCAAAATACTGGCCGGTTAAGGTTAAGTTAGTAATATGTTATAATGATAAGTTTTACCCTTGCTTAACGACTTATAGCTTGCTAAAAAGCAATTTATATTATAGTTTTTTTCATTAAATTTAATGCATATTTATATCAGTCATGTTACTTGTGCTACAGTAGATATTGCAGACAGTCTGTAAGTATTAAAAAAGATAACAGTATAACGTAAGTTCACACCTTTCTTTACCCGAAAGTGTAGGCAGCGGCTGTGTAGCCACGACTCGACGAATAGTTACATCCCAAAATGGAACAGGTGGCGGAACCCAATGCCACCAGGCACAGAGTCGTCAGTCATCGATATTTATCACACATAATTTCCGAAAAGAATTCAAAAAATAATTGGTGAGAGTTCGGAATCGATTCTACAACTTCTGAAGCACCGAACTGAAAAAAAAAGAATATTCACAGGCCTCCGGGATACCTCTCTTACAGAGTGAAATGCGGCACGAGCCACTTATTAGCCGATATTGTAATAAGTCATGGTATTACAACGGTCCAGCCGGTCCTTTAATTTTTTTTCTCTACAGAATCTCCAATGTAAAAACATCGTAGAGTTACAATTTTATTACAAGTGTAAATTTAGATGACAACGCCCAGGTTCGTAGACGTGTTGAATACACATTATTAACATAATTTTATTTCCATTTAAGGTAACGTACATTAGGATATTTTCCCAAACATTATAACACAGTAAGACTCTTGTATCTCAACCACCAAATAAACGGTTTTTCTTTTTATAACATTTTGTTTTTTTTTTTCCACATAAAAATGTTACTAAATCCTCTTAAGCTCGCAGTTCTCTTCTGTAGGCTGAGAGAACATATTTCTTGGAAAAAGCAGTTTTTATTTTTCGTTTGATATGTACTGTAAAAATTTCTAAACATTCTAAATGATAACGTGTATGTATTGTTTTGAATACAATACACACAGGCCCTCTAGTGAATCAAACTAATCTATAAAATACTTATGTGGGAGAGACTAGACATTTCAAGATGAGATGCTAGTTGCCCCGGCGAACTTTGTTCCGCATCAGAAGTAGTAAATTTTGGATTTATCACGTTTACTTTGCTAAATTATATATGAATGATACTAATAAACTTCTTCGTTGACTCTCTCTATCGATTAACAAAAACCGCATCAAAATCCGTTACCTAGTTATAAAGATCTAATAAATGCATCCATTGAGAAATAAGCACAGAGAGAGCGACTTTGTTTTATAACATAACTTCAAGCCTTTTTCTACCTGAAAGTATAGGTAGTGGCTGTTAAGCCTCAACTCGCCGTTATGTTAACGTCCCAAATGAAAGAAGTGGCGAACCTATTTTATTTTTTAACTTCGAAAAGTCATTGGCGTGCGCCAATGTGAGGATTCGAACCCGCGACCCATGGATTCAGAAACGTGGTGCACGACCACTGGACCATCGAGACTTTGTTTTATACTATGTAGTAATATTCATTACATATTTTTTTGTTGTTGTTTACATATATATTTCGAGTATTTTTTTCCATTAATAATATACAAAAACACTCAAGTAAGACGCTATACAAACATCCATGCTCATCATAAATATTTGTACTAGGTTGGGGAACGAACCCGACGCCCTCCACTCTTTTACTAATGACAGTTGTTTTACTAATGCACCAGAAAATCGGGCAATTTTCGGCATAATCGGAAGTAAGCATAATATCACAACATACTACGGGGTAGGCAGGAGGGACTGATTTCCAAAAGACATGAATAGTACACACCTCTATATACCAGCAGCAGGGGGCAGGGGGGTAAATAGATGAATTTAAAAATATCACGTGATTAATGGACGGCCCCTTAAGGTAACAACTTAATAGAACATATCAATTAACAATTTTATGTTTTCGTTAAGAAAAACCTTTAGTTAAACTATGAAACTTGAAAATTTTATGTGAAACTTCAATCGCCTATAAATTAGGGATCCGTAGGCGATTAAGTGTACCCTAGTTAAATTGGATGTTCTCTTATGCATAGCCTTATTCATTTTGAAAAGCGGTAAATTTAAGATTTATTATCTGTGGGATTTAGATCTCTTTCGGAGTACCTAATATAAAACAGAGTGGAAGAGAGAGAGAGGAAGAGAGATTAAGTAGAATCCACATTTTAAAGTCGTTTGATTTACTTTTACGAGATGAAGTCGAACCTATATTGTTTTACTATATATTTAAATTGTAAGCTTTTGAGCTGCGAAGAATTATTTAGCTTTAGCTTAAGTAAATAGATATATTTAATTCAGATTTTGTGAACATATACTTATTTAACTTCACGCTAAGATCATCGTGGAGTAAGTTCTCTTATAAGAGAAAACACAGCGCAATAAGACACGGTTTTTGAACATCTTACTTTTTCAATTTTTAAAACTCTTGTCATATACGGTCGGTTTTAAAACTCATCACACAACATTCTGCAAGGACACCTTCCATTTGGTCATGGAAAAAGTGTATTGGTGTTCCTCGAATAGTATTAAGTTTGGTAATTTAACGATCAAAGTCTTTGACCAGTGCGTCTTACCGACAATGACCTGCGGTGCCAAAAAGGTGACACTAACGGTGGGGCATGTGTACAAATTTTAAGTCGCTCAGCGAGCAATGGTGCGAGCTATGCTCGAGGTATCTCTGAAAGATAAACTCAGGAATAATTATATCTAACAGAGAACTGGAGTAACCGACATAGCTCGTAGAATATGCTCGCCAAAGAGGCAATGGGCAGGTCACATCTGCTGAAGGACCGACGGTAGATAGAGCAAGTAGGTCATAGAGTTGAGACCGCGACTTGGTAAGCGTAGTGCAGGAAGCCCATCAGACCTCAGAAAAGCTGCTGAAAAAACTGGATGCGAAAGGCAGAGAATAGGATGTTGCGGAGAATATGATAATTGGGATAGGCCTATGCCCAGCAGTGGACAGCAACAGGCTAATCAAGATGATGAATGATGATTTTAACGATCTACAGATTGGACTTCAAAATAAGTCGACTTAAACATTTGTGAATTATTGTTCCCAACTCGCCCTTGTAAGGTTAACAAGTACAATTGTTAGAATTCAGGGGGATTACTAAAATGAAAATCGGCTTAGTTAAGATTAAATATGAAATAGGCGTCCGCGGACTTTGAGAGCTGGCCCAGGTCACGAGATAAAATGGTGAGAGATTACTAAAATATCTACGTAGAAGATTAATAGTCAATTAAATTAAGGATTTCAGCATTCTGGACCAACTCTTATGAACTCGGAACCAATCAGTTCCGAGTTCATATACAGAAAATAAAAAACTTTTTTATTCTATTAAATATTTATTATTAATTCTTTACATGTATTCGTTTACATGTGCGTGTGATCGTTCATGCGTTATTCCAATAGGGGTAGGCAGAGACTACTTATTTCCATTTACTGTGGTGTCGCGTTCATACACGCTCGTCGGTTTTGGACACTTTTGATTGCAATTCGTGACCTAAAGATTCATTTGCCCTCTATCCCATAAAAATAGTCTCTACTAACTTCAACCATTTGCCACCAATATGTATCACAATTTAATTGAAAATAGCAATTAATTTTTCTAATTAATAAGTTACATCAAACAATATTTCGAATGAATAATCTTTTTGAAGACAAACAGGAAAATCCCCACTTCACTTTAATCATTATTATGATTAAAGTGAAGTGGGGATTTTCCTGTTTGTCTGTCTTGTCTGTCTTGTCTGTTGTCATAATGCCTCGTAAATTATAGTCAAAAACATTTTCCTTGTGGAATTTTCAGGAAAATAATGAAAGCCACTTTTACTTCTAATACCATCTTGACTGTCCAAAGCTCTGAGTAATTAAAGGACCCATCAGCGGAAGTCTACAAAAATGACCATAAAATTTGCTGTAATTCGCGAGTGCTTCAGATTTAAGCCAGCGGTCTAAAATACCTACGCTTGTAATTGGACCGAAACGCGCCTAGAGACCTTATAATACCACGTTCAGAATTAAAATATCAATACCAGGGTAGGATATTGCAGTCTCTGTGTGACGATTTTAATTATTACTTTTAGTAAAATCTTTGATCCGAGTTGAAAGATATGTAATACGTACAGAACACAATACAAGAGATTTTCAGTTAAATCTATATTTCAGTTATAAAAAAATTTAAAATCTGTTATTTGTATAAGTTACAATATGTAGCCATGTTAAAATTTTACTAAAATAAATATTACGCCAAGTCTCATGCGGCTACCCCGCATGAGACTCGCTCGCTTTTTTGACTTTCATAACTCTTATATAAAACGGCCGGATCGATCGGTAAAATACCGCCTCTCGGAATATTGGCGTGAAGTGGCTCGTGCCGCGTTTCGTTCGGTGAGAGAGGTATCCGGAGGCCCGATCCCCTTTCCGAAGGGGATCTGGTCGATCCTTTCTCCTCCTACTGCCTTAACGGACGGCATCGCACCATGGTGTTCATGGGCGGTGAGTAGTTGCTTATTATCAGGTGACCCACTTGCTCGTTAACCCTCCTATCCCATAAAAAAGGGAACTTTTGTAGTTTTACTCTTTTGCAATCAAATAAATATGTGGCAGCAGTAGTTATGGTTCGACACAACAAATTATTTAGACCCATATAGTAGTAAAAGAGTCTATTACCATATGACAGGCACAAATTAATAAACCATCAGACATAACTTCAGAAAATTATTTATCCTGATTTAAACTAATAAGATGTGCTAAACTAATAAGCCAGACGACCCAATTTCGACGGTCTTTAACGCCTGTGTTGATAAGTTGTAATTAATTATTTTTAATATTAACTTAATATGTAATGCATTAATTTTCGCTGTTTTAGATCATCCAAACTACAGCGGAATTTGTTACAGTTTTCAGTAACAAAGTATACGCACAATAAAAGCTTATTACAGTGGAAAAAACAAAAAAAAATGTTAGCCGGTGATATTATTACGTTAAAATCCCAAATAAAATCTTGCAAGTCCTAGTATCTGGGTATCTTCAGAACAATCTCCTTGTATTTAAGACTAGGTAGACTCAATAAATCATTGGAATAGCTTTCTGTAAGAGCACAGCGGTAATTGATTGCTTGTATATTGAATTTCAACAGTTTAAGGGCGCTTCTGATTCTGTACTTGTCTTGTTATAATTATTATGCTTTGGTACGTTAAGTAGTTTTGATTTCAACAGGTATTTCAAGTTGAAATTTATTATTTAGTTAATTTATAAGAAAGGAATTGTTTGTACCTACTCACATTATAATTATTAATGACATTATAATTAGAAGTCTCGGTGATCAAATGGTCGAGCACCCGCTGAGCTTCTGAATAAAGTAGTCGCGGATTCAAATCCTGGCTTACAGTAATGACTTTTCGAAATTATTTTTAGAAGCTAAGTGCTTGGAAGCAACATACTTAAAACTTTGTGTCCAGTATTGCAATAGGTTTGCCGCCTATTCCATTTGGAACATAAACATAACGGCGAGACGAGGCTTAACAGCCACTGCCCACACCTGTAGAAAAAGGCGTGAAGTTATGTGATATTATAATTATGCTGTTGATGCTGAAGATTTTGTTTGTTTACACGAAGGCGCTAATCTGCTGAATTACCCGATTTGATTTGATAAGTCCCTTACTTAGCCCATTTTTCGACAAAGGCTATATTCTTTTATGTAATAAGGGGCAAGACTGGGACCTGATAGGAAGCAAATAACTCCGCTTAGACTCTGGTAACACAGATAGTGTTCCATTTGCGTTGTCAGATTTTAAAAACGGATAGCTATAGACCCAGAAGTAGGATAGGGAGTGGAGATTGATAGGGGTAAGCCCTACGGATACCTCTCTCACCGAGCTTAACGCGGTGTTAGCCTCTTTACGTTGATATTCTGATCTGTAGTGGTATTTCACCAGTCGAGTCGCCTCATTTATGTAGCGAGCTGCACGGCTCTACCACTGATAATTCTCTGACATTTAGAACTAGAAAATTAATCTGCCGCACGGAGCATCATTTCTGTTGCCTATACCTTTATTTAAGGCGTGAAAATACAGCTTACAACTGAAATATTGAAAGCGAATCAGTCCCAAAGGTAAACAACATAATTTATTTACAGGAACATTTGAATACCTGATTTGTTTTGTTTAATTATGGCAGCGGCCTATTTTGTTTGAGGAACGTTTTCAAGTTGACCGGTAAATTTAGAGGGATATCTTTTATTTGATTAGTATCCATAAACAAGGTCCACATCTTTGAAATTGTTCAGGTCCAGGGTTCAGTGCGTTTTCCCATGTGTAAGTAACATTTATTTATTTGTTTCGGAAAGCTCTGGTTTGATATTTAATCAGGCGTAGAAATGTTCGCATTCTATTTTTTATAGTAACTGGCAGGTATTATAAGGTTATCGTTTTGTTTTAAATTAAAAATATTCTAGCAAGATGAATTTATGTTTTGTTTTCATTATTATTGGAGTCTCGGTGGTCCAGTGGTCGAGCACCAGCTTCTGAATCAAGAGATCGCGGGTTCGAATTCTTTGTCACATCAATGACTGAAAACTTCGTGCCTTGTATCGCAATAGGTTTGCCACCTATTTCATTTGGGACGTAAACATAACGGCGTGACGAGGCTTAAAAATCACTGCCTGTATCTTCGGGTAGAAAAAGGCGTGAAGTTATGTTCTGGCAAGATGAAGTTATATTTTTTACTTAGATACACACATACATAACTTCACGCCAAATCCCTTGCGGGGTAGGCATAGAGAACAGAGCGCCATAGGGCACGATTCTTACACGCCTCACTCGCTTCGTTGACTTTCATAACTCTTTTCATGCACGCGCGTCGGTTTTTGAGGCTCTTAACATCACCTTCCTCCAGAACACGTTCTATTTGGTCATGGAATGTGTGTCTTGGCCGTCCTCGACTCCTACATTCATCCGCTTTTGCATTGTATATCAGCTTAGTCAGTCTTGCATCAACCATTCTTTTCACATGTCCGAACCATCGGAGCATGCCCTTTCTTACTTTTACACCGACACTCTCTTTCAAACCAGGAAGTTGGTTTGAAAGAGAGTGCTACAACTTACAACCTTGTTTTCTACGCGGTCAGCGAGAGTGGTGCACGCTCTTGACATGACCCCCGTTATATTTTTTTTCTATTATTATTGGAGAAGCTAAATTATTTCTTTAGGAACACCAATTTAGTTTTGTTTTTACGAGTCACTGTAGTAAGTTAGTGAAGTTGTAATCTAAAAAAATCTAAGATAAAATAAAAAAAACATCAAAAGTTTTGTTAATATTACTGTTGTATGAAATTTTGACCTTTTATCACCTTTTACAATACATAACATAACTTCATGACTTTTCTACCTGAAGGTGTAGGCAGTGGATGTTAAGCCTCAACTCACCGTTATGTTTCCTTACAACCTTGTTTTCGTCGCGGTCAGCGAAAGTCACTCCGCAGATTTTGCGCAATGCCCTCATTTCGACCATGTTTATACTACTTTCATGCGCACTCTGCCATACCCAACTCTCGCTTCCATAAGTTAGAGACGGAATAGATTTAAACTATTCCCTAAAGCCCAATTCTGGTGCACTTCTATTAAAATCATGGCAGCTGATAAAAAATAGAGATTTCGTATTATAAAAAAAAGTCTCGTATATCCAATTTCATTTGATTTCCCAATGGTTTTTTTTTACATACATATATATATATATATATATATATATATATATATATATATATATATATATATATACAATATCGTGTTACTGATGTGCGACAGAGGACTGTGCCGACCAATATTATATTGGATTCTTACGCCTCAAATACTTCACAAAGGAATCGCGATTTCGATATATATAAATAAATATATATTATCTGCGGAACCCTTTGTCGTCATGATTCGTGAATGTAATAAGATTTTTTTATATATATAACATTAAAATAATTTCAGCTCCTTTATTTATTTAAATTATTAATATTAGAATTTGGAATTATTAAAAATGAAAAGTGTTTCAATAGCGACGTTTTGATTCAGATGTGTTTTTTAACGTGATACCTGATGGTAAGCAACTACTCAACGCCACTGTTATTTGTTTACAATATCTACGTAATAATTGTGGGTGATGAGAAGAATGATTTATCAAAAACTCCTGCGTATATTGGCATAATATCTGCAGCCAAATTTTTCTAGAGTGTAAGAGTATGGATGGCCATACCCCGTTGGTGCCGACATGTAGAAAGAATAGATGATACGTGATTGACTAAACAGATATAGAGTGAAAAAGGTGAAGGATGTCAAGGACGGCCACGACACATTTTCTGTGGTCAAATTGAATGAATATTTGAGGAAAGGTATACCAGGAGCCTTAGCAGCCGACGAGTGAAGTCAAAAAAATAAGTGAAGTATGTAAGAATGGTGCCTTAAGGCGCTCTGTTCTCTCTGCCGGCCACTCAAAGGATTTGGAGTTAAATGTTGTGTGTACGTATGTACAAGTTTTTCAATCACCGAAAACTATTTTAATATAACATAACATAACTTCACGCTTATTTCTACCCGAAGGTGTAGGTAGCGGATGTTAAACCTCGACTCGCCTTTATCTTTACATCCCAAATGGAGTAGGCGCGAACCTATTGCCATACACCGGGCACAAATTTTCAGCCATCGATATTTATTACACAAAACTTCCGAAAATAATTTCGAAAAGTCATTGGTGTTCGGACCCACGGATTCGAACCCACGAATTCTTAATTCTGTAGCGGGATGCTCGACCACTGGACTACCTATTGGAGACTATTATAATAACATAACATAACTTAACGCCTTTTGTTACCCGAAGGTGTAGGCAGCGGCTGTTAAGCCTCGTTTCGCCGTTATGTTTACGTCCCAAATGGAATAGGTGGCGAACCTATTGCCATACCGGGCGGCACAAAGTTTTTCAGTCATCGATATTTATCATACATAACTTCCGAAAACAATTTCGAAAAGTCATTGGTGTGAGCCAGTGTCTGAAATCGAACCCGGACCTCTGGATCAGAAGCCGTGTGCTCGACCACTGCGCCACCGAGACTTATATTATATATATATATATTAGATACAACTTTCTAGAAGCGTAAAGTTTTTTTTCTAAACTACAAATCCTACGTCTTACAACCATTAGACTAACCAAAACGTCACAACTATCTGTTTGGTTGGAACTAAATTTTAATCTGAAACTTGTTTTCAAAGAACTAAAGAGAGACTACGGATTTCAGTAATAATTCTTCTAAGAGTTATGAAGTTTTAAGAGGACATTAAGAGTTACTTTTATCTCAGATTGTGAAGCTTCCTTGGCAAGGCCACGGTAAAAATTACTTTCACAATTGGTACGTAGTTTATTAAAGTTTCGCAGGCTGTCTGTTTAACCCAAAGTTTGACTGGCAGAGAATGCCTCATGGCATTAAGTCCACCTTGTGTACCAAATCTTGTACATTAAGATAAAATAAATAAAAGTTTGTCAAAACACGACAATATCACACGACATATCTACTAAGCTTGAAATTAAGGAATCTCTTTTCATGAATTCGTTGAATGAAATACTTACTTAGTACCCTGCATTTAAAGATGGCTTTGGGAGAGGCCTATGTCCAGCAGTGGACTGCAATAGGCTGATGATGATGACGATAAAAGATGGCTTTGGAATTGCAGACTCAGTTTATATTCAGAAACCTCCTATCCATTCATATCATGATTTATACTTTTTTTACTAACGGAATTAAATATACATACATACATAACTTCACGCCAAATCCCTTGCGGGGTAGGCAGATAGAACAGAGCGCTATAAGGCACAATTCTTACACGCCTCACTCGCTTTCTTGACTTTCATAACTCTTCATGCACATGCGTCGGTTTTTGAGGCTCCTAACATCAGCTTCCTCCAGAACACGTTCTATTTGGTCATGGAATGTGTGTCTTGGCCGTCCTCGACTCCTACATCCATCCGCTTTTGCATTGTATATCTGCTTGAATTAAATCTAAATACATGTTTTTCCCATTCCACAATTAGTCCTGTGAATAACAATTAAAAAAAAAAAGAAAAAAAAAACCCTTGGAATTTGTCGTGAGCTTAGTAAAATAAAATAAAGAAAATAAAGCTTACAGATTTTTTAAAATCTTTGAACATTTTATAACTCATAAGAAATCACATTGCATAAGTCTGGCGAATACAAATATTTAACATAACACCAACCCATCAAATAATATTATAACTTGTTACTTATTAAATTCTTTTATATCCCAATAAATACATAAATATATCAAAGTGAAGCAAACCGAAGCTCTTTCATTTATAAATTCTTTGACAAAAACGTATTCATAATATCAATATCTTTTTTTTTATATATATATTTTTTGATCGAAACGCAAAGTAAGAATGCTTTATCTGAAGGGCGGAGTAGAGGAAAAAAAAATATCCATATTTGCTCAATACCAATCCAATTGAAAATGGGAAGGTTCTGTGTCGCAGGTCGAGGCATCGGTTTAACTCTGTTAGAAAACTCCTTACCTTTCCGACGTCGGATATTGACTTTATTACTCGTCCGCATCGATGACTTTTGTTAATAAAATTGTTTTGTACCGACCTACTGAGACGATATACCTACAATTTAAGTGGCTACATTCAACCCACTTTATTTTTGGCTTCTATTATTTTTTTATCTGTATTTTCTTTTGTTTTTATCAACCCGGATACTCGTTTGATTGAGTCGCAGAGTAAGGAGATAGATTATTGTCATATTTGATTGAGTCGCAGAGATTATTGTCATTCATTACCTAGTATAAAACAAGGTCGCTTTCCGCTGCCTGTCCCCTTATATGTTTAGATTTTTAAAACTACGCAACGAATTTTAGTGTATTTATTTAATAGATAGAAGGCTGATTTGTATGCATAATATACTAAAGAAAAAGTGACTTACAAGTTTTACAGTTTTAATTGCAAACGCTGGCTGAACTGGTGATAGATCAAAACAGTGTACTATTATTATACATATACAAAAATGCGATTGTGTATTTCTATCTCTTATGGGTAACCCAAAATGACCATTTTTATCTTTTTACTTTTTATGAGAAATAATGGCTTATATACGAACCGATTTTAAAAATTACAGCGTTATTTTCATCAAACTAGGTACCTAAAATGAATTGTACATTTAATATAAATTAAAAATTTCAAAGATATAACAGTTTTAAAATGTAGGGTCACAGCGGTTGCGTAAGGCAACGGTACCGGCCGACGCGTACCGATAAAAACCGCCAACTAAACATAATAAAATCCAGAACTTACTCATTTGTTGCTTCTGAGGTAAAACAAAGTTCGCCGGGTCAACTAGTGTATAATATTTGATGGTTTTCCAAAATAGTTGTCATTAGTACAGCACAGTGTTTGTTTAATTTTATATCTTTACCTACGCCTTTTATATTGGAAGTTGTAGACGGCGGCAATACTTTACCAATAAAATAAATAAAACAAAATATTATCAGACAGTGATTTTATTATGAAAATTTAAATGAAATATACCGATTTCATGTCGTAACTTTGAAATATACGGGTTGCAAATCGTGTTGGACGAGAATAGTATAAATCTTTGGTAACAAACAGAACAGTGCCGAGGCAAACTTTGTGCAGTTGGCAGTTATCTTACGGACACAATGCTACCAACTGAACGGAATTACATTGTATGAACCAATCAGTAAAACATGAGGTTTTATGATGCAAGCACTTGCAGAACCATGCCCCAGTAGCTTGTGATGAATTGCCTCGTGGTTGAAGTTCTACTTCGCATTTACCGAATAGTTTTGTGGTTAGAATTATGTAGGTATTTTCGTTCCATATTGAAGATTTAATCATGTGTATGTTGTTTTAAGTAATTTATTAAACTAGTCTAGTTCAGAAATCCGAATAATCGGCAAAAAAAATAGAAATGTAAAAATCTACTTTGAGTGACTTATGCTTTGTTTAACACTTTGGGAGAGGTATCCGGACCCTTACCAGTTCTTCCCTGAAATACCCTTTTTCTTCCCTTTCATTTTATACTACATTTCAATACTAAGTAAAAATTTCAAATTTCGTTTTGTAATTAACGAAGTAAAGCCAAAGAAACAAAGATGAGACATATTTTACAAGCTGTCAACATTTTTTTTAGATCAGAATAACTTATGACAAAAGATATTAATTTTCACAGCTGTACACTTTTCACACTGCTGTGGGGGAGTGTTAAAATAATTTTGCCGGCATTAAAAAAATATCTATGTAATATCAATTATGAGTAGAACAGTACTACCACCCGCTACTAGATGTCTATGTACAGTTTTAAACAGTTTTAGAAACACGCTTAAGAAATTTCTTATGTCAGTTAACATATGTGCATGTGGGCGTTAAAAGCGTTAAACGATTGCAGGAGAGATTAGAAGTTTCACTTCAAAAATTGTTTTAATGTTGGCAACCTAATATATTATACCTGGTAATATTTTAAGTTGTAATATCGTATTGTAATTAATATATTTCCAATACTGAAACCGGATGCATAATATTTTTTTTGCAAGGAGTTAAGATGCTTAAATATATATAATGTTTGGAAATAAATAAATGTATAATTAAAACAAGAGGAACAGGGCACTAAAGGATTTCTTGTAGTCCAATAGTTATTATGCCCGTATTCAATGACAATAGATGTTATACGGAACCAAAAATATAATGTGCGGGGGCATAATTGACATTGTCAACTACTTTATCCATTAAAAGCGTGAAGATACATAATAAACTTGCTTTAGTTCCAATTCTATAATTTTGTTAAGTATTTAAACATTTTATCTCAGTACTAGTCTCGGTGGTCCAGTGATCGAGCAGACGGTTTTTCAATACACAGGTCGTGGGTTCGAATCCTGCCACACACCAATAACTTGTCGAAATTAATTAATTTTCGAAAGTTGTGTGTGATAAATATCAATGACTAAAAACTTTGTGCTCGGTATGGCAATAGGTTCGCCACTTATTCCATTTTGGGACATAAACATAATGGCGAGTAGAGGCTTAACACCCACTGCCTGTACCTTCAGGTAGAAAAGGCGTGAAGTTTTGTTATGTTATCCGAGTACTAGGGCGACATAAATTTATAGGAGCTCTACAAACAAACGTTTATAAATCTCTAGTATAATTCTGATCTGAATATCTAATGCAGTTGACGTTTCCCTTTGCGATGAGAATATTCTATTATTTGCTTAGTTTCATTCACCTACAGTTATTGTTGAAATCGTTTGCAAAACTTACAATTGCTGTTTTCACTCTGCTTGTATTAAAATTATATATTACTCTATGTTTATATAATAATATTATCTTGGATACAATACACATACGCCCTCTAGTTGCAATCTAAGCAACTAAATGCGTATGTTATGGAATCTAGGTAACGGTTATTAATACTTAAGTACTTTTCTTTTGTAAAAACATATTTATCACTACATAGTATAAAACAAAGTCGTTTTCTCTGTCCCTATATCTCTATCTATGCTTAAATCTTGAAAACTACGCAACGGACTTTGATGCCGTTTTTTTTAATAGATAGAGTAATTGAAGGTAATGGTTTAAGTGAATAATAACGTCTATTAAATAGAGGAGAAATACTGTTATTTGTGAGGTTTCTAATAAAAAAAAATCTGAAATATGTGTCATAAATATTTGTACTCGGTTGGAAATCGAACTCAATCCCGTAGTCAAATGTTTTACCAATGCACCATGGGGCTCGGTATAAGAACCATATATACATGACAAGAGTTATAAAAGAAGCTTGTCACGTATTTAACAACCGTGTTTTATGGAGCTATGTTCTTTTTGCCTATGTTCTAAGGGATTTAGCGTAAAGATATTTTTTTTTGTAAACTATAGAATATTAACTGTATAGATCGTCGTGTTTAACATCCCGGCTTCTATTTAAAAAGTGGTAAAGGATAGGAAAAACGTGAAGGTACAAATAAACATCCAAAAATTTATAGCAAAACAATATATTTTTTTTTTTAATCTGTTGAATTCTAAATCATCCCTAATTTTGAATGTAAAATCAAATTACAGCTAGTTAACGTACACTCTTTGAACCAAAGCTCTTTGACTCAGCTGGTGTCGACATGGAGAGTAATTTGTCAAGCTCTTAAGCTACTTGTGATTTTAATTAAATGTCATTTTGGCCCACACGACTCCAACAAACCTGAGCCCAAATTGTTTGGTCTACAATTTTGGGATTAATTTAAACTATGGATGGATATATTTTTGTGATGATATTATATTCACTTATAGATAGGTTCGTAATAATATACTAGCTGACCCCGCAAACGTTGCTTTGCCAAAAACAAGTGTTACTAACCAAAAAGCATAGTTTTATAGCAGAGGGGTGAAAATTTACGGTTTTCTGTATGCTGTTTCAAAAAAAAATGTTTGTTTCTAAAACTTACCCGATTTGACAAAAATAATAGAAAAAACTTAAAATTGACTATTGAAATAGAAATAATAATGTCACAGTGGTCTCTTTTTTTTAGTGCAGAGCACTCAGTTTAAGAGTTCCCAAGTTCGAATGCAAGAACACATTAATGATTTAACGGGAATATATTCGGATGTGGTATGTAACAATTTTAGTATCGATACCAAAAAAAATGGATTCGTAAGAAAAAACTATCTATATATATACTCCATTGGCGGCGTTGGTTACTTACCATCAGGCGACACGCAAGCTCGTTTGCCCTCCTGGTCCATAAAAAAAAAACTAGTTGCGATAATTATCGCTATGTATTAATTTGTATGTTCTTTGAAGTAGGTAATAAAAACCAGAGAGATCAAGCACCCCGCTTCTGAATCTAGAGGTCGCGGGTTCCAATCTGGCTCACGCCAATGACTTTTCGAAATTAATTTCGTAAGTTATGTGTATTAAATATCGATGGCTAAAAACTTTGTGCCCGGTATGGCAATAGGTTCGCCACCATTTGCTTGGCCGTTTGGGACGTTAACATAACCGACCGTAAAGTTATGTTACGTTTAAAAAAAAATAATTCTCGATAGATCGATCTCGATCTCATTTTAGTCATTGTTGTAAAACTACACATCTAGTACTTACAGATGTCAGGAGCCTTAAAATTGAGAGTTGTGATAGTCGGAGAAGCGAGTGTGGTGTGTAAGAATCTTGCCTTATAGTGTTTTATTTTCTCTGCCTATCCGCATAGGATTTAGGGTGAAGTATTTATTTAAACATCAATTGGTACACGGTACATGAACTATCTAATTACGAAATAGCACACATTAACCGCAGGAACATTACGAACTGAGGTCTTAATCAAGCCCCCCGTCACCCCTTGGGGGGCAGACTACTGTTCTACGTACTTTAATACAATGTGCTTTTAATCAAGATTAATATCATTGCACGATAACCAAATAGTACTAATTAAGCCCCTCAGCTATAATATGTTCACTGTTACATATATAATTTTCAATATATAGTACGCCAAATACTTGTACATCAAAAGGAATCATTTCGTTTGAGGTATGTTATATAATAATAATAATATCTTGGACACAATACACACAGCGCCCTCTAGTTCCAAGCTTAGCAACTAAATGCTTGTGTTATGGGTACTAGATAACGCATATTAATACATATATACTTTTCTTTTGTAAATACATACTTATAATACATAGAAAAGCACCCAGACGCCACACAAATATTCATGTTTGTCACAAATATTTGTGCTCGGGTGGGAATCGAACCCCCGACCTCCCTACTGCAGCCGGTAGTTTTTACCAATGCGCCACGAGGCCCGTCAATAATTATAAACATAAGTTGTTCTAAATATTACATATCTTCACGCTTTCATTAAAAACACTAGTCACTATTATGAGAGATGGTTTCTTGGTCAAAGGCTTACAATGGAAATTGAAAGGGAGGAATCCGGAACGGATGTAAGGATAATGGTTGATGATGTAGTGCTGGGGCAGGTGAATGAAATTGTATATGTTGCATGGTACTTGTTGTTATATCAGACTCACAGTGCATCATACCCATAAGGACGGTATACGGTGGTAGAGCCAAGCAGTTCGCTGCATGAATGGGCCGGCTCGACCGGTGAAATACCACGACCTCTCAGAAGACTGACGTAAGGTGGCTCATGCCGCGTTTCGTTCGGTGAGAGAGGTACCCGGAGGCCAACCCCCCTTCCCCATCCTTTCCTATCCCCTATACCTTAAAGGTCGGCAACGCAACAGCAACACTATATGTGCTACTGGTGTCCATGGGCGGCGTTGTTTGCTTACCATCAGGTGACACACCTGCTCGTTTGCCCTCCTATCCCATAAAAAAAAAAACCACCGAAGTGGTACTTCTCATCAAAAACGATGTGATCATGAGAATTAATTTTTTACGTACTCCCTCGCAGAGGTTTAACAATTATAAATTATTAGTACCCAAATATTGTAATACTTGACTGAAGACTAGATGGCGTGGTGTGAATTACTTTCGCAAAAATTGTTATTGGCTCTTATATCTAATACGCTAGATATATGATGGCGCAAAAACTACAAAAACTATATTAAAAACTATATATTACAAAACGTCCAGAGCAGACATATAAATCAAAATAGTTTTAATAAAACCAGACTACGCTTTAACGGAAGGACGTATGTTACTGAGAAATATATCTACTGAATGTAAAGTTAAATTGTATTAGGAGAGTTTCAGCTTTCAGCGTAGCTCAAACCAGCAAGAAACATATTATTTCTTATGTAATTTATTTCTGTCTGCATACACTTCGTCAGACTGGTCGTGAAGATGTCGTCATTTGAACAAAAATAAAAGGATAGAATTATGAGTAAACATAAACATAACTTCACGCCTTTTTCTACCCGAAGGCAGTGGCTGTTAAGCCTCGACTCTCCGTTATGTTTACGTCCCAAATGGAATAGGTGGCGAACCTATTGCCATACCGGGCACAAAGTTTTTAGTCATCGATATTTATCATACATAACTTTGTGTGTGCCAGGATACGAACCCACGATCTCTGAATTCAGAAGCCGTGTACTCGACCACTGGACCACCGAGACTTATTGAGATTATATAGACGTATTGAGTCGTGGGTATTATATACTTGCAAAGCAGCTCTTTGTTATTAGCACAGCGGACCGGGCAGACGTACTACTACCCAGACAACAGCGCCATCTATCACTTTCAAACTAAATTGAATCCATCACACAGTCTAACCAAACACTAAATTTCATTCAGCCTTTGCGGAACGCGTGTTGAGGCTTGCTAGTTATATGAGTTTATTTTTTAGTTTTGATAAATCATAAAGTATTAATTGAAATTGCCTTTTTTTTATTGGATAGGAGAGCAAACGAGCAGGCGTGTCACCTGATGGTAAGCAACGTGATAGGGGAAAGGAAAGGATGGGGAAAGGGGGGGTGGGTCTCCGTGTACCTCTCTCACCGAACGAAACGCGGCATCAGCCACTTTACGTCGGTCTTCTGAGAGGTCGTGGTATTTCACCGGTCGAGCCGGCCCATTCATGCAGCGAACTGCTTGGCTCTACCATGCCTAAGTACGAGCTATTGTTACGACTATGAGTTCTAACAACTTAAAACCTTTTTTTGTCCCATCACATAGATTAGAAAACTTGTTTCTATACATCAGGCATAATTCTTCAATCATGGATCGTCATCATCATTTTCTTGTCCATCCTATATTTAGTATGGTGGACAGAATATGTCATCCTTTTTCATTCTCTTTTGTCACTCGTCATCACGCTTACACGCTTCATACACATTTCCACTCTAATTCAACCATCGATTAAGTATTTAATCATACATAACAATCGAAAGCTCTTTAGGATTGCAACCCAAGACTTTTGGACTTAAAAGCTGGGTGTACAAAATCAACTCCATCGAGACGACCATATTTGGAAATATTAATTCAATCATAAACGTTAATAACAAAATTAAATATGGCGTGTTAAACAGTTATAAAATGTTAAAAAAGCCTGTTGGTACTTTCAGTCATTTTAGTTTTGGTACTTTATTAAACATTTCTCCATAATGTTATTCATTCAGTACGAAAATTTACATTTGATTTACTGCAGTTACGTTAACTCACTTTGTTATTATTTTATTTTTTATTTTTTTTGCTGTTGACAAAGTTTTTAATCAAAATTCGCACGTTTATAAGTCGTTTGAGTTGATTTTTTTTGTGTCTGTTTTTTCTTGTTTTTGTCATGTCTCGTTAATATTGTACCATTATATTGTATGAAATCTCAAGCGGCACAAATACAGAAACCTTGTAGGTGATTATGTATTAGAGCCGTATGGGGTTGAGTCTCTGGGGACATGAGGTTCTAATGCTAGTATGCTCTATAAAGATCTTGCAAAGAGATGCGTGCGCAATGCGGCCAATCTTCTGGACACGTTGCTCCTAACATCACCTTCCTCCAAAACACGTTTTATTGGGTCATGAAATGTGTGTCTCGGCCGTACTCGACTTCTACATCCATCTAATATTACATTGTATATCTACTAAGTCAAGCTTGCATGATCATTAACATAAGTATTTAGTTCCTTATCATCAAAACTAGATGGCACTGTGTGTATTATTTCCAAAGTAGTTATCTATTCGTTTATTTCGCGCACCAAAACGTATACAAAGGCTTGATTAATTAGACAAACTTTAATTAGAGCGCGCCCCATAAGTCATGACGTCACGCCACGTGACGTACCTAACTACGATACAAAACCAGGGTTGGAAGGAAATTAGCAGAGTTTGGCTTTTGTTTTATTCGTGCTGAAACAATTAACTTATTCTATAATATACTAATAATATATCTATTCATATTTCAAGCCTGTTTTTTGTGGATGATGTTTTTGACGTGTGTTTTTGCCGCTCTTGGCTCTTCATCTTCCATTCATTTTTTTTCGTGCACTAGTGTTGATATTAATCTGTGGCAAAATTTACGACTTAAACGTTTTTTCTTAACACCTTCACTGCGGCGCCTATTTTCATAGCCTTTCAGCAGGTGCGTATGAGGCGTTTTAGAGGCACATTTGAACTTTTTTGCAGTGCGTATGAGACCACGCCGGCCTCATAATATGTCGTTTCTCTAAAACACCTTCAAATACCCCAAATGTGACTATAATGGTTTGAAACTTTAACATTATATACATAAATAGAGACTTAAATTGATTTAGGCTTTGCCATAAGTTACGACTTTTGAGTATTGAATAAACAGAAGAAATATATGTGACATGTGTTCTGCCTTGTACTGAAAGAAAGTATGATTTGTATCTACACTAGGGATGGGACTGAAATAAAGTTGCAACTAAGATAAAAAATATTTATTGGAGTACTTTAAACAAAATGTTTTTCATTAAAACAGGGTAAACAAAAAGTCCTCATAGCTTGAGGAATTTGGAATTATAAACCGAAAATATCACGTAGTAAAAAAGTTTAACAAAGATATGAGTATAACAAGTATAAAACCACATCCATGCTTATTCAATATGCGTTTCAAACAAACCGTGCAGATTAAAGAACATTTTATTGTAGTGGAATATTTAGGTCATGCTTAGTAGGAAAACGGCAGCGAATATTTGGCTAGAGGTTATTTGAAAAAAATTCCTTTATTGTTCTTTGTCGTGACTTGTCACAACACTAAGCTAAAATGCGCTGCGCCCGCGGCGCCCGCACTCCGCTCTGTGCGTCTATGAGGTCTGCCACTTTTGAGGCAGATTAGACCTTCCTTCGCACTAAGCGGTAATTATTTAACCTCATATTGTACTAACTACGCCATCAGGCTAAGCTTCGTGAGAGAATCAAATATGTATATTTGTTTCTGTTATACTCGTAGAAATGTTAACGTAGCTGTCTTCCGCACAGAGTGAAAGAAAGCGATTTTGTCTGCCGCACCAGCGAGAAGTCACGCATTTTTTTTATGGCATAGGAGGGCAAACGAGCAGGCGTGTCAAATGATGGTAAGCAACCAACACAGCCCATGGACACCAGCAACACATATAGTGTTACTATTGCGTTGCCAACCTTTAAGGGATAGGGGATAGGAAAGGATGGGGAAGGAGGTGGGCCTCCGGGTACCACTCTCACCGAACGAAACGCGGCCTGAGCCACTTGGTACAGTGGTAGAGCCAAGCAGTTCGCTGTATGAATGGGCCGGCTCGGCCAGTGAAATACCACGACCTCTCAGAAGATCGACGTAAAGTGGCTCATGCCGTGTTTCGTTTGGTGAGAGAAGTAGCCGGAGGCCCACCCCCCTTTCCCCATCCTTTCCTTTCCCCTATCCCTTAAAGGTCGGCAACGCAACAGTAACATTATGTGTTGCTGGTGTCCATGGGCGGCGTTGGTTGCTCACCATCAGGTGACACGCCTGCTCGTTTGCCCTCCTATCCCATAAAAAAAAATAATAATAAAAACTTCACGTCAGCCTTCTGAGAGGTCGTGGTATTTCACGGGTCGAGCCAGCCCATTCATGCACGAAATGCTTGGCTAGAGCCAAGCATTTCACCACTGTTGAAACTTAATGTACCCATTCGACCTCATAACGTGAACGTGCTAATTTATTGCTGTTTTTGTATTATAACTCATAAGGGTTTTCAATAGAGTAATTTATCGAAAATATTTTCTGATTAGCTATAGAACCAAATGTTTTTGAATTTTGTAACACAAAAAATCAAACCATCATCATAAGAAATTACATCAGTAGGTTTTTTTTTCTTTTGTAATGCATATCTACTTAGTAATTCTTTTCACCTGTCGTTCTATGCACATGCTGTTCTTATTTTATATATTTCTTATTAATTAATTTGAATCTCCAAATTAGCAGAGACGACTTTCAAACAAATCACTTCCATCACAATAAACAGGCACGCGTAAAATTATTATTTAAATATATGTACGCATAATATGTTAATACATGAGCATCATTACTATGAAAACTCATTAAAAACACGCCTCAACTTTATAATGTCACACGTCAATTATTCAATCGAAATGTTTGACAGAGCTCTTTATTAATTCAAACACATTGGCCGGCGTGCTCTCACTCATTCACTCACTCATTCTCTCGCCGAAGAGAGCGGAAACTTTTTCAATTAAGATTCTTCGGGTCGATAACATTAAAATTCCAACATAATTTTGCACGAGGCACCTAATGTGAAGCGTCGAAGCGAAATGAACGCCGAGATGTATTCGGTTTTTGTACAGCTCACCTAGCGTTTTGTTTTAATGCTTTGCATTACTTCGAGAAAGTTATATTAGGATTTTAACATACTGTATATCTATCTATAAATATTTTGTACATACATACATAACTTCACGCCGAATCCTTGCGATGTAGGCAGAGAGAACAAAGCGCCATAGGGCACGATTCTTACACACCTCATTTGCTTCCTTGACTTATTAACTGTTTTCATGCACACTTATCATCACCTTTATCTAGATAACCTAGATTACACGTTCTATTTGGTCATGGAATGTGTGTCTTGGCCTTGATTTCTACATCCATTCATCATAGTTATTTTGTTTGTTATAAAAAGTATTTTCTAATAATTTTCTTAATGTCATCATCATAAATGTCAAAACAAACTAACTGCCACTCTAATAACAAAATTTAGGTACCAGTGAAAAACTTCAAAGAAAGACTACTACTAAAAGTTAAAAACAATAAATAAAAAACATATTTACAAGCAAATAATATCATTATAAGAACATATAAATATATTTCTAGCGTAGACTTCGGTCAAATATAAACCTCCCTTTCTCTCGCTACATCTTTCTCTTTCTCCCTCTCTCTCTCTCTGTCCTCGTCTCTTTCTCGATACAAATTCACCCTTATGATAATTCAGATTCAGTTATTAATTTTATAATAAAATAAACGTGAATTCGTTAGCGTTGTAGGCACTGCGCACATACCTATCCTTACATCCGGTGGTGAAGTTACCGTCCACCTGAAATTACATGAAACGCAATTCCACAATATGTAACTGAATTGCGATTTTGTTGGAATTCAATTTGTTCACTCGAATGAATGAATGAATGAATGCATCGTTTTGTTGTTGATTATGAATAAATTAATATTGTAGTGTAAACGCGTGAACTGAGAGTGATTTTATTTAGAGTTTTCAAAGATAAATATTATTATTGGATAGCTATTTTCCTAGCACATCGGACATTAGACAAAACTAAAACCCATTCCTACACATACCTCGCTTCTTCTATTTTCATAACATGACATAACTTCATGCCTTTTTCTACCTGAAGGTGTAGGCAGCGGCTATTAAGCCTCGTCTCGCCGTTATGTTGTTTAAAAGTGTAAACACGTTATTTTATTGTTACAAACATGTTACGGACTTGGCCTACACAAAAACCGCTGAGATAGATCATCTTTGAAACATATTCGATTTGGATCAGAATTGATGTTGAAATCATTCGTCAGCAATATCGACACCTGCTGTCGCCTCACATGAAGAAAGGATCACTGATGTCGCGATTGCGACATCCAAGCAATCTCCCACTTACTTAGTAATTTAATTTATTAATAGTAATTAATTATAATGACACTTTGATACTAGCATTGTCCGAGTCTAGACTTAAGTTTAGTATTTAAATAAATTAGTTTAATTTTAACTTGTTTTTTTTAAGTCCTCCGGCTGTCGGATTCATAATTATCAGACACTCAAATTTTATTTATTTGTGTTCGATATTTTTGTCAATAAAATCTGAACTGCCATCAAATCAGTGACTTATTTGCAGTGTTGAAAATACTAGTATAGGTAGTTTATCACATACAAATAAGAATATTGCATAAATTTAATGAAAAATTGTTTATATGCAGTATTACGCATTGATATATGTTCCATATTTATCATGATTTTTTATTTTGTATATTCTCATGGCGCCTGTTTCTGAAGGAGAATTGATTGCATGTAATTCCTAGCCCCGGGGCTTAATAAAACAGCCAATATAAGGTTATTAATCATCGGGACCGATTCATATTATGCTCGATAAGGGATACATTTAATATGGTGTGTAACTATGAAAGATAATGTACAAGTAACGCCATCTATCATCGGGTAGATAATAATTAGCTTCTCTGTTCTCTATTGCAAAAAATACATATGTTCGTATTTAACTAACTAGATCATCGCGCAATTTTGATATTGGTTCTGATACAATCATTCTTGACTATTATTACTGACATTTATTTTTATTACTGCGTCACATAATTACATTTATTAGAAATAGCTGATTTATAATTACAGTAACTGTAATACGTAAAAAATATACTTTTATGGAAATTTGGAGAAAGAATCGGTATATCTACACTAATATTATAAAGAGGAAAGATTTGTATTTTTGTATGTAACGAATAAACTCAAAAAGTACTGGACCGATTTTAATAATTATTTTTCTTTAGAAAGCTACATTATCACTGAGTAACATAGGCTATGTGTAATCATCGTCGTCATCGACATTTTGTTTGTACGCGAGTAACATCGTGAGGCGCGAAGCTACATACAATATAGCGGTACGAAGTTCGCGCGGTCTGCTAGTTATTTATGTATTAGCCTAAGTCCCTCTCAGTTTTAAAAAGCAGTTAAAGACATCTAAATTTATAAACCATAAAATTTACTTTTTAATTGATAATTCGGAAAAAGATGGATTATGTTTTGATTCGAGATTTTTTTTAAATGAAATGACATTAATAAGATCTCGATAAAGACAAGACAAAATAGGGTATAACATAAATTGTATATTATTTAGTACTTATTGTTGATAGTTTTAAGTTACGAAAACAATATATTATTGTTATCTAGATGTCGCCCCTATCTATTTATGATTTATGTAAGCAATAATTTTCAGTTTGACTACTTGTTTTCAGGAAAACCTTGGATGGCAATTTATGTTAGACAATTTTATGTAAACCTATCAGCGATGCGAGAAGCACAGGATAATAAGTTACGGCGTTCTATGAGGGAGACCTACGACCAGGCTTTTGACCTCAAAAGGCTGATAATGATCAGATTCCAGCAACTGCCAGAATGAAAGAAACAATTGACATACTCGTATAAGGAAGATATTCTGGGACAGGAGCTAACGGCAGGTCACTTTAGCGGCTAGCAATACCCGTGGATATCTGCAACACCATGTGGATCACAGTTGCGATGCTGGCGTTGATTTTCTACGAGATTTTCTGCAGTCGAGTCAGCCCAATAATGCATTGAACGGTGTGGTTCTACCACTGTATTTTTTTCACGGAAAAGGGTCTAATAATATAATAATAATATATCTTGGACATAATATACACAGCGCCCTCTAGTTCCAAGATAAGCAATTAAATGCTTGTGTTATGGATACTAGCTGATAACGGATATAAATACATATATACTTTTTTTTGTAAATACATACATATAATACATAGAAAAACACCCAGACACCACACAAATATTCATGTTTGTCACAAATATTTGTGCTCGTGTGGGAATCGAACCCCCGACCTCATTGCTTCAGCCGGTAGTTTTACCAATGCGCCACGAGGCCCGTACGCGCCAGGTTAACTAAAATACGTATAAAATAGAACGGTTACATAATCAGTTGTCTCAATATCGTTGCATTTATATTCAATATTCGATTTCAAACAAGAAACTGAGTTACATCTCCTTTGATCAGTGCTCCAACATAATATTATTATTATTGATTAAAACTTGCCCGTAGTGTTTGCAACTCCGATACTCGCGTTTCCTAAAATATGAAATATTGATTTTTTTAACACCCCAGTATCTGTTACGAACTAGTACTGCTAATTTTACCTGTTAGATTAATATGTAAAATAACTACATAACGCAGAAAATGTCTTTTCAAGGATTTCCGGAAAAAGAATCAGAAATGATATACCTAGGTGTGATAAATATTATAGATTATTAACAAAACAGATTAATAAATTGCGTAACTTCTTATTATGCATATTAATAAAACATAACTTCACGCCTGTGTTACCCAAAGGTGTAGGTATAATTGTTTTCTTTTTTGTTTAGTGGCATTATCGTCACTACTTAGGTATCAAACAAAGGGTAATACGACGTGGGCGGCGCTGATCACTTAATATCAGGTTACGCGTCTGCTCGTTTGTCTATCCCATAAAAAAAATCCAAATTTTAGTCCAAAAACGACATACATACCTACGCTTTATTTATATTTGTAATAGTTCCCAATTAAAAAAACATTTCTTTGTTATTTAAATCATTGACTACCCGTTCACATAAAAAACAACTATTTAACAAGTTCTGAAACTATTTCCTACTTATTTTCATCGCACAACACCGCCACTCTAGTTTTAAGATATGTTGATATATTCAAATTTTAAGATAAATTGAAAATCTCCTCTGCATAGCGGACAAATATTGTACATAAAGTAACAGCAAAAGAAAAATAGATTAAAAACTTAAAACTAAAATTGTTTAAGTTTTTAATCTGTTTTTTTTTTGTTTATCCTCTCAGTGGCCAGGATATCTAGCACGCTGCGGAATTAAAATTTAAGGAATCTTTCAAAGAAGTTCTCTAGATAAATGAAGGAAGTTGTGTCCAACATATTGCTAAATGTTCACCTCCTGACCTTACCTACCTACCTACCTTAGTGTCTGACGGGGAGTGTCTGTAGCTTTACCCCATTTGCAGCTGAAAGTGTGGACAGAGGTACGCATTGAATGTATCTGAATTTGAGTTTTAGCATCTTTCATGAAAAAGGGAACCCGACGCTCAAAATTAGAAGCCTATTAAGGCTTAGTGGGAAATCTTTCTAGCTATATTAATCTGTAAGTTCTTTATAGCTTGATAACTATTTGCATTTAATTAAACAGAGAGTCTAGAACAGCTTATTGTGAAAGAAAAGCTCACATTCAATATTATAAAAAAAAAATCCAACATGCAATAATTTCCGTATCACTTTAAAATATTGCAACGCCACGCAGACTATACAGCGTGTCCCACATTGGGTATATCAAGCCGCGATGGGTGGATACAGGATGGAATTGCCTATCGGATGGCTATATTTAAAATGTGATAAGTCGAAATTTTAGATCTGAAAAAAAAAAAATAATTCCTACTGAGTCCGCAAATAATAATATTTGACATGGTCACCCTACTATAAAGACTTTCATTGATATCACATACACACATACACAAGAAATCGTAACATATGGTACAATTTCTTGTGTACCTACAACACGGATATAAAAATTTAGACCTTATTCTGTAGTAGTAGAGCCGATATTGCTAAGTTATGGTGAGATATAAAATAAAAATTTTGTATTTCATTCTGATTAAATAAAATTCATTCATAGTTTAATACATATCTAACCAGATTTTTCGTTTAAGATTTATGGTGAACACTTACCATTTCTCAGCGTGACTACAAAAAAGGTTCAATGTGCTGTCCTCCTCTCGTAACACATAGGTTTACACGCCGCGATACAGATTGTGTGGCGCGGCTCAGATACTCCGGTGTTAGAGTACCACAAGCTTCCACAATTTTTTGACGCATATCATTCACAGTTTCACACTGCGTAGCATACACCACACTTTTCAAATATCCCCACAAAAAAAAGTCCATTGGCGTTAAATCGGGCGACCGTGGTGGCCATGGAACAGTTCCAGAACGTCCAATCCACGCATGAAAGCGATCGTCCAGATATTCGCGTACAGAACGAGTGTAATGCGCTGGCGCGCCGTCTTGCTGGAAAATCATGTCGCGGTAAACTAACAAAGGAAGGCCTTCAAGTTCTTCCTCCAAGGTGGTCCTCAACATTTCCAAGTAGATTTCACCGTTCAACCGGTCCGGCAAAAATACAGGGCCTATCAATTTGTCACCGATGATACCGGCCCACACATTAATTTTCCACCTGTGCTGAAAATGGCTTTGACGAAAAGCATGTGGATTTTCATGGGACCAGTAGTGCTCGTTGTGGCTATTGGATAGTCCAAAACGAGTAAAGGTAGCCTCATCAGACCATAGAACCCGAGACGAAAACATAGGGTCAGCAGTAACCTGACTACGATACCACTCACAGAATCGCAGTCTCAATAAAAAATCTGCTTCTGTCAGCTGTTGTGTGCGCTGGTAATGGTAAGCATGCTGATTATCTTTTTTTAAAGTTCTCCATACTTTCATTCTAGACACACCTAATACGACAGAGGCTTTTCTAGTACTTCTAGTTGGATCTTCAGCAAAGTGATCCAAAATATTCTGTTCCACACGAGCATCCGCACGGTCACTCGATCGTCCTTCAGAGTTTGGACTGTGGAAAGAACCGTTTGAGTGCAAACGGTTGACCAGCCTCCTGAAGCATGCATAAGAAGGAAGTCTTCGCTGATTCTCCAGCTCTCTTCCATCAATGTGACGTCGTCGATAAAGTTCGCGCGCTGCAGTAAGGATTCCCTCCGATGCACCCACACACATAATCATATCATAGTACTCTGCATTTGAATACTCCGCCATTATAAAATTACGAAATAACGAAAGCACTTTCACTAACTTGACACCGATATATGATACTGACCGATAGAACAAGCGAACAATAATGAAGAGCGTCTAAAAAAATAATCACTAACGAACATTAGTAAGGATGTGAAAAAATAATTGATTATTGAAATAATCGATTAAAAATCAACATCTAAAAGTAAAAAAATCTATTAAATTTAGTAATTATTTTTATATGACTAATCGATTAATAACAGATTATTTTATTAATCATTCAATTACATATTACCGACTTTATTTCATCTGCAACGCCCCGGTATTAAGTTTGGCCCGGAACGAAAACTACTAAAGAATACTTTTTCCATAATGTTATTTTTAACGCCATCAATGACCGCATTCCTTCTATACCTTTGAAACAGTTTAGTTATTTATTTATTCCAATATTCACTAGATGGAGTCGATGAATAATACAATTTTATCAGCCGACATTTGGTTGATATGTTCTCTTTTATTGTATATTTCCAAATTACTAAATATTACATGGATACTTTTTAAAAGTCTCGGTGGCGCAGTGGGCGAGCGCACGACCTCTGATCCAGACGTCCGGGGTTTGATTCCAGACACTGGCTCACACCAATGACTTTTCGAAATTGTTTTCGGAAGTTATGTGTGATAAATACCGATGACTGACAAACTTTGTGCCCGGTATGGCAATAGGTTCGCCACCTATTCCATTTGGGACGTAAACATAACGGCGAGACGAGGCTTAACAGCCGCTGCTTACACCTTCGGCTACAAAAGGCGTGAAGTTATGTTATGTTATGTTACATGGATACTCACTCGCTTCGTTGACTTTCATAACTCTTTTCATGCACGCGCGTCGGTTTTTGAGGCTCCTAACATCACCTTCCTCCATAACACGTTCTATTTGGTCATGTAATGTGTGTCTTGGCCGTCCTCGACTCCTACATCCATCCGCTTTTGCATTGTATATCTGGTCAATCGTGTCAAATGCTCGGTCAGTCTTGCATCATCCATCCTTTCTACATGTCCGAACCATCGAACCAACCATGCCCTTTCTTACTTTTACACCGACACTCTCTTTCAAACCAACTTCCTTCCTTACAACCTTGTTTCCTACGCGGTCAGCGAGAGTCACTCCGCAGATTTTGCGCAGTGACCTCATTTCTACCGCGTTTATTCTACTTTCATGCACACTCTACCATACCCAGCTCTCGTTTCCATAAGTTAGCGTTGGGATCAGGACTGCATTGTGGATTGCTAGCTGGGCTTTCTGCTGACGTTTTTTGCGCCCAGGAATCTGGCCAACGCTCCATTTACGCTATTTCCTATCGCCACTCGTCTTTCTACATCCGTGGTGTACCTTTCATCCCTGCTAAAAGCGCATCCAAGATATACTATTTCATTCACCTGTTCCAGCACTACATTATCAACCATTATCCTTGCATCTGTTCTGGATTCCTCCCTTTCAAACACCATAACTTTCGTTTTCGTCGCATTCAACTGCAAGCCTTTAATCATGCAATCATCTTTCATAGTAGTGACTAGTATTTGCAGGTCCGACGGCAATTCGGCCAGAAGCACGGCGTCATCTGCGTAAAGCAGGCAGCTCACAACTAGGTCACCCATTTGCATCACTACATCCATCGATCTCACTCTCTGGAGACAACTGTCCAGGTATAGGATGAACAGTCGAGCGGACAGCACGCAACCCTGTTTGACGCCGATATTGACGTCAAACCAGGGGGACAAGCCGCCGTCAACACGCACACACGCTGTGCAGTCCTCGTAAGTGGACTGCACAGCGCGCAGCAGTGCTCCGCTCACCCCGTAGCCCGGGAGTATATCCCACAGATCCTTTCGTAACACTCTGTCAAACGCTTTTTCCAGATACACAAAACCGCAGAAAACCTTCCGGTTAACAGCCAGTTGTTTCTCCACGATGTCGCGGAGAGAAAAAATCTGATCCATGCACCCTCGTCCGCTTCTAAAACCACCCTGAGCCTCCCACAACACTCCATCAGATATCACCCTCATTCTCCTTTCAATAATTTTCCCATACACTTTTGCTGCTAAACTGATCAAACTGATGGCCCTGTAACTGGCGCACTGCATACGTGATCCCGGCACGTATGCAGTGCGCCTCCAGTCCGTGGGAACCTTACCTGACCTCCAGCACAGATTGCTCAAGGTCAGGAAAGAGTCCCGGGCACAGGTTCCACCGTATTTGATCATTAAGCAGACATCATATCAATTCCAGCTGCCATGCCAGAAACATAGAAACATACCAGGAACATACTCGTACATTTCCCCAAAATACTCACTCCACCTGCCCAATACATCGCTTGGGTTTGCAAGAATGTCACCAGCCTTAGACATAATTTTGTCCATTCTGGATGTTGACGAAGAACCCCGAGACTTTCTAACTTCCCTCCAGAAGAGTTTTTTATTCGCCTCGAAGTTCTCCGTCAACCTCACTTCCTCATTCGCAACTAGTCTTTCACGCTTCGCTTTCACTAAGGCTTTGGTAACATTCCTGCAGCGGCGGTAGCTCTCATACTTTTTCTCTGTCATACTAACATTCTGATTCAAACTTGAGACATAATCCAACCATGCTTTTTTCTTTCTTTCGACGCTGGATTTCACATCCTCGTCCCACCAGGCATCACCTCTCAGAATCCTATGCCTATGCCTATGCCTCTTTGCACTACCACATACTTCTTTTGCAATATCCACTATACTTTCTTTCATTCTTTCTCAGCATTCTTCAACACCTAAGTCAGAAAGACTCGTCTCATTGAGTCTTTTACTGACTAGGTCTACCTACATACTCCGTACACTTTCACCTTCTAATTTCTCACATTTTATCTTTTCAAGCTCTCCGAAATGGGTACGCACTCGCCAGTGTCTCCACTTCTTGAAAGGCCCACGAAACGGCTTACTACCAGGTAGTGGTCCGTATCAAGAGTGGGGCCTCTGTAGGCTCGTGTATCCCTTTAGAGTATTTCGGAGACGACTATCTACCAAAATCAAATCAATCATACTCTTTTGTTCATTCCGTCTCCACGTATACGTGTGAATATCTTTATGACGGAATAATGTGTTAGACACATCGAGGTTCCGTTCCAGGCATACGTCCAAGATGGGCTTACCAGCATCATTGACTCTCTTGTCACCATTCGGACCAAGTACAGCCTCCAGGCCATCTCTCTTGGTTCCGACCCATCCATTAAGATCACCACACAGAATTATCCTTTCATGTCCCTCAGCCAGATTCAGAATATCCCTAACAGATTCCCAAGACTCCTCGAGTTCGCGGGGATCCGCGGAGCTTACGGGAGCATAAGCTGCGACCAGGAAAACTCGCGTGATCCCCAGTTTTATTCGACCCCAAAGATGTCTTGAGCCTACCAACTCATAATCTTTCACTCCGGAAGCAAAGTGGGAGGAGAGAACGACTCCAACACCCCCACTAGGACGGACGTCCTGGTCCACTCCGGACCATAGGGCTACCATGCCACCGGGGAGGTCCTCGGTCTCACTCCCCCTCCGCTTTGTCTCCGTCAAACATAAGGCATCCAGGCATCTCTCATTTATTACATTCATCATCTCATTCATCTTTCTGATCATACTACCTCTAACATTCCACGTGCCTATACGGCACTCCCCTCTCCTCGTCCCACCAGGATTGGCGCTGCGTGAAGGGTGGCGTCCCCCTTCGCCGCATGCGCATGCAGCCGCACCGACGGGGGCTAATCGGTGCCCGTCGCTTCCGGGGCACGCCGGAGCAGCCCGTCCGGCTCAGTTTGCTTCGGTCAAGATTGCGTCCCACTGGGACGGCAGGGGTCGCGACGTGCACGCTCTTGACATGACCCCCTAAAACTAATTGTACATATTGCCCAAAAATTTAAAAATCCATTAATTTAAATAAATCGATTATTTTCTTAAATAAATACGATTATTAATTATCGATTTTTTCATTGTAATAAATTAATCGTTTAATCAAAAATCGTTTTCTTATGTTTAATGTCACATTCCTAAATACTAGTGTCTCTGCCATTTTTAATTTCTTAGGGTACCGTTATACCAAAATACGGAACCTTTATACGATAACTTATTTTTTTATAATAACTTTAAAAATACTAGTCGCTGTACTACAGAGTCTACTAGATATTTTAATTTCACTCAAATCTCATCCAAAGCAAATTGGAATAGTATTTTAGAAAATCTCTAAATTTTAAGTAATAATACGCACAATACCGAATACCGGATTTAACATAACATAACTTCACGCCTTACCCGAAGGTGTAGGCAGCGGCCGTTAAGCCCTGTCTCGCCCTTATGTTGACGTCCCAAATGGAATAGGTGGCGAACCTATTGCCATACCGGGCACAAAGTTTTCAGACATCGATATTTATCACACTTAACTTCCGCAAACGATTTTGAAAAGTCATTGGTGTGAGCCAGTGTCAGGATTCGAACCCGGACCTCTGGATCAGAAGCCTTGTGCTCTCCTATTGGACCACCGAGACTCCTAGGATTTACCTACGTAATACTTTTTAAGCTTTCACGTGTTATGCAACATAATGATAATATTAATATACTTTATTAATTTGCGTTGGTACATTAAAATTATACGGACCCATAATAAATAATATTAATATTTCAAAATATTTCACTGTAAATTTAAAAATGCCGACAAATTCTTTTTATAAATGCCGCCTGATGAGTTCAAGGTTACCTTGTGCGAGCCGAAAGGCAGGCGGCAATTCTCAAAGGAAGTTTCGGGCGCGTGTAACAGGTCACAGCACGTGTAAGAGGTGCACACATATACACAGCACATATACACATGACCTACAAATGAATCATTAAGTAGGGTTCACAGTTTTTTGTGTAACTTCACGCCTCAAATACATGAGAGTGTAGGCAGCGAATACTATTTACTGATTATGTTTCATGGTAATTTTATATGATTTCTTATTGCGAACCGAATACAGATAGCTTTTTTTGTGTAACTTCACGCCTCAAATACATGAGAGTGTAAGCAGTCAAAACTATTTACTGATTATGTTTCATGGTAATTCCATGTGGTTTCTTAAACAGATCAGAATGTAGTCAGCTTAATATTTTTTTGTAACTTCACGCCCCAAATACATGCGGGTGTAGGCAGCGAAAATTACTTATTGATTATGTTTCATGGTAATTTTATATGATTTCTTATTGCGAACCGAATACAGATAGCTTTTTTTGTGTAACTTCACGCCTCAAATACATGAGAGTGTAAGCAGTGAATACTATTTACTGATTATGTTTCATGGTAATTCCATGTGGTTTCTTAAACAGATCAGAATGTAGTCAGCTTAATATTTTTTTGTAACTTCACGCCCCAAATACATGCGGGTGTAGGCAGCGAAAATTACTTATTGATTATGTTTCATGGTAATTTTATATGATTTCTTATTGCGAACCGAATACAGATAGCTTTTTTGTGTAACTTCACGCCTCAAATACATGAGAGTGTAAGCAGTGAAAACTATTTACTGATTATGTTTCATGGTAATTCCATGTGGTTTCTTAAACAGATCAGAATGTAGTCAGCTTAATATTTTTTTGTAACTTCACGCCCCAAATACATGCGGGTGTAGGCAGCGAAAATTACTTATTGATTATGTTTCATGGTAATTTTATATGATTTCTTATTGCGAACCGAATACAGATAGCTTTTTTTGTGTAACTTCACGCCTCAAATACATGAGAGTGTAAGCGGTGAAAACTATTTACTGATTATGTTTCATGGTAATTCCATGTGGTTTCTTAAACAGATCAGAATGTAGTCAGCTTAATATTTTTTTGTAACTTCACGCCCCAAATACATGCGGGTGTAGGCAGCGAAAATTACTTATTGATTATGTTTCATGGTAATTTTATATGATTTCTTATTGCGAACCGAATACAGATAGCCTTTTTTTGTGTAACTTCACGCCTCAAATACATGAGAGTGTAGGCAGGGAAAACTATTTACTGATTATGTTTCATGGTAATTCCATATGATTTCTTAAACAGATCAGAATGTAGTCAGCTTAAATTTTTTTGTAACTTCACGCCCCAAATACATGCGGGTGTAGGCAGCGAAAATTACTTATTGATTATGTTTCATAGTAATTTTATAAGATTTCTTAATGCGAACCGAATACAGATAGCTTTTTTTGTGTAACTTCACGCCTCAAATACACGAGAGTGTAGACAGGGAAAACTATTTACTGATTATGTTTCATGGTAATTCCATGTGGTTTCTTAAAGAATGATTAGAAAGAAGATCAGAATGTAGTCAGCTTAAATTTTTTTTGTAACTTCACATAATTATTAAAAATTAGAGATGACAACCCTATTGATGATCGAAATGGAAAAATGAATGAAATACTTTAGGCGAGTAGTCACAATGAACTCAGTTGTCGTAGGTCATAAGTAGGGTGATCATGGTTCATATTTCTGCGGGATAATTTTTGTAAAAAAAGTAAAAAAAAATTTTTTTTGCCTTTTTTTACTTTCTATAGGATATCTAGATTTCAAAGCATGTCTAGATTCTAGATATAAGTGGTTAGAATAGGGTCTGTGAAGCACCCTGTATAAAATTTAAAAATTTTAACTTTAAAATGTTTTAAAATGCGACCTTATACAAAATGTATCTCCACAGCTCGTGTGTAGCAAAGGCCAGCCAAAGGCCGAGCCAAGTCGAAACATGCCGAAACATGTCGAATTTATATTCCGCACATACCGACGTGCCGAATACCGGGGCATGTTCGAATATAAATTTTAACTCTGGCAACACTGGTCTGTGTGCAAACTATTTACAGGGCAAACGTGGAAAATGTATTTCAGGTCATTGGGAATTCACTTATAACTTTACAGATATAGAAGAGATATAGTAGCTGTACGTGTCGACATGTATTGGAATTCTTCTGTTTGGATGCTTACCTGAAACAAAAAAAAAATGTCTATTAATAACATATACATACATGTCGGAGCGTGAACACAGTAGCGCCATCTTTAGAATATTCGTGAACTATTTTTGTTTTCATAACTTATTATAACATACACACATACATAACTTCACGTCAAATCCCTTGCGAGGTAGGCAGTGAGAACGGAGCGCCATAGGGCACGATGCTTACACACCTCACTCGCTTCGTTGACTTTCATAACTCTTATCATGCACGCGCGTCGATTTTTGAGGCTCCTAACATCACCTTCCTCCAGAACACGTTCTATTTGGTCATGGAATGTGTGTCTAGGCCGTCCTCGATTCCTACATCCATCCGCTTTTGCATTGTATATCTGCTTAGTCAATCTTGCATCATCCATCCTTTCTACATGTCCGAACCATCGAAGCATGCCCTTTCTTACTTTTATACCGACACTCTTTCAATCTGACTTCTCATTTCGACCGCGTTTATCCTACTTCCATGCACGCTCTGCCATACCTAGCTCTCACTTCCATAAGTTATCGTTGGGATCAGTATTGCATTGTGAATTGCTAGCTGGGCTTTTCTGCTAATATCTTTTGCGCCCAGGAATCTGCCCAACTTATTATAATACAGGTAATATTGTCAGTACGCAGTTAGCCTACGATTATAAAAGGATGAGATTCGCAGTTGTGTAGAGACGCATTTCTGGTGATTGCGGAGAAGTGGAAGGACAGACACCCAAGTAGACCGAAGTTCTTCTCTTTGAACGTGTACAGGTAGTAGACTATTGTCGTCTATACGCGACATTAATTACTAGTGTCGTAATACCGCACATTGCTGTATTTTAAAACAATAATCCTGCTGATGGTTACAGACTACAGGCAAACGAGCAAGCGTGTCACCTGATGGTAAGCAACACTCGCCGCCCATGGACACCAGCAACACATATAGTGTTACCGTTACGTTGCCGCCCTTTAAGGGAGTAGGATAGGAAAGAATGGGGAAGGTGGGTTTGCCTCCGGGTACCTCTCTCACCGAATGGAACGCGGCAGGAGCCACTTTACGTCGGTCTTCTGAGAGGTTGTGGTATTTTACCGATCGAGCCGGCTCATTAATACACTGCTTGGCTCTGTTATAATTATATTTTGAATGCTATACCAGGTTATACCAGGTATCAAGCCAGTTTTGACACACTCCCGCGAGTACTATTTCGAGCATCTAAATACGTTACATAAGTTTTTTTTAACTTAAGTAAGTATATGACTTTTATGTTTGTAACTAACTTCAGAAAATTGCCAGTTTTCTTTACCGAATAAAAATAGTAATTTATTACTTGGTTACAACTAAAAAAAAACACCCGTATTTTCTATACAAATCTACTATAGTTACAACTAGCTGAACCGGCAAACGTTGTCTTGCCGAAAAATATTCTTTAAAAAATAGGGGTTGACAGTAAGGGGTTGAAAATTTAGGGTTGTATGTATTTTTGTATCCCGTTTTATAAAAAAAATAAGAAACAGAAATATATCGAAAAATTAAAAAAAAATGGAGTGGTGGGCTACCCTTGTGATTTAGGGGGATGAAAAATAGATGTTGTCCTATTCACAGACTTACCCGATATGCATACAAAATTTCATGAGAATCGGTCGAGCCGTTTCGGAGGAGTTCAAGTTCGAACCCCGTGACACGAGAATTTTATATATTATATTATGATTAAGAGATTTTAAGTTTAATATTTGCGATACAATTTACTCCTATAACGTTTAAGATAATTCAAAATGGTTACTTAAATAAATGCTTAATTTATTAAACCAGATGGTAATTTTGTGAAAGGTCATTTTATCTGACAGATAATTCGCTCAGTAAATAATCTGACCTCCAGCCTCCAGAGGTCTTTTAAAACATTTTTAATGTTGGCAAAAATTTTAGAATTCACAGATGAGTTATTTGCTTACTGATTTTAGCCTTTAAAAGCTTTTAAGCCGACAGGAATTAGTATGTTGGACTTTATATGCTTAATATATTCAAAAGAACCCAAAGTAATGGCACACCATAACTTCCTACGGAAAATTATCCTCACGTAGACGCAACGTGTTTTATTAAATTACGTATATGACAAACCTTTTTGTAAAGTATGTATTAAAAAAAAATAGCAAACCCTACGATTTCTTTAAAGGGTAAAAAGAAGACTTCACATTTCCACTTCACGCCTAATCCCTTGCATGGTAGGCAGAGAGACTAGAGCGCCATAAGGCATGATTCTTACACACTTTACTTTCATAACTCATATCACACACGCTTCTTGAGCCCGAATACTGAACCGCCACTCAAATATATAAGCGCTACTTAAGCGTTTAAATACCTGTCCAATTAGACAGAATACGTGAAATTTGAGCAGTAAGTAGCAGTTTATTGACTGTCAGATTTGAGTGGCGGTTCAGTATTCAGGCGTTGGTCTCTCAGACTCCTGCTAAGAAGGACACGTTTAATTTGGCCATAGAAAGTAAAGCGTGGCTATCCTCAACTCCATACCATTTCTATGAGAATCCATTTTATCTTATAATAATATAAAAGTATATTTTATTTTTATTAAAATATATATATTTTGTAAGAAGAAGGATAACGGAAATAAATGTATTGCTATATATATATTAACCTATACATTGCGTGGTCACCAAATAAATTTTCAACTTGTGTCATTTATAACCGCTAATGTACATCACATCCGTACAAGTTACGAGTATAGTGACAGTACTTAATGCGAGATATAGACATTTATACGATCCCTTTGGATATTGCTTGTGGTTTTTTGTGAATAAAGGTTGTTTGGCAAACAGGAGTAGTAAAATATCGGGCCCATATATATTGGATATTTTTTTCCCTTAAAAGCATCAGTGGTTCTCGATATTATTGGAATATTACTTGAAATAAAATTAAATAATTTTACAAAATACGCTTATTACTTAGCAAAAAGTTAAATAATATCAAATAAGATTGCTTAAAATTGTAAATTATAAAAAATGGTTTGTCATCTCGATAATTTGGACGTCGAACTCTCCGCTTGTGAATCAAGAAGTCTCAAGTACGAATACTGGTAATTTACTATTAGGATATACTTTTCGAGTGTGAATTTAAATTCACGCGTCGGTTGTTGGTTTAGTGTCATAATCTGAACGAAAATTAATAGAGGAAATAGTGTTCTATATTAAGTATATCTTTTTTATGGGATAGGGGGGCGAACAATGATAGTAAGCAACTCACGCCACCCACGGACACCTGCAAAACATATAGTGTTACATTTGCGTTGCCGGCCTTCAAAACTTGAAATAGGTCGAAAGTGGTATGAGGATCGCTCGGTGGGATCTCTCTCACCAAGCCACAAGCAGCATGAGCCATTTTCCGCCGACATTCTGAGAGGTATTTCACCCGATCTGTGTGCCATTTATAGCTGAATATTCAACTTTTTATTTAAAAAACTCTTCAATCTCCAATAACGCTTCTCACCAATACGCACAAGTCTGATAATATTGTACAAAAAAAATATCATTTTTGCCATGAAAATATATTTCATGATACGTGACGTCTACTATAGATGGAGTGCGTGTTGTGAACTACGGTCCGTACTAAATTAAACAGGAAACTATTCAGATATTTCCCAAAGGGGTTGTGTTGTATGTGCCATCGGACGATTTCAATCTAGAAATATCAAAGAACCTTATTCGATTTCTATTAGACTTTCTTACTGTTTATGTTTGCCTGGTACTTTATGACACTTATGGTACTAGAATTGGTCCTGATGAGTGGTTAGACAAGTAGTAAACCCATCCTGAATCCATTCTATTTTTACTAACGCCATAAAAAAGATCAAGAAAGAGAAGAAAAGATCAAATACTTATGATGGATTTGGCAATTATCTAGTTTCTCTGTGTTTCTCCTTTACTCTATTTAATTAAAAAATATTTTGTCTTACAATATTTAAAATACTGTTTTCTGACCAACGAAGTACTCATATTGGAAGTTAAAATTACAAAATCTCAATAGTTTTCTATTTAGTACAGTTTTAAAATGGAAACGTCATCAGTTTTTGTCCCAAAATTTCAAGTATATGAATGTGAAAATCTCAATAATAGGATAAAACGATTACTATCTTCTGATTAGATCATAACTTCCTAGAATAATGACCACAGAATAGAGATGAAAGTAGATAGCATTGGAATGTTCTCTAGAATGACACACACGTGGAAGAATGTATTATTGATATACTAAGATTCAGGGACTAGACTAGATATTTAAAAAATAACCAATTTAAAGTAACTTAAAAATATTAAAAAAAAAGATAGCACAAAATATATTTTCCTTAGCTGTTAACGCAAAAGATGATTAAGAATTTAATATACTTATTTATTTATATTTCGTGAAGGTGGCTAAAATATTATGAAATTGGCTTTTAGGCGTAATGAAATTTCAGCCTCAACACAAAAACGACCTTGTTCTCTTCATTTCTCGAGAGAAATGAATATTTGTTTATTTTTTTTTTACGCCCGGATCAAGTGTTGCACATCTATTACGTCGACTGTGTTGTAATCAAATGTGTTAAGTTGTTGAGAATATTTTTCACAAAAAAAAAGCACGTTACGTGAGATTTATTTTAAGAAAAAAGTGAAAAACGTGACCGGTTGCTCACAGCTTCTATTCAAAAGATGTGTGTTCGATTCTGGGCTCACCAATAATTTTTAGGATTTATTTTCGAAAATAATTATTGATGACTGACAACTTTCTGCCCGCTATATGGAAATAGGTTCCGCCACCTATTTCCTTTTGGGACGTAACAATTTGGCGAGAAGTTTTTTTTATTTTTTTTATTTTATGAATTTTTGTCTTAATGTTTTTGCTTTGTATTTTTTTTGCCTTTTGGTATATTATTAATAATATTTAAAGTTCCCAAAAAAAAAATATTAAAAATGAGAACTACGATTTAGGCAATTGAGAGGTCTCGAGTTCAAATCTTTTTTAGTGACTTATCGTTGACTGACAAATTCAGTCCAATTGATTGCAACAAGCTCGTCATCTATTTCATAACTTATTATTGGTTTATGCATAAAAATGCAGATCATTTAATGAACTAAAATGCAGTCATTTGTACCTATATTAACAATACATGCATCCTTGTTGTACGTTCATTTGAAAATTCATTTAAACGCATGTCAATATTGATTGTCAATATTGATATTACACGTTGAAAGCTTGTGTGATTAGCAACAAACCACACAATATTGTCTAGTTAGAACACGCCCACAACATTATTGCTGGCAGTCGAAGATAAACATAGAAATCTAGTATAATAGGTTTTAAGTAGTTTTGTTCCCATGTATCAAACTCATAATTTAATATAACATCAAGTAACTTCAGGCCTTTTTCTACCCGAAGGTGTAGACAGCGGCTGTTAAGCCTCGTCTCGCCGTTATGTTTGCGTCCCAAGTGAGTGAACTTATTGCCATACACCAGTACAAAGTTTTAAGTCATCGATATTTATCACACATAAATTCCGAAAACAATTTCGAAAAGTCATTGGTGTGAGCCCAGATTCTTTAGAACCGACGACTTCTTGATTCAGAAGCGGGTTACTAAACCACAAGACCACCGAGACTGTCGCAAAATACAAGCAAATTCTGTATGCTAGTAGACTGTTACACCGGAGCTACGAGTAAAATTACATTGGTTAAATGTCAAAACGGAAGTCACACGTATCTACCGGATACCGCAAGTAACACAATATCCAATCAGGGGATTTCCCCTCTACCTGTAAACACAATGCCTCCATGTGTTTGGTTAATTTGACTGGCCGAGACAAGACGTGATTGGGCTCGGCTGACATACAACGGAAGTAGGCTGTAGTACGTATACAAATTATTATTTGGACACCATCTAGGGCAGTATAACATAGGGCTGTGGTATTTAGGGCTCATTTATTTTGAATTAAATTTTATCATTGTTGTGAAAATCATTGCCTACACCTTCGGTTAGAAAAATGCGTGAAGTTATTTTATGTTACTAATCCATCCCAAGTCTCTCTCTCTCTCTCTCTCTCTCTCTCTCTCTCTCTCTCTCTCTTTCTCTCTCTGTGATATATTAAGTATGAAATTTCGACATTGATTTTCTTTCAGTACTTGCATATTTAGAAGCTTGTTTATTTATGACCAGAGACCTCGAACTCCCCTACTCCAAGTGGCAATGTTATTACTTTGTTATTATTTATTTATGGAAATAGACAGACTGAAATATCTTGATAACAAAACACAGCGAACATTGGTATAGGTAATGCAAGAAGCGGTAATTAAAAACGGTTTTAATTATATAAATATTTAATTATATGTTATATAATCTGTTATATATATACAATTAAAGATCGAGTTTATACAAATACATAAACTAAATAAACATGAAAACATACATTTGTAGCCTTAATGGACTCTTCTGGGCATATCACTGGATCATAATATATAATATCTCGCTATTTCTCTATCGTCTTTCCTTAAATACAATTTTCCTCAATTAATCCACAATATTTGCAGGAGAATTAATCCTGATGATATATCATTTTTTTCTTCCTAATCCACGATGACTATCCGAAAACTCACAACAAATGTCTGAAGATATTAAGTTTTTACATCATACCACAAGTGAAGTGTTATTAAACACTTCACGGCGTTTTCTACCCGTAGTTATGGGCAGTGGCTCTTATATCTCGACCCGCCGAATCGTTATGTTACGTCCAGAATGGAATAGGTGGTGAACCTATTGCCGCATTATTTCCGAAGAAAAATGCGAGAAATCATTGGTGTGAATCATTTTCGCGACTTGGGAATCAGAAGGAGCACGACTACCTGACCACAAAGAGAGACCGAGACTATACCGACATCATAATAATTATTATAATAATACATAATGTCGTTGGCATCCATCTTCTGAATAAAAAAGTTCTTGGTTCGAATCCTGGAGGACTGTCAATATGGTACCGGATATACTGAATGGCAATAGAATCCACCACCTACTCCATTTGAAACGTAAAAATATGGCCAGGTTAGACAGGTATGAAGTAAAAAAAAATATAAATTATATAGGTTTTAGAAAAACCATTCCTGAATGTATATTATATATATACATAACTTCACGCCAAATCCCTTGCGGGGTAGGCATAGAGAATATATTATATATTATTGTTAATTTTCATTGTCACTTATAAGGCTGATGGATAAAGTACGAAATAGTGTGATACGAAAACGTTGGGGTGTAAAGTAAAGTTGATGTAACAAGGCTAGAAAAAGAGATACATACATAACTTCACGCTTTTTCTACCCGAAGATCCCTACACGGCAGCGGCTGTTAAGCTTCCTCTCGCCGTTATGTTTACGTCCCAAATTGAATAGTTGGCGCACATATTGCCATACCGAGCACAAAGTTTTCAGTCATCGATATTTATAACATATTTTGAAAAGTCATTGGTGTGACCCAATGTTAGGTTTCGAACCCTCGACTTCCAGATTCAGATGCTCGACCACTGGACCACCGAGACTTACATTTATTTACTTTATAAAAATCCTCGAATCGCAGCCTCCATAAAAAAAAATCTTTGTTATCTGTTAAAATTCGTACAGCCTAATTAATTGCTCAATTATCCTTAACACACCTCTGCAACGGGTGGTCAGTATAGAAATTAATTTTATTTTACCACCTCCACCTCCTTTTATTTTGAGATTTATTTTTCATTCGAGTTTCGAAAAATAAAAAATAAAAACACAAAATTTACAGCTTCATTTCTAATTTATCGCGTTCAGTACAGGCAGCCCGTTAAATTGTTGACGATTTATTTTTTCGAGATAGCACGCGCGTTTTGATTACAACGGAAAAATAATATGGCCTAATTTTTATGTCTTACACAAATAGATCTATATGACACTCATGCATATAATATTAGTGTGTAGGTTGTTACAGGTGACTCTTCTTATGGTTAATGTCATCGTGAGGCGGATTTTCTTCGGTGATGGTAAATGAGTGGCCGATAAATGAAAGACGTATTAACGATCTTGTCATCTTTATTCGTGTCAGTGACAACTGTGTGTCGCTGCACACCGACCACTACAGCATACTGTGCGTACAGTGGTTATATACTATTGATGGCACGTACATGTAGTGCCACGAGGTGTAGTATCCCTTACAAGTGTATAGAAGTCGTGGGTTCGAGTCTGAGATCACATCAATCATTTCTCGGAATTCTTTTCACAGGTTTTGTGTAATAAATACGACGACTACTGCCACCTTATTCCATTTGGGACTTTTTTTTATGGGATAGGAGGGCAAACGAGCAGGCGTGTCATCTGATGGTAAGCAACCAACGCCGCCCATGGACACCAGCAACACATATAGTGTTACTGTTGCGTTGCCAACCTTTAAGGGATGGGGGATAGGAAAGGATGGGAAAGGGGGATGGGCCTCCGGGTACCTCTCTCACCGAACGAAACGCGGCATGAGCCACTTTACGTCGGTCTTCTGAGAGGTCGTGGTATTTCACCGGTCGAGCCGGCCCATTCAGGCAGCGAACTGCTTGGCTTGCTTGGCTCTACCACTGTTAAAACATGACATAACGATTCGGCGATTCAAGCCTTAACACCCGCTGTCTATACCTCTGGGTAAAAAAGGCGTGAAGTATGTTATGTTAAATCAAACAACCTGTCTAACTCCTCCAACCGGCCTCAACTCGCCGTTATGTTTACGGCCCAAATGGAATAGGTGGCGAATCTATTGCCATAACGGTCACAATGTTTTCAATCATCTACATATATCACACTTTAAAACTTTCGAAATTAATTTCGAAACCGACCTCCGAGAACCATTGTTCTCGGAGGTCCAGTGGTCGAATACACCGCTTTTATTAAGACCGAGTCTTTTATTTAATTTAAATTAACTTTTTCTGATCACTGAGTTTTTACAAAATAATTCTAATAGTTATGATTTATTAAATCTCAATATAAAGTAGACGACACTGACAAACATAAGATAGAGCCACGCAGTTTCCTGTTTGAATGGGCCTGCTCGAACGGTGAAATACCACGAGCTCTCAGAAGATCGACGTATTTACGTCGATCTTCTGAGAGCATTTGCTCATGCCGCGTTTCGTTCAATGAGAGTCTGAACTCTCATTGAACGAAACGCGGCATGAGCATTTACGTCGGAGAAGCGTTGGCGTTGATGCTGACATCAGGAGGGCCAACGCTTTTCTCTCTTCTTTCTCCATCCCACTTCCAACCGTTCCCTATCCCATTTTAAACGGCAACAACGCAATTGTAACCTTATCTGTGTTACAGGTGACCATGGGCAACCTTATTTGCTTGGGATAAGGGGAAGGTGTGTCACTTACCTTATCCCATAAAAAAAAAATAGTACCGTTATCGTACAAGTTGGTTGAAGTAATAAGTTATAACCCCGAATTTTCGTCATTCTACTCATAAACTGAAAATTTACTAGGATTAGTGCACATAAAAGGATTTTAGGGACGTCGTAAAAGATATCATCTACGGGTGAGTAACAAAATTGATATAATGAATCTGCACACAATGGCAATACTTGAGGCTTTCAAATTACGACATGTTTAATAAATTTTCTTTATTCATTTTCAAGTTGAATAAAGAAAGTGTTTTTTAATTACTAAATTGTCAGAGCTCATGTATTCACGCGTTTAATAGTCGATGGAGTAGACAGTGGACATTATATTCCCCCCAAATTGAATATTTTACGTTACGTTCAATAAAAGTCTAGTTCTATTTTCTTACATCAAAAATCAAAACAAGTGCTCAACTGATTGGGATACACATTCACATAGATTTCTTACTCTCTATAAAGATTTAAGAATGTCGTTAAGTATTAGAAGAAATTAAAATAATTTGGAAAAATTTGAGGCCAAGATCTATACTGAATTTTACTCCTGATAGAGGATATACCACCAACTAAATCATTCCCAAGAAGGGTTGACGTCAGGCAGGTGGCCTGTCATATAACCACAGCCAAAACTGAACACGACATGGGGTAGTTGGGTGTTCTAAACACATATAGAGTGGGATAGGGGCCGAAAAATGATTATTGCAGGATATTTTAATTCTGGAACTTCAAAATTAAATGGCGTGTACTTAACGGAGAAATTAGTAGAGATCTTGGTGAAGGTTTTTAATATAAAACAACAACAAAAAAACAGGAATAATAAATAAAAATGGTTATTAAAAATAAACTGTCACAACATTCAGTTAGACAGATATAAAATAAAAACAAACAGCGCAGTAGTATGCTCTATTTTTGGCACAATTCTACGCAATAAATACAGGCGAGTATCTGGCGCGTAAATAAAAAATGTACATTTTGCGGGTCGGCCATTATCCTCGACTAGTGTGCTGACGTAAGCTGAAATTAACTGACAGTACTGCTGGCTAACAAGCAGATAGTATGTATAAAAAAACCACTACAGTATAATGAGGTACTTGCTTACTGAATCTGTTTATATATAGACTTGTTATGGCTGCTAGTTACATCCGCCCACGTGGCTTTTCATGACTATAAATACAAAAAAGGTATAAAAATACTAAATTAAACGTGGTAGAGCGACGTAGCTTATTGCGCGATAGGGCTAGATGGATCTCTCTCAAAAAATTGACGTAAAGTGTTTCATGCCACATTGCAGAGACCTGCTGCACTTTCTCCCTTCTATCTTCATCTCACTTTGGAGCCGAACCGATAAACGCTCAGGCTACTATGATGCTATTTATGCTACAGGTGTCCAAGGGCGGCGTGAATCACTTAACAGCAGGAGACTAGTTTAATTGTTTTTTCCCTAGCCCATAAAAACTTGACACAACTAAACAACTACCTGCTACAATATTGATGGGTTTCATCTACATCTTTCATCAAAAATCACTAGAAAAATGATTTCCACAAAATCCTGAGATAAAAGGCATAATACCAACCCAATATCTTTACGGGTCAAAGTGACCTTTATCTGCATCGATAGGGTTGAGGGGATTGAACGATCGTTCATATATTAACACCCTCGAAAAAAGAGAAAAGAGAGGAGCAAAAAAAAGAAAACCAGTTTTGTTTACGGGTCAGAGTAAAATAACAAGAGTCTGTAATGAATATGCCTGTCTTATTTTTTAATTTAAGCATCGCTCACGTCAGCTCCCTTCCAAATTAAAAATGAGCAAGGAACTTTTAAGGTTTCCTCTTGAAAAAAATATATTTTGGGTACGAGCTTGTTGGAATCCTTTATCGAACTTTTGGTACACCCTTAAATATTTGAAGCGAATTGATCTTTATTTATATTTAAATAAAGTCGAATGTGATTCTATTTTTTTTTGGTAATAATTCTTGCCTGAATTACATAACCGAGCATCGTGATATTTTGTATTTAGATAGATATAAAACATAACTTCACTCCTTTTTCTACCCGAAAGTGTGGGCAGCGGCTATTAAGCCTCGTCTCGTCGTTATGTTAACGTCCCAAATGAAATAAGTGGCGAACCTATTGCCACATCAGGCATAAAGTTTTCAGTCATCGGTATAATTAATATATTTAATTCTATACTCAAAATAATGAAAAAATTATTGATGGATTTTATCGAATTTTTTCAAATTATTTGAAAGAAGATGGAAAGAAAACCAAACATCAAAGTAAACAGGTCCTTCGGATACCTAATTCATCGTACGAAACTCGGCATGAACTAGTTTACGTCCGTTTTCTGATAGATTGTGATATTTCAACGACCGATCCCTCCCATTTATGCATCAAATTGCGTGCCTCTATTCTTTCCACCCATATTTAGATAATTTAGTTGCTGTTCAAACAGGCATCGGGTACCAGGAGACCAGAAGTACTTAAGAGAACGTGTCTTAATAAAAATGCTATAAAACATGCGAAGCCATTACAGAAGTATACAAAATTATAATTATAACACATAACTTCCGAAAAGAACTTCGAAAAGCCATAGTTAGATAATTTAGTTGGTGTTCAAACAGTCATCAGGAGACCAGAAGTACTTATGAGAACGTCTCTTAATAATACAAAAGTGACTGCTATGGAACCATAAAAAAAAAACTATGAAAATTTAACAACATAAAAACAAAAGTAAATAAATTTTATTGAATATCTCATTCATATTATTTGTATTGTTCGCAATTTGATTGCTAATTTGTATCGTATAGTTCAAATTAATATATTGCCGATATCCAAAATATTAAAGCTTTACAGTAAGCCCACATATTGTTATCCATTAAAATTTTATCAATTCAATTAATACTACAAAAGCTATTTACAAAGATAACGATTAATAATTATAATTTGTGGTCCCCTATATTTTTTTTTTGTGTATTGTATATGATTATGTATGTGCTTTTTTAGATACGCGTTTGTTAGGTTTACTTGTATGTGTGTGAGTATATTTTTAATAATACTTTTTGAGCTCTATTTTCTGCTAGTTTGAACGACCTGATTTTATTTAAACTAATCTATATAATAATAAGTAATTCTAACTTTAATTTGATCAAAACATCCGAGTATCCCGATTAGATCCGCCAGAATTCGACTATTTCTCGCCGACTAGCTCTATCTCTCTTACTCTCATGCGAAGTTTCAGAAATCGCATACGTGTAAGAGAGATGGAGCTAGTCGGGCGCTCAGCACATAACAACAATCGTTTTGAAACTCCTACGATAATAAATGCATCTTGTACAGTATACATTCATCGATATATCAACAAATTCCGTACTCATACCTTTGTGTTATAACAATATTTATGCTACGATAATATCTTTATTAGCTATTGACTAAAAAGTAAAAAAAATATATGTTTTAAAATGCCTAAATAAACACGCTTTCATGTAACCCACTAAAAAGAGTAAAGTTTTTAATTTGCAAAAAAAAAAATAACAAAAAAATCTCAACTTACAAAAATGTGGCACAAATTACGCATTATTAATTATACTTTTTTTACAAGCAATACATGACTTAGGTATCATTGCGTTAATATGTTATCATTGGGATGCCCTGGATTCAAAGCTAAAATTACATAAATGTATAATTTTGCAACTTATTTGCTTATAGGTAACTCTTATTGAGATCTAATCAATAACCAACAACTTTAATGACAAATCTCTTCACTTTAAAACAGACTCAAAAATTAGTCTATTCTCATTTATATTACTCAACCAGCATATTTCTATATTGGCTGTGTGGCGCCGGCTTAGAATACCGCCACCCCATCTCTTCCCGTGGGTGTCGTAAAAGGCGACTAAGGGAAAAGCTGGAAGAATGGGCAGCAGCATTCTCTCTAAACAAAATACAGCCTACTGCGATCGCCAACCCGCCTGCCAAGCGTGGCGATTATTGCAAAAACCCCCCCATGATTGCACAGGACCGGCAGTTGTGGTGCTCTTTGGGGGAGGCCTACGCTCGGTAGTGGACTTTAAAAGGCTAATGATGATGATATTTCTATACGATTTCAAATTAGATTAATTGTATTACCATCTTCACTGTGACATGAGTCAAGGAAAAGTGAAAGGAACATATTACCATACCGGCCACAAAGTTTTCAGTCATCGATATTTATCACACATAACTTCCGAAAACATTTTCGAAAAGTCATTGGTGTGAGCCAGTGTCAGGAATCGAACACGAACCTCTGGATCAGAAGCCTCTCGAGTGCTCGACCACTGGACCACCGAGACTACGACATACATACTAGTACATATATACTTAATATATAATATAATATTTCATCATCACAAATCCAAAGATACGCCGTCGTTTTCTTTAACAAAAGCAATGTAATTTAATGCGAATATGACGCTATATAGCAAATCCGTTGGAGGATAATTTTCTCTGTACAAATAAATCTCGCGCCGTAGCATACTTGAGTCAACTCAATTACCCGTATTTTGAGGGCGAGTTTTCGTGATGCCGATGACGTACTTATATATATATATATATATATATCTACGTACGAACATACATACACATGTTCCAAACATATATTTTTTTCCAACAGATTTCTCGTTATATGTCAAATTAATAAAACACGTTTTAAGAATTGGTAAATTTTGAGTGTGGACATAATTAACAGAGCGTAGGAGTCGTTAATAATTTGATAGTTGTTGTATCATTTTTGCAATATTATGTGACGACTCCACTCAAAGTGGGCTGGGGCTCAAGCTGGTGCTGGAGCTGAGCTGGAGCTCACTTTAAGTGGGTGGTGGTCAGCACAACATGTCAACCTTTCGAACTATACATGTTGGCAAAAGATTTGGCTATGGTTTTATGACCGGCTGCTTGCCTGAGGTTAACCCTTTTTGGGAATGTTTTTGTTGGTGGGATAGGGAAAGAGTTGGAACTAGGATGGGGTAGGGAGAGAGATATATCCGAGATATACCTCTATCCGAGCCTCTTGAAACCTGTTCCCCCGAGCGAAACGCGGCATGAGTGACTTTAAGCGGATATTCCGAGAGGTAGTGGTATTTTAATGTAGTATGTTTAATGGCAAATAGATAATAATATTTTAGATATCATTAGACAGCGCCATCTAGTGTTGAAAGCTATGAAACAAAGAAGGAGTAGATGTTTAAATTTTTAAAACTCAATTACGGATAAATCGTTGGCCAGAAATAGATGAAAATTGTTTTATAAATAGTTAATTTCCAAAATGAACATACTTTTAATCCCAATAAATAAATAATACAACCCCTGGAGGTATTACTACAACTTTAGTGTTATTTTAACAACACTTCAGTCTAAACTTTATAAGTAAACGGCACCATAACCGTAAAATAAGCTCGGTGTTACTCCCTGGGAAAATAGTTGCACTTCTTAGTTTTATCTGTTTTTGATTTTGATCTAAGTACATATTTGCGCGAAGACAACCGTGGTTTTGTAAAAAAATAGTAGTAGATAATCATTTAATTTGTTCCTATGGAAGGTGGTGTCAGGATCCTGAAGAACCGACAAGAGTATGTGATATGAGTTTTTAAATTCTTCGACTTTCAGTGCGTGAGTGAGCTATGTAAGAATTTTGCCATTCAATTTATTATTCCTGTCTACCCAAAGGACTTAGACTTAAGGTAAGTGAGGAAGTTGGAGACAAAAAATAACTTTAAACATATATAAAAAGAAAAAAAAATCTTGCGAAAATATAACAAGGGCATACACAATTGAAATTTCAGATGCAGGTCATGCGCCACAATGACCACGAGACAGACGTCTACAAAATTTAAATTGGCTGAAGTACGTGCGACAACCTTTCAGCAAATTCAATTCACAACGCAAACGAAGTGTATATTAATTAAAATATATAAAATTATATAAATTATTAGCAGACCGCGCGAACTTCGTACCGCTATATTGTATGTAGCTTCCCGCCTCACGGTGTTACTCGCGTACAAACAAAATGTCGATGACGACGATGATTACACATAGCCTATGTTACTCAATGATAATGTAGCTTTCTAAAGAAAAAATAATTATTAAAATCGGTCCAGTACTTTTTGAGTTTATTCGTTACATACAAAAATACAAATCTTTCCTCATTATAATATTAAGTATAGATACGCTTTTTATACTTGTCTATTATTTTTTTATTTAGGTTAGGAAGCTGATAAACAATTACATTACCTGGTAGTAAATGACTAACGCTGCAACACCGAGAGGATCACAGTTGTGTTGCCAGCCTGCCAGACTAAATAGGGAGAGAGTGTTGAGGGTACAGATAAGAGATTGATTTTGAGGGATACTTCTCTCACCGAAAGCAACGCGTAATTTTGCCTCAATTTTCTGTAAGATCACAACTCGAGACGGCCCATTGTTGAAGTGACCTACGTGCTCAAATCAAGTTATTTAAGTTAAATACTTTCTTAATTTACGAGTCATGTATTATATGGTAACTTTACGAGCAATAATTAAATGATTTTACAAATTTAAATCAGAGACCAATTTGAACTTTCCCGATTTTTTTATCAACTTACCAATCGATACAATTAAAAGTATAACATACTATTTTATACATAATGCAATGCAACGAATAAATTTATACGAGAATATTTGGTGTCAAAATATCATCACGTTCATGAATCATGACTATGACAATTTTCGTTTATTTGTTGCCGAATTTGATAAGATCAAAATTTGCTTAATTATATCTCAAAGAGTCACTTTAATTTTTTTTAATTACGTTTGACAAAAATAAAATTCACCTAATTGGAGCATGAAATAGAACCAGAGCTCTCTACAGTTAATTTCTCTGATAGGAAGAGATTGATTGAAAAAACTAATATAGTTGAAATTGACTTATTACTTTTGGATTTTTCATTCATAACATAACTTCACGCCTTTTGTTACCCGAAGGTGTAGGCAGCGGCTGTTAAGCCTCGTCTCGCCGTTATGTTTACGTCTCAAATGGAATAGGTGGCGAACCTATTGCCATACCGGGCACAAAGTTTTCAGTCATCGATATTTATCACACTTATCTTCCGAAAACAATTTCGAAAAGTCATTGGTGTGAGCCAATGTCAGGATTCGAACCCGGACCTCTAGATCAGAAGCCGTGTGCTCGTACCACTGGAGCACCGAGACATTATTTTTTAGAAAATTCCTAAGCTCTTCCTAGTTCTTAATGTTATATATTCTGGTCGAGTAATGTTTATGCATCAATTATTTAGATTACAGATTTTTTAATGGAAAAAGTGGCAAAAGCAATCAGCTTGTAGTGAGAGGCCAGTGGGGCCCAAGGTCATTTACGGCATGTAGAGGGAATCTCGCTCACCAAGTCAAGTAAAAGACGGCATGAGCAACTTCACATCCATTTTCAAACGTCATGATATTTCACTATTCGACTCGGCCTATACATACAGCGAATTTATGATTCTACCACTATGTATCGAAGTCTTCACTCACCCCTTTAATACCTGGCGGGGTAGATACAGTTACGTTGTATAACAGTATGATATACAAATTATATTTTATACGTGGCAGATATGACGGGCCTCGTGGCGCATTGGTAAAACTACCGGCTGCAGCAAGGAGGTCGGGGGTTCGATCCCACCCGAGCACAAATATTTGTGACAAACATGGATATTTGTGTGGTGTCTGGGTGTTTTTCTATGTATTATAAGTATGTATTTACAAAAGAAAAGTATATATGTATGAATATCCGTTATCTAGTATCCATAACACAAGCATTTAGTTGCTTAGCTTGGAACTAGAGGGCGCTACATTACGTAATACACAACTTTGGAAAAGTTATGAAAGTTACATCTATACATACAATTATAAGTACATTTTAGTCGGTTATTATGACGTTATTGTGACGACACTATTACTGTATTATTCAATTCATGTTTTTTATTCAATTTACACGAAAAGTCTCGAATAGAAAATAAAAACTTTGCTATATTCAATTCAGCAACAAATGCCGAGTTCAGTTCTTTCACCTTTTCGATGAAACGTTTGAAGTGAAATACATTCGCATGTTTTATTCAGTGTAGTAACTACTTGTCTGGAAGGTGCATTACTTGGGGATACTGGGGATACTGGAGAACTCCTTTTGCATTATTTTTTTCTCCGTTTATACCACGATTTGTAGTCACCACATTAAATGTGCGGGGATACTTACTTTGCTTTATTATTTTGTAGTTTATTCTCACTAACGAGAGAGACGTCATCAAACTTAAAACCAAGGGCAATAAAATTAATCCATGGGCAGCAAAAGTCCATTTCACCCCATAAAAAATGGTCTCTTCTAGTTATATCGATGTTAATCCATAAAATTGATTGGAATGCCGTGATTCGTATATTGCCAATGCGAATTCAAAGTGATCGCTGTATGTCACGTATCCGATGACGTACGGATATGCGGATATGCGGATACGCGGATACGGATATTTACAGGACAGGGACGGATGGATGCAAGGAAGATGTACATTCACTACATTTATATTGTTTCAAATTGAATTAAATGTTAGTATATAAATTTTAAATTGCATATTGCAATATATCAAGTGTCTGTGTAGGTACCATAAATAAAACAACCGATCGACTGTGAGACAGACGCGCGGTCGAATGTTTCCGCATCGCTTTTTTTATTATTTTTGTGTATTTTGTTATTGGCTATATTATTTTGGCGGCTCTGGAGGAAGGTGATGTTAGGAGTCTCAAAAATCGACGCGCGTGCATGAAAAGAGTTATGAACGTCGACGAAGCGAGTGAGGTGTGTAAGAATCGAGCCCTATGGCGCTCCGTTCTCTCTGCCTACCCCGCAAGGGATTTGGCGTGAAGTTATGTATGTTATGTATAATTTTAACTGTCTTGCTCTAGCGAGTAATTGGTATTGCCGAGTATATGAAAGTAGAATGAACGTCGTTGAATTGAGGGCACTGCATAAAATTTAAGAAGTGCCGCTCGTTGGTCTATTTAAATACAAGGTGTCGTAATATTTCGGACCTATAGAAAGTATGTTACTTGAAGATAGATTAAACAGATATACACAGCAAAATTGGGAGAGTGTAGGAGTTCAGGATGGTCAACACACACTATCCACGATCAAATTGAATATTGCGTAGCAAAGTTATTATGAAAGTCGAAAAAGTGAATGGGGTTCCTAATTATGGGGCTATATTCTCAAAAGAAATAAATTACAAATCTTCGAGAAAATTCATAATATCAATTTACTAGTTAACAAAGTCAATAAAAAAGAGATTACCTAATCACTTTTATTGACAACAACTTTTGTAGTTTTTTTAATTATTAATGCACAAGTATCTGACAGATATAAAAGCTATATTTTGTAACAAATAAAAAAACAAATGCTGAACACTCAATAATTCTCTTCTGTAATTGAAACAAAGAAAAGGAATCCGGCGGATTCGGATCCGGATCCGGCAAAATGGCGGATATTTTTTTTATATTATTTTAGATATAAAAATAAAATTCCGTATACATCACTGGATATCCGCAGTGAACCAGGATTTCCCATTAAAACGTTATTTACACAGCCCTCGGCACGTGAGCCAACGGACCACGCCGGGATAATTTCACCAAGGAAATAGTTTTTCCATCCTATTTTAACATCAAACCGGAAACGGATTGCGTATGATATGAAATATGCAATTTTCAGTGATTACATTACTTGTGTCACAGGTAAGGTATTTTTCAAGTTTTATATAACAGTCGCAGTGGCTAGCACCCCGCCTCTGATTCAAGAAGTAGTGGCTTCAAATCCTGGCACACACCAATGACTTTTCGACATTTTCGGAAGTTATATGAGATAAATATCGATGACTGACAACTTTGTGCTCGGTATGGAAATAGGTTCGCGACCTATTCCGTTGGGACGTAAACATAACGGCGAGACGAGGCTTAACAGCCGCTGCCTACACCTTCGGGTAACAAAAGGCGTGAAGTTATGTTACGTTAAATAACTCTGGGACTTTTTAATATTCACTCCTGTGAAATTAACGGATAACCTCATTAAATAGTACAGTTGGTTATTGCGTAAAATTTATGAATATTATTAATAAACTAATAATTTTGTATCATATATTGACATTAGATTGTTCAAAACTACATTTTTAATATTCAATCAATATTGCTTTGTATTTTTTTTTTTCAATATTATTTTTCAATATAATATCTTTCTTGCAGGGCTTTATTATAACGTGGTTCTATATTTTCTTTCCTTACTCTTAAATGTATGTATTAGCATATAAATAAGCAACCTGTTTCGTCATTTTGTCATTGAATAAAAAACATATATTCCATAAAATTTTCGTGCTTCGGCAATATTTCTTTCCGGTCTCCTGTATGTAATGCGACGTAAATAATTAAAATTATCTTTTAGCCATAGATTATCACAAGTTTTAAAATTAAAAGTTTCTCATTCTCCAGTTCATGCTAACTACCTAGTTAATTTAATTGATCCTTAATCTTCTGTTGATTATATATGTATATACAGTATGTTAGTTTAAACGAGGGACATATTCAAACCCACAATAGTGTATGCTTATGTGAACCTAACAAACATATGAACGAAACAAATACACTGATAAATAACAGACAAAACAATAAACAAAAATTCTCAAAAGTCTCAAAAAGTATATGCACCCTAGCGCCAACGCAACGATTTAATATTATCGCAGATATTGACAACAATGGCACATGCGCGGGGCGCGGGGCGCGGGTCAACCGGGTGACGTTAGGTAGAATACATTTTTCCTTCATACTTTAAACCTGGCTTAGGACAGGTAAAAATGTCTAGGTAGGTACTAAACGAAACATAAAAAATTTACGTATTTTTGGCGTATTAAAAAATGGAATCACACCCGCTTACAATGATTAACTTGATTGACTATTTACAATAATTAATTTGATTATTTACACAATATTTTAAACTAATCTTAAAAACTGTTCTAAATGCGCACCTCCTCGTGATATGCAGAGTTCAGCACGTTTTCGCATATTGTCTTTAACGCGTTTAAGAACAAACCGATCACTTCTTACACTATTAAAAGCGTTCGTGATACGTACCTTTAACTCTTCCCGGTTTGAGTACTCCGTAGCGTACACAATTCTTTTCACTTCACCCCATAAATAAAAGTCTAATGGAGTGAGATCCGGGGAGCGAGCAGGCCATGGCACTGGCCCACCACGACCTATCCATCTGTCACCAAAATTATTGTGTAAAAACTCACGTACGCGCACCTGATAGTGCGCGGGCGCTCCGTCGTGTTGATAAAAAAGGTTTCGGTAAACACTAAGAGGCACATCGTCCAACATTTCATCCACCACACTATTTAAAATGGTATTTAAGGTATGAAACACTGTCAAGTCTTCCGTCAATAAAGTACGGGCCTATTAAGCAATTATTTAAAATACCCGCCCACACATTCACACTAAATCGGTGTTGATAAGCGTCCTGTCGCGTAACATAGGGATTTTGATCACCACACCAATGTTCGTTGTGCACATTAAATATCCACATTCGTGTAAATGTGACTTCATCGGTAAATAAAATGTTTTTGTCTAAATTAGACGAAAACCAGCGGCAAAAGTTCACCCGTGGCTCGCGGTCGTTGACCCCAAGTTCTTGAACGGATCTAAAATGATATGGGTGCATCCCTTCTTCATGCATCAGCTTCCACACAGTCCAGTGTGATACACCGAATCGTCTTGCAGCGTTTCGAGTGCTTTCTTGTGGGTGATGCTCGAAGTATTCCAAGATGGCTTCTTGGAGGTGTACTGGGTATGGCTCCCTTCCTCGTCCTTGGGCATGTGTCGGTACGGTGAACTGACCAAACGTTCGCAACCGTTGGTTGACACCAAGCATAAGGTTGTACGACGGAATCTGGCGGTCGGGAAACATCTCTCGGTACAAATTAATAGCGCCTCGTACACTATCGTTCGACAACGCGTAGGCACGAACCATATCCCAATATTCTTCATTGGAATATTGATAAGACGGCATTTTTGACACGTTACGTACGGAACACACTAATCGCGAAGCGGGGTTGTTTTGAGATACGCGGAAGCGCAATTTACATACGGAAATAGCGGCGCACTCGCAAAGACTGCGGTCGCCGGTCAGCGCGGGCGCGTGTCCTGTCGGCGCATCGGGACAACACAAAGAAAAGGGGTGGGGTTTACGCGCGCTCTATCCTTTTCGGCAAGATCGGCGCGTGCTTTGCAACGTGACTTACTTTAAGTAGGTACTGTTTCTAAGTTCGCTTGTTGCGCGCTCAGTGTCCATGATGATTTATTTTATTGGACAATTACCTCAAAAATTTAGATTGTAGGTTTTTCACATATTTAGGACGAGAATCGAATACTGAACACCCTCCTTCAATATGTCCCTCGTTTAACCTAACACACTGTATATGTATATATGTATACAAGACTCGTGGATAGCCTGGTACCCCCAGTCTCTGTTACCAATGGACTTAGAAACTTGTGTCATCATCATTTTCCTGCCCTTGTCACAGTCTAAGGATCAGCACAACATGTCATCATTTTCTATTCTCTTCTATTATTCGTCTTACTCCCCCTTACTCTCTTCACATTCGCAATTTAACCTGGTTTCAGAATCGATATTCCCTATCGAATCTGGATTTAACCCGACTCTAAAAAAGCATGCAACCACTTGCTAGCTTAAACAAATATCGACTGACAGTATCAAGTCTTCATATGGATCGTGTAAAGCCCTGGAACCAGGTGATTAAAGAGTTTGCCGGCAAACTGTCTAACTTCATTAGACGTTCCGGCGTCATAGACCAACATATTGAACTCGATAAAGTTGTTATTACAATAATATGAAGCTGATAAACTGGAGATGCTTAACTGACGAGGGTCAGCTAAACGTCACTCCAGACGGGCCGCTGAACATCAGCTGCCTACTTGGGACTTTTGGATTTGATCGGGATGCAATTTGAACTATTCGATCGAAACCAATAGAACATAAAATAATCTGCGGCATAATTTTACGTAAAGTTGTAAGGCTGGATGACTAATTGAAAGAATTTCAGGTTTAAATATATTGGAGTAGGGTAGGAGGATGCAAGACTTAGCAGATATTATTACACAGAGCAAAAGCGGAAGATTCACAAGCCTAGGACAGCCACGTCACATTTCACCTCACGTGCCGTTACCAAATTGAAAGTTTCCTTGTGAAAGCAGATGTTAGGAGACTAGTATCTAAGACAACAGATAAGATAGCCCTGGAAGCTAGGGATGTGTGTATTTTTTTTGTCTTATGATGCTCTATCCTCTGTTCTGCCTACCCCGTTAACGACTTGGCATGTAGTTAAGCAAGCAAATATCAACCTATGGTGTATGCAGATACCAGTAGTAAATAACTGACAGATTTTAGTCTCTTTAATGACGTGTGTCATTAAAAAAAATTGCCTATATTTTTTTTTCAGACTGCAAAATTTCTTCTGTCTTTGTGTAACATTAACGCCTCAAAAATTGTTTCGAATATATCTAATGAAATCCTATATCGAAATGCTTCATATAATATTTGATAACTCAATATTTACTTTCTACATTGTCGAAACTGTGATGTATTTACTCCGGCAACACCTGTTGATGTCTGTCAATGAAGTCTACTGTGTTATCTAAGATTACAATGAAAGAAAAATATATTTTCTTTTTATGATATTCTTTATATATTATTTTGTTGTTGTCGAAGGAATGATTGTATGTCATAATAACTTGTCTGTTAAGTATTGGGATTTCGTGTTTTTCTTTTCGTTGCGATATATATTGAAATATTGCGAGCTGTAGATATAAATATGCCTGTGGTACCGACTTCACAATGGAAAAGGTTAGCAATCCGATTGTTTGTATATTCTTTATGTATAGGTAGATCAGTTTAAAAACATAATTTATTTGTTCAATTCCGGATAAGATTTAATCTATTTTATGTACGGATTTAAAAGTCAAACGACAGGCGGGCGTTAAATACGTTAAACGTCTACAAGAGGCATAAGAAGTTCCACTTAAAAAAATACATTAAAAGACACATTACACCGCGAGTAGAATTTATTTTCGTTTTCAAACTAAACTTTACTTCTTTATTTTATCATATTTTAAATAAAGACTCTAAATGAATTTTCTACTTAAAACCCAATCCTAATTTAAGTCTTAATAAAAACAATCAGCCTAACACACAAACTAACCTACTAAAACATGAATATCATTAATTAGAAATTCACCATCGAGAATGCTCTTTCGGAAACAAACTCAATCTAAGCTAAGATCATTGTTTACATGAAGCAATCTTAATAAACGCCTATGTCAGACTTCAGCTCAACAGTCTATCGAATAATTGTCAAGCGTGCGATGACATTGGTGCGGAATACCAGAACACTAAATGGACTGAAAGGATAAGGCCTGCGGTTCTAAGTGAGCGAGAACCCCTACTATGCTTTGGACAGCTCGATGCGGAACGCTCAACCGATTTGCGGTTCCAAGTACGATTATTTATCGATTTCAAAGAGTCCGGAACACAATTCAACTCCGCCCGAATGTCAATACCATATTTGACTCCCGGAGGCTGTGTGATATTTGTAAAGGCATCTTTGATGTCTGTTATTACAAAAATATTTTATGTTTCAAGATTTGTGTATAGATATAGAGTGTATGACAAGAATTACGAATATCGGAGAAAATAGTGCGGTGTGTAAGAATAGTGTGTTATATTGTGCCTACTCTCTGCTTGCCTCGCATGTGAATCAGCGTGAAGTTAGGTAATGAATAGATGCATTTTATATTAATTAAATTATTTTCGTGTCGGTGGCCCAGTGGTTGAGCACACAGCTTCTGATCCGGAGGTCCGGGTTCGATTCCTGACACTGGCTCACACCAATGACTTTTCGAAATTGTTTTCGGAAGTTAAGTGTGATAAATATCGACGACTAAAACTTTGTGCCCGGTATGGCAATAGGTTCGCCACCTATTCCATTTGGGACGTAAACATAACGGCGAGACGAGGCTTAACAGCCGCTGCCTACACCTTCGGGTAACAAAAGGCGTGAAGTTATGTTATGTTATGTAAATTATTTTTCATACAAATACCGAATATAATGCTATAATGCTTACATTAAAATGAAAATTAATATTTGATTTTCTTTTTCACAACCTGAACAACACTTTGCAACGCTGATGTGACGACCCTGGTGTTGCGGATATCCATGATCGCAGGTGGTAGCTTTCCATCATCGTTTAAAAATCGAATCGTTTAACTTAAAATTTGGTATATGGATAGTTTCATTACCAAATAGAACGTGTTCTGGAGGAAGGTGATGTAGGTGGCCTTAAAAATCGACGCATGAAAAGAGTTATGATAGTCAAAGAAGCGAGTGAGGCGTGTAAGAATCGTGCCATATGGCGCTCTGCTTCCTCTGCCTACCCTGCAAGGGATTTGGGGTGAAGTTATGTATGTGTATGTATAAGATTCAGATAACATGACCGACATATATTGATAACTAGCTGACCCGGCGAACTCTGTTTCGCATCAAAAGTAATAACTGCTGCCCCGCTATGTTAATACTGCAATATCTTCGACAAATTTGAAGTCGATAGCAGCTATAGGTTAAAAATGGGAATTTTCCATTGTTAACACCCCCGCAACCCCCCTTGTGGGTGGAATTTCGTAAAATCCGTTCTTAGCTGACCTCTACTTGGCGAAAGGAATAATCCTACCAAATTTCAAGTCGCTACGCCTTATGGTTCCAGAGATATCGTGATGAGTCAATATATAGGTGGAAATCTCTTATATATATATATAGATAGAAGAAGATAGATATGCTATTCGGGAAATCCCCCATCACAAGTGTGAAACAGACGGCGGAAGTTTGAACGGGAAATCTATCATTTCTTCGTAGGGAAAATAAAACTTATTATAACTTAGATTAGACTTAGATTAGATTACACGTTATCTTATATATACATAGAACGTTATATGTATAAAGTTAAGCAAACTATGAAAGGTTAAACTTTAGATGCAGGGACGAAGGAAGATCTTAGTCATATTAAATTGTGTTGAAATAAATAATCGCGATGTTTTTTAGATGATTAAATGTAACATAACGGTGGTCTCGGTGGTCGAGCACACGGTTTCCGAATCCAGAGGTCTTGGTTCGAATCCTGACACTGGTTCACACCAATGACTTTTCGAAATTGTTTTCGGAAAGTTATGTGTGATAAATACCGAGGACTGAAAACATTGTGCCCGGTATGGCAATACATAACGGCTAGACGAGGCTTAACAGCCGCTGCCTACACCTTCGGGTTACAATGGCGTGAAGTTATGTTATGTTATAACATACATACATTATTATTTTTTCACTTATGTACAATCATATGGCGGTTGGTTAAGTTGCGAAATGACAAAACAAATAAAATATTCGTCTCTAACTAAATTCAAACCATCGTCCATACAAAATTACTGATTCTGGATTAGATTAAATTATCAAAATAAATTATCAAACACTTACGATATTGCTAAATATTATTGCTTCAAATTATGGTTGGGCTCTGTCTCGAGCGTGATGCTTTTCCACACTGGACAGCTGCTCCATTTCTCCACTTTTCACACAAGACGAGACCAGAGTTCTCTTCTCATTGTCGTCATTTCGCCATGGGCCCACCGTGGATATTGGAGCAGTATTTTTCTTATTGGCTGTTATGGCCAAAGGTCTGCCTTTAATGCATTTCAGCATAGATATATTGTTCGGGACTAAGGCTTTCCTCAAAACTAGAGCCATATTTCACGAATATCTCATTCATTTTGTTAATTACTAATTTTGAATTCGATGGTTCGGACATGTAGAAAGGATGGATGATGCAAGATTGACTAAGCAGATATACAATGCAAAAGCAGATGGATGTAGGAGTCGAGGACGGCCAAGACACACATTCCATGACCAAATAGAATGTGTTTTGCAGGCAGGTGATGTTAGCAGCCTCAAAAATCGACGCACGTGCATTAAAAGAGTTATGAATGTGAAAGAAGCGAGTGTGGTGTGTAAGAATGCCTTATGGCGCTGCGTTCTCTCTGCCTACGCCGCAAGGGACTTGGCGTGAAGTTATGTATGTATTCATCATTCATCATCATTAGCCTATTGCAGTCCACTGCTGGACATAGGCCTCTCCCAATTTGCGCCACAACATCCGATTCTCTGCCTTCTGCATCCAGTCTTTTCCAGCAGCCTTCCTGAGGTCGTCTGACCATCGGGCTGGTGGGCGTCCTACACTACGTTTACCAAGTCGCGGTCTCCACTCAATGACCTTCTTGCTCCATCTACCATCGGTCCTTCGGCAGATGTGACCAGCCCATTGCCACTTCAGCGAGCTTATTCTACGAGCTATGTCGGTTACTCGAGTTCTCTGTCGGATATACTCATTTCTGAGTTTATCCTTCAGAGATACCCCGAGCATAGCTCGCTCCATAGCTCGTTGAGCGACTTTAAATTTGTATACTAGCCCCATCGTAAGTGTCCACGTTTCGGCACCGTAGGTCATAACTGGTAAGACGCACTGGTTGAAGACTTTGGTCTTCAGGCATTGCGGTATAAGCGAGCCGAAAACTCGACGCAGTTTGCCAAATGCGGCCCAACCCAGCTGAATCCTCCTGTCGGCTTCCTTCTCGAAGTTTCGTCTACCTAACTGGATAGTTTGGCCCAGGTAGACGTATTTGTTTACAACTTCGAGAACCGAACCTCCGACATTTATCGGTCTGGGCACGACATGTTCATTGAACATGACCTTCGTCTTGTCCAAGTTCATGCCCAAACCGACACGCCGGGAGGATTCGTCTAGGCTGCGCAGCATTCCGCTTAACTGTTCCAGCGACTCAACGATGTCGTCGGCGAACCGAAGATGTGAGATGTACTCACCATTCACGTTGATACCCTGTCCAGTCCAATCCAGGGTCTTGAAAACGTCCTCCAGAGCGTTGGCGAAGAGCTTAGGAGATATGACATCTCCCTGTCTTACACCTCGATTAAGCTCGATGGAGTTCGTCACCTGGTCCTGTATCTGGACAGCCATCGTGGCGGTGTCATACAAGCATCTCAACACCTCGATATAGCGCCAGTCGATCCGACTGGCGATCCGACTGTATGTATTATTGCTTTGAATTCATAAACACAAACATTTGAGTTACAACCCAAATATAGTTTCGAGCCAAACAAAACTGATTCACTCCAAATAAAAAGATTAATTGCTTTAAAATCGTCATTGCAAGAACGTACAAGGTAACTCTTTACCATTTATCAATAAAGGTAGAAACATTGCAAAAATTTATCAGAAACTTCGCAATATGTATGTAGAAATGCAAACGGCAGGCTGCGAAATTACCAAAAAAAGGGGAAAAAGAACGATATGTTTAAAAGACAGAGATTAATTGTCGGGTGAATGCCGACATGCAGTTAATTTTGCGTATTTACAATACTGTACGCGCCTTGTTACTGTGTCAACCTATATTACGAGAGCTCTAAGCAAAACCCAAACCCTTCGTATCGATTTATTGCTATCCAAAAAAGTATCAAAGTCAAGAATTTATATGAGAATTTAAAAATATTTACGATTCCCATACTAGCGAATGTGACAATATCACAATATGGTGCTACGAATGCTACAAGGTTAATGCTGTCCCGAAAAAAAAGATGTATTTAAATTCGTTGATCATCGTTGTAATCATCTTCATCTCAATTTTGTTTTTATTTTTATAACATTAAATAATAATATCATTAAGACAGTTCAAATCTAAAATTAAATTCCAAATGCTATGTGATGAATGTTTGTATAATATTGACATTAGGCTTTGATTAGTACGAACAAAATGAAATCGATATGGTGAGTTTCGACTCTGTCTTACGCCCTTCAAGAATTTTCGTCAATTTGAAAAGTTGGTGTTCTTTCAAACAATTCTTCGTCATCTCCTTCTAGTAATAGATGTTTGGTGACATGATTTAAACCATTGTTTTTATTTCTTATTTATTAAGAGAAGGAATGATGGTTTCAAATTTTCATGTGGCCTCAATGGCCTTATTATTAGCAGTTTTAAAAGTCATTTAACTTATATTTTTGGACCGAGAGAAACGCGTTATATTTGCAAGTCATTAAAAACAGGACCGTTTGCTCATAAAATAACTTTCTGTAGTAAATATGTTTTTATCCATCTTCAGTATTCTAGTTTTTTTTTAGTTTTTTTTTGTTTAATTTGTTTGATTTTAACGGAACCTTTATGAGCATATAGCTGATGTTAGAGTAACTTACGTTGCAAAAGACAACATGTTTAATTTACAAATTTATTGCTTCTGACGCGAAACAAAGTTCACCGGATCAGTCTAATTTATTTATAATCGATGGAAACCAATTAATTTTCACAAAACATATTTATTATGTAGGAATTTTGTATAATTATAATATTTATTATATTATGTGTTTTTCTATGTATTATAAGTATGTATTTACAAAAGAAAAGTATATATCTATTAATATCCGTTATCTAGTATCCATAACACAAGCATTTAGTTGCTTAGCTTGGAACTAGAGGGCGCTGTGTGTATTGTGTCCAAGATATTATTATTATTATTATGTCTTGTTCAATATTAATAATCTTGCTTGAATATAATTCTCAGACAACTGTTAGATAATGGCGGCGATAGAAACTTAGAGATAACTCGAAGACGGACGAACTTTCTGTCTGTTTGCTAATAATTTGGTTGTTCGACAGGAAATTACATAACATACATTCACGCCTTTTTCTATCTAAAGGTGTTGGCAGCGGCTGTTAAGCCTCGAATCCCCATTATTTTAACTAGTCAAATGGAATAGGTAGCGAACCTATTGCATTTACGCCGAGCACAAAGTTGTACATAATCGATTTTTATCACACATAACTTCCGAAAAGAATTTCGAAAAGTCATTGGCGTGAGCCCGGATTCTAATCCGCGACTTCTTGATTCAGAAGCGGGTTGCTCGACTACCGGATCATCGCCATCTATTCCATTTGGGACGTAAACATAACGGCAAGTCGACGCATAACAGCCACTACCTACACCTTCGCGTAGAAAAAGGGTGTGTAATTTCAAGAAGAAAATACTAAAAGCTTTTCAGTCTTTTTAATGCATTAAATAGATATATGTCTTCCATAAATCTTGGTACATTCATTTCTTTTTGTGAATAAATCAATATCGATACACGTAGAAGCTCAATAGGATGGCAATTTAGTATATTAACTTCGTGACAAAAAAAGGGAAGTGTGTGTGTTGACATAAAAACAAAGACAAGGGAGATACAAGCAATTTCTAAGAGCCGTTAATCTTTGTGAAAATAGTGACATAATAACGCAAAGATTTCTCGTAAGGGTATTTTGTTTTATCTGACTCACATAGAAGTAGAGTTAAGTTTTTTGAATATACGTAAGTACAAAAACTGGAAGTGGATGGATGAAAAATAAGTGTCGTGGCGTAAATAGAAAGAGTTATAACATTACATAATTTAGCGCCTTTTTTCTACCCGAAGGTGTAAGCAGTGTCGCCGTCTCGCCGTTATGTTTACGTCCCAAATGGAATAGGTGGCGAACCTATTCCCATACCGGGCACAAACTTGTCAGTTATCGATATGTATCACACATAACTTTCGAAAATACATTGGTGTGAGCCAGGATTCGAACCCGCGACCTCTTGATTCAGAAGCGGGGTTTTCGACCACTTGACCATCGAGACATTTGATAGAAACATTGGATAGAGAAGGAGTAGTTAGATTTTTTAGTAGTTAAATCGGTTTATATTGCGTCGAGGAATCCTTTTAATTCTAACCTGTGAATGTCAAGCGGTTGTAACTTCTGGAGAGTTTGATGGGAATGTAGTTTAACAGTAGAAGAGTATTACAGTTCCCTGCATGAATGGGTGGTTTGGACCTGTGAAATATCACGACCTCTAAAAATATCGGCGTGAAGTGGCTTGTGCCACGTTTCGTTTGGTGAGAGAGGTATCCGTAGGCCCGATCCCCTTCGTTTTTCCTCCTACTCCCTTAAAGGACGGCAACGCACTACTGTGTACATGGGCGGTGAGAAGTTACTTACCATCAGGTGACCCACTTGCTCGTTTACCTTCCTATTCCATAAAATAAAAAGAAATGTTATTGTTTCAATGGATATTATTGAATAAAATTCGTGGCGTTTTATTTATTATGTGCGCAAAAGTGGAAAATGGTGTAAATATCTTATGTAGCGTACTTTTTCTATATTAATGACAAAATTTTCAAAAGTAAGAAAGGGCATGCTCCGATGGTTCGGACATATAGAAAGAATGGATGATGCAAGACTGTCTAAGCAGATATACAATACAAAAGCGGATGGATGTAGGAGTCGAGGACGGCCTAGACACACATTCCATGACCAAATAAAACGTGTTCTGGAGGAAGGTGATGCTAGGAGCCTCAAAAACCGACGCGCGTGTACGAAAAGAGTTATGAAAGTCAACGAAGCGAGTGAGGCGTGTAAGAATCATGCCTTATGGCGCTCTGTTCTCTCTGCCTACCCCGCAAGATATTTGGCGTGAAGTTATGTATGTATGTATGTAAAATTTCTTTGGAAAATGACGTATAAAGTGCCACGACTCTATGGATGGCTAGATAAGGTTAGCTTAATGTTAGGTTATAAAGCATAGAGCAATTGGACCTTATGGCGCAAAATCAATTTTTATTTTTAAAGAGGTCTTACATTGACTGATCGATCCCTCATAAAACAAGATACCTGTCATTGATTACATATTTCGTACCAATAATCTGATCAAACCTATTGATGTGAAGAAGTTCAGCCATAACAATATTTATACAACAACTGTCTTTTTTACCGTGCCAACCGAAATCCAAAACTATGCTTCGATATACATACATACAACTAACTGTAACTACATTATATATAAAAGAAAATTCTCAATCAACAAAGTTCCTAAGTAAGGCTGGATACACAACAGCGTTAGATGTGACCAACGAAAGCTGAACCACCCTTTTTCACATCGGTCATCCCCCACAATAATAACTTTGAGTAGAGGAATAAAATATATGTTGCAAAAGAGTATAAACTAATTTATGTATGTAGGTCTCTTAGACATATCGTAAATGAGAAGGAATGTTGTAAAAACGAGTTTATATTGGTCATATTCTATTTTTATGGTCGCCATTTTTGTTTGCGTCTTTTGTAATGATATTCAATGTTACGAGATCCTGTAGGAGTTATTAATTTTGTTTACACGCATATATAATACAGAAATGACATTGACAAAGTTAAAATCGAGTTTATCAAAGTTAAGTAGGCAATAATTAATTATTAAATAACCGTAATTGCAACTCTTATAAATATAATCATATCTTGTACACAATGTACAGAGCGCCCTCTAGATTCAAGATAAGCAACTATATATTTATTTAAACTACAAAACGTTTATTAATACTTAAGTACTTTTCTTTTGTAAATACATAAATTTGAGAAATATAAAAACACCCTGTCGCCATACAAACATCCATGCTTGATATAAATATTTGTACAAGGTTGGGGATCGAACCCACCGACTTATATTCCAATGCACCACGAGGTCCGTATTTCTTATAAATTCATGCGTTTTTTTTATCAAATAATCCGATAAACTGGTGACAGAACCTACTGCTGTACACCGGGCACAATTTTGGTGTGAGACCGGATCTGATACCACGACTTTTTGAATCAGAAGCGACAGAAGCGACCCCTAGATCAACTAGACGACTGTATTAAAATGCATATATCGAAAGTTACCCTTGTAAATTACTTTTATGAAATTAAATTTTACATAAGCATTAAAAAAGGCCTGCAAAGTGAGAAGTAGATGTAGAAGAGACGGGAGAAGTGGGAAATAGGTCAGTGCGTTAAGATGAATTAGGTTATGCTATTACTAAATAGAGCCTTTTTTCATATTCTTAATATGTAATATATGGTTTAAATTATAAACATTATATATTAATTAATACACCTTTTTGGTATTTAAATATTAGTTTAATTTTCCCAAAGTCTTTAAAAAATATGATTCGATCGATGGTCGAGATACATATACACAATTGGAAGTTTTCTTGTTATTTTGTTAGTTACGAATAAAGTAAACTTTTAATGATGAAAGAAATCAGTCTATTACTTTCAAAGATTATCGATTAAGAATAAAAAAAAATACCTTTTTGAAGTAGAAATACAGAAAAGAAAGACAGAAAACAACGTTCACTCCTTCACTACCCAGGCGTGTCTAATATTTAATGATTAAAAGCGGTAAATGGGGGTCGGGTAGAGTTGGATTTACCTCATTTATAAAGCCTCATTTTCTACTACTCAGTCTTGTAGTAAATAACGGCAAATAGCTTGGCACTTCTGCGCGTAAGATTTCAAAATCCGATTTCAGGATTGGTTATGTGGAAAATATCTACTATCCTGTTTTTAAGTTCTACTTTTATCTTAAATAACAAAAATCTTAAACGGATTCATTTTTCAAAGAAAGATAAATAAGTTTACGAAAAGTTAGTTTAAAAGACAATACCAACTCGCAATCGAGTATAGTTAAAAAAATACTAAATATTATTACTATTTTTTTTTTTATGGGATAGGAGGGCAAACGAGCAGGCGTGTCACCTGATGGTAAGCAACCAACGCCGCCCATGGACACCAGCAACACATATAGTGTTACTGTTGCGTTGCCGACCTTTAAGGAATAGGGGAGAGGAAAGGATGGGGAAGGGAGGAATGGGCCTCCGGGTACCTCTTTCACCGAACGAAACGTGGCATGAGCCACTTTACGACGGTCTTCTGAGAGGTCGTGGTATTTCACCGGTCGAGCCGGCCCATTCATGCAGCGAACTGCTTGGCTCTACCACTGTCGAAATACTATACTAAATCATAACTTGTCTTAAAATAAATAAGATTACCTCAAGACCAGTGGAAATATAGTGGCATAAAATAAAAAAAAAATAAGAATAAAAAAATGTATGCTATGCGTATACCGGGACCATTGGCTTATGAGATTTACATAAATATAAAAATGGAGTCGGTTCCGTGGTTTCTTAAAATATACGTATATATTTCCCGAGTACGAATAAAGAGTCGTGTGCAAATAAAAGGCTGTGTTTTGTTTAAAGCCTCGATTTTGTTTCCGCGTGGATGTTGGCATTTTTTATAACAACCTTCTTGTCTGTTTATTTTTGTGAGGAAATTCTCGCTACCTTGAATGTGTTGTCTCGCCGTTATAATGTACGAATATACTCACAATAGAATAATATTTTATTTTTATTGAGACTAAATAAAAACATGACATAAAAAATACTGTACTCTTTTTAAAGAACAAACATACTTCATGCTATTTATATTCGAACTTTATGGCAGTTTAACTTGGTGTCGGACATTTAATATATCTGTAGCTTATTGAGAAGATACTAGTAACATACAGTACGGGCTTGGACAAAATGCAAACTCACCGTATTGTATAAAACACACCGACTTATCTCCGACCTTAGATTATGATGATGCTTTTGAAAAATATGACATTTAACAGTGATAATCTTGCAATTCCCCGCTTGAATGAGCGGGCTCGATCGGTGTAATACCACGACCTCTCGAAATATTGGCGTGAAGTGTCTCTTGGCACGTTTCGTTCGGTGAGAGAGGTATCCGAAAGCCCGAAGACCTTTTCCCTCCTACTCCCTTAAAGAACGGCAAAGCACCACGGTCTACATGGACGGTAAGAAGTTACTTACTATCAGGTGACCCACTTGCTCGTTTGCCCTCCTATCCCTTAAAAAATGAGTTTGAAAAAGCAAAAGTAAATTGATGACTGAAAAAGTGGGCTCGATGTAGGGCAATAAATTTTTTATTACATTTAGGATCTAAATAGGGACAGACGAGACGTAATTGCCACAGCCTACACTTTTACGTATAAAATTGTAAAATATCAAAATGCTTCCAAAAACAAATTATTTGGCGCACTTTATTTCAAACCAGACATTTCTGATTCAGAAGTGGGGTGTTGTGCCATTAAACCTTTGATTGTTTAAGCATTCTCCACTCAAGTAAAACTTGTACCTTAATATTTGATCAGCGGGCGAACTTTGAACGATTTCAAAAGATTGAATTTTCCAATTATAGCATCCTGGGATGTTGGGTTGGTTCAAGTCCTCAACAACACCTTGGTGAGAGCAAACATCTTACGTTAATTTCCCTCCAACAACGTTGCTGACGTCCGCAAACATATTTCTTAAACCACCACCAAACTCGGATGACCTGTCTGCTCAACCCTCGAACTTTGTTGATCAACATCCAAAATACGTGACAAGGCGTATTTGATAGGCCAACATGTTCCGGTTGCTCCCCTTTAGATGCTCATGGCGTTTTCTAATATTCTATTTTAACGTTTACAGGGGAAGCGACGAAAACCTTAATTGAGTGTACCTAAACTCTTAAACTACTGCCTTATCCAAATAAAGAGCAATCTTTTTTTTTCAAATCTAGTACTCCTGATGAAAACTGGACTCCGCCATTTCTTCCATGGCAACGAGATTTTTTTACACTTTACGCATATTCCGTCTAGAGCTGTTGGTAGCGGCTGTTAAGCCTCCATTAGCCGAATTATAATATTCAAAATGGAAGAGGTGGCGGGACCTATTGCCATACACCGGACACAATGTTGTCAGACATCGATGTTTATCACAAATAACTTCCGAAAAAGAAATCGAACGTCCAAGTTATTGATCAAATCCTAGTCTTCTCGATTCAGAAGCAGGGTGCTTGACCTCTGGACCACCGAGCCGAACAAGATAACTAACATGATGAGAATATTAAAATTCTGCTGTCTATACTTCTGCGTATTGAAGGCGTGAAAGTATGAGATAAAAAAAGATTTAGAAAAAAAAACATTCGTACAGCGACACAGCATGCCTTTAAAGATTCCATAGAGTTTATAAACGAAGACTCTGAATAAAAGATGAGGCGAGGTGAAAAATGAAAATTTTGCTCCGCTGACATATCTCTGTTAGATATTTTATTTTCAGAAAAAAATAATAATACTATTCTAAGACAAAGCGTTTTGTCTAACTATATCTAGCATTATACGTGTAAGAAAGTAAGTAAGAAAGGGCATGCTCCAATGGTTCGGACATGTAGAAAGAATGGATGATGCATGATTGATTATGCAGATATACAATGCAAAAGTGGATGAATTTAAGAGTCGAGGACGGCCAGGACACACAATCCATGACCAAATAGAACGTGTTCTGAAGGAAAGTGATGTTAGGAGCCTCAAAAATCGACTCGAGTGCATGAAAAGAGTTATTATGAAAGTCAACGAAGCGAGTGAGGTGTGTAAGAATCGTGCCCTATGGCGCTCTATTCTCTCTGCCTACCCCGCAAGGGATTTGGCGTGAAGTTATGTATGTATGTATGATTACTTAAGAATACATGATATTTTTTATGTAAAAGAGGATATTATTGAGAAGGATATGAGTGTGTCAGTAGCTAATAATAGAAAAGTGTTTAAAAAAAACAGTAATGTCGACTGGAGCAGAAAGACGACAATAAAGGCGATGATTTATTAACGTCTTAGAAATTATTCAAGAATATTCTCTGTTCGACATGAAGTTAAAAGTAAGTATACTTTGGGAAGAATTAAAACAAAGAATCCGGCTGTGCCGACCCTATACGATGAGAATATAGCAAGAAGATAATGACGTCTAAAAATCGATGCAAAAATGGTCTCTTTATTACCCTCTGTAATTTATACACACCTCGAACGGAATTTGGAATGAAATTAATAAGCATGTATTTGGAAATGATTGAAAAAAAGAATCCTATTCTGCCGATCCCAAATCATGGGAACAGGACAGCAAATGATAAAAATTAAATGATTAAAATCAAAGAAGCGATACAAGAATGGTATGCAAGGGGCAAAGTTCTTTCTATCTACCTCGCAAGGTATTTGGTATGAAGTTTGTTTTTGATATTACATATTTAACCAGCGTGACCGCACTAAAATTCCAATGTAGGACCGTCAAAAACAAGTGAACGCATAAAATACAGTTTATAAGCCATGCGGTTTTGGGGCCCACATAGTAAATTTTGAACTGACGTGCCCCCGTCCATAAACTTTGGCCAATGTTACTCGGCTCGTAAAATATTTACCTAGTACAGTATTGACGTGGTTGGCGTTGTAATAGCTTATAAGCTAGCCTACATATATATATACAAATATGTACATGGCCTATATACATGGGCAATGCACAAAATTTGCGGAGTGACGCTCGCTGACAACGTCGAAACCGTTATTGTCAAGTAGAAAGCCGGATTGAAAGAGATTGAGAGACCTGAAGAAAGAATGGATGATGCAGGATTGACTAAGCAGATATACTATACATCTGCTTAGTCAGTATATCTGCTTAGACAGATATACTATATATCTGCTTACTCGATCTTGCATCGTCATCTTGCAAAAGCAGAGCTCTTCGTTACTCGCCTAGGTTTAATGTCAGTAATATGTCTTATTATTTTGATTTTTTTTTCCCCACTAACTTACTTTGTAGCGAAATATTGAGCCATTTTAATATTTTCAAAATCTATGTAACTTCTATATGTTAAAATACCTTATTGCTGTTATTTTAATCACTTAAAAATATAATCTTACTCAAGTGCGCCGCTGTTTCCATATTGAGCCAGTTATACTTACCTGAAAAGAACAAAGAAATCATAAGCATATTCATGAATGTATAGAAAAAAATATATAATTAAACATAACATACACCTAACATAGCTTCATGTCTTTTTCTACCCGAAGGTGTAGGCAGCAGCTGTTAAGCCTCGACTCGCCGTTATGTTTACGTATAAAATGAAATAGGTGGCGCACTTACCATACACTAAGCTTAAAGATATTATTCATTGATGACAACTTCCGGAAATTATTTCGAAAAGTCATTAAAATGAGCCTGGAATCGATCCTACAACCTTTGTGTCACAAGGGGGAGCTCGACCACTGGACCACCGAGACAGATCTTAATATTATGGACATTGTTCAAAGACAATTCATAAATAATTAATTCTATTATTACTTTGCTTAGCTCTCAGTCAGCCGGGAGCGAAAGAAAAACATATGGCTGACAAGCTTACACAGCACAACACCGAAAAATGGCGGGATAACCATTCTAAAATATGGGTCAACCTAAATGTTCTTGGTAGGGGCGGGCAGCAGCGTCCCTATCTACAAGAGGTTTACCCCTGCGGTCTCCAACCCGGCCAGCGTTTGCCCAGCGTGACTATGGGCATAATTGGGCATAATTGGGAGAAGCCTGTGTCCAGCAGTGGACTGCAATAAGCTAAAGATGATGATAATGATTACTTTGATAATTATTATTCTTATTATTTATTACTTTAAATATACTTTAAACAATTTTTAATAATTCGAGGATTAAATAACTTTTTTCTCGACTACAGAGAATACTTCAGCATTACTTGAATGAATGGCGAGATTGTTCAGAACCAACAAACAATAAATCCTTTTTAATTAACATATTACTCTGGTATTTTTAATTATAGAGTTCAGTGCCTTGGATACTTAACCTGTCTATCTTACCTTACTAGGGAGACAAACTAATAGGCGTGCCACCCAATGGAAAGCAACAAACGCCACCCATGGACACCTGAACACAGTATTACTGTTGCATTGCCTGCCCTTATAATGGTATATCGAAAGATTTAAAGTGGGATGGGAAGGGGAGAGTGGAAGAAGTTAGGCCTCCAGATATCTCTCTCAGCGAGTGAAATGCGAGATGAGCTACTTTACATCGATATTTTCTGAGAGGCCGTGGTATATCACTCGTCGAGCTGGCCGATTCATGCAGCGAAGTGTGCGCTTCTACCACTGTTAAAAAGTCTAACAGATCCTGTCAAAAGACCATTAATACCTACTTTTGTAGTTTAATTCTAGACCAAATCATCTATTGACCACAAAATAAAATAGTTTAAAATGATTAAGACTATGCTAAGAAATATCATCTGCTACTATCAGTAGTATCGGTGGTCCAGTGGTCGAGCACCCTGCTTCTTAATCGTTCGCGGGTTCGAATCCTGGCAACCACGAATGACTTTTCGAAATTAATTTCGAAAGTTATGTGTGATTAATATCGATGCCTGAAAACTTTGTGCCCGGTATGGCAATAGGTTCGCCCACCTATGCCATTTGGGAATTATCATATCGGTGAGACGAGACTTAACAGCCACTACCTTCACCTTTGGGTAAAAAAAGGCGCATAGTTGTGTTATCATACAATTATTTCTACCTATTCTGGTGGGAACTGAACACGTCTACCTAAATAAAACATTTATATGTTGTATGTAGACCACTAACTTTACTCGCAGAGCTTCTTCCGAAGGTAATTTCAACTCATTTTCACGAACAAAGTTATCAAGATGCTAAAAAAAAAAATTTATGAAGAGAAATGATTTTTTAAAAGTCACCTAGTTCTAAACGGCTGTACACCGTCATGATTAATGATAGCAACTCTTTCTGTAAAATAATTCGCGAGAAGTTAATAAGTAGTAATATTATCTGTATTTTTTGTAGCTTCACACCTTTTAATTCTTTTGCTGTGTAAGCAGCGAAAATACCTAGACATAACATAAATCCACGCCTTTTCTACCCTAAGGTGTAGGCACCGGTGGTTAAGCCTCGTCTCGCCGTTATGTTTAAGTCCCAAATGGAATAAGTGGCGAATATACTGCCATACCGGGCAAAAAGTTTTCAGGCATCGATATTTAAAAGACATAACTTCCGAAAATAATTTCGAAAAGTCATTGGTCTGAGCAAGCAGTGTGCTCGACTACTGGACCATCGAGACTTAACTCTTATCTAGACTTATTAGACTAATGTTATAGTCCCAAACAAGGGCACCATCATCTTCCTGCCCCATTCCCATTATTTAGGGTCGACACAAATGGCCTTTCTTAGCCACACTTCCCTATCATTCTCATCTACCACACCAACACCCTTCTTATTCATGTCGTCTTTTACACAATCCATCCATATTTACTTAGGTCTTCCTCTTCTCTTATTTCGTTCCACATTTAGGTTTGTCATTTTTCTCGCCATTTTTCTATCATCCCTCCATTTTTATGGTCTACAGGGGCAAACGAGCAGGTATATTACCCAATGACAAGCAACAAACGCCGCCCGTGGCACCTGAACACAGCTAATGTTACACTTGCTTTGGCTTAGAAAGTCTATGGAAGGTATCGGAAGAGGTATGGGAGTGGGCGAAGGGAAGCCACTTTACGTCGATACGAGCTTCTGAGAGGTCGTGGTATTTCAGAGGTTGAGCCGGCCCATTCTCTTTAAAACACATTTTCAACACATTTAAAACACATCATACCACGCAAAGCAATTGCCTTCTATTCTCTCAGTTATTGGCGCAAACAAGACTATACTTTTATATTATAACTAGCTGACCCAGCAAACGTTGTCTTGCCGAAAAATAAAATTAAAAAAAATTAAAAAAAAAATTGAGGGGTGGGCTACCCTTGTGATTTAGGGGGATGAAAAATAGATGTTGTCCTATTCTCAGACCTACCCGACACACACATAAAATTTCATGAGAATCGGTCAAGCCGTTTCGGAGGAGGTCAATTACGCACATCTAGACTCGAGAATTTTATATATTAGATGACAAAAAAATCTTTCTTTCTCAAAAAAATCTGTTTTTATTAACGTCAGTAATAACTTCAAAGAGTGCAACGATTTACTCAAACACCTCTGCTTATCGTGTTTTACACTCGTAAAAGTTAACCGAGGTAGCGTACTTGTACTAGGAGATAAGCGGCCGCTTCAAAGACCATACTTTGTATTCCAGTTTTAGTAGCGTGTACAATATAAAATTTTAAACAGATCTTTAAACTTTATGCACTGTTTTGTCATGATCGAATCTGATATGATGTGACAAGTATTAAAGCTTGTTTTCTGACTAAAAGCTATGTGAACTTAAACGCCGATAAAAATTGTACTACAAATGAAAACTTAAGTTATAGGTACCAATTATAAATTTTGAACCAACTCGAATGGACGCAGACAATTTTATAATAGTAGATTCAATCATTTAGAAGTTTAGGCACATACAGATAAGAGTAAGAATAAAAAAAATTAAAAAAAATGGCATGTTAACTATAAAATGCACTTGCTTGATTAGTAAAGTAAATATAACACAAATCAAAGTTAGAATGCTGATATAAATGTTAAAATACAAATAAATTAAGACCAACATGCGACTATTGTACAATACAGGTTTAAATTCACAGAACCTGATATGAATTAAACTTGAAATATTAAATTTTATTTCCAAATATAAGTAATATATCAATTAAAATATTTCACACAGAATCGAAACTACACACTACAAAAACCACTTGCTGCGGGATAAATTCCGAGTAATGCATATGCCAAAGAAAATTAAGGCATAACGCTTAAAAATCACAACTCTTTTCTAGCACAGTCGAGTTGTTAAAACAGCAAAAAAACACGTCATTATTCAACAGAATTTTTATCCACGAAAAAAACCCCTTTGTCCCCCAAAAAGCGTTAATTCTGTAATAATAGAGAATGTACCTACTGTGTTACAGGCTTCTAACAAATTGTAATTCGACAGTTCCGGAACACCTGGACGGTACTAACGTTTTACTGCCATCGTCAACTACACTGGCGGAAAAAGAAAAATTGTGTGACGTCTCTTTTGTACTTCTGAACGTGTGTACATTTTATATATATATCCTACCTACACCATTACAAGGAACAAGTGTGATTGGTAGCAGTACCACAAGATCTTTAATTACATTTGCTTTTCTGAGAGAATTTACTGAGCTGACTAAAGAAAGAATTTATACTTTTATCAAGATATTGTGTATATGTATTATTATTGATTTGAAGGATACAGAATATATATTTGTAAGTTTATGTAATGTCGGGTGATTTTAAATATAATATTTAGATAAATCTTTGTGATAAGGCTTTTTGAAACCATTTCACTTCCAAACTAAGTTTCATTACCTTTTCTGGGCATCAATTTGTTATAAATACTAATACTCTTCTTTGAAGTTTTTTTTATGGAATAAGAGGGCCAATGAGCAAGTGTCGGGCCTCCGGATACCTCTCTCACCGAACGAAACGCGGCACGAGCCACTTCACGCGATGTTTCAAGATGTCGTAGTATTTCACAGGTTGAGCCGGCACATTAGTGCAGGAACTGCAAGACTCTACAACTGTTAATTGTTCGACAAAAGTATTGTGCACGTGAATTTCTAATCCAGTTCTTCTCATGATAGATTTCTACACTCGGAATCAGGCCAGCACAATTATCATTTCCGAGTTTTTTTTTATTATACTTTTCACAGTGGTAGAGCCAAGCAGTTCGCTGCATGAATGGGCCGGCTCGACCGGTGAAATACCACGACCTATCAGAAGACCGACGTAAAGTGGCTCATGCCGCGTTTCGTTCGGTGAGAGAGGTACCCGGAGGCCCGCCCCCCTTCCCCATCCTTTCCTATCCCCTATCCCTTAAAGGTCGGCAACGCAACAGTAACACTAAATGTGTTGCTGGTGTCCATGGGCGGCGTTGGTTGCTTACCATCAGGTGACACGCCAGCTCGTTTGCCCTCCTGTTGCATAAAAAAAAATACTTAGTTACTTTTCAACATGTTACTTAAATTTAATAAAAAGTTAAATATTTATGTTTCTTAAAAATCTGCGGAGACCAGTAAAAATAAAGTTATTTTTGATTTGAAATAGTGTTTTGAGAAAAGTAAAAAATACATTTTACGTTCGTCAATTACCAAAATAAGATAAATTGTTCATTGTTTACTCTCAAAAGAGTATATATACATCAATCTAATGCGTCTTAAAAACCTTTGTCATATTATTAATTATATGCTTAATAATCTAATTAAAATTTCAATTTCGGTACAGATCGATTTTGATAAACGTTAAAGCCCCAATAAATTGAATGTCCCTTTTATTATTTATGAATATTCATCGATGCTATACCTTATGGGATTAAGTATTGAGGTATTTTGGTATAAGAATTTCTTTGTAGTTACAATCAGACTCTTCGGACACTTTTCTAGAAGTAACGGAAAGAAATTACCGCATTTTTGTTTCCAAAGTTAATAAAAATTATAACAGAGATGGACCAAAACGTTGTAAATCTTATTTAGTTGTTGCCTTAGTTGAATTTTAGTTTTAACTGTAGTAAAGTTCATGGGAGGGCACAACCACCGCGAATAATACCATGACAATCAAACACATTCAAAAAGTGGGCGAGAGGAGGCCCATACCGCCTTCATCCCATTTCCTATACCGTCATAAAAAGGTGACGCTAGTTCCTTAGCAATAGGTGACACGCTTGCTCGGTCCCAGTTTTTTTATGGTTAATTTTCAGTTTCAGATAAACAGAACGTTTGTTTGTAATTTTTCACTCATTTATTATAAATTGCTATCTAAATAAGTAGAGATAAATACAAAATTAGAATTTTAATTCAAATTTTTCCTCACAAAATTCACGGGATCAACTAAAATTAAACCGGTTTGAAATACAAACATGAATCCTTAAAGGATAAATGAGAGCCCGTGTTTGATCGGGCTCCATAACGCCAACACTGTACGTTTGCCTTGCACGCTGCATTCGCCTAATTGAATCACCTGCGCCCAGAATACTGAAACTTGAGATTGTAGAACTTTCTTTATACATATATACCTACAGCACGTTATAAATTTGTTATTCTGAATATTGTGAAGGATGAATATCGTAAAGGATATAGAATGGAATAGAAACCATAATGATATTATTGTAATCAATTATGAATTTTAGATGAAAAAACAGTGCACTCTGAAAATTTTCACATTTTTTTCTAAGGCTTAAGAAATAAAATACAAACAGTGCACTAAAGAGATATTATAAAACTTATTAAGAACAAAAGTCTGTCTATTAAAATTAATTACCAAATTAATCCCAACCGATACTTAGGTATAGTAGAGTGTGCATAAAAGTAGGATAAGCGCGATCGAAATGATTGCACTGCAAACAATCTTCGGAGTGACTATTTCTGACCACGTCGGAAACAAGGTTGTAAGGAAGGAAGTTGGATTGAAAGAGAATGTTGGCGCAAAAATATGAAAACGCATGCTCCGACGGTTTGGACTTATACAAAGAATGCAACACCAAATCCCTTACAGAGTAGGCAGAGAGAATAGAGCGCCATAAGGCACGATTCTTAATCGCCTCACTTGCTTCCTTGTTTTTTTTATAATTTTTATCATACAACGCGAAAGTGAGCCGTGGCCGGACCCGTTTTTACATGGAAACTCTGCTAAGTCAATCTTACGTTAGTATTGCGTTAGTAAAATTATAAAAAAACTAAGAAGCAAGTGAGGCGTTTAAGTATCGTGCCTTATGGCGCTCTATTGTCACTGCCTATCCTGCAAAGCAAGGGATTTGGTGTGAAGTTATATAAATACTTCCAACCCGTCGAATGAATCTTGGTAAACATTTTCTCGTTCAATGTTCAAAACTGAACACAGTATGCATGTGTCAATATCCTATCCAAAGCTGAATTACATCGACAGAATGAGGCTCTATCATCGGTAAATGAACATTTACTTCCGTGCCCGCATACCTACATCAGCTGCACTCAGTACGCTGATAGATCTCAATCTGTTCTCCTGTCACTTTGTGAAGCTGATTATATATTTGCCTATTTATATCTATCATTCTTGCATAATGAACAAATTAACCTAATATATAAAATATAAAGTTTAATTTTAATAAAAAGAAAACAAAATTTAACAGCTTAGTTTGAACACGTATTATAAAACTCAAAACATTATCCATCTAAAATTTTACGCTACCTACTTACTTGTCTGCTTTAAACTTGAACTTTAATAACCAAAAAGCAAAAATAAAGCCAAATAAAATATTTACGTCTGGAATATGTGGCCAGTTAATATACATAAATCGATCACAACTTGTTAATCATCACACAAACATTTTAAACAACTTATATACGGATCCAAACTAAATCTTTATCCTAAAAAATAAACATTTAAGTATTGATTTCATAAATCACTTTTAGAAAAATGTAAATGAAACTATGAAATATATAATGTCAATAGGAACAATTCAAATTACTGCTAAAAGAACACATCTAAAAACTTCACACAGAGAAGCAAATAGAATCAAGTGTTAGGATTAACAAGAATCGGTGCCTCGTCCCCGCCTTTAATATCTCTAAGTGGTCTTTGGCAATTTTACAAGAAAAGTGAAGACAATAAAAAAAAGAGAATATTGTAATTTGCGGACTCCACTCGACCATAAACGAAATGAAATGTACCTTATTAGAAAGAAAATTGACAAAATTTGCCTCGTGTTTTCCGTTTTGGAACCTTTCCAGAATTTATAATTTTTAAATTTTGTCAGTAATCCCATCTATATTTCGCCTTACATTGAACAATGTCCACCAGTATGAACAGCTAAGTAACTAAATTGTTCGTAAAGTAAATAAAATTATTATTCACATTCAAATCAGTGAAATATTGTCTAAAATCGAGAGAGGGGTATTATTTTATAACTTCACGTCTTTTTCCCTTCTTTACTAGACCACTTAGACTTAATGTTTTTAAAGGTTATGATAAAGGAACAAAATAGATTAAAACGTACAAATTACTTACTGAAAGAACAAAAAGTGATAATTCGATTTCCAAACGATTCATAAAAAATACAAAAGGCCACGTGGCTCAATTTGTACCTTCTAAATTATTTTGATCGCGCACTAATTTGCATTGCTCCAAGTCTCCAACTAAATTCGTTTATGGCGTCTCTAACATAATTTGTCAGTATTGTTAGATATAAATTATTTTATGGGCTACCACAAGATTTTCTGATTTTCATTTTACTAGTATTTCACTTATTTCAAAATCTCTACTCTAACAGTATATCAAAATCTATATCTGTTGTTTGGCTATATATATTGCATCTAAAGTAAAAATTTACCACCCAACTAACTTGCAATTTGCATAAATACTTCAGTGGTAGAGCCACCCAATTCGCTGCATGAATATGCCTGAAGGGTGTAATTCCACGGCCGCGTTTGTCTTATATCAGGTGATACCAATTCCATAAGAAAACTAATCTTATAAAGACAAACATTATTAAATCTCTCATTTATTTATTAATATTTTGCTACCAAATTACAAATTATTTTGCGAAAACGAATGTGATCTATTTTAATATCAATACCAAAACGTAAATAACAAAACCCTTTGATGTTATTATATGAATAAATTTTATTTTATCACACGTATGCAAATCAACCTTAACTTCATTTAAAACTCTTCATCAAAGGAATTCATAATTTCACAAGAATCGTCCCAAAGGATTAGTTTTATAATCACGCAATAAATATTAATTTATTTATGTATATATATATATATATGTTTAAATAAACGTTATATAGGATGCTAAATGTAATTACTTTTAAGCGATGCAAATTGATGCGAAACTGCGAAACCGCGAAAAAAAGCTGATGGGCTAGTTCAGAGCTTAGTAAAAAAAAAACAAATTGGTTGTCAACGCGTTTGTGATGTAAATCGCGGGGCATACATAAAGCACCTGGTCCTATAACACCACGGAATAGTGGTCTTTTGAGTTCTTTTTTTTATTACAATACAGCGGCATAATGAAAAAAGTCATTTACATTTTTATTTAAAAACACCAGCAAAAGGAGTCGTCTACCGCTTCTGAAACATGAAGTCTTGAATCCTGGGTTTACAGAAATTATTTTTCGGAAGTTATGTGTGATAAATATCCATGACTGACAATATTGTGCCCAATGTATGGCAATAGGTTCCGCCATATTCCAGTTGGAACGTTAGGCAAGTCCAGGAGTAACAGCTGCTACCCTACACCCACGGTAAGAAAGGACTTTTTGCCATCGTCATATTTTATCTAAAGAAAAAATCTACAATAATCAACAGTGGTACAGCCACGTAGTTCGCTGCATGAATAGGCCGGCTAGACCGGTGAAATACCATGACTTAATAAATATTACATAAATATTCATACATATTATATTAAATGCTCAATGCATTTAAGGTACATGTAGTTTAAAATCGCTTCGTAAGTAAGCCATTATTTCATGTAAAAAGTAAAGAATTAAAAATGGTCATTATGGGTTATGCCAGCGTTTGCAATTAAATCTCCAAATCTCGCTAATTATCACTATTTCACTTTTATATTAATTAAGCATAGATTTTATATACAAACTACCTTGTTCAAATAATATCTATTAAAAACTACATCAAAATCCTGAGCGTAGTTACCTAAGAATATAAGGGGACAGAGAGCAGAGAGCGACTTTGTTTTTTTACTGTGTAATAATATATATACCACTTATTAAGAAATACAAATGAAGAAACAGTTATGTTAATCTGAAATGGGTTGTATAACATTTTAATAGTCAGCCTATATATGGTTTATAAGCGTGATAAATATATTCTAAATGGATAATATTGAAGAATATGATCGATACATCAAGATTATTGTATCGTTAGACGTTAAATATAGTCCGTAACATCTCGCATGACATAAATGTAAGGCTTGTATCGTTAAATTTAACCGCCTTCATCCATGGAGCAGACGTATTAGGGAAATAAGATGCTTTTTTTATGGTGGTTCTGAGATATTTACCAGCAATAAATAAATAATTTTAATATATATGTGTACATATTTGTAAATTATTGGTTATTATATGTGTCTATAAAAATTTAAATGAAACCTGCATCTTTAAGACATTCAAAATACGAATCTCTGTGATATGATATTCAGTCAATAATATAATCTTAAACTGTATTAAGAACCGACTGTAATAAAACAGATAATAAACAGAATGTCCAAACTCAATATTTATACATTGTTCGTTTTGTTTGATGGATTAGGTTGTAAGTGTGATAATAGATGGAGCCACTAGCAGAGTTTATTCTGCTTTGTGTAGTGTTTAAAGACTATATACTTTTGGTTATAAATTAGGTATAATTCAAATTTTATACATATGTTTGTAATTTAGTGACCACCCTTAAGTTTATCAATAGAGAAATTCTTTTATTATTATTATTATATTTTAAAGGCATTAAAAAATACATTTAAAATCATGTCTCTGTCATCTATAGACAAATTTAAAAGTATCTATCACTAGCTGACCCGGCGAACTTTGTTCCGCATCAAAAGTAATAACTGCTGTCCCGTTATGTTAATACTGAAATATCTTCGAAAATATTCGTTTAAATTGCATGCTGTAAAGGGCCAGGATCATCTATATTACATGCACAATCTATTTAAGACACTTAATTGAATAAAAATGTATACTGTAATGTTTAAAATCGCTTCGTAAATAGGCCATTATTTCTCGTAAAAAGTAAAAAAATAAAAATGGTCATTGTGGGTTATCCCTTAGAGATAGACATATGCCCTCACGGACTTTTTTGTAGACCTTTTAAAGGCGTATAATAATGTAGTACGTTGTTTTGATTTATCACTTAGGGTTCAGGCAGCGTTTGCGATTAAAGTTCTAAGTCTTGAAAATTATCACTTTTTTTACTACACTATACTTGAATTACAGATCAAAACCATCCCGTTGACACCCTCTAACTATTAAAAAAACCGCATCAAAATCCGTTGCGCAGATTTAAAAATATGCGCATATAAGGGGACAGACAGCGGAAAGTGACTTTGTTTTATACTATGTTATGTGATGATGATTTACAATTTGTGAGTAAAAATCTCATTACTTTTATAAAACATAAAAGACAAAATATTTATAGATCAATTTACGTATGTTATTATTCCTAAAAAAATATCTGATTATTGCAATTCATTAAAATATAGGTTTGGACATGTAGAAAGAATGGATGATATAAGATGGACTAAGCAAATATACAATGCAAAAGCGGATGAATGTAGGAGTCTAGAACGGCCACGACACTTTTTCTATGAATAGATTTCAGGAGCCTTAAAAATCGACGAGCCTATATGACAGGAGTAATGAGAGTCAAAGAAGCGAGTGAAGTATGGAGTTAAGAAGAAGAGTCATGTCGCGCTGTTTTCACTTCTTTCTGCCCACTCTGCAAGGGACTTGACGTGAAGTTAAATTAAGAATGTGTAAATCTATAAATTTTGCCATTTATCCCTAATCTCCTCGTTCAGATACGTTTAATATATAATATGACTTGAACAAACCAGCAACTTTGGGGGGAATTTGCATATTCTCATCATATTTACCAGTGGTCACTAAGCGAATTAACAATACTTAATTATTTTATTATATTTGCGTAGGACTGACGAGGAGGACCTCTGCCACGTTTTACATAATTAATAATGATGTTTATTCATTAATACGTTGGTGACAACAAGAATATTTTCGTATTAGACTTACATATTAAGTTTAACAATCGCGGTGGTCTAGTGGTCGAGCACGCCGTTTCTGAATTCGCGGGTCCAAATCCTGACACTGACTCACACCAATGACTTTTCCTATTTGTTTTCCGAAGTTATGTGTGATAAATATCGATGACAGAAAACTTTGTGCCCGGTATGGCAATAGGTTCGGCACATAACGGCGAGAAAATTTCAAAAATTTCCAAACTAGAATACCTATATTACAAGTGTTTTACCTAATCTGCTTTGAGAACATGCACACCTTTGACCGCCATTAAAAAGCTTAATTTTCTTGCTAATTAAAAAGGGACCGATTCCCAATTAATTGAGAAAATAATTAACATAACTTCACGCTTCTGTTACCCGAAGGTGTAGGCAGCAGCTGTTAAACCTCGACTATTGCCATATGTACCACGTATGGCACATATGTACACGTTTTCAGTCATCGATATTTATCACATAACTTCCGAAAACAATTTCAAAAAGTCATTGGTGTTAGCCTGTGTCAGGATTCGAAACCGGACCTCTAGATTAGAAGCCGCGTGCTCTCCCACTGGACCACCGTGACAGAAAATAATTCATTACGAATTTATGATTTATAATTATTATTATTTTATTTATTTGAACATTTTTAAAGTACTTTTAAATGCACCTAATAATTTATAAACATATTTTTTTATGAAAGCGCTATCTATGTTCAATATTACTTTTGGCCAATATTCACGACTTCTGTTGAAATAATTAAAGAATACAATAATAATTAATGAATTTTTGATATCGTTACTGCTAACCCCTAAATAATTACCTGGCTATTACAAGTTTCTAGTACATTTGTGTTAGTTCTATACCTGTTGCATTCAAGTACCCAATTTGCTGAGCCAATTTTAATGTAAGTATTTATCTTCCAGGTGGATTCTTAAAAATACCTTCTTTTAGAGATTGATAAATAATATTTAGCTCGTATTAATCACGTCTTTTCTAACTGATCACACATCTGAGTATTAATTTAGAAGGTCACAACATTAATATTTTAAGATGTTGACAAATGACCGCGGCAATTTTGCCCCAAGATGCCAGTAAGATCTTTTAGGTTCAAGAAAAAATATCTACTAACAGATCATTGATACTTAACATACATAACTTTTGTAAATTTATTAATTGTAAGCGAGGCGAGTCGTGAAGTTGTGTTATGTAACCAAAAACTCCGAACCTCTAACCTAGAGCGCTAAACCACTAAGCCTTCCAAACGGTAGAAGATGGTTCGCGTCAGATCAAATCTAGAAACACCAACGGTAAATGGTTAAGTGGATTTATTACTTAGAGCTAGATTTACTTCCATTTTAAATAAATTTCTAAAAATGTCAACCGCTAACTTGAATTTGTGGGATATTTTGCTTTAGTCATTTCTCATGGTAATTTTACAGATTACATTTGCAATGTAAAGAAGTTGACGTGTGAAAAGAATGACTTTTGTTGGGTCGCATATGGGTATGATGTATTTGGACATTACTCGCAGTGTTGACTGAATATTGCTTGAAAGAATAAAAACAGTCTCGGTAGCCTATTTGTTAAATTTTCCACTTGTGATTCGGACGTTTCAAGTTCACATCCGGGTACACATTAATGACTTAGAATATTTTTCCGGAATTTATGTGTGACAAATGGCCAGTATTCGATCATAGAACGACGAGACTCGATAGATTTATAAGTAACTAGTTGACCCAGCGAACTTTGTTTTGCCTCAGAAGAAATAAAAATGCTCATTGTGGATTATCCATATAACGTAGACATATGCCGTCGCGGACTCTTTTGTAGACCTATCAAAGATCTATAATAATTAATAGATCTTTGATAGGTCTACAAAAAAGTCTATACTGTCTAGTCAATACTGGCCATTTGTCACACATAAATTCCGGAGAAATATTATGTATCACATTGTTTTGATTTACCACCGGGTTCAGCCAGCGTTTGCAATTAAAGTGTTAAATCTCGAAAATTTACACTTTTTTACTTTAATATACATTAATTATACACAATAATCACCCCGTTGACACCCTCTATCCATTTGAGAAAACCGCATCAACTCAACTCGATCCAGTTATCGACCATTCCGCTTCTGTTTCAAGAAGACGAGGGTTTGATTCCACTTATGAATCTTCGTTGTTCTTTTCGCAAGTTATGTTCATCGATATTTATTAAACTTTTTTTTATTTTTATATATATATTTTATATATTTATATTTATTTATTATAAATTTACGTATAAAAACAAAACAAATAATTGTGATCGTTAATCGTTACAAACTCGATTTAATAATAGACTTAAAACGATTGAGAGGTTTACCTGTTCCATTGTTCTTGTTAAGAGTAAGGGAGTCTCATTGCGGTTACGATGTGGCATTTCAGCCTAGATTAATAATATTATTTATGCAGTTACTGTAGTCTGAAGATAAATTTAGCTTAGCTGAGATCGGTTTGAGGCTGTGATCCTTTGGGGATATTGAATGATAATAGCTATACGTAACTATAAAAATAACTATTCTTAGAATCTATTTACAATTTTATTAAAAGAAATAAATATAAAACAATCTTAACTTTTAGGATGTAATAAAAAAAAAACTTTTTATATGGTTTGGGGGAAAAAAGTCACCCAATGGTGAGCTCATAGCGTTGCCTATGGACACTTGTAACATAGTGTTGTAGTTACAATGCCGGGGTTTAAGATGAGAAAGAAAAAAGGTCAGAAAAACGAGAAGGAGGAGAAGAGGAAGGCTCCGGATACCTCACTCACCAAACGAAACGTGGCATGAGCCACTTTGTGACAATTTTGTTATAAGTCGTGTCAGCCAATTCATTCAGCAAGCTGCGTGACTGTATCGCAATAGAAATATTGTTAGTTTTTACGTTAACTACTGCAAAGTATCTCAGTGGTCCCAAAGCTCACTGATACAAAAATCGTGGGTACGATTCCGGGCGTACACCTGTTACTCCTCGGAGTTCTTTTCGGAAGTGATGTGTGATAAATATCGTTGACTGACCACTTTCTGGCCTGTATACGGTAATAGTCCGCGACCATTTCGGACGCTTAACAAAAAGAATCGGCGAGTAGAGGCTTAACATCCGCTGCCTACACCTTCAGGTAGAAAAATGCGTGACATTGTGTCATGTTTACTTCAAAGTGCAAACAACGAATTATTACTTGAAACTTTGTGAAAGTCATGTTAGCAACAAACTTCCAACGGACATAATGTCTCGTATCAGTTTTCAGTTTCAGTGAGTCAACACAAAAATGCTTGAACCTATCTCTCTCTCTCTCATAACAATGTCAACATTGTGTGTTATCTACCAAGTTTTGTGATGGAACACAATGCAAGGGGGGTGAAACGGGACAGAGCGGGGGTACAAATTGCTACGTCGCGCACAATTTTCAACTGTAAATATGAACTCTGCACCTCGATTCGAAATAAGAAAATAGTATTTTGTTTTAGTTGCATGCTATGTGTCATGAGATCATAATTTAGATGTTCCAATTTTAAATGGATTTTTTTTTTCAAATTAATTGTAGGTGCCAGTTAGATGTATTTTTTTTTAAATGAATTCATAGGTTAGATGTTCAGTTCCAAATTTGAATTTGATCAGATTTATGAGTTTTTGGGTGAACAGTCAAATCTGAATTGTAAGTTCTGAAGAATCTGCACATTTCATTCTTTTGATGGGTGAGTTTGTCTATGTTTGAAAACGTATTCTTAATATAAAATTCAGAACAAAACTATGTTGCAAGTATTTTAAAATTAATTAGTTTTGTCTGGACATATAGAAAAAAATCTTTTTCATTAGACCAATATTTTATTTAACTGCAAGAAATAATTCTGCTGACACCTAAAAGCGAACATTCCTGTAACGATTTCGGCTGTCATAAAATGACCAGTCTTTTGGAAGTGAAGTATATTATTTTTGACAGTTAGCACAAAATAATTCTAAATTTTGTATAAATAAGTAGAGTGGAAATATGATAAGACGAAAATGATCACAGTACTCACTCAATCAATCAGAATGACTCCACGAGATGGTGTTAAGATCGATATTACAAAAGATCGAGATCAACACTTTAACGTATTATTGGGCCAGCTCGACCGGGGAAATACCACCCCTTAAAAAACGACGCAATGTTGCTCATGCAGCGTTTCGATTGGAGAGTGGGAGGTATCCAGAGGTAGCCCTTTACTTCTACCCTTCCTTATGTGCTTTCTATCCGCACTATCTGTGCTATATTAAAAAACGACAATGCAATTATGACCTTCATGATGTTGCAACTATGCATAGGCGGCACTAATTATACCTACCAGCAGATGATTCTGTAACTTTTTCGTAATTTTTTTTAAATGTAATCAAACATATTCTCCAAAAAGTACCAAAATAAAATCTTTAAGCATAACAACAATATCTTAGACACAATACAGACAGCGCCCTCTAGTTCCAAACTAAGCAACTAAATGCTTGTGTTATGGATACTAGTTAACGGTTATTAATACATAAATACTTTTCTTTTGTAAATACATACTAAACTTATAATACATAGAAACACACCCAGACGTCATACGAACATTCATGCTTATCACAAATATTTGTACTCGGGTGGGGATCGAACCCGCCAGCCTTGATTCTGCAAGCAAGATTCTGCAGCTTTACCAATGCACTACTAGGCTCGTCAAGTGAATGAGATATTATTATAAAAGTCGCTATTCAATCACTTCATTCACTCTTGATATCCGCCAAATTAAATTTGGATAAAGAGACGCGATCGGCCCTATTGATATCCCAATTAAACGCTCAGTTAATAAATAATTTATTACTTCAATTTCGAACAAATAAATCGGTGTACCATAAAATTGTTTCTGATGATGGAACATGGAGTAAGTAGAGGAGCTACTACTACAGGAGTACTAGAAGCCACTTGCTCACACCGCTTGGCTACGAATACGAGCATTTCAAATTCCAATACAGCGTAAGCTGTCGTGTCAGGTTTTATTTGTTGGAGAATTTTCTGTATGAAATATTAATGCCAACTGGTTGACGATAATATTGAATTGGATATTTCAATGATAGAGACTATTTAAATTCGTGACGCAATATCTGCTTAGTTCTTCAAAGAAAAATATTGTTTAAATGATTATCTGTATTTATGTATACAGAATAATTTAGACTTTGATAAACATGTGGTCTACATTGATATATTGCTATTCTTGAAAATAGTTACTAATTATTTTATAGTCAATAATTGATTGATATTAATTGATTTGATTGATCAAAGAAATAAAAAGGTATTTTCCTTTCAAATTATGCGTAGAATTTGTTATAATTTTTATCAAACATGTTTTTTTTTTGTATCTTTTTATTTCAGAGATCCGACGCGAATAACCTATTTGGTTATCTTTTGATAACCTTTTAGAAAAATAGAAACTACAATAATATTTATACCCAAATACCCACAATGGTGAAATTTATATCGATTAATTTGATTTACATTCGAATAATGGAACTTTTTTTCTACATTGAACACGCTACATTTGACAATCAAAGTGATTTTGTTCCATTCTTTTTCCATTTCTTGTAAATTACGGACAATAAAATTTGAATCAACTTTCAAAGCGTGGCTTCTGAGATTGACAAAAATCACTGGCTCATTTCACCTTTTATGTTCTTAATTTGCTCCACTTATTGCAGAATAGGAACATTTTTTCCCTTCATTATGCTTTTCGCTACAGTGAATTTTGAAATTGTGTACTTTATGTGTAAATACATAAAAAAATTGTCGAGTGTATGTCGGATTCTTGTGTCGAAGGCATTAGTAAAAGGTTGTTTAAAGGTCCATACCAAAGTTTTCTATAAATTACGTCCAATACGTAAGAAATGGCATGCTCCGATGGTTCGAACATGTAGAAAGAATGGATGATGCAAGATTGACTAAGCAGATATACAATGCAAAAACGGATAGATTTAGGAATCGAGGAGGGCCAAGGCACACCTTTCATGACCAAATAGAACGTTTTCTGGAGGAAGGTGATGTTAGGAGCCTCAAAAACCGACGCGCGTGCATGAAAAGAGTTATGAAAGTCAACGAAGCGAGTGAGGCGTGTAAGAATCGTGCCTTATGGCGCTCTGTTCTCTCTGCCTACCCCACAAGGGATTTGGCGTGAAGTTATGTATGTATGTATGTGTAGTAGAGTTGATAACACTGGTCAAGAAATATTTCATTTTTCTTTGCCACTCGAAACCTTTTAATATACGAACGCTCTCGTAACATATTTACAATCTAACTAACGTAAATAAAATGTAATTTAGCAAACAAACACAAGGTATATACAGTCAATTAAATGCGTTCAAAAAATAGAAACAAAACTGTTTCGGAGTTTTGAAGAGGATATACCAAAATCACAACAAAAATCACAACAAAGTTCGTGTAGCAAAAACTGTGTTGACCAGTGTGTAATGACTTTTTAAGTTCATATAGGTAAGTTGTAAAGTGGCTCAAGCCGCGTTTCATCTGTTGATAGAGATATCTGGAGACTCCCATATAAAAAAATTATAATAAAGAATTACTTTTTAAAGTTGAGTTGAAATGATCAATATTTTTATTTATACTTTGATTGGTCCACTATTACTCAAATGACAAACAATTTCTACAAATTGCATTGAATTCATTCCAAATATATTTAAGCATTTAATGGTTGGAATGCCAGAGAACTGTACTGAGTAATAACGATCTAGGGCGGATCCTTTGGGCGGAATGACACCGTAAAGAGGCTTTTAGGCTACTACGAAAAACATTAAATTCACTATTGTTTAACAAACAAAACTTTTTGTCCTCCAGAAATAAGACTGCTTCTGGGTGTTATAAAAGGGGGGCTTAAAACACACTTACTTATCTTCATAATTATATATATTAAGCTTTAATTATATAAGTTTTCGCTTGAGAATACTCGAGAGAGAAATATTTTGTGAAATTGTATGTAACCTTCTTTTTTTTAAGTACAGCCTTAACGCACGCCATAATATTGTAGGCTGAGTTAAGTAGGTAACTGTCTGGCACTCTAAAAAAAATGCATTTTTTCTGTGTTGAAAAATTATTAAAATAGAAAAGATAGATTTCTAATTTTTAATAATTTTCGCGATGAATAATGTAATAATAATAAATTCTAATTCCAACGAGCAGTTACAGTTGCGTTACCGGCCTTTAAAATGGCAGAGGGTAGGCATCGGAAGTGGAACGGCGAAGATTGAGGGGGAAGCAGCGCCTCCGAATACCGCTATCACCGACCGAAACGCGGCATGAGTCACTTTATGTTGATATTCTGAGAGGTTGGGGTATTTCGCCGATCGAGCCGGCCCGATCATGCGTGAAATTTAAATTAGGTATTTTATATTATTAGCAAAAATAGAGGTCTAGTGGCCGTTAGTTAGTGCAGTGCAAAATATAACCCACCCCAAATCTTAATCTCGGAGTCTTGTTCCACTGACTTCACGTAATTCTTTCCAAAAATTGTTATTAATATCGAATTTGACGGGCCTCGTGGCGCATTGGTAAAACTACCGGCTCCAGCACTGAGGTCGGGGGCATATTCATATTTGTGACAAACATGAATATTTGTGCGGCGTCTGGGTGTTTTTCTATGTATTATAAGTATGTATTTACAAAAGAAAAGTATATATGTATTAGTATCCGTTATCTAGTATCCATAGCACAAGCATTAAGTTGCTTAGTTTGAAACTGGAGGGCGCTGTATGGTTTGTGTCCAAGATTACTCACAAAATTGTAAGTATAATGTATCCACCCCTAATTCTACTAGGGGATCTAAAAAATAAACTTTCGACCAAAAAACGGTATGTAGTTAACGAAAAAAATTTCTCCAACAACATATTTTACTAATTTTCGATATGAAAAAAGTATACAAAGATTACAAACTTACTATCCCTGCAATAGTAAAAAATGTTTTGCAATTTCGTTTACTACGTGTAACATGATATTTATAATCCCATTGAGTGAGACAGGTGTCGTTGAAACTGCTTTCCCGCTCAAATATACGAAACTCAAATATATACAATGAAGAAATAAACCGCCAGCTAGTACGGCATAACAACAGAAAAATTCCTTTCCATTGCTCAAAGAAATTCCCGGGGAATAGACGGACGAGGTATTTCGTGGAAGGAATGTACACCATTAACGCTAACTACAGTAGTACCGGGCGCATTTGGGGAGTCACTTAATTTCTCGTAAGCTCTGAGGTGTTGCTGTTCGCCTGGTACAATGTTTGAGGATTTTGGTGGTATTAAGGTTTTAGGTATTTTTTACCGACACATGCAAAAGTAGAATATGTTTTTTTTTTTTTTTACAAATAGCATCATCGCTTATTTTTTTTATGAACATACATTTGTCATAAATATTTTATGTTTTTCACATAGGGCTTTTAATATAAGAAATTGGTACTCTCTTTTAATTATTTACGAAATATCTTTCTTGTTTATAAAAAAATATAAAAAATTGTTTGAAAACATTGAATTTCAACATTTTTCTCTTACTTACATTCTTTTGATTTCTGACACTCAAAGGAGAAATTAACAAAACTCGCTTCGCAAAAACTTTCGACTCGCCAAATTCTCACATCCCTCTCTCAACCTTTCCCCAATATTGTCAAAGATAAATGAAATAAATTTTTAAACAACGCCGCTCGCGGTGGTTTTAAACTTTTCCTATTACAGAAATGTCCACGGGAAAGTACAAATTAATGACGAGGCTCTTTGAGGCATTTCTGTGCAATAGAAATTTTATTGCTGGAAAATGTACAAAAAAATCTTCATTTTTAATGTACTTTTACACCTATTTACTATAAGAACGAGTAGACAGCGATTGCTCGGGTTGCTTTGTAAAAATATATTGATGGTATCAGGTAACAGTAACTGACTTAGTTTACTAGTTAACTTCGAAAAGATCCCATTAGTAACGGTGGATTGGCGGTCGAGCTTCCCGCCTCTGATTCAGAAGTCGTGGGATCGATCCCGGGCTCACTAATGATTTCTCGGTCTTCTTTTCGGGAGTAATGTGTGATAAATATCGATTACTGACAACTTTGTGCCCTGTATGGCTATAAATTCCGCCACCTATTTGATTTGTGACGTAACGATTTGAGTCGAAGCTTAACAGCCGCTGCCTAGAAGTTTCAGTAGAAAAAGTGTGCAGTTATGTTATTAAAAAAAGATCCTCTATCAGTCAGAATTATATTTTTCATTAATACGAAGAAATAAATTATATACATTATTTACAATATATATAATTATATAACACCAATACAAGCTGGAATCAAATTTCTCCTCATCTAGGTCTACTGGCAGCGTGCCCAGAAGACTGGTCGCATTGCCACGCTGAATGGCAATACTAATCCTCTGTGCGAAAAATAGACCAGTCCTCTGGTCGCGAGCGGTCTCGATCAGGCTCCTTGCAAGCACTTTATAGAGTGGACGGGCACTCGGACCCCATGTCCCCAGAGTCTCAACCCCAAAGGACTCAAAAACATAATCACCTACAAGTTTTCTGTATTTGTGCCGCTTGAAATTTTCTGCTGAAGCAGCAGCAGCGCCAGTCACCCCTGTCGTACTTGTAAGATGTGATGGCGCAAGGGTGTCGATGCAAGTAGCGTCCCACACCAAAAGCGTAGCCATCGTCCAAGGCAAAAGAAACATCCCGTCCAGTCTCTAGCCATCATCGCGTATCAAACCGTTTGGTTCTAGAACGGCTGGTACACCGGTACACCGCTTCTCACCACCGCGGCGGTGAGAAGCGCACGACGGATAATGAAATTGAAATTAGCGTGACGGGAAATGCGGCCGGTGCTCCTGGCAGGTCTCCGCAGCGACATAAATGCGAGGAAACACAGGGAGCACCCAAACGAAAGCAAATTGCGATACCGAAAGTCGTATTATTTCATAATGTTCCTATATTGGGCGACGGCAGTGCCTGGAGCCAAGCACCGGATATAATCCAGTCACAATTTAGATCTTGTACACAAATGTTTTAGAATCATGCTTTACAAATTATACTACTATATTTGAGTTTGTTATAACCGTCAACAGCCTCTACACACATATTTAATATCGCATGACTCCAAATATTCGCACAAATATCTGCTTAGTCATTCATAACATACAAATAAACCAATTCTGTTAACCTAAAAAAAAGAAGTCTTCTCAAACATTGTAACGTAGAATATTGGACAAAAAGACTTTTCTTATGTCAGTTATTACCTACAAGTTGGAACAAAGAGAGACACATCCCCACTTGTAAGGTTCATTTGTAAAAGAGTTTATTTGACAGAACAAGTTACGTATGCCTTGTGTTTACTTACTTACTTGTCACCGCAGTACATTGTAGTACAACTCAAACGTGCCTCGCACATTTGCGAGGGAGAATTGAAAATTTTCACTTACAACAAAATGCACAAAGTGTGAGGAAATATCATTCACTCACTCGCTCGCTCGCTCACGTCGAGATGCTTATTCATTTGGACGGCTCTATTCTTACCTTTATGTTGACAGAGCTCATGTGGAAAATTAATTAAAACGTTAAGAGTTTGCGGAATGTAAACATAGATGGCGTTAGGAGTAACCTATTTAAAATATTTAAAATGGTGGAGTATTGATTTTGTTTATTCTCTGTGTTGGCTAATTAAGAATGCACTTAGCTAAGGGTTTGTTTTAAAGAAAAACAAATTCTTTGATGACACTTGGTTAATTTACATCATAAACAGCAAATTTATTTGAAAAGATCAGAGAGTTTTACGGTTTTTGTAACTCAATGTTACCAAAAGTGCTACTAGATTTTAAATTGACATGTGAATATTACATACATATTATTGAATTTATTATTTAATACATATATATTTAATTTTCTATTAAATAAGATACACGAAAATCTTTGTAATTGTAGAAACATACGAAGATATTTTATAAACTATAATATATTACATAGATCAGTTCAGTGGTCCAGTGTTCGAAACCTGACATTTGAGATTAGAAAAATAATACGGCGTGGCTATTGTCCATTAGCCTGGTTATTGTTTAGTAGCTATTCCGTATTAAGGAATTGTCTAATTGTCACGTTAAGTTGCAATAATTTAGCAATCTTTATGTAATATGAAAACGGGAATGAGACAGTAAATCCCTACCAAAATGATAATATCATCAAGGTATCCATAAAAATAGTTATAAATAAAGTTAAAACCGTTTGAACTGGCGGACGCAATCTCATTGAAACCCATTACCCGGAGTCTATCGCGTAAATACGACCCGTTTGGGAACGGTGGAAACGTATAAAACTAATATATTGTCCCATTTTTGTCCCAACTATTAAATATATCCTTGGGTTGGCGTTCATCATGAACTATAAGACTATGTACCGGTGGTAGGTAATTATTATTGATATTGCTAAGGTATAGAGGTAAAACCCCTAGTTTCAGAATCAGAAAGACTTCGGATCGAATCCGGGCTCACATTAATTCACACAGATTCTCGGATTTTTTTTTTCCAAAGTTGTGTTTGTTAAATATGATATGATTGGCAATATTTTGCCCGGTGTTATGGTAATAGGTTCCACAAGCAATTCAACTTTGGGTAGCCAAAGAGGTATGTATATTTAATTACAAAAAAAAATGCTAAAGAATGCTTTACCTGTGGACTAAATAGATATACAATATAAAAAGTCAACAATATCGTTTTCATGATGAAATAGCTTACGTAGTTGACGTTAGGTGCCATAAAACCTAACAAGAGTTTATGATCAGACTTATAAAAGTCCAAAGGAATTAAGAGAAATGTATAAGAATCGTGTTTCGTTCCAGTAAGTTTTTTATACCTACTCCTCATAAGGCACTTTTTGTCAACTTAAGTTTACAGTATAATAATTTACCAACAAATAAAGCAAATCTGCTTTCGACTGTCTAATAGAATAGAAACATACTTTTATTGGTATTTGTTAATATATAAATCCAATCAAAAGATTTTTATTTTATCTTCGAATGCTCAATACTCGAAAAAATAGATCATGATCAAAATTCGTCAAATTTAATAATATGGTCCAGTGGAAACGCCAGATCCATACCAGGACCTCTAAAACACAAGTACACGTGCAAAACCACTAGAACGTGAAAACAGCCGCTTTAAAATAAACCAGCTTGATAAATTTATTAAAACTAACGAAAACGATAAAAATCTGGCTGACCAAAACAAAAATGCACCTATTAAAAACAAGACAACCACTGTATAATATTTAACACAATCAAATTTGTACTCAATAACTATAGGATCAAAGTCGAAATTCGTTCAAAGTTTTCAATTTCACTATCAGCCAATTAACAGTACTGATTGGCCAAATTGTTATTCCTGTATAGTACGCGTGCTTAATATATTTGACCAATAGTAATTAACGAACTCTGTATATTACATTTTGAGGCGTCATTAAAGCCTACTTTGTGGCAAATAATTTCACTAATAACTATCCATTTGGGTGTGTCGGTTTTGACCATTGAGAATACAAATACACTACACCCTAGAATACATACATATAAATTAAATTTGATGTATCTGTCTGTTTGTTTTCTAACATTTTTTGTCTGTCTATCTGTTTGTTTCGGCTAATCTCTGAAATGGCTAGATTGATTTAGACGGGACTTTTATCGGCAGCTGGTGTAATAAGGAGTAACAATGGCTAATTTTTTTTTTATAATCTTTCATTTGTTCGTTCATTGCTTTCGAGACGAAACTAAGTTCGCTGTGTCAGCTAGTTTTAAAATAGAACACTGGGTATAAGTGCATTGTATTCTATGTATAGCAACTATGGCGGTAATCAACGTAAAGAGGCTCGTTCAATGAGATAGGTATTCGGAAAAACCCACAAGTTGTTGTAGATGGACATGATCGACCATCAAGTACAACTAATGCTGGTTGAATATCCAATCCTGATGTAACATCATGATGATGCTCAGTTGACCGCGCTCCTCAGTAATGAGAAATGGACCCCACAGAGATAAATTGGAAATTTATATAGAAAAAGCCCCCTGGATTAACATATCACCTTAGTACTATGTAATCTCTTGGGATGATGCTGCAACTTTAAATTTTGTCTTAAAAAAACTTGAGGGTTGTTGGACCACGCACATTTTATGACCCAATTTATCGAGTCTTTGAGGAAGGTGATTTTATGAGCCTTAAAAATCAACGAGCGTGTATGACAAGAGTTATGAAAGTCAAAGAAGCGAGTGAAGTGTGTAAGAATCGTGCCTTATGGCGTTCCGTACTTTCTGCAAACCCCGCAAGGGACTTGGCGTGAAGTGTTGTATAAATATTAACAAAACTGTCATCTGTCCTTAAAACCTTTCTGACCTGGGTCGCCCGTTTGAAACATATTTTCAAAACTTCACGCCTTTTTCTACCCGAAGGTGTAGGCAGTGGCTGTTAAGCCTCGACACGCCGTTATATTCGTTCCAAACGGAATAAGGTGGCGAACCTATTGCCATAACGGGCACAAAGTTTTTAGTTATCAGACATAACTTTCGAAATTAATTTCGAAATCATTAGTGTGAGCCAGGATTCGAACCCGCGACTTTATTATTCAGAAGTAGAGTGCTTGACCACCGAACCACCGAGATTTATAAATAATAAATCTCTTTTTTTTATAAATATCGGAAACAAATATTACAAGTCCAATACAAAACTGTACTGGCCTTTCCCCTCTATAAATCAGCCCGAAGCTTAGTGGAGCGATTCATCTAAACGGTCTACTGACTTATAACTCGAAATGTGCTCAACCTATATAATACAAAAATCCATTCAACATTGACCTATAAATATATACAACAACCAAAGTATTAGGGGGTCAATATAATCTTGGCCAACTTTTGTTATATAGACCAGCATATATGATCCGTCCTCATCATCAATTCTCGTTGAGATTCTTAATGAAACCAAAGATCCCACAGCTCATCATAAGTTGGACGGTTGAAAGCAATTTTGATGTATTGGGTTGCGTATCCACGATAGGACCAATGTATAAATTTCATATATTTAGATAAATATATACATAATATGAAGGTTTTTCTTTGTTTGCTGGTTAATCTGAAGATGGTGTTTCTTTTTTTTCTTCTTTTCGTTGACAATCGACAAGTCTTACTTTGGTGTTCAATCTTGATAAAAGTTGATTTTATCGTCCTACAAAAGATCTGGTTTTCTCTTTTAAAACTCATACAAAGGCAATGAATTTTTTTTTTTTTTGTCTATATTTTGGCGTGTGTAAGAGTGTAGGTATTGTATTGTTGAAAGATGACCTGTTATTATGGAAAACCTAAAAGCTAAATTTATTGCGCGTCCATGAAAATAGTTATGAAAGTCAACGAAGCGAGTGAGGTGTGAAAGAATCGTGCCTTATGGCGCTTTGTTCTCTCTGCGTACCCCACAAGGGATTTGTCGTGATGTATATCTATGTATATAATTATATCAAGTCACTTTGACTAGGCGAAGTTCTTCATACTTATGTACAAGTAAATTAGATTTTGTAAGTTAGTTTTTCTATAATTGGTTCTTAATCTTAGAAGTATACTAAATTAGCTCGCATAATTACCTGAAGATCCTTTAACTAATGTTTAATTTCGGGAGCCTCAAAACAGGCGTAAATGTGGTTGTGGTGGGAAGTCAGGTGTATAAGAATCTTGCCATAAGGCGGTATTTTCCTTATACCTAACCCACAAAAGACTAGGGGTTAATTTAACCAAGAAAGAAAACAAAGCTTCCTTCACGGATCTTTTAAACAGAAGTACTTCTGTTAATTCTGTAAATTATCACCACTAAAATTCCCTGACAGCATCCCTGAAACTCCCGGTTCCCTGTCATCGGGAAACTTTTGCAACTTTTCTTTGTGCAAGGATTAGAAAAATTAATCTGACCCAAGTTTGAAGAAAAGCGGATTATTTTACAATGGATTGTGGCCCTCTTCCGGTATAGCCAAAGTATTTTTTTATACTTAGTTTTAAAATAAAAATGGACTGATATTTAGAAATAATTAATTAATGTTCCAAAATTCCAAGAAGGATTTCTTTTTGACTCGCCGTTATGTTTACGTTCCAAATGGAATACGTGGCGAACCTATTGCCATACCGGGCACAAAGTTTTATGACATCGATATTTATCACATATAACTTTCGAAATTAATTTCGAAAAGACATTGGTGTGAGCCAGGATTTCAATCCGCGACTTCTTGATTCAGAAGCGAGCCTGCTCCTGAATCAAGAAATCAACCACTAGTCCACCGAGACTTACAAGTAAATGGATATAAGAGGACATTTGGACTACTAATAAAAAACCGGCAAAGTGCGAGTTCGGCAAAGGATATTGCAGCAATGGATATATGTATCTACATCATAAATATGGATTTCATTTAAATTTGATATTTATTGCATTGGAGCCAATAAAAGTACACAATTTGTATAAAGTTTAACTCTTTAATGGCATGGTCCATGAGATAAAGTCTGATACACGCTACATATAAACGGTCAGTAGAGTCAGAAAATTCAAACGGTCAGTAGAGTCTAAGTAAAATAAGGTCTTTTGGGTCCGAAAAGTTGAAAAGCGCTGTTAAGAATCACAACATTACACGCAGACTAAGGTACGTAGGATTAAATAACTCATCTATCAGTACAAATCCCTCTCATAATATAAGTTAATAATAGAAGATGTAAAAAATGCCTTTGACACAGTGAAGAGAAAATAAGACGAAATCAAAGGGCGTATGAATATGAATTAATATGTAGCCTGACCTATTGTACTAAAATCTAAATTAATTGTATAATATCATAGCCATTACTTTAAAATTTAAACAAATAAATATCAGAAATACAGTACGTCCACACAAATATAAACAATCACAAGTTACGTATAATTATATCGAAAACAATTTTCGCTTCGTGGATTAAAAATAACCACATTTTGCAAGTTGCAAACCGATGTTCGAAAGCAGGTAGTGGTTTTACGTTATATGAACAATGTTTCAATAGTGTTTGTCGCCCGCGTAGTACATACATACATACATAAGCCCACGCCTGTATCCTATGGGGGTAGACAGAGACTTTGGCTTTCCACAAGCTACGATCCTGACACACATCTTTCGCCTCATCCACAGTCATACATCTCGTAGTGATGTCGTCGCCGGCGTAATGATATCTGTAATTTCTACAACTGTTTTTTTATAGATATTAGATTTCAATCTAAAACAGCCTGTGTCATATTTAATACGATCAACCTCTAAACACATTGGATCAAATAATTTTATTTGGCACTTTCGTGAACGTTCGCTGCTGAGAACACTTTCAGTCATAAATTGCATGAAGGTTAAAAATAGATTACTGTTTTAATGATCTTTTATGTACGAAAAAGAGAGAGAAATGAGCAACATAAAATTATAAGTGGTAGAGATAAGCAGCTGGCTGCAAGAATGGTCTGGCTAGACCGGTAAACTTACCTTACTTACTTACTGTACCTCTCAGGATACCGACGTCATTTCATCGATATTCGTCATCGAACGTGATATATACCACTTTTGGCACATATCACGTTTCGTCTGGTTAGAGAGAGCTCCAGAGGCCCACACCGCTTCCCCCATCCCATACCATCCCACTACTGAAATACTGGTAACACAAAGGTGTGTGTTGCGGGCGTCTATTGGCCACAGCAGTTGCTAATCATCATGTCACTGGCTTACATAGGATGAGGAGCCACGCCAATTTTATGAGGGAATAATTTAAGGCTTGAGTCAGCCCATTTTTGTAGCGAACTGCGTCACTCCACCACAGTTAGAAGACAACATATTGAACGGTTATTTTAAGCAGTCGTAAAGCCACGCACTTCGCTGCATGAATGATCCGGTTTGACCGGCAAAATACCACGGCATCTCAGAATATCTACTTAAAGTGGCTATTAATGCATTTTGTTCGGTGAGAGAGGTAACCGGAGGCCCACTCACTTTTCCCCTCCCTCGCCATATTACTCCCTTAAAGGATAACTCAACTGTAACACTATTTGTGTTACAGGTGTCTATGGGCGGCGGTAGATGCTTACTATCAGGTGACCAGCTTATTCGTTTGCCCTTCTATTCCATACAGAAATAGTATACTGGGATACCAGAAGTCATTTGATCTGTCAACCTTCGAGTAATGTTTGATCTGATTTATGTAAGCAGTTAACCATTAATCTTAATGTTATAGAATGACCGTGTTAGCTTGTTGTGAAGGATGATTTTAGTGGGGTGAAATTTAATACTATGTAACATAACTTCACACCTTTTTCTATCCGAAGATGTAGACAGCGCCTGTTAAGCTTCGGCTATCCAAATTTTTACGTCCCAAATGTGATAGGTTTCGGAAAGTTATTGTCATACAGCGGGCAAAGACCTATCAGTCATTGAAATTTATCACACATAACTTCCGCAAAGAATTCCGTGAAATCATTGCCGTAATCAGCCGGGAATCGATTTCACGACAGGTATGAAAGTCAAAAAAACAAATGTGACATGTAAAACCGTACCTTGTGGCGCTTTGTTCTCTCTGTGCAGGTACGTTTGTATGACAATTCAAAAAATAACACATTAAGAGAGTAGGAGGGGAAAGGAGGGGTAAAGGAAGTCGGGCCACCTCTCCTACCTCTCTCACAGAACAAAACGCGGCGCGAGCCAGTTTACGTCGATATTCTGAGAGGTCGTGGTATTTCATCGGTCGAGCCGGTCCATTCATGCAGCAGACTGCAAGACTCTACCACGGTCTTATTTTGTCTCATCGCAAAGGTTTCAAAACGTTTTTATGTAATTAAAAACTTCATTAGTGTAATGCTACTTAAAAAAAACTTTAGCTAGCACAAGTAATCTACTAGGTAAAGTGCTCAACTCCGTACATTTTAATGGTAAGTACATGAATTAAATTTCTTAAAACATTTATACAGTACGACATTATGAGACATTTTAATTTTAATATAAATATTAAAAAAGAACAAAACGCGCCCCAGTCGTTGATTAATTAAATTGTACAAAAACAAAAATAATAATAAATTCCTCTAATAACCTAATAATATTGAAAGCGGCCTGGAAATAAATATATATATCAAGGCTTTTAATTATGAGGCAACGATCTCGCTCCCGTCAAAATAATAATACTCATTTCGAACAATACTCGCCGAACAATATTCTATAAAACAATATACTAATTAACAATTTTAAACTACCATTGTATTTATTGGTGGTTGATTAAAATTTTTTTTTTTTTGTAGAACGAAAACCCTGTGTCTATGGATCAACTAAACTACGTTTGAAACTACGCAATAATATATTTATCTCTAAGACTTTCGCGAATCACGTTCATGACATTAAAACAACTTTTAGGATTATATCGCGTTTATTAAAAGCTTTTATTTAAATTGCACTGTATGTATATATGTAAGTATGTATGTTCGGTGGAATCTTGCAACTCAATTTTGAAGTAGATATCTTCAACCGATTGAGCTCAAATTTTGTAAACACGTTTACTTTGGATGACAATGCATGATATGATGTGTGACATTATTCTATATCCAATATGGCGGACCACCCAAGATGGAGAAATGGACATTTTGAATGCATTTCTGCAATATGGGTATCAAATGAAAGGGCTTATTAAGTGTAACTCAAAAAATAAGATGACGTCATTCTAAATCCAATATGGTGGAATATCCAAGATGAAGGAAAACATATTTTAAGCTTCCGTACAATATGGGTATCAAATGAAAGGGCTCATTGAGAGTAACTGAAAAAATAATGTGACGTGTGACATTTGTGTGACGACTAAATCCAGTATGGCGGATCATCCAAGATAGAGGAACAGACTTTTTTAATGCATTTCTACAATATGGATATCAAATGAAAGGGAAAAAAAAATGACGTCATTCCAAATGCCATATGGCGGGAAAAATATTTGCATTTCAACAATATGGGTATCAAATGAAAGGATTTGTTGAAGTTAACCAAAAAAATAATATGACGTCATTCTAAATCCAATATGGCGGATATTCCACCATATTTGCATTTCTACATTAAGGGTATCAAATGAAAGGGCTTGTTGAGAATAACTCGAAATATAATGTGACGTCATTCTCGGTGGCGCAGTGGTCTGGATTCGATTCCAGATACTGGCTCACACCAATGACTTTTTGAAATTGTTTTCGGAAGTTATGTGTGATAAATATCGATGACTGACAAACTTATGCCCGGTATGGCATTGGGTTCGCCGCCTATTCCATTTTGGGACGTAAACATAACGGCGAGACGAGGCTTAACAGCCGCTGCCTACACCTTCGGGTATCTAAAGCTATTTTCATTGATACAGAGAGCACCCACTTTTTGGAAAAAAAATCAAAAAGTTGATGTTAAAAATATGATTTTTTCTATTGGTAACCCACATCAGAACATGAAACAAAAATTAAATATTTATTTATAAGATATATTTACTAGAAAAAGTTTGGTTTGTTTTTGTGCACCACTCGTGAAAATGATCTCTATAAAGAGTTCGAAACGTCGGTAAATAAATAAAATTAGTAATAAATAAACGCGATATAATCCTAAAAGTTGTTTTACGTAATAATAATCAAAAATAACATTATTACATTTCTTTATATTTTTTCTTAAGAATAGTTAATAAATACAGATTATTACTCATTATTACAGTTGTTTTTCTAATATAAAACACGATTCCGAGTGTAGGGGCTGTCATGAAAAGAATCGGGCAAGAAACTCCAATGCCAAATACTCTTTTAAAACCATGTTTTTCCAAACTATTATTTATATAATTTCGAAGAGTCATTGGTGTGAGCCAGTGTCAGGATTCGAACCCGGATTTCTGGATCAGAAGCCGTGTGCTCGACCACTGGACCACCGAGACTGGTAATCTATCTGGTATATATCTAAATCTGGAAAACTTACAGATTTATTTACATAAATCTGTAAGTTTTCCAGATTTAGAGGGGTTTTGTAGTGCATTGCAGGTTTATATGTAGCCGGATGTAATGAAATCTCTGAAAGGGCAGAACTGATTTAGACGGGACTTTAACTTACGTATAGTCGATTTATCAAAGATTGTCATAGGCTACTTTTTTACTATTATTTTTTAATAAATACCACATTCCACAGATAGTTTTTATATGAACACAAACTAACAGAAAAAATGTCATGATGTTTGATTGTCCATATGGATTACTACGTATTCTCAATATAACTGTCATATGTAATAACATGGCTCGAAGGCTTACTTCCCCCATCTGAGTCACGGTCTCGAACATTAATAACGGAACTGTCAAATAGTCTGTGTCTTCTAACTACGAAACAGGAAACAACAGTTAACTATCTAATACATTGTCACACTAATAACTTTGGATAATTATTATTATTTATTATAATGAAAGAAAAAAAAACTTAGCGATTTCCTTGATTCTCAATCAATAATAACAATTCCTCGATTCTCCTTCTACAGATTTTGGTGTAAGACTGGTCAACCCAGCGAATATTTCATCCCTTTTGAGAATGGGGGCGAGCAAAAGCGACTCACCTAGTGGTGAGCGACTAAAGTCCTTCATGCACACCTGCCTAAGCTAACAATGCATCTATTAATTCCATGATAGTCTTTATATTTTGTATTGTTCGTTTGTCATCATCATTGGTGAGTTTATGCACACCATACCTAACTCTCGCTTCCATAATTTAGCGTTGGGATCAGTACCACAATGAGTAGCTAGCTGGGTTTTTCTGCTTACATCCTATGTGCCCAGAAATAGGTCCATCCAACGCTCCATTTACGCTGTTTCCTAACGCCACTCTTCTTTCAACCTCTGCGGTGTATCCCAGCTAAAATCACATCCAAGATATACAATTTCATCTACCTGCTCCAATACATCATCTATCTTTATCATTACATCCATTCTGGTTTGTTCCCTTTCAAATAACATAACTCTCGTTTTCATCTCATTCACATAAGAACATTAGCCTGATTATAAATTATTACATACAATCAAGAATTAATCATACAGACTAAGGTCTCCGTGGTCCAGTGGTCGAACACCCGCTTCTGAATCCAGAGGTGGCGGGTTCGAATCATGGCTCACACCAATGACTTTTCGAAATTAATTTGCTCGGCATGGCAATAGGTTTGCCACCTATTCCATTTAGCAAGTAAACATAACGGCGAGTCGAGGCTTAAAAGACGTTGCCTACACCTTCGGGTACAAAAAGGCATGAAATTAAGTTATGTTTTGTTAATCATACAAACACACTGTCTACACTTTTCAATGCAAATATATTTGATGGAATAAAAAGAATAAAACAGCATAATTCTTTCGATATGCCAGTCAAGTCAGCAATACATTATCATAAATGACCTTACACAATAAAACATTAACAACAATAAATAGTTCGAGCGCTGACCAAGCGGGCTTATAGGCTTTATTCTATATGAAGGCCATTTTCGTGGCTTACCATTTGAACATTTGATGGCGTACGTGATAAAATTGAGTAGTCCCTTTTTGTTATATTTATATTTTATATAAATCTGTACAATATTTGTTTATAAATATATTGGATAGGATCCGGCAAATATTTGATTTGACGGTTCAAATGCTGCAATCGGAATTGTAAGTTAGATTCATTGAAAAATTACAACGTTAACGTTAGGATAACGTTTGAGACAACGCCAGGGTTGTTCTTAATCGACATATCTGTAAATCCGATTCCAAAATTATCTAAGAAAAGCTAGTCAGAAAGCTGTAACATTTAATAAAAAAGAATATTTGTAATAATATGTGAAAGTTGACTTTTAAGGTTTGGTTTGAGTTAAATTGTTATATATTAGATAATATAAATATAATCAAATCAAATCTTAAAAAAAACATAATTAAGTGTGTTTAAAAAGCTTTAACGTCGATAAAAGGCCAGGATGGTTGTTAACTGAGATAAGAGCCTATAAAACCATAAATTCTCGGTAAAGCCGTGGGCTGAACGTTTACCGTCTACCGTTAGCCACAAATTATCACGGCAATTGACAACGTCCATTGACAATGTATATAACTGGCTGAATCGTCTTCGTTCCTCTAGATAAAATAATACTAAAAAAAAAAAAAAAAGAAACTATAAAGATAGACACCAAATTGAGTTCCCGCTTATCATTTTTTTTTTTATTATTTACCAATTATGCAAAATATTTTAACACTCATCATTACAATACTCGATACTCAACTCCCATTGGTAGTTACATGATGATATCTCCTAATACTCTTACGGAATCATATCGTAATATGTTATCAATGAGTAAATATGTAATATTTTAAGTATTTTAACAGTAACGGGAATATTTAAAAAGTATAACTACTCGCCCACTTACGATTAATACTACTTACTAATCTACTAATTACTACCAGAGCTGGAATATATACATCTGTGTAAATCACAGGCTGTACCCTGCCTTGCTTTGATTATTTTCTGAAATAGGAGGGCAAGTGAGCAAGCAAGGTCACCTGACAGTAAGCAACTACCTCGACACGAGTTAAGTTCTTTTAACTAGTCTCGGGAGAGGGGTGAAGGCCTCCGGAAACCTTTCTAACCAAACGAAATGCGGCATGAGTAATTTTACCTCGATATTCTGAGATGTCGGGATATTTAATCGATCGAGTCGGCCTATTCATGCAGTGAGCTGTGTACCCTGGAAAAACATTGCGCTTTTTGCAATTAAATAAAAATATTACTAATACTATTTTACCAGCAATAACTGCTGGTAAAATACGTATTAATAAACTACGCTATCTGTCAACAAATCCCACATGTATGCCAGTCAAGCTCACTGACACAGATTTTATGAATTAAAAATGTTTATCTTCAAAAATTAGTAAATAATAATAAAAACGCATCATTTTCCCTAAACCACTTCATGTGATCCCACTTCTAACCCTGCAACATGTGATTCCTTCAAATTATCCACAATTACAGAAATATTGGCTATGGTTTTACAACCGGACGCCTGCCTGACGTCAATCCTTTTTGGGAATGTTTTCGTTGGTGGGATAGGGAAGGGATTGAAAAATGGAATCGTGAGGGTAGAAGGAAAGGGATTGATCCTCCGGATACCTCTCTCACCAAGCCACACGTGGCATAAGCCACTTTCCGATATAATTAAAACCAATACCTAAAGTAAATTAGTTCATTACTATGGGTAAGTGTGGGTGTTTTACGCGAAAGGGTAATTTATTCTTTACATGCCGTTTTAAAAACCCACACAGTTTTATACTTCTTTTTTTTATCTGCACCTATGTTTTAAAAAATGAAGAGATACCACGATTTTATCTCGTTTTTATTTTTTTGAATCCACAAACATAAAAAAAAACAATGATATGTGGCTATAAATTCATTGTAAAGGATAATAATGAACTTTTTGGCGTATGGCACCGCTCTAGAGAGTAGTACCATTTCTACTCGGAGGTGTCGTAAAAGGATATTGAAGGATTTGACCTGATGCGGACCATCTCTTGAATCGTAAGTCTCTATTTCCTAGTGATATAGCACTCTGACTACAAGTACAGACTTCGCAAATTGTTATTCTTATACACGCCAAAAAATGTAAAAGCCAAAGACTGTAGAAGCCCAAAAAAACTGTATGCGTATGGGCGGAACACCACCAATAAAATTTACTGTGAAAAAAGGCTTATCAAAACAGTCAATATCGTAGAATAATCAATTAATATAACTTTATAATCGCAAAACGATCAACTGGTTCACTTGATGGTAAGCAACTAGTCACCGCCTGTGAATACCGTGTTGCGTTGCCGTCCTTGGGGAGTTTTAGGGGAAAGGAAGGGGAAAATGGATCGGGCCCCTAGATATCTTTCTCACCGAATGAAACGCGGCACGAGCCACTTCACGCATCTCATTCTTATTTCACCGGTCGAGCCGCCCTATTCATGCAGTGAACTGCAAGACTCTACCGCTACTCAGGTATTATAACAGTATTTTATTTTTTTCAAAATGTGGCAACCCTATTTAGCAATATACCATCGCTTCGGGCAAAACGTAAGCCCTTTGCACGTTTTACGACCACCACATGTGCTGTTGACGATTCAGTTTTCTCCTTACGTTTCAACCAAAATCTGTGACGAATTATTGGAGGTTAGTTTATTAACCTTATTTTTGCTTGTTTGAACTGAAATAGTTTTTATTATTAAAGCGTTAGGGTTTCTTTTCACTTTAATTTCGTAGCTGTTATTTTTTGCTCCAACCTTTTAGGTATATCTTGATTCATTTGGCCGCACTAAGTTTATAGTTTGTCATAAATCTACATTTGGATTAAATTGTTCGTGTTATTATTATTAAATTAATCGAATTTCTAGGGTTGTTCACCTTCTCACAAGTATTCTACTATTAGTCTATGAAAGCCTACTTTTTAGGATAAATATTAACATAATATTCGAGAACGTTCCAGGAATACTAAATTCTTCCTAAAAATTCAAGATACACACAGTACCTGTTTGATATTGCCTGATATAAGATATACAATATTTTTTTTTAGATTTGCCCTGTGACTATTGTTTGACAGTTATCTGAGTAGACCTGAGAGGATGGGCAAATATCCAAATATTTGGTTTTGGGTGTATGCTTCTGAGACTCTAAGAAGCAACAAGAATTAAATAATTTAGTTCATTGAGGTAATTCGGTAATATGTTTATAATTAACTTGTTCCTTGCCTTTATTGGCTTTTATTGGCTTTTATTGGCCTTTATTGGCTTTCTACATATATTCGAATTCTGAGATGAATTTTGAAAAAATCTCAGTTTTTTTTATCTTAATCAACTTTATGTATTTTTTTTTTCTAATTTAAAACGATCTTTTAAAGAAGAACCTCCAAAATATAAATTAGATATATCTTTGTTCACAACAGCCTCACGAACCATTTTCAGTTATTTGTAAAACTATTTCTATAATATTATCTTTACATATAAAACAAACAAATAATCTAAAAATAGTCTCAAAACTCGTAGCAATAACCTTAAGGCATGAGGCATCTCGAATATTCAAAGTCAAAGAACATGGTCATTACTTAAACTTTAATGTTACAGCAGCAGACTACGCTCGTGAAACATTGCCACTTAGAAAGGGCCGGGGAATTTCAATTTTAGGTCAGCCCACCCTCAAAAAGGATTAGACAAGCTCCTCAGAGGGCGCTATTACTAACAACCCTTCACAAACAACTGATTCGTCCTTTTCTCCTATAAAAGTAAAATATGGCATGTCTGTATGACCCCCGTTCGGTGTTTTTGATCTTATATTTTTGGTCCTTCTAATACCGGATGATTTAAGTGTTTGAGTGCTTGAAAGTTGTATAAATAAATGTAGTTTGTTTCAACGACTGTAATTTTTATGAATTTGAGCTTAATAAAGCATAATATAAGATTTATTTGTTATCCATTACTGTAATAAATGTGCTTAAATGTGTTCTTAGAAATCTTAACAAATAACATTTTGGTTATTATGTTACCCAGTTTGTTGATCAGTATTCGAAAGTATTAGCAATTTGATGATTAAACGTCTTAGATTTGAGGCATGGTTCTAATTAAAATATTATATCAATAATTCTTAGAAAAATGCAAAGAATGATTGCCTCAGAACAATTTTATGCTTGTAATACATACATTTAAATCTATATTGGGTATTGGTGGTAAGCCTTGATGAAATTATCATTTAAAAAAAATACTGAATATAATTCTTCAAAGTCATATCTCACAGTTATTCTATCTTCAAATATAAACTGACAAGAAAATCATGAGTGCTTCAGAGGATATTTCAAAATTTTCCGTAGAGTGCTGACAATTCAATTTCCAGCGACGCTCGTTTCATAAGCTCCATGCCAACATTGAACAGGACACCAGAAGTTGAAAGTTGGAGCATTAGACACTCTCTAGGTTCTTGATAACTGTCAACTATTTTATAAGCTTAAATGTAAACTTTGCAGTAATAGGTGATGACTTAAAATTTTTACTTTGTAATTATCATCGTTATTAACAACTTATTAACAACGTTCACGCCATTTTCTACCTGAAGATGTAGGCAACAGCTGTTAAGCCTCGACTTGCCGTTATGTGCACGTTCCAAATGGAAATAGGTGGAGAACCTATTTTCCCAAAACAATATTGGACTTAAAATCTTAAAATTGATCCTGGAATTTGTAGACATGTACATTTTTTTAAGGTTTTTAAAAGGACTAACTGCATCATTGTTTTTAATTCGATCAGCCAATTATCACATAAGTCTTTTTTGATTTTTAGCTTTTTAGGCTTGTTAGTTTTTTGTTTTTTTTAGAATCACGTTCATGACATTAAAACAACTAACGAAAATGATCTCTGTAAAGAGTTCGAAACGTCGGGAAATAAATAAAATTAGTAATAAATAAACGTGATATAATCCTAAAAGTTGTTTTAATGGCATACTTTTTTCTTTGTCTAAATAAACAATAAAGTTTGCTACTTCTTCATATTATGTGCCTGAGTCTATCTATTCGATTTCAAATTTCTAATGTATAAGATCGATTAGGCAGTACCGACATCACGTTTATGGCGCTATAAATTTTATAGTAGACAAGTAGCCACTTTAATTGCTATAAAATTGACATTTTCTTTGACTGCTTTTATATTACTTTTTTATGGTGCTTTATTGAAATCTAGATTTGAATCTTGTCACCGTGAAATCTTCTTTTGTTTTCTCATCTCTTCTTCCATTCACTTTCTAGATTGCTTTGAGTTTTATAGCGACTGTGGTTTCGTTCAATGTTATTATTATTCACGTTCTTTTATTACTAATTAGTTTTACTCATACCGCAAGAGATTTGGCGTTTTGGATAAAAACCAAAGTTTACATCCAAAGTTACACATTTGAAAATGATCAGTACATACAAGAAATTTAAAGAAATTATTGATTCAAATTACATTAGTAAAACTAAAAGTGTGAAAATGCATGCAAGGAACCGAAATACAGGGATGAAATTGCCACCAGCAACCCGAATTTGAATGTAAGGGCACTAAGGATAATAACAGGACAACAAACTCTTGTTCTTATACTAAATATACATACATAACTTAAGTCCTTTAAGGGGTAAGCAGAGAGAACAGAGCGCCAGAAAGCATGATTCTTACACATCTCACCGCCTTTCTGCGACTTTCATAACTATTGTAACATTCCTTTTCATTTCATCCATTCCCCCTTTTCTGATAGTGTCGAATGTAATATTTACTTCCCAAGATTGAGTGGTGATTATTTGATCCTAGAATGGGTAAAATTTGTTCACTCATCGATAAATATTACATTCACGAAGTCTTTCGAAAATTGATTGGTGTCGTTCGAGATTAGAACCGTCCACTTCGATATTTGACAGAATCACCATTATAGTATTTAGTTGGAGTCAGTTATCTCCATTTTTAACGTATAAATAATATATCATAAAAGGCTTTCCATAAAAAATAAACCACTTAATACTTACTGTTTAAAATGTTAATGTTGATCTTTCACATTTCAATTACGTTTAGAAACTTCATAAATAAATGGAAATATTATTCAATTCAATTCGGATTTGAGTAGGATTTTTTTTCTACTTTTTTGTTTCTTTTTTTCACTTTCTGCGTAGTCTTTGTGTGTTTCTCTTACCTTTTATTTCTTTGAATGTGTTCTCGCTCTCTTTGAAAAAATATATTCAATACGTTTTTACATTTCGTCCGGCGCGTCGTTTACTTTTGTACAATAAGAGTGACGATTATATTTTCTTTTCTTTCCCAAATTTCCAAGATTTGGGGCATTAATTCTGTTTGATGCCCACATATATAACGGTGAAAAGGTTTTTTTTACCCAATTGTACGGGAAGAAGGACGTTATATTTATTGTACGTATCTATGTGTTGATACTTTTGCTTGATCAGTTATTTACGAGTTTAATCTTCCAAAATTTTTCACTGGTAAAATAATGATTCACCTCGGTGGCCTGGAGACTGAACACGCTATTTATTTCTTAGATTTTTGAGAATCACATTCATAATATTGAAACAACTTTTTATCATTTTCATGAGATGAATCTCTGTAAAGAGTTCGAAACGTCGGGAAATAAATAGAACATAAGTTCTAAATAAACGCGATATAATCCATAAAAAGTTGTTTCAATGTTCTGAACACCGTACCTCGTGAACTCACATCAATGGCTATACGGATTCCTTTTCGGAACGTGTGTGCAAACATTCCCAAGGAGGGTTGACGTCAAGCAGGCGGCTGATCATAAAACCACAGCAACCTTTTGACTACATAGATAGTTCATGAGGATGAAGTATGATATCAACCTCACTTAGAGTGGTATAAGGGCAGAAAAATGATGATGAGGATGATGATCAACGACTGAAAAACTGTAAAATGGTTAAACTTTTTGTGGGACTGTCCTAAAGGGACGATTATTTTTTTCTATTAATTAAAATATTACCAAACCGCTAATTTATATTCTAAAATCGAGAGTTTACAAAAAAAAACTCTGAAAGGATGTTAAGAATAGAAGGTAATTAACGGCACTTAGTTCATTAATGTAATTCTAAAGATTCAGGAGTCTTTGGACTCTGTGCGAATTCATTTTTATAATGATGACTTAAGTATTTTTTCTAACGACAAAATTACCAGGATTACGTGTTTATTGGGTGATAATTTCATTTAAAGACTGTCTTAGTTAAATTCTAATTTGTAAATGATCTTGTCAGCGCTTTTGAACTAAAGAAAAGCCTAACATCTTAAACTGTTTAGTCAATTTTCATAGCAATTAGTGCACAAGGAGTTGATCAATCACAAGATATTGGTATATAGAAGGAAGAATTGTAAGATCATTTATTTCCCGGTTCTTCTCAAGATATTCCCTACAGTCGGAATCGGACCTTCCGTGACAATTGCGTTCGTGTTTTCTTGTCCCACGGATGCACTTTAACTTAAACGCTCGAATTTAAATATTTCATTTGCAATCATAAGTTTAATCATTGCATTTATTGACTGTTATTAAGTGTCTGTGAAGACCTATAAAGATAAAGCTTCTTTGACTTTGACTATTAAAAATGTGAGCTAATTTTCCGAGAGAGAAACTAGGAAACGTATCTCTGTATCTATATCTTTTGGTTTTTAGTTCGAACCTGAGTTAGTCACCAATGACTTTCAGTTGATCTTTACAAATTAATATTTGTAAATATGTCTGACAATTACCCGGGCACCTCACTCACCGAACTCTAAACGCGGTATGACTCACTTTAAAGCTATATTCTGGGAGTCCGTGGTATTTCACTGGTCGAGCCGGCCCATTCATGCATGCAGTGAGCTGCGGGGCTGTTACACTCTCTAAACATAATACCGCTGCCTACATCATTACTATAACCTGTATAGTAAAATTATTATCAAATAGCATACAATTTCATATAAAAATACAACGAGACAAAAACAACTGAGCAGACAGTGCGCACAAGTTCAATGCACTAAACGAGTCTTGTTTTATATCATATCCTATTTTAGCACCGTCCTGGCATTCAAAGAGATGAATGAGACACACGGACGAATAGCCAGTCTGCCAGACAGCCTAGTACTACCTTCAAAAGGCTTTGCAGAATGCTTTGTGTATTGTAATACATATATATATATACATACATATAACAATTGTATGGCACTTTATCATATCAATACGTAGTCAATATTTGTCGTTTAAGCTTTAGTTTTGTTTGTATATTTATGAGTAATAAATATTTTATACTTGAAACTTTTTATTTTATCTTGATAAACGTAAACATAAACTGGGACACTTTGGTAAGATGTATGCACACAGATGTAACTTTATTGGCAATTTCACACCTTTTTCTACCTAAAGGTATTGGCAGCGGTTGCAGCCCTGTACGAAATTACTGAACTATGAAATAATAACGCGTATCATTGCATAGTATAAAACAAAGTCGCTTTCCGCTGTCTATCCACTTAGATGCGTAAATATTTCAAACTATGTAACGGTTTTTTTTTTAATAGATAGGTATTTATCGGTGGTATTTATCGATATTTATTTCCTCATTCCCTATTATATATATAAGTATAAATATTATTTAAATACATATACTGACAAACAAAATATATAGAATAACAAAAAAAAATTAAAATAATTGGTAATAGGTGGGTGTTGAGTTGAACCTTCTTATAAACTGAAATAGATTTGGATTGACGTGAAAAAGAGGGCATTTTCTCACACAAATGTAGGTTTTTTTTATTTCACTATTCTTCTCAACGAATCGTCACATAGAGCAATATATCTCAATAAATTCCGTTGACAGACTTGATCCAGTAACGCTGTAATGTGTGCTCGTATACTGAAAAAAAAACAGACTGTTTGGAACTCAACACCTATAAATTTGGCGGGATTCAGGTCATCATCAGGTACCTACTGTCTTAGGGTTAGCACGGAGATATTAAAAATTAGAAACACATTAAAAAAATACTATTATCTTACTCCAAGATAATATTAACGTAACTATAAGAGTAGTTGTCTAAGTTTTATCCATTTATAGAAAAAAGTAATTTCAATGTCCTACTTTCGTGTCCTGAAAAATACCTAATATAGTATTTTATTATTAAACAGATATACGCACCTAAAAGAGGTCTTAAAAGATCGTAGAAGACAACGACTGGAAGATGGTGACAAGAGCCTTGGAGTCTGAGGACCGGGTAATAATAATAATACACACAGCGCCCCCTAGTACCCTCTAGTCCTCTAGTACTAAGCAACTAAATGTTTGTATTATGGTTACTAGATATTTATACATACATACTTTTTTTGTAAATACACAAAAAAATACCCATACGCCATACAAACATTGATGCTTGTCATAAATATTTGTGCTCGGTGGGGATGGAACCCGCCAACCTCGATTCTGCAGTCGGTAGTTTTACCAATGCACCACGAGGCTCATCAAACGTATAAGAATCAATTTTATGTTACAAGTCCAAAAATCGATTTGTGACACCTATCTTTAGCACTTTGTTTCTTTTACTTACCCCGTAATGGGTTAGGAGTGGAGTTAAGCAAAGTTATGTTATTGTTGTTATCTCATATTAAATAATAAAAAAACAAACTATCTGCCTATATCATCAGAGAATTCTTTCAACTGAAAATAATTTCTTGAAATCCAACCAAGTGGTAATAAGGTTTTTTGAATGAAGGATGTGATACCTTTTGATATGGCATCTATATATGAAGGAGAGAAATATATTTTCGGAAATTATCCGACAAAATATTTCTTTCCTTCACACCCAATGACTTTCCGGAAGCTATATGTGCTTCTGTGAAGTCATCCCTCTAAAGATACAATATAAAAATGAGTGTTGTGTTAAGTTATGCAATTAATACAAGATGGCATAGGTAGTAATGCCAATACCTCGACATGCCAGATTAAATATTTGGTAATAGATGGCAAGTCTATTTAGCAATTCGTTTGGGACGCTATTTTGTCACTCTTTACGTCGATTTCCGAATTGTTATCGATATGTATCTGAATCCGAAGTAAGGACTACAGCATCGCTGTTACTATTGATATGAGATTTTACAGTGGCAGAGTCAAATGTGGAAATTACTACATGAATAGATCCGGAACGATCGATGAAATACTACGATCTCTCAGAAAATCGACGTAAAGTAAGTCTTGCTGCATGTGTTCAGTGAAAGAGGTATCTGTAAGCCCACTCCTCATTCCGACAATATATAAGGAAACGTACGTAACTTCACGCCTTTTTTGTACCTGAAGCTATACGCAGCGGCTGTTAAAGCATCAACTCGCCGAATTGTTACGTTACTTCCCGTATGAATAAGATGGAAAACTAATTACCTTTACACCCAAGCACAAAATTTGCAGTCATCGATATTTATCACACATATACTTCCGAAAAGAATTCCGATCCATTGGTGGTGTCTTCGCATTCAAACCCACGACTTCTGAATCTAAAGATGTTATCTGATAAACTGCCTCACAATACGTAACGTAGTCAGCAAAAGCATTTGAAGTAATTCGTTCGCTCCGATAACACTGAATCAGACGGAATTGGGTGCATCGCAAATAGTATAAACATTTTCTGAGTGTGTGCCAAATTTGTTTATTTGTTATATACAGAAATACATTCACCGGATATTATGTAACAATCAAAACTACCAGGATATAGTATGTATAGATATACATATAAAAATAGATTTATTTAACGTTTGGAATTGTTTCAAATTAATTTCATATAGTTATTTTGTTGGCAACGTTTTCGTTTTATAAGCGATATTTATTTTAAAACTCTCTGCATCGATACTGGATCTCGATGCTGTTTTTACCTACTTACTATTTAACGTTTTTAAATGGGTAAGTTTAAAGTTTAAGTTTTTTGAAGTGTAACTTCTAATGGCTCGTGCAACCATTTAACGCCCCCTTGCGGCCGCTAAATATTTTATATATTTGTATGAAAGGCGAAACTGAACCATATATAAATCCACGAAGCAAATTGCTTGAGCGTGATTATTCGCAGTATATAGACATCTAGTAGCGCATAGTGGTACTATTAGCGCATAATTGATAGGTATAAATTATTAGAGGAATAGTACCACCATCCGCTGCTAGATGCTGCCACAGCCGCAGCTCCAACCACTAAGATGATAAAAGTTATTATATTATGAAAACATTTATGATTACATTATAGCTAAAGTCATTAAAAAACAAAAAATCCTTTCGACTTTAAACCGGCGAATAGTTTATATTCGCCGAATTAAGAACGAACATTATTTTGTACAATAATAGACATGTAGTAGCGGGTGGTGTTAATTATATTGCAAATATAATTAACTCAGTTATGTTTGATCCTAATAACTATCCTAGTACTAGTACTATCCGTTTCCATAGTAATATTAAAGATAAAAATTAATTTAAAATGTGCTAAAATATAATAATATCTGTTTTCAAAGACATCGTTCAAACATACCTTGCAATCAGAAAAGCAAGTAGTCAATATTTTTTATATTGTGATGTTTCTAGAAGCTACATGTTGCCACGCCCGCTGCTACCACGATTAAGATAAAGTAAAAGTTATAATATTGTGAAAATATATATGATTACATTATACATCATATTACAAAAGTCACCGAAATTAAACTCAGCAGTTTTATATAATAAAGTTTCAAATATTGACACAGGGCGCTATCTAGCGGCAACTGTAGTCAACTATAGCCGTTTATCATTTTAGGTAATTGATTTATTATACATAATTACATGTTGATATTTATGTGAATATATTACTAAAATCTAATATGAACATCGGTGAAATACACTACATTTATAATTATGAGGTTGAAGTAATTTTCAAGTTATATAGTCACTGTTTTGATGATAATTCCACGGCACACGTTTTTTTTAATAGATACTTCACTCGCTTCGATGTAGTACCACTGGTTTTCAGTAGATGTCCTTGCTATTAATACTTTTTATCTAATTTTCTTTTCTAAAAATATACAACACATAAAAAAGCACCTAGACACCATACAAACAGTAATGATTATCATAAATATTTGTTTGATAGAACCGACCTCAATTTCGCAGACGGTTTTTTTTAGTGAATGCACTCCTATGCGCGTCGTAATGTAAGTCAGATATATTCTTTATAAATAGTTATTAAAAAAAATGAGTTTAATGTACATTTATTTGTGGAGATTGTAAAAAAATAATAAAAAATATAGGTACATAGGCATTTTTACCTGTTTCCAAATATGTCATTGTATGTAATTCAACTTGTAAAAAAAATGTTAGTTGTTTCTTTTGACGGCAGAACATTACAAAACGAGAGGAAAAGAGAAAGAATGATAAAGGTTAGGAAAGAGGAAAGAGAGAGAGTGAGTCAATATCACTCAAAAAATATTGTTTTTTGTGATTTTTCCCGAAGCGAAGTTAGCAGTGTGTAATTAGTTTGTTTACGTATTTATATTAATAATATTTATATCATCGCATAATTATTTTTTTAAATTTAATTTAACACTTATGATTTAATAGTGCAGTGATTTCATTTTTGAATTTAGTGGATAAGATTTATAAATAATGTTTGATAACAATCCAAGCGATAATGCGACGGATATAAAGTTACAATGCCAAGGTACGTGTCCTATAGATTTATTTGATTGTTTTTTAATTAGAAAATATATATTGACGCATTACATACATCTACAATGTACAAATAAGCAGAGATGTGACTTATTTGAAATACTTCTATTTAAAATACAAATACAAAATACCCATTTTGTATTTAAATACCTTTTTGTTAAAAGCATTTTTTATTTTATTTGAAATACCTCTCGAGAGGTATTTTGTATTTTGAATAGTCATTTCAAAATACAAAATACTTTGTGATTAATTTAAGCCAAATTCATTCATAAGATGCCATTTGTTTTTGTAAGTAGAAATTTAGTATAGTTTGTTATTTATCGTATGTACTAAAATTTTAAAGTTTTTATAGGTTATTATAATTTTAAAGGTAAAATTTAATAGGTGGTCCAGTGGTCGAGCACCCCGCTTTTGAATCAAGAAGTTGTTGTGGGTTCAAATCCTGGCTCACACTAATGACTTTTGGAAATGATTTTTGAAAGTTATACGTATATACGTTATATGTATGTAACATAACCTCATGCCAAATCGATTGCGAAGTAGGCAGAGAGAACAGAGCACATAGGGCACGACTCTTGCACGCCTCACTCGCTTATTTGATCTTAATTGTTTTTTTTAATGATATAAGGAGGCAAAGGAGCTTGCGGGTCACCTGATGGAAAGACGGTCCGGAAATACCGTTGCCGGCAACTCGTTCCACAACGGAACAGTGCGTGGAGAGAAGTGCCAAGGGGCTACGCCGATCTGACAGAGTTTGGTTGACGACAAGCCGAACCGCGCGTCGTTGGATGCGTTAAAATGGGGTAAGCTGGTACTCATCTTTTGACAGAGGCACCCCGCCCAAAGATGAGAACAGTATTCCATGTGAGGTCGGAAATGCGCTTTATATAGCTGCAAGCGATTACCTGACGTGAAATACCGTCCTTTTTCTAAGCCGACTTCGTCTTGCTCTCCAGATAACCGCGAAACTGAACAAGTCGACACCAAGAATTCCGATATCGGTTAAGGCGGGTAACCGAGTGCCCTCAAAAAAGGGAGGCAACAAAATGTGCCTTTTCAGCGGGAAATGCGCAGACCTGTGTCTTCTTAGGGTGGAATTAGCTAAGTTGAGTCGGCCTTAGTCCGAAATCTGACTAGCCAGAGTTTCGATTGTAGACACATTTTATTCCGGTACGAATCGACGTTTTCCCGAGAAATCCGCGGGTGGCCAGTATATATGGCATCCGCCGTACCGCATAGCCCCGTACCGTATCCGCATAACAATGAAGATAGCTGTAATGCAGCATGTCATTGATATGCGGAAGAAACAGCGTAAGGGATAGCACTCAGCCCTGGGGGACTCCAGCACTCACGGATTTTAAGTCGGAGCATGACCCGTCGACAACGACCTTAATGCGGCGAGCCGCATGAAAGCTGGAGACCCGATCGCATGATTTCGAATCCGCTTCTCGATCTACTGGCAAAGTGGCCAAAAGACCGACCGCATTGCCACGTCAAATGGCAATGCTAATCCCCTGTGCGAAGAATGGACCAGCCCCCTGGTCGACAGAGCCCTCGATCAGTTTCTTTGCAAGATCTTTATAGAGTGTACTCGGACCCCATGTTCCTAGATTCTCAACCGCAAACGCTCAACCACTGGACCACTGAGACTCATTGAAGATTTCGTCAAAAAGTATTATATTTTGAAAAAAGTACATAATAATATTATGTCAAACAATAAAATTATTGTAATCCTACAATAATTTTATTGTGTTATTTCTTTTCTAATATGCAGTTCTCGAATTGTAGAATAAGTATTAAAAAAGAATGAATATACTTTTAGTGGGTACGAAGATCCCAGAGTCAGCTAGTTATTAAGATAAATACATTTTTAAGGGCGAGACGATGAGGCAAGCATTTCCACTGGTTTAAGAGGTCCCAGGAGTAAATGCAAATTTTTTCTACAATACGAAGTTACACTTCTTTCGCGCGGAGGGACTCCACGTACGTTTTTTTTCAGTGTAGTTTAAAGGTATCTCATAATGTGAAATAACAGCTAATATCTTGGACGCCATACACATAGCGCCCTCTAGTTCCAAGTTAAATAACTAAATGCTTATGTTATAGAAACTGGATTACAGATATTAATACATATATTCATTATTTTTGGAAATACATAAATATCTCGGTGGCGCAGTGGACGAGCGCACGGCCTCTGATCCAAAGGTGCGGGGTTCGATTCCAGACACTGGCTCACACCAATGACTTTTCGAAATTGTTTTCGGAAGTTATGTGTGATAAATATCGATGACTGACAAACTTTGTGCCCGGTATGGCAATAGGTTCGCCACCTATTCCATTTGGGACGTAAACATAACGGCGAGACGAGGCTTAACAGCCGCTGCCTACACCTTCGGGTAACAAAATGCGTGAAGTTATGTTATGTTACATAAATATCATACACAGAAAAAATAATATTTTCTAATCTCTACTAAAGAAAAAGGAAAGATCTACAATATTCTTGCGTGTCTGAAAATAAATCTAATAAAAATACATGCAAAGTTTGTAATCGAGCGGGGTTCAAACCGAGTGACAATTGCCCAGCAGCATGTATCTAAGCACTACACTACACTATCAATGCTAAAATTTATTTTGATTAGACTTTATTAAAACGAACTAAAGTTCTTAAACTAACTTCGGTATTATATTCCAATTTCCCGAGAACTGTGTAAGGGGCAATCTCATCTAAAACACTAGACGAAATAAAGATTTGTTTATTAAAGTTTTTAGTAAAACAAACAACTACATCCCGGGACCGAAGTAAATAAAAAAAAAAAACAAAAAACTTATCCGCAAGACAGTAAATCCTAGTTAAGTTTACATTGACGTTTTTATATGAGCGCCAGACTAAAGAGGTCTAATGAAAGTTAACTTGGACGAGGTCCGGATAGAGAACTTTGTTATTGGCCCATACTTCATGATTAGCCTCGGGAACGAACAGGATCAGGACTGTCACAATGAAGATAAGATTTCATCAATTGGACTCCTCTGAGATTATACAAGAATTTAGAGCAAAATTATTATTCTTGGCGCTAGATTTTTGGCTCTTAAAGTTTTTATGAATTTGCTTAGAACGATCTTTGTGTTAAAAGTATACTAATGTGGTAGTAGCTGCGTGTTGCTGAACTTAAAAACAGTCCTGAAGAATATAATTTTTAAAATCAATATAAACTATATTAGTTATTGATTTAAGTAAGTTTTTAGATATAGAATTGTGTAAATTTAATTTAGGGAGATTGTTTATCAGTATTTTTCTCTCAAAAATATATTACTTTCAAAATTGCTTGAACAAGTAATGAGTAAACATCTGTCTCAGTCTTGCTTAGTCTTACCTACTATTATACTAAATTTTGAGTACTAAAGAATCGAGAATTTTTGGATTCAAATAGGTTATAGTTGAAGGTAGATTTTAAGTTCACGTAATTAACGGGATATTTTTCATAAAATTCAGTGACTTGAGGCGTAATAAACACTGCTTATTTCATGGTCCTTAAATGTTGGATGTTGCATATCACCGGAAACGGTACATTTATTGACAAATAGTTTATCAGTAAATTAAAACTGGAACAGTTTTTAAATAAGAAAATTCAATCTTATTCCGTCTTAATATGGTGATATATCTAATAACATCATCGTCTAAAACTCAGCGTACCGTGAACTCCCTTGAACAGCAATTGGATCCTTTGGATGAAGGACGAACTAATGCAAGATTTTATTTCAGAAACGTGTTGCGAATATTTTTTATTTATTTATATTTAGTGTTATTTATTTATTTATATTTAGTGTTATTTCTTTCCTTAACATGATCATATCTATATCGGATAATATTTTTTCTCTGACATTGTTCCAAATGCTTATGTTTTGATAAGCCCTTCCTTAAAATAGTATGGAGATGGAAATGAAGAGCAGGTCTACAGTTATCTTTTTTACTTAACACACGCAGCAAGAGTCACTTTACGTCATGTTTATGGGACGTCGTAGTATTTCATCGTTCGTTTCGGCCCATGCTTTCAAAATTTCGTAGTTCTACCACTGTAACATGTCATAATACCTGATAGGAGAGTGCATGCTCCAGCTTACCAGCTTCATGCCATGCCAGCATGGAGTATTACATCACCGAGAGGATCACAGTCCATAGCTCTTTAGATGAGAAAGACAGTGGTATGTGAAGGGTACGCATCGGGCCTGGAGATACCTGTCTCACTGGTCAAAACGCGGCGGCATAAGCTACTTTCCGTCTAATTTTCTGAGAGGTCATGATATTACTTCGGTCGAGCCGTGGCTTTATCAATATTCATCATTTATTGCATTTCCAAAGTCACATCATTAAAGAAATTTCTACTCAATATTTTCCAATTATTATTATGAAAAAAAAAAGTTTTCTTGCGATTTTAGTTAGTTTAGGACTTCAGATTTCAATACCAAATCAAGTACATTGAATACCCTCCAAAAAACTTTCAATAATCATCCTGATAAGGTTAGTCGTGGTCCAATATGCAAATTCGGACCTCAAAGGTCTTTACACTTTCTTCTCTAATTAAAAGTTTAAGGTGGAGATACAAAAAGTTATTTTCAATTATTTTAAAAATAAATACGAGAGCTAAAGTGGAGTTTTAACATGTAAAAACCGTAGTGATTTAGCACATAATATATAATTGAATACTTTCGGACACAATACACACTGCGCCCTCTAGTTTGTGTTTTGAAAACGGTACGGTATGGCATCGAATCGGCCTACCTGGATTTCGCAGTCGGTTGTTTTAACAATTCAACAAAAGGATCTATTTCTCAAGGATTTCTCCAAGCTTCTCAAACAAAGATCCAAACAGCTATAAAATAAATTGCCAGTGTTTTGCTAATTTAATATTATTAAAACCGCCATCGAAATGTTCATAATTTATGTTCGTTGACAAAATTATATCAAAGTATAAATATAGGTTTTGTATATTTTGTTGCAAAATTGTTTAAATATATTTGTTTTGACAAATGTCAATATTTAATTGAGTCCATTAACGAGCCTGGATTTAAACATTTATGAATTAAATAATATTTAAACGTGCTTGTTTTTTTAAGGTTTAAGGAACTAAGATATTAATTACGAATCGCATTATTTATTTATACTATTTATATCGGTCGACGCGAAATAGGGCGTCCCCCCACCAGGTGGACAGACGACCTTGTGAAATCCGCGGGAGGCCGATGGATGCAGGTTGCACAGGACCGGCAGCTGTGGCGCTCTATGGGGGAGGCCTACGTCCAGCAGTGGACTTCTAAAGGCTGATGATGATGATGATTTATATCCGCAAGAAATGGCTTATAATGAAATATTTTGTCCCATAAAATATCTGTGGGATGATCATGATCATCAAGCACATTTCGATAATTATCGTAAGTATCGAAAGTATTTCCGAAAATCCTTTTGCATTTTCAAAACATCATCAACATTTCATTTTTATCAAATTATGAAGCATGAAGTTAGTGTAAGCAAAATAAATACATGTCGTCATCAAAATTAGGTCAACAAAAGTTGCCGTAGCCCGGTATACATTTATTAAGAGCCTTAAACTCCGGCTGAAGGTTGGCAATGACGTCACCAGTTCCCCGGCTTACGCCCACGCATCGCAGTTACCCAAGTTAGCTAAGGGACTTTCTATTACATCAAAGTTTATTACAATTTATTACAGATAAGAATATGTAAACGTTTGTTTAATTATTTTGAATATTGTAACTGTTACTTCACGCCAAAAATAGCTTAAGGTGTGTACAGCAGAAACAATGCCAGGCACATTTTTAATTTCCAAATGTAATAGATATAATGTGGCGAAATTATGACTTTATATATTCTTAAAATCTTTTTTATCGTAGGAAATGGTGACAACACTATAAGCTATTAAGAACTGTATTGTAATTCCATAAGGTTTAATTTAACTCTATAAGCATTACAAAAATAAAAATTTGAGACAAAAAAGTCCAGTACCTACTTAGTAAGAACCTCCTCCAAACATTTTTGAAAAGAGAACTAAAGTTCATAAATTAAAAAAAATCTCCATCCAGAATTTATTTCAAATATATAAAATCATTATTGTTTTTTTTCTTTACGAAACCAAACGAGGTCGCTGAAATATATGTTTATCCGAACACGACCCATCATTGTTCTACACGCATACCGTAAATATGTCACCCAAAAACAATATCCGTCTACGCAGGACCATTAAAATCGTAGGCTATAAGTGTAAAATATAGGTGATGGACATTTGGGCTATTAAAACAGTGCGTGGCGTGACATATCGCCGTACTCGGGAACGTTATTGTGCGATGACAGACAATGGCGTCGATGTAAAATCAGCGAAATGTAAAATATTTATATTTGAAATTTGTATTTGATATTTATTTCTTATTGTCATTTTGAGCTTGCTGAGAATTGATAACTGTAAAAATTTTCGGCACAAAAATAAATAAATATATGTGCAAAAAAAATCCTAAAGTTCGATAAAAAACTTGTTACCCGAAGGTGTAGGCAGCGGCTGTTAAGCCTCGTCTCGCCGTTATCTTTACGACCCAAATGGTGGCGAACGTAATGCCATACCGGGCACAAAGTTTTTAGTTATCGATATTTATCACACATAACTTTCGAAAACAATTTCGATAAGTCATTGGTGTGAGCCAGGATTCGAACCCGCGACCTCGAATTAGAAACCGTGTGCTCGAGCACTGAACCACCGAGACTTATGTCAGTTAATTTATCATTAAAAACAATAAATGGTATTGTATACTTTGGAAGGTGATGTCAGGAGACTTTAACAGACGAGCGTGTTAAACGGGATTTATGAAAGTCAGAGAAGCGAGTGGGTGTGTTAAAATTTTGCCTTATGGCGCTCTGTTCTCTCTGTCTACCTGAATTGTTTATTTTTTTAGTTATAAATACAGTATATATTCATACAGTACAATCGTATGTAAATCTTTTATTCGCAATTACGTAGTCATGGCCGACACTGACGTTGTAAAAACACAAATCGCAAAGTGCAATACGACATTATTCGTCGACGCTGTGTATGCAAAACTTCTACCGTCATTCTGTACGTGACTAGAAGATTTAGCGAAGAATATAAAATAATCTTGAATTTGGTACAGACTTCTTATATGCAAGATGCGAACGCAACATCTTACTATACACAACAGAAGAAAAACATACCGTCAATGTTACCGTCTCTACTTGTCATGAATTTTAAATAGCTTTTTTATGAAAACATATCTATACTAGTGAGAGAGAAAAAATAGAATTTTGTTATTATATTTTTTTGAGAATATTTTGTTTTTTTTACGTCATACATATTTGTGGCCAGTTTGCTTGTTAATTTTGTAAAAAAAAAGGATTTAGTTCTGATTTAAAATTCGGTAGGTTTGAGGTATAAATTCTCCTTTATGGGTTAGACAGGGGTTTAAATGTAAACAGAAATCTATATGCTAAAGTTCATAACCATGGAGACTTAACATATAATTGTGATTTTTTTATGGTATAGGAAGGCAAACGAGCAGGCGTTTCACCTAATGGTAAGCAACCAACGCCGCACATGGACACCAGCAACACATATAGTGTTACCGTTGCATTGTCGACCTTAAAGAGAATGGTGATAGGGAAGGATGAGGAAGGGGGATGGGCCTCCACTCTCACCAAACAAAACGCGGCATGTGCCGCTTTACGTCGATCTTCTGGGAGGTCGCGGTATTTCACCGGTCGAGCCGGCTCATTCAGGCAGCGAACTGCTTGGCTCTACCACTGTTAAAATAGCACTGTGATAGTTACGAAACGATATTGTGAACTATTGGAAATAGGTACATCAAATAATCTTTTAGTCCATTTTATTAACAACTTGCAAATTTACCATAATAGACGAATAAATCCTTATTCATTGATCACTGCCATGAAATTAAAAAAAAAAAAGAAACAATAGACAATAGCGCCCTCTTATTTCAGTAACTATGAGTGAATTAATCAGCACAGTCACGATCGACAGTAATGACAGCACGAACCGAAATATATAAGTTTGCAAAACAAGTTAGCAACAACGCTCAAGTACTTTTAGAAGTTGGATACAGGGCGCCGTTTTTATTTTCTTTCTATTATTATCCTGGTGGCACAGGGAATGAAAATTATAGGGCTTTTTCTTTACTCTCATGCCAGAATAATAATATATCCGAAAGGAAAAGCGGGTAACTATGTTTAGACTTAATATAAATACTATTAAGATTTGTTTTTGTCACAATTCTATTAATTACATTTATAGTTCTTTTTTAAATAAGTTTCATTATGTTGTGCACTGATTTTTAAACTTTTCCACTTTTAAAATATCACCCTATTACTCTGGCTGTTCGGGTATGGCAAAAGAAAGTATACAAGACTAACCAAGCAGATATTACGCAAAAAATGCAAGAGTAGAGGACGGTCACGACCTACTTTCCATAATCAAATTGACCATGTTCGATCGGGTGACGTGTAGTAGACGGGTCCGAAAAACCAACAAGCATGCAGGAGTTATAAACAGGTGAATGTAAATGAGATAAGTAAAAATCTTGTATCATTGCGTTCAGCTCTTTTTGGAGTAACCGCCATACAACAAACTAATAAATGATAGCTTATAATAAGTTTTTAATAAACACGAATTAATAACGAACAATTAGTTACAAAATTGTTACACGAGGTACCAGGCGGACATAAACCGCAAGAGTTATATTGCGAATTTATTTAACCTACTAAGTATTCCATTTGTTCTTCAAACAGAGGAGATGGGTGGATGAAAAAAAAAAGTACCTACTTGTAGAACGAATGTTTCCCGAGACAATCTTGGGTGTTAATACAAATTTCATGACTCAAGATATCTTTGCGTAGCTGTTTTATTAAAATACTGTTGTTTAGACACGATCCATATTAAATTCGAACCGGTGTCACACCGTTACGAACTGGGGAATTTATTTTTATTTAATACTGCTTATTTGTAGTATGAGTTTTATAGACAAGCTTCAACCGAATCGAGTTTTAAATAATGATTGATTTTTTTCCAATTTCTACAACCTACTAGACAAGTTTTCAAAGCTTATACTATTGTTAAAAAATTTATATGTTTCTTTAATTACTAGTGATTATTATTGCTGCAAAATAAATATCGAAAAAACATGGGATATCTTGCAAATACAAATCCATTTACTTCACAAAAAATGAGGTAATAAATGTTATAAATATTTTTCATAAAACTAAATTTTACTGTTATCGCAAAAAATCGATGCTAGATTAATTGCCGCTCCGTTCACATTCGTTTATAGGAGGCGTAAAGGTACATTATAAGCTTGAAACTTCTTTGTCTCAACCCATTAACAATTTTTGAATAAATATTTAGTTATTATAAGTCAACTGATAAAATCAAAAAAGAAACATCATCATGACATCATTGATTTTTTTCGGGAAGTAATGTTTGATAAATATTCATGACTGACAACTTTGTACCCGGTATATAGCAAGAGATTCTGCCCGCTGTTATTGTTGGTGGCTTTAACAGTCGCTGACTACACCTTCTGGTAGAAAAAAAGGTGTGAAGTTACGTTTTACTACTACTTTTAATATCGAAATAAATTCAAAGAGATTACACTTCGGTGTAAGGTACATCCATTTAAAAACGTGGGCGTAGTACCGTGGTATTATTTATTAAAAGCTCACTGGAAAGCTAGCTTATAATTAGCCCATAACTTGCAAGATGAACCGGATCCTATGGGGGTCATGATTCCTGAAGCGACCTGAATAACCAAAGTTTTACTCGAATTAATTATATGAATGGCTTTCTAGACCGCTTACTAGTTAAATGTAAGGTAAATGTTTGAGCGAGCTTGATTTTCCTGTTTTATGAGTTTTGGTATAAAAAAAATTAAAAGTTTTAACAAGCTTTTTATTTTATTGAGGTTGGCTGTGCACCCGTTATTAATAAGTCTACTGTATATAGGTTAGGTACTAGATGATAAGCTGAAATACTTTTGAAAGCTGTGTTAATGCTTTAAAACAGTCATCTCCTGTGGAAAGTTCGATTGAAATTCCCACCCATGAACAAATAATGTATTGATTAACAAACATTTTGTGTTTGTTTACCCCGTTTTTGAATCCAGAGGTCGAGGCTCGAATCCTAACACTGGCTCAAACCAATGACTTTCCGAATTTGTTTTTGGACAAATATCGATGACTGAAAACTTTGTGCCCGGTATGACAATAGGTTCGCCGCCTATTAACGGGACGTTAACATAACGGCGAGATGAAGCTTAACAGCCGCTGACTACACCTTCGGGTAACAAAGGCGTGAAATTTTGTTATGTTTATGTTGTGGTTTTTTTTATATACTCTCGAGAGCAATGAATCCGGGTCACTTAAAGAATGTTAAAAATCTCGGAAACTAAAAATGATAGGTTAATGCAATAAATTGTATTTAATAGACAATGTAATACTCCTTAAATGAAAGTAAAAAAAATATGAGTCACCATACATTTTATTAACACAAAATTACATAAAGAAAAAATCTGCTGATCTCTCCTTAAACCAAAAATAGGAAACATGAAATTTTTGAACTTTATTACGATTTTCTTGAATTTTAATACTTCGTATTGCCTCCTCGTGCTTCCATTACTGCGTTTACGTGGTTTGGCATGCTGTACACCAAGTTCCTTATACGATTTTGGGGAATATTCTCCCATTCCTCTGTGAGAGCAATTTTGAGCTCACGAAGCGTGATTGGGGGAGGGTTTCGTTGTTTTACGCATCTGCCTAGCTCGTCCCAAGCATGCTCGATCGGGTTGATATCCGGGCTGCGCGCTGGCCACTCCATACGAGTAATGTTCATCTCTTGAAGGTAGTCATTCACAATCCTACCTGTATGAGGTCGGGCATTGTCATGCATAAATATAGCATCCTCACCTAAATTGACCATAAATGGACCAACGTGATCATTGAGGATTTCTTCCACATATCTTACGCTAGTTAAAGAGCCGTTTTCTATGATCACCAGCTCTGTGCGACTTTCAGAAGAAATTCCGGCCCACACAAGTACAGACCCACCACCGTAGGCTACTTTTTCCTCGATGCATGCTTGCTTGAATCTTTCCCCTGGTCTTCGATACACTCTGTGTCTTCCATCGTGCTTGTAGAGCATAAATTTTGATTCGTCGGAGAACATAACTTTTGACCAATCTTCAATACTCCAATTTACGTGGCTCTGGGCATATCTTAGTCTTGAAATACGATGCCCACGCTCCAGTTTAGGGCCGTTTGCAGGTCTAAGGGGTTTTAAGTTAGATTCAGCAAGCCGACGTCTTACTGTCCATGCACTTGGGTTACTTCCTCCGAGGCGTCGAAACTGATTGGTGAGTTCAGTTCCTGTGAGAAAGCGATTTCGAAGCATGGTGTTCACCAAGTATCGGTCTTCTCGTGCTGTGGTATACCTGGTTCTGCCCGTTCCTGGTCTGCGTAGGTTAGAACCAGTTTCTTCGTAACGTCGGAGAACTCTTTGTACTGTTGACAGCGACACACCAACAGTCCTGGCTGTATTGCGCTGACTCCGGCCGGTTTCCAGCATTGTAAGTATTCTGGTGCATTCTTCAGGCGTAAGCGACATAATTTCAGCTTGAATAATGAATATAGAGCACTATCAACATGGTTTATGTACCCACATAAATGACAGATTACAAACAAAAGCAAAACCAAATGCTGTAATTTCGTAGTTCCATCTTCGAAAGTGGCCCTTTTTCAAATTTGATTTTTTTATGATATAACTTTACAATAACTAAGAAGTTTTAATACCTTCATTTAAGGAGTATTACGTTGTCTATTAAATACAATTTATTGCATTAACCTAGCATTTTTAGTTTCCGAGATTTTTAGGATTCTTTAAGTGACCCGGATTCATTGCTCTCGAGTGTAGAACTTCATACCTTAACTCTCGAAAGTGGGATCAGCGGCAAATATGCCAAGCTGCGCGGATGTAATCATCTGGGCCTATTATAAATAGCTAGTGGGACAACTTCAAACTCAGGTGTGGAATTCTATAATATAAAGTCGGAATGTTAAACCACTTGGTGATTGAGATTAATATGGAATATTTATTTAAAACGCCTAATTAAATATATCTATTTAATTTTTTATTTAAAATATAAAAAAAGAGAGTGATTTTTTATCAGTTTCCATAAACTGGTGTCATTAAACTTTTTTCGTCTGTCATTTAACTCTTAAATATTATATTAATACAATTTAGCAGAAGTTATCTTAGGGATGAATCGGAGCCTACCAGTAAGACATGGGTCCTCCTTGGTTTCGTCATCGGCAGATCGAGACTTACCTGGAAAAAAGGGACAAATATATATTAAATTTTCTAACTATGGGTAGTTTAGTACCCTAACAGGCGGATTTCTATTTGATAGGTCCCTGGTTTGAGCCCAAGCATAGAAATGACGCATCTTTTATTTTTAGTCTCATTAGATGAACCCGTCTATATTTATCACACATGACTTCCGAGGAATCATTTCTTCGAACCCAAAAAAAATATGTCTCGTTTTGGAGACGATGAAAAATTGTACACTTAAATCTATGTAGAGTCTTCATCATTTTGTAAAATCATGAAAGTTTGTCAGCTCATAGTCCCAACACAGATAAAAAAGACGGCCAATTAAGAAATTTGGATCACAGTGGCTTTAGCAGGTACAGGGTACCAAATATGGGTGAAAAAAAAAAACTACTTTGGTTATTTTATAAAAGTTGAGCTTTTGATGTTACCTTCAGAATATTATTACGTTATTCATTACCAGACATGTAACATCGTAGAAACCCCTTGCTAGTCACCCTCTGTTGTGGGCTGCTGACAAAATATCAGACTTTATAAAGTGACAAAGGCCTGGCATTCAGGAGCTCTTCGGCCAATTGTCATTAAAAATCTAAAGATTTTGATTGTTCATGTCATGTTGAATGCGCTAATATCAGAAAATTACTGACTGAATCTATTTGAAAAAATATTTCAGTGTTGTGTTTTTTTTATGGGATAGGAGGGCAAACGAGCAGGCAGGTCACCTGGTGGTAAGCAACCAACGCCGCCCATGGACACCAGCAACACATATAGTGTTACTGTTGCGTTGCCAACCTTTAAGGGGTAGAGGATAGGAAAGGATGGGGAAGGGGGTGGGCCTCCGGGTACCTCTCTCATCGAAACGCCCGTCCGTCTTCTGAGAGGTCGTGGTATTTCACCGGTCGAGCCGGCCCATTCATGCAGCGAACTGCTTGGCTCTACCACTGTGAAAATTATTACGAAATTTATTAGTTTCATTACCAATATGAGCTAAGCACTCATCTTTTTACTAGTGAAAGTTCTTTATCCAATAAAAAAATCATAATAAAATACCAGGAGCGCATAAACTTATAAGAGATAATAGTATAACTACTTTGATTTCTTATTGTATAGACAGCTAGTAACTCAATCTATTTGAAAAAATATTTCAGCGTTGTGTTTCACCACGAATTGACTAATAGAGGCTTAGCTTCTATTAGTCAATTCGTGGTGAAACACACTCGCCTTTTCAGTGGTAAAAGTTATCGATAACTAATAAAAAAAACATATAAAAATACCAGGAGTGCATAAAGTTATAGGTGATTGTACGATAACAACATTCATTTGGTTTGTGTAGACAGCTTTTGATTGTGTCTTCCTGCTTTTGAAGTTTTATTATAAATAAATTTCTATGCTGCACATTAAATGATAGTTAAATGGACAATTTTTACCCAAAAAAGATGAGCAACATGAAAAGCTCTTTGATTTTTTTCGCTCCATTAACCAGCAAATCTTTTTGGTTCAAGAGAGCGAACAAGAGAGAAGCCTTTTAGACTTAAGCTGAAGTATCTCTAAATATTTGTCACGTCAATGAATTGATTGACAATCCATCAATCATGATACAAGAGAACAAAAAAAACCTTAGATAACAAAGTTGCAAACTCCAAGACTGAAACTCTGATACTCCTTGTGAAAAGGAAAAAAATGGATTTTTTGTTCAAAAATAAGCTCTAATACCTCACAATCGAAAATGAGAAACTTTAAGAAACTAAACTAATCAAACTGTCATTATGAATCTTGTTTCATAAAGATTTACAATAAGAAGTTTCGTAATTTCTTTAGAGAATAATTAAAAAGAATTATCAATAATATAGTCCCGGTGATCCACGCTTCTAGTTCAGAAGTCGTGGGTTCTCAGAACTCTTTTCGGAAGTTATGTTGTGAAATATATCAATGACAGACAAATATGTGCCCGGTGTAACGGCAATAAGTTCGCCAGTTATTCCATTTGTGACATAACGTGGCTATAGGTAGAAAGTAAAGTTACATTTATCAATTTATTTTAATATTTTTTTAATGGGACTGAGTTGGGTTTAGCGATAGATCCATCCATTTTCATTTTTTCCCTTTAAATGCGGTTTTGGTAAACTTGTAATATGTAACTAAAAAGTATTCCCTACATCATAACAGTGGTAGAGTATTGGATTGCATTGCTGCATGAATGGGCGGCTCGACTGGTGAAATACCACGACCTCTCGTAATATCGGCGTGAAGTGGCTACGTGCCGCGTTTTGTTTGGTAAGAGAGGTAACCGGAGGCCCAATCCCCTTGCCCTTTCTTTTCCCCTCCTATTTTCTTAAAGGACGGCAATGCACCACGATGTTCATGGGCGGTGATTAGTTGCTTACCATCAGGTACTTACTCGTTTGACCTCCTATCCCATAAATAAATGTACCAATTCCTTTTTGAACACGAGTCATCTATAATTATGATAATTTCTTTCATATATTCAGTCATTGGCATACCTGTATTTGAATTCGTGACCTCTCACCAGAAGTCGTAGTGCGCTAGACCAACGAGACAGTGACCACTTCAAATACATATTTGACAGTTTACAGTTGTAAACTCTGTCAAATATGTATTTGAAGCGGTCAACTTGGCCGATAACCAAACAGGTTAAAATTATGTCAATTGACTTAGCAAAGCGGTTTAACCATCAGCCATTTTACCCAATCATTTTCAATTTACGTTCCGCTATCGCTATTGTGCGAATACCCACAAACCGCATTAGCATTTAGTCAGAGTTGGTTAAATTGGTGTGTTTTACACGCCGTATAATCTATGACATGCGATTAACGGACTGATATCGGTTTTGATTATATGTCACTGTAAAAGATTTAGATTTTAGGCGCTTCCCTACATCCGGATGTAGGAGTTGCATTATATATCTGCTTAGTCAATCTTACATCGTTCACAATTTTGCCTCAGCCATTGGAGCATGCCCATCCTTAATTTTATACCGACACTCTCTTACAATCCAACTTCTTTCCTAGCAGCCTTGTTTTCGACGCGATCAACGAGAGTCATTCAGCAGATTAATTGTAGTCTGTAGTCGTATTTTTAATTAGACAAAGCTAGCTGACAGTAGTTAAGGTCACTTTGTAAAATAATGTTGCCAAATTTAAAGTAATAGTGATGCATTCAGTTCTTATTCAATCAGATGAATGAACTATGAGTGAAATAGTTAATCATCTCAAATTATACTAAACACTCTAAAACTTGTACTACTCAATTTAATAAATAATTTGACTCACCAACAACATTTTTATATACTTTATAACAAAGTTTCTAAAACTTTATGTAACAAATAATAAATTTTCTTTATCAGAATTTTTAAAAACTGTATAAAAATTTAAGTCTTAAAAATGTCATGATAGTGAAAATTTTTCATCTGAAATCTTACAAGTTTCTGACCTATATTAGACTAATTATTCAAACAATCGTGGCAATTTTATTCATTCAAGAGTTTTTACATTCATTCGCTTTGCTACAGCACTTTTATTTTTTTCATCAAAAACTGACAACACCGTAAACGTCAGTGGTTGTTGTTTATTTAAAAATCCGACTATAAATGTGTTAGACTCTTTAATAATCTTTGGTATTTTACACGACACTGGCTTACTACCAGTGTCGTATAAAATACCGAAATGCTGAAAGTATCGGTCGACACCCATAAAACTAAATGAAAAAAAAAAATGTAGTATTGTATGTATTGTTTGTTTGTTGTATTGTATGTAGTAATTATTTCGGAGGCACCCAACTTTTGAATTGGAAGTCAATAATTCATTGATTCAAACTAAATTTGCTGCCTGCACCTTCGAAAATAACAGGCGTAAAATTACAAAATAACCTTTCCTTGGGGTTCTTGACTAATAACAAAAATACATACTTTTCAATAACGATTTAACACGGGAACGTCATTTCGGATATCTTTTATCACTATGTGAAACGAGTGATACGAACCTAGAACTTTCAAACAAAAGTTCGCATTCTAAACTGACTTTTAAATAGGACAAAGTAAATACATAAATAAATACAATATTTACAAAAAAAAAAACTCTATGATACTGCTAGTATTAAATCATTCACATACTAGAAAAAAAATGAGATAAAAAAAATACCAGGAGAGCAAAAGCTTGTAAGAGTATGTCCACGTCACCAGACCGTCGATAAAGAAAACTATAACATACTATACTTGCCGCGCAAAAATCATTTTCAGTGCGTGTCCCTTTCTTGATAGAATTGTCCGCAACTCCCCCGAGGGGTTTCAGTGTGACTCCAAATTATTTCTATAAAATAAGTCTTTGCCGTGTCCAAAATAATTGAAAAAAGAATGCCCCTCTCTCTCACATAGAAACTAACCGTTCTCAAAAAGGCAATTTTAGTAGCAATCGAGAGAAATAACGATATTACTCCCCATATAAACCTTATAAGTAAGTAAAGTCTAAATATCCTTTTATACCTTTTAACTCCTATATCGACATTGTTTATTTTATTATAGATACGTGGACCAATCTAAAGAAATCCGAAATAAACTACCCAATTGTAGGCTTGTCTATACTACCTACATATTATAAGGAGAAAAGATTTAGAGAACGTATTTTTATTTGTATTGTGGTAACTCAAAAAACCACAGGACCAATTTGAAAAATTCTTTGAGCATTGGAAACTATCACTTTTTTTTACTTTTTTTTTTATGGCATAGGAGGGCAAACGAGCAGGCGTGTCACCTGATGGTAAGCAACCAACGCCGCCCATGGACACCAGCAACACATATAGTGTTACTGTTGCGTTGCCGACCTTTAAGGGATAGGGGATAGGAAAGGATGGGGAAGGGGGGTGGGCCTCCGGGTACCTCTCTCACCGAATGAAACGCGGCATGAGCCACTTTACGTCGGTCTTCTGAGAGGTCGTGGTATTTCACCGGTCGAGCCGGCCCATTCATGCAAGACTACATTAAACATGAATTATACATAAAAATCACCCCGTTGATTCGTAATGACCATTTTGATTTCTTCTTACTGCTTCTAAGGCCTTATATGCTTAGATCTGTAAAACTACGCAACGGATTTTGATGTGCTTTTTTTTAATAGTTATATAACCCTATATATCTCGCAACGGATTTTGATGTGCTTTTTTTTAATAGTTATTTATCCCTATATATCTATTAAAAAAAAAGCACATCAAAATCCGTTGCGTAGTTTTACAGATCTAAGCATATAAGGCCTTAGAAGCAGTAAGAAGAAATCAAAATGGTCATTACGAATCAGGTATTTATACTACAATTTCACCCTACTATAACTGTTGCCAACTTACCCGTGTTTCAATATTGTGGGTTATACCTAAGAGATAGACATACACCATCGCGAACTTTTTTGTAGAGCATTTGAAGATGTTTACTAATGTAGTAGATTGTTTTGATCTATCACTTAGGGTTCAGCCAGCGATTGCAATTTAAGTGATAAATCTCGATTTATTTTTTACTATATTAATCATGAATTATTCACACAAACCTATTAAAAACATATTAAAATCCGTTGCGTAGTTTTAAAGACCTCATATATGAGGACAGACAGCGTAAAACGACTTAGTTTTATACTATGTATTGAATATCCATTTATTTCACATACATCCAGTGAAGAACAAATGCTTTTAGAAGTACTGGATGTAACGAAGTTAAACTAAACTCAAACTTTAAATAAATATGTTACATACTATCAAACATACTATAAAAGGAACCAACATATTTTGTAACTAAAACCCCTTCAAATGTTCTCCGAAAAACTTTGAACAAATTCCGTGCAATAAAGCACGAGTGCCTTGGATCATGGCTGGGGTGTACCTTCCGCGGTCAACCCTAATGATACTTATCCCGGTTGAAAGGACGTTACGTAATAGCGCACTGTTTATTTTAGTTAACCATCCTAAGCCTTTTTTACATTTTATTTTCAGGGTTGACACACGTTTCGCTTTTTATTATTTATAATAATTATATCACGTTTCACCCGGAAACGATATATCTATGAAAACGGTTACTATAAAAAGCTTTATAAACGTCATATCAGAACTTTAATTATGGCGCCATTTTGTTTATGTTGATACCCCAATCCTAATAAATTACAATGCAATTGTATCTTCATAATTTTATATACAGGTATCATCCACAATGCTATGGATAAACATCTATTTGAATCATAGATTTAGCATAGACTTTAATAGTTGGCACATGTCAGCAAAAATGTACTAATATTCATCACTGACAGCGCAACCGCATATATTAGAAACAGGATATTTACAATTCAACACATGATTTTAGCTAAATCGTTCAGATAGAGAATGTATCTAAATATGAATCAATATTTTCGTAGCCAGATTCCTAAATTTAGCTCTATCATGGCCGTTTCGAAGTTATCTTTCATTTTGCCAATGTCCGTTACGTGACAGTTTCCAGAGTAAATTATGAATTGTCGTTGTTTTAAATAAATTAAAATTGGCTAGATTGTAACAAATAATAAAATAAAACAAATAGATTATCTAATAAAATTTAGTTTTTTTAACATAACATAACTTCACGCCTTTTGTTACCCGAAGGTGTAGGCAGCGGCTGTTAAGCCTCGTCTTGCCGTTATGTTAACGTGCCAAATGGAATAGGTGGCGAACCTATTGGCATACCGGGCACAAAATTTTCAGTCATTGATATTTATCACACATAACTTCCTAAAAATTTGTAATAAATAAACGCGATATAATCCTAAAAGTTGTTTTAATGTCAATTTTGAAAAGTCATTGGTGTGAGCCAGTGTCAGGAATCAAACCCGGACCTCTGGATCAGAAGCCGTGTGCTCGACCACTGGGCCACCGAGACAATATATTTTTAAGTTTTTTTTTATGTTTCTTCTAAACGATTCTTATCAAATAATGTTAAAAAACGTCCTCGATTTACTGGCATGTAAGTAAGTAGGTATATTCTTTTAGTTACCTATTTTTAATATCTTTTACAATTTCAAAGACGAAATATATTTACATGTGCATGTAATATATATTAAATCAACTAACACTTGAACCCTTCGTCTGTAATCAACAAGTACTTGTTGAGTTTCTACTATCAAACTGTTATCGAGCGCAAACCCTCTGGGAAACTTGTCTCCATAACAAGACGTTTAATTCCACTAGTGTATTGTTTAATATCATCTACTCTGAAAGATATATATAAATGATAAGATATACCTATATATATTTATGTAAGGTGATTGAAAAAATAGTGGTAGAAATATTGACTGGAAGGAATTGATTTTTTACTTGGTCACACTCCTCAGACTGTACTTCTTCAATTTTTAATCCAATTTCTTCAACTTCATAAATAATTGTAACGAATATTAAATCCAGCAGAAGTAGCAGAAATTAAAACACTATTTGTCTTATTTTTTTTTAAACAATGAAAGTCCCAAAAGGTCTTAGGTCAAAGTAAAGGCACAAATATTCGATTTGATAAATATTTCAACAGTCGCCATATCAAAATATTTCAATTTATTAATAGCCTCCTTTATTAGTTTCATGCATTAATTGATCTTTACACTGTATAATTTAGAATTGACGTCAGGTAGGTGGCCGTTCTTAAAACCACAGCCACACACAAATGTTTTGACAACCGATATTTCAAAAGGATGACAAGTTGTGCCAACTCCAGTTATAGTGGGATGATAATTAATATCTTGAAACATATAGTCACTTGAAAATAAATGGGAAAATAAATGAATTCAGGAGTTCTCGCGTGAAATCTGTTTACAAATACGAATACGGTATTAGTATATCATATTAGTATTTACTATTAGTAATACTGAATCCCATTAAACTTCTTTAATCTATGATGTTTAAACGTAGATTTTTTCATAATGCTACTAGAACACGTTCGTCTAATTGTAATTTTGAAACAAATCTTTCAGTATAATCTTTGAGACTGGTATAGTTTTTGTTTTAAACATAGTAGGTACATATTTCGGAAATTTAGTTAGATATTATGACAAAACACAGCGAAAGTGACAATAGACATTGCACGTAAGACGTATAAGACTCGATTAACGTATAGAACTGAATAGAACATTCAGAGGTAAGTTTCTCAGAACCCAGAAAATTCTTACCAAAAAAACGGTACTTACCTCAATATGGAAATGACATTTAGTTAAATAGTTAAATTAATAGTATTTTTATCGGTCAAAAAGAAACAAACAAACAAGAACATAAAATAAAATAATTAAGTTTTGTTTTACCACTTAAATCAATAAGTAATCTAAGGCATTTTTGGTAAACTTTTCTATATGTTTCAATCTTCCGATATAACGAGTGGTCTAATCTATTTAATATTAGAATATTGAAAACATCTGTCTCATATTTTATTGGCAGGATTTAATTTCTATGCGGGTAATGTATCTACTACCATGGTGATATGAGAACAAATTTTTACTACTGGCAACACTGCCTCTTCAGACAGCCGTCAAAAATTGAATTGTTTTGTTTTTGTTGTCAAGTAACCCGCTAACGGTATGTTGTATTTTAAACTAATTATTTTATTAATTTTATCACATAAACTTAGACTTTATTTATAAAAGCCGTGAAACTACAATAAGCATGATTATTGGTGCACCTTATAATAGTATTGATGTGCTTCGCATTCACCTCGCATGTCGGGCGCTGACCTGCCCGTTGGCTAGGCGTGGCCCGCAACTAAACATAATTAGAATTATTACCTCTTGATCGGCTTTTTTCTTCTACAGGTAACATCCGGATAGTAAAGAGCAATGTCGACTACTGAATTTAACCCTTACTTTCCAGAAAATGATACATATGACACAGTTGTCCCACAAGTTGGCGATTTTACTCCATTTTATATAGCGATTGCTATTGGTACAGTGATACTTGGCAGTATTATTATATTGAACATTATATGCTGCTGTTCCAGATACTCTGAATACTGGCTGGACAGACATACAGGTTAGTAGATTTTTTATCTTTGAAACATAAAACCCGGTATCATTATGGAACTTTGTTTTAAAAAAAGTTACCTTAAATTAACTTAATAATGTTATTATACTGTTGTATAGAGTATTTAATTATTTTAAATTTAACCTATCCAAAGGTAATCGTTATCTTGTATCAATCTGGACTGCAACAGCGCATAAACAACCACCTCTAGACATCACGGAATTGGAAAGATATTACCAGCCAGTACATTATGTGCATCCGTTCCACGATAGCCCTGAGGACTACCACGATATTAAGGAACAATCAGTCGCACAGTCTTTTTCACAACAACCATTGACTGCCTCTCAAGAATATTTAGAATTACAGAAACGGGAAAGTGACATTTAGAACTAATACCACTCAAATTCATCTTCTGCACCGCACACGATATCACAATTATTCTAAAAACTGAAGATTTCTAATAGGTCACATATAAGACTGTTTTTGATCTGATTTTTATTAATAATGGCATTCTTATTGATATATCCTACTGTAGCAGTCCTTTGCCTTTTTGTATTGATGGTTATTTTGATAATGCTGAAATATGGCTCTCGATGGTGTAAACTTCGTCATAACACACTGAACGATCAGGAGTATTGGAATGAAGACGAGGCGTATGAACAAAAAGTTTCATATGCTTAATATACATATTTCTTTTAATATTACTTTATCCAGCTTTTATCTTTAGTGTCATATTTTTAAAAGGCTAAATAATAATGCAATTCGGATAAAGATTGATGATTGTCAATCACAATATAGTTATTTTTAATTATTAGTTCTCTCAGGGTAAATAATACCGATTTCATAATTATCAAGCACTTTTAAAAATTTTTGTTCTATTCTCATTAATTTGATACTTTCTTACTAAAAACTGTGTATATGTGTATGATAATATACAAGTTATGAAGTATGTCATATATACAATCTTATGCATTTATTTTGTATCTCAATACCAGAAGATGCTACTACCATTTAACTTGATTAGATAGAGACCAATGAAAGTTAATGAATTGGTCAATCCATTAAGACCCCGGAATCATAAACCATATGTCTGTGAGTATGTATTTAAAACACCAATTTGAACCAGTATCATAATTGTAAATGTCTTATGATTTCAATTACATAAGGCAGTAAGTCAACTCGTCTAAAAGAGAATCACAACTATGAAATTTTATTTTGCATACAAAGAACCAGTTAATGTTACATCAACTACGACCTAATTTTGGATATATTCATAGGTTAGTTTGTCTGTAATCTCTAAACTCTGAAATTAATGAACTCATGTAAATATTTCTTTGGCCATTGCACCAATGTTTTATTCAGAAGTAGTTTACATTAAATTGATTTCATATTATTATTTCCTATCTATCCATGATTGGGATAACTTACAAAAAATCCAAATTGCTGAAATGGTCTTTTTTAACAATATACATACTGTGGGAGTACCTATAGGTTTTTTTTAACTTTTTCATTTTAATCATGTTTTTTTTTACTAGTTTAGTTGAACTATGTTAATTTAATGTGTATGTATGTGTATGTGTAACAAATCCGTCCAATTGTGGCCTTAAAATTGATCTTTTTTTAGTTTAATGTTAACTTTAAGTAAAGTTTATGATTTTAAATAATAAATATGATCTTTAATCCATCTTGGTATTCATTTATTATAAGCTAAGTATAAACTTCTATGTACTTATTATTCTGAGGTCATGATGTTAAATTGTTAACAAAATATGTAATTCAATGTGTCTAAAATCAATGATATTTTTTAAAATAAAAATATTATAAACGATTTGTTTTTAGTAGAGTAGGAAAAAATAGCATTTAGGAAATATTTCTTCCCTGGTCTGTTTTAGTTCTCAAATTACAAAGATAAAATTATAAATACTGTGCAGCTAATTTTAATATTTTTTCATATTTATAGTAATGGCAACACAGGTTGTCCATCTCTATCAATTGAGTTATACTATTGTGTTCTAAATAGAAAGGTCTATTTCAAAAAACTATAAGCTCATATATAAAATATGAGACTTAACTCACAACAATCACAACTCACAAAATATCTCAAGATTTTATTCTTTAAATAAATTGAGGTAAATTTGTAAGTTTGTTTTATTTGACTAACTTTAAAATAGGATTCTTCGGCTGTTTGTTGAAGGAGGATCAATTGTTTTTTCTTTCAAGTTTGTCTTAAGGAAATAGTGTGTAATGCTTTTTGATTATTGGTGAGTACTTGAGCGAGAGTTTATCACCCACGTAAACACAAGCTTTTTTATTGGTTGGGCCAAACCTGCAAATAGGTCACGTGATGGTAAGCAACTAGCGCCGCCCATGGACACCCTTAATCGAGTAGGATGGTAAGAAAGGGGGGTGGCCCTCTATCACCGAATGAAACGTCGCATGAGTCACTTTGGTTTGATATTCGGAGAGGTAGTAGTATGTCACTGGTCCAAACGGTCCATTCATGCATCGAAGTGCGTGGCTCTCTGGTACCACTAGAATAGGAAAAATAGTCCACATAATATAAATTAATTCTAACTTAATTACTGTAAACGATATTTTTCAGTTTTCTCTTATAATTCTATTTTATTTGGATATCGTACAGCCATCTTTCCAATTATTTCAATTACCTATTTACATATGATAATAATAATATAACCATATCGATTCAATGGGCGATAATAAAATAAATCGATCTCAACATTCTTGAGTCAATGTTAAACGGTAAAAATGAACATGATTTTATTTTTGTTAATAAAAGCGTACACCTGGAAGTAATGCAAGATCGAAAAAGACATTTCGTTTGAGCCAATCTTAATTTGCCAGCCGTTCGGCTGCACCATTTCACATTTTCAGGCAGCCAGGTAAAACCTTATTCATATGTATTTTATTTGTTTGTACCTTTTACCCGAGCGTTACGGATGAGCGGGTATACCCGAGTTGTCAAAAGATTGGCCTCAATCTAAGATTCAATCTGACGAGTCAGAAAATCACGAGGCGTCGCTGACTACTGACCCATGTCGTGTTTTGCAAAATCCCAACATACTTCGGCAAATACGAATATTCAATAGGCAAGCAATGTCTGTCAGTAGATATTTATCTTTGCCTACTTTATATATAAAGTAAAAAAATGACGGTCTTGCGCCATATTACGCTTAGTGCATAGTTTTAATATTTAGGTTATATTATTTTCTTATATTTTATATTATGGTTCAGTAGTCAAGCACCCCGCTCCTGAGTCAGAGGTCGCAGCTTCGAATCCTGGCTCACACCAATTACTTTTGGAAATTAATTTCGAAAGTTATGTGTGTTAAATAAGTGTGCCCAGTAATAGAGTCGCCACCTTATTCCATTTGGAAAGTAAACATTACGGCGAGACTTAACAGCCTCTGCCTACACCTTCGGCTAGAAAAAGACGTAAAGTTATGATATTTTTTTGTTTAGTAGAGCTTAGTTTGAGATTAAATGGCTTTAGTTGTATAATATCTTTTTAATATTTAGGTACCATTAGGGAGTAGGTATCTCGGTTATATAGAGTATTATTTTCTTTGTCTACTATATACAATACGAGTTACGTTTGAAAGTAGATGGCGTAAGTGATTCATGTCCTTTTCTGATCTACCAACTAAACCACATAGTTTTTGTCCGTGTCTCTCTTTGAAACTAATTAGTTATGTAAAATCCAAAAGATGTCGCTCGGCCTGCAATACCTTACGTTGGATTCGATGTAACGTTTGAAAGTATATACTGACTTCTTCATACTTGGCTATGCTTTGCTTTTTTCGTTTTATTTTATAATTGTGGGTCATAAGTGGTTTTAGGTTTCTTTTTAATATTGTGTTTGTGTTATGTAACATAACAAAACTTCACGCCTTTTTGTTACACGAAGGTGTAGGCAGCGGCTGTTAAGCCTCGTCTCGCCGTTATGTTTACGTCCCAAATGGAATAGGTGGCGAGCCTATTGCCATACCGGGCACAAAGTTTTCAGTCATCGATATTTATCACACTTAACTTCCGAAAACAATTTCGAAATGTCATTGGTGTGTGCCAGTGTCAGGATTTGTACCCGGACCTCTAGAAAGATGGGTAGACGTAGGTCGTAGGCATAGTAGAAAAAAAAAAGTGTGTGTGTCAGCTCCGACGCACGACTGGAGTTTACTCCCTATTCCCTAAGTACGATTGTCTAAACATTTGACAGTGCCCCTGACCTTTGGCAGTGACGGCAACGATGCCAACATTACAGAGGAAAAGCGAATGATTAATTTGTACATTATTAAGTTGGTGAAAGTTGCAGTGTAAATGAGCTCAAGACAATGTATGGAGTGCCGACTCTTATTTATTTACTCTTTGGTTGCACCATAAACGTAACGAGGTCATTCTTCAATAGATTTTACTCCTCACTTTTTTTTTCATATCGGGCGCCTTAAATATGAAAATCGATTCTTAAGGAGTAAACTCCAAAAAACAGGACTCTTGTAAGATCGGTATTTTTAATATCTTTACGCCTTTTAAACCTATATTTTATGAACAGCGTATTTTTGTGTCGTCAAGCCACATATTGTCAATTGTTTTCCAAATAGTTATTGGAGCGCATAGGATTCGAATCCGAGTTCCTCTAACCATCTAAACCACTTGACTGTCATACACAAAGAGAGAAACCTGATCCAATAACCACCTCTAACCGCACACAATAAAAAAGTGTCTGAAATACTTTTCTAACTTCGATAGCTATTGTTCTTTGAATTAAACAGAAATGCTTAAGAATAATTACAAATACTTTCAAAGAAATTTACCTTGAAAATTTTAAACGTTTAAGTCGACTTTCATTCTTAAAAACGGTAGGTACGTACGTACCTAACAAGAACGTTTTAAATTCTTCAGGCCTGTTCATGGTGAGTACGATTCGAGGAATTCGCAAAATTAAATTACAAAGGTGGCTTCATTTCCTACAGGTTCTATGCTATACGATTACCTGATTGGACTGATTAAACATATCAGCTCCGGTCTCCAGTTTTGGAGATTTAGCGTTACTGATCACTAAAATTGCGATTATATGTACTTTACAGCTTAAGTCCTTAATACGTATAAGGTAAAGTACTTGAACTTGTACTAAAGGAATTATTTACATATATGGAACTCTCAAGCAATAGTCAGTAGACAGCAGTCAGTCAGTAGACGGGCCTCGTGGTGCTTTGGTAAAACGAGTGGTAATCGAGATCGGTGGGTTTGATCCCCACTCGAGTACCTTCAAATATTTATGACAATCATGTATATTTGTATGGTGTCTGGGTGTTTTTCTTTATATTTTAAGTATGTATTTACAAAAAAATCTATATTAGTATCAGTTATCTAGTTTCCGTATTATAAGCATTTAGTTGCTTAGTTTGGAACTGGAGGGCGCTGTGTGAGTTGTGTCCAAGATATTATTATTATATTTTATTATCACGAGTGGTAGCTCACAAAATTAGCCCAACTAGCTTATTTAGCTTATCGCAAACGCCAAGCACTTAGGCCTTATCATCTAAAACCATCAATCCACTGTAATTATAACGTCTCATAACAGCACTCCACACAATTATACATCAGTGAGCAAGATTCCTTTAGCTAGGGTTGTCAACCGCACGAAATAAAAAATAAATTCGGTCGTATTTTTTTTTATTTCCGCTAATTTGAATACTAGAAGCGACAATTCAGTGATTAATAAGTTAAGAGATAGTATTACTTCGTAATTATTTTACTCAAATCCACTTTCATTAATTATATTTTCACGGAACAAATTGGGTTTCGTTGGTTCAGGTAGTATCTTGGATGATAAATAACATTTATCTTCTCTATATTTATAAAACGTTGAAGTATTTGAATCGATATCAACATCGATTTTTTGTAATTTATACTGTTTTAGTTCACAGTTACTTAATCCGCCATCGCTCACCTTCATTTGTTAAATCAGATAGGCCAGTTTCCTCTATAACTTATTAGTCCTTTTTACAACAATCATCCCCACCCACCAAAGGCAAAGATATTCCACATAAACCATTGTAACACTAAACTAAGTTGAAATAGCAAATCTAGGTTATAACCTATCTGTAACTTAAACAGATTTAAACCCTTAAAATTTGGGGGGGATGAAATATAGATGTTGTCCTATTCTCAGACCCACACGATATGCACACAAAATTACACGAGAATGGGTCAAATCGTTTTGGAGGAAACTAACCACAAACACCGTGTCGCAAGATTTATATATATTAGATACATACATACATACACTTCACGCCAAATCCCTCGCGGGGTAGGCAGAGAGAAGAGAGCGCCAGAAGGCAAGATTCTTACACACCTCACTCGCTTCGTCGACTTAAATAACTCTTTTCATGTACGCGTGTCGATTTTTGAGGCTCCTAACATCACCTTCCTCCAGAACACGTTCTCTTTGGTCATGGAATTTGTATATATATTAGATAGAGCCACTTAAAGTATCATTCGACAGCCCTACATACATAGTCCCCTCAAGATCCATTAATACGAGGGTCCTTCACACGTCTACCAATTACAATAGACTTCTTTGTCCTCACTGACGGGTATTAATTGACAAATAGGCTCGGCCTTTAATTGATGGCAAAGTCAAAAGCAGACATACTGACAGATGGTAGGAAAAGAATGGTATATGCTGGTGGATACGTGCAGATTGATGGTTGGATGCAGAGGAGGTGGTAATTTGTACTTCATTTAGAATGTAGCACGCAATTTATATTCTGGGATGTATTGGCTACACTTAAACTAGCCATAATGAAGAATTAGCTAAGTGTTATTGGATTCTACATTATATATTCCAAGTTGTATCGTAAAATTTGTAGGGACACAGGGTCATCAGAATTTAGTTACTATATGATACATTGATTAGAGAATAGTTAGAATTTCTAGCTACCTACGCTCGTTTTGGGTGGAGAGTCAATATTCAGACGTCAGTTTAAATATGATTTAAGGGATGTTTACCCCTTATAAATAGTCTAGTAGCTTATATATTGTACTCGAATATAGATGAAAAATAAATTTCAGACTCTTAGTAAGGTTTTCTTTTTTGATGTCCTGACCTTTTCAATTTTACTATACCAATATACATACCAAATATACGTAACATAACTTCACGCCTTTTGTTATCCGAAGGTGTAGGCAGCGGCTGTTAAGCCTCGTCTCGCCGTTATATTTACGTCCCAAATAGAATAGGTATATATATATATTCGTAAATAAAACAACAACAAAAAATCAATGAGTACATGAATTACATTAATTAACAGGAAAGCGTATCAAGCGATGTCTATTAAGGCATTACACTACGATGCCATTCCAAAGGCTTTCAATAACTGCCACAAAACCTACTATAAGCAATTCATTTACGCACTGAAAAGGCTCAATGGAATGAATGAAGAGTTTTATTTTTTTGTAAAGATTTAATCAAAACTCTCCATTTATATAGAAGTTAAGCTACAAATATATTTCCGTAAACGCTTTCAGAAAAATCGTTCGTTTTCAACTGTTTTGAACCCTGGGACCTTTTAATCAGTCTACGTGATAAATTACCAGGTCATTGAGACGACTATTTAAAATGGTAGATCAAGAATTAAAGACTCTTAGACTAAACTTTTTTATGATAATATAAGTACGTATAATAATAAAATACTGGACCACCGAGACTATATCTCGTTGGTCCAGTAGTCGAGCACCTCGCTTCGTAATCAAGAAGTCGCTGGTTCGAAAGCTGGCTCACACCAATGACTTTTCGAAATTAGTTTCGAAAGTTATGTGTGATAGATATAGATGACTGTAAACTTTGTCCCCAGTATGGTAATAGATTCAGAGCCTATTCCATTTGGAACGTAAACATAGCATCAAGACGAGGTTTAACAGCCGCTGCCTATACCTTCGGATAGAAACGGCGCGAAGTTATGTTATGTAATAATAAAAAAAAACAAACTAAGTAATACATAATGCAAAGAGGACACGCTGAATATTCTGATCACATTTAAGTTACATTGTTGGTGTAAAACGAGACTTGGCGAGACGAACGCTACAGATATTTATTGATACTTTGTACAAAATGCACAGTTTCTTCATCTCCCTGTGGAATATAAATAGGAAATTGAATTTTTCAATACTTTCGTGTTGCCCATACTCTTGTGGTAGCTTATATTATGTCAAGAATGTGACAGATCTTTAACATACATAAATAACTTTACGCCTTTTCTAGGTGTAGGTAGTGGCTGTCAAGCTCGAGGCTTGACAGCCGCTGCCTATGTGTTGCCTCTCCGTTGTGTTTACGTCCCAAATGGAATAGGTGGCAAACCTATTGCCATTACACACAACAAAAAATTAAAAACAATTTCGAAAGGTCATTGCTGTAAGCCAGGATTCGAACCCGCGACATCTAGATTCAGAAGCGGGGTGCTCGACCATTGACGTTATAGAAAAGTCTATATTAAGTCTTGATAGCCAAATCATTCAGCAATTCGATTTCTCCCGAGACCAAATTAAAAATCCTGGCCCACGCGTGGCTTTCTGAAAGCTGTGTAATAAATCATTGGTAAAAAAACAACCGATACGAAGTCGGCGAGTTCGATCCTCAGCCGAGTACAAATATTTATGACAAGCATATGAATGTTTGTATGGTGTATGGGTTTTTTTTCGTGTATTGTATATATTTAAGAAAGAAAATTTTAGATGTATAATTATCCGATATCTAGTTTCCTTATCAAAAGCATTTAGTTGCTTAGCTAGAAACTAGAGGGCGCTATGTGTATTGTGTCCAAGATATTATTATTTATCACATTTAGGACAAAAAAAATAATAGGACGCATTGATGCATACTTCCTTCTCCGCTTTCGAGGAGATAAGTTGGCGGAGGTTTCGAGGGGACAGTTAACGACAGTGAACGAATAAACGATGGTAAGTTATGAATTGCTACATAATTAAAATAAAAACCTAACAACAGATTTACAAGCGACATCTATGTCACTACTCAGTACTCAACTCGTATTACCGACCAAATGACGCAGTCGCACAAAATAGAGATATGATAAAAACAAACAAATGGAAAAAAAGGCGACATTTCCCCACGAAACAGTTCAAATCACCCGCAATCATTTATCAAAATATAACTAGTGGGGCGGAATGGAATACATTGGCTTGGACATTTCCCTCTGTTGGCACTTTTTGTCGCACACATTTTTTTTTCGTTTGTTTTCGTTCCGCTCAAAGCAGCCTTCTGCGCCAATGTGTGTGATTTTAGTAGTTACGTGGAAAATATTTTGTACCCTCCTAAAATTCCAGATGTTTTTTTTTTGATGGCTTTTAGAAACTTTGCCAGAATGGATAACCTATGAGAGTCCGGAGTGTTTAAAAGGATACCGTCTCGTTTGAGTGTCCTCGTAAAAAACGCTACACGTCGGGAGAGTTAGTTAATATAATTTTGCATTTTTGTCAGGATATTGAAGTAAGTATTTACTATCCGATACTGAAAATAGGTTTATCATATAGTCAGGAGAAAATTGTTATTATTTTTTAAACTCGGGCCTCGTGGCGCATTGGTAAAACTACCGGCTGCAGCAATGAGGTCGGGGGTTCGATTATACAAATGTTTCTGACAAACATGAATATTTGTGTGGCGTCTGGGTGTTTTTCTATGTATTATTAGTATGTATTTACAAAAGAAAAGTACCTATATATGTATTAATATCGGTTATCTAGTATCCATAACACAAGCATATATAGTTGCTTAGCTTGGAACTAGAGGGCGCTGTGTGTATTGTGTCCAAGATATTATTATTGTAAACTAAAAAAAAATGTATACCAAATGACATAGATTTTTGTCATAGGTTTATAGATTTGACCATTCAATGAATGGGCTTTATATCAATGAAAGAGTTTTTTAAATACTTAAGATTAGTAATTCCTTAGATTAGATTAAACAAACAAAACTAATGTTATGAGATAGAAGATAGATATATAATAGATCGGCAATAGTCACCCAAACAACGAGACCAAAAATGGGTTGTTGATGTGTGAGTGACTTATGAATGAGTGCGTAAAAATTGCTTCCAAGTACCGACTTTTACATAAATATTGTTCATGTGTGAATTAAATGCATCCTGAGAAACGCTTAGTCGCGGTTGCGCTGTCAGTGATGAATATTAGTACATTTTTCGCGACATGTGTTATATATCGACATCTATTATAGTCTATGCTAAATCTATGGTATATACCTGACTAGCTGACCCGGCGAACTTTGTTCCGCATCAAAAGTAAAATTTGGGTATTAAACAGTTCAATTGTGCTATTTATCGGCACGCGTTTTGGCGCGCATCGCAATTACTATGTACCGCTATGTTAATACTGTAATATCTTCGTAAATATTCGTTTAAGTTACGTACTGTAAATGGCTATATTGATCTGTATTAAATGCACCATCAATTTAATACACTTAACTGGATTAAAATTAATGCTGTAATGTTTCAAATCGCTTCGTAAATAAGCTCTTATTTCTCGTAAAAAGTAAAACAATAAAAATGGTCATTGTGGGTTATCCCTAAGAGATAGACATATGCCCTCGCGGACTTTTTTGTAGATCTTTTAAAGGTGTATAACAATGTAGTACATTATTTTGTTTTATCACTTAGGGTTCAGGCAGCGTTTGCAATTAAAGATTTAAATCTTGAAAACTATAACTTTTTTTTATTACAATAAACATGTATTATAGATCAAAACCACCCCGTTGACACCCTCTAACCATTAAAACACCGCATCAAAATCCGTTGCGTAGTTTCAAAGATTTAACCATACAAAGGACATAGGGACAGAGAAAGCGACTTTGTTTTATACTATGTAGTGATATACCATAGATTTATCATAGACTATAGTAGATGGCGCATGTCAGTAAAAATGTACTACTAATCATCACTGACAGCGCAACCGCGTATATCAGATTTTCAGGATATTTACATTACAACACAAGAACAATAATTATGTAAAAGTTGACACTTCGAAGCGCTTTTTACGCACACATTGATAAGTCACTCACACATCAACAACCCATTTTTGGTCTCGTTGTCTGGGTGACTATTGCCGATCTATTATTTTTATATCTATGTGCCATCTACTTAAGTCTATGATAAATCTATGGTATATGCCTATTCAGAGTCTCATAGACAGAGATTACAAATGTTTAAAGTGCAGTGACGTAGAAGTAATATAATTCACAATGCATTTTTTACTGAAATATTTTTAAGTAGTTGATGCTAAAACAATTTTCAGCATTCATTGCCGCAGTGCTCGCAGTAGACTGAACAAAAACAAGAGGAAAAAAAGCCTTCATCAGCCCACGTTTTTTCTCAATGTAAGTGTTTTAGAAATAAGTGAAGTAAACAAAGGGGATGATTTTTAGAGCTGTTTTTAACTGACTTTAGCAAAAATAATAAAAGATGACGAGACATTATGAAATGACACTTGCCTATGAATATTTGCTTCTTTTGTTTGGGGATATTTTTTAAAACATTAACAAACATTATGTGCACACTTAAACGTAGTCTCGGTGGTCCAGTGGTCGAGCACCCGTCTTCTGAATCAAGAAGTCCTGGGTTGGAATCCGGGCTCACGTCAATGTCTATTCGAAATTCATTTCAGAAGTTTGTGTGATAAATATTGATGACTGAAACAAAACACCTTCGCCAAACAACACGCGGCAATTTACGTCGATATTATCAGAGATTGAAGTATTTTAACAGTAGAGCCGGTAAATTAATTTGATCGGATACATACATACACAAATTTACGCCCAAGTCGCTATCGGAGTAGGCAGAGAGAACAGAGCATAAGGCACGATTCTTACACGCCTCACTAGCTTCTTTGAACTTCATTGCTCTTGTTATACAGGCGTGTCGAATTTTAAGGCCACTGCCATAACTTTCCTCCAGAACTCTTTCCTTAATTTAGTCGAATAAGTAAGAGTAAAAAGAAGATGTATCTCTCTTCACCAATAACAACAATGAATTGTATCAATAGAATATCAATTGCCGCAAACTTCTTACTTTCTTACTTGTTTCTGCTAAATTCTGAAGTGTTCTTTTTTTTCGAAAGTTGTTAGTTCAGAAGGTTCTACCAACTAACCAAGGAATTTGCCTCAAGTAATAGTTAATTAATCAATGTAGTCTCACAGCCTCAAGCATTTAATAAGTTAGAGGAACAAGCAAAGTTTTTGGGGAAAGGCAATTCTTTTAATGTGGATATTCTTTAGAAGTGTACAGTAACGAGAATTGTGTATACTATAAGGGATACCCTGGAGTTGCTTCAGATTTCATTAGAGCAAGGGATCTTCTATTAACCACGTGAGGTTTTATGGGAACCAATTTTTAGACTCTAATACTACCCTCCGTGATATTACTTGCATTATTTACTGGTATAATCTTATATTAATGAAATATTAAAAAAAAATAGATCTCGATTACAGATCAGACCTGATCCATGCGTAGATAGTTATTTAATGATCACATATAACATAACATAACAAACAATAACATAACGCCTTTTTCTACCTGAAGGTGTAGGCAGCGGCTGTTGAGCCTTGTCTTGCCGTTAAGTTTGCGTCCCAAATGGAATAGGTTGCCAACCTATTGCAATACCGGGCACAAACTTTTTCAGTCATCGATATTTTTCACACTTAACTTACGAAATCAATTTCGAAAAGTCATTGGTGTGTGCCAATGTGAGGATTCGAACGATCTTTGAATTCAGAAGCGGGTGCTCGACCACTGGACCACCTAGACTATTCATATAACATATATTACTAGCTGACCCAGCAAACGTTGTCTTGCCGAAAAATAAAATTTAAAAAATAGGGGTTGATCGTAGGGGGTTGAAAATTTAGGGTTGCATGTATTTTTGTATCCCGTTTTATAAAAAAAAATAAGAAACAGAAATATGTCGAAAAATTAAAAAAAAAAATTGAGGGGTGGGCTACCCTTGTGATTTAGGGGGATGAAAAATAGATGTTGTCCTATTCTCAGACCTACCCGACACGCACATAAAATTTCATGAGAATCGGTCAAGCCGTTTCGGAGGAGTTCAATTACGCACATCTAGACTCGAGAATTTTATATATTAGATGACTATTCATAGCACATTTAACTTTTGGAAAAAAAACTGTTTAATCAACATCTTAACTTGAGTTGTTGAGCTGAACTATTATTTTATTAATATCTCCACGCACGAAGTATAGGGAACCAGGAGTACGTATGGTATAGGTTTTTCCATAGCATTAATATACACAATATCAAACTGCGCAAAATCTGCGGAGTGACTATCGCTGACAGCAAAGAAAATAAGGTTGTAAGTAAGGAAGTTGGATTGTAAGAGAGTGTCGGTAAAAAAGTAAAAAAGGGCATGCTCCAATGGTTCGGACATGTAGAAAGAATGGATGATGCTAGATTGACTAAACATATATACAATGCAAAAGCGGATGGATGTAAGAATCGAGGACGGCTACACACATTCCATGACCAAATTCTATTTCATTTCATGTCTCAAAAATCGACACGCGTACATGAAAAGAGTTATGAAAGTCAACCAAGCGAGTGAGGCCAGGAAGTATCGTGCCATTTGGCGCTCACTTCCCTCTGGCTACCCCGATAGGGGTTTGGAGTGAAGTTATATGTAAATGTATTATTAAACTATATATATCTTTGTTCTCTTTTTTGCCACTGCAAAGCGGCTGTGTTAGAACTTCGGACGCACTGATGATTACGTACCTACGTCGCGTTTAATACTAAAAAATCTGTGCCCTAAATAGAGATCATTCGTTCAATGTTACGTTCGCACTCCTGCAATTATATACTTCGTGGTACATTTATTCAGTAATCAATTATTACCACAGAAAACTTACAAAAAGTAGGTAAGTAATTGGTATGTACCAGAGATCAGGTCCATCCATACGGAATTCTACGCGTAAAACTACAACGACGTCAAATAAATATTTTATTAAACACAACATAAAAAACGGGGTATTCCGTCAACGTTACGATGTAATATTATTAAAACACTTCGTACATCCAATCCAATACATGATTAATTACAAAGATAGATCTCAAACCTTGGCCATTTCATCTTGAAGTTTGATATATAAATATTTGATCAAAGAACATCGCTACTACGAGTTGACCTAATTCGTTACGTTTTTTCTGTCTTTCTTTCTTTCTTTACTATCTAATAGAATAAATTCGGTGCTTCTAGGTGCTTTATGAAAAAAAAACAAAGTAAAATAATATCTGTGTTAATATTATAAAGTAGAAAATTTCTGTTTGTACTAGAACTTTAATTTTAAGAGCAAATAATACGTTCGGAGAAAAATATTTTTTACATCAAATAAAAGTTATTATGAATTAGAAATCATCATTTAATTTTTGAATTACATATATTAGCTAATTTTATTATTAACTTTAAATATTATGATGCAAGATTGACTAAGCCGATATACAATGCAAAAGCGGATGGATGTAGGAGTTGCGAACGCCGAAGACACACATCCCATGACCAAATAGAGCGTTTTCTGGAGGAAGGTGATGTCAGGAGCCTCAAAATCGAAGCGCGTGCACGAAAATAGTTATGAAAGTCAACGAAGCGAGTGAGGTGTGTAAGAATCGTGCCTTATGGCGCTCCGTTCTCACTGCCTACCTCGCAAGGGATTTGACGTGAAGTTGTGTATGTAACTTGAAATTTGTATAGAAATGGCCACCCATAAAAGACATTTTTTTTAAGACTTAATACTGATGCAATCGAACACACGAAAATCTGTTTCTTAGTTATTAAATGAATAATAAATTTTAATACTCCTTAGTGATAGTAGAAGCGGGATGCTGAACTAAAAGACCACCCAGACATACAATCTAAAGGTCCAAAAATCTACCAATATTTCATTGATATTTTAACCAGGTTTCAAACTTTCAGGATTCAAAGACCTAACGAATTAAAATCTAAAAATATTTTCTCTAAATCAATACGCAATAAAATGAAAATTATTATTATAATTAATAATACTACACATAACTAAAACATAACTTCACGCCTTTTGTTATCCGAAGGTGTAGGCAGCGGCTGTTAAGCCTCGTCTCGCCGTTATGTTTACGTCCCAAATGGAATAGGTGGCGAACCTATTGCCATACCGGGCACAAAGTTTGTCAGTCATCGGTATTTATCACACATAACTTCCGAAAACAATTTCGAAAAGTCATTGGTGTGAGCCAGTGTCTGGAATCGAACCCCGGACCTCTGGATCAGAGGCCGTGCGCTCGCCGACTGCGCCACCGAGACTTAATAATACTACTGATATATTTATTGAAGCCCATTCAATCGATCGATCCCCTGCTCGGTACCCACGAGTTGGTCTAATATAATAAATAATAATGAAGTTGCTATTGCGTCTATTGCTTCAAGAAATAAAATCCTTTCAAGCAATTTGTACCAATAATATAAGAAATTCATAAACCAAGTTTGGTCCTTCCATTTACCAAAAATGTTGCTACTACACTGTTTGCATCAGATCCTTTGCGCAAAGGAGAATGCCAAATGTCAATAATTGAGAAACTCTGCTAACTCACTATCCAATTATAAATGCCGCCAACGCAAACTGTAATACAATCTGTGTCTCCAGCCACTCAGGTGTCCATGGGCGGTATAAAAAAAAAACCTAAATTACACACACCTCTGTCTACTCCAACAAACAAACTAAAACTACCAAATTGTATCGAATTCCCTCTAATAATTGTATCGAACCGGTAAAATTAAAACAAAAATTTCAAAGGCACATCTAAAACCCGTCTGTCTCCTACAAAACTGAATTTAAAGTCGGGACAAACGAGAAGTGTAACTGAATTAGGGCCGGTGTACACTTGCTGACGGAATTTTCTGTACGACAGACGAACGTGACAGACATACAATTTGTTAAGTACGTGTTATATTTATTTATACATATATATTAATAAATATTGATATCATACCGTTGGTGATATTGTCTTCGACGAGAGAAAAAATATCTACTTATGATATTCATCGTGTTATTTATTCTTTAAACATTGAAAAAATATAATAAAATAAAACCGTAGTGAGGCACGCAATTTGCGACTCAACCGGCGAAATACCACAACATCTCAGAATATTGACGTAAAGTGACTCATACCAAATTTCGTCATTCCCTTAAAGGTTGGCAATGCACTTGTAATGATATCTGTGTTTCAAGTCTTCATGGGTGACGTTAATTAAAATTTAAGCAGCTATCAACAATCATCACAAATACTATTTTTTTTATGAGAGTAGGGGCAAACTAGCTTGCGGGTCACCTGATGCAAAGCAATCACCGCCGCCCATGGCGTCTGCAATACCAGGGGCATCACATCAGCGTTGCCGGCCTTTCAGATGAGAATATGCTCGTTTCTTGAAGGTCATTTCATTGGTATTTTATCCAGGATTCAAAGAATTACGGATGCGCAATAAAATAAAAATTGTTATTATAAGTATTAATACTAGTGATATATTTTTACTGAAGCACATTCAATCCCCATGATAATCCCACAACAAAGGAATATCATAATGCATTTATTAAATCACGAGACCAACTCGGGGATATAATAAAGTTTGCGTCTATCGCTTCAAGAAATAAAATCCTTTCAAGCAATTTGTACCAATAATATAAGAAATTCATAAACCAAGTTTGGTCCTTCCATTTACCAAAAATTTTGTTACCACACTTTTTGTATCAGATCCTTTTCGCAAAGGAGAATGCCAAATTTCAATAATTGAGAAACTCTGCTGAAAAGTTTTCAAATATAAACCCCTTAAAAACTATGTCAAACTTCAGTAAAGACATTGGAGATATTTCAAGAATTCTGATCTTTGAGTTTGGTTTTCTGAATTCTAATTAGGTAAAACTTTTAAATATTTAATTTAAAAAACAAATCGTCTAAAATCAAAAAGATTGTCAAATTTGAAAAGCGTTTCTTGCCTGGTATTTCTCATGATAGCCCTATACTGGAAATCGGGTCGCTTGTGGTAATCACATCCGTGTTTTACTGCTCTTCAGAGGCACTATCCTCTAGTGTTTATATATTTCATTTAAAATATTAAACTTTATCTTTATTTTTGGTGACTATTTTGTGTCTTTGAAGACTTATGAAAATAAAGTTTTATTTATTTTGAATTTGAAATCAACACAGTATCCGGGAAAGACTAAAAAGGCCTAAATACCAAAAATATAGTTGTTTATTTTTTGCGCCTTTTTCTATCCGGCAGCGGTTAAGCCTCGACTGACCGAATTTTTGCCACCGCCTATATCAAACTGGATTAGGTGGCAACACCTCTTGCCGTACACGGGGCACGATGTTGTCAGTGATCAATATTTATCACACATAACTTCCGGAACTTATTTCGAGAAGCCATTGGTGCCAGCCCGAATCCCACGCCTTCGTGATTCAGAAGAGGGGTGGTAGACCACCGAGACGACTTAAATATTTATACTTGTAATTACTGAAGGTATAGGTTGCGTTTGTTTTCGCCGATTGAATCTTGGCGTCTTTCTGATATATTTCATAGCTCATTTTCGTCTATTAGGTTTACCAACAAATCTATACGCACACATAGATAATTTTCACGCGCACAGTGACAATACACCTATTACAAAGGGCCACAAAGAGAAACATGATCGCCTCATTGGCCACGAATAATGAGATAGAGCGCAGCCGTACTCATTTGCCCTAATTGTTATTGCCGGTTAGTAGCCACGATAATTTTGGGAGCAACCCTATAAAGTGTTCTTAAAGTATAAGGTGTAAAGGTGATATCGCAGCTATCAGCTGGGCCTCATTAGATAGGGTTGACAAAAATATGTTTCAATTTATATTTATAATTAGCTGACTCGACGTACTTTACTTTTACAGCGTTTATAATTAAAGTAATTGTGTGAGTGAATTATAGATAAAAACTAGCCCGTTGACACCCTCTGTCTATTAAAAAAAAAACTACATCAAAATCCGTTGCGTAGCTTCAAAGATCTACGCATATAATATTGCGGAAAACGCCTTTGTTTTTAAAAGAGCGAATCCCAGCCGCTTTTGTATTGTACAACTCAATTCCTAACCAATCGGTGTGCAGACACAAAATTACCACTGTCTATACCTTTTAATATAAAGTATGATAGGTATGGTATAAAGTTACAAAACTAAGCTGAGACTGCGACTAAATCTTCAGATCATTGTGTACTCGGCAGTTGTCAGGTGCTAATGATAATGTGCTAAATTGACTAGTGGAATCTAATCAGTCCGTATTAGCGTTGTACAAAACGATCACCATATATGGATTTAATTCAAATAATTAGGCTTATTTAAATAAACAATTACAAGTAATATTTTACTCAATAGGCATTTATGTAATAAATATTAGTACTGACCACTCCGAATATTCGTTGTACCCGTTATAAAGTACTGAAACAGTTCAGTAGGATAAACGCGGTCTAAATGAGGGTACTGCGCAAAATCTGCAGAGTGACCCTCACGGACCGCGTTGAAAACAAGGTGGTAAAGGTAGGAAGTTGGAGTGAAAAAGAGTGTCGGTGTAAAAGTAAGAAGGGGCATGCTCCGATGGTTCGGACATGTAGAAAGGATGGATGATGCAAGATTGACTAAGCAAATATACAATGCAAAAGTGGATGGATGTAGGAGTCGAGGATGGCCAAGACACACATTCAATGACCAAATAGAACGTGTTCTGGAGGAAGCTGATGTTAGGAGCCTCAAAAATGGACGCGCGTATAGCGCTCCGTTCTCTCTTCTTATGTATGTATGTAAAACAGATAATTGTTGAATTGCGCTGCGTTGCCAGCCTTTAAAATGGGATAGCGAAGGGGTCGAAAGCGGGATATGGAGGCGAGAGGAGAAGGGGTTGGTACTCCGGATACCTCTTAACAACCACTGAGTGGCGTTTCGCCTATATTCTAAGATGTGGTATATCAATAGTCGAGCTGGCCCATTGATGCAGCGAGCTGCATGGCTCTACCATTGTTAAAAAGCTTGGATAGTAATGATGTATCTATTCTCTAAAATATAATAGACTAGCTGACCCGGCGATTTTTGTTCCGCATCAAAAGTAACAAATGCGTAAAATGAGTAAATTTTGGATATCATGAGGTTCAATTGTGCTTATTTATCAGCTTTAATTGCTATCCCGCTATGTTAATACTGCAATATCTTTGAAAATATTAGTTCAAATTGCATGCTGTAAAGGGCCAGGATCATCTATATTATATGCACAATCTATTTAAGACACTTAATTAAATGAAAATTAATGTTGTAATGTTTAAAATCGCTTCGTTAATAAACCATTATTTCTCGTTAAAAGTATAAAAATATAAATGATCATTGTGAGCTATCCCTAAGAGATAGACATATGCCCTCGTGGACTTTTTTGTAGACCTTCTGAAGGTGTTTAATAATATAGAACATTGTTTTGATGTATCACTTAGGGTTCAGCCAGCGTTTGCAATTAAAGTGCTAAATCTCGAAAATTTTCATTTTTCTTTACAGCATCATATATGAATTATAAATCAAAGCTACTCCGTTGACACCCTCTAACTATTAAAAAAAACCGCATCAAAATCCGTTGCGCAGTTTTAAAGATATAAGCATATAAGGGTATAGACAGTGGAAAGTGACTTTGTTTTATACTATGTAATGATAATGATGAAAACGAAATGTTGGAATATTCGTTTCTTTATCCTCTTACTGCACGAAGGTCGGAAGGTTAGAGTAATAGCTTCAACTAGCTGACCCGGCGAACTCTGTTTCGCATCAAAAGTAATAAGTGCTGCCCCGCTATGTTAATACTGCAATATCTTCGACAAATTTGAAGTCGATAGCAGCTATAGGTTAAAAATGGGAATTTTCCATTGTTAACATCCCCGCAACCCCCCTTGTGGGTGGAATTTCGTAAAATCCGTTGTCAGCTGACCTCTACTCGGCGAAAGGAATAATCCTACCAAATTTCAAGTCGCTACGCCTTATGGTTCCAGAGATATCGTGATGAGTCAATATATAGGTGGAAATCTCTTATATATATATAGATTTGATGAAGTATTTCTTTCCATGAAGTGAGAGCTAAACTTGGCAAATGTCAAACTCGATATCAAGCATTATTATTAGATCCTCGTGGCGCATTGGTAAAACTACTGGCTGCAGCAACGAGGTCGGGGGTTCGATTGCCACCCGACCACATATATTTGTAACAAACATGAATATTTGTGTGGCGTCTGAGTGTTTTTCTATGTATTATAAGTATGTATTTACAAAACAAAAGTATATATGTATTATTATCCGTTATCTAGTATCTATAACACAAGCATTTAGTTGTTTAGCTTGGAACTAGAGGGCGCTGTGTGATTTGTGTCCAAGATATTATATTATATTATTAAACTTAATTTAGAAGTCATCATCATCATCAGCCTATTGCAGTCCACTGCTGGACATAGGCCTCTCCCCAACTTAGAAGTACTTAAAGTATATTTTTATTTCACAATACCGCATTTTATTTTTGTATTGGTGTTATCTGAACTTACCTGAAACAAAAAAAAATAAATGTTTAGATTCTTGTCAATTGAAGCATTCGTGGCTACCAGCTGAAAATCAGTAAGGTTGTTTCAAATATTATGATTAAAAACAAAATTTGGAAGTTTCACGATTTTCAGTAAAACTGTAAATTTTGTCATAAAAATACCTGAACCGAAATTATGGAACATAATGAAGCACATAACTATCTACAAAAAAATCTTTTTATTTTATTTTATGCTATATTTTTGAGATTTAACAACACAACTTTTAGCATCTCTGCATTGCAGTCAGTCGGCGCCAGTCACTTACTAGTAGGTGTCACGCCTGTCCGTTTGCTCCCTCACCCATAAAAAAAGATTTAATTATTAACATGACATTTTCGGTGCTCGCACCCGATTCTTACTTGACCGAATTTATATAAATAACATATTTAGCAATAAAAAAAATACCGTAAAAACCTCTACGTGTCAGAGTAATAAAAATATTTCTTGCAACGCAACCCCGAGTGCCTACGTCTCTTCAGTCACGTCTACGAGATAACGATTTTACGCGCGCTAGGCGCGAATTTGACTCACGTACTGTGAGACTTACCTTATTATAAATTTAAGGGCTGAACAGAAAACATGCCACGTATGTGTGTTTTCAAATGAATTTAATAGACACTAGCTTAATATATTTATGTATTTTTTTTACCTTAAATAATCCCAACTTTTAATTTGTCCATCTAAAGTATGAACGTTATTAAACAAATTTCAGTTATCGCCTCATAAAAAGTTTTGAAATTAACTGTAGCAAAAAACTGTTTCATTTATCCTGAGATCATCTCTTTTTGGGAACTTAATGTTACTTTCATATATGATGTGTTCTCTTAGCATATCCATTCTTCTTTCTTTTCACTTGTCCCCTGTCAATTTGTGTATCCAATTCTTCCACGTGCCAGAAATATTGCAGAATGCGCTTCCTTATTTTAACACCGACACTATATACATACAGTTTAACTTTTTTGCACATTATCCAACAAAGAAAATACTGCATTTGCAGATCTGTTAATATTTAACTGCAGCAGAAAATACCTCTTCAATTTCTGTCCATTCAGATAGTTACACAGCTTGTTAATTTTCCAAGCTGCTGAAAGTTAATCAAATACTGTAATTAGAGTTTAATTGAAATGTTTATACATGGACTGTTTGAAAGAAATATATAATTTTGTACAGTAATTTATATATTTAGTCTCGGTGGTACAATGGTGGAGTTCCCCGCCTCTATTGCAGAAGTCATCGCATCGACTCCTGGCTATAATTTGTCGCAATTCTTTTCAGAAGATATATGTGTGATAAATATCGACAATTGACGTCATTGTACCTGGTGTACGGCAATAGGCTTCGCCACCCATTCCATTTGGGACGCAGCCTATGTGTAGAAGGCGTGAATTTATATAATGTTTTGTTTTGTTTCGATGTTCAGGCAAGGAAAATGTGAACCACGAGGAATGATACATTAACTAAGCAGATATAAAATGAAAAAAGGAGGGACACACGAGTCAAGAAAGACCATAACCCACTTGCCATGATGAAATAAGAGTTATTTAGTAATCGTGTTTTATGAAGATCAGTTATTTCTGCTATAAGATAATATATATTTATGTTCCTATGTAATTAAATGTGTCGAATTTTTTTGATGCTGGAGGAACAGAACGCAACGAACATAAAAGGCTGTCATTTTTTTACTCTTTGCTTAGCTTATTAAGTTTCATTCTTTACATAGTACAAAATGAAGTTACTTCAACTATGTTTGCTTGAATTTTTTATACTATTGAACGGATATTAATGCAATTTTCTTTTCTTTCATAATTTAAAAAGAACGCATATTCTAGTAGGGAAATATTGAGAGAAGTATGATTATTTGAAAAAATAATATCGCCATTATTAATTCGTTGGGTTTGTTTAGTGAAAAATAAAAACATATTTTGTAAACAACTAAGACAATCATTATTGCAAAAGAATACAAAAATGTCAGGAAAACATAACATGTTCTAAAAATTAACAACTTTACAACTAAATCAAAACACATTAAAATATGATGTAGACAAAATAATTATTTATCATTATCAATAAGGTTTACATTAGATATTTGTGTTATATTTTCTTTAGTTAATATTGCATATCTACACATAAGTTCAAATTCTAGCAATCGTGCTGTTTTCGCTATCAAAACCATTAATCTCTCAAACACAAATAATATGTACATTGCGATAAAGAAACACGTGTAACATAATGATATGTTGCTATAAAAGTATTCTAAAGCTAAATCAGTATGAGGTACTTGTTTGAACAGGTATCTATGGTAAAATTGTTCCCACGCAACTTCTATAGATGTATTGATTAATAAAAATAACATTGATCCAACAAAGAGTTTGGTTTGGTCGATATATTCGTTCTGGATTTTGACCCACAGATTTCTTATGTAAAACGGCTCTTTGAGAGGCTTCAAAAGTGCGAGTACTAAGATCATTTCAACAAATAGCACCAATCCCAGAAACAATCTGAACAGAAAAAACATTTTTCGTTGCAAATCCCTCTTTGATTTGTTGATTTCGTTGTTTCAATTTTCTTTCTTATAGATTCTTGATGTTAAATTATTTGCAATACTTCATTTAGATACATCTATCTTCTTCTTTATAAGTTCTTTAATTTATTTTCTGATAAATGTTTTTATTATTCACTGCCACTGTTTTAATTTAATCTTGTGCTTTCATTATTTGCTTGATTTATTAGCAAATAACATTTTACATAGGTATCTTTAAAAATATTACTTTTTAATTTTAGTTTCAATAAAATTCTTACTTTATTACATTTGTGGCACTATATTGCTTTTAATTTAATAAAATATTTAGGTAATATCTTTATTTACAAGCCTGAACATGACGTTAATGAGATACTCTGTGGTGATAAAAATAAGTTTAGGTACTGACTAAAGAGTACGAATGAAGCTCAGGCATAGTTAATTTGGTACGAATCTGTGATTACATATATTCTCATTCAGATCCAGCTGCCTAAATTTTATGATAGCTATATATTCTTTTATGATTTATTATCTTTCTACCCTCTTTTTCTATTGATAACTTGCATCTAATAACTTTTATGTAGGTAGAGTTTAGAAAACAATTCAGCTTATGTGCGATAGCTCACCGGAGTTACAAGTAAAAAGATCTAACTAAATATGATTGTGCTGTGTGGCGCCGGCTTAGAATACCGCCACCCCATCTCTTCCCTTGGGTGTCGTAAAAGGCGACTAAGGGAAAAGCTAGAAGAATGGGCAGCAGCATTCTCTCTGAAGAAAATACAGCCTACTGCGATCGCCAACCCGCCTGCCAAGCGTGGCGATTATGGCAAAAAACCCCCATGATTGAGTGGACCGGCCGTTGTGTCGTTCTATGGGGGAGGCCTATGTCCAGCAGTGGACCTCAAAAAATAAAGGCAAATTAGGTTAGGTAGGTTAGGTTAGTTTCATTTAATTTTTACCCGGTTTTTAAGGATTGATTAGCTGATTGACCTTAGCCGAGAACGTGGTCTAAGCTTCGTTTCATTAAATTTTTATGATTCTGAAAAATATTTATCGTTATTAGATACGTAGCAATACGTGACTTATCTACAATTTTAAGTTTAACTTATATAAGTTCTAAAATATATTTATATTTACTGGTAGTAAATAATAATAAATCAGTATAGTTGCAAATCTATTGATTGGGAAAGTACTCTTTTTTGGAAATTAATATTCTTGACTTTCTTTTTGCGATATAGCTTTGATTCGTAATATTGCATAACTAGTAAAAATTTGCAAAACCATATTGAAAATACTGTAAATTTTATATTTATTCGCGGAGGAGAGGGGAGTGCCGTATAGGCACGTGGAATGTTAGAGGTAGCATAGCAAGAAAGATGAATGAGATGATGGATGTATTAAATGAGAGATGCCTGGATGCCTTATGTTTGACGGAGACAAAGCGGAGGGGGAGGGAGGCCGAGGACCTCCCCGGTGGCATGGTAGCCCTATGGTCCGGAGTGGACCCGGGCGTCCGTGCCAGTGGGGGTGTTGGAGTCGTTCTCTCCTCCCGCTTTGCTTCCGGAGTGAAAGAATATGAGTTGGTAGGCCCAAGACATCTTTGGGTTCGAATAAAACTGGGGATCACGCGAGTTTTCCTGGTCGCAGCTTATGCTCCCGTTAGCTCCGCGGATCCCCGCGAACTCGAGGAGTTTTGGGAAACTGTTAGGAATATTCTGGATCTAGCTGAGGGAAATGAAAGGATAATTCTGTGTGGTGATTTTAATGGGTGGGTCGGAACCAAGCGAGACGGCCTGGAGGCTGTCCTTGGTCCGAATGGTGACAAGAGAGTGAATGATGCTGGTAAGCCGATATTGGACGTATGCCTGGAACGGAACCTCCTTGTGTCTAACACATTATTCCGTCATAAAGATATTCACACGTATACGTGGAGACGGAATGAGCAAAAGAGTATGATAGATTTGATTTTGATAGATAGTCGTCTCCGAAATACTATAAGGGATACAAGAGCCTACAGAGGCCCCGCTCTTGATACGGACCACTACCTGGTGGTAAGCCGATTCGTGGGCCTTTTCAAGAAGTGGAGACACTGGCGAGTGCGTACCCATTTCGGAGAGCTTGAAAGGATAAAATGTGAGAAATTAGAAGATGAAAGTGTACGGAGTATGTATGTAGGCCTAGTCAGTAAAAGACTCAATGAGACGAGTCTTTCTGACCTAGGTGTTGAAGAATGCTGGGAAAGAATGAAAGAAAGTATAGTGAATAGTGCAAAAGAAGTATGTGGTAGTGCAAAGAGGCATAAGATTCTGAGAGGTGACGCCTGGTGGGACGCGGATGTGAAATCCAGCGTCGAAAGAAAGAAAAAAGCATGGTTGGATTATGTCTCAAGTTTGAACCAGAATGATAGTATGACAGAGAAAAAGTATGAGAGCTACCGCCGCTGCAGGAATGTTACCAAAGCCTTAGTGAAAGAGAAGCGTGAAAGACTTGTTGCGAATGAGGAAGTGAGGTTGACGGAGAACTTCGAGGCGAATAACAAACTCTTCTGGAGGGAAGTTAGAAAGTCTCGGGGTTCTTCGTCAACATCCAGAATGGATAAAATTATGTCTAAGTTTGGTGACATTCTTGCAAACCCAAGCGAGGTATTGGGCAGGTGGAGTGAGTATTTTGGGGAAATGTACGAGTATGTTCCGGATGTGGGCGCCGCGAGTGAGCCTGCGGCTGACACCGCTGCGCCAGCATCTGATGAGGACATTACTATGGAAGAGATTGAATGGTCGATACGAAGTATGAAAAATGGAAAGGCAGCTGGAATTGATATGATGTCTGCTGAAATGATCAAATACGGTGGAACCTGTGTCCGGGACGCTTTCCTGACCTTGAGCAATCTGTGCTGGAGGTCGGGTAAGGTTCCCATGGACTGGAGGCGCGCTGTCATCGTGCCCTTGTATAAAGGTAAGGGATCACGTATGCAGTGCGCCAGTTACAGGGCCATCAGTTTGATCAGTTTAGCAGCAAAAGTGTATGGGAAAATTATTGAAAGGAGAATGAGGGTGATATCTGATGGAGTATTGTGGGAGGCTCAGGGTGGTTTCAGAAGCGGACGAGGGTGCATGGATCAGATTTTTTCTCTCCGCAATATCGTGGAGAAACAACTGGCTGTTAACCAGAAGGTTTTCTGCGGTTTTGTGGATCTGGAAAAAGCGTTTGACAGAGTGTTACGAAAGGATCTGTGGGATATACTCCCGGGCTACGGGGTGAGCGGAGCACTGCTGCGCGCTGTGCAGTCCACTTATGAGGGCTGCACAGCGTGCGTGCGTGTTGACGGCGGCTTGTCCCCCTGGTTTGACGTCAATATCGGCGTCAGACAGGGTTGCGTGCTGTCCGCTCGACTGTTCATCCTGTACCTGGACAGTTGTCTCCAGAGAATGAGATCGATGGATGTAGGGATGCGAATGGGTGACCTAGTTGTGAGCTGCCTGCTTTACGCAGATGACGCCGTGCTTCTAGCCGAATCGCCGTCGGACCTGCAAACACTAGTCACTACTATGAAAGATGATTGCATGATTAAAGGCTTGCAGTTGAATGCGACGAAAACGAAAGTAATGGTGTTTGAAAGGGAGGAATCCAGAACAGATGCAAGGATAATGGTTGATGATGTAGTGCTAGAACAGGTGAATGAAATTGTATATCTTGGATGCGCTTTTAGCAGAGATGGAAGGTACACCGCGGATGTAGAAAGACGAGTGGCGATAGGAAATAGCGTAAACGGAGTGTTGGGCAGATTCCTGGGCGCAAAAAATATTAGCAGAAAGGCCCAGTTAGCAATCCACAATGCAGTCCTGATCCCAACACTAACTTATGGAAGCGAGAGCTGGGTATGGCAGAGTGTGCATGAAAGTAGAATAAACGCGGTAGAAATGAGGGCTCTACGCAAAATCTGCGGAGTGACTCTCGCTGACCGCGTAGAAAACAAGGTTGTAAGGAAGGAAGTTGGTTTGAAAGAGAGTGTCGGTGTAAAAGTAAGAAAGGGCATGCTCCGATGGTTCGGACATGTAGAAAGAATGGTTGACGCAAGACTGACTAAGCAGATATACAATGCAAAAGCGGACGGATGTAGGAGTCGAGGACGGCCAAGACACACATTCCAAGACCAAATAGAACGTGTTCTGGAGGAAGGTGATGTTAAGAGCCTCAAAAACCGACGCGCGTGCATGAAAAGAGTTATGAAAGTCAACGAAGCGAGTGAGGTGTGTAAGAATCGTGCCCTATGGCGCTCTGTTCTCTCTGCCTACCCCGCAAGGGATTTGGCGTGAAGTTATGTAATGTATTCGCTGCAATGCAATCTTTTATAGCAATTTCATTTATTGAAAGCAAATAGTTTTATTAAATGAAATAAACAATAAAACATTGTTAGGCTTCTGTTATTTATTGCTGAAGTATTGATGTGTAGACACTACGATAGCTTTTATAATTACCAACAAGTTTATACCATCACGTATACAAATATTTTCTCAATACATAATTGTAGTACGCCATTTTAGTAATTAACTAAAAGATGTTATCGGGTTGAAACGGGCTCCTAGATGAGAGTTGGTTACATAAAGCAATTTAAAATATTGGTCTCCGAAAAGTCAACAGTTTAACGTAATTGAATCGACGTTAGTATTAGTGGTGATAAAGAAAAGGGTAGGCGATTTATTACTGTACTTGTCTTGGACAATGACGCTGTACGAAATAGGGACAGTTGAACTATTTGAGCATTTGTATCGCTAATGGTCCATTTGTATTTACCGCACTGGCAAGACCGATAAAACAATATGTTTTATATAAAACTATATATCAAATTATTTTCCTTTCTGTGTTCTTTGATAACTGGTTTGATAGCAACTACGACACTATAAACGAAATTGATGATATAATGGTGACATGTTTCTGATTGTGTGATAATGACTAAAAAAAATTAGAAATAAATAAAAATGCATTGAAATGTTTAAAACCTAATGGATTGAGGAAAATAATAAAAGTTAAGAAACTCATAATAGTATTATTACTTCTAATTAAAACAAAGATTAATAATCAACAGGTATGCAGATAGATTTTGGCGACATTTGAACTGTGTTTTCACCTTTACTGCCTTTATAGCTTCCTCTTTCTATAACAGATGGATTCATATTTAGCCTATGCCAAATTATAAATAGAGCGTAAAAAACTACAGTTAAAATCATAGATTTAGCATTGACTATGGACTGTTTATTCTTATATCTATGGTTAAAATTTACAAGACGTTTCAATGTCATCTGTTCATTTTGACAGTCAAGATTTCAAACAAATCTAATAATAAAAATTACTAGGTGAATATTATTAAGTAACAGCAGCAATGATTTTAAATACTTCCACATTCCTATTAGTTTTTACAAATGTTTTTCAAATGGTGGCCATACTATTCATGCTGTTACCGTTTGTTAATATTATTCAACTATCGAAGAATATTAAAGAAATTCAAACTGGTATTCGAAATAAGAGTTTTGTTTTTACAGCGTGCATACTGTATATTATGATAGTATCATTCTATGGGATTTTATCCCCCATAAGAGTAAGAAACCATTATAAATTGTTGAAATCACTCAAAAGAGCAGAGACACCTCACGAGAAACTGACCCGTATCATTGACACAACTTGCGCTACCAGAAATTATTTGTTAGGTTGTTTCTCACTTTTTTTCTCACTAGTCATTTGGAGACTGTTCGATTATATAATATTTTCAGCTAAACTTCAGGAATTCTCTGAATTTATGTCGAATTATGATTTAGTAGATATAAACCATTACGAGGAAAACTTTGAACAAACAGAATCGACTATATTAAAAAATGTAGAATCAGAATTAGATGATGAATTTAACGATGATGATGATGAAGAAGGACTGAATTGGCCTTCAATGATTAATTTTAACAAACAAGATTCGAAAGCTATAAAAGCTTTTTTCAAAGATAAATTTAAAAAATCTGATTCCGACAAAAGAAAAAATGTTGATTTAGATGAAACAGTTAAAGAGAGTTTAGAATCTGAAGCTGGGCCTAATATTGACAAATAAAGAATGTGTATTAAAAATAGAGTGATTCAAATATTTATAGCTAAAATAAATATTATTAACAATCATAATAACAGTGTATGATTGCATGATTAAAACACGATTAAAGTAAAAAATATACACTGTGAATCGAGTTTGCATTTACGCACAAGAAATAGTAACGTAACCTTTTGTTACAAATCTTATATAAATTGTGTTTGTGAAAGTAAAATGTGGAAATGTTACTAATGAAAATGTATCATTATTATCTATTTACTAGTGTCAATAAAACTGCAAAATATCCGCAATATCTGTAAATTAGAGATATTGGAAAAACACTAACATAAAAGATAAAGTACATTCATTTTTATAAGTTTTTTTTCATTTGTTCTATTCTAGTACCGTTAAAAACTGCAGGAACTAAAATTGGAGGGCACCAGAATTGCTTATCAGATTTTACTAAAATTTCTTGACGTTTTGTTTAAACTTTGTATCATAAAAAAATCGATGTTTGAAATTAGTCATTCGTATATATTTTTAAGTTCTACGCGTACATAGATTTAGCATAGACTATAATTATTATTCTTATATCTATGTACGCGTACAAATTTGCAGATAAAAGCCTGTAAATAAAAATATTTTTAATTCTAAGCAAAATTTTGTTTGCTGTTTTTTATTGCCATATACAAGAATGAACAAAAGATAAAATGTAATTTTTTTATGGGATATGAGGGCGAACTAGCAGGCGTGTCACCTAATGGTAAGTGACCAGCGCCACCCATGGACACCTGCTAAACACATAGTGTTACAATTGCGTTGCCGATAATTAAGGGTGTAGGATAGGAAAGAATGGGGAAGGGGGTGGTACCTTTTTCACCGAACGAAACGCGACAAGAGCCACTTTACGTCAATCTTCTGGAATAGTCGTAGTATTTCAACGGTCGAGCCAGCCCATTCATGCAGCAATCTGATTGGCTCTATCACTGTTGAAAATGTTGCGGATCCAAAGATATATAAGTAGTTACACATAATGCATAGACATAATAAGTTTTGACAGACAAAAACACAATCCTCATAGAAAGCAATTTACATACTCTTTGGAAAGCAATAGGCAAAAATATTCTGACATACAAATTAGCAAAATTAAATTAAATTTGGTTATTAATAAGTAATACAAAAATAAACATTTAAAAAATGTAAAAACCAAGACTAAAATTTTCTAGATTAAATAGAAATAAAGACAGATGGAGACGAGTTGTAAGATATTGAATCTATTGGTTCTTTTTCAAAAGACCATAATACTGATCTTGCTCAAACCAGTTTACGATTCCCGGAAAATCATCAAATCAATGGATAAATTCACCAAATTGTACCGATGGTTATATAAGTTATCAATCATGTTCTACTTCTCGCTAATTTTTTATCTCGGTATGTATATTCCTTTGATAACTATGAGAGAATTGAGAAGCGACATATACATTCAGAACAATGACAAATTACAATTGATGTTGCTTCATATGGAGAAGAACTATATCACAACCGGATTTTCACTATTTTTGGTGATTGTTATATACGGGGTAAAAGATTTGTTAACAGATACTGCAAAGATCATTGATGATAACGAAATATTGTATGGCATAGTGAATACACGACCTAAAAAGAGAGAAATGCGCTCCGACAATGTTGTAGCTAATTTACTGAGACTGAAAAAATCTGTATCATTGGAAACTGTATTATCTTCGAAAGATATAAAAAGCCAAATGGATCTTTTGTTGGAAAGCATGCAATGTCCCAGTGAAAAGAGAAGATATTCAAGATTATCAAGAAAACTTACTGCTTAAAAATGATTACTAAATCAAAAATTACTATATTACATCTAAAAATTTATGGTTTGGAAATATTTTAACATACGATTGTAAATGTAAAATGCCAGTACAGAATATGAAATAGAGGGAAAAGAGAGACAAAGAAGTAGAGAAGGACACAATAGAAAGAAAATGTCATACCTATATTTATAGAGAAACCGCTCATCAACATCTATTTATAAATTTATTTTCATTTTAAGACCGTTAAGCTGAATTGATAGTTTTTGAACTAACACAAAAATATATTAAATAAATTTTCATATTTTTTTAATTTCTATAAATATTGAGTCAATTTACGTGTTTTAATATTCTAAAGTGAAGGCAATGAGGAAGCTGTCGCGACACGCTGATATTTTTCGGGACGATGTACTAAGTGTCAAGGTCTATCCTTGTAGAAATTTTAAAATAAACATTATTTAACCAAGCATTGATTTAGAGATTCATCAGAATAGATACTATAGTTCATACAGCATAGAGCTTGGCAATAGTTCAAGACGGCTGAAAGGGCGCCAGGATGTCAGAGTTCCGACCACTCATTCTTACTGTGAAACCATTGTTTAAATTTGTGGTTTACTAACGGTACATATTCTTATACATATTTCTAGCTAGATCCTATTGTATTTTGAACTAGCTAGCAAACATTTTTCGCCTCAGAAACGAGAAATGAATAAAAAAATATTTTTGTTCTATCAAAAAATAGCCTAAGTTACTCCTTATTGTATAAACTACTTGTCAATAAAAGTCCCGTCAAAATTCTTCCAGCCATTTCAAAGATTAGCCGGAATAAACAAATAGACAAAATTAAAAAAAAAAAAATGTTTTTTGGTGTATATAAGGTATAATATATTCATATGCATGTTATTTCGATGCGGCTATTTCAACATTACAAACAGACACTTCAAGTTTATTTATATGTATAAATAGAAAAGTAATAGCCATGCAATTCGCTGCATTAATGAGCCGGCTAGACCGGTCAGAATATCGACGTAAAGATATCAGGAGAAATCCCCGTCTTTGCCCCTCCACTTTCAACCGTGGCTGTTGACCAGGTGATACTCTTGCCGTTTGCCCTCTATGCCATAAAATAAAAATGGCCTTAAAAGTTCGTTAATTAAAAAGATAAAGCAAGTTACGAGTAACAGGGTTCTGTTATTACTTCTTAGGTGGTATGGCACCATAAAAGGTAATTACCAGTCGTAATTACACCAATCGAAGTGTATTCAGTAAGAGATTTACTCGCCACCGGCTTCAAGCACAAACAGGAAACGCCAGCAAGCTATTTAAGTCATAAGCAAATGGAGACTCAAACAATATAATTATTCTTTAAAAATAGAAAGCGTGAAAAAAATAGAGCAGCTACATTATATTATTTTTGCTATTCATGATATTGCCTACTATTGCTACGTATACAGATGACCAGTGATTTTGATATTTAAAATATTTCTAAGGTTCATACATTGATTTCCAAAAGGCGTTAATCAGTTAAAACTTGAAAGTTCTCGAGCAGAAATCTTAGTGCTCGTGCAGTGCATGAGCACTAAGATAATAACTATAATTTTCATTTCTTACCTTTTACGTAAAATAATGGCTTATTTACGACGTGATTTTAAACATTACAGCATTAATTTTCATCCAGTTAAGTGCCTTAAATATATTGTGCTTTTAATTTCAATATTTCCCTTTACAGCATGTAATTTAAACGAATATTTACGAAGAAATATAACATTTTAACATAGCGGGACATAGCAGTTGCGTCGCGCAGTAGTACCGGCCAAGATGCGTGCCGATAAATATCAGAAATTGAACTTTTAAATATCCAAATTTTACTCATTTATTAATTTTGATGTGGAACAAAGTTCGCCGGGTCAGCTAGTATTACCATTTACTGGTATAGATTATTATATTATTTTTAAAATATTATGAGTTTTACATCGGCTTAAGCGGCGCTATCTTAGATACCTCTCAGTGAGCACAATTTTTATTTATTGTCTAAGTCTTTTATTATTAATTGTCCGTGTTATCTAATATATAAAATTCTCGAGTCTAGATGTGCGTAATTGAACTCCTCCGAAACGGCTTGACCGATTCTCATGAAATTTTATGTGCGTGTCGGGTAGGTTTGAGAATAGGACAACATCTATTTTTCATCCCCCTAAATCACAAGGGTAGCCCACCCCTCGATTTTTTTTTTAATTTTTCGACATATTTCTGTTTCTTATTTTTTTTATAAAACGGGATACAAAAATACATGCAACCCTAAATTTTCAACCCCCTACGATCAACCCCTATTTTTAAATTTTATTTTTCGGCAAGACAACGTTTGCTGGGTCAGCTAGTTCTAATATAAAAGTTATATAACTAAAAAAATCGTCAAATAAATTAGGACATTTATAATATTACTAGCTTATCCGACGAACTTGATTCCGCATCAAAAGTATTTTTTACACCGTTTACACTCAAAGTGCTCAATCTCGAAAATTATCACTTTTTCTTTACTAAATTTTACATTAATCAAACATACAAATCACCCGTTGACACCCTCTATCTATTAAAATAAACCGCATCAAAATCCGTTGCGTAGTTTCAAAAATTTAAAGGAAAAAATTTATAGGAAAGCGACTTTGTTTTACACTATGTAAACAGAAAGATTATCATTTTTATTGTAGCATAATATAGCTGAAATTATCACGCATTTTTTCTGCTTTTAAAATATTACAGGACCATTTTATCATTTTCAAATAAACTCATATAAATATCAACCTTTGTACACGACATCACAATACATCCTATTAATCCAATACAGGGTGAGGCAGAAACCTTTTTTTAATCAAATAAACCGCTAACCGCTCATCTTTTAGGGCGTCCCCAATATTTTATCACGATAAAACTTAGATAAATTCTTCTCAAGGAAATCCTTTGATCTGATCGTTTGGAGGCTTATTTTCGAGACGCACAAAACCGTATACATTGACTAGTTTCTCTTTTGTATTTTTATCTTATTTTTTGGTAACTAATAAATTCTTGTAAATAATGAGTGAATACGAATTGAGTTCTTAACTATGAGATTTATATTCATATCATTTTCCTACTCTTATCCCAGTTTATGTGGGGTCGACACAACATGTCATCCTTTCGAACCATATAATTACATGTTGCTAAATTTTTGGCTGTGGTTTTATGACCAGCCGAATGCCTGACGTCAAACCTCCTTGGGCACTTTTTCATTGGAGGGATAGGAAAGGGGTTGCAAATGGGATGGGGAAAGTAGAGAGGAAGGAGGGTTGAGATTATTTTTAGTCAAAAAATTAAACGAGTTTAGTACTTAAACGACCAATAATGAAATCCATATTACTTAAATGATATTTGTGTGTAAACGTGTAGTACAGCGGAACCCACAGAAGGAAAGTCGCTCTCCCACTTGACTAAATATTTATGCCTATATCAGCGTTATGCTGTACGTGACTTTTTTGTTCATATTTTTGCTTAGCACATATATTTCTACTTATAAATAGAACTTATTATTCCCTTAAAAATAATACATTCAATCCACTTTCGTCCTATTTTTAACAGACTCCAAAATATTGTAGAGATCTATATTCTTTTTGGATCTCTTTCTATATAAGGTCTTGATGATCCAGTGGTTGAGCACCCCGCTTCTGAACGCAAAAGTCGTGGATTCGAATCCTGGCTCACACTAATGACTTTTCTAAATTGTATGCGGAAGTTATAAGTGATGAATATTGATGACTGAAAACTTTGTGCTCGGTGTGGCAACAGGTTTGCCACCTATTGCATTTGGGACGTAAACATAACGGCGAAACGAGGCTAACAGCCACTGCTTACACCTTCGGGTAGATAAAGGCGTGAAGTTATGTAATGTTATATTCATATTGTATTTTGTAAAGATTGAAAATGAATTTTGTTTTCTTTAAATACTCTCAACAATGATGGCATTTATCAGAATTTCTATCTTGTAAAAAATATGGACAGTCTTAAAAACAGATCCAACGGAATTTTACGGCACAAAATTCTCTTACTTTTCATATTATACCTGAATTTGTTGATAATTCATTGTCTCTGTGTCATTCTGGGTTTGAAACTAGGCTTAGCTTAAACCAATAACTTTTAGAAATCTTTTTCGAAAGTTAAATGAGATTAATTTCGATGATTGCGAACATTATGCCCGATATATAGCGATAAGTTCGGCCACCAATTACACTTGGGACGTATGAATTTGGTGAATCAAGCTTTTGCAGGTGCTGCCTAGACTTTCGGGTAGGAAATTACGAGAAGTTATTAAAAAAAAACTAGTGATCAGAAACTAGTGGCATGGCTCAAGCAATAATAGTAAGTATACTCAACAACAACAACAATGCAATACTAATCCCAACGCTAAGTTATGAAAGTAGGGTAAACGCGGTCGAAATGAGGGCATTGGGCAAAATCTGCGGAGTGACCCTCGCTGATCGCGTCGAAAACAAGGTTATGAGGAAGGAAGTCCGATTGAAAGAGAGTGTCGGTGTAAAAGTAAGAAAGGGCATGCTCCGATGGTTCGGACATGTAGAAAGGATGGATGATGCAAGATTGACTAAGCAGATATACAATATTCCACTGACTAATTGTTTGTGCAGTTTTGTGGGACAATGAATATATCATATATACTATGTATCTTATAACTATTAAAAAAATACAAAAGCGGATGTAGGAGTCGAAGACGGCCAAGACACACATTCCATGACCAAATAGAACGAGTTGTGGTGGAAGGTGATGTTAGGAGCCTCAAAAATCGACGCGCGTGCATGAAAAGAGTTATGAAAGTATACGAAGCGAATGAGGTATGTAAGAAGCGTGCCTCATGGCGCTCCGTTTTCTCTGCTTACCCCGCAAGAGAATTGGCGTGAAGTCATGTAAGTATGTACTCAACAATATATTTAATAAGGAAACAATACCGAGCAGAAACTAAACAATAAAATCACACGACGACGTACTTTGCGACCGTTTTATGGATTTGTGACATTTTATGATCTTAAATCACCACAACAAGAAACACTTTTAAATAAATTAATTGAATACTCATTATCTTTATGATATAGGGGGGCAAATGAGCAGGCGTGTCACCTAATGGTGAGCAACAAACGCCGCCCATGGCCACCAGAACACAGATAGTGTTACAGTTACCTTGCTACCTCTTACAGTGGGATATGGGAGGGGGTCGGAAGTGGGATGAGAAGGGGTTGAGGCTCCGAATACCTCTCTCAACAAGCTAAACGCGGCATGAGCTATTTAACGTCGATATTGAAAGGTATGGTATGGTGGTATTTGACCGGTCGAGCCGGTTCATACATGCAGCTAACTGCGTTGCTCTACCACTCTTAATAGTGATTAGAAAAATATAAAAAATTACACCTTCAATCCTTTAATACTTTACACCGTAGGCATTAACGTTGGTAACTAAAAATAATGTTCCTTTTAAAATCTTATTAATCTCAAAAGCTAGGCTATTTGTCTTAGAGTGTTACGATTCTGATTGAGACGCCTTAAGTTTGAATCCGATTAACACAAGCCAATAGTTTTTTTGGATATAATTTCAGAAGTTACATATGACCAATATCGGTGACGCATAAAATATCCGTTTGTTGGCATACATAACTTCACGCCATATCGGAAAATTTCGGAATTATTTTCGGAAATTATGTGTGATAAATATCGGTGTCTGTCTACTTTGTGACCAGTGTATGGAAATAGATTCCCCGCGCTATTCTATTTGGGACGTAAAATAAGGGTTTGTTGAGTGAAGATTTACCAGCAGCTGCCTATATCTTCGGGTGAAAAAGGCGTGAAGTTACATTATGTTATGATGGCAAAGTCTACCAGTTATTACATGAAACCAAAAATTTGATGGGTTAAGGGCCAATCGTAGTTGCCTTGAGCTATAAACTTTAAACACACATCAAAATTGGTAATATTCCTCGTATTAGTCTTCCTCATATATAATAAATAACTAAAAAATCTATCCACCAAGTCAGTGGATCAAATTGGTCTGCGTTCTCTGAACTCACACAAAGGGAGGAACAATTGAAGAGTTCCGGATACCCGGATAAAAACGTACGTACAATTTATCCCGGTTCAAAGTTTAAGTATTTTAACCCGTGGTGGAATAGGCGCGCCAGAATCTTTGTGAAATAGCTTAATATAAGCTGTATGTGGATAGATAGAGACAGATATACTGGTCCTGCTAATGGCTTGGGGCAGCCGAGCCAAAGGCACTCTCGTAAATAAATGAGCGAATGTGTTTTTTTTGCTGTTTTAGGGTTCCTTTTTATATGAAAATATTAATGGTACCGTTGTAAGTTTTATCTACACGTCTTGACAATGATAATTTATTAAAACAAAACCCATGTATGCTGAGTATTACGTTATGAGAATACTAGACCAGAAATAAATGTACCGAAACGTCGTTGATTTAAGCCAGGATTCGATTGCAAATAATTTGAAACCTTTAAAACTCCGAGACGATAGAGTGTGTGTTAAAAAAAATCATCTATAGCTTAGACTTAGAGCATACAATCATATCCACTTTTACTAATGTAAAAATGTTGACAAGAAAGCTATGGAACCAATAGCGGGTGGGCACATCTCGTACTTGACACAATTTTTCTAGTTTTTTTTTTCTTGGCGCGGCAACACATGTCAGTCGAGGAGTTAGGGGTTGGAATTGTTTTATGACTTGTTGTAACGTTGAAAGTAGGTTAGCGCTAGTGTGCTTAGATTCTCCGATGCGAGCTTGTTCACATATTATAACGACTTATAATTTTAGAACTGCAATAATTTGACATACGTCTAATCCTCGTTTAAGATATAGTTAACATTTTTGTCTTAATATTCGACTTAAATACGAGTAAAATGAACTATAAGACACGATAGGATAGTACAAGATAAAATACGATAAAATGACATTTTCTAAAAATTATTCCTAGCTAGATCGAGTTATCGCCCCCGAAACTCGCTATGTACTAAATTTCATAAAAATCGTTGGAGCTGATTCCGAGATTCCAATTAAATAGAAGAATAAGAAGGAGAAGAATAAGAATTGCTCGCTTAAAGATATAGAAATATAAACTAAGACCTAAAGTGCTTAACTTCATTCACTTAACTTCAAAACATGATTAAGCAAAGTCTGAGAGCTTCAGCTGAGAGAGCTGAATTACGGAAATATATTTTATGATTTTTTTTTTCATAGGATAGGAGGGCAAACGGGCAGGCGTGTCACCTGATGGTAAGCAACCAACGCCGCCCATGGACACCAGCAACGCATATAGTGTTACTGTTGCGTTGCCGACCTTTAGGGGATAGGGGACAGGAAAGGATGGGGAAAGGGGGTGGGCCTCCGGGTACCTCTCTCACCGAACGAAACGCGGCATGAGCCACTTTACGTCGATCTTCTGAGAGGTCGAGCCGGCCCATTCATGCAGCGAACTGCTTGGCTCTTCCACTGTTAATGATATGTTAATTCATCACGTAGATAAATTTCATAAGTTGGAAACTTATGTACCAATCTCTATACATTCTTATTGAATTCGCTGCATTAACTATTATATTAAATCAAATATTCCAATTCTGAAGCTGCCAATTCGAATCCGGGTATGCGTAAATGAAATGTTCCTTGCTGTTTAATGTCTGCGTATTTGGGTTAGTGTTTGTGATTGTGAAAAAGTTTTCATGAAATGTGTAACTATATAAATATACGAAACCCCTTCCTATCGTTTTATTGTAACTATTTTCTGGCACCCATTGTTGAGAGTAGGGGGGCACCTACTATAAGTTCGTGACCGTACGACGACGCTGAATATCTGGTGTATGTCATAAGATGTATCTGCGTTTTATTTTTTCTAACATAACATAACTTCACGCCTTTTTCTATTCTACCCGAAGGCGTAGGCAGCGGCTGTTAAGCCTCGTCTCACCGTTATGTTTACGTCCCAAATGGAATAGGTGGCGAACCTATTGCCATACTGGGCACAAACTTTTCAGTCATCGATATATATTGTTATAATTTCGAAAAGTCATTGGTGTGATCCAGGATTCGAACCCGCGACCTCTTGATTTAGAAGCGGAGTGCTCGACCACTGGACCACCAAGACCTATTTTTTATAATAAAAAAAAACTTGTCACGCTGTTATCGAATTGATCTGGAAACGAAAAGTTCACAAAATTCAGTAGCATATCATACAAACTTAACATAACTTCACGCCTTTTTCTACCCGAAGGTGTAGGTAGCGGCTGTTAAGCCTCGACTCGCCGAATCGTTAAGTTACGTACCAAATGGAATAGGTGGCGAACCTATTGCCATACACCGGGCACAATGTTGTCAGTCATCCAAATTTATCATAAGCTTGTGCTTTGTCAGAAGCTTGTCGGTTGACCACTGGACAAGAAATAAAAATTTCATTGTACTTTTTAAATAATGGCTGATAAGACAATATCGCTTTGACTCCTGACTTACACCACAATACTTGTTACAGAATACGAAAGCCAGAATCTTTAGAGAGCCGATTTATCCAATATAACCTTAAATTAATAATGTTTATACGCATATTTACTTGTACTGAGAACTCCCCGCCCGCCTAACAATATACACAAATATTTATAACATAACATAACTTCACGCTTCTGTTACCCGAAGGTGTAGGCAGCGACTGATAAGCCTCGTCTTGCCGTTATGTTTACGTCCCAAATGGAATAGGTGGCGAACCTATTGCCATACCGGGCACAAAATTTTCAGTCATGGATATATATATCACATAACTCCCGAAAACGAAACGTCAGGAAATAAATATAAATAAGTAATAAATAAACGCGATATAATCCTAAAAGTTGTTTTAATCAATGTGTGAGATTCGCGAAAGTCTTAGAAATAAATATTTCCGAAAACGATTTCGAAAAGTCATTGGTGTGAGCCACTGTCAGGATTCGAACCCAGACCTCTGGATCAGAAGCCGTGTGCTCTACCACTGGACCACCGAGACTTAATAATATATTTACATATATCTGTTTGTTCATGCTCTTCACTCTCTTTCAATCCGACTTCCTTTCATAAAACCTTGTTTTCGATGCGGTCAGCGAGGGACACTCCGCAGATTTTGCGCAGTGCCCTCACTTCGACCGCCTTTATCCTACTTTCGCGCACACTCTGCCGCGCCCAGCGCTTGCTTCCATTAGTTAGCGTTGCAATCAGTATTGCATTGTGGATTGCTAGCTTTTCTGCTAATGCTTTTTGCGCCCAACGCTCCATTTACACTATTTTCTAACGCCGCTCTTCTTTCTACAACCGCCGAAGATACACCATCTTCCATCCCTGCTGAAAGTGCATCCAAGATATACTTAGGTTTTTAAATTTATTTTTGAAGCTTATAAAATGTGCTATGCGAAAGTAAAACTAACATAATCTATGTCATTGTAAAAAAAATCCCTACTGCATTGAAAACTTTTTAGCGCTTTGCCACTGATAACTACAACTGAATGTAGTCGACTAGTTGTAGTCCGCACTCGTAGCCATTTTATTCAATGACAATAATGAAGTCAGAAAGGGCATGCTCCGATGGTTCGGACATGTAGAAAGGATGGATGATGCAAGATTGACTAAGTAGATATACAATGCAAAAGCGGACGGATGTAGGAGTCGAGGATGGCCTAGACACACATTCGATGACCAAATAAAACGTGTTCTGGAGGAAAAGGTTCTGAAAAGACTTATGAAAGTCAATGAAGCGAGTAAGGTGTGTAAGAATCTTATGGCACTCTGTTTCCTCTGCCTACCCAGCAAGGGTTTTGGCGTGAAGTTATGTATGTGTAACTTTTGTCATACACGCTACCCTATCGTGTTTGCGTTGTATATCTACATAATCAATCTTGTATGTAAAATATGGATAAATAAGTAGATAGTGGCTATAAATACAGCAAAAGCCACATACAAAATTGATCGCATAAGTTCTGTTATGGCTGCCCGGCGCTAGTTGGATTCATGACATATCTCATTGTGAATTAGCTGTGAGCAAATTGAATAATGTGCGGCTCAGCTGATACCTGGACTGCGCTTTAAACAATTCCGCAATTCCTCTGCAAAATTACTTGATTGTGCCAAAGAGAGGGTTGTGTTGTTTTTGCATGTTCTAACACTATGTAACGTAAAATGCATTATGAATGTTAGCTTGATGAGAAATGAATTTTTTTTAGGAAGTTATGTCTGATAAATATCGATGACTGAAAACTTTGTACCCGGTATATAGGTTCGCCACCTATTCCATTTGGGACGTAAACATAACGGCGAGACGAGGCTTAACAGCCGCTGCCTACACCTTCGAGTAACAAAGGTGTGAAGTAATGTTATGTTAATTTCTCTCTCTCTTCTCTGTCCTCTAAAAATTTATCAAAATTAGATCGCATAAATGCATATAAATATCTAATATTCGGGAAAACTATTTGTATTAAAATGTTCCATATCTAATAGCCACTAAAGAAAATATCATATTATCTACACTCACCCCATTTTTCTCTATCCCCCAATTCTAATCTTTGAAGTGTAGGCGTTCAGTTTATGTTAATTTTTCGAGGCTTGAAACACAATATCTTGCAAGGGATAATATCCCATTAATTTTTAAAGCACGACCTTTTAACGTTAAACTTTATTTCAGTGATTACCAGCCTGTGCACTTTTGTGGGTTTGTGGGTAGTTGTTTAAAATCCTTTCTAGGTATTTTTCGTCAACGAATTTATGGGAATTGTTAATTTTTAATTTTAGATATCCCTTCTAATTTATCCGATCGGGTAAATTTTTAAGCAAACTTTGGCATATCGATAGCCCAATGCTTTAGGCTAACTAATAAAATACGCAATGGTTGGAAATAACAGACAATAATAAAAAGATCATATTATAGTGTGATAATGTAACATAACTTCACGCCTTTTTCTACCCGAAGGTGTAGGCAGCGGCTGTTTAGCCTCGTCTCGCCGTTATCTGTTATCATAGTTTATGAATTATACATAATGAGGCAATAAGTTGATCCTTGTAATGTTTAAGGAAACAATATGTTATTCTTATTAGAGCGTTTAAATAAAAGCTTTTTTGAAATGGTTTTTTACTTATAATATGTTGGGACATTTTTTTAAATTATTAGATATGTAATTTTTTAACTTATGTAATGTAATATAGCTTACATCTTGCGTAAATAAATTTATCTTCCCTCCCTATCCCACTTCCAATCTGTTCCCTATCTCATCAATAATAGCTTATCCTAGTCATAAAACTACTGTCGAAAGGATGACGCATTGTGTTGACCTCACCTAAAGTGGGATAAGGGCATGAACATAATGATTTATACACAATTCATCTCAATATATTAACAGCCAGAATTTATGTTCTCAAGATAGTCAGTGCACAGAATGTGGGCCACAGCAGTTTCTGAATTGGGTCGAATAATGCCAATATTCGAATAATATTTGGTGTGCGCTCGATCGTCGTATAGATAAAGACGACAATTGTTATTATCTTTGGATAAAAGCAGCTTAAATAATGAATAGGCGGTATTATTCAGAAGATTGACTATTTCAGTCAATCAGTTCACAGACATACTTAACTTCACGCCAAATCCCTTGCGGGGTAGACAGAGAGAACGGAGCGCAATAAAGCACGATTCTTACATACTTCACTTGCTTCTTCGATTTTCATAACTCTTTTCATGCACGCGCGTCGACTTTTGAGGCTCCTAACGTCACTTTCCTCCAGAACACGTTTTTTTGGCCGTCCTCGACTCCTACATCCATCCGCTTTTGCATAGTCTTAGTTTATAAGTATTAAATTGATCTTAGATATACAGTACAGAAACGGATGGATCTGGAAAGTCCAGACACACATTTTTTATTACCAAAATGAGCGAGTACTGGAAGTACAGGTAGATGATGGCAGGAGATTTAAAATGAATTTATTAAAGTAAAAGAAGGGAGTGAGGTATATGAAAATCATGCCTTATGGCGCTCTGTGCTCTTTATCTACCCTTCAAGGGATTTGGCGTGATGTATGTCAGTATATATGTATACTATCCAAAAGTGATGCTAGAAGGTATTAAAACTATTAAGGAACCGAGTGAGTTCTATAAGAATAGTATCTTCTGTGCTCAATGCTTCAATACTAAGGACTTTCCGGGAAGTTACAAATACAGAGCTATGAGAAGAGAAGAGAATGAGAAGCCAGGCGTATAATTCTAATATAAATATTTATGTCGAAAAGCCATCAAAATCAAAAGTCGAAGTGGCTTTATTTTTGTAGGTCTTCACAGACACATAAAAATAGTGAATGCACAAAATTTTAACTTATTATTTAAAATATAATTCTTAAACACGAGCGCCTGAGGAAAGTGCCTCCGTGGAACGAGAAAACATGGACGCAATCGCCACGAGCGGCCCGATTCCGAGTGTAGGGGCTATCATGAGAAGAATCGGGCAAGAAACTCGTGTGCTAAATACTCTTTTCAAAATCCATTTAAAATTAATAACAATTATATTAATATCGCTAATGAAAACGTAGCAGTAGGCTCGTGCATAAAAAGTGTAGCAGCCAGAAGGTCACAAGATGAAGAAGAAGTCACCAAAGTATATATCGCAAATTAAAGGTTCTGGTTTAAACTTCCAGACAAATAAACAATAAACGTTGTAGGCTCTATCTAAGGTTACATTGTCGCTTTCCGGATGATATATCAGCCTAATAAAATGGCTACTATGTTTATATAGTACTGATCCCCCACCAGATAGCAATGTCAACAAATAGACCTGCACTATTACTGGGCACCTGTTCACCTTTCAAACCTACCTATCAAAAGGGTTTTGTTAGCTGGGCACCTGACAAATAGATGATTTGGGGCAACCATTGTGTCTGTCATTTGTAAATGTCATCACGATATGGACGGTAACTTGTCGCAATTATTTGTTTGATGTGCTTTAAAAAAAAGCGTGGAAATAAAAAAAAAATGTTAATTACACTGATTACACTGATGCTTTTAAGGACAGTGCCTCTCGTGACACACATTTTTTTCTGCGTATTCAGCGAGAAACGTTCAGAAAAACTGAAGTACTATTTGCTGAAATTCGATATGGTAGGTATATATTCTATAATATTTATTAAGGTTTTTTGAGCGGCCAAATAATTCATTAAAATAAATAATATATTAGGTCGGGGAAAAAGTCTTTTCGCATAACGTAGGTATAAACTTATTATAAAATTTCTTTGACTGTACTATTTGTGTCTGGCTGGTTTTGGTAACATTAAAAAGGTTACATTATAAAGAAAAGAAAAAAATAAAAAAAAGTTGTTTCCCGCTATTTTTCATTTGTTTTTCTCTCCGTAAAAATGAGTGAATCTAATGAAGAAATTCGATACATTTTAAAATTTTATTATAAAAAAGGCAAAAATGCAACTCAAGCAGTGAAAAAAATTTGTGATGTTTATGGACCTGATGCAGTGTCAGTAAGAGTAGCACAAATTTGGTTCAAACGTTTTCAGTCCGGAAATTTTGATGTTAAAGATGCACCTCGCTCTGGTCGCCCTGTTACGAATAAAATGGACGCCATTTTTGAAAGAGTGGAGCAAGATCGGCATATTAGTAGTTACGATGTAGCTGAAGAACTGGGAATTGACCACAAAACAGTTTTGACCCATTTGAAGAAAGCTGGTTACACAAAAAAGCTCGATATTTGGGTGCCACACGAGCTCACTCAAAGAAACTTAATGAACCGTGTACTCATTTGCGATTCATTATTGAGACGTAATGAAACCGAGCCGTTTTTGAAGAGATTGATAACTGGCGATGAAAAGTGGATCACGTACGACAAGAACGTGCGAAAAAGGTCGTGGTCGAAAGTTGGCCAGGCTTCACAGACTGTGGCCAAACCTGGCCTAACACGAAATAAGGTGATGCTGTGTGTATGGTGGGATTGGAAGGGCATTGTTCATTATGAGCTTTTACCGTCCGGCAAAACCATCGATTCTGATCTTTACTGCCAGCAACTGATGAGATTAAAGGAAGCAGTCGAGGGAAAACGGCCGGAATTGATCAACAGGAAGGGTGTGGTCTTTCATCACGATAACGCTAGACCACACACATCTTTAGCCACTCAGCAAAAATTAAGAGAGTTCGACTGGGAGGTCCTAGTGCATCCACCATATAGCCCTGACCTTGCGCCTTCAGATTTTCACCTGTTTCGGTCTCTTGAGAATTCTTTAGGTTCTGTAAGGTTGACCTCAAGAGAGGACTGCCAAAACTATTTGTCCCGTTTCTTTGATCAGAAGTCCCAAAGTTTCTACAGTAACGGGATAATGTCTCTGCCCACAAAATGGCAGAAAGTTATTCAACAAAACGGTACATATATATTGTAAATAAATGTAAATAAACTTTGAAAAAAATGTCTTGACTTTTCATACAAAAATACGAAAATACTTTTTCCCCAACCTATTATACAGTGAAATATATAACCTTCTTCTATTTTTCTATTGCCTAAAAAAGCTCGAGTCAGTATTCATTAAGGGGAGAAAATTACTAATAAGGCTTGCTGTTAACTAACCAGCTGATTTATACAATAGGAGTTTAAAAAATATATTAATACATTAATATACAATATTACATGACTTCACGCCTTTTGTTACCCGAAGGTATAGGCAGCGGCTGTTAAGCCTCGTCTCGCCGTTATATTTACGTCCCAAATGGAATAGGTGGCGAACCTAATGCCATACCGGGCACAAAGTTTGTCAGTCATCGATATTTATCACACATAACTTCCGAAAACAATTTCGAAAAGTCATTGGTGTGAGCCAGTGTCTGGAATCGAACCCCGGACCTCTGGATCAGAGGCCGTGCGCTCGCCCACTGCGCCACCGAGACTATATATACAATATTAATACATACTACATATACAATATTAATACATTAATATACAATACAAAATAAGTAACCTCTTTTTTCAACGTTACATGAAAATTCAGCCAGTATTATTTTAATACAGTACAAAATACGTAACCCCTTTTTTCAAAGTCATATGAAAATGCAGCCAGTATTATTATTAATAAAAAAAAACAATTTTGTGGGCATCAAAATAAGCAGTAGCTACGGGTATATCCATCACTATGTAGAGTTTTTAAGCAATAACACATTCGAAAAACCTTACTGCGGTCATAAAAGTCTCAGTGAGATCCATAAAATCTTCTCGGATGTCGTATGCTGTTATATTTAATATCATGTCTTGATATCAATAAGTTTTAGTGATCTCAACGGTATATATTACACATTAGCATAATAAACTTATAAAATATGCTATTAATATTTTTGTTACCAAGAATTATATTATTTAAGGATCATGAATAGTATGAAGACGAACATCTTGACTGAAAAATGTACGCCAGTGGTGCAATAAAATTAAATGTCTGATGTTTCGAATCTTCAGGTCACTATAAAGGCTGCCAATCTTTGTTAGTAGACGTCATCCAAAGGAGAATGATATGAAAGCGAGCGATGATAGAAATTAGTATCAATCTTGGTTAAAAACTATCTGCCCGTGGTAGTTTTGGAGAAAACTAGAACGAAATACATAAACACATAAACTCACGCCTGTATCCCATAGGCAGAGACTTTGACTCTCCACAACCTACGATCCTGACACACTTCTTACACAATCATACATCTCATCATTCATGCTGGTTTTGGGTATGAAAACAAACGCATTTTGCCTTTTTTAAACATACCATTTATTTGGTCTTGGTCTCTCGATCCCGACCCTGCCACTCACATTCGCTTGAACGAGACCTAGAACGAACTGGCATATTATACAAAACGACAAAGTTGACTTGGCAAAAACCAGAAAATATTAGGATAAAATGCTGAATATATTACAAATATTAGTTCTGATGGAGAAACTAAATAGTTGAACAAAAAAAAGACAGTTAGTGGTTTTAGTAATTAGGGAAATGAAATCAATCTTAACCAATGCAATACAATTCATTGTAATGCAGATAATCAATACGAATACAAACCCGGTTCTAACGAATACAATTTAATACAATTTAATTCTACAGCTTACATTAAAATACAACCTACTTTACAGGGATGAGCAAAAACATTCGTCAATATATCAAACATTTATTTCCAATTTGTCAAATGTTCACCTTAACGTGTTGAATTTTTTACTCAAATAAGTAATCCCCGAGTTCAAATCTAAACTGTGCCGTGCGGAAGATAAACAGAGTTTTAATAAATATATATATATTTATATAAAATTGGAATGATTGCACGGATCGTGGAGTTTCGATTATAACAGGCGTCGGGGAAAAAGTGGAATATGCTTTGATTGTATTGGTTTTTATTTCACGTATAAATAATTATTCTATGCTTTCTTTTTGTTTTTTTTTTTAACAGTCTAGATGGTCCAGTGGTCGAGCTCACCGCTTTTGATTTAGAAATCGCAGGATCGCGGGATATTGAGGAATCGAGCAAGCGGGTTACCTGGTGGCAAGTCCTTAGCGTCGCCCAAGGACACCCGGAACGCAGATAGTATTACAGTTGCGTTGCCGGAATCTAAGGGAGTGGGAAGGTAGGGAAGGGTTAAGTGGGATGGGTTTCTTGATACATTTTTCAACGAATGAAACGCGACATGAGTTATTTTACTTCAATATTATGAGAGATCGTCGTATTTCACCGGTCGAGCCGGCTCATTTGTGCAACGAACTGCGTGGCTCTACGGTAGATTAATAGTGGGAAAGTGAAGAGTACTTCTGCAAAAAGTGATCTGAATCAAGCAATCAGGATTTTTTTCTACCAACTAGTAATAAATATATATATATATATATATAGATACAGTAATACATATAAGTTTATGATATTTTGTATCTTTGAAGGCAAGGTTGTAATAAATGTATACATGTTTTTATCTCCTTCGCTCTGATAGTTTCAATAAATTTGGTTTGTATATGAAAATATTATTTTTGTGTTTGTGATATTTCCCAACGCTAACTTATGGAAGCGAGAGCTGGGTATGGCAGAGTGTGCATGAAAGTAGAATAAACGCAGTAGAAATGAGGGCACTACGCAAAATCTGCGGAGTGACTCTCGCTGACCGCGTAGAAAACAAGGTTGTGAGGAAGGAAGTTGGTTTTAAAGAGAGTGTCGGTGTAAAAGTAAGAAAGGGCATGCTCCGATGGTTCGGACATGTAGAAAGAATAGTTGATGCAAGACTGACTAAGCAGATATACAATAAAAAGCGGATGGATGTAGGAGTCAAGGACGCCCAAGACACACATTCCATGACCAAATAAAACGTGTTCTAGAGGAAGGTGATGTTAAGAGCCTCAAAAACCGACGCGCGTGCATAAAAAGAGTTATGAAAGTCAACGAAGCGAGTGAGGCGTGTAAGAATCGTGCCCTATGGCGCTCTGTTCTCTCTGCCTACCCCGCAAGGGATTTGGCGTGAAGTTATGTATGTATGTATGTATGTATGTGATATTTGCCTTTATAATTATTGCTATCGACTTTTAGGATAAGATATTTTTATTTTGTTTAAATGATCTGAATCTTCTGTTAATTAATTTTTGTCTGTTTCCATGTTTTAGGACTTATTGTTGACAAACTTACTATCCTCAAGGGCGCCTGTTTTGAATATGTTATTTAACTTTAATTGGTAATAGTCCAGACGGTATGTTATTCTTGCCTTGGAAGACTTGCCTTTAGTGTAGGGCGCTACTTGCGTCAAAACCCTTTCGCTATCACACCTTCCTACTGCTGGTATTACTGCTGGATTTGGGTTTCAAATGCTAGTTTACTTTATAAAGACATTGCAAAGCGACTAATCGAGGCCTCTCGCGACCAGAGCGCTGGTATGTTCTTAGCACACAGAATTAGCATTGCCATTGAGCGTGGCAATGCGGCTAGTCTTCTGGGCATGCTGCCAGTAGACCGAGATGCGAAGAAATTGGATTTCACCTAGTCTTTTTTAAGTATATTTTGTAAAAAATGTAATATCACCTGTTTAAATAAATCTCAAACTTTAATCAAAAGTTACATTTTAAATATTAATTTACTATTTTTCTATGTCTACAAATATAAAGCTATTTTGAAGTGAGTTTAAACTTAAACTTCTTTCATCCTTGATTTGTCTTTTTTTAAAACATTATTTGGATCCATAAATATAAATCTTGCTATTTGTATCTACTATACAACAGATATAACAAATTATATTATTTAATACGAAATTTAACTCAAATCGCTGTCGGTAGAATTTTAATTTTAGATATAAAATCCGTTGAATATAAAAATGTATGGAAACAATTTTGTATGTAAATTTGACGTTGTGTAACGTGTGGACTGAAAAAAAATTGCGAACGCACAGACAAAAGTCAACTCTGGAATGGCGGAGCTCGTACAGATACGGGCTTGCTAAATTATACAGTCATAATCTATGTATTTTAATCCCAAAATGCCAAAAATGGCGTACCTTTTTATTTAACATAGCAATTGACGCATTTATTATACTAGTTGTCGCTAGCTGCTCTTCCCGCGTCCTCTTTCTTAAATTGACAGATATTTTAACAGTAGTAGAGTCAGGCAATTCATTACATGAATAGATCGGCTGATCGGTGAAATATCAAGTCCTCACAAAAATATTCGTCGAGGAATTCATGCAGCATTTCGTGCGTCGAAAGAGGTAAGTGTATTTTAAGTCCCAAAAGGAAATAGGTGGCAGAATAAATTTACACGAGACACAATATTAACAGTCATCGATATTTATCAAACATAACATTCCATAAAACTAAGCCTATATTCGATCCCACAATTTCTTATTTGAGAAACGGCTTACTTGACCTCCACACCACCGAGTCGATTTAGATATAAATTTAAAAATACATAAAGAAATTCTTGTAAGCATTTAGTTGATCTAATTATATTTTGATTGGAGAACTGTGAAATTCATAAAGCTGTTCGGACTGGAGAGATTCTCATGCAAAGTGTCTTGAAGTTGATCAAACTGTCACAAGGTACACACTGCGGGCTCATAATCCTTGCATATTCCAGTTATCTTGGTAAGTTTACTTCAGAACTTGAGGTACCAAGTTATAAATTTGTATAATGCAATCAAAATTTAAAGTCACACGGTCGAATAAATCGATTTAAGGCACTTTAATCATAAACAGTGTAATTTTAACAGTTTTAGAGTCGTGCAGTTCACTGCATGTATGAGCTGGCTCGACTGGTGAAATACCACGGACTCTCAAATATCGACGTGAAGTGTCTCATACCGGGTTTCGTTCTTTAAAAGAGGTATCCGGTGGCCACTTTTCCTTCCCCTCCCTTTCTCATCACAGTCCCTTAAAGGCTGGTAAGGCAGCTGTGACTCTATCTATGTTGCAGATGTCCATGGGCAGCGGTAATTGCTACTTAATCTATTCTATTTGGGACGTGAATATTCGCCAAGTCAGGGCTTAACAACCACACTTACTTCTGTAGAAAAAGTAGAAAAAAAAAACATAGAAAAAAACATATTATAAAAATTACTAGGAAACAGTAATTTATTTACCGCAACTCGTATGTATAGCTTTCTCTCTCTATTGAATATATAAAGACAAGGACAAAAGTTTACATCGAAGGTTTCACAGTCAACCCCTCGTCTCGTGCAACAATCTCCTTCGCTTTATAGTATCTTAATACTGATTGTTCAAAAGATACTATTGTGTTATAAAGTAGAAATTTTCGTAAACAAAGCCTATTTGTTGTGTAGGAAATGTTAGAGAGTTACAACTTTTGTTTAAAAAAAACAAACGTCTAATCATTTAAAACCTCTTTGTTATCGTCACCCCTATTGTAATTGAAGAATGAAGAACAATATACTTATTGATATGTGATTCGCAAAAATCTAAGAAATAAATAGATATAAGCAGCATTTGGTAATGTAGAGTCAAAATGAGTCATTAATATATTTTCAATTAATATTTTGTAGTGCTGGATTACTAGTGCAAAAGATTAAATCAACTTAATGATAACTTTAAAATAAAAAAGCAAAGACGGTTAAGTATTAGTGCTAATATCGAAGAAGAAATTTGGCTTGGTAATGATATAATAATTGAATTGATTGGTAATGATATTATTTGCTTTGATATTGTTTATAATATATGTACATATAAGTTTCATTTATTGCACAACGTTACCACTCTAAATAAAAGATGTCGCGTCAGTTGCGCTCGACTAATATATTTGCTTAGTTATTCTTTTTAGGACGTTGATCAATGTTAATTTGCTGTGATGGTCGAGTATTCTGGCTGTTACACCTTTTATGCACGAGTCTACTGCTTTGTTTTCAGTAGCGATATTAATATTATTGTTATTTATGTCTAACAGTTTGAAAAGAGTATTTGGCACATGAGTTTCTTGCCCGATTCTTCTCATGATAGCCCCTACACTCGGAATCGGGCCGCTCGTGGCGATTGCGTCCGTGTTTTCTTGTTCCACGGACGCACTTTCCTCAAGCGCTCGTGTTAAGTAGTTTAATTAAAATAATAAAGTAAAATTGTACTTGTTGACTATTTTTAAGTGTCTGTGAAGACCTATGAAAATAAAGCTTATTTTGACTTTGACTTTGACTTTAATAAAAAAGCGCAGTAGTTTTATTGTAACAAAAAGAAAAATTAATTGATCATTATTGTTTGATATAAAATGGAATACAACCTTTAAAAATATGAACATGAAACAATAAGAATTTCGCCGGTTCGATAGCAGGCTTCGCTCCAGAATAAATTGATACCGGATAAGTATTTACCGCGATCAAACCAATCGGCAGCTGGGAAATGACGTATCCGTTCATTTGAGAGCGGAAATCGTAAACCGTTAAACGGAAGTTTCGTTCATTCCCGCCAATTAACGCGGCAAAGCCTTCACGAGGCACCGCGATTATAGATAAACGGCGTTATTGTGGTTTAAGGAGGGAACATAATATGTTACATATAGTCTCTTCCTAACACCTATGTGATATTTAAAAAAATTAGCAAGATTAATCTTTTAAATGTACCTTCACAACTTAATGTATGACGGTGTAAGGAGGATCTTTTGACTTACTCAGCTTAATAAACTATTCTTTGAGTCATGTAATAACGCCGAAGTTCCTCCACTATAAGTTATATTTCAAAGACGAATAGATTATTTGATCAAAAACAATGTTTCACATTTACTCTGATTATAATATACTGAAGATTCAAATAACTAATAAGTTCAAATATTTATAATATTGTAGTACAGTGTTATTACAAGTAGTTATGTCAAATGAAAAAGGGAGAGACTCGGGTGAAATCTGGCTTTTTCCAGATACTAAAATCGTAAAAGCAAACTCAAACAACCTATATTTTCTGCAATCAATCACAAATCTTCAGGCTACATGACAATCGACGCCATCACCTCTCGGACCAACAAAGGTGAGCTTCTCGAGGAATAACTACTACTTTTGGGTTACAGAGGTGAGAAATTAAAAAAAACACACCACAAAAATAAATAACATTAATGAAATAATTGTAAAAAATAACTATTTATAATAATTTCGTAAGTTTGTCTCGGTGGCGCAGTGGGCGAGCGCACGGCCTCTGATCCAGAGGTCCGGAGTTCGATTCCAGACACTGGCTCACACCAATGACTTTTCGAAATTGTTTTCGGAAGTTATGTGTGATAAATACCGATGACTGACAAACTTTGTGCCCGGTATGGCAATAGGTTCGCCACCTATTCCATTTGGGACGTAAACATAACGGCGAGACGAGGCTTAACAGCCGCTGCCTACACCTTCGGGTAACAAAAGGCGTGAAGTTATGTTTATGTTTGTTTATGTTTAATTAAGATCTCTATACTTGACAAGAAAAGTATTTAATAGAAAAAAAAGTAGTAAAATATTTTATTGTAACAATATTTCTCTGTGGTCAATTTTCAGTGAATTTCAGTTGTACCAATCGACTGAACACAAGGCACTGTTACCAAATCAATTGAGGTTGCAATATTAAGGAGGCTCTAAATTGACAAGCTAGACACGTGTCAGTATTAATAATATCATTAGAGCAAAACGCCTGTTGTATAACCGTAACAGAATACCTGGTTCTATATGTACTGATGATGATACAGCCTGTTTGTAATACATTTGTATATTGATTAGTTGGTTTTATTGAGTTTATGTAGATTCGAAATAGTATTGTTAATTCGATGGTTACAAAATACGTTTCTGTCCCCAAAGGTCTACACTGGTCGGAATTCGTTCAGACACCAATTAATAAGTTCTTTAGCTAGCTCTTTCTATAAACAATGAATAAAGACTAAAAGTGTTGACAGAAAAAAAAAATAGACCCAAGTTCTATTTTTAAAATCTTCAGTAGCGTATTTACGCCCCTTGATATTTCGTAGACCCGCGTAGACGAGATACGTAGTAGGCCGTAGCAATTTCGTAGAGTTCGTAGACATGCTACGTGCTACTACTTAAATTTACTACATACTACATACGTACTCGTATGTTGTATGTTAAAAAGCTGGATTTTAAAATTAATAATTACAAATATTACAATGAAAAGATTAATGCAATTAAATTACTCACAAAAGTAACTAAAACATAGTTTAAATTACACTTTCAGTTTATGTTCTTGTATCTGTTATTTCCTTTTATTTTAAACATTTTTTTAAACATCCAAATGAACATTCTCTACTGATTTATCATTGAGATATACTTTATTACACGTATAACTGGAAAAGTCCTAAGGTATAGGCGCTTTCTCAGCATAAAACTAAAAGGTTTTTTCACTCGATTGATTTTTATTTCCGAAAAGGCTTCGCTTAAATTATTCTGATCATAATTGATTCAATATTAATATCCGTTTACTATAATACCTATTATTTGAAATAACTTAATATGTATGACATACTAAAACTATCTGAACATGGAGCCAGTATTAAGATATTTTTGACTACATCAATTATCGTCATTCTCCAATCAATTGTCTGATCCTTCTATCTGAGCCTTCATCTTCTTCTCCTGACTCAACATAGATAAATAACTTCACGACAAATCCCCTGCAGAGTAGCCAAAGAGAACAGAGTCCATAAGGCAGGATTCTTACACGCGTCACTCACTTCTTTGAATTTTTTAAAACCCTTGTCATACATCCCCTTATACTTGTAATCACTAGGTGGTACCACCACGCTTATGTATGGGAGGGAATGTTGGGTATGGCAGGAGAAGCAAAGAAGTAAGATTAATGCTGTAGAAATGAGGAGTCTGAAGAGTAAAGCTGGAGTAAGCTTGATGGATAAAATGAGAAACAGTGTAATTCGAGAACGTTGTGGTGTGAAAGAAGATATGGTGACACGGATAGAGAAAGGAATGCTTAGATGGTTCGGACATGTAGAAAGGATGGACGAAAGCAGAGTGACTAAACGAATTTATAAGACAAGTGTGAAAGGGCGAACCGGTAATGGACGACCTAGGCGGACCTACCACCAACAAATCTACGATGTGTTGGTGAGAGGCCAGGTCAGGAGTGGCCACAACCGACGAGCATGTATGAACGCGATAATGAAAGTGGAGGAAGCAAGAAATGTATGTCAGGATCGTAGCAAGTGGAAAGAATTAGTCTCTGCCTACCCCCATGGGAAAAAGGCGTGATTGTATGTATGTATGTATGTTGTCATACACGTTCGTCGATTTTTAAGGCTCCTGACATCACCTTGTGTATCTTAGCCGTCCTCAACTCCCATATCCTTCTGTTTTTGCATTATATATCTGCTTAGTTAACAATATATTATTATGCCTGATGTTGTTCAGTTCGTGTGCAACAATACATTGTCAACTCCCTCCCTACCAATAAAAAAGGCCTCCCCTTCTCTTCTGTGACAATCTTATATATTCCGTTTAGGTTTGCAATTTGCTTATTGTCTAGCGGCCATTAAATCAAACGATATTTCCTACTTCTATCAGAATAACTCACATATTTTATTCTTTAACGAAACATGTCTCTTGCATATATTTATTCAGAAACTATTCGTGACATTTTCACAGATTAACTAAATGAATATTGATTGGCAGTTGACACCGACGAAACCTCCAAAATTTGTCATTAAAGATACAAAATTAGCTTTAAAATATTTTATTATTAATACTTTTAGTGTTTGATGAGCTGACAGCTTAATTGTTCGTCACATAGGTTTACCGTTGCACGTGCATTTTTCAATACTCTATATGATGTATTAAATGTATACCTTATTGATTTTGGCATTAAAAGATATTGTGAAATGTCGGTCACAATTTAATCAGATAATTTCTAAATATCTATTAGGGACTATAACTTGATTCGAATACTAACTTAAAATTATTTACATTCCATTATTATAATTGACAAATCGTAAAGGTATACAAAATTGTTTTGAATTCTTCTTTCTTTCGGTAGATATTATTAACTAGAAGCTATGACACAAATAGTTATTGGATTTTTACGCTAATTTAAAACATTAACTTTTTAGTTATATTTTTTTATATACAAAAAACGTAAATATTATAAGTCGAAAAACAAGGCTGTGTCACAAACAGTGGCCCGATAAGCCAAATGAAATGCGAAGCTAAACTCGTTGTCACAACACAGGGGGGGGGGTTGGATTTGGATCGTTTTGAGGGTAAAGTGGGGGGGTTGATTTAATAAATATTCAAATAAAGGAAGAGGCCCATTGGGCTCCAACGACGGACACGAGCCAGCCGAGGGCTGTAAGGAGACTATTACAGTAGATCTGCGGTGAGAGTTGTGGCAAACGAAAACATATCCTAATTTTATGGCAACAGGGTTCGTATTTTGATGAGCATCGGAAGGTTCTATAACTAAAAATCAGCCTTTCGTTATATATATATATATATATATATATATATATATACATTTTTTGCCGATTATACAATTTTCACTTTAGTAAACAAATATTTTCACCATTTATTTATATTCCCATTTCAATAAGTGTGTTTTGACAGATCTAAAAACTTTTTTTTTTTAAATATTTTTACGCTGGCGTAAATTATTCGTGAAATCAATGAATCGCTAAAACTAAAAACTATTAAGGTCACATTTTTTGAGAGGTAGGCAGCATTGCAATGTGCATTGTGACAGGCTTCGAATTTTCCTTAGCAGATTTTGCTACATAGATCTTTAAATAGGCTATAACGCCCCTGATTGGATGGTGGTATGTGTTTCTTCACAGAAGTCATAGAGAAGCCTGGGAATGATCCTCTACCGATGTGACTTTTAATTATTTGTGAACTAAAAACTACTGGGTGGATTGATTGAAGCATAAACGAAGCTTTTTTTGAAAATATAACCTCATTTTAGTAAATCAAGAAGTATAACAAAATGAATGGTTAAATACAAATACTATATTTTGTCTTGTTTTTGTATACTATAGATAATATAGTTCTTAATGTTAACTGACTTTGGATCATAACTCAATTGTAAGTAATTATTGGTCCAAGTTAAGGATTTTGGATTATAGAGTTTTCCATATGTGTAAGAGTTTTGAGCTCCTGGGACGCCAGCCTGAACAATTTCACCTAACCTTACAATTTGTGAAACAACACCCAGGGGCTAACGTTTAGAGTCGTGTCAATATTAACTCAATTAGCATCTAAAACAAGTATACATAAAAGAAATTTTCAAATATTTACATTTGAATTAACCATTTAAAAAACAGTGTGTATATCAAAGTTTAAATTTTAAAAAAAACATAACGTAACTTAACTTCACGACTTTTTCTACCTGAAGGTGTAGAAAGTGGCTGTTAAGCCTCGACTCGCCGTTATATTTTACATCCCAAATGGGAAAGGTGGCGAACCTAGCGAACCTGGCACAAAGTTGTCAGTCACCGATATTTATCACACATAACTTTCGGACTTAATTTCAAAATGTCATTGGTGTGAGAGTTCTGAGTTAGAGTGAGAGAGCAAAAGCCTCTATACAGCAGCCATATTCATGAGAGAACGGGATGCTAGACACGCTGGCGCCGTAACGCGTTACTGTCAAAATAGCTTAGTCTCATATAAAATAAACTATCAGTTTAATACAAGGGCTTTAAATTTATTTTATTTATTTTTCTGTATTGGGGAATACAGTAGGTATATACTCGTAAAATAATTAGAATAATTTTATCCGGAGGAAACTGTGGAGCAAAACGAATATATGTTTTTGGATACAATACAAAGCGCCCCAATTTTCCGAGTTAAGCAACTAAATTCCTGTGTTATGAAAACTAGACAACGACTTAAATCTTTTTTTGTTTATGATATGGGAATGTAGATTGGCACGTCGATATTGTGAGAGGCCGTGGTATTTCACCGGTCTAGCCAATTCATGCAGCAAACTGCTTGGCGTGGTATATAGCAGACTTTCTGTCTGTCTCGGTGGTCCAATGGTTGAGCACCCCTCTTCGGAATCAAAAGGTGTGGGTTCAAATCTTAGCTCACACCAACGACGTTATGTGTGATAAATTTCGTTGCCTGAAAACTTTGTGCCCGGTATGGTAACAGGTTCGCCACTTATTTTATTTGGGACGTAAACAGAGAAAAAAGCGTGAAGTTATAATATGTTATGTTCTGTCTATATAATAAAAAGACGCTAAGACGTCATACAAAAATTCATGCGTAGCGTAAATATTATTACTCGTTTGGGGGTTAAGTCCAGAGACCATAACTTGGATGTCGGTTACTTTACAAATGGACCACCACGAGTTTAACATATACCATTTAGGCCCGTAAGATCAATCACAGTTTAAACTATTTTGCCTAGTTTAAACCTCATCTGTCGTTTATTTTGTAATATCAATGCTAAATAAACCTCCTATAACAGTTTAAACTATAGTTTAGCTTACACCAGGAGATTTTGCCGTTTAAACCGTGGTCCTGCCTAGTTTAAAAATGGCGGTCGTTTATCAGCTGACATCTGACACAACGACTGTGGGTTCATACATAGATTTAGCATAGACTACAATAGATGGCACATGTCAGGAAAAATTTACTAATAGCATCGAATCACTGACAGCGCAACCGCTTATATTAGATTTTGGGAACCGCGTATATTTTATTTACATTTCCACACATGAACATTAACTTTGTAAAAGTTAACGTTTTGAAGCGCTTTTTACGAACACATTGATAATAATAATAATATCTTGGACACAAATCACACAGGGCCCTCCAGTTCCAAACTAAGCAACTAAATGCTTGTGCTATGGATACTAGATAACGGATACTAATACATATATATATATATATATATATATATATATATATACTTATATATCTATATATATATATGTTTAGGAGTTATATTGACTATGTTCAAAAAGTTTAGTTTTTGCAAAACTAGATGGCGTGATCGTCAAAAATAGATTACGCTATGCGTTGCGTTGTCACCTGCATAATAAGATCAAAAATATTGTGTTTGTATTTGACGACGACGAGGACGAGGAAAAAAGACACGGCGGTTTAACCCACCAGTTCAATAAACGTCTATCCATCCAGCAGTCCATTAGCCGGTAGTTTTTTTTTGGTGCAACCTACCCCTAGTTCAAGGCTACTGGCTAAACTAACAATATATATATATATATACCTTTCTTTTGTAAATACATACTTATAATACACAGAAAAACACCCAGACGCTGCACAAATATTAATGTTTGTCATAAATATTTGTGCTCGGGTGAAAATCGAACCCCCGACCTCAGTGCTGCAGCCGGTTGTTTTACCGATGCGCCACGAGCCCCGTAAGTCACTCACACATTAACAACCCATTTTTGGTCACGTTGTTTGGGTGACTATTGTCGATCTATTTTTCTTAAATCTATGGTCACACTATAAAACTTCATAAAAGAAAGAGAAAAAGAGTTTTTTTCACGAAATATGCCACAGACAATGTACAAAAGAGTGAATGATGAGCGAAATATGGACATTAAATAACCAAATGTTGCCATCTGTCGAAAACTAAACTTAGTTTACGTAATCTATCTCCATTTCGCTGTTGATCTTACGAGGCAGGTTTAAACTCTAGATTAAAATTGACTATAGTTTAGAAAATCGACAGTTTTAACTATGATTGATCTTACGGGCCTTAGAGATACGGATAACTTTTAAGGCAAGTAAAGTTATTGTCCAAAACTAGTTACAATACGATGAATATGATGGTATTCCATTGACAAAAAACACACCTCTTAACTGTACTTCATTATGATGTCAAATATTAAAAGTAAATATATTTTTTTTCTTTCCTTACCAATTTCATTCGGCACTTGTGTTCTGTTTGCTCAACCTTTGAGAGGATTTTGAATCCATTTGCAAGTAAAACCTTTTTTTTCGTCGATGACAATTTACAATTCATAAGCAATTATTAGTTTTTCAACATTATAATATTATTGCTATTAATATTTAATTTTATCGTACCCATTAAGTTATATATTCAGAATTCTGTTTAGATATAAATATTTTTCAAAGATTAAAAAAAAATGAGCTTCTTACCCTTAGCTTAGCTTACAGCTATTCTTATCGCGTGTTTAAAGTTCCGCACCAATAAGGGAACCCTTATAATTTCAGTCAATGCATAGTTGCAAAGCCTTCAGCCAATATTTGGTCTAATAGATACGTGGCTGGACCGGTAGAATTTTAGTTCATCATAATTGTACGTAAGTTTAGAGAGCTCGCTGTTGTGAGTACTATCCAACCTACTCACAACAGCGAGTTGCGACGACACCGACGTATTTTGTATTTTGTTGTGAGAGAGGTATCAGGAGTTGGCTCCGGAGGAGTCTCTCTCATCGCAAAAAAACGTCGAAGTTGAAATTCTGAGAGGCCGTGGTATTTCACTGGTCGAGCCCGCCCATTCATACAGCGAACTGCACGGCTCTACGTCGACGTCAGTCAGTAAACTATTATTATTATTTTTAGTGAGATTTGAATCCGGAAATAAGTTTAGATAAAAGTTTATATACCTACCTAGTAGAGGGAGGTGGATTTTCACCTCGGAATCCCAGTCAATGAATCTTCATACAAATAATAATAATATCTTAAACAAAATGCACACAGTGCCCTCTAGTTCCAAGCTAAGCAACTAAATGCTTGTGTTATGGATACTAGGTAACGGATATTAATACATATATACTTTCCTTTACTTATAATACATAGAAAAACACCCAGACGCCACACAAATATTCATGTTTTTCACTAATATTTGTGTTCGGGTGGGAATCGAACCCCCGACCCCATTGCTGCAGCCGGTAATTTTACCAATGCGCCACGAGGCCGTCAAATTACAAATTTTTTAATAGTGTTTCTAATATATGGGTTTTAGGTTAAGTTTAGTTGTTCTGTGTCACTTGTGGAGAGGAAACTGTCAGCTGAAACACAGCCACGGCTAGCTCAGCTGACAGGGAACTTACCATTTTGTATGTACTTTTGAAAACTAATAAAATAAATTTCATTTCAATAAATTTCATTTCATTTCAATAGAGTATAGAAAATGTTAAAAAAAATTGGCTCTAAATTAATATATATATATTTGTGGCGTTTTCTTTTGTTTTAATGAGTTTTAAGTTATATTTTGAAAGGGAGAACTAATAGAAAAAAAACGAATATTCCGAAAAAAAATACTGCAAAAAATAGTAAATTTCATGTACTGTTAAAAACACATCACAAAAACTTTTATGAAGATTCATTGACTGCCCTTCGATTTCCAGGTTTTGCAGTTTTTTTTGTCTAACGGCACTCCACTATATTTCATAACTAGTGAAAAAATAAACTAGTGGTGGGCTACCCTTAATATTTAGGAGGATGAAAAATTTTATTTTTCATCCTCCTAAATATATGTCGTACTATGAACATAGGACAAACGATCTACCCGATGCGCACACAAAATTTCATAAGAATTGTTTGAGCCGTTTCGGAGGAGTAGAATTACAAACACTATGACTCGAGAATTTTATTTATTACATAACAGATTGTTCTTCATCTCAGGTTTGAAAACCTATAAAATAAAACCTAAATTTCTTCAGCTTGTTGAGAAAATAATGCAAATTCTAAAGATGTATTTAGAAATGTTAAAAAATAATACCATGCCGCCTTCGAGATTCCATACTTCTCAAAGGAGACTGGAGACTTCTTTTTTATTATTTAATATAAATAAATTAGCCTCTGGATTGTTAAAATAACAATTTTATTCATTACTTTTTAGATGTGATATTATTTTGTGAGTTGAAACAGCGCTCGGAGTGATCCATGTAATAATTAATTTGTTGTTTCTTTAGTAATATTTTAAGATATTACGTCGCCGTTTTATATGTATTTTTAACTAGCTGACCCGGACAACTTTTTTCGCCTCGGAAGCTATAAATAAAAGATTGTTTCCTAAAAAAACTGTAGTTTAAGTTACACCTTAAATTAACCGCCAATAAAATTCCTGTAAAAATCGGTTCATCCATTTCACAGTTTACCCGGAACATACTCCGACAGACAGACAAAAATTGTAAAAAATAGTATTATTAGTATAATAGTAGTATTAGTGTAAATTATAGTAGAAAGCAGTTATTTCAATATTACAAACAGACACTTTAACTTGATTTATGTTTATAGATAACATATTTTGAACAGCAGTTTTAACTAGGATATCCATATTTTTTGTTTGAGGCTTTGAAGCATATGACAAACTTTAACACATTGCTAAAAGCTGCGTTATCCTGCCATTGTCCGTCCAGATGCTTCTTAAAACCATTTTATGTATGATATTAATAGTCTCGGTGATCCAGTTGTCGAGCACCCCGCTTCTGAATCAAGCGGTCACGAGTTCCAATCCAATGACTTTTCGAAATTAATTGAGAAAGTTAAGTGTGATACATATCCATGACTGAAAATTTTGTGACCGGTACGGCAACAGCTTCGCCACCTGAACCATTTGGGACGTAAACATAACGGCGAGTCGAGGCCAGCCACTGCCTACACCTTCGGGTAGAAAAAGGCGTCAACTTATGTTATGCTTAGGTTGACGTACTCATATTTAGAAAAATCTTCATCAATATCAAAGTATAAAGAAATATTTCAGTAACATAACATATTATTAAATAATTAATTTAATATTTTATTTCAGATCAAATAGTCAAATTAAGTTTCAAATATAATTTTTTCTACTGTCCGAAATTGGGGTCAGTTCTATTGTTTTCCGAGTCTGAATATTAATGATAATAGTTGTTTACGAAGAAAAAATGTCTTGTGGTGTCCTAAGGCTTGGAGAATAGTGTCTCCCTCTTCCCTTTAAGGAGACTATTAGATTGGGATTGATCCGTATCAGAAGTCTTGGTCCCCTAGTGGTTCAGGACCCTGACTTCTTATTCTTCTCATTCAGGAGTTACGAGCTCAACTTCCGGGTTTATATTTTTTTCGGCAGTTATGTGTGATAAATATGGATGACAAATAAAATTGTGCGCATTGCTAGCTTGGTTTTGACGTCTATTACATTTGGGGGTAGAAAATTACTCGGGTGCGTCGTGGTATGATTACCAGTGGTGTGGTGTGTGATTACCAGTTTTGGTGTGTTAAAGGTTTGATGTTAAACTAATATTGGCCATAAATGTTTATAATTTATTACTAAAAAAATATGCAACCTTAGTTTTAAGTGTGTAGTGTTCTGCCTATTTAACAGGACAATGTCGGTGATATCAAATTGGGCTAGAACTTATAATATTTTATATTCCTGTTGGCATATATATATATATAAACAGTAATTATCGGTGGTCTGGGGGTCGGGCAGCCCGTTCTTGAATCAGGGATTCGCAGCATAGGATCATGACTCACACGAATAACTTTCCGCAATTAATTTCGGAAGTTAATAATATTAATTATTATTATTAACTCCCTTCCTTTATTATTATTATTAATTTCAGAAGTTACCAGTGATAAATATCAATGACTGACAACATTGTGTCCGGTGTGATGCAATAGATTCGGACACCTGTTTCATTTGAAACGTAAAAGTTAGGTGAGCCGCTGCTTACACCTTCTTATAGAAAAAAGCGTGAAGCTTAAGAAGTCTTAGAAACAAAAAAAGAACTGATTTGCCCTCAATCTGATAATAGAGATGAAATTAAAATACAGACACCATATAGCCAGTGGGTTATCATTTATTCCCACGGGGATATCATCGGGGATCTCTGGAACTATTAAACGCATTTTTATGCGGTTTTCACAGTTCGATGGAGCTTTCGATGATGAAAATATAAATAAATGTTGTACCAATTTATTGGCAGGACAAGTTTTGATGATATATAAATCCAAATATCCACGTGTACGAAGCAGCTGGAAAAAGTTAGTTAAATCAAATATATCTTAAGTTCGTTTATTTAATACAAACGGACACTCCAGTTTAAATTAGATGTATAGATAGATTGTTGAAAATAGTTAAATAGATAGGGTACAATGATCGTATCAAATTATAATTTCCACATTACAGGACCCGAACATACCCCTTCGTGGTTAGAGCCCGGAGGAGTAGGCTCACGCGGCAATCTTATTTCCATAAATTAAATAGATATTCCGAGTCAGCCTTTATAGAAATTGGTAATTTTTCGAATTAACCTAAATTTTTTTCCCGCCTTTTTGCCATGCGGTTCGAAAAGAGAATTTACGCACGATATTTATACACTTACGCTTACGGTTACGATGAGTTACGCATGGCGACGTAATTACGTGTAAGCGCACCCACGCTATAAAAATATGGGTGATAAAATACTTTTTTATATGCAATGAAATTTATCTTTTTTTTTGTAACTTCACGCTTTTATTTACGTGAAAGTGTAGGCAGCGTTAATTATACCGTTAATTATACAAATACAAATTTTTAGTCTATTAAAAGTAGCACAAATATGTCATTCATCATTATCTTTTACACACAAATAGCATTTGAATTCGAGACTCCTGATTCAAGAGCGGAGTGATATACTACTAGTCGGATTACTATGCAGATAAGATTATATTATATACAAAAATAGAAGAACTTATGAGTTGAGGAGTTATTAAATTTTTGTGGGTGGTTGTGCTGTGTAAGAGTGGTGTATTGGGGCACTTAGTTTTTCTACCACGTAAGAGACTTGGCGTGAAATCATGTATTTTTAAATATTTTCTAATAAAAATTGCTAGCTTAAATTAGTAATAACTGATGAAATAATATATCTGAAAATCTGCATAGACTATATATATACTGCACACATTTTATTCAGCTTCAACTCATACATTTGTACCTCATTCATTAATGTTCCGGATCTAAGCTATTAGTATAGGTGACATGATTTTAATTTGATTTCATTCGACTTAGTAGACGTTTAGATAGACTCAAATAATATTTCATATGTGCAAAAGATAAAAATCTTACGTTTTACGATATCATTACCTAAATCAATTATTAATTATAATATATATATATTAAATTGATGACATAACGTATATTATGATGCTACTCAATAATATAAAGTGAGACGTGAAAACTTATAAAACATACACTCATACTGATCTCGACGTTTATTTGAGTTTACACGCACGGATAGTGCAGTAACGTAGATGTTGATTGTAGTACGATATTGCCTAATTACGTAAAAACTTGTAGTGTTTACAATTTTGGGTAAAAAATTGTAGAAATGAGTAATTTTTATAGTGAGTAAGAGTTTTTATAAAGAGTAAAATTGCGTAATTTTGAGTAATAAATACTTACAGTGTAGCGTAAAAAGGGCACATAGCCGAGAGCGCACGGTTGGTCGGCCGCCGCTCGGCCTGACCGCGCTACCGTTGCATGGCCCCTCGCCGCCGACCAGCGCGATCAGCTGCCCGCGAGACACTCGACGTGCCCCGAGCCCGCGCGCGCAACCAGTCCACGTATCCCAACGGCGAACAGTCCGACTGTTGACAATATCACAATACACCATCAACTAAATACTCATCCAAAATAACCGTGTGCCGCGAATGCCTTTAATATTATATGTAAACTTGTGCCCAACGCTCGCATACATTGTCGCATTGCAGAAAAACGACAGACATTCAAGCTCGTGTTTATATTACACGCGAGCTTATTTATTCACGTCCGTAACGCGGTGGCGGTGTCCGCTCGTCCCGTCCTCGTCCAGTCCTCGTGTCGTAACAGAATTGTAACAGAACTTGGTAATGTTTTAATACTCACATCAGCATGCCAGCTTTGGCCTGTCGTTTATCAACTATAGTTAACGTAAACAATTGTACACACGGTCATTTTGTGTAGCGGCGCGGCGCGGTATCACATGCCGGTCGGTCGCGGATCGAAGGAGCCCGGGCGGAGGCGCCGGCTCGTCAGAGCATCGGCCCCGGGGGCTCGGCGCCGCAACGCTGCCACCGACACCACACGGTATGCGGTGTTTGCTACTTAAATGAGCGGATTAGGTGCGCGGGCCGGAAGTGTCGGAGGCGACACGCGCGTCGTTGCCACTGCAGGCCGCCACTGAGGCGGGGCGGCCCGGGAAAGCCTCCCCGCGCCCCTCCCCGCCCCGCCGACACCGACCCTCTCCACCCCTCCCGCCATGTGCCCGGAGCGCGTTCAGCCTCTCGCCTCGCAAAGGGTTGTCGGCGTAAAGAAAATTTCTACTATCTTCTTTTTTACGTGACTACAATTAGCTGTATACTAATTATCAGTTTAGGTATTATTCATACAATTTTCTCATTTTTATATATCTTAAAATATTTTAGATAATATACATACAATCAATATTTGTCCTATAAATATATGTTATATTAAAATATTTTTAAGTCATGTAACGTGTTTGTTGCGTTACGTAACGCGGCGTAGGTGCCATGGCTGTTCCGCAGACGCAGCGCGCCTGTCGGTATATCCCTAATATAACGCAGCCCTTAAATTTCCACTGTACATTACCGAGCGGGGCCGAAGTCTCCCGAACTCGGTCGAGCGGAGGCGCCGAGGACGGCCGAGCGCGCACCACCGGCGCCGCCCAGTCAATAAGGCTGTCTCCACTCACCGAACAAAGACACTAAACCTATAATAATTACATTTAATTAAGGATAACTGAACTATTTTGTATAATAATCACATCTCGCTGCAGTGTTAGAGACCAGATTTTGCATCTGATTACCGATAATTATTTTATTCGTGATCTCCTTCGTACATAAATGACTCGCAAAACTAGTAGCGCCACCTAATTCCACAGCTGGGCAACTTAGCGTGAGAACTTGAGAGGTTTAATACTTTACTAACCCTGCGCTTTGACTTATAGGATTTGAAAAACAAACACCAATGACTTTTCGAAATTCTTTTAGGAAGTTATGTCTGATAAATATTGATGACTAAGAACTTTGTGCCCCCTATTTAGCACGTAAATATAACGGCTAGGCGAGGCTTAACACAGCCGTTACGTACACTTTCGGGGTGAAAAAGTCGTGAAGTTATGTTATGTTATGAAAAAGAAATACGATCAATTTATATATACTTTATTTAAAAGGATTTGGGAGGTGTTTTTAATTCGTTATAAGGTAATCAATTGCAGAGCCACGTGGTCGTTACAAAAGTTTTTCGAGTTAGTTAATGTAGCGAGATTGTGATCATGATTGAGGAGGACATTCAAATGGTTCAGTTGGAAATTTTACATTGAACTTTTTTACAATTCACTTGACTTAATATTTTATATGATAATACAATAAAAATTCTACATTACTATATAATAAACATGTTATCTTCCTGTTTTTGGTAATAAATTTAAATTATTGAAATTTTAAGCACTCAGAATTTTGATTGATTCGTCCCAAGTACGATTCCATAATTTTAAAGTTAGATATGATGCAAATCGATCAAACTTTTGACATCAAAATATTCATTCGATATATTCAGAGGTGCCTACACCTTCAGTCATTAATGGCGTAAAAGTATTTGAAATGTAAAACTAAAATGTAATCTTTCTAATCAAAATATTAGCTTAGTTTTATTTATGTAACTACTCTCTTTGTATGATATATCATTAATACCCACAACGAGTGTACCCGAGGCTTAGTGAGACGTGGTCACTGACAAAGCGACTGATCCACCAATTTAAAGTCAGTCAGTGAGCTATGGAAAGGACTATATCAGGAGTATCTCTGACGGATGGTCTCGGTCTCTCAGAGGTCCGGGTTCGAATCCTGACTCTGGCTCAGTTAAAGTTATGTGTGATAAATACGCGTTCGCCACCTATTCCATTCGGGACGTAAACATAACGGCGAGATGAGGCTTAACAGCCGCTGCCTACACATTCGGGTAGCAAAGGCGTGAAGTTATTATGTATTATGTTATGTCATCGATATAGCCCAATGAATAAGTTTATCGCATATTTGATTCCCGATGGGGAAACGCGTTTTGCAGTGGAGACCGCGTCTCAGAAAGCGTAGTTTAGGGCGCCCTCAGGCTCGGTGGGGCGACGATATACGCATAGTGGCTGGCAGCGGTTGGAATCGAATGTGCGAAGATCCGAGCTCAGTGACATGGCAAAAAAGAGACATATGTCCAGCAGTGGACGATGATAGGTTGATAATAATAATATAAATCTTAGGCAATCGGTGAAAAAGTCTCGGTGGTCCAGTAGTCGAGCACACGGTTTCTGAATCCAGAAGCCGAATCCACACACTAATGACTTTTCGAAATTAACTTAGAAAGTTATGTGTGATAAATATCGATGTCTAAAAACTTTGTAACCGGTATGGCAATGGGTTCGCCACCTATTCAACTTGCGACGTAAACATAACGGCTTCCGGTAGAAAAAGGCGTGAGGTCATGTTATGTTACTTACAGTATTTATTAATATAGACGTATTACAGTAGTCCGTTATTTTATAAACATAAATCACCGTTTGAGTGAAACAGAACAGTGGTAGAGCCAAGCAGTTCGCTGCATGAATGGGCCGGCTCGACCGGTGAAATACCACGACCTCTCAGAAGACCGACGTAAAGTGGCTCATGCCGCGTTTCGTTCGGTGAGAGAGATACCCGGAGGCCCACCCCCCTTCCCCATCCTTTCCTATCCCCTATCCCTTAAAGGTCGGCAACGCAACAGTAACACTATATGTGTTGCTGGTGTCCATGGGCGGCGTTGGTCGCTTACCATCAGGTGACACGCCTGCTCGTTTGCCCTCCTACCCATAAAAAAAAAATAATGGTTACGAGATTTCGTGATATCATGATAGTTACCTGTTTGCGTTAAGAGGAAGGCTGTGTTATTCATGTAAGGCGGTGTATCTTGATGCTGTCCAACAAACGTTTTATAAATCTTGGTGAGCTAACAACCAAATATCTACTCTGTAACAGTAGTAGAGTCATGCTGTTCGCATGAATAGGCCGGCTGGTCCGGTGAAATACCACGACCTCTCAGAAAGGCTTGTAAAGTGGCTTTTGCTGCGTTTGCTCGGTGAGAGAGGTATCAGAAGGTGTAGGCAGCGGCTGTTAAGCCTCGTCTCGCCGTATGTTTACGTCCCAAATGGAATGGTGGCGAAACTATTGCCACACCGGGCACTATATTTTTCAGTCTTCGATATTTACCACACTTCAACTTCCGAAAACAGTTTCGAAAAGTCATTGGTATGAGCCAGTGTCAGGATTCGAACTCGGACCTCTGGATCAGAAGCCGTGTGACCACCGAGACGCTATATATGCTATATCAGTTATAGTGAATCACATTAAATGTATTTAAAGAATACTAAACAAGCAAAATACATAAATTATACGGTGGTACAGCGGTCTAGCTCCTCGCTTCTGATTCAGAAGTAGTGAGTTCAATTCCGGACTCACACCTATGATTTCTTTAAATACTTTTCGGAATTTATGTGTGCTAAATATCGATGACTGACAAATTTATACCCGGAGTACTGGCAATAGGTTCATCATCCACTCAAATTGGAACGTAACGACTACTAACTGCCTACACCATCTTGTAGAAAAAGGCGTGTGGTTACGTTAAACATGAAGTGTTTAAACTTATGAGAAAGTAAACACAACTTAACATAACATAACTTCACGCCTTTTTCTACCCAAAGGTGTAGGTAGTGGCTGTTAAGTCTCGACTCGCTGTTATGCTAACGTCCCAAATGGTGGCAAGCCTATTGCCATACCGGGCACCAGGATGTAGTCACCGATATTTATCACACATAGCTTTCGAAATTAATTTCAAAAAGTTATTGGTGTGTACCTAGATTCGAACTCACGGCCTCTGGATTCAGAAGCCGTGTGCTCTACTCTCTCTACCACTGGACCTCCGAGACTATTAAATAAATATAAGAAAGTACGTCTTCAAAAATTACCAAACCAATTTAAATCGTCGCAAATAAATATATTTTACGTCGAAATTCTAACAATTATTTTCTCGTCGAGATATTTATAATTTAACTTTACCGACTTCTTGAATTATTAATTTGATTGAGACATTCTATTGTGCGATAAGTCTCAATGCTTAACTTAATTGTAGATGGAGATTCACATTGGGAAATGGTTACTTCAGATAAAACATTACAGCAGCGAGTGAATCGATTTAATTGTGTATCGATATGAATTGTTTTCGATATTTTTCAAATTAATTATTAATTATCCAGTTGGGCATGAGACTGACAAAACAAATATATGAGACAACTGTAAACGAGAAAACTGGAACAGGTGGACCTAGGCGGACCTACCACCATCAAATCCATGATGTGTTGATGAGAGATCAAGTCAAGAGCATGTATAAAAGGGATAATGAGAGTGGAGTAATCAATAAATGTGTGTCAGGATCATAGCAAATGACAAGAATTAGTCTCTGCCTATTCCCATGGTAAAAAGGCGTAATTGTATGAACGTATGTAAGTTGAGTATGTCAAGATTACTGTTACAAGTTATAGTATATTTTTATGCCCTGAATACTCAAAGTATTTAATGTTATAAATGCGAAAGTCCGTTAGCTTGTTATCTTTTCACGCAACAAATACTCAACCTATCGTCGTGAAATTTGACACACATACTTTTAAATGTATCAAAAATAACTAGTAAAAATATTAGGAGAAGTAAAAAAATGACAATTTGTTTTGAGTTGTAATGTTGTGTAATGATCAGAATGCATTTTGCATTCTGATCACTCATTAACTTTTGTGCTGAACGTTTGCCGGGTCAGGTAGTAAATGAAGCATGTTAAGCTAATAGCTTTTTTATGGGACAGGAGGGCATAGGAGCCGGCGCGTCACCTGGTGGAAAGCAACCAGCGCCGTCCTTAGACACTTGCATCACATATAGTGTGACCGTTGCCGACCTTTAAGAGAGTGGGATAAGAAAAGATGGGGAAGGCGATGGGGATCCGGGTACCTCTATCATCGAGCTAAACGCGGCATGAGCTACTTTACGTATTTATTCTGAGATGTCGTCATATTTCACTGACCGAGCCGACTCATTCATGCAGCGAACTGCTTGGCTCTATCATTGGTAATACATTCATCCAACACAGCTTCTTTAACAATTTTGAAATCACTTTTATGGATGTGAACCAGGATTCGCACTCGGGGCCTCCAAGACAGTATCCCTCGTCAACTAGAAATAGTATAGTTACTACGGAGACTATGAATTAACACTATTCCCGTATAAGTTTGAGGAAAAGATAGAGAAAAAGTGGTGAAACCGATAGAGAAAAAGTTCTTAAGAGTTATTATTGTGTTTAGTTACAAGAAAACAGAAGTTCTACAATTCATCTTTATAATAACCACTAGCTGATTCGAAGGACTTCCTACTAGAAGAATACCTATATTATTGTTATAACATAACTCCACGTCTTTTTCTACCCGAAAGTATAGGCAGCGGCTGTTAAGCTCCGACTCGCCGAAACGTCATGTTACTTCCCAAACGGCACAGGTGGCGAAGCTATTGCCATACACCGGGCACTTGTCAGTCATCGATATTAATCACACATAACTTACGAGAAATATTCCGAAAAGCAGTGGTGAGGCCGGAATCAAACCCACGACTTTGGATCAGAAGCGTTTGAAGAAGTACTTTGAATGAATATAAGTTATTAAGTATAACTATATCATGTCACTATATTATTTAATTTGCCTTTATATATAAAGGGATTGGAAAACGGCTAATCGAGTCGACTCGTGACCAAAGTACCGGATTATACTTTGCAGAGGACATAAGCTTTACCATGCTGCCAGTCTTCTAGCCATGTTATCAGTAGACGGTGATGGGGAGAAATACAATAATTTTTGGTTAAATTTTTATGTATTTTAAATTATTTAAGTATGGTTTCTATAATTTTCTGTATTTGTCATTATTTAAATTTCAAGAAGCTTTAGATACATTGGATAAGCATCTTTACGCTACCGATTCTGCTCACACAATCAAATATTGGTATTCAAGAATTCTCACACGAATGACTTTTCGCAAGTTATATATCTTAAATATCGGTGATAGATAAAATTGTGACCGACGCATGACAATAGGTTCCACCATTTGATTTGGCTACAACCACTGCTACCATAAAAAAATACCTCAGGGGAAAAAATCAAATAATTAATACCGTTAATCCCAGGAACATCTCCGTTTATGAAATATATCAAGAATTTAGAAGAGAATTTAATTTGGGTTAGTATCCAAGACTTCCTGAACATAAAATCCCATGCAATCATTCAATTAATGTTAATAGTTTCAATGTATACCTAAGTAGATACAATATATACATTCAAAAACAAGGTTGTAAGGAAGGAAGTTAGATTGAAAGACTGTGTCGGCGTAAAACTAAGAAAGGGCATGCTCCGATGGTTCGGACATGTAGAAAAATAGGATGATGCAAGATTAACTAAACAAATATACCATACAAAAGCGGATGGATGTAGGAGTCGAGTACGGCCAAGACACACATTCCATGACCAAATAGAACGTGTTCTGGAGGAAGGTGACGTTAGGAGGGTCAAAAATCGACGCGCGTGCATGAAAAGGGTTATGAAAGTCAACAAAGATCTTCAAATCATCGGCTAAGTATTATACTGAATAAATTTTACAAACTACTGCTTAATATAAGTCATTTGATTTCATCCCCTTATGTATCCCAAGTCTCGTTCTATAACTCAAGCATTACTGCCTTAGTTTAGAAACTAGATGGCGTTATTTTGAATTGTGTCCAAAACAAAATATTGTTACATGAAATCGGTGATTGGAACTAGTTGCAAACAAAAGTACTAACTACATCTAATAAAAGATATTATTGTAGTAGAACTTTTCATCTTAACTTCGATCTCTATACAGAAAAGGAGAAGAAAGAAAGACAGAACATACATTCATACATAAACTCACGCCCGTATCCTATAGGGGTAGGCAGAAACTTTGGCTTTCCACAAGCTACGATCCTGGCACACCTCTTTCGCTTTATCCACAGTCCTACATCTTATCATGCATTCGCGCCAGTTTCGGGTACTACGCATTTTGCCTTTCTTAAACAGACCATTTATTTGGTCGTGGTAGCCCCCCGTCTTGGTCTCCCGATCCCGACCCTGCCACTCACATTCGCTTCAAATACTCTTTTAGTCAGTCGGCTTTCATTCATTCTTGCAACAAAGAAGAAACGAAAGAAAGAAAACTCCAATATTTATTCTGATACATTGTTAGCAAAACCGTACTAAAGATATGTATACATATATATACATAGAGTCGGGCTCTTGTTTTAAGAGTTCTATTAAATTACCGAGCGAATTTATTCTGGAAACTTCCACCTACTTTTGTTTACAAAGTATTTCGTTACATGTTTAGTAAAAATGGTTTGTATATTTGAAGCCACTTCGTTCTGTTAGAACAACTATATTTCACCCTGTGCTTTCACTAACAACACCTTCTTGCGTGAAAATAAGATTTATCCTTACATAATATTTGCCAACATTTTTATGGTCGACTAATTAAAGTTTGTTACGTTTTTGTTTATTTACTTATACGTATGTAATATCTGTCTTTACGCCTTATTCATCCAAATGTATATGACAATGACTGAATTTCTATATCTCAAATGGCAGAACCCATTGTCATACATCGAACACATATATTCATTTATTTGCATACTTTCAGTATCTGAAGGTTTAGACAGCGCTTATTATCTAATATATAAAATTCTCGAGTCTAGATGTGCGTAATTGAACTCCTCCGAAACGGCTTGACCGATTCTCATGAAATTTTATGTGCGTGTCAGGTAGGTCTGAGAATAGGACAACATCTATTTTTCATCCCCCTAAATCACAAGGGTAGCCCACCCCTCAATTTTTTTTTTTAATTTTTCGAAATATTTCTGTATCTTATTTTTTTTATAAAACGGGATACAAAAATACATGCAACCCTAAATTTTCAACCCCCTACGATCAACCCCTATTTTTTAAATTTTATTTTTCGGCAAGACAACGTTTGCTGGGTCAGCTAGTTTATTCTATAAAATTTTATATTCGGTTGCAAGGAATAGGCAGCGAGGATGATGATTTTGTCTTGTCTCAGAAGCACAGAAAATGAATCAAATCATCAATAATTAGGACAAGAAATTTCTGAAGAGTTTGATTTGTTCCAAAATATGGATAACCAACAAGTTGTCCAAGCTAGCTAGTAGGGCTGTCTAGACTAGATATCATAATGGCATATCAACCTGCTGGGATCAGTGCACCAAGATCCAGTTGGCTGCGCTTTGGGCATTTGTCAACACCATCGTTTGATAGTTCAACATGGAATCATACCCTACTTATAGCTGGAGATAATTGCAAAAAGTTGAAAAGAACTAGCCCATGAGTTCTGGAGAAGGTGGTGTCAGGCTTATTTTTATTAACTATTAAAAGTATAAAGTAAAAGTACACGTATTTTGTGATTTCGCCACCTATTTTCCATTTGGCACGTAAACATAACGGCGAGTCGAGGCTTAACAGCCACTGCCTACACCTTCGGGTAGGAAAAGGCGTGAAGTTATGTTATGCTATGTAAATTATTTAGAGTTGAAATTTTTTTTTTTATTTATCCCTAGATCGAACCATAGACATCAAAGATTGATAAAATACAAAAATCGGAGTTAAAAGTAGGTACATACGTTATACACCGATAAGGTGGCTATTGTTTCCCCAAAACTGCTCTAATAATTAAATTTAATTAAACCCAGAATATAATTAAAGCATTAAAATTCTAGCTCGGAAATATGTCCATAGATAAGTTAATATTATATATTAAACCTGTTAATCTGATTTCTCCTTAATATAATGACATAAAGCTTATATTCCATTAAACCACATACGGTATTCTGATCTCGTTAGCAATATTGAAACGCTGACAAACATTAGGCAGCCTGCTTGGTAGGGTGTGCTCAGTTTAATTGGAAAAATTGGGAAAGTATCATCATTTTCCTTCCCTTATCCCGCTCTAAATGGGGTGGGTACTGGGAACAATATGTCATCCCTTTCTGTTTTCCTCTTATCAGTCGTTCATACTCATGTAAACTTTTATATCCAGTCCATTCAACTCTTTTTCGCTCTTTCTCCACCAATGTCATCCACAGTCATTCTGATCAATCTCATTGTAAAGGAAAGGAAAGTATCCTCACATAGACGTTTTTTAAAACCAAAAAGCTGCTTTTACAGTGGTAGAGCCAAGCAGTTCATGAATGGGCATAAATGGGCCGGCTCAACCTATGAAATACCGCGACCTCTGAAAAGATCGACGTAAAGTGGCTTATGCCGCATTTCGTTTGGTGAGAGAGGTACCCGGAGGCCCTTCCCCATCAATTCCTATCCTACTCCCTTAAAGGTCGGCAACGCAATTGTAACACTATATGTTTTGCAGATGTCTATGGGCGGCGCTGGCCACTTACCATCAGGTGACACGCATGTTTGTTTGTCCTCCTATCTCATAAAAAAATAGGAAGCCGTTATACAAATAGCAATAAAAGATACACAATACTATTTGAAAGAACACTATCCAAGATCTGTACTAGAAAAAAGAAAGATACTACAAGAACAACTGCAACTGGAGAGAGAGAAGGGAAACATAGCCTTTATCAAGTATGATAAGTTGATAATATCGAAAAACAATACTAAAAGAAAACTTCCAAACTCGCCTAAAAATCGTACCCCACCTCATGGTGAAAATAATACACAATTAAACAAGAAGAACAAAATTCAAAAATCCGATAAGTCACTGGTTATAAAGTCGAACAGCATCTCGAAAGGAGTCATGAAACCGGGAATTCTGAATTACCGAACGAATAAAAACACAGCAAACACCAATAGTAATCAAAACAGACAAACCTAGCAACCAAGCGCCTCCTCTAGCATAAAGACTAACAACATAAACGAAAAAGCAAGATACATGCAAAATCTTCCAACCCGGTTGGTCACCGTGGAAGAGTATGACCAAAACACTCCAAAGAAACTAAGTACACTAATAGATAGAAAAACAAACAAAATAAATATATTAACATACAATGTGAGAACTCTATCATCGTATGGAAGTCTACTAGAACTAACTGAAGCAGTACAAAACATAAACTGGGATATAATTGGACTATCAGAAACGCGACGCCTCGGTACCAAAATGGAAGAATACGAAAAGTACGATACTGTGCCATACAGGCCACACACTAGGACAATATGGAGTCGGCTTTCTGATAAAAATAGAGTCGCACTGCTGAATCTAAATATACAGAACATAAATTTGTCGCTAATACAAGTATATGCGCCGACAGAAGCAGCCACAGACGAAGAAATTGAATTATTCTACGAAGATATATATAGAGCCATTGACCTTGCACATAAAACCTACATAATTATGGGAGACTTCAATGCTAAGATAGGGCAACCTAAAACCACCGAATACCTAATAACCAAAAAACACGGATATGGCGAACGCAACCAAAGAGGTCAAAGGCTTATTGAGTTTGCACTGGAAAACAAAGTGTCAATCTTGAACACATATTATAAAAGAAAACCAGGCCGTAGATGGACGTAGCGCTCACCAAATGGAGAATATAAGAATGAGATAGACTATATCCTCTCGAACAGAACGGACATTATACAAAACATTGATGTATTAACACTCAATTTTTCATCAGACCATAGACCAGTTAGAGCGACAATAAAATTAGCAGACATTAAGACAAAACGAACTGGATTTAAAACCGGCATTTCCTCCACGCTGAAAAACAATGACGAAATATCCAGATACAAAGATAACATTAAATTACACCTGCCAAAACTACAACAGCTTCTAGATGATATCTACTCAAACCTATTACGAGGAAATAATAAAGCCTTCGTAGTGCTCAAATGCCTAATAATAATAAAAAAGCAATATCTTATCAGATAACACACTGGACCTGTTGAAGAGGAGACAGATACTCCAAACAACAAAAAACATAACAAGGTCTATGAAAAATGAGCTCTACCGACGCTTTAAATCTTGCTCAAAAACAGAAATGGAAGTGGGCAGGCCATGTGGCAAGATTAAAAGATGAGCGCTGGAGCAAGCGGGTGACACAGTGGAAAGGCCCAATTGGAAAGCGTAACAGAGGGAGACCGCTCACGAGATGGGCGGATGACATAGTAAAAACAGCTGGCCCGAGATGGATGGACATCGCACAGGATAGAGACCAGTGGGCGTCTTTGGAGGAGGCCTTCACCCACAGAGGGGTCCTTGCTTAATAACTCTATTAGAGCTTTAAAGTTATTATTTTATTTTTTTTCAATTTTTTATGTATATTTAGCAAGGAATAAAAAAGGCTTTTATTTATACATTAACTATTATTATTAGTCTCGTTGGTCCAGTGGTCTAGCACCCCGCTTCTGGATAATATTAAAGAATATTTTTAAGCTCGGATTTGAACTCACCACTTCGGTGAGTTTAAATTCGAGCTTAAAAATATTTTTTAATATTTGTCAAACATGGTCACTGTATCTTTTTCTGACACAGATTGGATATCGTCACCCTCTGGGCTCTCACTTGTTTGTTTTGAAAAGCTTTAAACTAGAAAATGAACCGTGACATTTTATTCTCTAGAACTTTGAAATATTGATTAAAGTAAAGATGGGGGCAGACAGGCTTTTTGCACTATAACTTCACGGTTTTAATAGTCAAAGCAGTGTAAACAGAAGTATTTTTTCATGAAATCTCTATTGAATAATAAAATTCCATAGAATATGGCGGAACCTATTGTCATTCATATGTTAGACAAAATCATCATTCGTCATCATCATTTGCCTATTGCATTCCCCTGCTGGACATAGACCTCTCCCTATTTGCGCAACTACATCTGATTCTCTGCCTTCTACATCCAGTCTTTTCCAGCAGTCTTTCTGAGGTCGTCTGAGCATCGGGCTGGTGGGCGTCCTACACTACTTACTACGCTTACCAAGTAGCTGTCTCCACTCTAGGACCTTCTTGCTCCATCTAGCATCGGTCCTTCGACAGATGTGACCAGCCCATTGCCACTTCAGCGAGCTTATTTTACAAGCTATGTCGGTTACTTCGGTTCTCTGTCGGATATACTCATTCCTGAGTCTATCATTAAGAGATACTCCGAGGATAGCTCGCTCCATAGCTCATAGCGTATAGCGCATAGTGGACTAGCCCCAACGTAAGTGTCCACGTTTCAGCACCGTAGGTAGCATTAGTAGGACGCACTGGTCAAAATCTTTGGTCTTCAGGTATTGCGGTATAGGCAAGTTGAAAACGCGACGCTGTTTGCCGTAAGCGGCGCATTCCAGCTGAATCCTCCTGGCGGCTTGCTTCTCGAAGTTTCGTCTACCTAACGGGATAGTTTGGCTTAGGTAGACGTATTTGTTTACGACTTCGAGAACTGACCCATCGACACTTATCGGTCCGGGAACGACATGTTCTTGAACATAACCTTGTTCTTGTCCAAGTTTATGCCCAAACCGACACGTCGAGAGGATTCGTCTAGGCTGCGCAGCATTCCACTTAACTGTTCCAGTGACTCTGCCATTACAACGATGTCGTCGGCGAATCGAAGATGCGAGATGTACTCACCATTCACGTTGATACCCTGTACAGCCCAGTCCAAGATCTTAAAGACGTCCTCCAGAGCGTTGGTGAAGAGTTTGGGAGATATGACATCTCATCTGTCTTACACCTCGATTCAGCTCGATGGAGTTCGTCACTTGATCCTGGATCTGGACAGCCATCGTGGCGGTATCATACAAGCATCTCAACACCTCGATATAATGCCAGTCAATCCGACATCGCTGTAATGCATCCAGAACTGCCCAAATTTCGATGGAATCGAAGGCTTTTTCGTAATCCACAAATGCCATACACAGCGGCTGATTGTACTCTTCGGTCTTCTGTACAATCTGCCGAACAGTATGGATGTGGTCCACTATACTAAAGCTTTTTCGAAACCCGGCCTGCTCCGGAGGCTGGAATTCGTCAAGTCTTGCAGCGGGACGGCTCGTGACGACTCTCGAGAACAACTTGTAGATATGGCTCAGGAGTGAGATGGGTCTGTAATTCTACAGTAAGGTCTTATCACCTTTTTTGTAGAACAGCACCATCGCACTCCCGCTCCAGACCTGTGGTGTTATACCCTGGAGTATGACGGAATTAAAAACACTTGCTTATTATATATATATATATAAGTGATAGGAGTCCCGCTGGCCTTTAGAAGTTCTGTTGTAATTCCGTCATCACCAGGTGCCTGGTTGTTCTGGAGTTACCCGAGAGTCGCACTAATCTCGCTTTCTGCAAAATCGGGAATGTCCTCACTGTAGTGACGCGTTAGCGGGGCTCTGTGGTCATTCTTGCTGTGTCCAGTCGGCTTGGTCATCTGTGTGGAATAAAGGAACCCATAAAAAAATTCTATCTCTGCGAGAACCTCAGGCTTAGAGGTGACACGTCCATCCGCAGTTTTCAGTTTCGTCAGATGGGGCCTTCCAAGCTGCTGAGCAAACACTTTCGACCCTTTGTTGCGGTCGATCGCGTCCTCGATTGCTCGAGTATTCGATCGACAGAGATCGCGCCGCATCAGCTTTCTAATACGTTGGTTTAGGCTTTTCCATTCTGATGAAGACGGCTGATTGGATGGAGTTTCACGCCTTTGCCTCATCAGCTCGAGCGTCTCAGCAGAGAGTTTGGACTCCTTTTCCTACGATCTCGGGAACAACCTTTGAGACACTTTCCTTAGCTTGTTGACCACAGTGGCGGTCTTTTCGTCCACGTTGCCTGTGGTTTCCAGCAGGTTGAATCGATTTTGAAGTTCCAATGGGAACTTTTCGGTTTCGGCTATTTGGAGTGGCGTAGGTCGAAGAATAGACCTCATCTTCCGGGTCCTTTCAGCTTTCAAGTTAATATTTAGAGAGCCTCGAAGAAGTCGGTGATCACTTCCAGTATTGAACCTGTTGATCACAAAGACATCTCTAAATATGCTTACTATCCGTAATAATAAAATCTATCTCGTTCTTTATCACATAATCGGAGCTTCGCCAAATCCACCTCCTGTGGAGACTCTTCTTCAGACTCCAGAAAGTTGACCAACATCTGGCCCCTGTGATTTCGGCACCCCAAGCCATGGACCGATTTTCGTTGACCCATATTTTGGAATGGTTATCACGCCGTTCTTCGGTTTTATGCTATGTAAGCTTGTCAGCCTTATGTTTTTCTATCGCTCCCGGCTGACTGAGAGACGAACTTTGGTAGACAAAATATTGTCAAATATTAAATAACCTTTCAAATATTTAAAAAACCTTGACACAAATGTAAAAGAACTGTCAAAAATTACATATTAACTGCTAGTAAATGGTACATAAATACTTATGTAACTACATTCACAGCTTCAACAAAATATTGGATCGTAGTAGAATTGACCCGATTACTATCATTTCGTCTGACATCCGATGCTATTTTAGTATTAATCCGTTTTAGAAAACTGGCCACCGTGCCTTGTTATCGGAGAAATTAAGATTACTAACAAGTATTTTGCTAATGAGGAGATACTGTGAAAACTTGATTAATAATGGGACCTCTACGTAGAATTTCCTTTCCTTTTTTTTCGGAAAACTGTGTAGGATAATTGTCATGGATGACCACAGAATTTATAGCCTAGTGAACGTCTAACATTGACGTGCAAGACCATGCGACATTATAACACATAACTTTGAACTAATCCTTAATCTATTTACCAGTTTTAGTCTCGATGGCGCTATGGCTAGCACCCCGCTTCTGATTCAAGAAGTAGTGGGTTCAAATCCTGGCACACACCAATGACTTTTCGAAATTTTCGGAAGTTACGTGTGATAAATATCGATGACTGACAACTTTGTGCCCGGTATGGCATTAGGTTCGCCACCTATTCCATTTGGGACGTAAACATAACGGCGAGACGAGGCTCAACAGCCGCCGCCTACACCTTCGGGTAGAAAAAGGCGTGAAGTTATGTTATATGTACGTTATTTACTAGTTTAATAGCAATTTCTCAGCACAAACAAAAACGAGTCGAGATAGCCTAATTTCTTTTCTGGAAAGTAAAATTCTTACCTAATTTATATTCTAATTAGTGATACGATACCAATTAATAATAATTGACATATGACCCAGTATAGATTTAGAGGTTAATTAATTCTATGCATAAAATAAATGTATTGAAAATGCTTGCCAATACATTTAAGAAATATGATTACATAGTATAAAACAAAGTTGCTTTTTCTGTCCCTATGTCTCTATGCATGCTTTCTTTCAAACTACGAAACAGATTTTGATGCGATTTTTTTAATGGATAGATGGTATCAACAGTATGGGTTTTGTGTACAATCCATGTATGCAACGAAACAGTCATCATCAGCCTGTTGATGTCTACTGTTGGACGTAGGCCTCCCCCATAGAACGACATAGCTCACGGTCCTGTGCCTTCCGCATCCAGTGGCTGCCAGCAATTTTGACCAGATCGTCGGTCCACCTAGTGGAGGGACGCCCTACTCCACGTCGCCCGAAGAGTATTATTTTCTAAATTTTGCAAACGCTGAGTGTACTCGTAAATGATAGATCAAAATATTGTACTATATTATTATACACCTTATAAAGGTCTAAAAAAAGGTCCTAGGGATAACTAACAATTGCCGTTTTATATTTCTGTACCCAGCCGACGAAGCGCGCTAATTGAATTTAATAAAATCCAAAATTTTGCTCATTTATTGCCTTTGAGGCGAAACAATATTCACAGGCTGAACTAGTATAATATAAAAATAAAACATAGATGATTATAAAATACTGTAAAAGTGAAATAGTGTCCAAAAATATTAGATTAATTTAGGAGCTGAATTATTTTGATTCATTTGATTAAAATACTAGTACAAAGAGTCGTCTTTTACTAGCCAAACTTGTAGGCAGCGGCTGTATGTAATAGAAAAGGTCTGGCAAATCGATATTTGTAACGCATAACTTCCAAAAAGAATTTCAGAGAGTTTATTGATGCTTAGACAGTCTCGGTGGCGTAGTGGTCGAGCACACGGCTTCTGATCCAGAGGTCCGGGTTCGATTCCAGATACTGACACACACCAATGACTTTTCGAAAATTGTTTTCGGAAGTTATGTGTGATAAATATCGATGACTGAAAACTTTGTGCCCGGTATGGCAATAGGTTCGCCACCTATTCCATTTGGGACGTAAACATAACGGCGAGACGAGGCTTAACAGCCGCTGCCTACACTTTCGGGTAACAAAAGGCGTGAAGTTATGTTATGTTTATGTTATGTTATTGATGCTCCAGGATTCATTCCCACGACTTCTTGATTCAGAAGCAGGTCGTTCAACCGCTGTGACTATCATTATATTTCACTGTACGTTTGTTATGAAATAGCTATCTATTTAATATTAAAATCTGACTATAAAATCTATCGCTGAAATGAAAATTTTAACTATTTAATATGCCAAAATATAAATTATAACAATTTTGTTTAAATATTATCCGAACTGACCTATTTCAATCGCAATACAGTTTAAGTAATGATATTTATTTTAAATTATATGAAGATGTGTAAAATTTGTGTACCAGGGCAGCAAAGCAGACGAGGAGGTATGTTGGCTAGATGCCAACAACATGGGGTGGTATTGCCAAGCCAGTTCAGAAAACTAGTGGATATATTCCAATGATTTCAAAAGATCTTGCTGATTGGAAGAGTTGGGTTACTGATTAATTGTATTAAATAAGTTCACTTTTGAACTAGCCACAATTAGATTTCTTCTTAAACAACTAAAAAACATAGTTTTTTTTTTAAATATTGTTAAAGATGTGAGGGCTCATATTCCCACGTAATCACGAGTGGTAGAGCCAAGCAGTTCGCTGCATGAATGGGCCGGCTCGACCGGTGAAATACCACCACCTCTCAGAAGATCAACGTAAAGTGGCTCATGCCGCATTTCGTTCCGTGAGAGAGGTACCCGGAGGCCCATCCCCCTTCCCCATCCCTTTCTATCCTACTCCTTTAAAGGTTGGCAACGCAACTGTAACACTATATGTGTTGCAGGTGTCCATGGGCGGCGTTGGTCACTTTACATCAAGTGACACGCCTGCTCGTTTGGCCTCCTATCCCATAAAAAAAATGAAAAAAATATTGAGGTTATTAATTGTTTTTTTTTGTCCAAAGTATTTTTTGAAATAGATTTTTGTGATTTTGCGTATACAATTTAACCAGTATTTAATAATAGTAAGGTTCTAATGAATTGGAATTGGTTGGTCGAAGTTTACAGAATCACTTTGACTTGTATCAATTCTAAATATCTATCAAAGCGGTCGCAGTGCCTTTGAAAACTACTGTACCATTCAGATTCGAACCTGTAACGACATATAAACACATATTATGTATATAAATATATAATATACATAAACATGTATGTAATTACTATCATTAATATAATCCTTGAGGTGCTTCTTCAGCCCTCCATGTTTTTATATACCTTCACCCCTTTTTCTAACCGAAGGTCTAGACAAATTAGACAACGATTGTTAAACCTCGACTCGCCGAATCCTTATGCCTAAATTAATGAAATAAGTGGTGGCACCCATTTGCATATGCTGGAAGTTGTGAGTCATCGATATTTAGCACACATAACTTCCAAAAAGAATTCCGAAAAGTCATTGGCGTGACCCCGGATTCGAACACACGACTTTTTGATTCAGAAGCACACTGGTCAAATTTCAGACAGACAATTACTGAATAGTTTTAAACAATTTACATACATACATAACCTCACGCCAAATCCCTTGCGGGGTAGGCAGAACTGAGCGCCATAAGGCACGATTCTTACACACCCCACTCGCTTCGTTGACTTTCATAACTCTTTTCATGCACGCGCGTCTATTTTTGAGGCTCCTAACATCACCTTTCTCCAGAACATGTTCTGTTTGGTCATGGAATGTGTGTTATTTTTTTTTTCTATTGATAAATTGTTATTTGGCGCAGCCCTATCAATGCTCGGAAGTCTTGCAACTGGCGGGGCATAGTAATAGATAGGGTTGACCCCGACTTGTATTTTAAGTCAGGAGCGATACGGGAGCACCTTTTCAATAATGAATGAGACGATTCGAACGTTAACCATTATCGAAATACGTTCATTAAAATTGAAAAGTACGTGTTTAGATCTTAAAAATGTACGAACTGTTTAGATGTTTAGTTTAGCAAACGATTTATCTATTATTTTAAGTAACTTTCAAATCACTTAGTTTTGTTTTTTCTTTATTTAGGATATCAGGAATAGAAGCAAAGGAATAGATGCCAATCTTTAAGGCAATATAGGGGTCCAGATGAAGATGGAGGGTGAATGGAGGTGGGCTTCCGTATACTTGTTTTACCAAACAAAATGCAACATGATCTACTTGACGTCGTTTGTGTCAACCGGTCCGTTTATGCAGCGAAATACGTGGCTGTACCACTAAATATAAAGACTTGGTAAATAAAATATGAAAACATACCTCTTTTATGTCGTCAATTGATGACAAATTGTTATAAAATTTTTTTAGAAACTATACTTACATTATAACTATAAAAGGGGTTACATTAAAATATTTTTATTTATTATAAAGAGAAACATAACACATAACATAACATCACGCCTTTTTCTACCCGAAGGTGTAGGCAGTGGTTGTTAAGCCTCGACTCGCCGTTATGTGTACGTACCAAAATAGAATAGGTGGCGAGCCTATTGCCATACCGGGCACAATTTTTTTCAGTCATATTTATCACACTTGACTTTTGAAAAGTCATTGGTGTTCGTTAGGATTTGAACCCGCCCTTGATTCAGAAAGAGAGAATTGTGTAGTTAGTTATTTTAAAAAGCTCTTTACGATATGAACAGATTATATTAATTTAATTAATACAAAAAGACTGCACCACCTGCTGTTTGTGCCACCTGTGTCATATTTTGAAAGGATTTTCAGCCACTTGAGACGGTACAGAGGTGGAATAATTCAGCCAAGTGCGAAACGAAGTTAAGCATCGCGGGTGCTGTTAGAGTTATTGTTTTAGAAAAGTTTTCTTTCTCTTCATCTCTTTTTATATACATTCATCCATTTTTCAGTATATGTCAGGAACCTTAAACACTGACGATCCTATATGACAAGAGTTATGATAGTCAAGGAAGAGAGTAAGGTGTCTAAGAATCGTGCCTCGTGGTGTTCTGTTCACTCTGCTTACTCCACAAGGGATTGGCGAGATTGTATTTAATCTAGCGAGAAAAAGATTAGGCGTTTCGTGAATTACATTCCTAAATTTTTTTATTGGATAAGTCTTATTCTTTAAAGCAACTACTTAGCCCCCATAAGTACCGTGGTGCGTTGCCGTCCTTTGAGGGAGTAGGAAGGGGAAAGCGAAATCCAGCCTCCGGATACCTCTCTCACCGAAAGAAACGCGGCACGAGCCACTTCACGCCTACATTCCGAGAGGTCGTGGTATTTCACCGGTCGAGCCGGCTCATTCACGTAGCGAACTGCAAGGCTCTATCACTGTTAAACTTCTATATCAAATTTTCGCCAACTTACAGACTATTTGGTTAAGAATTAAAATACGTATAATATTATAAGTATAAAAAAACACTTATCGTTTACTTTCCTAATGTTACCACTGTAAAATTTCCAACAACAAAACAAAAACAAACAGTATTTGACATACAAGAGAGAGATGACTCCCAAGTCGCAGTCTCTTAGGAGATAGCTTATTCAAAACACGACTTCGCCACAAAATATTATGAAACAAGTTGCTAGCTAAGAATTTATCAGGTCTGGGAGACTGCATAAAGTTGTATGCTTTCTTGCGGTGAGAGCGAGCAAAGTTCACGATAAACTCTTTAGCGTGGCATTGCTGAAATGTTCCCTGTGCTGTTGCTCAAATTGTGTTACGACATCGTCTTGCAGCAAAACGCCTTGTAAATGTCGAAAATTTTAATAAGTACCCAGTGTTTTGGTTGAAAACTGGAGCCAAGATGACATGCAAAATTTAATAGATATTTACATAATTTGGTGTTTTAATAGCGCAGTTTCGAAAACGTTCAGAATGAAAAAAATGGCATCAAATATTAGTAATTCGTCGAGTCGTAAATATATATTTTTGTTTTAAAGTTTTTGTCCATAAGTACAATGTAATTTTATTCCAATAAGTGTGTTTTGATACTCTACCACTGTCACATTCTTTGATAGCTGTAAAGAATGTCACAGTGGTAGAGTCTTGCAGTTTAATTCGTGAATAGGCTGGCTTAACCGAAGAAATACCACGACCTCTCGGAATATCGGCGTGAAGTGGCTCGTGCCGCGTTTCGCCTTAAAGGACGGCAACGCACCACGGTGTTCATGGGCGGTGACTACTGCTTACCAACAGGTGACCCACTTGCCCGTTTGTCCTCCTATTTAGTGATTCTAAAAGGATTTCGCTAAATGAAACAACTTGCAAGTTTTTTTGCCTACAAATTATTTATTTTTCTTTTGTTACTCTGATCAAACGAATTACTGTGTCGAAGGTGTGATTGAACAAACGCAGTATGAGCAACTTTACGTCTAATTTTTGAGAGTTCGTGGTCTCAGAAAATAAACATAAAGTGTAAAGTTATTCCCTAAAAAATAACGGTAATTCATTCATTCATTCAACGGTGAAAGTGGAGAAGAGGGGATATAATAAACAGACCGGACAGAGTTAAAGCCTCCTTTGAGTAGATTTCTTTTTTTCTAATAAATCCAAGTTCTTGTCCGCGACTAGAAAATAAATAAATAAAAATACGATTACAGATCTCGGCTCATACATTATTAAAGTAGGTATGTCAGTCGTGTCGCTTTTCTGTTGACGAAATACGACTCTCCGCGTTCAAACATAACGTATTAAACGCATACATATCGAAGACCTTAATGCTATTAAAATAAAGATCATTGTCAAATGTCTGTATAGGAAAATGTAATTTGGTAAAAGTTTATTCAAATTACGCCTGCCAACGTTCAAGAGATCGATATTATATCTTGAGCAAAAAGTTGATTTGATCCATAAGTACTGTGATTTTTTTTTATTAGATTACAAACTTTAATATGTGATATACGTACAAAGCACCCGGCTTCTGAATCAAGAAGTCGCGGGTTCGAATAGCTCATACCAATGACTTTTAGATGTGTGATAAATATCGATGACTGAAAACTCTGTGCCCGCTATGGCAATAGGTTCGCCACTTATTCCATTTGGAACGTAAAAATAACAGCGAGACGAAGCTTAACAGCCACTGCCTACACTTTCGGCTCGAAAAAGGCGTGAAGTTATGTATATACAATGAAAAGGCGGATGAGTCCATGCCGGTCACGACACAATTTCTATGAGAAAATAGAACGTTTCCTGGAGGAAGGTATCTGGAGCCTTAAAACTCAATGAGCTTGTATGACAAGAGTTATTAAAATCGAAAAAGCGAGTGAGGTGTCTAAAAATGGCTTATAGCGCTTTGCTCTCTCTACCTACCCCGCATGCTATTTATGTAAATATATACTTTTTATGATATTAGTTAGTTATATTTTTTATGCAAAGAGAGGAAAACGAGCTAGTGGATCACCTCGTGGCAAACAACTATCGCCGCTCATTAAAATCTTCTACACCGGGAAAGTCACGGTTAAGTAGTCGGCGAAGTATCTAAAATGTTCAACAATTCTGGATACCTCTCTCGCCCAATGTAACGCGGCATAAATTACTTTACGTCGAATTTGTGAGAGGTCGTTTTATTTTCCCCGTCGAGCCGTTCAATTCATACAACGAACTGTAACGTGTGCTGTAAGCATAAGTACGTATTACCTGTTTCCATACTATTACAGAAACCCACTTTCCAAAGAATCTCAATTTTAAAACGAGTTATTAGATTTTCAAACGTATGGCTTCTCATCAGATGGGTCAATTAATCACACTTAACATGAGGAAAGATTTACTTAATTACCAAGTACTTGGATTCGAACTCAGGACTTCTCAAGTCTGATAGTCGGAAGTCCGACTGCCAGATTACTAAGCTATCGAAACGCAAAAATAACTTAAATTAAATCAACATAATAAAATAGACAAACAAGAGTCTGGGAGAGAGTGAATAATTTAAAACTAGCTTCATATTCAGAATTAATTAAATTTCTTCTCACAGTTTATTGACTGCACCGAATGGGGGGTGGGGTGGGATAGGTATGAAGACTACTTCTCAATGTACTCCAGAGTATTACAGTATGCATATTGCATTGGGTTGAAACACCTTTATATTGCTGAATTGTTTTTCTGGAACATGTACTTGTTAGTAATAGTTAGTTTTAGCATTTGAGCATTGTCACTCCCACGGGTTCGATACCCACCTCATAAGTATGGCTGTGTTTTTTATAGTGTAAGATTAGTTACTCACCTGTTGACAAGTAACTCACCGCACCCATAGATAGCTGCAACTGGAAGGAGTCATTTTTGCAGTAGGACATCTATCGAAATGCGGTATGAGTCACTTTACGTCGATTTCCTAGGTCGAGCAAGCCCATTCAAGTGTATGTGTGATCAAGATTGATCACTCATTGCAGCATTATGGCTATATATGACAATAGGCTATACCACATATTATTCTGCAGGCATCATTATTAGCTCTTTCTTTGAAGAAGCATCTAATTGCCGCTGTTTACCACTTCGTACATGGCAGACGTGAAGATAAATTAACAAAAAGAATACACACTCATTTTTATATTAAACACATACATAACATAACATAACTTCACGCCTTTTGTTACCTGAAGGTGTAGGCAGCGGCTGTTAAGCCTCGTCTCGCCGTTTTTACGTCTCAAATACCATACTATTGCCATACCGGGCACAAAGTTTTTAGTCATCGATAACTATCACACTTCGACAAAACCATTTCGGAAAGTCATTGGTATGAGCCAGTTTCAGGATTCGAACCCGGACCTCTGGATTGGAAGCTGTGTGCTCGACCACTGGACCACCGAGACTACAACACACACATACATAACTTCACGCTAAGTTTCTTGCGGGTTAGGCAGAGATAACAGAGCACCATAAGGCACGAATCTTACACGCCTCACTCGCTTCTTTGACTTTCATAACTCTTGACATAGTTGTTCGTCGATTTTTAAAGCTCCTAACATCACCTTCCTCAAAGAACTCGTTCAATTTGGTGATGAAAAGTATGTCGTGACCGTCCTCGACTCCTTCCGTTTTGCACTGTATATCTGCTTAGTCAATAGTTTTTTAACTATTGACGTATTGACGAGGTAGTGGTGCATTATTAAAGCTACCGACTGCAGAAAACCAGAAACGTTTGTATGGCGTCTGGGTGTTTTTCTGTGTATTATAAGTATGTATTTACGAAAGGAAGGTATATAATAATATGTATTAATATCCGTTATCTAGCATCCATAATACAGGCATTTAGTTGCTTAGTTTGGAACTAGATGGCGCTGTAAGTATTGTATCCAAGATATTATTATTATATAATGTAGCTTAAAAAGCTTTTCAATGTTGCCGTCAATGTTATCATTTAGTGATTGCAGTAAAATCCCATTTATAGTTTCGGTTAACCAGCATGATATCGGATATAGATTTTAACCGACTGTTATGCGGTTATTGTAAAATTGCATTTCAAATGCAGTACCCACGGCTGAAACAAACAATCAACAGATTTAATCTATCTATAGTTATTTCGAAAAATATATAAAGGTGTCGGCCCACTAGAGTGTAATGTAATGCATGAAACTTGACATATTCGTTAAATATTCAAACAGATCCCATTGAAAAGACCGTAATTTTACGCCATTTTCAAAGTATAGGCAGCAGCTGTTAAAGCCTGGACTCACGAAATCGTTACGTAACGTCTAAAATGGAATAGGTGGCGAACCAATTGCCATTACACCGGGCCCAAAGTCGTATGTGAATCACACATAATTTTTGAAAAGTCATTTCTGTGCTCCGGAATTCGATTCCACGACTTCAACTTGACCTTCAAACCATCGAGTCGTTAAAGTAGAATTCTAACTGTGGTAGAGGCACGAGGTTCGCTGCATTACTGGGCCGGCTCTACCGGTGAAATACGTCAACATTTCAGAATATCGACGACAAGTGGCTGACGCCACGTTTCGTTCGGTGAGAGAGGTATCCGGAGGCCCACCCACATTCCTCATCCTTTCCTATCCTACGCTCTTAAATGTCTTAAATGTAACACATTATGTGTTACCATCAGGTAACTTGCCTGCTCGTTTGCCCCTATCCCATAAAAAAATATATTTCAAGTTTAATTTATAATACATTCTAGCTAACAAATTACTATGTAATGGGTCGCAACCTCATCTGGTTCCATCTCGAACGATTTTTGAATCCATCGTGTGCACAACCGTACCAATTACTGGTGCGGTCCACCCCCACGGCATTGGTACGTACGAGTATATACCAAAACTGACCGGACTCGGAGAGATTTTTAAATTGAATTTTTGAGAATTACGACGACAATTTTCAGAGTAATACAAAAACATAGCACCTCCAATGTCGTTGGGAAACGTTGATATTTTCGAGTTTATTCTTAAAGAGCTGTTTTATTAATAAATTAAAAGCAAATACCCTTTTTAAAGAAGCTTTTAATTAAGCGCTCTAAAAATAAGAAAATAATATTTCCTTAAAAATTTCAAGTATCAACTTAGAGCCTCAGTATGTACAATTTATATAATAATAAAAGCTTATAATAATAGCTTAGGTATGGCACCGGGCACGATGTTGTCAGTCATCGATATTTATCACACTTAATTTTCGAAAATATGGAAAGTCATTGGTGTGAGCCAGGATTCGCACCCGCGCCTACTTAAGTCAAAAAATAATTTAATCTATCTTCTATATATAATATATATAAGAGATTTCCACCTATATATTGACTCATCACGATATCTCTGGAACCATAATTTCTAGTCGCTACGACTAGAAATTTGGTAGGATTATTCCTTTCGCCGAGTAGAGGTCAGCTAAGAACGGATTTTACGAAATTCCACCCACAAGGGGGGTTGCGGGGGTGTTAACAATGGAAAATTCCCATTTTTAACCTATAGCTGCTATCGACTTCAAATTTGTCGAAGATATTGCAGTATTAACATAGCGGGGCAGCAGTTATTACTTTTGATGCGAAACAGAGTTCGCCGGGTCAGCTAGTTATTATATATACGGTACAAATAATAAAATAACATATTAGAACGAAGTTCTTTATCGCGCGTTGTGAAGGGGGCTAGATGAAAAAAAATATTACGAAAAGTTGTAACGACACTTTTTCCATGCTAAACTAGGGTACTTTCAAGTATCGGCTTATTTAAAATGTAGTATAACTTACCATATGGTCTAGTGGCTAGGATACCTGGCTTTCTCCAGGATGCTCGGGTTCGATTCCCGGTATCGAAATTCTTTTTGGAGTTTTATTTTCCATGTTTTCATATTTTATATATGTTTTTTTTTACAGAAGGAACCAGAAAATGGTACGTACAAGTGCGATCACTGTTCCTTAGAATTATCCGGTATTTATAAACTAAAACGTCACAAAGCTACCTATAGTAAGTCCTGTACTTAAATAAAAACTAATCAGCAAAATTTAAGAGAAAAATCAATAAAACCTACATAAAATTGAGCACGATTATTTTTTGCATGTTGTGTCGATTCCACATTAGCCGAAGGCACTTCGTTACAACCTGGTGTCCCACGATACCACATCTTTTTTTTTTATTATTTTTTGTTTTATCTAATCTCTTCCATGACAAGTATAATGTTAAGTAGGATCGTCTTCAGACCGGGTGTTCCGATGAAATATCACTAACCATAAAAATATTGACGTAAAGTGGCTAATAGCACACTCAGAGAAAGGTATCCCCCCATCTCTTCTACAACAGTGACAGTGGTAGGGCCAAGCAGTTCGCTGCATGAATGGGCCGGCTCGACTGGTGAAATACTACAACCTCTCAGAAGATCGACGTAAAGTCGCTCATGCCGCGTTTCGTTCGGTGAGAAAGGTTCCCGGAGGCCCACCCCCTACCTTCCCATACCTTCCTATCCTACCTTCTTAAAGGTCGGCAACGCAACTGTAACACTATATGTGTTACAGGTATCCATGGGTGGCGTTGGTCACTTAACATCACGTGACACGCCTGCTCGTTTGCCCTCCTCTCCCATAAAAAACCCTCTAGAGAGAGGGTTCCATCCATCCTAAAAAGCAGACAACGCAACTATGACCCGCGTGTTGCAGATGCTTACGGGTGGCGTTAGTCGCTTACTACCAGGTGACCCGCTTGCTCGTTTGATCTCTCTCTCTTATTTATAAGATCGGCATTCACGTCCCATTACAATATCCCCGTGTGTTTCCATAATACATCCACTTCCAATTTTCCTAGTAAGAAGTATACCGGTGCCTACATATCTACGTTCGGAATTACAGCAGCGGACCGCCGGTTCTGTTCTGGAAAAATGCTTTTACAAATGCAACCCCCCTTTCGTTTAAGTTGGATACAGACTCGGAAATATCTGGAATTCCAATTTCCTGTACCGATACTAATTGAATCTATACAATGGGTTTTAAGAGAAGCAATGGACGGAGATTAAATTGCGCTTCAACTGATTGGGATTTTAGACCTTTTAATGGTATGGTGGTCTAGCATCCGGATCAAGATGTGTCGGATTCGCATATAACTTCTCGTAAGCTATGCGGGATAAATATCGATGACTGGCAAAATTATGCCAACTATGAACATTGTAAGTTATGTGAGCAAAATCGCGGGTTTAAACTAATGTTGAAAATAATTTCATGATATTGAATCGGCACATCCGCAACCTGTACCTTCGCATATTAACGTCGTGAAAGTACAAGAAAAAAAAAACCGGTGTCAACCTGATTTTCAGGCAAAAACGGTGGCTGCTCCACGAATTTCAAAATTCGTATCGAACATTCTCGAAAGTTGAAACTTTTCGTCTGCATTTATGTATATACACTTACTTTTGAGCGTTAAAGAGCTTTGTCTAAGATCATTTCAATAATATTCCAAAGTTTAATAGCAACATTCCGCCACCCCACCCTCTTGGTAGGGGGTTGCGTAGGGGGATGTAATAAAATTTAACGTGTCGTTACGAGTTTTGTGAGTTAACCCAAATTTATTGGTGAAACTTTTTCGAGCAATCCATTTGTTAATCTCAAGTGCGTATTATACATGAATATATATTTTGTAATGTTTGAAATGGGACGAATATTACTGCTGTTTAGTATGAATTTATTTTAATATTATGAATTTTTATATGTATGTAAACTTTCTAATAAACATTCTTAGAATTGAAATGTTAATATTAGTTTTATTACATAGTATAAAAAAGTCACTTTCCGCTGTCTGTCCCCTTTATATGCTTAGGTCTTTGAAATTACGCAACGGATTTTCTTGTACTTTTTTTTAATAAATAGAGGGTGTTTTGTATCCATATGCCATGTATAATGTAATAAAGAGAGAGTAGAGTGTAGTAGAGTAGTGTGGTAGAGCCAAGCAGTTCGCTTCATGAATGGGCCGGCTCGACAGGTGAAATACCAGGACCTCTCCAGGACCATAAACATAACTTCACGCATTTTTCTACATGAAGGTGTAGGCAGCGGCTGTTAAACCTTGTCTCGCTGTTATGTTTACATCCCAATTGGAATAAGTGGCAAACCAATTGCCATACACCGAGCACAAAGTTTTCAGTTATCGACATTTTGTCAATATCTTGTCACATAACTTCCGACAATAATTTCGAAAAGTCATTGGTATGAGCCTGCAACTTTTTGATTGAGAAGCGCAGTGGTCGATCGCTGGACCACCGAGATCTTATTAATAAGTACATAGATACATAACTTCACGCCAAATTCCTTGCGGGGAAGGCAGAGAGAACGGAGCGCCACAAGGCACGATTCTTACACACCTCACTCGCTTCGTTGACTTTCATAACTCTTTTCATGCACGCGCATCGATTTTTGAAGCTCCTAACATCACCTTCCTCCAGAACACGTTCTATTTGGTCATGGAATGTGTGTCTAGGCCGTCCTCGACTCCTACATCTATCCGCTTTTGCATTGTATATCTGCTTAGTCAATCTTGAATCATCCATCCTTTCTACATGTCCGAACCATCGGAGCATATCCTTTTTTACTTTTACTCCGACACTCTTTTTCAATCCGACTTCCTTCCTTATAACCTTGTTTTCCACGCGGTCAGCGAGGGTCACTCCGCAGATTTTGCGCAATGACCTCATTTCGACCGCGTTTATCCTACTTTCATGCACGCTCTGCCATATCCAGCTCTCGCTTCCATAAGTTAGCGATCAGTATTGCATTGTAGATGCAATACTGATCGCAGATATTTAGATATTTATATTTTTTTAGATATTGCAGTCCACTGCTGGACATAGGCCTCTCCCAATGTGCGCCACAACATCCGATTCTCTGCCTTCCGCATCCAGTCTTTTCCAGCAACCTTTCTGAGGTCGTCTGACCATCGGGCTGGTGTGCGTCCTACACTACGCTTACCAAGTCGCGGTCTCCACTCAATGACATTCTTGCTCCATCTACCATCGGTCCTTAGGCAGATGTGACCAGCCCATTGCCATTTCAGCGAGCTTATTCTACGAGCTATGTCGGTTACTCGAGTTCTCTGTCGGATATACTCATTTCTGAGTTTATCCTTCAGAGATACCCCGAGCATAGCTCGCTCCATAGCTCGTTGAGCGACTTTAAATTTGTGGACTAGCCCCACCGTAAGTGTCCACGTTTCGGCACCGTAGGTCATAACTGGTAAGACGCACTGGTTGAAGAGTTTGGTCTTCAGGCATTTCGGTATAGGCGAGCCGAAAACTCGACGCAGTTTGCCAAATGCGGCCCAACCCAGCTGAATCCTCCTGTCGGCTTCCTTCTAGAAGTTTCGTCTACCTAACTGGATAGTTTGGCCCAGGTAGACGTATTTGTTTACAACTTCTAGAACCGATCCTCCGACATTTATCGGTCTGGGCACGACATGTTCATTGAACATGACCTTCGTCTTGTCCAAGTTCATGCCCAAACTGACACGCCGGGAGGATTCGTCTAGGCTGCGCAGCATTCCGCTTAACTGTTCCAGCGACTCTGCCATTACAACGATGTCGTCGGCGAACCGAAGATGTGAGATGTACTCACCATTCACGTTGATACCCTGTCCAGTCCAATCCAGGGTCTTGAAAACGTCCTCCAGAGCGTTGGTGAAGAGCTTAAGAGATATGACATCTCCCTGCCTTACACCTCGATTAAGCTCGATGGAGTTCGTCACCTGGTCCTGTATCTGGACAGCCATCGTGGCGGTGTCATACAAGCATCTCAACACCTCGATATAGCGCCAGTCGATCCGACATCGCTGCAATGCATCCAGAACTGCCCAAGTTTCGATGGAGTCGAAGGCTTTTTCGTAGTCCACGAATGCCATACACAGCGGCTGATTGTACTCCTCGGTTTTCTGTACAATCTGCCGAACAGTATGGATGTGGTCCACGGTGCTAAAGCCTTTTCGAAACCCGGCCTGCCCTGGAGGCTGAAACTCGTCGAGTCTTGCAGTGAGACGATTCGTGACGACCCTCGAGAACAACTTGTAGATATGGCTCATGAGTGAGATGGGTCTGTAATTCTTCAGTAAGGTCTTATCACCTTTTTTGAAGAACAGCACCACCGCACTCCTGCTCCAAGCCTGTGGTGTTATGCCCTGGTGTATGACGGAATTAAAAAGACTTGCTAATTCCTTTAGTACCGGAGTTCCGCCGGATTTTAGAAGTTCTGTAGTAATTCCGTCATCACCGGGTGCCTTGTTGTTCTGAAGTTGCCCGAGAGCCGCCCTAATCTCGCTTTCTGCAATTTCGGGGATGTCCTCACTATTAAAGATTAGATTAGAAGATTAGAATTAAAGATACTACTCTAAAAATCTTAAGATTCCTTGTAGGTATTAAAAATACACGTGATGTTGGATAGGGGGGGGGGGGGGGGTTTAAAATATCACGACGTAAGGCGGAGGGGGGGTCAAAAAATGATGAAAAAAACATCACGTAATTAATGGACGGCCCCTAAAGTATATATGTATATACATACATATCAAATTAGATAAGTGGTAAGTAATACGTTTGAATGTGAAACGATAATGCTCTATATCAAGAACTCGTAATAACTTTGGAAACTCATAAATACATACATACATGTATTTATATATACACCAATTAGTATGCGTATCCACAAAGATTTTGTAGATTACAGTACGATATTACAATACAGGTCTTTCGTAACTGATTTGCATATTGATAAACTTTGGTACAGTTAACAACGAAAGCTTTAAGAACGATTATTTATATTTTTTTATTATATAGCATAACTTCACGCGTTTTTCTACCCGACAGTAGAAGGCTGTTAAGTCTCGAATCGCCGCATCGTTATGTTACCGTCCCGTGATTTGTGACCGCCATAGACCAGACGCAAAGTTTTTAAATATTGATATTTATCGCACATAACTTCCAAGAAATGATTGGCCTGTACCCGGAATTGATACCACGACTTTTGAATCAGATGTGCGAGCTCGACCACTGGACTATACGACTACAGTGTCCGTAAATGGTTAAGTAGATTATCGAAGCTATGAACTCTGTACAAAAACCAGTAGAACCATCCACTACTCCACTAAGCATATCAATATACAACCATGATAACAATAATTTCGGAAAATCGTTTGATCATAACATTACCTTTCAACAAACTTACCAAAGAGGGATGAAAACTAATAGGGGCACATCTAAGTCGTGATTAAATACTTAGGTACAAATCTTTCTGAAAAGTCACGTAATCGTATCTTCATAATAACACTAGATTATCAGAAAAAATTAGATACTAAAATCTCTTAAATAACTTCACACCAAGTCCCATGCGGGGTCGGCAAAGAGAACAGAGCACTGCAAGACACAATTCTTACACACCTGACTCGCGTCTTTGACTTTCATAACTCTTGTCTTTTTCTTGTCTTCTTTAAGGCTCCTGACATCACCTTCCCTCAGGATTTTTTTTTATGGGATAGGAGGGCAAACGAGCAGGCGTGTCACCTGATGGTAAGCAACCAACGCCGCCCATAGACACCAGTAACACATATAGTGTTACTGTTGCGTTGCCGACCTTTAAGGGATAGGGGATAGGAAAGGATGGGGAAGGGGGTGGACCTCCGGGTACCTCTCTCATCGAACGAAACGCGGCATGAGCCACTTTACGTCGGTCTTCTGAGAGGTCGTGGTATTTCACCGATCGAGCTGACCCATTCATGCAGCGAACTGCTTGGCTCTACCAATGCAGTTTCCTAATGAAATGAATCTCGTGGGCGTTTTCAAATTTGTAATATTTTTTTATTATTGCTTCCCTTAAATCATCATCTTTAATACTTGCTCCATACAAGTAAGTAAGCACATACAACAAAAACCTCTGCTATTTCCTTAATTTCAAGAGAAATACTCTCTCTCCCTCTGATATCCCATAGGTGTACGTAGTAATAATTTACCTGAATTCTTATGTATGTTTGCATCCCCTTAGCTAGGGAATTATTAATCTAATTTCTGAAAAAGAATGTTCTGTCGGATGTAGCATATTTTTTAATTCCGAGACATATTGTAAAGGCTCGGTGGCCCAGTGGTCGAGCACACGGCTTCTGATCCAGAGGTACGGGTTCGATTCCTGACACCGGCTCACACCAATGACTTTTCGAAAGTTAAGTGTGATAAATATCGATGACTGAAAACTTTGTGCCCGGTATGGCAATAGGTTTGCCACCTATACCATTCGGGACGTAAACATAACGGTGAGACGAGGCTTAACAACCGCTGCCTACACCTTCGGCTAACAAAGGCGTGAAGTTATGTTGCTCAAAATTCAATTCAAAATTAAAAATATCTTTATTCCTTAGACTTTACAAAAGTACTTAAAATCGTCATACAAATACTACTAGGTAAAATACGAAGGCGCGGAGCTTAGATTCCCTTTCACCACACTGTCTTGAATGTGAAAGCGAAACTAAGTGCCAGTTCTGGCGTCAAGGCTTCTTGAGAAGAACTCAAGAGACTCAAGGGCGACTCTTTTCAATTTCCAGTTTAACAAATGGTAATAATTACAATCAACACAACACAAAAGGAGCAGTTCAATTCCAAACTTTTTTATCGTTTATATAATCTGCGATACAATAGTAAGCCCTTTGATATAATCTACTTTTAATATAATTCTTAAATTTACCCATGGATAATTCAACCGCGTCGTTTGGAAGTTTTTATGGGATAGGTGGGCAAACGAGAAGGCGTGTCACCTGATGGTAAGCAACTAACGCCGCCCATGGACACCAGCACCATGGGGGGCGGGGTGGTCCTCCGGGTACCTCCCTCACCGAACGAAACGTGGCATGAGCCACTTTAACCACACACACACACACCACTAAAACCACAGATAATTTCACATCAAATCAAATCATAGCTTAGGATATTTTTATCGGTTAGGGGACCAAACTAGCAAACGTGTCACATAATGGTATGTTACTAGCTTCGCCCATGGGCATCTGTGATACATAGTGTTACAGTTGTGTTGCTGATCTTTAAGGAAGTTGGTTAGGAAAAGACGGGGCATATATTATATTAAGTTATAATATTATTAAGAATGCAAGTTTTAACTATCAAGATATTTTTTAACTAGGAGAAATGATGCCACAAGTACAAAGTATGAAGTCTTGGACTTGAATACATATGGTTTTTGGAGCAAGTCATAAGCGATAGGACTAATATTACACTACTAAACGCCTAGCGGGTTAGGCAGAAAGAAAACTGCGCCATTCTCACTCATACATCAATCGCTTCTTTGACTTTCCAAAGAATTATCAAGTACGCTCATCGGTTTTAAAGAATCCTGATATCACCTTCGGGTTTTATATTGTCAGTACGATCTGAAGACTAGTTTCCACATATAAAATACTTAGTTATTAATTAGGCACTAAAACCTTCCCAAAATCTCGTTTCTATGTACCTACACATGTAAGATTTCAGGACACAAACAATAGCCATCTTAATTCGACATAAGTGGTGGAGTAACGCAGTTTGCTGCATGAATGGACTGGATCGATTAAATACCACGACCTCTCAGAATATCGACGTAATCTGGCCTTTGCCGCGTTTCGATCGGTGAGAGAGGTATCTGAAGGCCCAACCCGTTTCCCACTCTGGACCCCGTCAATATCCTAGTACAAGGGCCGGCGACGCAACTGGAACACTATATGTGTTCAGGTGTCCATTGGCGGGGTTTGTTGCTCTAGTTTCTCACTATCAGGTGACATGCCTGCTCGTCTGCTGTTATACCATAAAAAAGGACCAAAAGTATCATGATCAATAATAAATGATAAATTTACCGAGTGTAAGCACCAGGCAACAGCAGCGGTAGTTTTTTCTTTTTATGTCTTGTAAACACGAGTAAAAGATTTGAAATGATGAAAGCTGATGATGGTTTTACATTTACAAATAAGTGGAGCTATAGAAATATGGCTTAAATTATTTTTACTAAACATCACCAACCGCCCAGATCCTTAGATTTGCGAACGGCATTTTTTTAACAAAGTTGGTACGTTGGTGTATCCATGCCAGTTCACTGGCAACTTTTAACTGGCCAGATGTGGCTCAGCCTTGCGGGGGTATGAATCTGATTTGCTTTCAGATTAATATGCCAGGGGAAAGTTTTTTTTTTATTATTATTTTACAACAGACGAATGTTTTTGCCGCTCGGCAAAACGGCTCTCGTACTGCCTCCATCTCACACAAAGTTTTACGTTAAAGAAATACTTTCTGTTTCATTTAATACGGCAATAAATCTAATTAAAAGTATTGTTTATTGAGGGTACGGTTATCTAATTAAGATCGTAATTTTGAAGAGATTTTTGTTTTTATCAATCTTCTCAAATTTATTTTCGCTATGTTGTTATACTAGTTGACCCGGCGAACTTTGTTTCGCCAACCAATAAATAAGACATACTGCACAAAAATCATCTTTCTAGCGCAATCGATAAAAATACACACATGCATAACTTCACGCCAAGTCCCATGTGGAGTAGGCAGAGAGAACAGAGCGCCATAAATAACGAATCTAACAATCTTCATTTGCTTCCTTGGGCTTCCTAGCTTTTGTGATACTCGCTCGTCGGTATTTATGGCTCCAGACATCACCTACCTCCAGGACTCGATCAATTTGGTCATGAAATGTGTGTCAATGACATCCTCAAATTCTACACCCTTCTGCTTTTACACTATACATCTTCGGGCGGGATGTCTCTTTTTCCTTAAAAGATGGGTAGGTCTGGTGTGGGACGCTACTTGCGTCGACACCCTTGCGCTATCACGCCTTTCAAGCATGGTACGGGTGGCCGGTGCTGTTGCCGCTTCAGCAGAAAATCTGAAGTATCACAAATACAGAATTCTTGTAGGTGATTATGTATTTGAGCCGTTTGGGGTTGAGTCTCTGGGGACATGGGGTCGGAATGGTCGTGCACTCTGTAAAGATTTTGCAAAGAGACTGATCGAGGCCTCTCACGACCAGAGAGCTGGTCTATTCTGCGCACAGAGGATTACAATTGCCATTCAGCGTGGTAATGCGGCCAGTCTTCAGGGCACGCTGCCAGCAGACCAAGTTGCGGGTAAATTTTATTTCAGCTCGTTTTTTAATTGTAAATAATATAATTAATTTATTTCTTCTTATTATTGTGAATAAAACATATCTGCTTCGTCAATCTTGCATCATTCATACATGATCATGATCATTCAACATATTACAAAGCTGTAATCAAAATGATTAAATCCTAATTATCAATGTAACAATATTATGATCGTCTCCAATTTCATGAGAACATGATTAATCTGGACGCCCAATATTCATCATACCCTTTTCAACTGAGGGTAATGGTTGGGTAACGGGATATTTCAAATTTGTAGGCATCTCAGGGTCAACTAGTGTAGTTGGGACATTATTAGACGGTAATTATAATGTATTAGATTGATAATGATTATAAATTGTGATCAATTTTAATGAATCTGTTTGATGTAGATTTTCTTTAATTAATGTTTAGAATTTGTTTTTTTTTTTGGGTAATATTCTTTTGTGTGGCGTCGTCTCGTACCCGTGATGGCTAGACTAGAGATGCCTATAGACATGAAGTCTCAGAGGGTCATAGCTGCATTATCGCTGGTATAAGTTTATTTTATTCTGAAAAGTAACTACCCAGGAATCCAACTCGACACTTTTAGGTGCCCAAACTCCAGGTTACACACACGTATTTTTTTTTAACATATTAACTTAAATTAATTTATAACATACATAACTTTCACCTTCGGGTAAAAAATTACCCGAAGGTGTAGGCAGTGACTGTTAAGTCTAGTCTCGCCGTTATGTTTACGTCTCAAATGGAATAGGTGGCGAACCTATTGCCTACCTTAAAGTTTTTAGTCATCGGTGTTTTTAACACATAACATAACTCGAAAAGTCATTGGTGTGAGCCAGTGTGAAGATTCGAACCCGCGACCGCTAGTATCAGAAGCGGGGTGCTCGACCACTGGACCAACGAGGCTTAAAATTACAGAGACTTATATTTTTATAAAATACACTGAAACTAATGAACCAATTTTGATGAGGCTTTTTATGAAATAAGGGGCAATCGAGCAAGCAGGTCACCCGATGGTCACAGATTGTGTTAGAGTTGCGTTGTGGACCTTTAATGGTGAGGGAAAGAACGGGAGAGTGAAAGGAGACGGGCTTTTGGACACTTCTCTCACGGACGGCAAAGTGGTGGTATATCCACTTTACGTCTATATTCTGCGAGGAGGTATTTCGTCGGTCGAGCCGGTCCAATCATGCAATGAACTGTGTAGCTCTACTACTGTCAGAAGGCTTCTACTGGCAAATATTTTATGTAATAAGAATGAGCATAACTTTAGTTAAACATTGAAATGTTGAGGGCGCAGCTAGTATTCTTGAATATTCTTAATACGCCTAAATTCAAAATGACTCTTCGATTTCTAACAAAACCTTCATCCATTAAAAGTAAGCTCCTTTCCTAAATATATGAAAATAGACCAGTATATACTGAAGGTGCGTTCCGAATATTTATAAATAATGCATGGAGTGCTGTGAACTTAATAATATTGGCTATTGTTTGACAGAAGGCCGGTATTGTTTGAAATTATGATAAACAGGGACTTGTGAACGTACCGGCGCGGCGTGCGTCAAGTTTTCGAACACAACTATATATAATATAAATTGTCCTTTCAATAAACTTACAAGAAAATACTGGAATTATTTTTTTGGAGACCGGTATTGTATACATTTTATTTTTGTTTATAATAATTTATGTGTTGCTTAAAAGTTTCACGCTATTAAAACTCAAAGGTATTGGTAGTTTTACCTAGACTTAAAGCTATTCTTTTGAGACATTAATATTTAACAGAAAAATTTTTTGTCTTAAATTCACTTATATTTTTACCCAGCAATAACCAACCGCAGTTTGACTTACACTTCTCGTATTTTTGGGTTCAAAATCTAGTATTTAGCAAAATCTATTTCTGTGTCGTATATGACACTAACTTAACATAACTTCACGCCTTTTGTTACCCGAAGGTGTAGGCAGCGGCTGTTAAGCCTCTCCTCGCCGTTATGTTTACGTCCCATATGGAATAGGTGGCGAACCTATTGCCATACCGGGCACAAAATTTTTCAGTCATCGATATTTATCACACATAACTTCCGAAAACAAATTCGGGAAGTCATTGGTGTGAGCCAGTGTCTGGAATCGAACCCGGACCTCTGGATCAGAAGCCGTGTGCTCGACCACTGCGCCACCGCGACTGTTGACACTAACTTAATCATACATATTAATCAGCTATCAGCCCAGACCATCCAACTCTTCAAGCTAAAAGGTATACATTAGAAATACGTATCATCAATTCCGTTGTTTTTTTATAGATTGAGGGTGTCAAGGGGTGGTTTTTATCTATAATGCATGTATGATGTAGTAAAGAAAAAGTGATAAATCCAAAATTTACTTTTTTATTACTTTTGATGCCTATTTTCGCCGGGTCAGCTTTTAGAAAATATAATTTTCCTTCTACCTTAGTTGAGTAAAACTTAATCAATAACTTCGTTACTATACTCACATGGAGAGAGAGAGTCAAAACAAAAACAGTGTTATACTCAAATATCCGTTGATCCGTACAGTAACGCATATATTAAAACGAGAAGGAATTACCAAAATATCTCAAGATCCAAGATTATGTCGTCTCAAAACTGTAGGGTAAACACGGGACTTGGGTAATAACAGGCAATAACGTGATATCTGTTATTTGTATCACTGCTACTCATCGATAAAGCTGATATCGTGAAATATCTTCTAATTATATATATATAATAGTCCGTTATTTTTTATGCAAACTCTAGGCTGCTCGATTAGTCGAGAAATCGAATCCTGGCTCTCACACCAATGAGTTTCGGATTTGTTTCAGAAGTTCTGCCTAATAAATGGCGGTAACTTTTACCGCCTATTTAATTTGAGATTACTAATTATCCGAGACTAGGGGAGACTAAAGGTATAAAAAGGCGTACAACTAGAAAAACAAACGGTTAGACAGATAACCAGAAAAATGATGATAGCAAGATTTTGTGTACGAATGAAGTAAGTCAGATTAATCACATGTCATATTACAATTTCTTTTAAAACAATTGGAAGAAACATCGATGGCTTGAATAGTTAACTTGCCATACAAACATTCATGCTTGTCACAAATATTTATACTCAACTAGGCATCGAATCCGCCAACCTCGATTCTGCAGTCGGTAGTTTTACCAATGCACCACGAGACTTATCAAAACAGGAAAAAGAACGGGAACAGTCACGAAATATCTCAAGAACTGATACCTGTTATTTGTATCTGTTACGATAAATACGCCTCACTGTTAGGGTAACATCGGCCGTGCGTCACAAATAAATGATTGTTACAACGATTTAGCGCATAGTATAAGTAAGCACAATGTTCTACCGTTTCAGCTGAAATTGCCACTTTTTCCTGAAAATTATTATGCTCATTTTGTTTCAGGAAGGGCATAAATTAAATCATGGTGTGATATTACTGTTCATTTTTATTGCAATAGATATAATGTTCTGATGCTTTTTAGACATCAATAAATAGCGCCCTCTAGTTTTCCAAACTAAGTGTTCGTGTTGTGGAAAATGAACAACGGATGTCAATACATGTTTATATATACTTTTGGCATTAATAAATATTTAATTGTGTACTCTGATGGGGCCTGATGACCTACTAGTATTACTACGAGTAATACTAAATAGTTCTCAAAAGTGTCTAGAGAAAAAATAGAGATCCAGGCTGTTTATTATAACCGTACTGTCGTAATGTAGCTCATGCCGTGTTTCCCCTTTCCCCTCATTTCTCATCCTACTCCTTTAAAGGTCGGCAAAGTATCTGTAAAACTATGTTGCAGGTATCCATGGACGGCTATGCTTACGTTTCGTCACCTATTCCATTTAGGACGTGATGTGATGGTTCGGCGAGTCGAGGCTATAACAGCCACTGGCTTCACCTTAAGGTAGAAAAAGGTGTGAAGTTACGTTATTAATCAAAGTAGGTATAGGTTTTTGTTTTTTTCCAGAGGTCGCGGGTTCGTATCCTGGCACACACCAATGACTTTTCGAAAGTTATGTGTGATAAATATCGATGACTGAAAACTTTGTGCCCGGTATGGCAATAGTTTCGCCACCTATCCAATTTGGGACGTAAACATAACGGCGAGTCGAGGCTTTACCGCTACTGCCTACACCTTTGGATAGAAAAAGGCGTGAAGTTATGTTATGTTATATATAGGTTTTAAGATTTATTTCGTGTCATATTCCAAAAACACATTTATATAGTTAATATATTCGAATAAAAACATCTTTAATATTCTCCTGTCAATATAATGGAAGAAATAAAAATCGGTGTACCGTCTCCTACTTTATTGGCGATAAAAAGGGCAAATAATAAAATTCACCATAATTGAAATGAAAAAAAAAAAACTTTTAAAAATCACGACGATGTTTCCGTTGAGTAATAATTGAATTTGTGAAAGATATAGGTAGCTAGTACCTATAGGAATCGTTGGATCGCGTAATTGCGCTTCGACATCAGACCCCGTTGCACCGGCTTCCTGCACTGCACACCTAACGGAAGAGTTTTATTGACATTAAGTTCAGATGTTTAAAACTTGTTATATTTAATTTAATATAGGTGTTCGGATTTGTTCTTGCTGAAGAGATGGCGTGTGAAATATTAATGTTTTTAGACAATATGTTACAACATGTTTATGCAATTTAACTCAGACGTTTACATTATATAACTATGTACCTATATAAAAGTCATTTCAGCATTACCACATATCCCTGGACCCTAAATACAGCCTGTTAAATTAAATAACTCCTATTTTTAGCCACTATACTGAAAATGTAGTAATAGCAGAAGCCTTAAACCCGTGTACAGATTATAAATCAACGCATCTCTCGTTGTTTTAAGTACCGGCAGACGGCCCGCATTGCGGTGCGGCACATAAATGCATACACGTGGCGCCATCTACGCTAACTTCTAATTTACGTTTAAATTATACAATATGAAGAAATATTGACTAAACAGATGTACAATGCAAAAAAAAAAACGGATGGATGTAGGAGTCGAGGACGGCCACGACATGACCTTACATGACCAAATAAGACGAGTTCTGGAGGAGCCTTAAAAATCGGCGCGTATATGAAAAGAATTATGACAGTCAAAATATTTAGTGAAGCGTGTAAGAATCGTGCCTTATGGCGCTTTGTTCAATCTGCCTGCCCCGCAATGGTTTTGGCGTGAAGTTATGTTATATGCATAAAAGTGCAGTTTTCAATGTGATATTTTTTATCTTAAAAAGTCGAATTATAATTAAATACCATTTTACAATGTTCTAGTTCTAATGTTCTACTTATTTAAGGTTTGTTGAATTAAGTATTTTCTGTTAAATTAAATCCAATCAAAACAGCTTTATCTTAGAGATAATTTGAAAGAGTCAATAAGTACATGAAATTTAACTGATTATTAAATTTAAATTGCCTTTGAGAAAAAAGAAAACGGACACAATTGCAAGATTGCAATCGCTCAATTCCGAGTGTATTCCCATACGAGCTATCATGAGACGAACCGGACAAGAAGTTGAATTATGGGAAAACGAAGAAGTTATATTAATTTATTTCATGGATTTTCGCGAACCACATTCTTAACCACAGAAATAAATCAAGATAGAACGGCCGCGAAGGCATATTTCCATACATTTCGAGCGTGTCACTTTTTTGAAAAACCACGCCCTCAGCGTGACGTCATTTTCATTGTGAGCGCGGCGACTAGTTAGGAGACACTCACATTAGATTATCGATGTTAATATCGGCAACGTGTGATAATTTTATTATTTTTATATTTTACTAACTTTATTGATTTTCTGTAACGATAATCATAGAAAGTAAAACATGTTAAATACTTCAATCCGACATATTAAAACCTAAAACATATTTTTCCAACAGTATATAAAATTTAATTATAAATATTTTACTGTCCTTGAAACCATACATATTTATTAAATATTTGCCTTTTTGTAAGGGTTGGCCTCACAGTCCTGGTTAAATAACGAAGCCGAACGTCTACATATACCTCGGTTACTGCCCATTTGAGAAGAACGAGATGATTTTCCATCGGCGATTGGTCAAATTGGTGAAAACTTATACTGTCAAATAAACTGCTGCCAATGTAATTACGAAACACTTTGGTTGAAATTTGTGGTGTTAGATTAAAGTAGGGACAAAGCAAGATATGAGCTGATACTCAAATTATTATTGAATTAATTTATCGATAAGTCCTAAGACTCAACGATATATGGAGTGCCCATCTCTAACATTCGAATCACAGCGATTAACAGACACAGCGATCAACTGGCAGGTGTATTGTGTATTTCGTTCGATTCGACGTACATTACGCGTATAATTTATACGCGCAATGTTTTTGTATACGAGCGTTGAATGCGGACAGCAATGGATATTTATCATAACGAAAAAATATACAACTTGTGATCGTAATTATTGAACATAGTAAAAGTAAAACAATAATTTATAATCTCAAAAAAATACTTTCTACTGATTTTCTGTACTTACTGATCATACGAAATATTTCCTTTTTTCATATTTGATTCACTACTTTTGTTTTTACAATTTTTCACAGCATAATAAGGCATATATGTGACGTTTTATCTATTTTTTTACGTCCTGAACGCATGGCAGGAACGCTCGTTGCGTAATGAGAGCGAGTTTCGAAAAGCATGCAATATAGTGCAGGGTTTTGGCACGCTTGCCACGCCTCTTCGCCGTTCTATCTTGATCTATTTCTGTGTTCTTAACGTTATATCGCGTTTATTTATTTATTCTCTGTAAAGAGTTCGAAACGTCGGGAAATAAATAGAAAATAAGTTTTAAATAAACGCGATACAATCCATAAAAAGTTGTTTCAGTGTTAAATTATATTAATCTATAATTTAGTTTAGTTCTTTTTATGTAACAATAGGGGCAGAAAATGAATTGGTACTCTGACTACACGATCAATCATAAAGAGCATGGAATTACTAAAGAAATAATACTAACAAAATTAAAAGAAAAAAACTATTTTTTTTTATGGGACTGGAGGGCAAACGAGCAGGCGTGTCACCTAATTGTAAGCAACCAACGCTGCCCATGGACACCAGCAACACATATAGTGTTACTGTTGCGTTGCCGACCATTAAGGGATAGGGGATAGGGAAGTATGGGCCTCCGGGTTCCTCTCTCACAGAACGAAACGCGGCATGAGCCACTCTACGTCGATCTTCTGAGAGGTCGTGGTATTTCACCGGTCGAGCCGGCCCATTCATGCAGCGAACTGCTTGGCTCTACCACTAATTAATACAACAGCAAACACCCATGTTGGACCTATAGACTGGAAACTTTTTAAACATCATTTTGGAATGATGCACAGCGCCCTTCAACTTTTTAATTTCATTTCCCGACGGCAAAATACAACCTCAAAAGGTATTAAAATTAAGTCATAGCTATCGCAATTAATATTTTTCTATATAGCCTGTCTCGGCGGTACAGTGGTCGAGCAAACGGCTTCTGAATCCAGAGGTCGCGGTTTCGAATCCTGGCTCACAGCAATGACTTTTTCGAAATTAATTTCGAAAGTTATGTGTAATAAATATCGATGACTGAAAACTTTGTGCCCGATATGGCAATAGGTTCGCCACCTATTCCATTTGGGACGTAAACGTGACAGCGAGTCGAGAGTTAACAGCCACTGCCTACACCTTCGGGTAGAAAAAGGAGTGAAGTTATGTATGTATGTATGTATTTTTATACAATGTGTTATTAAATACGCTATTGAAACATTGTTTTATGTCATTCTTGTAATATATTAAATTGTAATTTATAACTTCATGCCGTTTTCTACTTAACATAAACATAACATAACTTCACGCCTTTTGTTACCCGAAGGTGTAGGCAGCGGCTGTTAAGCCTCGTCTCGCCGTTATGTTTACGTCCCAAATGGAATAGGTGGCGAACCTATTGCCATACCGGGCACAAAGTTTGTCAGTCATCGGTATTTATCACATATAACTTCCGAAAACAATTTCTAAAAGTCATTGGTGTGAGCCAGTGTCTGGAATCGAACTCCGGACCTCTGGATCAGAGGCCGTGCGCTCGCCCACTGCGCCACCGAGACTATTTGTCTTATGTCATTTTGTTTTATGTCATTCTTGTAATATATTAAATTGTAATTTATAACTTCATGCCGTTTTCTACTTAAAGGTAAAGACAAATAAAGTATGCAGTGACTGTTATGTGGTAAATCCAAAAAACGAATTTCACGTCCCACTTGACAAAATATATATATATACAACGGACACATCAGTTATCGATAAGTATCACCCATACCTTCCGAAAATAATTCCGAGAAATCATCGGTGAGAACCTGGATTCGAATCCGAGACTACTTGATTCAGAAGCGGAGTGCTCACCTCCAGACCACTCAGGCGATAGTTTAATTCGAATTACTTTTTCCCAAACATTGATATTTACAATAATATTTTGCAATTCCCTATTTTCAATAAAGATATTAAAGTAAGTACAAAGATCTAAAGTCATATCACAATCTCGCAGAAGTATCGAAGTAAAGTGACTCATGTCGCGTTTCGCTCGGTAATAAAGATATGCAGAGTTCGAACCATTTCCCCTCTCCCAACCCCATCCTAATTACGGCCCCTTACCTATCCCATTTGAAAAGCGGACAACCCAAAGGAAAAACTAGATCACTTCCTACGCAAATAATTCAGTAGTGTTGATAATGTAGAGGACTAATTCACAATCAAATTACCTGAACATATGTATTAATAATTTATTAAATACATTTGAAGGCAATATGTATTAATGTTCCCGAGTAGGCAATTCATCTATGTGACAGATACTTGTTGTAAATAAACAGATTATGGGATTTAATCCCATCAGATATATTAGCTGTCAGTGTTCCAGTCTTGTGATATACAGATAGATGTCTATCCTTGCTATAGTCTGGGTGGAGTGGAGATTAAAAATCTAACTTCTGAATCAAGTATATCAAGTTCCGAATCCTGATTCACACGAGTGTTTTTTTCGCAAACCCTTCAGAAGCTTCTTCACGTTTCTACCCGAAGGTGTACATAGCGACTGCTAAAACCTTAACTCGTCGAAACGTTATGTTACGTTCCAAACGGAATAGGTGGCGAACCTATTGCAATATCAAGCAGAAAGTTGTCAGTCATCAATATCAATCACACATAACTACCGAAAAGAATTCCGAGAGAAACCATTGGTATATGACTCGGGAATCAAAACCACGACTCCTGAATTAGGAGCCGGCAGCTAGACCACTGGACCACCGAGACTAAAAAACACACACAAAATCAGACTTTTAGATAAAAATATACTCTGCATACCTTTCCCTCCGAGCGAATCGCAGTATGGCCCACTTTATGTAGATTTCTTAGAACCCGTGATATTTCACTGGTCGAGCCGGCCCATTAGTGCAATTTATTTTAACAACTTTTTTTCATTTTCGATGTATAAAAATAACAACTTAACAAAAAGAAACTTTAAACTTTATGGTTCTAGACGAAAATTGCATCTTCTTCATCTTAGGCAAGCCTGTTGATTTTATTACGTGGAACTTGTCTGCGACGAGATTAATTTTACAACAACAATACTTCAAGCTAAGTTCATGCCGGGGTAGCCAGGATGAACATAGCACCATTTCATACCATCCGATAATACTTCATTCCTTTCCTCGTGTCGAGAGTCGTGAAGTCATCAATGGTGAAGGCCACAATATGCAGACTGTTTCATATATTATATGTAAAAAATACTATTATTCAAACAATTAGAAGTGAAAAGCTCCATTAAGTATTTATTTTTAAATCTTTGGAGACACCAAAGATTTAAAAATAAATACTTGAACTTCAAATTTAGTTTTGTTTGACCACAAATATTTTAATTTTGTAAATGACCGAATTCCTTCTAAACGGTCGAATCGTTTTGAATTTTTTTTTTTAATATTTGTTGAGATGCACATGATTTGATGATATGCCATAGAATAAAAATATAAAAAGTTTAAAATTGCATTTTTCTATTGTTGATTAAATGTAACATTATTCGATATACTTAAAATATATCCTATATGTTAATAACTTTGCCAAGTATTAAATATGCAATGAATGTAACACACGAAGTGAACACAACGTATATATCCGTTAAATACACTTCGTACAAAAGTTTCAGCAATTACTTACCGACTTGGAATTTCTCTAAACTCGATTCCGCAAGTCGAAGATCGAACCGCTCTTTAGTTATAATTAGGATATTAAGGAATCTTTCCCACTGGGCTGCTGTTTTGTATTTTTTTTAACCGACGTTGTCACGTCACGAAACGTCAGGTAGACTCATTGGATCCACGAAGACGATACGTTAGCTTAGCATATAAGATTAATAGATCGCCAATAGTCACCCAAACAACGAGACCAAAAATGGGTTATTGATGTGCGAGTTACTTATCAATGTGTGCGTAAAAAAGTGCTTCCAAGTTTCAACTTTTACATAATTATTGTCCAAGTGTTGAATTAAAAACATCCCGAGAATCGCTTACTCGCGGTCGCGCTGTCTTGATAGTACTAGTCTTAATAGTAGTTTTAATAGTACTTAATAGTACATTTTTACTGACATGTACCATCTACGTATATGATAAATCTATGATTAGCATATGGCCATAGATAAGACACAATTTTCTCAGTCGCCGATATTCCAGTTAACATCTAAAAAATAAATTTTCTAAATCGATTCGAATATGCGACCTTTCAACCTTAAGTCGGAGTACAAAAACGATGAGTCATGGAGTTTTTTCTGCTCTATGAACGAATGACGAACAATACGTGTTCCAAATATATTGTTTGTCTGCTTACCTGAAAATTATTAATAAGATTTAAGAGACCTGTAAAGTGTTTAACAGTGAAGCCTCTGATGCATTAAGAAAATAGTTACTATTGTATTATTTGGTATTAATATAATTTATTTACCATGTTTCGCTGCAAATATAAAAAAAAAAAACTTGTAGCTCTCATGGGGTTAAATTCATTCCTCACGAATTAATCTTATATGCAATAAATACGAATAAAGAAATTTGCCGCCACATTATCTCTGAACAAGAAATAACCAGGTATATTATTTTATTTTTTTTTCCGACAATCGCGTCACGTCCAATGTGTACACACCCGTATACCCTTAACAAACTCTTGCGTTATTCATAAGGCCAGGTGGTACATCGGCGTTACATTTTTTTAAATATTTATCCTTGTATATACATACATTCAATTTTGTATGTATCATTTTATTTTTAAGTAGTCTCGGTGGTCCAGCGGTTGTGCCCCCGCTTCTGAATCCGACCGTCGCGGGTTCGAATCCTGTGGCTCACACCAATGACTTTTCGGAAGTTATATGTGATAAATATCGATGACTGAAAATATTGTGCCCTGTATGGCAATAGGTTCGCCACCTATTCCATTTGAGACGTAAACATAACGGCGAGACGAGGCTTAACAGCCGCTGCCTACACCTTCGGGTAACAAAGGCGTGAAGTTATGCTATATTATTTTTAACTAGCTTTCAGTCTCGCGGTGTTACTCGCGTACAAACAAAATGGCGATGACGATGATGATCAAATATACTCTATGTTACTCTGGGTGAATACAGTTTTCTAATAGTGAAAGATTTTTTGAAATCGGTTCTGAAGTTTTTGAGTTTATTCGTTACATACAAAATACAAATCTTTCCTCTTGATGATAATTGTGTATTTTGTGTTTAATTGGACAAGTGCAAGTCTTCCTCGACGACTACATATTTTGTACAGTATATCTGTTTAGTCAATGATCAGTAGGTAATGTAAATGCCCTTGAGTTGTCCTCATCCTCAGATATAGCCTCGTTAAAAGATTCGACACTTATTTCGATTATCTTAATGAGCTTTTTTCTACTTTTCCTTGTTTTCAAGTTAGTACTAAAAGAAAATAATGACAGACACTTCATTATTTTCTTTTAGTACTAACTTGAAAACAAGGAAAAGTAGAAAAAAGCTCAAGCAAACAGCCGACATGAAACAATTGTGCCAGTCATCAATGAAGTTTGTCAGAAAATTGCAAAACATTTTTGTACTATTTAGTATTTTTTTTCGTGTCTTAATGTGTTTTATATGTGATAAGGGATTTTAAAGGTACTCAAAGTGCTTAGAATAAAGAGCATATTCTTTATAGAAAGAAGCAAGCAGGGCAAAGGTGTCATCTACAGGCAAGGCGAGGATGGGGTTTGAGTTCTAGATACCTATCTCACCTTACGAAGCGCGTTATGAGCCACTTTACATCGATTTTCTGAGACTTCGCGATCGTAGTTATTTCACCAGTTAAGCCGAGCCCATTCATGCAGCGAACGGCTTTGCCCTACCACTATTAAAATAATAAATACCTTATATATATAGTCTCGGTGGTCCAGTGCTCGAACACACGGCTTCTGATCCAGAGGTCGACTTCCGAAATTGCATTTTTTATTTTTTTTATGGGATAGGAGGGCAAACGTGCAGGCGTGTCACCTGATGTTAAGTGACCAACCCCGCCCATGGACACCTGAAACACATATAGTGTTACAGTTGCGTTGCCAACCTTTAAAGGAGTAGGATAGGAAGGGATGGGGAAGGGGATGGTCCTCCGGGTACCTCTCTCACCGAACGAAACGCGGCATGAGCCACTTTACGTCGATCTTCTGAGAGGTGGTGGTATTTCACCGGTCGAGCCGGCCCAATCATGCAGCGAACTGAAAAGCTTTCGGAAGTTAAGTGTGATAAATATTGATGACTGAAAACTTTGTGCCCGGCATGGCAATAGGTTTGCCATTATGTGAAACAAAACATATGACATAAACAATCAGTTAGTATATTAGCATCATCAAAATAAATTCGACATAAAACGTTTATTACAAGACTATTTGATGCATAAAACAGCGGAACCAAAAACTAATAAAGGCTTAGTCAGCACCTTGACGACGGTACTGATATTATGATAAATAGCTTACAACCCTTGTCAGATGAAACACTGGAACTAACTTGATTGTGAAATAAGAAATATTTGGATATGGCAACATTTCATAGTTACTAAAATTACTATTTGGTTTTTTTACATAACTTTACACCAAATCCATTGCGGTGTAGGCAAAGAGAACAGAGCGCCATAAGGCACGATTCTTAACGCCTCACTGACTTTTTTGACTTTCATAACTCTTTGCATGCACGTTCGTCGATTTTTGAGGCTCATAACATCATCTTCCTCCAGAGCACGTTCTATTTGGTCATGGAATTTGTGTATTACCGTCCTCCACTCGTACATCCATCCACTTTTGCATTGTACATCTGCTTGGTCAATCTTGCATCATCCATTCTTACCACGTGTCCAAACTATCGAAACATGCCCTTCTTACTTTTACACCGACACTCTTTTTTAATTCAGCTTCCTTTCTTACAACCTTATTTTCGACATGGTCAGCGAGAGTTACTCCGCAGATTTTGCGCAGTGCCCTCATTTCTACCGCCTTTTATGTACACTCGCACCATGTGGCGCCGGTTTAGAATACCGCCACCCCATCTCTTCCCGTGGGTGTCGTAAAAGGCGACTAGGGGAAAGGCTAGAAGGATGGGCAGCAGCATTCTCTCTCAACAAAATACAGCCAACAACCCGCCTGCCAAGCGTAGCGATTATGGCAAAAACTCCATGTTTGAACGGACCGGAAGTTGTGGCGTTTTATGGGGGAGGCCGTTTAAGGTCCACGGCTGGACCTTGGACCTCAAACGGCTAATGATGATGATGATTATGTACACTCTACCATACCCAGCTCTCGCTTCCATAAAGGTTTTATTTTCATATTTAAAATTAATAAATAAATTTTAATTTTACGAATTGAACTTTTATTTACTATGGGAAAGGTGGCAAGCGAGTAAGCGGCTCGCATGATTATAAACAACCAGCGCTGCCCAAAGACATTTGAAACGCCGTGAGGATTCCGTTGCCGGCTTTTAAGATGGTATAAGGAGGGAGATTGTGGGAGTAAAGGGTCTCCGGATACCTCATACCCCATTTACCCAATGAAACGTGACATGAGTTATCTATCTTTCATAACAAAAGCATTTAGTTGCTTAGCTTGGAACTAGATGGCGCTGTGTGTATTATGTCAAAGATATTAACATTATTTTTGTATATTATAAATGATATTCGTCGCTTCAGGACATCAACCGTTCTGCTACAGGAAACTATCGCCAGGGAAGATTAAAAGTTGAATTATATATTACAGAGTGCTGCCAAAGCCACGAGACCAATGTACGTGGTGACATGAATAACAATAATATTGACATACCGTGATATACGGATACTATGTGACATGTTTTACACTTTTATTTCTTTTCTTTTATTTTTTTCAGTGGTAGAGCCACGCACTATGCTGCATGAATGGGCTGGCTCGACCGGTGAAATTCCACGACCTCTCAGAATATCGACGTAAAGTGGCCCTTGCTGCGTTTCGCTCGGTGAAAGAGGTATCCCCTGCCCGCTTCCCCTTCCTCTCCCCTCCCACTCTCTTAAATGACGGCAACGCACTACGGTGTTCGTGAGCGGTTAGTAGTTACTTACCATCAGGCGACCCACTTGCTCGTTTGCCCTTCGATCCAAGAAAAAAGAACAAAAACATTCCCAAGGAAACCCTCCTTGGGAATGTTTTTGTTCTTTTTTCTTGACGTCAGGCACATCTTTAACAACATGGATAGTTCTGAGGGATGCCATGTTGTGCCGGCCCCACTTGGAGTGGAATAAGAGCAGGAAAATGATCAATAAGCTATTTGTTGTAAATAATAATTAAAGTATCAGTGGTCCAGTGGCCGAGCACCCCGCTGCTGAATCCAGAGATCGCAGATTCGAATCCTCACAATGGCTCACACCAATGTCTTTTCCAAATTAATTTCGTAAGTTATGTGTGGTACGTATCGATGACTAAAAACTTTGTGTCCCGTGTGGCAATAGATTCGCCACCTATTCCATTTGGGACGTAAACATAACGGCGAGACGAGTCTTATCAGCCGCAGCTGACAATTTTGGATAGAAAAAGGAAGTTGTGTAATAATTAAATCATTATCTTTTTTAAATTCAATCTCTTTATATAACTGCATCACATTTTATCGGCTTTGATTTTAATCTTGAAATATGTCATACATATCTATTTTTAATACATATAATAACATGGACATTTCAAATTGTTCATAGTCAAAATACTGCAGTTGTGATATCGAAATATCTGCATCAGTACATTATGAATTCAGTCGACTGCAAATGTCAACTGTACGAAGAAACGGTCTCGCAAATTTTTTTTTTTTTTTTTTTTTTTTTTTTTTATGGGAAAAGGCGGCAAACGAGCGAGCGGGTCACCTGATGGAAAGCAATCACCGCCGCCCATGGACATCCGCAACACCAGGGGCGTCGCAACAGCGTTGCCGGCCTTTAAGAAAGGAATACGCTCGTTTCTTGAAGGTTCCAAGGTCGTAGCGGTCCGGGAATACCGTTGCCGGCAGCTGGTTCCATATAGGAGCAGTGCGTGGCAGGAAGTGACGGCTGAATCGCACTGTCGTAGATCGCCAACTATTAAGCCGATGTGGATGGAAACACTGGCGAGTCGGGCGATTGCGAAAGTCAGCAGGCGGTATAAGTCCGAACAATTCCTCAGAGCACTCTCCGTGGTATAAGCGGTACATGATGCATAGAGATGCAACATCTCTCCGCAACGCCAACGGATCAAGCCGATCGGAAAGAGCTTGGTTATCGACAAGCCGAACCGCGCGTCGTTGAATGCGGTCAAATGGAGAAAGCTGGTAGTGGGGTGCCCCCGCCCAAAGATGAGAACAGTATTCCACGTGAGGCCGGACCTGCGCTTTATACAGTTGCAAGCGATGACCTGACGTGAAATACCGTCCCGCTCTATTGAGCACACCAAGCTTTTTGGAGGCCAATTTGGCCTTGCCCTCCAGATGACCGCGAAATTGGACGTCACTCGACAAGTCGACACCAAGAATTCCGATATTGGCTGAGACGGCTAAGGGAGTGCTCTCAAAGCAGGGAGCTACGACAAATGGTGTCTTTTTAGCGGTAAACGCGCAAACCTGTGTCTTCTTAGGGTTGAATTGGACTAAGTTTAGTCGGCCCCAGTCCGAAACCTGACTAAGCAGAGTTTCGATTTCAGACACAAGTTTGTTCCGGTACTCATCGACGTTTTCCCGAGAAATCCGCGGGTGGCCGGTATATAGGGCATCCCCCGTACTGTCATCCGCATAACAATGAAGACTGCTGTACTGCAGCATGTCATTCACATGCAGAAGAAACAGCGTAGGGGATAGCACACAGCCCTGGGGGACTCCAGCATTCACAGGTTTTAAGTCGGAGCATGACCCGTCGACAACGACCTTAATGCTCCGATCCATGAGAAAACTGGAGACCCAATCGCATAATTTCTCGGGAAGCCCATAACATGGAAGCTTCGAGAGAAGTGCCTTGTGCCAAACCCGATCGAAGGCCTTCGCCACGTCCAAACTAACGGCCAGCGCCTCTCCTTTACTCTCAACCGCTTCCGCCCACCGATGAGTTAAGTAGGCTAAAAGATCACCAGCTGAGCGACCTTGACGGAATCCGTACTGACGGTCGCTAATCAACTGGTGCTCTTCTAGATAGCTAAGGAGCTGGCGGTTGATCAGTGTTTCCATAGTCTTGGAGAACAGGGAGGTGATGGCGATTGGTCTGTAGTTGGACGGATCTGAACGATCACCTTTTTTAGGGATCGGGTGGACCAAAGCTACCTTCCACGATGCTGGTACAGCGCCGAGAGAGTAGGAGTACCGAAAGAGACGCGTTAGAACCGGTGCCAACTCCGGAGCACACATCTTCAACACGATTGCTGGGATTCCGTCAGGCCCACTCGACTTGTGGACGTCTAGGGAGAAAAGTATGCGCCGTACAGTACTTTGCCGGAAACAGATCTCCGGCATGGCGTGGTTACAACGTGGGATGGTCGGTGGAATTTTCCCCTTATCGTCCAGAGTCGAATTAGCCGCAAAAAGAGTGCCAAAAAGGTTGGCTTTCTCTTTAGCGTCATGGGCCAATGACTGGTCCTCCCTGTGCAATGGCGGAAGAGACGGTTTGCAGAAGTTTCCAAGGACAGCCTTGGCGAGAGACCAGAACGCACGAGTTCCCGAGGGAAGGCGAATTAGTTTCTCCCCAATTTTGCCTATGTACTTAGACTTTGCTACGGCTAACACTCTTTTGAAGGATCTGGAGACATAATTGTACTTCTTCTTGTAAATGCCGGTATTTAGGTCCCCAGACGCCGCTGCATTTGCCCAGGTTTGATAACATTCCTGCTTAAAGCTTGATGCCATTTTGCACGTGCGATCAAACCAGGGCTGGGATCTGCCACCGATTGGCACCACTGAGGATGGAACGAAAAGCTCCATTCCCTGCAGCACCACATCAGTGACAGAGTCGGCAACAACGTCAGGATCACCCGACGAGAAGCAAACCTGCCCCCATGGGTAGGAGGCGAAGAAACTTCGCATCCCATCCCAGTCCGCTGACCTATAGTGCCACACACGGCGGCGACTCGCAATACGCGGTCGAAGTGGGCACGTGAGTGGCACTGTACTCCTTATCAGACAGTGGTCCGAAGAGCCCAAAGGGGCGTCTACGGAGACCACATATCCGTCGGGATGGGAGGTCAGCAGAAGATCCAACAGGGAAGGTAAATGATCGTCGACATCTGGAATGCGCGTGGGCGCTGTAACCAGTTGTGTCAGTTCATATGCTAGAGCAAAGTCATGGACAGATCTACCTGCGTGATCGGTTGTGCGTGATCCCAGCCAATCGGCGTGATGGGCATTGAAATCGCCTAGGATCACAATCTCCGCAGATGGGACCTGTTGAAGTACGGAATCCGCAGCCGTTTGTATGTGGTCCATGAGTCGGTCCGTTTCGCTATTACCACTATGGGACCTATAAAGACATGCGTAGATGCGGGGATGGTCATCGCAATCTATACGCAGCCATAAGGTCGATAGGTCCCTTCCTTCAAGACTGCCGAGGCGTCGAGCACAGATATCCTCTCGGACATACACACAGACCCCAGCCCGCGGTACAAAGGAATGCTCCAATTTGTACCCAGGGTATGAGAGATCCGTGGTGTCTGCCGGAGAAGATATCTGCGTCTCCGTAAGAAAGAGCAAGGCCGGCTTTGTCGTCTCGAGATGGTGATGGACGGCAAGCAAATTAGTGCGTATGCCCCTGATGTTCGAGAAGTCCACGTTTAGCGTGGCAGGGGGTGCGACGATGCTCTCTCGTTTGCCCCGGACAGTTTTAGTATTCGAGCGGAAATTTGCCCTCCCCAGAATACGCGGGGCAGCCTGAGCGTCCATGCTCTGGTAAACGCCAGGCCGTGGACGCTCAGGGGGGGATTCTCCAGCGGCAGAGCGACGACTGGTACCCCCCTGGGGTAATTGTATTTTTAAGTCCGCTGTCATTTGGGGAGGGGGAAGAGGGTGGGCCTCCGGATACCTCTCTCACCGACCGAAACGCGGCTAAAAGCCACTTCACGACGATATTCTGAGAGGCCGTGGTATTTCACCGGTCGAGCCGGCCCATTCAAGCAGCAAACTGCGTGGCTCTACCACTGTAGAATAAAAATAAAATAAATATACAAACAAATATATATGTATTTAAATACACGTTGTATATAATTCAAAATTGTATATACTTATATATACAGTTGACTTCCGCAATGCAGTATTGTCATACTTCGAGAGGTTTAGTCGCCAGGGAACTAGTTTAATTTAGTTCATTTATTCACTAACTACCCACTCTGACATAGTGCTTAATATTACTAAAGGCATGTTATGAAAATTATGAACCCATCTATAGTATTATTACAAAGAGAAATCATTTTATTCCACGCATTCGATAAAATCGAGAAATAAATAGTTTAAAAAAAGTTTTTTTTTCATCACCTAAACAAAAGTTGTTTTATTCGAAAACGATAATGTTTAAATTGTCATGATGGTCTGAAGGTCCATCAGAATGCTTCTGAATCAAGAAATAGTGAAATCGAACCCTGACTCATACCAATGGAATTATTTTCGGAAGCCATGTGTGGTAAATATTGAGGACTGGCAACATCGAACACGGGGTTTGGCCTTATAGGACATAAAAACTGTCCTAGTAGAAGCTTACAAGCCGTCGCCTATACCTTTATGAAGAAAAGGAGTGAAGTTACAAAAAAACACAATATATAAAAATAAAAATATGTATTTAGTTTTAAATATGAAAATTTGGAAACACCATAAGTTGTGTTTATTAAAATGAGGTCTTATTTTGGAAGCTAATTTAAATTAAACCTATATTGCATTTACAATTTTGAAAGCGAACGCAAGTATTTCATTACAAGAAAAACAGTGCTTTTTTGAATGTAAAATGTCACTATAATTTTGTTTTTTTTATCAATTAAGTCTATAAAATCGGAAAGGACTCGGTTCGACGCCAAGCAAAAAAAAATACCAAGTAAATTTATACATTTATACCTTATACATTTGAAAAATGTGAAAAGTTTTTCGTTTAAGTTTGCAGAACTCTCGCGTTTTATGTTCGCATTACCGACAAACCTTTTCCGTAGGTACTTCAAACACGGTACATAGGTACTATAGTACCTACACCGGGCGATATCACTTCCAGACACTATAAAGTTTCGGGGTGGCTATTCCATTTTAAAATTTCCCATCACCTCTCATCTGTGCTAAATAAATTGCCTAACTCTATCAACATTCTGCACTCCTGGTAGATGTGACATTTGAAATTTATATAGTCTAACTAACTATTTACTTTAAAGTTAGTTTAAATTATTAAAAAATAATAACAAATGGAACTTTCTCAATCTAATTTGGAATTCAAGCTATCTCCTACTCAAATTTCATTTAAATCTGTTCAGTAATATATCTGAATCAAATACTAAGTTTTCAGTATTCTCCGAAAGGCAATTTAGTGGTCCGAAATAAAGTTGTATTAAAAATACTTCTAATATTATATAATGCCTATTGTTTATCTGTATGAAATGAAAATGAGAAATGAAGTACGATACAAACTTAATTTAGTACGGATAAAAAATATACATCCATCCAAGCTAGGTAATTATAATGTAAGTATTTGATAGAATAATAAGTATTATTTTTCCTCAAACATAGCCCTAATACGATATTCATACACGCTGTAGAACTTTCATAATGTCTTTCGTCAACTTTGCCGATTTAAACTTCTGAACATTTGAAATTAAATACTTCGCAGCGCCATCTATTATTATTAATGAGACATTAAACATACAGGAAAACCGTAAAGAACTACAACGCATGCGTACTACACATTGATCCGTCATAATAATGTAAATAATAGAAACCGGAATAAATATTTTGTAATTTTATTAACCACTCCATGAATTTAACTAATCATTTAAATTTAGAAAGGTTCCAAATAAATAAGACAACTAAAAGAACCGGCGACTTTTTAAAAATTAAAATTGCTCTGTAAAGAAATTCATACTACAAATAAATGAAGAACATTAAAAAGCAAATTTTATTATTCGACAAGAACTCGTTATAAAAGTATGTAGCAAAATTAAATATTTCATACCACCAATAAAATTTTATACGGAGTCGGCGCATTGGCGCCATAATATTGCCAGTTTCCCGCCAGTAGAGGCGCCACGATCGCTGCGGTCTCTCGGGCGGAGTTGTCAAAATAAAATTTTATATTGAATTAATATCATTTTCTATAACAACGCACAATCGCTTGTTTCAAAATTACTTTTAATATATTAATTAACATATAAATCAAGTGTTTTAACATAAACATTCAAGAATTTGTCGCGATATTGTTTATAACCTAATTTTCCAGCGTCAGTGTTACAGCGGCAATCAATTGAGTGTCTTTTAAAATATGTCTAGAACATCTTTGATAGTATTTTTGTTTGTTTTTGGTGTTTGTTCATGTAATCCTGACGCGAAAAGACTATACGACGATTTGTTGAGTAACTACAATAGACTTATACGACCTGTTGACAAAAATAACAACACGGTGCTTGTAAAACTGGGTCTTCGGCTGTCACAACTGATCGATTTGGTGAGTAAATTCTATTTGTATTCAAACTTTTTTGTATCTCCACAATTTATAGACAAATCAAGAGTATTAACAAACTTGGAGAAGAAGTTGTGGAGTTTTTATGTAACTATTTAGGTACGTTGTCAGATGACATCCTTTATATCCGACTGCGCCAGTAAGGTGGTTGTACTTTATGTGATCTTTTTATGAGTGTTTGTCTATATGTATAATTATTTGTCACTAGCTGGATTTATTATAGCTTGACAAGTATCCTAGAATGACGGAGACCAGATTTTTTTTCAAAATTACTCGCATATACATGAACTATGTGTTACTTTTTGCGCAATCGGGTAATAACGTGATTTTAGTAAATCATAATCAACCTATTCCAATACATCCGATATATCTTTATATCAGAACCGATATTTATGGCAATAGCTACTTACCATCAATCAGTGGTATTGGTAGATTGGTAGAGCCATGCAGTTCCCGGAGCCGGCTCGACCGGTGAAATACCACGACCTCTCAGAAGATCGACGTAAAGTGGCTCATGCCGCATTTCGTTCAGTGAGGACCGTGGACCCGGAGGGCCATCCCTTCCTATCTTACTCCCTTAAAGGTCGGCAACGCAACTGTAACACTATATGTGTTGCAGGTGTCCATGGGCGGCGCTGGTCACTTAACATCAGGTGACACGCCTGTTCGTTTCGCCCTCACATCCCATAAAAAAAATCCCCAGCAATGACCAATTAAATCATAAGAAACCAAAAAAAAATATTTCACTACCGACTCCTTCGGTTATTAACAGCGTGACGTTACAGTATATCATACCAATTTATATCTGAACATTATTTTAAATGTAATCAATCTTACTCATGGTATTCTTACACTCTGCTAAACAGGTAATGAATATTGTAAAGATATTTCTGCAACGTTAAATAATCTTAAGATATATCCCCGCGATATTTAATTTATTCTCAAATATATGTATATATTAAGTACAGTCCCCCATCGCTGTGTCGCTGCTGGTTCGTTAGCGAGTTAACACAAATAGGCAGCTACTAATTATAGATGTAAGACCGGGTTTTACATGGCTCTTTCACCGGTACACACAAAGCCTATATATTTTTGCATTTCATTACGAGTAATGAGAGCCTTCACGTTACAGAAGACTGTTTGCTCCTTAAAGAAAAATAAAAGACGGTCTACTTTGTTACTCTTGGTGGTTTAATACCAGTTTTTTTTTGGGTTAAACTTACGTCTGTAAATAGTTATATTTGTGATTAGAAAATTTAACACGGCATGATAAGGGATGCTTTCAGTTGGTATTAAGTATTCGGGTATTGGAGGCGTAAAGTTACAGAAGGCAGAAGCGGACAAACGAGCAAGCAAATGTCTCTTTTGGACATCTCCAAAATTCTGCAACACCGAAAGCCCTCCTTTAAGATGGGATAGATAGGGGAAGGTGATGAGCTATTAGATACCACTCTCACTGAACGTGGCATGAGCTATTTTACGTGGATTTTCTGCGAAGATGTTTTATTTCCCTGATCGAAACGGCTTATTCATGCAGTAAACTGCGTCACTTGATCATTGTTAAAAATATCGACGTAAAATCTTGAATGAGTAAAAATATTTAATAACGCCGAATGTCTCAAGCAAGTATCGGTGATGAAAGAAAATATTTGATTTATACCTGCGCTGCTGACACCTTTATGTATTAAGCGTATGAGCATAAACAAAAAATGGGCAATGGTGGTGTTGAACAATGTCCGCATTTGAAGTTACTCTAACAGTGATAGAGCCATACATATTGCTGCATGAGTGGGCCGACTCGACCGGTGAAATACTACGTCCTCTCGGTCTATGTATAAGTGGCACATTCTGCGCTTCGTTTAGTAAGAGGGACCGACCTCTTCCATCTGAATCACACTTCCAACTCCTTCGCAACTCTATTTCAAAAGCTGCCAAAGTAACTAAAACACTGTGTGTGTTGCAGATGTCTATGAGCGATGCTAGTCACTTACCATCAGGTGACCCGCTGGCTCGTTTGCCCCTTAATTCAAAAACAAAAACAATAAAAGTTATACACGGTTGTTAGTTTGTATTTAAAAAAGAGACTATTCGTCTAACGACTCCGTATAACAAACGGTTCTTAATTCAAATGCAATTGACGTTTACGTGTGGCTTGAGCACTCTTTAATTGCTATGCAGTCGTCAACGTAAACACTTCTCACTTGTCCCGAACACATCCAGGGCTGTCCGGAATATTCCAGTCGGGGCCGGTTCAAACCGGTTTTATATCCCTTTTATGACTCAGCTTATATGGCGGAGAGTTTGCGTGCCTGAAATGTTTAGGAAATTGGTTTGATCTTCAGGTTCGAAGTAGTTCTTTTTTGCCAATGGGTTTTTTTTGTTGTTAAAGTTTAATACGTGAAAGAATGTTTTGTCTCAAAGGGCTGAGACAGGTTGATCTTACACACGTTTATTATATAGATAAATATAAAGTGTTTTGATGTGAAACTTCAAATGCAACTAACAATCGTTTAACGCGTTTAACGCCCATATGCGGATGTAATAGGTGCGGATGTAATAGGTAATATATGGTAGTATAAACCCATTCATATGAAAGGTAAGTTTGAAAATTGGTTAAGCCTGAATTTAAATCGTACGCTCGTTTTATCTTAATAACTACTTCATGTTTCACTTCTTTATCGACTCCACGTACAATATATTTTTTTTGTAGGAAGTAATTACCTTGAAGACCGAGTCATTTTCTTCTTAAATATGCATATTGTCTGGATGCTCATGTATAATAAACTTTGAAAACAAAACTAAATTCATTTATCACTCTGCTACTTCTATAAAATCTCACTTATTTTCCTTTCCATCTGCTCACAGCATATCTCCAATGTTCTCTTCGAAATAATATGCAATGGAAAACGACTCGATTTAGCATTTTTATATATTCCATTTTTAAACCTTTCCACTCTTTATTACAATAGTTGATACATAATAAAGTTCCTTGACACTTTTAAAACTCGAAGTCACCAAGGCATTTTTGTATTCCCGGGTTGGAGTTATTTGTCAGTTACTGCTACTGCCACCTTGCGTAAAATCTTGTGTAACCTCACCACGTTTCACACAAATGACAGCAGTAAAACGCTAAACGATGTCTGGATGGTGCGTTGTAAAATATCTAGTTAGAGACGAATCACCTTCGGTTCTTCTCCGCGAACGACTATCATCATAGTATATTTAATTTATTTAGAAGAAACCTTATTTGTTTTGGTTTTAAAATGATATTTTCTGGTAAAACAAACCTATATTTTTCTCATGATTTGAGTGGGAAACAAAATAAAATAAATATTAAAATCAGTGCGTTACATGCAGAGTTAATTGCAACAACAAACAAATTGATGTTGTCAATTAAAAATGAAAGTGTCATGATCTGGAGATTGAGAACCCCACTTCGGAATCAAGAAGTCGTGAGATCTAATCTCACCAATGACTTCAGAATTCTTTTTCCGAGTTATGTGTGATAAATATCGATGACTGATTTTATCGTGCCCGGTGTAGGGCAATACGTGCCGGCACCTATTCCCTTAAAGACCTAAAAAAATGGCTAAAAAAAACTGAACTGATTACACGTCTAGTCTCTTTAAACTCAAAAGTTATCGTTTTTTTGTCTGTCTATTACAGATTAGTCGACCTTAGCTCAAAATCTATATAGTTTAGTTTCATCAGATTCTTGTATCTGTATTAAAATTTATTGAAATTACAACAGCAATAATTCCTCAAGGTACAAAAATCCACAAGTTGGTTTAACAGTACATAACTTTAGTTTTAATACTTGCTCTTAAAAATTCAACAAATAAACATAACAAAATGAAAGCTCTTTTATCGCGAAACCAATAACTGCCATATAAAGTTTTATTTCTTATAATGTGGTGGAATTAAAGTTCCGCAGTGTATTTTATACAAGTACTAGCTGACCCGGCGAACTCTGTTTCGCATCAAAAGTAATAACTGCTGCCCCGCTATGTTAATACTGCAATATCTTCGACAAATTTGAAGTCGATAGCAGCTATAGGTTAAAAATGGGAAACACCCCCGCAACCCCCCTTGTGGGTGGAATTTCGTAAAATCCGTTCTTAGCTGACCTCTACTCGGCGAAAGGAATAATCCTACCAAATTTCAAGTCGCTACGCCTTAAGGTTCCAGAGATATCGTGATGAGTCAATATATAGGTGGAAATCTCTTATATATATATATATATAGATTGTATTGCTTCTGGCGTGATTTAAGTATTTGTGAAATAAATCGGGGAACTGTACGTTAGTGTAGATACCCCCCATTTCCCGGGAGATTAAAAGCTAAAAGTCAGGGAGTTTCAATGTGAGATGAAGCAGAAATTTTAGCGCTCAACAAAAATATTTTGCAGCAGTCGCGAGCTACGTGGGCTATTTATTTTATTCTGGAAAAGATATTGGATGAAATAATCTCGTGTGTGTGTGTGTGCAGGTCAGCTGCAATAACAAATGTAAGTTTATATTGAACACTTATTTCATTTTTAAAGGAGCAGTCTCTCAGCGGTAAAATTGATATTAATACTTTGTTCCGGCGATCTTTGTTCCACGTCTAAAACAATTTTTACAGCTTTCACAATAAAAGTTCATTTCATGTAAAATGTATTTTACATGAATTAAAGATACAAATCAAGCCGTTGACACCCTCCATCTATTAACAAAAAATTACATGAAAATGCATTGCGTAGTATCAAAGTTCTAAGCATATAAGGAGACTGACAGCGGAAAGTGACCTTATTTTATACTATGTAATGAAGTTATCTTCATCATCATCATTAGCTCTTTTGAGGTCCACTGCTGGACATACGCCTCCCCCATAGAGCGCCACAAGTGCCGGCCCGCTCAATCATGGGGGGTTTTTGCCATAATCGCCACGCTTGGTAGGCGGGTTGGCGATCGCAGTAGCCTGTATTGTCTTGAGAGAGAATGCTGCTGCCCATTCTTCTAGCTTTTCCCTTAGTTACCTTTTACGACACCCACGGGAAGAGATGGGGTGGGGTGAAGTTAACTTAAAATATCTATATATATTTCAAATATCGCTAAATGTGACTTAGACGTAATAATTAGTTTATTTCGTATTACCCCTTCATATTTGTGTTTAATGCGTAAAATATTTATTACAGTAAAATAAAATAAAACAACGTTAGTAAATAGGAAGAACCCTACCCAGAGTGAACAGATGACGATTCTGTTAAAAAATATTGAAACACTTATAAATATGAGTATTTAAAACGAGTATTTTAAATTTTAGGTGTAGTTTTTCTGCCTTTGTTCTTTTTTCTATTTCAATTAAGAATTTATGCCGCCGATGGCTATCTGCAACCCCAAGAGTTGTATTGTCGGCCTTTAAGATGATATGTGGAGAGCGGGGAAGAGGAAAGGGGTGAGTCATGACCTGGGCTCGATGATTACGAATAATTTTCTAACTAGTCGGTGCCGGTAAAAAGTTACACTGATACAGCGTTGACGACTGTACGCATCATATTGTCATACAACATAATACATAACTTTACCTAGGCTGGCACCGACTCCAAAAATAAGCGACAATTGTAAATATTTTAATATTATAGACAAATTAGTTAGTTACGTTATTTATCGCTTTTTATTAATGGCGGTACTTCGTCTATTAAAATATTTTGTCATTTGTGTTTCAAGAAGTCGGATTAACTTTTTTTAAGTATTTTTTTTTAATTTCGAAGTTTGGCTACAATTTTTATAAGACTGTTAATGCCTTTCTGCTTTTTTCATACTTATTGTAATGCCATTAACACACTAGCTTTGAATGAAGCTTACACGCTTGCATACTAAGTGGACCATTCCACTTCATGCATGATTCGACACCAGATCTGTACATCGTCTAGTTACGATTGCATCAAGTAGAATATTTATTGATCAATTTGACTATCTTGTGACGAGGCGCTTAGGTACTGTCTGGGATTAATTTAGCTGTATCTATATGAATAACAATAATATCTTGGACACAATACACACAGTGCCATCTAGTTCCAAGCAAAGCAACTAAATGCTTATGTTATGGGAACTAGATAACGGATATTAATACATATTTTATATTTACCTTTTCTTTTCTAAATACATACTTATAATACATAGAAAAACGTCTAGACGCCATACAAACATTCATGCTTGTCATAAATATTTGTACTCGGGTGGGGATCGAACCCGCCAACCTCGATTCTGCAGTCGGTAGTTTTACCAATGCACCACGAGGCCCGTCAAATATAAATTATATTGTCTGACGGTAAATATATCTATGCTAGTATTATGTTACCTTCGAGAATCCTAGTGCACGCCTTTGACTTTTCTGCAATCTTTTCGTAGGGTGACTTAACAAATTTTGCCGGATGAGTTCATAAGTAAAGCTACTCTTTTCTTGGGACGAAATATTATATTCGGCGATATGATATAACGCTGCCTACACCTTCAGCTATTATAGGCGTGAAGGTAGAACATTTAACGTTAATAGTGTAGTGGTAGTTCACTACCAATTGCCTTTTAAGCAGGGACCTTTCGACATTGCCGAATGATATATTTGATCCCTTAGAATAGGGACTTAGGCACACCGGTGTTTATTGTCCTGACAGCTCAACAAGCAAATTTTTCAAGCAGTTTTTCTTCCTGAAGTTGTAGGCGGCGTATTTGAAGCCAGAATCCCAGAATCCCAGAATTTTTATGTCTCAAATGGAATAGATGGCGTAAAAAATTGCCATACCTTCACCGGGTAGAAAGTTGTCAGTCATCGATATTTATTGAACCATAACTTCCTAAAAATTATTACTCTGACCCATGATGCGATCCCGCGACTATTTGATTCATATATTTATTAGTTGTGTGTCAGTTTCAATCGATCTATAAAATCCAAAGTCGATTAACTATCGAATTAAATATGACGTACATATGTACGAGGTCACTTGTCGAAAACTTTGGCTATCAAACTTTGGACATAGAAAGTGGCGTTATAATTTTAACTGTACCAAGTGTCTTGGCTAAGATGAGATTAGTTTGGACACGAACATAAACCTTTGATTGGGTCTACAAGCTTTAGTTATTGAACTGTGATACGGTTACGAAATAAGGGTAAGACGGATATAAATGGGTATTTAAATTAAATTGTTAATTTAATTTGTTAAATAAATAGTTTATGGTGGGATGAAAAGGAAAAAAGATTGGGCGTAGTCTCAAAAAGTGTTTTTTATTGGATAGGATGGCAAACGAGCAAGTGGGTCACCTTTAAGGGAGTAGGATGAAAAAGGAAGGGGCAAGAGGATTGGGCCTCCGCATACCTCTATCACCGAACGAAACGCGGCACAAGCCCCTTCATGCCAATATTCCAAGAGGTCGTGGCATTTCACCGGTCGAGTTGGCCCATTCATGCAGCGAACTGTAAGACTCTACCACTGTTAGAAGCTATAAGCTATTTTACGTTGAGATTCTACGAGGTACCGGTAGATGTATTTTACTAGTCGAGCCACCTTATTCTTGCAGTGAACTTCGTAGGTTAGGTATAGGTAGGAACACAGCGAAACGTTCTAGGCTTAGCAGATAGTTAATCTAGAAGTAGCGCATAAAAATTAATTTTGCTGAAAATGCACGAATACGTCGCGCTAGTTACATAAGATTTACACAATCCCAGAGTCAAGTTATACCGCTGTGTAGACTCCATGTGAATAAGGCTTTAGGGTTCCGTCAAGGTTGGTTATGTTGGTAACAGAGAACCCCGTGTTCTTTAAGCTACTGGCATGGTGAACAGAAGTAAGCTCGATGGCCTGATCTTTCAGGACTACTCTTCTTAAGCGCATACGTATCAATAACTTTTCAGAAATCTTTTACAGACTCATGTGCAGAGCTTAACAATAATAGCTACAAGAACCCCAAATAGTACATATAAATGACAGCATGGTGGTCTAACACTGGGATTTCTGTCTGGAAGGTCTCTGGATAAAAACACACCTAAAATTTTTTACAACATCGATAGTTCGAAAGGCATGACATGTTCTGCCGATCCATGGTCGGATCCACCAACGAAAACATTCCCAAGGAGGGTTGACGTCAGGTCATAAACTCACAGACAAATATTTTGACAGCAAAATTAGCTAGTCCAAGACAATGAAATGTTGTGCCTATCCCACTTGAGTGAGATAAGGGAAAGAAATGATGATATAAAGAGAAATCTCTAAAATTACTAGTAACAGTTCATTAAGTCAGCGTAATTTAACTTAATAACACATTTAGCAACACCGTAGTAATTCATTAAATTTCCTATATTTATTACCGTCCCTTCACATGTAACACGTTCTCCCAAGGTATATTTCACCTCGGTTATCACTAATGCCAGATTCTACGACTGCGTTCATCTTACTAACTCATTTTAACTTTACAGCAATAAGTTTTCGCTGAGAATTGAAGATCTCATATATAAAACCATATTAAAGGGTCCCTATGCTCATTTTATACCTTCCTGTAAACCACACTTCACCAACGAAAGGCGTATTATACGTGATACCCTTCAGAATAGGAACCTTTGGCTGAATAACATTTATAATGATTACCTGAAGTAGAAATGTGTGAACATGGTTCTCGGATGCTCTGCAGAGATTTTGATCTTGATATATTAGATAAATTTGGTCCAAGAAATTTGTTGGATGTGCGAATTTCCGTTCGCTATTTTGAATTAGTTGAGGAAATTGATATCGTTTGATTGAATTGGGCAGGCTATGTTTGGGAGGATATTTCTTTGTTTGGACGCTTTTATCTATGGAGCTATTAATAGCTATTAACTAAATTTTGTTAGAAAAGTATTTTACATAAATTAGCTTATTTAAAAATAAGTGTCATAAACAATATATCATTATCTTACTGGTGAAGATTGCAAAATCGATAAAAAGGTTAAGGTATCCACTCACTATTAATCGAGACGAAGTTATTTAACTAGCTCAATATAGTAAGAATGTATAGATTTTTTTTATTGAAAAAATGAATTAGTTAAACTGGATGTCAAGCAAGAGATTTGATATAATATGTTTGCGATAGGGATTATACTGGATTATTCCTTTGCCTATAATGTTTTGGGGGTTATTGTGAGTCAAATTGGTTTTTGCTCCTTAGAAAAGAAAATAATTAAAATCTAGATACAAATGGACTTAACGCCGTAAGAACTAGTTGAAAATAAAACGATGGTACATAATAATATAACAAACACATAATATCCACACATACACCATACCATACCACATAAAAACTAAACTCCCTGTACAAAATGGCGGGTATCACACCATCATTGTCATAAATCAGCAAGCAAACGGTGTAAAGTTGGTATTCTGCACCACAGAGCTATTCAGGGGTGATGGGCCGACCGTTGGCAAGGGTCCAACTTGCGACAATCGATCCACATAAGCCAACGGAACGATCAAATATCTATTTAAACTTAAGCTAACTCATCGCCAAGACTGGCCATAATGTAAATCAATACCTAATCAAATCAAATTAAAAAAAAACAGCTGCAAGTGATTTCGAAATTTGAATACGAACCTCTTTAGAACTTAAAAAAAGAAATAACCTTGCACATACGTCTCATATTCATACATAGGTATCAAGATGACGTTTTTTGCAAAGATTGTTATTTTTTAACTGTATATTATTATTATGTTTTAATGACTTTACTTTTCTTTGTTACAGAATCTGAAAGATCAAATCTTAACTACCAACGTCTGGCTGGAACATGTAAGTCTTTTCATACCTACCTTCATTATTACTACTAAAGTATTTATTTTTTTGTAAATATTTTTACGGCTCTGGATACGAGTCCTTTTGGGGATTAAACAATGTTTCCTGATGAAGCCAATGATACTCTTTAGTACCCATTAAAAATGTTGTAGATGAGCCTATTGTCTTGTGTTAAAGGGCGTAATTTGTTGAGTTATCGTTGCCCGATTTGATGACACTTAAGACTGTCTTGCTCCCTCGGTCCCGAGTTCAAATACTGGGTCACACCAATGCCTTTCCGCAAGTTATGTGTGATCTATATGACTAAGAAAATCCAATATATTAATTAGTATATGACTGATATAGTTTAACAGTCAAGTAGTAAACTAATTAAATTTTTCTTTTCCAAGTTTTATAATAGATGTTATATCGCGCTTAAGCACCGTTGAAAGTTAGGCGCTGACGTTTAAGTCTTAATAATTATAACGGTTTTCGGAAAAAAATGTGATCGCAACGTTAGTAGTAAATTTGTGAGTTCCATAATCCCGTGGGAAATCTTTGTCAAGGCCCCAATGCCGACGGTCTGAAGCTGAAAGGACAATCCCGAGAGTCCACGATGACTGTTATATAGACTTAGCCTCTGCCTGCTACGTTTCCTAATAACTAGAAATATTTTATATGACCGTAATGCCGATTTTTTTATATATATATGAATCCTCCTTTTAACTGTTGTGAAATAATAAATGTATTCCTGTACTTTGAGGATATTTGCAATATCTTGGTTACTGTTTGCTTTTCTTCTAGCTTAGCTCTGAACAAATATATAAAATAATCTAACGAAATCTAACAGTAATAGATGTTTTTCAATACTACAAAAAATAATTGGAAAAAGTTTAAGAACATGGCGGGCATGAACGGTACACCGAATTTCGTATTTATTTAATACATTTAAATAGTTGGACAGTTCACTGCATGCTGGGCTGGCTCGACCCGTAAAATACCATGGCCTCTCAGAATATTAAAGTAAAGTGGCTCTGGGCACGTTTTACTCTGTGAGAGAGGCTCTCCACTCTACCCTTCCCACTTCCGACCCATTCCTATCCTATTCTAAAGGCGAACAACGCAACTGTAACCCTATATGTGTTGCAGGTGTCCATGGGTGGCGTTAGTTTCCATCAAGTGACACGCCTGCTCATTTGCCCCCACACACATTATTTGTGATGACAATTGTCTAAATAAAATATGAATATTGAAACAATAAAATTTAAGATTAACCTTAAAAAATCATAGAAATATAATTGCTCCTAAACGGAGTCATCTTCTTGCTAGAAAGAAATAGGAGGACAAACTTCACCTACTAGTCTAGTTGAAAAAGAGAAAGACTTCCCCAATATATAGTGAGCACTTAGCTCACTTGTTACTCCTCGCCATCAGATCATATCCAAAAAACCCCTATAAGTTATATGTGTTTCATGATTCGCTTAGAAAATGTTAATTTAATTTCTTAAGTAAGTAAAGCTTTCTAAATAAAAGGCACATTCGTTTGGTAAGAATTGATTCTCTTAATGTATATTATGTACGCAGGAGTGGGAGGATCACAAATTCAAATGGGACCCGTTGGAATACGGTGGACAAAAGGAATTGTATGTGCCATCGGAACATATCTGGCTGCCGGACATCGTTCTGTACAACAAGTAAGTAATCAAATATTTATGGCCTATTATTCGGTGACTAAGTAGATATATAATGTAAAAACGGAGGGATATGTGAGTTGAGGACGGCCGCGACACACTTTCCATGACCAAATAGAACGTGTTCTGGAGGAAGGTGATATCAGGAACCAAGAGTAACAAGAGTTAAAGATACGAGTAAGGCGTGTAAGAATTGCGACTTATGGCACTATGTTCTCTCTGCCTACCCCTCACTCTTTACATATAAAAGTCATGACAAACGTTTTCGGTCTAGTCAGTTATACGTTGATAATGTTAAAGGATTGTCTAGTCTTAACCGGAACAAGTAATAATTTAACTAACTAAGCAGTAAAACTGTACGCCTTTATGTAACACAACTTGGCTAGTAAAACAATGCAATTTGCTGCTAGCTAATGTACGAATGCCTGTTGGCCAAGTTTAGAAATTGCTTAGGTCGAGCCGTGACTTGGCGAATCGTAATTTTATTTTTTAATCTAAAAACCATATAATTTTTTTACGAAGATCACGGATTAAAGATATTTTAACCGTGAAAGATCCACGCAGCTCGCTGCATATATGGGCTGGCTTGACCGCTGAAATGCCATGGCCTCTCAGAATATCAACGTAAAATAGCTCATATCGCGGTTTGTTCGGTGAGAGAGGTACCCGTATAATATGGACACCCAAAAGTATGAACCGCTAAATTACGCCTTGAATTGCACAAATAAAATCAAATCAAAATAGCTTTATTTTCCTAAGTTTTTACAGACACTTACAAATAGTCAATAAATTCAGGGATAACACTTTTTATTTTGAATAACATATTTAAACACAGGCACTTGAGGAAAGTGCCTCCGTGGAACAATTCAACAAGTACACAATCGCCACGAGCTGCTCGATATCAAGTGTTAGGTAGAGAACCGAATATTTGTTACATATTTATATATTAAGGGCGTAAACATATTTAACGTGTTAATTTTAATCTGTAAAGTCAATTCATTTAGTGAGCATAGTGCAAGTGAAGCCTTACCAACCAAAACGTTACTAACGATCTACTGCTGGAATTAATTCTCTAAACGCCATAACGGATGTATCCCGTTACTAACGTGTAAGAGTATGTGATTGGAGTTTGCCAGGTTTGTTGGTTTAAATCTTTGACGTGTGCCAGAATATGTATCCGGGTCACACCTCTACGCAAACGGGCCGCATTAAACCGCTAAGCTTTTGAATCGATAAATGCAATTCACATAATTGTTTGAACATGTTCCAAATATATTTCTAACTTTTCATTGGCTAAATGGCTGTTTATTTTAATTTAGTATTTAAGTTATTTAGTTGTACAAAGTATCCCGGTTCTGATACTGGTTGCTGGACTAAGATGTAAGGGTTTGATGATTTGATCACCATTCAACGGAGAACGCATAAGTGAATTTCGTTAAAGTTTGTATGAAGTCTAGATGTTCATAATCATATGCTCTCCACTTGTACAATGAAACGACATATTTTGTTCACTACAACAATAATAACACAGCATCACGCCAAGTTCTTTGCGAGTAGGCAGAGAGAACAGAGACACACCTCACTCTCTTCTTTGACTTTCATACACGTTCGTCGGTTTTTAAGGCTCTGACGAGCCCCGTGGTGCTTTGGTAAAAGTACCAACTGCAGAATCAAGGTTCGATCCCCACCCTAGTACAAATATTTATGACAAGCATGAATGTTTGTATAGCGTCTGGGTGTTTTTCTACGTATTATAATTACGTATTTCCAAAAGAAAAGTATATATGTATTAATATCCGTTATATAGTTTCCATAACACAAGCATTTAATTGCTTACCTTGGAACTAGAGGGCGCTGTGGGTATTGTGTCCAAAATATTATTATGATTATTACCTTCCACAAAGATCCTTTCAATTTGGCCATAGTTGCAGCCGTCCTCAATTATTCAATAAAACTTAGGAAATGCTACTAGTTACACCTTGAAAATATTTAAAGGTTTAAAAAAAATTAATTAATTCGAATTTCTTATTCAATTATTCAAAGAGTCGCCTTTTATGAAAAGAGATCTCCCATCTCGGTGATGATGCATGGTGCTCCCCAAGACCCCACCCATCTCTCTCTGCCTACTCTCTCTCTGCACATAAATCATACGCCCTACTTAGATACAGAAAGATCTTGATAACTAGTCGCCATAGTTGTGTCGTGGATGCGCGCCAAAAATCTTCAATGTACAACACATACAGCCTCGGTTTTACAAATTATTTAAAATTTATAATAATTTTATTTGAGAAAATGATAAATTTTCAGTTTCTATGGTCCAGTGGTCGACCTGAAACAAGATGTTGCGGGTTCGAATCTTGTCTTACATTAATGACTTTAGAAATTTGTTTCGAAAGTTATATGTGATAAATATCGATGACTGAAAACTTTGTGCCCGGTATGACAATAGGTTCGCCATCGGATGTAAGCTTAACGGCGAGTCGAGGCCTAACAGTCACTGCCTACTCATTTGAGTAGAAAAAGGCGTGAAGTTATCTGATGGTGTTATGATTAATTTATAACTAACTACCTCGCAAACGATAATAGTGGATTTGCCAGGAAGGTAGAAAAAAACAAGCGTGATTAGACACGATTTTTACATCCCTGACTCTCTTTTTTTTTGTTTTGAGGCTTTCATATCGCCTTCAGATAGACCATGGACTTGATCGAAAAGTTCATAGATAGAGTTCATGGATTGAAATTATATAGCTACACTGAAAATTTTTTATTTAAGAGCAAATAATATGAAAATCGTAAGCAGTTTATGTTCAGGCATTTCAAAATTATGGTAGAAAAAAACCAAACTCAAAAAAAAACATGCAAGAAAATGAAAATGTAACACACTTTTTTTTCGGCAGTCGTGTAAAAAATAAATCCAACTTCTGATGTAAACTGTATTATTTCACTCGTTTAACTACATAACTGTAACAAAATTTATTATTATAATAAATTAATAAAATGAAATCACAATGCCCCGTTAAAGTGCTTTCACCATCGGAGTCCATTGATATCGAATAGTACAAGAGCTTGCGATAAAAATACCACGACATTCTGTTCCCGATATATTTCCTATACCGTCAGTCATCCGTACAAAATAGGCAACATATCACAAGTTAATTGATTACGTTGAAGTATATACAAGAAATAGTTCACCAAAATGATACATCATTCGCTGTCAGAACACGCCGGTGGACTATTAATCACAACTGAACATAGAACTGAAGGCACGTGCACATAATATTATGTCGTGTAGCATATGAGAGTGCCACCAGGAAGTAGGATGATATAAAAGTGGGATAGTAAATTGAAAGTGTTTCCTCCTATTTTCATACACGACTGCGCCAGTGTTAAGTTTTTTAAGGGTAATTTTTGTTGGGAAAAATAGTACACGAGCAAACGGCTAACTGATAGTCAGCGACCACAGCCGCCCATGGACGTCTGTAATAACTAAAGTGTTACAGTTGTGTTGCCGGTCTTACAGATGGATTTTAGGGGTGGTAGAGCCAAGCAGTTCGCTGCATGATTGGGCCGGCTCGACCGGTAAAATACCACCACCTCTCAGAAGATCGACGTAAAGTGGCTCATGCCGCGTTTTGTTCGGTGAGAGAAGTACCCGGAGGCCCATCCCCCTTCCCCATCCCTTCCTATCCTACTCCTTTAAAGGTTGGCAACGCAACTGTAACACTATATGTGTTTCAGGTGTCCATGGGCGGCGTTGGTCACTTAACATCAGGTGACACGCCTGCACGTTTGCCCACCTATCCCATAAAAAAAAAATGGAATATGAAGGTGAGAAGGAAATAGGTTTCAAGATAAGTCTCATCGAACGAAACGTGGCTTAAAAGACTTTACTTTAGATGTTAACTTGAAATGTTATTGACTAATTTCAAGTGTCTGTAAAGACCTAGAAAAATAAAGCTATTTTGAATGATGATCTACTAGACTGTCATAAGCTGGTCATGGACATGTCATAAGGAGGGATGATGAACTTGTTGCTAGTTGAAGTTGAACAATAATATACCTGAATGTGGAATTATTTCCTTCCACATTCAGAAGAGATTTTTTAAGACGTAGATAATGTATTTAATGTGTAATAATCTGGGTGGATTGTATAAAAGACGACATGTGGAGTGGAAGAGAAAAACCTATAGTGCCGATCCCAAATAAAGGGAATATAGCAGGGAGATGATAATGATTGTGTTGAGCTGCAATATGTCCCGAATATCCGAAGAAAGTAAAAACTTGACAATTTTTTGGTATATCTATATATATATAAGAGATTTCCACCTATATATTGACTCATCACGATATCTCTGGAACCATAAGGCGTAGCGACTTGAAATTTGGTAGGATTATTCCTTTCGCCGAGTAGAGGTCAGCTAAGAACGGATTTTACGAAATTCCACCCACAAGGGGGGTTGCGGGGGTGTTAACAATGGAAAATTCCCATTTTTAACCTATAGCTGCTATCGACTTCAAATTTGTCGAAGATATTGCAGTATTAACATAGCGGGGCAGCAGTTATTACTTTTGATGCGAAACAGAGTTCGCCGGGTCAGCTAGTTATATATTATACTAGCTGACCCGGCAAACTTCGTCTTGCCAAAAAATAAAGTTTAAAAAATAGGGGTTGATCGTAGGGGGTTGAAAATTTAGGGTTGTATGTATTTTTGTATCCCGTTTTATAAAAAAAAAGAAACAGAAATATGTCGAAAAATTAAAAAAAAATATTGAGGGGTGGGTTACCCTTGTGATTTAGGGGGATGAAAAATAGATAAAAACCTATTCGCAGACCTAACGAATATGTATACCAAATTTCATTAAAATCGGTCTAGCCGTTTTGGAGGAGTTCGAGGACAAACACTGTGACAGAAGAATTTTGCCTTGAAAATTCGCAAAACGGACACAACCGTCAACGACGTCTGCCCGCGTTCGGGTCGCGCACTCAGCGATGAGCCACTTCTTCCCCACCGCACCTACCCGGCTCCCCCCACGCCCCGTTCGCCTGGCACCGCTGCCGGTATTTATCACCGAAACGGTATTTATCGCCGAAATTGCTATGACTCTGCATTTTAAATCTGTGATATCTTCGAAAATATTTATTTAATTTACATGCTGTAAAAAGCCATATTGATCTTTATTAAATGCACAATGTATTTAAGATACTTAATTGGATAAGGATTAACACTGTATTGCTTAAAATCGCTTCGTAAATAAGCCATTATTTCTCGTACAAAGTAAAGGATAAAAAATGGTTATTGTGGGTTATTCCTAAGAGATAAACATATACCATCACGGACTTTTTTGTAGACCTTTTTAAGTTGTACAATACTGTAGTGAATTGTTTTGATCTATCTTGTAGGATTCAGTCAGCGTTTGCAATGTAAGCGCAAAAAATGTGTTTTTTTTACGACCTCACATTAGAAACCTCAAAAATTGTAGCCTATGTGTTATTCTGATGTATAAGCTATATTGTGGTAAAGTTTCATTCAAATCCATTCAGTAGTTTTTACGTGAAAGAGTAACAAACATCCATACATCCATACTTACAAACTTTCGCCTTTATAATATTAATAGGATATATGTGTATGTTATTTTATTATTTTAAATACTCTTAAACATTGCATTTCCATTCGATTGATTTACATTAAAGCTACATTACTCTGTCTTATATCTACTTACGAATTATAAAATTTCCAATCAGTGCTGACGGCGAGTATGTGGTGACAACAATGACGAAAGCAGTCCTGCATCACAGCGGCAAAGTGCTATGGACACCACCAGCCATCTTCAAATCTTCCTGCGAGATCGATGTGCGATACTTCCCGTTTGATCAGCAAACCTGTTTCTTGAAGTTCGGTTCTTGGAGTTACGACGGCGATCAGGTACCTTCCATTTCTTTATTATGTACCAACATACACTTGAATTTTACCATGATACACAGACAGAATACTACTTATAATATTATTAGAGAATATATTGTAATTGAATAATATTATGCCCAGACTTCTGGTTATGAAAAAGCCGTTTGACGATATTCTATTTTCTTAGATCGATTTAAAACACATAAATCAAAAGAAAGGTGATATGGTGGAGGTTGGTATTGATCTTCGGGAATACTACCCTTCAGTTGAATGGGACATCCTCGGGGTACCGGCGGAGAGACACGAGAGATACTACCCATGTTGCCAAGAACCTTACCCCGGTAAGTTATTAAACATGATTCAATTGTCCCGTTTTCCCCTTTTTGATGCAGTTAAGAACAAAGTTAAAAAGAATATTGTTGACATAGTTTTGGGCTGAAAAAACATTGTCAGCTACATCGTGGAGACGCGAATACGCGTCAGCTGCTGAACTTTTAAAAAACACCCGAATTAAAGCGATGGAACGCCAGATGAAAATTAACTAGATGTTGACACCCACGATTGGTATATAATCATAACCTAAAATGAAACGCTACCTCGGATCATCTTTTCTTATACCAACTCTATAAGTTGCACGCCTAAAGTATGCTTACATTTCAGTCCCGGGATGTATAAAAGTCACTCATTTAATTAGTTTGAAAAATAGGCAAATTAACATTTATCTTAGTATTGAATCTGTAGTTAAGAAGTTATAGTCTTCGACAATAGGCCTTGAACAATGTACAAACTTTATAACTTAAATTAATTTTGATCCAGTGTCGACCAACGAGAAATCGCTAGTATATAATTATATGAATGTAATAAAAAGCGGTTATTTCAACATTACAAACAGACACTCCTATTTTATTTATGTGTATGGATGACTTATTCTGCTAACAGTGCTAAGCCAAAAGAACAATAGCTTAACAAATGTCTGGTTAGTAAAACAAATGGCTTCGGACTAGTAAATATTATAACAGATTATTTGGAAAGAACAAAGGGACGTATCGCAAACTCTTCTTCTCAAACGTTCAGTTTGAGTGGTAAAAACTTTACCAAGCCCCAAAATTAGAATATATAGAAAAACCAACCATTTATATGAATATAATAAATTAATTGAACGTCAGAAACATAAAATCCGATTCATCCCGCGTTGGTTTTTAGTTTTTGACCTGTAGAGAAAACCCTTATAAAGGGTAAAAGCCCGTGAGTGTTGGTGATTATGTCAATATTTTTTAAAGTTTTATGACCATTGTTTGATGACTAATCGAAATGTGTCATCTACTCCATGGACACTGCCTACACCCTTAACTTGGTCATAAAAGTACTACTGCTTCTATATCTGAAGGTGGTCCAGTCACAATTAAAAATACACATGTCACTTAAGTCAACATCAGTGATTTAGCAGCTTATACCCAAAGGTGTGGACCTCGGCAGTCTTAAGTCGACTCGCCTAAATTTTTCTCCAAACCTTGAGGGATGTATTGTCGTCTATGGCGAATATTTTTTTCCAGGCTATATATTATATATAGCCAACGTAACCTTTGGGTAGAACAACTCGTCAAGTTCCAAAAAAAGATTTATTATTTCCGAAAAGTAATCCGGAAAATCATTAGTGTGTGATCCGGAGACTTCTGATTTAGAAGCGAAGATTTTGAACTTCCTGAACACTAAGACAATTCTTTATACTTACAATCGAATTCAATATACGGTCCTCGTAGTGCATTAGTAAAACTACCGACTGCAGAATCGAGGTTGGCGGGTTCGATCCCCACCCGAGTACAAATATTTGTGACAAGCATGATTGTATGGCCTCTTAGTGTTTTTCTATGTATTATAAGTATGTATTTCCAAAAACGAAGTATTTATTTATTAATATCCCATATCTAGTTTCCCTAACACAAGCGTTTAGTTGCTTAGCTTGGAAATAGAGGGCGCTGTGTGTATTGTGTCCAAGATATTATTATTATCAATAATAAAAGAAAATACATAAGCAGTTATAACTTAATGTGATCAAATTTACAACAAAACAAGTTACGTTTTCAAAACTTTCTTCGGATAATGCGTTTGTAAACTCTCTTCAACAGCTTACCAAGTTACAAAACTGTTATACCTCCAATGAATATAAGTTCTTAAATATAATACAAGTGTTTTATATTAAATTCTTAACTTGTTTTGATATCCAATACTTTATATTATATAAAGTGCTAAATCTTTTTAAACTAATATAACAGAGCCAACGTAGAACGTTCCGCTCGATTTGCTGATATTAATGTTTTCTGCTCTTCTCCTGGAAGTATCGGGGAGATGATACATACTTATCCCTCTAATATAAACATTTTTATATAGAATACTAAAATGTTTAAAACAATATCAAAAGCATTTTTTTAATAACATAACATAACTTCACGCCTTTTGTTACCCGAAGGTGTAGGCAGCGGCTGTTAAGCCTCGTCTCGCCGTTATGTTTACGTCCCAAATAGAATAGGTGGCGAACCTATTGTCTTACCGGGCACAAAGTTTTTCAGTAATAGATAATTATCACACATAACTTCCGAAAACAATTTCAAAAGTCATTGGTGTGAGCCAGTGTCTGGAATCGAACCCGGGCCTCTGGATCAGAAGCCGTGTGCTCGACCACTGCGCCACCGAGACTCTACTATTTTTTTAATTATTCTTATAATTACGTAAAATGAATGGTATACAAAATGGATGGGTTTTTAACTTATGATTTCAAGAGTATAAATAAACTTATCATAATTTTATGCTGATACAAATATATTACTGGCTATCAATAAAATTTAATATTTATACTTTAACTCGAGTCGTATTAAATCTGCCTTCTCTTTTCAGTAAGGAGTAAAGCTAAGCTTAAAGTAATCTAATAAGTACAGATTATTTGGCAAATACGTTTATATTCATCTGCCATAATTTTAAATCTTCTGATTCAGAACAATTAGGACGATTAGGACGGTTACGATTAGGGGTTGACACCAATGATTTCTCGAAATTCTTTTCGGAAGTTATGTTACTTGATGACTGACAACTTTGTGCCCTATGGTACGGCAATAGGTTCGCCGCCTATTCCATTTGGAACGGTAACATAACTTTTCGGCGAGTCGAAGATTAACAGCAGCTGCCTACGCCGTCAAATAGAAAAGGGCGTGAAGTTATGTTATGTTTAATATTATAGTTTTCCCATAAAACACTGTAAAAGTTATTCCAATAGTTATTATAGTGTACTACCTGAATTCGAATTCAGAACTTTTTAAAGATAGGTTTCTTAATCGTGCTAAAAGACTTGTAAAATATTCATAAAATAAAGTTTAAAATAAAAAAAAAAACTCCTGTTGCTGACGTTTAAACAAGCTTTCACATCCACAAACTGTGGAGAAAGAGATTCAGAGATTTCAGTCTCCCTTTAATTTATCTTGCCAACCACAAAAGGAACCACCCCGATAAAATCAGCCTATTTTTATTTTACAACCCCGGGCCAATCAAGATCCAACCTCAAACAGCAGACCCTGAGTTTAAGGCAATACCTTGAGAGAAAACAATCCTTTTATTTCCACTTGCCAGTACACGAAGCTAATCTGGGTTGCGTTGTAAATTACAATCCAAAACGACGACGTACACTCTCTTATCTATGCAAAATTGGTGGCCTCCCCGCGCAGGTTAAAGTGTTGTTTTGTGATAATACCATGAGACGCCCTCTGAATTGTGATCGGCGGTTACGAGTGCTTACAATTTATCATAGAACAATTAATTTGTTTGTGTTTACTCGAGGAAAATTGATATTTTCGCGTGATGGAATTATTTCCTTTGGCAGAGGAAATTGCCTAATAAATTAAACATTGGTGCTTGTCTCTAACGGAGGTTTATTTATATATAATAATCTTAGACAACTTCTATCTAGATATTTTGTTTCAATAGTTGTAGCTGAATTAATTTGACAACAGATAATATATATGAGTGAGATTATGTACTGTAGTAAAATACTAAATAATTTAATCAGAGATTTTCAGAATATTATCCCAATGTGAACGTATTTGCGAACATTTTTTTAACGGGATAGGGGGGCAAACAAGCAAGTGTGATCCGATGGTAAGCAACAAACGCCGCCCAAGGACATCTAAACATTGATAGTGTCCGGCCCATACAATGGGATAGATCGGGAGGTGGTAAAGGGAGAAGGGAAAAGTTAGGGCCTCCAGATACCTCTCTCACCGAGCGAAACGCGGCATGAGTCACTTTAAAACGATATTCTGAGCGGTATTTCACTGATCAGGCCGGCTCATTCATGCAGCGAACTGCGTGGGTGGCTCTACAATCGTGGTGATTTAGTTTAGTGGTATTCTTTTTGAAAAGTTCCGTGTTCGAGGTTTTATTTTAAGTGAAGATCCCTAATAGCTACTACCAGATTTTAACCCGTCTAAAACCAGGTTGTTTATTGTCATAGTATAAATGTGAAGTCTGTGACATTAAAACAACTTTCAGGATTATATCGCGTTTATTTATCATAGAGAACATTTTCACGAGTTTCATTTCACAATTTTGTTCATCGAAAATGATCTCTGTAAAGAGTTCGAAACGTCGGGAAATAAATAAAATTAGTAATAAATAAACGCAATATAATCCTGAAAGTTGTTTTAATGTCATGAACGTGATTCGCGAAAATCTTAGAGATAAATGTGAAGTCTCTTCAGCTGTCCATTGATTGAGACTTGTAAACTACTCAACTGAATTGAATATTATTTCCAGCAATGGTTAAAGTTAAGAGGAATGGTTTATATGTAATATAAATATTTAGAATAGAAAATAAACTCTAGAAAATACAATTCAAGAAGAATGTGGTTGTACGAAGTTCGTCGTATCAGTCAGTTAAAGAATAACATTTAAAATATTACTACACAATAGTCAAAGTCAACTCCCTTGGCTACTTCAAACATAATTTCACAACTAAAAACTTGGGAGTGTAAGTTATACGTCATAAAGAGTTTGATCGGACAAAGGCATCTAAGTGGCCACTCACTGCCTTTTGAGGCTGCCGTCTTTATGCACTCACAGCCAATTGTTGTGGGCGTGAATCAACCAGTTTGCCGAGCCATTTTAGCAAACGTTTTCTTGAGATATAAGTGATACTTAAATTTTTCTGTCGAGATTTATTGCTAGAAATATATATTTAAGTAAATAAAATTTTTAGTTTTTGAGATTTGAGGTTTCCAGATCAAAATTACCATACTATTTATCAAACACATCATTTATGAAAATTTTACTGGCTAGCTCTCACCGTTCTTGAGATACAGACAATAGTAGTGTACCGTTTTGTGTACGGAACCCTATTGGTGTTTAGTGTGTCAGAAGAAGTCTCCGAGGTGATAATACCAAATTAATAAAGTAATTCCACGCACATCGTCTGCCATTTAACAACAGCATATATCATCCTTAGTTAAACATATTCGCGAGTACATAATGACTCCTCTTTCATTTCTGCTTAACGACCCACCAGAGATTCCCCAGTTATTTTTCTCTTTTTTCTCTCTCTCTCTCCCACTGTCTCTTGTTGATATATTTTATATATTATCAACTTTCCGACCCGTTGGCCATTATATAAATTTTTATTATGAGGTCAAATTATTTTAATTTGTCAGAGTCGTGTTTATTAATTTAGCTCCAGTTTCCGAGGTCACAAAGAAGTTAGGCCTTAAAAATGGTAGTAGCCTTAAGATAACAACCAAATAACCACATTTTATTGGCAGCTCGACTGGTGAAATACCATGGCCTCGCATATCGACGTAAGCTGGGATATGCCGCGTTTCATTCCATGAGACAGGTGTCCTCTAAGGACGGCCAAGCAACTGTAACACTGTCTGTGTTGCAGGTGTCCATGGGCAGCGTTAGTTGCTTACCGTCCGGTGATCCGCTTGCTTGTTTGCCTTCGTATTCCATTAAAAAATGTTATGTTATAAGGAAGAGGTCACAAATCCTCGAGAACTCCTTTAGTTGATAATGAAGACTCTTTCTACTTTAGCTAGTAATATAGTTAATCTCCTCTGGAGCTCACATTGAATACCTTTCAAGCCCAGATCTTTGAAGAGGGTCGTGGGAATTGTTTTTCAAATAGTCGTCAAGTCACAAATTAGTCATATTATTTAAAATCTCTACAGCTTATGATAACTTTTGCACGAAGTTTCTGTATAAAAGGTCCTTAGTTCGAATCACTGGTATGAATTATTTTGTACACTGAGATTTCGGAAATTTATAAACGTCGATAACTAAGACAATTTTAGTCTCATGTCATAAAGCGTATCAAGGCCTAATTCACGCAGCCCACCCCTTTAGATACTGAAGTCGTAAAAGTAAAAAAACTGTTTTCACGCTTATAATAATTCCGGGCACATAACCAACCTTCTTTGCCCCGGAATAAATCTTATATAATGTGGAGCCAATTTTTTTTATTATTTTTATCGCGTACATGCATCATCTTTATCCTTTGTGTTTATATCTGAGGATTTCGTTTGAAACTAGCATTTATATTTGTTCTAGAAATCTCAATTGCCTAACAGTTTAGTATACGGGCTATGGTATGTTAAATATCAAGCAATAAATAACTTCACTCCAAGGCATTTGCGGGGTAGGCAGAAAGAACAGAGCATAAGGCACAATTCTTACACGCCTCACTCTCGCTTCTTTAACTTTAATAACTCTTGTCTTCAATTTATAGTTTTGAAATATTTATTTAAAAATTTTTGGATTTCGATAGTTATCTGTATCTTAATAAATATCGATGTATGCCAATAGGTTCCGCCACCGCTGCCTACATACACCTTTGTATGTAAGATTTTTAAATATTTTGTCTCTCTTTATTTCTTTTTCATTCATGGTTATCAGTGAAACGATCGATTTGATAAACAGACATAATATGAATGTTATTTATTAATAGCTGACCCGGCGAACTTTGTTTGTTGTTGCATCAAAAGTAATAAATGAGTAAATTTTGGATATCACAATTTGTGCTATTTATCGACTTTAACTGCTGTCCCGCTATGATAATACTGCAATATCTTCGAAAATATTCGTTTATACTGCATGCTGTAAAGAGCCAGGATCATCTATATTACATGCACAGTCCATTTAAGACACTTAATTGGAAGAAAATTAATGCTGTAATGTTTAACATCGCTTCGTATATAAGCCATTACTTCCCGTAAAAAGTAAAAAAATAAAAATGCCCATTGTGAGATATCCCTAAGAGATAGACATATCGCGGTCTTTGTTAGACCTTCTGAAGGTATTTAATAATGTAGAACATTGTTTTGATCTATCACTTAGGGTTCAGCCAGCGTTTGCAATGAAAGTGCTAAATCTTGAAAATAATATTTTTTTCTTTACTACATCATATATGAATTATAGATCAAAACTACGCAGCGACTTTTGATGCGGTTTTTTTTAATAGTTAGAGGGTATACGCATATATGGGGACATACAGCCGAAACTGACTTTGTTTTATACTATGTAATGATTCAGTCGGTCCACTTTCAGGTAACTGATACCCAAAGACTACTTCTATACTCGTTTGCCCAAAACTAGGCATCTGATGAGTCTTACTGTGACTGATAGACAATCAAGAAAAGTTCCGCTCATAATTTGTCATAACTAGATAAGAAATTGCTTTTTTTATATTCAGACCGCGTAATAAAATTAAAACAGTAATTTGGGTGTAATGGAGTTTTTAATCTATACGTAACATCACGACCATAATAACTAACATTTTGGACCCAAAAAAAAAACACTCTTGGATATAATACACACAGCGCCCTCTAGTTCCAAATTAAAAAACCGAATGCTTGTGCTGTGGATACTAGATAACGGATATTAATACTTATGTACTTTTCTTTTGTAACTTTTCTAGCACCCCGCTTCTGATCCAAGAAGTAGTGGGTTCAAATCCTGGCACACACCAATGACTTTTCGAAATTTTCGGAAGTTACGTGTGACGTATCGATGACTGACAACTTTACATAAACGCGGGGAAATAAACACGGGACGTAAACATAACCGCGCGACGAGGCTTAACAGCCGCTTCCTACACCTTCGGGTAGAAAAAGGCGTGAAGTTATGTTATGTTACTTGTAACACAAAACACCCAGACGCCATACAAACATTCATGCTTGTCATGTCATATTTAAACCCGCCAACCTCGATTCTGTAGTTGGTAGCTTTACCAATGCACCACGGGGCTCGTCTCTGGAGTAGTATTCTGGTCTAAATGAATTGCATTAATTTAGGAACTCTCATTTAGTTACTAAATTAATTGCACCACTATATAAAAGAGTTTTTAATTGCCTGATGAACTTTTTATAGCTTTTTTATGTAGCCTTTTTGTGTAGCTTCATAAATATAGTTCATAACTTATAATATATAATAACTTTTGGAGAACTAGCGTCCCAGTTAGCTGCAAACACTGTAAAGCATTAAAACCACTTGAATAAGTTCCGAAAAAAGATATACCACAGTAGAGCCACGCAGTTCTCTGCATGAGTGGGCCGGCTCGACCGGTGAAATACCACGATCTCACAGAATATCGGCGTGACGTGGCTCATGCGGCGTTTCACTCGGTGAGTGAGGTATCTGGTGGACCATCCCATTCTCCTCTTCCCTTCCCATCCCACTTCCGATCCCTTCTATGTGCCATTGTAGGAGACGGCAATGCAACTGTAAAACTGTCTGTGTTAATGTGTCCATGGGCGGCGTTTGTTGCTTGCCATCGGGTGACACGCCTGCTTGTTTATCACAAAAAAATATTCAAAACTGGTCGATCCGGTGAAATATCCATCTAAAATTTGATGTAAAGTGGCTAGAGCCGCGTTTCTTCCAGTGAAAAATATTTAATTACTTTAAATAAATAAAATACTACTTACTACAACTAGTATACAGTTCAGTGAAATAATTACAACATCTCAATCAACCGTTAAATCCGAGCAATTTGCCAGAAGATCTCTCTCACTCTCTCACTCTCCTCCCGACTCACTCTGTAATTACTACCGACTCTTAACTGAAGATTCGCCGCCGTCAAATTGGAAATCCTTTTCTCCAATCTTTTGATGATATTTGTTGTTGGGTGCTTTAGTGGTGAATTTAAATTTTGTTACAAAATGTTGATGGCCCCGGTTAATTTGTTCGTTAATTAATGTAGGGACACTCTTGTTTTATTTGCGCGATCAATTTTATCTGAAATTGTGTTTGGAATATTGGAGACTATAAATAACAACGTTATATTTTATGCGCAGTCAAATTAATTTGGCATTTTACAGTGGTAGAGTCACGCAGTTCGCTGCCTGAATGGACCGGCTCGTTCGGTGAAATACCACTCTCAGAATATAGACGTAAAGCGGCTCGTTTCGCTTGTTTATCCGGAAGTTCAACCCCTTCTCCCCCTTCCCCCTCCGAACTCTCTGATAATACCTCTTAAACCGCATGGCTTACACTTCGGAGTGTTTTTTTACATCCTTGTTTGCTCTCAATATATCTATCAGCATAACGTGGATTTTATACGCACTCTGCCACACCTGATTTTGCTCAGCAAGCTGGGCTTTCTATTCCGTTGTCACTTAACGATACTCTCCTGTTCAAAGTTAATGTTTTGGGTGATAAATATCGATGACTGAAAACTTTGTGCCGATAGGCTCGCAACCTATTCCATTTGGGACGTAAACACAACGGCGAGTCGAGGCTTAACAGCCGCTGTCTACTACCTTCGGGTAGAAAAAGAAGGGAAGTCAAGTGTTTGTGAATATAATGTTTTCTTTTTTTGCTATTTTGATTCATTTTTTAAATAAGGTTTTTTTAGTAATTTAATTTCTACAGATGAAGTTAAACAATACTAGTATTACAATAAAACTAATACAAAACATTGTATACTTCTAAAACATTCACGATTGTCTAAGAAAAAACCCCATTCATTTCAGTAAGTGACCGTAATGTATCTCTGCCTAGACAATAGGATACTTTGCAAAGATTGAAATTAAACCCTTTGTCCGTTTCTAAGTCTTCATGACTTTTTACAAATAAAAGTTGTTATTAGAGATCTTTTATTTGAATGGTACGTCTTAGCTTTTAAGATATTTGTTATACTGAACAAGAAGGAAACGAAATTTATATATAAAATGTCACTAGTACCCAAAAATTGTTTTATGTTAATTAGTATGGAACCAAATCTCGTTACTGCAGTAGTTTTCTGTTTAGTTATTGCCGAGTTTCAATCCAAAAGTTTAGTAATAAAACTATCAATGAATAAATCGTTGCCTACACTTTTGAGTATTAGAAATGTTTTTGAAATTAACACTAATATTCTTTTTCAGATATATTCTTTAACATCACGTTGCGACGCAAAACTCTCTTCTATACGGTCAATTTAATAGTACCTTGCGTGGGAATATCATATCTCTCGGTGCTGGTATTTTATCTACCGGCTGATTCCGGAGAAAAAATTGCTCTAAGCATTTCCATACTGCTGTCACAGACCATGTTTTTCTTGCTGATATCCGAAATTATTCCTTCAACGTCACTCGCATTACCTTTACTGGGGAAGTATCTGCTGTTCACAATGTTGCTGGTTGGATTATCTGTAGTGATTACTATAATAATACTGAACGTACATTATCGCAAGCCGAGTACACATAAAATGGCACCCTGGGTTCGTACGTTCTTTATAACAAAACTACCAAAGCTACTATTGATGAGGGTGCCAAAAGATCTTTTAAGAGATCTCGCTGCACAGAAAATAGCCGGAAGAAGTATGAAGAAGAATAAATTTAAAAATGCCTTAGCCGCCGCTGATCAGACTAACTCCAACGCATCAAGTCCCGACTCCTTACACCGTCACCTCCCAGGTGGATGTAATGGACTGCACTCAACTACTGCTACAAATAGGTGGGTAAATTTAAGTCTGTTTTAAGCAGCGAATTCATAGGGACTAGCCCTAGCATAGCTCAAATAATTTTATTATAAATACTACTTAGAATAAGATAGAAAGCTGAACATTTAGGGTTGAGTATGTATTTTTATTATGCTTTATTTCATGAAAATCTGTGGGGCAGTTTCGAAAGAGACATCGTAAAATACACCAGGACACTAGATATTTTAAAGTAAGATTAGATTGTTAAAAAGATTAAATTATTATATTTTTATAACGTATCTATGTGCGTTTTTGTTAAAATGGTTCTAATAATAGCAAAGATTTCCAAGGAGGGTTGACGTCACGCATGCGGCCGGTCATAAAAAATCACAGTCAAATCTTTTGACAACATGGACTGTATACAATGTATGTATAAAATGTATACAAATTGCACACAAACACTGCCATTTTACTAAATAGCATTATACAATTCATTCTTTTGCTATTCATTCGTTCTAATTACAACTGTTTAGGTAACAGTTCCCATTTTATTTTTGGTGAACAGCGTTAACTTTATAGGTCCGAATATATTTAGAGCTCTATTTAGCTAACACATCGTTATGTCATAGTTGGCGAACTCAACCCTTAGAGTGATATAAGGACAAGAAAATGATAGTTTTAATAATTAGAATTGGGTACTCAATTCAGTTTATCATTAACTAGCAGACCGCGCGAACTTCGTACCGCTATATTTTATACATTTACCACTTAAGATTATTGCCGCGATCATATTAATACCCCAAAGCTTTCCTCATAAATGAACTAACACTATTTTTTTTTCAATTCAAGTTCCTGATACATACATACATAACTTCACGCCAGATCCCTTGCGGGGTAGGTAGAGAGTACAAAGCGCCATAAGGCACGATTATTACACACCTTACTTGCTTAGCTGTTGATATTAGCGAATAACAACCTAGATATGATGAAAATAATAGCAGTTAAAATAATAAGCAGTTAGCTGCAAGAATGGGCCGGCTCAACTGGTGAAATACCACTACCTCTCAGAAGATCGACGTAAAGTGGCTCATGCCGCGTTTCGTTCGGTGAGAGAGGTACCTGGGGATCCACCTCGCTTCCCCATCCTTCTCCCTTAAAGGTCGGCAACGCAACGGTAACACTATAAGTGTTGCTGGTGTTCATGGGCGGCACAGGTTACCTACCATCAGGTGACCCGCTTGCTCCTTTGCCCTTCTATCCCATAAAAAAAAATTATCAACTTCAATTAATAGCATTACCAGGGACTTTGTCAGAAGTTTGACATCAATCTTTAGTTTTTTTTAATACTACTTGAACCTTTTTTTTTATCTGGTCATTGTCGTCGATTTAAAAAAAAACCTGGTCACCACATGTTCTTACCGGTATGGCTAACTCACAGTGGGTGTTTTTTTTGTAATTTAAATGATGTCGATTTGGCACCTTGGTATTACTCTTATTAAAATAAATTCACTAAATTTTAAAAGAGATCACGATATTAAAAGGGTAAATATAGATGGGCAATTCTATGTGTAATGCAGACGTGTAACAAACCCGCAAAGTCTTTATATTTTAGAAAAAGACGTGCGTGGGCATATCTTGCGCTTCGTCCATTTATATGAAGTTGCAATATTGTAAAGGATTATAGATAATATTATAATATCTGCTTAAAGAACTAACTGTAAACTAACTCTAGCTTTGACCCATGGTTACCAACTTTGGTTACTTAAGTATGAAAATATTTTTAAATATTTTAATATTCGAGTTGCTTAATACATAAATATTATGAACGAAAAATAACGCGACACATTTAGGTAAACAAATCTCTGCTTGTGACTACGGCCAATGCAACCAGGCTGAAACGTCAAGCTAATAATAAAAGTTATTAATTAAAGTTATTTGTTTACCTAAACGTGTTGCGTTATTTCCCGTTTATAATACTCTTAAATAGATCAAATTCTAATCTATGTATCTAAATAGACACGGGGTCACAGATGTTATATGTTCACATCACCTATTAATTATTACAAAATAAATATATATATACCCCAAAAGACGATTAAATACAAACTCATTAGGACAAAAAAAAAACAAAAAAATGTCTAAGAAAATTAAAAAAAATTTACCTGCCAGCTATGAGCGGAGCTCATGACCGAGTCGGGCGGGACTCCCGATCATATATTGCGTGCGCGGAATATTTGCCTACGAAACGAATACTTGCATTTTGTATTTTGTGATATCTTCTGAATTAAATGTCCGAATTGAATCATTCAAAAAGTTCTAGAAAGGTATTGAATCTATCTTTATATTGAAGTAATTTATTTTGAGTAGAGTTAATACCAAGGTACAAAATAAAGAACTTTTAAAACGACCTCATTATAGTTATTTTTAAAAATTCAAAAAACACTTATTATGCGATAACTACAATAGTTAGACATATAGCGTCGCGGACTTTTCTGTAGACAATTATATGTTCTGTGAAACTGTAGTACATTGTTTTTATCTATAATCAATAGTTTTTGCAGCGTTCGCGATGTAAGATTTTTTTTCGGGTCTTTTTCTTACACCTTGGGTTACATTATTGGACTTATAGTAAGGATCCCTAATTTATTTGAAAATATAATATAGCCTAAAGCCTTCCTCGATAAATGGACTATACACCAGTGAAAGAATTTTTGAAATCGGACCGGTGGTTTCTAAGATTAGCGCGTTCAAACAAACAAACAAACAAACAAACAAACTCTTCCGCTTTATAATATAAGTATAGAAGTATAGATTTCGAATTAGATAGATCGAAATAAATTGCATGCAATCCATTTAAATGCTTCAAACTTTAAGCAATATTTTTATCATCAGGTTCAGTGGTTTAGTCGGAGCATTGGGTAGTTTAGGAGCTGGCTACAATGGTCTACCATCAGTCATGTCCGGTCTTGACGACTCTTTGAGTGACATAGCTCCTCGGAAGAAGTATCCGTTTGAGCTTGAGAAGGCAATCCACAATGTGATGTTTATCCAGCATCATATGCAGAGACAGGACGAGTTTAATGCTGTAAGTTCATAGTTACATATAAATCATGCCGAAGGTTTAGTCATTAGACTTCGTATTGAGAGGTCCAGAGTTCGAATTTTTCGGTATCTTTATGCAAAGCAATATGCTAAACTACTTTTTCTATGGGACCAGAAATAATGCATACTCATCTGCATCCTGCCCTATTCTCATTTTTGGGCTCGGCTCAAAAAGTTCTTTTATTCACACCTCCCTAGCATTTCCATCTTCCACACCAAACACTCTTTGTAAACATGTTGTCTTTCACACATTCCATCAATTCCTTCTTAGGTCTTTGTCTTCTCTCACTTCCTTCCACATTCAGGTCTATCATTCTCCTTGCAACATATGCATCATCCCTCTTCATTACAAGCCCTTATCACGCTAAGCGGTTTCTTCTTACCCTCTCAGTTATTGGCACAACTCTTATACTTCCTCCTACATACTCATTCCGTATTTTCTCCATTTTAGTCACTGCAAACATTAATCTTTTGATTGTTATTTTTAGACAGATTATTTAGACACCATTAGTACTTATTACTTTTGCATAACAGGAAGATCAAGACTGGGGATTCGTTGCGATGGTACTCGACCGTCTTTTCCTCTGGATATTCACCATCGCGTCTATAGTGGGGACATTTGCAATACTCTGCGAGGCACCATCACTCTATGATGACACCAAACCTATTGACATGATGCTGTCTTCTGTTGCTCAGCAGCAGTTCCTACCTGTAGACAGTAGCGACCCCTAGAGTGTATTGTATCACTAAATTTTGGAATGAGATAACTTTTAAACTTCTGTATGTAGTATTTTTAGATTTCGAAATAATGATATCTCCAATATTGTAATTAATAACTGCGTGATAGATCTTAAGATGAAAAAAAAGCTTGGGATGTACTTACATAACATACATAACTTCACGCCAAATCCCTTGCGGGTTAGACAGAGAGAACAGAGCGCCATAATGCACGATTCTTATACTCCTCACTCGCTTCTTTGACTTTCGTTTTTTTTTAATTTTATTATTACGAAAAGAGGTATGTAAGAATTGTGTCCTAAGACGCTCTTTTATTTCTGCCTACTCCCTAAATATAGCTTGGAGTGAAGTTGTGCTGTTTTTATTGTAGTTTTAATTTAATACGTCTGTAAAAGTTAATGAGACTGAAATGGCTCGTGTCGACGCAGTTTTTAAAACCGTTCAGTACCGTAGTACTGTTCTTTAGTCACTGGTTCAATTCCAGTCTTCGTCATGATTTTTTTCATATACTTCAATTAATTTATTAACTATATTTTTAATTTAATATTTATAAACATCAATATTGAGATCCAGTGGGTGAGCACGCAGCTTCTGATTCAGAAGTCGTGGTTCGATTCCACACCAATGATTTCTCGGAATTCTTTTTCGAAGTTGTGTGATAAATATCAATGACTGCCAACTTGTGACCGGTGTAATGGCAATACTTTCACTACCTATTCCATTTGGGACGTAACGTAAAGATTCGGCGAGTCGTGGTTTTAACAGCCACTGCTTACACCTTCGGAGCGAAAAAGGCGTGAAGCTATGTTTAAAATGTCATCAATACTTTTAATTATGTCTTAGTAATTATATAATTGAAAAGCCAAGGTAGGCTGTGAATTGTAAGGTAATGTAGCAAAATTTGTTGTGTAGGATCTAAGTAAGTACAAGCCGTATAGTTACTTCGGCAAATTTTGATTAGTATACAAGTTAATTGTGTCATGAGTCAATTCGCCAAACAGTTCGCCGCACGAATGGGCTAGCTCAACCGGTGAAATACCACGACCGCTCAGAAGATCGACATAAAGTGGCTCATGCCACATTTCGTTCGGTGAGTGAGGTACGCGGAGGCCCACCCCCCTTCCCCATACTTTCCTACTCCTTTCCTACTCCTATCCTACTCCTATCTTACCCCTATCCTACTCCTATCCTACTCCTATCCTATTCGTATCCTATTCCTATCCTATTCCTATCCTGTTCCTATCCTATTCCTATCCTATTCCTATCCTATTTCTATCCTATTCCTATCCTATTCCTATCCTATTCCTATCCTATTCCTATCCTATTCCTATCCTATTCCTATCCTATTCCTATCCTATTCCTATCCTATTCCTATCCTATTCCTATCCTGTCCTATTCCTGTCCTATTCCTATCCTATTCCTATCCTATTCCTGTCCTATTCCTGTCCTATTCCTGTCCTATCCCTATCCTACTCCTATCCTTCTCCTATCCTACTCCCTTAAAGGTCGGCAACGCAACGGTAACACTATATGTGTTGCCGGTGTCCATGGGCGGCGCTGGTTGCTTACCATCAGGTGACACGCTTGCTCGTTTGCCCTCCTATCCCATAAAAAATGAATGCTAAAACTTTTATGTAAGTTATTCTAAGATTGTATTAAGGAATGTTAAGAAAACGGCTTCAAATATTTTCATTTATATTTATAAGATCGAGAATCTTGCATGTGTGCATTTATTTACAAAAAAAATGGCTGTGTTAGTAATAGTTTGATGTACTTGTGTATTCCCTGAAACACTTAGGTAATTTGGATATTTTAGATATGTTGCCAAAAAAAAATCCTCGTGGTATCGTGGATTCGAAGCCCAACTTAAATAAATTTTAATTTTCCTGCTTGTTTGTATAGACAGAGAGTGGGTATACCTACTTCTAGTATTTTGATGAATTTCTGTCAATAGAATAATTCAAGGAAGAAGAAGAAATGAATAATACATACTTACTAAAAGTACATACAAAAATAAAGGAGAAAAAATCTGGCAAAGGGATTAAAATTTTAAACTACGCCTGGTCTTCGGAAAACTTTTACCACATGTTATATAGTTTATGATGTTGCCCATGGACCTGCAACTCAACCAATTGTTGTCACTTGTAAGTCGTTGCCAAAATAAACAGTGTAGCTTGATTAGTATTTAAGCTCTTGGTCTGTAAGTTAAGTTTAATGATATTTTGTAGTTGTTCTTAACTTAACTTAAAATAGCTGTTTGTCGTGTAAACTTACTTGAACAAATAAATTGCCAAAGTATATTTTTTATTTATTTTCGAAATCCTCATACTCACACTTTTTTATGGTATTGGGAGGCAAACGAGCAGCCGTGTAACCTGATGGTGAGCAACAATCGCCGCACATGGACACCTGAACGCAAATAGTGTTACAGTTACGTTACTAACCCTCACAATGGGATATGGAAGGGGTCGGACGTGGGATGGGAAAGGGACGGGGAAGGGCGTCCGGATACCTCTCTCACCGAGCGAAACGCGGCAAGAGCCACCTTACGTCGATATTCTGAGATTTCACCGGTCGAGCCGGCCTATTTATGCAGCGAACTGCGTGGCTCTACTACTGTAGAAAATTACATAAAACTTTGGAGTGAAATTGAAAAAATGACAGTTTTGAAAACGAAAAGGCGTCTTGTATTAATCGTCTATACACACAATAAAATCGTAGGAAAGTCAAAACTTTACATTGAATACTTTTTTAGAATACTTGAGACTTGATCTACAATCGACACCGAACCTAAAAATATGATTTTTAAAGTTCGTGAGAGAGGTATCCAAGTACCCAACACCTTCCCGACTCCTCTCCCCATCCTTATTCAATACGAAAAGCCTGCAAAATCTGGGCGGTGTATGTCACTTACCACCAGGTGAGCTTACTCCTTTCTGCGCATATCCCATAAAAAAAACTACAAAATGTCCATCACCATTTTCAAAGTAACGAATCGCGATCCCTCAAAATTTAGAAGCTATTTACAGTAACCCCTGAATTATTCATAGCTTACTATGACCGATCGCCTTCAGACAACAGTCAGTCTTTGACTTGCCGATACGAAATTTAGCAATTCAATTTGCTGCGAAGTTTTAGGGAAAACTCTTATAATTAAACCTTTTGAAGTGTCCACCCAGTGAGAGTTGGTTGATTTTATGCCTTAGTAAAGTGAACATATATTATATACGTACATACTAGCTAATCCATCAACAAATAAAAAATAAGGGTTGATCGTAGAGTAATAAAAATTAGTATGTATTTTTGAAAAATTAAAAAAATAATTGCAGTGGTCCACCCTTAACATTTAGGGGAATGAAAAATAGATATGCACACACAATTTCATTCGAATCGCTCAAGCCGTTTCGGAAGAGTACGGTATAACACCGTGACACGAGAATTGTATATGTCAGATCTAATCTTCCAAAAAAGAGGATTTGGAAGCGTTAACATATGAGAATAAAAGGTTTCTCATAAGGAGTTTCACCTGAAGATATTAAAATCATTATAATTCAAATCTTATTATGAAATATGCAGCTTATATTTTTCTTTATTTTATAGGATAGGAGGGCAATCGAGCAGGCGTTTCACCTGATGGTAAGCAACCAATGCCGCCCATGGACCCCAGCAACACAGATAGTGTTACTGTTGAGTTGCCGACCTTTAAGGGATAGGGGAAAGGGAGGTGGGCCCCGGGTACCTCTTTCACCGAACGAAACGCGGCATGAGCCACTTTACGTCGATCTTCTGAGAGGTCGTGGTATTTCACCGGTCGAGTCGGCCCATTCATGCAGCGAACTGCTTGGCTCTGCTTATGGCTTCGTACTGAGCAACGGCAATTATTTTTCCGAGATGCCTATTACATGGGATTCTTTATTGATATGATATACAAGAAGACTCTGTTTGCACCACCACTAAAGGAGGATTATATTGAAAATAGTCAGCGGGACTGTATATAGTTAAGTGGGACGTTCATAACGATACATACATAACTTCACGCAGTGTATTCAAACCCCTTGCAGTGTAGGCAGAGAGAACAGAGCGCCATAAAGCACGATTACACGCCTCACTTGATTCTTGAACTTACATAACTCATTTCATGCACGCGCTTCGATTTTCGATGCTCCTAACATACCTTCATCCAGAACATGTTCTATTTGGTCATGAAATGTGTGTCTTGGCTGTCCTCGACTTCTACATCCATCCGCTTTTGCATTGTATATCTGCTTAGTCAATCTTGCATCATCCATTCTTTCTACCTGTCCATACCATCGGAGATGCCCTTTCTTACTTTTATATCGAAACTCTCTTTCAATCCAGCTAGCTTCCTACCTTACAACCATGTTTTCGACGCGGTCAGCGAGAGTGACTACGCAGATTTTACGCAGTGCCCCCATTTCGACCGCGTTTATCTTTCAAGCACACTCTGCCATACCCAGCTCTTGCTTCCATGAGTTAGCGTAGGGATCAGAACCGCATTGTGGATTGCTAGTTGGTTTCTTCTGCTAACATTCTTTGCGCCCAGGAATCTCCCCAACGCTCCATTTACGCTGTCTCCTAACGCCACTCTTCTTTTCACATTCGTGGTGTATCTGCTATTCCTGCTAAAAGCGCATCCAAGATATACAATTTCATTCACCTGTTCCAGCACTACATCATCAACCATGACCGTTAAACCTCGTCTGGCCGTTATGTTTACGTCTCAAATCGAATAGGTGGCGAACATATTGCCATACCGGGCACAAAGTTTTCAGTCATCTATATGTATCACACATAACTTTCAAAATTAATTTCGAAAAGTCATTGGTGTGAGCCAGGATTCGAACCCGTGACCTATTGATTCAAAAGCAGGGTGCTCGACCACTGGATCGCCGTAACATAACATAAACGTAACGGCGTGTCGATGCTTAACGGCCACTGCCTGTATACTTGTGTAGAAAAAGGCGTGAAGTTATGTCTTTTGAATCATAACAAATAAGATCCCAACTCGCATGACTTACGAAAAGTCGTCGATTCGAGTCTAAGAAGGTTTTAAACCACTAAGCCAGTAGAGCCAAGCAGTTCGCTGCATGAATGGGCCGGCTCGACCGGTGAAATACCACGACCTCTCAGAAGACCGACGTAAAGTGGCGCATGCCGCATTTCGTTCGGTGAGAGAGGTACCCGGAGGCCCACCCCTTCCCCATCCTTTCCTATCCCCTATCCCTTAAAGGTCGGCAACGCAACAGTAACACTATATGTGTTGCTGGTGTCCATGGGCAGCGTTGCTTGCTTACCATCAGGTGACACGTCTGCTCGTTTGCCCTCCTATTCCATAAAAAAAAATATTAGCAATGAAAAGGAATGTCAATATCAGCTCAAATTTCTTATTAGGCTCTAGAAATATTATTCAGAACGACGCCACACCACCTTATACAGTAAACAGACACTTAATGATCTATTACATATTTTTAATAACTTCACGCTTTTTATTCACCCGGAGGTTTAAGCTGAGGCTGTTGAGTTTACGTCCCAAATGGTATATATGCCTATCGCCATATATCGGGCACAATTCAGAAGTGGGATAGTCGACCGCCAGACCACCAAGTCGACTAATCAGTTAGATAGATAGATAGATAACACTTTATTTGTACCATAAACATTAAATCTTATAACTATGAACATAGGTCTTATAACTATGATTACAAATGGCGGCCTTATCGCTATAAGCGATTTCTTCCAGGCAACCTTTGGAAGGCCAAAATGCTTAAAAGACAGGTAAATCTAACCATTATTCTAAATTTTTTGGTATTATAATAGCAGTCTTCATTACTAATTAAGTGTTCTACCTGTATCTTAATACCTGTTATAACAATGGCTAATAGAGTTAGTTAAACGAATACTATAATGAAAATATAATGTCGCACTGTGGTTTGAGATAAGTACAGTGCTGTGTGCCAGAACTAGACTGACTGAACATTAACCAACTATAAAATGGACGCGGCATTTGCTATTTATATGTATATAAAGTTAATTTCATGATTTGTTGGAATATGCAATAAATTACAAAAATAACTAAACAATAAATCATTACAAACTTATCAGCATTCGGAACATTTTGTTACATGAGAGAACGCTGCCCTTTATGGTTTTATAGCCGTGAAAAATGGGTGCTAGGGGTTTAACCATAGACATCCGGGTTTGACATTTCAAATTAATTATAATTTATTTTTAATAAAAAACTAATTTAACTATAAGAAGTAAGTAAATTACTTGTAATTAAGGTAGCAAGTGTCTTTAAGTTAACCAGCAGCAATAAAAGTTGATATTTAGTTATAAAGATTGGTCAGTTAATTTATCATGTTACTTAAGTAACATCTGCAAACAATATCTTATAATAATGGAATTAGTGAAAAACTAGTGAATTAAATTTTTAACTTGAATCTCCAAGGTCTGAAACTAGTGAGTGGTTAATCAGAGGACTTGTTAAGTCACCTACATTCAGTTATTAATGCACAAAACTGCGATGCAATGAATTAAAGATCGTGCTAAAATCCACTAACACATGTAAAAAAAAAGATTTGAAAAATACTGGCAGATTACAAAATAGTTTCATTACAAAATAAGAAAAAAAATGCCTTTAATAAGAGAGATCGCATTACCTATCAGTTTTGAAAAATACTGGCAGATAACAAAATAGTTGCATTACATAATAAGAAAAAAAATGGCTTTGACAAGCGAGATCGGATTACCTACCTTCTAACATCCCGTGGAGCCCGCACGTTAAGTTTCTGATATTATAACGACCTAATTCACAGAGTTTCTCGAACAATGTCGTAAGTGAGATATTTCAATTGTATGACGTAGTATATATATTTGTGAGGAATTTATGGCGGGAAGTTGGCGACATTATTATAGACGTATAGAATTATCTTCAACAGCACAAAGTACCTACTATCAATCAAAGTAAACATATCAATGAACGAAAGAAATGAACAACTGTTGCATGACTATGGTGGATTAATATGCTCCCGTGGTTCGGATGTGTAGAAAGAATGGATGATTCAAAATTAACTAAGCAGATATATAATGCAAAAGCGGAAGAATTTAAAAGTGGAGGACAGCCACGACACACTTTCCATAACCAAATAGAACGTGTCCTTGAGCAATGCGAAGAGCGTGTGATGTGCTAAGAGTTAGGAAGGTCAAAGAAGCGAGTGAGACGTATAAGAATCGTGCCTTGTGGAGCTCTTATCTTTTTTACTACCCCCGAATATGCTTGGCGTGAAGTTATATATAATAGGTATATATATTATCAAAATGATCCTGCTAAGAATTATTGTTTTAATTAATTAAATGTACCGTTTCCAAAACAACGTCCATTAAAAATAATACCTCTTTGACTTTTTAAAATTTGTCAACCTCAATCATCATTACGACCATGTTCTTTCTTTGTCTGCTACTTATTCTATGAGATCCGTAAAGAAGTTAAAAAGAAGAATATAATGGTTTCTTTTTTGTCTCACTGCCAATATAATGTGTGGATAAGGGCCGAAGGACCAACAAAACATGATCAATAATGAAGTTTCTCGCAAGGAGGCGGGCTGGCCCCGCGCCGAAACGACATCGTTTCTTAAACGAGGAAAAAAACACACTCCCGATCTATATTTGATAAGCCCAGTCGTTTAAGTTATTCATGCTAGGGTCCCGATTGGAAAATAATTCTCGCGGGTGGGATTTTCAACGGGCTTTTAGTGCCCTCCAATGGATTTTACTGGGTGTTACAGACATTTAATATATGTAGTGCCGTTTGCTTTCTTAGTAGCTCGATGTTTTTTAAATTTCAGTTTTATTTTTGGGGCCATTTTTTATGCCAAAAGATCTAGCGGGTCACCTGCAATACTGATAGTTACATTTGCGCGAACAAAACACGACAAGAGCCAGTGTACACCGATATTCTAGGAGATTATAAAATTTCACAGGTCGAGCAAACCCATCCATGCAGCGAACTACATGCCTGCAATCATAATCATATGGTTATCCTCAAGCCCATAGTGAAAAGTGGTATGGATAAAAGCTGTAGATTAATATCATTTTATTTTAATCCAGTCTCTCTGTAAAACAACATTTATGGATTGATTTATTCACTCATCCACTTGTTGTAAAACTAACAAAAAACAACCGTTTCAACCATTTGTACTCCTGGAAAATCATTAAAGTTGTAATTGCAAAACCGCTGTGCAGTTGCAATTAATTAAAATTTAAACTGGATGTTGTGCTGAAGGTCGTCTTCGATAGCTTGGTGGTGGTGTCAGCGCCGAATTAAGTCTTGTAAGATTCTGAAAATTTACACACGTTCATGTTCTTTAGTACCTGAAAATGTAGGTAGGGTTGATTCTTTTAACAATACGTATTTAATTCCAATAAAAAGGGTTTAGTAGGACCTTAAACTACACTCAAGACTTTTGCAGATACGTATATTTGTTTTGTTCTGTTTGTCAGCATCTCTGCTATTTTCAGATGGTACCTGTTACGAATTTTCAACGCATCAGTAATACTTAAAGAGTTATGCCTCGTACAGCCCAATTTTTCCATCCCATGGAAAAGCTTTGCCGTAAAAGTAATTGTTAACCATCGATATATTGATCACACTAAACTTTCAAAAAGTATCTATTGTGTGTTTGTGCGTTAAATTCACACAAATTAAAGGCAGTACCATAACGATATGACTAAGTCATAATAATGCTATCAAAAATAAAAGTGTTTTTTTGTCACCGGAATTATTTTTTCTTAATTTTGATTGTGGTTGAGCCGAGTTCTTTTTTTTATATTTTTTTATGCGATAGGAGTGCAAACGAGCAGGCGTGTCACCTGATGGTAAGCAACCAACGCCGCCCATGGACACCAGCAACACATATAGTGTTACTGTTGCGTTGCCGACCTAGAGGATAGGAAAGGATGGGGAAGGGGGGTGGGCCTCCGGATACCTCTCTCACCGAACGAAACGCGGCATGAGCCACTTTACGTCGGTCTTCTGAGAGGTCGTGGTATTTCACCGGTCGAGCCGGCCCATTCATGCAGCGAACTGCTTGGCTCTACCACTGTTAAAGTTCGTTGTATGAATGGGCCGGCTCGACCACGACCCCACAGAATATCGCGGTTAATGTAAATATACACGCGGTGTATGCGGTAGTTGTTTGCATCAGGTAACCTGCTTAATCATTTACCCCCCTATTCCTAAAGATTGACACGTTAAAATGTATATTTTCTAGAACTTTATAACTTCAAAGCATTTAAGTGTCATAGTAAATGTATTAATTTAGTATAGGTAATATGAACATGTGTACACAGACCAACTTTAATGTGTTAACACATTAAAAAGTTTACCATCGTACACCAGGTTGTCATCTTTGCGCAAAGGGATGTGAAAATCCAGGACATAACTACGGATTTCAGGCTGCATTCGACGTTAAGATTTCGAAAGTTAGAGATTCGAGTCCCAACTTGCGAGTCTTTTGTGTAAGTTGTGGAGACGAGGACTGCGTTCTAAGTCGCTGCTAGCTAGTTAAACGTAGGTAAGTAGTAGAAAGCGGATATACCAATATTACAAACAGACACTTCAATTTTATTTGTAAGTACTGATAAATTTAATGAATGCCTAGCAAAATAAATACCCTCTGCTTGTTTTTAGAAACTTAATCTCTTTAGCAAAAGATCATTAATATTATATTTATATAGGTACTGTTTTAGAGCTTGTAGTTTTTTTCTATGGACCTCTAATACTTAAAGAGAGAACAGATACAGCAATTACAATTTTGTTCTGAACTATGTACCTAAGTACATAGTTCAGAACAAAATTAGCTTACCAAGGATGAAAGTATTATTAAAATTACATATATTTTTATTGTATTTTAAAACAACTAAGAGTTCACTAACAAAACTAAGAGTGGGGTAAGGAGAAAGAAATTAATAATTGTTTAAATTAAATACTTTTTAGTCTATGGATTACAAAGTAACAAACAAACCTTTCTTCTTTGTAATATTTAGTAAATACAAAATATTCGAAATTTTCATACTATACGGAACATAAACATACTTCTGAACAAAATGAGCTTTGCAATTATTAAAATAACATATTTTTCATTATTTGTATTAACAACTAAGCGTTACCTACATAACAAAACTAAGAATGCGGTAAAGACAGAAAAAATAATAATGGTTAATTACTACTAATAGTCTATGGATTACAAAGTAACAAACAAATCTTTCGGCTTTCTAATTTTTTGTATAGATGAAATATGCGGAATTACTTAGTGATAATGATGAACGGGAATTAACGCGTTAATTCCCGTTCATCATTATCACTAAGTAATATGCAACGCGAAAGCCTAAAAGTTTTTATATGCGGAATTTTCATATTATACGGAACAATGTACGATTCTAGTGGAGGAATATTGTGCAAGGAAGCCAAGCGTGTAAATGTGAAACGTCTCCCCCCTAAGATGGAAAGGTTTGTGTGAAATATATAATAATATCAGAATAGAAACGATATATCGAAATAAACAAAAGTATAGGAATATGATCATAATATACAAATATATTTATATAAGTTCACGGTACTTTCCTTGGAGAGTAGGCACTAAGATTTTTTTAAGAAAAATAGGAATTACCTCAATCCATAAATTTTGCAGCCCGAATTATACTTACCAAGTATAATTCAGGCTGCTAAATGTATATATTTATTTTAAATAATTGATTGATTTGATTGATTGATACAAAATTAAAAATGATAATAACTTATTTGATGTTATATGTTTTTAGTTTTAATGAAATGGTGTCCTAAGTTTGGTTATCAGGTTCAAAATAATTAATTCGGGATATAAAAATCTAATTGCTTTCAAGTTGAGCTTGAAGTTCCAAAAACTACCTACTTCTAGCTGATAAATGCTGATAAATAATTAAGTCTCCCTGTCTATCTCGTTATTCAACTTATAACATGAAAGCTGGTGTTGAAATTAGATTAAAACGAATCAGAGCGAGGTTCTCGTAGATGAACGAACGTCGTAAGTGGTCCAGTCCCCGCCCCCCACTCCAAACTTGGAGTACGCGAATAATGGGGGGCGAATAATTGAGTTTTAACCAATTCTCGCGGACAACTGTGTACCGATTAGTGTCCAGAACACTTTGACATCCCATCCGGAGTTACATGTTGGTGCTGAAAGTATTGGGGCGGACACATTTAGTGGCATCTCTCGAGGGTCCATCAGTCTGGACGTCGTTTTAGCTATAATAGGGCTTCTACGAAGGGTCTGACGAAATAAAAAGTAGAGGAGAGCGACGTTCTCAAAGAAACTATTTGTGATACAATGATATTATTTTAGTTTATATATATAAAATGTAAGTTTGTGTACTTTTTAAAGAAACTGTTAACTTTGAGACACTGTCAGCTTGAGGGATTTTCGTTCAAGATATCTTTTTAGATTTGTCTTGAGTAACTATTTTTTTTCTCATATTCTGCTAAAATAAAAAAGTTGGATAACTCAGTTCGTAGCATTGCATCAACGTTTTATGGATTACATCGCGTTTATTAAAAATTATATTTTTTATTAAAAAATTTTTTGTTCATTACTCGTGAAAATGATCTTTGTAAAGAGTTCGAAACGTCGGGAAATAAATAGAAAATAAGTAATAAATAAACGCGACAATTAAAACAACTTTTAATGGATTATTCCATTAATAGTTGTTTCAATGTTATGAATGTGATTCGCGAGAATCTAAGAAATAAATATCTCAGTTCGTTTAAGATCAAATTTATATACTCGTAGTTTACTCAAAAAGCTTTGAAGACAATTGGACTTTGTATGCGGAATGTTTCAAATTAAGAAGCTTTAGGAAAACACGTACCTATTTTCATAGGAAAGGTCAAACGGACAACCGAGTAACCTGATGGTAATCGACTAGCGCCGCCCATGGACTTTTGCTTTACCACAGCAATAGAACTCCAATTTTTGTGAAAATTAGATATTAGTCAATATCGTAAAAAGTCTTTTACAGAGTAGTCTGACCACTCTGTAGAAGACTTGTGATGTTTAAGACCTCCCCACGCCAGACTTCCTTTTTTTGAAGGGATAGGAGGGCAAACGAGCAGGCGTGTCACCTGATGGCAAGCAACCAATGCCACCCATGGACACCAGCAACACATATAGTGTTACTGTTGCGTTGCCAACCTTTATGGGATAGGGTATAGGAAAGGATGGGGACGGGGTCGGGCCTCCGGCTACCTCTCTCACCGCACGAAACGCGCCATGGACCACTTTACGTCGATCGTAGTATTTCCCCGGTCGTGCGGGCCCATTCATGCAGCGAACTGTTTGGCAGGCTCAATGGTCATAAACGTTACTAAAAGGAGTTTCAAATTAACTATGAACAGTTTGTTAGTGCGTCATTGTCTAACGTAACCATTTATAGCTTGTATATTTGGTTACATATTCGTTTATTACTCCCTCATCCAAATTTAATCAAATATTTTTTTATAATACTTCTAAAAGTTCAAAGTTCATTTAATCTGGTATTAATATCATCGGTAATTTTTCTCAGTTTGTAATATCATCTTAATCGCATTCATTTATCACGGATGCCGTAGCTACTAGCTACATGGCGTCGGACGCGACGGTTCGCGCTCATTTTTCACATCTATCTCTGATTGGACAGGCTTGTCACGTGACGTCACGGTGTTGCCAGAACTCGTTCAAATTAAACTGTCACCGTTTGAATTGTAAATATTTTGATAGTTAAAGATTACTTTACAAAAGTATTACGTTTTGTATATTGTATTAAGTATACAAATTAGTAAGTTTCGTTATTTATCGCTTTTTAGTTATGAAGGAACTGTTTTATTTACTTAAAGATTTTGTGGTTTACGTTTCTAGAAGTCGGTTTAACTTTTTGAAGTGTAACTTCTAATGTCTCGTGCAACTGTTTAACGCTTTTAACGCCCCCTTGCGGCCACAAAACATATTATATATTAATAATAAGGACGAATTTGAACCAGTCTATATATAAACCCAGGAAGAGAATTGCTTAAGCGTGATTTTTATCTGTACATAGACATCTAGTAGCTAGTGGTGGCACTATACCACTCATTTAATACTTATAAAGCATAATAGTTTGTTTCTTTGAACGCGCTAATCTCAGAAACCCCTGGTTCTATTTTAAAAATTCTTTCAATGGTGGATATTCCATTTATAGAGGAAAGATTTAGGCTATATTATATTTTCTAAACAATTAGGGAAAAAAAGAGACTTTATTAAAAGTCCGATAATGTAACCCAAGGTGTAAAAATGACTTAAGTCTCTACTCGCCGTTATGTTTACGTCCCAAATGGAATAGGTGGCCATACCGGGCAAACGAAGGCAAACGAGCAAGCGCGTCACCTGATGGTAAGTGACCAGCGCCGCCCATGGACACCTGCAACACATATAGTGTTACAGTTGCGTTGCCGACCTTTAAGGGAGTAGGAAATAGGAATAGAAAAAGATGGGAAAGGGGGATGGGCCTCCGGGTACCTCTCTCACCGAACGAAACGCGGCATGAGCCACATTACAGAGGCATGAGTGGTATTTCACCGGTTGAGCCGGCCCATTCATGCAGCGATTATTTTTCTCTATTTCTGAATCAATTTCTATCCCTTTTTATTTTCTTTTCTACAGTACGAAGTTGCACTTCTAACGCGCGGAGGGACTCCACGCATTTTTTTTAAACTAATAATATAATTTATTCGTGATATGGTTCATATGGTAAGACTCGTGATATAAAGATTCATAAATCTTTGGCGCTGTGGTTAGTGATACTGTTTTGTTTTAAACCTGACAATTAAATTTTGTCTATTATTCATAATTTATATATACTTTTTGGAAGCCTAGTTCTTTTAAATAAAAAAGAGATTTATTTGCTTGCTATGTATACCAGGTGTACCGGTATGAAATGAGCGTTAAGATACAAATGTGTTGGTAGGGGTTATTTGTTGTGAATAAGCCTTAATTTTTTTTCTGTTTGGTTGCCATGACAACTGTCAAACATTCAATTAACCTAACAGTTAGTAAACAAACAATATCATATTTTTTATTGTGTTAAAAATGAGAAATCTTGTGCCGAAAAGCGATAATTTGCGGAAAGCATTAATTTTTTTGTTTCCATTTGAAAAAAAATGCTGCAGAATCACATCGAATGCTTGTCGAAGCATATGGTGATCATGCTCTATCAGAAGCAACATGCAAGAGATGGTTTTAACGATTCAAATGTAATGATTGTGATGTGAGAAATGAAGAACGTGGAAGACCACCAAAAAAATTCGAAGACGCCAAACTGCAAGCCATATTGGATGAAGATGAGTCAGAAGCAAATGGCAGCTATGTTAAATGTTGCACAACAAACAATTTCAGACCGTTTGAAAGCTATGGCAAAAATTCAAAAGTGTGGAAAGTGGGTGCCACATGAATTGAATGAAAGACAAATGGAAAACCGAAAAAACACTTGTGAAATTTTGCTTCAAAGACACGAAAGACAATCAGTTTTGAATCGAATTGTCACTGACGATGAATAATGGATTTATTTTAAGAATGGAGAAAATCATGGGTTAATCCTGGACAACCATCAGCATCAAGTGCAAAACCAGATCGTTTCGGGAAGAAGGCAATGCTCTGTGTTTGGTGGGATCAGAAGGGTGTGGTGTATTATGAACTCCTAAAATCTGGTGCAACTGTTAATACTAGTCGCTACAAACAACAAATGATCGATTTGAACAACGCATTGATCGAAAAACGACCACAATGGGCCAGAAGACACGGCAAAGTAATTTTGTTACATGACAATGCACCTGCACACAAAGCAAAATCGGTTGAGGATACAAACAAAGTACTTGGCTGAGAGTTGCTATCCCACCCGCCGTATTCACCAGACTTGGCTCCTTCCGATTACCATTTATTTTCATCGATGGGACACGCATTTGCTGAGCAGCAGCGGTTCGATTCCTACGCGGAAGTGGAAAATTGGGTGTCTGATTGGTTTGTTTGAAAGAAAGAAGAACATTTCTATTGGCATGGTATCCACAAATTACCAAAAAGGTGGACAAAATGTGTAGAAAGTGATGGACAATATTTTGAATATTTTTTTTTTATCTGATCAAAATTAATATTTTATTTTCACAAAAAAACGCTCATTTCATACCGGTACACCTATGTAAAGTAGTCTAAATTATCCCTCATGCATTCAAAAAAAATCTAACCACCCTGCACATAACGTTACGCCTTTTGTTACCCGCAGGTGTAGGCAGCGGCTGTTAAGCCTCGTCTCGCCGTTATGTTTACGTCCCAAATGGAACAGGTGGCGAACCTATTGCCATACCGGGCACAAAGTTTGTCAGTCATCGATATTTATCACACATAACTTCCGAAAACAATTTCGAAAAGTCATTGGTGTGAGCCAGTGTCTGGAATCGAACCTGGACCTCTGGATCAGAAGCCGTGTGCTCGACCGCTGCGCTACCGAGACTGCACGAACAAATAAATGTGAAAAAAACTTTGTAATATGCATGTCAAATGTCAATGAATAATGTTTTTGACATCTTAAACAGAGTTATCTAATATTCTAAGCTAAGGAATTATAAGTTCGTGTTAAATATATTGTAAAAAGATACGGACAGACGCCATACAAAACATCTTTGCTCATCATAATCATTGCCTGTGTATCTACTCGAATGGAAATCAAACTCGCGAATCTTCTGTAACAATCCACCGCGAGCATCCTCCATAGGAGTCATCAATTTATCATGTGATAATTTTTTCATCACTTAAATTTTTAGTAGGTTGAAAGAATTTTAAAATTTTTAAAGTATAATCTTTCATTCATCATCAATGGTCAATCAATCAATCTCAAATCAATCTCGCTGGTCCAGTAGTCGAGCACTCCGCTTCTGAATCAAGAAATCGTGGAATAGATTTTGCGCTCACATCAATGACTTTTGAAATTCTATGTGTATATCACACACACATATCTATCTAATATATAAAATTCTCGAGTCTAGATGTGCGTAATTGAACTCCTCCGAAACGGCTTGACCGATTCTCATGAAATTTTATATGCGTGTCGGGTAGGTCTGAGAATAGGACAACATCTATTTTTCATCCCCCTAAATCACAAGGGTAGCCCACCCGTCAATTTTTTTTTTTAATTTTTCGACATATATCTGTTTCTTATTTTTTTTATAAAACGGGATACAAAAATACATGCAACCCTAAATTTTCAACCCCCTACGATCAACCCCTATTTTTTAAATTTTATTTTTCGGCAAGACAACGTTTGCTGGGTCAGCTAGTATATATATATATATATATCGATGACTAACAACTGACGTAAAGTATAATTTTATTTTATTCCGAAATTAAAGGAAAAATGAAATACACGTGATATCTTACTACACCGCTCACAAGCCTCACGTGATTAATGGACGACCCCTTAGATGTAGGCAGCGGCAACATAGCACACCTATTGCCATTAAGTAATAAATGCTGCTATTTCTATACACAAATATATTTGTATTTATCTGTATATATAATTAACAGTCTCGGTGGCTCAGTGGCTAGCACCCCGCTTCTTATTCAAGAAGTAGTGGGTTCAAATCCTGGCACACAGCCCAATGACTTTTCGAAATTTTCGGAAGTTACGTGTGATAAATATCGATGACTGACAACTTTGTGCCCGGTATGGCAATAGGTTCGCCACCTATTCCATTTGGGACGTAAACATAACGGCGAGACGAGGCTTAACAGCCGCTGCCTACACCTTCGGGTAGAAAAAGGTGTGAAGTTATGTTATGTGTTATTACAAGGTTAATCCAGACACTACTTACGTGGTGTCTCATATCATTTCATATTTAATTGTTTTCCTCTGTGACAGAACTGTCTTCGTAAACGCACATCAACACTGTTCATTCATATTTAATTACAATAGAAAGATAAATTAAGGAAAGTAGTATGAGAGAGCAATGACAGCAGTGTTTTTTTCTTTTATTAATTACTAGCTGACCCGGCGAACTTTGTTTCGCATTAAAAGTAATAATAAATAAATTTTTGATTTATCGCTTTTTCTTTACTACAACATACATGCATTTTAGCTAAAAGCATTATAGCACCACGTTGACATTCTCTACATATTAAAAAAACCGCATCAGAATCCGTTGCGTAGTTTCAAAGATCTAAGCATATGAGGGGTAAGACAGCGGAAAGCGACTTTATTTTATATCTTTTATCAATTAATTATTAGCTTTTCTCCGCGATTTGGTTCGCAAAGGAAATATTTTACAATTACTGAGATATTAAGTTCACAATACTTATTCAAATAAATACAATAAGTGTACAAAGAAATTGATTTGAGAGTTGTTGAAACTTTTCTAATTGATTTATAAAAATTATACGATAAGAGCTTAAATAAACTATTTTAAAAATGGTTTTTTATGGGATAGAAGGACCAGCGCCGCTCATGAATACCTGCAACATCGTATAGTGTTACAGTTGCTTTGCCGACCTTTAAAACCGCACCTCTCCGAACCTTAGTACCTCTCTAACCAAACAAAACGCGGCATAAGCAACTTTACGTCGATCTTGTGAGAGGTCGTGGTATTTCACCGATCGAGCCGGCTCATTTATGCAGCCAACTGCTTGACTCTATCACTGTTGAAATGCTGATAAGCAAAATGCTGCTAAGGTCTGTTATATTTTTTAATAACATTTAACAAGCCAGTAAGAAGTTCTCCAAATCACCTGTTGTTTAATTAAAACAAAACGTTACATAATAATTTTCAATTAGGATTTAAAATATTTAGAATTAACTGAAATATAATTAATGAAAGTCTCGCTGGCAAAAAACAAAAACAACGTCATCTTGACAATAACTCGTTAGAATATAAAGCCGGTCCAGTGTTTCTTGCAAGTCAGTCACTTCCGTGGTACGTTGTGTTCCCCGCTGGAGTCTCGAATAACTTCGTTCCGTCACGAGAGCAAATTAACGATCTGGCGGAAGAAAAAAAAATGAATTATGACGTCACTTGACGCCCGGCGATAATCAGCCCCTGTACTTTATTACACGCTTTGAACAAGTCCACACAGATATTGTTTTTGTTATTATACTTTTTCCTTTTATTTGGCATATTTGGAAAACCAGCGACGCCAAAAAAAATATTCTAGGTTAGCTTTTTTTATACAGATTCAGCGCAATGTAAGTTGGTCGTATTTTATGTTGTTATGATTAGCAAAAATCGATATTTAGGGACTTTTGTTAATTTCAGGAATATATTAAACCAGCTAAACCTATCGAGATTTGTAACCTAAAAATGCCATTTTAAAGCTTTTACAAAATCAATTCTTACTCGAAATCGTTCTAGCCGTTCATAAGTTCTTGATATAATATATTCAAGTGTTCCCCTAACTACGAGCGGTATAAAGAATGATACTTCATGAAATATAATTGATAATAATTTCTCCAAATTTCTGAACACAACACCTGGGTCTGTTCGTATTGGAGATATTAGCAATAAAGAGAAAAACTTTCAGCCATTACGTATATTGATAATGACCATAAAAGAGCCCCAGTGATAATTTGATCGAATCGTACCAGCACAGGCACTCACATTTTAATCGAATTTAACTTCATAACTTCACGCCTTGTTCTATCCGAAGGTGTAGGCAGTGGCCGATAAGCCTCGTCTCGTCGTTATGTTTACGTCTCAAATGGAATAGGTGGCGAACCTATTGTAATACTAAGGACAAAGTTTTCAGTCATCAATATTCATCACACATACTAACTTTCGAAAATTCAATGGTGCCAGAATTCGAACCCTCGACTTTTTGATTCAGACGGAATTGTTATTACCTAAGCATAAAATTATTCAATATTAGCAATTCGTTTCGTCGACATACATGTCATGTATACCCATAGTTTTATTTTTGTCTATTTTACAGACATTTATACCACTGGACAATTTTTTAGTTTTATTTTGTTTTAATTCCAAAACGGTTTTTAAATTTATGGTTCTGTCAACCAGTAGTTTCGATAAGCTGAATTTAGATCTCGGTGGTCCAGCGGTCGAGCACACGGTTTCTGATCCTGACCAATGAATTTTCGAAATTGTTTTCGGAAGTGTGATAAATATCGATGACTGAAAACTTTGTGCCCGGTATGGCAATATGCTCGCCACCTATTCCATTAGGGACGTAAACATAACGGCGAGACAAGGCTTAACAGCCGCTGCCTACACCTTCGAGTAACAAAGGCGTGAAGTTACGTTACGTTGTGTGTTATGTTAGTAAGCTGATTTTTTTTTACAATAACCTCGTTGTAAGACGTTCTATCTTCTGTCAGGGCTTGTCGTTATTAAACAAGAAGTAGCTAACTATTTCTTATTAACACCACACATTATCACCGTTCACCTTCAAGATTTCCGATGCGAAAGTATGTACCTACCTACCGTCGTCGTCGGACAAAACGAAATTAACAAAAACCCCGACAAGGATTGCCGACCCATATCAAAGATTACGGCAATATAAAATACCTGACTATTTATTTATCTAGCCACGAACAATAACAAAATTCTGTAGTTTTTGTAAACGTTTTCCTTAGAGAAATATTTGAAGGAAATAATACTTTTTAAAGAGGATTTTAGGTAACAATGTATGTCACCTGTATATAGTGTCCGACCGAAGGTCTATTTTTGGCCGAAGCCGAAGCCGATTAATCGGCAATCTCCACAACCTTCGGCCGAAGCCGAAGCCGAAGCTTCGGTCGGATACTACCTATATATTTACGTTTTACTATGAATATCCAGACGATCTTTGGGCTAAAATCTTAGAGGATGTTTTATTTATAGACCTAACAATTAAAAAATCTCAAACAGCACATATACAGAAACCTTGTAGGTGATTATGTTTTTGAGCCTTTTGGCTCTCTCTGGGGACATGAGGTCCGAGTGCTCGTGCACTATATAGAGATCTTGCAAAGAGACTGATCGAGGCCCCTCGCGACCAGAGGGCTGGTCTATTCTTCGCACCCATTTACTGTGGCAATTCTTATCCGTGGTCTACTGGCAGCTTTTTTTTAATTATAAATATTGTAAATAATATAATTAATTTATGTCTTACTCAAATATATATATACTCAAATAACAAGTCTTCCACTTTTGCACTACAGTGCATATCTGCTTGGTCAACTTTGCATCATACATTCTTCCTACTGTCCAAACCATAGGTGCATGTCCTTCCTCGCTGTACGTTGAGTATAATTAAATAGATATTTTTTTTATGTAAATGAAATATTTAATAATTTATTATACAATTTTCTACAAACTCATTCCTGCTTACTTCATAATCAACGATTCTTTAACCTGGTCGGGCCTCGGAGGGAAACGAGAGGGAAATGTGTTTCCATAATGACTTCCTATCTACTAGGCTCGCATAAAAGAGGCAGAGATTGTTTTCAGAAACCGGTATCTCAAACACGCTATATCACCACGACCAAACTTTAGTCACCCAACCAGAGACAGGAAGCGTTTTGTTTTAATTTTGTGCTACCAGCCTTGGGTAATTTCCTGATTCCCTGGTTATTATATTAAATAATTGCTGTATAATCTTTAATTAGATTTTATCTGTACAACCGAAAAATATGCAGTTGCTTCCAAATAAAATGTGAACAGTTCATATCCCGGCACACTTTATTAAAAGTTCCATAGTTAGAGCCTTGCATTTCTCTGCATGAATGGGCAAACCACCGATGCAAATAGCCTTTGAGAAAATAGCTGAAAAGAAGTTCATACCTTGCTTGCGGTGAGAGGAGTTCGGATCAACTATCAAATGGAGGACAATTTTAGGTTCTCCTTAATTCAAATTCAAATATTTTATTTTGCGGATAAAGGTACACAATAGGTCTTAGTAATAGTCAATACAATATCCCACCTTATCCCACCACCAGGCATGCAAAAATTTAGTGTTGATGAAGGATAACAATTTTAATAATAATAATTATAATAATAACAATTGCAGATGAATTTCAAATATTTTAGAATTAAATAATAATGTAAAACATTTAGATATATAACATTTAGATAGTAACATTTAATATATGATTTTATTAATAATAATTATATTAATAACATTTGCAGAATTAATGTCAAATAATATAAAATTAAACAATAATGTCTAATTTAGAAAGCAACATTTCAATTACTACCCAATAACATTCAACTATTGCAGTCAATTTGAATTCAATTATAAGTAATAATAGATAATAAAAGAAAAACAATAATTAAATATCACAAAATAAAATGTCATTATTTAACAATCTTTATAAATTGAATTAAAAGTCAAAATAAATATAAAAATATGTCAAAATGAAATGTCAATGAATGTTTACAATGTAGGATAAGAGTCAAAAGAAATAAAAATATAATGTCAACAAAAAATAAATAGATTTATACATTTCCTAATTTATCACCAATCTTGATATCCAACTTTAGTTGAATTTATCATTTAGATAGTCCTCTATTTTGTAGTAGCATTTTTCAACTAGTAATCTTTTTAGAGTATTTTTAAATTCAGATGTAGAAAGATCCCTAACACTTTTTGGTATTTTATTATATATTAGAGGACCCATACAAAATACACTTTTTTGCATGAGTGTTGTTTTTGCATGAAGTGCCCTTACTTTAGCATAATCTCTGTGGTTTCTAATAGCATTATCTTGAAATCGACGGTATAATCGAGGATTGGATCTTACAAACAATGCTAGTTCCAATATATACAATGATGGAAGTGTCAGAATTTTATATTTTAAAAAATATGGTTTGCAGCTGTCCATAAAGTGAAGCTGAAACATCGCTCTTGAGCATCGCTTCTGGGCCCTAAAAACTTGGTCAACGTCAGTGGAATTGGCCCAAAATATAACTCCATATCTCAAAACCGACCCAACCAAACCATGATAGGCCATCAAAAGGCAGTCGGTATTTATTATAAAAGCCAATTTATAAAGTGCGTATGCAGAACTACTTATTCTTTTAGTTAATTGCTGTATATGTGGCTTCCAGCTCAGTCTTTGGTCAATAACAATTCCCAGGAATTTAGTAGCGTCAGTAGAGATAATTAAATTATTGTCATGTTCAATATTAATATTAATCAAATTATTCAATGGTCTTTGGGTAAAATGTATGACATTTGTTTTGCTTAGGTTAATTTTTAAATTGTTACGTACAAGCCAGTCTACTATTGACCTAAGAGAATTATTTATGTCAGTTTTATAAGAAACTCTGTCATTGCACGCTATTGTTACTGTACTGTCATCTGCAAAAAGAGACATGGGATGTTCTGTGGCTTTGGGTAGATCATTTATATAGATAATAAATAATAATGGTCCTAGTACACTGCCTTGGGGTACACCGAATCTAGGAACACGTTCTTCTGATGAAAATAATTCTTCTCGTTTGGTGTTTATATTTACTTTAGAGAAGACAGTGATTTGTTTTCGGTTAGTTAAATATGACCTTAATAAATCTAAGACATTACCCCTTACTCCGTAGGTCTCTAGTTTACGTAGTAAGATCCTATGATCCACATAATCGAAAGCCTGTGTTAGATCGCAGAAAATTGCGCAAACTGGGTTAGATCTATCTACACTTGACATGACGTTCTTTAAAAAATCAAAAATAGCAAGATTGATGTTCTTGCTCTGTCTGAATCCTTTTTGTTCTAAGCAAAGTAAATTGTTTTTTTCAAAGTAGGAGCTTATTTCACTATAGATAAATTTTTCAAAGATTTTAGCAAAAATGGGTAACAATGCTATTGGACGATAATATTCCAATAACTCTCGATCCTCTTTTTTAAAAAGAGGTTTAATTATTGCAATTTTTAGAGCACTAGGGAAAGTACCAGATACAATGCATAAATTAAGTATGTGACTGAGGTGACCACATATATAGTTGTTAACTTAAGATGATAATATGAAAAGAAGTGTCAAAAAAACAATGCAAAACAGTGCAATTTAACCAGCACGCTCTCAGTCTTTCTCTAACACAACTCAACGGCCTTAGCCAAAAAAGAGACCCCTTAAAAAAGACAATTAATTTGTTTTAATTGCTTATTGCATCTCTTTATCCCAGTAACAGGTGACTGAACTTTCGCTTTGGGAAGTAGAATAACGATTTAGAGAGTAGAGGCTTAACAGCCGCTGCCTACACCATCGGGTAGAAAAAGGCATGAAGTTATGTTTACGTATAACATTTCTCTATCTGTTATCTGTTTCTCTATCGTTAAGACAAACCATAGTTACTTGTCTGGCTACTAGATGGCGTTGTGTGATTTGCGTTTAATAAAAACAGGGCAGTATTAAGAGAATATTAAAACTCTTTCTGTATTCACTACAAATACAGCAAGGAAATACAATATATCAAACGTGGACGGCAATAAACATGAGTCAGAAACGTCGCGCGGTGACGTTATTATACGCTTTTGAGTGATTTACGACTTTTAGTCAGAGGGCCTTAGACAAAATGCAACTGTTTGTTTTTATTTGTTCGTAATATTTGTAAAAAGATGACCAGCTAATGATAATAATAAATACATACACACATACATAACTTCACGCCAAATCCCTTGCGGAGTAGGCAGAGAGAACGGTGCGCCATACGGCACGATTCTTATACACCTCACTTGCTTGCAGCAATTCTTGCATATATGTACAAGAATGAACAAATATCTGTGACAACCATGAATGATTGAATGGCGTCTGGGTGTTTTTCTGTGTATTATAAGTATGTATTTACAAAAAAAAGTATATATGTATCATAATCCGTTATCTAGTATCCATAGCACAAGCTTTTAGTTGCTTAATTTGGAACTAGAGGGCGCTGTGCGATCTGTGTCCAAGATATTAATTTATATTAAAATTAAATTTATATTTCAATTAAAATGATGGGATACGGAAGGAGTAGGAAGTGGGATGGAAAGGGGAGGAGGAAAGGGGTTGGGCCTCCGTATACCTCTCTCACCGAGCGAAACGCGGCAAGGCCCACTATACGTTGATATTTTGAGATGGCCTGGTATTTCACCGGTTGATCCGTCCCATTCATGCAGCAAGTTGTGTGGCTCTACCACTGTGAGAATAAAATAATACCTAGAATAACATACATACATAACTTCACGCCAAATCCCTTGTGGGGTAGCAGAGAGAACGGAGCGCTACAAGGCGCGATTCATACACACCTCACTCGCTTCGTTGACTTTCATAACTCTTTTCATGCACGCGCGTCGTTTTTTGATGCTCATCACCTTCCTCCAGAACACGTTCTATCTAGTCATGGAATGTGTGTCTTAGTCGTCCTCGACTCCTACACCCATTCGCTTTTGCATTGTATATCCGCTTAGTCAATCTTGCTTCATTCATCCTTTCTACATGTCCGAACCATCGGAGCATGCCCTTTCTTACTTTTACACTGACACTCTCTATCAAACCGACTTCCTTCCTTATAACTTTAAATATAATAAAATAAGCTTTAAACAAATACAATGGAATTATATATGGATGACCTTTTTCCCTATATTTTCTCTACAAAGAAATATTACTTACATAATACAATACATTTATTATATAGACAAATAAAGTTGTAATAAAGACTTGTGACACGTCGGAAGAGGACCACACTTTTCCATTTGGCCGGCAAATTGTGAGCTTACGTGACTTGTGACCGACCAACAGTGGGTAGGCAGGAGTGAGGCGAGTGGGGAGCCCATCCGTTGCACGACAACGGAATCAAGAACTATATTTATTATGGATTAAAATCAATTCATAAGAGAAAAATGATCACATTGTGGATTGGAGTGTTTTATCATTACATAGTATAAAACAAAATCGCTTTCCGCCGTCTGTTCCCATAGATTTGGTTAGATCTTTGAAACTACACAAAGGATTTTGACCTATTTTTTTAAAGCATAAAGAGATAGCAACGGGGTGGTTTGTATTAATAATCAATGTTTTCTATAGCAAATAAAAAGTGATAATATTTGTGATTTAACTGCAAACGCTGGCTAAACTCGAAGCGAGCACGCGGCTTCTGAATCCGGAGGTCGCAGGTTCGAATTCTGCACACACCAATGATTTTTCGAGAGTTATGTGTGATAAATATCGATAACTGAAAACTTTGTGCCCGTTATGGAAATAGGTTCGCCACCTATTCCATTTGCAACGTAAACATAACGGCGAGTCGAGGCTTAACAGCCACAGCCTACACCTTCGGACAGAAAAAGGCGTGAAGTTATTTTATGTGTTATATCTTTAATTATAGAATAGGATGACGGGACATATTGGCATAAATCCATTACAATTTTTTCAGTCCTTATTTCCGGGAACATTTTAGTATGTCTCTACCTAAATTTGAACTGGATACATCTTAATCAAAAGTGAAGTGCTGAACACTATTGAGAATGCTTGATATACATACATAACTTCACGCCAAATCCCTTGCGGGGTAGGCAGAGAGAACGGAGCGCCATAAAGCACGAATCTTACATGCCTCACTCGCTTCGTTGACTTTCATAACTCTTTTCATGCTCGCGCGTCGATTTTTGATGCTCCTAACCTCACCTTCCTCCAGAACACGTTCTATCTAATCAATATTGCGTACTCCTCTAGAGTCAGTCAGTCAGATAACATCGCAATCTGAGCTTAAGATTTGATATTTAAAAATGCTTTTAGAAACACCGTTTTCTTTTAACTTCACATCATTATCGGCACCAAGATATAAGCAGCGGCTATTAAACCTCGACTAACCAAATTATTACGACCCAAATGGAATTGTCGAAGGAACCTATTGCCATATATGGTGTATAATATTGTCAGTCTTCAATATTTATCACAATTAAATGCGGAGAAGTCATAAGTGTGAGTCAGAATTCGATCCCATGACTTTTTAATTCATCAAGCGGGGTGTTCGGTCTCCAAAAAGTGACATTATTTTTAAAATTTTGCCTTAAACCTCGTTGAGTTGTGTGTCATCAGGTACTTTACAAGTCTTGTGAAAGTAAGCCAGCCAACAGGTGGCCACTAGGCGCGGAACAGCTAATAAAACATAGTACAAGTAACTGTTTTTATTTTACTTTTTGAGACCTTCTCGTTTTTATTTTACCTTTCTCTACAAAACGTTTGAAAATTTACAAAATATTTTTTTGAAACATGATTTTCTCTTAATTATTTTTTAGAATTTCGCGAATCACATTCATAACATTGAAACAACTTTTTATGGATTATATCGCGTTTATTTAGAACTTATTTTTTATTTATTTCCCGACGTTTCGAACTCTTACAGAGATCATTTTCTCGAGTGATGAACAAAAAAAAATTCTCTTTTTCTCTTTCTTTTCTCTATGGGTTAGGAGGGCAAACCAGCAGGCGTGTCACCTGATGGTAAGCAACAAACGCAGCCCATGGACACCAGCAACACATATAGTGTTACAGTTGCGTTGCCGACCTTTAAGGGATAGGGGATAAGGAAAGGAAGGGGAAATGGTGGGCCTCCGGGTACCTCTCTCACCGAACGAAACGCGGCATGAGCCACTTTACGTCGGTCTTCTGAGAGGTCGTGGTATTTCACCCGTCGAGCCGGCCCATTCATGCAGCGAACTGCTTGGCTTTCTAATTCAATTCATATAAAAAAAAATGAATGATCAAACTTTTGTAAAAGATTTTTTTTACGAATAAATTCGACGCGTCTCGTCATAATTAGCACTGTCTTTAAAAATAAACGTTTTATTTACTTTATTGTTATTTTTAAAACTATAATAATATAAAATTATAGATCTTTCAAACTCGTTGGTCCAGTGGTCGAGCTCCCGCTTCTGATTCAGAAGTCGTGGAATCGACTCCGGGCACACACCAATTCTTTCCATAAGCTATGTGTGATAGCAATAGATGCCGCCACCTACTTCTGTTTGGGACGTTAACAAAACATTTGGCGAGTCGAGGCTTAACAGCCGTTGCCTACACCTTCGGGTAAAAAAGGCGTGAAGTTATCTTATGTTATGTTTATTACCAAGGTCAGAACCACTCCGACATTGCGTGTGTGATTGCCAGCCTAAAATGTTTTAAATGAGTTACTTACTACTTAGCCCATTATTCAAACTTTTGTAAGTGGTTTTAGAAAAGTCGTCTCGCCATTATGTTTACGTCACAAATGTGGCTTACCTATTGCCATACCGGGTACAAAGTTTTCAGTCATCAATATTTATTACTAGTGTCCGACCGAAGGTCTATTTTTGGCCGAAGCCGATGCCGACTAATCGGCAATCTCCACAACCTTCGGCCAAACCAGAAGCCGAATGTTTATAAACTATTAATAATTTAATAATTTTCTTCAATATTATCCACAGCTAAAGAAGAATATCGGTGTAAAGTGGCTCATGCCGGTTTATGCTTGGTGATAGAGGTATCCGCACTGAACTAAGTACAGTCCGGTCCGTCAGTCACTCACTCTTTCGTTTAATTCCGACTGTTCTCGGACCTTCTGCTTCGGCCCAGAATCCGGCCAAAGCCGAAGATCTTGACGATCATTGCCGCTACCTATACTAGCGTATATTGAAGGTGTGAAGTCTTAATATACCACATTTCTTTTAAATTCATTGTAAATTATTTCAATAAGATAAACTTAAAGACACAATCATACATAGAGACATAACTTCACGCCAAATCCCTTACGGGTTAGGCAGAGAGAACAGAGCGCCATAAGGCACGATTTTTACACGCCTCACTCGCTTCGTTGACTTTCACAACACTTTTCAAGCACGCGCGTCGATTTTTGAGTCTCCTAACAACACCTTCCTCCAGAACACGTTTTATTTGGTCATGGAATGTGTGTCTTGGCCGTCCTCGACTCCTACAACCATCCGCTTTTGCCTTGTTAATAAAATAAAATAAAATGTTAATAAAAATAAACAATATTAAAACATACTGCCAAGTCTCTTGAGTGGTAGGCAGACAGAATCGACTTCCAGAGACAGAACACCTACACACTTCTCTCGCTTCCTCAGCTTATATAACTCTTGTCATAAACTCATATCGGTTTTTATGGCGTCTAACGTCACATCGCCTATAAAACGAAGGCTATTTTGTAATGAGAAGTACTTTGTGGTCTTCCACCACTTCCATGTCAATTCACTTTTAAACCCATATCTGCTTAGTATTTTTACAACATCTTTAAAAGTACAGTCTCGGTGGTCCAGTGGTCGAGCACCCCGCTTCTGAATCAAGGGGGTTCGAATCCAGGCTCACACCAATGACTTTTCGAAATTAATTTCGAAAGTTATGTGTGATACATATCGATGACTGAAAACTTTGTGCCCGGTATGGCAATAGGTTCGCAACCTATCCCATTTGGGACGTAAACATAGCAGCGAGTCGAGGGTTAACAGCCACTGCCTACACCTTCGGGTAGAAAAAGGCGTGAAGTTATGTTATGTTAACTTTAAAAGTCTAATCGTAGTTACATTTTAGTTTGAGGGTATTTTCTTAAATATGGCGGCGCGAGCCGTGACGACGCATATATTAGCGCCCCTGGCGGCGTTTGTGCACAACTCCGATTAAATATTAACCCTCACTTAACTTTTATAAGCCAAAGAACAACTACAGTATTGTATAACATTGTAATAAATATCTTATATATAAAATTCTCTTGTCACAATTTTCGTTCCCATACTCCTTCGAAACGGCTTGACCGATTCTCATGAAACTTTGTGAGCATATTGAGTAGGTCTGAGAATCGGCCAACATCTATTTTTCGTCCCCCTAAATCACAAGGGTAGCCCACCCCGCAATATATGTTTTTTTAAATTTTTCGAATAATTTCTGTTTTTTATAAAACGGGATACAAAAATACATACAACCCTAAATTTTCAACGCCCTACGATCAACACCTATTTTTTTATATTTTTTTTTTTGACAAGACGACGTTTGCCGGATCCGCTGGTAGGTATAATTATATAACTACCAGCGGATCCGGCAAACGTCGTCTGTTAAATATTAATTTAACAGTGACTTAATAGCCTCACAGTCTACGAAGGAATTAACAAAGACGACTTTTTAATTATTGCGCGGGCAAAGCGGCATGGAAAAGCTAATTTATAAGAAAACCATCAATAATGGTTTTACTAGTGGTAGAGACATGTAGTTCACCGCATTAATGGGCCGGCTCGATCGGAAAAACTCCAAGACCTTTCGGAATATAGACGTAAAGTGGCTCTTGCCGCGTTTCGCTCGGTGAAAAAGGTTCTCGGAGGCCCAACCCCTTCCTCTATTCATTTCCCATCCTACTTTCGACTTCTGCTATATCCCATTGTAGGAGCTAGCAACGCAACTGTAACACTATCTGTATTCAGGTGTGCATGGACGGCGTTTGTTGCTTGTCATCAGGTGACAAACAAAAAGATTCCATAAAAAAAGATATCCATGAAGGCATGACTACTTACTTGCTTACTTTTTACAAGTGAATTTGAACTACAAAAGCCAAATCATCTTTCATCAGTTACTCCCCCCACAAATGTCAACGTACAACCATTTCACAAGAACTTGCCTCTCTCGCTATTGCCTCTTGCAATGTATTGTATTTTGTGTTTGACATCCAATCAATGCTTCGCATCCGACGAAATATGTGCTTAGTTGAGATGAAAAAGTAAAAAAGGAATGAGAGCAGTATTGTTTTATTGCTTTGAAACTTTTCTTTTTGTTTTTGACATTTGTTTTGTTCAAATTCCCTGCAAACAACTTTTACTATATCTACTTTGAAATAGGATTTACATACATACATACATAACTTCACGCCAAATCCCTTGCGGGGTATCCCACAGAACCTTTCGTAACACTCTGTCAAACGTTTTTTCCAGATCCACAAAACCGCAGAAAATCTGCCGGCTAACAGCCAGTTGCTTCTCCACGATGTTGCGGAGAGAAAAAAATCTGATCCATGCACCCTCTTCCTCTTCTAAAACCACCCTGAGCCTCCCACAACACTCCATCAGATATCACCCTCATTCTCCTTTCAATAATTTTTCCATACACTTTCGCTGCTAAACTGATCAAACTGATGGCCCTGTAACTGGCGCATTGCATACGTGATCCCTTACCTTTATACAAGGGACCGATGACAGCGCACCTCCAGTCCATGGGAAACTTACCCGACCTCCAGCATAGATTGCTCAAGGTCAGGAAAGCGTCCCGGACACAGGTTCCACCGTGTTTGATCATTTCAGCAGCCATCATATCAATTCCAGCTGCCTTACCATTTTTCATACTTCGTATCGACCATTCAATCTCTTCCATAGTAATGTCCTCGTCAGATGTTGGCGCAGCGGCGGCTGTCGTAGACTCACTTGCGGCGCCCACATCCAGAACATACTCGTACATTTCCCCAAAATACTCACTCCACCTACCCAATACGTCGTTTGGGTTTGCAAGAATGTCACCAGCCTCAGACATAATTTTGTCCATTCTGGATGTTGACGAAGAACCCCGAGACTTTCTAACTTCCCTCCAGAAGAGTTTGTTATTCGCCTCGAAGTTCTCCGTCAACGTCATTTCCTCATTCGCAACTAGTCTTTCACGCTTCTCTTTCACTAAGGCTTTGGTAACAATCCTGCAGCGGTGGTAGCTCTCATACTTTTTCTCTGTCATACTTGAAATCTTAAATTACTAAAATTAACTTTATTGATATAAATTAAGAAGATTTGGAATCACTTAGAAATTCTATAGTGGTAGAGTTTGAAAATCACGATTTCTCAGAAGATCGACGCAAAAACCCTAGTCTCTTCCTCATCCTTTCTCATACTCCTCCCTTAAAGGTCGGCGACGCAACTGTATGTAGGGGAAGTACGTACAAAATGACACATATGGGCAAAACGACACATTAGCGATATTTAAAAAATAACTCAGTTCAGACAGTCAAAAATAAGACAATTAGGAAGCACTCCCACTGGAAATATACCATTGGATTTCTCAGAGTCATTTAAAATACGTAACGGACGCCATGTGGACATTTGTGTTTTACGCTTGGAGAAAAGTTTGTTAGTGGTCGTCAGTTGTTTGTTTTTCGATAAGTTTTCTTTTGTTATTTGCTGTGTAATAGTTTTTTATATTCAAGCATCTTTTGCTTGAGGTGATCGTGTCGATTTTTTTTTATGGGATAGGAGGGCAAACGAGCAGGCGTGTCACCTGATGGTAAGCAATCAACGCCGCCCATGGACATCAGCAACACATATAGTGTTACTGTTGCGTTGCCAACCTTTAAGGGATTGGGGATAAGAAAGGATAGGGAAGAGGGTGGGCCTCCGGGTACCTCTCTCACCGAACGAAACGCGGCATGAGCCACTTTACGTCGGTCTTCTGAGAGGTCGTGGTATTTCACCGGTCGAGCCGGCCCATTCATGCGGCGAACTGCTTGGCTCTACCACTGTTGGATTACACAAAATTATTGTCGTTGCAATAAGATTATTTTTCGGATCGTTATTTTTTTGACGTTATGTACAAAATGACATACAACCTATGCGGACAAAACATCATATAATACACTATGTCGTCCGTAGAGATGGTGATTAGTAAACATATAATTCTCTTTAATGCACAGAATTGCAATATGCCAATGAATTATAAGTAATCGGCAATCATGGAGTCCGCAAGCGATGCAAAAAGCTATTGTGAGAAGCTGTATAAGAGAAAAAAATGGGTTGGCTTTACTTTACCCACGTTCAAAGCCTGGTGAGGGGTGGTTGAGGTGCATGAAGTGCAGTCGTTGGGTTCACGCGGCATGTGCTGATTTGCCAAAGCGTACCAAAATATTTGTTTGCGAATTGTGCAATTATTATTTTTTATTTACTATTGTGTTCATGTTGATGACTGTGTATGTCATTTTGTCCATACGATATTCTTGATTTCCATTTAAGACTAAATATTTTCTTAAATGTTAATTTTGTGACAAATCCGTAACCATGTATGGGTAACCAATTAATATAAGCAAAGTTTTAAATAAAAAATATGTTCCTAATACGAAAAATAAAAAGTTATTGATTGTTAAAAAAACACTGTGTCATTTTGGACGTATTTCCCTTATGTGTTGCAGGTGTCCGTGGGCGGCGCTGGTCACTTACCATTAAGTGACATACATGCTCTTTTGCTATCCTATCCCATAAAAAAAGAAATAAGAATATAATAGACAGAATAGACAATTGCAGTTGTTTTATTAATCAAATCTCACTATCTAACTATAGAAGATCTGCAAATATGGACAATTAAAATTAGAAATGATATAAGTATATGAAGCACAACTAATTTCAAAGTCTTACTACAAATCACACATAATGAGAAATTTACACGTTAATTTAACTAATTAAAAAATTCATTGAAAACCGTTACCCTCATTACGGACACTCCCATAACCGTAAAGAAGACTTGTAAATTAAAAAATATTAGCCATAAAAGTTTCAGTTGAGGTTCGAGCCAACAATTTAACAATTGTACATTGATATTATAAAGCCTTAATCGAGGACACAAGAAGGTCATTTATTACTTTAACTTAAATCGAAGTGTACTCTTTACGGAGCCCATTATAAAGTCTTTACAGCTGTAGGAACACAGAAGCTCCCAACTTCTGCACTTACGATATTGAACCTTAAAGTATTGATGATGAAGTTCAGTATCAGTTGTTCGTGTGTAAAGGTGTGCAAGTTCGTAAATTCACCGTTTATTATGTAACACGTCTTGATTAGATCGTCAGCAGATTGTTATTTTCTTTGATATTGCATAAATTAAGATGTTAAATCATAATACAGTCGACTCTCGTTAATTCGAAACTCGAGGGACTCTTAAAATATTACGAATTATCGAGTGTTCGAAATATTAAATAGTTCGAAATTTGTGAGAGAAATTAAAGAAAACTTCGAATTATTAAGTGTTGATCAATTCTTATTTATTAACTGCTATTCTTTAACAATGACAGAACTTTAGAGGTACATTCGTGTACATATACTTACGTATTCATAATGTTAATTAATTATTATTTTAAAAGAACTCTGTAATACTGGTTTACCTTCCGAAAATACCTTAACTTCCGAAAAGAATTTCGAAAAGTCATTGGTATGTGCCAGTGTCAGGATTTGAATCCACTACTTCTTGAATTAGAATATAAATGGGCGATATTAGCATGGCTGTCGATTTTCACATTAACATGCTCATTATTAGCAATGTATCAACACACATGCTACTATTGAGGACTTGCTTGGTAATGGCATGCTTTCGTACTAATAAAAAGCATGTATAACAGTACCATTAGTCAAACACTGTAATCATAGCCTATACAAAGGCTAAAATAACAAACAAGATAATACAAGTTTGATCTTGTCGCAAAATGTATGTAGGTACATACTTACAATCTTTCTCTCTGCAACTTCGAATTGTCGAGTGTTGGACGCCGGATAAGTTCGAATTAACGCGTCGTTTTGTTATATAGCAATGATATTTTCGTACGAATTACCAAGAGTTTAAAAATGTATTGATTTAGTTCGAAATATAAAGAGATTTTGTAGGGAACTCGTGATATCTTTGAATTATCGAGAGGTTTGAATTATCGCAGGTTTGAATTAACAAGAGTCGACTGTATATGTAAAATACGTGTCACGTTGTTTGTCCGCGATATGCTCCTAAGCTACTCAACCGATTTTCATCCAATTAACACACAGTATGCTCCAATTGAAAAGATACATAGTTCATTTTTTAACTACAACTCTAGGAAGATAGTGGAACCAAAGACGAAGACGTTATGAAAAATACATGTTTTAAATTATGAAAATAGTCACAATACTTTTCTTGGCATGATATTAATCACTAACAAACTACACCTTATGGCTCAACTTATCATTCGGTCAACATCTATTTTTCAATCCTAAATGTTACGGGTGGTCAACTAGCGGGGTCAGCTAGTGGTAACATAATTGTATTTGATAAAATAAAACAAAATGTCAATCCTATCCTCCTAATCATGTACAAAACTATGTTACTTGGTTGATTCCATTCTTGGAAACCAGACATTCCCAAAAGTATCAATAACCTCGCAAGTAAGCCGACTCCGTTTAAGTTTTGCCGTTCAGTAATAAGTTGACAGAACTTCATCTAAGTTTCCCCACTTTGATCAATTCATTCACTGCGTTTGGACTTAATAAGAATTAAGGACGCGCTTCAGACAGTATAATATATGTCGGATTAGATTCGGTAGTTGGGTTTTTAAAAAGACCATGACTGCTGACCCCTTGGGAGCCATCAGTCATGTCACTTTTATTCATATTCATTTTAAATAACAACGATATTACACGAGATGGTTTTTAATAAACGTAATTTTACAACCAACCAATTAAACAGTTGGACAATTCAATTATAGAAATAAAATAATGAATTATCCTAAAAATGAAAAACAATTATCAAATTAAATAATAAATTTAAATAATATTACGTAATCGGAAAGACCTTACCGCTTCAGCGCTCGATGTCAAGTGAACCCGAGCGCTGTTGCGTTCGGCTTTAAATAGACGAGTGCACACATCCCTACTCATTTCTATAATCTTTTTGTGCGTAGTTTAATATTTGAAATAACACTGAAATAATTCGCTAAACTAAAAACAACTGAGTCAGAATACCATCCACAATGAATTGATTGTTAAGTGATTACAAAAACTGATAAATACTTAAATATTGTAGCCATGTTATTACTTATAATCGTGCATACATTTTTACAATGTTTTTGTGGGTAGTTAAATATTTGAAACAATGTTATTACATTGTTTCAAATATTTAAACCAGTTATTACTCGGTAAACTAAAAACAATTGAGAAGAAGTTTAAAACTAAGTCAAAGTGTCATCCATTAACAATTGATTGGTAAATGGTTAGAAGAAGTTGAAAAGTACTGAAATCTAAGACATAGTGTTTTGTTATAACTTAAATTATACCCGCGGCGACACGGCCATACTGATACGCGGTGCGTGCTCTGCGCCGTCATATTTACAATAATATGAATTAATTTTAAGTTTTCCCATACCATAACTAAAATATTAATCGGCATAAATTACATAAGGTACTTCCACAGTAAACTTAGATTTTATTATTCACAATAATTAATTGTAATTTAAAGTTGCTTTATATCGGATCACTATCCCTGCATTACAGATAACATATGCGTACAGTGTATGTGTCGGTAATCAAAATACTAATATTTGGAATTGGCTTTGGGGCATCACTCGAACACTCATAACATTTTTTTTTTTTTTTTTTTTTATATTATTCGGTTGTATGGACAATTCCACATTGCCAACAACATTTTTTTTTTGTATCGGTTGTATGACAATTCCACATTGCCAACAACATTTTTTTTTTTTTTTTTTTTTTATTTTTATCGGTTGTATGACAATTCCACATTGCCAACAACATTTTTTTTTTCTTTTTTTTTTTTTTATATCGGTTGTATGACAATTCCACATTGCCAACAACATTTTTTTTTTGTATATCGGTTATGGGTCGGATCCGCACGCCAATAGCATCTTAACACATTTTGACTTTATAAAGCATTTGAGTTTATAAAGCATTTGTTGAAATATTATGTTTACTTATTTTTTTTTTTTTTTTTTTGCACTGTAATTAAATGTACACTGTAACACAGAAAATTACACCGTAATAGATTCCTACGCTGTATCTATTTAAACTTAGCTAATAGCATACACATTATGTAAGTTTGAAAAGAGCTAACCAAGATTATGATGGTTGATGGATGGCAGAAGATTCGTCAGTATCCGCTGGGCGCATTGATGTTTCAGTGCTGTGATTGGATGGTCCAGCTTCTTCTTCATCAATTTGTTGGGCTTCTTCCCGTAGAGATTTCGGTTCATTAGGGGGCGACACGGACATCAGTCTCTCGGTACTGCAACCTTGCTGTGGGGCTCGGCGTAGTTGGTCATGTGCAACTTTCCGAGAACGTCCGTGGTGGTTAATAACTTTCTTGACAAGGTAACGGTCATTATCGAGTACTTTATGGATTTCATAAGGCATGCTGAACTTGGGATCGAGTGAGGTTTGATTCCTTGGATTATTCTTGATTAGAACAAAATCTCCTCTTTGGAACCTCTGTATCTTCGCTTTTCCTCTCTCAAATCTTTCTTTGTCTTTACTCGCAGCCTCGACCATCCTGTGTTGAATGTGCCTTTGGACTGACTCAAAGTTAATTGTTTGATTGTCAAAGTCTACTAAGTTCAGTAGTTCCGGTGGTACGCAGTTCTGACGTCGTGTCAATAGTGTGAGTGGAGCGATTCCAGTTGTTTTATGCACAGTGCAATTAAATGCCAACTGTAGACTTTCTAGAGCAGTATGCCATTCTATTATTTCGAAATGTTTAATCATTGTTAGACCATTTTTTAATGTGGTCATCATGCGTTCCACTTGTCCGTTAGCTCGACTGACACCGGCGGCAATTGAATGTATTTCAATGCCATACTTAACACAATAATTCTTGTACTCTCCAAGGAATTCTCGTCCGTTATCCACGACTATTATCTTTGGTGCTCCGAATAGGTGTATCATTCGTTTCAGAGCTCCTAAGGTGCTATGCTGGCTTTTGTCGTTAGCATAATGAAGCAAAACGTACTTAGTGTACGCGTCGATTGTGACCACGACATATTCTTGATCTTGTGATGTCCCCAGCTTCCCGGTAACATCCATGTGGATAACCTCGAACGGGACCGTTGGCTTCGGTATAGGATGTAACTGAACTTGCGTTGCTCCAGAAGATTGCTTGGATGTCCTGCATACCACACAATTATCGACGAAATCTCGGATAACAGTGTTCATTTTATCGAAGTAATAAGTTTCTCTTATTTTACCAAGAGTTTTCTCCCAGCCTGTGTGCTTAAGGGCGGAATGAAAGGTATTTATTAGGCTCCACTGAAAAGACTTAGGCACCATAATAAGTTTTTGTGTGCCTAATAACTGATCTACCCTTTCATGCTTGAGAGCATTGTCTTCGAGAAAATATCCAGATACTTCTTCACCTTTGTGTAAGGCATCTATGATCGGTCTTAGCTGAGGGTCTCTACGTTGTTCCACAATGAGCCAATCCAAATTCCTTGTCATCACATTCACTGTAAGGGAGTTCGGATTTCGGCTGAAGAAGTCAGCATGTTGCATTCGTTCGCCTTTCCTATATTCAATTTCAAACTCGAAATTTTGTAGATAAGCCCACCATCTATGTATTCTTGGTAGAAGATCTCTTTTGTGCTCTGAAGCTTTTAAGGCATTACAATCTGTAATTAATTTGAACTTGCGACCGTAGAGGTAATGTCGGAAGTGTTTAATTGCTCTCACAACCGCTAGTGTTTCGAGTTCGTAAGAGTGGTATCTGCTTTCGATGTCAGTCGTCCGCATACTGAAGTAAGCCACCACGTGTTGTCGATTGTTGATCACTTGTATAAGAACCGCTCCAAATCCAAGACAGCTGGCGTCGGTGTGAAGTTCTATGGATTCACCTTCCCTAAAAATCGTTAGTACAGGACCAGAAGTTAAATGATGGATGACCTTTTGACGTACCTCTTCATGATGATTTGTCCAGTTCCATTTAACTCCTTGCTTAGTTAGATCATACAAGGGAACCATTATGCGCGCAAAGTCCGGAATAAATCTACGAAAATAGCCTGCAAGGCCATTAAACTGCCGAACTTGTTTGACAGTGGTTGGAACGGGAGCTTTTAGAAGAGCCTCAATCTTTTTGGGACTAGGATGAACTCTACCATCTTCTATTACATTTCCGAGGTACTCAATGGAGCGCTTAAAAAAAGAACATTTCTCAACATTGATTGAAAATCCTGAATCTCTTAATGCAATGAAAATCCGTTCTAGATATGATAGACCTAAGGAGAAGTTACAGCTCTTACTAACGACATCATCAATGTACACTTGTGCAATACTGTCCGTGTCATTATCGGCACTACCAGGATTCAGAAGTGGTCCTAGTGCACGATTTATACATCGTTGATATACTGAAGGTGCATTACAGAGGCCAAATGGCATGGTTAGATATTCGTACAAACCGTCGGGTGTGATAAACGCAGTTTTCTCTATGGATTCGGGGGAAATGGGTATTTGATGGAACCCAGATGCCATATCGAGCGTATGGAAGTATCTACCACCTGCTAATTGATCTATTTGATCTCCTATAAGGGGTAACGGATAGTGATCACGAATAGTGTTGGAGTTTAACTCCCGGTAATCTACACACATCCGATCGTCGCCGTTTTTCTTTTTTACTAGAATAATCGGACTAGAGTAAGGGGATCTACTTTCTCTAACTATGTTGTTGTCAATTAATTCTGAAACAATAGATTTAACTTTTTGCCGCTCAACGGGGGTTAACCGGTATGGCTTACGTTCGACATATTTATCAGGATTTTTCAATCGAATTTCAAGTTGTCCCGTGTTAACACGGGTCGTAGCGAAACCACTAGTGAAGAGATGAGAATATCGGTTCAAAAGTAATAGCAGCTGGTCAATCTCAGATTGGTCTGATAAGTCATGGTTTAAATTACTGAAAATAGGGCTGTTAGATTGAATATGCATGATACGTGGTTGGAATACCAATGTGGCTGTATTACGAGTTATAACTACACTTAGTCCGGAGTTGTTCAGTAGGTCTGATCCAATCAGGACATTTGTCGTCATTTCACAGTCCGGAAGTATATGGAAAAGTATTTCTACATTAATAGAATTGATAATACATACCGTCTTTAGTGTAACTGTAGATATCACAGGTACCGGACCTAATCCACGTAAATAGTTTACTACCTGTTGTCTTCGTCCAGGAATTTTATCAGCGACAGTTTCTCGCATTACCGAGCATTCAGCACCGCTATCAAAGACTGTATTAATCTCCAAGTTTCCAACACGCATGAGCATGGTATTCAACTTACCTTTATTACTGCTGCCTATGGAGTTGACGTTCGATGTAACCTGTTTTTCTCTACGAAAGCAAGTATCAAATGTATGACCAGGCTTAGCACAGAATGAGCAATACTTATTTACACTGACGGCGGCAGACGGAGCGGTACTGACTGTTTCGGAATTTGGAGTAACTCGTTGATAGCTTGATGTGCCTCTATTGCGGCAGTTTTGCCAAACATGACCTAATTTATTACAAAAAGTACAGCGAGGAATGTCGCCATGATTTTGAGAGAATCTAGTACGTTTCTGGGGAGGCGTATTCAAATTTGTGGGAGGCGCGTTAGGGCGCTTAGTTCTGATGGAAGATGCAACCGAAATCAGTTCAGGTACAGTTTTTGCTCTAACATTCATTAATTCTATTCTTAAACGTTCATCACTTACCATTCCAATGACGGCCTCCACTGCGTCGTTGTTGTCCAGTTTATCTTTGGTAATACGCCTCCATAACAACCAACCCTGGGATAGGAACTCCGATATATCCTTGTTAGGGTTGTAAATATGTTCCCTGAATTTAAGGATATCACGAGAGTACCGATTTTCTGGTTCGAAAGTAGTAATTATGGTTTCACGAAGTTCTTCCCAAGTAGAAGTAGTCACTAGCCAGTTGTCAGCCCACAATCGAGCACGGCCCTTGAGTAAGCTACTTACTTTCATCCGGATATCGTAGTCGGTAAGTTGGTATGTACTTACAGCCGTGGAGATGTGATTACACCACTCTCGGACACCGACGTTGCCATCTGGGTCAAACGATGGTAAAAATATGTCCGTAATCCTTACTCTTTCTGATGGTTTCTCTAGAAGACGGTTGCTCATACTCTGCATCATAGTCATCATCTGCATAAAGAACTCTGAGGGTATGACGTTACTAGATGATGGTAATGTAAAATCTGTTTGTCCGTTTTGTTGAGATATAGTTGTTGCTGAAGTACCCTCATAAGAGGGTGGTAGAATAAAGTCAGGCTCTGGAATACTATGACCGGCAGAGGGGGATCGCTGGAGCGATCCCACTTCTGATGTCGGATTAGATTCGGTAGTTGGGTTTTTAAAAAGACCATGACTGCTGACCCCTTGGGAGCCATCAGTCATGTCACTTTTATTCATATTCATTTTAAATAACAACGATATTACACGAGATGGTTTTTAATAAACGTAATTTTACAACCAACCAATTAAACAGTTGGACAATTCAATTATAGAAATAAAATAATGAATTATCCTAAAAATGAAAAACAATTATCAAATTAAATAATAAATTTAAATAATATTACGTAATCGGAAAGACCTTACCGCTTCAGCGCTCGATGTCAAGTGAACCCGAGCGCTGTTGCGTTCGGCTTTAAATAGACGAGTGCACACATCCCTACTCATTTCTATAATCTTTTTGTGCGTAGTTTAATATTTGAAATAACACTGAAATAATTCGCTAAACTAAAAACAACTGAGTCAGAATACCATCCACAATGAATTGATTGTTAAGTGATTACAAAAACTGATAAATACTTAAATATTGTAGCCATGTTATTACTTATAATCGTGCATACATTTTTACAATGTTTTTGTGGGTAGTTAAATATTTGAAACAATGTTATTACATTGTTTCAAATATTTAAACCAGTTATTACTCGGTAAACTAAAAACAATTGAGAAGAAGTTTAAAACTAAGTCAAAGTGTCATCCATTAACAATTGATTGGTAAATGGTTAGAAGAAGTTGAAAAGTACTGAAATCTAAGACATAGTGTTTTGTTATAACTTAAATTATACCCGCGGCGACATATATATCTGAAAAAAAAATAGACTAGCTAGTCTAGATTTTTCAGTCTAGATAGAGCCTTTGTTCTGCCTAACTAAACAATCAGGAATTTCACCAATAATAATACATCACAGTTACCAGGAGCGCATATAACGAAACACGTGTTCAATTATGGAAATCACTTGTTGCGCTCTCGTGAAATTGAGTGGACTCAGTTACTCGTGAGTATAGAGCCTGACTAGCATTGCGTTCATAATAAAACTCGCACGGAACATTGTCGTATTAGTTCTTAGAGAAGCTGGTGCCCTAGTACCTAGCATTAATTTATAGTCGTTGCTGATGCTACGTTATTTATTTAATAATCTTATTCACGCTATATTCCTTACTGGGTAAGCAGACTAAAAAATAGTATTTATAATTTTCCTGCCCTTATCCCACTTTAAGTAGGATCGGGACAACCTTGTCATCCTTTTGAAATATCCATTTTGTCAACAGATTTGGCTGTGTTTTACGACCATGATGGCCAGCATGACTTCAGCCCTCCTTGGGAATGTTTTCGTTGGTGCGATAGGTTTAGAAGTGCAATGGGGAGGGATGAGGGGAAGGTGTGAGTGAAACGCGGCATCCACTTTACGCCGAAATTCTGAGAGGTTGCGGTATTTCACCGGTCGAGCCAGTCCATTCATGCAACGAACTGCGTGGTTCTACCACTTAGTTACCTCACTACATATAATTACTTTTTGATATTTTTAACTCTTTTCATATACGCTCATGAGTTATCTTTCGGTATCTGAAAAAATATTTAAAAATTTTGACAAAAAAATATTTGAGGAAAAAGAAACAATGAATTCCCAATATCTTTTCAAATTATTTAACCATTAAAACCTATTAAGAAGTTTTTCAAAACAAAATTGTGAATCCTCAACAAGTGTCGATGTCAATTACACAAAACCCAATCTGTTATTGGAAAATTGTCGTCTCTAAGTTCCTCAAGTGGTGGAACTTGGAACATAAAATCCCGGGGATAATCCCCCGGGCAAGTGGACGGAGCAACTTAAGTCTAGCTCCAGTCTATTTCCAATAGCAACGAACGTACTTTTAGCTAACTTTTATTTTATTTATAAGACAACAATATTTACGACGAAAATTTTACCCATTATTATAATAGTCCAACTATGCTTTAGGTAATTCATAAAATACGCAAATCTTTGAAGTACTCGTAAGTAAGATTTGTAGCGATTACCTAAAATAATTTAGCCTCTCAAGCTAAAAAAAATGCTTAGAACATACATGTAATAGTAGGGGATTATCTCAGAATATATTACCTTTTTTACTGCAATGGGGTAAAAACAACTCTTCTCGTCTGCTAGAACATTAACTTTGTACATACATAGATAACTTCACGCCAAATCCCTTACGGGGTGGGCAGAGAGAACGGAGCGCCATAGGGCACGATTCTTACACACCTCACTCGCTTCGTTGACTTACATAACTTTTTTCATGCACGCGCCTCGATTGTTGAGGCTCCTAGCATCACCTTCCTCCAGAACACGTTCTATGTGGTCACGGATTGGTGTGTCTTGGCCGTCCTCGACTCCTACATCCATCCGCTTTTGCATTGCATTCTATCAGAATGTTTTTCAATGTTACTAAATAAAGTAATTCTTCATTGTCATAATCGTAGCGCTTCAAAAGCGCGGACTGTTAAATACAGTTTTCTAGCTAACATGTGATTGGCGTCGGTCCAAATTTAATGAGTTTCTTTTGTAGGAATATTTAGGCAGATCTTTTCAGTAACTCAAGTTTAGTGATATAAATAGAGATAGCTCTTTATTTGCACACCATTGACAATAAATCAGTTTTAAAATACAATACAGATAAGTCAAAAATTAAAATACAATACAGCTATTTACAAAATGCGGCATTATTGCTAAAAGCAATCTCTTCAATGCCACCTTTGGAAAGATATAGATACTTGAAAGACGGGTAACGTGACGGGTGTCACCTGATGATAAGTGACCAGCGCCGCCCATGGACATCTGCAACACATATAGTGTTACAGTTACGTTGCCCACTTTTAAGGGAGTAGGATAGAAAAGCACGGGGAAGGGGGGTGGGCCGCCGGGTACCTCTCTCACCGAACGAAATGTGGCATGAGCCAGTTTACGTGGATCTTCTGAGAGGTCGTGGTATTTCACCGGTTGAGGTAATCATGCAGCGAACTGGTTTGCTCTACCACTGCTCTTCGCCATCTTAATATCGCCTGCTCCTGTGAATATAATGATAATCGTCATTATTCTGCTTTTGCTTCTATTTGATATTCTGTAGGCAATACATCTAGTATTTTTTTTTATTATTAAAAAGATAGAAAATGACTTTTCGAAATTGTTTTCGGATGTTATGTGTGATAAATATCGATGACTGAAAACTTTGTGCCCGGGATGGCAATAGGTTCGCCACCTATTCCATTTGGGACGTAAACGTAACGGCGATACGAGGCTTAACAGCCGCTGCCTACACCTTCGGGTAGGAGTAGAGTACAATTAGAGTTAGACGTCGAACTTTTTACTGTCGTTCTCCTTTAAACTGTGTCTAAGAATGTCTAGCGGTTTTGAAGTAATTTATGAAATTTACTTGCTATTTTTTTCTGCCAAGAAAAAAACGTTTTTTAAGATAGCATTCGCTGGAAAGGTGACATTATAAAAAGTCAAAATCCATACAGCCTTTTACACTATAGGCCGTTCAAGAAATTTTAACAGGTGTACCAACACGCACACGTTTGACTCATGGCAGACACAGAAGATAAAAATTAAATAAAAAATCATAGAACTCACTGTGAAGTCACCGTGGTTTATTTTTTTCAAAATGGCGCATACTCCCAACTAGTTGGAATGGAAAAATGGAAAACTCCTTTAATATCTTCACGAAACGTGCGCTGAATCTTGAAATGGGGTCCTAAGTATTTTTGTATGTACCCACAATTGTCTGAAGATATTGTATGCAATGAAACTACGCCACGTAACCCATTTATTACAGGATTTTAAGAGATATTATTACTTTTATAATAATAATATTTTTATAATAATATTCAAGAGTTAAGAAAGTTTACAAATAATTATATTGTTATTAAAAACCCACGAAATGACAAAAAGACTTTTGGTAAAAAACTTTTGTTCAAAATACTAGCAAAGCCTCAGATTTTAATATATGTATTCATATTATTATGTTTAAAATTGTTAAAATTGGTGAACTTCAACAAGGAGAGGCTGGTAGAGGCTATAGCCATTATTATTTTGTTAAATTTTGATTTTATATTATTTTTTATTAAATGTGCGTTTTCTCAATATCAAATTATGAAAGATCTAATAAAATAAAATAAAATAAAAAAATTGCTTGAGATAAATTACAAATTTACTTTGAGCAGCTTCAAACACTATTTTTTTATTTTTTTCAACGCATAAGTTGAAAGATTTTGAGAACAATGATATTGCATTTAATCTTTCACTAGTTGTCAGAGTGAAATCAAATTGAAAGGAAACATGATGAGCTTTATTTGTCATTCATAAGTTAGTTCCAAAATAGTAGGTACACCGTATTTTTTTTTGTGGGCTTTTTAAAATTTCGTAGGTGAATTAAATCAGTATACAAAGATGACTTAAGTACTTGATTTTACAATCGTAGGATTGTGTTACTTAAAAATGGTTCTTTATACCTGTTTTTAGTTTAATTATAGACTATTTGTTAACCGTGATAATACTAAGACCAATATTTACTTAGATTATTCTTCAAGTTACAATAATAAGATTGTATAAATAGATAAAAGAATCAAAGAGAGATGACAGAGATAGGGGGAAAAAAGAAAGTGTTATCCTAATATAACATGTAGGTACTAGGACTGTAGACGACAGCAGTTGGTGTTCAGCCCACTATCGCGAAGTTCACGATAAAGTGCGAATAACTCGGGCGCCCGCCTCTCTGCAAAGTTCGCGGTGACAGACACTGCCGAGAATAATCTGTGAAAGTTTTAGTTCATCGCCAACCATAGACTAGAGTTGATGTATAGACGTACTACTCGTAGATTGTCAAGAGGCAACTGATAAGACTCAACAGTTGTTGCTATTACATTAAATATTACTAAGGTTTTTAGTGTTGGAGCTATGAAAGTTTTACTTGTGAAATGAATTTAGGTTTTCTATGTAACTTCACGCGTTTTTCTACCATAGGTAGCGGGTATTACACCCCGTCTCGGCGATTACTTATATTTACGTCGAAAATGGACATCTATTGCCATACAATCTTTACCAGTTATCGATATTTATCAAACATAACTTCCGAAAATAATTCAAAAACTCATTTATGTGAGCAGGGTTTCGATCCCAGGACTTCAGAAGCAGAGTACTCGTCCTCCAAATCACCGTGACTACCATGTTCTTTTTTAATTTGTTCTTTTTTATTCGTCATGTTTATTCCCGATAATAAATATTCTGTACCAGGATATCAGAAAATATTAAGAGGTTATATCAATTTAATAAATACCTATTCATTTAAATATTGAAGGGCAAAAATGATAACGGATTAACTCTAGAGAGACAGGCGGCGGTGTTGCAAATACGGGGGTAGCACATCTGCAATTCAATTTGGAATTAAATTGCTTTTAGCTTTGTAGTGGCAACATTGAATTATTTGCCAGCTGTTATAAACTACCCATAAACTATAATATATGGATAATTTTATATAAACATAAATTAACATGCCTCCAGTACAGATGATACTGTATTTATAATGACTTTGACTAGACTTAAATTCATATCCAAAGTTTTTTTCTTATAAATTCAAAATTTTCATAGTTGGCTTAAGCTTTTCTTAGAGTTATATATAAACTTGATTTCAATAAAAGATGATGTGTACGAGAAGTCATCATCAATAACGCATGCGGACCTGAGGGAAACTACTAGTTATAAAAATTTTTTTTTCTAGTCAATGACAAACCAAAATCCCTTTAAAAGGAAATAAGAAGAAGGCAAATTTATATTTCACAAGAATATATACATAAAATAACTTTGCACCAGTCTTTGTTATCTTGTATACACACGCTCTTTGTGAAGTCGGTCAACTTTCCCCAGAACATTAATCTTAAGCTCTGGTTACTGCCCAAAGTCCATGGTCTAATTGTGAACTTAGCAAGTCATTAAGGCTCTTGTTTTCGAACTGAAATCACTTAAAGTAATAGACCGTCGAGCTTTAATTGACTTAAATATATACAGTTAAAATAGAAACTTTATAATAATTAATCCTAGTTACAAAAGCTACTTGTTCGTAGTTGGCAATTGAGCGAGTACTAGGTTTGCAGGACTTCTAAGGAGTATAAAAGTCAAGTATATTTTTTTTTTTTTGTCAGAGCAAAGAGGTCGTATACCCAAGGAGTTTGATATATATATAAACCGCTAAAAAGAAAACCAAATTGTCAACAGCGTTGTTGAAGTGGTTTTCTGTTTATACAATTAAAATACAATATCACAAATCCTCTCGTGCTGGGATTTATTGCCACTATAAAAACGGCTATGAAAGTACAAGACTCCAATATGTTTACCCGTCTCTTAAACGAATAGTGCGCTTACGATAACTTATGACGTCACTGATATAGACGCCATGTTTCATACAAAAATGGCGGACAAATCCCGCTATCAATTTTATGGTTACCATCAGCGCTTGTCTTGTTTTATATAATAAGAAAAAAATCTCTGTACAAGTCTGTTATTTGTGTCTAGTTTGAAATAAACAGAATCGCATTGAACAACTCCGGTTACGAATACATACATGAATGAAAAAACATATACAGTCATTCTGGCTAACCCAGCTACCCCGTTGTTTTGCAAAAAATAAACATTTATTTTTAAAAAAAGCAGATGTACACCGACCTACCCAATATGCACACAAAATTTCATCAATAGCTGTCGAGCCAAATCCGTGCAGTCTGTTAGTGATTCCTCACTTCAACAATATCAATATAGTGAATGTCAAGATTAGTTCTCAATAGATATAAAAAAAGATATTAGAAGCATTAATATAATATATAAGCTTTTTGACGTGACAACGTCTTAAATTAGGTTGCGGCTGGGAGTCACTTATGAAAAAGTGTAACGCTCGGTAACGTTACGATGAGTCACCGAACGAGAGAGAGGCCCGCCGAATGCCTTGCGTCTCTCTCCCACTCAACTATGATCGGTCTGCCGCGCGCGCAGCACTAGAGAATTAGGCGCATTGAATCGGCGCATGCTTGTGTCTCTGTCTTTGTCTTTCTCGAACGTTCTTGGCGTTGGAAAAACAAGAAAGCGTCATAATACAAGTTCACACGTGTGGTTAAAGTATCGTCAGCTGTGTCTGTAGTGAAAATGTGGAGTGCTTAGATTCGTCATTTACAACAACTACAACAATAAAGGTAAATAATTGTACACTGATATTTCATTATCGTAAACTATGATTGATTGATTAATTGTTAGATTGACACAAAAGTTGAGAAACTGAGTTTATAGGTTATGTCATACTATTGATAAATGTTGATAGTGTTAAGTAAATTATTAGTTTAAAATTAATTAATTAATTAATTATTATTTTACAAATTTTCATTAATTTCAAATTTATTTAGCAAAAATTTGAACCTTCGATCTGAATAAATGTTTTGATTTTCGAATTGATTCTTTAAAATTACAAATATTAAGAAAAAGTGGCAGATATAAGAAAACTTGATTTAAACTGTGTTGAGCAAGAATTTTAACATCTAATTTAAGTAAATGTTTTAATTTTCAACTTCATCATTTACAATTACAAATTTTAATTAATTTCAAATTTATTTAGCAAAAATTTGAACCTTCGATCTGAATAAGTGTTTTGATTTTCAAATTGATTCTTTAAAATTAAAAATTCATCCATTCAATTTCAAATGTTCAACAGGAATCACCACTCTCAAAACAATGGAAACGGACGAGCAAATGCCTTCAACTTAATTATATTCATATCAATAAATATTCTACCGAGAAAAAGACGTTGTCACGTAAAATCTTCGCCCGTAAAACCGACTTTACAGGCAACCAGATTTTTTTTTATAATATATAAATCAATTCAATAAGTAAATTTTCCTGACTTATTATATTACGTGTAAAATTTTCACATTATTTTGACTACAAATAGGTATAAAGTATTTTTTATACAAACGCCTTATTTAAGCACGTTACGATTAGGTTCTTTCAGAAAAGAGGCTTTACGTGTGTTTCATATGAAGAAGGCAGAAAATCGGTTTCCTAATCGAGGAGCTCTGACGTCATTTCCGTCCGGAGTGGTGTGAATACGAATACCCTCAGATCACTTTAGGATGTGCCTCGATAGTGATTTCATTCAGAACTCCTTATTTTTATGTGAACCTGGTATTAAGTGGTACGGAAAATGAGTTTGCAAAGAAAAACTTAGTACGTACATTTTTTTATGTATTATATTTACATAACAACATAACTTCTCACCTTCTTCTATCGGTAGGTGTAGAGGTGTAGGCACTGGCTGTTAAGCCTCGACTCGTCGTTATGTTTACGTCCCAAATGGAATACGTGGCGAAGTTTTCTGTCAACAATAAGTATCACACATAACTTTCAAAAGTCATTGGTGTGTGCCAGTGCCAGGATTCGAACCCGCGACCTCTGGATTCAGAAGCCGTGTGCTTGACCTCTGGACCACCGAGACAACAAAGTAATCTTGGGTCTATCCATTAAGTCTAATGTTACTTACAATATAATTACAAAGATATAAGTGTATTATTCAGCATCTTTAGTCTACGTGAAAACAGTAGCAGTCCGGTTGTTGTTTTAGATGAAAACAATAGACGTTGTGTACAATGGTCTAAGAATATAATTGAAGAATTCAAATAAAAATTATACATATGAAATAAATAAGTATTTTGTATTTATTTTAAGCTTATGACAATACTTTATAGAATACGCTGATGTACTCAATTTAAAAAATTGATGAGTAATAGTTTATATTATAACGAAAAACATGTATTAAAAAAAATACATTTACAATATGTATATAAAAAATATTACATAAAAATATGGAGAAAGGTGATATTAAGAGCCTCAAAAACCGACGCGCGTGCATGAAAAGAGTCATGAATGTCAACGAAGCGAGTGAGGCGTGTAAGAATCGTGCCCTATGGCGCTCTGTTCTCTCTGCCTACCCGCAAGGGATTTGGCGTGAAGTTGTGTGTGTGTATGTATGTATGTATTAAATAAAAAATCAAACGATTTTTTTGCATAAAAACGCTCCCGACTGTCATGGCGTCCTGAATGACGTCTCGCCGTGGCAAACATATGCGTTTTTGTAAGGACGTTGTATAACGTAACATAACTTCACGCCTTTGTTACTCGAAGGTGTAGGTAGCGGCTGTTAAGCCTCTTCGCGCCGTTATGTTTACGTCCCAAATGGAATAGGTGGCGAACCTATTGCCATACCGGGCACAAAGTTTTCAGTCATCGATATTTATCACACATAACTTCCGAACTTCAAAGCCACGACTTCTGGATTCAGAAGCGGGGTGCTCGACCACTGGACCACCGAGACTACTAATCTTAGAGGTCATGGGTTCGAATCCGGTGTCACGCTAATAATATGTCAATAGTTATGTGGGTACTGTGGATAGGTAACGATGACTGAAAAAGAAAATTATACCTGATATACGACAATAAGTTTATAGTCTATAAATAGTTATCAATAATTGCCGCTGTCGACACCATCGCATATTAAGGGCGCTAAGTTACAATACAGTTGAAAGTCGTGAAACGTACGTAATGTCTGCCCTTAAACTTAAAGTATTTTAACCAACACTTCTCAAACTATAAAAGTTTTTAATATAAGTTAGGATATTAAGCGTATGTTTGTGTTTTCTTGACCGTGTGATATCGAAAGCTGACATCGGAAAACTTAAAAACTAAAAGCGTGCACAAGAGTTATGAAAGTCAATAAAATCTGGTATCTAAGAACCGTATCCGTCGGTTTTCAGACCTCCTACCCCACAAGAGAGTGAGTTGGCGTGAAGTCGTATTGTTGTTGTTGAGAAACACATGTACCTATTGGTTTCTCTTCTTATCTCTTCTAGCTTTACTATTAAGGAAATATTTTGCGGATAGCCCAAAATGGAGATAAGACTTCAGATATTTGAAATACTTATCAGAAAACTAGAGGCTTTTATATGTTAGCCGACTACAGCTTTGTGACTAAAAATTTACTCATGCCGCTGACTTACCTCAGGCGTGAAGGTAGGTGCATAAATTGAAGGAAATTAATTAAAGTAAAGTACCAGGGTATCAGAGACACGAGTGAGTTCACCGTAACATTATACGGAACGTCACCGCATTGTCATTTATTGAAATCAAATTCATTCTGTTCCGGATAAAATTAGCCGCGAAACGCATAAATTATCAGGAGTTAGGACAAACTTCCGTTCATAAGTTTCCATTCAAAGAGGTGAGCTCTTTTGAGGGATTGTTCCTATTCAACCTCAGGGCAGGAATAACCTGAATGAATACAATTTTATTACAGTAAAAATTTATATGCCTTAAATTGTTTGCTTTAAAGTCTATTATATCGTAACAACCGTTATTTGAATGTTACAGTGAAGTTTGCAAAAGCCATATGCTAATGTACGGTTCCCATCGGAAAGATTTTGTAGTCAGCCGATCTGGATGGCAAATCGTTGGCATATTTATTAGACTTGGGATTTGATTCCGGGACGTGCCACTTCATTCGGTTCGTGCTAGTAAAAGATCTTGTTAACCGACTCCGACCATTATAGATAACAACTTTTCGCGTAAATTGTGAATCATTTAAGATAAAACAACTTACATTAAAATTTTATTTTATTAGTCAATATTGAAACATTGACATTTTCATTAGTAAAGGATTCGTAAAGGAGTGGAGTTAATTTGTTTAATTAACTTTTTAAATGTAAAAATCCGATTGTTTTTTCTCCGTTAAATGCATTTCACGTAAAACTATTTATTTTAAAGTGTATCGTGGCAATCATTATTATTCATTTGTTTTAAATTCTTCTGGAACATTCTTCTTCTTCTAGAAGCTTCTAGACAATTTAAAGACTGCACAGTGTACAACTTACCAAATATTTTATTTATGAACGGAATCTTGAAATGTTAGTCGGTTACGGTAGTTTGTTAGTTAATTATATTTTACTACGATTTCAGTTTTCTTGTTATTTGAGCTCTGCTAGAGAAGCACACAAACTTGTAACAAAAGAAACTCCTGGCGTTCATAATAGCCTGGTAACTTTACTGAACAATGATACAACATTTATTTAATTTTACATTTATTAATTACTAGTTGACCTGGCAAACTTTGTTCCGCATCAAAAGTTATGAGTAAGTTTTGGATACCTTGAGTTTCAATTTGTGCTTTAACCGCTGTCCCTCTATGTTAATATTGTAATATCTTTAAAAATATTCGTTTAAATTGCATAATGTAAAGATCCAGGATCATCTATATTACACGCACAAACTATTTAAGACACTTATGTTGATAAAAATTAATGCTGTAATGTTTAAAATCGCTTCGTAAATAAGCCATTATTTCTCGTAAAAAGTAAAATAATAAAAATGGTCATTGTGGGTTATCCCTAAGAGATAGACATATGTCCTCGCGGACTCTATTTTAGGCCTTTTGAAGGTGTTTAATAATGTAGAACATTGTTTTGATCTATCACTTAGGGTGCAGCCAGCGTTTGCAATTAAAGTGCTAAATCTCAAAAATTATCATTTTTCTTTATAACATCACATATGAATTATCAATCATTATGTCAATCAATATCATTATCAATCAATTATTATGATCAGAACCACCCCGTTGACACCCTTTAACTATTAAAAAACCGCATGAAATTCCGTTGCGTAGTTTTAAAGATACAGTGGTGGTCACATAATTAAAGACAACCTTGATATCCACCACTTACAACAAAATAAATGATATTAGTTACCCAAGATAGCTATCAATTCCATTTCACTTGTTATTATAACATACACAGACGTCTTATTTTTAAAATTAGAATAGCATTTTAGTTATAATAACAATAGTTAAGTCTTTATTTCTTTTTCAAATGTTATACATACTTTTTCGATGCATTTGCCGCTGGCCATCTAATTAAAGACAGCGCGGATTTTATGTTCTAAATTTAAAATAAAAATAAAAAGAGCACTGTTCTTTTTTCCATTATGGCGCGAATTTTCGTGACACGCGAAAACTAGTTCAGTTTTAATTGTTTGATTGTGAAAAAATTGATTCAAGTATGGGAAGAAACAAAAGTTGTGATCCTTCTACAAGGAAGATAATTTTAAATTTTTATGACAAAGGTTGGACGTACAGGAAAATTGCAGATCACTTACGATGTTCTAAAGACATGGTTATGAACGCTATCCACCATTTTAAGAAGTTTAATACTACAGAAAATGTGCCTAGGAAACCTAGACAGAGAAAAACTACTCCCCGAGAAGACTCAAGAATAGCATTATTGGCTAAAAAAGATCCTTTCAAAGGATCGGAAGTTATTCGTTTGGAAGTATTTGGTGCAGAGGAGTCTAGAGGAGTGTCGGCAAGAACAGTTAGAAGGCGATTATGTGAGGCAGGCTTGTTCGGAAGGATTTCTCGTGAGGTCCCACTTTTAAAGAAAGAAAATATCAAAGCAAGATTACAATTTGCCAAAAAATATGAACACTGGACAGAACGACAATGGAAAAATGTGCTATTTTCCGACGAAACTAAGATTAATATGGTTAACTCTGATGGAAAAATTTACGTGAGGCGTCCACCAAAAAAAGAAATGGACCCAAAGTACACAAAGAAAACAGTAAAACATGGAGGGGGCAATATAAAAGTTTGGGGATGTTTTTCTGGTCACGGCATGGGACCTGTTAGAAAAATAGAAGGTAACATGGATAGGTTTCAATATAAGAATATTTTAGAAGAAACCATGTTACCTTATGCCGAGGATAATTTGCCGGTGATATGGACTTTTCAACAAGATAACGATCCCAAGCACACTTCAGCAGTGGTCAAAGAATTTCTTAGTAGCCAATTAGTAACAGTTTTAGATTGGCCACCGTACAGTCCCGACATTAATCCGATCGAAAACTTATGGTCCCGTGTGAAGAAAATAGTGTCAAAAAAACGTACAAGTAATGTGCATCAACTTTACACGACATTTAAAGAGACATGGGAGCAGATTTCGATGGAAACCTGCAATAATTTGATCGCTTCAATGCCTAGGCGGTGTCGGGCTGTCATTGCTGCTAAAGGACATGCGACAAAATATTAATACCATGGTTATATTGTGTATCTGCTGTACATTTAAAAATAATTGTAGTAAAGTTCATTTATTTTTTTCTTCCTTTTATAGTTGTTTAATTTGTGTCTTTAATTAGTTGTCCAAGTCTTTGTATTAGTCCATACTGCTTGCAATGTGTTAAACTTAATAAACTTTCAAAATACAACATATTTGTTGTTTTTATTTCCTTTCCAATACTTTACGATAACCGCTAGAATAATTGAAATAATATTGCAAGCTCCTCTTGCATTATAATATAAAATATAGGGTATGTAACCTTTGAAAAATTCTTATCCTCTAAGGCCCGTAAGATCAATCATAGTTAAAACTGTCGATTTTCTAAACTATAGTCAATTTTAATCTAGAGTTTAAACCTGCCCCGTAAGATCAACAGCGAAATGGACATAGATTACGTAAACTAGGTTTAGTTTTCGACAGATGGCAACATTTGGTTATTTAATGTCCATATTTCGCTCATCATTCACTCTTTTGTACATTGTCTGTGGCATATTTCGTGAAAAAAAATCTTTTTCTCTTTCTTTTATGAAGTTTAATATAGTGTGACCATAGATTTAAGAATAATAGATCGGCAATAGTCACCCAAACAACGTGACCAAAAATGGGTTGTTAATGTGTGAGTGACTTACGGGCCTCGTGGCGCATTGGTAAAACTACCGACTGCAGCACGGAGGTCGGGGGTTCGATTCCCAACCGAGCACAAATATTTGTGACAAACATGAATATTTGTGCGGCGTCTGGGTGTTTTTCTATGTATTATAAGTATGTATTTACAAATGAAAAGTATATATGTATTAATATCCGTTATGTAGTATCCATAGCACAAGCATTTAGTTGCTTAGTTTAGAAGTGGAGGGCGCTGTGTGATTTGTGTCCAAGATATTATTAATATTGTTATCAATGTGTGCGTAAAAAGCGCTTCAAAACGTTAACTTTTACTAAGTTAATGTTCATGTGTGGAAATGTAAATAAAATATACGCGGTTCCCAAAATCTAATATACGCGGTTGCGCTGTCAGTAATTCGATGCTATTAGTAAATTTTTCCTGACATGTGCCATCTATTGTAGTCTATGCTAAATCTATGTATGAACCCACAATCGTTGTGTCAGATGTCAGCTGATAAACGACCGCCATTTTTAAACTAGGCAGGACCACGGTTTAAACGGCAAAATCTGCTGGTGTAAGCTAAACTATAGTTTAAACTGTTATTGGAGGTTTATCTAGCATTGATCTTACGAAATAAACGACAGATGAGGTTTAAACTAGGTAAAATAGTTTAAACTGTGATTGATCTTACGGGCCTAAGGCCCGTAAGATCAATCATAGTTAAAACTGTCGATTTTCTAAACTATAGTCAATTTTAATCTAGAGTTTAAACCTGCCTCGTAAGATCAACAGCGAAATGGACATAGATTACGTAAACTTAGTTTAGTTTTCGACAGATGGCAACATTTGGTTATTTAATCACCATATTTCGCTCATCATTCACTCTTTTGTACATTGTCTGTGGCTTATTTCGTGAAAAAAACTCTTTTTCTCTTTCTTTTATGAAGTTTTATAGTGTGACCATAGATTTAAGAAAAATAGATCGGCAATAGTCACCCAAACAACGTGACCAAAAATGGGTTGTTAATGTGTGAGTGACTTACGGGGCTCGTGGCGCATTGGTAAAACAACCGGCTGCAGCACTGAGGTCGGGGGTTCGATTTTCACCCGAGCACAAATATTTATGACAAACATTAATATTTGTGCAGCGTCTGGGTGTTTTTCTGTGTATTATAAGTATGTATTTACAAAAGAAAAGTATATATATATATAGATATAGATATATAAGTATATATATATATATATATATGTATTAGTATCCGTTATCTAGTATCCATAGCACACGCATTTAGTTGCTTAGTTTGGAACTGGAGGGCCCTGTGTGATTTGTGTCCAAGATATTATTATTATTATCAATGTGTTCGTAAAAAGCGCTTCAAAACGTTAACTTTTACAAAGTTAATATTCATGTGTGGAAATGTAAATAAAATATACGCGGTTCCCAAAATCTAATATAAGCGGTTGCGCTGTCAGTGATTCGATGCTATTAGTAAATTTTTCCTGACATGTGCCATCTATTGTAGTCTATGCTAAATCTATGTATGAACCCACAATCGTTGTGTCAGATGTCAGCTGATAAACGACCGCCATTTTTAAACTAGGCAGGACCACGGTTTAAGCGGCAAAATCACCTGGTGTAAGCTAAACTATAGTTTAAACTGTTATTGGAGGTTTATCTAGCATTGATCTTACAAAATAAACGACAGATGAGGTTTAAACTAGGCAAAATAGTTTAAACTGTGATTGATCTTACGGGCCTAAGGCCCGTAAGATCAATCATAGTTAAAACTGTCGATTTTCTAAACTATAGTCAATTTTAATCTAGAGTTTAAACCTGCCTCGTAAGATCAACAGCGAAATGGACATAGATTACGTAAACTAAGTTTAGTTTTCGACAGATGGCAACATTTGGTTATTTAAAGTCCATATTTCGCTCATCATTCACTCTTTTGTACATTGTCTGTGGCATATTTCGTGAAAAAAACTCTTTTTCTCTTTCTTTTATGAAGTTTTATAGTGTGACCATAGATTTAAGAAAAATAGATCGGCAATAGTCACCCAAACAACGTGACCAAAAATGGGTTGTTAATGTGTGAGTGACTTACGGGGCTCGTGGCGCATTGGTAAAACAACCGGCTGCAGCACTGAGGTCGGGGGTTCGATTTTCGCCCGAGTACAAATATTTATGACAAACATTAATATTTGTGCGGCGTCTGGGCGTTTTTCTATGTATTATAAGTATGTATTTACATATTTACAAAAGAAAAGTATATATGTATTAGTATCCGTTCTCTAGTAACTATAGCACAAACATTTAGTTGCTTAGTTTGGAACTGGCGCTGTGTGATTTGTGTCCAAGATATTATTATTATTATCAATGTGTTCTAAGGGAAAATGGAAAAGCTAGAAGAATGGGCAGCAGCATTCTTTCTCAAGACACTACAGCCTACTGCGATCGCCAACCCGCCTGCCAAGCGTGGCGATTATGGCAAAAACCCCCCATGATTGCGCGGACCGGCAGTTGTGGCGCTTTATGAGGGAGGCCTATGTCCAGCAGTGGACGTCAAAAGGGCTTATGATATGATGTGTTCGTAAAAAGCGCTTCAAAGCGTTAACTTTTACATAGTGTTGGGTGTAATGTTAATGGGTGGAAATATAAATATCCCCAAAATCTAATATACGCAGTTACGCTGTCAGTTATTCGATGCTATTAGTAAATTTTTCCTGACATGTGCCATCTATTGTAGTCTATGCTAAATCTATGTATGAACCCACAATCGTTGTGTCAGATGTCAGCTGATAAACGACCGCCATTTTTAAACTAGGCAGGACCACAGTTTAAACGGCAAAATCTTCTGGTATAAGCTAAACTATAGTTTAAACTGTTATTGGAGGTTTATCTAGCATTGATCTTACCAAATAAACGACAGATGAGGTTTAAACTAGATAAAATAGTTTAAACTGTGATTGATCTTACGGGCCTAAGTGTCTTTAATTGTGTGTCCACCACTGTATAAGCATTTATGGGGACAGACAGTGGAAAGTGACTTTCTTTTATACTATGTAATTATGATTAAACATTGTTTTTATCATATCAATTAAATTGAATAATTATTACCCAAATTGTGAGGCATGAATGGGCTGGCTCGACCGTTGAAATATCACGACCTCTCTGAAAGTCGACATAAAGTGGCTCTTGCGCAGTTTCGTTCGATGAGAGAGGTATCCGGAGTCCCACCCCTTCACTCTTCCTTCCCATCCCACTCCCTTGGAGGCCAGCCACACATCTACAATACTAATTTATGTAGCGGCTTCCCATCAGGGGACCTGCTTGCTCGTTTGCACAAAAAATCCTGATAATATATATTTTTTGTAAATGGTATTAACAAACTTTGGCAATAGGTTCGCCACCTATTCCATTTGGGACGTAAACATAACGGCGAGACGAGGCTTCACAGCCGCTGCCTACACCTTCGGGTAACAAAAGGCGTGAAGTTATGTTATGTTATGTGGTATTAATGTAAATTCATTTAATCACAATAAAAATAAAAATCCATCAGAGTACTTACATTTACTTCACGTTTGTGATCCTCCATCACAATCTGCCACGATTATAGAGATTTACACTTTGCCGCTTGAAACTTGAAAATCTCGGTAAAAACTGCCACCGACGCTATCTTTGGGGCATCTCGAATTGTTTTCGCTTGCGGCTTATCTCCGTCCTTTGTGTAGGTTATAAATGCGTTTTCTTTGCTTCTGCGAAGCTTCGTCTTTAATGCCATTTCCGTAGATTACCCCCACTTCCGTATCAATTTTGGTTGGGCCGTTTTTTTTTTCTATTATGGATCGCGTGCCGACTTCGCGATAGCGCGCTGTCTCATCGCCACTTACTGGAAATTAATTAAGTTTTTCTAAATAACGAAAAAATATCGCTGTTTATTATCCATTAAGAATTATCTCTGTTGAAATGGGCCGGCTCGATAGATAAACTACCACGACCTCTCATAAAATCGACGTAAGGTGGATAATACGCAGCCTTTCGTTAGGTGAGGGAGGGCAAACGGAAACCTTCACTCCGCAAATTTTGGGCAGTCACCTTATTACGACCTCGCTTATGCACACTCGGCAATACCCAATTCTCGCTTCCATAAGTTATATGCCCTGCATATTTGATTGATCACTCTTGCATTTTACCTTTTCTCTACGTGTCCAAACCACCAGAGCATGCTCTTCCTTACTATAACACAAACACCCTCGTTCAATCCAATTGATCAATTTGTACCAGTCCCGTCACCATTCTTTATTTGTGGGAATCAGAAACACCTTTAAAAATGGTATGTGCTGGTGTTGAACATAGCAACCTAGCGATAAAGATCGACAGGGCAACGGAAGAGTCATCATTAGCCCTTTTGAGGTCCACTGCTGGACATAGGCCTCCCCCATAGAGCGCCACAACTGCCGGTCCGCTCAATCATGGGGGGATTTTGCCATAATCGCCACGTTTGGCAGGCGGGTTGGCGATCGCAGTAGGCTCTATTGTCTTAAGAGAGAAATTCTTCTAGCTTTTCCCTTAGTCGCCTTTTACGACACCCACGGGAAGAGATGGGGTGGCGGTATTCTAAGCCGGCGCCACACAGCATGCATGCACACAGCATAACGGAAGAGTACCGCAATTTAAAATTAAAGGCCAACATATCCTATTGCTGTATTTTACTCCTGGTGGACCAACGAAAACATTTCCAAGGAGGATTGACATCAGGCAGGGGGTTGGTGATAAAACCACAGCCAAAACTGTTAACTTCGTCGATATTTTTAAAGGATAACATGTTGTGCCGATCCCTGATGGAAGATATACCAGCAACGTAAACAGGTTGACGTCAGGCAGGCGGCCGGTGATAAAACTACAGCCAAAACTTTTTACCCTATTCTTTGTCTGGATAGTTCGAAAGGATGACATGTTATGCCGACGCCAATTGAAGTGGAATAAGGGCAGGAACATTCTGACTCTCTTTCAAACAATCCAACGAATATATTTATATTGTATTCAATGTATTGTAGAGCCAAGCAGTTCGCTGCATGAATGGGTCGGCTCGACCGGTGAAATACCACGACCTCTCAGAAGACCGACGTAAAGTGGCTCATGCCACGTTTCGTTCGGTGAGAGAGGTACCCGGAGGCCCACCCCGCTTCCCCATCCTTTCCTATCCCCTATCCCATAGGGGTCGGCAACGCAACAGTAACACTGTATGTGTTGCAGGTGACACGCCTGCACGTTTACCCTCCTGTCCCACAAAAAAAAGATACATTATTACCCTATTCTAAATATTATAACACAATTCCTCAGTGCCCACTAAACCGATAATTACCCATAAAATAATTATTTGAATATAATAGATTTCCAAATACTAATATCGCTATTATGTTTGGTATAATATTTGTATTTACGACCAGACCAATTGTGAATTGGCGGGACTTGTATTGGTGGAGCGGGACTTTGGCAGAGTATGTATGTTGGCAGTGATTCCCAGAATTCTAATGTTGGTAACATTGTTATTAGAGCAAACAATGGCACCAACATAACATATCTATGTCGTAATCGTTTGCTAAACATTCTATATATACTTAGTCATGCCATAAATATTGTAACAAAGAAAAAATATTATTTTTAATTGCAAATAACATTTATTACTTTTAGAGTGTGTTACTTTAATACATAAATATAAAACGATATAAAATATAAAAAGCTTATTCGAAGTGGTCGACATTGGCTGCAATACAGGCCTTTAAACGTTGGCCTTTAAATCAATAGAAACACGCACTCTTTCTATGGGAAAATTCTTCACTGCCAATCGTATGGATTGTTTTAGGGACTCTAAATTATTATGACTTTTAGAGCAAGCTCTCTAAAACTGACCACAAATCATAATCCAGTGGATTAAGATCGGGACTAGACGACTCAGCTCTAATGAAGTCCGAAATGTTCGCTTCCAACCAAGATTGCGTGGACCGAGCTTTATGACCCGGTGCCGAGTCTTGCTGGAAGGACCATACTTCGTTATTGAACATGGTGTTGTTAAGGGGCTTGACTACCTTTTCAAGAATGGTATCTTGATACACTTGTGCCGATGTTTTGATATCTTATCTTTTTCACAAAAATATGGCTCAGTCACTCCTTCGTAGCTAACACCCCACCAAACCATCACTGAAGTCGGATAATGCCCTTTGTCAACTAATTGGGAAGCTTCCTTAGAGCTTTGAGCATAAATACGGTCATTTTGTCTGTTAAAATGTTGCTCAATTGTAAAAACTTTTTCATCCGTAAACAATATTTTTCTGTGACCTCCCTTTGCGTACCGCTTCAGTAGTTGTTTAGATTTTAACACCCTATTCTTTTTAAAATTATCAGTTAATAAATGACCAGTGCACCTCTTACAGGCTGCAAGTCCTAAGTCATCTTTTAAAATACGCGACATTGTTCTAGGTGCTATCTTCATCTCCCGAGATAAAATCTTTTGCTTGCGGACAGGATTTCTTCGAATTCTTTCCCTTACTGCTTTGACCACCTTTTTCGTACGAACACTACGTGGACGGCCAGGTCTTTTTCTGTCACAAACAGAAGAGGTCTCATTGTACCTATTAATAGCCCGGTACACAAACATTTGACTAATACCAAGTGTATGGAGAGTTTTAAAAATTGCATTTGGCTCCATACCTACTTTGTGTAATGCAATCACAGCGATTCGGTTTTCTTTATCACCCCACACCATTTTAATATCGCAAAATATTGTACAATTTATTGGCGCCAAAACCAGAAAACACAATGAACAATCGTATAAAAATGACAGATTCCAAATTCAAATGTAATATTTTTTTATTTTTAGTTGTAACAGTATTTATGGCCAGACTAAGTATAATAATTGGATATTGGTAATTTAATTGAATATACCATTTAGCAGGTAATAACAGTTAGAAGTAATTAGTGCTAATCGTGTTCCAGGTAAATGTATTTAAATATGGCCAAATTATTAGACGCACTGCAAGATTTCGTGTAAAATAAAAAGTTAAATTAATATTGTACCGTTTTATTAATTTAAACACATAACATAACTTCACGCCTCTTTTACCTGAAGACTGTTAAGCCTCGAATTACCGTTATGTTTACGTCCCATATGGAATAAGGTGGCGAACCTATTGCCATGCACTGGGGCACAGAATTTATAACTTTCCAAAAGTCATTCGAACTACCTGATGAGCAAATTCTCGAGTCCCATTCCCGTAGTCGGCTAATATTTCAAATATCTTAAGTCTTCAGCGAAATATCTTCATAGTAGTGAAGTTACGCTTCCTTTCTGCGACATTCTTTGATGTAAACATACATTTTCGGTGAACTCCCTCATACTTCTGATGCCCTGGAACATCAATTTTTTTTTTTATGGAGTAGGAGGGCAAACGAGCAGACGTGTCACCTGATAGTAAGCAACCAACGCCACCCATGGACACCAACAACACATATAGTGTTACTGTTGCGTTGCTGACCTTTAAGGGATAGGGGATAGGAAAGGATGGGGAAGGGGTGGGCCTTCGGGTACCTCTTTTACCGAACGAAACGCGGCATGCGCCACTTTACGTCGGTCTTCTGAGAGGTCGTGGTATTCCACCGGTCGAGCCGGCCCATTCATGCAGCGAACTGCTTGGCTCTACCACTGTTAAACCACTGTCAATTAATTTAGTTAGGTATTTTTCTACCAATTTTCGGTAAATCGAAATGATTGATCGTCATTTTCCGGTCTCCTCCTTATCCCTCTGGGGTGGTCTGCGGTAATAGGGTTCTGTTCCGATTGGTGACCACGAAACCCCATTAGTAAGCAAATTTTGCCCGTAAATCTGCCCATGCAAATGTTGTTAGTCTTAGTCCGTTGGTTACTGAAATTTATGTAAAGAATGACGCTAAAGATGTGTTACCTTAACTTCTACATAAAGTAGTTATCTAATAATAATAATATACATACATACATACATAACTTCACGCCAAATCCCTTGCGGGGTAGGCGGAGAGAACAGAGCGCCATAGGGCACGATTCTTACACACCTCACTCGCTTCGTTGACTTTCATAACTCTTTTCATGCACGCGCGTCGGTTTTTGAGGCTCTTAACATCACCTTCCTCCAGAACACGTTCTATTTGGTCTTGGAATGTGTGTCTTGGCCGTCCTCGACTCCTACATCCGTCCGCTTTTGCATTGTATATCTGCTTAGTCAGTCTTGCGTCAACCATTCTTTCTACATGTCCGAACCATCGGAGCATGCCCTTTCTTACTTTTACACTGACACTCTCTTTCATAATAATATATTGCATACAATACACACAACGCCCTCTAGTTCCAACCTAAGCAACTAAGTGCTTGTGTATAGATACTAGATAGCGGATATTAACACATATATACTTTTCTTTTATAAATACATACTTATAATACATAGAAAAACACCCTGACGCCACACAAATATTCATGTTTGTCACAAATATTTGTGCTCAGGTGGGAATCGAACCCCCGACCTCATTGCTGCAGCCGGTAGTTTTACCAATGCGCCACGAGGCCCATCAATCAATCAATTATTCAACCAGTCCATCAAATCATTTATTGTGAGTAAAAACAGGTCATCATGCAAAATATATAAATCTGTACGGTAACAATAATTCAGCAAATAACGCGAATAACATTGCCAAATAAAATACAAAAAAAAACCTAACAAAACTTCACGCGTTTTTCTACCCGAAGGTGTAGGCAGTGGCTGTTAAGCCTCGTCTGGCCGTTATGTTTACGTCTCATATGGAAGAGGTGGCGAACCTTTTGCCATTTCCGAAAAGAACTTCGAAATGTCATTGATATGAGCCAATGTGAGGATTCCGAGGACCTCTAGATTCAGAAGCGAGGTCAAGGTCAAAGTCAGAGTCAAAGTCATTCATTGTCACTTGTCATTTAAACTGGTCCTCGAGATAATCATGTAAACGGTAATGTAATTTGTCATTTAATAAATTGTCATTATCATTAATATAATTTTATTCTACTATAATATTATTAAGGAGTGATTCTCACTGACTGTTTGAAAACTAGGTAGGAAGTTGGATTATAGTGAGTGAGTTAGTGAGTTTAGGAATAGAAATATAATTTTGAATAAGAAAAGGCGTACTCCGATGATTCGTACAAGAATTGATGACTTACCATGACCAAGTCTTGAAGGTGACGAAAGGACGACGAGCTATCCCACGAGCTTTAAAGAGATATGACATTCAAAGAATCGACTGAAGTGTGTAAGAGTCGTGCCTTATGGCACTATGTTTGCTCTGCCAACCCTGTCAAAGACTTGGCGTGAAGAGATATATAATTCCTTTCCACCTGAACTGTGGTAGATTTATCTTGCTTCAGCTAACGTTATCAAGAAAATTACTCTTATTAGGTATGTCTCACTCTCTCTCTGGCTACATCTTTGATGTCAACTCACAAACATTCTCTAAATAACAAGCATTTTAGAGCAAGTTATATCATGCGACAAAGTTCCTTTTGTAATAATTCTTGGCTTGACTTTGGAATGCTATGAGCATGCGTAAATAAGGCTTTTACCTACATCGTAGTTTCCCTTTGACAAGCAAACGTTTGATTACTCTGTGAATTTTTAAATTTAAGATTTGGTTGTACGTTAGGATTGTTAATTTAAGTTTGATGTTTATTAATTTAAAATGGCACAATTTTATTTAGCCCTCTCCTGAGCTTTTTATGAAATATGAGAGATTTTGTTTTGTAAAAGCATTTAACAATAGAGTTAGCAACTTATATTTTTTCAAGCATTGCTATATTAATTTAAAGTATATAGTAATTGATCCCATCGCTAACTTATGGAAACGAGAGTAGGATATGGCACGTGTTCATGAAAGTAGGATAAACGCGCTGGCAATTAGGGCACTGCGCAAAATTGCTGACTGTCGCTGACCGCGTCGAAAACAAGGTTGTAAGGTAGGAAGTTGGATTGAAAGAGAAAGACGGTGTAAAAGTAAGAAAGGGTATGCTCCGTTGGTTCGGATATGTAGAAAGAATGAATGAGGCAAGATTGACTAAGCAGATATAACAGATGTAGGAGTCGAGGATGGCCGCGACACACCTTCCATAACCGAATAGAACGAGTTTTGGAGGATGATGATGTTAGGAAAAAAAATCGACGTACGTGCATGAAAAGAGTTATGAAAGTCAAAGAATGCGTGGCGTGGATGGCGTGTAAGAATCATGTTTTAAGGCGCTATGTTCTCTCTGCCTACCCCGTAAGTGATTTGGCGTGAAGTTATGTATGTAAAAAAAAAATCGAAGCTGATTGTGCTGTAGTTTAACTAAATATAATAATATATTTCATAGAATACCCGGCTTTCTGAACGTCGACGAGACTTGTATATTTATTTACATTACTTTTTCTGCGACCTTCAACTTCATTAGGGATTTCTTATAAATAATCCCCATTCAGTTCATAAGACGTCTGGATTAGGGGATGTTGTTGGAACAAAAATATATTGTTCGTTGTAGATAGTTTGTACTACGATGTAGGTACTAAATATATTACAATACTAATACTACTATACATAAACTCACCCCTCTATCGCATTGGTGTAGGCAGCGACTTTGGCCTTTCACTAGCTACGATCCTAACACACTTCTTTTGCCTCCTATCTCATCATGCTTTTGCATTGCATCGGGTGAATAACAGTACGTTTTGTCTTTTTAATAAAGAGAAACTGAAGAAACCTGCTCTATTTCCTGACTCCCTAGTATGCGCATTTGTCATAATTATTTTAATTAAGATAAAGAAAATCAATTATAAAGTTATAACGCTAGTTTTCAAAAACAATGAAACATATTTTAAAATTGTAAGCAACAAGAAATGATTTAGTAACATTCTAGCATTACTAATCTCCTGGTAAGCGTGTTTCATAATTACAATCAAATTACATAAATACATACATAACATAACTTCACGCCTCTTTCTACCCGAAGGTGCAGGCAGTGATTGTTAGGCCTCGTCTCGCCGTTATGTTTACTTCACAAATGGAACCTATTGCCATACCGTGCACAAAATGTTTAACCATCGATATTGATCACACATAACTTCAGAAATAAATTTCGAAAAGTCATTGGTGTGAGCCAATGTGAGGATTGGAAACCGCGACCTCTGGATTCAGAAGCGGGTGCTCGACCACTGGACCACCGTGACCAATTACATAAATAACCGCTAAATATAGCTGTTTATTTAAGTATAGCTTAGCTCGCCATATTAGATTTTTTAGGATAATGTTTGAATGAAATAAACTTACTAAATTTAATTTAATGTGTGTACTTGAGCTCTTTAAAGTTGAGACAACGAAATAGAAGTACATAGTTTTTAAAAGATGTCTCTTAGTGAAAGCTTTCTTCTCCTCCTCCTTAAGCTTTTATAGTGAAGGTTTTCTGAGTTCCTGGTATGTGCTTTTCTTTTAATTGGAAACAAATTATATTTGACTAGTTGACCCAGGGAACTTTGTATCGCCTCAGAAAAGAATTTGTTCATTTGTTATCCCAAAGAGCTAAACATATGCTATCGCGGACTTTTTTATAGTTCTTTTGAAGGTGTTTGTTAATGTAGTACATCGTTTTGATCTATCACTTAGAGTTCAGCCAGCGTTTGCAATTAAAGTACTAAATCTCGAAAATCATCACATTTTTTTTACTACATTTTACATGAATTATCCATACAAACCACCCTGTTGTTACCCTCTATATATTAAAGAAAACCACATCAAAATCCGTGGCGTAGTTTCAAAGCTCTAAGCATATAAGGGGACAGACAGCGGAAAGCGACTTTGTCTTATTCTATGTAATGATCAGTTATATTTTCAAGAAACAAAATGTGATATTTTTTCATTATCAATTTAAATTTTTTAAAAGAATTAAAAAATAATTCCTGTTGATTTTATTCATAACCAAACGAAATTTATGGAATTATTTTTGAGACATTCACGAATACATTTACAGCAAGGTATTAAGACATTAAACTCCAAGTCAATAGATGAAACTTTCAAGACGATCTTCAAATTCACAAACTAGTAGAAAATTGCCACCGGCGCGCTGGATCTCCCACGGTCTCCTCAAATCCTTGAATTACCAATGCGAGAACGGAGTAATTGGCAGGATTTGGAAGCTCAAACTAAATTGGTACGTCCGCGATGTTTATTAACTTCAAGTGAGATGGCAGCAAATTCGAGTTTAGACTGACTGAAATTTAATAACAAGAAGTAATCAAGTACACAGAACCGAACTCCTAGCGCACTATAGTCTCCTGGTACTTTAAAATTATATAAGTACCATGCAGAGGAGCAAACTCAGACCCTTTTTCTTTTTGCTTTTGTATTAAAAGTAGTAAACAAGTTTTGTTTGAATAACGGAGTATAGTGACTTCCTTAATTTAAAAAAAAAACCTAATGTGAGTCGGATTCATTCACAAAAGGTTCCATACCAGTTTTTTTTTCCTATTGTCTGCATTTAACTGCAATAACGGGTTTACAATGTACGGCAGTTGGCTCTTATTCTGTCTAGGATATTATAAAACCCTTAAAAATATCTGATTATTTATACCTCGAGTACCTGGATGATCTATGAGATAAGAGCTAGTACAAAAGTCATTTTTTATTTCCACTAATTCTATCAAATAGCAACTAAACCTTACGAACAGACAGCGGAACAAATGCGTTACGTGTTGTAATTTCAATGCATGCAATATCCTCACACAATTCTACATTTAGAAATACTCAAATCCGGTTTTTAGATTCAGCGCACGTTTCGTGGAGATATTAATGCAGTTCTCAAGAACTGTTTGAACTGGTCGAAGAGAGCGCCATTAGAAAAAAAAATGCGCGCGAAAGTAGCGAATCCGATTTCAGTCTAGTTACGTTTTTTTTCTTTTAATTTCAAATAATCGTGGCATGGGACATCGCAAATTTTAAAATTTTCGAGTTTAGACTGACTGAAATTTAATAACAAGAAGTAATCAAGTACACAGAACCGAACTCCTAGCGCACTATAGTCTCCTGGTACTTTAAAATTATAATAAGTACCATGCAGAGGAGCAAACTCAGACCCTTTTTCTTTTTGCTTTTGTATTAAAAGTAGTAAACAAGTTTTGTTTGAATAACGGAGTATAGTGACTTCCTTAATTTAAAAAAAAACCTAATGTGAGTCGGATTCATTCACAAAAGGTTCCATACCAGTTTTTTTTTCCTATTGTCTGCATTTAACTGCAATAACGGGTTTACAATGTACGGCAGTTGGCTCTTATTCTGTCTAGGATATTATAAAACCCTTAAAAATATCTGATTATTTATACCTCGAGTACCTGGATGATCTATGAGATAAGAGCTAGTACAAAAGTCATTTTTAATTTCCACTAATTCTATCAAATAGCAACTAAACCTTACGAACAGACAGCGGAACAAATGCGTTACGTGTTGTAATTTCAATGCATGCAATATCCTCACACAATTCTACATTTAAAAATACTCAAATCCGGTTTTTAGATTCAGCGCACGTTTCGTGGAGATATTAATGCAGTTCTCAAGAACTGTTTGAACTGGTCGAAGAGAGCGCCATTAGAAAAAAAAATGCGCGCGAAAGTAGCGAATCCGATTTCAGTCTAGTTACGTTTTTTTTCTTTTAATTTCAAATAATCGTGGCATGGGACATCGCAAATTTTAACTGATAATTGATGTTAGAGGACTTGCAACGACTTCTTTGTATTTCATATCTTTCGGAATATATTTTATGAGTCCTGTAGTTAGAGGATATTTTTCTTATCTTTCTGAGCACTTTACCGAGCTAATCTTTCACTTCATAAGACCAGACAAGTTATAAATACAAACATAATACATACATTATTTAACTGACTTGTGAGATGTGTCATATTCTACTGACACCAACATTCTAAACATTTATTTTACTAAGCAGAGGGAACTAACTGAGTAGGGCTTTTTCGCGTAGTTTACTTGTCCTAAAAATAAAATAATATCGTATAATAACGAATGTATCTAAAACTAATAGATAAAAATACAAATAATCAATTCTTCATACTAAAATCTCAGCACGTTTTTACCGTGCAGAGTTGCTGAAACCTTGATCACAAAAAACATCACAGCTTTGGAACCGAGCCAATCACATGTAGCTGGCAGGCTGTATTTAAACGCCCTTGCCTGATGCACCACCAGGATGGCGTGGAAAAATAACTTTATTGGAACTTGGAAAGTTTGTTTTTCGACTCAACGTATAACTTATAGTACTCTATCAGTAGCTTTGTCTCTCTTTAGTCTGCCTCTTAATCATTAAATTATCTCCTTTGGCAGTGCTTGCCCTTATCCACTCTAAGAGGGGTCTGCACAACGTGCCTTTTTTTCCATTCTCTTCTACAACCCGTCGTCTCCACACTTCTCCCTTCTCATATCAACGCAGAGCTTCATAATTAAAATTTTTAGGTTTAGTATATTATTTACAAACTGATTGGTAAAAATGTACTTAATTCATTTTTTCATTAATCAGATTTCTAAATTCACTTGATTGTAACCTACTTTAAAAGCGTATGGATGTAGGTATCGAGGACGGCCACGACACTCCTTCCTTGACCAAATAGAACAAGCTCTAGAGGAAGATGATGTTAGGAGCCTTAAAAATGGAAGCGCGTGTATGAAAATATTAATGACAGTTAAAGAAGCGATTCAGGCATGTAAGAATCATGCCTTATGGCGATCTGTTCTCTCTGAATACCCAGCAAGGGACTTGGCGTCAAGTTTTATATTACATACATATCACTTCACACCAAATCCCTCTGTATGTATATTATGTTCTAATAATTTATGACTGAACTTAGTATCTTTTAAAAGAACATTAGTATTGATTAAATAGTTTATACCAGGGCGCCAGCTTCTCTAAGAACTAACAAGACATAGTGGCGTGCTAGCTTGCATTATGAACGCATTACATGCCAAGTTCCACACTTAACTTGGTCCACTCAGTTTCATGGGCGCGCAACAAGTGATTTCCATAATTGAACACCTGTCTCGCTGTTGTATGCGCGCCTGGTAGCTGTGATGTATAATAAAGTGATTTTTCTATGAGCTCTCTTTTCTTCTTTCATAATATTTTCTGTATTTTTAAATATATTTTATTTAGGCAAATCGCGCCCCAGAATTAGAAATAGCTACCTACATATAACTATAGGTTCCTACACAAAATAACAAACTTTTCCTATTAAAACGGTCAGTGCTGAACAATATCAATTAACTGTAGTCTAAAGCCTCTCTCGATAAGAACTATCCAATAAGAAGAACAATGTATTTAGCTTGGAACTAGAGGGCGCTGTGTGTATTGTGCCTAAGATATTATTATTAATTATAATGTTCTTCTTGTGTTGGATAGTCCATGATCACCCGTCGTGCCCTGAGACTAGCGCTTTTAAATAAACAAAAATGAGTATCCCCGTCCTTTCGAATCATCGTGTGTTTACGACACTCAAAAGTTAGTCTAGGAGCTAAAAGAGAAATAATGACGCTCATTGCGATAAATGTCACGGCAAAACGTCAAGTTTAATAGATCCACTTCGTTCTCGGGCTAAGCTTGGCAATTTGTCTATGGAGCAGCGAGTGAGCGCCATATCCTATCAAGTCTCCGTATATAAGGCAAAGGGATGCCTTCCTCGATCCTTCGTAAAGTGTAAGAAATAAAACATGGTTAGCTTTAGATTCAAAATAGTGAGTGCTTTTACCTTCACGCCACTAATCTCCGGAGGTGTAGGCTACGGCAATTATCACTTCCAACAAATTATTTGGTCAAATAGTAATAGTCACAGAACATATTGCCTTATTATATATCAGACACAATTTATGAATTATAAATATCTACTCATCACATTTAATTTCTTGAAGAGTTTACGAAGTACCATTGGTGTGTATTTTAGTTAGAATTAGTGCAGGAAAACAGATTTTCATAAGTTAGTGACTCCGACTTCCGTTAGAAAAGTCCCAAATGTATATAGCTTTCTTAATGATTAATAAATCATGACAATGTGATCATCCGTCTCTGACAGTGGTAGGGCCAGGCAGTTCACTGCATGAATAGGCCGGCTCGACCGGTGAAATACCACGACTTCTCAGAAGATCGACGTAAAGTGTTTCGTTCGGTGAGAGAGGTACCCGGAGGCCCACCCCCCTTACCCATCCTTCCCTATCCCCAATCCCTTAAAGGTCAGCAACGCAACAGTAACACTATATGTGTTGCTGGTGTCCATGGGTGGCGTTGGTTGCTTACCATTAGGTGACACGCCTGCTCGTTTGTCATCCTATCCCATAAAAAAACCTACTTCATGGGACACAAAAGGGTACAAAAAAAGATCAGGCAGACTGTGGAAGCCATTTACTAGGATTGCAGCAGATAGAAGGATTTGAGCTAATCTTATTGTGATTGTACACATTCGTCTCGCAAATGCAATATGTACTCAACGAATTACTTATATCGAATGGATATTTTATTTCAAAGTAAAATCTAGACGATTTTGTAGTTAAATAATAAGTTTTTATACATTTTACTAAAGCTCTTTTATTAGCAACTATATGAATGCTAGTGCAGATTAATAAGATTAATTTTGAACACAGCCATCTAGTATCCTAATTATGTAAGTTAGAATATTAAAATCATTACATAGTATAAAACAAAGTCACTTTCCGCTGTCAGTCCCCTTATATCCGCATATCTTTAAAATTATCCAACGGATTTTGATACGGTTTATGTTAATAGTTAGAGGATGTCAACGGGGTAGTTTTGATCTATAATTCATGTATAGTGTGGTAAAAAAAAGTGACAATTTTCAAGATTTAGAACTTTAATCGCAAACGCTGCCTGAACCCTAAGTGATAAATCAAAACAACATACTACATTGTTATACAACTTTAAAAGGTCTACAAAAAAGTCCGCGAGGGCATATGTCTATCTCTTAGGGATAACCCACAATGACCATTTTTATTTTTTTACTTTTTACGAGAAATAATGGCCTATTTACGGAACGATCTTAAACAGTATTAAGTTTCATCCAATTAAGTGTCTTAAATAGATTGTGCATGTAATATACATGATTCTGGCCCTTTACAGCATTCAATTTAAACAAATATTTTCGAAGATATTGCAGTATTAACATAGCAGGACAGCAGTTATTACTTTTGATGCGGAACAAAGTTCGCCGGGTCAGCTAGTTAAGTATATTTAGAACCATTGTAACAAGATCTTCATCAGACAAAAACATCAGAAGAATTAGACAGAGAAATGAGAGAAAGAGTAGCTACAAGTGAAGAAGGTAATTTATCCCAAATTGAAACATTTAATACAATCTCAACAAAAAAAAATTTAGTTAACAAAGAATTTTAATTAACTAGTTTAAAATGCTGCCATTGTTGCGTCGACTTTGTTTTATTCTATTCAACGAAAGTACGAAAATAATCTTATAGCAAGAGTAAGTTAGTATTATTACAAAACATTAATAAAAATGAGTTCACAGCTGCATTCATTCTAATATATTATGACACTCGCTAACTTCACTATGAACATATATAACTTGTATGAAAAACTTTGCAAGATATAAGTGTGATAAATATTCACATAATAAACTTGTACTGTTTTTATGATCTCCTAGTACATCAATGCCATCAATACCTGAAGGTGTAGACAGTTCCTTACTCTTTGAATGGAATACTGTTTTATGGATATCGATATCAGCTATAGATCGATATTTTTAGTAATCGCAGCCTGGACCAGTGAAATGCAACTGTCAAAATATCGACGCAAAGTGACTCATACTGTTCTATTCTTCCTCTACTTTGCATTCCCCTCCCTACTTCAATTAAAAGCCAACTACACAACTCTATAACTATCTCTATTGCCGGTGTCCACGGTCAGCTCTATGGCTCTATCGTCACCTCTAGATAACTCATTTGCTCGTTTGCCCACCTTTAACATAAAAAACTCTATGACTATGAGTAGGTACTCATATTCATAGAGTTTTTAAGCAACAGTAATAGCAATATCTCAAAAAAACAGATATAACCTCTTCATATCTCTCCTCCGAGTACAATATATATCCACCACCAGGTATTCTTCTTCTTCAAATTAAATTTCTCATGAACGTCACGTAAATGGAGAAGTACAAACAGTAAAACTAGTCACATTCTACCCGAGGATGTCTAAGGAGGTAGGCTTAGAGGTGGCATACTGTCACACTGTCCCGTAACTCTTTTAAAATTAATATTACTTATCGTTTATATAATGACGTAAACATAACGGCGAGACGAGGCTTGACAGCCGCTGCCTACACCTTCGGGTAACAAAAGGCGTGAAGTTATGTTATGTTTATATAATGTAAAATTATTTCGTCAAACACGTCGTCAAAAAACGAAGTTCGTGCATGAAAAGAGTTATGAAAGTCAACGAAGCGAGTGAGTCGTGTAAGAATCGTGCCTTATGGCGCTTGGTTCTCTCTGCCTACCCTGCAAGGGATTTGGCGTGAAGCTATGTATGTATGCTATGATATTATTATACATATATGGCATGTCAAATGCAGTTGCATTGTTATTATTGGATTGTAAAATATAAACACACTATTCTTTGGAAGAAAATATCCTAGAGTATTTCTGATCAGTGGACTATTTAAATAAATTTTCATAAGAAACCCCTTTGTCTTCATACAACTAGAAGAGCTTATGTTATTACCTTAAAAAAAAATAGCTATTCAATATGAAAGAATTATCAAACAAATTAACATGTCTAATTAATAATATCCAACTAATTAAGTATCTTGACTACTCTACTAAACTGTACTTGATTGTAAGTACATATAATTATTTAAATTGAAATAGCTTAAAATTAAAGTGTTTTATTTTTAATGCTGAATGAAAAAATAGACAATCGTAACGGTGTAACACGCCGCCTGGGTTACAATAATCTCCCATTTGAGCCGGCGATTTGTCTCCTAGACAGATAGAAGCGAGATCTGTTACAGCCGAGCGCTGCACTCCATGTGGTTAATAGATGATTACTTCTACTGGTTCTCTTAACTAATGGAGATGTGTTGCGGAAAACACCAAATTAAACGTCTCAAGAAAGAGGAGATTTAAAAATGGACGAGAGTGTATGATAAGAGTTATGAAAGTCAAAGAAGAGTTCTCCCTGCCTACCCCGTAAGGGATTCGGCGTGGAGTTAAATGTTATATATCGTAAATACATACATACATAACCCTCTCCTAATAACCCTCACCTTCTTCCAGAACACGTTCTATTTGGTCATGGAATGTGAGTCTTGGCCGTTCTCGACTCCTACATCCATCCGCTTTTAATTGTATATCCGCTTAGTCTATCTTGCATCATCCATTCTTTCTACATGTCCGAAGCATCGAAGCACGCCCTTTCTTACTTTTACACCGACACTCTCTTTCAATCCGACTTCCTTCCTTATAACCTTGTTTTCGACAGGGTCAGCGAAGTCGCTATTTAACCGACTTCGAAAAAAGGAGGAGGTTCTCAATTCGTCTGTATGTATAATTTTTTTTATGTCTGTTGACCGATATTTTCGTCAAATTTTTTTTTTTTTGATCGTCTTTGTTAACTTTCGAGATGGTCCCATTTTCAACAGGTCAGGATCTGATAATGAAAACCAGGAGAAATCGAAGGCAACCTGATGCTGCTGTGCTGATGAAGAAGCCACCGAACTCCTCAACGGTTAGGAGTTTGAAGACACCACTGCAATTTTTCGATAGAAACTACTTGGTAGTATGTAGGGCTAACGTGTTGCTTGTGAGGTATACTTGAAGACGTCTGATGCTGCTGTGCTGATGAAGAAGCCACAGAACTCCTTAATGGTTAGGAGTTGAGAGACAGTAACGCAGTTAGTCGATGGAAACTGTTTAGTGATAGTATAGGACTAACGTGTTGTTTGGGAGATAAGCTTAAATCCATATCTGATACTGCTGTGCTGATGATGAAGCTACGGAACTCTTAAACGATTAGAAGTTAGGACACAATACTGGAAAAATGATTTTTTTTTCTGCAATACTTTCAAGGCTACGATTAGTTTTTATTCTGGCTGCAGTGTTATTGTCTACCCATGATAATAACAAAAATATAAATATTCAACAAGTATTATCAAACTGTTTTAGCTAAGTACCTATTAATAACAATTATAGCTCCCTAAAAATATCAATATATTTAATAAACTGAAAGCCAGGTAATTGAACTAACTTCTATTGAACTTCACAACTCATTAATATCACTAAAACTCGTGAAAAAAAATACTTTAAAAAAAAAAGTTAAACCGACTTCTAGAAACGTACACCACAAAATCTTTAAGTAAATGAAAACAGTACCTTCATAACTAAAAAGCGATAAATAACGAAACTTACTAATTTTGTATACTTAATACTATATACAAAACGTAACAATTTTATAAAGTAATCTTTAATTATCATAATATTTAAAAATGTTTTGTATATTGTATTAAGTATACAAATTAGTAAGTTTCGTTATTTATCGCTTTTTAGTTATGAAAGTACTGTTTTCATTTACTTAAGGATTTTGTGGTTTACGTTTCTAGAAGTCGGTTTAACTTTTATTTTAAAGTATTTTTTTTAAATAAACATTCGTTTTCGCAATTACTTATACAGAAAACGAGTAACATTGGTCTATGATACAAAAAAGATACATATAATACATTGCAATTGGTAAAGCTTTTTTCTTTGCGAACATACGAGTCTCCTGATGGTAAGCTGCTACCGGTGTCCATGGACATGATCAACACCTAGAGGATAATAATTGTGTTGGAGGTCTTTAAAATGGAATAAAAAAGGGGATAGGAAGGCCCTCTCACCGAACATGACACGGCAGGAGCTACGTTTCGTTTGGTTCGTACGTTTACGTTCGTTTTTCGAAAGGTTGTGGTATTTCACCGGTTGAGCCGGCCCATCCATGCAGTATGCCTTTACGACTATTACTTCAATATTTTTGATTCGATTACCCTTTTAAATACGTATACTACTAAAAAGCAGTTTTATTATGGCCAAACTAACTATTAAATATTTTTACAGCATCTTGATTCCGTTAAGATGGTTACTTTTAGAATATTAAATAGTTAGCTACTTGAAATAAATATGTAAAAATAACCCATATGCCCACATAAAAATGTCCAACCATCCCTCTAATTTAACAGGAGAAAGAACTGATGGAATATATATAAAAAATATATGCAGATCTGAGAGACATGGTCCGATTACAGTAAATGGGACGAATTTATGCGTCGTAAAAAATATATTATACCGATTGCGTAGGTACCTACTGCCGATGTGAAGTCATCATTCTACCACAGGGATTGTCAAAATATATTAATAATTTAGTTTAATTTTACTCCATTAATAGATACTCCGAAAATGTCTGCTTAGTCTGGAGGACGCGCTACCCGCTTCTAAATCAAGGCATCTCGGATTATTTTTTAGAAAGTTATGTGTGATAATTATCCATGGCAAGTTTCCGGTAATCGACATTTATCTCACATAATTTTCGAAAACAACTTCGAAATATCATTAGTGTGAGCCAGGATTCAAACCCGCGACCTCATTCAGAAGCGAGACGGTCGACCACTGGACCACCCAGAACTTTATAAAAAATTAAACTAAGCCGTTACATTTTTATCACCTACATGCCAAATCTAAAACTCCTTTTCTAAATGGTAAGCGATCCCTTATCTGCATTTTATGGTATCATCCATTTATAACTTGTATAATTGAAGTATTCCAAGACTCATGCTTCTCATGATAACGGGAATCACTTCTCAAGTATCATTACCTAAACTAGCTGACATCCATCACAGTAGCGGCCTTTTTATAAGCATCAGCACCATCACTAACCAAATAATATTTTAAAAAAGGCGAATAAATTACGAATATTTATTACATACTAATACATATACATTTATATGGAAAATTTAATATATTTAAAGTTTAAAGTCTCGGTGGCGCAGTGGCTAGCACCCCACGTCTGATTCAAGAAGTAGTGAAGTTACGTGTGATAAATATCGATGACTGACAACTTTGTGCCCGGTATGGCAATAGGTACGCCATCTATTCCATTTGGGACGTAAACATAACGGCGAGACGAGGCTTAACAAGCCGCTGCCTACACCTTCGTGTAGAAAAAGGCGTGAAGTTATGTTATGTTATTTCATAAATTCAAAAAGTAATTTATCTTTTCCAACCAAATAAAACATGATTAGAGTCTATAAAAACCCCAGAAAAAATATAGCTAAGTTAATATTGAAAGAAATAATATGAAATATATAAGTGAGTATCAGAAAAGTTTCGTAATATGCAAATAAGCCCATCAACACGTGTTCCGTGGTATAAAATGCAAATCGTAGAGAACGAGGCGATCTAAAGGTATAAAGGACCTTGTACACAATGTATTTAAAACGCTCAGATAAAACGCGGACTCGTGGCCTCAGAATATTTTTATCTGGATACCAAATCCCAGCTCATGAAACTCTCTATCAAGATATCGGAGCCCTACAATTAGATGAAATGATTTTTTAATTTTGTAGCTTTGTTGTCAACCTTTATAGTTTTGTAGCTGGAAAATAAAATGGAAATGAAAAATACAAAAAGTCGTCCACTTTTGTGTTTTAGAAGACACCACTTAGACAGCAACTACATAATTTCCATGAACAAATAGGACAAGTTCTTGAGGAAACTGATGTCAGCATCAGCAGCCTTACAAACCGATCAGCGTGTATTACACGAGTTTTGTACAAGGTGAGGTGAGGAGGTCAAGTGACGTGCTTATGTATTATGCCTAATGGCGCTGTTCTTTCTGCGTAATTTTTAAGACACTTAGTGTAATGTAAGTCAAAATTCATATTATAGGTACCAAATAAAATTTATCAGAATCCAACCAAATAAATTATACCAAATAAAATTTATCTTTTTGTACACTGCGTACACACTAAAGATAGGGCTTTTTAGCTGCGCGTTTATATGTTCTATGTGTAAGGGTCTTATTACTGCTTTTTATGGTGACTCATAAATTATGGGATGCGAGTGAAACCAGGGAACGTAAACATTGCTATTACATGTGATACTCTTTAAAAGTTAGGGAAGGACAGTTTTTTTTTTCAACCCAACTGGTAAGTACATGGTTATTCATGTAATGCCGGTTCTTTTTAAGAGTCGGGTACAGCGGTGTTTGTTTTTTATGATGTCAAATTATATCGAGAATTTCCATTTTGTTGGGTTTTATTTTATTTTTTTCTCGTGTAGATTTTGACAATCTGCATATATTAATATGTGAAAGTGTTACAATTTAAATATACGCCAGATTAAAATATATCGAATGACATGGGCTTTCATCTCTACAGTTTAATCGAAATGATGGATTTATCCGTCTTGATTATAGAGTTTATAAATTCATACCGGGCCCTCTAGTTCCCAGTTAAGGAACTAAGCCAGATAAACACCCAGACGTCACACAAACATCTATATTCGGGTGAGAATCGAAACACTGGCCCCCTACATAGGCCGTGGTTTCACTAATGCACCACACATCATTCATCAATGTTAAAATTTAAAAACGCACAATTTAAAAAACATATTTACTAAACAACTGTAAGCCGTATCGTTACCGTTGTATAATGACAGCAAATGTCATAAGCTCTAATTAGACATTATATCAAGTTGACAGTTGACAGCAGCTGTCAGTAAACAGACTATACCAATTGATGATTGAACTCCTTTCCGTTCGAGATCTCTTTCTCCCTTAACTCTTAAAATCAGACAAAATCTTCTGGAGTGCCATCAACTCAATATAAAAGTTGTACTTGCGTGGATCCCGGGTCACTCCGGAATCCCTGGTAACGTCAATGCAGACTCTTGTGCTAGATTAGCAATACAGAATGGCACTCTAGAACATTTTCAAACCTATTCTCAGGACCTTTGTCTACTTGCTAAGTCGCTGCAGAATAAATCATGGACTGTTGCCTGGAATGCATCAAAATTAATCAAAGGTAAGTATTACGCCGATGTCCAATCGGACATTCCGTCATCTCCATGGTTTTTTAGGTCATGTAAAGCGGACAAACGTACAGTTTCCACTATTTGCCGCCTTAGACTTGGTCATTCCTGTACCCCTGTATTTCTTTCTAAGCTCAGGATCAGGAATTCATCTCTTTGCGAATGCGGACTGGATGAAGGAAATGTCAATCACCTTTTTTTCTCATGTCCGAGATTGCGACAATCCCTCTATGATGTCCTTCCCTCCGAAATTCCTCGTCCTACATCTCTCAAATGCCTACTCTCTCTCATATCTTCACATACAGTACGGTTCATCTTATGTAAATTCGTTAAAAAAAATAATATTTTCTTGTAAAATGTAGCAGTAAATAATTATAACATTATAATTGCTAGTTTAAAATTCATATTTTCGTTTTTTATAAGTGTTCTGGTAGTAATTGGTAATAGTGTTTGTTTCTTTTTTGTTGTAGGTAGAAAGCGTAGAAAATAGTTGAATGTTTAAATCATATGGGTCATAAAATACTCAATCGAAATTTTGTTTATTTAAATCCTTTCTTCATCTGTTTCCTCTGGTTTATGACATCAATGCAACTAAGTCTGGCAGAATATAAATAACAACCAGTCATTATAAATACGCGCCAATGAAGGAGGATTCTGATTTCATTTACTACGCTGGTTGAAGATATCCTGCGGTCATCTTAACTGGCCATATTCTCCTCCTAACCGTTCAAATTCTTCTGTCTGAAGCATTCGAAGTAGAAAATAAAGAGAGTGGCTAAGTCGCATTAGCTAGTATGCGAAGCCAATAATAAGAAGTGAAGTGAAGTGATGATTGAACATGAATTAGTTTATGTACGGTAATGATGCTGTATGTGTTGCTGTTATGTGGGGCTCAAACCAAACCAAAATTTTCAATAAATTTAAGTAGTTTCCTTATTCTTACAAATTACACATTTCATTAATTTTCGCATCTCAAACTGGACAGGTTTATGACCCTTTGCTACAAGAACAAGTTAAAAAACCGGGTTCGATACGCACTTGTTTACATTGATAATGCTTACTGGGGTCTCAAATATCCTGGCATTCAGGAGAACACTACAAATAAATAGGGGTTATATATTGGCTGTGATTTTCGGTAAGGCTGGAGTAATTACACTTAAAAATATTTGAAAAGTTTTCATTCTACTGTGGTCAAGGACAAAAACAAATGTTTATCGGAATATTCGACGACACGGCCTGACAAACGCACATCTTTATTTCTTATTAAATCCATGCGCAGTGAATGAATTGATCAAAGTGGGGAAACTTAGATGAAGTTCTGTCAACTTATTACTGAACGGGAAAACTTAAACGTAGTCGGCTTACTTGCGAGGTTATAGATACTTTTGGGAATGACTGGTATCCAAGAATGGAATCAAACAAATTAGGATCTATTTTAGTTCCAATTATTGCGTAGTGGTTTAGTACACAGACTTCTGGTCGGGAAGTACCTCGTGCGAAACAGGGCACCTATCTACACACTGTCAATGTAATTTATAAAATCTTTTCTCCATATATGGCAAATATTCGATAATATAAATTATAGAAAAAAAATGCCCAAAGGCACTACAAATATCTATGTTTATCACAAGCATTCATAGTACTTGAGTTTGTACACTTCGTATTTTGATTACCAATTTAATTTAGAGACCCGTTTCAAAACTACACAATTAAAACTTGACTGCGCCCATGTAAAACGTACATTGTCTGACGAATATGTAATGCCGTTTCAGCTATATAGAACACGAAACAATTATATATACACCCATTTGAAAACATAACCCTTCTTCTATGGAAGCCAGGTAAAAATTACTTTTATACACAAATTAGCCTAATTTTCATTTAATAGATTCGTCACACATACTCTTGTGTCTCTAGCGAGTCAGATAACAGTGACAGATGGTTTTTGACAGCACTAGTTCGAAAGTGACAGCGATGACAGTAGTACTTACTACACACACAAGGGAACTTTTGACATAAACAAAAAAAAATACACGCAACGAACCTCCTCGTTTTTCGAAGTCATCTTAAAATAGAAATGTAAACGATTTTTTTCATTTTCATTTATTAATATTTGTAAATATTCCCGAAATGCATTGTACCGTATATAGATTGGAATATTTTATTGCTATTGTTCAAAGGAATTGTATAAGGGAAAATATCGGTTACTTACTTATATAGCATTTGATATTTTTCATTCTCAAAACTATTAAAATTAGTTCAAACTCAAACTCAAAGTAATTTTATTTTCATAGGTCTTCACAGACACTTGAAAATAGTCAATGTACAAAAATATTTAAAATCAAAATTCTTAAACACGAGTGCTTGAGGAAAGTGTCTCCGTGGAACAAGAAAACACGGACGCAATCGCCACGAGCGGCCCGATTCCGTGTGTAGGGCTGGCTGGGCTTACATGAGAAGAATCGGGCATAAAAGGTGTAGCAGCCAGTAATACTCGACCATCACCGACCACCAGTTGTATTTAATGGGACAGGCGGCAGACATACAGACGTGTGTGTAATAAATAATGTCGCCTGCAACATAGGTAAGGACTGTTTGCTCCCAACTTAGCTATTTTCTTTTTATTTTTTCAAAATTAGAACTTCGATTAATTAACTAAGAATGTAATAAATCGATTTTAATAATTATTTCACCGTTAGAAGACACTAAAATTGACAGTCTCTACATATAAATTTATTTTTTTAAACAACAATAACAATATTAAATAAAAATGAGTATAAAACGCCTTTTGTTACCCGAAGGTGTAGGCAGCTTCTGTTAAGCCTCGTCTCGCCGTTATGTTTACGTCCCAAATGGAATAGGTGGCGAACCTATTGCCATACCGGGCACAAAGTTTTCAGTCATCAATATTTATCACACATAACTTCCGAAAACAATTTCGAAAAGTCATTGGTGTGAGCCAGTGTCTGGAGTCGAACCCGGACCTCTGGATCAGAAGCCGTGTGCTCGACCACTGCGCCACCGAGATTAAGAAGCAGCAGAAGCTAGTCTAATTAATATCAACAAAATCTAAATAGCTTTTAGTTCATTTTTTTTTATTTAGTTCAGTATCATTTATCGCTAATTATCTAATACACAATTTATTAAATATATACTCCCATTAACATATTAATTAATGAAATATCCAACAAAATAACAATCTGCTGACGATCTAATCAAGACGTGTTACATAATAAACGTTGAATTTACGAACTTGCACACCTTTACACACGAACAACTGGAACTGAACTTCAATATCAATATATTAAGGTATAATATCGCAAGTACACAAGTTGGGAGCTTCTGTGTTCGTACAACTGTAAAGACTCTATAATGGGCTCCGTAAAGAGTCCACTTCGATTTAAGTTAAAGTAATAAATGACCTTCTTGTGTCCTCGATTAAGGCTTTATAATATCATTGTACAATTGTTACGTTGTTGGCTCGAACCTCAACTGAAACTTTTATGGGTAATATTTTTTAATTTACAAGTCTTCTTTACGGTTATGGGAGTGTCCGTAATGAGGGTAACTGTTTTCAATGAAATTTTAATTAGTTAAATTGACGTGTAAATCTCTCATTATGTGTGATTTGTAGTAAGACTTCGAAATTAGTTGTGTTTCATATATGTATATCATTTCTAATTTTCATTTTTCAAACTTTGCACATCTCCTATTGTTAGTTAATGAGCTTTGATTAATAAAACATGGTAGGGGGGGCCAAACGAGCAAGCGTGTCACCTGATGAGAAAGAACAAACTCCGCCCATGGACACCTGAACACAGATAGTATTACAGTTGCGTTGCCGGCCCCTGATATGGGAGGGGTCGGAAGTGCAACGGGAAAGGGAAAGCAGTTAGCCCACCGGATAAATCTCTCACCGAGCGAAACGCGGTGTAAGGAATACTACACCTCGTGGCACGTACATGTACGTGCCATCAATAGTATATAACCACTGTACGCACAGTATGCAGTAGTGGTCGGTGTGCAGCGACACACAGTTGTCGCTGACACGAATAAACATGACAAGATTCTAATTACGTCTTTCATTAACGACCACTCCCGTACCATCATGAAGAAGTACCAACTCGCGAACACCAGCCACCAGCACAATCACTAGTAACGTCATCCATTACAGCGGCATGAGCCACTTTACGTAGTTATTCTGAGAACTAGTGATATTTCACCGGTAAAGCCGGCACATCCATGCAGTAAACTACTACTAATTTAATGTCTATGTCTATGTCTATCAAGTTTTAGCAATAAATTCATTCAACGACAAATACTTTAACAATTATTGTATAAGTACATAATATCAGTCAAAACATGTTTTGTTACTATGGATTTCTGATTCGCAAGCTGAGGTCGCAAATTCAATTCCGGCTACGCAATAATAATAACATCACCAATATCTGAAAAAATGTAATGAGTGCGGCCAATCTAGTCTATAAGAAAAACATTGACGTTTAGCGAGACAAGACAAAGTTTCTTAAAAAAATAATTCAATCATAAATCGAAGTGCTAAAAAATAATAATAAAGTGAATAAATAAACGTACACTAAAAATAAGACAGCCTCCAATTACACTGAAAAAAAGAATATTAACTTGCTGGCCTGAAACTGTAAAACTAAGCTGAAAAGTCACGTCTCATTTTAAAACGGTTTTAAGCAACGCAACGTCTTTTACAAAAGACGAAAGACGCTACAACAATACATATAACCTTCAAATAATTACGACGTAATTACCTATTTTGTCTTCTAACACAAAGACGTTTCACCCAGCGTCCTTCCGTTTTTAGGTTAACATTATTGATGCGTCTATGTATGTAATCATTGCATAGTATAAAACAAAGTCGCTCACCGCTGTCTGTCCCCTTATATGCTTAGACCTTTGAAACGTGTCGCGGCCCGGAAAGGATGACCCCCCGGAGCGGCCGGAGAGGGTCGTTGAGGGCGCCACCGGCCGCGCGCCTTTTTACAGCGCGCGGTCGGTGCCGCCCCGCCCAGGGGAGCCTCACCGAGGCTCCCCGAGGATGAGCACCCCCTCGTGATAGAGGGGGGGTGGATCAGACGTGGACCAGAGCACTGTCCTGGACCACCCCAACGCTGGAGGAAGGCCGCCGCGGGGTTTTAGTGGGTAACCCTAGGATCGGATTGCAATTTACAGTTTACTGTTTTGGGAGTCCCACACTACCCTACCCACTACCCTGCCGTCTCCAGGTGGGGGGTGTGCATAAAGCATTTCCTCGCGTAAAATATATATATATATATATATATTTGTATAATCTGGATGTGTCGATGGTCAAGTGGTCGAGCTGCCCGTTTCTGGAGATTCGTCTAGGTCACAATTAAAAAGTATTTAACTATATTTATTATAATATCAAACAATATTGTCGATGTTCTTTGGCTTATAAAAGTTAAGCGAGGCTTAAAATTTAATCGGTGTTGCGCACAAACGCCGCCAGGGGCGCTAATATATGCGGCGTCACGGCTCGCGAATTGAACTAGTACTGTATTCAAAAAAATACTATCACACTACCTAGCATAACTTAAAGCCTTTTCCTACCCGAAGGTGTAGGCAGTGGCTGTTAAGAATCGACTCGCCGTTATGTTTACGTCCCAAATGGAATAGGTGGCGAACCTATTGCCATACCGGGCACCAAGTTTTCAGTCATCGATAACTTTCGAAACTAATAGTAAAAGTCATTGGTGTGAGCCAGGCTTCGAACCTGCGGCCTCTTGATTGAGAAGCGGGGTGCTCGACCACTGGACCACCGAGACTTATAGTAAATATGTAAAATTAGTTTTATTTTTAACATTTAGAACTACTAATACAAATTAAATTTAGCAATTGGCAAATTAACTTGATTTAAATGAGTTTTTTTGTTTGTTGTGTTCAGTGTTATTATAGTGTTCTGTGATCCAAAGACCTACTAAACACAAGTGCTTATAGTTAACCACTAAGCCCTAGAGAAGACAAATTTTCTTATCATATTCCACCGTACAAAGAATATTTTAATTTTAATCTGATGCTGTGTAATGGTGATAACTTTTTCGTTGTTATATATTAGATTTTAATAAAACAAAGCCTAGTTAATCTATTTTGATCGCTGATTCATCCAAATAGTTACTATATTTTATCGAGATGAAAAAAGATGGAAAGAGGAATGCGAAAAGATTGTGTCTCCGGATACCGTTCTCGCCAAAGGAAAGGAGGCATAAGTCACTTTACGTCAATTACAATTACACCAGTCGAGCCGGCTGTTGGTGCAGCAAACTTTTTGACTCTACGACTGGAAAATATATGTAAAAGTAGGGTGTGACAGGTACCTACAAGCCGATGTGCATAAATGAGTTACTCACCACTTAGCCAGTATCATATGTTCAAACTTAAGGTAAGTGCTTTATCAAAGTTTTCAAATGTGTTCAGCCAGTACAATAACACTCAACAACCCTAAAATATCTCATAAAAAAAACTCAACAGCTGTTCTATATTTACTCAACAAAGATATTAAAGAATTTATTGGGAATTTATTGGTTAACTTTATGAATTGTACATAATTTATAATTCATTTAATATGATAATAATTTGAAGTCGATAATACAAGAATGCTCCGATGGTTCGGACATGTATAAAGAAATGATTCAAGATTGACTAACCAGATATACAGTGAAAAAACGGATGGATGCTAGGAGTTGAAGACGGTCACGACACATTTTAAAGCCCAAATGGAAGGTGTCTTTCAAGAAGGTGTCCTTTTATAAGGGTGCACGATCAAAGTTTTGAAAGTTAAGGAAGCTTGTGAGATACGCTAGAATCGTGACTTATAATGTTCCGCTCTTATTTTCTACCCCACGAGGGATTCACCGTGATGTTTTTGGAAGTCGTTGAAAAAAAAACTTAACCAGAAATTGGTTGGTCGTAGAACCATTAAAATGTAACTCAGATAATGAAAATTAACTACGCACACCAAGTCACGGACAACAGCTAGTTTAAAAATAAATAATGCATCACTAGATTATCTTAACAACAAAAGATAACTAACGCCCGAGAGACGACACCTGTTGACTGTTTCGCAGACGAGTCTTTAAATACTAAATGACGTCACACAGCTCGCGTGAACTACCCTCGCTTTTGTAAAAAAAAGTTTTACAACAAACTCTATCTCTATTGCATGTGTCCATGGGTGGCATTAGTTGCTTAACATCTTATGATACGCCGTTTGCCTATACCTCAGAATCAATAGAATAAATGAAATCTAAGTGACTCATAAAACAATTTGTTTTCATGCACTCAGAATATTAAAACTCCAATATTAAGAATATTAGATACCTAGTGTATTCAGAGTTAGCATAGGTTATACATATTTACTGTAGTAGTTAAGTTTCCAATTAAATTATTTGAATTAGAGATAAATATTAAAACTTCAAAAGTCAGTCAGAACAACTAGATTATTAGAAGAATTCTTTCACATCATTGCTAACGGGTAATGTGCCCAGAAGACTGGCTGGATTCTCTGTACAAAGAACAAGACAGCCCTCCAGTCACGTGTAATCTCCACTAGCTTTATAAGTGGTGATAATTTTTTAATAAAGATCTCGGTGGTCCAACTTTTGAGCACCCCGCCTCTGAATAAAGAAGACGCGCGTTCGAGTACTGGCTCACACCAATGACTTTTCGAAAGTTATGTGTGATAAATATTGATGACTGAAAAAAATAACTTTGTGCCCGGTATGTCAATAAGTTCGCCACTAATTCCATTTGGGACGTAAACGTAACGGCGTGTGACGCTTAACAGCCACGGCCTACACCTTCGGGTAGAAAAAGGCGTGAAGCTATGTTATGTAAGTGCTGGAAGTCTACACAGAATATATTATATTTTTCCTAACAATTAATTCTAATACATAATATATAGTTCCCGATTCCTGTGCACGCTCGCGCTCCCCTCTCGCCTCACTCCTGCCTACCCACTGTTGGTCGGTCACAGGTCACGTAAGCTCACAATTTGCCGGCCAAATGGAAAAGTGTGGTCCTCTTCCGACGTGTCACAAGTCTTTATTACAACTTTATTTGTCTATAGAATAAATGTATTGTATTATGTAAGTAATACTTCTTTAGTCTCGGTGGTCCAGTGGTCGAGCACACGGCTTCTGATCCAGAGGTCCGGGTTCGAATCCTGACACTGGCTCACACCAATGACTTTTCTAAATTGTTTTCGGAAGGTATGTGTGATAAATATCGATGACTGAAAGCTTTGTGCCCCGGTATGGCAATAGGTACGCTACCTATTCCATTTGGGACGTGAACATAACGGCGAGACGAGGCTTCACAGTCGCTGCCTACACCTTCGGGTAACAAAGGCGTGAAGTTATGTTATGTTATAGGAGTACCTACATATTTATCACAAATGACATTCTTATGATTGACATACAGACACTGGAAGCTTATTGTCTTGATAGGGTCTTAATTTTTACCATTTGGTTACGGAACTCTAAAAACGAACTTATGACGCAACACGTAAAAGCAAGTACCTTCCGTCCAAAAAATATCAAGCTCAAATTTAGACCCTAAACTCGAGGTATTGTGATTCATATTTGGATGGCAGCATTGCTTTTCGCCTAAAAATATATATATTTGACGGAAAGGAGCTTTCAGAGGGAACGTTGAATATAGTGAGATAGTAAAAATATATTGGGCAGTAAAATATTACTGAAGCTTTAAGGAAACCTCAGCCAATTATCACAACTTTCTACTAAAATTGTGTCCCTGAGTGGGAGTAAAGTTTCAAGGGATCGTAAAGATTCACTATGTTGGTAATTGGACACCAGCTATTCCTTCAGCGTCTAATATGGTGTATCTTAACAGTCTTCAGGGCTTGGGGGCACTTTGCATATGATTCAAAGGTCAGGCTTCAGAGGTCAAACTCACGTTACAAAATGCGGCGTGTTCTCGCTGCCTTGTATTAAAAGCGTGATAGTACAAGAAAAATATTGTGTGTTTTTGACATGGAATTATTATTTTAAAAACACAAATAGGTCTCGGTGGTCCAGTGGTCGAGCACCCCGCATCTGAATCTAGAAGCCGCGGGTTCGAACCCTCACACTGGTTCACACCAATGACTTTTCGAAGTTCTTTTCGGAAGTTACGTGTGAAAAATATCGATGACTGAAAACTTTGTGCCCGGTATGGCAATAGGTTTACCACCTATTCCATTTGGGACGTTAACATAACGGCCAGACGAGGCTTGACAGCCGCTGCCTACACCTTCGGATAGAAAAAGGCGTGAAGTTATGTAAACACAAATGTATAATATTTTATCTTTATAATAATAGTGTAGATATTATGATTGCCCAGTACATTCGCGCGCAGGATTCTGCTTTGTATGATACGCGTTCAAACTCTGGTAGAGGTTAGTAACCTTTCAAAAATATGATTCAATATAGAGCGATGTGCCCGCTAATAACTGATATCAAATATTTTATTCTGCAAGATGTGTAGAAGCAGTACACTCTTAGAAATTAATGGCCTAAATTCATTAAAAAACAACCGTTACAAATTGAAAAAAGTAATAAGCCGCAGGGAGATCTTCTCGTCCAAAACCCCTCAATGCCTTGTGGGAGACGTGGTCTCACTTTCTTATGACTCAAAGTCGCTCAGCATGCTATAGAGTGGGCTATGCTTGGAATCTATTTACCACATAAAATAAGAAATATGGAGATATGCAGGCTGAAGTGGTGATGGGCCGGCCACATCGCTCGACAAGCTGATAACCGTTAGGGGAGAAAGATTCTTGAGAGGCGACCACAAACTAGCCAACGTGGAGTAGAACGTTCCCCCAATAGGTGGACAGACGGCCTGTTCAAGATCATTGGGAGCCACTGGATGCTAAATCGGGACTGTGAGTGGTGGCGTTCCATGCGAGAGGCCTACGTCCTACAGTGGATATTAAGAGGCTGATTATAATGATATTTAATCAACTCTGCCACTTATAAGATTTGCATAGTATGAATAATAGTAGAGAAAGTATAATCTGTATCACTCATTAAAATTCAGCTGAAGTCTACACGTCTAAAACCTAATTGACTTGTTTAGGTTTACCGTCACTATACTTCTATTAAAATTCTCTTCTCTTTCTCTTCTCTCTTCGATTTACAGCTTCGAATTACTTCCAAGGAAATTATTCACTTACTTCCGAATAATTTAAAATTACCATTTGTCCAATGGCCGAATATTTGTCTAACTTATTTGTTTTTGGTAATAACATTTTGTCATTGTGATTTATTTGTATTGGATTGATTTTAAAATTTGAATTTAACCCTCCGGAACCCATCACCAGGAATATTTTGACTTGCGCATGTCCAAATTACTCTCTATTTGAGAGAATATATGGAAAATAATTAATAATTCTGTTTGATAAACACACCCCAATTGACCTAGATTTATAAAAATATGTACCAGGAAATCATAAAACACAAAAAACCCACCCTCCCTATTACTGTACATAAATATTACTATGAACAAACAAACTCCTCATTTCTATTCTCTCCTGGTATTTACACAAGTTGACGCACAGCCGACAAGACACAATCACTGTTTGTCCAGCTAATGCCGCGCACACACATATGCAATCACATAATAACTACAATAATACAAGTGTACACCGTCTTTATTTATTTTTGATAAATATTTGCTCAGGCAGAGCGCAATGTTCCGCATAGAAGAAATCGTATGGAGATGTTATGTTTTCTTGGTAATTTGAAAGCATTTTCCTTTATGACTGCTCCTCAACAGCTGGAGAGATTGTTTTTTTTTTTGAACGCATTGTTTTCAGAAACTGCTTGTCCGATATGAAAAATTATTTGTTTGTTGAATAGTCCAATTATTGATGGGTGTCTTTATCAACTCAAAAAACCGCATCGGAATCCGTTGCGCAGTTTTAAAGATCTAAGCATACATAAGGATGGACAGCACAAAACAACTTTGACACTCAGTAGTGATAAAACTTACATTTAAGTACTTTGAAATGTACAAATTCTGGCGCGACCATTTTTTAAGTACTACTTGAATTATTTTTATTGTACTTTCTAGCCTCAAGTGACTATTGAAAACCTTCACTTTGAGATTTTCAGTAGTCACTTTACTTCACTGCATAGTGCATATAGACGGGAAACTTAGATGCACCTGCATAACACTAAGCAGCTGTATGATAGCGATGCATATTGTGATATTACCAGGAGAGCAGAATATACGAAGTCGTTACAACTGTCGTAAAATATGTGCCAGCGTGCACCACAAACTTAGCTCTCTCTCTGAATCTTAAGGCTTCCTACATTTTGGAGGTTCTTAATCTTGGTAATGTCATCTCCGTGTATGAGGAATAATGTCTGAATGTCTCCTAAGAGTCAGAACAGATTTTGTAGAACAGCGACGTTGTTGCACAGAGTACGGAATACTTCATACATATTATGTTGGATAAAAAAAATAACTCTATAGATATTACTTTCTTGTAGTCCCAGTATCCTGGAGGATCTCGAATCCGCATCAAGGAGTCTCAGGTTTGAATCCTGGTACGTCCTAAACGCTTTTTAGATTTACTTGTTATAATATTAACTGACTTAATTCCGTCTATCGATTTCGTCACCTATTAAAATAGGGTATCAATTATCAACGATTCGGCGAGTTAAAACTTAAATACCGCTGTCCTAACCTATTGGTATTAAAAGGTGTGGAATCATACAACACATAACATAACTTCACGCCAAATCCCTTGCGGGGTAGGCAAGGAGAACAGAGCGCCATAAGGGACGGTTCTTACACGCCTCACTCGCTTCTTTGACTGTCATAACTGTTTTCATGCACGCGTGTCGATTTTTTAAGCTCCTAACATACCGCCTTCCTCCAGAACACGTTCTATGGAATGGCCGTCTATATAATCTTGGCCGTCCTCGTCCATCCGCTTTTTCATAGTATAATAATATCTGCTTAGTCAATCTTGCATCAACCATTCTTTCTACATGTCCGAACCATAGGAGCATGGCCCTTACTTACTTTTACACCGACACTCTCTTTCAGTCCGACTTCCTTCCTAACAACCTTGTTTTTGACGCGGTCAGCGAGGGCCACTCCGCAGATTTTGCGCAGTACCCTCATTTCGACCGCGCTTATCCTACTTTCGTGCACACGTGCCATACCCAACTCTTACTACCATGTAATTAACGTTGGGATCAGTTACTATATACTATATATTACTATAGCGATGATTGAAAAAATATAAGTGGCTAACTCTATTGTTTATAATTAAATACTTTTCCAAATCAAAATTTCGTGCACACTCTGCCATACCCGAGTCGCGCTTCCAAAAGTTCAGTGTAAATTCAGTTAAGTGGAATTATACAAAAAAAAAACAATTCTAATACCCCATTTCCCATTACCAATCTTCCAAATAACTTTTATCATATATTCTATCAAAGAATTGTCTCCAAGTTTAATCTTTCCTTCCACACCATTAGGGGTTAATCGGCAAAACTGTGATTCAGTCAACCATTTCACTAAGAACTCCTTAATTAGCAATACCCAGGGTATGCGAGGTCGAAAATCTTACTGATTACTAGTTCATTGATGGATCATATGAATCTGGACGCCCAGATCGCGACATATTAATAAAGTTAATGAAGACATATAAACTATTATTACTGAATAACAGTCTCGACGGTCCAGTGGTCGAGCACCCCGCTTCTGAATCAAGCGGTTGCGGTTTCAAATCCTGGCTTACACCAATGAGTATTATTTCAAAAGTAATATGTGAAAAAACTTTGTGCCCGCTATGACAACAGGTTCGCCACCTATTCCATTTAGGACGTAAACATAACGGCGAGTCGAGGCTTAACAGCCACTGCCTACACCTTCAACAAAGGCGTGAAGTTATGCTATGTTATGTTATATAAATATTGGGTAGGTGTTTCGAATTGCTCACCCCCCATGACAAGGGTCAGCACCCTTGTCTGGTTTTTGTTAATTTTGTTTGTTGATGGTGGACCTTCGCATCGGGAACCACGACGCCAAGCGGTGATAAAACTTTAATGTGAAAATAGTTTTTTATCCTGAAAGTCTGATGACACATTCTTGCCAGACAAGGCAAAAAAATGTAGGACCCCTAACTTACCCAAGGTCAATAGCAATTATCTTCTAGACATATAAATAAAATAGGAGTGTCTGTTTGTAATATTTAAATAACCACCTTTTACTAAACGCATATGAATGCATGTATATACATTCGGTATATATACCGAAGTATACGGTATGTATACAGTAAAATAACATTTTTGTATTTTTTTGTCTTATGTCTGTCTGTTTGTTCTGGCAAATCTCAGAAATGGTTGGACTGATTTAAACGGGATTTTATAGGCAGGTAGCTAATATAACTTTTTTTACTACTACTTTTTTTAGAAAATGTAAATCTCATTTATTACTCTGTGGCGAAACGTTGGACTAGCACAACATTTCTGATTTCAAAGTCAGGTTTTAATCCAGATATTGACGGTGCTACTAAATAAAAAACAAGTTTTGGACAAATTAAGACAATTCCTAAAAGAAGGCTATGATTATCACCATTGAACCACCAACGACAACATTGCCTAGGAGGATTGACGTCAGTCAAGCGGCCGGTCATAAAACCACAGCCAAAAATTTTGACTTCATGAGTATCTCAAAAGGATGACATGTTCGTCATATCTATGACGGTCGAAATTTATCTATGACAATATCTGAATCTCTTAATCAATGATACCAAAATACAATCTCCCCATATAATTGTCACAGTCTACTTTCAGATACTGAGGGGAGAGTCCATAAAAAAAAATACAATATTCACAATTATCACCGAGGCTCTTTTATGGACATTATCAATATACGAAATGGCTGAAAGTTTTCCCCTTTATTGCCGTCTCCTGAACACGACCAGACCCAGGTGTTGTGTTCAGAAATTGGGACAAATTAACAATTATATTTCATGAAGTATCCATTTTTTTACGTATCTTTTGTAACGATGAAAGTTTTTCGAATATTCGATAACCGCCCTTAATATTTTTTATACGATCACGCCGTTAATAATAGAAGGTATAGGTAGTCTCGCTGGATGAAAAAGTTAGAAAGGATTTATGTATTTATTTCTTAGATTTTCTCGAATCACATTCATAACATTGAAACAACATTTATTTCCCGACGTTTCGAACTCTTTACAGAGATCATTTTCACGAGTAATGAACAGAAAGATGGTAGTCGTTCTGAAGCTATTTTCATTGATACAGAAAGTACCCACATTTTGGCAAAAAAAAACAAGAAGTAGAAGTTAAAAATATGAGTTTTACTATTGGTCACCCACGTCAGACCATGAAACAAATAAATACATAAATCAAAATGATACATTTTGTTACATCATAGATTTAGCATAGTCTATAATGCACGTAATGGCACATGTCAGGAAAAATGTACCAATATTCATCACTGACAGCGCAACCGCGTATCTTAAGTTTTCAAGATATTTACATTTCAACACATGAACATTAATTATGTAAAAGTTGACACTTTGAAGCGCTATTTACGCACACATTGATAAGTCACTCACACATCAACAACCCATTTTTGGTCTCGTTGTTTGGGTGACTATTGCCTATTTATAATTCTTATATCTATGTGTTTCATGGTCTGGCGTGGGTTACGGATAGTAAAAATCATTTTTTATTTTCTAAACTAAATAAACGCGATATAATCCATAAAAAGTTGTTTCAATGTTAATGATCAATCAATTCTATATATAATATAATATGTTTGGACACTACACACGCAGCGTCATGTTTTCAAGATAAGCAATCAAATGCCTGTGTTCTGTTAAACTAAACATTGAACTCTAAGAATGGTAGAGCTGTTAATTGATTGGCTCTACCAGTGACGTAAAGTGGCTACCTCTGTGTTTCATTCACAGATAGAGGTAGTGCCGTTTAAAATAATATTGAAATGACTATACACTCTTAAAGCAGATATATAAAATTGCGGAGCAAAGAAAACGAAAGAAAGAACAGTCTGGTTCTACAGTGGTAGAGCCAAGCAGTTCGCTGCATGAATGGGCCGGCTCGACCGGTGAAATACCATGACCTCTCAGAAGACCGGCGTAAAGTGGCTCATGCCACGTTTCGTTCGGTGCGAGAGGTACCCGGAGGCCCGCCCCCCTTCCCCGTCCTTTCCTATCCCCTATCCCTTAAAGGTTGGCAACGCAACAGTAACACTATATGTGTTGCTGGTGTCCATGGGCGGCGTTGGTTGCTTACCATCAGGTGACACGCCTGCTCGTTTGCCCTCCTATCCCATAAAAAAAAGAATATACATATTATAAATAACCAATATTAGATTTTTTGTGGTAGATATAGATTAGACCCATGAAATGAGACGATCTCTACGAAAACCAACGTAAAGTGCCTTAGTCCACGTTTTGTTCGGTAAAAGAGGAATCCGGATTCCAGTCATCTTCTACTATTTAACTACTACTAACTACTTCCATCTATTTAAGCCACTTAACTGGATGAAAATCAATGCTGTAATGTTTAAAATCGCTTCTTAAATAAGCTATTATTTTACGTACAAAGGTAAGATATACAAATTATAATTGTGGGTTATCCCTAAGAGATAGACATATGCCATCGCGGTCTATTTTGTAGACCTTTGGAAGGTGTTTAATAATGTAGTACATTGTTTCGATCTATCACTTAAGGTTCAGCCAGCGTTTGCAATTAAAATACTAAATCTCGGAAATTATCATTTTTTCTTTAGTGCATTATACATGAATTATAGCTAAAAACTACCCCGTTAAAACCCTCTATCCATTAAAAAAACCCGCATCAACATCCGTTACCTTGTTTCAAAGATATAAGCATATAAGCGGAGAAACAGCGGGAAGTGATTTTATTTCACACTATGTAATGATTACAGTTTTTCTAGTTTATAAATAACTTTTTTAGATAGTTTTAATTATATTACAGATTTGAAATGTAGCGTAATAAATATTTTTTTTTTTTTTTTTTTTTTTTTTTTGGGATAAGGGGCAAACGAGCTTGCGGGTCACCTGATGGAAAGCAATCACCGCCGCCCATGGCGTCTGCAATACCAGGGGCATCACATCAGCGTTGCCGCCCTTTCAGATGGGAATAGGCTCGTTTCTTGAAGGTTCCTAGGTCGTAGCGGTCCGGAAATACCGTCGCCGGCAACTGGTTCCATGAAGGAACAGTGCGTGGCAAGAAGTGCCTGTTAAAACGCACTGTTGTCGACCGCCAACCATTCAGCCAATGCGGGTGGTAGCGTTGGCGCGTCGAACGGTGGCGGAAATCAGCTGGCGGTATTAATCCGAACAATTCCTCAGAGCACTCCCCGTGGTATATGCGGTAGAGGATACATAGAGATGCCACCTCTCTCCGCAACGCCAGAGGATCAAGCCGATCAGTAAGAGCTTGATTGTCGACAAGCCTAACCGCGCGTCGTTGGATGCGGTCAAATGGAGTAAGCTGGTACTGGGGTGCCCCCGCCCAAAGATGTGAACAGTATTCCACGTGAGGACGGACCTGCGCCTTGTAAAGTTGCAGGCGATGACCTGACGTGAAACACTGTCCCGCTCTATTGAGCACACCAAGCTTTTTGGAAGCCAATTTGGCCTTGCCCTCCAGATGACCGCGGAACTGGACGTCACTCGACAAGTCGACACCAAGAATTCCGATAGCGGCTGAGGCGGGTAAGGGAGTGCTCTCAAAACAGGGAGCTACGACAAAGGGTGTCTTTTTAGCGGTAAACGCGCAAACCTGTGTCTTCTTAGGGTTGAATTGGACTAAGTTTAGTCGGCCCCATTCCGAAACCTGACTAAGCAGAGTTTCGATTTCAGACACAAGTTTATTCCGGTGCTCGTCGACGTTTTCCCGAGAAATACGCGGGTGGCCGGTATATAAGGCATCCCCGGTACTGTCATCTGCATAACAATGAAGATTGCTGCTAAGCAGCATGTCATTGATATGCAGAAGAAACAGCGTAGGGGATAGCACACAGCCCTGGGGGACTCCAGCATTCACAGGTTTTAAGTCGGAGCATGACCCGTCGACAACAACTTTAATGCTCCGAGCCGTGAGAAAGTTGAAAACCCAATCGCATAATTTCTCGGGAAGCCCATAACATGGAAGCTTCGAAAGAAGTGCTTTGTGCCAAACCCGATCAAAGGCCTTCGCTACGTCCAAACTAACGGCCAGCGCCTCTCCTTTACTCTCAACCGCTTCCGCCCACCGATGGGTTAAGTACGCTAAAAGATCACCAGCTGAGCGACCTTGACGGAATCCGTACTGACGGTCACTTATCAACTGGTGCTCTTCTAGATACTTAAGGAGCTGGCGGTTGATGAGTGTTTCCATTATTTTGGAGAATAGGGAGGTGATGGCGATAGGTCTGTAGTTGGACGGATCTGAGCGGTCACCTTTTTTAGGGATCGGATGGACTAAAGCAACCTTCCATGATGCTGGCACAGCGCCGAGAGAGTAGGAGTACCGGAAAAGACGCGTTAGAACCGGTGCCAACTCTGGAGCACACGTCTTCAGCACAATTGCTGGGATTCCGTCAGGCCCACTCGACTTGTGGACATCCAGGGATAGAAGTATGCGTCGCACAGTACTTTGCCGGAAACGAACCTCCGGCATGGCGCAAAATAAACTTCATAAAATCCAAAATTTACTATTTTATTGCTTTTGAGTCGAAATAAACTTCGTCGGGTCAGCTAGTTTTGTATAACACTATTTATTAAGATAATAATAAATGAATAAAACATCTCGGTGGCCTAGTGGTCGAGCACACGGCTTCTGATCCAGAGGTCCGGGTTCGATTCCTGACTCTGGCTCACACCAATGAATTTTCGAAATTGTTTTCGGAAGTTATATGTGATAAATATCGATGACAGAAAATTTTGTGCCCAGTATGGCAATAGGTTCGCCATATTTGGGACGTAAACATAACGGCGAGACGAGGCTTAACACCCGGCTTAACACCTTCGGGTAACAAAAGGCGTGAAGTTATGTTATGTAGTTATGTGAATAAAACATGTCACGCTGTAAAATATTTAAATCAACTTAATATTATCTGAGTGTTTGGTAACACGAACAATTTATAAAAGTCGTAACAAGATTTATAAAATAAGTAAGTGTATATCGAATTATAAAGACGGAACTTTTGAAAATTATCGCCCGAGTTTCAGCGTAAAGTTCTACAAACGAATTAAAATAGGGGGTGGCCTTTTGAAAAATTATGCTTTTCACCCCTAAGTTTTGTGACCTCCGCGAAACGGTTTGGTTATCTGATTTAATATGACTTGGATACCAGTAACATTTAACAGAATTAATGAACGATTAGAATAGAATTATTCTTTAAGAGATTCCTCCTTACCTAGTATGAATCCCTGGTAGCTTAATAGAAGAACACAGTTTGTTTTGCCCTTTCCTGTCCATATCCCATTGTGAGGGCCGGCAACGCAAAAGTAACACTATTTATGTTCGGGTGTCCATGGGCGGCGTTTGTTGCTCACTATCAGGTGACAAGCCTGCTCGTTTGCCTCCCAATATCATAAAAAAACCATAGCTTTCGAAATTAATTTCGAAAAGTCATTGGGGTGAGCCATGATTGGAATCCGCGACTTGTTGACTTAGAAAAAGGTTCTCGGTCACTGGACCTCCGAGACTAATGTCCATAGTATGTAATATCTATGGTAGTCATACTGTATTTGGAAGGAATCGAGAACTAGCTACCGGCTATGAAAAAAAAAAAACAAAATAATATCTGTGGAATCTTTTAAAGCCCAAGCCTGATTATGGCGGGCGTCAAGTGACGTCTCTTTTTTCCTGAGCAGATCGTTAATTTCCACAACATAAAAGAGGATATCTGAGTCCAATTAATATCTTATTATAAATTCATCTAAGAGACTGACTTGCAAGAAAGACTGAGGGGATTTTTTCGTGAAATAGAAGGCAATCGAGCAAGCGGTTCACCTGATGATAAGTAACAACCGCAGCCCATAGGCACCTGCAACACTGATAGTGTTCCAGTTGCGGTGTCGACCTTTAAGGAGGTGGGATGGGACGGAATGAGGGAAGGGGATGGTCCTTCAGATACCTCTCTCACCAAATGAAACGCAACATTTGCCAGTTTACGTCAATTTTCTGAGAGGTCGAGATATTTTATCAGTACAGTATTGCCATTCATTTAATAGTTTAATTAGTTTAACAGTGGTAGAGCCAAGCAGTTCGCTGCATGAATGGGCCGGCTCGACCGGTGAAATACCACGACCTCTCTGAAGACCGACGTAAAGTGGCTCATGCCGCTTTTCGTTCGGTGAGAGAGGTACCCGGAGGCCCATCCCCCTTTCCTATCCCCTATCCCTTAAAGGTCGGCAACGCAACAGTAACACTATATGTGTTGCTGGTGTCCATGGGCGGCGTTGGTTGCTTACCATCAGGTGACACGCCTGCTCGTTTGCCCTCCTATCCCATAAAAAAAAAGTTATAGCATTGACTTGTTTGTAGCACTTGAGAAATTGAAATACTATTCAAAAACAAAAAAAGCAATTCTCCAATCTCAAACAAACATCAAATAATCAAAAAGTCGAAGTTCAAACGGCGACAGTTTAATTTGAACGAGTTCTGGCAACACCGTGACGTCACCTGACAAGCCTGTCCAATCAGAGATAGCAGTGAAAAATGAGCGCGAACCGTCGCGTCCGACGCCATGTAGCTAGTAGCTATGGCATCCGTGATAAATGAATGCGATTAAGATGATATTACAAACTGAGAAAAATTACTGATGATATTAGTACTAGATGAAATGAATTTTGAACTTTTGTATAAACATGTAACGGTAGGTTGTTACTGGTGGCGATGGATGTTATTTCGTGAGGCGGTGATTCTCCATGGTGGTGACTCTTCAGGATGGTAAATGAGTGGCCGATAAATGAAAGACGTAATTACAATCTTGTCATTTATTTGTGTCAGCGACAACTGCCTGTCGCTGCACACCGACCACTACAGCATACTGTGCGTACAGTGGTTATATACTATTGATGGCACGTACATGTACGTGCCACAAGGTGTAGTATCCCTTACACCATTCCCCCCATAATTGAAAAAAAAAATCCTTAAAATTAATCACAAAAGTTAAAAAAAAAAGTTCTATAGTTATACTGTAGAGTACAAAATATGTTTACATGTTCATGTTATTAAACAAGAATAATACGATAATATAATGCTTAACTAGTAAAAACGTGATTTTACTATAAATATTTGTCAATATATCGGTAATTAGAAAAACTAGTTCTCAATGTCAATGTTAATATGATGCCTACAATGACGTATTTCCCATTTTTTAGGTACAACGTGTAGATAACTAGATCATAGACTTCTAGACGGCCTACGTATCCCTAATTCCTGCATAGCAGCGAATTTTGTTTTAACACAATTTAATTTATCGGGCGGTAAACCGCCTCTGCTACATGTATACCGCCACACCTAGTTTTCCTGCAGCCTTCTCCCGGCTCAGGGTGGCACACATCTATAAGCATATTTCTAACGTGATACTGACATACCTAATCTTGGCTTTTGGAGTTCTGGAGTGTACGCGTGTGGCTGCGAGGGTTGGAACGTGAACGGCGGCGGCCAAACCTTCTGTTGCGCTCGCTCCGTGTCTTCGTTACGGGAACTCGGCTTCCTTAATATTTCTTCTGTATTTAGCGCCTCTGTGATTCCTCGTCTCGTCTGCATCTTCAAAGTTTCTTACTTATTGTATCGTATCGGTTCTTTTCCTTAGAACTTGGTCTCTCGTCGCTGTTCTTTTGTGGAGAGAGTACTTTAGACTTAGTCTGACTTCTTCTGCCCTTGTAAACCATACGCGATGCTGGTCCGTCCACAATTCCGGAATTCACGAATCGACGGGTATGCAGCTGCGTTATAAGGTTCAGGTTTCGAGTCGATTGACCTTTGCGTGGGCGACGGCATTGTGCTGGAGCATGGAGTTTGTGAATTAATTTTTGACAAAAAATAGTGCACTCACGATACTAAAAGAGTTGGACTATCATGCCGTTGTTGTTTGAAATTGCTCCACTTACTCTGAAAACAAATAATTTCTTAAGAGTCGGGGTTTCTTGAAACGTCGGGATTCATACATCGAGGTTCACACGTCGGGGTTTCTTGAAACGTCGGGGTTCACACGTCGGGGTTTCTTCATTACGTGTTCGTCGGGATCACTAATGTAACGGTATGTTGTTACTGGTGACTATATTGCTGGATGATGTTACATCGTGAGTGTTGATTCTTCCGAGTGGCCGATTAATAAAAGACGTGATTATGATCTTGTCATTTATTCGTGTCAGCGACAACTGTGTGTCGCTGCACACCGACCACTACAGCATACTGTGCGTACAGTGGTTATATACTATTGATGGCACGTACATGTACGTGCCACAAGGTGTAGTATCCCTTACAAACATATATGATATTTAGTTTGAGCTTAGTACATTTTTACAATATGGCTGATCAATTAATCAATTACTTGTGATTGCTACTATTTCGCCATATACCGGGAGAAGTAATTAAGCAGAGTTATTTTTTAAACTAAGAACACTGCCATCTGTTGGTGAATATAAAAGATGCCGATGATGTATGTAGAAGATTTTAAAATGATAAAATTTTAATTAGTAATAGCTGCGTTAAATTATAACTATCTATCTACATAGGTATCTCTCTTACGTGAACACAATTCTTAATAACTTTGAATTCCAAAAAACAATGTACCTTATGGTTAAGGTAAATTTAATATTACATTACAAACGAATATTTATGAAGTTGTTGGTTGGATATTGTGTTACAAAAATATACGTAGCACCTGATAACCCCTTCTTGGCGCAGTCAGGATAAAAAATCCGATCATAAAAACAAATACACACACACACTCGCACAGCGCACAAATATAAATTAAAATAATATCATTTTATCACACATAGTTCCATTGAGAACGGCACTCTGCTCTACATTTTATTTGGTCAGACCCTTCGTAGAAGCCCTATTATAGCTAAAACGACGTCCAGACTGATGGACCCTCGAGAGATGTCCGCCCCAATACTTTCAGCACCAACATGTAACTTGGGATGGTATGTCAAAGTGTCCTGGACGCTTATCGGTACACACTACACAGTTGTCCGCGAGAATTGGTTAAAACTCAATTATTCGCCCCCCATTATTCGAGTACTCAAAGTTTGGAGTGGGGGGGGGACTGGAGCACTTACGACGTTCGTTCATCTACGACTGCCTCGCTCTGATTCGGTTTAATCTAATTTCAACCCCACCTTATATCATAACTAGCTGACCTAGCGAACGTTGTCTTGCCAAAAAAATAAAGGTCATCAACAAATATAAAATAGGGGTTGACTGAAGAGGGTAGGAAAATTTTGTGAAGTACCTGTATTTCATAATAAAAATAAATTAAAAAAAACTAAAAATACTAAATAGGGGCGGGCTACTCTTAACATCTCAACCCCGAAGGTCTCAGTTTTCCGATGCTCTGGGGATTTTCAATGTAGTCCATATTAATGCCTTCTTCTGCATTGGTGAACATCACCAATGATATTCGCCTGGGTATGGATAACGGAAATCTTACAGCTCTATCGCTTCTTGATTTCAGTAATTCTTTCAACACTGTGGATTTCCGCGTCCTGCTGGGTATACCACGCTCTCTTAATATCCAATATCTCCAACTGCAATTGCTTGGTTTCATCGTTAACTGATTGGACGCCGGCAACGTGTACGAATCGATGACAGATACTCTGATTGGGCTAGCACTATTGCCGGTGTACCACAGGGTGGCGTTCGCTCCCCACTTCTATTCGCATTTTTTATAAATGCGATCTCTAAAAACCTAACTTCTTCCTACCATGTTTATGCAGACAATTTGCAGATATATACGCAGTATCCACTTAATGACCTATAGCAGGCGGTGGCAAATATAAACATGGACTTAGAGAGAATATGTGAGCGGAATAATAATTACGGACTCAGCGTAAATCCTCTAAAAACTCAGTTAGTTATTATCGGCAGTTCCAGGTTGCTTGTCAAGATAAATTTGTCACTTCTGCCTCAAGTTAATTTTAACGGCACCAACCTACCTGTGGCCACTAAGGTTAAAAATTTGGGGCTTTACATGGATAGTACGCTAACGTGGGGTGCGCAACTGCAAGAAGTCAGCCGAAAACTGTTTGCTTCCGCAGCGTCCTTGTGAAGGTTACAAAACTTCTTGCCTACTGTCATTAAAATTGCACTCGCACAGTCTCTTCTTCTCCTGATTCTCAATTATGCCGATATCAGCTATCTGAATCTCACTAAGGCACAACTTGATAAGCTTGTGCCACTTCAAAATGTTTGTATTAGATTTATATTTGGTCTTCGCAAATATCATCATCATCATATTTCGGAATTTCGAAAAAAGCTTAAGTGGCTTCCTGTTCGTTTTCGCCGGAATATTCATATTCTCACGTTGTTGTATAACGTTCTATTTAATCGAAATTCTCCTAAGTATCTCAAGGAACGTTTTCAGTTCTTACATGACACACATTCGAGATGTCTGAGGTCATCGGAAAACTTGAGACTGGCTGTCCCAATGCATTCCACGCATTTTTATGTTCTGTCTTTTTCCGTACAAGCCGTATTGCTGTGGAATGTAATACCCGAGATAATAAGAAAAGCCCAATCTATTACCACCTTCAAATCGCAGCTTACGGAGCACTATTTATCATTACAATAATCTAATCTATCTATTACTGGTCTTTTTTATATATTTTAAGTGTATTTTTGTGTATGTATATGTATATATATATATAATATATTATATATATATATATATATATATATATATATATATATATATATATATATATAAATATCCGTTCTATGTAAAGGTTGATCCAGTAAGACGTTAAAAGAAATGTTGATCCACCTTTTTGCAGTGTATAATTAGCTCTTTAAAAATATAACTGATATACTTTGATCCAAATTTGAAATGGAAGGGTTGTTTGTGGATCTGCATCGGTCGCTTTGCAACATACTTGCCATCAAAATATACAATAGCAACATGTTTTTTTTGATCCGTAACGGTCGCAAAAATTATACCGACGAGTCAAATGTGCATCCGTTTTATATTCATATTCCTGCCAAATCTTACTAACTAACGTTGATCCGAGGCCATTTGACCTTGAACCCATCGACGCCCGCGCGGTGGGTCCGCTATATTTCTTTATTTAAACGAAATCAGCAGTAGTGTTTATTACAAAATATTGCATAAAATTAATTTTCGAGTCAGAAAAGTAGGTGCCTACTTGATCTCTTTTATTATGTACTCTGTTAATATAATAAATGTTATTTGCATTATTTTCATGTTTTTGACATAGAGATACATAACTAAAGTACGATCACCCAGCTTCTGATTCCGGAAGTCGCGGGTTCAATTCCTGACACTGACTCACACCAATGATTTTTCGAAATTATTTTCGGAAGATAAGTGTGATAAATATCGATGACTGAAAACTTTGTGCTCGGTATAGCAATAGGTTCGCAACCTATTCCATTTGGGACGTAAGACGGTAAACATAACGGCGAGACGAGGCTTAACAGCCGCTGCCCACACCTTCGGGTAACAAAAGGCGTGAAGTTATGTTATGTTTGTTATGTAAATATATTTATAGTTAAAGATGACTTAGTTATAGTATTACGTTTTGTATATTGTATTAAGTAGTTAAACTGTTTGCGTTATTTATCGCTTTTTAATTACGTTAGTAGGTACTTTTTTGTCGTCTGTTTGTCTTAATTAAGTTAGCTGACTTTTTTAAAAAGTATTTTTTCTAAATAACGATGCTTGAATTGAACTTGCTTGAAGGTATATAATAAAATAATTTCACATCTGTATGCATTAACATCACAATAAGCGCGGAGAGGTAATTTTCTAAATTAAAATTAATAAAAAAAATACTTGCGCTAATTAATAAATGTGTCAATAATATGCATAGAGTCTAATGGATAATATTAATAGATTTATATTTAGCATGAAGCTTAACTTAATATAACATAACTTCACGCCTTTGTTACCCGAGGGTGTAGGCAGCGGCTGTTAACCTTCATCTCGCCTTTATGTTTACTTCCCAAATAGAATAGGTGGCGAACCTATTGCCATACCAGTCATCGATATTTATCACACTTAACTTCCGAAAATAACTTCTAAAAGACATTGGTGTGAACCAGTGACAGGATTCGAACCCGGACCTCTGGGTCAGAAGCCGTGAGCTCGACTACTGCGCCACCGAGACTTTAGCATTTATATTTATAACTTCTATAGCCATTCATCAAATTAAAGATTTTGTAAATAGAAAATCATGCTGTGGGGCGCCGGCTTAGAATACCGCCACCCCATCTCTTCTCGTGGGTGTCGTAAAAGGCGACAAAGGGAAAAGGCTGGAAGAATGGGCAGCAGCATTCTCTCTCAACAAGGTCGCTTTGCAACATACTTGCCATCAAAATGTACAAAAACAACATTTTTTTGTTGATCCGTAACGGTCGCAAAAATTATACCGACGAGTCAAGTTTTATATTCATATTCCTGCCAAATCTTATTAACTCGTGGCGCCTTGGTATAACTACCGGCTGCAGCAACGAGGTCGGGGGTTCGATTCCCACACGAGCACAAATATTTATGACAAACATGAATATTTGTGTGGCGTCTGGGTGTTTTTCTATGTATTTTAAGTATGTATTTACAAAAGAAAAGTATATATGTATTAATATCCGTTATCTAGTATCCATAACACAAGCATTTAGTTGCTTAGCTTGGAACTAGAGGAAGCTGTGTGATTTATGTCCAAGATATTATTATTATTATAACTAACGTTGATCCGAGGCCATTTGACCTTGAACCCATCGACGCCCGCGCGGTGGGTCCGCTATATTTCTTTATTTAAACGAAATTAGTAGTAATGTTTATTACAAAATATTACATAAAATTAATTTTCGAGTCAGAAAAGTAGGTGCCTACTTGATCCCTTTTATTATGTACTCTGTTACCATGTATTTTTCGTTTATGACAAAGTCGAAGCGGCCTTGACAGGACGAACAGCTGAGAAGAGTTTATTCCAGTTCATACATTTATAGGGAGTGTTCAATTACATGAAAATGAAAACTGTCGTTATTGACCTAATTACTGTACCGATCGTCTTAATATTTTGTACAACGTTTACTGAAATTATGATCTACATCTGGTATCAATTACTACATATGACTGGATTCCAGCCTGTATAGGCGTCCATCAAATGAAAGATTTCGTACAGAAAATCTAGAATAGTGGAAATAGGTAATATAGTTTAATAAAACTTATTATGAATTTTTATATTTATTATCATCATGAGTAGACCCAATAACACTGCAGCCCATATGAAGGGCAATCCTAGCCTGGAAAGTATTGCAGATTTTTTTTTCAGAATTCATAAGTATGTCTTAACTCCTAACCGTTTAAGAGTTCTGTAGGTTCATCATCAGCACAGTAGTATCAGATGTTGATTCAATCATACCTCCCAAGCAACACATTAATCCTGTATACTACTAAACAGTTTCCTATAATCGACTGCCGTACTGTCCAACTCCTAACCGTTTAGGACTTCTATTCCTTCTTAATCAGCACAGCAGCATCAGCTGTAGATTCTAGCATACCTAATAAGCAGCAAGCTAGCCCTACATAGTATCAAGTAGATAATATTTACCAATTGTAGTACTTTCTTCGAACTCCTTACCATTTAAGAGTTATGTGTCTTCTTCATCAGCACAGCAGAATCAGATGTTGACAGCTTAAAGCATATCCTTAAGACCTATTACGTAACAAAAACACCATACTCGTACACGATTTTCAGTAGTTGCATCGATTTCTCGTGGTTTCCATCATCAGATCCTGACCTGGTGAAAATGGGACCATCTTGGAGGTGAACACTATCCAAAAAAAAATAACGGAAATCTGTTTATAATTGACGAAAATGTCGGTGAACAGACATAAAAAAATACTAAACATAAAGACGGAATGAGAACCTCCTCCTGTTTTCGAAGTCGGTTAATAAGTTAAAACATTAAGATTCGTAAAAAAATATGCGCTTTATAGATTTCGCACACATGCGCATAGCGCGTGTGTGCAAAATCCGTATACATGTCCAGCAGGACAGTAGGAGGACTTGCCTTCTGATTGGCCCATTTGAATCGGATCAACAACTATCGAAGTGGATTCGTATATCGGATCAACATTTCGGTTGGGTTTCCTAAGCTTCAACGGAGTAAATTGTTGATCCGTCCGGAACCACATTTGTATGAAAAATATTATATTGGATCAACAAAAACCACCCGGATCAACATAGGTTTTCGGATCAACAAAGTGCTCGCCATACAGCACGCATGATCAACAAATGACGGATTGAGATAACTATATATATATATATAATATATTATATATATATATATATGTATTTCTATTTATGTATATATTTTGATAATGTAAGTATGTATGTTTATTAATATAATAAATAATACAGTTGTTATTAGTCATACCATAGATTTAGCAAAGTATTAGAATTATTATTATAAGGTTTTAAAACTATGAGTGCAAAGGGCGGCCTTATCGCTATGAGCAATCTCTTCCAGGCAACCTTTGGAAGGACATAAATGCGTCTACGCATTTATGTCCTTCCAAAGCTTGCCTTTTCTGTATTCTAATTGATATTTAATGTTTATGATACAAATAAAGAGTTATCTATCTATCTATGAAAAATAGAAGTTGCAGGATTCTGAGACCGGGCTGGTCTATGTATAATCAGACAACAGGAGTAATGTTACCTTCGCGCTATTATTACCCAAAAGCAAAGGCAGTGTTAATTTCTTTTGCTGATTTAAATATAAGATATAGATTTTGGATCCGAGACCAAGAAGCTCTACAATTAGGGTAGTATGCAGTAGTCTAACATTCATATTCAACTTTATTCTAAAACGTGATTCTATTTTGTACAGTTAACTTCAAGCTTCTAAAGACTGACAGTGTAAGCAGCATAAAATACTATTGCCCTATAAAATTTTTAACCATAGATATTTATCACAGATAACTTCCGGAGAGTCATTGTTGTGAGTTAGGATAGAACGAGCTATCTCTGCATTAGAAGTGAAAGTGAGGCATCAGCTCCCATTTCTCAGACACTTTTTACGGGGCAAAAAAGGGGTGGGCACTATTTTCAATACAATAGACTTTACTTGATAACTGAAAACTGTGCTTCAACGGTTTACTTTGTTTTAAAACTTTTAACTTTTCACAATACAAGTGTGACTTAAGACGTTGTCCGCGCCAAACAGCGTTTAAGTTGCGAACTATTAGTATATTTTTAAACCTGTTCTGCAGTAGACATTTGCAAAATAATTGCCACTGAAGCAGAGTTTTAATTATTTTCAAATTGTTGAAATTGTCGCAGAGAGCATGGTTTGAATTTATTACTAAGCGGGTAAATCGCAAATGTTACAATTGATATATTTTTATAGTGTAAGTGGTTTCCTTTAAGGAAGTCCCCAGTACGAGTCTGGATACACGGAAATAACATTGTCCTGGGTATGTGGGCTAGTTTTTAACCGACTTCGAAAAAAGGAGGAGGTTCTCAATTCGTCTGTATGTATATTTTTTTTATGTCTGTTCACCGATATTTTCGTCAATTATGAACGGATTTCAAAAATTTTTTTCTGATCGATAGTTTTTACTTTCGAGACGGTCCCATTTTCACAAAGTCAGGATCTGATGATGGGAACCAGGAGAAATCGAAGGCAACCCCCGAAAATTGTATGCGAGTATGGTGTTTTTGTTACGTAATAGTGATGTCTTAGGGATATTCTTTATGGTTTCAACATCTGACGCTGCTGTGCTAAGGAAAAAGCCACCGAACTCCTCAACGGTTAGGAGTTTGAAGACAGCACTGCAATTTTTCGATAGAAACTACTTGGTAGTATGTAGCGCTACCGTGTTGCTTGTGAGGTATACTTGAATATACGTCTGATGCTGCTGTGCTGATGAAGAAGCCACAGAACTCCTTAATGGTTAGGAGTTGGGAGACTATACTACAGTTAGTCGATGGAAACTGTTTACACGTAATACGTTAGTCATATACACCACGTATATGACTAACGTGTTGCTTGGGAGATAAGCTTATATCCATATCTGACACTGCTGTGCTGATGATGAAGCTACGGAACTCTTAAACGGTTAGAAGTTAGGACACAATACTCTAAAAAAGTTTTTTTTTTGCAGTACTTTAAAGGCTACGATTGATCTTCATTCGGGCTGTAGTGTTATTGTATATTATTGTATAGCATATTATTGTTACCATATGTATGAGATAAATAAAATTATTATTATTATTTGTCAGTCTCGGTGGCGCAGTGGTCGAGCACACGGCTTCTGATCCAGAGGTCCGGGTTCGATTCTAGACACTGGCACACACCAATGACTTTTCGAAATTATTTTCGGAAGTTATGTGTGATAAATATCGATGACTGACAAACTTTGTGCCCGGTATGGCAATAGGTTCGCCACCTATTCCGTTTGGGACGTAAACATAGTGGCGAGACGAGGCTTAACAGCCGCTGCCTATACCTTCGGGTAACAAAAGGCGTGAAGTTATGTATGTATGTTATGTATTATTATCATTATCAAATTCTTTTAGCTAAGTACCTATTAATAACAATTATAGCTCCCTAAAAATATCAACCATTTAACAAACGGACTTGTAACAAGTGATAATATATTTAATAAACTGAAAGCCAGGTAATTGAACTAACTTCTATTGAACTTCACAACTCATTATTATCACTAAAACTCGTGAAAAAAGTGTGTGTGTCCGCTCCGACGCACGACTGGAGTTTACTCCTCAAGAACGATTATAAAATAAAATAATAAATATTTACTGTCTACAAATATGAACACATTTCTTCGTAATAGAGAATGGCGTATCGCTATAAAGAGTGTTTCTATAAAGAGCTCAGGACATTGTATGGAGTGCCGACTCTTATTTATATGCTCTGTGACTATAGCGCATAACGCATTTCGTGTGACATGCTATACTCTCTAGTACGATTTTGGTCCCCATAATTTTCATACCCCGGGCCTATATATGTAAATCGATTCTTAAGGAGTAAACTCCAAAAATTACTTTTTAAAAAAAGTTAAACCGACTTCGTAAACGAAACGTAAACCACAAAATCTTCAAGTAAAACAGTTCCTTCATAACTAAAAAGCGATAAATAACGAAACTTACTAATTTGTATACTTAATACAATATACAAAACGTAATACTTTAATAAAGTCATCTTTAACTGTTGTAATATTTACTATTGTCACTCATTATTGAAGTCGGTGCAACACAATAGAGTACGTTACCTGGGCCTGCACCGACTTCAAAATAAGCGACATTTGTGACATGGTTCGGGTATCCCGCTTCTGACTTTTCGAAATTGTTTTCGGAAATTATTTGTGATTAACTAATTGACGAGCTGCCAACATTGCGTTAACACTGCTGGTAACAGCCGCTGTCTACTCTTTCGTGTAAGAGAAGCCGTGAAATAAAAATAAAATGCAAAAACTGAGAAAACAGATTGAATGTCTCGGTGGTCCAAAGTTCGAAGTGGTTCGAAAGTTATGTGTGAAGTTATGGGTGAGTTATGTATATCTGCCCGGTATGGCAATAGGTTCGACACCTATTCCATTTGGGACGTAAACATAACGGCGAGTCGAGGCTTAACAGCCACTGCCTAGACCTGTAGGTAGAAAAAGCTAGGTTATGTTATGTAAAAAAATACTATTTTTTTTGGTGTACAGATGAATCGCGTGTACATACATGTCTTAATTGGGGGACATTTTGGAGGAAACCGAAAGTGGAGGGGACGGGGACGGGGTCTCAAGAATGAAAACAAACGACCAATACGTGTCTCGTCTTCAGTTAGAGATAAACAAGAAAAAAGATATGGATACGGTATTGTACATAATATGCTAAGACTTTTTTGTAACTTCACGACGATTGTGTTTGTTCCAATAAGCAGCATTATTAGTTTCTCTCTGTTCTTTGTACAGAGAGAAACTAATAATGGGTGGCTAAGCCTATTGCCTATTATCGGATACGATTTATTCGGTCTTAAAACCAAAAACATAAAAGATTTCTAGAAGATCAAGTAGGAAACTTGGACTTTCTTTGGTACAAATACTACTACATTCAAAAGATTGGAAGTGATTATCACTATCAGTAGATATCCCAATTTCTATCAGCTAAAAGACCCATATAAATTCCGGTCAGTGGTCCAGTGGTCGAGTTCTCTATGGAATCAAGAAGATCTGAGATCAATTCCGGGCTCACACCAATTACTTTTGGATAGTTATGTGTAATAAATACGAATGACTGACCAATAGGTACCGCCACCTATTCAATTTGTGTTGTGCTGTCGTTAAACAGCCGTTGTCTACATCTTGGGGTAGAAAATTTATGTTTTAAAGTCACGTATTTAACCGACTATAAAAAAAAGTCTGGACTATTTACCAGATCAGTTTTATTTCATCATTCCTGTTGTCGTCTTGGTAAGCATGAACAGTTGATCTCACGCAAAGCTGGACTAGTTTTGGACTATTGCATGTGTAACCAGCTGTTTTATAACTGGTCTTCATTACGTATTCCGTTGAGACAACTGGTCCTCTAGGAGGGCTACACGATCATGTTTATATCTACTCTCTGGATAAAGGACGTTTTGATAATTCGTTATTTTCTTGTTGTATTCGTGACTTAGACTTTTATAGAGCTCAGACTGTTGCTGCCTGCTGCTTCACCCGCGTTAAATTCCGTATTCATGAGGACAACATTTCATTTTGCTTGGTTAACTGTTTTTTCGTCCACGAAAACGAACTTGGAAAACCTGGGTTAAAGCCAGATTTCGAAACTGACACTTCTTGAATCTGTCGCGCTTTCTTCGACTACCAGACAAACAAAACTGTTAAGCCCCGTATATTACCATCTGCAATTAATTCCACTCATTTCTTTGTGGTTATTTCACATATAAGAACTAGTCCTACTTCCATTCCCAGGGTTCAAATTGCTTTAAATTGACTCTTACGCCACCCACGAGAGGAGATGAGGTGCCATTATTCTGAGAAATTCCACACGACAGTTTTAAATTTTCAATAACTTCACTCACTTTTTGATACAGTTACTAAGACAGATACATACATAACTTTAGGTAAGTCCATTTCGGGGTAGGCAGAGACAACAGAGTGTCATAAGGCAAGATTCTTACACACCTCACTCGCTTCTTTGACTTTAATAACTTTTGTTGTTTATTGATTGATCTTTCAGTCAGCTGATTATAAATTATTACTAAGCACCTGATTACTACATTATTAGTCCCAATAAATAGTCTCTGTGGTATAGAGGTGGAGCACATTATTTCTGAATCCAGAAGTCGTGGGCTCGAGTCCTAACACACAGCAATAACTTGTCGAAAATAAATAATTCCGAAAAGTTATCGATGACTAAAAACTTTGTACCCGGTATGGCAATAGGTTCGCCACCTATTTCATTTGGGACGTAAACATAACGGCGAGTCAAGGCCACTGCCTACACAGGTAGAAAAAGGCATGAAGTTATGTTATGTTACTAAGAAACACAATTTAAAATATACAATACATACCTATCACGTATTTATAGGTAGAGATTCTTGATGAGGTTTAGTATCTCTATAGTTTGTTTAGGCGTGTTCATTGACAGCCTCCAAACGAAGGTCGAACCTGTGCTCCGGTGAAACATCAAAGGATTAAACAGTTTCCCCAAATGTCTCGTTTGATTGCCCTCACGAACAGTTTTTGGGTTTGGCTGAAACTATGTTACTTAAAATATATATATATATATATACTATATATTATGTAATGTATATGGGGAAACTCAGTAGATATATTGAGAGCTTTTAGAGCACAAAAGAGATGTGTCAGGGCTATAAGTGGGGCTGACTTTTGGGAAAGTTGTGTTCCTTTATTTAAAAAATATCGAATCCTACCGTTGCCCTGTTTGTACATTTATGAAATTTCAATTTTTGTCCATAAACATATGTATTTATTTTCAAAAAAATATTTTAATATCAATAGAAGTTGCAGATTTCCTAATAAACTGCTATTGCCTAAGCACCGTACCACAGTGTGCGGTAGAAATTAGTTTTGCATATCCATTAAAATTTATAATAAATTACCTGATAGTTTGAAAATGTTGACATTGACTGTATTTAAAAAACAATTATTTATATTATTGATTGACAAATGTTATTATAATTTAATTGAATTCTTTGACGATAAAAATTGTATGACATGACATTGTAATCTATTATAACATATTCATCATCATCATCATCATCATGAGCCCAGATTAGTCCACTGCTGAACGTAGGCCTCCCCCTTAGCGCGCCATAACTCCCTATCTTGTGCCAGCTGCATCCAGCGACTCCCGGCTGTTTTTATGAGGTCGTCTGTCCATCTAGTGGGGGGACGGCCTACGCTACGCATACCAACCCGCGGTCGCCACTCAAGAACTTTTTTTCCCCATCGGTCGTCAGTTCTTCGAGTGATGTGGCCTGCCCACCTCCACTTCAGCGTGCTAACTTTATGGGCTATGTCAGTTATTCTCGTACGTCTACGGATCTCCGTATTTCGGATCTTATCCCGTAGAGATACACCGAGCATAGCCCTCTCCATAGCACGCTGAGCGACTTTGAGCTTCTTAATACGGCCAGCATTAAGAGACCATGTCTCAGAACCATATGTCATCGCTGGTAACACACACTGGTCATAGACCTTGGATTTAAGGCACTGAGGAATTTTGGACGAGAAGATATGCCTAAGCTTCCCGAACGCTGCCCAGCCGAGTTGGATCCGTCGGTTAATCTCTTTCTCGAAGTTCGCTCTACCTAGTTGAATAGTTTGTCCTAGGTAAACATAGTGATCGACAACTTCGAGGATCGCATCTCCAACAGTTACCGGTACTTGAATGACATGGACATTGGACATGACTTTTGTCTTGTCCATATTCATTCGTAGACCCACTTGTTGGGATAACTTGTTAAGATCCTTGAGCATTGCACCCAGATCCTCCAGCGACTCTGCCAAGACCACGATATCATCGGCAAATCGAAGGTGAGTGATGTATTCGCCGTTGATATTGATGCCTAGCCCGGTCCAATCTAGGAGCTTGAAGACGTCCTCCAATGCAGCGGTGAACAGCTTCGGAGATATAACATCTCCTTGTCTGACACCTTTCTGCAGTGGAATAGGCTCTGTACTCCCATCTTGGATTCGAACTGACATATTGGCGTTTCTATACAAACACTTCAGCACTTCGATGTATCGATAGTCAATTTGGCACCGCTGAAGAGACTGCAGCACCGCCCAAGTCTCGACGGAATCGAAGGCTTTCTCATAGTCCACAAACGCCAAGCATAGAGGTCGATTATATTCCTCGGTCTTCTCTATGATCTGGCGTAGAGTGTGGATGTGGTCTATGGTACTAAAGCCTCTTCGGAAACCGGCTTGTTCGGGAGGCTGGAAGTCGTCGAGTTTGCGCGAGAGTCGATTTGTAATGACTCTGGAGAACAGTTTGTAGACATGGCTCAGGAGCGAGATTGGCCTATAGTTTTTCAAGCGGGTCCTGTCACCCTTCTTAAAAAACAGCACCACCATACTCCTGGTCCATGCCTCTGGAACGTCGCCCCCGAGCACGACAGAATTGAAAAGCCTCTGAAGGGCTCTTAGAACCGGCTTGCCGCCTGCCTTCAGTAGCTCGGAAGTAATTCCATCGTCACCCGGTGCCTTCCCGTTCTTTAACTGTTTAAGAGCCATTTGGATCTCGTACAGACTGACGTCCGGGATATCTTCAGTAAAGTGTCGAGTTAGCTTGGATCTGGGATCTGGAGCCAAGCCGACAACAGGAATCTGTGAAGATTGGTATAGCTGTCCATAGAACCTTTGAACCTCTCTCAGGATCTCATCTTTAGAAGAAATGACGATGCCGTTGTCTGCCTTCAGCTTGGTCAATTGACTCTGCCCAATAGACAGATCTCTTGCGAATACTTTGGTGCCTTGATTACGCTCAATGGTCTCTTTGATGCGTACTGCATTGTACTGGCGAGTATCGCGTCGAACACTCTTGGAGATCTGCCTATTCAGTAGCCTGAGGTCGGACCAATCAGCTGAGGACTGCACCGACAACTTCTGTCTTTTCTCCATGAGCCCGAGAGTGTGTTCAGAAAGTTTTTTGGTTCTATGAGCACGTTGGTTCTTGAAATATTTGGTACCAACTGTGTGGACTGCTTCCACAAACCTGTTGTTCATATCGTTCACTGTTTCGCATTGGTCTAGGCATTCGAAGCGATTATGAAGTTCAAGCTGAAAGTTTTCCGGGTTCTGGTACTGGACAGGTGTAGGCCGGAGTATAGATCTCATCCGTCGCGAACGTTCGGCCTTAATACAAATATTCAGCATGCCACGGACAAGTCGGTGATCGCTCCCAGTTTTTACTCTGTTGATCACTGTGACATCACTAAATATATGCCGTTTGTTCGCTAAGATGAAATCTATTTCGTTCCTTGTAGAACCATCGGGGCTTATCCAGGTCCATTTCCTTTGAGGCGGTTTCCTGAAGAACGAATTCATCATGTAGAGGTCTTCCCTCTCCAGGAAATCAGCCAGTTTCTGCCCTCTTTGGTTTCTCTGTCCAATTCCATATTGCCCTACCCTCAGCTCATCGTCTTTCCGTCTGCCTAGTTTTGCATTAAAATCTCCCATAACCACCGTGAACTCGGTTTTGAAGGAGTGGATGGCCTTCGAGATATCCTCGTATAAAACCTCCACCTCTTCGTCTGGGTGTGTCGAGGTCGGTGCGTAAACCTGTATGACCTTCAACGAATATCGCTTGGATATTCTGAGTATAAGGTACGCTACCCTTGTCGACACACTCGTAACCCTGTCCACGTTAGCTACAAGAGATTTGTGAACGATAAACCCGACACCACCCTGAGAGGTTTTGTCGCCTTCCCGGTAGTATAGCAGATTGCCAGACCGTAGGATTATAGTGTCCTCCCCCTGTCTTCGGACTTCTGATAATCCCACGATGTCCCATCGCATCTTGCTCAATTCTTCTTCCAGCTCGGCAATCTTCTCGTCGGTCCTAAGTGTGCGGATGTTGTGTGTTACCAGGGCCAAGGGTCGTTTTTTGTGGTAGCCGCATCGCGACCGGGGATTCTTAGCACCCCTCACTCCGCCGTTACCAGACCCGCTACCATAGGTCAATGGAATAGCGGAGTCGCCGTGACTAGGGGCCGTAAATGTTACGTCGTTCATTTGGGGGGTATTTGCCGTAATCGCCACGCTTGGCAGGCGGGTTGGCGATCGCAGTAAGCTATGTTTGTTTGCTATGTTATGAGGAGAGAAAAACGCTGCTGCCCATTTTTCTTGCTTTTCTCTTAGTCGCCTTTTACGACACCCACGAGAAGAAATGGGGTGGCGGTATTCTTCGCCGCACGCCACACGGCATATAATATTATAACATATTAATCTATATATATAAAAGAGATTTCCACCTATATATTGACTCATCACGATATCTCTGGAACCATAAGGCGTAGCGACTTGAAATTTGGTAGGATTATTCCTTTCGCCGAGTAGAGGTCAGCTAAGAACGGATTTTACGAAATTCCACCCACAAGGGGGGTTGCGAGAGTGTTAACAATGGAAAATTCCCATTTTTAACCTATAGCTGCTATCGACTTCAAATTTGTCGAAGATATTGCAGTATTAACATAGCGGGTCAGCAGTTATTACTTTTGATGCGAATCAGAGTTCGCCGGGTCAGCTAGTATATCTATAAAATTTGTACACCATATGTGGTAACATATCAGCACTGTGTGACCATATAACACCTGTATATTTTTACGATATTTTCACAAATAAAAAATACTTACTTACTTACTTAATTTCAATAGATATGTCTAAAATTCGTAAGTTAAAAACTATAAAATTCTTTTTAGTGGCAACATTACGATAAGTTTTTTTTTCACTTAAAGTAAAAATGTATTTTTATTGGGGAAAACTGTAAAACACTCTTATTTAATCAATCAATTTATTAAATATTTAAAAAAAATACTGAGTTAATATGAAGGTTTAATAAATTCTATGAAAGTCTCGGTGGTCCAGCGGTCTAGCACTCCGCTTCACAATCTTGAAATTCGCATGACTGGGCCGACTCGACCGGTGAAATACCACGGCCTCTACGTAAAGTCGTCCATGAATAATTTCGTACAGTGCAAGGTATAAGGTACTCAGAGGCCTACCTCCTTTTCCCTATCATCATATCCTACTCCTTTAAAGGCCAGCAAAGCAACTGTGTTTAACACTATATGTGTTGCAGATGTCATTGGGCAGCGCTAATCACTTACTACCAGACGACCGGCTTACTCGTTTGTCTCAACCATCTAAAAAAAGGTATTGTGCCGTACAAAATCATGTTTTTTTTTTAAATAAAATCTTTCCGTTATTTCTCCCGCGATTCTGTCACAAGTGCTATCAATTCAATTCCCTGTGACCACAGAAGCAATGTGCTTTAGGAGCATTCAGCGCAGTTTACTGATAAGATAGAGATTTGGCTCGGCGACACCAAGCCTTGTAGTACTTCATAGGTACTTGTTTTATTATAAATGTGATAGAGTGACATTCAAGTGAATCTATTTTGTAATTTCACGACTTTTTCTAGTTGCAAGTTTGGTTGAAGCTTTTTCTAGCAGCAAATCAAATCATAACAAAAATAATGTTATTTTCATAGAATTCGTTTTCCAATCCACATTCAGATATTTTATTATTATTTTCTTAATCATCTGTATAACTCTCTATTTTCTCTTGTTAGGGCAGATGATACAGCTGTCAAATAAATGAAATTTAAAACAATGAATAGTTAACTTTTTAACACACATTTTTTTTTTCCAAAAAATGTTTCACATCCAGAAATTACACAAGCACAAATACGAAGCAAGAATTACATAATTTGTAGTATTTACAATTGAAACGAGACATTCAGATGTATTGTAATACAGTCTCCGGGGAAGTTCATCTCCAGTTATTTACTCTGAACAGCAATAGTGAGTGGAGTCGCATGATGAACATGGAATGTAACGTGTACTGGCTGTGGCTGCAGCAAACCTCATTACGAGCCGAGCGGTTCAAACAGTCACACAGCGCCAGGTGACAAACATATAGGCAGTGGTACAAGGGAGGTGAACAGAGCGATAATGACTTCGAGACTTGCTCTACTCCTCTAAATAAAATCTAAATAATAGAAGAAGAATTTACACATTTTCAATAGTGGTAGACCCACGCAGCTTGCTGGATGATTGAGCTGGATTGATGGGTGAAATAACACGGCCTCTCAGTATATCGACGTAAAGTGGTTCATGCCGCGTTTTGTTTGGTGAGATAGGTATACTTCCGACCCCTTCCTCCCGTTGTAAGGCCCGGTAACGTAACTGTTACACTATCTATATTCAGGAGTCCATGGGCGGCGTTTGTTCTCTGCCATCGGGTGACACACCTGCTCGCTTACCCCATAAAATAAAATAAAAAATCTAAATTTCAATCCTTCTTTAAAGTTAGCACACTGATTGAAATAGCCTTAGTATTGTATCAAGAAGTTTAAACACCAAGAAAGACTCTTATTCATTTTTACTTCCATATTAATAAATTCAAGATGACTGTGACAATTTGAAACTTTAGTTTTTGAAGCGACAACCGTTTGGTTTCCAACCGGAAAGTAAAATTGTAATATAAATCCAAAAACAATATTTTGTATTTAGATTAAAGCGACTGAAGCGCTTGCGAAAACTAAACTTTTATCAGCTTAATTGTTCCCTAAGTTTTCGCTAACAATATCAACGTGGCCTTCTAAGGAATACTTATTTAATACTACATAACTTCACGCCTTTGTTACCCGAAGGTGTAGGTAGAGTCTGTTAAGCCTCGTCTCGCCGTTATGTTTACGTGAGCCAGTGTCAAGATTCGAACCCGGACCTTTGGATCAGAAGCCACCGAGACTTTTTAATATTTAATAGTATAGTAAAGTATATATAATTATGGCATTATAATGTAGTCTTCAATAATTTATGTTGTAAACAAAAAGGTTTCGCTTCCTCTCTTTAATTGTACCTGAATTCACTTAACGTTGCAAGTTTAGTACCAACTGCAAATACCTTAGCAATACAACGCCACAGAACTGTGTTTTCAATGCAACAAATCCACTAGACTATGGTTACCACAAATATGGAGAGGAGAGGAAAATATTATGACATAAAAAGAGAAAAATATCAACATATCTCTTATCATTGGTATCGCAAGAGGCGACTAATGAATTTGATCTTGAATCATAAGTCTCGATAGCTTAACCGTTAGGTACTCCGACTTGCAATTTTGCCGGTTTGCAAATAAAGTGCTAAATCTCAAAAATTAACACTTTTTATTTGCTAAATCATACATGAATTATACATAAAAACCATCCGTTGACACCCTCTATCTATTAAAAAAAACTCATCAAAATCCATAGTTTCAAAGATCTAAGTATATAAGTGGACAGACAGCAGAAAGTGACTTTGCTTTTTTTATGGGATAGGAGGGCAAACGTGTAAGTGGGTCACCTGATGGTAAGCAACTAATCACCGCCCATGAACACCGTGGTGCGTTGTGCCGTCCTTTTAGGGAGTAGTAGGGGAAAGGGGATCGGGCCTCCGGGCCACCGAACGAAACGCAAAATATCAGCGTCAAGTGTCTCGCACTTCACGCCAATATTCCGCGAGACCGTGGTATTTCACCGGTCGAGCCGGCCCATTTATACAGCGAACTGCGAGACTCTTCCACTGTTTTATAATAAGTAATGATGATAATGATGACGATAGTATGTAATTATAATATTAATATTCAATCATAGTGTGAAAAGATGTTAAACAGGAACTGGCACATAAATAAATACACCTCATTTTGAGCGGATGTGCTACTGCAAATGATAATACCGTATCACGTAATAGAACGAATAAGGTTTCGTAAAGATCTCGCTAACGGAATATATATAACCTTTTTCGTTACCGCCCACTCACCACAAACACGTAATTTGAATTAAACATTAAAAGGTACTTTGTATTTTTTTTTGTGGTCGAGCTCACAGCCTCTGATCCAGAAGTCGTGGGTTGGATTCCGGGCGCACACCAATGATCTCTCGGAATTCTTTTTCGGAAGTTATGTGTGATAAATATCGATGACTGACAAATTTGTGACCGGTCTATGGCAATAAGTTCGCCACCTTTTCAATTTGGGACGTAACATAACGATTCGTCGAATCGAGACTTAGCAGCCGCTGCCTGCATCTTTAGGTAGAAAATAGCGTGAAGTTATGTTTATTGTATTTTTTACCGAAATACCTCAAATCTCAACGAAATTATGGTCACACTACACACTCACGTAATAGGTGGAGTTATGATTAAAACGATGGATGAACTGTCTATTTATTGAGCTATGTTTGATATCTATACGTATCTATAGGTATCTATGGGTATCTACTATTATATTTTAAAAAAGGTTGAGTGTTTTGCTTTAAAATATTGAACGATCAAAATGATTTGAAATATCATTTTTTGCATCATGATCATGGAAGGATGTATTACAAAAGACTGTAACCTGGATCACAAGAGGTTCTAGGCAGGATTCTGATTCTTCGCTGCATGATTGGGCCGGCTCGACAGGCGAAATACCTCAGAATATCGACGTAAAGAGGCCACGTTCCGGTCGGTGAGAGAGGTATCCGGAGGCAAAACCCCCTCCCCAGCCTTTTCCCATCCCACTTCCATTCACTTCTATATCCAATTGTAAGGGACGGCAACGCAACTGCAATACCATCTGTGTTCAGGTGTCCATGGGCGGCGTTTGTTGCTTGCCATCAGGTGACACGCCAGCTCATTTGCCCCCCTGTCTCATAAGAAAGTGTTTCCTTCAAATCTAAATATTCCATAATAATACGAATAGTAGGTAGGTATAGTATTTTTTTTTTTTTAACTCAACCCTTTTTCCACGCGGAGGTGACTTCGACTGGATATTTACGTCCCAAATGGAATAGTTAGCGGAACCTATTGCCATACACCTGGCACGATATTGTCAGTCATCAATATTTATCACACATAACTTCCGAAAATAATTCCAAAATATCGTGAGCGGTGAGCTCGACTTTCAGACCAGCAAGGCAACTAAAATATAAAGATTTAATGTTATTTTTTTTTTACAAATAAGCATCTTTTTTAAGCTAATTGAAGTAAAACCTCTCGGTAAATTTTATATTTAGCTTTTTTTACGCAATCTCTTTGATAGCGCGTAAATACACTCGAGAGCAATGAATCCGGGTCACTTAAAGAATCCTAAAAATCTCGGAAACTAAAAATGCTAGGTTAATGCAATAAATTGTATTTAATAGACAATGTAATACTCCTTAAATGAAGGTATTAAAACTTCTTAGTTATTGTAAAGTTATATCATAAAAAAATCAAATTTGAAAAAGGGCCACTTTCGAAGATGGAACTACGAAATTACAGCATTTGGTTTTGCTTTTGTTTGTAATCTGTCATTTATGTGGGTACATAAACCATGTTGATAGTGCTCTATATTCATTATTCAAGCTGAAATTATGTCGCTTACGCCTGAAGAATGCACCAGAATACTTACAATGCTGGAAACCGGCCGGAGTCAGCGCGATACAGCCAGGACTGTTGGTGTGTCGCTGTCAACAGTACAAAGAGTTCTCCGACGTTACGAAGAAACTGGTTCTAACCTACGCAGACCAGGAACGGGCAGAACCAGGTATACCACAGCACGAGAAGACCGATACTTGGTGAACACCATGCTTCGAAATCGCTTTCTCACAGGAACTGAACTCACCAATCAGTTTCGACGCCTCGGAGGAAGTAACCCAAGTGCATGGACAGTAAGACGTCGGCTTGCTGAATCTAACTTAAAACCCCTTAGACCTGCAAACGGCCCTAAACTGGAGCGTGGGCATCGTATTTCAAGACTAAGATATGCCCAGAGCCACGTAAATTGGAGTATTGAAGATTGGTCAAAAGTTATGTTCTCCGACGAATCAAAATTTATGCTCTACAAGCACGATGGAAGACACAGAGTGTATCGAAGACCAGGGGAAAGATTCAAGCAAGCATGCATCGAGGAAAAAGTAGCCTACGGTGGTGGGTCTGTACTTGTGTGGGCCGGAATTTCTTCTGAAAGTCGCACAGAGCTGGTGATCATAGAAAACGGCTCTTTAACTAGCGTAAGATATGTGGAAGAAATCCTCAATGATCACGTTGGTCCATTTATGGTCAATTTAGGTGAGGATGCTATATTTATGCATGACAATGCCCGACCTCATACAGGTAGGATTGTGAATGACTACCTTCAAGAGATGAACATTACTCGTATGGAGTGGCCAGCGCGCAGCCCGGATATCAACCCGATCGAGCATGCTTGGGACGAGCTAGGCAGATGCGTAAAACAACGAAACCCTCCCCCAATCACGCTTCGTGAGCTCAAAATTGCTCTCACAGAGGAATGGGAGAATATTCCCCAAAATCGTATAAGGAACTTGGTGTACAGCATGCCAAACCGCGTAAACGCAGTAATGGAAGCACGAGGAGGCAATACGAAGTATTAAAATTCAAGAAAATCGTAATAAAGTTCAAAAATTTCATGTTTCCTATTTTTGTTTTAAGGAGAGATCAGCAGATTTTTTCTTTATGTAATTTTGTGTTAATAAAATGTATGGTGACTCATATTTTTTTTACTTTCATTTAAGGAGTATTACATTGTCTATTAAATACAATTTATTGCATTAACCTATCATTTTTAGTTTCCGAGATTTTTAACATTCTTTAAGTGACCCGGATTCATTGCTCTCGAGAGTAGAAACGTCCGAAATGCAACTAAACATTTAGCAGACCCACATCAGACACCTACACACCGAATAGTACTTATTCAAATACGCTAAAAGCCTCGTAGCAAAATATATATATATTTATTTGATATTTACTTTGTACTCAAATGCCATTAGCCATGTTACGGAATAGACTTGGTAGGAGGAATAAGGAAAGATTTGAGCGTATCGCCAAGCCTCCTCTGCGTACCGAGGCGGGCTTATTTACATTTTTTTTTACCGTTTAAAGATTTCTATCTGGAAGGAAAAAGAAAGATAAGAGGAAATCGTAGCTTAGATTGATTTAAATCTGTTATTTATTAAGAGTGTTTCTATGTAATAACTGTGAATTTATTTATAAATTGATATGAAGTCTTTAATATTTTATATTAGTAATTTATATTTCTGAGGTATAAATAGAACAATTTCTAGTCGCACTTCTAGATGATTCAGATCCTATCCTGAAGATTGTATCAATTGGTAGTGAATAGAGAATCATCCCTCTGAAGTGGGTAATAAGGAAAGTAAAACCTAAATTGGATATGACTTGACTGCTATAGGTGCTGCACAAGACGGGGCAATAATCTATACAAATATTATAGAGCTGACGATTTTGTTTGCTCGGTTAAACTCGTAAACCTCCGGAATTACCGATCCGATTTTAAAAAATATTATATTTTTAGATACCCCGTTTATTTACGAAGGATATAGTCTATATATGAAGTTATGTGTGAAAAATATCGATGACTGAAAACTTTGTGCTCGGTATGGCTGTAGGTTCCCCACCTATTTCATTTGGGACGCATACATAACGACGTAAAGAGCCTTAACAGCCGCTGCCGCTTCGGGTAGAAAAGGCGTGTAGTTATGCATGTATAGGTTATATCATCACGCTACAACTGATAGGGGCAGAGCACTGACTATTTTAGTGGTATAGAAATACGGTGGTACATAATTTCAGGAAGTAAGCTAGTTACAAGACACTACAAGTTATTTAATCATGTCGTCAACACTCAAGCAAAATCTAACGTAACATTAAGTCACAGGACTGTCACTACTTTTCACATGAGGGTTAAGTACAATTATATTTACAGAAGTAAGATTTAACTTTCAACAAAAGTTGTTAAGTAGATTATTGGAAACAGTTAGGTGTTGATGAAAAGTACTAATTTAGTTTTTACGTGAGTAATTTAGAACAAAATGATTAAGTTTTAAAAAGTATATGCAGTATAAAAGCTGAAGGAGGTACTCGTATGTCTAATTGTCAACACAAGGATGTAATAATATATAGTGTAATGTACTGTGTAAAATATGTATTGTTCATTCTATTGGCCAATAGATGTCACTTTATTGTTTTTATAACCAACTATGGTTTCGTTGCGTTCACAGCAGTAACATAGATAATCTGTATTAAATTGTCTTTTTCGTTTAAAGATAACAGCGTTTTAACTAAAGTATGTATTAGGAGTCGAGGACTACCATGAGACACTTTAAATGACCAACTTGAATGTACCCTTGTGGAAAGTGGGAGGACTGGGAGGTAGCCGAATCTTTAAAAGTTGTGTGTCACAATCGTGTCTTATGGTGCTCTGTTCTCTCTGCCTACCCCATGAGGATCTTGTCGTTTAGTTTGTGTGTGACTTTGTTTTATACTATGTCATCATATATTATGGCTATAATTAACGCTCCGGAGTTTGTTTGCTTGTTATTTGGAATAAATCTTTTTTTTTTTCTTATGGGATTGGAGGGCAAACGAGCAGGCGTGTCACCTGATGTTAAGTGACCAACGGCGCCCATGGACACCCGAAACACACATAGTGTTACAGTTGCGTTGCCAACCTTTAAAGGAGTAGGATAGGAAGGGATGGGGAAGGGGGATGGGCCTCCGGGTACCTCTCTCACCGAAAGAAACGCGGCATGAAATGTAAATATAGTCTCAAACACTGATACAATATTATAGTTTATTAATAAAAGAACTTTTAAAAGCTTTTCAGCAGACACTTTTTTGATATTATTCACAGAAGCGAATTTTTTATTTCTACATAATTTAACAAAACAGAATGCCGTACAAAAACATTTGCGTTTAAAAATCACATTTAAATTACCCCTTAAATTACACGAATAAAATACCTTTCGTGTGAGCTTAAAAGCGGTCCTCTGTCTTCGCTGAAATCCAGAGCATACAGGGAGGGAACAGGGATGGGATTCAGGCATTCTGTGTAAATCTTGTGAGCGCACCGGAATGCGAGCGTTACGTCGACACGACACTTCTGCAATTAGGTGTCCCGCAGAATGGTGGAACAGTAAAATTACCAAGCGTGCCTTCATACAGAACAGGACATATAACATAGGATGTCCTCGAGTTATATTTATATGTACCTTAGTGGAATTAAGTAAGTTGTATATTTGTATACCTTATTTTAATACTATAATCATTTTTGGGGTATACCTAAGACTACGGTGGTGCTTCGAATTTATCGTACGTTGTTATGATTTCATGCAAATAGCCTCAAATCTCAGGCTATAAAACATAGGCATATAAAACAAAAACTTTTGTAAAAAAAAAATGCCTTACTCATAATCCGTATGTACTCAATTTGCGTGGAACTGTGAAATACTATGATCTATACAAATATCGATGTAAAGTGGCTTATGCCACGTTTTATTCGGTAAGAGAGGTATCCGTAGGCCCTACCCCCTTGACTATGGTCAAGGGGGTAGGGCCTCTTGCTCTTTATCGCATTCCCTTAAAGGTCGGCAATAATGTTCGTGTTGCAAGCGCTAGTCACTTACCACCAGGTAAACCCTTGCTTCTTTGCCCCCAGTTCTTTAATAGTTGTAGGCCATTTTTATCTAAAGCCTTCGCGATCATATCGAATTAAATAAATTTAATAAAATATATCCTGCCTTTCGACGCAGTCGGATAAGAAGCAACAAATAAAATATAAATCTAATCAAATAAAATACCAGGCGCACATAAAACGTAACAAATAACAACAAAACACAAAATGTACACGCTTATCCACGTACCAGGAGAACATAAAATGTTTACATCAGCGTTCGCCCGAACTCTATATGTAGAGAAATATTTGTACGTTCGTTATTATAGAATATTTCAGTGTTAGTGTTGGCGCCCTGCAGGAAGGAAGTGGCAAACGAGCGGCGTCACTTCCGGTGTTCTTTCAGCGATTGCAACTAAAGTTTTGTGTCAAACGTAATTACTGTATTGCCCTCGTGGACGTCCCTCGCACCCATTTGGAAGAACTCTTTGTAGTCGTCTTTTGTAAAAGGGGATCATTTTATTCAGACTTGGCACATTCTTTTATATTAAATAACCATACCTACCACTTTCCAGGACTATTGCTATTTAAAAGGTCCTTTGGAATTTTTGTTAAAGCAAATATGACTGTTGCATTTTGGTTTTTATAGGGCTGCTTTATCTCTGCCTACCGATCTAGAAAAAAGGATTTTTTTCTTCAACTGATTGTAATCTTTTAATCAACTACGCGTTTTTTAACCGGGGGTGTAGGCAGTTAAGATTCGGATAGCTGAATCGTTACGTCCCCAAAGGAATAGGTGGTGGGATCTATTGGCATACACCGGACGCAAAGTTATCCAGTCATCGATATTGTTTACACATAACTTCCGAGAAGGACTTCGAAAAATCACTGGTGAAACCCGGATTCGATCTCACGACTACTGAATCAGTATCCGGGAGCTTGGTCCCTGGTCCACCGACATTTGTTAAACAGACTTTGTTAGAGCAGAGTATGAACACATATTAATTATTAACCCTTATTAACATTCACAATTATAAAACACAAACTTAAGCAATAGTTCTGTTTACGCAGCTGGCATAAGGCCAATAACTAGATCTCGTAGTTAAATGCAATAGTTTTTATTTAAAAATGGAGGTTATGCAAGAGGATAAATTTCAAGTTTAAACATCTAAGAAAACTTTGATATTCTGAATGAAAAACACGCAGATTTCTCAAAGCTTCTTATGATATTAGTTTAATACGAGTCGAGCTCCACTAGAGCAAGGAATATTATTTTCTACGTCTGGATATTTCAATATCATAAAATGTTTTCCTTAGATCGGCTTGATATTTTACTGTTTACATTAGATACTTCTAATTGAAATGTACCAGGATCTAATAACGTAAATGACTTTTTATTAGCTTCACCTATATGTTTGTATGTTTGTAGGTTGGTAGGTTTGTTTGTAACCGACTTCTTTTTTAGTATTCATAGTTTACAAATCGCACCATCTAGTGGCGATTAGCGGAAAGTTTACGTTATCAACTTGAAACGAGTTCCTTGTATAAGTCACAGATGGCGCTATTCCTTAAATTCGAAACTAAGAAACGCGCTTGTTATAGAAAACCGAACTAAAAAATATAAAATAAATAATAGTTTAAAAAAAACTAAAAAACACGCTTTTTATAGAAAACCGAACTAAAAAATAGAAAATAAATTTTATTGAATTTAAATTAAGAAAATAGTGTTAAAAATCCACAAAATTAATCCATGTGTTATTTTGCAAATCATTTTTAAGTATATCTTTAGTTCCGTTTAGAGATCGCAGAGGCAATTTTAATAAATAATAAATATTTATATGAAGCCGGCTGATGAACAATGAACTAACTAACTAGGTCGGTCTCAACAAACCTCCTAAACTATTTTTAGTTAAACTCTTAATTAATATTAAACAACAACAATGTTTTGGGGACGCCATTGTTTGTGAAATTTGTGTTCTGTGGAATGGCTCGTTACCGGGGAGCATAACTCGCTAACGGTAGAATTAGTTTGCTCTAGCTATTTGAAATAGTGAATTTGTCTCAAGCTATATATTTCTTAAAGAGGTTTTACATAAGGTGGTGATCAAGCCTGGTAGAAAGGAGATGCTTTAACGAGCAGTCAGATGCGTTCCAATCTAATCTCAACAGCCATCATTTCAATTCAATATACCGTTACTTTTAATGGGAGATAATTATAACCTCATCATGGGTCCCAAACAATTTCAATATGACCTAACCTAGGTGTTAGGCTGGTTATATGGGTTAATAAATTGATACATTGGGTTAATTCCTTGAATTCACTTAACGCAGTGACGGACCTGTGTTCTCCATCTCTAAGAAGCCAAAAAATATTTCACTCTGTCGGGATTAGAACGAGCTGTCCCCTTCAACGAAGCTAGTAGCACTAGCCCAATACGCTACGAGACCATTAAGAATATATAATCGTTCATAGGTGTCGGTGGTCCAGTGATCGAGCACACGGCTTCTGATCCCGAGGTCCGGGTTCGAATCCTGACACTGGCTCACACCAATGACTCTTCAAAATTATTTTCCGAAGTTAAGTGTGATAAATATCGATGACTGAAAATTTTGTGCCCGGTATGGCAATAGGTTTACCACCTATTCCATTTGGAACGTAAACTTAACGGCGAGACGATGCTCAACAGCTGCTGCCTACACCTTCGGGTAACAAAGGCATGAAGTTATGTTATGTTATATTATGTGTCTTTATTATTCAAACTAATTTATTTTTTACGATTATTCATTCCAATCAATAAATTTATTTGTTTTAACCAATTTTTCATATTCATATTATTATAGGTTATGTTTGTTAGTTTAAAACTTAAAAAATGATATATATTTATTTGTAATAAAACTGTAATAGTATTTTGTGTAACAAATCAAGTTGGAATTGGAAGTATGCCCTGTATAATATAGCTATAAGGGATGCAATAGATATCAGGTTTTATTACCACGACGCGACCTGCACAGATATACACAAACATTATTAATACTTATATTTTTCTAGGCTTGAATTAAAGGTTTTTTTTGCTATTCGCTATAACTGTAATATCACGACATTAGTATCCCAATGGATAGGCTGCGGCAGTTATCTGCATCATTTATTAGACATAAATAAAACTGATACCTAAATGTGAGCCAGAATTCGAACTTATGACCCCTAAGACTTTTTTCGCTAATTTATAAAAGTTGACCACTTAGTTGACCAATAAGACAGGGTCGATTTGATCTTGGAATTTGTGGTCTTGCTCGATTCTTGCGTTATGCCGTTTTTACACTATATATTTACCTAGTCACTCTTCCGTTCATTTTTTCAACATGTCCGAACTACGATAGTACAGCCCTCCTTCACTCTTACAGCGACACGCTTTTTGGGATTCACTCTTTTCCATCTCCACAGTCAGATATTGAATACCATTCAAAGACCTAGATTCGCCAAGAAAAGTTTCATTGCAGAGCCTTTCTTCAGCCAAATTAACTTCATGTCAAAACTTTGTTTTGCTATAAATACATACATAACAAAATAAAAATCCCTCTAAAATTACCTTAGGAATCGGTTATTATTAATAACTAACAAACTCAAACAAACTCAAACTCAAAGTGATTTTATTTTCATAGGTCTTCACAGATACTTAAAAATAGTTAAAATTAAATTTCTTAAACACGAGCGCTTGAGGAAAGTGCCCCCGTGGAACAAGAAAACACGGACGCAATCGCCACGAGCGGCCCGATTCCGAGTGTAGGGGCTATCATGAGAAGAATCGGACAAGAAACTCATGTGCCAAATACTCTTTTCAAAACCATTTAAAATTGATACAATAAAACAATATTTGGTTATAGAAAACAACGGGATTGGTGATACTAAATGAAAAACTTGTGAAACCATAAAGAAAATATCATTATAAAGTATTTAAAACACTCTGTATGTCTTATTAAGATAAAATAACAAAATACATCATGATTTTTTTTTGTTAAAGAAAAATAAAATGAAAAAGTGTGCATCCGAGACAGTTTTATCGTTCCACGAACAATGTAACGTCGCAATAGATTCAGCTCGAGTGTATCTCCTACAACTTATGTCGTCCTGGTAGCACACACCAGCTCTCTCCTCAAATATTGTGGTAAAAGACGTTTTCATCAGATATAGTAACTTCACGCTTTTTATTTAATATCCTCAGCTGGTACGAGGCAATGTTCCGTCAAATTAGTGATTTGAATTATTTCAGCCCAATTATCGGTCGCCATAGAAACATATCTATTTGATAACTGAAATATTTCCTGACAGGGCCTGCTCTGAACTCACAACGCCACGCGGGAAGTCTTTTTTTTGGATAAGGGGCGGAGGTCGGGTAAACGGGTAAGCTAACCTGATTGTAAGCAATATCTGCAACACAGAGCTAGGCTCCCAAATACCTCTCTCACCGTACAAGCCACTATACGTTTATTTTCTGATAATTATAAATATTAAGAAACAAAAAAATATATTTATCAGTAATGTTAGTAGGAGATACTTGTTGATTGTATTAATAATAAATATCTGGCTAGTGGAGTATTCTAAGTTTAGCTAGTTAATACTACGGCCAGGTCATCAGAGCTGAGTGACGTGACGACTGAGAGACTCATCAAATATGCAGCATAAAAGCATCAATATGTAGGCAACTCCACACCACTTACCATCAGCCTCTACTTGTCAGCTTTGACTATGTGACAGATCCGAAAGTGTTATTATTTTAAATCGGAATTTTAAGTTAGACATGGCGCCTTTAAATATAGCATACATACATAACTTCACGTCTTTCTCTACCCGTAAATGTGGGCAGCGGCTGTTAAGCTTCGACTCGCTGATTCGTTACGATCCTACATCTGGATCGTAACGAATCGGCGAGTCGAAGCTTCACATCATAGATGGCAGAACCTATTGCCTTACACCAGACACAAAGTTGCCGAAATTTATTGCGAGAAATCATTGGTCACACAACTTTTAAATCAGAAGCGGGTAGCTAGAACACTGGACCATCGAGACTAACGAAAATAATGTTTCATGTTTACACATTAAACATTAATTAATTCCAGCTATTCTTTCAAATAGGTATTTTTTGACAAAATGAAATGATACATGAATCCTCCTTGGCGCTGATACTTCGCACTGTCATATCTCACTTAATTACTGCGCTGCAATGATGTCCAGATCTAATATCTACACCTAATTGTGAAGTATTTGAGAAAGACGAGGTCCTTTGCCATATTCTCGTGGAGTGTGAAAGGAATGAAGGTCTTGGACAACGATCAGGTCCGATAAATAGGCCTGATGTTGGTTCAGTGAATACTGTACTTGGCATTAGTCAATTAAAAAATGAGCAACGATGGTATATGTTATTGTTTCTGTTATTACTTCTTGTTTCTTCTATTTATAAGGATGACAAAACTTTCAATAAAGATGAAAAGGCAAAATAGTGTTTTATTATTTGTTCTCCGATAAAAGAGATCAAACCAATTGAACTTCATACAAGCCCACGAGCAAAATCTTTCGACAAAAATCAATAACCTACAGTTTTTGGCACCGAGCGCATCTCTCAAAGCAAAATTAAATCTATTACTGAACGCAGTAAATGAAAAGACATCATTTCTCCAATAAATATCCTCTCAGCTTATTACTTTCAAACTCCTTCCTCGGTTCTGATTTAGTGTATTGGCCGCGAATAGTAGTATTTTGTCGATAGATAATGCAATTATTCTTAGATCAAACTGTATAATAAATTATAAGACATCTATTTATATAGTTTCGGAGTTCAGAATTATCTGTGGAACATGGTAATGGACCGACTAAGGCATAAAAAATAAAATATAAATATGCATAATAACTTTACGTCTAATCTCTGACAGAGTGAGCCTGAGGAACTGACAGACAAAACAATGATATTTTGGAAAATAAATATGACAACAGATTTGTGCTCAAAATTATTATTAAAACAAATTAACTTTCCTGAATTTTACTTTAATTTCATTTATTTATATGTATGTATGTGTATGTAATTATTCTTGGTGGCGCAGTGGGCGAGCGCACGGCCTCTGATCCAGAGGTCCGGGGTTCGATTCCAGACACTGGATCACACCAATGACTTTTCGAAATTGTTTTCGGAAGTTATGTGTGATAAATACCGATGACTGAAAAACTTTGTGCCCGGTATGGCAATAGGTTCGCCACCTATTCCATTTGGGACGTAAACATAACGGCGAGACGAGGCTTAACAGCCGCTGCCTACACCTTCGGGTAACAAAAGGCGTGAAGTTATGTTATGTTATTTATATGTATAAAACCAATTGTGAAACTTCTTACTATACGTTAAATCCTTTCTCAAAGTTAACAGCGTAAGAACACAATTAAAGTGAAATGACAATTTAATGGGTGGCTGCCTACAAAGATTACGAGATAGCTTCAGGAACAGATAATCGTGAGTTCAAAGAAGAAACGCTATTATACAGTAATGTAGGCTTTCAAAAGAAATGTTAAAACAGGAAAAATGAACATTGCCGGTTGTGTTACGCTGTTTACAAAGTTTTCTAATATTCAGTTGATTAATAGCGACGCTGCAAGACGTGGTTTACAACCGCTCTGTTAACAGTTGTGTCGTTACACTTACACTGTAACTTGTACATAATCCCGCAAATTTTTAATTAAGTTTTATAGGGTTCAAGATTCTTGAAGTTTTCTCTTAAACTTTACCTTGAGATATTATACAAATAAATAAATACTTTTATCAGTGGTAGACCCACGCATTTTGCTGCACGAATGGGCTGGCTTGAGCAGTAAAGTACCACTACCTCTCATCATCATAAAATCCACGTAACGGCTCATGTCATTTTTCTTTTGCTTAAAGTATACTGAACACCAATACTTCCCCCATTTCTATCTCATCCTAAAGGACTAAAATGCAACTGTGACCTTCTCAGTATTGCAGATGTCGCTTAACAGGTGAGTCGCTCTCTTTTCCATAAAAACAGACAGCAAAAATAATAATAACTTGAGAGAATAGACAGGCTATCGTCGTGCTCCGGACACCTACGTATAGGAAACACAAGGAAATAAAATTATCACTAAGCAAGTACAATACACAAAACGTTATTCGATAGAATATTTTATGCTCTATCCACAATGCGGTACTGATCGCAACGCTTACTTAAAAAAGCGAGAGTTGGGTATGGCAGAGTGTGCACGAAAGTAGGTACAATAAACGCGGTCGAAATGTGGACACTGCGCAAAATCTGCGGAGCGACTATCGCTGGTCGCGTCGAATACAAGGTTGTAAGGAAGGAAGTAAGATTGGAAGAGGTATCGGTGTAAAAGTAAGAAAGGAGGTGCTTTGATGGTTCGATCGTGGAGGAATAATGCATGATGCAAGATTGACTAAGCAGATATACCTACAATGCAAAAGCGGATATGCGGATACGGAATGGATGTAGGAGTCGAGGACGGCCACGACTTAACATTCATGAAGGTGATGTTAGGAGCTTTAAAAGAGAATTGAAGCGAGTGAGACGTGTGAGAATCGTGCTCTGTTCTCTATGCTTAGAGAATTTGGCGTGAAGTTGTATATGTATAGTCTTTCCATTAAGTACCTTAAAGTTCTTAAATTTGTAACTAGATGATTCTGTACGTATCATGTTCAAAAACATTACTATAATCATTTTAAGTTATTTACCAGTCTATTCTCGTTAATCAAAGAATGATATATATTGCAAGGGTTCGTTATTCGCCAGCTAATTGCTGTCTCACTCCGGCTCCACTCCATCAATTATTTTATATCTCAAGTGCTGAAATTCAGCGAACGTTAGCTACTTTATTTATTAGTAGGTGTTGCAATTAAAATAAATTGTCTACAGTTTCACATCGGTTCTAGCAGTTTTCTATTCTTTAAAAATAATGTATTCTATTTATCCTAGTTAATTTATCCAAACTAACAGGAAAGTGGTCTAGCACCCCGCTTCTGAATCAAGAAGTCGAGGCTTCGAATTCGGGCTCACACCAATGGCTTTTCGAAATTCTTTTCGGGAGTTATGTGTGATAAATATTGAGTGACTGACAACTTTGTAACCAGTTATGGCAATAGCTTCGCCACCTATTCCATTTGGGACGTAAACATAACGGCGAGTCGAGGCTTAACAGCTGCTTCGTATAGAAAAAGGGTTGAAGTTATGGCAGTAGTGCATATTGTAGGCAAATTGGTATGATTCGAAACCGAGACATCTGTATTCAGAAGCAGGCTGTTCGACCTCCAGACCACAGAGATGACGAAACTCAAGTGCATTTATCCAGTTCACACTGTTAGTGAAATATTTAGGACGTTGACTTTCGTATAACGCACCAATAAATACTTTTAAATAAAATTAAACCACCCAAAGACGAAAAAAGCTTCTCATGGTCGTCTAGTTTTAATCAAAATAAACATTAAATTCTCGAACGAACTCGATTTAAAACTTTTTAAAAGTCTCAATTCAAGTGTCACCATGCGGGGTCTTTGTTCTCTGCAATTAAGACTCTTATCAGATTAATATAGCAATGCTACCGTATTTATTGCACACGCAATTGATATAGTTTTTAATTGCAAATAGTTTTAACGTTTACTTTTGGTAAGATAAAAATCACAGGTTACGTGCAAATAAAAGCAGGTTTATTTAACAAAACAGAGTACACAGAGAGACATCACACACTTTCGTACAAACACATGGGCCCACATCCCACCCTTATCCCACATGGCACAACATGTCATTCTGTACCAATCTCTTCTATCACACGTTTTCTCCACAGTAACTCGCTTCATACTCATATGAACTTCCATCCACCTCTTTTTCGGCCGTCCTCTACCGATGTGTCCATCCAGTCATTCTCATCACTCTTCATGTAACATGACTTTCTTCCCTAAGTAACAGAATATTATTACATAGTAAGTATAAAATCAAATGTCCCCTTATATGCTTATATCTTTGAAACTACACAAACGATTTTGATGCGGTTTTTTTAATAGATATAGGCATTGTTTTTATTATAGTTACAAAGTGGTAGAGCCAAACAGTTCGCTGCATGAATGGACCGGTGAAATACCACGACCTCTCAGAAGACCGACGTAAAGTGGCTCATGCCGCATTTCGTTCGGTGAGAGAGGTACCCGGAGGCCCACCCCCTTCCCCATCCTTTCCTATCCCCTATCCCTTAAAGGTCGGCAACGCAACAGTAACACTATATGTGTTGCTGGCGTCCATGGGCGGCGTTGGTTGCTTACCATCAGGTGACACGCCTGCTCGTTTGCCCTCCTATCCCATAAAAAAAAACCATTCCGTTGTCATGTCTTTTATTAAGGAAAAGTGATAAATCCAGAATTTACTTATTTATAACTTTTGATGCGGAACAAAGTTCGTCGGGTCAGCTAGTCTAATATATAAATTTGAATCCAGATGACAAGACTCTCTAATGCAGTAACACTCTATGCTGATCTATATTTTTTTTTTACTTTAAATGCAATATATTTTATTCAATTGCGACAGTAAAATACACAAGCTTTGTGCGCAGATGTGTACTTACAGTGAAGTAAACTTCACAAAAGAGTGTCTGTACCAAGAAATTTACGTTACGAATGCATTCCCTTAGTCTAATAAAAACTAAAAACCTGGTTTATGACGACAAACTCGACGGCAAGTAATTACAAAGCAACTTTTACACGTATATCTTCCCCTTGGGGGGAGTTAAAAAGTTAATCCAGCCCAAGTGTATACTTCGCTGTCTTCTTAACAGCAGAATTATCTCGTATAGTCCAAAGCGTAACGAATCCAGGTTCTCTCACAACTTATTCTACACATTCATCAACAATACCTAGAACTCTCTCGATAACCAGTAGAACGATGATTTTAAATTAGTTGGGTCATAACTGTGATGGCCGAGTATTCTGTCTGCTACACCTTTTACGCGCGAGCCTATTGCTGTGTTTTAAGTAGCGATATTATTATTATTAATTTTAAACGGTTTTGAAAAGAGTATTTGGCACATGAGTTTGTTGCACGATTCTTCTCATAATAGCCTCTCGTCGGAATCGGGCCGCTCGTGGCTATTGCGTCCACGTTTTCTTGTTCCACGGAGGCACTTTCCTCAAGCGCTCGTGTTTAAGAATTTCATTTTAAATATTAAGTTAAAATTTTGTACACTGACTATTTTAAGAGTCTGTGAAGACCTAAAAAAATAAACCTACTTTGACTTGTACACAATGCCACCTGTCGATGTTAAATGTAAATTAATATAAATCAATTGCGGTCCTACCTGAATCTATCTATGCACGCAAAATTTCCTCACAATCGTTTCAAATGTCAGACCTCTCTCACCGAACGAAAAGCGGCACGAGTAATTTTACGTCGATATTCTGAGGTCGTGGTATTTCATTGGTGTGAATTGAATCGTGGTATTATATAAATAAATTTCATCGGTCGAGCCGGTCCATTCATGCTTTAGGTCGAGTTATGACTTGCAACGCAAAGATGAATTTATAATTACTAATATTATAACTGACGGTTCTAACACATACTAATTTGACTTAACAAATGAAATTTAAAGGTGGTAGGGCCACGCAGATCGCTGCATGAATGGCCCACTCGACCGATGAAACACCACGGCCTCTTAGAATATCAACGCAAAGAGATTTATGCCGTGTTTCGATCGGTGAGAGAGCTATGCGTATGCAGGCTGAAATTAGAACAACTGTGAACAACTACACACATACAAATAACTTCACGCGAAGTCCCTTACGGGGTAGGCAGAAAAACAGAGCACCGTAAGACACGATTCTTACACATCAACTCGCTTCTTCAACTTTCATAACTCTTGTCATACTCGCTCGTCAGTTTTTAAGGCTCCTAACATCATCTTCCTCAAGCACTCGTTTTATTTGGAACTATACAACTAACAAATCACAAATGTGAATTGGATTATACTAACGGTAAAATATTATTTTAGGATTTATGGAACTCTTACATAACATAACTTTACGCCTTTTTCTACCCGAAGGTGTAGGCTGTTAAGCCTCTTCACGCCATTATGTTTACGCCCCAACATATTGTCATATCGGCGAACCTATTGCCATACCGGGCACAGAGTTTTCAGTTATCGATATTTATCACACATAGGTTCCGAAAACAATTTCGAAAAGTCATTGGTGCGAGCCAGTGTCAGGTTTCGCACCCGTGACTTCCGGATTCAGAAGCGGGGTGCTCGACATTATACACATGAATTATATACTAACTGTAAAATATTATTTTTGAGGAACTCTATAATTAAAATTTTTCACAGATTTTTGGACAGTTGCCAGCAGTATTGTCTGCTTTCAGTACCTACAACCTCTGAAGTGCATACCCATTATGGAGTCCTCGACGAATGCCGAACGTTCTTCTATTTAAATTAGACTAATTTACTTAACGTAACATAACTTCACGCCCCTCTCTATCCGAAGGTGTAGGCAGCGGCTGCCAAGCCTCGTCTCGCCGTTATGTTTACCTCCTAAAAGGAATACGTGGTGAACCTTTTGCCATACCGAGCACAACGTTTCTAGTCATCGATATTTATCACACATAACTTCCGAAAACAATTTCGAAAAGTCAGAAGTCGAAAAGTCTGTCCGGATTCAGAAGCGGGGTGCTCGACCACTAAACCACTGAGACACTTTACTTCTTGGAGATTTTTTAATAGAATTAAACACGAAATTACTCCTTTTAGGAATTACGACACCATGTTATTGAATACCAACTTGATCAGCTCCTATTTAAAATGAGAGGTTTTCCTTGCCTGTCTGGGCACAAGATTTTATTCATGCCTTCACGCTTAACATCTGAAGGCAGGGCCAAATATGCCTTGAAACGCCAATCAATGGTTGATTTGGCCTTGTGGAATAACACGTGCCGGAACCTATTACCATATCTAGGGCATAAAGTGTGTATCCGGAATCGCATTGGAGTAACGCAAATCTGATTTTTTATACCTTCACGGCTCCGATGACCGTCTCCGTCCACATTTTTAAAATATTGGACACTCGGGCACAGACGACTTGTCTCATTTAAACTTGCTTACATATTTTTGTAATTAATTTTGAACACTGTATCTTAGTATGTGTTATTGAATGGCTAATCTTTGAAACCGCGTAATTAAACCTTTTTTTCTTTGCAATAATATGCAATTTGTCATAGTGTTGCCATAATAAATAATAGTAAATTTAATCAACTTTTACAGAGGGAATAAAGGGTGATCTAGGGCCATAGACAAAATAGAAAATAACCATACTTACAAATGCTGCAACAGTTTTAAATTTTATTGACGTAATATTATCATTAGGTTTTTAGCGTAAGTCATAGTTAGTCTCGGTGGCGCAGTGGCGAGCACCCCGCTTCCGATTCAAGAAGTAGTGGGTTCAAATCCTGGCACTGGCACACACCAATGACTTTTCGAAATTCTTTTCGGAAGTTATGTGTGATAAATATCGATGACTGAAAAGTTTGTGCCCGGTATGGCAATAGGTTCGCCACCTATTCCATTTGGGACGTAAACATAACGGCGAGACGAGGCTTAACAGCCGCTGGCTACACCTTCAGGTAACAAAAGGCGTGAAGTTATGTTATGTTATGATAACTAACATCACTTCGCTATCTAGTTATCGTGGTTAAGTATCAATATATAACAAGAATCGATGCTAAGACGTCCTTAATAGAAGTGAAACCGATACGGAGCGCTCCAATTTTGTCTAAGACCCCTTTATTTATGTGTATAGAAAAGAAAAACAACTATTACTAGCGATAAAAATATGCAACAGTATATATTTGTAATCTATATTTTACACAATACAGTCCATACATACTGAAATTAAGTCCATAGATTTACATACATTTTATATTTTAATATTTCCTTAGCTATCATTAGCATTTACTTGACGGACCGACATCAGACAAATCTATCAGTAGTCAAATAATATCAGGTTCTTTAACTTGTAAGCAAATCGATATGATGGTTATCTGATAGCAATAGCAATCACAATTGCCTATAGATCGATTTTTACTACGACGATTGATCAATTTCCACCAATTGCCATCGCGTAAAGGGATTTTGATCAGTTTCCTTTGATTGTTACGCGATCGCAATGGGCCAAAAGCGATCATCAGTCATTGTATTAAACATTAGATAGTTAGCAATCGCTCAACAATCCAATTGCTATCATGCTGTTATTGCTATGTTAGGTAATCAGTCCACTGGAAGGACTCTTACGTTTTCACTTGAAATAATAAATAATTAATGATCGCGCTGTTGATCATAACATTGCCAAATTCAATCTTATAGTATGGTTACAAACGCTTTTAATGAATTCAAAGTGAAAATTTTATTTTATTATAAATTTACACCACTATTTTCTTGAAATTGGTAACTAACAGTGGTAGAGCGAAGCAGTTTGCTGCGTGAATGGGCCGGCTCGACCGGTGAAATACCACGACCTCTCAGAAGATCGACGTAAGGTGGCTCATGCCGCGTTTCGTTCGGTGAGAGAGGTACCCGGAGACCCACCCCCCTTCCCCATAGTTCCCTATCCCCTATCCCTTAAAGGTCGGCAACGCAACAGTAACACAATATGTGTTGCTGGTGTCCATGGGCGGCGTTGGTTGCTTACCATCAGGTGACACGTCTGCTCGTTTGCCCTCCTATCCCACAAAAAAATGGCAATATAGATGGTGAACTTTTTGTATAAAGTTCAATCACGGTCTTATTTTCGTCTAAAGGAGTTTACAGGATACTATTAAAATTATCCATATATTAAAAAACAAACATAACATTTTTAAGATCGCTTATATATTTCGATAGAACGAAGAATATAATTTTCACGCTTCGTAACCATACCATAAGACGACATTTTGAAACAAAATACAATTTCTGTTCAACACAGTCCATGTTGGTTAATAATTTGTTATTGTATATTGTTCAGTTGATTAATTGAAGAATTTTAATAAGACCAAAATCCTTTGTTTTCATGAAATTCACATAAGATAAATGATGTTTTTTTTCTTTTGTATTTTAACTGCGAAATAAAAACTAGGAGCCCGTTACCACTGAGCGACTGGCAGCGTACGATACATTGACGACGCAATCGGCAATCAAGCAATCGTGGAGTGGCAATCAAGCAATTCAAGAATTTAATACATAATGTTAGTTTTGTTTCATTGAATGAAGGAGACTTGTCTATATTCAGCGGATGAATATGAGTTCGACTAGCTGCTTAGTGGAAACTGAATATAAAATAAAGGAATCACTACAATTATTAATAATTTTTTATTACATTATTTAATTAATTATCACACACTCGTATACACACAATTTAATATTTAGAGAAGAATAAGTAAGTAGCAACTATAATTTAGGATCGAATTTTAGATTTTTTTTTTCATTATAATTTCTTAGGATAGGACTCTTTATTTTTTTATTTAATTTTAAAAATTATTAAAGGCAAATGTACGTAGTAGTATTTTTATAATAATTTTTATCTCTCTGTATATAAAAGATAATAATTATATTAACCTCAAGATTAGTAAGTGCATAATTATGTATTATATTTTAGCCAATTTTAAGAGGTCTCCGTGAAGCATAAAGTTCAAATCCGGCTACAAACTAATGACACTTTTTACAAGAAGATATTAAGTTAGAAATATTGGTAAGGAGACCGGATCATGGTATTTTTATGGCAAGTTTGGAAAAGTCCATAGTGTGGTCGGATTCAAACCTATGATCACCAAACGTCATGCTTGATTATCAATATCTTACGCTAGTAAAAAATCTGGTTCATATAATAATTTGACAACTTTTGACATTTTAGCCTCACTTTGAGAATCACTGACCGATTTTTTTTTAAATACTCTATTAAGCGGTGGTAGTAAAAATAATAAAAAAATACTGTACTATAATATATAATTTAATACATTTAAATTAAATTTCGCTGCATTTTTTTTTCAATACTAAATCGATCACCCAGAATCGCTTCGTTAACACTAAAAATTAAAATATAAAAACTTATTCCACTATTTATACGAATTACATGACTTCTTGAAGACACATTAAAGGGATGCTAGTTGATATAAGCCTTGCATAGATGCAATGATGAGTAAAAGAGAAGCAGATTGAGAAAAAAATAGATCTATATTTTATACTATACATATAAAAAAATAGGCCAATAAATATTTCAGATCGCCTCAAATTATTAATGGAATTTTTTAATGACTCTGTTCGGCACTAAAGTAACTATGTATTTTATGCCACACTATACAGACGACACAATTTATTAATGCAATTATTAATATTCCCAAACAAAAGTTAATAATAAATCATAATAAAAATTGATTTTCCTTGAATTATTGATTGACCAATCAAATTGTAATAGGCGATTAGGTAACACGCGAATTGTAAATTAAAAAAAGTTTTTTTATTTTTTCATTTTACTACTAGTTTTTTTATACAAAAGAGTTTTAAAGTGCCCTTCAAAGCTGTATTTATAATATTATTATGTTATCTAATATTTTTCATATATATACAAATATTAAATTTATATTGGATTTATTTTTATTATATATGTAAATATTTATATATATGTATTTATTTATAGTTATATAGCTGTTAAGGCAAAAACGTTTTTATTGCTTAGAAAATTAAATTCATCACTGTTTGTTGTTTAATACTTTGTCATTTTGTAATCTTACAAAATTAAAGTATTAATCTTTTACAGTTGGCGCTTGCTTACCGTGGAAGGGGTAGCTAGAGGTGTATTTACAAACTTGGATTACTTACTTATTACCGTATAATCAACTCCCTTCAATGATGATACAACTCAAAAAGGATTAAACCAAAAATTATTGTTCAAAAATCCGCCAATTTTCAAAATAAAAGCTTTTAAATAAATATGAATGACCTCTTTTTTGAAGTCGGTAAATGAAATAGATATAGTCAGTTACATGGCAGAGAGTTCTCTCTAACAACGCAATCGGTAAATATTCGTTTTTAAAACATTTTAAAAGTATGCAAGTGCATTAAAGATCCCAGAATTTTAGTATGTCACAAAAGCGATTGTCTCACATTGCGTTGCCGGCGAGACAAGAGTTACTTTTCATATAGATCTTGTGAATACATTAATTTAATTAATTAAAATTAAAAAGTACTTTTTTTAGAAAACAATTATTATTTATTAAGACATCAGCACATACATACATATCGCGGTAGGTGTGTAAATTTAATTTAGTAGGTACAGTCAGCATAAAAATAATACTTTATTTCATAATATTCACAGTTTATGCAAACAATATCAGGATATTTATGTAGAATTTATCACACAATTAAATTTTACCATCTTCATGGCAAGTGCCATATACTTAAAAAGGTGTAAACCCATTGCCATCAAACATTTCATTGCTAGTCACATTAATTTTATCAATATTTTTAGACTTGGAACCGAAATTAATATTGTATTTCGGCTATTTTATTCTTGTCTTTTGTATTGAAATCATTTAATTAAAAAGACAAAATTAGAAATGCATCGAAAGTACTTCCAAAATATTTCATATTAATCAGAACTCAAAACCCTTCAAACTGAAATCCCGGTGATAAAGCCAGCGATACCAGATAGAGAGACAAAATATCTCATTTAATGATAAAAATTACAATACTAATTATAAATCAACTAAATAAATGTTTTATATAAATTTAAAATAAAACACAACACCTACCCGAGCTTCGTCCTTGTGTAAGTTTTCATGAATAATTCAAAAACAGAAATTAAAAAAAACTATATACAAAAATACAAACAAAATTTAAGCCAGAGCGATTATTCATAAAAAGAGGGGGTAAGCCCCCCCCACTTTCTGGTACAATTTTTTCGCAGAACAATAAAAAAAAATAACGAAAATAAAACAAAAAGAAAAGTAAAGTTTCACGTCGAGTTAATGCATTATTTATAATCTCATTAACATAAAAAATATAATATTTAAATATCCAAACAGCATGTGGCTTCGTAACCAAATGATTTGATAAACTTTAGGATGGTCAAAACAGTGCATGTCAACTGCGGTCAATAAAATTCTTGACAGAGCAACTGTCTACGTCTTCAAAAAAAATCATTTTAAATTTTTTTCAAACATAATTTTTATATTCAATTATTAATTTGCCAACGGTACAATTGACACTTGTCAACGTAAAGTTTCGTAAATGGAATACTTAAAAGTAAAGTTGCTTTTTGTCTATACACAAAATTTAGAGCGGGATGTATTCCCTCATCTGCTGCAGGGTCTCTGGATCGGTGGACTGCACCAAACGGTTGAATGTCTCGACACCAATTTGATTCTTCAATGTCTCCAACTGTACACGTATATATATCAATGAAACTATGTCAACGGCTGTTCGAATATTATTAAACTTTTCAAAAGCTTTACAGTTTACATAGTGAAGGGAAAAAAGTAATATTGAGATATAAAAAGTATTAATTTGTTTAGAAATTATCTATAGTACTGATGTGATTTGAAATTTGTGAGTATTATTGCAAGAAGAATGATTTTTTTACTTTTCATTCACCGATGCGTTGAGCGTACAGCGCGCTGATAGTTGCTGATAGTGATGATGTAGATAGTTATGTTAGTTAAAATCGTATTGTATTATACGATATGCATGTAAAAAAATGTGTATTTGACTACAGTATTTGCCTTTTAGACCAGGGTAGATGCCTTCAAAAATAATAAAAAGTGAAAAAGAAAAATAGTAGGATGAAACCCATTAGAAAAGGAGGAGAATATTACAAAAATGAAAGGAAAAATAATTTACGGGCGATCTGAGGTCGGGAAGGGGGTGGGGGTGAGTTTTTAAGGGTAAAAAACGGTTTTTCTCGATTTCCGGCAAAACTAAAAGTCCTATGGAAAAAAGTTTAATGGCAAAGTTGTAGGTAATAAAAAGATCTAAAACTTTTGTATTTACACTTTTTTCACAGAACCTCAAAATTTAGATGTAAAATTCAAAAAACCAAGTTTTTGGATTTTTATTTTTATCTTTTACAAAAATATTTTTTTTCCCCACGATATTTTGTGAAAAGTTGCCTTTTTATGTCCCAAATACGCTGTAATTTATTTGTTTAAAAATATATTTTTTTTTGCTTTACATTGAATTAATATCGAAAAAGCACCCTAATTTTCAATCGAAAATTCACCCGTCAAAATATTAGCTTTTTTCAAAAAGTTGGTATGTTTTCTGTTTGCTGAGATGTCTACTTTCCGATGGTGCAAAAAAAAAATTGTGCTATTGTAGTAAATGATCTCAGAAAATGCAAATCAAAATCGAAAAAAATCTCGATTTTTTTTTTTAATTATTATATACAATTTAGAGCTATTTATTAAAATTTATACTTTAATTACCCGAAAATCGCAAGATTACATGTTACATTGATAAAAAAAATTGCAAATCAAAGTGAATTCCTATAATTAACAAACAAATAAGTTATTAATTTGTGAATTCGAGTATTTATCGATTTTGATTTGCATTTTCTGAGAAAATTTACTACAATAGCACAATTTTTTTTTGCATCATCGGAAAGTAGACTTTTCAGCAAACAGATAACATACCAACTTTTTGAAAAAAGCTGATATTTTGACGGGTGAATTTTCGATTGAAAATTAGGGTGCTTTTTCGATATTAATTCAATATAAGGCAAAAACAATAAATATTTTTAAACAAATAAATTACTGCGTATTTGGGACATAAAAAGGCAACTTTTCACAAAATATCGTGATAAAAAAATATTTTTGTAAAAGATAAAAATAAAAATCCAAAAACTTGGTTTTTTGAATTTTTCATCTAAATTTTGAGGTTCTGTGAAAAAAGTGTAAATACAAAAGTTTTAGATCTTTTTATTACCTACAACTTTGCCATTAAACTTTTTTCCATAGGACTTTTAGTTTTGCCGGAAATCGAGCAAAACCGTTTTTTACCCTTAAAAACTCACCCCCACCCCCTTCCCGACCTCAGATCGCCCGTAAATTATTTTTCCTTTCATTTTTGTAATATTCTCCTCCTTTTCTAATGGGTTCCATCCTACTATTATTTTTTTTGGTTTTAAAAATTATCTACCCTGGTCTATTATACTTTTTGAATCCGTATCCTACATCACCAGTAGAATCTCCAATTTAATTATTCGGGAACACTTCACTTTCACCCTGTATATATAGTATACTATTAAAAGGTATATTTTATTTGGTGTGTTTATGTGTAGTGTATTTAATGGAAAGCGGTGTGTGTGTGTGTATACAGGGTGTATTTGACGGCTAGTACTGTACCTAGTGGTGCGCGGCGGCGCGCAGGTCGATGTTGTGCGCGGGGTGCGCGGCGGTGTAGTATTGTGTGTGTGTATACAGCGTGTATTTGACGGCTAGTACTGTACCTGGTGGTGCGCGGCGGCGCGCAGGTCGATGTTGTGCGCGGGGTGCGCGGCGGTGTAGTATTGTGTGTGTGTATACAGAGTGTATTTGACGGCTAGTACTGTACCTGGTGGTGCGCGACGGCGCGCAGGTCGATGTTGTGCGCGGGGTGCGCGGCGGTGTAGTATTGTGTGTGTGTATACAGGGTGTATTTGACGGCTAGTACTGTACCTGGTGGTGCGCGGCGGCGCGCAGGTCGATGTTGTGCGCGGGGTGCGCGGCGGTGTAGTATTGTGTGTGTGCATACAGGGTGTATTTGACGGCTAGTACTGTACCTGGTGGTGCGCGGCGGCGCGCAGGTCGATGTTGTGCGCGGGGTGCGCGGCGGTGTAGTATTGTGTGTGTGCATACAGGGTGTATTTGACGGCTAGTACTGTACCTGGTGGTGCACGGCGGCGCGCAGGTCGATGTTGTGCGCGGGGTGCGCGGCGGTGTAGTATTGTGTGTGTGTATACAGGGTGTATTTGACGGCTAGTACTGTACCTGGTGGTGCGCGGCGGCGCGCAGGTCGATGTTGTGCGCGGGGTGCGCGGCGGTGTAGTATTGTGTGTGTGTATACAGGGTGTATTTGACGGCTAGTACTGTACCTGGTGGTGCGCGGCGGCGCGCAGGTCGATGTTGTGCGCGGGGTGCGCGGCGGTGTAGTATTGTGTGTGTGTACACAGAGTGTATTTGACGGCTAGTACTGTACCTGGTGGTGCGCGGCGGCGCGCAGGTCGATGTAGTGCGCGGGGTGCGCGGCGGTGTAGTATTGTGTGTGTGTATACAGGGTGTATTTGACGGCTAGTACTGTACCTGGTGGTGCGCGGCGGCGCGCAGGTCGATGTTGTGCGCGGGGTGCGCGGCGGTGTAGTATTGTGTGTGTGTATACAGGGTGTATTTGACGGCTAGTACTGTACCTGGTGGTGCGCGGCGGCGCGCAGGTCGATGTAGTGCGCGGGGTGCGCGGCGGTGTAGTATTGTGTGTGTGTATACAGAGTGTATTTGACGGCTAGTACTGTACCTGGTGGTGCGCGGCGGCGCGCAGGTCGATGTTGTGCGCGGGGTGCGCGGCGGTGTAGTATTGTGTGTGTGTATACAGGGTGTATTTGACGGCTAGTACTGTACCTGGTGGTGCGCGGCGGCGCGCAGGTCGATGTTGTGCGCGGGGTGCGCGGCGGTGTAGTATTGTGTGTGTGTATACAGGGTGTATTTGACGGCTAGTACTGTACCTGGTGGTGCGCGGCGGCGCGCAGGTCGATGTTGTGCGCGGGGTGCGCGGCGGTGTAGTATTGTGTGTGTGTATACAGGGTGTATTTGACGGCTAGTACTGTACCTGGTGGTGCGCGGCGGCGCGCAGGTCGATGTTGTGCGCGGGGTGCGCGGCGGTGTAGTATTGTGTGTGTATACAGGGTGTATTTGACGGCTAGTACTGTACCTGGTGGTGCGCGGCGGCGCGCAGGTCGATGTTGTGCGCGGGGTGCGCGGCGGTGTAGTATTGTGTGTGTGTATACAGGGTGTATTTGACGGCTAGTACTGTACCTGGTGGTGCGCGGCGGCGCGCAGGTCGATGTTGTGCGAGGGGTGCGCGGCGGTGTAGTATTGTGTGTGTGTATACAGGGTGTATTTGACGGCTAGTACTGTACCTGGTGGTGCGCGGCGGCGCGCAGGTCGATGTTGTGCGCGGGGTGCGCGGCGGTGTAGTATTGTGTGTGTGTATACAGGGTGTATTTGACGGCTAGTACTGTACCTGGTGGTGCGCGGCGGCGCGCAGGTCGATGTTGTGCGCGGGGTGCGCGGCGGTGTAGTATTGTGTGTGTATACAGGGTGTATTTGACGGCTAGTACTGTACCTGGTGGTGCGCGGCGGCGCGCAGGTCGATGTTGTGCGCGGGGTGCGCGGCGGTGTAGTATTGTGTGTGTGTATACAGGGTGTATTTGACGGCTAGTACTGTACCTGGTGGTGCGCGGCGGCGCGCAGGTCGATGTTGTGCGCGGGGTGCGCGGCGGTGTAGTATTGTGTGTGTGTATACAGGGTGTATTTGACGGCTAGTACTGTACCTGGTGGTGCGCGGCGGCGCGCAGGTCGATGTTGTGCGCGGGGTGCGCGGCGGTGTAGTATTGTGTGTGTGTATACAGGGTGTATTTGACGGCTAGTACTGTACCTGGTGGTGCGCGGCGGCGCGCAGGTCGATGTTGTGCGCGGGGTGCGCGGCGGTGTAGTATTGTGTGTGTATACAGGGTGTATTTGACGGCTAGTACTGTACCTGGTGGTGCGCGGCGGCGCGCAGGTCGATGTTGTGCGCGGGGTGCGCGGCGGTGTAGTATTGTGTGTGTGTATACAGGGTGTATTTGACGGCTAGTACTGTACCTGGTGGTGCGCGGCGGCGCGCAGGTCGATGTTGTGCGCGGGGTGCGCGGCGGTGTAGTATTGTGTGTGTGTATACAGGGTGTATTTGACGGCTAGTACTGTACCTGGTGGTGCGCGGCGGCGCGCAGATCGATGTTGTGCGCGGGGTGCGCGGCGGCCAGCGCGCGGCGGCGCTGCTCGTGCGGCGAGTCGCGCGCGCCGCTCAGCTCGGCGTCGCCCGCCAGCCAGCGCTCCGCCGCGCCGCGCCCCTCCAGCGGGGACGCGGGCCGCGAGCCGGGCGGGGCCAGCAGCCCGCTGGGGGGAACAACGACAATTACGAGATAATCTCACTGAAAGAACAATTTGTTCGTCCCGTCGTAAGTGTTTTTAATAGCCTCCCAACGAACCGATTAATTACCAGCCAACGGATGGAATATTATTTATATGTATATATAATTTACATTTATTATATTTGGCCTTGCCTTGGATCCGCAATAAATCGGTCGTTATGGCATTATACTTATAATAAAGTTCGAGGATTCAATCACTATTAGGGAAACATTTTTCTATTAAACAAAAAACCTAGCCTGAATAGCAAGTGAAAGTCAATAAAAAAACATTTAAAAAAAACTGTCTCATAACATAAAGAAATACTCGTAATATCAATTCATGAGAGGTCAGTGAAATCCATTTGTCATAGTGTGTGCCTAATCACGCTAGCTGCTCAATGTCTTTCAGCAAATAGCGTAATAAGGCACATCCAAAATAAAAACTTGATAGGCAATATAGATTATAAGAATAGATGTTAGCAGAATGGAAGAAAAACTTACTCAACGTAGGCACCATTATCTGGCTTCATTACATCGTTCAACACCTCTGTTAAACCGAGGAGTATCGCTGGGAAGCGTTGCAGCACGGTCGGGTTTTGTGTGGTCAACAGCGCAGCCAAACCTAGCCCTAAACCAAACAAATGCTTACGTAAGTACTTATATATTTCACAAACGTATTCCGTTTCTCTGGTTTAATGGGAAATTGCTCATAGAAATCAACACTACACAAAAGTCAACAATACACAGATATTATTAATCTATTAAATTTAGATCATGCGTTCTCAACGTATTCTTGATTTAATAATACACGGTGTAGTTAATTTTCAAAATCAACTATGTTTAACAACAGATTTTAAATTAAGATTCGTTTACGAATATATGATGAATATTAAAACCACAAAATAAGTAAGTCTACGAAAGAAAAGACTATTAAAGACTAGGAAAACAAAACAAGAAACAATAATCCTATTATTCTGTTCAAACTCACCAACAACTTTCCACCTTTCAACTTGAGTAATGAAATTCATCTTGTCAGTCCAAACTTGTAGTAACCTGTTGAGCACTTTGGCTGGATCAGAATCGTACTCCACTAGTCCATTGGAAGCCTCTTGTACAGCCTTATAGAATAGATCTGTCGACAGCAGTATCACTCGAGATAATAGAGATAGCTGCACGGACAACACCATCGGAAGCTCATCGCCTTCTAACAGACAACTGGAAATGGTAATGGGAATTGATTAGTTACAAGCTACTCCCTGCAGCAAACTACGTCTTGGATTTTCATTTCTCTCTCTCTCTCTCTCTTTTTTCTCTCATATTTCATACATATTCAACTTCATATTTACTGGTAAGTTCATTGAGAATAACATTGAGAAATAATCAGAAAATTCAACGTAGCTGGGTAACACTGTGGTGAAGGGATAGAAAGCGAGCTATAAAACTAGATATTTAAAGATAGAAATAAAAGCGTACTCACTGAATGGCCCTGATCAAAATTGGCCATATAACCTTGACGCCCAAGAAGACGTTCCTCTCCGGGAATGTGACACTGATGCATATCTCAGCCATCTTGAGTACGGTAATGACACCCTCATTGCGCATGTCACTCAGCATGTCCTCTAACAAGGTCATACATCTGCCTCCAGCGCTCGAGAGGAACGGCTCGGGACAGAGCAGAGTATACGCTTGCATTATGTACACTACTATGCGAAGGTGTTCTGACGATTGTTCTGCAATATATAATGAACGTCAAAAAAGGAACCGAGCTGCTTTCTGCTCTGGAACTGTCTGCTGCGCAAGTGCTAGGTGTTAATGTTTGTATGCAAGTTATCTTTTAAATTAGGCCAAACGCTAATGTTAACACTTTTACATACATACATACACATAACTTCACGCCAAATCCCTTGCGGGGTAGGCAGAGAGAACAGAGCGCCATAGGGCACGATTCTTACACACCTCACTCGCTTCGTTGACTTTCATAACTCTTTTCATGCACGCGCGTCGGTTTTTGAGGCTCTTAACATCACCTTCCTCCAGAACACGTTCTATTTGGTCTTGGAATGTGTGTCTTGGCCGTCCTCGACTCCTACATCCGTCCGCTTTTGCATTGTATATCTGCTTAGTCAGTCTTGCGTCAACCATTCTTTCTACATGTCCGAACCATCGGAGCATGCCCTTTCTTACTTTTACACCGACACTCTCTTTCAAACCAACTTCCTTCCTTACAACCTTGTTTTCTACGCGGTCAGCGAGAGTCACTCCGCAGATCTTGCGTAGAGCCCTCATTTCTACCGCGTTTATTCTACTTTCATGCACACTCTGCCATACCCAGCTCTCGCTTCCATAAGTTAGTGTTGGGATCAGGACTGCATTGTGGATTGCTAACTGGGCCTTTCTGCTAATATTTTTTGCGCCCAGGAATCTGCCCAACACTCCGTTTACGCTATTTCCTATCGCCACTCGTCTTTCTACATCCGCGGTGTACCTTCCATCTCTGCTAAAAGCGCATCCAAGATATACAATTTCACTCACCTGTTCCAGCACTACATCATCAACCATTATCCTTACATCTGTTCTGGATTTCTCCCTTTCAAACACCATGACTTTCGTTTTCTTCGCATTCAACTGCAAGCCTTTAATCATGCAATCATCTTTCATAGTAGTGACTAGTGTTTGCAGGTCCGACGGCGATTCGGCTAGAAGCACAGCGTCATCTGCGTAAAGCAGGCAGCTCACAACTAGGTCACCCATTCGCAACCCTACATCCATCGATCTCATTCTCTGGAGACAACTGTCCAGGTACAGGATGAACAGTCGAGCGGACAGCACGCAGCCCTGTCTGACGCCGATATTGACGTCAAACCAGGGGGACAAGCCGCCGTCAACACGCACACACGCTGTGCAGCCCTCATAAGTGGACTGCACAGCGCGCAGCAGTGCTCCGCTCACCCCGTAGCCCGGGAGTATGTCCCACAGATCCTTTCGTAATACTCTGTCAAACGCTTTTTCCAGATCCACAAAACCGCAGAAAACCTTCCGGTTAACAGCCAGTTGTTTCTCCACGATGTTGCGGAGAGAAAAAATCTGATCCATGCACCCTCGTCCGCTTCTGAAACCACCCTGAGCCTCCCACAACACTCCATCAGATATCACCCTCATTCTCCTTTCAATAATTTTCCCAAACACTTTTGCTGCTAAACTGATCAAACTGATGGCCCTGTAACTGGCGCACTGCATACGTGATCCCTTACCTTTATACAAGGGCACGATGACAGCGCGCCTCCAGTCCATGGGAACCTTACCCGACCTCCAGCACAAATTGCTCAAGGTCAGGAAAGCATCCCGGACACAGGTTCCACCGTGTTTGATCATTTCAGCAGACATCATATCAATTCCAGCTGCCTTACCATTTTTCATACTTCGTATCGACCATTCAATCTCTTCCATAGTAATGTCCTCATCAGATGTTGGCGCAGCGGTGTCAGCCGTAGGCTCACTCGCGGCGCCCACATCCGGAACATACTCATACATTTCCCCAAAATACTCACTCCACCTGCCCAATACATCGCTTGGGTTTGCAAGAATGTCACCAAACTTAGACATAATTTTGTCCATTCTGGATGTTGACGAAGAACCCCGAGACTTTCTAACTTCCCTCCAGAAGAGTTTGTTATTCGCCTCGAAGTTCTCCGTCAACCTCACTTCCTCATTCGCAACAAGTCTTTCACGCTTCTCTTTCACTAAGGCTTTGGTAACATTCCTGCAGCGGCGGTAGCTCTCATACTTTTTCTCTGTCATACTATCATTCTGGTTCAAACTTGAGACATAATCCAACCATGCTTTTTTCTTTCTTTCGACGCTGGATTTCACATCCGCGTCCCACCAGGCGTCACCTCTCAGAATCTTATGCCTCTTTGCACTACCACATACTTCTTTTGCACTATTCACTATACTTTCTTTCATTCTTTCCCAGCATTCTTCAACAACTAGGTCAGAAAGGCTCGTCTCATTGAGTCTTTTACTGACTAGGCCTACATACATACTCCGTACACTTTCATCTTCTAATTTCTCACATTTTATCCTTTCAAGCTCTCCGAAATGGGTACGCACTCGCCAGTGTCTCCACTTCTTGAAAAGGCCCACGAATCGGCTTACCACCAGGTAGTGGTCCGTATCAAGAGCGGGGCCTCTGTAGGCTCTTGTATCCCTTAGAGTATTTCGGAGACGACTATCTATCAAAATCAAATCTATCATACTCTTTTGCTCATTCCGTCTCCATGTATACGTGTGAATATCTTTATGACGGAATAATGTGTTAGACACAAGGAGGTTCCGTTCCAGGCATACGTCCAATATCGGCTTACCAGCATCATTCACTCTCTTGTCACCATTCGGACCAAGGACAGCCTCCAGGCCGTCTCGCTTGGTTCCGACCCACCCATTAAGATCTCCACACAGAATTATCCTTTCATTTCCCTCAACTAGATCCAGAATATCCCTAACAGTTTCCCAAAAATCCTCGAGTTCGCGGGGATCCGCGGAGCTAACGGGAGCATAAGCTGCGACCAGGAAAACTCGCGTGATCCCCAGTTTTATTCGAACCCAAAGATGTCTTGGGCCTACCAACTCATAATCTTTCACTCCGGAAGCAAAGCGGGAGGAGAGAACGACTAAGTAACACTTTTAAGTACAAATATAATAAATTACCTAAAATAGGATACAAATTCTCCGCCAACTGCAACATAGGAGCGTCCGCTTCGTTGGACGTCTCCAGTATGGCGAGCCACAGTTCCAGCGCATCTTCCAACAGGTAAACGTGAGCCGGCTCGGACAGTCTGGTCGACTCGTCCACTACGTTTAAAATCCATGGCCTTATATTTGGTGGACACTCGCAGACAGCCTGGAGGAAACATACTAACATTATTTCCTGAAGAGAAAGCTTACCACCGAATGCTTTGAAACGGTTACAAATCTCACAGTTTTGCCGCATTTCACGGACTGTCACATAAAAATAAGAACAGAAGAAGAAAACCAAAACAGTAGTAACTCGACTGGCGTGGTACCAGGGCGGTATGAATGCACACTAGTGTAGTTAGTTCACGCAGTACTTATCTTAAGCAGGCAACACGATCATATATACTGAATGTTGAATTACCAGGGTGGCTTGAGTGTGCGGTAGAGTAGTGTAGCCGCGCCGTATCCTAAGTAGGTGCAGATCCTAATGCACTCTGTGAGTGTCAACGTACTAGGACGGCACGCGCCATGTGGAGGTAGCGGCATATACCTTGAGCAGCTGCACGAGCGTAATGTACCTGTGAGTGTACTAGGGCGGCACGAACCTTGAGCAGGTGCACGAGAGCGGTCAGCGCGGCGGCGCGCAGCATGTTGTGCGCGGCGGCGGCGGCGTGCGCCCAGAGCTGCGGCAGGTAGGCGACGAGCGCGCCCGTGCCGCCCGCGCGCGCCACGAGCGTAATGTACCTGTGAGTGTACTAGGGCGGCACGAACCTTGAGCAGGTGCACGAGCGCAATGTACCTGTGAGTGTACTAGGGCGGCACGAACCTTGAGCAGGTGCACGAGCGCGGACAGCGCGGCGGCGCGCAGCATGTTGTGCGCGGCGGCGGCGGCGTGCGCCCAGAGCTGCGGCAGGTAGGCGACGAGCGCGCCCGTGCCGCCCGCGCGCGCCACGAGCGTAATGTACCTGTGAGTGTACTAGGGCGGCACGAACCTTGAGCAGGTGCACGAGCGTAATGTACCTGTGAGTGTACTAGGGCGGCACGAACCTTGAGCAGGTGCACGAGCGCGGACAGCGCGGCGGCGCGCAGCATGTTGTGCGCGGCGGCGGCGGCGTGCGCCCAGAGCTGCGGCAGGTAGGCGACGAGCGCGCCCGTGCCGCCCGCGCGCGCCACGAGCGTAATGTACCTGTGAGTGTACTAGGGCGGCACGAACCTTGAGCAGGTGCACGAGCGTAATGTACCTGTGAGTGTACTAGGGCGGCACGAACCTTGAGCAGGTGCACGAGCGCGGACAGCGCGGCGGCGCGCAGCATGTTGTGCGCGGCGGCGGCGGCGTGCGCCCAGAGCTGCGGCAGGTAGGCGACGAGCGCGCCCGTGCCGCCCGCGCGCGCCACGAGCGTAATGTACCTGTGAGTGTACTAGGGCGGCACGAACCTTGAGCAGGTGCACGAGCGTAATGTACCTGTGAGTGTACTAGGGCGGCACGAACCTTGAGCAGGTGCACGAGCGCGGACAGCGCGGCGGCGCGCAGCATGTTGTGCGCGGCGGCGGCGGCGTGCGCCCAGAGCTGCGGCAGGTAGGCGACGAGCGCGCCCGTGCCGCCCGCGCGCGCCACGAGCGTAATGTACCTGTGAGTGTACTAGGGCGGCACGAACCTTGAGCAGGTGCACGAGCGTAATGTACCTGTGAGTGTACTAGGGCGGCACGAACCTTGAGCAGGTGCACGAGCGCGGACAGCGCGGCGGCGCGCAGCATGTTGTGCGCGGCGGCGGCGGCGTGCGCCCAGAGCTGCGGCAGGTAGGCGACGAGCGCGCCCGTGCCGCCCGCGCGCGCCACGCCCGCGCCGCAGCGCTGCATCACGTACGACACCACATGCAGCACGTGCATCTTGGTGTCGCACTCCTCGCACGACACCTGCGCGACACACGCGTTACAGCTTCACACTAATACGTATTGAATAATCAAGAAGAACCGCAAAACGTGTGCGCTTAGGGACGCCAGACGGTGACAGTATACTATATAGTGACTATACCATACACTACAGTAAGTAAGGAATTAATCTATCCGAAAAACTGCTTAATGTAGGAGAAAGGATAGACAATACTTTAATTACATATCGAAATGAACCGTGTATACAGAAAAACCCCAAGCTGCAGCTAAAGGGTCAAAGAACATTGCTATTGCATATCATGAGTACTTAATAAACATGCCAAACACAAGCCAAAAACAATATTCATTTGAAGCAAGGCTGTTGTTCCAAGATAATGTCTATGACCGCAGAAGCGTGCGTACTTATGCAAGAATTTTTTAATCAAACTAAATAAACATTGCAAATACGGCTTAGATGTCCGCTAAATGCGTGGAGTTGCCGCAACACAGATGTCCCTTACAGCATGGCTATTGTTATTTTTATTTGAATTCATATCACATTTCACTATTAGAATCCCCAATTTTATTTTGCGGTAGCAGTCGAAATATACCCTGTATACATGTACGATCATTACATCATAATTTTTGCCATAACCGAATTACTGATTTTTTTAAATTAATATATTACATTAACGTAACATAATTTTTTTCTACCCGAAGGTACCCATATCGGGCACAAAGACTTCAGTCATCGTTATTTATCACATATGACTTTTGAAAAGAATTTTCGAATAGTCGATGGTGTGATCCAGGATTCGAACTCACAACTTTTTGATTCAAAGGCATGGTGCCTGACCACTGGACCACCGAGACTGGTTAAATGCGATAAAAGTGCCAAAATCAAGTCGACTTACTAGGAGTTCATAAAGCGCAGCAACTGCGTGATGAGCGTACGGAGCGAACTGCTCCACGTCGAAGTTGAAGTCGTCGATTGTGCTCTTTAGAGCTTCGGCGGCCGCGAGCTTCACAGCGGCATCCTCGTCCTTTCTCGTGAGGGGTTCGAGCAGCGCTTCATACATTGCCGGCCGGATTTCACGCGAAGCTCGAACTCCCGCCCAATGGCCTATATAACAAGCAATGTATAATCAAAGAACCGTAATCATGCAAAACATATAAATTGATGTAAGGTTTATTTACTTATTAATTGCCTTTAAAAATCAAATGATTGGAGAAGATAGTAATTCTATGATGCCAGCTCAACCAGTGAAATACCATGATAAAAAATAAAGTGACTCATGCCGCGTTTCGTTTGATGACAGAGAGAAATTTTATTCAATTTGCCATTTACTCTGTGCAAATATGAGTTTCTGCGACAGTTGGTTTTTACTAAGGGAATTTTCATGTAACTTTGTGAGTGTGTATGACCTGGTACTTTATATTGATGAATATTATGTTATATATATTTGCAGGACAATAGGTGGGCTAATATGATAAATTGATGTTTTTCCACTCACCAATAAGTTGGCATACCCTTCTCCTTATGATTCTGTAATTATTATCTTTAATTTTCAACTCTTGACTCAATATGTTTGTGAACCACTCGTCGAAATCGACCTGAAATTAAACACATATTATATTTTCCACACTAACATATTATAACGCCATCTAGTGAGTTTTTCTGATATTTCTGTTACTTCACGATTTACAAATAAAAGAAGAAGTTTCATAATAAACATACAAAATTACTTGTTACAGTTATTATTTTAGATTGGCCCCGTGGTGCATTGGACTCAATGCTTGGTTCAATTCCTACCAGAGTACAAATATTTGTGACGAGCATTAATGTTTGGACATAGTCTGGGCGATTTTCTATGTATTATAAGTATATATTTACAAAAGAAAAGTATATATGTATTAAGATCTGTTATTTAGTTTATATAATACAAGCATTTAGTGTCTGAAAATCTTATAATCGCTCACATCATCGTAGAGATCAAACGCGGCTATCCTGACCGCGTTGTAGATGGCGTCCTTCTTGAGTATACCGTTCAGATCGTCCGGCAGTACGGGCTGCTGCTGCAGCGACGCCAGCAGCCGGACCAGCTCCGGTGTCAAAATGTCCCGTTGGAACGTGAACAATTCCGAAAACAACGCTTCTGTACACGGCTGTAGGGTAAATCAAGTAATTTAAAAAAAATGTAAAACTATCTATACTAACAATAAAAAAGTAATAAAGCCAATGTGTATAAATTTGAGATGCTTAAGAAAAAATATATTTATTTTAATTAATTAACAAATAAATTTTAAAAAAAGGTAGCAAAAAGGAGTAAAGATATGTTATGTTAATTTAAAAATTCAAGTTTGTATACATATAGGTTATTTTTTTTTTAGCATATGTTGTGCATCTACAACGGTAATAGAAATACATCATCTGTGATAGTTTCAACTGCCTAGCTATCAACGTTCATGAGCCTGGTGATAGACAGACAGACGGAGAGCGCAGTGTCAGTAATAGGGTCTCGTTTTGGGTATGGAACCCTATAAACAAAATAAAACGTACAAAGGATAACACACCCTCAAACTGTATTTCCAAGACTCTCCAGCCTCGTCCGTGGCGAAACTCTCAGGCTCAGCATCCCACAGGGCAAGATCGTCAGCACTCAGCAGAAAGTAATGTGTTACTAGATGGCGACACATGTGACATAGTGTATTCTCGTTCAACACTTCCATCTTCATCTGATTAGCTTGTAGTGTTACTGTGTCAAAAACTGAAATGTCATTGACGCATTACCGGATTCGAATCTTTTCAAAAGTTCGCTGCATGTATGGGCCGGCTCGACCGGTGAAATACCACATCTCAGAATACCGATGTAAGGTTGCACATGAAGCGTTCGTTCGATTAGAGAGGTATCTTGAGGCACACTCCCGTTTCCCACTCCCTTCCTATTCCATTTAAAGGGGGCTAACGCAACGGTAACACTATCTGTCTTACAGATGTCTATGGATGGCGCTAGCTGCTTACCATCAGGTGACTCGATTGCCCCCTATCCCATAAATAAAATAGTAGTAATTTTTCAATAGCATTTTATCAACATCTATCACATAGTTTATTATACAAAGTCAGTTAAATCATTGCATGTGAGACCATAATACTTACAGGGTTCCTTGACTGCATCAAGATCCCCTTTGGATGGTTTATACTCCATACACTGAAGAATTCCTTTGACAATATTGAGACATTGTATTGTAAATCTCTCATAGACTAATGCCATGCCCTGTTCGGTGAAGCAATAGTATAAGGCAAACTCCAATGATGGCCTTATCAAAGGCACAAAAGAGAACGGCTGACAGCTCAGCACACCCAGAGCTACTTTCGTCAAGTGTATGATGAATTTCTCACAGAGTTCCAATGGGTGTATGCCTCTGCCTTTTAAGAGTTTCCCTGTGGATGGAAATGTTTTGATATTAGTATTTTTGCAGAAAAGAATCATCAAAAACATTTCATGTAGTACCTACATACATAAGGCCATGACTATAGCTTAAGCGGAAGGCAGAGAGTTAGGTTTTGCTCAGGCTACAATCTTGACACATCAGTTTCAGGTGCTACGCATTTTGGCTTTATTAAATCTATTTGTTTGGTCGTGGTAGCTCCGTCTTGGTCCCGATCCCGAATCTGCCACTCACAATCGCTCACTCACACTGACATTCGCTCACTCCATTAACTTATATATATGGACGAGACATATTCTTCTATATGTACAATTGATTATATAAATATTAGCATTTCGACGGCGCACACATACACATATATCTGTCTCGTTCTTACTCAGCACGGTCACTCGCATGAAAACAGTATTTCAGTGCGTACATAAAGTGAATGAATACGGAAATAAGATTACGCCATAATACTTACTGACGCAAAAAATCCCGCAAAGTATGGCGGAGTTTTTGTCAGTTCAGCTAGCTAAAAGGTGTTGGGAAAAATTTTACCGGAATTTTCTAAATAAATTAGTTTTATTTCGTAACGAGTAAAAACCTATTGTAAATTCGCTAAATATGTAATAATTAACTGATCTTAGACTGAAAGTTATAAGAGATGCATTTGTAACTAAAAAAAAATTCTGAAGATGTTTCGTTTTGTTTATCACGCGGTCCCTTTAAAAGTGTAAAATTTGAATCATTCTTATTTACTGTGGGGCGCACCTATATAGAGGTGTGTTGCAGTAATGATTTACTTAATTTAGAGCCAGCAACCTAAGTAAAATAGTTTGTAAAATAGAGGTAAGTAGTCTAAGAAAAACTTGTACTCTTCTGTTGACATCCGAAACAGAATATTTAGCATAACAATATACTTACTTCCTAATTAAGTATTAATTCTATACATAAAAAATACTCAACATTATTACAATAAAATGAGCCAAGAACGTTTATCGATAAATAAAAATCTCCTGCGCAGCACTAAACCGCCATTTTATGCGGCCAAATGACGTCACACCCGGCTTCAATTTTGTGTCGACATGCCACTTCCATATGTTTCCTTCTTCATTGGCTCACTCACGCTCACATTCGCTCAGTCACACTGACATTCGCTGACTCACACTCACATACTCTTTTAATCAGTTGGTTTTCATTAATTCTTTCAACCACTATAAAAGCTTCTCTCCACATTGGTCACCAAATGTCAGATACCTGTAGTACAATTTTTTTTTTCATACAAGTGTCAGACAGAATCATTCAAGAGTGTAGAAGTAATAAATGAACAGACCTGCTCTATTGTTTACTATATTTGTGCAAAAGCGGATAGATTTAGGAGTCAAGGGCAGCCACAACACACTTTCCATGCCTAAATAGAGAGAATCCCTTAAGGAAGGTGATAGCCTGAGCCTTAAAAACCGACGAGCGCGTATGACAAGAGTTATGAATGTTAAAGAAGCTAGTGTAAGAATCGTGCCTAATGGCGCTCTGCTCTCTATGCCAACCCTGCAAGAGACTTGGCGTGAAGCTATGTATATGTGTGTAAGTATGTATATATGTACTGAGGAACATGTAGTGTATTATATCTATATCAAATTCGGATAGGTCTAAACTATCAATTCTAAATCAATCGATAGTAAAATAACAATACTTACTGCATTCCAAGCTGGTCTTAGCCCGATCGAAAACGATATTCAAAAATGCCATAGCGTCCTCGCTCTCATGTGCTTTCCTAAGTCCAAAAACAGTCAGTTTTCTTAACATTCTGAGGCATAGCAACGCCTTCTCCAAATTCTCAGTGATCAGTTCGGTGGAAGCGCCTTGTTGTATGTAACGGAGAAACCTCTCTGTGTTGTCGTGCCAAAGATTTAATATCATTGGATATATGTGCTCAGTTACTTCCTGAAATATATTTAATAACATGTCGCGAAAATAATGATAAACATGAATGTGGAAGGAAATAAGAAAAGAGTGGTAGAGTTTCAGTGGTAGTCTTGCAGGACGCTGCATGGCTCGGCTGGTGCCACGACCACCAATACCACGACCTCTAGGAATATCGGCGTCAAGTGGCTTGTGGCACGTTTCGTTCGGTGAGAGAGGTATCCGGAGGCCCGATCCCTTTTCCTCTTCCTTTTTCCTCCTACTCCCTTAAAGGATAGGATTGCACCGTGTACATGGGCGGTGAAAAGTTACTTACCATCAGGTGACCCACTTTTTTTTTATGGGAGAAGGGGCAAACGAGCTTGCGGGTCACCTGATGGAAAGCAATCACCGCCGCTCATGGCGTCTGCAATACCAGGGGCATCACATCAGCGTTGCCGGCCTTTCAGATGAGAATAGGCTCGTTTCTTGAAGGTTTCTAGGTCGTAGCGGTCCGGAAATACCGTCGCTGGCAACTGGTTCCATGAAGGAACAGTGCGTGGCAAGAAGTGCCTGTCGAAACGCACTGTTGTCGACCGCCAACCATTCAGCCAATGCGGGTGGTAGCGTTGGCTCGTCGAACGGTAGCGGAAGTCAGCTGGCGGTATTAATCCGAACAATTCCTCAGAGCACTCCCCGTGGTATATGCGGTAGAGGATGCATAGAGATGCCACCTCTCTCCGCAACGCCAGAGGATCAAGCCGATCAGTAAGAGCTTGGTTGTCGACAAGCCGAACCGCGCGTCGTTGGATGCGGTCAAATGGAGTAAGCTGGTACTGGGGTGCCCCCGCCCAAAGATGTGAACAGTATTCCACGTGAGGACGGACCTGCGCCTTGTAAAGTTGCAGGCGATGACCTGACGTGAAATACTGTCCCGCTCTATTGAGCACGCCAAGCTTTTTGGAGGCCAATTTGGCCTTGCCCTCCAGATGACCGCGGAACTGGACGTCGCTCGACAAGTCGACACCAAGAATTCCGATAGCGGCTGAGGCGAGTAAGGGAGTGCTCTCAAAACAGAGAGCTACGACAAAGGGTGTCTTTTTAGCGGTAAACTCGCAAACCCGTGTCTTCTTAGGGTTGAATTGGACTAAGTTTAGTCGGCCCCAGTCCGAAACCTGACTAAGCAAGAGTTTCGATTTCAGACACAAGTTTGTTCCGGTGCTCGTCGACGTTTTCCCGGGAAATACGCGGGTGGCCGGTATATAAGGCATCCCCGGTACTGTCATCTGCATAACAATGAAGATTGCTGCAAAGCAGCATGTCATTGATATGCAGAAGAAACAGCGTAGGGGATAGCACACAGCCCTGGGGGACTCCAGCATTCACAGGTTTTAAGTCGGAGCATGAGCCGTTGACAACAACTTTAATGCTCCGAGCCGTGAGAAAGCTGGAAACCTAATCGCATAATTTCTCGGGAAGCCCATAACATGGAAGCTTCGAAAGAAGTGCTTTGTGTCAAACCCGATCAAAGGCCTTCGCTACGTCCAAACTAACGGCCAGCGCCTCTCCTTTACTCTCAACCGCTTCCGCCCACCGCGGCACCGATGGGTTAAGTACGCTAAAAGATCACCAGCTGAGCGACCTTGACCGAATCCGTACTGACGGTCACTTATCAACTGGTGCTCTTCTAGATACTTAAGGAGCTGGCGGTTGATGAGTGTTTCCATTATTTTGGAGAATAGGGAGGTGATGGCGATAGGTCTGTAGTTGGACGGATCTGAGCGGTCACCTTTTTTAGGGATCGGGTGGACTAAAGCAACCTTCCATGATGCTGGTACAGCGCCGAGAGAGTAGGAATACCGGAAAAGACGCGTTAGAACCGGTGGCAACTCTGGAGCACACATCTTCAACACGATTGCTTGGATTCCGTCAGGCCCACTCGACTTGTGGACATCCAGGGATAAAAGTATGCGTCGCACAGTACTTTGCCGGAAACGAACCTTCGGCATGGCGTGACCGCAATGTGAAATTGTCGGTGTGATGTTACCCATATCGTCCAAAGTCGAGTTGAACGCAAAAAGATTGCCAAGAAGGTCGGCTTTCTCTTTTGCGTCGTGGGCTAGTGACTGGTCCTCCCACTGCAACTTGCTCGTTTGCCGTCCTATCCTATAAAAAAGAGGAAGACCTAAGAAAAATATGGATGGATTGTGTGAAAGACGACATGATTAAGACGGGTGTAAGTGTGGAAGGATAGGGAAGTGTGGAAAAGAATAACCTGTTGTGCCGACCCCAAATGATGGAAACAGCGGGCCTATTATGATCTCTTAATTCCAGCGAGCTCACTCGCTACCTGTTAAATTCGCATTTCCAACGACTAAAGCCATCAGGAGGTGTGGAAATTAAGGGAACTTATAGTGAACACAGCATAATACGAAACGAAACTATTCCCATCTGAAAGGCCGGCAACGCTGATGTAATGCCCCTGGTTTTGCAGGCACCATGGGCGGCGGTGATCGCTTTCTATCAGGTCACCTGCAAGCTCGTTTACCCCCTCCTAATATAAAAATTAAAAGAAAGAAAGAAAGATGATGATACCTGGAATGTTCGTCGATTACCAGCAAGCCTCTTGGAGGCTAGCGCCTTGATGACATGATGGAAGATCAGTAAGGCTCTGTGCTGTACAATTGGTTGTGAATCGTTCACGGCCGTCATCAAATACGGGATCAGATTTGTCCAGTATGTTGGAGCATCGAACCTGTTGTTGCAAGAAATAATATTATACTCTTGCAACTTTTTCTTGAACTTCGCATACTTTGCATATTAACAAATAAATAATATTTTTATACATATACTTTACGCCAAGTACTTTCACGAGTTCTGTAATCTCTGCCTCGGGTGAGGTAGAACAGAACGCCATAAGGTACTTTTTTTACACACCCCTCTCGCTTCTTTGAGTTTCGAAACTTGTCATACACGCTCGTCCATTTTTCAGGCTCTTGACATCACCATCAAGGACTCATTCTATTTGGTCCTGGAAAATTTTCGTGGCCGTCCTCAACTCCTACATCTATCCGCTTTTGCATCGCTTAGTCAATCTTCAGTACATGATTAATTCTTTCTACCTGTCCCAAGCATCGGAGCAATTCCTTTCTTACTTTTACACCGACACTTTCTTTTAACCCTTCCTTACAACTTACATCCTTGTTTTCGACACAGTGAGCGAATGTCACTCCGCAAATTTTGCGCAGTGACCTAATTTCGACCGCGTTTCACTTTCGTGCACACTCTGCCTTATCCAACGCTCGCTTCCAAAAGTAAACTTTGGGATCAGTACCGCATTGTGAATAGATTGCTGGGGTTTTCTGACGCCACTCTTTTTTTTTACATCCGCAGTGTACTTACCTACAAGCGCATTCAAGATGTACAATTTTATCCATCCACTCCATCATTAAATCAACAATCCTTGCATTCTCTCTGGTTTCTTCCCTTTAAACAATATTTAATTGGAAAAAACCACACCACAGACAGCATTCGGATCTCTAAGTACCAGTCCATTCATCATCTGCATAATCATGGTAAGCGGTAATTGTAATCAACAGTGGTAAGCCAAGCAGTCCACTGCATGAATGGGCCAGCACGTACGGTGAAATACCTCGACCTCTCAGAAGATCGACGTAAAGCGGCTCGTGCCGCGTTTCGTTTGGTGAGAGGTACTGTGAGGATGATGTGAACTCTTTAGTATTTTAAAATGTAAACTCTTTTTACATAGTTCTAAATTTGTACTTTTGAATTTTTAAAAAGATATTTTTGATTAATAGAATTTTCTCAGAAATATAGAATAAAATATTAATTGGTAAATACATTTTGAAGAGAGAGTATCATTTTAAATACCAAAATTTTTATATATGAATTAATTCGTTAAAATTAAATAATGTATAATTTACTAAGTGAGCATTGAGGTGGAGAGGAGCAATGGTGATACTGGGACCCAGACGAGGCGCCCAGGGACAATGCAGAGATGAAAACCCATGACACAGTTTTGGCACGTATCCAAGTTTATTTAAATATCATGAATAATAAGAAATATTGAGATCTACTAGTGTTCTTATTTTATCACACATGCACTGAGCTTATAATACCCCTATAACAGATTAACCTTACAAGTTACATTATCATTTAAGAGGAGGATCTCAATGCAGCATTCCTTGTATTCAATAAATTGAGGAGCTGAGAGATGAACCCTATATATATATGAGAGACTCGATAGTCCGAGCTCGTTACATTGGTGGAGGCGCCCTTATGATCTGAATGCATGTGTTGAATGTATAATTTATGTATATATATTAATAATGGAGAAGAAGGCATTAAAACAGTGCTTATCAAACTCGGCACTAAAGGCAATTGGGACCACATTGTCGACCTGATCGGTATGTTGTCTTACACGGGTCTGAGTCAGAAGTGGGTGGAGTATCTGAGACAGGAGTATCACATATACATACTGTCGTCGGGATGCATCAACGTGTGCGGACTGAATCCGGATAATGTACAATATGACAGTACATGAAGAAGAAACCATGAAGTGGACAGGAAATAAATTTAATACTGATTTTTCTATTTATTTGAAGATGTTTTAAAGTTATTGAGAACATTTTGACTATATTTATTATTAGTGCTAAATTATAGTGATTGTAATAGGTGTTAGAATGTTGGAGTAAAATTTTATATTATTTCTTTATATATATATTTAGAAAAGTTTATTTATTATAGAATGATTTATCTTAAAGAATGGAGAGAGTAGCATATGGTATGGTTATGGTATGTAATATGAATTTGAATAGATAATGATGGTATTTGGTTTGATATTGGTTTGGCATATGGTTTGGGGGAGTTATGAATCCATAGTAGATTCAATCCTCGTATCTATGATACATGAATGGTGGTGTGGAGTTATGTTGGAATATGGAAGGAATAGGTCGATATAATGAAACGTAAATGGTATAGTTATGGAATGTAATATGATTAGGAATAGATAATGTTGGTATTTGGTATGATATTGGTTTGACATATGGTTTGGGGGAGTTATGAATCCATAGTAGATTCAATCCTCGTATCGATGATACATGAAGGGTGGTATGGAGTTATGTTGGAATATGGAAGGAATTGGTTGATATAATGAAACATATGTTCATTATATTAATTGATGTGATAGGAATGGTAGAATTATTTTTGAAGGTGCTACACTGTATTTAATTTAACTTAAATAAATTAATTTAGTATATTGAAATAAAATTTGTTGATAATAATATTTTAAATTGATTGATTGATATATTGGGATTTGATCTTACTATGATATTCGATTATCATATATTGTTATTTGATTAATTTAATTTCTTTTAAAGTGTATATCCCATGATTTATTATAGTTAATATTTTGTGATTTTTTTTTCAGTTTCTCAAAGATAACTTGTATCATATTTTGTGTGATTTTTCAGGACTTATTGTGTATTTCTTGAACAGTTTATGTAGCTTGACTTGTATGTTTCAGTGACAATGGATTCGTCAAATGTTAGGTCGGGTAGGTAGAGTTAGATGAGGTAAATAAAAAAATATGTAATATTGTTTGTGTAGGGGTCAGGACCCAAAAATTGTATTATTAGGAGTTTTCCCAGTGTCAAGCTTTTCGTGGGTTTTGCTTGGCAAAATTTATTCAAGGAGGTTGATATACTGCTTGAGTAAATTCCACATCTTGAGTGGCTGGCATAGGACAACCCCCACAATAGGTAGGGCATCGTTAAGTCTGTAGGGGCATCATCCTCATTGGTAATTGTATTTTGTTGGCCATGATTAAACGCTTAACAGCTATAATCCAGGCTTTAATAAGGGGGGGATGATGTGAGGATGATGTGAACTCTTTAGTATTTTAAAATGTAAACTCTTTTTACATAGTTCTAAATTTGTACTTTTGAATTTTTAAAAAGATATTTTTGATTAATAGAATTTTCTCAGAAATATAGAATAAAATATTAATTGGTAAATACATTTTGAAGAGAGAGTATCATTTTAAATACCAAAATTTTTATATATGAATTAATTCGTTAAAATTAAATAATGTATAATTTACTAAGTGAGCATTGAGGTGGAGAGGAGCAATGGTGATACTGGGACCCAGACGAGGCGCCCAGGGACAATGCAGAGATGAAAACCCATGACACAGTTTTGGCACGTATCCAAGTTTATTTAAATATCATGAATAATAAGAAATATTGAGATCTACTAGTGTTCTTATTTTATCACACATGCACTGAGCTTATAATACCCCTATAACAGATTAACCTTACAAGTTACATTATCATTTAAGAGGAGGATCTCAATGCAGCATTCCTTGTATTCAATAAATTGAGGAGCTGAGAGATGAACCCTATATATATATGAGAGACTCGATAGTCCGAGCTCGTTACAGTACCTAGAGGCCCACCTGCCTTCCCAATCCTACTCCCTTAAAGGTCGGCAATGCAACTGTAACACTATATGTGTTGCAGGTGTCCATGGGCGTCGATAGTCCCTTACCATCAGGTGACACGCATGCTTGCCCTCCAACCCCAAAAAAAAAATCATAAGAGTTTCTGTGGTGTTGGTTTACAAAGAATTATTTTCAAACTATTTAATAAAAATAGTCTGAAATATTGATGTTATTTTGTGCTCACCTAGCAATTTTTGAGATCAATACAGCCACCTGTGTAGCAATCTGTGACACAGGTTCGGTAAGGACATTCCTGGTGATCAGTCCCTCCTTTAACTTTATCCTCTCTTCGTCACTGATAGCGTGAGGAGCGTTTCGCCTCCAGTATCGATCCACACCATTCTTAAAGCACATCACTGCCAGCCATCTTACGTTTACATCAATCGAATGATTTGATAATATGTCCTAAAATTTAAAGAACAAAAGATTTTTTATATTATCTGGACTAACATTAATCTTTCAAACACATTAACAGACAGTTGTTAGTATATGTAATAATACCATACCAAAAGAACAGAATAGAAGCCAGGTTCTATCTCCCATTCTTGAAGTTTCTTCTCTGCTGGTTTTAGAACCTCTGTATCTTGGCTAGTGGCACGGTTCAATGTATCCAAGACCAGGGCGTAGATGTTTGGATCCATCTTAGGTGATTATCTATAAGAGGCAGACATAATTTGAAAAATATGTTTAAATATTTATTAAATTAAATATTATACAGTAAACAGTCTCGGTGGCGCAGTGGGCGAGCGCACGGCCTCTGATCCAGAGGTCCGGGGTTCGATTCCAGACACTGGCTCACACCAATGACTTTTCGAAATTGTTTTCGGAAGTTGTGTGATAAATATCGATGACTGACAAACTTTGTGCCCGGTATGGCAATAGGTTCGCCACCTATTCCATTTGGGACGTAAACATAACGGCGAGACGAGGCTTAACAGCCGCTGCCTACACCTTCGGGTAACAAAAGGCGTGAAGTTATGTTATTATACTGTATGTGTTTTTAAAAAGCCTCTACTTAATACATGATGCAAAACATAATATTATATGATCAAAAACATATATTATATATTGTAAAACAGAGATCTTAGTAAAGTAAGGAATATGTATTAGCCTTTTTTTATTTTGTTCTTATTTTTCTTTTTTTTTTATGAGAGAAGGGGCAAACGAGCTTGCGGGTCATCTGATGGAAAGCAATCACCGCCGCCCATGGCGTCTGCAATACCAGGGGCATCACATCAGCGTTGTCGGCCTTTCAGATGAGAATAGGCTTGTTTCTTGAATTCATTTATTATCTACTTAATATTGATATTATTACTTAATATTATAAGTAAAACCAGTGCCACCTCAACCTATTGCAGACATCATATAAAACAAACCTTTTAAATAAAAAATGAATTCCATTTACAAAACCACTGTATATTGGACAGACATCATCATCAAAAGAACAGTTCGTAATTATATATTAACTAGCTGACCTGGCCAACTTTCTTCTGCATCTAAAGTATTTTTACAGTGTTTACAATTATGAGCTAAATTTTGAAAATTGTCACTGTATCTTTACTACATTTACTACAAATACACTGTATCTTTTTAACTCGGTCTAGCTTCCCACTTTGACAGAGCAACAACATAAATCTGGTTATACATTACATAACTCCCTGCACCGCATAACAAAAAAAAAGTTATACATTTGGAAAATTTAGTTTTGTTTGTATTTTCATCAACTAACAGGATTAACATTGCAGATTAATTATCTCTAGGACTTCTGTTCTGTGTGAGATTTATTTAAAAAATCCTCCAAAATTAAGTCCCATTTTAGTCAAAAGATTTTGGAGAGATTAACACAAACATAAAATATAAAAATTAGGAAAATTATGATGATAAATAGTGTAAGATTTCATAAATAAATAGATATATAGATAGATCCCAAAAAAATCCACCAATTTTATTTGTCATATCTTTAAAAATCATGTTACTTCAAATTCATTTCTAATCATATGTGAGTCCAATAAGGTCGTAGCATCTTAAGTTCCTAATGCACTTGTTTGTTGATGGCTATGAAGTCATTTAAGGCACAATACAATAAAAATATCACAGTGTATAAATAAAATATTTACAAATAAAACTGTCATTAATATTATTGCCAAAAATTTTCGCATGATAACGTTATACTCTAGGATACAGGACAATTATGTCATATCCATATAATTCAATAAGGTCATAAATTGAAACCAAATATTTCGCACATTAAACCTCATGAATTATTGTGGTAATCACAATGTAGGTACCTATACATGGCCTCTCACCACACGTAAGTTATTAATAACAATCAATATTAATAAGTACTATTGAATTTGACCCGAAAACTAATATCCGCTTCATACACATACTGAAAATAGCGGATGATAGAATAACAAATTAATTATACTCACTTTTCACCACAAAACGGCAAAGGGCAAAACATAACCTTATGTTATTTTACATATAAGCCCAAATCACAAAGAAATGTACAAATTGACACTAAATTAACTTCATAATAAGAATTTTGAGAAATATAGAAATTAATTAACAATTATTCTATCATATTTATAATGCAAATCATGTCGGATACCGCTGGAAAGAATTCAAAGGATCGCGAACAAATACCGATTTTTGTCGTGCGAATTGTCGTATTAATGTCAATGCCAGGTGTGACAGCTGTCAAATGTCAACAATACATTGACATAAACGAAAAGTCGCATTATCTAATTATCTAGAAATTTGCGGAGAAATTTGATTTCAGGTAGTTTTTTAATTGTATATATTGTAAATAATGTAATTATCTAGTATGCGAAGCCAATAATAAGAAGTGAAGTGAAGTAACTTAGACGAAACTTATTGCTTCATATCTATAATTTCGAGTAAAAAAAACGTTGTAAATTCGCTTCTCTGGTGGCTAACTAGACCAATGACAGGACGCCATTTTTCATCACATCAGGTGAAACGGGAGTCAGTCGGAGGAGGAATTTTCTGCCTTAGGTTCTATAGCCAAGCTTTATCCCATTCCGACGCACCGACCGACAGATAGTAGCATCAATCTAATCTCACGCTATCTCGTCAGTATCTCTCCCATCAGTGTTTAAGTGGTTGGCATCCGTATTGTGCTTCAGCAACCCTTGTATCTCAGTATAGGGCGGCCAGCCACGTGAGGTCATGTTGGTACAGATGTCCAGGCATGATCACGCGGCAATCTGCTGGGATCCATGGGTTGTACATGTCGTCCATCAGTCAGCGGAGTCTTCTCTCTTCAGTGATACTGTGGCAATTTGATTTTCAAGAATGGTCTCGTTTGTCATTTTATCTTCCAATGTTAGGCAACCGGCATTGTTATTCTGTATTACCTTGGTGAATGCCTCACCAGAGCGACGTGCGGACTCGATCTGGTTACAAGAGTTGCCGACTCTTTCACGTCAGACCTTAATATCGCCTGCGGTACTACGGATCCGTGCCCCATCCGTGCATACCGTTAGAGTCTTTACCCTTATCCTTATGCATGGACTCGGTCTTATACCCCACAGAACGGCGTCCCTGTCGCAGTTAGCTACCCCGTCACCCAGGCCTACTGAGGTGAGGACTACCCAGGCCTACTGAGGTGAGGACTACCCAGGCCTACTGAGGTGAGGACTACCCAGGCCTACTGAGGTGAGGACTACCCAGGCCTACTGAGGTGAGGACTTCCCAGCCCCGCAATGTGGACGAGTTTTACAGGAATTACAAATCACTGTCAAGAACAGGAAAGGGGACTTTATCCTCTCTGAGGTCAGGTTAATGCCCCTAAATGGGTTCCAAAAGTATACATACCATATACCAACATTTTAAATAATGTTTCATGTCGTCTAGACAGCCTGTGATGGTTGCTGTTTGGTTTATTTGGACTTTAATTTTGTGTTATACCCGGGTGTATCCGAACTTTATTATGAAAGGAAATCTTTTCAGAATTTAAAAGTGATAATTTCAATTTAATGGTTAAAAGTGTGTACACCTTCGGGTAGAAAACGGTGTGAAATTATGATATGTTAAGTTTTGTTATAAGTGATAATGATCACTGACTAAAATAATTATCCACAAAGTTATAGTACCTTACCTTACGGAGCTCATTTAATTAAATGTGTTGTTATCCACCTGTTCATATTAACGTAAATAAAAATATTTGTGTGTTTAAAAAACGATGTTGTCACATCGTTTTTTAAATTAATTGGTGCGTTAGGCCTCCTGGTGCACTGATAAAACAAACAACTGCGTATTCGAGGTCGACGGGTTCGATCCCCACCCGTGATCATGACAAGCATGAGTGTTGTTTGTATGGCGTCTGGATGTTTTTATGTGTTTTATACATGTATTTATAAAAAAAACATGTAATATATAGTTTTCTTTTTTTTATGCGATAGGAGGGCAAACGAGCAGGCGTGTCACTTGGTGGTAAGCAACCAACGCCGCCCATGGACACCAGTAACACACATAGTGTTACTGTTACGTTGCCGACCTTTAAGGGATAGGGGATAGGAAGGGATGGGGAAAGGGGGGTGGGCATCCGGGTACCTCTCTCACCGAACGAAACGCGCCATGAGCCACTTTACGTCGATCTTCTGAGAGGTCGTGGTATTTCACCGGTCGAGCCGGCCCATTTATGCAGCGAACTGCTTGACTCTACCACTTTTCTTTTGTAATTATGTATGTATGGTTATGTATTAATATCCATTATCTAGTTTTGATAACACAAGCATTTATTTGCTTAGATAGTGTGTATTATGTCCAAGATATTATTATAAAAATTAAAACTAAATTTTATTTTTGAACGTAACAATTGTAGCGTCGTCTGATCATATGCAATTAAAGTAAATAATAAACTCTTATACAAATCATTGTTATCTACAACATATCGAGGTTATCAGTTTGTCGATAATGTATGTGATAATTATTTCACTGAAGTTCATAAAAGTGAATTCGTTTAACCGGGTAGCATAAATAAGTATATCTACCATGCCCTGGACAAACTGTACAATCGATTTAAATAGCGACTCCACTGGAAGCTTTTACACTGGCGATATAGTGACAGGACTAGTTGTATTAGAACTGGAAAAGGATCTGAAACTTGAAAGTAGGTAGTTATATTATAATACTTTTACAAATTTTCTTTAATTCGTACATAAGCAGAATATATTTTTTTATCAAAGGAATGGTTAACAAAATGAAAGTTTAACTAATCAACCTGAAAGTGAAGATGAAACACCGACTAATCCAAATGGCATGTGTGGGGATAGCATGTTCTCCCTAAAGTCAGTTGGTTGACAGTTGATATTTATTTTTTGAAGTAAAACTTCTAAATCTTCTAATGTCTCGTGCAAGAGCGTTTAACGCTTTTAACTAGTCCTGTGTCAATCACGATTGATCGAATCAAAATGATCGAGTCGCAACTCATTCGCGGGTAATTGAATCATCAATCTCTAAAAGACTCGATCTTTTCGTAATCCGTCGATTGCAGTTATGCGATCCCGTCGCGCTTAGTCGCGAGGCGCGACCCGTGTAATAGAACGAGACGGGTTATAATTTATATAACCCGTCTCGTTCTATAGTCGCGCGCGGTCCGTGTTTGGCGCATGCGCGCGCACACCTATATGCAGTGTATTGGAACATTCGATCAATCACAAATTTCAATCAATGACGTAGTGACCTCTGACAAACGACCCGCATTTGCAACTCGCGAATTGGATACGTGTTACATTTAAGTAATTACATAGGTAATAATAATATAAGTGTTTATTGTTGTTATTGTCTTGGTTAAAAACTAACAATTATTTGGTTTAATTAACTTTTAAATCCTTAAAACTCGCTTTAGTATTCGTTAATGGTATAAAACGACCGAATACCCGGCCGTGATTCCATAATCAACGGACTGAATACGTCAAACGATCGAATCTCTATGACCCGATCGCTTCACCGGTGGGTCGTGATCGACCCGGGTCGCGAGAATTGATCGATCGACACAGGTCTACTTTTAACGCCCCCTTGCGGCCCTCGCGGGGCAATATATATTAATATATAGTAATACATTAAAACATCAAAGCATATATGAAGCTAACTTTTCAATTTGTTAATCTTGAATTATAATAGTACACAGACATCTAGTGGCAAGTGTAGGTACTAATTGATTTGGAATGTCAATCATATATAAGCCCTACGGTAGTGAAACCATAGCGCGATTTAATAAGTTGACGTATGCGAAGCGCGACCTCTATGACCGAAAACGTAAAAACATATTATTAGTAAATAATCATAACAGTTCGGTACTCTGCTCTATTTGTTTGTTTTTATTAAATTTAATCAACTATATACTCCAACTGTAAAGTGTAAATTGGTTTAGGAGTACTTTGTTCTGTAGTAAAGCTTATGAACGTAAAAAAATAGTGCATAACGAGTGACGATGAATTAATTTTACTCTGTGAAAGACAATACGACAAAGAGCTTTTGCTTAAACCAAAATTAGTCGTGATTTGAACAAATATATTACTTGTTACTGGATGTACTTACGAATATTTTGGTAATTATAAACTTATAAACTGTATTTTCTTTTTTTAATTCATCACATTTAAAATATTGCAAAGCATACCTAAACAACATTAGCTATTTACAGTTTTCTTTATATATTACATAAAACTATGTTATTTATCAAGTAACTTGATGTATAATTTTCATTTATAATTTTTAAGAGAATTAATTTTCAAGTATAATATATTTCAAGGATAATTTAATGATAAACTGACTTCAATCATCACTCATGGTTTATACTCATGGTTAACTAATCTTATAAAAAAAACATTTATAAGTTCAGATTATGGGTTTAAATAATAGTCTGTTTCTGGTCCTCGGTGAAATAATTTCTATATTATGAAATACAAAGATACTGCTATCTACCCATCCAATTTTTACATATACATGAGCCTTGGTTGTTCAAGTGTAATAAATAAATATAGTTAATTCATAACTAGTTTGGCAATTACAAGTTACAAGATCTTAGAAATAAGCGCTGAACCAGAGTTATTTGGAATAAAATAAGTTCAGATTATGGGTATAAATAATAGTCTGTTTATTTATGGTCCTCGGTCAAATAATCTCTACATATATTATGAAATAAAAAAATATCAAATATTTTTATATTTGATATATATATATTATCTTTAATATAATTCCTTGGAACTTACATACATACATACATGTATGTATGTAAGTGATTAACAGACATGTCTGTGACGTGTCCGTATGATATACATATATTCCAAATAGATATTTGGATTAAATATCTATACAGACACCATTATGATAATGTTGATCATTCTATTTTGTGTCTGTTAATCACATTCTATTTGAAGTGCCATGCCTTTTATAATTTACATTTCAACACATTATACATTTTCAAAGTTCAAAGTGATTATTAGTTTTACTAGTGATGTAATAATACCATTAGGTTACACCACTCACTTACTAGTTAGGAACTTAGTTATCATTTGAACTTAGTTATCATTCCAATTTTTAATAGTACCTATAATATTTTAATATTAATAATCTCGCTGGTCGTGGGATCGATTCCGAGCCAATGATTTCTCTGAATTACTTGATATTAGGTAGGTAACCCATGGTAAAAATTTGAGATTTGGATAATTCTCCACGCGAAAATGATAATAACAATTCAATTCTTAGTTTTTTATGGGATAGGAGGGCAAACGAGTAAGTGGGTCACCTGATGGTAAGCAATTTGACACCGCCCATGAACACTGTGGTGCGTTGCGCTCCTTTAAGAGAGTAGGAGGGAAAGGGGCTCGGACCTTTGGATACCTCCCTCACCGAATGAAAAGCGGCACGGGCAACTTTACGTCGATATTCTTATTCGAACCGCATGGATCGAATTTTTCATTTTGCAATGTAGTATGTAGGTATATATTATGAATGTAATAAATATTACTTATTATGTATTACGTAGTTCTTGATCTTACAACTCATTTTTTAAGTTTTTAAACACGAGGAGCTAAGCAGTCCGCTGCATAAATGGGCTGGTTCGCCCGGGAAATACCAATAGCTCTCATTCACAGATAGTTTTAATGCTTTTTTGTGTATCAAATAAAAGGGCTTTTCGATAGTATGTTGAAAAATGTGACGTCATCCTAAATCCAATATTGCGGAATAAGTATTTTAATGCATTTTTACAATATGGGTTGAATGGGCTTGAGCTTGGGGGAGTACCTAAATCAAAGAACAATACGACGTTGAATATGGGGTATCTTCTTAAATAGAGGAGTAATTACCAAATTCTACTCAGACCCATATTAAGATTTATACTCAAGTGGGGATTGAATCCGCCAATCTCCGTTCTACATTCGATTTTACTAATGCACCACGAGGCCCGTCGTAATGTAAGTAAGATGTGCTCTTTTTAAATTAAGCGTGTTATAAATGTATGTTTGTTTGTTACAAAGTTTTACTTCCATAGCGCGGAGAGACTCCACGCGAATTTTTTTATGGGATAAGAGGGCACCGACACTGGCTCACACCAATGACTTTTCGAAATTGTTTTCAGAAAGTTATATGTGATAAATATCGATGACTGAAATCTTTGTGCCCGGTATGGCAATAGGTTCGCCACCTATTCCATTTGGGACGTAAACATAACGGCGAGACGAGGCCAGCTGTAACAGCCGCTGCCTACACCTTCGGGTAACAATGGCGTGAAGTTATGTTTTAAGAGGGCAAATGAGCAGGAGTGTCACTTGATGGTAACTAACTAACGCCATGGACATGTGCAACACATATAGTGTTACAAACTCACAGTTGCGTTGCCAGCCTTCTAAATGGGATAGGACAGAGGTTGGGAGTGTGACGGGAAGGAGAGGGGGTTGGGCCTCCGGATATCTCTCTCACCAAACGAGACGCGGAATAAGCCACTTGAAATCGATATTCTGAGCAATCAGGGTATTTGTGTAGGCGACCCATTCATGCAGGCTGTGTCAAACTGCCATTGTAAAAAATATAATAATTTATGAACAAAAAATTATTAATAATTTATAATAATGTTCCAGGAATAGATTTTAAAGTAGTTGGAATATGCAAGGCCTCCTGGACTAGATCAGCGCCGACAATGCCGTATATTAAAATTTATTCCGAAAAGAAGAAAGTATTGAGTGTTACAATAAACGATATCTTTAGAGATGTGATTCGTGGTAAGATAAAACTGAAATACAAAATATTTTCAAAGATAAAAGTCGCATCAATGGCCTAGTACTATGGTTGATTATTAAGTACATGATAGCTTGGGGCAGGGGATTAGCAAGGTCCATGATCAGCAGTGATAGGTGCTGGCAAGCAGTAGCCAACTTAAGCGAGGCCGTAATCTCTCTGAAGGAGGTTGCGGAGCGGAAGCCTGAATACGCTGCCGATGCGGACCCGTTCCGCCGAGCGAGGCAACTGAGGAGGCGACGCGAGTATCTTCGCCGCCTCCTCGCCGGGGCGAGCGGCACTCAATAAGAGGAGTCGACTGCAGGGTCGCAGCCCGACTTGCCGGCTCAGCTTTTTGCGCTGCGCGGTGACTCGGGCCCAGGTCGTCGCCTGACCGGCCTCCGTGTGCGCTCGTGGCTGGTCAGCTGGTCGGGCAAGCGTCGGGGCGTCGGGTGTAGAATACTAACCGCGAGCCCCTGACGCCCAATCTAAATCGGAGAAGTACGCCGCAGAGGTTTAGTCCGGCACCACCCTACACGTGCCGGTGAGCCCCAAATACCCCTGGTGACGCCGTCGTCGTTGTCGTCAATTCCGTCGGCGTTGGCAGGGTATGCGTAAAGCCATTCCCCTGCGTAAACAAAAAACAAGGGGGACTAGCACGGTCGTGAGGACCGTGAACTTCCCAATTTTTTCAACTCTCCTTTTTCATCTTATAGGGGACAAACGAGCGACCGGGTCACCTGATGGTAAATGACCAGCCCCGCCCATAGACATAGTGTTATTGTATAGTGTGTTTGTATGTTTCAGCAAATCTCTGAGGCAGCTGGACAGATTTCGAGGGGACTAATCTTTGCGCTTATTGTGTTGAGAGTTAAATGAATCTGTTATAATCTGTGTAATCTGCGGAAAATAATTTTACTCCACCGAACTTCCGAAAAGTGATTAGTGTCAACTCGGATTCGATCCCCCAACTTTATGATTCAGAAGCGATATGGTAGACCACTTACAGACACACTTGTAACTGTTACAACTTCAAAAATACATAGTTTTAACTCGTATTCAATGAATTTCAATTTCAATTACAAGCGTATCAAGAGACAAAACTAACTAAATAACTTCTAATAATAAACAGCTTAAATGACTTTTTAATTTCAGGTAAAACAATACCCGCTGGTGTTCATCGTTTTCCATTCCATTTCGCTTTGGCGAGTGATCTGCCATCCACATTCGAAAGTTCATTAGCAAAAACGCAATATTACATTAAAGTAAAAAGCAAACCGCAATATAAAATGCTACATAACATCACATATTTTAGAGTTTTGGGAAATATTAATCTGAATCATATTGAAGAAATGTTGGTAAGTTACTATTTATAATTGTACTAGCTGGCCCGGCAAAATTTGTTCCGCGTTAAAAGTATTTTTTATAGTGTATAGAATAATAGTGCTAAATTTTAAAAAATATCATAAATGCTATACATTAATGCTACATACAAACCACCCTCTAATAATTACAAAAAGCCGCATCAAAATCCGTTGCGTAGTTTCAAAGATCTGAGCAGATAAAGAGACAGCAACATAGAAAGCGACTTGGTTTTGTACTATGTAATGATATTCGTATACGTTCAAATAAATCTTTCATTTATAATTCCGATAAAATGGACTTATGTCTTTCTTTATATTAAAGAGAATAATATTGATTCATTTCCACAGGAACCCTGCTATCAATCGATTCACAAACCGAATAGTGATGGCAACACCGATAATTTCGTTGTTTCCGTTAAAACCTACCGAGCGTTTGCACCCAAGCAAACAGTACCCTTCGAGGTGACGATTAATAACGAAAAAAAAATTAAAATAGTTAAAATTAGAATATCGTTAATGCAGGTTGGTAATATTATTTTAGTAGCTGAGTAAGAGTATTTTAAGTAGTAAAGTAAAAATTAACTTCTATTAACTGACTGCCAGCCTTCATAAAGACGGGTGATATTTTCATACCTATCCACATTACAGGGGCAAGTCAGAAATACTTTCATAACTATAGAGGTTTACTTCTATTAGAGCTATATTAATATTAAAAAGCAGAAGAGATTAAGAAAATATTCTTGTGTTGGTTAGTCCATTTATCGACGAAGGTTTTTGTTTATATACCATCACGCTATGATCAATAGCACCGGAACACCAATCTTTTTAGTGATGACAGTATACAATATGGCTAGTTAATTGTGTATCCGAAGATTCTAAGTTTGAAATTTTTCAGAAATTGCGGTATAACGTATCGTCAGGACACGCTGATAGTATCAAAAGAATATGCAAAATGGAGCATAAAAATTTTTCAAATAACATAGCGGAAATATTGATAAAATCAAAACAAAGTCAATTGGATAATTAAAACTGTGTAATTAGAACGTAAGTAATTAGAGCGATATGACACAGCACAAAGGTGAGCAGACGAGAGCGTGCCTAACAACCTGACAGGTGTTAGTTCGGTAGACATGTAACTTTGCTATTATATTTAGCGTAGGCGTCCATAATCCCAACATCCTCTCCTGGACGCAGTTGCTTTAAATGTAGACCCATAGATGCAGCAAAGTTTTCATGCTTCGGTCGACAGAGTCCTTTCGTTAATATGTCGGCGACCATCTCTCCAGTGCATCTGTATTTAACCAGGATTTCTTTGGCGGCAATCTTCTCTCGCACAAAGTGGTACCGGACGTCTATGTGTTTGCTGCGCGCATGATAGACTGCATTTCCTGAAAGACTAATCGCGCTTTGATTATCACAATAAAGGGTTAAAGGTGTACCTTTAAATTCAGGTTGAAATTCATCTGCCAGCTGTTTCAACCAAAGTGCTTCTTGAATGGCCGACGCTAGCGCCATATACTCAGCTTCACTTGTAGAGAGGGCTATGGTCTGCTGTTTCTTAGAGTTCCAGCTTATTGCGGCACCCTGGAATAAGAATATGTATCCAGTACAAGATCTTCTGTCTTCCATATCATTCGCCCAATCAGAATCGCAAAATCCTGAAATTCTCTCAACAATATTCCTTTTGTAAACTAGTTTCATATCCACTGTGGCTTTCAGATATCTCATGATTCGTTTCAGTGCTGCCCAATGTTCACTAGTAGGTTGACTGTTAAATCTACTAAGAGAGTTTACAATATAAGTAATGTCAGGTCGAGTCCCCTGTGATAAGTACAACAGGCAGCCAATCATTTCTTGGTAAGGAATGTTTCTCATGATTTCTTGGTGACTCTCAGCCTTTTTAACCTTGACATTTGGATCAGCAGGTGTCCACATTGGCTTACATTTGTCCATGTTAAATCGAGTAAGTATTAATTTTATATAAATAGACTGATCTATAGAAATCTTATTTTCATCTTGTGATATTTTAAATCCAATACAATGTTTGGCTGTTCCTAAATCTTTGATATTGAATTTTTCTTTTAATTTTTCTTTTATCATGTCTGATGTTTCCTTTTTATTAAAGAAATACAAAATATCATCCACATAAATTGCTATAAAAAGCATATCATTTTTATTTAAAATACGATAGTACACACATGGATCTATGTTTGACCTAGTCATTCCGATTTGTAACAAGGCAGAATTTAATTTTTTATTCCATTGTCTGCTGGCTTGTTTAAGTCCATATATTGACTTGTTTAGTTTACATACTTTATTTTCTTCTTCATAGCCAGGTGGTAAGGACATATAGAGCTCTTCATCAATTTCACCCTGTAAAAAGGCAGTAATTGCATCCATCTGGTGTATTTTGAGTCTATACTTGGCAGCAAGACCAATAAGGTATCTTAAGGATGTATAGCGGACCACTGGAGCGTATACCTCATGGTAATCAATGCCTTTGACCTGTTTGTATCCTTTAATAACCAATCTAGCTTTATATCGTGTGACAGAACCATTGACATCTAATTTAGTTTTAAAAACCCATCGGCAGGGAATTACTGACTTTCCTTCTGGTAAGTTTGCTATGGTCCACGTGTTATTCTGTATCAATGACTGATATTCTGCTTCAATAGCTTTCTTCCATTCATCAGCCTTATCACTGTTCAAAGCTTCTTCAAGGCTTTGAGGATCTCTGTTTAGTAAATTCATTGTTGATTCCACATTCTGACACATCAGTAAAAAAGGGCTCTGACAAGCATCATTCTTTTCTGACCTTATTTTGCGTTGCCGCGGTCTCAAAGTTATATTGGATAACGGTGGAGTGTCTATCCTTTTGTCAGGTATGTATGTTTCATCATTAACATCCTCAAATTGATCAGATTCATCTGAAATATATGTACTTTGAGATACATCCTGTATTTCATCTCTTGCATGTGTCTCATCATTAATGTTTCTTTCCACAGGTTCTTTGGGTTCATCACATATAGGTAAGTATATAGTCTTCTTTTCTGTTTGTTCATTATTCATTTTACTACTTTCAAGTGTGTTGTCAGATTTATTTTCCTCTATATCCAAGTTCTTTTTAATAATTTCAACTTCTTTTTTAGGTACTTCATCCATTTTATTTCTTGTAACTAGGGATTCGAGGAATACTACATCTCTACTAACAATTCCTTTCTTTGTTTCAGGATCTATGAACTTGTAGCCTTTAGTACCGTCGCTGTAGCCAACAAATATTAATTTTCGTGACTTTACATCCAACTTACTTCTTCTTTCTTTAGGAATATGCACCATCGCAGGACATCCGAATATCCTCATATGGCTCAAATTTGGTTTGCTTTTAGTCCATACCTCATATGGTGTTACATCTGATAAGATGCGGGTGGGTGAACGGTTCAGTGTGTAAGCTGCTGCAGTAACAGCTTCTGCCCAATATTCTTTTTGTAAACCAGAGTTTAATAACATACATTTAGCACGCTCAACAAGGGTACGATTCATTCTTTCACTCAACCCGTTTTGTTCCGGTGTGTACGGATTTGATGTCTGGTGCAAAATTCCATGCTTTTTTAGGTAAGTCTCAAAACTATTATTTTTATACTCAGTTCCATTATCAGATCTTAGAATTTTTATTTTTGTATTTAATTCATTCTCAACTCTATTCTTATATTCAACAAATTTTTCAAAGACTTGACTTTTGTATTTTATAGTATATACTTGTACTCGGCGAGAAAAGTCATCAATAAAGGTTACAAAATATCTTGCTCCTCCTATTGATATCTGCTGCATCGGTCCACACACATCACTGTGGATAAGTTCTAGCAAGCTGGTTGCTCGGGAACCTTCAGCAGGGAACGGTTTTCTCGTTTGTTTGCCTTCTAGACAGGTAACACAGATGGAATTTTCCATTCCTGTTGACAACTTTACACCTTCTGCACAGTAAGGTATTTTATTAAGACTAGTGAAATTTAAATGGCCCATCCTCTGGTGCCACAGATAAGTATCATCATCAGCCTTGACCACCATGGCTTGCATTTCATGGTAAGTATTTAACAGGTATGTTGCATTTATTAATCTAGACTGTGCTATTAATTTATTACTAGCATTATAAATTTGGCAGCCAGATTCATTAAATATAACTTTGCATCCGTTTTGTATTATTTTACTGACTGATAGTAAATTTGTTTTTAATTCTGGTACTAGTAAAACATTCATTAACTGTATTGAATTAATGCTGCCGTCATGTGCCTTTACCTTAATGCAAACATTGCCACAGCATTCCACTTTTAATTCCTTGTTGTTAGCAATCCTTATGCTTGATACTGGTGAGGCGGTGACATCAGTGAGCCAGTCTCGGTGCATCGTCATGTGCATAGATGCTCCTGAGTCAACATGCCAAGAATTGGAGTCATTTGCTGTGGATGCTGAAAAAGCTGCAACATAACCTATGTCTTTACTTGTTTTTTTAATATTGTTTGTCTTCTTATGCCAACAATTTTTGCTGAGATGTCCGTATTTATTACAGCTAAAACATCTAGGACCTTTTTTGTCATTTTTAGGTACATTTTTTCTTGTGTTTGTATAAAGTGCGGTAGTGTTTGACATTTTTACTTCCTGAAGTAATTTATTTTTTATTAAGTCAGCACTAATCTTCATACCGGAACTTTCTAAGCCCATAATCATTGGCCTATACATTTCAGGCAGTCCTGCCAGCATTAATGTGCCCAACCACTCATCGTCCACATGAAAATTTATATTCCTTAGCTTGTGCGCTGCTGTCATGATTCTATTTACATAGTCTTCTACTGACAAACTGCTTTCTAAATTAGTATTAACTAATTCTTTTAATAAGCCAACTTTGCGTGTCAGTCCTTGGTCTTCAAATGCCTTTGTCAAATTATCCCACACCTGTTTTGCATTCTGTGCATCCTGTATGTGCACATATAAAATTGGGTCAACTAACAATATTAATTTTGATTTTGCTTTGGTGTCTTGTTTAAGTGCAATGGGGTCGGAAGCATCTGGTGCTTTCAAAATGCAGTTAAACAAATCTTCATGTTGTAAGTATGCTTTGACTGCAAAATTCCAATTAGCCCAATTGTCACGACCCGTCAACTTTTCAATCGACATCATAGTGCTAGTTCCAGCCATATTTATTATATATAATGTATATCTGAAAAATTGCTGAAAAGAAAAAACACTCACGTGCCGGTGAATATAAGTGAGGTTATACTCGTCGAATTTTATTTTTACTATAACTTTGTAAGTACGGAATAAAACTTGGAGATAACACTAAATGGACGGTTTATCTGGGCCCATAACCTGATAAAATCAAAACAAAGTCAATTGGATAATTAAAACTGTGTAATTAGAACATAAGTAATTAGAGCGATATGACACAGCACAAAGGTGAGCAGACGAGAGCGTGCCTAACAACCTGACAGGTGTTAGTTCGGTAGACATGTAACTTTGCTATTATATTTAGCGTAGGCGTCCATAATCCCAACAAATATGTTTCCTTCATATGGAAATACCACAAACTGTACCTTCTAGTCTACAAGTCACAGAACCTATGATAGATATATCTTATAGCTTTCAGGTATGTACCTATAAAGACCGCTTTTCAGTTGATAATTTGACTAATCCCAAAATTACTAATGAATTAGTGTGGACGTGAAAATCAGCTAGAAGTCTTAAGGTTGGTAAGACCATATAGTTAGAAATAATTCTGAAGAGTCATTGCTGTGAGCCAGGATTCCATTCCACGGGTTTTTGATTCAGAGGCGGGAAGCTCGATTATTTCCCGAACACCGAGACGGCTGATTGCAGTTGTGTATCATAGATACCGAAAATTAAAAAAAACTGACCAAATTGAACAGTGTCAGAGTCTGGCAGTTATCTATATGAATGGGCCGGCTCGATCGGAGAAATACCACGACCTCTTGGAATATCGGGGTCAAGTGGCTAATGCCGCGTTTCGTTCGGTGTGGGAGGTATCCGGAGGCCCGATCCCCTTTCCCCTTCCTTTTCCCGCCTACTTTCTTCAAGGACGGCAACGCACCAAGGTGTTCATGGGCGGTGAGAAGTTACTTACCATTAGGTGACCCACTTGCTCGTATCCTATCATATCCCTAAAAAGGTGGTGTCAGGCGTGTAAGAATCATGACCGCTGTTTTCTCTGCCTACCCCGCAAGGGACTTGGCGTAAAGTTATGTATGTATAATTGTATGTAAAGAAACTGTTACTCTGTTACAATTATGATTAGGTAATGTAAAGAGGGAGTATTAACTTGGATATCTTCTACCGTTCTGTGATAATAGCATTAAGTTATAGCTCCTGTTTGTTTATACGCTTTAATCCAACTAGTAATAAATAAATTGCAATGCTTACAACACCTATTTTTTTTATTTTGAAAGTTCTAAAATAACGGAATATATTTTTCTAGCTAGCAATACTTGCTCTCATAGTCATACCTTTATACTTACATCTTACTTACTATGGTTATTTGGACACCAGCAACACATTTAGTGTTACTGTTGCGTTGCCGACCTCTAAGGGTAGGGAAGGATGGGGAAGGGGAGTGGGCCTCCGGGTACCTCTCTCACCGAACGATACGCGGCATTAGCACTTTACGTCAATCTTCTGAGTGGTCGTGATATTTCACCGGTCGAGCCGGCCCATTCATGCAGCGAACTGCTTGGCTCTACAACTGTTAAAAGAATGGGTACATAGAAAGTTAAATCCTGTCAATATTTTAAGAACAGTTAACATTTTTTCTTGCAGGGAGATTACAAGCCTAGCCCAAGCATTGCCATTGAGTATTAAAATAATGTTAACATTTAGAGAGTCTAACTCATCTGGCAACACACATTGGTCAGAATTAACATAAAATCCAACTTTTGTTTTCAGATAGATGTTGTAATTTCTCTCTTTTCGACTCTACGGGAAGAAATACCTGTCACAATTGCCTCAGTTCCAGTCATACATTCAAGTTTTTAAATAAATTAGTGTATTTAATAAAAAAGTCGTATATGGTTTGAAATATATTTCTAATTAAATAAGTAGTAACTAAATAAATACACTGAGAATATTTAAATAAATACACCCCCTTTTATTTTTTATACCTGAATGAAATTTATGGTTACTTTCGTTGCCGAAACAATTCAAGTAGGTATTATGTGCTAAGGTTATTTGAACTAAACCTGGGGTTTCGAAAGATTTTTTATAATTTTTGTTGAGAAATCTGTTATTATATTAATGGTGTATATTTTTTCATGTTTATGATAAAATTTATTCCCCAGTAATTCTTTATCTGGTTTATACTATTGTCCCAATACTATTGCAACCATAGAGAATATTAAACACTAGCACGGCCGAGGTTGGACCTACACACCTCGCAAATGTTAATTCTGAAGATGTTGTAAATGATGTAAAATTTGCAACGTAATTTTCTCGTTGTTATTAAAAGACCACTGACAGGTTGAAAAGTTTACAGAATATTTAAATTTAAATACGGAACCCTTCGCGTGGGAGTCCCACTCACACTTGACCGTTTTTTTTTCGTTAACCAGGATAATTTTTACATACCTAAGTCGACTTACGTGTAATTTTACTAGAGTCAACTCGAGTTGGGATTTTTCCGAGTTGGCACGTCACTATACATATATAGCCAAGTGACGTCAGGACCTCGTTTCGTGTGTTTTTGTAAAATTACGCGCAAATTTTAAAAACGTAATATTTAAATAATAATATAATAATAGTATCTTGGACACAAATCACACAGCGCCCTCTAGTTCCAAGCTAAGCAACTAAATGCTTGTGTTATGGATACTAGACAACGGATAATAATACATATATACTTTTCTTTTTGTAAATACATACTTATAATACATAGAAAAACACCCAGACGCCACACAAATATTTGTTCTCGGGTGGGAATCCAACCCCCGACCTTGTTGCTGCAGCCGGTAGTTTTTTACCAATGCGCCACGTGGCTCGTCATGCATTTTTAAGGTACTTAATGATTGAAAAATAAAATCCAGTTTTTTTTAGTGGTTTAGTAGCACTATAGGAACTCAGTTCAACACTTTTCAAAAATACGTAAAATTCCTAACGATCGATTTTTGGAATACATATATATCTCATATTTAAGGTATACATACATACGTATACATTGTACATCGCAATTTACAATAAATGACGTGGCTTAAATGTAATTAAATTGAAATTACATAAGTTTTAACTTCGATGATGCTTAAAGCGATCTAAGATTATTAAATGTTGCTATAGTTCTGTCCTTAAAATAGTTAAAAAATAGACTCATGGGTTGAGCACCCATCAAGTGGTTGAAAGTTAATAAAGATTGTACAAATTAAATCATATTTTGAATAAAAAAAATACATACATACATAGTCAAATCCTTTGCGGGGTAGGCAGGAGAACAGAGCGCCATAAGGCACGATTCTTACACATTTCACTCGCTTCGCTGACTGTCATAACTCTATACAACTATACATACACAACTATTTAAAGAAAAGTTATCTTTTTTGAGAACTAGTTCACCCGGCGAACTTTGTTCCGCATCAAAAGTCATTATTACAGCGATTACAATTAAAGTTCTAAATATCGAAAACAATCACATTTTCTTTAGTACATTGTACATGAACTATACTTACAAATAAACCACCCTGTTGACACTCTCTGTCTATTAAACAAAACCACATCAAAATCCGTAGCGTAGTTTTAAAGATTTATGCATATGGGGACAGATAGCGGAAAGCGACTTTGTTTTCTACTTTGTACTTGATTAGGTATTTGTTTTTTGATTTATTTCAGAGCTAGCTGGTAATGACGCCTTTAATTTTTTGTAGTGGTAACATTTAAATATGTGCTGCCACCTTGTGGCTGTCAAATATTTCAGGTTTATTATTACATTTTTGATTTTATTCTTACTTTTCATAACTAAATATTTATTTTGGTGATTTTAAAATATATTATTTTATGTTAATTTATTTATAAATAATTAAAATCTATCAATTTTGCGTTTTAATTGCGATCTATTTTGTATATTCCTCAGTTGACTACTTCCGTTCTCTATGACTTTTGAGAAAGCGGAAATGGTTGGTCCGCCATAGTCATTCGTGTGGGTCTGTGCTTGTGTGGTGACTTGGTTAGGCAGACTTTTACCGGTGCCAACCATTATTTTTAATTAGTAATAAGTTATGCGTATGAATCCAGACATGGACGATGATGAGAAGGGGTAAGTGAATATTTATCTATTTTTACTGTAGTGTACACGTATCCAAGAATTGCCAACATAGTAGGTCAAACTGCATGTTCGATTCGTGTGTCGCACTTCAGCAGGGCCATTCATGTAGCATTATGTACCGAATTATGTTTGCTCTAAACTTGTTATTTATTGAAATATCTTTATTATATCAAAATGTATGTAAACTGATATAATCAAAGACTACCAATTTTCAATTGACCAAATCTAGACCGGCTAGCGGGCACCGACCCCAAGCCTCGCCGTCCGCCTTGCGTGGTACGATCATGGCAACTATTACTTTCTCAGACATAAATTTCCATAAAAATATTGTTAAATTTTGTTTATTTAGATATTTAAACATCGTATAGTATAATTAACGATACTTCCCTCTTCCAAGGCATCCTTTTGTAACTTGTATAATTAACCTTACTGTGACTGATTTTTGCTTTCTCTTATCTCTAATTTTGCGCTAGATCGAATTAATATACCTTTTATGGTCATTAGGAAGCCCTAATATCCTATTATTTAAGTCTTAATGAGGTTATTATAATCAATGTAAGTGCCGCGTAGCGCGATCTCGTTTACCTGTAATTCGTGAAACGTGCTGATTCATTTGCATATGGTTACATATGTGTCGTTAAAAGTTCATCACGATTTAATAAATATTTGCTCTGTCCCTTCTATTATTATGTATTAATCAACTTAAACTCGACGCCGACTTTTAATATGTACTCATTTTCACATAGTAAACAAATTATTAACTGAAGATGCACATGGTGAATAATGCAATTCTTCGACTTTAAAATTAAATTCGAAATAAAACACGTGTAATTCCTATTTCATGACAACAATTACATTCCAATCTTGGTTATTATTGTATTAAACATTTGTGCTATTTTGGAATCCAAATACTAAATTTAATAAAAACCTCAAAGAAAGCAAGCTGGAATAGAGAACAATAATACCATAGTTTTTGATTAAATAAAATAACCATTCACTTTAAAGAGGATACATAGGAAAGTGAATGCATACTTTCACCTATCTTGGTAAATATTGTATGAGCATATTGTTCACCATAGGTTGATATCCACATGTTTTATCACTAAAATACACAAAAAATAGTGAATAATTTATTGCTATGTATATATGTATACACAAATTGTGATTAGGGTGGTATTGTTTAACAGTAGTATTCTTGGGAAATAAAACAACAATTTAGCTGTGGAATTGATTCTAGATGACTCATTACAAAACGCTTCTTTATCTATAGCCTATGACATATACAGAGATAATTTACTGTCTTTTTTATGTTAATCATATTTAAAGAAATTGTAAATATCACCTGAAAATCCTTTGTGGTAGAAGTAACCTTTTTCTGTTAACAGTACATGTGTTCCACTCATAGGCCTTATGCACAAATATGCATTCCTAGAACATGTGTTTGAGTTAAACTACTTTCTCTAAACTAAAACTTAAAGGTTATATAATCCAAAATTAAAATAAATCTCTTACACTTTTTTATTTGCTTGTATTAAGACTAACATATTAATAAATCTTACAAACAGTAGTTAATGAGTCCTCTATAAATTAACTGTCAATGAACTACTACTATCAACATTTCTTGGTGTTACTTAAATCATTTTGTAGTATTATTAGTATAACTGTTCTTAACTCAATTACTTTGTAACTCGGAATGCAGGTATTGACAGCATTTGTTGTTTTTTTTAATGAAATAAAGTAGGAACTTAGTCACTTTTGTACTTTAGTATAGCTTTTAGCGCTGCCCTAGCTTGCGTAAATCTACTTTTTTAATAAAATCTTTACTGTGGAGTCTTTTGTGAGGATTTATAGCGGTTATCATAAGTGTTATGCTTAATATGCTATTTTTTTTATAAAGCATGACCAAAGTAAAACATTATTATTGAAGTCCCTAACACATTACTGGGCTTGTAATATAAAAGCCTGTATTCTAAACCAGGAAAATATCTGTGTCAATTTTGATTAAGCAACCAACATCTAATTAACTTTATAAATGTTCAATAATACAGAGAGTACGTAATTGATTTCAATTAAAAAAAACAAAAATGATTGTAATTCCGAGAGTATGTAATTGATTTCAATTAAAAAAACAAAAATGATTGTAGGACATATGGCATGCTACCCATGCATTAGAATATAGAGTCGTAAATAAAAACAAAATTTCACACTGAATAGTTTGAATCCAGATACTGGCTCACACCAAACACGTTGTTGTTTTCGGAAGTTAAGTGTGATAAATATCGATGATTGAAAACTTTGTGCCCAGTATGGCAATAGGTTCTCCCACCTATTCCATTTGGGACATAAACATAACGGTGAGACGATGCTTTACAACCGCTGTCTACACCTTCGGGTAACAAAGGTGTGAAGTTGTGTTATGTTTTTTACTTTGAAAGTTTCATAATATGAAGACTTTCATGATGTAATATTGCATGTAATCCAATGTGTTTGTTTTAATTGCTGTCATAAATTGTGCGTGTGATTGTCTATATTGTGTACAAGATTTTATGTCATACTTAAGTTATGATGTTACATTGAAGTATGGATATCTTTATTGGTTTAGAAAACTGTTCGTCGGAGGCCTATCATGGGAGACATCCCAGGAGAATCTGCAGCGGTACTTCTCCCGATACGGGGATGTTATCGATTGTGTTGTGATGAAGAATAGTGAGTCTGGACGGTCCAGAGGTTTTGGATTTGTCACTTTCGCTGAGCCAGCGCTCGTGAATGTTGTGCTGCAGAATGGACCCCATCAACTCGATGGCAGGTAAGAGCATTGCAAGTTTGTTTATTGATCTGCACTATTTAGTAAAAACTTAGTAATTAAATGATGAGTAGGATTTAAATTATTTTCATTTAAATAGAGATTACATTGGAGGGAATGTGACAATTTCTTTTTTTTTAGTAGGAATTGAACACATTGATTTAATATTTAGGACATATAATAATGTTGTTTAAGGGCAATTTACTCTAGTTTTGACTTCTTATTTTGATATGCATAACTAGTTGATCATACATGAATTATGTTATATAGAAACCACTGGACCTTCTATCTATTAAAAAAACAGCATCAAGATCCATTGCGAAGTTTCAAAGATATAAGCATATAAGGGGATAGACAGCGGAAAGCAACTTTATTTTATACTATGTAATGATATGCATGTATTAGACATAAAAACTAGTCTTAAATGACTCTCTATGGCTGACATGTGTAACATTGTTTATAGAATAGATAGTGAGCTAGGATGTACAAGAAAAATATCTAATTCACATTAGACAATGCTATTGATAGGTTGTTGCCTTGGAAATTTTAAAGCCATTGCTTATTAATACATATGATTGGGAACTACTGTTCTAAGTAACAGATTTCATTTATAATTTCTGACGCAACTTTTATACAGTTTATAATCAGCTTAAAGTTTTTAAAAAGACTCATTTTTACAAAAACAAAAATTATTAACTATTTCGTTTTAATTTAATGTCGTTAAATCTGAATTTCATATTTGAAAATTCTAACCATATGATTGCAGAGCTTCGTTTAAAATATGTACACTTTCATGACTTCGTAATTCAAACTCAATTTACCTAATCACGTTTACTAAGTATATTAACACACACACATTTTAATGTAACTCATGAAAGTATAAATTAATAAGCATACTAATAGTTCAGTACTTCAATGTGTTTCCGAGTTACTCGATTGAAGGCCGCCATTTTGGCGCGCTTCTGCTGTGACGTCACGTCATTTTACGCAAAGCCACACTACTTTTATTGTTTGATTCATTATTTATTTATGTAAAACATTATTTTTAAATATACATAATTTTTTTTAAAATATCCTAAAAGCAGAAATATACTTGCCGTATCTGTTTATTAGTGATTTTCAAATAAATATTATCTGATAACGCTAATGAGTAACTTAGCATAACTTGAATATCCTGAAATACTTCTTTGTCGTAATAGTATTATGATTTAGTATTTAGTAGAGATAATACGAGAAATAATTCGTATGTTTAATGTGACGTGAGAAACACTAGTTTAAAAAAAATTATATGCTGGGTACCGTTAACCGAGCAACTGGCTCGGTAACAAGCAAGTTACGGTACGTTTTTGTTGGATTGTCTTTTGTTTGTTTTAGATGCTACTTTTGACATGACAATTGTGAGAGGTTATAATTAGGTAGTTGACATAATTAGAAGAGGACAGATTTAAAGTAATAAACATACAAAATGTAATGAATGTTGTAACGGATACGATACCTTACTACGAATAGCTAAAAAGAGATAATGATATATTCGCTATCAAACTCCATAGGAAAAAAGATATTTATTTCAAACATTGATATTATTTATCCGCATGTAGTAGCAGTAGTAGAGATTTTCGTTTTTTTTTTGGGTTCAGCATTTTTGCCATTAATCCAATCTACTCTTACATATCGAATACTTAGAAGCATCTGACTTTGTACTTCTAGTTGACTTGCATTGTAATATTGACTATTATTTATTAAATACGCATTTTAAACTTTTCTTGGGACGGTCACGTTTTAATATTCGGACACGTAATTAAAGTTGACAAATACCAATAAGTACATATTATTATGACCTTGATCTTTGGATATTGTGTTCAATATTATCTACCAAATTGATTCACAAGAATCCGTATCTTTTTTTTTTAACCGTTGCAGCTGTAAATTGTGACCCAATTTTTGTGTCAAAAATACATTTTGTGTGGCCTTAAGAACAAACAGTATTAGATATATTAAACTGTCATGCTGAAATCTCACGTTTTTAATGTATTTACCGATATCAAATATCGTTTTGAATGGTATGTTAATGGATTACTAGTGTCCGACCGAAGGTCTATTTTTGGCCGAAGCCGATTAATCGGCAATCTCCACAACCTTCGGCCGAAGCCGAAGGTTATAAACTATTAGTATTTAATAATTTTCTTCAATATTATCCACAGCTAAAGAAGAATATCGGCGTAAAGTGGCTTTTGCCACTTTTTTCTCGGTCATAGAGGTATCCGCACTGAACTAAGTGTAGTCCGGTCCGTCAGTCACTCACTCTTTCGTAACAGTACGCTTAATTCCGACTGTTTTCGGACTTTCGGCGGGACCTTTGGCTTCGGCCCAGAATCCGGCCGAAGCCGAAGATCTCGCCGAAGATATTTTTTGGCCGAAGGTGGCCGAAGCCGAAGCTTCGGTCGGACACTATGGATTACTAAACGACCTTATTTTATCTCCATACCACTGGCTACTGGTAGGGCGTTCATCTACGCATCCTGGAACCTTAACAGTCAAAGGAGCTTCCTCCCGCGAGATATGAGATTGTTTTATGTGTTTCCTGATGTAGTTTTCTTCTAGCGCGACCAGTTTGAGTCATTCAAGAGGGTCAGTAGGTTTTTAAAGAATAAGCAACGCTAATATGATGCCTCTGCTGTTGCTGGGCCTCATAGTGCACAGTGACCGCTTTCCTTCAGACGGGTACGGCTTGGTTGGCATAAACTAAATAGTGATAGCATCTTTTACTTATAAGAAATATAAATTTGTGTTTTACAGTTTTATTATCACATAGACCAATACAAAAATATAATCAGGACAGGATTCGAAAACTTGTACCTATTTTTAGGAGAATTAATTTATCGTCCTTAACGACTTATTTCGATCAACTTTTAGGAGTGCGACAAGTATTCATTAAGAGATTAATAGACAGTGTCATAATTAAGGATGGTATAGGGGGATTTATTTTAAGGGATAGCGGAGTAAACGAGTAGTCGTGTCACCTGATGCTAAGCAACTAACCCCACCTATGGACACCTGCAACACTGATAACATGAGTGTTACAGTTGCCTAGTCTGTCTTTAAATTGGTAGGGAGAATTGAGGAGAAGGGAAGGGGTTAAGCCTCCGGATACCTCTCTCACCGAAACGTAGCAGGAGCCACACTACGTCAACATTCTGATAGGTCCACCGGTCGAACATGCGTCGAACCCTGCCCATAGACGGAAACTAGTTGCATTAGATCTGTAATCTGTACGTACGATAGTAGTCCAAAATTGGTATGTGGCAGATATGACCAGATCGTCGTGGCACGACACCGGATGTCATTCGAGGTCGACTTTACATTTTAATACGAATAGTGTGAGATTTATTTACCTCCTATGTCTGTTTATAAAAAAAATCGACCGCGATTTTTTTAACACTTGGCATTTTAAAATTATTCAAAATTATTTAAAACAGGAAAATAAAATTAATTAATCTATCTTGTTTAAATAAGTACTATTCTTTACTGAAGTTGGGTATTTTTGTATTTTCCTAAATTTCCGCCATACACGGAATTGTGAAGTAGAACATAGTGTTACTACAAATTTTGTAGTTTTTACATCTGTAATTAATAAAATACGCTTACGGCAAAAATAAGACCTGGGTGGATTATTGGTTGTAGCAAGGAGACACCATGGGCTAGTAAGTGTCAAGTGTCTTAAACCATGGGTGTCAGATTATACGCGAGTTTCCGATCCTTTGAAACACTAATCCTTTCCCCTAAGACACGGGGATAATGTTGTGATGGAATAGTCAGGGAGTTTCGAAGTTTTACACAAATACAACAACAAAACTGTGATCAACAACATTGTTCTTAGTCTTTGTCTTGCTACTAATTATTAAACATAAACATAACTTTACGCCTTTGTTAAACCTCGTTTCGCCGTTATGTTTACGTCCCAAATGGAATAGGTGGCGATCCTATATATTGCCATACCGGGCACAAAGTTTTTCAGTCATCGATATCTATCATACTTTTTTTTTATGGGCTAGGAGGGCAAACGAACAGGCGTGTCACCTGATGGTAAACGCCGCCCATGGACACCGGCAACACATATAGTGTTACTGTTGCGTTGCCGACCTTTAAGGGAGAGGGGATAGGGAAGGATGGGGAAGGGGGGTGGGCCTCCGGGTACCTCTCTGACCGAACGAAACGCAGCATGAGCCACTTTACGTCGATCTTCTGAGAGGTCGTGGTATTGCACCGGTCGAGCCGGCCCATTCATGCAGAGAACGGCTTGGCTCTACAACTTGGAAAAAGAGTGTTACAACTTCTGAAAACAATTTCGAAAAGTCATTGGTCTGAGCCAGTGTCAGGATTCGAACCCGGACCTCTGGATCAGAAGCCGTGTGCTCGACCACTGGACCACCGAGAACATCCACTAATTATTAAGTTCGATAATTAAAAAAATAAATATCGATACTTTTATCGCTTATCGGATGTATGTTGACAAAATTTTCCAAATACGTAATCTACGTGTATAAAAGAAATTCTTCTTTGTTGATACGTACCTATATTTTAAGTCTCGTTCTCCTTGGCGTTGTATAAATATGTATAAATAACGTTAGAGTACGCTGTCGGTATTTTGAAAAAGAAAGTGTTAATTACTGTGTCACGAACATCTTACAGTAATGCTGGCACGCAAACTTATCTATCTACTTTGTAGCTCGGTTACGGCAGCCTCGCATAGTGGAGAACGAATTAAGTATAAGTTATTTGTGGCATATTATGTTAGGTATGTATGTGTTTTCTATAATTAAAGAAGCTTTATTTCCATAGATCTTCCACGTCATAAAATAGTCAAAACATGAGAAGAATCGGGCAAGAAACTCGAGTGCCAAATACTGTTTTTTCAAACAAAGCTTAAATCATATTAATATCAAATATCGCTACTGAAAACAAAGCAGTAGGCTTGTGCATAAAAGGTGTATCAGACTTTACATTATTTAAAACTAGCCCCGTTGACAAACATGTCCATCTTCTGTCGTATTTTAGACGATTACCGAGAGTCATGGATACCTTAATGTGATTGCCGTCGTGTGTAGTAAGCTTTTGAGGGGACAGTGGCCTCCCATGACGGGAACCTGTTATCCTAGAAAACTTATATTAAATAGCGTTGACGAATATACGCAAAAGACGTAATACGTTCTTCTCGATACGTTTATTTCTGTCACATGTTATTTTTGTATAACTCTAATTGGCCCTTTTACCTATTTATTTTTAGTCGAGTGTGACCTTTATTTTGGGCCGCGCCACCGATGTGCCCACCGAGAGTATTGATACAAATTGTAATACTAGATTTTTTGCTTATGGATTTTTATGGATTCGATTCGTGGATACGTAGTAAATAGGCAAATTTATACATTTCTCGTGCATCTTTTCTATAGATACTTTATGGCAGAGTCCCTAATGGGGCAGGCAGAAGTAAATGAGTGTCACCAAAGCACATTGATACATTAGACGTCACCGGATTCCTTTCCTTTTACTTACATTACCAATCTCACGCACACTATCGGATAAGGCTTCTGACATCACGTTCATCATTTATTGTACGTGTTGTTTATCAAACAACTCACAATAAAGAATGGTGACAATATTCGTTTTCTAAATTTTGTTAAATGCGTATAAATGAGGAAGCATGAAAGTAGCACCAATCACGGAAAAAAATTACAAGTGATAGATTGCTGTGGCAGTGACAAGGGAAAAAAGTCATGTTTATCAGGTGAATGATGGGAATGACTATGGGTGGTAAAGGAAGGCCGAAAAAGAGATGCATGGACTGTGTCAAAGTAAAGTGAAAAAATAGAAGAGAATGGAAATGGATGACATGTAGTGCTGACCCTACTTACAGTGGGATAAGGACAGGAATATGATTTTATCATTTTGGGACACAGCTATTATTATTTTACTGAAAAAAAAACAACTGGAAATTGTATGCCCATTTCCACATCCAGGCAGTGCCCCCAGCATAATCCGCTGTCGGTACGTTCAGATGTTTGTGGTACATTATTAAGCGAATAACATATACTCCCTTGTTTCAACCAACAAGAGAGGGTCGCAAAGTTCGCAACAAAAGTTTTTCGGAGTTATTTTCCACCTATTGTGATCAAATAATGATAAAGTTTTAGGGGCCTCTCGTCTCACAGTCTCCTGCGAATTTCAAATTAGATAGAACTGGTATATGGTATGATAGAGAGTTGATTAGGCATTAACTATCAAGTAATTAGACCCAAACTAAGCTAAAATGGCTAAAAAGTTCTGTAATCAAACGAGAATATTTTACCTTTTTGTTATATTTTAAGCCACCATTCCATTTGGGACGTAAACATAATGGCAAGGTGAGGTTAACACCCGCTGCCTACACCTTCAAGTACAAAAAAGGCGTGAAGACAACTGAATATGTTGCATCTTGAGTCGTTTCACTCCTCATTGCAAATGAGATTGATCGCTCACATTGAGAATTTAATAACATTAATAATATTTTAGGTTAGGTTACTTACTGTTTGCTTACGGAAAATCTGGGTCACTGATTATGATAATATAAAAACGTCGCGAGTTATCCAATCGCGTTCTTTTGATAAATTGTAAGTAGTAGCTACTGGTTATTAGTCCAGTCATTTAAGCTTAAATTAGGTAAAAATCTCGGAATTCGAGATACCCAGCTGTAAGTCTGTAAATAGCTGTATATTGACACCCTAAAAGTTGTCTCAAAACCTACATATGGTAGGGTGTAAGCAACTATTAAATTTCAAGGTCAAAGGTCTCAAAAATCGGTTTTTTGCGCTTTTTTTGGAAATATCTCAATTCCTGTGGGTTTTTTGCTATTTGTATTTATTATCAATATTGTAGAATACAAAATTCTACAAATTTTGTTTAAAAAATTTTTTATACGGTGAACCGTTTTCGAGATAGAGGGCGGAGAGCGCGCGGTCACCGCATCACTTCAGGTCAACCGGTGCCTCCGGTCGAAAACGCATATATAGTTGATGAACTATCAATAAATCAATGATTATAAATATTTGTCAATTTTTATAAACTATTATATTATATTTTATCATTTTTTTCCTAACTTATCCACTTTTTATTCAGTATTAATTTATGTAACAACACTTACCTGTCCATGTAATTGCAGAATTGTTAATGAAAATATAAGAATTATATTTGAATTTTAACCTAATTAATATTAATAACTTCTTACATGATGAAAAAAAAACAAATAAATTATGGATTAATCTTTTTATTTAAAAATATCATTGAATAATTTTTTTTAATGAAAGTAAAAAAATGGAATAAAGGGTACAAAAACTACAATTTATAATTTTAAACATCTTCTTCCTCTTCATCGTCGTCTTCTGGCTGCTGGTAAATTTCAAACTGGTCTTCATTATCGTCTTCAACGACATTTGTCTCAAGTTCTTCCATGATTTCGGGATCAAAGGTTCCATCTTCGTTAATGTCGCTCTGATATGGTTGAGCATTGAGACAAGCTTGCCCATTACATTGGCCACAAGCTAAAGAGCATTGCAAGCCCGCTTTCCTGCATCCGCATCGCGAACCACAACCACTTTTGCAGTTGCAGAAAATTAATTAAACTAAATATTTAGCAAATCTTCTGGAGCAGGTGGTAAAATTGTCATGATAGGCTCCAGAAAATCATTTCGCATTGCCCAACCCCATACCTGGGGTTCCAAATCATGTCCTAACCAAGTTTGAACTTGATAATATACACGGTTGACATGTTGATGGGCAGCTGCACTTGTTGGTGGAATATTTGAAAGCTGCACAGGTTTATTAAATTATTTTCTATTTAAAATGTCATTAGTGTAAATGGGAATATAATTATATTATGATTTAAGTCTTTCTCTTAATTACGGTTATCAGTATTATTGAATAGATATAGATTTAATGCATGAAGAAAATGATAAAATATAGTATAATAGTTAATAAAAATTGACAAATATTTATAATCATTGATTTATTGATAGTTCATCAACTATATATGGCGCGTTTTCGACCGGAGGCACCGGTTGACCTGAAGTGATGCGGTGACCACGCGCTCTCCGCCCTCTATCTCGAAAACGGTTCACCGTATAAAAAATTTTTTTAGCAAAATTTGTAGGGAATTTCGTATTCTACAATATTGATAATAAATATAAATAGCAAAAAACCCATAGGAAATGAGATATTTCCAAAAAAAGCGCAAAAAACCGATTTTTGTGACCTTTGACCTTGAAATTTAATAGTTGCTTACACCCTACCATATGTAGGTTTTGAGACAACTTTTAGGGTGTTAATATACAACTATTTACAGACTTACAGCTGGGTATCTCGAATTCCGAGGTGAACTTACTATAATGACTGGACTATATCTATTTTTACGTCGGTAATTAGATTATCATTGTCTTTGAAAATATCCATATTTATATGTATTATTGTAACTTAAAAGGCGTAGGCGTGGTGACGTCACTTGTGCCTCGACCTAAGTCTAAACGTAATCAGTGGCGGAGCCTATTGCTATGCAATCATTTCTATCTAATAAGTAGCGTTTTGGTAATTTTTATACGATTGTTAGGTACTGGAATCTGGCAGTTTTAAGCACGGGAGCTTTGGGGAATTTGAGTTAGGATCAACTCATGTTTACGATCTATACTTATTCATGATGTTATAAAGGTATTGACTACGAATTTAGTTGTCAATGTCTTTAATATTATTGGGGGGCGTTTATAAAATACGTGAGATTTTTAAGAGGAAGGGAAAGGGTCGAGACCAATGATTGAATTGGTCTGATAGAAGCCAAAAAACGAAAATTAAAAAAAAAAACGCTTATATTATTGACGCCCCCTTGCTAAGATATGTAAAGTAGGTAAACGAAAAAAAAAACTGTTTATTAAAATGTAAATTTATTTGTCCAACAGGACTATTGACCCCAAGCCGTGTAACCCACGCACTCTGCAGAAGCCCAAACGTGGTGGAGGATACCCGAAAGTGTTCCTCGGTGGTCTTCCATCCAATGTCACCGAGACCGACCTGCGCGTGTTCTTTGGCCGTTACGGGAAGGTCATGGAGGTGGTCATCATGTATGACCAGGAGAAGAAGAAGTCTCGAGGTAAATAGCTTAATATTTTTTTGTATGTATTTCCCGATGAATATGACGTAAGTGTATTTCAAAGGAGAGTGAATAGGTTCCTAATTGGACAGCTCTCTTTATCATCCACGGCCTCGTCGTCACTTACCATCAGGTTAATCGTAGAACATTAAAAAAGGAAAAAGGTTTTGACGGGTTTTCACGGGACTGTCCAAACAAACATTCGGTACTAATAGTTGCCTGTGTTTCGGTAGATGTGTTTTTTCTATATCTAGATTTAAACAAAGCATTGTGCTGAGAATTTTGAACGGTCTGTGGTTATGGTATGACACATTATTGCACCATAAATATAGTCAAAGACAATGACGTCAACATAGAAGAGACGCTTAACACAGTCGAAGTTATGAATACATCACCCGAGATGAGCGTACCCACTTAACCACCTCACTTATCTTGAGGGCTGGTGGGTTTTTCTTACTTGTGTAGAGGCTTATTGTAAGCTTAAAGCTAACGAAAGTCTCACTGTCTTTGGTCTTTGATGCGTATAGTTAAGGGTACGCAGTTACACATTTTCCAAAATTGTACACGTCTTCGGTATTAAGGTATAAGAAAATAGGAGTTTTTGATAAGGATTCTCGTCTTATAAACCGGCAGGTCATTAAGATATCTCTTATAATAAGAATAATAGGTGTCCACATCCAGGCAGCGCCGCCAGTCAATTTGCTGTCGGTGCGTTCAAGCGTTAGTGGTACATTGACATGCAAAATTAGCATATACTCTTTGTTCTAATGGACAAGGGCGTCTACACGTTTTGCGACAACTATTACAGCTTATACTTAAAAAGATATTGAGTAACTTCACGCCTTTAATACTTGAAGAAGTAGGCAGCGTCACACGTAATACTTTATGTGCCACGATATAAATGGCGACTATTGAAATAAATCCAGACCAAGTCGTCATTTGAAATTGAGATGACATAATCATAATTTCACTTTCCGAGCCCGGAATCAGAAACGGGCAGCTCGACTACTGGACCACCGAGACTACAAAACCGAAATTGAGATATAAGTCAGAGACGGTGTGAATGACCCATCATCTGAACAGATTAAATACTTATAGAAAAAATATACTACTGATGAGGCATCCTGACTCGCAAAAGAATTCATAATATTTCAATATGTTCTTACAAGATAAAGGCCATCTTTCTACCCACTGATAGGGACCAGAGCAATTGACCCTGTCGAGTGAAAGGTGGATGTTATCAGAAAATTTACGAGCTGTAATGTGAAGCACTGATAAATGAGGGGTAACATAAATTGTCAGTTTCACCCCTTGTGCAGTGACGAAAATTTCAATAACAGTTTATTTATTTTAGTTCAGGATAGGTTAAAGTTTGCTAAAACTACAAAGCCTGAACAATATTATAATAACAGTATTAGAAGTGCAGTACTTGTAAAAAGTAAAATTAGGCCGAAATCAAATATCATTACGATCAAATTGACGTTTAGTCGGATGACGTCGCGGACAGAAGCTAATGTGTGATACCCATGATTGATGAAAATTCATGCGATGCGCGGCGTTCTTAAAGAAATGTTTTCTCAAGTATTAAAGGCGAGAAAAAGCTGTATAAGAATATAAATAAGTTATAGATAAATAACATAAGAATACCTTTAATTGAAGCTCCATAAATGGAAGTTAATTAATTGGGTACAATAATATATGGATTTATTTCTTTGTTAGCTTTTTTTTGCTATTTTGGGCTATACTTTGAATTGTTATTTATAACATATTCCTTGTTTTTAGGCTTCGGCTTCCTGTCTTTCGAGGACGAGATTTCCGTCGAGCGGGTCACCCAGGAGCATTTCATTAATCTGAATGGAAAACAGGTAATTAATCAGGTTTCAAGTTTCATTTGTTAATAAATAATTACATGATTAGTGTTTTAAAAATATAATAATAATAATATCCATCTTCACTGTTTGTCAAGTATAACTATGAATTCAATGTATTTTTTTCAATTACTAAGAAACAAGTTATAACTTTTCAATTTATTTACTAAACTCGTGTAAAGTTTATTCAAGATTCGCGAAATATAGTTGTTAAAATCGTGCCGTTCTTTACGAGTTTAATTTTCAAACATATTACTGATCGTGGGACTCTTTATTTAGGTGGAGATTAAGCGTGCCGAGCCTCGTGACGGATCCGGCAAGCTGGGCTCCGGGGGCGGAGGCATGGGAGGCGGCGCCCTCAGCGCGCCCGGCGACGCGCCGCAGGCCGGCCAGTGGGGCCCGCCCGCCGCCGCGCCCATCAACATGATCCAAGGGCACAACGGACAGATGGGCGGCCCGCCCATCAACATGCCCATGGCTGGGCCCAACATCATGCAAGGGTGAGTCACGTGCTTTATATTGTATTTCCTTGTGTAAAACTTGGTTATTTGACTGTATTCCATAGCTTGTACATTTACAGTATTTTGAAGTTACCATCGGCTCAGTGTTTTTTCTCGCCATCGTTTGGTATAAAACGAGTCCTCATTTCCAATTTCACATCGTAATTAAGAAAAACATGTTAGTTTGTATTTATTTTTTTAGCAGTTGTACCCTGTGACTTTTTAATATAGAGAATACCACATCCAGGCAGTGCCGTCAACCCAATCTGTTGTCGGTACGTTCAGATGTTTGTGGGATATCAAAGCGAATTAGCATATACTCCTTGTTTAGATAAATCAACAAGAGAGTCTACAAGGTTCGCCACATGTTACTTCATCTTCAACTTAAGTTACTCTAGTTTTGGTGGGCTCTTCTTTCAATAGAGTGCAATTAGAAAGCCTAAATGTATGCAAATGGTATACAATGAAATCTTTCCCACGGTTACGTGAATATTAAAGATTAATTTTGAGAAGAATTTTATATTAAGGCATCCAGGCAACTTAATGCCTTAGCACTCCAACTTCTGATGGTAAAGTCCCGTGTTCGAATCCGGGCGGTAACCTAAACTAAATATAAATATACGCAGCTATCTATTACTGCGTATACAGGGTATCTATTGGTAGGCAGTATACTGTGTTTTTTTGCATGTTCCCCGTTGTAAGTGTAAACAATGTGTGGGGTTGTGTAAAGTAATAATTAGAGTGCGCTGTGAGCCCCGTGATGACTCGTGATACGGTATCGGCAGGTACCAGGGCTGGGGCACCTCCCCCGGGCAGACGTCGTACGCCGGGTACGGCGCGGCGGGCGCGGGCGCCGGGCCGGGCAACTACCAGGGCTGGGGCGCGCCCCCCGCCCCGCAGGCGCCCCCGCACGCGCCCGCCTGGCCCGCCACCAACAACTACACGCAGCACACGCAGCCGCCCGCGCAGGGCTACGGCAGCTACGGTCAGTACCCACACACACGGACACGAACACACGCACGTACACGTGCACGCACAAACACGGACACGTGCCGATCATCATCGCGTTACATGGCAGGTTTATTGCAACAAAGACAATTAGTTCAGTATAAAACAAATCTACGACGCAATCAATTTCTGTGGAGATTTAAAGGAAAGGGAACGTAGTCAATGAATGTCTCAAAATAGAATCCGTCAAATCGTTTAGTTTTATACACATTGTGACGCTATGCCATTTTCTTTTCTTTCGATGGATTCGACAATATTTATGTTATCCACGAAAATATTCACACGTTATTTTACAATCACACGTAATAGTTTGTTTACGGTGAACGAACAAATCGTACGCGCCTCGAATAATCTGTCGTCCAAATGTGATGTGATCATAGATCGTATATTATTTCGACCAAATTAACTTTTGTATTCGAAATGCGGAGTCGAGTAATTTAGTTACCGTTTTGTTGGAATTAGACACATTGTGATTATATTTATATATATATGATAGACCACTGGAAGAGATGGGGTTCTGTTTTCAATGCATAAATGCAGCCAATATATTTTAACTTTTGATACATATATATTGGCACGTAAAGAAATTCAAGTAGAATGTTCTCGACGTAATGGACTAATGAGTACTGTGTGTACAGCTAACTACAGCTCAGCGCCGGCGGGCGCGTCGGCTGGCGGTAGCTGGACCAACTGGAATATGCCTCAGAACTCCAACTCTACCGGCTCCGGTGAGTTTCATATATATACCAACATAAATAATCACAATATATTATCAATCATTTGGGAAAAACATTAATTTAATTGTACATCACTCACATTTCGTTCATATTTCATATCATTTTCATTATGCGGAATTTACTAAACAAATCTTAGAATACTTTTATTTGTTATGTAAGGAATCGTTAAAACGTCTGGAACATTCCTGGTATAGTCGGGTAGTATATGTTGCGTACCGGTCAGGATATTGATTGACACCGCTTACGTCCGTCGTTTAGGTTTTTATTTACAAATTCTCGTGATATATTTAATGGTATTGTAAATAGGAAAATTTGTGATAGCGTTTGGATATTTGTTACTCGATTATATGCCAATTTAACTGAATCACAATTGGGATATGGCATATTTTTCTTTATTCTAATTTAGTTAATAAATAATTCGTAACAAATTTATTTATTGGATTTACAAATTCTAGCCAGCTTACGTATTTCCAACGGCCGGCCCTAATAGCCGGCCCCCAGATCGAGTCCCCTAACGTGTCCGTGGTCCGCAGGCTCGTACGTGCCGCTGTCGGAGGGCGGCGAGATGTACGGGCGCGGCGGCGCGGGCGCGGGCGGGGCGGGCGCGCCGGCGCTGACGGGCGCGCTGTCCTCGGCCGCGCTGTCCAAGTCGTCGTCGGCCGACTACTCCTCGTACCAGCAGTACCCGCCCGCCTACCAGCAGGACCAGGTAACACCCCCACCACCACACCCCCACCACCCCACCACACACACACACGCGCACCCTGTTGATGAACCTATCTTGACACGCTTGCTTTGATATGAAGATTGTATAGTTTTTGATAGTGATATTTTACTGCATTTTACTAATTTAAATAATAACTAGTATGATTATCGAAATTTGGTGTTGTCTAATACACAAAAAAGTAGATTTTAGAATTAAATTAATAAATTATACTTGTTGCTGATTGGATATTTGTCAAGATTTGTTTATCAAATGAGAAAAAAAAAAACACTAGTAACACAAATAATTGATTTACAAGAACACATTTTGTGACCTAAATATGCAGTAATATGTTTAAAAAAAATCAACCTGTACATATTTTGGTCACACTTTAATCAATATTTTTTTCCATATTTTTTTTTTAAATATTTTAAGTGTATATCTTTAAAACCATATCGTGCTCATATGTATATTTATAAGTAATACTAATATTGACTATAGACTCGCTAGTACCCTCATGTTTGGTGCATGCAATTGCTTTTCTCATAAATTTGGATCATAATCATGAAGAAGTAGAATGTGATCCAATATATTTTTATTAATATTCTGAAATAACAATATGTTATACAATGTATGTTGGAACATGTTTATATAATGGTTCTATACTCGCTCAAGTTTTTATATTATGAATGACCACTATTGCTTTGCCATTTCCTACAGTTTTTGTTTCTTTAATATTCACAAATGGTACATTAATAAATAGTACAATACCAATTTGACCCTGTAAATTACTATAGTAAGTTTTTTTGTTAAAATATGTCATCTTTTATTCTCATCACTATAAATTAACTGTCAATTTGTATGTCCGAAGTAAACTCCTCAACTACTCGACCAATTTGAATAAAATTTCTAAATCCTTCTTTAACCCAACACCACATTGCTTTTTTTCCTCCCGTACTGAGATTTTTTCAAGAATTGTGCATATTAGTTGAAATTGCACTTGCCAATTTAGTACTGTAACAATAAGATTTTAATAGCTTCAATTGAATGCTAAACCGGTCAATAATTACCTTTCTATATTAAAATATAAATATCTTATACTTGGTTCTCTTACATAAAAGTGATCAGTTTCTTTTTAGGAAATATGAACTGGTTATAAATAGCTTTATTATTTTATTTATATAATACAGCTTAATAGTTCAAATGCATAACTAATTTCTAAACCACAATAAAAAAATAGCTATTTATGATAATAATAACTTAATTTATTATCTTTGCATTTAAATTTTATATATCAATTGTACTACTTTTAATAAGGACAAAATAAGCTAATCAGTTTTTGGTTTGGAAGTTATAAACATAATATTTGATTTAAAATTATTTGGTGATGGTTCCAGAAACTCTGGCTTTCGTTATGCTAAACCTATCTTGGGAAAGTTTTTCTGTACTTAAACTGATCTATGATTTGCTATTTTTTTTGCATATATCGCAGATATTATAATTAATATTGGTTTGAACAAATAGCCTTATGATTTAAACTCTGAATATGCAAATACAGAATGTTTATATTCTCTTGAATCTTTACATCCTAAGATTTTACATAAATAAAAATCTAGAATATTTTATCTCAAAACACCTTTATATTTATACAATATAGGAAAGCATTAACGTAAGCCAAGTTCAGGTGTGGGTTTTGTAGATGCGTTATGTTATATTAGTAGGTATATTTTATACAACTCAACTTGCAAAAGAACGAATGCATTTAGAGATTTTTGTATTACCGTGTTATTAAAGATTCGTACGGGAGTTTCGGTATATATTATTTTTTTAAATAAACTTCAAAAAAGAGTTTTTCTATTAATATAAACAACCCAAATGTCCTTACAGTATTATTAGCATATGAAGTTTATCATATATTATTATTGTGCTAACTGTTTAATGATATTCTATCGATCGTTGTTAAAATCGATGTTTTTACAATACCTATGATCACTATGTTGATAAAATTGTTGGCACTATCTCCAACTAAAAAAATAACACCCTACATTTTTACAAAATCAATTTTTCACTCGCATTTACATTCCTCTTAATAAATAAAATATAATTGATGATTTTCAAGAGGAACTATTCGCCTATTTGACTTTTCCATGTAATTAAAAAAAAAATCGTTTGTGTAAAATTTATTGTTATATATACTGACTAAACTAGATCTGTTTACTATATCAATGTAGATTAATTTTATCGCTTTTTATACTGAAACTCCTGCACTTTCGAATATATTTTTCTCTCCTAAAACAAAAATCCATATTAGTCCTGGATAGGCACAGTTACACACAAAGTTGCAATAGAGTTGGGTTGTTTGAAATGTAAAACAGAGTAACAGCAGTTGATGTGAGGTCTGTGATTTGGAGTTGCTGATGCTGCCTACGTGCTATGTACGTACTATAAGTTTATACTGAGGCTTTACTTGATGCTGATCCAAGATAGAATTGTGTTAAGTTATTTATAAAGTTGTGTAACGTTTCTATTAAGATTTGCATTAAATATAGCCTTATAACGGAATTTATCTAAACGTCATTTGTAACTATATGGCTTTTAGAAAGATTCTTTCCAGTGTGTCCACATTCAACCAGTTGTATGGGTTTCCGTATTGAGATATTGGATGAGGATAATTTTGGAGTGAAATTTCTTTGGTTCATCCGTCATATATTAATTTTTAAAGCAAAGAAATTTCATTTTATTTATGTGGTATTTGTGTGCGGATTTTTTTTCTGTTTATTTTTTCATAATTAATTGCTTGACTCCATCCAATATCTTCATCGCAAACAATGTTCTTTTTTAATTATTTACCTTACCTTGGATAATGCACTTCTTGGTTGATAAATTTTCATTATATTTTGAATCCAAGGTAAGGTTGTGTTCATTCCTTGATCATAGAAAAGTACAGCCAAGTTGTTTTGTTTTTTTTTCCAATTATTTTTGCTCATTTCCACTCACTTTGGGGCTTGCTTCCTTTGTCCTTGAATCCTTATTCCTCAAGCTTTAATGATTTGTATTCTGCATTTATTACCTCCCCGTATTACTTGTGCCAGTTTGCTCGATGTAAAAATGAATGCGGATAGATAACTCCAATGAAATTCCGAGTACAAAAGTCTGAATGGAAATTCGGTACGGTCTGCATACAATTTGGTTGTACTTAAATTATATATACTCGTTTGCGATAAAAGTGTGAATGAGTTTTATAATATCAATGAAATAAATATTCTGGTGAAAGAGCGATATTCAGCGAAAACATTGCTATATAAATAGCATAGAGACCCAAGTATTGAGATTCGCGTTGTAAGCATGAGCTAGTATAGAACCATTAGTTTGGCCACCCTCTTGCATCCGTGTGCTGTGTTACCAAATGCTTGTTTATATGAAGATATATAATCTATTAATATACGCGGTTTGAATGCATGTTTTCAGTGGCATAAGATTGTTGTGCGATGTCTTTTTGATTTTCCGATCTATGCTGCGGTACATTGAAAAAATGTTATACGCGGCGCAGTACAAGGCCGCGCCCTCGTGGTTAAACTTGACTAGCACCGCTTTCCATAGTGAAAAATCAAGAAGATTACTCTGTTCCAAGTTTCGCTGAAGGTCTCTCATCACCGACCTATCTTCCTCCCTCACTCCACTCCCGCTCTCCTTTCGCCTAACCGTTTCATCTTGCCCATGGGGATATAGTGACACGCTTTCCGCCCGGTCCATCTTCACGCGCTGCGCTAATTACATAAAAATCTTGCTAAAAATCGGAATTACATTGTGGCGAGTGGGACTTTATTGTCTTGTTCTTCTTTTCCAGTTGGTCGATCAGGGCCCACAAGAGTGGCTTATGCAGAAAGACAATTAGAGATAAGGGGGCGGGTATCGGATGAGGGTATGTCGCGAAACACTGGGGATTTCTCACTATGGACGGTCGGTCAAGTGCGACATCATAAAGGCATCGCACCGAACTAGATTATAAGCGTTCGATATCATATGAAAATAATTATATAATATACATATTAATAATGATAATGATATGCATTTTGTAGCCGTGCGAGACGATGCAAAGTGTAATAACATTTGTATCGTCTCACTGTAATATTGGCATTTAAAGTACAAATTAGTAAAATTTGGATTTTCTCATATTGTTACAGGTTCATTAAATAGCTAACTTTATCTTTATATAAAACTATATAATATTAAGAGCTGTACTTTAAGTGTTCAGAGATGCGAGTTCGTCTAATATGTGTTTAATGTAATCAAGATACTCCCCATTATTATTAAATTAAAACATATAACTGTATATCGGTCATGGAGCATCATCAGAAGTGGGATTTAGTTGTTACATGTGACCACTTTTTACAACGGTTCAAACGCGTTATATATAAACATTATTACATACAATTTGTAGAGCGTACAATTTTGCGTGTTTCAAGTCATAACATGTACTGTCCACTAGCGCCATCCATGCTGTCTTGATCGCCTTTATGTACCTGACGCTCGGCAAATTGTACAATAATATGTTTTCATAGCAGCAGTAGTAGTATGCAAGTTTATATTTTATAACTTTATAGTCGGTCGATATATTTGTTCAAGTAAACGTTGTGTAAAGTCGTTCACCATTGTAAAACCGAGCCAGTCTGGACCGAACACACTTGACGCTGCAACTTGTCTTTTACTTTCGCATTAACCGTTTTGTTATCACATTTCTATCAGTAGCGTCTATAGTTTTTGAAGGCATCGATCAAGTGTGTCGAGTGGTCTAGTAGCGGGGTGGGGTTGCTCTGTGACTGGCGGAGTGTTAGATCTGCGTGTTGTGGGCCCAGGGCTCGTCGTACGGGGGCGGCGCGTCGCGCGCGTACCAACCGGGCAGTGAGTACCACGCGTCGGCGCCCGCCGCGCAGCCGCCAGGTGTGCACGCGCACCCGCACCACGCGCCCAAACACTTCACCGCCAACGAGTTTAACAAGGAGTGGCCCGCCGCGTAGGCGACGCGCACACACACACACCGACATCACACGCACGTACACGTGCACGTGCACGCAGCGTACCAACACACTCGCGCACTCATACAACAACCGAACATAACAAAGATCCACCAGCGCTTTTGGATTGCATTAGCCGTACATATTATTATGCCGAACACATATAACCGTTTACGAGTTTGGTATCTTGCTCATTTGGATTTCAAGCCGGTGATTTTGCATCCTGTATATATTATATACGAGTGTTACTTTTTTTTTAATGATACATAGACGTAGGTAGAGTGGAAACTGTAGATTTTTTACGCTACCCAGTAATGAACTCGCGGAGAAAATTATAGTAAGTCATAAAGTACTCAATTGTTTTAGCATTAGTGCTTGGCTCATTAGCTCTTTAGTAACTGACAGACATTTTGTATGCCGTATAATATTTGCTTGTAGAACCCACGTGGGTGTAATGATTAAACACTAGTAACTGTAACTCAACAAGTAGTATTTAACTTTTTTTAATATTACCCCCATTCTCGAATATTCATTGTAAACTAACCCAAATGTTATACTAGTTTTGTATACTCTTTTTAGTATTGACGACATACCACAAGATATCATGCGAAAATCTTTTACAAACGACTAATATATCTATAAATAATATAACGTAACGGTATGAAGTAATTTTTGAGTATAAAATATTTTTTAGCAAGTTGTCTAATAAAACCTTTTTGAGGCATTCACGAAATTTAGTTTAGTTGATGCCACCGGCCGACGAACTACATTAACACAAACCCACACGCGTATAATTATATATATATAGCGTTAAAATTAATTATTTAAATTTAAAATAGTTTAAACAGTACCTCCTATAACAATACTATATTAGATGTTAATTAAATATCTTTGTGTAATAAAAGTAATTAAGTATTAATTATGCACATTTTGTCTGAAGTTTTTTAGTACAGCACTTACTCAGTCGTCTCTGAATGCTCTATTGTTTTAAGAAGGCGTCAAAACATTTATATATATAATAATAATAAGGCACGGTTAAAATTGCTAAATAACTTCTAGTTGTTGTTTGCTTGAGACACAATAAAGTTTTCGCGACCGCCCCCCCCACCAACCACCCCTCTTTTGAAGCTAAACGATGCTGCAATCTACGTGTACGTACACGCACGTACGTGCACGCACTTTTTTGGAATAACCCTTTTTTTATAAACCTATTTGGATGTGGGATTTTTTTTGTGAAACATTAATTTTCTTTTTTTGCTCTTTGACACGTTTAGAATGTTTTTTTTTTTTTAAATATTATTTTTCATATTTTTCTCCATTTCGGATGTTGTGTAAGGTTTCTTTTGATCAATGTCGTGTATGTGATTAGGGTGCGTACACATACGCACGGTATACGTTGGGATATGGTGCACGCCGCCCGCTTCACCGCAGCGCGTCCGCACGACGCACATTTGACAGACCATGTTAAAAACAAGGCCAATTTAGGGATGTGACCTAAAAAGAAGTTAACTTTTAAGCTATTAACTTGTATAAATAAATAAATAAAAAATATTTGGTATATATATATCGGTATGTATGTTTAATGTTAGAATTTTGGTTATTTACCACATAATAGGACTTAGGTAAAATAATGATGAAAAAAAAAACGGTAGACATGTAATGAGAATAATTATTATTATGTGTTAATAATATTAAAACAAAAAAATAGTGACTGAATAACGTGGTTTTAAAATATATTAATTAATATATGTTCTCCTCGTATTTAAAAAGGGGAACACAATTTACCTGTATAAATAAATATTCGTAATTTTAATTTGTTTTTTTTTTTTAATTTCTTATACGCATTTTAGTTTATTATCGCAATATTTTTTTTTAAGTTGAATACTATAGTTATTATTACTGAATTTATTACTTTAATGAATTCACCTGCCAAATTGTTGATATGCAAACGATTATGTCGTGGTATTTGTTAAGTAAAGAAGCTCAAGCATTTAGGATAAAAATAGTTCGGTACATACTATATACGGACCAGGCCGTCTGTCGGTCCATCACCCCTCGCGCCCAAACCAAATGCATTTGTACATATAAAATATTTAACATATATATACTTGTGTGTAAAGCATAATTTTAATCAATTCTCTCGTCACATAGGTTTTAAAGATTTTAATTTATGTGATTGCCAAATAATTAAAAAAAACTGTACAGAGTTTTCGACGGCCGCTAACGGCCTATATATTGTTAGATTTATCATAATATTTATATAATAACCCAATTAAGGGGGGCAATTGTCGATCGCGCGTCTGTCCTGCGTCACGTTCGAAACAAAGTGATTTATAATTTATATTAATAATAATAAAATAACATTGTTAGATTAAATTTAATGTTAGTCCTTTATGATGTACTTGTACTGTATTTTGTATCGCTCAATCGTTTGACCGATCGACTGATTAAAATTTTAGTGCTAAGCTATAAGTGTAAAATGACGCTGACGGAACGGCGGACGCGCGCCCGATAGATGGCGTCCGATGACATTTTGTTGTAATTTTTATCTTATAGTGCTTTCTCACAGCGAACGTTTCTCAATACAAAATACGCAGATTTGAACGAAACAAGATTAATAGATATATTAGTTTTGTGTGTGTTCGACTTGTCGTTAGGTGTTGATAAATGCGCTCTGTGTGTATGCAGCTTTAGAATTACTTAGTAGACTGCCCGACCCCCTCTCCCCGAATGAGAGGGGGGTTGTTCCTTTAATTTTAACTAAATAGTTGACGCGATATTTGTTAGTAAATATATTTTTAAAAAATAGAATCACTATAATGACTACTTAACTTACATTGAATGCATAATTTGATTGTTTAGTGTATAGGGTTAAGATCGCTCCGTAAGTATAATTTATTATATCTATCGTCGGGAAGTGGCGCGAGGTGAAATATATGCAAGTTTTTTATAAGTGAGACTACTAGCGCCACGGTACAGGCGCGAGGGGTACTAATGTTCCAAATTTACGATTAATAATGAAAAAATAAATAAAACCTGTCGAATGAAATGAGACGCCTTACTTATTTGTGTGCTGGATCATAAGTTAAACGGCATTAACAACATGTCCTTTTTAGCTCTTGAATAATTAAAAATAACATACAGACTGACACATCCCGTAACACGAATAAGACCTTTTTTAAACTAACAATTGAAGTAATATTATTAAATAAATAAATACATATTTATAAACGTCGGTGCCTGACTTGTCATATTTAGGTTACGTATATTATTTAGATTCGCTTTGTTATTATAATTATTATTATTTTCCGTTGACATTTTGGTTCCTATGTGGCTTAGTTAGGGTTAATTTTTTTCTCTCGATTCATTCCTGGTTAATTTTGATTTTAGTTAGTTTGTTCGTCTCTCGATATTAGCTTGCTTAAACTACGGTTTTTTTTGCATTTGATGTACGCGTTGACGTTCCTCCCCCACCCCACAAGCACCGGCCACTCTGGCGTACTAACCAACGCGCTCGCAATTCGAGTCCCACTTTTTGCGTACTGTTTGTATTTGAAACCCAGATAATCTTCCATATATTTTAGTAGATTTAAAAAAATACCCCACATAGATAGACGCACGCATGAAAGAAAAATGAAAATTGTTCTCGAGCTGTTTTTTTAATATTAAGAAACGACGATTGCCTTACAAAAAAAGTTAAGTGGATGTATAAGATGATTTATTAGTTGTGTTGTTCTCACTAAAGTTATAATTGATTAAGCACTGAGGTGTTAGACACGCGCGTGGGGCATATGAATATATATCTATCTATAACCGCTAACATATAAACATTTTGGATCAATATTATTAACTAAGTTTAGAATTTATCACCGTGGCAATCTTAACATAAAGTATATAATTTACTTGGTAATATAAAAAGAACGTAATAAAAAACAAACGGTATGTATTAGAAATTTTTAGATTTATTCATAACGACTTTAAAACTTAGTGCAAATTATTATTGTGAAAAAGAGAAAAGTAATCAATTGATACTATTTAGTATGGGTTTTTTAATTATTATTATTATTAATATGATATAGGAGATGAACATTAAATATTGGATGAATTTATTAATTAAAAATAGTTAGCAAAATACAAATACGCTAAGAATCGTTTAAGAGGCTCGTCTGTCAAATGTGGTGTTCCTGCGTGCGCGCACGCACTCCCCCCACTGCGTATACCGTGTTGCGTGTACGCCTCTGCGCTGTGACGTATACACTAACATCGTACGCATTTTTTTTAATATATATACACAAATACTCTGTAATGTCGATAAAACGATATGCAGCTGTATCTTAAAATATACTTAGATATTGATGTTTATTGATAATTCTTAATCATGGCTTACATGTAGTGAAGTAATTGTTGCGTAGTTAACAATTTCGACTTGTTTGTATTACTTTATTAATATCTATAATTATAGTGTACGCGTGTTTTTTATATGTGTATGTTTATTCACTAGTAATATATAAATGGTAAACGAAAAAAAATATATAATGTTTTGTGTAAAAGTGTATTTTGGTATAATGATTAAAGTAAAACTTGGCTGCCGCGGCGCGGCGTGGATGGCGTACGCGGGCGGGCGCGTCCGCGTGCCGCGCTAGTATATTAATTAATATACATTAATATATTTATCATCGTAATTGACTAATTATACAAAAACCCCTAGTGTTATGCGTTAGATTAACAGTCGTTTCTTGTTTAAGTTCACTCTTGTCTTAAAATTAAAATTAATTCATTTGCATTTAAATAAAAAATAAAAAAAGGGCCCAGGAAACAGGCCCACACCTTAACTGTAGTTTATTCGAAGCTTATTTTTTAAAATAAAATCAATGCAGGTATTATTAAATTAAAAATAAACCCTCATATTTATACTAGAATTTAATATTAACTGTAATAACTGAACCCGGGCGAAGTGGAATTCGCGGGCTCGCAATTTATTATAATAATAATTATTAAAGGAAAGTACCTAGGTCAAGTTGTTATTTATTTCTGTTTTAATTAGAAAAAAAAACAATGTTGATTATTTTTTAAACTATTATTATTTTCTTTGTAGTAATTAAATAAAAGTACATAATTCTCGATCGATAAGAGACAAAATTGTTAGGTGAACTATCGACTGATGTACAATATATATATATATTTATTATATAATGCATACTTACATATATATATATCTCTATAAATTAATATTTACTTCATACAGTACCTATAAGTTATAATTTAATATAAAGGCCACAGTTCGAGCGCCGATTAATATATTTATACAAAACACTTGTGTTAATTTCTTTTAAATGTAATTAGTCGGAAGCGGCGACCGCGACCTTAACGACAAAAATAAATAAGCATGTTACATTTGTAAGACTATTATTCTAGATTTGTTGTAAAACTTGTATATGTAAAACTAAACTATAGTTAGCCTTTAAACGTGCTGATATTGGTCGCGAGAGAGAGAGAGGTGCGGGCGCAGCGGGCACGTGCACGCACGCATGTACGTACACGTGCACGCTGCGACCACGCCCCCAAACACAAACTGAAGTTTACTTATGTTCGTATAAAAAGGAAAATTATGATAGACTAATAATAATAAATAATATGTGCGTCTTAAATGTTTCTATACATATAATAAATATATATTATTATAATTTTTTTTAACAATAAATTTAAAGAATACCTAATGATAATTAGTTAATTACGGTTTTAATTATTAATATTATAAACCGAAAGCACTTAAAAGTTAAGACGAGAAGCTTGTACGCGACGATGATACATTTATATTGATGTAATATGTGCTATTCATATATTTTAATTAACACGTTAACTTTCGGAGTAGAAATTATGCATTATTCATACACTAGGTATTTTGGGTATATAATATATATACATATATATATATTTTAGTGTAGTTTTTAACTGGTAAACATAAGTATGTGTAGTTTATAATTGTAATGAAAAAAAAAAGTAATAAAACACTTTTGTCGTAGTTTCCTATTATTAAGCTTCTTCTATCATAATATGGATTAAGTAATTACTTTACTGGTTGATTAATTAAAAAAAATATTAATATTACCACTGCAAATATTTGAGATATCTTATGATGAAATATATATCTACTTTAAGGACATTATGAGACGTAGATAATTAAAAGGAATCAAAAAATTTCAAATAAAACTGGCATTTTTAATGTTTCGAAAACCCCGAAACTTTCCACCCAACCCCCACAACTTTTTGACCCACCACATTTTTAACGAAGCTATGTTTCGTATATACAGAATTACTACAGAGTTATCATAATTTTTGTTTTTATATTACACAACTGTTATAATAGTCTTACACTAACTGAACTCAAAAATACCTACGGAATGGGTGCCATAGATATATATATGCCGTTCCCATTAATTATGTGGATTTTTAATTATTATAACAACCCTATTTATATTTCGCTCTGGCACACATCTATAACACTAACATTTTACTAACTTACCTATCGGTGAAGTATTTTAAACATACCCTCATTTCATTTTTTTTATTTCTATTTACCATATCTAATCACGCTGTTGAATTTTCTGGCACTATACTTGTAATAAGTGTAAGTATTTATAGTACACATCAAACGCCCAATACCTTTTGGGGCCCGTGGCTAGTATACGACGGGACCCAGGAATCAGTTGGTCTCTAAATATAAGTTACAGAAAACTTAAAAAAAAATCCAAAACGCAGGGGGGGTCATTGACAATTTAAAGAAATAAATCCTACCTACGAGCGTTCTGTTTTTCGAAAGTATCTAAAACATCAGAATTTTAAAGGTGGATTTTTAGGGACCCGTGGTATTTTGACAGCCCTCCCCATATAGTTGTCCCACTATAAGTCGTATGTAATTAGTTAAATAGAGAACCTGATACAAGTTGCAACCCAATCAGGTAAATTACTCCAAATAACGTTTAGTTTGTCGATGATGTATCTGAGTCTTAATTCACTTAGTGTTGACTAGTTTATGAATTGAAGCTCTTAAAGATATAAACTAACTCACTAGTTGCTCCAGTAAAAAAACAATAGCATCCATGCCATCGAAAAGCTATTAGTATGGTGCAGGATTCGAATTAACTTTTTAGGCAAACTACCCTCATTAGAAAAATCACGAAATCGATGAATAGGACTTATTCCGCCACAAGATTTTAATTTTTTACAATACAACAATCTTGGTCAGGGCTTTTAGAAACTTTCTATTGCTACCCCCGTAGGCGCGTAAACAGTTATATAGGGTATTGTTTTAAAATTTGCCCTATAAAAAGCAGTAGGTAACTAGCTGGTGTGTGCCGGAGAACGTTTTTGAATTGGATAAAATTAGTCATGAGATATTTTAGAGCAGCCATGCTTTTAATGCGCACCACCTAGATATCTTATATATAAATACTAGCTGACCCGGCGAACTTTGTTCCGCATTAAAAGTAATAATTGCTGTCCCGCTATGTTAATACTGCAATATCTTCAAAATATTCGTTTAAATTGCATGCTATAAAGGGCATGCATGTTATCATCTATATTACATGCACAATCTATTTAAGACACTTATGGGATGAAAATTAATGCTGTAATGTTTAAAATCGCTTCGTAAATAGGCCATTATTTCTCGTAAAAAGTAAAAAAATAAAAATGGTCATTGTGGGTTATCCCTAAGAGATAGACATATGCCCTCGCGGACTTTTTTGTAGATCTTTTAAAGGTGTATAATAATATAGTACGTTATTTTGATTTATCACTTAGGGTTCAGGCAGCGTTTGCGATTAAAGTTCTAAATATTGAAAATTATCACTTTTTTAATTTTTTTACTACACTATACATGAATTATAGATCAAAACCACCCCGTTGACACCCTCTAACTATTAAAACAAACCGCATCAAAATCCGTTGCGTAGTTTTAAAGATATGCGCTTATAAGAGGACAGACAGCGGAAAGTGACTATGTTTTACACTATGTAATGATGCCCAAGTTCCCATGTTCGAATCCTGACACACAGCGATGACTTTTCGAGAGTTTCAAAGTAGTGCCCGCAATGATGAATAAATTTTAAATAAGAGTTGTGCTACTGTGTAACAGAGGGTGATGGCGTGGGCAGTAGCACTGGAAGTCCCAAGTATATGAGCGTGCCGCAGATGTCCGACACCATAGGGACTCCGTCACAGGTCCATCATGTAATTCTTTAACACTCGTTTATTTCTAATTACTCTGTGCATTGGTTTGTCCACTCTGTGCCGACGAGCTGATGTTTAAAAGCAATGACTTTATTGAGAGAAGCATCTTGATTATCTTTATCCCTTTTTTATATTTGGAATATCTGGAATTGCTAGTCAATTACGTGGCCCTTGATAACAGCCCAATACTTCAACAGATGCCAATGATCTACTGTGGGGGCATGGTATCTCCGCAACCGTCATTTTGCAATGTGTCAGACATATCGGCGTCTGTATCAGGTTTATATTCTCCAATGTAATATTTAAACATTAAAGTATATAGCTAGAGCTATTATAGATTTGCAAATCCAAAGACATAATCATTAGTAACACTGGTTTAGTTAACACTTAGATAGAAGACAAACTTGAGAAAAGTGGTTTCCACGGTTTAATACGTAGGTGTATGATGAGTTATAAAAAAGTTAGTAGTAGTAGTAGACAATAGTAGAAAGTCAACCTACGTTTGCCACGGCTACCTTAATAAAATATTGAATAATAGATTTTTTGGGGCGACAAATCTTAATCTCCTGTCTCGAGTGCCACTCGTACCAGCTGCGCCACTGAGGACCACGTGTCTGTCTTATCTACGGATGACGAGATCAGCTGCCCGTCAGAGCCAATCATATATTGCGCCCAATTTGAGATTTGGGACACATGTCAGGGACAATTTTTGTTACATTTCAATAGATAAATTGACATACCCTACCTGTTTTTGGGTTTATAGATATTCTAGTATCAGTATCATAGAGTAATATATTACCATGTCGTTATCATTAGAGTTTTTGGACAGATATTTTGAAGTCTAGTCTCGACTCCATTGTTATACCCCATACAGTCTCCAAAAACAATTAGGTAACACGTCTTTTCATTACATATTTCCCAAATGATAGTCATTTCATTAAAATTACTTTTTTTGATTGTATTGCCCGAAATCCGCGAACCTGAGGCTTATGTGGTGAAAATCCCATCGAGTTAGTTACTGAGACGTCCAAGACCCTGGGTCTATCTGTAAATTTCGAGAAGGTTGAATTTGAATGCTTTTCTTTCCCAAAAAGTGATTTTATTGAAACGTCATATTCTGGGTATAGCTACATAAAAAAGGACTTGCTTAGAATGATCTCACTTGATTCATCATCACTCAAATATAGATTCATACTCCATACTCCCTGGTTCGTTGGAAGTGGTGCGTGGTGCGGTAAGTTCCATTTTATTACTGATTGCATATTGCATACAAATTTGAATTCAACCTTAATTATTTTGGTGACGGTAGATTTTGCTTACAAAATATTGCTGAGACCTTGTTACACTCGACCACTATGATAACAATGAGTATGTCTCAGCAGGTGATGACTATGAATACACGGGGGGCTCCGGTGATGGGTACCAACGGTCATCAAAGAGGAGTTATCACGGATCATCATCGGGCAATGCCTCGGCGTCGTCCTACCATCCCTATCGACGCTAACTAGCGAGCAAGGACTTGGCACACTGCACGCCACCTTACGACTCTTACTAGCCCGGTAACTGATCTGTTACCCTACAATGTTTGTTAGTTTATGTGGGTAGTTTCATTTGCATTCCTTTACATATTTAGTACTATATTTAATACTCTATACTTTTCTCACGACAAGGTTTTCTTGTAAGTGCGACAGTGAACTATGTTCTAAACGTATTCGAGGGGACGATTGAATTAATTTTAATTTTCTATTAGATTTTTGGAATGTTTAAAATAAGTCATTGAAAGCTTTATGTAAACTTTAACTTTAAAAAAGATTTAGACTAACAACATCGACATGCTCCGTTTACTATCAAACATTGTGTAGTTATATATTATACTTGTAAAATAGTACACTTTTTTTTATACAAACGTAATCATTGTGTTTGTAAATTATATTTAGATGGAACGGTCTCTAAGATACGTATAGTCTTCTCTTTTCTCTGTATTGATTTTGGTTTTCTATTTTTTTGATAACTTTTAATTGTGACATGCCTCTAAAGTTTTTGCCTATTATATTATGCAGATATGATTAATAATGTCCACAATAAAAAAAACTAATAAGATGGCGTATCTTAGTAATCGTTTTGCTGATTATTAAGTTAGTAGGGTAGTTTTGAGTATTTTTGTGTGACGTCACTTGATTGGACGTTACCGACCGGTGTGTTGTTTATTTTGTTTTTGTCATTGAAAATTTGATTTTATATGGATTCTTCACAACATTGACGATAGTTTTGGTTTTTATTAAATTCTTTATATGCGAGAACTGTATCCGTTGGGTTATGTGAATTTTTTATGACACATATTATTAAAATTTGATGACTTTTTATACGTTACATTGTAGAATTTGTATTACAAACGCGAAATTTTTGTAACACAAAAACTTTATCAATATAACTACCATATTATGATATCGAATTGATTTCTTTCTTTCGTTTTTTTATTGATAATTAGAGCTTGGATCTTCTTTCTCAAATATAAATTGTTAAAATTATAATATTAACAACCAACATATCGTTTGTCCAGTATAAAATTCACCAGTGACTTTTAACAATCATGTTCGATAGTAATATTATATCATGTAGGATAGTATGTTTGCCACTAGATGGCATTACCCATTAAAATGACTGACTAAATTCGAAAATTATTTTCGTGTACACTTTTCCAATGGACTATAAAACTATCTATTTTTGTAAACGATTATGGTAGAGATGAAATCCCTTGCCTTGCATTTTCGATTCGTTGAGTGATGTTGTTGTTTTTTTTTTTGTATAACTTTCTACCTCTGAAACTTTATATGTCGGCGAGAAATTGTTCTAGTGTTTCATTCGTTCGTTCACTCATTCACGTGTAACTTTATTTACATTTATTATATAATAAACATTCGAATAAATTTAAGTTTTATTTATATTTGTAAACAATTACACATCTGTAAATTTTCGCCAGCAGCAGCGGTAGCTCCGTCCGTTTGAAATTCTCTTCGTATACACTTCAATCCTTTGTTTTACCATGTCTAGCATGCGTTCCATATTTCCGTTTCAATCTAGTCATATCTCAAGATGTTTCGGCATAGTTTTGCTAAAGTTTTATTGATCTTTATACATTACTGATATTATTAATTCCCCGACATGAAATTCAAACCTTCTTTCTCAGTCTTTGCACTCCCTTAAGTGGAGTTACTGTTATAACATCTATGCTATGCTTCTCGGAGACTAGATATACATGTTTCTACATTTAATCCCATCTATATAGACTATATAAAGCAACTTATCAGCTGCATCTATATTATAGATGCAGCTGATAAGTTGCATCTATATTATAGATGCAGCTGATAAATTGCTTTTTTATTTATCAATGTTACCAGTACCTACTACTAGTTCAGCGATTATAGTGCTATTTCTGCGTCCAACAATACTATTAAACTAGCTTTAGACACGTTTTAAATGATTATATATACAGGGAACTTAATTTAAAATGATTAAGGCATAGAAATATTTTTATAATAGTCTTGTATTATTTTTGAATCACAATAATTTTACATATATATATTTTTTTTAAATACATTATGTAGGCCTTATTATTTGTGTTACGATAATGGTTAAATTTTAAGAAATCGGACTTTAATACACGAAACAATGGACTTTAAAAATGTGTCTTAAAATTAACTTTTACAGTTAAACGATGTTATATAAAATAGAATATAATGTACATACATTATTTTGATAATTATACAATAATAGTTTGGAAGTGATATGAATGGAAGTTAAACTTAAATTAGGACTGATCGGGATATTGATAATTTTTAAATTATACAGTTTAATTAAATTTAGGCTGTCGTAAGTCTCATGATACTGTATATCACGCATTTAATAAATAAATAGTTTATACTTATAGTACAAGCAGTTATATAGTTCTGGACCGTACGATACATTTATAAATAGCTTTAATAAATAGTTATCTAACACCTAAGTTATATATAAAAATTTTGGCTTTCTTTTCTTTTTATATACCAACGTGTTGCTAATTATTTACTATTATTATTATTATTAATAAAACTAGTTTTTACGGAATAAAATCTTATGTACGAGAATCGTCAAAATAAATTGTGTAAATTTTGATTATCAATATTTTATTCGAAGCTTGATTTTTAGATAATTTATTTATTATTCATAATTATTCTAAAATCGATGAGCATAAAGTTGTACGTTTTCTTTTAATTATAAAGATAAATTTTTAATTTAATACAAAAGGGATCATGGATGCGCGTAATTTTTGTATGTGGACTTGCGATTGCAAATCCCGTCGTTTAAATTTGGGTCTTGGGTTGTGAATGTAAGTTCAGGTTAGACGGTTGCGTTCCCGTTGATTCGATGTTACCAGTATTGATTGATCCGATTGAGAAAATAGACCAGTGGCTTTCAATCAAGTTTTTCAATTGTAGAGACCACAAACACAGCCTAGGTAGGTAGGTGTCAAAGTCAAAATAACTTTATTTTTATAGGTCTTCACAGACACTTAAAAATAGTCAACAAGTACAGATAACATTATGATTTAAAATTTAATAAAAAAAAAACAAACACGAGCGCTTGTGGAAAGTGCCTCCGTGGAATAAAAAAGACACGGACGCAATCGCCACGAGCGGCCCGATTCCGAGTGTAGGGGCTATCATGAGAAGAATCGGGCAAGAAACTCTTTTCAATTAGGTTGTTGTTGGTGTATTAGTGTTGTCGGGATCTATACAAATTGGTAACACTAGATAGGTAGGTGTTACAGCGAATCATCGCGCCTATGATGCGGAGTTGGGTTAATAAGACAATTTATTTTTGATTTGCGTTTTATAATTAAAGCGGAAGGATAGATACCAATATGAGGGTAGGTGAGAGGCCATTTTTGCCGTGTTTTGACTATGACGTCAGAAACATGGACGAGTGGGAGAATTGATGTGTCAATAGCTCTGTTGGCGCTGCTTTATCTGCCTATACTGTCAGGGACATCCATGTTGAGGTTTGGTTTTTATATAAATACCACCTTTTAATTGCAAATAATTCGATCAATGGAGTCAATGGCAAAATTACGTGGTCCCGATGTTGAATTACGGGAACGCAACTTCTGGGGTCTTCAATGAATCGGGTAAGGCACTAGGACTAAAAGCAGCGATTAGGATAATTGTGGGTATTTTAATGGAATTGACAAATTTGTTCCTTCGTAAAGGCCACGAATGGAATACCTAAGTAATCGAGCATCTTGGATGAAAAGATTTTATTAATTTAAGTTGAATTACTATCTAATTTCTCATGTGATATATTGAAAATCTTATAAGCGAAGAAAGGAGACTTACCTACCTAATATTTTGATCGTACAGGATCATATTTATATCTAAGGTGAAGCAAGCAAAAGTAGTGAAAATTGGAAAGGCAGATTGGAAAAATTCTTGCATATTTTTTTACCTAAATGTTTCTGTGGCTCTAGATACGAGTCCTTTGAGCTTAATACGTGCATATTTCTCTTAGGGATGGTGCCTTTGGTTGGAATAAATTCCCTGAAAGATTACTGGGGTATGTTTTGAAAACTTTAGAAATACAAGAAGACGTAGATTTTGTAAAAAGTGTGTTTTGTCTTTTTAATTACTTTTTTGGAGCTAGCAAATTTAGCTATCTTAGGGGTGACGGCAGTGTAGTTTCACTGCGCATTAGAGTGTCTGCGCGCAGTGCAGTTGGCGCAGTCGCAGGGACGAGATGCGCTCTCGCCGTTGTCGGGAAGATGCGCGTGCGCAGCGCGGTAACACAGCTCGCGGTACCGAGCACAGCCTGTAATGCAGAACCATACATCTTATGTTCTATACAGAAATATTGTCCAGTTTCCTAAAATTCTGCTTGTCGAGAATAGTGGATGTCTACTATTGGTAATATTCGGTTTGATATCTCTGTTCTGAGTTTTATGAATAGGGGTAACATAACATACCTTCACGCCTTTTTCCACCAGAGCAGCAACGGCTGTTTGGCTTCGACTCGCCGTATCATTAAGTCACTAGGAACCTATTGCCATACACCGAGCACACAGTCATCGATAATTAACACACATAACCACAGAATTCCGAGAAATCATTATGAGCTCGTAATCGAACGCAAGACTTCTGAATCAGAAGCGAGGAGTGAGACCATTGGAAAATGTACCTGTAGATGGTAATGCGAGCGTGGTGTCGGCCGCGAAGCCGCGTTGCGCCAGTCTGTCGAGCAGCGTGCTGGCCGACCATCATCTCTCGTTGTCGTGCTCAACACCTGATACTATTGGAGAAAAGAAGGTAAGACAAGACGAATAATATCACAAAGAACGTACGTACGTGGCGTGACGTAAATATTACAGATTTTTTTTTTATGGGATAGGAGGGCAAACGAGCAGGCGTGTCACCTGATGGTAAGCAAACAACGCCGCCCATGGACACCAGCAACACATATAGTGGTACTGTTGCGTTGCCGACCTTTAAGGGATAGGGGATAGGGAAGGGGGTGGACCTCCGGGTACCTCTCTCACCGAACGAAACGCGGCATGAGCCACTTTGCGGCGGTCTTCTGAGAGGTCGTGGTATTTCACCGGTCGAGCCGGCCCATTCATGCAGCGAAATGCTTGGCTCTACCACAATATAGTGGTAGATCTCAATTTGGCGTTTGGTAACTTTAGAATATGTTCTGCTTAATGTATAAATTGTGTTTTCCGATTCAAATATACAGAGTGACACTTAACAAATATTCGGCGAAATGGTTAACCACTGGGATTAAGAAATAATGTAAAAACAAAAGAAAACTTAGATACACATATTATAGACAAACCTATAAATGAGAATAATTATGTTCGATTTACAAAATTACTTAAAGCTTGTATATACGGTTTAAAAAAAATATAAATAGCAATCTCATAAAAATATCAAAAAATGTATGTAAAACGTATGTATGGGATAAATGTATGTATGGGATATTATTAAAAATAGCGAATATAATAATACAACTAGCAGTAGCATTGATGGGGTTAATTGTAATAACAGAAAAATATCAGATCCTTATGCGATAGCCAATGAATTTAAATCATTTTTTATAAATGCAGCAAACAACACATTAGAACACGAAATTGATAGTAAATATGTAAATCAAATAGAAACTATTACACCAAGTATGTTTTTGGTTCCCTGTACGGTCGAAGAAGTTCACAAAATTATTAAATCTATAAACAACACAAACTCAGTCGGTATTGATTGTATATCTACAAGCATTATAAAAGAATGTGTAGATATTATCGCACCTATTTTGACCTATCTCATAAACTTATCATTCACAGAAGGAGTGTTTCCAGAAAAACTTAAAATATCCATTGTCAAACCCCTATATAAAAAAGATGACCGCCATGACCTTACAAATTATAGACTGATAATTTAACATTAATTCCCATATTTTCTAAAATATTTGAGAAAGCTATGTATTCTCTGGGTTTATAATTTTTTGTCAAAATATAAAGTTCTTGAGCGTGAACAAAATGGTTTTCAGAGGGACAAATCTACAACATTAACAGTATTTTCTTTATTAAGTCAAGTAACACAATACATAAATAAAAAAAAATCCTACTGTCACCATTTTCTTTGTCATGTCAAAAGCATTTGACTGTGTTGACCAACAAATGTGAAAGAACATATATATACCTAACATAAGTTAACTAACCGCAAATAATGCCTTCAAGTTTCACGTGTGGACGATAATTTACTACTAACCCCGTATAGATCATTATTTCTGGTGAATAAATACGGGGTGCCTCAAGGCAGCGTACTCGGACCCCTCTTATTCTTAATAAATATTAATGATTTTCCAAAAACAACTCTACACAAATCAATATTATTTGCTGAAGACATTTCAATTATAGTGCCTAAAAATGATATAAATAGCATTTTCCGTATTACCCTAACTAATGTAATTAAAAGCACAATGACATGGATGCAATCAAATAACCTAAGTGCAAACTTAAGTAAAACTAAATTTATTCAATTCTCAAACTATAAGACAGTGCACGAAATAGCATAACGTGCCATGACGAGTTCATAAATAAAGTTACAAATACAAAATTTTTAGGTGTATATGTAGACCAATTTTGTAACTGGAAGGTACAGGTAAAAATGTGGTTACCAAGTTAAATAAATTGTATACGCTCTGCGTAATTTGCAGCGTGTGACAAGTAAATTAACTGCGCTCATTGCATACTACAGGTACGTAGAGTCCACATTAAGATATGGTTTATTACTTTGGGGTAATTCAACAGACATCAGTAAGGCATTCATAGCACAGAAGAAATGTATTCGTGCTTTATGTGATGTAGGGCCACTCGAGTCATGTAGGTTGCTGTTCAGAAATAATGAAATGTTGACGCTGGTGGGAATTTACATTTTCGAAATCTGTGTTCACGTCAAACGATTTCCAGACGAATTTATCTGTGCTCGCGACAATTCAAGTTTAGGTAAAAGAGATCCCACGAAATTACTTACGATGACTAACTGTAAGTCATCACTGTTTTTGAATAATTGCTACATGATGTGTATAAAAGTGTTTAATAAAGTACATACCTAAATCAATACGTGAAGTGCCACTAGCAAAAATGAAAAAGCCTTTGAAATCTTGGCTAGTGGAAAACACGTTCTATACAATTAAAGACTTTTTCATCATTCCGAGGCCGAAAGTTTGAATTTCTTCTTTTGTTTGCGGGAAGAAAGATGCATATTTCAGACTGCTCACAATTAGTGACAGTTTAAAATTTAGTCTATTTTTGTTTTAATTTTCTTCCCGTTATCTATTTGAAATAACTTATTACCATGGTAACCGTGCAGTTGTTATTTCAAGCCCATATTATTATACGCGCGGCAATAACATCATTTAATAATAATAAAATAAAATAATATTTATCTAAGAGTCAAATTTTCTGATTCTGATAAAAATTACATCAAAAATATACATAGAAAAAAACTTGTGTATAAAAAATAAGTGAATACAGCTGTGTAAAAAAAAACCCGACAATGAATTCATCGGATTATTCAAGTGACGACTCTGAAGATGAAGAAGTGCGACGAAACATTGCTGCGGAAGCTGCGGAAATAACTCAAAATTTAGCACCCTCCAAATCGGTACAGCGATATAAAAATTGTTACAATCAATTTATTGTATTTATTTATTTGTTGGGGGGGCGAAGCCCCCCCAACCCCCCACCGGGGCTTCGCCCCGGACCCCATCGGGGCTTCGCCCCGAACCCCCTCAATGAATAATTTGAACTACATTCGTTTTTCTTATATACAATGTCATTAAACTTTCGGTCCTGGTATGATGAAAAATAGTATACGCGCCACGGGAAGATAGCAGGACTTTTCGACCCACGCTTTTGTCAATCATATAATATATAATCATATATCAATATCGCGCGGGTTGAAATGTCCTACTTTCCTCCCTTGGCACGTAATGTACTATTTTGACAAATAGTTTCTTCATAATGACATAATTCACCTATAATAAATTTTTGTCAAATCTGATAAGTTGATATCTGATTAATATTTTTTTTGTTTTCCTAATTGACATGTACTATGATTAAATTTATATTTGATTATATTTAATGTGTTTCTGTGGTTTCTGTTCTTTTTTGGTTTATTTTTGAAATTTACTGTAATTTAATTATAAATCATTATTTAGGTATTGACCTGTAAATATTTGCATGCCGAATGCTGATGTGTGTTGGAATCATATAATTGTAACATCTTGAAATGTACCACATATCTAGCAAATATAAAATTCTTTCTTCTTTCTTTCTTTCTTTAAAAAAATAACAGACGGAGCATTGCCTAAGCAATCAAGTGATACCGTATATATATTATACCGTATATATCATTGCATTGTTTATCTGCTTAGTCAATCTTGCATCATCCATTCTTTCTACATGTCCGAACAATCGGAGCATCCCCTTTCTTACTTTTACACCGACACTCACCATAAACCGACCAAAAACTTTTCTTTAGTTTAATTTACCGACATTTTGTTCTGAAATCTAAGTATATCTTTTAATCCAGTGTTGGAGCAATAGCTGGTTAAGTACTTTAGTTACTCACCTTCGGTAGCTGCTGGTGAGTGGCCGCCTGACTTGTAATCAGCCCTCGGACTCACCGAACCAGACAGCGATTGGTCCTACAATGTAAGAAACTTGAAAGCACATGACAGCTTGTAGTTCCGCGCTAAGCAACTAAGCTCCAGAGAATACATCCACTCCGTCTCGTCATTTAGGTCTGGGTGTGTTTAGAGACTTAGAGACATGATATGTGCGCAAATATCTCTCTTAAGGAGTATTGACGGTTTATTGATACAGAAAACCCTACTTCTAATTTAGAGGTCTGGAGTTTAAAACCAATGACCTCATCTCATCATTGCTGCTGCCCTCGGCTATGGTTTTTTTTGGAAATACATTCATACAAACTCAAACTATACATGTAATAAAATCGTAAGAAAGTGGATATTTTACATTGAATACTTGGGACATGATTGATGATCTACAATCAATACCGAACCTATGGCTTTATGGGATAGGAGGGCAAACGAGTAAATGGGTCACCTGATGTTGAGCAACTGCTCATTGCCAATGAACACCGTGGTGCGTTGCCGTCCTATAAGGGACTGGGAGGGGAAAGCCGATCGGGCCTCCGGATACCTCTCTCACCGATCGAAACGCGGCACGAGCCACTTCACGCCGATATTCCGAGTGGTCGTTGTATTTCACCGGTCGAGCCGGCCCATTTATACAGCGAACTGGAAGACTGCTACTGCTAAATTTGTAATTTTTTTCTTTCGCCGAATAACTTAAAATGTACTGCATGCTTTAATTTCGAGTTTCAGGTTTCAGGTCGCGAGCAACAGCTAGTATAACTAATTTTTTTTTATATATATATACTACTCTTTGTCACGCAAATTTTCGTACTATTGTTGGGATTGAAATCGTCGACCTCAGTTCAGCAATCATTATGTATATCAATTTTACGTTATAATTTTAGTATCATAAAAATGTTTTCAAAATAATGCTGTAGGTAAATCTCGACGGTAAGGTTGAAATAGACAAAAAACAACAAATCTATAAACTTATTTATTCAACGTTCTAGGTTCGTAAATTCTTTAGGTATCTATCTAAAATGTTAAGCAACATTTTTAAACAAGATCAATCATTCAATATCTGCCCGGTCGTGATCCCTTCGCTTCTACAAATTTTACCAAAAGGTAAAACCAATATGTACCCATTTTAGCGACTATTTATATAACTGAGGTTACAAGCCGCTTTCCTCGAAAATTGAATCATTTTGTTAGAAATCTCATTTATAATTTATTACTAAACGAAACTTCACGCCTTTTACTACCCGAAGGTTAAGGCAGTGGCTGTTACGCCTCGACTCGCCGTTATATTTACGTCCCAATTAAATGGCGAACCTATTGCCATACCGGGTACAAAGTTTTTAGTCATCGATATTTATCACATACTTTACTTTACTTTCGAAATTAATTTCGAAAAGTTATTGTTGTGTGCCAGGATTTAGAAGCCGTGTGCTCGACCATTAGACCATCGTAACTGGCATATATTGTAGTTATAATAAAAAGCGTTGAATCCTTTTTGTTCCTGAAGTCGAGGGCTTGACTGACCTGACAGTGTCAGGTAAGCCCTCGATTAACCGATTTTTTTTTGGTCCCAAGTCTACCACATTTCTTTCGTCATCGATAACTGTTACTAGTGAAGGTTTTGGCGTGCACCAGGTATCGCATCCGTTAACCTTCAAACAGAATTCCTCGTATTAAATCACTAGGCCCAAGAGCAAGACCGTGAGAGAATAACTGAAGTAGGTAGGTACCTATATTTTACTTTACGACGAACTTTGTCCCGCATCAAAAGTAATTTTTACAGCGTTTACGATTAAAGTGCTTAAATACGAAAATTATAACAATACATCATACAAGAATTATACATAAAAACCACCCTGATTACACCCTCTATCTATCTATCTATTTCACCTTATGTATAACTAGCTGTGCCCGCGACTTCGTACGCGTGGAATTTGTGATCAGATAGCTATATTTTTACATAGACAGTTGAGAAGTAATTACCTCTAAAATGAAATTGTAACTGGTAGGATAAGTACAGATTGCGGTAGCAATGGTTGTTGCCCGCATTGTTTATTTTCATTTTAACAGGAATTTTTGTAGTATAGCTGTAGCCCGCGACGTCATCTGCCTGAACGCTATACAGCACCAAAAATACCTACGATTATACCTTTTAAAATAACATTTATTTACCCGTTACTTCTTTACATTTCATAAATACAGAAAGTACAGTAACAGAGGGAGACTGTCTTTTGTAAAATTGTTGAACTTCAAAAGTGCTGATTTTCAGTCTGCTTTGAATAAATGACTTTATGGTGATTCTGCTGAATTAAGTAATAAGTTGCGACTGAAGCAAATGTAGAAAATAATGAATAAGAAAATATAAATATAGAAAAGGATAAAAATATATACTTATAAAACTTCTCTATAAACAACATTGCTGGTTTGGCTCTCCGCAGCCAAAATGTAAAGAGAGTCAGGACTGGTGACGCGGGAGCAAGCGACGTAGGTACAGCTGCCCGTGTGAGAAGCAGCTCGTCCTGAGGTCGACACCCGCTGCTCTCAGTGTCTGCCCCTGCGACTTATTGATGGTCATCGCGAAGCAAACACTCACGGGGAACTGTACGCGCTTGAACTGGAACGGGAAGTTATGAGGTATGAGGGGAATGCGTGGTACAAATACTGCCTCGCCTACGCCACAACCCGTAAGAATTTCCGCCTCAATGCTGTGTCTGTGGAGCGAGATGACTTTAAGGCGGGTCCCGTTACACAACTTCGGAGGAGATAGGTTCCGAAGAAGCATAATCGGGACACCGACTTTCAGCTTGATAGTATGCGCTGGAAGTCCACTTGCTGACAGAGAGTTCAGAAATTCCACGGGATAATGTGTGGCATCATCTTGCTCGATGACAGTGTTTATAGAGGTGTAAACCACTTCATTCCCCTCAATTTTCGAGAGAATGCATTCGTTGATTGCTTCAGCCTGACCATTTTTGGGCGTCAAAATTGCCCGCTCACATACCCAAGAATTCTGCTGGTGCGGTATATGACTGATGTCCCCGTACACACAGCGAATGAGTTCTTCTAAGCTGGATACGACTCTACCGAGAGACTCTGGAAGCACCACCTGCCCACCTCTCTCCTCTGGTAGAGTGCCTTCGCCAAGACTTAGAAGAACATCGGAGAATTCTTGAGCACGTGCATTGCCGCCGAGCCGAGCTCTCATATTAATGGTCAAGCGCAGCGTACGAACTCGTGACCACAGCGAAGATCGTTTCAACGAAGCATTCACCTCGTCAGCCCTCGATCCCCGCGTCACCACGGGAAGCGTTTGTCGGAAATCGCCACTGAATAGAACTGTGACACCACCCATCAAGTGTTCGTTCCTGCGGATGTCCTGCAGGGTTCTGTCCACGGCCTCAACTGCTTTTCTATTGGCCATCGTACACTCATCCCATACGATCAGAGAGCAATCCTTCAGCACGTGTCCCTTATCACTATTGCGTGACACACCACAAACAGGCGTTTCGGTGCTCTCTAAATCGATGGGAATTTTAAACATGGCATGTGCTGTCTTGCCACCCGGAAGCAGTGTGGCAGCGATTCCCGACGACGCTACAGCAATGGCAATTTTGCCTTGCCTCCTGACCTCTGCAAGTATGCCAGTGGTAACAAATGTTTTTCCTGTTCCACCAGGAGCATCCAAGAAAAACATTTTACCCTGGTTTTGCCCAACGCTTTTAAGAACAGTGTCATAAATTTGTTTTTGCTCTGAAGAGAACAAAGCGACATGGTGATTTCGTATGGTGGTCATTTCGCTCGGATCGTAAATTGTCTCAGCGTTATACTCTCGATTTCCACGGTCTTGATGCGGTGATGATTGGGGAGCTGGTAACCCATATTCGACCAATGGATTGCCGCCGATGGAAATGACCACGTCTTGAAGTGAACTAAGACAGGTGTTCAGCACGCGTTCATCAGTTACTTCGACTTCGTCTCCAGTAGCACGCCTCAAAGCTCGTAGAAAATCTTCAGATAGATGATGTCGATATTTTTCCCACAAAGCTACCGGGTTCGTGACTCCACAAAACACCAAGATGACGGCAAACAGATGACGCATACGGCTGGGGCTGTTACTGACGCTCGCCTCCGCGAGGGTGTCATCCCAGTTTTGGTCACCGTCGAGAAGGTGACGTGCTACACAGGCTGCGCGGTAAGTGGGATACTCCACGCCATCAAATGTTCTCAGAAAGGCAAAAGACGTTGGGCCTCGGATCGTGTGAAGTAATAACCGCAGAAAATAGCATTCGCCATTATTCGGGTGCACGGTATAAACTCTACCCAATACGGTGTCCTTGAAAATTCCCGGAAAACCTTCGACAGCACCTCCTCTTCGACGTCGGTTAAATATTCCCCTTTGCTTGTCGTACGTGTAATATGAAGGCACCTCGTCATACGTAAGGAACCTCGCAAACTGGTCGATTTCGCAGAGCCTGAAAAATGCCAAGAGAGTTGTTTGGCGCGGATTTTCTAAGCGCTCAGCAACGTTGTTGGGATCAAAATATATGCGCTGACCGTTTTCTAGGTGGACGTCTAAATGCATGACGGCAGGATGCCTGTCATGTATAGAGAACGTCAGTATCCGCCAAACTGCTTCAGACGTGCTGATGTAGCGACCGGACTGATACTTGGTCACCTCGTCTCTGTCAGTGTTCTGTAAAGCAAACGTCGCCTGATCGCTACCTTTGTTCACGTATTTGCAGATATATTTGATCGACCCGACGCTGGTGCACGACTCGACGTTGATGTGCGTCTGGAAGGTCCTGGACAGTACTGGTGAGTAAGGAACAATCCATCGGTTAGCGATCTAATTCGACGCCAACGCCATCTAGTTAGCGAATAGGAAACATTTTTTTTAATGGTGTAAAATTATAAAATTACGAAGCAATCATTACACCAATAAATACCGAACAAAAATATTAACAGTTTTTAGCATATACAAATACATTTTTTTAATTGTCTTGCTCATCTCTGAAAAGAATTAACGATACAATTTTAAAGAAGAAAATGCACAACTCCATCTATGACTCTTAAAAACATCTATTGACCGCAAGCGCATGATGAAATTTCAATTATTTATATTCAAAAAGTGTTTAAACATGTAATTCGACTTGATGTTTTTAAAATCTCAAAGATTTATTTATATCTAAAACCAAAAAGTGCTTACACGTGTAATTCAACTTAATGTTTTCTGTTTTGTAAATCTCATAGATGGCACTGTTTTAAAATTGTCTGTTATGTTTAACGGCATAAGTTAATTAAAATGTGAAGCTAACTTATATTATATTATTATTATTATTATATGTATAGATTAAAGCATGGTTATTAACATAATAACACCATAACAACATACAAATATGCGTCGTTAGATTACACGTTGCTACAGAATACATTGAAGAAATAAAGGTTCACTGCTCGTTCCTCGTAGGTGATAGCGTGATAATATGTAGCCTATATGTTGACCCGACTTCTTAATAATTTTCGTGCCAAATTTGAAGTAAATCCATGCAGTACTTTTTGAGTTTATCCCGGACATACATACAGACAAACAGACAAACAGACAAAAATTCTAAAAAGTATATTTTTGGCTTCGGTATCGATTGCAGATCACACACCAAGTATTCTTTTTAAAAAATATTCAATGTACAGTTTTGACTTTTCTACAATTTTATTATATGTATAGATGTTATTGATTGTGTATCTTAATTAATATTTACGGAACCCTAAAAACAGCCACCTTCATAACGGGCGGGCAGGTGGGTAGGTACGAGGGAAACGGAAATGCGAGCATTTTTCTGTGAACCGAATTCGGATGGGATGTTAATTACTTGTCGACTGGATCGACCTTCGTCTACCAAAATGATTGTTATTTTCGCAAGTTGATAGCTTATTGTTACAGTAAAAATAATTCAGTCCAACCAATTAAATTGATAAAGCTTGAATAAACGTTCCGCTGTTTGTTCAGGTGAGATGGATATTTTTATTTTCATCACCAAGGTATCCTACCTTATTTTTTTTTTTGTGAGATGGGAGGGCAAACGAGCAGGCGTGTCACCTGATGGTATGCAACCTACGCCGCCCATGGACTCCAGCAACACAAATAGTGTTACTGTTGCGTTGCCGACCATTAAGGTATAGGGGATAGGGAAGCCTCCGGGTGCCCTTCTCACAGAACGAAACGCGGTATGAGCCACTCTACGTCGATTTTCTGAGAAGTCGTGGTATTTCACCGGTCGAGCCGGTCCAATCATGCAGCGAACTGCTTGGCTCTACCACTGTAGATACCTAATACGGTATCTTATATATTTTTTATACATACCCGAAATATAGGTAGGTAGATATATTCGCGAATTGTGTCATCTCAGATCTAGAGCACTCCGTTTCTGAATCCAGAAGTCGTGAAATCGAATCTGGTCTATCGAAACCAATGACTTTTCGGAAGTTGCGAGTGACCTACCCCGGCCACCTATTTCATTTGGGACGTAAAAAATATGTCGTGTCGAGGCTTAACAGACGCTGCATATACCTTCAGTTATAAAAAGAAATAAATATATATATATATATAGATATTGGTACAAATCTAGCATAGTATATTGTATATGAGTACCGTATTGGTACTCATATACAATATACTATGCTAGACTAGCTATTTCCAAATTCGTTCAAAACGAAACGCTCCAGATGAAATCGAATGATCGAACGGGAAATTGACATCATAACCGGAAATTGGTGTAAAAGCCTTCACTGTCAAACGTACCTACGTAGGTACAGGTAGGTAGGTGGTGCCTGGGGAATTTATATTTGGAAATCGATGGACAGATGCTGGACAACCTCTTTTCTTTTCTGTCTTTATGTATTACTTTTTAGTAGGTATATTATTTTTAACAAAAATATAATTAAAGATTCAGGTCTCGGTGGTCCAGTTCGAATCCTGGCTCACAGCAATGACTTATCAAAATTGTTTTCGGAAGTTATGTGTGATAAATACCGATGACTGAAAACTTTGTGCCCGGTATTGCGATGGGTTTGCCACCTATTCCATTTGGGACGTAAATATAACGGTGAGACGAGGCTTAACAGCCGCTGCCTACACCTTCAAAAAAAGGCGTGAAGTTATGTTATGTTAAATTGAACATCGACATATACGATTGAGAAAAATAATACTATCGTGGCAAAATACATTCGTCAATATCGAGCCGATGCCAAGTTTAGGTTATATCATCGATTTCATATCAAACGCGAGCTAAATCGAATCTGGAATGTGCGCCTCCGGGAAAAACTAACAAATTAAAATCCAACATTTCTCGGAGGTATCCACAAATTACTCTCAGGAGAGAGGATCATATATATTTTTTGTTATAACGACATCTCTACTGACGTGACATGTGTCCGTGTAAGCTTAAAATTATTGGAAGACAGCCCGTTGTTTTTAATAGAAGTACGGCCCTAGGTAATTCACTTTAGAGGAGGGTAATATTTATTAAGAGGTCCATCTTGTTCCCGAAAAAAGGTTAATATCACTCCTGCCTACGGCAGGAGTGATATTAAGACAAATACCAGTTAGACATAACTCGTCTCGACATTTTCACAAACGTCTTCCGCGTCCTAAGGGGCCGTCATTAATCACGTGATGTTTTTGAATCATTTTTTAACTCCCTCTTGGTGATAAGTTTAAGTTTAAAACTACCCCCTCCCCCCGTCCTAGCATTTTTAGTACCTATAAAAATATTTTAACTTTAATTCACCACGAATCTCAAAAATCATCACCACGAATAACTTTACGGAAGCTACGTGTCATAAATACCGATGACTGGCAACTAACTGGTATAAAGTATAATCTTTTGTTTTATTGTGAAATTAAGGAGGAAAAAATAAATACCCCCCTCACCCCTTGTTTCGTGATTTTTGTCAGATTTTTGCCCCTCCTCCCGTTTCAAACCTCACGTGATTAATGGACGGCCCCTAAGAATAAGGTAATAAGGGTATGTTTTTATTATAACAGCGACATTTCTCAGTCGAGTTTGTTGATGTAAGAAACCTTTCTTTGTAGGTATGTTGGGTTCTCTTTGCTTACATTTTGACCTTCTTTACGCCTCGATGTATTTGTTTTGTAAACATTTGTGTAGTATCTAAATCTTCTGTGCTTCTTTTCGTGACAATAGAAAGATATTTAAATGTAAAGAAAACAATTCTTCTAAAAGTTAGTGTTTTTTTATGGGAAAATGGACAAACTAGCAAGCGGGTCACCTTTTGGTAAGCAACTGGCACATCACATGGCCACTTGCCACACCGTTAGGGTCACAATTGCAATTGCTTTAAGGTTGGATTGGATAATGGGAAGGGGGTGGGCCTACAGATACATCTTTTAAAGAGCGAAACGCGACATGAGCCATTTTACTTTGATTTTCGGAGAGATCGTGGTATTTCACTATTCGAGACGACATATTCATGCAGCGAACAGCGGGGTTTTACCGTTATGTAATACTGAATACAGATTTGTATTAATTTGTTATGTCTTTATGGACTACTAGTCAAAACTGCCTACAATTTCTAGTGTTGACGGCGTAAAGGTATAAATAATCTGAAATGAAATAAAAACACGAGCTGCTTAATAGGTATGGGAAGCGTACCTGATGAAAGTCCAAGTTGGCAGTGGCTGTCAGCAAATCCAGTATGGCGGAAAACGATCCTCGGGCTGCTGTTCTGAAACCCTCGGGAGGTGATTCTGCTGCTACGCCAGCAACGCTCACTGGTGACTGCGACCACTAGAACATAAAAGAAACATTTACTTTTTTTCTACAAAAACAAAATGGTGAAATGTCTTTTCTAGCTTCTTCTTAGGCCTCGGTGGTCCAGTGGTCGAGCACACGGTCGTGGGTTCGAATCCAGGCTGACCAATGACCTTTTCCAAATTTTTAACAGTGGTAGAGCCAAGCAGTTTGCTGCACGAATGGGCCGGCTCGACCGGTGAAATACCACGACCTCTCAGAAAATAGACGTAAAGTGGCTCATGCCGCTTTTTCTTGGTGATAGAGGTATACGCACTAAACTAAGTGCAGTACGGTCCGTCAGTCACTCACTCTTTCGTAACAGTTCGTTTAATTTCGACTGTTCTCAGACCTTGGAAGATGGATTTTTGGCCGAAGGTGGCCAAAGCCGAAGCCGATGCTTCGGTCGGACACTAGTTTGAAGGCATAATTGGTTTTGCCAATATGTAAACCTTTGTAATACTGACAGTGAAGAGAGATCCAGATGTCGGTTATAAGATGGGTACAGATAGAACGCTATCGCTGATAGAACGCTGGTGTCCATGGGCGGCGATCGTTGCTTACCATCAGGTGACACGCCTGCTCGTTTGCCCTCCTATCACATAAATAAATAATAATTTTGAAAGTTATATGTGATAAATGTCGATGACTAAAAACTTTGTGCCCGGTATGACAATAGGTTCGCTTCCTATTCCATTTTGGACGTAATCATAATGTATCACTAAAATGGTGAAATATCTTTTTTAGCCTAGATTCTAATTAGCCTACGCAATAAAACTAGACAGGTTCATAAATTTGTAACAAAAAATACATAGATTGTAGCCTCGATGGTCCAGTGGTCAAGCTCAGTGTGTCAAGCCTCTGATTCTTACGATACGATACGATTCCGGGCTCACACCACACTACTTAATGATTTCTCAGTATTATTTTCGGAAATTATGTAAATCGAATCAAATCAAAATATCTTTATTCCTTAGACTTTACAAAGTGCTTAGAATCGTCATACAAAACTACAAGCTAAAATACGCGGAGCTTAGATTCCCTTTCATCACACTATCTTGAATGTGAAAGCGAATCTAAGTGCCAGTTCCGGCGTCAAGGCTTCTTGAGAAGAACTGGCAAGAAACTCAAGGCCGACTCTTTTCAATTTCCAGTTTAACAAATTATAATAATTACAATCAACACAACACAAAAGGAGCAGTTCAATTCCAAACTTTTTTATCGTTTATATAATCTGCGATACAATAGTTAAGCCCTTTGATATAATCTACTTTTAATATAATTCTTAAATTTACCCATGGATAATTCAACCGCTGTGTGATAAATATCCATGACTGAAAACTTTGTGCCCCGTGTATAGCAATAGGTTATGCCACCTATTCCATTCGGGACGTAACGAAACAGCGAGTCGAGGCTTAACAGCCGCTGCCTACACTTTCAGGTAGGAAAAAGGCGAGAAGGTATAGTGATTGCTTTATTTGTTGTATGAACTGAATATGAAATAAACTATGTGCTCATTGGCTATTTCCTCATTATTCCTTGACGAAGGAATTACCCCGGGGAACGTCTCTGAAAATTCTAATATAACTCCACCCACAGACTCTAAAACAATAGTGCGCCTCATAGATATGATTTAAATAGATGTATACTATATTTATAACTATCTAGTACATGGGAAAGTAAAGCAGGGTTTTCTTTCATTTAAAGCTATTTCTATCCCTTACTCCAGACTAGTCCATAAAAAAGTCTATTCATGACAGCTTAACAAAAAAGTAAAGCCCAAAAAGAGTTTGTAATTTAAGTTACAATTCCTTCTATTAATAATATGTATAACCACTTATTTACTTCTGTTACCCTGGTAATATAGCAACGTTAATTTGTAAGTAAGTCGTCAAAAATAAATTTGCTCATCAAAGTGACGCTGGGGGCGAAATTTAAATAATTTAAAGAAAAAAACTTTTTTAAAGAAGCTTTTATTTAAACGCTCTAAAAAGAATAAAATAATTTTAACCTTATACATATTAACTATCAACTTATAACCTTATTATATACAATTTATGGGATAATAAAAGCTTGTCGCTATGTTTAATTACCTATCAGTGGCTATCCATAACCATCTAGAAATATTTTTTTAGATTTAATGATTACTGTGACGGATCGCATTATCCAAATATATTTTTTTGGTTTATAACATATATATGGACACCCGAACACATATAGTGGTACAGTTCCGTTGCCGGCCCTTTCCATGGGAAATGGAAGGGGTCGGAATTGGGATGGGAAGAGGAGGGGGGAAGGGTTGGGTTGAACATAGCGACAAGCTTTTATTATCACATAAATTGTATATAATAAGGTTATAAGTTGATAGTTAATATGTATAAGGTTAAAATTATTTTATTCTTTTTAGAGCGTTTAAATAAAAGCTTCTTTAAAAAAGTTTTTTTCTTTAAATTATTTTCAAGTTTTTAGTTATCGATGGGTAAGTTTCTCAGTCTCTTCATCTCATTCAAAGCATCATTGTTACAAGGTCATTTGCCAGTTAATTTCGAACAGTCCAACTCTTCAATGAGGAGACCTCCTAAAGTCTTTTCTCTACTTAGGCCGCGTATGCTTGACCAGCAGCAAAGAGTTTCGAGCCTAAGTAAACAAATTTTTTTGTTACTTATTTGTTAATTTTGCAACTTAATTTTGTTATGTGGGACTATTGTTTAATAACAAAATATGTTTAACTACTTGTGATGTGTAACGCCATCTGTTGTTTTAATCAGTACTTTATACTTGCTGACCTGAGTGTAACATAGGAGTGAGTTGTAATAAAAGTTATAGTTCGTTCCCATCATCCACTGTGTTTAATTCTAATAATACCTATAACACCATTAAAATCCGTTAGTGTAGCAATCATGTTAAAGTTATTAAATCCTGTCCAATTTACGTCGGTATCCTGAAAGGGCATGGCATTACACCGGTCGAACCGGCCCATTCATGCAGCAGATTGCGTGGCTGACCACAATTAAAACACTGTTAACTATTAAAACATTGGTCAACGGAAAGCCGTCGACTGTGATGGACTACCGCCTCAGCCGTAAAGTGGTCGTAAGGTTCTCAATGTTAGCACTAACTCATTTTGATTATAAATTTGGACGCGCCGCTTAACCCTGTATCTTGACATGGTGATTTGGCATCAGTGACTGAATAGTAAACAACAGATTGACTGACACTGCCCAAACAAGCAGGCCACTAGTATCTAGCCGCTCATATTGAAAACCCTTATATATTTATACACAATCTAATTTGTTTATAACATTAATTAATAACATAACATAGCTCGACTCCTTTTTCTACCCGAAGGTGTAGGCAGCATCTATTAAGCCTCGACTCGCCGCTATGTTTACGTCTCACGATCTATAAGGGAGTAGGATATAGGATATGGGAGTAGGAAGGGATGGGGAAGGGGAGTAGGTCTCCGGGTACCTCTCTCACCCAAAGAAACAAGGCGTGAGCTGGTTGTGGTATTTCACCGGTCGAGCCAGCCCATTCATACAGAGAATTGCTGGGCTCTACCACTGTTGCCATACAGCGAGCACAAAGTGATCAGTCAAAAATATTTATTACACATGACTTTCGAGAGAAATTTCGAAAGAATTGGTGTGAGGCCAAATTCGAACCCAAGACTTCCTGATTCAGAAGCGGGCTAGTTTACTGAACCACCGAGACATAGTTTTTGAAGTTCTCATATAACTCTTTAATGAAAGGGCCATTTGATACGCATATAAATTTAAACGCATTTAAATATAAAGTATTTAGACGTTTCGCTGTCCAATATAGAATACACCAAGTTCTTGGGTATCACTATTGATAGACATTTAAACTGGAAACAACATATCAATCTGTTAAATAAAAAACTAAATTCGTCTGTATACGCTCTGTATAAACTTTCAAAAATTGTCAACACTAATGCACTTATCATAGCTTATCACGGAATGGTATGCTCCCTGTTGAGATTTGGAATTATTTTTTGGGGTAACTCAACAAATAAAGAAGCAGTTTTTAAATCGCAAAAGAAATGCATAAGGGCAATGTTTGGAGTGAACGTGCGGGACAGTTGTAGACCATATTTTAAACAACACAAAATTCTAACAGTCCCATCGTTATATATTTCAGAGGTGGCCATATTTGTGAAGACAAATCCACATATTTTTAATAAATTGTCTAACGTAGTCCAACGTAATCGACGAGATAACGAAAGACTGTGCATTGTACCATCCAAAACTGCGTTAAAAAATAAAAGTGTGTTTTGCATGGCACCGATCATTTATAACAAAATTCCTAAACATATAAAGGAATTAAACATCACACAATTTAAACGCAATTTAAAAACATATTTACAAGAGAAATGTTATTATACCTTGAATGAATTTTTGACAGATAAGATTACGCCTATTAATGAATGAATGAAACATTTATATACATATACGAATAATAAGAATATTATAAAAATACCATTATGTAACTAACAAAAATATATAATAAAATATTTATATGTAGCACAAATATATTGTCAGGAAAATATTGTTATTATTCACATTTATTTTTATTTTTAATAATTACCCTTATAAGTGTGAATATCTGTTATCAACACTTTTACCTATGTTATTATGTAATTTATTTCCTGACATGATAACTATATTGACATACAAACATTTGTGCATGATATGACGAATCTTATTTTTATTTTACTCTTTGACAACGACTGACATTGTAAAATATGTAACTACCTACCTACATTAAATTTAGTTATTTTGTACCTAGTAATGATCCTAACACAATGTTTTAAAGTTTATTGACATCTGTATTAATTGACATCTGTATATTATTATTAATTGATTTAGCTTATTTAAAAAAAAAATGTTCTGTAAAATATTCATATGCCATTCTTGGCAGATTTTGGCGATACGAATTGTAAATTGTTACCTTGACTTACTAACCCAAAATTTTATGAATAAATGATTGATTGATTGATTGATTGATAAAATAAATAAAAAAATAAAAAAAAAATATAGTAGAAACGCAAATATTTATTCCACTATATTGGATTTAGAATGACGTCACATTATTTTTCGAGCTACTATTAACAAGCCCTTTCATTTGATACCCATATTGTAGAAATGCATTAAAAAAACTGTTCCTCTATCTTGGATTATCCGCCATATTGGATTTAGAATGACGTCACATTATTTTTTTAGTTTTCCCAATGAGCCCTTTCATTTGATACCCATATTGTACGAAAGCTTAAAATATATATTCCTTCATCTTGGATATTCCACCATATTGGATTTAGAATGACGTCATATTATATTTTGAGTTACACTCAACAAACCCTTTCATTTGATACCCATATTGCAGAAATGCATTAAAAATATCCATTCCGCCATCTTGGGGCGTCCGCCATATTGGATATAGAATAATGTCATACATTATATCATGCATTGTCATCCAAAGTAAACGTGTATACAAAATTTCAGCTCAATCGGTTGAAGGTATCTACTTCAAAATTGAGTTACAAGATTCCACCGAACATACATACTTACATACATACATACATACATACAGTGCAAGGTAAATAAAAGCTTATAATAATAAAATGTTTTAAATAAAATGAGGCATCTATTTGAGGTCTCTCTCTTCTTCTACCTCGTAATTTGTACCTTAATTATTTGAGGTTAATATTGTTAGTTAAATTTTATTTTTGAAGTCGAATAGTATTTTAATTGGTATTGCGTATTGTGTCTGGACAGAAGCTGATTCTCCCGGTTCTTTGTTAGTACGCATTGTTGTTGAGAAAGTCAATATTTTATTAGCAAAATAGCAGTTAGCGTTGTATTATGAAATAACTGCGAATGTACCAGGGGTTGAGAGACGGCGCAGAGGTCGTATGTTTCAATAATTCAAAGCATTGACACAACAGCACATTTCACTGTAAGTACTTTTTAAGTTTATGTTATCCTAGTACTGTATTAGCGTTTTAAAAAAGTATTTTAGGCATAAAAAATAATACGTTAGAATTTATTTAATACGTAAATTTCGACAGTTTTGTGAAGTTGTTTTGGCCAGTTTTGGATAGATATGGTTAATGAAATGATGAATGTTGAAAAATGATTCAGGTTAATAAAACAGCAGGGAAATGCCAATATCATGATGATTTCTGTTTGAAGTAGTGTCCGACCGAAGGTCTATTTTTGTCCGAAGCCGAAGCCGATTAATCGGCAATCTCCACAACCTTCGGCCCAAGCCCAAGCCGAAGGAAGGTTATAAACTATTAGTAATTTAATAATTTTCTTCAATATAATATTATTATATTAATAATATTATATTATTATTCACAGTTAAAGAAGAAAATCGACGTAAAGTGGCTCATGCCGCTTTTTCTTGGTGATAGAGGTATACGCACTGAACTAAGTGCAGTCCGGTCCGTCAGTCACTCACTCTTTCGTAACAGTTCGTTTAATTTCGACTGTTCTCAGACCTTGGAAGATGGATTTTTGGCCGAAGGTGGCCAAAGCCGAAGCCGATGCTTCGGTCGGACACTAGTTTGAAGGCATAATTGGTTTTGCCAATATGTAAACCTTTGTAATACTGACAGTGAAGAGAGATCCAGATGTCGGTTATAAGACGGGTACAGATAGAACGCTATCTGTGCAATTCTAATTTGAACAAGACCAAGATGAACCACAGAAATAAATAAATCTCTATCTATTTCTGTGAGATGAACATTGATGATGGAACTAGTTGTTTACATTTACGACTTATCAAATGAATAAAGTGCACAACACAGTACGAGTTACATTATGAATTAGTTGTGGGGGTACCGGGAGCTGTGAAATTGCGCAGAGGTCACACTTCAATAATTCAAAGGTGCGTGCGACCGCCTGCGCCTTTTCTGTTAAAACGTAAAACGAGTACGTTTACATCTTATGTTTATGTTATCCTAGTGCACTGGACATAAATAAAAATTAAATGTGTTCTAAAACTGAAATTGGTTTCATTTTTTTTGTAGTTAGTTTAGTTATTTAGTGTAACTTTTGCTAAATAAATAAATAATTACTTGCTGTCTATTGATTGCTACAATTATTACATTTATATCTGGGACTGGATAATTAGCTAATGAGTCGAGACATAATAATTGTCGCTGCCTGCTACTATTAAGGGCGTGAAGCTATTTATAGTTTAGAGTAAGATTCGAGACGATATAATATAATTGGAAATACTAATAATAGGCTCCATTCAGTGAGAACCTTACCATAGATATTGTATTTCTTGAAAATGTATGTATATGATGATACCTCTTAGTTATTGTTACGAAAATGGAGGTCCAGCACACCGCTTTTGAATTAACAAGTAGTAATTAGTAAGATAAATATCGATTTTGTGCCCGGTGTAGTAGCTTTCGCAGCCTATTCTAACTGGAACACAATAATTCGGCGGGTCGAAGCTTAAAAGTCGCTGCCTACACCTTCAGGAAGGAAATAAAAGAAATTAACAATTTAATACACGCACTAAACATGGAAAGGTTGAGTACAATATTTGGTTTATTTCGATTGGGAAAACATAAACATGCAACAATTTATTCAGCTTTAATTTATTATTCAAAACGTGTTGTTACAATAAATTTTATGAAATCCCGTTTGAATGGTACTTTAGGTATTCTCTATGCAAATTTCATGTGATAAAATTCTATGTTCACAATCGTATGTGGACGTGTTTCGATTTTATGCTCGCCTGGTACAGCGCGAACTAATTCATGAAGAGGGAGAATGGGGTGAAAATGGGGGAAACAGGTTGTGTTGGGAGGAAGGGAGTATGGTGAGTTTGAACACCTCTAACTATTAAATCAGTTTTAGAGGCTATTTATACAAATCGTAAGAAGTTATTTTTAATTACTATTATATATTGTGCATCCTTGTAGTTAGCACAATTAAACCTTAAGTCTATTCGTCATTCATTAAAAATAAATATTTGCCTGGAAATGGTTACAACAGATTGTCATAAATTAAAGTCACTCTCTACTGCAACTCAAAAATGGTAAAGTCAGACAAAAATTAGCTGATTAACAGACTTGTCTGAGAACAGTTAACACAAAAATAAAATATTACTTGTGTTGATATTGAAAAAGATATTTTATGGTTGCGAATGTCTGACCATTCCGAAAAAGGCAATACATGACATCATTTTCCTTACTAGTCAGTAGTCATGTTCTTAATTTAGTGTAGGTAGGGGCAAAAAGCCCTCGAGACGGTAGGTTAGTTGTCGCGTTTTGCTGACATAAAGTGGCTCATGCCGCGTTTCCCTTACTGAGGGAGGTATCCGGAGGTCCATCCAATCTCCCTCCCCTTCCCGTCCTACTTCCGACCCCTTCACTATCCCATTTTAAAGGCCGGCAACTCAGCTGTAACTCTATCTGTGTTGCAGTTGTACATGGGCGGCTTTGGTTGCTTACCGTCAGCTGACACGCCTGCTCCTTCGCCCCCTTATCCCATAAAGAAAGCTTATGATGATGAACAACACGTAAGTGGCTGTAAGGAGTCCAAAACTTCAAAAAATGCGCAAAAAAACTAGTTTAATTAAAAGGATTATTTTTAGAAAAATGTCTCTTTTTTTCTTCATCCAAATTTAGCCTGTCCTTGGGTGAATTGAGTGCGATATTTATAAGGTTTCCGTCCTGCGTCCGTCGATATTAAATTTAAATGAGGTTATCCGGCAATACTACCTTCCGAGCTGGAGCTTGGATTTCGTTTCGTATTTTTTTTATTTGCCTCTGTTTCAGATTAGTTTTTCATTACCACATTTTTTTCATTAACAACGTACAACGTTGTTAATTTTTGCCTGCCTTTTTTTCTTTTAATTTAAAAAAAAAATACTCCCCTGAGTTTCTTGCCAATTCTTCTCAGCGCGAGAGTAATCGAATTGGGCGATTTTAAATATGTGACCTTCATAAGTGTCTGTACAAGACCTAAATTGAATAAATGAGTTTTGATTTGATTTGAATTTTGTCAACTTTTATTGGAAGAAAGATGTGTGTTTGATCCAAATCAAAAGTATTTTATTTACCAATATATAAATTGAAAATTAGTTTGATGATTCCCTAATATCAGTTATTATTCTACCTGAGATAATAATATTTTGTTAATATGCAACATTATCTTCCTGGCCTCTTCCTATCATCTGTGGTCGGCACAACAGATTTTTTTCATAAATCCCCATCATTCTCTTCTTCCAAACCAAATCTCTTTCTCAGGTATTTCCTTTTATTTTGTTAGTGTACACGCAATGTATCCGTGATAATGGCTGTACCGATCGTGATAGAAATCGTTTGACAACAGATCATAATATAGTTGTTCATATCGCGCAGAATATAAATTATGAAGTTGATTTTATTATGGTAAAGGTGACGCAAAAAAATTTATCGGGGTCATTATCATAAAAACAACATACAAGATAAGGTTAATATTAGTACAATTGTGTGGGAGTATAGTAGGCACAGATAGACAGATATAAACAAGTCGTGACGTCATTTATATGTTTGAGTAAGTTTTATAACCGAATGTATTATTTGAGTTCACAGTGCAAGCGGGGATATAGCTCAGTGGTAGAGCATTCGACTGCAGATCGAGAGGTCCCCGGTTCAAACCCGGGTGTCCCCTGTAAATAAAATTTTGTTTTTATTATTAGCAAATCCATTGTTTTTGTTATTTTATCAACAAATGTTACCTGGTCTGGAAGTGCTGGATCAGCTCCATGTGCTAGCAATAATTCCACGATATCGTTTGCATCCGCCGCGCAGGCAGCATGCAGGGCTGATGACCCAACCTGATGATGACATATATATATTTTTTAATTATGTTTAATCGACAAATTATGAAGTTCATTTTTATTATATTATTTTTATTATCATATCTATACTATTGTGTTTTCTTAAATAAAACATACTAAGCGATTTCTCGTTTCTTTCTTGAAATGTAAAACTTATTCAAATTAAAAGATTAGCATTCAATTGTAATAGTCTTTTGTATTCCTTATGGCTAATATGTAGTCAATAGTATACATACTTCCTTCTCGGGTCATAATGATAATAACATGTGTTTTTAATTTACTGTGCCTAGTTTTTTTAAAAATAAGCATAATAAATGTATATACATCTTTTTTGTGTTTCCTAGTTGTCCAATTGGCGCTCAAATATAGTATACTATTTGACCACGCGAACTTTGATTCTCCTCAAAAGCAATAAGAAGAAAGAAAAATGGTCATTGTGGGTTATCCCTAAGAGATAGACATATACCATCTCGGAGTTTTTTTTAGACCTTTTGAAGGTATATAATAATGTATTACATTGTTTCGATCTAGGGTTAGGGTTAGGGTTCAGTCGGTTTTTGCAATTAAAGTGTTAAATCTCCAAAATTATCACTTTTTTTTACACATGAATTATACATACAAACAAACAACCCTGTTAACAACCTCTTTGTTTAAAAAATAACATATCAAAATCCATTTCGTAGTTTCAAAGATATACGCATAATATATGGGGATAGACAGTGGAAAGCGACTTTGTTTTAAATGATGATTATAAAAATAATAAACAATAGTCTCGGTGGCCAGTGGTCGAGCACACGGTTTCAGATCCAGAGGTCCGGGTTCGATTCTTGACACTGGCTCACACTAATGACTATTCGAAATTGTTTCCGGAAGTTATGTGTGATAAATACCGATGAATGAAAACTTTGTGCCCGGTATGGCAATAGGTTCGCCACCTGTTCCATTTGGGACGTAAACATAACGGCGAGACGAGGCTTAACAGCCGCTGCCTACACCTTCGGGTAACAAAAGGCGTGAAGTTATGTTATGTTATGTAAACAATATACATATATCATTTCATTTTTATCTCTCGACATCACAATAGCGTAGTAGGTACTCTTACTTCTAACTGACCAATTCCGCCTTCAAATCCGGTATTGGTACACAAGTGACAATAGGTTACCACTTTGTTTGTAAATCATACACTTTAGATAAAAATATTTTTTATATTTGCATACGAAATATTAGGTACACAACCTACAATCAGATGATATCTCAAGACATTCATAGTCCCAAAAGATTTTCATCAGCAAGCCAACAATGGACTCTCACAATTAATTAACACTAGACGCTAGTAATTATGATGAGAGGTAGGCAGACTTACATTGTTCTGCAAATGAACATTCGCTCCGAAAGACAACAGATGTTCCACGATGCCTCGACAGCCTTGCGCGCAGGCCATTTGCAATGCTGTTACACCGTTCTGAGTACACATAAAAATAACTTTATAAATGAGCAAACGGGTCACCTGATGGTAAATAACTAGCACTGCCCATAGACATATAACATAGATATCACAGAAATAGATCAAGATAGAACGGCGAATAGGCGTGGCAAGCGTGCCAAAACCCTGCACTATATTGCATGCTTTTCGAAACTCGCTCTCATTACGCAACGAGCGTTCCTGCCATGCGTTCAGGACGTAAAAAAATAGATAAAACTTCACATATATGCCTTATTGTGCTGTGGCAAATTCTAAAAACAAAAGTAGTGAATCAAATATGAAAAAAGGAAATATTTCGTATGATCAGTAAGTACAGAAAATCAGTAGAAAGTATTTTTTTGAGATTATAAATTATTGTTTTACTTTTACTATGTTCAATAATTACGATCACTAGTTGTATATTTTTTCGTTATGATAAATATCCATTGCTGTCCGCATTCAACGCTCGTATACAAAAACATTGCGCGTATAAATTATACGCGTAATGTACGTCGAATCGAACGAAATACACAATACACCTGCTAGTTGATCGCTGTGTCTGTTAATCGCTGTGTTTGGCCTTCGAATGTTAGAGATGGGCACTCCATGTATCGTTGAGTCTTAGGACTTATCGATAAATTAATTCAATAATAATTTGAGTATCAGGTCATGTCTTGCTTTGTCCCTACTTTATTCTAACACCACAAATTTCAACCAAAGTGCTTCGTAATTACATTGGCAGCAGTTTATTTGACAGTTTAAGTTTTCACCAATTTGACCAATCGCCGATGGAAAATCATTTCGTTCTTCTCAAACGGGCAGTAACCGAGGTATATGTAGACGTTCGGTTTCGTTATTTAACCAGGACTGTGAGGCCAACCCTTACAAAAAGGCAAATATTTAATAAATATGTATAGTTTCAAGGACAGTATAATAATTATAACTAAATTTTATATACTGTTGAAAAAATATGTTTTAGGTTTTAATATGTCGGATTAAAGTATTTAACATGTTTTACTTTCTATGATTATCGTTACACAAAATCAATAAAGTTGGTAAAATATAAAAATAATAAAATTAACACACGTTGCCGATATTAACATCGATAATCTAATGTGTGTGTCTCCTAACTAGTCGCTCGCTCGCTAGTCGCTAACAATGAAAATGACGTCACGCTGTGGGCGTGGTTTTTAAAAAAGTGACACGCTCGAAATGTATGGAAATATGACATCGCGGCCGTTCTATCTTGATCTATTTCTGTGATAGATATATTACAAGACTAGCTGACCCCGCAAACGTTGTCTTGCCAAAAAAAAATTTAAAAAATAAGGGTTGATCGTAAGGGGTTGAAATTTTAGGGTTGTATGTATTTTTGTATCCCGTTTTATAAAAAAAATAAGAAACAGAAAAATGTCGAAAAATTAAAAAAAATATATTGAGGGGTGGGCTACCCTTATGATTTAGGGGGATGAAAAATAGATGTTGTCCTATTCTCAGACCTACCCGATATGCACAAAAAATTTCATGAGAATCGGTCAAGCCGTTTCGGAAGAGTTCAATTACGCACATCTAGACTCGAGAATTTTATATATTAGATATATATATATAACAAACATTATGCTGACCCTGAATTTACAAGTAGTTCGGGATAAGGGGCACCTACCCTTATTATCGAGAAATACTACCAATCTTCATTCTGTCATAGCTAGCTATAGCATAGTGTTTGAGGTGTGAATACTGACTTGAGATGGAGAAAAAATTCGGTAGAAATTTTGAATGCGTTTACTTGGCAAAGTACAGTACAGTGGTAAGACATAAAAATATTGTTAGCGAATTGCAGGTGCGCGTGTGTTCACATATGTCTATTAATGTTGAATAATAAGTTGCGAGCTGTGGCGCTCGAGTCGCGTACTCCCTTCCAACTTTTTCTGCGTGACTTGTACTATATTTATTAATTTGATGCGCGAACACATAGTTAATTATAATCTCTAAAACAAATAATTCATAACAGTTCGGCACGACTAGCAAAATACCACGCCATCTCAGAATTACGACGTAAAGTCGCTGTTGCCGCGTTTCGTTCAGTGAGATAAGTATCCGGTAGCCCACCCCCTACATTTCCCATCCTCATCCAGACCCCCTTCCTAACCAATCTTAAAGAGCGGCAACACTGAGTACTACTGGCAATTTACATAAGTAAAAAGTACAAGTGTTGCAGGAGTCCATGGGTGGCACTGGTCACTTACCACCAGATGACCCGCTGGCGCTTTTGCTCCATATCTCATAAAAAATATACAAATAATGTTGAGCAACAAAATATGATGCAAGAAAAAGATTTAATGTTACCAGGAGAACATAAACTCACACTATCTACGGCGTCCACGTGACATTCGGCGTCGAGTAACACCCGAACAAGTTCGGTATGTCGATGTACTGCGGCCAAATGGAGTGGTGTCCGGCCAGAGTTGTCTTGGGCTTCCTTTGATGCTCCTTTCGATATCAAGAGTGCAGCAGTTGAAGAGTGACCACCTTCGCAAGCCACGTGAAGAGCAGTTCGCCCCACCTGTTTGATCAATCAAATACCAGATAATCAACCAACTATGGAAGTTATGAACGGACTCCTTAAATTATTTCATCATTATGGCACAAGGCAAAGAGGGAGAGAGGGCAAACGAGCAAGTGGATCAACTACGGAACGCTGTAACAGAGTTTTAAAAGAATGAAATTACAAAAATATACGGAAAATATATAAGCAAACGATCATCTTCAAGATTGTGTGATGTATTTCTGTAATTGTTTTTTGTATAATATATAAAGTTACACATACATACATTTCATACATACATTACATTATTATATCTTCACGGCAAATCCATTAGGGGGTAGGCAGAGAGAACTGAGCGCCATAAGGCACGATTCTTACTATTTTTTACACACCTCACTCGCTTCGTTGACTTTCATAACTCTTACCATAGACGCGCGTCGATTTTTGAGGCTTCTAATATCACCTTTTCTCCAGAACAAGTTCTATTTGTCTAAAATAAGTTATAAAGCAGAATAGACAGTTTTTATAGGATTTTTCTAACTATTTCGCTCATACATTTATAAATTTTAAATTTAGGTCAACAAGTTATGTGAACATACTTGTGGCCAAAGCTGTGCTTTGAGTTAAGTTACGAATTTTTGGAACACGCATACTTTCAAGATATCGCAAAAACGGTTTAAAACACTCCTTAATCCAAGATGGAGGCCGGGAGACAAGAGTGGCCATCAGAAACTTGGTTCTAACTTCTGTTGACCTAAAAGATAAAAATGCGTCCTCTAAAAAAGGCAATAGTTGGGTCCTTAAATTGTAACATTTCTATGGACTAGTAGCAAAATTTCACTTTCTAAGTTCGACAACCGGAATTCCGGACTTATTTTTCACAGGCAACCCTATACCACCGTGTGTGTACTGAGTTATCTTTATTTTCATCTAAATCTAATTCAATAAACAGATCGTTACAAAATGCTCATATTTTACTCCTGTTTAAGCCCGGCAACCCGACAGTTTGGACTGGAAAATAATCGGCAACCTATCACCCACACAACATTAGCTTCATACTTACCATTGGTACCTATAGAATTTGTCAAATAAATACGAGATGAAAATTCGCTAAAATTAATAATATCCTGGTTTGAATATTTTTAGCAACCCATATGCAATATACTATAATATATTAAATTTAATATATCTAAAATACATTGAATCAAATAAACGTAAAGGTGAAGGTCTCATACTGTTAGAAGCTACTTTATCCAGAGGCCTATGGCTAATGTTTATTAAATTACTTATAATATTAAATAGGGTTTCGTAAAGAAATTCCTACTAAATAGTGTATTTTTTAGGGTTGGCAATCGGTTAATTTTTCTTTTTTTTACGCGGGTAAAGTTGCCGCCAGAAGCGTCTGTCAAATGAAACGTCAATATGGCGGCTGTTACTTGTCGTTGTTTTATTATCTGCTTTGAATTTCATTTCAGATAGCGTATCGCTCGTTGATTTGGTATATTATTATCTAATAAAAGCGATAATAAAACCGGACGAGACGCCATTTTCGTTTTTTTTTATTTGGACATAAAAAAAAAATACGCCGACACCGCCACTTTTCTGTTTGCTATCTGCGTTAGTAAAAAAAAAATAATCTTGTCGTCTCGATGGTCTGGAGGTCGTGTATTCCATTTCTGAATCAAGAAATCGTCTGACCGAATCCTTCCACACCTTCCTTTTGGGAAGTGAAGTGTGATAAATATCGATGACTGACAACTTCGTACCCGGTGTATGGCAACAGGTTCCGTTACCAATTCTACTTAGGCGAGTCCAGCCGTAATAATCGCTGCCTCTACTTAAAGGTACAAAAAGGCGTGAACTGCAAAAACAAGTGTCCTAGTCTATACATGGCAAACAATATAACAATTATATTATTTTTATATACATAAATAACATACGTATATAACTTCACGTCACGTCCCTTGGATGGTAGGCAGAAATAACGGCATAAGACACGGTACTTGCACAGCAAAAAAGGCTTGCTCGACTTTTAATCTTCTTATCATAAACGCTGGACGGTTTTTAAGGCTCCTCACATAACATTAAATTCGGTCATATAAATTATGTCACATTTAATTTACACGATTTATCTGCTTAGTCAATCGTACATCTTCAATTCCGCACATGTTCTAAGGATCTAATCACCATATTCTCCTTTGTTACGGGATAGGAGAGCAAACTAGCAAGTGGGTCACCTGATGGTAAGCAACTACTCACCGCCTATGAACACCGTCGTGCGTTGCCGTCCTTTAAGGGAGTGGGAGGGGAAAGGAAGGGGAAAGGGGATCGGGCCTCCGGATAACTCTCTCACCGGACGAAAGGCGGCACAAGCCACTTCACACCGATATTCCCACAACTGGTGGTATTTCACCGGTCGAGCCGGCCAATTCATTCAGCGAACTGCAAGACTCTACCATTATTCTTGAAGTTGTTGTATAGGTACTATTCTCGCCGGGAAATATTGTTACAGAAGGTATAAAATATCTCAGCAAATTGAAAGCAAGCGAACACTGATTAATAACAAACTCAACTCATTCACGAATGCCGATGGTTCGTGAGTTATTTCAATATGAACAAAAAAGAATAATATTCCCGATCGAAAAACACGACTCTTTGATCAGAATGGCACCAGTGGCTGTTATTTCTGAATTCTACATGAAGTTAATATGTTTGCAGATTTGTTAATTAAATTGAACATAATTAACTTTACGTCTTTTTCTACCCCAAGGTGTATGCAGTGGCGCTTAAGCTTTGACTCGCCGTATAGTTACGTGATTACGTCCCAAATGGAATGGTGGCGAACCTATTGCCATACACCGGGCACAAAGTTGTCGTCATCGATATTTATCACACATATCATTCGAAAAGCATTGCAAGAAATCATTGGTGTGAGCGCGAAATTTGAACCCACAACTTCTGAATCAGAAGCGTAGAGCTCGACCACTAGTCCACAAAGAATGCAATTTGACATTTCAAACAGACTCAGTTTATAAAAAGTGAACCTCTCAATATAATCTGTTTAAGGCGATATTTTAACAATATCAGTCTAACTGTTCTCTAGTTACATATGGATAGACAGACAGACACGCGAAATGAATCAACAAAATTCTGAAGAAAATTAATTAAAACAACCTTTATAAACAACCACAAGAGGAGAATCCAATTGTAGAAGTACCAGGAGAATATAAATAAGTATGTAGTATAAGTTGTTGAAAGCGTAGAGTAAAGAAAATGGTTTTATACGAGTATGTACAGAAACCTACAGACCTATTAGTACGTCAAAACAAAAGCACTCGGGCAACACAAACAACGAATGCGAAAATCAACATGAAATTGGGGTCGACGTAGAGCTCTTGGTGAGCTATGTCGCTCTAGTACTTGCAATTACGTACCACCCTCCCACTTGATATTTGATGCGGCCGGGCGACAGCGGTCTGATCACAATGGACTTAAATAATATATCTGCGACAGGCTCTCTCATAATCGCACCCGACAGATTAAACAAAGTTATGACATCATCAGAACAACGTATTTCACAAGTCCTTGACGTTGACGCTTCATTAATTGGACGTGAACATGATAATATGTTTTGACTATTATCTATTTGCTGAATATTCCGCAAGATAATAATTTAAATTGAGTGGGAAATAGTCTAACTTTTGTGTACCAATATTTCATAGAAATTTTGTTTATTAAAGAAAATTTTTACATTTTTGTTGGCTAAGTAGCTGGAGTATGTAGGCTGGTTACGAAAACTGTAATAAGACGTAAAAGGTAAGGCAGATATACATATATATATGCATTAGCATGTATAGCTGTATTAGCAAGATGTAGATTTTTGAAAAATAAAGACCTTTTTTTTAAATAATTCTCCGCCCTTGTTGCCTTTTTCTTTTTCACTATTTCCTAACAAAATAATAGTTTTTTTATCACCACGGTCTTTTGAAGGATCTACCAGACCAGACAACTATTTTACTAGGAGCACATAAATATCAAAGAGAATTCTATTTAATTTAAAATCCAAAACAATGTTACTAACGTCACTAACAAGGTTCGATTCAGACTATATATTTGATTTACATTTCAACCAATTCTGTTCTGTACAACAATCAAAATGTAATTAGCCTTAAAAGCTAATCATTATAATTTCAAATCTCCGACTTCATTAAATCAAAGCAAAAAAAAAGGTTAAAACATTGTGATTTTGTTGGTTTAAAGTAAATTAGAGCGTAGGCGAGTTGCAATAATTGATTGACTAATTTGACTATTAAAAAAAAATGGATTTTTCATTCTTGTTTAACTTTTTGTGGTAAAACACCACATACATATTTTTCAAAAATCCCGTTTTACTTAATTTTCCGGAAAAAGCGCCATATAACAAAATTTTATGATTATGTAAAATATGAACATACGAGTACATACACACATACATTTTGATTGATTTTGACTGGCAATAAATATAATTATAAAAAAGAATAGATGGCGCTATTATCAACTGTCAGTACAAAGCCTGTAATAAATTTCATATTACTAGCTAACCAGACGAACTTTGTTCCGCATCAAAACTTTTTTTACAGCGTTCACAATTAAAATGCTGAATCTGGAAAAATATTACTTTTCTTTACTACAATAGACATGAATTACACATAAAAACCGACGCGCAAGCTTACTTGTTCTTCCCAAAAAAATTAGAACAAATTATGGGAAAAGAAATATTAATTTTGAAGGTGTACAACTTTATAATGCTCTGCCCTCGCACATAAGAAATGCTAGCTCATTTGTCTTATTTCGATCTACCCTCATTCAACATATTTTAGATAAACATTTTTTTTCCTGACTTAATGGGACAGATGAGCTTAAAACATTCTTAATACTGTTGTAACGACCACTGTTATTTAAATTTAATATTGTTCTCATGTAAGTGACAAATGTAAGTCTTTTTGAGAATAAAGTCTTTAAACCTAAACCGCCTCGTTGACAGCCTCTATCTATTAAAAAAAACCGCATCAAAATCCGTAGCGTAGTTTCAAGGCTCTGGACAGACGGCAGAACGCGCCTTTGTCTTATATTTAACTGTGAAGTAATTTGAAACAAACTTATATATTATGATAATATATTATTTAAGTTATAATTATAACGGCAAAGTATTGAAATGTAGGTATTACTAGGTATGCTTTTTGAAATGAAGCCAATTTCGCTTAAATTGACATCGCAACCGAGCCCGTGTCCGTACATTGAATAGAGCTATTAAATATTTGAAATGCTAAGCGACACTGTGGTCGGACAGTGCTGCCATCTGATTGTGAAATATTCACAAATGTTGAAATTAAATTCCGTTATAATATTATAGACTTAATCATAATAATTTGAGTTTACCTAACTTGATATTTATCGACAGGCTTATTAGTTTTTAATAGTATAACCTATAATTTAAGTCAAAAGCTGTTAGAAGTAAAATTATTTGTCTTTCAGTTAGACTTATTCCTCTAATGAACTCTAATCCTTCATATGATAGTGGATGTTGTTAATTGTCATTTAGTCACGCTAGTCCAGTGGGAAAGCACTCGGCTTCTGATCCAGATGACCGGGTACTCGAATCCTGACACTGGCTCACACCAATGACTTTTCGAAATTGTTTTCGGATGTTAAGTGTGATAAATATCGATGACTGAAAACTTTGTGCCCGGTATGGCAATAAGTTCGTCACCTATTCCATTTGGGACGTAAACATAACGGCGAGACGAGCCTTAACAGCCGCTGCCTACACCTTCGGGGAACAAAAGGCGTGAAGTTATGTTATGTTGTTAATTGATAGCTGGCTAGCTGGGTGCCCTAAAAAATGAGCACCGGCCATGAACCTAAATACTTAGGTAACTCAATGTATTATATGTGCATCATTTACTGGCGTCCCAAATAAAATAAATAAATAAGCCCCTTCTGATGTTAGGTACCTTTAAAATTTTAACTACACGTATATTTACGTGTATTTTGGTTCTTATAAAGCGTAATTATCCATTAGTCTTACCTAAATATGCAATAAATTGTCCAGAACATCCAGTTAGTGGGGCGGAACTTCTATTATGTGGAATTTATTACCCGAATGGTAGTGTAACGACTTACATTATTTATATACTAACATACCTAGGACATACAAAAAGACTAAAATAGTATAATTGCACATGATATTTTACGAGAAGAAATCTGAGCTTCTGTATATATGTAAAACTCTTATATTGAAATTAAATTCTGTGATTGGTTTTATGATAAACGAGCGCTGTGGCGCAGTGGTCGAGCACACGGCTTCTGATCCAGAGGTCCGGGTTCGATTCCTGATACTGGCTCACACCAATGACTTTTCCAAATTGTTTTCGGAAGTTACGTGTGATAAATATCGATGACTGAAAACTTTGTGCCCGGTATGGCAATAGGTTCGCCACCTATTCCATTTGGGACGTAAACATAACGGCGAGACGAGGCTTAACAGCCGCTGCCTACACCTTCGAGTAACAAAAGGCGTGAAGTTTTGTTATGTTATGAGCAAGCGAGTGATCTGATGGCAAGAACTAGCGCTAGCCATGGACATCTGCCTCAAATCAATTCTTTAATATGAGATAGGGAATGGAGGAGATAGGGAAGGGAGGGCAAAGGGAAAGGGCCTCCGGATAATTCTCTGATTTCACGCCGATCGTTTGAGAGGTCGTGGTATTACACCGGTCGAGCCGGCCCATTCATGCACCAAACGTCGTGGCTCTACACTGGTTTAAAATGTCTCTTTTCACTTATGTGTACACAGTAGATAGATGTGTCTCAAAATGACTTTCTTTTTGTTTGCCTGTTTGTGCTGTCTAATCTGTAAAACCGTCTGATAATTTGACAGGGAGTAACTACTTTGATTTTAGAAGTGTAAAACCTTTGTACTAAAATAAAGCGTTTAGGAATCCGAAGGTCTCGAAATGTGTGTTATAAATATCGAGGACTGAAATACTTGTGTTGCACACTTGGACGCCCTTAAAGGCCCTGGAGCACTTTCACAATAATCTCAATAACTTTGATAGCTCACTTACTTTATTTTAATAGACAACTAGCTGACACGGCGAACTTTGTTCCGCATCAAAAGTAATAAAGAAGTAAATTTTGGTATTATCACTTTTACTTTTGTACATCATACATAAATTATAGATAGAAACTACCCCGTTGAAACCCTCTATCTATTAAAAAAACCCGCATCAAAATCCGTTGAGTAGTTTCAAAGATCCAAGCATATAAGGGGACAGACAGCGGAAAGCGACTTTGTTTTATACTATGTAAGGATGATACGACGATACGAAATTAATATATCTATAAATAAATATCATGCCTACATAACAAGAGTTATGAAAGTCAAAGCAGCGAGTGAAGTGTGCAATGATCGTGCCTTACGGCGCTCTGGTCTCTCTGCCTACACCGCAAGGGACTTGTCGTGTCGTTATGTTGGTAGGAACTATCGTTGGCAGAGCACTGGACTCATGCCCAGAATACCCAATCGGCAAAAGGTTACAGTTCCAAGTTAACTGGTCTTCAGTTTTGAGTCAATAATTGATTTGTTTAATAAAAAGTAAATATTTATAGTTGAGATTTGTTTACTTCAAAACAGTATTATTAAATATTCAGTAGTCAATATTATTTGTTGATTTTAGCTTATTATCTATAAAAGAATTTGTAAGCAATTTTTAATGCTTCATAATTTCAAGACAAACTTTAATTTCAATCATTTTTTTCTTTGAATATTTCCGTGGTATTTTCAATGCAAACCTAGGTATGATATTGAATAATATAACCCCGTTTTTAACCCTTGGGTACGATCTTAAAAACTCGTCAATTGTCCCCATTACTGAGATAAAAAAGCAAACATTGTTTATATGTTGGAATGATGTTAGTTCAAGAACTATTAGTTTAATCCTAGTAAATGGACTCGAATTCCAAAACACAATCTAGTTTTTTTATTGAGACCTTGAATTTAACTCTTAAGTATGTATGCTCTCCTAGTACGTTTGTGTCTGTTACTCGTAGGTGATATGGCTTATGACATGTGATGATGATGATGACCCAGATGTGACTAATCACATGACTCCAGGTAGAAGGACAATATGTCATGTCCTTAAAAATAATCAAAGCAGAAAGAAGAATAAAATTGTTCTTTTCAGAAGTTCTTCTCATTATTCTTCTTCTCTCTCTACATCAGAATTGTGTGTAGATATTGTATTAGATGTAAACTGAGAAATATGAGTTCATTTTTCTTGAACAACGAAACGAAAAAAAAAAATACAGTTTAAAAGGCAGACTGTACAGACTGGATTAGACAAATATTAAATTAAATTATTGACTGACTGGTTCGGACATCGCTTATTTTTTTTTATTCGTCACGCAGAGCAATCCGGCATGACCTTTGTGCATAACAGGTAAGGGTACTAGGAGAGCATATCACTTAAGAGTTCGCTGAAATTTGTTATAAATTTACCTTATTTACAGCGTCGATGTAGGCACCTTTCTGTAGAAGCAAGTCCACCAATAAGGTGTGTCCTGCTCTACATGCCAAAGCGAGAGGTGCATCACCGGCCGCATCAGTGTTCTGTACTTTGGCGCCAAGCGACACAGCGTAAGAGGCTACGTCCAATGAGCCGCGCGCGCACGCGCATTGAAGGAGGTCGTTGTGTTTCTGTTTACAACATACATACATTTATGTCAGCCTGGTACTATGATCTTGTTAGAGTTCAAGCACATAAATTAATTAACTATTTATTTAATTATTGTGTATGTAAAGTATCTGCCTCAGGCTGTAAACTGAAAGCATACACTCATATTTTCAGAATATATTCACGGAATTCTAACAATTACTTTATACTGAAAATTTGCTCTGTGTAATTATTATCAAGAATTTTACTTTAGTTTTATTTTACTTTATTTGAATTACTCAAGGTATATTTCAGTAGTAATCTTGTAATTGAAATCATGTCAGTATGTTATAATATAATTTAATTTCAATGTTACCGACCTATTTTCAAGACCGTCATTAACTGAACATTAATTACCAAAACTCCTGTTACGGGAGAGTAATTAAAAAGTAATTTTCAGAAATAGAGAATGAGAAAATATGAAAGAAGAGAGTAAAATAAATAAAAGAAATGTAGTTTGATTGACGGTTGTGTGACATCTACCTTGTTAGTAGCAGCAAGACAGGCACCAGCCTGGACTAGTGTTTTAACTGCTTCTAGATGTCCATGCCAGGCGGCCATCAACATTGGACGCATTCCAAACTTGAAAATACAATTTTAAAATGACTCCTCGTTGTTTATGAAATCCTAGTAGCAATATGAATAATTATATTTCCTTTTTTTTACAAATTCTAATTTTGTTTACAATCTAATTATTTGTAATGATAGCCGTTTTATAAATGAAGATGTATTTGTAAGCCATATCTAATCATATCTAATCTGTAAAATTACCTTATCAGCAGCTTCTATGTCGCAATTAGCATCAATTAGTAAGTTGATAATCTCTACATTCCCTCGACTGGCTGCCCAGTGGATGGGTGCTCTACCATACTGAAAATTAAGGAGAAGGTACTTATACGATATTTTGTAAAATAATAGCAAATTTAATTCTAACTTCTTCTACTTCTTAACTATTAGTTTTTTTTTGTAAAGTTTAATTATTTTTCCCGGCCTATCAAATCTGGCTACTCAACTAAACAATTTACAATGGAGCCGATATTTGGCAAGAATATGTACACACATAGATTAGATACATAGCTTCACGCCAAGTCCCATTGGATAGGCAGAGGGAACAGATCACCATAAGTCACGTTTCTTACACACCTCACTCGCTTCTTTGACTTTCGTAGCTGTTGTCAAACACTATCGTCGGCTTTTAAGGTTTCTATTTCAATCTCAAAATCGATATAATGATTTAACCTGGAATTTTATGGAATGGAGACTTGGTAATGGAAGGACGCAACCTCATCAGTTTCAAATCACTTCATTGGTCTTGACTAGGTCAGAAATGGTTTTGTCTAAATGATACACTAAATCTGATAATGGAGCTGGACGCCTATCATAGCAATACAATAGCTGGCTGATGATGCAGCCTCATGGTAAGTTGATGGCAATTAACTCACATTGTTCCTGCAATTGACATCAGTTGGTCTTTCTAAAGCTTCACGCACTGCTGAAGCTTCGTTTTTGATCACAGCCTCGTGGAGAAGCAGGTCGTTCTGTTGGATCCGAGCGCGAGTTTCCATCATCTGTAGACAAATATGATTCATTGTAAAAACAGGATACCAGGAGAGCATATCACATGAGAGTTAGCTGAAATATGTAGTTCAAGGCCTCTGTATATAAGGACTCGAATTCTGGCACACGCTCTTATTAATATAAAAAATTAGCAATAACTGAAAACTTCGAATAACCGATTCATTCTTCTAGAATATTACATGCAGTTATTGAAATAACTACCATGGTGGAACTTCTAATGTCTCGTGCAACTGTTTAACGCTTTTAACGTCACCTTGTGGCCTCAAAACGTATTATTTTTATTACTCTTTCCAACTTATAATTCAAATATCAAAACTGTTATTTTAAGAATTTTAATATTCTCAACTTAAATTTTATTAAATATATGGTTACACAAATTGAAAATATAAAGTGACTTTAGTATTCAATTATCCCCAACAATTTGTACTATTCAAGATATTTCTATGAAATTATGATATAATAAATATATGATTATTAATTTGAACAATTTTAATGAGTCCAACTGAATGATTTAAATGAATGAATGAAATGTGAACCTTTGACATTGAAAATATGTTCTCAATATTATTATTAGTATTCGGGTTGATTATATTTAGAATTTAGGGTTCCCCAACAAAATATAAATTAATATAATTTAGATATAGTTTCATAAAAAAGACAAAGTTGTTAGGCAAATATCTGGACTGGAAGAATTTAATTGGAAAGTCAAGGAACCGTGTATGTACTTAGATAATTTGAAATATAATGGAATATAAAAGGATGACTAAGCAGATATACTGTGCTAAATTGAAAAGACGTGTGATCGAAGTGGGCACATAGACGCACTTTTATTGAAGTCAAGGATGGCAGTACTTTTACCTTTAATTGGCTTTTCGCGTTTATTTTTGAATGCGGGAACAGTGAGTTAGAAATGAGATCGAAAAATTAGTATTTTTCTCATTTTATTGAAAAAGATGTCCTCTCTTCTAAACAGAAAGTTGTTTGTGGTAGAGCCACTCCGTTCGGAGCGTGAATGGACCGGCTCGATCAGTGAACTGGAAAGACCACGATTTATCAGGATATCGACCTAATGTGGCTTGCGCAGTTATGCTACGTTCCATTCAGTGAGAGAAGTACCGAGGTACACCCCCTTTCTTCCCATTACCTTAAAGGCCGGAAAAGCAACTATGACATTTTCTGTGTTCCAGGTGTCCATGGCCGGCGCTAGTAATCTATCCCCAGGTGATCCGCTTGCTTGTTTGACATAAAAAGCTACATTTACCTCTAATGTACGGCAAAATGTTGTTTTAGCAGTGGTAGAGACTCACGCAGTTCGCTGCATGAATGTGCCGGCTCGACCAGTGAAATATCACCTCACAGAATATTTGCGTGAAATGGCTCGTGCCACTTTTTCCTCGGCGAGAGAGCTATGCGGAAGTCCAACACCTGCCCCTCTCGCCCATCCCAGTTCCGACCCCTATCCGATCCCATTTCAACGATCGGCAACGCAACTGTAATACTGTCTGCCGTTGGTTGCATACCATCAAATGACACGTTTCCCTTAAAGAAACCTTAAGACAGAGAGATATAGAGAATACCTGTCTTAGGAAAATATCTCATTATTTATTTTGTATAAGAAAATTCACTATCACTCTGTTCTCTCTGCCTACCCTGCAAGGGAATTGATGTGAAGTTTTGTATGTATGTATTGTTCATATATAAGGTGATTTTCAAATGAAATAACCCAACGCATACAAATATATTTTTAATATTTCATTATTTTCCGTGCGTATAATAATAGTTACTTGGAGCGCTACCATTTTCCTCAATGTACCGAACGCGTCCTTGTTGAATTATAAACGGAACTGGAGTGTTGATCTGAACCTGCTCACGTATGTAACATTATTGTGCCTATCTCTTATCATCTCTTATTCTCTTGGGAATTGGTGATATCAATATCTATCTACTTATCTCCCTCTTTCTCTTTCATTCTCTACATCTATAATTTTTTTATGGGTAACTTAGACTAGGGGGCCGTCCATTAATCACGTGATGTTTTTTTCATCATTTTTTGACCCCTTCTCCCCCATTTTTAGTACATACAAAGAATCTTAAAGTTTTTAGTGTATTCTTTAATTCATCATCAATCTCGCTGGCGGAGTACTCGAGCGGCCTGCTTCTGAATCAGAAAGTCGTGGGATCGATTCTGGGCTCACACCAATCTATTTTATTCTAATAATAAGGTGGAAAAAATAAATACACGTGATATCTTACTACACCCCCCTCCCCCCTCGTGATATTTCGTGATTTTTGTTAGACCTCTCCCCCCCCTTTCTAACCTCACGGGATTAATGGACGGCCCCTAAAATGTGTTAAAGACTTAAAAGTCAGTCAAAGATTAAAGATCAACTACTAATTGTTTATGTTATCCTGGTAACGCAATGTGCTCAAATACGTAATACAAAACAATAAAAAAACACGCGTGTGCTTTAGACCGTACGGTTGAAGTAAAATTTAAATAGCACCTTCGTCCATTGTCTCTACAGAATATATTAGGAAATAACTCTCTCTTTTTTTATATTTTGCAAGCACAATTTTCGCCACGCATTCACCAGCTTACTCCTACAGTCAGTAATCAAGTTGCACTTCTAGAAAAAGTCAAATAAAAAGTCATTATTTTCGGATATATATCACATCTAAGGAATACGACGAGTGCTCTGCAGACAGTCATGTACTTACTCACCCCACTTGTGTCCCAGCTAATTAAGAAACAGCTTTTTAAAAAGACTAAAATTCAATTAATATTTCAATTTAAATAAGAAGATTATACACAGGGCTTCCACCCACAACCACTTACCATCAGGGGAGGTGTGGTCTAACTCCGATCCATATAATATAAAACAAATATTTCCCCAGCCAATGTTAAATTGGATCTTTTGAAACATCAAAATGTCTACCGAATTTTGCTTCTTAATAACTAATCAAATTATGATGTAACTCAATTAATATCAAATTTAATTATGGGGTTAATTGGTTTCTGTATTCAATTATCTGATAAAATTATTATGTTATTAATATTATTGAACAAAATTAAATGAAAATTGCCATATGGAAAATTTCAAATATCAAACACGAACAAAGCCACGGGTAAAAAATAGTAGTGTAGTATTAAAAAGTTATTAGAAGAGTAGACACAGAAGTTTAAATAAAATATCAGTTGTAGGTACCAGGATAACAGAACAATGATGGTATCTCTATCTACAAGTCTTTGAAATACAATACAAGCGGCATGTTCTCCAATTTAAGCCCCGAGGCCTTCTAACCTTTTACATTATGCTCACATTTAAACAATATTATTGTCATTAGCTGCTTCGAGTAGAAAGCATTTACATAGCAGTGAAGAAAATATCGTTAATTAGTAAAACAAAGGAATTGTTGTTTTGTTGTAATTGAAGTACTAATTGATACCTACACTACATTTGTCTGCTAATTTTAATGTTTCCGAGAGTAATTAATAACATATCATAACATAACTTCACGCCTTTGTTACCCGAAGGTGTAGGCAGCGGCTATTAAGCCTCGTCTCACCGTTATGTTTACGTCCCAAATGGAATTGGTAGCGAACATATTGCCATACCGGGCACAAAATTTTCAGTCATCGATATTTATCACACATAACTTCCGAAAACAATTTCGAAAAGTCATTGTTGTGAGTTATTAATAAGTTTGACAAATAATTTAAGTTATTCATATAGCGAAGCCACTCATATAACCAGGGGCGCAGTCAGCCCTTCAGATCTTAATTTTGGCCATAATCGCCACGCTTGGCAGGCGGGTTGGCGATCGAAGTAGTCTGTATTTTCTGGAGAGACAATGCTGCTGCCCATTCTTCTAGCTTCCAGCTGATGAGTAGATGCATGGATTTGATTTTATCTCCTTCCCGGGTCGGGCGGTTGACTGGCGCCGGGGCACCCTCACCCGCATTGCATTTACCGACACCGTCGCCGGACAGCGATGGCCAGCGATCCCCGGCCGTTCCCGAGCCTCTCACCATCGCGAGGGGCGCGCGGAGCCTGCCGTAAGGGCGGCAATTCGTCGGGGAGGACCGGCTGAAAGCGGTATTTCATTCTTCTCTAACATGACGAAGCGGGAACGGCCCTGGGTTGTTTACTGGGTACAACAAAACATCTCCCGCGAGCCCCACATAACCCTTCCACCTCCCGGTGGGAAGCGTTTGCCTACAGCATTTTTTCCCAGCGTACCAAAAAAGGACGGTAGAAGACAGTTGGTAAATCTTGCAGCACGCACAAAGAGTTTTTGTCTTGGGAAATATATGCCAAGATCTTCTAACCGTTTGGTAATAAACGATGTTAAATGTCTGCCACTGCTTTCAGTAGATCTAAATTCAATCTTTTTGGGGTGATTTTTTGCTAATAATACAGCCTGATTGCTAAAGAGAGACCGTTTATGGTCAGTCATTTTTTGTACTTGTATTGTCATTTATTCTGACCGTCAAAGTTAAGTAATTTCATAGTAATTTAGCCGCCCTCCTAGCTTGCCCCCTCCTAGATCCGGGCCTGGACGTACTGGTGCGAAGAGTATCACGTACTCATAGCCTAATAAAGATCGAATTCCAATTAACTGAATTGGTTCAACTAAATCATTACAATAAACTGCCTGACTACTCATGTTGTCCTGGTTACAAATATATCTCTTTACGAACAAAATTTCACAGGAAATCGAATCGTGAATGAACACGTACTTTCTGAGCCGTATTTTGTTTTCTTTTTTCCCCGATATTCTTTGGCTAATGGCTTTTAGGAATTATGTTAGTTTAAGTAGTTCAGGTCAGTACCCATGTAGCGTATTTATATCAATGTTTAGTCGTGAGCTTTCTGCTTCTAAGAAAAATAGCAATATTAGTGAATTAAATTTGTAATATTATTTAAAAATAAAACCTTCTGATACACACGGTTTCATTAGTGTTTTACCCGAAATATGAAACATAATAATTTTGTTTCATATTTCGTTTGTATTGTATTGTTGTCTAGAACTTAGATGTCAATGGATATTATTGAATTAAATCCGTGAAGTTTTATATAATACTAACTGACCCGGCGAAGTTTGTTCCGCATCAAAAGTAATAAATGAGGAAGTTTTGGATATCATGATGTTCAAGTTGTGCTCTTTATCGGCTTTAACTGCTGTCCCGCTATGTTAATACTGCAATATCTTCGAAAATATTCGTTTAAACTGCATGCTGTAAAGGGCCCGGATCATCTACATTACATGCATAATCTATTTAAGAGACTTAATTGGATGAAAATTAATGCTGTAATGTTTAAAATCGCTTCGTAAATAAGCCATTATTTCTCGTAAAAAGTAAAAAAATAAAAATGGTCATTTTGGGTTATCCCTAAGAGATACATATGCCCTCGCGGATTTTTTTGTAGACCTTCTGAAGGTGTTTAATAATGTAGAACATTATTTTGATATATCACTTAGGGTTCACTCAGCAATTGCAATTAAAGTGCTAAATCTCGAAAATAATCATTTTTTCTTTACAAAATCATATATGAATTATAGATCAAAACCACCCCGTTGACACCCTCTAACTATTAAAAAAAGCACATCAAAATCCGTGGCGTAGTTTTAAATGAAGAAGAATGTAATGATGATAATGAAGTGTTTGTACTTATATGCATACGTGGATTAAATGTTGTATTGGTTTAAATGTTGCCGAAATTTCCTTGGACGGTAAAGTGCCAGGACCTTACAGAAGGAAAGTTTGACTGGCTTTTAGTTATTAGTAGGGATTTTGACCGTCTATTTTAAGACTATACCTATGTCATAATAACACGCACAAGTTTTTTTTCATTTCATATCGGTTAACTCCACAATGAAAGCCCTATTATTTTGTCTTTTATTGTCGAATTAGAAAAAATGCGAATCTATCTCGATGTTTCGATATTTTTCTTTCCAATACAGATAATTCCCTAAATGTTGGATAAAATTAAATTTAGTTACTAAAATTTGATTTAAGTAATGGGCCCTTAAATATCCTTTATGATATTTATAAGAGAAAAAATATAATTCGTAAAAGTTCATGACGTCGACGTAAACATAACGGCGAGTCGAGGCTTAACAGCCACTGCCTACACCTTCGGGTAGGAAAAGGCGTTGAGTTATGTAATGTTAAATATTTATAATATGTCGAATATTTATGTTTTTTGTGCTCCGTTAAAAATCTCGAAATTAAATGAGAGTTATAGTCATAAAAATAACAAGATTGAAGATCTCCTTACGAGTAAGAACGCGCGTAACGATGTCTGGAAAAATTATTAGAATATGAGAGTTATGAACGGCGTCGGAATTTAATCAAGTCGAGTTGTGATTCTGAGATGGAGGAAACCGGTTCACAGGGCGTAATTTAATATAATTTAATATCGCTCTCTTTCTTACTCTAACTGTGAGTTATGTCACTCTTTTTTTTTATGCGAGGAAATGCTTTATGCATACCCCCCGCCTGATGACGGCTGCGGGTAGTGTGGGACTCCCAAAACAGTAAACTGCAAACCGATCGGTGCAGTGTTACAGTCCCGTCGCCGGTCTTGGGATATTGAAAGCGAAATTCCAGCGGATTACTCTCCCACCTAGCCATTTTAAAGATGCGAATACATCTGTAGAAGTCGAAGTGCCGAGCCACTATGATATATGAAAACATACAAAAAATCGAACTTATTTTTCGAGAATCCCAGCATTTTTAGGGGTCGTAAAAAACAATAGTATTTTTGAAGTGCGAGGTAGCTTAAAATTAATTTGAAACATAAAGTTCATTTTAGTGTTATTGAACATCAGTTTCTTAAAGAACTTAGACGAGGATGATCAAGAAGGATGAGTAACTACATGACTCCTTGTAAATGTTAATCTGATCATTTTAGATTTGAGAGTCCGTTGTTTAAATCTATTAACTCGCAAGGAACATATTCTTCTTTGCTGCCAGAAGTTAGTTTGATATAAGAGTATATCGTCCCAATGGCATTTTACTATTTAATCACGAAGAACTACGCGTGATATGTAAAATATCAAAACATTCGTGAAAATTGGTCAAAAAATATATCCCAATGTTAATGACGTAATGATACAGAAATAACAAAAATATGAAATGTTTTCAATAGCAAATAATTTTCTATAATAGTTTCGTTCAAAGGTCAGTGCGAATATCAAATTAAAACTTCAGGAAGATATTATTATAGTTTAAATTCAAATGTAGTGAGGTTTTATTTCGGTCTCAAATGCGTAGTCCCGTAGGATCTTTCCGGGATCCGATTTGACAGGAAACTTGGTGTAATATTTGTATTAGCAAACAGTAATTACCCTCGGAACCCATAGGGATGGGAACCCGGAATATTTTGCAAACATATAACATAACATAACTTCACGCCTTTTTCTAAGCTAAGGTGTAGGCAGCGGCTGTTAAGCCTCGTCACGCCGTTATGTTTATGTCCCAATTGGAATAGGTAGCGAACCTATTGCAATACCGGGCACAATGTGTTTAATTAAGTTTTTATTAGCTGTTTTCGAGTAGAAAAAATTTACATAGCAGTGAAGAAAATATCGTTAATTAATAAAACAAAGGAATTGTTGTTTTGTTGTAATTGAAGTACTAATTGATACCAAAGTAGGTACTTATACTACAATTGTCTGTTAATTTTATTGTTCCCTAGAAAACTGAGAAGTTCGACATATAATTTAAGTATATTCATTTAACGAAGCCACTCATGTAACCAGGGGCGTAGTGGTGCGAAGAGTATCACGTACTCAGCCTAATAAAGATCGAATTCCAATTAATTTTGTTTCAACTAAACTAAATTATTATACTCAACTGCCTGACCACTCATGTTGTCCTGGTTACAAATATATCTCTTTACGAACAGAATTTCACAGGAAATCGAATCGTGAGAACGTACTTACTTCCTGAGCCGTATTTTTTTCTTTTTTCCCGGTACCGTTTCGCTTAATGGCTTTTAGGAATTATGTTAGTTTATGTAGTTTCAGGTAATTACCCTTGAAGCGTATTTATATCAATGTTCAGTAGTTAGCTGTTTGCTTCTAAGGAAAATAACAATATTAGTGAATTCGATTTTTAACATTATGTTAAAAAAAAAACTTATAATACACACGGTTTCATTAGTGTTTTACCCAAAATACGAAACAAAATAATACTGCGCTTTATATTGTTTTCTAGAACTTAGATTTCAATGGATATTATTGAATTAAATGCGTGAATATTAATATTTAATAAGTGTATTGTACCTAAATACATACATGGATTTAATGTTGAAGAAATTCCCATGGAACGTTAAGTGCCAGGACCTTACAGACGGAAACTTTGACTGACTTTTAAGTGATTAGTAGGGATTTTAACCGTCAAGACTATAACTATATTTAAAATATGTTTATAGTCTTAACGGTTAAAATCCCTACTAATCACTAATACGCACACTTTTTTTAATAGTTTTTACATTTTATATCGGCTAACTCGAAAAATGCGAATTTGTATCGATGGTTCGATATTTTTCTTTTCAATACTGACAATTGCCTAAATGGAATGACCGATGAAATTAAATTTAGTTACTGAAATTTGATATCCAATTCGTTTAACTAATGGGCCCTTAAATATCTTTTATGATATACGGGGATTATACGGTGAAAAATATAATTCGTCAAGATTATTACGTACACCTTCGGAGTTCGGGTAGAAAAGGGCGTGAAGTTATGTTATGTTAATTATCTATAATATGTTTTTTTATGAGAAAAAGGGGCAAACGAGCGTGTGGGTCACCTGATGGAAAGTGACCACCGCCGCCCATAGACATCCTCAACACCAGGGGCGTCGAATCAGCGTTGCCGGCCTTTCAAATAGGAGTATGCTATTTTCTTGAAGGTCCCTAAGTCGTATCGGTCCGGGAATACCTCTGCCGGCAACTGGTTCCATAGAAGAGACGTGCGCGGCAAAAAATATCGGCTGAAGCGCACTGTCGTAGATCGCCAACCATTTAGTTTATGTGCGTGGTAATGTTGGCGCGATGTGCGGTGGCGGAAATCAGCGGGTGGTATTAGTCCGAACAATTCCTGGGAACACTCCCCGAAGTAGATTCGATATAGGACACACAGAGAAGCAATGTCCCTCCGCAGTGCCAGGGAATCAAGCCCGTCGGAAATTGCGTGGTTGTCGACGGGCCGAACCGCCCTTCGTTGAATGCAGTCAAATAGAGCAAGCTGGTACTGGGGTGCTCCTGCCCAAAGATGGGAACAGTACTCCACGTGAGGTCTTACCTGCGCTTTATAAAGTTGCAATCGATGACCTGACGTGAAGTACCGTCCCGCTCTATTGAGCACACCGAGCTTCTTTGAGGCCAGTTTGGCTTTGCCTTCCAGATGACCGCAAAACTGGACGTTGCTCGATACGTCGAAATCAAGGATTCTGATATGAGCTGACGGTGTCAGGGGAGTGTTCTCGAAACAGGGAGCTACGACAAAGGGTGTCTTTTTAGTGGTAAACGCGCAGACCTGTGTCTTTTTGGGGTTGAATTGGACTAAGATTAGTCGGGCCCAGTCTAAGACTTGACTAAGCAGAGTCTCAACTTTTTTTTTATGTGATAGGAGGGCAAACGAGCAGGCGTGTCACCTGATGGTAAGCAACTAACGCCGCCCATGGACATCAGTAACACATATAGTGTTACTGTTGCGTTGCCGACCTTTAAGGGATAGGGGATAGGCAAGGATGGGGAAGGGGGTGGTCCTCCGGGTACCTTTCTCACCGAACGAAACGCGGCATGAACCACTTTACCTCGATCTTCTGAGAGGTCGTGGTATTTCACCGGTCGAGCCGGCCCATTCATGCAGCGAACTGCTTGGCTCTACCACTGTATAAAATCGTTTTCCCGAGAAATTCTAGCGCAGGCGGTATATAAAGTATCCCCCGTGCTGTCGTCTGCATTACAATGCAAATTGCTGTTATTCAGCATATCATTCATATGCAGAAAAAAACAGAGTAGGGGATAGCACGCAGCCTTGTGGGACTCCAGCATTGACCGGTTTTAAGTCGGAGCATGAACCGTCAACAACGACCTTAATACTCCGAGCGGCGAGAAAACTGGTAATCCAATCGCACAATTTCTCGGGAAGCCCATAACACGGAAGCTTCGATAGAAGTGCTTTATGCCCAACCCGATCGAAGGCCTTCGCTATGTCCAAACTAACAGCCAGCGCCTCCCCCTTGCTCTCAACTGCCTCTGCCCAACGATGAGTTAGGTAAACTAAGTGATCACCAGCTGAGCGGCCGCGTCGAAATCCATACTGGCGGTCACTAATCAGCTGGTGCTCCTCCAGATAACCCAAGAGCTGGCGGTTAATAATCGTTTCCATTATTTTTGAGAACAAGGAGGTGATGGCGATAGGTCTGCAGTTAGACGGGTCTGAGAGGTCACCTTTTTTAGGGATCGGGTAGACTAAAGCTACCTTCCATGATCATGGTAAGGCGCCGAGAGAGTAGGAGTACCGGAAAAGACGCGTTAGGACCGGTGCCAACTCTGGAGCACACGTCTTCAACACTATTGCTGGGATTCCGTCAGGCCCACTCGACTTGTGGACATCCAGGGAGAAAAGTATACGCTGCACAGTACTTTGCTGGAAATGAATGTCTGGCATGGCGAAGTCACACCGCGGTATTGGAGGTGGAATTTTCCCCCTGTCGTCCAAAGTCGAGTTGGACGCAAAAAGAAAGCCAAAAAGGTCGGCTTTCGCTTTAGCGTCGTGGGCCAATGACTGGTCCTCCCTGTGCAATGGCGGAAGAGACGGTTTGCAGAAGTTTCCAAGGACAGCCTTAACGAGAGACTGGAACGCACGCGTTCCCGAGGGAAGGCGAACTAGTTTCTCCCCAATTTTGCATATATATCTAATATTTATATTTTTTTTTCAGTTAAAAATCTCGAAATGAAATGAAATGTCCCTTAAAATAACAAGATTGTAGATCTCCTCACGTGTTAGTATCAATGTACGCGCGTAACGATGTCTGAAGAATTATGATAATGTAAGAGTTATGAACGGCGTCGGAATTTAATCAAGTCGAGTTGTGATTCTAAGATGGAGGAAACAGGTTCAAAGGGCGCAATTTAATATAATTTAAATCTCTTTCTTTCTTACTCTACTTTCTCTCTCTAACTCTTTCTTACTTTAACTGTGAGTTATGTCTCTCTCTTTTTTCTTTCTGTTATTTATGGGATAGGAGCCATCGAGTAGTAGAGTCACTTAGTAATAAGCTATTATGGCTACCCATGAACACCTGCAACACACACAGTGTTACAGTCCCGTCGCCGGTCTTTGGATATTGAAAGCAAAATTCCAGCGGATTACTCTCTCACCTAGCCATTTTAAAGATGCGAATACCTCTGAAGAAGTCGAAGTGCCGAGCCACTATGATATATGAAAACATACAAAAAATCAAACTTGTTTTTCGAGAATGTCAGCATTTCTAGGGGTCGGTTAAAAACAATAGTTTTTTTTAAGTGCGAGGTAGCTTAGAATAAAATTGAAGTAGCTTGAAAAAATTGGTCAAGAAATATTTCCAAATAATAGCCACAGCTTACACCTTCGAATGTTAATGACGTAATGATACAGAAATAACAAAAATATGAAATGTTTTCTATAGCAAATAATTTTCTAAAATAGTTTTGTTCAAAGGTCAGTGCGAATATCAAATTAAAACTTCAGGATACTAATAATATAGTTTAACTTCAAATGTAATAAGGTTTTATGTTAAACAGTCTCGGTGGCCTAGTGGTCGGGCACACGGCTTCTGATCCAGAAGTCAGGTCCGGGTTCGATTCCTGACACTGGCTCACACAAATGACTTTTCGAAATTGTCTTTCGGAAGTTATGTGTGTTCAATATCGATGACTGAAGACTTTGTGCCCGGTATGGCAATAGGTTCACTACCTATTCCATTTGGGACGTAAACATAACGGCGAGACGAGGCTTAACAGCCGCTGCCTACACCTCCGGGTAACAAAAGGCGTGAAGTTATGTTTATGTACGTGTTTATTTCGGTCTCAAATAAGTAGTCCCGATGAGACTTTCCGGGATCCGATTTGACAGGAAGCTTGGTGTTATATTATATTAGCAAACAGTAATTACCCGCGGGATATGGGAACCCATAGGGATGGGAACCCGGCATATTTTGCAATCATATAACATAACATAACTTCACGCCTTTTTCTACCTGAAGGTGTAGGCAGTGGCTGTTAAGCCTCGTCTCGCCGTTATGTTTACCTCCCAAATGGAATAGGTGGCGAACCTATTGCTATACCGGGCACAAAGTTTTTAGTCATCGATATTTATCACACATAACTTACGAAATTAATTTCGAAAAGTCATTGGTGTGAGCCAATGTGAGAATTCGAATCCGCTACCTCTGGATTCAGAAATGCTAGACCACTAGGCCACCGAGACTATTAAACTTTACTATAATAACTGTTTTTAGAATCAGTATAGTTTTTCATAGAAAAAGGGGGTAAACGAGTGAGCTGGTCACCTGATGGTAAGCGAGTAGCACCGTCCATTGTCACAGTTGTGGCGCCAGTCTTTAATATGCGATTTGAAGCATTCTTCCCACTTCCTATCCGACCTACCCCTACTCCTCACAATCAAAATACATTTGTACAACTACACGTTATTTGCACGATCTAAAGATCAAACGTAATGCATTTCAATTTGAGGATATAATTCCTCTATTATCTCGCCCATAGCCCATGGGGACAAGAATCCCGCGCCTGCGTATTCCTTAATAAGACCACGTCTCAATTATTACGTTTGTGGTGATGGCAGCTATGATAAGATAACATTATGAACCTCAATTCGTTATTATTATAGAAGAGTTCTGAGTTGTGAAGAGAATTTTTTAAAACGTCATATCTGGGGTTCACATCTGTCAATCAAGACCTGGTTTTCAGAGTTATATTCTACGCCTATTTGTAAAACAAACCCATGTTTCTAACAAATCTATATGTATTATGCATAGTGTCCGGCCGAAGCTTTGGCTTCGGCTTCGGCCACCTTCGGCTTAAAATCTATGTCCGGCGAGATCTTCGGCTTGGGCCGGATTCTGGGCCAAAGCCGAAGGTCCGAGAACAGTCGGAATTAAACGAAATGTTACGAAAGAGATGTGACTGACGGACCGTACTGCCCTTAGTTCAGTGCTTCACTATCTATCTATCATCTTGAGAAAAGCGGCATGAGCGACTTAACGCCGATATTCTTCTTTAGCTGTGGATAATATTGAAGAAAATTATTAAATTACTAATAGTTTTAGTTTTTTAATTACTAACACTCTCGGTGGCGCAGTGGCTAGCACCCCGCTTCTGATTCAAGAAGTAGTGGGTTCAAATGCTGGCACACACTAATGACTTTTCGAAATTTTCGGAAGTTACGTGTGATAAATATCGATGACTGACAACTTTGTGCCCGGTATGGCAATAGGTTCGCCACCTATTCCATTTGAGACTGAACAGCCGCTGCCTACACCTTCGGGTAGAAAAAGGCGTGAAGTTATGTTATGTTTATGTATGTTTACTAATAGTTTATAAACCTTCGGCTTCGGCTTTTACTTCGGCCAAAGGTTGTGGAGACTACGGCTTCGGCCAAAAATAGACCTTCGGTCGGACACTAATTGTGCATGCCTATCTTTTATGCTACTGGTGAAGCTGAATATAGTCTCTTACTCTTACTGGAGCAATGGTAGTTCGTTTCAAAATAAATGCAATAATTTATATTAGAATGAACAAAATACAACAGTGGTAAAGTCTTACAGTTTGCTGCCTAAATAGGCCGGCTCGACCGGTGGAATACCACCACCTCTCGGAAAATCGGCGTAAAGTGGCTTGTGCCGCGTTTCGTTCGGTGAGAGAGGTTCCCAAGGGCCTGATTCCCTTTCCCCTTACTTTTCCTCCGACTCCGTGAGAAGTTACTTACCGTCAGGTGACCCACTGTCTCGTTTGCCGTCCTATCCCAGAAATATAAGACAAGACCTATACTTAACAAAATAAGATTTATCGCAACTAAAATAACAGCTTCCAGAGCTGGTAGTCCCCCACCAGAACTTAGAAAATACGACGACAGTCTTTGGACATTTGCAACTTGAAGGTTACCGCAGCCGGGTAGCTGAGGAGAGATTCGAACTCAAGAATGTCACATAAACGTGAAACATTGCCACTTTTTCTACAAAGACAATCCACGTCATACACTGGCGATATAATTGTAACCAGATAGCAAACAAACGTATTAAGTATTTAATTGTATATTAACCGCTTAATACTCTTAGAAGATCAAGGACTCTTTGAAAGAATTTGTTACGAGCCCCGCGCTTGCTCAATCCGGTGCTGGAACTACCCTATCACCACTAGGACTTGTGATACGAGATAGAAGAGATACGGAAGTCCTACTCTTTAGAGCGGTGTCAAACATATGTGTTTACAATAGTAAATATGTAATAATATCTCTTCTCGACTAAGCTGCTCTACTAGGAAGCGAGATGGCGTTGTGCAAAATTATTTGTTTTCTCTAAATGGTAGAATAGCTTCATTCAAAACAATACTTCCATATTAGAAGAAAAACAAGGACGTAACGCTATTTATGTACAATATAAATGCTCATAGCTTATGTATTCAGCGTAAAATTATTTATTTATAGGCAGGCAGTCTTGGTTATTATGCGCCTACAGCCCCGGGCATTTTCTACCTGACTTCTTACGACTGATGAGAAGATTAATGTTTAATAAGTAACTATGTACTTCTTAGCGATCCACAATTTAAATTATTTCAAAGCTTAACTTTTTAGTTATATATTTCATTATGCTTGAACGAATATAAGAAAAATAAATATGGCATTTAACCTTAAAAAGTTAATCAAAACGTCCTTCTACGAATGTGAATTTTGATTGGATTCAGTTAAATTTACAGCATTAATTATTTTGTTTTGTATTTTAATTTGGAAATCTAGGTAATGAGGTTGAAAGGATAAGCAGTAGTGGGGTTTATTTCAGCCTAATGCCAAGTCATCACGTCATAACATTAGTCGTCTTGGCCATTTAAAAAAGTCGTGGGATCGAATCCCGGCTAACACCAGTGACTTGCTTTAGTGTTTTTCGGAAATGAAGCCACAAATTCCATTTGGAACGTAAAAATTAGGCGAGTCGAGGGCTAACAGCTGCTGCCTCCACCTTCGCATAGAAAAGGAATAAAGTTACAAAAATAAACATTGCATTTCTTAGTGTTGTATTTCTCAATCTGAAAAAGTCTTAAGATCTTAATATTGTCAACAAGAGTACAGGGTCCCTTTGGCTGTAAACACCGTGCTTAATACATAGAGCGTCTCCAAGCATAATTACCGCTGCCTATGCCTATATTTAGTTACAGTAACATGTTAAAAACAAGTTATAACTTGCATTATAATATCAGGTAAATTTTAATTGCTTTATATTAAATTAGTTTCTCAATATATTATAGATTTTAAATATACGTTTTAATCCGCGACTTCGTCTGCGTGGATTGTTTATATTGGACAGGAAGGCAAACGAGCAGGCGTGACACCTGATGATGAGCAACAATCGCCGCCCATGGACACCGGAACACAAATAGTGTCATATTTGCGTTGCCAGCCATCACATTGGGATATTGAAGGGGTTGGAACTGGAATGGGAAGCCCCTTCCCAGGGAAAGGGGTTGGGCCTCCGGATACCTCTTTCACCGAGTGAAACTCGGCAAGAGCCACTTTGCGTCGATATTTTGAGAGGTACCTTACACGAGGCACCTTACCTGAACGTAAGCAACTTGTCACCACCCATGAACACCGTGGTGTGTTGCCGTCCTGGAGTAGCAATGGAAAGAAAGGGGAGAGGGATCCGGCCTCCGGATACCTCTCTCACCGAATGAAACGCGGCACGAGCCACTTCACGCCGATATTTCGAGAGGTTCGACCCATTCATGCAGCGAACTGCAAAACTCACCACCACTATTCTGAATTGAACAAATGTTATACTAACCCTTTTTCTATCAGTTTTCTGCCAGTGTAAGTCCTGTAATAACAGAGACCAGCCAGAACAAACATCGAACTAAAACAAAACTGTTATTTTCTTGCAGTTTGCACTTAGTAAAGAACAACATTTTTTAATTGAACAAATAGATACTTCGACTTGATGAGCCTAGTAGTGCATTGCTGAAACTACCGACTGCAGAATCGAGGTTGGCGGGTTCGATCCCACCCCAACTACAAACACGAGGGTGTTTTTCTATGTATTAAAAGTATGTATAATAAGTCTCGGTGGCGCAGTGGTCGAGCACACGGCTTCTGATCCAGAGGTCCGGGTTCGATTCTAGACACTGGCTCACACCAATGACTTTTCGAAATTGTTTTCGGAAGTTATCACTACATAGTATAAAACAAAGTCGCTTTCTCTTTCCCTATGTCCCTTTGTATGCTTAAATCTTTGAAACTACGCAACGGATTTTGATGCGGTTTTTTTTAATAGTTAGAGGGTGTCAACGGGGTGGTTTTGATCTATAATTCATGAATAGTGTAGTGAAAAAAAATGATAATTTTCAAGATTTAAAACTTTAATCGAAAACGCTGCCTGAACCCTAAGTGATAAATCAAAACAATGTACTACATTATTATACACCTTTAAAAGGCCTATAAAAAAGTTCGCGAGGGCATATGTCTATGTCTTAGGGATAACCCACAATGACCATTATTATTTTTTAACTTTTTACGAGAAATAATGGCTTATTTACGAAGCAATTTTAAACATTACAGCATTAATTTCATCCAATTAAGTGTCTTAAATAGATTGTGCTTTTAATATAGATCAATATAGCCATTTACAGCATGTAATTTAAACTAATATTTACGAAGATATTACAGTATTAACATAGCGGTACATAGCAGTTGCGTTTGCGCGCCAAAACGCGTGCCGATAAATAGCACAAATTGAACTTTTTAAGATCCAAATATTACTAATTTATTTCTTTTGATGCGGAACGAAGTTCGCCGGGTCAACTAGTGTGTGATAAATATCGATGACTGAAAAACTTTGTGCCCGGTATGGCAATAGGTTCGCCACCTATTCCATTTGGGACGTAAACATAACGGCGAGACGAGGCTTAACAGCCGCTGCCTACACCTTCGGGTAACAAAAGGCGTGAAGTTATGTTTATATGTATGTATGTATGTAAAAGTATGTATGTATTTACCAAAAAATGTATATATGTATCAAATATCATAGCACAAGCATTTAGTTGCTTAGTTTGGAACTAGAGGGCGCTGTGTATATTGTGTCCACGATATTATTATTATATATTACGTTTAAGTATACATACCTAACTTCACATTAAGTCCTTTGCCAGGTAGGCAGAGAAAAGCGAGCACCATAAGACACGATTCTTACACACCTCATTGACTTTTATAACTTCTGTTTTTCATGCTTGTCAGTTTTTAAGGCCTCACCTTTTTTTACTAAAATATTTGAGTTAAAAAAAAAAGAGTTTAAACAAAACATCACATGCACAAAGCTGAGACTCCAGACAGTGATTGTTGACAGAGAAAGAGGTTTCCACGTCTTCGTAAGCGAGGAAAGACTTTCATATTTGATCTTGGAAAATGTAACACAGCGCCAAGGAGAGGGAGAATAGTATTGTGATGGTAAATGTGCGCCAAGCTATGAATGATAAGAGATTGTGTAACATACATAACATAACGTAGAATCCACATTAAGATATGGATTATTACTTTGGGGTAATTCAACAGATATCAGTAAAGCATTCATAGCACAAAAAAGATGTATTCGTGCTTTATGTGATGTAGGACCGCTTGAATCATGTAGGCCGCTGTTCAGAACTAATGGGATATTGACATTAGCAGGAATTTACATTTTAGAAATCTGTGTTCACGTCAAACGGTTTCCAGACGAATTTACCTGTGCTCGCGATAATTCAAGTTTAGGCAAAAGAGATCCTACGAAATTACTGACAATCACTAACTGCAAGTCATCATTGTTCTTAAATAATTGCTACATGATGTGCATAAAAGTGTTCAATAAAGTACCTAAACCAATACGTGAACTGCCACTAGCAAAAATGAAAAAGCCTTTGAAATCTTGGCTAGTGGCAAACACTTACTATTCGGTTAAAGAATTTTTCGAGAAATAGTTTTTTTGACTTAATTCACTATTATTAAATTTTTCACAAATCTAATGTTGACATCTTATTATATTATTTCTTTTTTTTACCACTTGACATGAAAAATGATTAATTAATATTTGATTATATGGAATGTTTGACATGGTTTTTGTTCCTTTTATGTTTATTTTTATTTGGAAATTTTCTATAAATATTTGCATGCCAAATGGTGATGTGTGTTGGAATCATACAATTGTAACAGCTTGAAGTGTACCACATATCTCGCAAATAAAAAATTCTTTCTTTCTTTCTTTCTAACTTCACGCCTTTTTCTACCCGAAAGCGTACGTAGTGGCTGTTAAGCCTCCTCTCGCCGTTATGTTTATGTCCCAAATGCAAATATGTGGCAAACCTATTGCCGTACCGGGCACAAAGTTTTCAGTCATCGATATTTATCACACGTAACTTAAGTTATTGGTGTGAGCATCCGAACCCGCGACCTCTTGATTCAGAAGCGGGTGCTCGACCACTGGACCACCGAGATTGTGTAACTGCCCATATAGAATTTGCCGCATGAAAAGTGTATAACGTTGTAGTAACGTTTTTCGTTTGTTGTGTTTTTTTTCTACCCGAAGACAAATCATCAGGAAGGGCATGCTCCTATAGTCCGGACCAACCAAGCAGATGTAGGTTGCTGAAGAGGAAGAATATAGGAGTCGAGGCAGGACACACTTTCATGACCAAATAATAATAATAAAATAATAACAATATCTTGGACACAATAAACACAGCGCCATCTAGTTCCAAGCTAAGCAACTAAATGCTTGTGTTATGGATACTAGATGACGGATATTAATACATATATACTTTTCTTTTTTTTGTAAATACATACTTATAATACATAGAAAAACACCCAGACGCCACACAAATATTCATGTTTGTCACAAATATTTGTGCTCCGGTGGGAATCGAACCCCCGACCTCATTGCTGTAGCCGGTAGCTTTACTAACGCGCCGCGAGGCCCGTCAAAAATAGTAGAAGTCTTTGAGGAAGGTGATGTCAGCATTTTTATAAACCGACGAGCGTGTTTAACAAGGGTTATGAAAGTCAAAGAATCGAGTGGGGTGTTTAAGAATCGTGTCTTATGGCGCTCCGTTCTCTCTGCCTATCTCGAAAGGCACTTGTCATGAAGTTGTATACGTAAGGATCCAGTTTTAAAAGTTGGAAGAACACATTGCTATACATTTGGCACTATGTTGTATGTATTGATATTTATTGCCCGGATTTTATCGAATTCAGAAGCGAGGTGGTCGACATCCATAACAAAACCATGATTTTGCAAATAATACCTTATATGGCAACCCCATTTATTGGGCCCGAATTTGGTTAATATTATTAGTAATAACGTAAGAGTTCCGTATAATCATTGGTGTGAGCCAAAATTCGAACTTAGGATCTCTGAACCAGAACTGTCAGTTCCTAGTGGCTTGGAACTGACAGTTCTAGTCCATCAAGGCATATGGTACAAGAGATGGTGTATATAGGGTCAAATATCTGAGTTACTTCTTACGACACCTATAATAAAAAGAAACCCTTATAATTAAGAAAACTTAGGGTGTTTTCTTACGGATATTAAATTTATTTATAGAAGGTCTAAAGGTGAGTAGGTTAAACAGGAGGTCGTAAAACATGCAAAAGTTCTTACCAAATACATTAAATAAACGTGAAAAGCTTTTTAAATACACTCACGCTTTCAACAAGGTGTAGGCAGTTGTAATTGATACTTACTACACGCATAATGAATTTATTTTTGGTAGCAGAGAAATTATAACTTTGTATAATAAACATAATTACACGCCTTTTTCTACCTGAAAGTGTAGGCAGTGGCTGTTAAGCCTCGACTCGTCGTTATGTTTACGTCCCAGATGGAACCTATTGCCTTACCGGACACAAAGTTTTTAGTCATCGATATTTATCACACATAATGTTCGGAATTAGTTTCGAAAAGTCGTTGGTGTGTGCCAGGATGCGGACCCTAGATTCTCTAGTCGAACTCAGAAGCCGTGTACTCGACCACTGGACCACCGAGACTATTTACTATTGTTTAGTATATAGCTGAAAAAGCTGGAAAGGAGTGATTGAATGAATGGAATGAATTGAATGAAAGGAATGAACATATTAATATATTATATATATACATATATTAATATGTTCGTCCGCATCATTCATCATTAAGGAATATCACAATGTTGTTCATGGTCCACTTTTGTTGAACAATTTTAATTGATTTTTTTAATTAATGAAGTTAATAAGCTTGTTACGAGAAGTTTTGTTGTCTATCATTGAAAATATTTATAATACCCTTAAATATAATAACTATTTGTAGTCGGTTAGGTAAATCAATATATAAATATTAATATAACATAACTTCACGTCTTTTTACCCGAAGGTGTAGGCAGCGGCTGTTCAGCCTCAAATGGAATAGGTGGCGAACCTATTGCCATACCGGGCACAAAGTTTTCAGTCATATTTATAAATATATATAAGACCGTTAAATACAAGGATTATTTGTAGTGGGTTAGGTAAATCAATCTATATTAAATATCTTTTATTCTATACCAATATTAGAAAGACAAAATTAACAACATATAAACGCCGAAAGTGATATTTCTGGTCAATAAATAAACACCGAGTATAATATGGTCATACATAACGTAACGTAACAATATCAAATTATTTCTCACACATAATTTTCATAAAGCTACAGAGGTAATTCGGGAATTGAACCTGAGAATAACCTAACCTAACCTACTAGGCTATAAGAGAGAGGATAAAATCTAAAAAAAAAACGACCCACCTTTAAATATTCACTAACGAAATAATCTTGATTGAAGGTAACACTGTTTTATATTGAATTTAATAAAAAAATAAATAATGGCACAAATCAAACAAAACGAAAGTTCGTAGAGGTTATAACGTCTACGAGAATAACGAGTGCTCTACGCTGTAGACCGTGACCGACTGAAGTGGCGACCTGTAGCATTATACAGCTACGAGCCTATCGATAAGGGTTGGTGCACACTAGAGTGATATATTAAAAATGATTTCATTAATAAATTTAATAGATTTTGTTTAATTTTCTACAGTGTCCTATACAGTGTCTATAGGAGGTAAGCCAGCTTTGACCCGTATACAGGCTGGACGAAATATTTAATAGGAAGATTTAAGTAGCTTTAAAGCAAAATTATCAACCTTCACATCTGTAAAAAAAGCTGAAATTAATGCCACAACACAAACAATACCTAAGGGTTTAGCTTCAACAAAAATCCTGTATTCTGTGTCATTAACAATATTACAATGCAGCAACTATCATGAGAAGAACCGGCAAGAAGCTTACATGCACAAAATCTAGTAAAGTTTCTATATCGTTTCGATGGTCCGGAATTCGGGAACCTCGCTTCTGAATCAGAAAGTCGTGGGTTCGAATCCGGGTTCAAAGAAATAACTTTTCTATTGCCACCAATTCCGATGCTATGACGTGGGAATTCGGCGAGACGAGGTTAAACAGCCGCTGCCGACACTGCAGGGTAGAAAAAGGGGTAAAGTAATAAAAATAAAATCAACATCACTATGGTGAACATGCACCCTTAACTTCTTTGATAGTACGTGACATGATAGTGCGTTATTTATAAACGTGAAAGCCTTCCATAATCACCTATCTTGTGTACCGACCCGACCCTACGTTATATAATATCAAAAACCTTAAATAAACCAAGCCAAGCAGTTCACTGCATGAATGGGCCGGATTGTGTGCAGTGTTGCAGATGTCCATGGGCAGCGTTGGCCACTTACCCTCAGGTGACACGCTAGCTCGTTTGCTCTCCAGACCCATAAATGAAAAAAACATATTTGTTTCTAAGATGAATCAATGAAAAAAACATGATAAAATAAATAAACAATATGTGGTTAAGTGTTGGGATCGATTTAGGTACTGACCTATGAGGAAATAGACGTAAAGTGGCTTATACTGCGTTTACCATCCCATGCCCACACTCCCCGTACTTATCTCTCACCGATCCTAAAACCGGCAACCCAATTTTGGCGCTAATCGCTGACCACCGGTTAACCCATTTGCTTGTCCTGTAGCATATATATTCTTGTTCGATTCTTCTCATGATAGCCCCTACACTCGAAATCGGGCCGCTCGTGGCGATTACGTTAATGTTTTCTTGTCCCACGGAGACACTTTCCTCTAGCGCTCGTGTTTAAATATTTCATTGATACTTAAATCTTTAAGCTCAACCACTGTATTTGTAGACTATTTATGTTTCTGTGAAGGCTTATAAAAATAAAGCTACTTTGTCTATATAAAAATATACCAAGAATTTCATTCACTCATATATATTGTAATTAGTTTTTCGGAAAATAATCCATATGCACCTCCACCTTCTTTATTCTTATTTTTTTTTAAACCTGCATTCTTCAACGATAATTCCATTTCTTCCCTTTTATATAGTATTGGGAGGCAAACGAGCAGGCGTGTCACCTAATAGAGATCAATAAACGCCGCCCATGGACACCTGAACATATATAGCGTTACAGTTGCGGTGCCGGCCCTTACATTGGGATACGGAAGGGGTCGAAAGTGGGATGGGAAGGGGAGCAGGAAAGGGGTTGGGCTTCCGGATACCTCTCTCGCCACTATACGTCGATATTCTGAGAGGTCGTGGTATTTCACCGGTCGAGCCTGCCCATTCATTCAGCAAGCTGTGTGGCTTTATCACTGCTTAAATTATATTTTTCATATCCTACCCATTTTACAACGATTATATTCTTCCAGTATTCTAGTGTATATGAACTCATCTTTATGTTCGTACAGAAGATGTCTGTTGGTGACAAATAAATTATTACAGGATATTGTGTCTCGTTCATTATGGAAGCTGTGAGTGATGCTGTGGAAATATCTCAATGTCACTTACATATATTTGCTATAGGAAAGAGGCTACATTATTTTCCGAAATAACCACCTGAAAAAAATAAGGCATTATTATTATGTGTAAGTCTGATAGTCATATTTCGTTTGATATTATAGTAACTTTTTTATGGGATAAGGGGGGCAAACGAGTGGGTCACCTGGTGGTAAGTGACTAGCGGCGGCCATGGACAACTGCACTACAGATTTAGAAAAATAAAGAAGGAAAAAGGTGCTCCAGATACCTCTATCACTAAACTATCTTTAACACTGGTAGAGCCAAGCAGTTCGCTGCATGAATGGGCCGGCTCGACCGGTGAAATACCACGACCTCTCAGAAGACCGACGTAAAGTGGCTCATGCCGCGTTTCGTTCGGTGAGAGAGGTACCCGGAGGCCCACCCCCCTTCCCCATCCTTTTCTATCCCCTGTCCCTTAAAGGTCGGCAACGCAGCAGTAACACTATGTGTTGCTGATGTCCATGGGCGGCGTTGGTTGCTTACCATCAGGTGACACGCCTGCTCGTATGCCCTCCTATCCCATAAAAAAAAAAACGAATTGCGGCACGAGCCACTTAACATCGTTAACACAGAATCTTATTTCTAAGCTCTGTATATGTCTGACTAGCTGACCCGGCAAACTTTGTTCCGCATCAACTTTTTCTTTACTACATCATACATTCATTATAGCTAAAAACCACCCCGTTGACACCTTCTATCTATTAAAATAAACCGCATCAAAATCCGTTGCGTAGTTTCAAAGTTCTAAGCATATAAGGGGACAGACAGCGGTAAGCGACTTTGTTTTATTCTATGTAATGATGAACGATAATAACTAAACCGAAACTGTTTATGCCAAGAATTTAAACTCGATACCTCGACATTAAACGACTGAACATTGAAACACTATTACCTTCGGGTAAAATGCATTGAAATATATATCAAATATATTTCTTAGCTGTTAGGTGGGTAGTAAAACCCCTTAACACATAGGTTTCTGCCCTTACTGTCCTACCCTTAACTTACCCCACTCTTACACCCACACAAGTAGGCTGTAAGCATCACACTTGTGTCCTCTCTCATGTCTCATCACGTGTGTAAATCACTTACGGGTCACCGTTACGGACACCCCAAAAATTTAAACTACAATATAGATATACGCAGAAGATCAACAGACGTTACTGAATAAATACTTAAAATTCTAAAAGTTAAAAACTAAAACTTCTTCTATAAATAAAACTTAAATATTTAGTCTCGGTGGTCCAGATGTCGAGCACCCCGCTTCTGAATCCAGAGGCGTGACCAGTGACTTATCGAATTTAATTTCAAAAGTTTTGTGTGATAAATATCGATGTCTAAAAACTTTGCAATAGGTTCGCCACCTGTTCTATTTAGGACGTAAACATTACGACATTACGACCATGAGGCTTAATAACCAGGGTAGAAAAAGGCGTGAAAGCCATGTTATGTTATGTTTCTAAATATTTATCTCACTAAGAACTGATTATTGCTGCTTGCAGTTTGAACGGCCTTTAACTCCCGCCAACGACGGTCGATTATTTGTATCTGTCCGATTTACTTCATGTCTTGTGTTTTTTACCGTCACTTTTAAATCCCTTACAAATGATGCATAACAAATTTTCATCTCTCCTTTCCTCAAAGGATGATTTATGTAAATAGTAGATCCAAGCAGTTCGCTTCATGAATGGGCCGGCTCGACCGGTGAGATACGACGACGGCTCAGAAGATCGATGTAAAGTGGCTCATGCCGCCTTTCGTTTGGAGAGAGAGATATACCCGTAGGCCCACCTCCCTTCTCCATCCTTTCCTATTCCACTACTTTAAAGGTCGGCAACGCAACTGTAACACTAAATGTGTTGCAGGTGTCCATGGGTGTACAATGTGTAACAACAACTCAATCAGACTCAGTTTAGCGATTCAACCACTTAGAGTTAGTTTGTTATTTCATTGTAAGCTTGTAAGTTGTCAATAACTTTAAATTAATTAAACAGATTTGAATGAAATTTGACACATAAACCCTATCAGACTCTAAAATAGACTTGAATATTATAAAGAATACCTTCGTGACGAGAAAGTTTGGCATAAAGAAATCGCGGCCGAAAACTAGTCAATATACACATAACAAGAATATTCTCAGTGAAAGAAATACAACCTATAATTACATCATAAAAGCCATTGTTATAAAATTACAGAAATTGCTAACGCAGATAATATTATGCGGAGACATTTTAATTTTTTAATTCCACAGAACTGTCAATTGTGTTGACATTTAAAACAAAATGGCGTCCTTAATTAATTTTGCGAAGACAATCTTCTGAGTGTGTTTACATTGTGGCAACATTGGATCAGTATACATACCAGGTATTATGTATAAAAGGTATTTATAATATTACAGCTATTAATATCCCGTGACTTGATTTGCAATTTCTTTTTACAATTAAATTCCACATATGAGAATATTTAGGTTAGAATATTTGATTCATTAGCAATTCGGCCTTTATTCGGCAAATAAAATATTTAGGTCAGTAAAATAAAAAGTTTCTGTTTGAATTGGTTTTTGACGTACGAAAAAGGATGACTCATTTGTCACGTTCCGCCTTAGCTGATGGTGTGAGCGAGAGCGCGAAACGAATTAGGATCGTTCTGTGAAGCTTTTATCTCTTTTCAATGTATCTTCCCCATTTTGAGTTTCATTTTGTGTGATACATACATACATAACTTCATGCCAAATCCCTTGCTGGGTAGGCAGAGAGAACAGAGCGCATAAAGCATGATTCTTACACGCCTCACTCGCTTCTATGACATTCTCTTTTTTCATGAACGCACGTCGATTTTTGAGGCTTCTAACATTACCTTCCTCCTGGACACGTTCTATTTGGTCATGGAATGTGTGTCTAAGCCGTCCTCGACTTCTACGTCCGTCCGCTTTTGCATTGTATATATCTGCTTAGTCAGTCTTGCATCATCCATTCTATCTACATTTAATTCAATTCATAAAATCAATTTGCGTCTTCAATTATTTTTTGTAACGTTATCACAGACTGAACTTCCAGGCACAAGCTAGCATTTAACAAAAATATCTAAGGTCTGATGAAATTCCTGTCACAGACTCCAAAAGTTACTGCTCTAAATTCTTCGATGGGCCAGTGAAGGTCTAATCTAGGTCTAATCCATTTCTCTGACCATTCTGACCCCACTTACGATTCCCTTTCTACCCAATCTTAATGGCTGACAACGGAACTATAACACTATCCGTGTTGCAGGTATGGCCGGCGGTAGTCACTTATCATTAGATGACCTGCTTCCTCATTTGCCCCTTATCCCATAAAAGAAACCTGATTTGGAGATTATTCAGGTTCTGTTATGACAAACGTTAATTATTTTATTTAATATATATAAATGTAGACTTTGAGAGAGGTCAGTTTTGGGGTCTTAAGCGGGCAGTGGAGAGGATGACTGTTGTTTTTTTCAATGAAAACCCAAACTTTTTTGTGACTTGTGTATTGTTGTTGTAAAGATGATATAAGAACCGTATTACTTTATGAATTCTGAAATAACCTTATAGAAATATGGCTTGAAAGACGAGTCGTTGATCTGCATTGGTCATCATTAAATCGTTTCGTATTTTAACGAGATTCTTTAAATTTTATATTTTGTCTAAATAAATGTCTCGGTAGTCCAGTGGTCGAGCACACCGCTTCTGAATCCAGAAATCGCGGGTTCGTATCCTGGCTCACACCAATGACTTTTCGAAATTGTTTTCGAAAGTTATGTATAATAGATATCGATGAGTGAAAACTTTGTGCTCGGTATGGCAATAGGTTCACGGCCTATTCCTTTTGGGAGTCGAGGTTTAACAGCCGTTGCTTACACTTTCAGGTAGAAAAAGACGTGAAGTTACGTTAGGTTGTTTTTAAAGAGTCGTATTATCGAAAAAAGTTATTGAAAATCCCAAGTTGTTCTACTGCTTCAATTGAAGACTATATACTAGACTATTTTAATATCTGCGACCGGTACTGATATCACACTCACTTGGCCATAATATTCCTAAATACTATTATGGATTAAGAGGTCAAGCAAGCTGGTCACCTCGTGGTGTCGCCGTCCATGAACACCTGCAATGCTGATTACCTACTGTATTCCAGCAGGGTGTATTGCCGGTGTTGTACATCGCTTCGGTACTACATTTACTAGTATTTGGAACGATACCGAGAAAATTAGCATGGAATGGATGACACGCAAAATCGTGAAGAGTTCCACATGTTTGTCAGTTGTAGAATGCTAACCGCGAGTGCCTGACGCCCCGGCTAAGACGGAGAAGTGCGAGGTTTAGTGGGTATTCCGGCATCACTGTGCCGATGAGTTCCACATAACCCTGCCGACGCCGTCGCCGTTGTCGTCAATTTCGTCGGCGTCGGCGGGGTATGCGTAAAGGCATTCCTCTGCGTAAACAAATTAAAAAAAAACAACGGCTTACGGGTTTTAAATAACGGGGATAAAAAAGACGGAAAACTCTCGTAACGAATGGTACGCGGAATAAGTCACTTGACGTTGAAATTCTGCGTGTTAAAAATGAAAAAAAATATATAAACACTTTACCCAGAAAATATTTACACTGTTTTACGGTTAATAAAATTACGTGTACAGAATAGCGGAACTCCCCATATCTTGAGTGAGATCAGGAAAAAAATAACTCGATTCCTTCCCCACCCCTACAATACCCCACGCAATTATTTGACGCCCCCTAAGCACGAAAAAAGTTACCCCAGGCACAAGTACATACGCGAGTTTTTTAAGTTAAACATAGACGAGATAATATAAGGACTTGTTATGAGTTTTATTGAAAAAGTTGTGTTTTATCGACGAACGAAAAAAAGAACGGCTACTTTTTTGATATTTTTATACTTGTTTATTTCTACAGAGGTAGAGCTACGTATTACATTGCGTGAATGTGCCAACGGTTATAATACCACGATCTCTTAGAATATAGGTGTAAAGTGTATCATGATGCATTTCGTTCGGGCTGAGAGAGAATCCATCTTCTTGGAATCCCACTTCCGAGCTCTTTCCATTTTAATGACCGGTATCGCAACTGTAACACTAAAGGACGAGGTTGGGCTGGTTACGTTTTTCAGCGCGCGTAACGAGGCATAAGCCGCTTTACGTTATTATTCTGCGAGGTGATCTGGTATTTCACCGGTCGAATTGGCAGCGTCATTCATGCAGTGAACTGTGTGGCTCTACCACTATTAAAACCAGTTCATGAACATTTTGGAATTTAAAGCGCGATGACGCTCTTTTATAATACCAAATTCAATCAGACTACCCTAGGACTACGCTTTGCGTGAAGTTATCAAAAATAATTATTGAACATAATATATCTAGCTCCAAAATTTCAGACAGAGTTTTCTGCTTCTGTAGAATCCAATGCCGCTATAGTTTGATATACAAATTATTTATTTTTAAGCTTCATGCTTACTTTTACCCGAAGGGGCTGACAGAGCCTGTCACGCCTTTACTCGTAGAATGTTTGAGACTCAAATTTAATAGCTGGCTGAACCTATTAACATACTTTGTATACAATTGTATCAGTCATCATTATTTATCACACATAACTACTGAATACTCTTTGGTATAGAGCTAGGATTCGAACTCTAGACATATTCATTCAGATGCGGAATAATAAATCTCGATACAACCGAGACTAAAAAATAAATCGACATACATTCCTCAATCATTACATAGTATGAAACAAAGTCACTTTCCGCTGTCTGTCCCCTTATATGTGCATATCTTTAAAACTACGCAACGAATTTTGATGCGGTTTTTTAATAGTTAGAGGGTGTCAACGGGGTGGTTTTGATCTATAAATGATGTATAGTGTAGTAAAAAGAAGTGATAATTTTCAAGATTTAGAACTTTAATCGCAAACGCTGCCTGAACCCTAAGTGATAAATCAAAACAACGTACTACATTATTATACACCTTGAAAAGGTCTACAAAACAGTCGCCCTCGCGGACTTTTTATATCTCTATCTCTTAGGGAGAACCCACAATGACCATTTTTATTTTTTTACTTTTTACGAGAAATCATGGCCTATTTACGAAGCGATTTTAAACATTACAGTATTAATTTTCATCCAATTAAGTAGATTGAGATTCTTAAATAGTTTGTGCATGTAATATAGATGATCCTAGCCCTTTACAGCATGCAATTTAAACAAATATTTTCGAATATTTTGCAGTATTAACATAGCGGGACAGCAGATAATACTTTTGATGCGGAACAACGTTCGCCGGGTCAGCTAGTATACTATATATAAATAATTCATTAATATATTCGCGGTGTAATACAAGTCTCGGTGGTCCACGACCTCATCCAGAGCTCGTGGGTTCGAAACCTAACACACACCAATGACTTTTCGAAAATTATGTGTGATCATATCGGTGACTGAATACTTTGTGCCCAATATGGCAATAGGTGAGCCACCTATTCCATTTGGGATGTAAAATTAACGGCGAGTCGAGGTTTAACAGCCACTTTTTTTATGGGATAGGAGGGCAAACAAGCAGGCGTGTCACCTGATGGTAAGCAATCGATGCCGCCCATGGACACCAGCAACACATATAGTGTTACTGTTGCGTTGCCGACCTTTAAGGGATAGGAAAGGATGGGGAAGGCGGGGGGCCTCCGGGTACCTCTCTCACCGAACGAAACGCGGCATGAGCCACTTTACGTCAGTCTTCTGAGAGGCCGTGTATTTCACCGGTCGAGCCGGCCCATTCATGCAGCGAACTGCTTGGCTCTACCACTACATAATTATACCCATATACAATATACCCTACACATTCGGGTATAAAGAGGCGTGAAGTTATGTTATGTATGTTAATATATTCCTCATAATATATGTATATCTAACTGAAACTAGCTCAAACAAATAGCTCGTAACAGCAAGCACATCGAATAATATAGCTTGTTAGCTTGTTACAACATATAAGTTACATAACAATGTAAATATATCTCAAACAAATATTTAATCATATTTAAAACAAACTTAGTTTTAAGTAACCTTGTTACTTTCATTAAGTTGGGATCAAATACAAGATACTAGCTGTTTCACTTAGCATCGATCACTTGATAACCCTACAGCAATTTATAAAACTAAGTTTGTTTTGAATATGATTAAATATTTGTTTGAGATATATTTACATTGTTATGTAACTTATATGTTGTAACAAGCTAACAAGCTATATTATTTTATGTGCTTGCTGTTACGAGCTATTTGGCCTTGCTTTGGTATCTTGAAGAAACTTATGAGAATCAGCGTCGAAGTACTCCATTTGCTTCAGTTTCTGAGACAGACGATATAATCAATAGGCAAACCTAATTACAACCCACAAATATTATTCAATGAAGAACTTTTAACAGACAAGATGGCGAATTATAATCGATGGCGCATTATAATCGAATTTGATAGAGTTATGATCTGGTATACAGAAAAATCCAATTAATCGTAACTTCAATCCCTTCATACTCCATGGTATATATAGGTAGCGGCAATTACATCTCGTACACTAGGCTATTTTTATATGAGACTTACCGCAATTATATTATTGAACGATATTTAAACCAAGGCAAGATTCGAACTCAAAACTCCAGAATTTATAATCAAGAATCAAATTACTCTGACTCTAAAAGTGCCTAGAGTCTTGCAGTTCGCTGCATGAATGGGCTGGACCATGATGAAATAGCATGATCTCTTGGAATATCGGCGTGAAGTGGCTTTTGCCGTGTTTCGTTCGGTGAGACAGATATCCGGAGGCCCGAGCCCTTTCCTCTTCCTTTTTCCTCCTACTCCCTTAAAGGACGGCAACGCACCACGGTGTACATGGGCGGTGAGAAGTTACTTACCATCAGGTGACACATGCTCATTTACCCTCCTATCACATAGAAAAAAAATTGCCGAAACACCGGGCTATCAAGATATATAATATAAACGATGGTTGGCGATGGATAGCGATGGACTAGGGCAATTCCCCTAGTTGCTTTTTACGACTCAAACGCAAAGAGTCATTCTCAGTTATTTCGTTCAGAAATGTTAAAACTAAAAAATAGGATAAAACAAAGTCGCTTTCCGCTGTCTTGCCCCTTATAAGCTTAGATCTTTGAAATTATGCAACCGATTTTGATGTGGTTTTTTAATAGACAGATGCTGTTAACGTGGTAGTTTATACGTACAATTCATGTTTAATGAAATAAAGAAAAAGTGATAATTTGCGAGATTAACGCCCGAATACTGAACCGCCGCTCAAATCTGACAATCAATAAAGTGCTACTTATTGCTCAAATTTCACGTATTCTGTCTAATATGACAGCTACTTAAACGCTCAAGTAGCGCTTATATATTTGAGTGGCGGTTCAGTATTCGGGTTTTAGCACATTAATTGTACATGCTGTAAAAAAATACTTTTAATGCGGAATAAAGTTCGTTGGGTCAGCTAGTAATAGATATATCCAATTATCTTTGTCTATTATTAGTGTCAGACGTTTTTTTTAATAGTTAGAGGGTGTCAACGGGGTGGTTTTGATCTATAATTCATGAATAGTGTAGTGAAAAAAAATGATAATTTTCAAGATTTAAAACTTTAATCAAAAACGCTGCCTGAACCCTAAGTAATAAATCAAAACAATGTACTACATTATTATACACCTTTAAAAGGTCTATAAAAAAGTCCGCGAGGGCATATGTCTATGTCTTAGGGATAACCCACAATGACCATTATTATTTTTTAACTTTTTACGAGAAATAATGGCTTATTTACGAAGCAATTTTAAACATTACAGCATTAATTTTCATCCAATTAAGTGTCTTACTTAGATTGTGCTTTTAATATAGATCAATATAGCCATTTACAGCATGTAATTTAAACTAATATTTACGAAGATATTACGGTATTAACATAGCGGTACATAGCAGTTGCGTTTGCGCGCCAAAACGCGTGCCGATAAATAGCACAAATTGAACTTTTTAAGATCCAAATATTACTAATTTATTTCTTTTGATGCGGAACGAAGTTCGCCGGGTCAACTTGTAATATAATATTTCATACGGAGAAACGAAACAATATAATATAATAATAGATCAAATTAATATCTACAATATTCTGATAAATATCAATATTTCCGTAAGATTAAAATCACAAGCGATGAGAACAACGCCCCTATCCCTTAAAGGTCGGCAACGCAACAGTAACACTATATGTGTTGCTGGTGTCCATGGGTGGCGTTAGTTGCTTACCATCAGGTGACACGCCTGCTCGTTTGCCCTCCTATCCCATAAAAAAAACCCCAAAGCTTTCCTCATAAATGGACTATCTAACACAAATTTTTTTTTTCAATTCAAGTTCCTGATACATACATAACTTCACGCCAGATCCCTTGCGGGGTAGGTAGAGAGAACAAAGCGCCATAAAGCACGATTATTATACACCTAATTTGCTTAGCTGTTGATATTAGCGACTAACAACCTAGATATGATGAAAATAATAGCAGTTAAAATAATAAGCAGTTCGCTGCATGAATGGCTCAACCAGTGAAAAACTACGACTTCTCAGAAGATCGACGTAAAGTGGACTCAAACTGCATTTCGTTCGGTGAGAGAGGTACCCGGAGGCCTACCCCCCTTCCCCATCCTTCTCCCTTAATGGTCGGCAACGCAACGGTAAGACTATAAGTGTTGCCGGTGTCCATGGACGGCGCAGGTTGCTTGCCATCAGGTGACACGCTTGCTCCTTTGCCCTCCTATCCCTTAAAAAATATTATCAACTTCAATCAACGCTTTTTCAGTAATATTAATAGCAATACCAGGGACTGTGTCCGAAGATTTTTTGTCAATCTTTAGTTTTTATTAATACTACTTAAACCTTTTTTTTAATTGGTCATTGTCATCGATTTCAAATACAAACCTGGTCACCACATGTTCTTACCACTATGGCTAACTCACAGTGAGTGTTTTTTTTTAAATTTATAATGATGTCGATTTGGCACCTTGGTATTACTCTTATCAAAATAAATTCACTACATTTTAAAAGAGATCTCAATATTAAAAATGTAAATATAGATGAGCAACTCAATGTGGTACGCAGTCGTGTAACAAACCCGCAAAGTCTTTATATTTTAGCAAAAGACGCCAAGATCGAGGTGCGTAAGCATATCTTGCGCTTCGTCCATTTATATGAAGTTGCAATATTGTAAATAATTATAGATAATATTATAATATCTGCGTGAAGAACTAACTATAAACTATCTTTAACCCATGCCTTTGGTTACTTAAGTATGAAAATATTTTTAAATATTTTAATATTCGCGTTCCATATTACATAAATATAAATGAACGGAAAATAACGCGATATATTTAGGTAAACAAATTATCTGCCTGCTTGTGACTACGGCCAGTGCAACCAGGCCGAAACGTCAAGCTAATAATAAAAGTAAGTACTTATTTACCTAAACGTGTCGCGTTATTTCCCGTTTATTATACTCATAAATAGATCAAATTCTAATCTATATCTATGTCTAAATAGACACGGAGTCACAGATGTTACATGTTCACATCACCTATTAATTATTACAAAATAAATATGTGGATACCCCAAAAGACGATTAAATACTACAAAATCATTAGGACAAAAAGAAATAAAAAAAATGTAAGAAAGAAAAGAAAGAAGGATAAAGTAAATTTTACCTGCCAGCTATGAGCGGCGCTCATGACCGAGTCAGGCGGGACTTTAGTGTGCGCGGAATATTTGCCTAAGAAACGAATACTTACATTTTATATATCGCGATATCTTTTGAATTAAATGTCCGAATTGAATCATTCAAAAAGTTCTAGAAAGGTAATGAATTTATCTTTTTATTGAAGTAATTTATTTTGAGGAGAGTTACTAAGGTACAAAATGAAGCATTTTTAAAAGGACATCAATTTAATTATTCTAAAAAATTCAAAAAACACTTATTGTGAGATAACTACAATAGTAGGACATATGGTATCGCGACCTTTTTTGTAGTCAGTTACATGTTCTGTAAAAGTATAGTACATTGTTTTGTTCTATAATTAATAGTTTTCGCAGCGTACGCGATGTAAGCATTTTTTTCGGGTCATTTTGTTACACCTTGGGTTACATTATTGGAGATATAGTAAGGATCCCTAATTTATTTGAAAATATAATATAACCTAAAGCCTAGATCGATAAATAGACTATACACTACTGAAAGAATTTTTCAAATCGGACCAGTGGTTTCTGAGATTAGCGCGTTCAAACAAACAAACAAACTCCTCCACTTTATAATATAAATACGTATTACTCAACAGACATTTTTCTCACAAGACTCGGTGGTCCAGTAGTCGAGCATCCTACTTCTAAATCAAGAAGTCGTCGGTTCGATTCCGGACTCACACCAATGATTTCTCGTCTCAAATTCTTTTCGGAAGTTATGCGTGATAAATATCGATGATTGAAAACTTGTGCCTGGTGTATAGCAATAGGTTCAACACCTATTCCATTTGGCATTTAAACATAACGGTGAGTCGATGCTTAACAGCCGCAACCTTCGGGTTGAAAAAGGCGTGAAGTAACGTTTACGTTTATATAAATAAATCGTCTCGATGGTCTGGAGATGAACCGCTCCGCTTGTGAATCAAACAGGCGTGGGATGGAATCCTGACTCACACTAATGACTCTTCTTTGTGCTTTTCATTAGGTGTGAAAGAAGATATAGTGATAAGGATAGAGAAAGGAAGGCTTAGATGGTTCGGACATGTAGAAAAGATGGACGAAAAACTGACTAGACGAATTTATGAGACAAGTGTGATAGGCCGAACCGGTAAAGGTGACCTAGGCGGACCTACCACCATCAAATCAATGATGAGTTCAGTGAGGTCAGGTCAAAAGTGGCCACAACCGACGAGCACGTATGAAAGCGATAGTGAGAGTGGAGGAAGCAAGAAATGTATATCAGATTTATTTCTCAGTTTTTCGCGAATCACATTCATAACTGTTCGAGTCTAATTTGTGTGTCAATAGATGTCGCTAGGAGACAATCTACATCGCGCTATGGTTTCGCTCACATGTTATATGTAAGTAGTTTGATGTTGATAAATAAATTGTTGGGTGTGAGTACAAAATTATACAGTCTACTTATTTCAAGGTTTTAAGTACCACCCCAATCATTTTGGTCCTTCGAGCCGGATGTAATTAAGGTTCTATAGGAAGTTCACAGTGACAAGGTTTGTCACTGAACCCGTACTCGCAGTGGATCGCTGCAGCAGACGAAGTACGTGGTAGGATAAGGATACGTGCCGCTCAAGTGCTTGAGTTAGGCACTAGGCAGAACAAACGACGCCACGAGCACTGTGGTTGTTGTACCGAAAGCTGGATATTGGCTGGAGGTGTTTGGAGTGAGCAGGGAAGCTGAGACGACAGGACGTTTGAAGCGTTCAAATCACTACAATACAGATCGAGGGAGGATCACTAGGACAATCTGTGTGAGTGAAGTGTCGTAAGCCGTGAGTCTTTTTTTGATATTTTAAAAAGATCAGACAATATTCATCCTTATTGCAAGGAATTAAATTACTTTGGAGTTTTTCAAGATCAAGTTAAAATCAGTTTGGACTAATTTAGTTTTAATATTAGACTTAGAATAGTTTTAATTTGTTGTAGTTTGGACTTAGAATTGTAAGAGAAAAAAGGCAGATACGGGGAACCTATGCCCGATTTCACTTAAAATTTAATGTTAAAAAACACTTGTAAAATTTTCGATATAATTGTTTTCTTCTAATCTTCAGAAAGTATCTTATTTAGAGACAATGTCAACTATACAAGCACTCATAAATTACCAAAACGATTTATCGAGTAGAATTGTCAAGGCTAGAACAAACTTTAAAAAATGTCCAAAGGAGAGATTAAATAGCGAATATATCGACAATAGGTTAGAGGCTCTATTAGAGATGTGGGCTGATTTTAAACAGGGTCATAAGAAATTATTACAAGAACATAGTCCAGATAAATTAAATGATGAAAATTATATTAAACTTGATCTTTATGATAAAACTGAATCGGATGTTTTGAATTATAAGAGTGAGTTAAAGAAAGTTTTGTCTGATATGCTGAAACAGTTGGGATTACCAAATGATTCAGCAATCAATCAAAATGGTGATTCAAAATCAACTCACGCAAGGTTACCAGAAATAATTATTCCTAAATTTTCTGGCAAATATACAGAATGGATTACGTTTAGAAATCTTTTTATTTCTACGATTCATAATAACCAGTCGCTCGATGATGTGCAGCGTTTGCAATATTTAAAAGGGTACTTAACTGGTGAGGCAGAACAACTGATTAGAAGTACCCCTGTAACTGCAGTTAATTATGCTAAATCTTGGAACGTCATTGAACAAAGATATAATAATAAAAAATTCCTTATGGACAGTATTATAAAACGTTTTTTAAGCCAAAAAACCGCAAATTCAGCGTCGGCTAGGGTTTTAAGGGAATTCAATGACGTTACGACTGATTGCTTAACATCCCTTGCGAATTTGGGGATAGATATCTCCACGTGGGAGCTTATAATTATACATTTATTAGCTCTTAAATTTGATTCGGAAACACGTAGGGAGTGGGAACTACATATTTCCAGGGCAACAGATTCCGATTCCTTGCCAAGTTTCAGTCAATTGAGTGAGTTTCTGAATCAGAGATTTCGTGCATTAGAGGCAATCGAGCCTAAGCGAGAGCAATCTTCTATCAAGGTTTTACATACTAATACAAATGATAGAAAACCTCATTGTGAATTCTGTAAAGAGACACATAAATTATGTTTTTGTAAAAGGTTTGCTAATATAGATTATGAAACTAGACGTGATTTTGTAATGAAATAATTTAAAGAAATAAACTTTTTTAAAGAAGCTTTTATTTAAACGCTCTAAAAAGAATAAAATAATTTTAACCTTATACATATTAACTATCAACTTATAACCTTATTATATACAATTTATGTGATAATAAAAGCTTGTCGCTATGTTTAATTACCTATCAGTGGCTATCCATAACCATCTAGAAATATTTTTTTAGATTTAATGATTACTGTGACGGATCGCATTATCCAAATATATTTTTTTGGTTTATAACATATATATCACACCCGAACACATATAGTGGTACAGTTCCGTTGCCGGCCCTTTCCATGGGAAATGGAAGGGGTCGGAATTGGGATGGGAAGAGGAGGGGGGAAGGGTTGGGTTGAACATAGCGACAAGCTTTTATTATCACATAAATTGTATATAATAAGGTTATAAGTTGATAGTTAATATGTATAAGGTTAAAATTATTTTATTCTTTTTAGAGCGTTTAAATAAAAGCTTCTTTAAAAAAGTTTTTTTCTTTAAATTATTTTCAAGTTTTTAGTTATCGATGGGTAAGTTTCTCAGTCTCTTCATCTCATTCAAAGCATCATTGTTACAAGGTCATTTGCCAGTTAATTTCGAACAGTCCAACTCTTCAATGAGGAGACCTCCTAAAGTCTTTTCTCTACTTAGGCCGCGTATGCTTGAGACCAGCAGCAAAGAGTTTCGAGCCTAAGTAAACAAATTTTTTTGTTACTTATTTGTTGATTTTGCAACTTAATTTTGTTATGTGGGACTGTTGTTTAATAACAAAATATGTTTAACTACTTGTGATGTGTAACGCCATCTGTTGTTTTAATCAGTACTTTATACTTGCTGACCTGAGTGTAACATAGGAGTGAGTTGTAATAAAAGTTATAGTTCGTTCCCACCATCCACTGTGTTTAATTCTAATAATACCTATAACACCATTAAAATCCGTTAGTGTAGCAATCATGTTAAAGTTATTAAATCCTGTCCAATTTACGTCGGTATCCTGAAAGGGCATGGCATTACACCGGTCGAACCGGCCCATTCATGCAGCAGATTGCGTGGCTGACCACAATTAAAACACTGTTAACTATTAAAACATAGGGCAACGGAAAGCCGTCGACTGTGATGGACTACCGCCTCAGCCGTAAAGTGGTCGTAAGGTTCTCAATGTTAGCACTAACTCATTTTGATTATAAATTTGGACGCGCCGCTTAACCCTGTATCTTGACATGGTGATTTGGCATCAGTGACTGAATAGTAAACAACAGATTGACTGACACTGCCCAAACAAGCAGGTCACTAGTATCTAGCCGCTCATATTGAAAACCCTATGATATATATAATATTTATACACAATCTAATTTGTTTATAACATTAATTAATAACATAACATAGCTCGACTCCTTTTTCTACCCGAAGGTGTAGGCAGCATCTATTAAGCCTCGACTCGCCGCTATGTTTACGTCTCACGATCTATAAGGGAGTAGGATATAGGATATGGGAGTAGGAAGGGATGGGGAAGGGGAGTAGGTCTCCGGGTACCTCTCTCACCCAAAGAAACAAGGCGTCAGCTGGTTGTGGTATTTCACCGGTCGAGCCAGCCCATTGATACAGTGAATTGCTGGGCTCTACCACTGTTGCCATACAGCGAGCACAAAGTGGTCAGTCAAAAATATTTATTACACATGACTTTCGAGAGAAATTTCGAAAGAATTGGTGTGAGGCCAAATTCGAACCCAAGACTTCCTGATTCAGAAGCGGGCTAGTTTACTGAACCACCGAGACATAGTTTTTGAAGTTCTCATATAACTCTTTAATGAAAGGGCCATTTGATACGCATATAGTAGAAACGCAAATATTTATTCCACTATATTGGATTTAGAATGACGTCACATTATTTTTCGAGCTACTATTAACAAGCCCTTTCATTTGATACCCATATTGTAGAAATGCATAAAAAAAACTGTTCCTCTATCTTGGATTATCCGCCATATTGGATTTAGAATGACGTCACATTATTTTTTTAGTTTTCCCAATGAGCCCTTTCATTTGATACCCATATTGTATGAAAGCTTAAAATATATATTCCTTTATCTTGGATATTCCACCATATTGGATTTAGAATGACGTCATATTATATTTTGAGTTACACTCAACAAACCCTTTCATTTGATACCCATATTGCAGAAATGCATTAAAAATATCCATTCCGCCATCTTGGGGCGTCCGCCATATTGGATATAGAATAATGTCATACATTATATCATGCATTGTCATCCAAAGTAAATGTGTATACAAAATTTCAGCTCAATCGGTTGAAGGTATCTACTTCAAAATTGAGTTACAAGATTCCACCGAACATACATACTTACATACATACATACATACAGTGCAAGGTAAATAAAAGCTTATAAAATAGACTTTGTTTTAATTGTTTAGGAAGTAACCATGGTGTAAAATTTTGTCAGAAGTCTACAAACTGTAGATTGTGTAAAAAACGTCATCATTCCTTGCTGCACCCAAGGAATGTCACAACTTCAGCTGTTGGTTCGGGGTTTGAAGGTCAAACGGTTGAAGGGGTTACAGGTCGAGTCATTAACAAAAACGAGGCGTATAGTTCGCATGGTGACTCGCTGCCAATAGCAACTGTGAACCATATGGCGTATTGCACTAAAGGTAAAAGAAGTCATGTGTTATTGGCCACCGCATTAGTTAATGCTAAATCAAAAACTGGGCAATATCAAGTTATTAGGGCTTTGTTGGACCAGGGTTCTGAAGCATCGTTTGTGACTGAAGCTACTGTACAGAAACTTGGATTAAAACGAATTATGGTAAACAATGTAGTGTCAGCTTTAGGTGGTCAAAACTCGTCAGTATCTAAATCTATGGTTTCAATTACACTGAGATCAACAGTAGATAACAGTGTGGTATTAGAGATCAGAGCCTATGTCTTGAGTAAAATCACTGGTTTTATACCAGGAAAGAGAATATCAGTTCCTAGTTGGGCTAAATTACCCAATTTTGTGTTGGCCGATCCCCACTTTGATATGCCAAATGGTATAGATATTTTATTAGGAGCAGACGTTTACGGTCAGGTGTTAAAGGAAGGTGTATGGCGGGCGCCTACGGGTGGTTTGGTAGCACAGTGTACCACTTTAGGGTGGATACTGTCTGGGCCTGTAGATACTACAGATGGAAATAGGGTCACATCTTTACATGCTTACACAGAGGAATTTGATTTAAAACGCTTTTGGGAATTAGAATCAGATTTATTTACATCTAAAAGGTTAACATCAGAAGAGCAAAGGTGTGAAGATTTTTTCGCTGCTACTACTCGTCGTGATCCAGATGGCAGATATGTCGTCAAATTGCCATTTCGTCAGGAAGTGTCTTCCTGCAAGAATGGAGATTCACGTGAAATAGCATTAAGAAGGTTTAAAAACTTAGAAAGGAAATTTATTTCAGATACGGTATTTAAAGAGAAGTATACCGAAGTTATGAATGAATACTTACAAATGAATCATATGAAGCTGGTAGAGCAACCTGATGAAAACAAGGAGCAAGCAGTGTACCTCCCACATCACGCTGTCATAAAGGAAGACAAGTCTACCACTAAACTTCGCGTGGTTTTTGATGCGTCCTGTAAAAATAAATATGGTATTTCACTGAATGATACCTTAATGGTTGGACCTACCTTACAACCAGACCTGCGCCATTTGATTATAAACTGGAGAATCCACCCGGTTTGTATAGCCGCAGATATAATTAAAATGTATCGTATGGTGAGAATGTCGATTGAGGATTGTGATTACCAACGCATAGTATGGAGAAGTGATCCAAAGGAGGAAGTAAAGGATTACAAATTACTTACTGTCACATTTGGTACGGCAGCAGCTCCGTACTTAGCAGTAAAGGTTCTCGGCCAAGTAGCTATAGATCATAAGGATAGATATCCAATAGCATCCGAAAGAATAGGTAAAGAATTTTATATGGATGACTGGATGAGTGGTTGTCAAACGGTAGAAGAAGGAATAAACTTAGCAAGAGAAATGAATAAACTTTTAAAAGAAGGTGGATTTATATTGCAAAAGTGGGCTAGTAATAATAAGGAGTTACTAAGGGTTTTAGAACAAAAGGAATCGGAGGACAGTGAAGAAAAGGAAGGACAAGGATATAGGAACGTAGAACAAAAAATTGATAGTGTGGTGAAAATTCTAGGACTTACCTGGAACCAAAAGGAAGATGAGTTTCAGTACTTGGTGACGTTGCCGCCTCTATCTGCACCTGTAACAAAAAGAAAAATTATATCTGATGTTTCGCGTCTGTTTGATCCACTGGGACGGATAGCGCCTTGTGTTATAATAGCAAAAACATTTATTCAGCGGTTGTGGATAGCAGGAACGGATTGGGATGAAGAACCTCCAAATGAAATAATAAATGACTGGTATACTTACCGCAATGACTTGACACGTTTGACGGAATTTCGTATTCCTAGATGGTTACTAACACAATCAAATGATGTTAAAGTAGAACTTCATGGATTTTCGGATGCATCCAACGTTGCTTACGCTGCTGTTGTATATCTCCGTGTCATAAAGGCATCAGGCGATGTGCGCGTAGGTCTTGTATGTGCCAAGACAAGAGTTGCACCAGTGAAGCAAGTGAGCATACCACGGCTTGAGTTATGTGGAGCTGTTTTAGTGGCTAAATTGTTGAAGGAAGTGGCAGAAGTTTTAAATATTCCCACAAGTTGTATCAGAGCGTGGACGGACTCTACGGTGGTGCTTGCTTGGCTAAGCAAGCACGCTAGTAACTGGAAGACATTTGTGGCGAATAGCGAATAGAGATTCACACTACTTTGGAATCATCCCATTGGTCACATGTGTCGACTAAGGACAATCCAGCAGATTGTGCATCGCGTGGTGTTCTTCCTGCATCTCTGATGGGACTAGATATTTGGAAATCTGGTCCAAGTTTTCTGAAGGCACAACGTATCACTTACACTAAGTTGTCGCACAATAGCACTCACGAAGAAGAATCCATAAAGGTTCACGTAGGTACAGTAGATCAATCTATCTTAGAGAAATATTCCTCACTTAAAAAGTTAATACGTGTGGTAGCTTATTGCAGGCGTTTTATAACAAAAAAGAGACGTGATTTAAGGATAGCTACCGGTTTAAGTTCATCTGAATTAGAAGAAGCTCTGAATGTATGTATAAGGTTAGCTCAAGGTGCAGCATATATTAGGAAATTAGATGAATTGAAAACATATAAACAAGTTAAATGGAAGAAATCTAGGTTATTATCGTTGGCTCCATTTTTAGACAGTAGAGGATTGATAAGGGTAGGTGGGAGAATAGCTCAATCACAAGCGAGTGATACAATGAAGCATCCCATTATATTGCCGCATGAATCAGCTTTGTCAAAACTAATAATTGACGATGCTCATAAAAAAACGTTGCATGGTGATATACAGTTGATGCTTAACTATTTACGTTCCGCTTATTGGATAGTAGGGTGTAAGAATTTGGTTAAATGTCACTTACGCAAATGTATCACTTGTGTTCGTCACAAGGCAAAGTTGCAAACACAGTTCATGGGATCGTTACCATCAGTTAGAGTCACACAAGCTAGGGCTTTTGTTAATTCTGGTGTAGATTATGCTGGTCCTGTAATGTTGAGAGCATCTAAGGGTAGAGGGCATAAGGCGTATAAAGCCTATATTTGTTTATTCGTGTGTATGGTCACAAAGGCTGTACACATTGAGGTTGTTAGTGACCTCACCTCAATAGGATTTTTAGAAGCTTTTAAGCGTTTTGTTGCAAGACGGGGTCACTGTCTCAACGTGTACAGTGACAATGCAACAAATTTTGTAGGAGCATCAAAGGATCTGAAGGTTCTTTTCGATTCTGAGAAATCCACTATGATTCGAGAAGTTGTCGATGCCCTCGCGATTCAGGGAACTACATGGCACTTTATACCCCCAAGAGCACCCAATTTTGGTGGATTATGGGAGGGAGGTATAAAATCTGTTAAGTACCATATTAGACGTGTAATAGGGGAGTCTACGTTGACATACGAGGAAATGTCTACGCTTTTAGCCCAAATCGAGGCATGTTTAAACTCTCGTCCGTTGACTGTAATAAACAATAACCCCCAAGAGCCTATCCCCCTAACACCAGGTCATTTTATCATTGGTGAACCTCTAGTTACGGTGCCAGAGGTTAACTATGAACGTTCGAATTTAAATTCTTTGAGACGCTGGCAGGTTACACAAGCGATGCTTCAGAGCTTTTGGCGGAGATGGTCCAATGAATATTTAACTCAGCTCATGCATCGTTACAAATGGGCTTATAAAATTCCTGAACCAGCAGTTGGTGACATTGTTTTGGTGAAGGAGGACGATTTGCCGCCTAGTAGGTGGCTGTTAGGCAGAATCATACAAAAATATCCTGGATCTGATGGATTAACCAGAGTTGTTTTGTTAAAGTGTAAAAATTCCACTATGAAGCGCCCTACTTCTAAGCTTTGTATTTTACCTGTTAATGATTAACTGTAAGGATATTGTTGTTGTGTTATATGTTTTTATTGTTATGTTTCTTTTTGTAATATGGTTGATGTTTGCTAAAGGATGTATTAGATAAGAGTTGGTGATGTCATGGTGGGCGGTATCATAGCTGTGAAGGACAGTCATTCTGTCCTTGGTGGGCGGAATGTTCGAGTCTAATTTGTGTGTCAATAGATGTCGCTAGGAGACAATCTACATCGCGCTATGGTTTCGCTCACATGTTATATGTAAGTAGTTTGATGTTGATAAATAAATTGTTGGGTGTGAGTACAAAATTATACAGTCTACTTATTTCAAGGTTTTAAGTACCACCCCAATCAATAACATTAAAACAACTTATTTTTATTGATTTCCCGACGTTTCGAACTCTTTACAGAGATCATTTTCATCACTCGTCAAAATGATCTTTGTAAAGAGTTCGAAACGTCAGGAAAGAAATAAAAATAAGTAATAAATAAACGCGATATAATCCTAAAAAGTTGTTTTAATGTTATGTATGTATATCAGGATCGTAGCAAATGTAAAGAATTAGTCTCTGCCTACCCTCATGGGAAATATATGTATATGGTGATTGTATGTATGGATGTATGTATCACCACGTAATACGAACCTCCCTGGATCAGCTAGTTCTTCTATAAATACCACACAATTATTGATATATATGCGTAGCTAAATTGAAACACGATTCTGTCGATTAATCAACGACGTAGAAAAGTCAGTGGTTCTCAATATACTTGATATCTACACAAGACCCCTACTACTGATAGTCTACTGCACAAATATAAGATATATTAATGCAGTCATTAGGCACAGGGGTCAAGACAATGAAAAATTGAATTTAGCTTACAAATGCGTTTTTTTGTGTATAATTAAGACCTATTTATTTCTTAGATTTTCACGAATCACATTCATAACATTAAAACAACCTTTTAGAATTATATCGCGCTTATTTAGAATCTATTCATAGTAACGTACATAATAAGTTGTTTTAATGTTATAATTAAGACCTCTCATTTAGCTTTTCTCGAAGGAACAAATGTCCACCAGTTATGTTTTTATTATAATTTTTTATTTAATTTTCTGCATCAGAAGTCTAGATTTAGAATTATTATTGGATGTTATGACTGACACAAAAAAATTACCTAATATATATCTAGGTTTTGCCAGTTATCTCATTTGAAGCCATATATAAATACGAGCCAAGCATAAATAAATACACACTTCCGATATAAAAGACGTGCAATTTCGTTGATTTAACTTTGAGATACACTGGCGTACGATCCGTGAACCATGCTGATTGATTACGAGTTCCAGTGAGCCGTACATGATATACAGCCTTATCACGTGTTGATGAACAAGCCAATCAAACATAACATAATATTGGACAATATTCTTGGCAAAAAAATATACTTGAATTAACTTCTGAACGCAGCATGAGTTTCCTGCCCCGTTCTTCTCATGATAGCTCTACTGAATGATAGTCTAAATTGAACCGCTCATGAAGATTGTATCCGTATTTGCACTCGTGTTTATCGGAGATATTTATTTCAGGAGCACGTACCGAACCAAATATATGTATAACTTAAAATGGAGTAGGCAAGATGATCCATTTTGTGTCTGCCCTTATCTTCTGTCATCTCCTGTTCTGACAGAAATTGAATATTTTCTGGTTGGATTCTGGATTCTATTTCTGTTCAGGATTGCGTATTTTTGTTCTGAAAAAAACGCTTTAAAAGCTCCGCCCATATATATCACCAACACCGTAAGGAACCCTTTTAGAGGGGCTAAGAAGGGGGATGGTAAGGTAACGAGGACAGGAGTTAGGAACGGGTATTTTAAGCTCTAGTACAGATATCAATCCTATTTAAACTCTGGACATATCCTTGGTAATTGCGATAAACACCTACTTCTGAAGCGAGATTTTGTTATGACAGTTATAAAAAGTGAAACAAAGTTTAAATAAAAATGTTTGTATTTTGTATGTTTATGTTTGTATTTTTTATATAAAACGCAAACTCGTTCACTAGTCACAAGCTAACCCATTCCTCGCATTGCATTATCCAACTATGTACAAAATTTTGTATTAAAAAATAAATAAATATTCCCGAAATCTTGGGAAGAATGTTGACTATTTTCTATAAAAAATATTAAATTTATTTTTATCTATTACAGCGCCTACAAGTCCCATTTTTGGATAAACACTTAAAGTATACAATTCGGAGTTTTATCAAGTTTTATCAAACTAAGCAACTAAATGCGGCCTCATACTTTTTTTGTAAATACAAACATATAATACATAAAAAAACACCCAGACGCCATATGACTGAGGTAACTAATAACAGTCGTTAACTTGACCTCAAACGTCTGAGGGTAAAAATACATGTTACCATAAGCTCTAATAATTACAGTAAATACATAATAAACATGTATCAAACCCAAAAAAAATAAATCGTACTTTTGGCAAATATAAGTTATAATTTTTAATATAAGCTATGGAAAGAGAGATCTTGAAACTTAAATTACTGTTTATATCTCTCTTCCTCGCTTTTATATGGACTGCAGAACATATTAATATTAAATTATACCTATATCCTTAAGCAACAACTAGTACAGTTGAAAAAAATCAATAACTGGCTCCCACGCAAGAAACGTGTTTTTCGCCATTTTAATAAATAGTGTAATATTTTAATAAATGCTGAACCCTTCGTGCCTAAATCGGATTCAAACTTAGCCATTTCTTTTCTTCGTCGAGGCATTGCAACAATAAAATAATTACCAAGCTATATAGCCTAGATACTGACTTCTTTGGTTCTATTAATATAATAGTATATATATATATATATACAGTCAAACCTGGGTAAGTGAGAACTGGATAAGTGAGAAAACTCTATAAGTGAGAGTAATAGCCAGGATCCGTAATTTTAAGGTCCCAAAACCTCTATTAGCGAGAAACAGAAACCTTAGTAAGAGAGAGTCGTTTTTCCCTCATGGACCTCCGTAAGTGAGACTGCTACTTATCTATACCTCTATAAGCGACAGTCGAGCTTTATTTATTTATGTATATTATTTAGGAGGAACAAATGACAAAACAAATTACAAATTTAATATCTGCTATTTTATGACTCATTCTTAACTTTCGTGGAACTTCTTACCATTGTTTTTGTATTCTTTCCTCGTCAATATTGTTCCTATTATATATTTCGTTGGACTAAATAACCTTGCTATTTTATCACATTCTTTTCAAATGGACACGTGTGCTTGTGTACCGCCCTGTTTATCGGACTTACTCAGTTTATCGTTCATAAATTGAGGAGGAAAGTTCTGTTCTGCATCATGTCCGTACCTCTATAAGAGAGAAACGCTACCCATGTCGCATTAGCGAGAAACTCGGGTTAGTGAGAAACCTCTATAAGGGAGAATGAGATTGTGTTCCCTTGAACTCTTGCTTATCCAGGTTTGACTGTATATATATATATATATATATATATATATATATATAACAGTACGGCGTTATTTTGGGAGAATTGTAATAAAAATATTGTAATTAATTAATTATAACGTTTGAAACTGTTTGTTAGTGTATTTAGACTGATCTCTGTTTGAGAATATTTACGGGAAGTCAGCATCTTTCAATCGGCACATCAGCAAAACTAGCGATTCGTTCGACAAACAAAACTTCTATAAAAAACTCATTCCTTAATAATATAACCTAATTCTTTCATATCTTTATCAAACTTCTCGTCTCGATATTTCTTTATCTTCTTCAACCAAGTGCCGACATCACCTGTATATTTGCAAGTCCCACCATACACGGGTGGCAGAAATTCAGGATTGATATATTTATATAAAGAATTCAAATCGCTACCGTGGAAATGTAACAGACCCCAGGCGTATCTGGGGATGATCCTTCTGAACAAATAGAAGAACGAGCTCAGCATCCAGGAGTAGTTGATGATGTGACACGCCTTAACGCGTATCGGAAGCGCCAACTGGAATTAAATAAATAATAGTTTTAAAATAAAATATATTTTTTTATTCACACTATTATTAATTTAATTCATTAAAATTTATTTTCTATTTTTTAGTTCGGTTTTCTATAAAAAGCGTGTTTTTTAGTTTTTTTAAACTATGTATTATTTATTTTATATTTTTTAGTTCGGTTTTCTATAACAAGCGCGTTTCTTAGTTTTTTAAACTATTGCTTAACTATTTTAAAGCGTGCTAACAACGGATATCAAAACCGAATTTGAGGAATACAAGGAACTCGTTTCAAGTTGATAACGTAGACTTTCCGCTGATTGCCACTAGATGGTGCGAGAAGTGAACTATGAACACTAAAAAATTAACAAAAATCATATTTTGCAAATTGAAAAATGGAATAATTTTATCAAATTAGTGTATTGTCATCGGTTCTCAATAAATCTACAAAGTTTGAACGAAATCTGGCCGTTTAAAGTGGGTCAAAATCGCGCCCAAAGAAGTCGGTTACAAACAAACATACAAACATACAAACATACAGGTGAAGCTAATAAAAATGACCTTGACTTTGTTCGTGGTCAACATACAAGTAATGTGTCTGAAGTAGAATTGTCTGCATAGATTTTTTTGTATAATGACGCAATCATTGATTAGAACGCTGGTGTTTTAGATTGCTGATTGCAATATGATCCTAATGTTTCATGGTCATTGTGTCTGCTGTTTTCGGCATAAATATCCATGCATGCTTACTTGTAATGTCCCTGAAGATGTAAAACATCCAATAAAATTCTAATGTTACATTTCAGGCAGCAGCCTACCGCTTATACCATAGGTAGGCAAAATTTTTCAGAGATCCTTTCGTGGAAGGTTTTTTTTCAAATCTACATACCGGTAGATAACCGTCTGGTCCTCAGCCATACACGATATTGTGTTGCAGAATAAGAAAACAACCCGTTATATTTATAAAAACCCTTACGTGCAAATATTTGCAGAGCACATGCAAGTGTCATCGTCGCATGTTTCACGTAGTGTAGCAATTATTATAATAAATAATAGTTTAAAATAAATAATAGTTTAAAAAAACTAAAAAACACGCTTTTTATAGAAAACCGAACTAAAAAATAGAAAAATAAAAAAAAAAAATTATTTAAAAAAAAGCGTGGGGTGCTTTTTAGATATTAACGAAATGATAATCACTCTACTCATATCTGTCAATAAAATATTTATAACTATTGACACCATGCACCCCACGCTTTTTTTAAAATAAAATATTTTTTTTTTTTTTCTATTTTTTAGTTCGGTTTTCTATAAAAAGCGTGTTTTTTAGTTTTTTTAAACTATTATTTATTTTCTATTTTTTAGTTCGGTTTTCTAGTCTAGAACTTTCATAGTTCACAAATCGCACCATCTAGTGGCAATCAGCGGAAACTAAAAAAGAAGTCGGTTACAAACAAACATACAAACATACAAACCTACAAACATACAAACCTACAAACATACAAACCTACAAACAAACATACAGGTGAAGCTAATAAAAAGCTAATAAAAACTAAAAACACACGCTTTTTATAGAAAACCGAACTAAAAAATAGAAAAATAAAAAAATATATATTTTATTAAAAAAAAGCGTGGGGTGCTTTTTAAGATATTATCGAAATGATAATCACTCTACTCATATCTGTCAATATAATATTTATAACTATTGACACCATGCACCCCACGCTTTTTTTTAAATAAAATATATATTTTTTTATTTTTCTATTTTTTAGTTCGGTTTTCTATAAAAAGCGTGTTTTTTAGTTTTTTTAAACAATTATTTATTTTATATTTTTTAGTTCGGTTTTCTATAACAAGCGCGTTAATAGCGCCATTTGTGACTTATACAAGGAACTCGTTTCAAGTTGATAACGTAGACTTTCCGCTGATTGCCACTAGATGGTGCGAGAAGTGAACTATGAACACTAAAAAGAAGTCGGTTACAAACAAACATACCAACATACAGGTGAAGCAAATAAAAAGCTAATAAAAAAAGCAAAATGCATACATAACTTGGGGCTGATTCTCGTGCGGAATAGGCATAGAGAACAGGGCGCCATAAAGCACGATTCTTACAGGTGTCACTCGCTACTTTGTCTTTCATAACTCTTATCGTACACGCTCTTCGATTTTTTAGGCTTCTGACATCACCTTTCATCATCCATTCTTTATACGAACCAAAAAAAACATGATAAGTAAAAAATTGTATAGTATGTGTATAACTTACCCCCATCATGGAGACAAACTGATGCAAGTGCGAGGGTGTAAATTTGGATAACTGCTGGATAGTAAGACCCCCCAGGTCTATTATGACAGTTGATCCCAACACCTGAACTTTTGGCTGTCGCAAGCCAATTTCTATTAGTGCATATGCGCATTGTCCTAATTCGTCAATGGTAAGCTCATATGGATCCCAAGCACCTAAAATAATATTATTTACAATGTATATAATTAAAAGGCTAGATGAAATCAAGTTTCTTCGCATCTCGGTCTACTGGCAGCGCGCCATGAAGTCTGGCCGCATTGCCACGCTGAATGGCAACACTAATCCTCTGTGCGAAGAATATCCCAGACCTCTGGCCCTGAGAGGCCTCTATCTTATGATCGACTGATCGTTTTGCAAATAAAGAAAGAGAAAAATATTTTCTTTAGAAGAATCTTTTTTGTTAATCTTTTTACAACTTTGGATACGAGTCGTTTTGAGCCGATTACATTTACTTTTTTAAGAGTGTTTCTATTTAATTTTCAACAAAAAAGTTATGAACGGTTGCCAGATATATGGCCAGGACATCTGGGAATTTTCGAGAATGGTTCCTAATGCCTTGAATTATTGCACAGCGTTCCGGAAATACGTTTTAGTTTTTTAAAATATACAAGCCACATTATTGTTGATTGAGTAGGTTTCCAAAGTCGGCATGAGATGGAAGTAATAACATCCTCTTGAGTATAAGGTGAAAAATATAAAATATTAAAAAAAAAAAAGTAACCTAAAAAGTTGTTTTAATGAGTGAGATTCGCGAAAACCTTAGAAACAAATATATAAAAAAAAAGTATTTGCCTAAATGAAATACAGTAAGTCTTCCAATATCTGGGTGGTCCAGCAGTGTGCCACCGTACACTTGGCCCACTTTGGATAATCCCCACAGTTCCACTCCGTCAGTTAAATATTTATACGTCTCCTTAAACTTGCAATAACGAACGAGCTGTTAACAGACAAAATGGGTATTTTTTTTTAATAAAATAAAAATATCATACCATACAAATAAAGCTATACTATACTATTTTATAGACTAATAAAATTTGAGTGTCTGTTTGTAATATTGCAATAACCGCGTTTTACAAATTGTACCAAAATTATCCTCTTCTTGTTTATTTGTCTATCTGTATTTACCGGCTAATTTCTAAAATAACCGCACCGATCTTGTCAGCATCTTTTAGCTGGTAGCTAATGTAATAAGGACTAACTTAGGCTAAATTGTGCCTTAAGGCTCTCTGTTATCGCTGTCTTCCCCTCGTTAGACTGCCGTAATGTATGTCAACTTTTGTCAGTCATCGATTTTTACCACACATAACATCTGAAAATAATTCCGAGAAATCATTGGTGTCGATAAAGGATTCGAACCCGAGACTATTATATTTAGAAACGGGGTCGAACTTCAGACCGACAGTTACTAAAATCTGTAAAAAAGTAATTTCTTGGTAGCACTGAATAACGTATTTTAAAATGTTACTTGTGTATCCCACACAAAGTAATCATAATTGGTAAAGCCACGGACATTTATTAATTAGACTTCACGCCTATTTCCTTGCGAGTTAGGCAGAAGGAACTGAGTGCCATAAAACACAGTTAATAGATTCTATTTGTGTATAACAATCTGACGGCCAACCTGTTTATGCGCTCTCGGCACTACAAAACATTTTACTCGTAGAAACTTCAATAAAAACTCATCGTCCATTCTGTATGGATTGCATTCCTTTCGATCTGCAATGAAAGATTATATATATGAAACAAAGTTCCTTAACATAACTTGGGCAGTACAATTTAGTAGTAATCGTCGCATAACGAAATTCCGCGTACTGTATGCGAATGTGTGTGTATCGAGCCTATTTTTAACAGTGGTAGAGCCAAGCAGTTCTTGCATGAATGGGCCGGCTCGACCGGTGAAATACCACGACCTGTCAGAAGATCGACGTACAGTGGCTCATGCCGCGTGTCGTTCAGTGAGAGAGGTATCCGGAGGCCCACCCCCATTCCCCATACTTTCCAATCCCACTCCCTTAAAGGTCGGCAACGCAACGGTAACACTATATGTGCTGCTGGTGTATATGGGCGGTGCAGGTTGCTTACCATCAGTTGACACGCTTGCTCGTTTGCCCTCCTATCCCATAAAAAAAATAGAGAGAGTGCGCAACACTTTATCTCTTTCTGTGTCTCGTCTGTTATTTCCATTTTGTAATTACTATACTTAAGTATATTTTAATGAATAATTATGTTGTATATTAGTTTTTAATGGTTTTTAAAGAAAGAATATAATAAAAGATTTGCAAACGTATTTATTATTTTTTGTCTATTGAATAGATCTTGAAATTAATAGATATCACTATTAATTTCAGGTGACACAAAAAGACACTTTGGGCCTTTTTTCTCGTGCTAAGTCACCATTTGTGACCGATTGATGAAAAGGAATAAAAAAATCAATGTTTTAACTTTAATCAAATATAATCGTATTAATACTTATGGTACTTACGAAATTAATTAAATCATTACATTTAAATGTGACAGACACAAAGGCGAGACAGGAAAATTAAACAAGAAAAACAATATATCGGTGGCCCGAAGGTTGAGCACCCCGCAACCCAATCAGACTCAGATGTGAACTCTAACTCACACCAAAATTTTTTCGGAAGTTATATGTGATGTATATCGATGACTGACAAAATCGTTTCGTCTGGCGATAGGTTCAACCACCACAACATTATTTCGGTGAAGTAATGTTGCGGTAGTTGTAGTAGTTTTATTGTCGCTGCCTCACCTTCGAGCAAGAAAGGTGTGAAATTGTAAAAATAGAAGAACAATCTCACCTAAAATCATTTCTCTTAATTGTTTAATTTTGGCATCCCTGGTATCTCTATATTCATTGCACAATTCTTCTGCAAACGGTATCAATTCTGGTGATTCTTCTGTACTGACTTCAGCTTCATAGCCTATTTCCATGAAATACTTGTTCATTATGCTGCCCTGGTACTTTTAATTCTGAAAATACACATACTTTTAATTTACCTACATTTAAAATATACAAATATTTGTAATTAGCTACTCTTCAATGAAACAAAACTAATACAAACTTCCACACATATACCTAACTTCACACTAAGTCCCTTGAGGGGTAGGCAGAGAGAACACCACGACATCAAACAATGTTCTTACACGCCTCATTCACTTCTTTGACTCTCACTTTGACACTCATAAACTCTTGTGTACACGCTCGTCGGTTTTTAAGACTCCTAATATCACCTTCCTCAAGGACTCGTTCTATTTGGTCATTAAAATGTGTCGTGGACGTCCTCGACTCCTATATCCTTCCGCTTTTTATATATTTTACATCAATAGGATAAAACGATTATATAGTCATTCCTGTAAATATTGTCAAGGGCAGGAGATCTTCCTAGATAGGCGTTAGGCAACTGGATCAGGGTCATGACACTTGTTTTCTATACATGTCTGCACGGCACATAACGTGAGAAAGTTCCTTTCTCGGCGAATCTGGAGTAGGTGGCAAACCTATTGTCATACACCGGTCACAAAGTTGTCAGTCATCGATATTTATCACACATAACTTCCGAAAAAAATTTCGAAAAGTCATTGCTGTCATTGCTTCATGATTCAAAAGCGTGGCGGATGACCACTGGACTACCGAGACATTATATTTTTAAATGTATTTTGTTGTATCTATAGTTAAAATATATTTACAAAGTGTTTTAAATGAATAAGAATACAAATTTGGTTATAAATTTAGATGAATACTAAACATTACGATGTCAGCTAATGGTGTAACCATTAGCTGACATCGTAATGTTTGCTAATGTCAGCTAATGGTTACACCATTAGCTGACATCGTAGCTAAATTAATCTTAAAAGAAGTGAATCAATTAAGTTGTTTATTTTAGTTTAAATTAGGGTGTCCCTTATTTTTCAAAGTCTAAATTTTTTAACGCATACGTCCTAGTTTTGTTCATTTGTACCTGAAACACTAGAAAATAAATTTTTACTTTGTTTGGAGTATGATAACCCGTGCCGACTGGCATCGAAACATGTTCACACAAGTTGCGCGGGAGTAGCGGCGCGCAATCGCGGTATTTAGTCATTTGTTCCCAGTTATTATCGTAGCTAACACCTATTGTTTTATCTTACAAGATGGCAGTGAAATTAAGAAGTGATATCAAAAGTATTTTCTTAGTTGGTGATGTAAATTATCAAATAACAGGCGCTAAGTTACCGTCAAACCGTCAAGTTCTCGCAGTGCTGTTTTATAATATTCGCGAAGTTAAATTAACTGTTAGTGAAAGCGCAAATCTTGTCACTCGCGAGTGTATTATATTCTGGGAAAAGGCTAGAATCCCAACTAGAGCTTTACCTAACTGTGTAAAAAACTTGTGGATCTTCACCACACTTGGAGAGATTTGCAAAAAAAATCGAAAAAGTCGAACGATATTTATAAGCGCCGTGAGGAGGACTTTCAAATCAGTTTAGATAATTTGTTCGATATAGCTCACGCTGATGCTTTGCAAGTGATGAAGAAAGAGGAAGATAAAATATTTTTACAAAAGCAAAGACAACCTGGGCGTCCCAGGATATTTAGCGGGTGTGGATAAAAAATTAGCTGAAAAAGAAGAAAGGTCAAGACAGAGAAAATTAAGAGAAGAAAAAAGAGAAAACAAGAACGAATGCGTATCAGTATGAAAAACTTTGGATAGGTTTTGATTGATTTCAATAAATAAATTAAGATCCGCGGAAGGAGGTTTATATACGCATAAAATAATGAACTGCTCTATTTGTACACAGAATATTTCTATGGAACATTCTACAGAGAGAGACACAATATCTTTCCGTTCTTTAAATTTAAGTTTTTTATTGAGCAAATTTAGCGACCCCCCCCCCATGTATTGGGTTGGTCCTGCAGAATGACCTACCCACCTGGTGGTTACTGAAATTAAACATGAGCTCATGCGTCTTTAACCAATGCTCAGTAATACACATAATACTAATATTATCAGAGTTCATAAATAATTCCAGTTCTAGTTGTTTACCCTCAGTCATACAATATATATTCTGATGCACTAGGTTAATATCACTATTTGTATTATAAGAATTACAATTTTGTAGGCCAAATTTATTAACCGGGAATGTAATAAGTGTGAGCTAGAGGTATTTACCTCTATTGTCTCATTAATTAATTAAAATGATTATTAGTTATGTCAGACTTAAGCTCAAAAGAAGCTAAATTATAATTAATGTCATTATTTCTAGAATCATAAACATCAACAATCGTAAACATCACGTTTACGAACTGGTTTTGAAATCTGTGTTTGAAACAAAAATCCATCAAGTCACGAGCAATAGAAATAACGAACTATAGATAATGAATGATTATTTTTATGTTTAGAAAGTTGTTAAATTCAGAAATAATATCAGTTTGTTATTTTACTCGCACGCTTAAAAGTAACTGACAGACAAAAAAAACATGACTTTTGTTATAATGCAAAATATTTACTTTTGTTTTAAAATTTTTAAGTCTCGGTGGTCCAGTGGTCGAGCACACGGCTTCTGATCCAGAGGTCCGGATTCGAATCCTGACACTGGCTCACACCAATGACTTTTCGAAATTGTTTTCGGAAGGTAAGTGTGATAAATATCGATGACTGAAAATTTAGTGCCGGTATGACAATAGGTTCGCCACCTATTCCATTTGCGATATAATGTAAACATAACGGCGAGACGAGGCTTAACAGCCGCTGCCTACACCTTCGGGTAACAAAGGCGTGAAGTTATGTTATGTTTATTAACTTTTGTCTGACAATAAATTGGAAATAAAAGTATTAATAAATCAGTTTAGAAAAAATATATTTGAAAAATACTTGTAACAAGTGCTAAGGGAAACATAATATAATATAACTTCACACCTTTTACTACCCATAGGTGTATGCAGCGGCTGTTAAAAGCCTCGACTCGCCGAATCGTTATGTTAACGTCCCAAATGGAATAGGTTGCGAACCTATTGCCATACCGGGTAAATAATTTTCAGTCAACGATATTTATCACGTGAAGAATCATTGGTGTGAGTCGGGAATTGATCCGAAGACTTCTGAATCAGAAGCGGGAGTTGGACCACCACTTCAAATGATAGAGGAAACTGTAATGATACTGTCGTATCATTACAAAGTATAAAACAAAGTCGGTTTCAGCTGTCTGTCTCCTTATATGCTTAGATCTTTGAAACTACGCAACGGATGTTGATGTGGATTTTTTAATAGATAGAGGGTGTCCATGGAGTGGTTTGTATGTATAATTCATGTATAATGTTGTCAAAGAAAAGTAATAATTTTCGAGATTTAGCACTTTTATTGTAAACGCTGTAAAAAATTATTATGATGCGGAACAAAGTTCACCGGGACGCTAGTATATTATATGACACAAGCGGGGAAGCGGTTCCTGTGGTGGCATACGACGATTGCCGCTTAAAGACATCTGCAGCACTGAGAAGGTCGGTTGCGTTTACATAACTTCACGCCAAATCCCTTGTGGGGTAGACAGAGAGAACGGAATGCTATAGGGCACGATTCTTACACACCTCACTCGCTTCGTTGACTTTCATAACTCTTTTCATGCACGCGCGTCGATTTTTGAAACTCCTAACATCACCTTCCTCCAGAACACGTTCTATTTGACCATGGAATGTGTGTCTAGGCCGTGCTCGACTCCTGCATCCATCCGCTTTTGCATTGTATATCTGCTTAGTCAATCTTGCATCATCCATCCTTTCTACATGTCCGAACCATCGGAGCATCCCCTTTCTTACTTTTACACCGACACTCTTTCACTCTTTCAATCCGTCTTCCTTTCTTATAACCTTGTTTTCCACGCGGTCAGCGAGGGTCACTCCGTAGATTTTGCGCAATGCCCTCATTTCAACCATGTTTATCTTACTTTCATGCACTCTCTGCTATACCCAGCTCTCGCTTCCATAAGTTAGCGTTGGGATCAGTATTGCAGTGTGAATTGCTAGCTGGGCTTTTCTGCTAATATCTTTTGCGCCCAGGAATCTACCCAACGCCCCATTTACTTTATGTCCTAACGCCACTCTTCTTTCTACATCAGCGGTGTACCTTCCATCCCTGCTAAAAGCGCATCCAAGATATACAATTTCATTCACCTGTTCCAGCACTACATCGTCAACCATTATCCTTGCATCCGTTCTGGATTCCTCCCTTTCAAACACCATAACTTTCGTTTTCATCACATTCAATTGTAAACCTTTCATCAAACAGTCATCTTTCCTTATAAGTGACTAGTGTTTGCAGATCAGACGCCGATTCGGCTAGAAGCGTCATCTGCGTAAAGCCGGCAGTTCACAACTAGGTCACCCATTCGCATCCCTACATTCGTCGATCTCACTCTCTGGAGACAACTGTCCAGGTACAGGATGAACAGCCGAGCGAACAGCACGCAATCCTTACCTTTACGACGGGCCTCGTGGCGCATTGGTAAAACTACCGGTTGCAGTAATGAGGTCAGGGGTTCGATTCCCACCCGAGCACAAATATTTGTGACAAACATGAATATTTGTGTTGTGTCTGGTTGTTTTTCTATGTATTATAAGTATGTATTTACAAAAGAAAAGTATATATGTATTAATATCCGTTATCTAGTATCCATAACACAAGCATTTAGTTGCTTAGCTTGGAACTAGAGGGCGCTGTGTGTATTGTGTCCAAGATATTATTATTATACAAGGGCACGATGACAGCACGCCTCCAGTCCACGGGAACCTTACCCGACCTCCAGCACAGATTGCTCAAGGTCAGGAAAGCGTCCCGGACACCGGTTCCACCGTGTTTGATCATTTCAGCAGACATCAGATCAATTCCAGCTGCCTTACCATTTTTCATACTTCGTATCGACCATTCAATCTCTTCCATAGTAATGTCCTCGTCAGATGTTGGCGCAGCGGCGTCAGTCGTAGACTCACTCGCGGCGCCCACATTCGGAACATACTCGTACTTTTTCCCAAAATACTCACTCCGCCTACCCAATACGTCGTTTGGGTTTGCAAGACTGTCACCAGCCTTAGACATAATTTTGTCCATTCTGGTTGTTGACGAAGAACCCCGAGACTTTCTTACTTCCCTCCAAAAGAGTTTGTTATTGGCCTCGAAGTTTTCCGTCAACCTCATTTCCTCATTCGCAACTAATCTTTTTCTCTTTCACTAAGGCTTTGGTAACATTCTTTCAGCGGCGGTAGCAAAGTTTTGTCGGTTTCATAAAAATGTCTTTTTTACGTGGGAGAGCACAACCCCCGAAATGCTGTAGGGCCACACCAGGTCAGCTCCTCTACGCCGCGAGGGCCAGCGCGAGTGACTCACTAAAAACGTGACTAAAAACTTTGTGCCCTGTATAGCAATAGGTTCGCCACCATTTCCATGTCGGGCGTAAACATAATGGCGAGACGAGGCTTAACAGCCGCTGCCTACACCTTCGGGTAACAATAACGTGAAGTTATGTATGTTATGTTAAAAATCCACGAGTACCATTCAAATTTCGTCTGGCCGGCTAGACTATAATTTATGAGTATTTTGTAATACTCAGAATAAACCCAGACATATTATTATAACTGTGTGTAATTGTTAGTGCATTAACCACGGATATAACAGCGTCTAGCAATCTCCTAACAAGTATACTGAACAGTCTAAATCCAATTTGACCGTGAGCAAACCAGATTGCAAAAAAAACTCATTTTTTATAACTCACATTCTTTAAAATTTTACTCATTTTTATCGAACCGATCCAATCACACAGGGCCCAAAGTTGTGAGTCATCGATATTTATCACAAATAACTTCCGAAACTAATTAGGAAAAGTCATTGGTGTAATTTTTTATGAAGGGTTATAGAATCCGCTTAAAGAACCATATTCCTATCTCGTCTCTGAGCCATATCTACAAACTGTCATCCAGTGTCATTATAAAATGACGCTCACGCGGATTCGATGACTTCCAGCCAGAATAACCCGGTTTCAGAAGAGGCTTTTGTACCATAGACCTCATCCACATTCTACGCTAGATCATAGAGAAGACCTCTATGCTTGGCGTTTGTGGACTATGAGAAAGCCTTCGATTCCGCCGAGACTTGGGCAGTGCTGCAGTCTCTACAGCAGTGCCAAATTGACTATCGATACATCGAATACTGAAGTGTTGTATAGAAACTACACTATGTCAGTTCTAATCTACAGAGCCTATTCCACTGCAGAAAGGTGACGTTATATCTCCGAAGCTGTTCACCGCTGCATTGGAGGACGTCTTCAAACTCCTAGATCGGACCGGGCTAGCCATCACCAAAAACGAATTTAGCCGTTATACCGTTCTATTGAAGGCTGGTTGGAGAATTGAGGGTCCCACATAGCCACTATAACGCGGATTTGGTAAAAAATATAGCCTCAGAAGCAATAAATAAGCAAATAAAAGATTTTTCTAAAATGAAAACAGCCTAAATTAATCTTTATTACATCAACTACCTGTCAATACAATTCTCTTAAAAATCGACCCACTCATTTCAGACATTAGCCGAGTAAAACACACAGAAAAACAATAATATGCGTGTAGTAAATAAATACGATCATTTTAATATTAACAGACACTCTAATTTTATTTATATGTGTATGTGTGTAATATATGTGTATGTATGTATGTATGTAATATTATATTCCGCAAGATTAAACTTCATAATTTGCATATTTATTATGTCTAGAGAACATTGATGCACTCTGCAATACCAAGATGCATTATTGTAAAACCATTTAGAAACGATAAAAGCTATTCGTTGATTCACGATTTCGCAAATTACATTGATGCAAGTATATACTCGTAGCAACTTTCGAAACATTCCTATTAGTTTTCTCGTTGTCGAATCAATCAAAATCGTTGATATATCATCCGGCATAAGTACCTTTTTTTTTACGCGGGGAAATGCTTTATGCACACCCCCCGCCCGGGGTCGGCAGGGGGTATTGTGGGCCTCCCAAAGCAGTATATTGAAATCCGATCCTAGGGCTACCAACTAAAACCTCGCGGCAACCTTCCTCCGGCGTTAGGTTACCTACCGTCGCCGTACCTACCGTCGCCACCCTCTGTTACGAGGGGGGCACATCCTTGCTGTAAAGCGGCGAGTGGCTGGCGGCGCCCCCGACGACCTTCCCCGGCCACCTAGTGGGAGGACGCCCCAGTCCACGTCACCCAGTTCCTGGTCGCCACTCGAGAACCTTTTTCCCCCAGCGGTTATCGGTTCGTCGAGCGATTTGGCCTGCCCATCTCCACTTCCGCGTGCTAACCTTTCGGGCTATGTCGATCACGCCTGATCTCCTGCGGATTACCGTATTACGGATTTTGTCCCGCAAAGAGATTCCCAACATAGCCCGCTCCATACCACGCTGAGCGAATTTGAGCCTTGTTATGAGGCCAACATTCAAAGACCACGTCACAGTTCCGTATGTCATCACTGGTTACACTCATTGGTCATAGACCTTGGACTTAAGGCACTTAAGGATATTTAACGAGAAGATTTTCCTTAGTTTCCCGAACACTGTCCAACCGAGTTGGATCCGTCGGTTTACCTCTTTCTCGAAGTTGGATCTACCTAGTTGAATAACTTGTCCTAGGTAAACATAGTGATCGACAACTTCGAGGATTGCATCGCCAATAGTTACCGGTGCTTGAATGACATGGGCATTGGACATAATTTTGGTCTTGTCTGTGTTCATTCTGAGACCTACCTGTTGGGAAACTTTGCTGAGGTACTTGCGCGTGGTACCAAGGTCCTCCAGTGACTCTGCCATGACCACGACATCGTCGGCAAATCGAAGGTGAGTGATGTATTCGCCGTTGATGTTGATGCCCAGTCCAGACCAATCCAGGAGCTTGAATACGTCCTCCAATGCAGCGGAGAACCGCTTCGGGGAAATTACATCCCCTTGTCAGACACCTTTCTGCAATGGAATGGGATTCGTATTCCCAGACCCAATCCGGACTGACATAGTGGCGTTTCTATACAAACACTGCAACACTTCGATATACTGGTAGCCAATTTGGCATCTCTGGAGGGACTGCTGCACTGCCCAAGTTATTGTGCCCATACTATTGTATTGTAATAATATTTGTGATATGATAATATCTGCGTTATATTCCGGTGGCAATTCACTAACACATAACTTCACGCCTTTTGTTACCCGAAGGTGTAGGCAGGGGCTGTTAAGCCTCGTCTTGCCGTTATGTTTACGTTCCAAATGGAATAGGTGGTGAACCTATTGCCATAACGGGCACAAACTTTTCAGTCATCGATATTTATCACAGATAACTTATGAAAAACAATGTCGAAAAGTCATTGGTGTGAGCCAGTGTCAGGAATCGAACGATCTCTGGATCAGAAGCCGTGTGCTCGACCACTGGGCCACCGAGACTTAAATTCACTAAAATGTAAAAAAAATAAAGATTTCTAAAACAAAATTAGATATTAGATTTTATGTTTTAAAAAACTAAAATACACACTTACACATCGTACAAACTAAAAAGTGTAAAGTAATTTGGGAAAAGCGTGGGTAACTCTTAAACTACCCATTTCTTTTTATAATTATACTTAGTCTGGCCATAAATACTGTTACAACTAAAAATAAAAAAATATTACGTTTGAATTTGGAATCTGTCATTTTTACACGATTGTTCATTGTGTTTTCTCGTTTTGGCGCCAATACATTGTACAATATTTTGCGATATTAAAATGGAGTGGGGCGATAAAGAGAACCGAATCGCTGTGATTGCATTACACAAAGTAGGTATGGAGCCAAATGCAATTTTTAATACTCTACATACACTTGGTATTAGTCAAATGTTTGTGTACCGGGCTATTAATAGGTACAATGAGACCTCTTCTGTTTGTGACAGAAAAAGACCTGGCCGTCCACGTAGTGTTCGTACGAAAAAGGTGGTCAAAGCAGTAAGGGAATGAATTCGAAGAAATCCTGTCCGCAAGCAAAAGATTTTATCTCGGGAGATGAAGATAGCACGTAGAACAATGTCGCGTATTTTAAAAGATGACTTAGTGACTGAGCCATATTTTTGTGAAAAAGGTATCAAAACATCGGCACAAGTGTATCAAGATACCATTCTTGAAAAAGTAGTCAAGCCCCTTTACAACACTATGTTCAATAAATAACGAAGTATGGTCCTTCCAGCAAGACCGGCTCATAAAGCTCGGTCTACGCAATCTTGGTTGGAAGCGAACGTTTCGGACTTCATTAGAAATGAAGACTGGCCGTCGTCTAGTCCCGATCTTAATCCACTGGATTATGATTTGTGGTCAGTTTTAGAGAGTACAGCTTGCTCTAAACGTCATAATAATTTAGAGTCCCTAAAACAATCCATACGATTGCCAGTGAAGAATTTTCCCATGGAAAGAGTGCGTGTTTCTATTGATAACTGGCCTCAACGTTTAAAGGCCTGTATTGCAGCCAATGGAGACTACTTCGAATAACCTTTTTAATTTTATATCGTTTTATATTTATGTATTAAAGTAACACACTGTAAAAGTAATAAATGTTATATACAATTAAAAAAAAAATTTTACAATATACAATATTTATGGCATGACTAAGTATATACTCTAAAGACAGTCCACTACCTATAATACTACTGATAAGAAGATTTATGAAAGTCGAGGAAGCGAAAAGGATCGTGTCTTATGGCGATCTGTTTTTTCTGCCTACCTACACTATTGTACTTGGCTTGAAGTTGCGTTCACGTTTATTATATTACCATAAGACCTTGCTCGTCTGATATCAAGAAACAAGTATATATATTTAAAAGTAATACTAATGTGATGAGTAATATTATTCACAGTTAAAATAACAATTTGTTCAATATTGCGATGCAAATATGATCTTTGTAACCAATTACGATACTATTTATCATAATAAATAATATTTATTATTATTGTTTTATAATTATTTTGTGATTACACCAGCTGCCCGGATGGTACCAACAGAGTACTACATAGAGTAGGTTAGTCACTATCTATAGTCTGATTGGGCAGATGTTTTGCCACTACGAGTTCTGATCGGGTTTTTTAAATAACTTTTCTACCTGCAGGTGTAGGCAGCGACCTGTAAAGCGTCAAACCATTAAGTGCCAAATGGAGCAGGTGGTGGAAACTGCTATACACCGGGCACAAAATTGTCAGTCACCGTAGTTATCACTCATAACATAACTTCACGCCTATTTCTACCCGAAGGTGTAGGCAGCGGCTGTTAAGCCTCGTCTCGCCGTTATGTTTACGTCCCAAATGGAATAGGTGGCGAACCTATTGCCATACCGGGCACAAAGTTGTCAGTCATCGATATTGATCACACGTAACTTCCGAAAATTTCGAAAAGTCATTGGTGTGTGCCAGGATTTGAACTTCCTACTTCTTGAATCAGAAGCGGGGTGCTCAACCACTGGACTACAGAGACGAATAAAAAATATATAAAAATAAATAAAGATCGGGAAGCGGAACTAAATCACTATTTACTGATAACATAGAAGGCGTGTAATGTTCAATGTTAAATCAATTCTATTGTTAGGACTCGAATACAAATATATCATATTATAATTATAGCTTTATAGATAAAGGAACTATAACATTAAATCATTTAAGATTATCAAGGTTGGCAGACAATTCTGTTCGTTCGAGTACGAACGGACCGATTTGTCTGCATAAAAAAATATTATTTTGTAAAGTAGTACAAAAGGTTTTTTTTTTTGCGACACTGTATTTATCACTCATATTTGTTTTTTTATGGGAGAGGAGGGTAAATGAGGATGCGTGTCACCTGATGGTAAGCAACTAACGCCACCCATGGACACCTGCAACACAGATAGCGTTACAGTTGCGTTGCCGGCCTTAAAATTGGATGGGGAAGGGACTGGAAGTGGCATAAGAAGGGGGAGGGGACCTCTCTCATCAAGCGAAACGCGGCATGAGCCACCTTACGCCAATATTGTGACAGACCGTGCTATTTCGTATACGGTGGTCTCTAAATGTTGGCCTCATGACGAAGCTCAAGGTGGCTCAGCGTGCTATGGAATGGGCTATGCTCGGAATCTCTCTGCGAGATAAAATCCGCAATACGGAGATATGCAAAAGATCTGGCGTGACCGACATAGCCCGTAAGGTTAGCACGCTGAAGTGGAGATGGGCTGGCCACATCGCTCGACGAACCGATTACCGCTGGGGTATAAAGGTTCTCAAGTAGCGACCACGAACTGGTCGACGCGGACTAGGCCGTCCCCCCACTAGGTGGACCGACGACCTCGTGAAATGACCGGGAGGCCGATGGATGCAGGTTGCACAGGACCGGCCTAAGTCCAGCAGTGGACCTCAAAGGCTGATGATGATGTGCTATTTCACCGATCGAGCCGGCCCGTTCATGCAGAGAACTGCGTGGCTCTACCACTGACAAATGGTTATGTTCGTATTGTCTTGAATGTTACTCCTTTGTTCATAACCTCACGCTATGATTCATATATTTTCATATATACATATACGAGTATATTATAAAGAGGAAATATTTGTGTTTTTGTATGTAACGAATAAACTCAAAAACTATTGGACCGATTTGAAAAATTCTTTCACTATTGGACAGCTGTATTCACCCAGAGTAAGATAGGCGATATTTGATTATCATCGACATCGCCATTTTGTTTGTACGCGAGTAACACCGCGAGGCGGAAAGCTAGTACATTTATAAAAACTAAATATTAAATGTACTCTGTTTTATCAAGATATCTCAAAAACTATAACACACATAAACTTGAAATTTGTTAGATATTTTCCTTATAGGGTGCAGACATCAGCTAAGAACGGATCTTACGATACTTTACCCCTAAACAGGTAAAAACGGGGGTTGGAAATTTTATATAAAACTCATATGTTTTCAATAATCTCTTTATCATAACATAACATAACTTCAAGCCTTTTTCTACCCGAAGGTGTAGGCAATGGCTGTTAAGCCTCGACTCGCCGTTATATTTACGTCCCAATTGGAATAGGTGGCGAACCTATTGCCATACCGGGCACAAAGTTTTTAGTCATCAATATTTATCACACATAACTTTCGAAATTAAATAATTTCAAAAAGTCATTGGTGTGTTCCAGGATTCCAACCCGCGACCTCTGGATTTAGAAACCGTGTACTCGACTGGATCACCGAGACTCTTTATTTTTTAAATTCATTCTCCATAGATGTCGTAAAGGTGTAGAAATAATATATGACGTATTTTTTTTAACAAACTATTAAAGGTTGTATTTGTATTTATATTTTTTATGCGCCGTATGCGCTGCAATTACTGTTATCTCTTTTTTTACTAGTTAAATTGCTGTATTTTAATTAGATTTTACACAATTATTAGCAAAAAAATATAGCAAGAATAGGTATTTGTATGTGCAACAAAAAAGTTGAAATTACATGCAATAAAAAAAAATATAGTTTAAGATGTGCAGCGCCACGATGCATCCGCTGAAATATCAGTTCGACAGAATTTTGAAAGTATTATATAAGCAAGCCCAGGTAACGTACTCTATTGTGTTGCACCGACTTCAATAATGAGTGGAAATAGTAGATAAATATTAAAGATTACTATATAAAAGTATTACGTTTTGTATATTGTATTAAGTATACAAATTACATAGTTATGAAGGTACTGTTTTAATTTACCTAAAGATTTTGTGGTTTACGTTTCTAGAAGTCGGTTTAACTTTTTTTTTAAAGTAATTTTTATGTCATCATCAGCCTATTGCAGTCCACTGCTGGACATAGGCCTCTCCCAATGTGCGCCACAACATCCGATTCTCTGCCTTCCGCATCCAGTCTTTACCAGCAGCCTTTCTGAGGTCATCTGACCATCGGGCTGGTGGGCGTCCTACGCTGCGTTTGCCAAGACGCGGTCTCCACTCTATGACCTTCTTGCTCCATCTACCGTCGGTCCTTCGGCAGATGTGACCAGCCCATTGCCACTTCAGCGAGCTTATTCTACGAGCTATGTCGGTTACTCCAGTTCTCTGGCGGATATACTCATTCCTGAGTTTATCTTTCAGAGATACCCCGAGCATAGCCCGCTCCATAGCTCGCTGAGCGACTTTGAATTTGTGGACTAGCCCCACCGTGAGTGTCCACGTCTCGGCACCGTAGGTCATTACCGGTAAGACGCACTGGTCAAAGACTTTGGTCTTCAGACATTGCGGTATAGGCGAGCTGAAGACTCGGCGCAGTTTGCCGAATGCAGCCCAACCAAGCTGAATCCTCCTTTCGGCCTCCTTCTCGAAGTTTCGTCTACCTAACTGGATGATTTGGCCTAGGTAGACGTATTTGTTAACGACTTCGAGAATTGACCCTTCGACGCTTATCGGTCCGGGCACGACATGTTCATTGAACATGACCTTGGTCTTGTCCAAGTTCATGCCCAAACCGACGCGCCGGGAGGACTCGTCCAGGCTGCGCAGCATTCCGCTTAACTGTTCCAGCGACTCTGCCACTACAACAATGTCGTCGGCAAACCGAAGATGCGAGATGTACTCACCGTTCACGTTGACACCCTGTCCAGTCCAATCCAGTGTCTTAAAAACGTCCTCCAGAGCATTGGTGAAGAGTTTGGGAGATATAACATCTCCCTGTCTTACACCTCTATTCAGCTCAATGGCGGTCGTCGCCTGGTCCTGTATCTGGACAGCCATCGTGGCGGTGTCACACAAGCATCTCAACACCTCGATATAACGCCAGTCAATCCGACATCGCTGCAGTGCATCCAGAACTGCCCAAGTTTCGATGGAGTCGAAGGCTTTTTCGTAGTCCACGAATGCCATACACAGCGGCTGATTGTACTCTTCGGTCTTCTGTACAATCTGCCGAACAGTATGGATGTGGTCCACGGTACTAAAGCCTTTTCGAAACCCGGCCTGCTCCGGAGGCTGGAATTCGTCGAGTCTTGCAGCGAGACGATTCGTGACGACCCTCGAGAACAACTTGTAGATATGGCTCAGGAGTGAGATGGGTCTGTAATTCTTCAGTAAGGTTTTATCACCTTTTTTGAAGAACAGCACCACCGCACTCCTGCCCCAAGCCTGTGGTGTTATGCCCCGGTGTATGACGGAATTAAAAAGACTTGCTAATTCCTTTAGGATAGGAGTCCCGCCGGCTTTTAGAAGCTCTGTAGTAATTCCGTCATCACCGGGTGCCTTGTTGTTCTGAAGTTGCCCGAGAGCCGCACTAATCTCGCTTTCAGTGACATCGGGAATGTCCTCACTATAGTGACGCGTTAGCGGGGCTCTGTGGTCATCATCGCTGTGTCTCGTCGGCTTGGTCATCCGTGTGGAATAAAGGAGCCCATAAAAAGATTCTATCTCTGCGAGAATCTCAGGCTTAGAGGTGACGACACGTCCATCCGCAGTTTTCAGCTTCGTCAGATGGGGCCTTCCAAGCTGCTGAGCGAACACTTTCGACCCTTTGTTGCGGTCGATCGCGTCCTCGATTGCTCGAGTATTCGATCGACGAAGGTCACGCCGCATCAGCTTTCTAATACGCTGGTTTAGGCTTTTCCATTCTGACGAAGACAGCTGGTCGGATGGAGTTTCTCGTCTTTGCCTCATCAGCTCGAGTGTCTCAGCAGAGAGCTTGGACTCCTTTTTCTGCGATTTCGGGAACAGCCTTTGAGACACTTTCCTCAGCGTGTTGACCACAGTGTCGACTTTTTCGTCCACGTTGCCTGTGGTTTCCAGCAGATCGAATCGATTTTTAAGTTCCGTTTGGCACTTTTCGGTTTCGGCTATTTGGAGTGGCGTAGGTCGGAGAATAGACCTTATCTTCCGGGTCCTTTCAGCTTTGAAGTTAATGTTTAGAGAGCCTCGAAGAAGTCGGTGATCACTTCCAGTATTGAACCTGTTGATCACAGAGACATCTCTAAATATATGCTTACTATCCGTAATGATAAAATCTATCTCGTTCCTTGTCACAGAATCGGGGCTTCGCCAAGTCCACCTCCTGTGGAGACTCTTCTTGAAGAATGAATTCATCAAGAAAAGCCCTTCAGACTCCAGGAAGTTGACCAGCATCTGGCCCCTGTGATTCCGGCACCCCAAGCCATATGGACCGATTTTCGATTCGCCGCGTTCTTGTACTCCCACTTTGGCATTGAAGTCCCCCATAACAACGCTGTAGTGAGCCTTGGCGGTACAATGTATTGCTTTCGCAATATCCTCGTACATAGCCTCGGCTATCTCATCAGAGTATGTCGAGGTCGGCGCATATACCTGTATAACCTTCAGGGTGTACCTGTTGGTGAGTTTCAGTACAAGGTACGCTACCCTGGTCGATACACTACTGATCTCCACAACGCTGCTAACGAGGTCTTTGTGAACGAGGAAACCGACACCCCCCTGGGAGAGCTGATCACCTTCCCGAAAGTAGAGTAAGTTGCCTGACTGTAGGGTTATCGTGTCCTCCCCCTCTCGCCGGACTTCAGATAGCCCTAGAATATGCCAGTTCAAGCAACTCAGCTCTACCTCGAGTTCGGTGAGGTGTTGGTCCAGCCGAAGACTGCGTCCATTATAAGTGGCCACGAGTAGTTGTTTTTGGCAGCCTGCCGTAACCCGGAGATTCTTCGCACCCCCTGTCCCACCGTTACCACGACCGCTGCCTTGGCCGGGAATAGCGGGACCACCGGGAACTGGGGGCCGTTGTTTTGGTGCTTTTTCCATAGGGAGGTTTATGCCCATAGTCCCCACGCTGGGCAAACGGGTTGGAGACCGCAGGGGTAAACCTCTTGTAGATAGGGACGCTGCTGCCCGCCCCCATCAAGAACATTTAGGTTTACCCAAATTTTTGAATGGTTATCCCGCCATTTTTCGGTGTTGTGCTGTGTAAGCTTGTCAGCCATATGTTTTTATTTCGCTCCCGGCTGACTGAGAGTTAATTTTTTTGAGTTAATTTTTTTGAGTTAATTTTTATGTAATATTTTGTAATAAACTTTACTGCTTATTTCGTTTAAATCTATACTTATATTATAAAGCGGAAGTGTTTGTTTGTTTGTTTGAACGCGCTAATCTCAGAAACCACCGGTCCGATTTCAAAAATTCTTTCACTGGTGTATAGTCCATTTATCGAGGAAGGCTTTAAGCTATATTATATTTTCAAATAAATTAGGGACCCTTACTATAATTCTAATAATGTAACCCAAGGTGTAAGAAAAAGACCCGAAAAAAATTCTTACATCGCGAACGCTGCAAAAACTATTGATTATAGAACAAAACAATGTACTACACTTTCACAGAACATATAATTTTCGACAAAAAAACTCCCCGACGCTATATGTCTAACTATTTTATTTTATTTTTTTATTTTTTAACGAGCACGAATATCAACAAATTTTTGTAAAGTTAAATTATTATTGTTAATAAATTTTTTTTATGTTGTAAAATGCCATGACCAGAAGTGCTGCAGCCCACGCTGGAGTGATCTGCATATGATTCTTCACGACCGTTTTCTGCCACCTCCATACCCTATCACTCAAGTTCATGGACATTTGACAATTCCGGACTTTAAAGAGCATGACGGAAAGTCATTTGCTCCATTAGAAATGGAGCAAATAATATGGAGCAATACGCCACTGCCTACCAATTCAAGCGCTGAATGGTTTCATCAGCACGCCTTATGATCTCTATTGCCCAAGTGTACGTGATGATTTAGAGAAAAGATGCTGCAATACATGCGGTATTTACTTTGCATCTAGCACAAGAGCTGCAGAGCACAGGCGATCAGCCCACATTGCACCAGCTAAGCAAGCGCGTATGTTCCGCAAAGTGCGACCCTCACGGATTGTCACAAGACGTGCTAATGAGTTACTTTGTACAAGTGCCAATGGCTTAGAGTGGCTAGATCAGAACGAAGTTGAAGGAGCAGATGATTTTACTGAAAATCATATGGAAATGTTGGTTCCAATAGTCTCTCTTGAGACCGTGCATGATTTTCCATGGACTGAATTAGAGTAGATATTCTTTTTTTAATTACAGTATTTACGATTTATTTATTTATGGTGAACCAACAGCTTTAGATACAGTAGTTCACAAGTTATGCTACACAGAGCCAATTAAAGGTTCACACGAATAAAAACATAGTTTAAAAATAAAATGTGAGCTTAACAATAGCAGTAACATAAGCGACAGTAAAGTAAAACAAAATAAAAAGATTTTAAGGTTAAATACAGAAACGATCAAAGTGTAGAAAGAGGAAAGTTAAGATTTGAAAAATTCAGCAGTCAACTGCCGCCTCATTGACGCCTCACTAGTGCAAAATAAATCGAAATCATGACGCCTGCATAAGTCATTGAAATTGTTGCCTGCTCGCCACAAAAAGCTGTTTTGCCGGTAGTAAGTGTTAGTAGGAGGAGTATAGATAGGTGGGTTAAATCGTAAGCGATTCCCGGGAACATTTAGTTTTAATTTGCCAATAAGTTCAGGACTGTTAATACTATTAGAGGCGATCTTAAGTAGGAACGAGATATCGGCTATTTCACGTCGAGAGGATAATGGAAGGAAGTGAAATCGCTTACAGAGAAGAAGATAGTCATCCGATCTATACTGGACTCCTAATCGGGAGCACAAGTATTTGATGTACCTTTTTTGGATGTTCTCAATACGGTCGATATACTTGCTGTAACGAGGGTTCCAAACTTGAGATGCATATTCTAAAATACTCCTTGCGTAAGAGCAATACAAGACTTTGAATGTTTTGGCTCTGTGGAAACTCTTTAAATTACGCATAATAAAGCCTAATACACGCGAAGCCTTACACACAATTGCTTCTATATGTTCGTCAAATAAAATGGTGTCATGTAGCACACCAAGGTCTCTCATCGTTTTTACTTTAAGTAAGATTTGACCCCTGAGGACGTATTGAATGATATAAATGATTTTTTGCGAGCAGAAAATTTAAAAAAACACCTCACGTAATTTATGGACGCCTAATAAACGGGAAATAACGCGACACGTTTAGGTAACTAAATACTTACTTTTATTATTAGCTTTACGTTTCGGCCTGGTTGCACTAGCCGTAGTCACAAGCAGACAGATAATTTGTTTACCTAAATGTGTCGCGGTATTTTCCGATCATTATATTTATGTAATATGCAACGCGAATATTAAAATATTTAAAAATATTTTCATACTTAGGTAACCAAAGTCATGGGTCAAAGCTAGAGTTAGTTTACAGTTAGTTCTTCACGCAGATATTATAATATTATCTATAATTCTTTACAATATTGCAACTTCATATAAATGGGCGAAGCGCAAGATATGCCTACGCACCTCGATCTTGGCGTCTTTTGAATAGAATAGAATAGAATACGCTTTATTGTACGCCATTTAAGTAATTAATACATAGTAAAAGTTTACATACATCAAGTACAAAAGGCGGTCTTATCGCATTTTGCGATCTCTTCCAGACAACCTTTGGATGGACATGTTGAACTAAAAAGAGTAAACGCGGTGTACAGCTTGTTTGAAATCTATATCATCGATGCACATCTAGATAAATACATAAATATCTACATAAATACATACACATATACATACATACTAATACACATACAAAAATACATATATATACACATAAACACATATCTATATAAATACAACAGGATATACATAGCTAAGCAGTAATAGTGTCATTTACAGTGACAAGTAATATTCAATCAAATGTTTTTTAAAAGTCGCCAATGTCTGTGCGAGTCGAATGGTTACTGGCAGTGCATTCCACAATCGTGATGCCTGAACTGAGAAAGATTTATCAAAGAAATTTGTGGAATGCACTGGTATATCCAGAGTCAAGCTTACTGATGATCTCAAATATCTCGCATGTGTGTCATGGAGAAACGTAAAACGTTTTTTAAGATAGTGAGGAGCAGGAGGGTTAAAAAGAGTATTGTACAGAAGACAGAGAATGTGAGTATTCCTTCGAAGGCGAATGGGCAACCACTTGAGCTTATTACGAAATTCAGTGATGTGGTCATATTTGCGTAAACCAAATATAAACCTAATACAAAGATTCTGAAGACGCTCAAGTTTATCAAGTTGGTTTTCATTAAGATCAAGATAGCTGGTATCGGCATAGTCAAGAATAGGAAGGAGAAGAGATTGTGCAAGCGCAGTCTTCGTGGTAACAGGTAGAAGGTTGCGGAGTCTTCTCAAGGATCCTGCAGAGCCGAATACCTTGCGACTGACATTCTCAACTTGTGCCGACCATGAAAGAGTACTGTCTAAATATATTCCAAGGTTTTTAACCTTTTCCCTGTAAGGGACAGTCGTGCCGTTGAATGTCACGTTCGGTAATGTTTTCAGGTCAAGCTTGGCTAGTTGTCGAGAGCCTCCGATCAAAATAGCTTGAGTCTTGCTCGGATTTACCAAGATTCCATATCTTTGGGCCCATTTCTCTATCTTCAATAGGTCTTCATTAATTACAAATATGGCCCTGGATATATCAACTAGTGTGTCTTGCGAATATATTTGCAAATCATCTGCATAAAGGTGGTAGGAAGAAACTAGATTATTTGAGATAGAATTTATAAATAAGGAAAACAGCAAAGGGGATAAAACGCCACCCTGTGGTACACCGACAGTGATGTTGGACCAAGGAGAATACGTGTCATCCAATCGGATACGCTGTCGGCGACCGAACAGGTAACTACGAAACCAGTCAATCACTCCAGGAGATATGTTAAGAGAACCCAATATAGAAAGTAACACATCGAAATCAACAGTGTTCAACGCATTGCTGAAATCTAAGAGACAGAGCACTGTTAGCTTTCCATTTTCCATGCCTGACCTTATATCATCCGTAATATTGACAAGGGTGGTGGTGGTACTATGACCGGGACGGAAACCAGATTGAAATGGATTATGTAGGTTATTGGAGTTAAGGAATGTATTTAGTTGGTCATGGATAAGTCGTTCAAGCACTTTGGATAAGAATGGAAGAATGGATATGGGGCGATATTCGGAATAGGATGTAGGTTTCAGGACCTTAGGTAATGGTATTACATGAGCATCTTTCCACGTTGATGGGAAGGTACCGCTGGATATGGAATAATTGAGGATATGACAGATAACAGGAAGGATTTCATCAATTATAGGAAGGACCATATTACGGCTAATATTATCAGTCCCAATGGCGTTGGAAGTAATAGAAAGGATACTATTCTTAACATCAGTGGTAGTGAATTGACGGAAGAAAAATGGAGGGTGATCAGGAGTTGGTAATGTTGAAAGATATAAGTATTGGCTTTAGTTGTCGTATCAAAATTAGACGAAGAGCAGAAATGAATATTGAGAGCTTTAATGTCTAGAACAGAAGGATTTGTTGTTTGACGCTGTTTACCGACTCCTAAAGATCTAAGAAATTTCCAAACCTTTGCAGGGTCACCGTTTTGTACGGATTTATGAATATGTTGGCGTTGTGCATTCCTACACACCTTGTTGCAGTGATTTCGAATTTCCACATATTTGTTTCTATTTGCGTCGTTTGGCTTTATTTTCAGTTTTGTTTTAGCTGCTGCCTTTCTCTTTATTAGGTTTTTTATTTCCTCAGTGAGCCACGGAGATGGAAAGTGACGCAGTTTCACCTCTTTTATAGGAGCATGTTTGTCGTATAGGTTATTGATTGATTCCATAAAAAGCTTTACCTTTTCGTCAATTGTATGTGAGGAATAAATGCGGCCCCAGTCTAAGGATTTTGCGTCCATCCGCAGACTGTCGTGATCCATATTGCCAAAACTGCGCTGCACAAGAACTCTTGACTTTGCCTTGGGTGGACGAACTTTGTAAGAAAGAAAAATGAGATCATGTGCTGAAAAGTTGTCTGCAGGACATTGGCCATGCAGAACAGCTCGTTCTGAAGAAGAAACAAAAATTAGATCTAGTAGTGAAGGAGTAAGGTTGGGAAGATGATGTGTGGCATTTAGTGGAAGAATTTTGAGGTTGGTTGAATTGGAGATAGAGAGAAGAGAGGAAGAACGGGAATCTTTTTTTAAGAGGCAGGTGTTGAAATCACCCATAATAATAGTTTGACTGTAAGAGGGAGTAAGTGTTTGTAGAAGATGTTCAAATGATGAAAAGAAGTTTATATGAAGAGAAGGACAATAATAGACACCAAGCAGGATTTTGTTATGGTGAAGCTCTACTTGCAGAAACAGGTGTTCGCCGGCATTAGGGGGTGGGGGTTGCGGGGAGACATCAATAATAGTGTAAGGAATATAAGAACGTATATATATTGCAACGCCACCACCCCGAGCCACAGCACGGTCATTTCTCACAAGTACAAAGCCGGGCAGGTTATAAGAAGTAGAAGGTAGACACGGTTTCAGCCATGACTCCGAAACCAGGATAGCATGGATGTTCTTACAGTCAAAACTAACCAGCATATCTGTGAAATGGGCAGGAATACTCTGTGCATTTATATGAACAACATTAAAGTTATCCGGAACACCAGCAAACTGTGACTCAAGTGTATCGTTTAGAGACGGGATACTGACAAAGCTATCATCGGAACTATCTGGAGAACAATAATCGACATCACTGTCGTTGGCACTATTCAGCGAACAAAAATCATCATCACTGTCGTATGCCATAAATATTAGATAGGTATGAGCGATATATAAATACTACTTTATAAATTTAAATAAAATATATAAATAGATGCGTCTATACTATTGTGGTTTATCTAACTTAAAAACTGAATGTCCACCCGCCAGTTGAATGTACAAACAACAAGAAAGACATAAAAATTTGCAAAATGTTTGTTCTGAAATACAGAAGTTAATCAAATGGTTTTAGGAGTAATTTATTAACTATTACAATATTCAAATCAAAAAAACAAAAGTGAGCAAAATTAAAATACACAATTAAAAAATAATAAGAAAAAGAAAAAAAAAAGCAACAAACAGTGTTTTTGAACGCACCTTGTTGAGCTAAACTAAATTATAAAATGACAGTCGTGAGTAAGTTTTCGGATGCACCCTGGCCAGACGTCTATGACCTATGATGACAGCTAGTTGTCAAAGTCAGTGTCAAGCGAAGCATCATTATCAGCCAGGACGACCGAATTAATTACAGTGATTTATTTTAAATTACCTTAAATTGCATTGATTATATCGTTGTTACATACTTGCAGGTATATGAATTTATAGTAAGTAGTATGTATATGAAAATGAAACACACAAAAGGTAAATCAATGAGATTATGAGTCTAAAAGTTAGGTATTACTAGTCAGTATACTGAAACCACTTTATTTCTTTTGGGTTGCGTTTCTCTTGGGTTTTGCTGAACGAATTTGATCCCTAGCACGCTGTTCGAGGTTTTTATTTTGGTCAGCGTTTTGTAAAAGCAACTTTTCCAATATATCTAGAGAGTCCACTCGTTGACGGTTACCATCAGTGTTTAATACATAAACATGACCACCTCTGGTCCAGCATCTATTTACTCCCAGTTTTTCCCGTACAGTCATAAACATGGTGTGACGGGGCTTAGTTAAAAATTCACTAGCTGTGACCCCTGAACCCTTCAGTTTAGTTTTAGCAAACCAGATCTTATCTCTGACTGATAAATGCTGTAATTTAAGCAGGATAGGACGATGTTTGTTAGGTGCTAGAGGTCTACCCATGCGGTGACAACGCTTGATATCGTGGGCTGCAAATCCATCAATTTTCATTTTATTTTTAACAATATCAGCCACCACATGTGCCAGTTCTTCATTTTTACTTTCAGGAACACCATGTAATAATATTATTTTGCGTCTGTTTTGCATATCAAGCTGGTCCACACTTTGTGCCAAGAGCTCAACTTGTTTCTGCAGACACTCCATGGCTTCTTTCACAAAGCCACGAAACACACTAAATTCAGCAGACAGACTGGCAATATTGGATGGCACACTTTGTTGTAGTTCAGCTTCAAATTTCACCATCCTGTCGTTAAAAATCTTGCCCAAATTGTCGATTGAACACTGTAGTTGCGATTCCATTGTGTAATTATTATTAAAAGTACAAAGAGTGAAGTAAGTTACACTTGCTAGTGATATAAAGTTGGAGATAACATTCACTGGCAGGCAGTTCACTTAAAAGAGTTTATTTACAACATTCAAAATATTAATAAATGAGTAAATATAATTATTTAATAATTTTAAAAATTAAGAGCACAATTTTATTTGCACACTCACAACTACCCCCAAATAATAACTATCAACTTATAACCTTATTATATACAATTTATGTGATAATAAAAGCTTGTCGCTATGTTTAATTACCTATCAGTGGCTATCCATAACCATCTAGAAATATTTTTTTAGATTTAATGATTACTGTGACGGATCGCATTATCCAAATATATATTTTTGGTTTATAACATATGTATGGACACCCGAACACATATAGTGTTACAGTTGCGTTGCCGGCCCTTTCCATGGGAAATGGAGGGGGTCGGAATTGGGATGGGTAGACGAGGGGGGAAGGGTGGGTTAAACATAGCGACAAGCTATTATTATCACATAAATTGTATATAATAAGGTTATAAGTTGATAGTTAAAATGTTTAAGGTGAAAATTATTTTATTCTTTTTAGAGCCTTTAAATAAAAGCTTCTTTAAAAAAGTTTTTTTCTTTAAATTATTTTCAAGTTTTTAGTTATCGATGGGTAAGTTTCTCAGTCTCTTCATCTCATTCAAAGCATCATTGTTACAAGGTCGTTTGCCAGTTAATTTCGAACAGTCCAACTCTTCAATGAGGAGACCTTCTAAAGTCTTTCCCCTACTTAAGGCCACGTATGCTTGACCAGCAGCAAAGAGTTTCGAGCCTAAGTAAACTAATTTGTTTGTTACTTATTTGTTGATTTTGCAGCTTAGTTTAGTTATAGCTTAATTGTGTGATGTGTAACGCCATCTGTTTTTTTTTAATCAGTACTCTATACTTGCCGACCTGAGTGTAATAAAAGTTGTAGTTGTAATAAAAGTTATAGTTCGTTCCCATCATCCACTGTGTTTAATTCTAATAATACCTATAACACCATTAAAATCCGTTAGTGTATCAATCATGTTAAAGTGATTAAATCCTGTCCAATTTACGTCGGTATCCTGAAAGGGCATGGCATTACACCGGTCGAACCGGCCCATTCATGCAGCAGATTGCGTGGCTGACCACAATTAAAACACTGTTAACTATTAAAACATAGGTCAACGGAAAGCCTGTGAAAGACTGTGATGAACTACCGCCTCAGTCGTAAAGTGGTCGTAAGGTTCTCAAGTTAGCACTAACTCATTTTGATTATAAATTTGGACGAGCCGCTTAACACTGTATCTTGACATCGTGATTTGGCATCAGTGACTGAATAGTAAACAACAGATTGACTGACACCGCCTAAACAAGCAGGCCACTAACATCTAGCCGCTCATATTGAAAGCCCTATGATATATATAATATTTATACACATTCTAATTTGTTTATAACATTAATTAATAGCATAACATAGCTCGACTCCTTTTTCTACCCGAAGGTGTAGGCAGCATCTGTCAAGCCTCGACTCGCCACTATGTTTACGTCTCTACGATCTTTAAGGGAGTAGGATGTAGGATATGGGAGTAGGAAGGGATATGGGGAAGGGGAGTGGGCCTCCGGGTACCTCTCTCACCCAAAGAAACCCGGCGTGAGCTGGTTATGGTATTTCACCGGTCAAGCCAGCCCATTCATACAGTGAATTGATGGGCTCTACCACTGTTGCCATACAGCGAGCACAAGGTGGTCAGTCAAAAATATTTATCACACATGACTTTCGAGAGGAATTTCGAAAGACATTGGTGTGAGGCCAAATTCGCACCCAAGACTTCCTGATTCAGAAGCGGGCTAGTTTACTGAACCACCGAGACATAGTTTTTGAAGTTCTCATATAACTCTTTAATGAAAGGGCCATTTGATACCCATATAGTAGAAAAACAAATATTTATTCCACCATATTGGATTTAAAATGACGTCACATTATTTTTCGAGCTACTATTAACAAGTCCTTTCATTTGATACCCATATTGTAGAAATGCATTAAAAAAAACTGTTCCGGATGATCCGCCATATTGGATTTAGAATGACGTCACATAATTTTTTTAGTTGGTCCCAATGAGCCCTTTCATTTGATACCCATATTGTATGAAAGCTTAAAATATATATTCCTTCATCTTGGATATTCCACCATATTGGATTTAGAATGACGTCATATTATATTTTGAGTTACACTCAATAAACCCTTTCATTTGATACCCATATTGCAGAAATGCATTAAAAATATCCATTCCGCCATCTTGGGTCGTCCGCCATTTTGGATATAGAATGACGTCATACATTATATCATACATTGTCATCCAAAGTAAATGTGTATACAAAATTTCAGCTTAATCGGTTGAAGGTATCTACTTCAAAATTGAGTTACAAGATTCCACCGAACATACATACTTACATACATACATACATACAGTGCAAGGTAAATAAAAGCTTATAAAAAACACTCACTATGAGTTAGCCATACTGGTAAGAACATGTGGTGGTGACCAGGTTTTTTTTAATTCGACGACAATGACCAATTAAAAAAAGGTTCAAGTAGTATTAAAAAAAACTAAAGATTGACAAAAAACTTCTGACAAAGTCCCTGGTATTCCTATTGATTGAAGTTGATAATATTTTTTTAAGGGACCTGCGCCGCCCATGGACACCGGCAATACTTATAGTGTTACCGTTGCGTTACCGACCTGTAAGGGAGATGGGGGATGGGGAAGGGAGGTGGACCTCCGGGTACCTCTCTCACCGAACGAAACGCGGCATGAGCCACTTTACGTCGATCTTCTGAGAGGTGGTGGTATTTCACCGGTTGAGCCGGCCCATTCATGCAGCTAACTGCTATTATTTTCATCATATCTTGGTTGTTAGTCGCTAATACCTATCAACAGCTAAGCAAGTAAGGTGTGTAATAATCGTGCCTTATGGCGCTTTGTACTCTCTACCTACCCCAAGGGATCTGGCGTGAAGTTATGTACGTATGTATCAGGTACTTGAATTGAAAAAAAATAGTGTTAGATAGTCCATTTATGAGGCAAGCTTTGGGGTATTAATAATAATCTTTTTAGTGGAAAATGTATAAAATATGGCGGTACGAAGTTCGCGCGGTCTGCTAGTAAAGAAATATAGCGGACCCACCGCGCGGGCGTCGATGGGTTCAAGGTTAAATGCCCTCGGATCAACGTTACTTAGTAAGATTTGGCATGAATATGAATGAATGTAAAACGGACGCACATTTGACTCGTCTGTATAATTTTTGCGACCGTTACGGATCAACAAAAACATGTTGTTATTGTTTATTTTGATGGCAAGTATGTTGCAAAGCGACCGATGCAGATCCCCAAACAACCCTTCTATTTCAATCATAATAATGATGGCGTCTGAAAGATAAGCCACGCGTACTTCGGAAATCGTTCATTTTTTTTTAGAGTCTAGTGAGCTCAGCTTTACAAGATAAGATAAGGAAAAAAAATTCGCGTGGAGTCTCTCCGCGCTATGGAAGTAAAACTTTGTATCAAACATACATTTATAACACGCTTAATTTAAAAAGAGCACATCTTACTTACATTACGACGGGCCTCGTGGTGCATTGGTAAAATCGAATGTAGAACGGAGATTGGCGGATTCAATCCCCACTTGAGTATAAATCTTAATATGGGTTTGAGTAGAATTTGGTAATTACTCCTCTATTTAAGAAGATACCCCATATTCAACGTCGTATTGTTCTTTGATTTAGGTACTCCCCCAAGCTCAAGCCCATTCAACCCATATTGTAAAAATGCATTAAAATACTTATTCCGCAATATTGGATTTAGGATGACGTCACATTTTTCAACATACTATCGAAAAGCCCTTTTATTTGATACACAAAAAAGCATTAAAACTATCTGTGAATGAGAGCTATTGGTATTTCCCGGGCGAGCCAGCCCATTCATGCAGCGGACTGCTTGGCTCCTCGTGTTTGAATACTTCAAAAATGTGTTGTAAGATCAAGAACTGCGTAATACATATTTATTACATTCATAATATATACCTACATTGCAAAATGAAAAATTCGATCCATGCGGTTCGAATAAGAATGTCGACGTAAAGTTGCCCGTGCCGCTTTTCGTTCGGTGAGGGAGGTATCCAAAGGTCCCCCCCTACTCTCTTAAAGGAGGGCAACGCACCACAGTGTTCATGGGCGGTGTCAAATTGCTTACCATCAGGTGACCCACTTACTCGTTTGCCCTCCTATCCCATAAAAACTAAGAATTGAATTGTTATTATCATTTTCGCGTGGAGAATTATCCAAATCTCAAATTTTTACCATGGGTTACCTACCTAATATCAAGTAATTCAGAGAAATCATTGGCTCGGAATCGATCCCACGACCACCGAGACTATTAATATTAAAATATTATAGGTACTATTAAAAATTGGAATGATAACTAAGTTCAAATGATAACTAAGTTCCTAACTAGTATTTTAATTTAACTTTGAGTTGGTGTAACCTAATGGTATTATTACATCACTAGTAAAACTAATAATCACTTTGAATTTTGAAAATGTATAATGTGTTGAAATGTAAATTATAAAAGGCATGGCACTTCAAATCAAATATAAAAATATTTGATATTTTTTTTATTTCATAATATAAAGATGACCGAGGACCATAAACATTTATAATTTAATAAATAATTTTAAATTTATAAACAATCTGAACTTATTTTATTCCAAATAACTGGTTCAGCGCTTATTTCTAAGATCTTGTAACTTGTAATTGCCAAACTAATTATGAATTAACTATATATATTTATTAGACTTGAACAACCAAGGCTCATGTATATGTAAAAATTGGATGGGTAGATAGCAGTATCTTTGTATTTCATAATATAGAAATTATTTTACCGAGGACCAGAAACAGACTATTATTTAAACCCATAATCTGAACTTATAAATGTTTCTTTTTATAGTTTATACTCATGGTTAACTAATCTTGTTAACCATGAGTATAAACTATGAGTGATGATTGAAGTCAGTTTGTCATTAAATTATCCTTGAAATATATTATACTTGAAAATTAATTCTCTTAAAAATTATAAATGAAAATTATACATCAAGTTACTTGATAAATAACATAGTTTTATGTAATATATAAAGAAAACTGTAAATAGCTAATGTTGTTTAGGTATGCTTTGCAATATTTTAAATGTGATGAATTAAAAAAAGAAAATACAATTTATAAGTTTATAATTACCAAAATATTCGTAAGTACATACAGTAACAAGTAATATATTTGTTCAAATCACGACTAATTTTGGTTTAAGCAAAAGCTCTTTGTCGTATTGTCTTTCACGGAGTAAAATTAGTTCATCGTCACTCGTTATGCACTATTTTTTACGTTCATAAGCTTTACTACAGAACAAAGTACTCCTAAACCAATTTACACTTTACAGTTGGAGTATATAGTTGAATATATTTAATAAAAACAGACAAATAGAGCAGAGTACCGAACTGTCACGATTATTTACTAATAATATGTTTTTACATTTTCGGTCATAGAGGTCGCGCTTCGCATACGTCAACTTATTAAATTGCGCTATGGTTTCACTACCGTAGGGTTTATATATGATTGACATTCCAAATCAATTAGTACCTCCACTTGCCACTAGATGTCTGTGTACTATTATAATTCAAGCTTAACAAATTGAAAAGTTAGCTTCATATATACTATGATGTTTTAATGTAGTACTAAATATTAATATATATTGCCCCGCGAGGGCCGCAAGGGGGCGTTAAAAGCGTTAAACGCTCTTGCACGAGACATTAGAAGTTTTACGTTTTTTAAGATAGTGAGGAGCAGGAGGGTTAAAAAGAGTATTGTACAGAAGACAGAGAATGTGAGTATTCCTTCGAAGGCGAATGGGCAACCACTTGAGCTTATTACGAAATTCAGTGATGTGGTCATATTTGCGTAAACCAAATATAAACCTAATACAAAGATTCTGAAGACGCTCAAGTTTATCAAGTTGGTTTTTATTAAGATCAAGATAGCTGGTATCGGCATAGTCAAGAATAGGAAGGAGAAGAGATTGTGCAAGCGCAGTCTTCGTGGTAACAGGTAGAAGGTTGCGGAGTCTTCTCAAGGATCCTGCAGAGCCGAATACCTTGCGACTGACATTCTCAACTTGTGCCGACCATGAAAGAGTACTGTCTAAATATATTCCAAGGTTTTTAACCTTTTCCCTGTAAGGGACAGTCGTGCCGTTGAATGTCACGTTCGGTAATGTTTTCAGGTCAAGCTTGGCTAGTTGTCGAGAGCCTCCGATCAAAATAGCTTGAGTCTTGCTCGGATTTACCAAGATTCCATATCTTTGGGCCCATTTCTCTATCTTCAATAGGTCTTCATTAATTACAAATATGGCCCTGGATATATCAACTAGTGTGTCTTGCGAATATATTTGCAAATCATCTGCATAAAGGTGGTAGGAAGAAACTAGATTATTTGAGATAGAATTTATAAATAAGGAAAACAGCAAAGGGGATAAAACGCCACCCTGTGGTACACCGACAGTGATGTTGGACCAAGGAGAATACGTGTCATCCAATCGGATACGCTGTCGGCGACCGAACAGGTAACTACGAAACCAGTCAATCACTCCAGGAGATATGTTAAGAGAACCCAATATAGAAAGTAACACATCGAAATCAACAGTGTTCAACGCATTGCTGAAATCTAAGAGACAGAGCACTGTTAGCTTTCCATTTTCCATGCCTGACCTTATATCATCCGTAATATTGACAAGGGTGGTGGTGGTACTATGACCGGGACGGAAACCAGATTGAAATGGATTATGTAGGTTATTGGAGTTAAGGAATGTATTTAGTTGGTCATGGATAAGTCGTTCAAGCACTTTGGATAAGAATGGAAGAATGGATATGGGGCGATATTCGGAATAGGATGTAGGTTTCAGGACCTTAGGTAATGGTATTACATGAGCATCTTTCCACGTTGATGGGAAGGTACCGCTGGATATGGAATAATTGAGGATATGACAGATAACAGGAAGGATTTCATCAATTATAGGAAGGACCATATTACGGCTAATATTATCAGTCCCAATGGCGTTGGAAGTAATAGAAAGGATACTATTCTTAACATCAGTGGTAGTGAATTGACGGAAGAAAAATGGAGGGTGATCAGGAGTTGGTAATGTTGAAAGATATAAGTATTGGCTTTAGTTGTCGTATCAAAATTAGACGAAGAGCAGAAATGAATATTGAGAGCTTTAATGTCTAGAACAGAAGGATTTGTTGTTTGACGCTGTTTACCGACTCCTAAAGATCTAAGAAATTTCCAAACCTTTGCAGGGTCACCGTTTTGTACGGATTTATGAATATGTTGGCGTTGTGCATTCCTACACACCTTGTTGCAGTGATTTCGAATTTCCACATATTTGTTTCTATTTGCGTCGTTTGGCTTTATTTTCAGTTTTGTTTTAGCTGCTGCCTTTCTCTTTATTAGGTTTTTTATTTCCTCAGTGAGCCACGGAGATGGAAAGTGACGCAGTTTCACCTCTTTTATAGGAGCATGTTTGTCGTATAGGTTATTGATTGATTCCATAAAAAGCTTTACCTTTTCGTCAATTGTATGTGAGGAATAAATGCGGCCCCAGTCTAAGGATTTTGCGTCCATCCGCAGACTGTCGTGATCCATATTGCCAAAACTGCGCTGCACAAGAACTCTTGACTTTGCCTTGGGTGGACGAACTTTGTAAGAAAGAAAAATGAGATCATGTGCTGAAAAGTTGTCTGCAGGACATTGGCCATGCAGAACAGCTCGTTCTGAAGAAGAAACAAAAATTAGATCTAGTAGTGAAGGAGTAAGGTTGGGAAGATGATGTGTGGCATTTAGTGGAAGAATTTTGAGGTTGGTTGAATTGGAGATAGAGAGAAGAGAGGAAGAACGGGAATCTTTTTTTAAGAGGCAGGTGTTGAAATCACCCATAATAATAGTTTGACTGTAAGAGGGAGTAAGTGTTTGTAGAAGATGTTCAAATGATGAAAAGAAGTTTATATGAAGAGAAGGACAATAATAGACACCAAGCAGGATTTTGTTATGGTGAAGCTCTACTTGCAGAAACAGGTGTTCGCCGGCATTAGGGGGTGGGGGTTGCGGGGAGACATCAATAATAGTGTAAGGAATATAAGAACGTATATATATTGCAACGCCACCACCCCGAGCCACAGCACGGTCATTTCTCACAAGTACAAAGCCGGGCAGGTTATAAGAAGTAGAAGGTAGACACGGTTTCAGCCATGACTCCGAAACCAGGATAGCATGGATGTTCTTACAGTCAAAACTAACCAGCATATCTGTGAAATGGGCAGGAATACTCTGTGCATTTATATGAACAACATTAAAGTTATCCGGAACACCAGCAAACTGTGACTCAAGTGTATCGTTTAGAGACGGGATACTGACAAAGCTATCATCGGAACTATCTGGAGAACAATAATCGACATCACTGTCGTTGGCACTATTCAGCGAACAAAAATCATCATCACTGTCGTATGCCATAAATATTAGATAGGTATGAGCGATATATAAATACTACTTTATAAATTTAAATAAAATATATAAATAGATGCGTCTATACTATTGTGGTTTATCTAACTTAAAAACTGAATGTCCACCCGCCAGTTGAATGTACAAACAACAAGAAAGACATAAAAATTTGCAAAATGTTTGTTCTGAAATACAGAAGTTAATCAAATGGTTTTAGGAGTAATTTATTAACTATTACAATATTCAAATCAAAAAAACAAAAGTGAGCAAAATTAAAATACACAATTAAAAAATAATAAGAAAAAGAAAAAAAAAAGCAACAAACAGTGTTTTTGAACGCACCTTGTTGAGCTAAACTAAATTATAAAATGACAGTCGTGAGTAAGTTTTCGGATGCACCCTGGCCAGACGTCTATGACCTATGATGACAGCTAGTTGTCAAAGTCAGTGTCAAGCGAAGCATCATTATCAGCCAGGACGACCGAATTAATTACAGTGATTTATTTTAAATTACCTTAAATTGCATTGATTATATCGTTGTTACATACTTGCAGGTATATGAATTTATAGTAAGTAGTATGTATATGAAAATGAAACACACAAAAGGTAAATCAATGAGATTATGAGTCTAAAAGTTAGGTATTACTAGTCAGTATACTGAAACCACTTTATTTCTTTTGGGTTGCGTTTCTCTTGGGTTTTGCTGAACGAATTTGATCCCTAGCACGCTGTTCGAGGTTTTTATTTTGGTCAGCGTTTTGTAAAAGCAACTTTTCCAATATATCTAGAGAGTCCACTCGTTGACGGTTACCATCAGTGTTTAATACATAAACATGACCACCTCTGGTCCAGCATCTATTTACTCCCAGTTTTTCCCGTACAGTCATAAACATGGTGTGACGGGGCTTAGTTAAAAATTCACTAGCTGTGACCCCTGAACCCTTCAGTTTAGTTTTAGCAAACCAGATCTTATCTCTGACTGATAAATGCTGTAATTTAAGCAGGATAGGACGATGTTTGTTAGGTGCTAGAGGTCTACCCATGCGGTGACAACGCTTGATATCGTGGGCTGCAAATCCATCAATTTTCATTTTATTTTTAACAATATCAGCCACCACATGTGCCAGTTCTTCATTTTTACTTTCAGGAACACCATGTAATAATATTATTTTGCGTCTGTTTTGCATATCAAGCTGGTCCACACTTTGTGCCAAGAGCTCAACTTGTTTCTGCAGACACTCCATGGCTTCTTTCACAAAGCCACGAAACACACTAAATTCAGCAGACAGACTGGCAATATTGGATGGCACACTTTGTTGTAGTTCAGCTTCAAATTTCACCATCCTGTCGTTAAAAATCTTGCCCAAATTGTCGATTGAACACTGTAGTTGCGATTCCATTGTGTAATTATTATTAAAAGTACAAAGAGTGAAGTAAGTTACACTTGCTAGTGATATAAAGTTGGAGATAACATTCACTGGCAGGCAGTTCACTTAAAAGAGTTTATTTACAACATTCAAAATATTAATAAATGAGTAAATATAATTATTTAATAATTTTAAAAATTAAGAGCACAATTTTATTTGCACACTCACAACTACCCCCAAATAATAACTATCAACTTATAACCTTATTATATACAATTTATGTGATAATAAAAGCTTGTCGCTATGTTTAATTACCTATCAGTGGCTATCCATAACCATCTAGAAATATTTTTTTAGATTTAATGATTACTGTGACGGATCGCATTATCCAAATATATATTTTTGGTTTATAACATATGTATGGACACCCGAACACATATAGTGTTACAGTTGCGTTGCCGGCCCTTTCCATGGGAAATGGAGGGGGTCGGAATTGGGATGGGTAGACGAGGGGGGAAGGGTGGGTTAAACATAGCGACAAGCTATTATTATCACATAAATTGTATATAATAAGGTTATAAGTTGATAGTTAAAATGTTTAAGGTGAAAATTATTTTATTCTTTTTAGAGCCTTTAAATAAAAGCTTCTTTAAAAAAGTTTTTTTCTTTAAATTATTTTCAAGTTTTTAGTTATCGATGGGTAAGTTTCTCAGTCTCTTCATCTCATTCAAAGCATCATTGTTACAAGGTCGTTTGCCAGTTAATTTCGAACAGTCCAACTCTTCAATGAGGAGACCTTCTAAAGTCTTTCCCCTACTTAAGGCCACGTATGCTTGACCAGCAGCAAAGAGTTTCGAGCCTAAGTAAACTAATTTGTTTGTTACTTATTTGTTGATTTTGCAGCTTAGTTTAGTTATAGCTTAATTGTGTGATGTGTAACGCCATCTGTTTTTTTTTAATCAGTACTCTATACTTGCCGACCTGAGTGTAATAAAAGTTGTAGTTGTAATAAAAGTTATAGTTCGTTCCCATCATCCACTGTGTTTAATTCTAATAATACCTATAACACCATTAAAATCCGTTAGTGTATCAATCATGTTAAAGTGATTAAATCCTGTCCAATTTACGTCGGTATCCTGAAAGGGCATGGCATTACACCGGTCGAACCGGCCCATTCATGCAGCAGATTGCGTGGCTGACCACAATTAAAACACTGTTAACTATTAAAACATAGGTCAACGGAAAGCCTGTGAAAGACTGTGATGAACTACCGCCTCAGTCGTAAAGTGGTCGTAAGGTTCTCAAGTTAGCACTAACTCATTTTGATTATAAATTTGGACGAGCCGCTTAACACTGTATCTTGACATCGTGATTTGGCATCAGTGACTGAATAGTAAACAACAGATTGACTGACACCGCCTAAACAAGCAGGCCACTAACATCTAGCCGCTCATATTGAAAGCCCTATGATATATATAATATTTATACACATTCTAATTTGTTTATAACATTAATTAATAGCATAACATAGCTCGACTCCTTTTTCTACCCGAAGGTGTAGGCAGCATCTGTCAAGCCTCGACTCGCCACTATGTTTACGTCTCTACGATCTTTAAGGGAGTAGGATGTAGGATATGGGAGTAGGAAGGGATATGGGGAAGGGGAGTGGGCCTCCGGGTACCTCTCTCACCCAAAGAAACCCGGCGTGAGCTGGTTATGGTATTTCACCGGTCAAGCCAGCCCATTCATACAGTGAATTGATGGGCTCTACCACTGTTGCCATACAGCGAGCACAAGGTGGTCAGTCAAAAATATTTATCACACATGACTTTCGAGAGGAATTTCGAAAGACATTGGTGTGAGGCCAAATTCGCACCCAAGACTTCCTGATTCAGAAGCGGGCTAGTTTACTGAACCACCGAGACATAGTTTTTGAAGTTCTCATATAACTCTTTAATGAAAGGGCCATTTGATACCCATATAGTAGAAAAACAAATATTTATTCCACCATATTGGATTTAAAATGACGTCACATTATTTTTCGAGCTACTATTAACAAGTCCTTTCATTTGATACCCATATTGTAGAAATGCATTAAAAAAAACTGTTCCGGATGATCCGCCATATTGGATTTAGAATGACGTCACATAATTTTTTTAGTTGGTCCCAATGAGCCCTTTCATTTGATACCCATATTGTATGAAAGCTTAAAATATATATTCCTTCATCTTGGATATTCCACCATATTGGATTTAGAATGACGTCATATTATATTTTGAGTTACACTCAATAAACCCTTTCATTTGATACCCATATTGCAGAAATGCATTAAAAATATCCATTCCGCCATCTTGGGTCGTCCGCCATTTTGGATATAGAATGACGTCATACATTATATCATACATTGTCATCCAAAGTAAATGTGTATACAAAATTTCAGCTTAATCGGTTGAAGGTATCTACTTCAAAATTGAGTTACAAGATTCCACCGAACATACATACTTACATACATACATACATACAGTGCAAGGTAAATAAAAGCTTATAAAAAACACTCACTATGAGTTAGCCATACTGGTAAGAACATGTGGTGGTGACCAGGTTTTTTTTAATTCGACGACAATGACCAATTAAAAAAAGGTTCAAGTAGTATTAAAAAAAACTAAAGATTGACAAAAAACTTCTGACAAAGTCCCTGGTATTCCTATTGATTGAAGTTGATAATATTTTTTTAAGGGACCTGCGCCGCCCATGGACACCGGCAATACTTATAGTGTTACCGTTGCGTTACCGACCTGTAAGGGAGATGGGGGATGGGGAAGGGAGGTGGACCTCCGGGTACCTCTCTCACCGAACGAAACGCGGCATGAGCCACTTTACGTCGATCTTCTGAGAGGTGGTGGTATTTCACCGGTTGAGCCGGCCCATTCATGCAGCTAACTGCTATTATTTTCATCATATCTTGGTTGTTAGTCGCTAATACCTATCAACAGCTAAGCAAGTAAGGTGTGTAATAATCGTGCCTTATGGCGCTTTGTACTCTCTACCTACCCCAAGGGATCTGGCGTGAAGTTATGTACGTATGTATCAGGTACTTGAATTGAAAAAAAATAGTGTTAGATAGTCCATTTATGAGGCAAGCTTTGGGGTATTAATAATAATCTTTTTAGTGGAAAATGTATAAAATATGGCGGTACGAAGTTCGCGCGGTCTGCTAGTAAAGAAATATAGCGGACCCACCGCGCGGGCGTCGATGGGTTCAAGGTTAAATGCCCTCGGATCAATGTTACTTAGTAAGATTTGGCATGAATATGAATGAATGTAAAACGGACGCACATTTGACTCGTCTGTATAATTTTTGCGACCGTTACGGATCAACAAAAACATGTTGTTATTGTTTATTTTGATGGCAAGTATGTTGCAAAGCGACCGATGCAGATCCCCAAACAACCCTTCTATTTCAATCATAATAATGATGGCGTCTGAAAGATAAGCCACGCGTACTTCGGAAATCGTTCATTTTTTTTTAGAGTCTAGTGAGCTCAGCTTTACAAGATAAGATAAGGAAAAAAAATTCGCGTGGAGTCTCTCCGCGCTATGGAAGTAAAACTTTGTATCAAACATACATTTATAACACGCTTAATTTAAAAAGAGCACATCTTACTTACATTACGACGGGCCTCGTGGTGCATTGGTAAAATCGAATGTAGAACGGAGATTGGCGGATTCAATCCCCACTTGAGTATAAATCTTAATATGGGTTTGAGTAGAATTTGGTAATTACTCCTCTATTTAAGAAGATACCCCATATTCAACGTCGTATTGTTCTTTGATTTAGGTACTCCCCCAAGCTCAAGCCCATTCAACCCATATTGTAAAAATGCATTAAAATACTTATTCCGCAATATTGGATTTAGGATGACGTCACATTTTTCAACATACTATCGAAAAGCCCTTTTATTTGATACACAAAAAAGCATTAAAACTATCTGTGAATGAGAGCTATTGGTATTTCCCGGGCGAGCCAGCCCATTCATGCAGCGGACTGCTTGGCTCCTCGTGTTTGAATACTTCAAAAATGTGTTGTAAGATCAAGAACTGCGTAATACATATTTATTACATTCATAATATATACCTACATTGCAAAATGAAAAATTCGATCCATGCGGTTCGAATAAGAATGTCGACGTAAAGTTGCCCGTGCCGCTTTTCGTTCGGTGAGGGAGGTATCCAAAGGTCCCCCCCTACTCTCTTAAAGGAGGGCAACGCACCACAGTGTTCATGGGCGGTGTCAAATTGCTTACCATCAGGTGACCCACTTACTCGTTTGCCCTCCTATCCCATAAAAACTAAGAATTGAATTGTTATTATCATTTTCGCGTGGAGAATTATCCAAATCTCAAATTTTTACCATGGGTTACCTACCTAATATCAAGTAATTCAGAGAAATCATTGGCTCGGAATCGATCCCACGACCACCGAGACTATTAATATTAAAATATTATAGGTACTATTAAAAATTGGAATGATAACTAAGTTCAAATGATAACTAAGTTCCTAACTAGTATTTTAATTTAACTTTGAGTTGGTGTAACCTAATGGTATTATTACATCACTAGTAAAACTAATAATCACTTTGAATTTTGAAAATGTATAATGTGTTGAAATGTAAATTATAAAAGGCATGGCACTTCAAATCAAATATAAAAATATTTGATATTTTTTTTATTTCATAATATAAAGATGACCGAGGACCATAAACATTTATAATTTAATAAATAATTTTAAATTTATAAACAATCTGAACTTATTTTATTCCAAATAACTGGTTCAGCGCTTATTTCTAAGATCTTGTAACTTGTAATTGCCAAACTAATTATGAATTAACTATATATATTTATTAGACTTGAACAACCAAGGCTCATGTATATGTAAAAATTGGATGGGTAGATAGCAGTATCTTTGTATTTCATAATATAGAAATTATTTTACCGAGGACCAGAAACAGACTATTATTTAAACCCATAATCTGAACTTATAAATGTTTCTTTTTATAGTTTATACTCATGGTTAACTAATCTTGTTAACCATGAGTATAAACTATGAGTGATGATTGAAGTCAGTTTGTCATTAAATTATCCTTGAAATATATTATACTTGAAAATTAATTCTCTTAAAAATTATAAATGAAAATTATACATCAAGTTACTTGATAAATAACATAGTTTTATGTAATATATAAAGAAAACTGTAAATAGCTAATGTTGTTTAGGTATGCTTTGCAATATTTTAAATGTGATGAATTAAAAAAAGAAAATACAATTTATAAGTTTATAATTACCAAAATATTCGTAAGTACATACAGTAACAAGTAATATATTTGTTCAAATCACGACTAATTTTGGTTTAAGCAAAAGCTCTTTGTCGTATTGTCTTTCACGGAGTAAAATTAGTTCATCGTCACTCGTTATGCACTATTTTTTACGTTCATAAGCTTTACTACAGAACAAAGTACTCCTAAACCAATTTACACTTTACAGTTGGAGTATATAGTTGAATATATTTAATAAAAACAGACAAATAGAGCAGAGTACCGAACTGTCACGATTATTTACTAATAATATGTTTTTACATTTTCGGTCATAGAGGTCGCGCTTCGCATACGTCAACTTATTAAATTGCGCTATGGTTTCACTACCGTAGGGTTTATATATGATTGACATTCCAAATCAATTAGTACCTCCACTTGCCACTAGATGTCTGTGTACTATTATAATTCAAGCTTAACAAATTGAAAAGTTAGCTTCATATATACTATGATGTTTTAATGTAGTACTAAATATTAATATATATTGCCCCGCGAGGGCCGCAAGGGGGCGTTAAAAGCGTTAAACGCTCTTGCACGAGACATTAGAAGTTTTACTTCAAAAAATAACATAAGAAATGGCTGTATGGTCAACGACCTTTGCCTACTCACATTGAGTGAATTATTATATCATCATCAACCTTCTATTTCAAATTTGGATCAAAGTAGATCATTGATCAAAACAACTTTTAGGATTATATCGCGTTTATTTATTATTTATTTATATTTATTTCCCGACGTTTCCCGTTTTGTTTTGATCAATGAGTGAGATTCGCGAAAATCTTAGAAATAAATATACAAAGTAGATCAGTTATATTTATAAAGAGCCAATTATACACTGCAAAAAGGTGGATCAACCTTTACGTAGAACGGATATTTATACAATATATATTTGATCATATTGAACACATATATTACAATATGTAATTAATAAATTTCTTTTATTTATTTCAATTAATATTCATATTATATCGTCGTGACAAATTATTTTTTAAACATTTTAAGAGTCCCCAAAATACCGTTTTTGTTAGAGAGAACCTAAAACATATATAAAAGAATATTTCCAATAAAAATATTAATGATTTGGAAAAAAAGACTTACCTTAAGAAATAAATCGTAGTTCAATCGGTCACAAACACAAAGAGGCGTCAACACAAATACAAATCAAATGACGTATGTATCAAACCAGATATTTATTGTATTACCTGATATATCTATAACGAATATCAGTCACATTTGTATCGTGATATTTATTTTAATCGATATCAAATCGATCACAACCCAAACTCCACGTGAACATGTTACGAATGCTGTTAAAGAAATGAATAATTCCTCACCACCAGTGTATGCATTTACCGTTTTATTACAAAACGATGTACCAAGACTTTTTTAGATAAATCGTTCACAGTACAAGCAGCACGCTTGTGGAATGGGTTACCTTTATCAATAAGATCTGCTGAATCATTAAGTACATTCAGAAAACGACTAATTAATCACTATCACATAGAATTAGCTTACTCTAGCTAGTCCTGAATACACTTATTCCGAAAGCTGTATCTATATGTATGTATATGTATGTTTATATTTTAGGTATATGTGTATGTGTATTTATGTATAAGTGTTGTTTAAGCTTTATGCATATGTAGTATGCTATATATCTTACTACATTATGTTTATTGTTTTGTTGAATCTACTGTAATCTATCTATTGTTACTATTATATATTTTGTACTTTTCTATTTATATTCTAATTTTGTCACCAACGACTACCCTAACTTCTTTTTTTTTTTGTCCATAAAGGTTGTCTGGAAGAGATCGCCGATAGCGATAAGACCGCCGTTTGTGCATTATTTTTGTTCTTTGTGTGTCTATCTTTTGTTTTGGTGTACAATAAAGAATATTGTATTGTATTATATTGTATTGTAAAACAGCTAGTTAGGCTGGTTTATCGGATCGTGGTCTGATTCGATATCAAATGGTTAGTACTCCTCCTCATTACAAATAGCAAACTATACCATGTCTTGATTGTACTAGGTTTGCCATCTCCCCTCACAGAGTAGAGTACACAATGATTCATTGATTTGAATGTAATTCGGTCTTATCGTTCAGTTTTGAAAGGTATAACCTGGCGGTGGTCCAGTGGTCCCCACTTTGCCAATAACGAAAGAAACCTTGATAAAGCAATTTATTGTCCCGGAATGTAAATAACAATTGTAATATATTAGTAAAATGATGCAATAAGTGTGAGAACTGGACGCCACGCAAGCATCTAAACCTAGCAAGTATCTTTGACTACTTCTTGTCATTAGGTCGTTTTAGATTCGTGAATATAGCTTTTATATTTTAAAATGGATCAATAAAAGATACAAAGTGGTAAAACTGGAGTCTTCAAATATATCTTGACAGGAAATATAACGCCAGCTGATTTCCGAGTCGAAACATATAGTAGAATATAAAATCACTAACTTTGAAGAAACAAAAAGAATGGGAGTATTTTAAATAAGTAAGTACAATTTGCTGCTATAATTTGCTGTCTATAATTTGCACTAATTAAGCAATTTTATATGATGTTAAATTTCTAGATTATACATACTAACAGGGAACACAAGTTAAGAAAGTGAACTTAAATTGGCTTGGAAAAGGTGATCATCTTTTAGCAACTACAGACTCAGAGAGCTGGTAGTGAAAACCCACCATCACCTTCACAGGACCAAGCAGTAATTAAAATCTGTCCTCGTGATTATGGTATTGTGGTGTTAACTTTGACAGTGATGCCGTGCAGGCAATGAATTAAGTTCTTCGGGTTGCAACAGTACATACTAACTTAATGATATGTATTCTTTTATTATAGTAAAGTATGTACTTAATAATAATAATAATAAGTTTTTATTTATTGACTACAATGGCCCAATTGTTAGGTTTGTTATAGAGTTGTTAAATGTTATTTTGTTATAGATTTATAATGGTCCAGATGTTGATGTCAGTGAACCGAGCTGTATGTAGTTCAGAAACACCCGTTGACATAGAAAATAACCAAGAATTGAGAAAGAAGGTTAGTGATAAAAACAATATTTTAATTGATTTAATATTATAATATTATTTTTAATTTTATTTTAGTCTGTGTTTTGTAATAAGACGGTAACCGTGTTTTAGCTCAGTCTATACTTGGAGAGCGCCAATCTAACTACATATACTAATAAAATGAACTGGAAACCTTTGTTTGTTTGTTTATTTTTATTTAAAAATATCAGAAAATAATAACTGAAGTAGAACCACACAGTTCTATATACCACGACATCGCAAATTATCGACGTAAAATGCCTCATGCCACGCTTCGCACGATGAGAGAGGTATCCGGAGTACCAATTCCTAACCCTCTGCCCTTTCTATCCCACTTCCAATCCCTTCCATATCCCATTGTAAAGGCCAGCTGTGACACAATCTTTGTTCAGGTGTCCATGGACTGTGTTTGTTGCTTACCTTGAACGATCCTGTTTTAACTAAACTTTGCACACCGGTAAGAGACTGACGACAATATACTAATTTGATTAAAGCATGCGATTATCCTAATTAGATACGCTAGGATTTAACTATTTCTTGCCGACTAGCTCTATCTCTCTTACCCTCATTCCAAGATTCAGAATTCCCATGCGAGTAAAAGAGATAGAGTTAGACCGGCTCTCAGCATACTACAAACTCTATAAGACTTCTGGAGTAAAAATTGCGTCTTGTTCAGTATACATAACATACCTTCACGCCTTTTTCTACCCGAAGATGTCGGCAGTAGTGGTTAAGCCTCGACTCGCCGTTATGTTTACGTACCAATTGTAATAGATGGCGAACCTATTGCCATGCATCGGGCACAAAGTTTTCAGACATCGATATTACAATCACACATAACTTTCGACATTGATTTCGAAAAGTCATTGTGTGAGCCAGGATTCAAACCCGCGATCATCTTGATTCAGAAGCGGGGTGCTCGACCACCGGACCTCCGAGACTAGACTTTTTTCAAATTATTTTAGACTTATTAATTTGTATGATGTGATAGCGTGTTTTTTTAATTTTATTGTAAATTTGTAATTAAACTTAACTTTAAAATCTTGTTTTTCACTATCTAAAGTTATAGACGGCGGCTGTTATGTTAGGCCTTGACTAGCTCATTATTATTGGAGTAACCGGTGAAACCGAATGCCAAAACAACGGGCACAATTTTATTAATCATTACCATAAAGATTTAAGAGTTTTTCAACCTAAGACTTATTCAAATATAAGTCAGTTACAAAAGTCACCGAACATTAATTTAAACATAACATAACTTCACGCCTTTGTCTACCCGAAGGTGTAGGTGTAGGTGTAGGCAGCGGCTTCGACTCGCCGAACCACTACGTAATACGTGCTAAATGGAATAAGTGGCGGAACCTATTGCCATACACCGAGCACGAAGTTGTCAATCATCAATCTTTATTTTATTTTTTTTATTTTTTTATGGGATAAATTCAAATTCAATTCAAATTCAAAATATCTTTATTCCATAGACTTTACAAAGTACTTAGAATCGTCACATAAAAAACACCGAGCTTAGATTCCCTTTCATCACACTGTCTTGAATGTGAAAGCGAATCTAAGTGCCAGTTCCGGCGTCAAGGCTTCTTGAGAAGAACTGGCAAGAAACTCAAGGCCGACTCTTTTCAAATATCCAGTTTAACAAATAGTGATAAGTACAATCAATACAACACAAAAGGAGCAGTTCAATTCCAAACTTTTTTATCGTTTATATAGTCTGCGATACAATAATAAGCCCTTTGATATAATCTACTTTTAATATATTTTTTAAATTTTCCCATGGATAATTCAATCGCGTCGTTTGGGAGTTTATTGTAAAAGCGTATACATTGACCTGGGAACGAGTTAGAGATTTTATGGAGCCTAGTAGTGGGCACAGCGAGTTTGTTTTTATTTCTTAAATTTAGTTTATGAAATAAAAACAAACTCGCTGTGCCCACTACTAGGCTCCATAAAATCTCTAACTCGTTCCCAGGTCAATGTATACGCTTTTACAATATATATATATATATAATATATATAATATATATATATATATAATATATATAATAATATATTTTACGATAGGAGGGCAAACAAGCAGACGTGTCACCTGATGGTAAGCAACCAACGCCGCCCATGGACACCAGCAACATATAGTGCATATAGTGTTACTGTTGCGTTGCCGACCTTTAAGGGATACGGGATAGGAAAGGATGGGGAAGGGGGTTGGGCCTCCGGGTACCTCTCTCACCGAACGAAACGCGGCATGAGCCACTTTACGTCAGTCTTCTAAGAGGTCCTGGTATTTCACCGGTCGAGCCGGCCCATTCATGCAGCGAACTGCTTGGCTCTACCGCTCATAACTTCCGAAAAGAATTCTTAGGAATCATTGGTGTGAGTGTGGAATTGATCCCAGGACTACTAAATCAGAAGCGGGGAGCTGGACCACTGGACCAGCGAGACCAACATAAATGTACTTAATTTTTTTTTTAACTGGACTATATATTTTTTTTATTTAATGTGGTCAGAGTTGTGTGAAAAAACTGAGTATATTTTTATTATTAATTACAGTATTGCTATGAATATTTATGAATTATCTTACTTTGTATTATGCGATTACAATCTCAGACTCAGAAAAACAAAACGGCAGTATGTCCATAATTTAAACAATGTACAATAACATTACATAGTATAAAACAAAGTTGCTTTCCGCTGTTTGTCCCCATAAATGCTTAGATCTTGCAGTTTTTTTCTTAATATATAGAGAATGGCAACGGGGTGGTTTGTATGTATTTATAATTAAGTTGACATTAAAACAACTTTTAGGATTATATCGTGTTTATTTATTACTAATTTTATTTATTTCCCGACGTTTCGAACTCTTTACAGAGATCATTTTCACGAGTGATGAACAAAAAGATGGTATTTGTTCAAAAGCTATTTTAATTGATACAGAGAGCACCCACTTTTTAGAAATAAAAATCAAAAAGTTGATGTTAAATATATGATTTTTACTATTGGTAACCCACATCAGACCATGAGAACAAAAATTAAATATTTATTTAAAAGATATATTTACTAAAGAAAAAAGTTTGGTTTGTACAGATCCTTTGTTGTATGATTTAATAGGTAACAGTTGTTATTTTTTTTAATTATTAGCTAATTATCTTATTTATTTTAAGTTAGTTGAGATCAGAGTATAACTATTATTAAATATTTATTGATTTTAAATTTAAAGTATTTGTTAAAAAATCAACCACTGGGTCACAAACGCGGCCAGTCCTGAGAAAGACCCAGCAAGAAAACTCAGCGGCTGTTCTTCAAAACTGATTATTATTTCATATTGGACGGGCTATTGATAGTACTATTATTGGTGATATTGAGAAAAGAAACTTGATTACCAAGTTAATAAAAAATATTTTGATTGTATTTTTTTTTATGGGATAGGAGGGCAAACGAGCAGGCGTGTCACCTGATGGTAAGCAATCAACGCCGCCCATGGACACCAGCAACACATATAGTGTTACTGTAGCGTTGCCGACCTTTAAGGGATAGGGGATAGGAAAGGACGGGGAAGGGGGGTGGGCCTCCGGGTACCTCTCTCACCGAACGAAACGCGGCATGAGCCACTTTACGTCGGTCTTCTGAGAGGTCGTGGTATTTCACCGGTCGAGCCGGCCCATTCATGCAGTGAACTGCTTGGCTCACCACAGCTCGATACTAATCAAACAACTAGTTGAATTTGTTACATGTGTGTATGTACACACATAACTTGCGGAGTAAGCAGAGGGAACAGAGCGCCCTAAGCAATTCTTATACGCCTCACTCGTTTCGTTGGCTTTCATAACTCTTTTCATGCATGGCGCTCTGTTCTCTCTGACTACCCAGCGAGGGATTTGGCTTGAAGTTATGTAGGTTTCTTTTTTCTAAGTTTTACGTGTGTACCCCCAGTACCCCAACGTCACGACATCACGAATGACATTCAGATTCAGAACCTTGTAGGTTAAAATTTATTTGCTATTAATTTAAAATCTAATAAAGCAATTAGTTTTAAAATATTTTATTACTTCCAAATCGTACAAGCAATTATATAATATTATTAATGTTCCCAATTATTCTACCTATTACTACTTATTGCCATACATCGAGTTCAGTTTTTTCAATTATGAATACATATTTATAACACATAACTTGTAGAAAGAAATCGGGAAAATGCATTGCTGTGTTCCAACAAGGGTTTGAAGCTGAGACTTCTAATTTACCCGCCACTTACTCACCAGATCACGAAGATTTGTCACTGCAGTATTCCCGTAACCGTGACGTTTGTGATGAGGAATAACACCCCAAAATTTGGAAATTGGGTGGAGTGTCTGGCATAACCACCGCCTTCCAGGATCTGATGATACCATTAGGTATCCACGAAGATAGGAACTCAAGATCCTTAAAAACCGACGAGCGTGATGACATGAGTTATAACAGTCGAATAAGCGAGTGAGGTGTGTAAAAATCGTGCCTTATGGTGCATTGTTCTCTCTGCCTATCTGCCTGGACTTGGTTATATATATGTTAATAACAATACAGCTATTTCTTCTCCATTCTACAGAACGCTGTAACCATTAAAAATGTTTTACGGCATCAGAATATATTTATTATGTTGTATAAAGCGTGGTAAAATTAATTATTTAATTTGAGTAAAGCTAATTACAATTGTATAAGTAATTAAGAAATAATTATATAATTACATATGTAATACTTGGTTTTTTTTTTTATAAACATACAATAAAGCAGACCCTTATTTTGTGTATTAAATTTACAGTGTAATTATTTTTTTTCCTAACTTGTTTTCTACTCGAAGTTGTAGGCAGCGGTTATCAAGCTTCAAGTAGCTTCGAAATATTACGTGCCAAATGCAGTAGGAGGCGGAACCTATTGCCATACCCGAACACCATGTTGTCACTCATCGACCTTTATCAAACGTAACTACTGAAAATAAACCCGAAAAGTCATTGGTGTGAGCAAGGATTAGATCCCACGATTTCTTGATCCAGAAGCGGAGTGCTCGACGTCCAAATTAAAAATATGAAGCTCGGATATATTTTTCCAAGTATTTTTTTAAGAAAAAGGGGTGGACGGGTGTGCCGGTCACCTGATGGAAAGTGACCACCGCCGCCTTAGCCAAAGTCCAAATGACTTTATTTTTATAGGTCTTCACAGAAACTTAAAAATAGTCAACAAGTACAGATAATATATTATTTAAAATTAAATACAAACACGAGTACTTGTGGAAAGTGCCTCCGTGAAACAAAAAAGACACGGACGCGATCGCCACGAGCGGCCCAATTCCGAGTGTAGGGGCTATCATGAGAAGAATCGGGCAAGAAACTCATGTGCCAAATACTCTTTTCAAACCATTTTAAATAAATAACAATATTATTATCAATACTGAAAACAAAGCAGTAGGTTAGTAAATAAAAGGTGAAGCAACCAGAATACTTGACAATCACAATTAAAACCCAACCAAATTAAAATCAACGTCCTACATATTAATTACAGAAATTACAGAGACCTGCAACACAAATGGTGTCGAATCAGCTTTGCCGGCCTTTAGGTGGGAGTATGCTCGTTTCTTGAAGGTCCTTAAGTCGTATCGGTTCGGAAATACCTCTGCCGGCAACTGGTTCCATAGAGGAGCCGTGCGCGGTAAAAAATATCGGCTGAGCGTGGTAATATTGGCGCGGAGTGCGATGGCGGAAATCAGCGGGTGGTATTTGTCCGAACAATTCCTGGGAACACTCCCCTCTGTAGACTCGATACAGGATACATAAAGAGGCAATATCTCTGCAGTTCAAAGGAATCAAGCCTATCGGAAATTGCCTGGTTGCCGACGAGCTGAACCGCACGTCGTTGAATGCGGTCAAACGGAGCAAGCTCGTACTGGGGTGGTTCTGCCCAAAGATGAGAACAGTACTCCACAACTTGCAATCGATGACCTGAAGTGAAATACTGTCCCGTTCTATTGAGCATAGCGAGCTTCTGTGAGGTGAGTTTGGCTTTGCCTTCCAGATGATCGCAAAACTGGACACCAAGAATTCCGATACGAGCTGAGGCGGTCAGGGAAGGGTTTTCGAAACTGCGAGCTACGAAATTTTGGTTTCTTTTTTGTATTTTGTGCTGTAGTCAAATACCTCAAGGTTTTAGCAAAACGCAGCTCTCTATATACAATACAGCATACTAATTTCAACAGTGGTAGAGGCGATCAGTTCGCTGGGCCGGCTCGACCGGTAAAATACCACGAACTCTCAGAAGACCGACATATAGTAGCCCGTGCCGCGTTTCGGAGGCCCACTTCCTTTTCCCTTAAAGGTCAGCAACGCAACTGTAACAATATATGTGTTGCAGGTGTCTATGGGCGGCGCTGGTTACTTACCATCAGGTGACGCCTGCTCGTTTGCCTTAGGAAGGCAAACGAGCAGGCGGTCCCATAAAAAAAATACGACAATTGAATAGTCCGACACTTCCCACCAAAGAGTTTGTCGGATTACGATCCGGCCTGTATTACATTTTAAACAACTAAAACTTGTTTTATTAATGAATATTGTATCCCCATCTCTTCCCGTGGGTGTCGTAAATGGCGACTAACGGAAAAGCTAGAAGAATGGGCAGCAGCATTCTCTCTCAAGAAAATACAGCCTACTGCGATCGCCAACCCGCCTACCAAGCGTTGCGATTATGGCAAAAACCCCCCATGATTGAGCGGACCGGCAGTTGTGGCGCTCTATGGGGAGGCCTATGTCCAGCAGTGAACCTCAAAAGGCTAATAATGATGATGAATGATGAATGTATACATTTTTGTACAAACTTATTATATTAAAAACAAATATATGTTCATCACTCGAATATTGTGTACTCGAATGGAGATCGAACCTGCTGACCTTGCTTATGTGCTCAACAACCGGTACTTATATGTACCACGAACCCTCCAACTTGAATTATGTACTATTTTTTTATAAATATGCTAATAACTTACAATTTCAAGGATTTACTAATATATATAATATACTAATATATATTTATATAAATATAATATAAAATATAAAATACTAATGTCTCGGTGGCGCAGTGGGCGAGCGCACGGCCTCTGATCCAGAGGTCCGGAGTTCGATTCCAGACACTGGCTCACACCAATGACTTTTCGAAATTGTTTTCGGAAGTTATGTGTGATAAATACCGATGACTGACAGACTTTGTGCCCGGTATGGCAATAGGTTCGCCACCTATTCCATTTGGGACGTAAACATAACGGCGAGACGAGGCTTAACAGCCGCTGCCTACACCTTCGGGTAACAAAAGGCGTGAAGTTATGTTATGTTATGTTATGTTATAATATACTAGCTACGGGCACGACTTCGCCTGCCAGAGAATTTAAATCATTATCATTACATAGTATAAAGCAAAATCGCTTTGCGTTGTCTGTCCCCTTATATGCTTAGATCTTTGAAACTACGCAACGGATTTTGATGCGATTTTTTTAATAGATAGAGGCTGTCAACAGGATGGTTTGTATGTATAATTCATCTATAGGTGATATGGTAAATAAAAAGTGTTAATTTTTGGAATTTAGCACTTTAAACGCTGGCTGAACCCTAAGTGATAGATTAAATCAATGTATGTACTAGAATATATAATATTTAAAAGTTGTAATTCTATCTCTCTTATTTTTGTAAAATAAAGTAACTCCTTACTACATCAGCTACCAGCCAATAAAAGTCCCGGGAAATCTATACAGAGATTTTAGAGATTACCTGGAACAAACAGACATACGGACAAAATTGTAAAAATGTTTTTTTTTGTGTATATAAATAACGTATATATTCATATGAAGGTAAAAAAAAATTAGTTATTTCAATATAACATACAGACACTTTGAATTTTATTTATGTATATATTACTCTTTAATTGTTAGTTAGTAGTGATAATTTTAATCGAAATCTAACGAGTCGTTTCAGAGATCAGTCGGAAAAAAAATTAAGACATTTTGTATTGTGTACCTTGTGCACACACTACAAAACTTAACATTACAATAGAAAACATTACAATATTATATTTATTTGTACAGAACATATTTTATTTTGAGACAAAGAGTGATTATATTTTTTCACTTTGACTGTACCTACTCGTATGAATAGCAAACATTTACTAATTAATATTCAAATATGTACATATATTTGCTTTATAAACAATAAAAAATAATGTTAGTTCTTAAATATTGACATTCGCAAAGGAATCCCCCCAATCCCCCATTAAGTTCTATGTCAAGGTCTTGAATTCCAGAATAGTTTAAAACAAAGATTAAGCAGATAAGATAATTTCTACCCGAAGGTGTAGGCAGTGGCTGTTAATCCTCGTCAGGTCGTTATGTTTACGTCCCAAATGGAATAATAGGTGGCGAACCTATTGCCATACCAGGCATAGAGTTTTCAGTCATCGATATTTATCACACATAACTTCCGAAAACAATTTCGAAAAGTCTCTTTGATGCAAGACAGGATTCGAACCCGCGTCCTCTTGATCCAGAAGCGGGGTGCCTCTTAGATTATCGACGTAAATTGGCTAAAGCCGCGTTGTGCTCGGTGATAGAGGTATCCTGCTCTCCCACCCTACTGCTTAAAGGCTGGCAACGCAACTGTAACACTACTTATGTTACTGGTGTCCATGGTCGGCGTAGCTGCTTACCATCAGGTGACCCGATTGCTAATTTGCTCTACATAACTACATAACTTCACGCCTTTTGTTACCCGAAGGTGTAGGCAGCGGCTGTTAAGCCTCATCTCGCCGTTATGTTTACGTCCCAAATGGAATAGGTAGCGAACCTATTACCATACCGGGCACAAATTTTTTAGTCTTCGATATTTATCACACATAACTTCCGAAAACAATTTCGAAAAGTCATTGGTGTGAGCCAGTGTCTGGAATCGAACCCGGATCTCTGGATCAGAAGCCGTGTGCTCGACCACTGCGCCACCGAGACTTAACTTAACTTAATTTGCTCTACTATACCATAAAAATTATGCCGAGGAGTCGAGCACAACCATGATCAAATTGAAAGCGTCCTTGAAGAAGATGATGTCAGGAGCCTTAAAACTGACGATCGTGTATCACAAGAGTTATGAGAGTCAAAGAAGAGAGTATGCCTTATGGCGCTCTGTTCTCTCTGCCTATCTCGCAAGGTATTTGGTGTGAAGTTATGTATGCATGTTTTTTATTTAAAATTTTTTTTTGACAAAATCTGCACCGCCAGATAATGTTTCCAATTTAATTTATATAATAGTAGTTTAATAAAACATATTACAAAAATTAAATATTCATATGTAAAGTTAGATAATATATTGATTAAATAAATACTAAATCCTGAATTATCTTTTTGTTAACACTATTTTAAAATTTAAATCGTTGAGTGAACGAAGGACATAGATAATTGACTCTATTTTGATAATAGACCAATCATTATTATTGTTACAAAGTACAAAAACAATGCAATACTGATTCCAACGCTAACTTATGGAAGCGAGAGCTGGGTATGGCAGAAAGGATGGATGATGCAAGATTGACTAAGCAGATATACAATACCAAAGCGGATGGATGTAGGAGTCGAGGTCAGCCAAGACACACATTCCATGACCAAATATAACGTGTTCTGGAGGAAGGTGATGTTAGGCGCCTAAAAAATCGACGCGGGAGCATGAAAAGAGTTATGAAAGTCAACGAAACGAGTGAGGTGTGTAAGAATCTTGCCTTATGGCGCTCTGTTCTCTCTGCCTACCCCGCAAGGGATTTGACGTGAAGTTATGTATGTACGAGGGGAGGTCCAAAAGTTCGTGGAATGAAAGGGTTTTAGTAAAAATGAAACAGTAAATTTATTTTTCCTTTTCAATATAATCACCCTTAAGCTGAATACATTTATTAGATCTATGAATTAATTTTTCTAAACCATCGTAAAAATATTTTTTATCTTTTCCCTCAAAATGAGCCAAAATTGCCTCCTTTACCTCATTGTCGTCGGAAAATTTCCTTCCCCTTAAGTCTTTTTTTAAATTGGGGAACAAATAAAAATCACTTGGGGCCAGATCTGGACTATAGGGTGGGTGGACTAGTGATTCGAAGCCATGCGTGTGTAGAGCAGCCATTGCAACTTTGCTCTTGTGAACCGGCGCGTTGTCTTGCAAGAGCAACACGCCCTTGGTCAATTTTCCCCGACGTTTTTCTTTGATGGCATCCTTTAATTTTTCTAGTATTGTTGCGTAGTATTCTCCGGTTATGGTCCTGCCCTTTTCTTTATAATCAATCAGTATTATCCCCTCACAATCCCAAAAAACAGTAGCCATCAACTTTCCAGCCGACTCCGACACTTTGAATTTCTTTGGCGGTGGTGTCCCCTTTTTATGCCATTGCATGGACTCTTGTTTGGACTCAGGCTCAAAATGATGAACCCATGTTTCATCGCCGGTAACAATTCGCTCCAAAATCGGTCCAGGATCGACGCCACACAACTCCAAAAAATGTTTTGACGCTTCGACGCGCTGCTGTTTTTGAAGCGGCGTGAGCATTCTCGGTACCCATCTTGCACTGACTTTTGTCATACCCAGGTGGTCATGTAGGATTCGCAAAATGGTGGTATCTGATACTCCAACTAATGCAGATAACTGTTTTTTCTTCAAACGGGTGTCCTCCAGTACAATTTTTTCCACTTTTTCGACGATGTCTGATGTGGTGGCCTCAACTGGCCTTCCTGAGCGGGGGTCGTCTTCAATCGACTCCCGACCATGTTTAAAAAGACCATGCCACTTGTAAATCATTGATTTACTAGGGCACTGTTCCCCGTAAACAGTTTCCATTTCATTCAAAATGGTCTGAGCGTTCTTTCCTTGCTTGGTAAGGAATTTAATGACCGCACGGTGTTCAATTTTCTCCATAGTTTCAGTTTTCTTCCGGATTGACGTGTTTAGCAGGCGAGTGTTCGTAAACGAATGACGCAATAGGGCTGAAACTCCATTTATATACTAATTATGAGTCCCCAATTAGTATGACACTAAGCGAGCGCCCCTATCCCCACTCCATCCCCTCCATTCCACGAACTTTTGGACCTCCCCGCGTATGTATGTACATAGTATAAAACAAATCCGCTTTCCGCTGTCTGTCCCCTTGCATGCTTAAATCTTTAAAACTACGCAACGAATTTTGATGTGGTTTTTTTAATACGCTATTTTGTTCAGTCACCTCTATGTTTGTGAGTATGTATGTAATCAAACTCTTTGAGCACGATTTTCTCCTACTTTGAATGATCCGATTTTATTTAAACTTTGCACACCTGTCAGAGACCGATGACAATGCAATCATTTAATGAAATCATCCCACTACCCTGATTAGATACGCCAGGATTCAATAATTGCTTTCCGACTAGCTCTATCTCTCTTACCCTCATTCGAAGTTTCAGAATTCGCATGGGAGTAAGAGAGACATAGCTAGTCGGGCGCTCAGCATACTACAAACACTTTGAGACTCTTATGGTAACGACGCGTGCCGATAAATAGCCTCAATTGAACCTAATTAAATCCTCAATTTACTCATTTATTGCTTTAGTATCGAAACAAAGTTCGCCGGGTCAAGCATGAGTATGCAAACAAAACAATAAAAAAAAAAATGTAGTATGTCTGTATGCTTATATTGTTAACACGCAAAAAGTGTTGCATACATTTTTCATTGTTGAACTGCGTCTAAGGGTCTAAGTCCATCATCTTCCTGCCCTGTTCCCATTGTTTACGGTCGGCACAACAGGTTTCTCTTGTCCACACTTCCCTATCATTCACATCTTCCACACTAACACCTCTCTTAATCATGTCGTCACTCACACAATCCATTCATATTTTCTTAGATCTACCTCTTCTCTTATCTCCTACCTTTTTTGATAATACCAACCACCACAAATACCAAATGGATGCCCTTACTCCAGCACCGCACTTCTGGATCAAGAAGTCGTGTGATCGAATCCTTTCTCACAGCGATGACTTCTTTAGATTCTTAACGGAACTTATGTGTATATCGATGACTGACAACATTGTGCCCAGGGTATGGCAACAGGTTCCGCCACATATTCCATTTAAAATTTCGGACAGTCGAGGCTTAACAGCCGCCAGATACACTATGAAGAAGTGTATGAAAACTGATTATCGTTGTGATGCATATGTTGTTTAAATTTAAATAAATTACTAATTAAATTATGATTAATTGTAAATAAGGGTAAGTGAACTTGGCTGGGTCTAACTATGGATGGTGAATCCTAAGATCTGGATAACCAACATAAGATTATGAACATAGAAGTTCTGTGATCATGATAGACTATGATTCGTTACTGTATTGAATCAATCATTCGCTGATATGAGTCATTCTCGTTCTGAATGTATCATATCATTCAATTAGATCAAGGTCAAATTCAATCATCAGTTCACTCAGTAGTAATCTATACGAATAATACAAGGTAAACAGACAGATGATCTGACATTATCCAAGAGTAAAATACGTATATATGTATAGTGCATTTTAAGTTGTTATATATCTGTTACTTTTGTATATACGTATGTCTGTAATTCTGTAGGTTTGTGTATATTTTTATTATTTGCTTACTGACTATTTAATTTTAGAATTATTTATTTATATATTTAATTATGTATATATCTATATGTTCATTAATGTATTTATGTTTATTCTGAAAGATGTATTTATTAATTATGTTTTGTCGATTATTACACCTGATTACCCGTGTCTTGTATTTACTATTGTCCATCCAAAGGTTGTCTAATATATTAGGTCGGGGAAAAAGTCTTTTCGCATAACGTAGGTATAAACTTATTATAAAATTTCTTTGACTGTACTATTTGTGTCTGGCTGGTTTTGGTAACATTAAAAAGGTTACATTATAAAGAAAAGAAAAAAATAAAAAAAAGTTGTTTCCCGCTATTTTTCATTTGTTTTTCTCTCCGTAAAAATGAGTGAATCTAATGAAGAAATTCGATACATTTTAAAATTTTATTATAAAAAAGGCAAAAATGCAACTCAAGCAGTGAAAAAAATTTGTGATGTTTATGGACCTGATGCAGTGTCAGTAAGAGTAGCACAAATTTGGTTCAAACGTTTTCAGTCCGGAAATTTTGATGTTAAAGATGCACCTCGCTCTGGTCGCCCTGTTACGAATAAAATGGACGCCATTTTTGAAAGAGTGGAGCAAGATCGGCATATTAGTAGTTACGATGTAGCTGAAGAACTGGGAATTGACCACAAAACAGTTTTGACCCATTTGAAGAAAGCTGGTTATACAAAAAAGCTCGATATTTGGGTGCCACACGAGCTCACTCAAAGAAACTTAATGAACCGTGTACTCATTTGCGATTCATTATTGAGACGTAATGAAACCGAGCCGTTTTTGAAGAGATTGATAACTGGCGATGAAAAGTGGATCACGTACGACAAGAACGTGCGTTGGCCAGGCTTCACAGACTGTGGCCAAACCTGGCCTAACACGAAATAAGGTGATGCTGTGTGTATGGTGGGATTGGAAGGGCATTGTTCATTATGAGCTTTTACCGTCCGGCAAAACCATCGTCTCTGATCTTTACTGCCAGCAACTGATGAGATTAAAGGAAGCAGTCGAGAGAAAACGGCCGGAATTGATCAACAGGAAGGGTGTGGTCTTTCATCACGATAACGCTAGACCACACACATCTTTAGCCACTCAGCAAAAATTAAGAGAGTTCGACTGGGAGGTCCTAGTGCATCCACCATATAGCCCTGACCTTGCGCCTTCAGATTTTCACCTGTTTCGGTCTCTTCAGAATTCTTTAGGTTCTGTAAGGTTGACCTCAAGAGAGGACTGCCAAAACTATTTGTCTCGTTTTTTTGATCAGAAGTCCCAAAGTTTCTACAGTAACGGGATAATGTCTCTGCCCACAAAATGGCAGAAAGTTATTCAACAAAACGGTACATATATATTGTAAATAAATGTAAATAAACTTTGAAAAAAATGTCTTGACTTTTCATACAAAAATACGAAAATACTTTTTCCCCAACCTATTATGTTTCTTGTTTTCCTATTCTATAAGGTGTACAAATAAAGAGTTATCTATCTATCTATCTATCTAGCGTAATCTTTTGACAGTGGCAGAGGTAAGCAGATCGCTGAATGGGCCGGCTCGACCGGTGAAATACCACGACCTCTCTCAGGAGATCGACGTAAAGTGGCTAATGCCGCGTTTCGTTCGGTTAGAGAGGTACCCGGAGGGCCACCCCCCTTTCATGGGAAAGGGAGCATCGGAAGGAGGGAGCAAGGGAGCGTCGGCAACGCAACTGTAACACTATATGTGTTGGGAGTGTCCATGGGTGGTGCTTTATTGGCAAGTCCACCTACTTGCCAATAAAGCCTCGTTAGAAGGAGTAACTTAGGCTACTTTTATATGGACTACAACCAAATTCGTCGGGTCAACTAGTCTAAAATAAGTTAAAGGCCAGATGGCGTTTGTTTATTATTAGCTTTTTATTAGCTTCACCTGTATGTTTGTATGTTTGTACGTTTGTAGGTTTGTTTGTAACCGACTCGCACCATCTAGTGGCAATCAGCGGAAAGTCTACGTTATCAACTTGAAACGAGTTCCTTGTATAAGTCACAGATGGCGCTATTAACGCGCTTATTATAGAAAACCGAACTAAAAAATATAAAATAAATAATAGTTTAAAAAAACTAAAAAACACGCTTTTTATAGAAAACCGAACTAAAAAATAGAAAAATAAAAAAATATATATTTTATTTTAAAAAAAGCGTGGGGTGCATGGTGTCAATAGTTATAAATATTTTATTGACAGATATGAGTAGAGTGATTATCATTTCGATAATATCTTAAAAAGCACCCCACGCTTTTTTTTAAATAAAATATATATTTTTTTATTTTTCTATTTTTTAGTTCGGTTTTCTATAAAAAGCGTGTTTTTTAGTTTTTTTAAACTATTATTTATTTTTTATTATATTAATACAATCATCTTTCTTTCGTAACTCTTATTTTGGAGTGCAAAATTATGGTTGTTTGTTGCGTAGTTAGAAAATACTTGCCCTCTAATGAGATCCATTTGGTGATTCAATCAAATTGAGACTAATTAATAATAAAACAGTTCATGATCAATTTAATTTTAAATTAGTATATTATAATTAAATATTTAACAGAATGCATTTCTTGGGTATGTTATATTATAATGGAATAGGTGGCAATAGGTTCGCCACCTATTCCATTTTGGGACGTAAACATAACGGCGAGACGAGGCTTAACAGCCGCTGCCTACACCTTCGGGTAACAAAAGGCGTGAAGTTATGCCATGTTATGTTATATTATCACTATCAATATCTCTAAGACGATCAACACAAAGCACCTTGATTAATAATGGCAACTGCCATTTGATCGTGAACTTGAATCATTCCAAAGACCTTGGGACTAGCTGAGACCTCATTAGCACCAGGAAATGATTACTTGATTAATAGACACGTACAACGCCATCTATCCAGATATTCAGTAGTCATCGTTAACGAGCGGGTTGAGAAAAAACAACTCAATAGCTCTTCCAAGCTTAGTATTATTCAACTATACCACTAGATGGTACGATTTTCAAAAATCACATTTTATTTAAATTGCTAGATATCTTTAATTAATTAATTTATTATACCTATTTTTTCAATTTAGGATTATATTTAGCTACTGAAATTGAGTAAAATATTTACGTTCGTTAAAATTATTGAACACACGAATCTATAACTTATAAGACATTGGTTCAATTAGCGCCACCTATTATCAATATTTGAAACTAAGATATCCAGATATCAATATCCTCAGAGCACCTATGAAATACAATACTGCAGTTAAAGAAGCAAATTGAATTAAGTGCTTTTATATAAAAACCTTTAAATGTTTAATGCCAGTAAAGGCATTTTTTTAGTTTTCAGAGTGCGATAATATGACATTTCTGTCATTTGGAGGTCCCGCGATGCCTCTCAAAAGTTATTACTTAGTGCGATAGATGGCGCTGTTCGAGTTTCTCATAATAAATGGATTTAGGCATCTTCAGTAACTAACATATTTTTTTATCGTAGCAGTCATAAACAGACTGTGACTTATGTGGTTTCAATATATACTTTTCTTTTGTAAATACATACCTATAATTCATAAGTAAACACCCAGACGATAAACACACATTCATGCTTGTCATAAATATTTGTATTTGGTAGTGATAGAACGAGGCCTGTCTCATTTCTCACTTATTAACAGTGAAAGGAATAGTACTTCAGGACAGGAACTACCACGAGGAACCATTTTACAATGACATATATCTCGCTGCAACCTACCTATTACATAAAATAAAATATAATATTATCATTATCTATAACATAGATGGCGTCACTATTTTCGTTGAGAAATATCGAAAACAAACAAATGAAAACAAAAGACAAAAGTGCCTTTTTATTTTTTCGTCTTAAATTTTGTTTCGATTCCATCGGCATTTTCCTGCTCTTATCCCACTCTAAGTGGGGTCGGCACAACATATCATCGTTTCGAAGTATCCATATTGTCAAAAGATTTGACCACATGATTTTATGACCGGCCGCGTGCCTGACGGAAAAGTTATCGTTGGTGGTTCACCAAGTTCAAAATGCAACAATAGATGCTGTTGGCTCTAATTTTTCATTGCGGTGATCTTCCGTTCCGTTACCCTGTCCTGGTCGCCAGATACCTAGGTTCAACACCAGGACATAATTCTAAAGGAGTTCCTTCATTTCTAAAGGAGTACCGTTCCTACCAATGATGAATAGTTACGGGACCAGTACGAATCGATAAACTTGAGTTTTCCGGTGAGGTACTTGGACTGATCAGACTGATCAGAGAGAGACGACTCACCACATCTTTTTCATCTATAGTGGATACCATCTCCACCGATAAATCATTGCCACCTACTACAAATAATACCAATGTGTTTCGAATCCAGATCCGTATATATAAAAACAGTCTCGGTGGCAAACAGTTCTGATTCAAGAAGTAGTGGGTTCATATCCTGGCACACACCAATGACTTTTCGAAATTTTCGGTAGTTACGTGTGATCAATATCGATGACTGACAATTTTGTTCAAGGTATGGCAATAGATTCGCCCCCTATTCCATTTGGGACGTAAACATAACAGTGAGACGAGGCATAACAGCCACTGCCTACACCTTCGGGTAGAAAAAGGCGTGAAGTTATATTATGTTATGTTTAAAAACATGTAAAATAACACGCCCAGTTGAGTTATTACTATAAATCTGACAGCAATTACTACCGTGAAACGGACAGACAATGAGCATTTAAGAAACGATTACCATAATATGGGCAAATCGCTTGAACAACGGCCGGTCGTTTTGCAATCGCACGCCTGACCAATTGCTGTGTCAACCTTGGCGGTGTACTGTGTCAAACTTATTGATTTTAACTTTATACATTTTCCGTTCTATCATTTGCACATTTTGGAATTTGGACATAGCTTAACTTCACGCCTTTGTTACCCGAAGGTGTAGGCGGCGGCTATGTTTACGTCCCAAATGGAATAAGGTGGCGACCCTATTGCCATATCGGACACAAAGTTTTCAGTCATCGATGTGTATCACACATAACTTTCGAAATTAATTTCGACAAGTCATTAGTGTTAGCCAGGACGCGACCTTTTGATTCACAAGCGGGGTGCTCGACCACTGGACCACCGAAACCGGAATTTGGACATCAATAAATTAAATGGCACCAAGTCCACCAATGCTTTCATTACATCGGAAGTAGGTACACTGAAAATACTGAAGCACATTTCTCCGTTCAATTGGGCAAGTCACATGAGATTTTTTTACAGAATAAGGGGTAAACAAGCAAGCAGGTCACCTGGTGGCAAGTCACCAGCGCCGCCCATGGACACTTGCAACACAGATAGTGTTACAGTTGCGTTGCCGATCTTTAAGGGAGTGAGATAGGAATGACGAAGTATTGAGGGTTAATAAATATAACTGGAATTAATCGATATGACATAAAAATGCAGTCTATGTACTTTATTCACTATACCTAGATATAAATTTAGCTTAGATTAACAGGTACCGTTCTTCGAAGCAACAAAATCACCAGTGCTCATCTAATCAAAAAACCTTCCCCCCACTCACCCTACCTCCATGGCCTTTTCTAACTGTTGCAGATCGTATAATTGAGATTTGAAACAAAAACATGAAGCAACGGAAAAACGGCGTAAAGAAGTGAATGTGCGTATTTATATTGAGAACCTTTCCCTTCCACGTAACGCAATTACGTGAATTTTAGCAGCGTAACCAGGAAAATAATTAGTTAATTAAATCCAAAAAATATTTTAGAAATATTATTTTCTTAAATAAATAATACTTATATAAATGTAAATGTTGGTAGAATTGATATTGTTGCACATGTACGTAACTTCACGCTTCACTAACTATTTACCTTTGATGGGTAGGCAGAGAGAACAGCAGGCCTATTAAGAGCTCTTAATCCAGCTAGCTTACGTTAATTCGTATTACCAACTACTAATTTGCAAGGCAGCGCGTTAGCTGGCTGGAATTGAGACCTAATAATAGGCCCCTAGAGCCCCATAAGGTACGATTCTTACACGACTCACTCGCTTCTTTGACTTTCATAACTCTTACGCACGTCGATTTTAAGGCTCCTGACATCAGTCCTGACCCCAGGACTCGTTCTATTTCGTCATGGAAAGTGTATCGTCCACCATTATCCTTGCATTCGATCTGGTTTATTCCCTTCCAAACACCATAAGTTTCGTTTTCGTAGTTTCGGTTATCATGTTGAATAAAATACAGGTTTATAATTTGACGAGCCTCGTAGTGCATTAGTAAAGCTACCGACTGCAGAATCGAGGTTGGCGGGTTCGATTCCCACCCGAGTACAAATATTTGTGACAACCATATATGTTTGTATGGGGTTTAGGTTGTTTTTTTTTTTATAATTTGTATGTATTTATACAAGAAAAGTATATATGTATTAATATCCGTTATCTAGTATCCATAGCACAAGCATTTAGTTGCTTAGTTTGGAACTAGAGGGCGATGTGTGTACTGTGTCCAAGATATTAATTATAAGATTTTGAATTAGGACAAATTACTTTTCACCAACATCGAAAAAGTAAAAGGTATCTCCATCCGGATGTATAAATAAATAAATATTTCTTTATCCATCTCCATGCTGGCTCAAGATGACTTCCAAATCAAGGTACGTGAACGCATTCATCAATAAAGACGAATGTACCGTTAAAAATGAGAAAGTTAAGTGCGTGTTCTTTTATTGAGGTATGGTCAAGCAGATAGAAAGTATTACTGTGATATTTATAATATCAAAACAATGTTCTACATAATTAAACACCTTCAGAAAGTCTACCTAAAGTCTGCGAGGGCATATGTCTAGGGACTGCACTTACGTCAGTGCGTACCTCCATCACCGAGAAAAAAGCGGCATGAGCCACTTTACGCCGATATTCTTTTTTAGCTGTAGATAATATTGAAGAAAATTATTTAATTAATAATAGTTTATAACCTTCGGCTTCGGCTTCGGCCGAAGGTTGTGGAGATTGCCGGTTAATCGGCTTCGGCTTCGGCCAAAAATAGACCTTCGGTCGGACACTAGCAATAATGCAACTAGCGATCTCCTGAAAGTGTTAAAGGCGTGAAGAATTAAAATAGCGATGTACCAAATATTTTCACCAATTCTTTTGTCAGATAATATTTACCCTATTTGTTAATTATAACAAATAGGGTAAATATTATCTGACAAAAGAATTGGTGAAAATATTACATATATACATACACAACATACATAACTAACTGCATACCGCCAGGTTATATACCAATACCATTTAAATGGTTCCTACTCTACTTCTATTTACCATAGCGTGATGCTATACTTTAACGATCTTGCACTGAAATATTTTATCCGTTCGAATCAGTAGTTCGTGAGATTATCGCGCTCAACTAAACAAACAAAAGATAATATTATTAAAGTTACCATAATCTTCTCACATCGAGGTCAAATGTTGTCATTGACATATTAAATAATCAAATAATTTGTTTAAATTTACTGATAAAAGTGTTATTATCGGTTTCACAGTACTATGTACATATTAAAATCTCTTTCTGCAACAAATTGTCCCAAATGTAATTTAAGTGGAATCAGAAACTTAAAAAAAACTGTACTGTGCACATTTGTAGTTGCCTACACCATCAGGTAATAAGGGCTTCATGCTACATAAATACTACAAAACTGTGGATTAAATGACTCGTGGTGCAGTGGTTAAGCTACCGACTGCAGAAGGTTGACGAGTTCGATCTCCACCCGAGTACAAATACTTATGACAAGCATGAGTGTTTATATGGAGTCTGGGTGTTTTTCTTTGTATTATAAGTATGTATTTGCAAAAAAAAATATATATGTATTAATATCCATTATCTAGTATCCATAGCACAAAAATTTACTCGCTTATTTCGGAACTAGAGGGCGCTGTATTGATTGTGTCCAAGATATTATTAAATCTAAAATAATCTCCGCACTAATTACCGATGTGTCCATAAAAAGTAATTTTAGATAGGTAATTATATTGTCATTCACCTTCATCGCGATACCGGTCATTCAGGTGTCATGCGAATGACAACTAAATTCATCAACGCCATTTTTCTCTGGCAGATTAATAAACCAAGCAAGCATTGTGAGTTTCATTAAGAAAAAAAATCAGCCAAATCGAAATTCAAATTGAAATATCGAATAGAGATTAAAATAGAATTACTTAAAAAAAGTGAAAGCGACTTCAAGAAACACAGGCGGCAAAATTATACAAAAACTGTATCTAAACATAACTAAAAACCGATAAAAAACGAAACTAATGTATCTATATAATACAATATACAAAACGTAATTCTATAAGAAAGTCATCTATTTATATGGAAAATGTAGGGGAGGTAGGGGAGGGATGGGCACTTTTTTACTATTTATTGCATAAAAAATTAGATTTTATAGATAATAAACTTTTATTGCCTATTTTAGTTGCACCACATATTTGGCTAGATATAATTGAAGAGCTTTTTTAAAAATTACAATGAGTCTCAACATTATGCGATATTTTATAAACTAAGTCAAAAGTGCCCAATGCTCCCTATGGGAGGGAGGCTTGGGCATACCCAGTGGCAGGCTTGGGCACGGCCTATAAATCAGTTTATATCCTGGAATTTAAAAAATAGTTAACAAATACACTATTACTAAACTATATCAATAACAGAAACCAAGGATAAGAGTTAAGAAATAAAAAAAAAACATCTTAAACAGTATCTTAAATTATCGGAGATTGGGACCTTTTAAGGACTAAGTCTCGGTAGCGCAGTGCCGAGCATCCCGCTTCTGATTCAAGAAATAGTGGGTTCAAAGCCTGCCTCACACCAATGCCTTTTTTTTATGGGATAGGAGGGCAAACGAGCAGGCGTGTCATCTGATGGTAAGTAACCAACGCCACCCATGGACACCAGCAATACATTTACCCCGAATACTGAACCGCCACTCAAATCTGACAATCAATAAAGTGCTACTTACTGATCAAATTTCACGTGTTCTGTCTGATGTGACAGCTACTTAAACGCTTAAGTAGCGCTTATATATTTGAGTGGTGGTTCAGTATTCGGGCTATAGCCCGAATGGCAACGAAAAGTTGGGGGTGAAAAAGGTGAAAAAGTGAAAGGTTGGCAACGCAACAGTAACACTATAGTGTTACTGTTGCGTTGCCAACCTTTAAGGCATAGGGGTAGAAAAGAATGGGGAAGGGGATAGGAAAGGGGGGGGGGGCTCCGGGTACCTCTCTCATCGAACGAAACGCGACATGCGACCCTATGGATTAACAGTGTTTCCAGTTGGTTAAGAAAACTAAAAAATCAAGAAAAATGTAAAATCTATGATCTAATCAGAATAAAAGGGGGGTGCCCATGTCTCCCTACTGCCATGCCTCCCCTACCTCCCCTATGTGTAATTTTAACCTAGCGCCATCTATTGGATACTTATTTACTATTTCTGTTAAAAAAATCTATCAAAATAGTAGACAGTTATAATTGGCTCGGAAAAATAAACAATTAATTGGCAGATTATATTGGAATTTAAATTTTCAATGTGCCTATAAGATGATAAAAATAAGATAAGCAGAAAAAGATAACAATGTTGTTTCATGGAATTGGAGATATTAACTACTCAAGCGTGATTCTTCTACTGAGTTTGGTTACTCATTATTACAAACAGAACCACGCCAATGGGACCAGTGGGACTGTGTACTTACTACCGAGTACATAATGTAGTTTAATGCCGGTATTCAATACGAAAACGCGTGCGCACCTCGCGCCAAAACTTCATTATTATTGTCAAACGCCATTTTTATTTTAACAACCGCCAAACGTTTACCCGCCAGTTTGTTTTCTGATTGTTTAATTTTGAACATTGTTTAGTTTGTTTCAATTCTAAAGGAGTGTTGATTGTGTGTTTGTGTTTTATGTGCTCCTGGTATTTATTTTAATTTTGCATATAAAATTATGGTGAGTTTATTTAAAAAAAAAACTCGTTGGATATATTATAATTACAAAAAAATCTTTGGTTAATTTCTAATATTAATTTGTTTTTCTCATTAATTATTTTATTAATTATTTATTAATTGCTCTGCAACAAAACGGTTCATGAGATCATAATTGTCGTGTTTAAAAATACAAACATACATTTTTAAATTAAATTTACAGAATTTTATCGCTTAACAGTGTTTTAATACAGTAGCAAATGATATTTTAAAAGTTTATATTTAAAAAGGAACAAAATTATATATTTAAGTAAAATGTCCATGAGATATGTGTTGATTAAAATCTTACTAATACTTAATATAAACGCAAAAGTTTGTTAATCTTTCACGTAAAAACTACTGAATGAATTTTGATGAAACTTTATAATAATATAGCTTATACATCAGAATAACATATACGTTAAAATTTATAAAGATATCGTGTATATAATTCTAAATATGGCGATAATTGTCAAGAAAATTAGCCACTGACACTATCCTGACACTGGCTCACACCAACAAATTTTCGAAATTGTTTTCGGAAGTTAAGTATGATAAATATCGATGACTGAAAACTTTGTGCCCGGTATGGCAATAGGTATTATTTACACCTATTCCATTTGAGACGTAAACTTAACGGCGCGACGAGGCTTAACAGCCACTGCCTACACCTTTGGGTAACAAAGGCGTAAAGTTATGTAATGTATGTTAAATTAGCCATAAAATGTCTTTCATCGCCGACGCTGCGTAAAATCAAGATGATAGAACAAAATATGTTCTACAATATTATAGACCATATTAATATCTACAAAAATTAGCGAGACTTCCTTATTATTTTTGGTATGGAATATCTGATTTTAACAATTGAAAAAGTAATCAACGGGTATTAAAACAGTAAGAAGTACGTACTACAGAAGTAATTATTTTTTCTAGAAATCAATGCATAATTATAGATTTAAAGGTCTGACTTTGATTGGCACTTTAAATATTTTTTAAATGTGAAAAAGTACCTACAGTAACGTGACTACAATAGTTAGTTATATGGTCTCGCGAACTTTTTTGTAGATATTAATAACATAACATAACTTTACGCCTTTTGTTACCCGAAGGTGTAGGCAGCGGCTGTTAAGCCTCGTCTCGCCGTTATGTTTACGTCCCAAATGGAATAGGTGGCGAACCTATTTTCATACACCGGGCACAGAGTTTTCAGTCATCGATATTTATCACACATAACTTCCGAAAAACAATTAATATCGTATTAATTATATTAATTAAATAATTAATATATAATTAATATAAATATTAGTTGTTTATGTGTTTTGGTCTATATTATTGTAAAACGTTTGATGAAAGGCATTTTATAGCTAATTTTCTTGCCAGTTATCGCCATATTTTGAAAAATGAATATAATCATTACATAGTATAAAACAAAGTCACTTTCCGCCGTCTGTCCCCTTATATGCTTATATCTTTAAAACTACGCAACGGATTTTGATGCGGTTTTTTTTAATAGTTAGAAGATGCTGGTTTTGATCTATAATTCATATATGATGTTGTAAAGAAAAAGTGATAATTTTCGAGATTTAACACTTTAATTGCAAACGCTGGCTGAACCCTAACTGATAGACAAAAACAATGTTCTACATTATTAAACACTTTTAGAAGGTCTACAAAAAAGTCCGCGAGGGCACATGTCAATCTCTTAGGGATAGCCCACTATGTACATTTTTATGTTTTTACTTTTTACGAGAAATAATGGCTTATTTACGAACCGATTTTAAACATTACAGCATTAATTTTCATCCATTTAAGTGTCTTCAATAGATTGTGCGTGTAATATAGATGATCCTGGCCCTTTACAGCATGCAATTTAAACTAATATTTCCGAAGATATTGCAGTATTAACATACAGCGGGACAGCAGTTATTTATTTTGATACGGAACAAAGTTCGCCGGGTCAGCTAGTATCTTTATAAAATGTAGTGAGAATATTCATATTCTCACGTTGTTGTATAACGTTCTATTTAATCCCAACTCTCCTAATTATCTCAAGAAACGTTTCCAGTTCTTACATGACACACATTCGAAATATCTGAGGTCATCGGAAAACTTGAGATTAGCTGTCCCAAATCATTCCACGCATTTCTATGGTCTATCTTTTACTGTTCAAGCCGTGTTACTGTCGAATGTATTACCTGAGACTGAAAGAAAAGCCCAGTCTATTACCACCTTTAAATCACAGCTCACGCAGCATTATTTAACATTACAATAGTTTATTATTGGTATTTATTTATCTATGTATGTTATATGTATTATATCTATAAGTATTTTGTTATTGTATGTATGTATATCTATTAAATATTACATTTCTTGTGCATATTACATATTATTGTGTTTATATTGATATAAAATTTGGCATAACCCGTCTTTCAAGCATCTATTTCCTTCCAAAGGTTGTCTGGAAGAGATTGCTCTTAGCGATAAGGCTATAGCGGGGTGTGTGAGTGTTCGCCGGATATAGTGGCGAACGCAGTAAAATATTAAGAAATATAAAATAAGTGGACACACTTTGTAGATGAAGGTAGAAATATTTGATTATGCACAAAAGTCTTACACACGGCACTATGAAATATAGTCAAGAGATATAGAACAGAAGGAGTGAGAATTGAGATTAAGAATAGCGATAGCACGTAGAACCAGAGACACACAAGATAGCTGTCCGTGGCGTGAAATTTAGTAGGCGTGAGGATAGGGGGACAATACGATGTGATAGTAGCGAGTCGAGCTAATGAACGAATGTGTTGCGCTCCCACAAGACGGCGGCCAGCGCTCGTATGTACTTGCGAGAACAATAGCTGCGGACGATCGGCCGGCATCGGTTTCCGTATATATAAAATCGTCGCCTGTTGTATGTTTGTTTATTGAAATAATTAAGTTATGAAAATTAATTATATATAAAATTAGATTAGATTAGTTATGATTGTTGATAGATATTATTTAGATTAGGTTATATTCATATAATAAATAAATATTTAATAATAATACATATATTTTACCACTACAAGGCCGCCTTTTGTACATAGCTATAAGACTTATTTATAGTTTAGTGTAAAAACTGATTTATTGTTATTGGTGTGCAAATAAAGGGTTTTCATTCATTCTATGTGTTACTCTGAAATTCTAATGTATAAGCTATATTATTGCAAAGTTTGAACCAAATCCATTCAGTAGTTTTTACGTGAAAGATTCTAAGTCAAAAAAAAATATTTTCATAGGTCTAACGACTAACAATTAAAAATAGTCAACAAGTACATATTTATACATATTATTTAAAATGATATACATATATACTAAACACGCGCGCTTGAGGGGCCTCCGTGGGACAAAAAAAACACGAACGCAATCACCACAAGCGGCCCGATTCCGAGTGTAGGGGCTATCATGAGAAGAATCGTGCAAGAAACTCATGTGCCAAATACTCTTTTTAAACCATTTGAAATAAATAACAATATTATTATCACTGCTGAAAACAAAGCAGACATACATTCTCACTATTTCTCACTCAAAAACAATCGTATTTATAATATAACAAAGCTTCACGCCTTTTTCTTCCCGAAGGTGTAGGCAGCGGCTGATAACCCTATAGCCTATATTTCGAATAGTCATTGGTGTGTCTGCCCGGAATCGAACCCACAACTTCTAAATTTAGAAGCGGGGTGCTCGAAGTGTTTACGATAAATAAATTTCTGTCGGTATGAAAAGAATACAGTACTAGCTACATTTAAATTGATTCATAAATACATTGGACTTATAAAATAATACTTAATTGAACTTTTAACCGTCAAAAAACTTATATAAACGCTTCAGTTTATGATCATGCACTAATATTAATCAATAATTGCCTAAACAATGCGTATAACATTATTAATTATAACTCAATTGTGTATAATTACAAACGTTACAAACTTGCAATTTATATCAAGGTCCTTAATTTGAAGGATCACAAGTTCGAATTAAATCAATTCTGACCTGGTCAAGTGTATCTAACTGTAATTATACTAAAACAATACTTAGGAACTCAATGCATTTATTAAATTTTTGTCTGGAGATCGAGCAAAGTTTGCTGCACGAATGGGCCGGCTCGACGGGTAAAAATCGACGTATAGTGAAGTGTCCGCCAGCCCATCACCTACCCTTACACATCTTTAAAGCCAACTGTGACTCTCGGTGTTGCAGATATCCTTGAACTGCACTATTCACTAATCTACCATCAGGTGACGCGATTTGATTTGTTCGTAGGATAGAATCTGGGCTTACTTTTTTTTTTTATTATTATATACAGACCAGGGCTTGACAACACTTCACCTGTTGGTAAGTGAAAGTGAAGTCGTTGTTGGTAAATCGCCCTGGCCTGTTAAAAACCTATTCACTCTATTTTTGAAGATGCCCACATTATAGTTATTTGGGAACACCGACGCAGGCAGTTTGTTCCACTCGTTTGCAGTGCGTATAAGAAACGAGGATGCAAACCGTTTCGTCCGGAAAGGTGGTACGTCCACGACATACGGATGCGTGCGGTATGTGCGTCGGGTTGTTCGCCTATAGAACGGGGATGGAGGAATCAGCTCATGCAGTTCCTGTGCACACTCTCCAGAGTGTAGCCTATAAAACACTGAGAGGCTGGCTACCTTCCGCCTATGTTCAAGGCTTTCCAAATTAGGGTTAAGTAGTATGGAATCACCTATCAATCTCATAGCACGCCTCTCCATCGAGTCCAATAATGAAAGGTGGCACTTAGCAGCACCTGCCCATATGTGACAGCAGTACTCGACGCATGATCGTACCTGAGCTTTACCTGAGCGTACAAGGTAACGAGCTGCTTCGGCGTGAAATACTGCCGCACCTTTGCAAGAATGCCTAGCTTCCTTGCAGCCACCTTTCCCTTAGACTCGATGAACCGCCCAAAGTTAAGGTTATGAGATAGTTCAATACCCAATAACTGGAGGCGGTCAGAGTATTCCAGTGCCACACTCTGGAAAGTAGGAGCCAAGGTGAGAGGGCTCTTTTTGGCAGTGAAGAGACACGTCTGGGTTTTAGCAGAGTTGAACCTTACAAGGTTGGCATCGCCCCATTCAGAGACAGCCCTAAGTGTAAGGTTAACCCGCTCAACCATAGCCTTTCTCTCTATCTGGACCTGTTCACGACTGGTTCGAGGACTGACCCGATACCTGTCAACGATCGTGCTGTCGTCAGCATAACCGTAGATACCCGGTACCAGCAGATCGTTGACATGCAACAGGAAGAGGGTCGCGGAGAGGACCGACCCCTGAGGAACACCCGCATTCGTGAACATAGACTCCGATGTACAGCCGTCTACAATGACACGCAGAGATCGATCCCTCAGGAAGTCCTCAATCCAAGCAGTCAGGGTAGGGGGAATACCGAAAGCTGGAAGCTTGCCAATAAGACTGGCATGCCAAACCCTGTCAAAGGCTTTCGAGACATCAAGAGATACCGCGAGTGCCTCACCATTCCCCTCCAGGGCCTCACAGCAGATATGTGTGATGACTGTTATGACTGTTATGACTTCTAGAAGTTATACTTTTTAAAAGTTATGTGTGATAAATATGGATGACTGACAGCATTGTGCCCGGTGTATGGCAATAGGTTCGCCACTTATACCATTTGGAACGTAACGTAACGATTCGGCGAGTGGCAGTTTTAACAGCCGCTGCCTACACTTTCGAGTAAAAGGCGTGAAGTTACGTTTTACGTTAGATATAAAAGTCATCCGTCATTTTCAAGTCTAATCACCTCATAAAATAATTTATTTCACAGCTAACCGTACCGTAACAGTAACAGCTAACCGCATTTAAAAAAAGTTTTAATAAAGTATTTTATAAAAATCTTTCATTTATTTTTTCACAAGAATAAGATATTTTCGGTGCGTAGAAAGCACATTAATATAATTTTATTGTATTTTTTTAGTTACCTTTTGTATCTTCTCATGGTCAAAATCTTCTCACGGTATTTCATTGTCGGTGGCTAAGTGGAACTAAAAGGACTTAGTTTATATTTAACATGAATTTCGCAAGCGCCCTACATTTTGCAGTCGTAGGTACCAGGAACACAGATTCGAAAGGAGATTGCATAAGACGAAATGGCTAACTCGTTTAGGCACACTGAACTTTGAAATCAGCAAATAGTCGTATATATAATCATAAGCTTAATATAGAAGGTAAATCCTACGCTTAGAACAAAGTAAAACTTACCTAGCATACCTTTAGAGCAATAATTTCGTCGATCATATCATCTTGCACACAATCCATCCATATTTTTAGGTCTCCCTGTTCTCGTTTTTCCTCCCACATTCAGACAACATGTATACTATCACTAGCTGACCCGGCGAACTCTGTTTCGCATCAAAAGTAATAACTGCTGCCCCGCTATGTTAATACTGCAATGTCTTCGACAAATTTGAAGTCGATAGCAGCTATAGGTTAAAAATGGGAATTTTCCATTGTTAACACCCCCGCAACCCCCCTTGTGGGTGGAATTTCGTAAAATCCGTTCTTAGCTGACCTCTACTCGGCGAAAGGAATAATCCTACCCAATTTCAAGTCGCTACGCCTTATGGTTCCAGAGATATCGTGATGAGTCAATATATAGGTGGAAATCTCTTATATATATATAGATTACATAGTATAAAACAAATTCACTTTCCGCTGTCTGTCCCCTTATATGCTTATATCTTTAAAACTACGCAACGGATTTTGATGCTTTTTTTTTAATAGTTAGAAGGTGTCAACAGGGCGGTTTTGATCTATAATTCATATATGATGTTGTAAAGAAAAAATGATAATTTTCGAGATTTAGATCTTTAATTGCAAACGCTGGCTGAACCCTAAGTGATAGATCAAAACAATTTTCTACATTATTTAACACCTTAAGAAAGTCTTGGTCTACAATCGATACCAAACACAAAAATATGGTTTTTAGATTTATTGTCTATTGGTCTGTATGTTTGTTACGGATAAACTCTAAAACTACTGCATGCTTTTGCGTCCAATTTTGCATAAATATAGCCAAGAGGTTGGGTCAACATATGCACAGCATGATAATATTCAGCCTATATTATCATGCTATCACTAATTGGGGGTGAGCAATGAACCCTTATAATGGCACAGGCTCAGTATTTCTGACGAAGTAGCGGGCAACAGCTAGTTATAATATAAATATACACCAATTTTCTGAAATGCTTGACATATTTTTAAAATTCCATTAAAGTCTTTTTAAAAATTTAAAATAATCTTTTTTGACATTAAATTCGCGAAAGTCTTAGAGATAAATATAATCTTTTTTGTTTCATTATAGTCTTAATGACTGCTAAAAATGGGCTGTAGTAATTAGAATAGGAAGTGTTGCGGCAAATGAAACAACTTAAGAATCATTTAGCTAATCTGTTTTTTTTTTGTACGCTTGCATGACTAAGTAGGTACTGAGCATTAGAATTAGAACCTCTGCAGGCCATTGTATTTTTTTGTCTAATAATTGTATGTCATTCTCATATACTAATGTGCTTACCGGCAGTACTTTGTATGTTAAAGTCATGTTTCATGGCCATTTCAGTCAGTCAGATGTTTATTTTATTTTTGCGCTAGCTGACTGATTTGTATCGCCTCGGAAGCAATAAATAAAATATTTTTCATTAAAAAAAGTAGCATAAGTTACTCCATAATACTTCAGCTACCTAATAATAAAAGTACCGCCAAAATCGCTCCAGCCATTTAACGCATTACCCGGAACAAACAGACTGACATACTAAAATTGTAAAATAATGTTATTTTGGTGTATATGAATGTAGTCTATGTAGTAGGTAAAAGGCAGTTATTTCAATATTACAAACAGGCACTTCAACATTATTTATATGTATGTATAGATATATAAACTTTATATATAACTGTAAAAGAATAATTGAATACGATTAATTATTTTAGGAGTTTATACGATTAAAAATATAAAAAATACCAACTTCTGATTAGAGGTCAACGGGTACGATCCTTACCTCTGTATGAATACATATCGTCGATATTTATCACACAAAACTTCCGTAAAGTCTTTGTGTTCTTTTTATGGGATATAAGGCAAAAGCAAGCAAGTACATAACTTCACGCCAAATCCCTTGCGGGGTAGGCAGAGAGAACAGAGCGCCATAAGGCACGATGCTTACATACCTCACTCGCTTCGTTGACTTTTATAACTCTTTTCATGCACGCGCGTCGATTTTTAAGGCTCCTAACCATCACCTTCCTCCAGAACATGTTCTATTTGGTCATAGAATGTGTGTCTAGGCCGTCCTCGACTCCTATATCCATCCGCTTTTGCATTGTATATCTGCTTAGTCAATCTTGCAGCATCCATCCTTTCCACATGTCCGTTCCATCGGAGCATGCCCTTTCTTACTTTTACACCGACACTCTTTCAATCCGACTTCCTTCCTTATAACCCTTTTTTCCACGCGGTCAGCGAGGGTAACTCCGCAGATTTTGCGCAATGCCCTCATTTCGACCGCGTTTATCCTACTTTCATGCACACTCTGCCATACCCAGCTCTCGCGTCCTTATGTCCATTTTCCCAAAATACTCACTCTACCGACTCAATAGATCGTTTGGGTTTGCAAGAATGTCACCAGCCTTAGACATAATATTGTCCATTCTGGATGTTGACGAAGAACCCCGAGACTTTCTAACTTCCCTCCAAAAGAGTTTGTTATTTGCCTCGAAGTTCTCCGTCAACCTCACTTCCTCATTCGCAACTAATCTTTTTCTATTTCACTAAGGCTTTGGTAACATTCTTGCAGCGGCGGTAGCTCTCATACTTTTTCTCTGATATACTATCATTCTGATTCAAACTTGAGACATAATCCAACCATGCTTTTTTCTTTCTTTCGACGCTGGATTTTACATCCGCGTCCCAACTCCACCTCTCAGAATCTTATGCCTCTTTGCACAACCACATACTTCTTTTGCACTATCCACTATACTTTCTTTCATTCTTTCCCAGCATTCTTCAACACCTAAGTCAGAAAGACTCGTGTCATTGCAAGCAAGCAAGTAACCTGATGGTAACCAACTATCGCCGACCATGGACACCAGCGACAAAGTGTTACAATTCGTTGCCAGCCTTTAAGGGAGCGGTATAAAAAGGGAAGGAGAAAGGTGCGACAAAATGCAACTTGCGCTATTATAAGTCGAAATTCTCCGTTTTCTTAGTATTCCACCGGTCGAGGTGGCCCCCACTTAAACTTCTCTTTATTCTACCGACGAGAACTACCTATCCTAGGTACTATTCTCGATCACATATCTCATACGTCAATATTTTCACACGCAAATAACCGCAATAAACTTTACAGTTAACCTTCAGATCTATTTTTTTAACATAACTCTTTCGAAAACTCTGTAAAGAACCTTGGACTTTTAAGTAACAAGATTTCATGTTCACATAATATAACTCATTGAACATTTAGAAAGGCTTGAATTTAGTGAGGAAACTTGATTAAGTGCAATATTATTATTTACTTATGTGTAATAGCTTCTCTCGCAATATCAAGTCTTTCAAAAAAAACAGGGAAAAAGTTTTGAAGATTTTTTTTTTCCTGTTGCATTTTTCCTGGGCAGGACCTATTGCTCTGGATAAAATGGGCAAAATTGAACTGTAGACGACATCGATCAATTTCCCGAAAAGTCATTTATTAGTGTGTCACTCGTTTTCGAGCCCAGGACTTCTTATTCTGAAACGTGGGCTGCAAATAATTCAGACAGAGATAAAAGGACCAAAAATCAAAACATAAGAAGAAATAATAAGAAATAAATTGATTACATTATTTACAATATATACAATGAAAAGCCTAGCTAAAATCAAATTTCTCCGTATCTCGGTCTACTGGCAGCGTGCCCAGAAGACTGACCGCATTGCCACGCTGAATGGCATCGCTAATCCTCTGTGCGAAGAATAGACCAGCTCTCTGGTCGCGTGAGGCCTTGATCAGTCTCGAAAAATAATTGATTTATATCTCTCGTTATTTTGTAGCTTTAATCTAATCGTTCTAATTTAGGGTTCCGTACCCAAAATGGGACCCTATTGGACTTTGCTGTCCAATCGTCCGTCTGTCACCAGGCTGTATCTCGAGAACGGTGATAGCTAGACAGGTGAAATTTTCATAGATGATGTATTCCTATTGCCGCTATAACAACAGGTACAAAAAAAATAATAGTTTAAAAAAACTAAAAAACACGCTTTTTATAGAAAACCGAACTAAAAAATAGAAAAATAAAAAAAAATATTTTATTTTAAAAAAAGCGTGGGGTGCTTTTTAGATCTTATCGAAATGATAATCACTCTACTCATATCTGTCAATAAAATATTTATAACTATTGACACCATGCACCCCACGCTTTTTTTAAAATAAAATATTTTTTTTTATTTTTCTATTTTTTAGTTCGGTTTTCTATAAAAAGCGTGTTTTTTAGTTTTTTTAAACTATTATTTATTTTCTATTTTTTAGTTCGGTTTTCTAGTCTAGAACTTTCATAGTTCACAAATCGCACCATCTAGTGGCAATCGCCGGAAACTAAAAAAGAAGTCGGTTACAAACAAACATACAAACCTACAAACATACAAACATACAAACCTACAAACAAACATACAGGTGAAGCTAATAAAAAGCTAATAAAAAAATAAATAATAGTTTAAAAAAACTAAAAAACACGCTTTTTATAGAAAACCGAACTAAAAAATAGAAAAATAAAAAAAAATATTTTGTTTTAAAAAAAGCGTGGGGTGCTTTTTAGATCTTATCGAAATGATAATCACTCTACTCATATCTGTCAATAAAATATTTATAACTATTGACACCATGCACCCCACGCTTTTTTTAAAATAAAATATTTTTTTTTATTTTTCTATTGTTTAGTTCGGTTTTCTATAAAAAGCGTGTTTTTTAGTTTTTTTAAACTATTATTTATTTTCTATTTTTTAGTTCGGTTTTCTAGTCTAGAACTTTCATAGTTCACAAATCGCACCATCTAGTGGCAATCGCCGGAAACTAAAAAAGAAGTCGGTTACAAACAAACATACAAACCTACAAACATACAAACATACAAACCTACAAACAAACATACAGGTGAAGCTAATAAAAAGCTAATAAAAAAGGAATAAAATAACATTTTTATGAGGTTTTACTGAATTTAAGGGAGTGCCCTTAAATACAGTAAAACCTCATAAAATAAAGATTTTTTTACCGTTTCCTGCTATATAACTGCGGTATATGTAAACGATTTAACTATTCACAAAATATGTAGTTTTATGTTCTTTTAAAAAAATATTTAAAAAATATATAATTAATTAATCCTGAGACGTGAAGTCAGGTTTATAATTAATTAAAATAAAATATCAGTTGTGGGATGTACAAGCGGGATTTAGGAGAGGGAGTGCGGGCTTTAAATTCTCTATATGAGAATTCTAGAGCCTGTATCAGGGTGAATGGGGCACACTCCGACTGGTTTAACGTCTATAAAGATGTTCGACAAGGATGTGTTGCGTCACCATGCCTTTTCAATCTCTATATGGATAGTTGCCTCACAAATCTGAAAGAGACTGAATGTGGTTTAAGCATGGAAGAGATGCATGTCAAGTGCCTACTGTACGCCGATGACCAGGTATTACTTGCTCCGTCGCCGTCGGAGTTACAAGACATGCTAATCTTGGTGAATGCAGGGTTTAGAGAAAGAGGTATGAAAATAAATGTAAGCAAGACGAAAGTTATGGTTGTGGAGAGAGAGGATGAGGTTACAGTGTGTGATATGATATTGGATGGTGAGAAATTGGAGCAAGTGAATGAGTTTGTATATTTGGGAAGTAAGTTTATAAGAGACGGAAAATGTGAGGAAGATATTGAAAGGAGAGTGACTGCGGGTAATAGAGTTAATGGTGCATTGCATGCCTTGATGCGTAATCAGGCTGTGTCTGAAAAGGCACGCTTGACAATTCACAATGGTGTGTTAGTAACTCTCACATACGGGAGTGAGTGTTAAGTGTGGTAGGCGAAGCATGAAAGTAAGGTGAATGCAGTGGAAATGCGTTCTCTGAGAAGTATGGGTGGAGTCACCCTTGCGGATCGAATGAGAAATAGCGTGATAAGGGAGAAATTTGGTATGGTGACCAAAGTGGAGAGAAGTATGTTAAGATGGTTTGATCATATTGCAAGAATGGATGAAAGTCGACTGACTAAAAGAGTATGCGAAGCGAATGTAAGTCGCAGGGTCGGGATCGGGAGACCAAGAAGGAGCTACCACGACCAAATAAATGGTCTGTTTAAAAAAGGCAAAATGCGTAGCACCCGAAACCGACGCGAATGCATGACGAGATGTATGACTGTGGATGACGCGAAAGATGTGTGTCAGCATCGTAGCTTGTGGAAAGCCAAAGTCTCTGTCTACCCCCATGGGATACAGGCGTGAGCTTATGTATGTATGTATGTAAAATAAAATAAATAATTAAGTGGCTCCCATGCAATAGAAGAAGTTCTCGCAGTTTTTTTTTGCTAAAAAAGATGATATCAATGGAAACAGGCAGAAACTAGAAATATTCACTGAATATTTGGTCATATTTCGAATTTATAAAATAACAATTAGATAAATGAAATATACCCGGTTCAATCGTACACAGTGGTAGAGCCAAGCGGTTCGTAGCACGAATGGACCGGCTCGACCGGTAAAAATGCCGCGTTTCGTTCGGTGATAGAGGTACCCGGAGGCCTATCCTCCTTCCCCATTCGAAGTTGATTCCTATCCTACTCCCTTAAGGATCGGCATCGCAACGGTAAAATTATATGTGATGTCCATGGGCGGCGTTGCTTGCTTACCATCAGGTGACACGCCAGCGCGTTTTCCCTCCTATCCCATAAAATAAAACTCTGCAACAAGTGCCTGTAACTTACCAAGGTGCGCGAGTCTCACTCGCACTTGGTCGATTTTTGAAATAAATATTTCAAATTTACAGACAAACGTATCGTAAGGATAGATAAACATGGATACGCCTGTACCTGAAGTGTATCATATTTTTAATGTCACAAACAAAATCTATAAATAATTAAATAGGTAAAACATAACATAACTTCACGCCTTTTGTTACCCGAAGGTGTAGGCAGAGGCTGTTAAGCCTAAGTATAAAGCAGTATACACACATACATACATAACTTCACGCCAAATGCCTTGCGGGGTAGGCAGAGAGAACAGAGCGCCGACGTAAGCATAACGGCGAGACGAGGCTTAACAGCCGCTGCCTACACCTTCGGGTAGAAAAAGGCGTGAAGTTATGTAATAACTATGTATTATGAATTAAGTATATAGTCTGCCAGTTATATTTATTTACTAAGATTTCAAGAATTCAAATTAGATTATCAAGTTTTTAACTAAAAACTTGATAATCTAATTTGAATTTCATATGAACAGGAAGAAATATTTTTAACATTTAATTTAATATAAAACTATTATTATTTGAACAATATTTATTATTGCGAGCATTTGAAAGTTGTGGAATAAATTGAATTTAAAAAAAAAAAACTTTTTATAATAATATTTCCTGTGTGATATACCAAGCGAATAGGCTAATAAACGAAGTAAGAAAAGAAACACAAACAATATAATATTTTTGTATATGTTTTTGAAATAACGTCAATTTTTCTAAACATAAACGTAACTTTACGGCTTTTTCTATCAGTAAACATCATCAGAATAGAAAGATATGGAGATGACTGAAGATATATGGAGGAAAGGTTAGTCCAAAAAACCGTACCATTCCCAGTCGGAGAGTGTGATTGATAGGAAATTAGCTACCTCCAATATTAAGCAATTACATTACAACCTTCATAGATAGAAGTCTCGGTGGTCCAGTGCTCGAGCTCCCCGGTTTTGATCCAGAAGTCTTGGGTTCAACTCCGGACTCAGAGGCCATTGAAGTATTACGTAAGCGGATTTATTACAATTATTTACCCCCTCAGCCCCCTTGTCAGCAAAAGTGAGCAAAGCTCTTACCCCCTCCGCCGATAATACGTAAACATTTTTCAACTATTATCTATATTGTTTTTTTTTAAACATTTGTATTGTCATTTGTGTAAGAAAGTAAATAACTACCGATGCCTATAATCATCATCTGAACCCTCAACCCCCCATGTCATCCAAAATAAGTAAAGTAAAGATCCCCTAGGGGGTCGGTGTAGTGCTTGAATACTTGAAAGGACCCTCACACCAATTATTTCTCGGAATTCTTTTCGGAAATTATGGGTGACCCAGGGAACTTTATTGCGCCTAAAAGCCTATAACCTAAGTGACTTCTTATTACCTTATTATAGGAGTTGAGGACGGCCCTTGACCAAATAGAACGTGTTCTAGAAGAAGGTGATATTAGGAGCCTCAAAAATCGACGCGCGTACATGTAAAGAGTTATGAAAGTCAACGAAGAGAGTTAGGTGTGTAAGAATCGTGCCTTGTGGCGCTTTTTTTATGGCATAGGAGGGCAAACGAGCAGGCGTGTCACCTGATGGTAAGCAACCAACGCCATGGACACCAGCAACACATATAGTATTACTGTGGCGTTGCTGACCTATAAGGGATAGGGAAAGATGGGGAAGAGCGATGGGCCTCCGGATACCTCTCTCACCGAACGAAACGCGGCATGAGCCACTTTACGTCGATCTTCCGAGAGGTCGTGGTATTTCACCGGTCGAGCCGGCCCATTCATGCAGCGAACCGCTTGGCTCTACCACTTGGCGCTCCGTTCTCTCTGCCTACCCCGCAAGAGATTTGGCGTGAAGTTAAGTATGTATGTACCTTATTATCGTACGCCTTCGCGTAGAAAAAGGTGAGAACTTACATTTACGCAAATAGAAGTACCAACAGCAGAAAAGGATGGCGAAAACTTGTATGTTGTATCGCAATTCTAACGAACGGTACTGCGGTGAATAAAATAAACATAGAATTTTATTGACACAATATATGCGTGATATTGTTTGTTTTTATTTTACCAATTTACATAAATTGCCTATTAATAGGTGATGATGTCAGACAACGCAAAATAATGGATGATCCAGACCCTCGTTATACGTTTAGTATACAATTTAAAAAAACATAATTGACCATGACGAATTCTTTTTAGAAAAAAAAGGGGTGTTATCTATATATACTATCTATACATATAATAAAATTGTAGAAAAGTCAAAACTGTACATTGAATATTTTTTAAAAAGAATACTTGGTGTGTGATCTGCAATCGATACCGAAGCCAAAAATATACTTTTTAGAATTTTTGTCTGTTTGTCTGTTTGTCTGTATGTATGTCCGGGATAAACTCAAAAAGTACTGCATGGATTTACTTCAAATTTGGCACGAAAATTATTAAGAAGTCAACATATAGGCTACATATTATCACGCTATCACCTACGAGGAACGAGCAGTGAACCTTTATTTCTTCAATGTATTCTGTAGCAACGTGTAATCTAACGACGCATATTTGCTAAAAACTGTTAATATTTTTGTTCGGTATTTATTGGTGTAATGATTGCTTCGTAATTTTATAATTTTACACCATTAAAAAAAAATGTTTCCTATTCGCTAACTAGATGGCGTTGGCGTCGAATTAGATCGCGCTATAATTTCGTTCACCAAAAGTGATGTTATGAGTACGGATGTCGCCGCGACAACTCATAGAAACTGGGGTTACCTGCGTTGCTATAAGTTATCGTGTGCTTAGTCGAATTTAACGTGAAAACTGAAAATACTTTCCTGAAATATAATTAAAAAAAAAAATATTTACTTAAATAAACTTCATTCGGAATCGGACTACTGCTTACTGCTTAGCTATCATTATCTGTGTGTAAATTCTCAGCGTGTAAATTATTTTCTGTTATTTTTCAAACTTAAAATAATCAAAATGCCTAGAAAACGGTCTAATCTATCCCAATCCTCAAACGATAGTCGAAGGAAAAGGTTAGCTCGATCTCTTGAAACCACCATTGAGCGTGAGGCAAGGATAGCTACTCTTCGAGAACACAATGCGGAAATTCGAGATGGAGAAAGTAGTACGTCGCGCCAGTCCCGATTAGATACTATGCGCACTCAAAATGCATCGTTGCGGTCTCTGGAAAGTATAGAAGCATACGAAATGCGGCTATTAAATGATCGGAAGCGCCATGCTGAGTCTCGCGCGTCAGAGACATACACGCAACAAGAGACAAGACTGAGTTTGCAGCGCAGCCGCACTTATGCCGCTCGATCGTGCGAGAGTGCTGAAATTCGAGAAGCTCGATTGGAAAGCGACCGGGAGCGTCACGCTGAGTCTCGCGCGTCAGAGACGTACACGCAGCTAGAGACGAGGTTGAGTTCCCAGCGCTCTCGCACAGATGCAGCTCGATTTTGTGAGAGTGTCGAAGCGCGAGAAGCTCGACTGGAAAGCGACCGGGAGCGCCACGCTGAGTCTCGCGCGTCAGAGACGTACACGCAGCTAGAGACGAGGTTGAGTTCCCAGCGCTCTCGCACAGATGCAGCTCGATTTTGTGAGAGTGTCGAAGCGCGAAAAGCTCGACTGGAAAGCGACCGGGAGCGCCACGCTGAGTCTCGCGCGTCAGAGACGTACACGCAGCAAGAGACGAGGTTGAGTTCCCAGCGCTCTCGCACAGATGCAGCTCGATTTTGTGAGAGTGTCGAAGCGCGAGAAGCTCGACTGGAAAGCGACCGGGAGCGCCACGCTGAGTCTCGCGCGTCAGAGACGTACACGCAGCAAGAGACGAGGTTGAGTTCCCAGCGCTCTCGCTCAGATGCCGCTCGATTTTATGAGAGTGTCGAAGCGCGAGAAGCGCGACTGGAAAGCGACCGGGAGCGCCACGCCGAGTCTCGCGCGTCAGAGACATACACGCAGCGAGAGACGAGGTTGAATTCGCAGCGGAGTCGCACTTCTCTTTCTCGGTCGATCGAAGATCATGAAGAGCGGATGACCCGGTTAAGAAGAGATCGTTCTCAGCATGCCCTTTCACGGTCGTTAGAGAACGATGAGCAGCGTGAAGAACGTCGTGCAGCTGCTCGGCAGCGGTACCACGACGTGTGTGGCGATACGTCTGCTCATCTATCGCTAGAACGGGATAGAATTCAAGAGTTTCGAGGATCTTGGTCGGGTGAACAGCGTGCGGCACAACTAGAACTAGATCGTCTGCGGCGTAGCATGAATCAACTTTCAACATCTGACGATGAATCCATGGTTTACGATATCGAAGAGCAATCGTGGCTAAATAAAGAGGGAAGTGGATTTATGTACAATGTTGCGATTAACTACGCCGCACACGGAGATATTGGTGTCTTAGAAGAAGTGTGTGCCCACTGTCAAGCCCGCAAATGGAAAGGAGAGCCCAATGGGATGTGTTGTGCATCTGGTAAGGTACGCTTGGAGTCTATGCAAGACCCACCAGATCTGTTAAGAATCTTACTAAATGGCGAACATCCGAAGTCCAGCCATTTTTTGAAAAACATCCGAGCTTATAACAGCGCCTTCCAGATGACTTCGTTTGGTGCAAATCAAATCGTTGAAGCAGGTTTCATGCCGACATTCAAGGTCCAGGGGCAAGTTTACCATCAAATCGGTTCGCTGCTACCTACAGACATTCCAAAATTTTTGCAAATTTATTTTGTAAGTGATTTTGAAGAACAAGCAAACCTACGAAGTAGACACATCCCCAATTTGGACCCTGTTCTGGTCAGAGGATTGCAAAGTATGTTGCATAACGTTAATCCGCACATTGGCAACTTCAAAGCCGCTCTGGCGTCGGTGCCTGAGAACGAGCGCAACCGCTTTAAGTTTGTCATCAGTGCAGATAGAAAGCCGATTGCAGCCCATCCGGGACGATATAATGCGCCAACGACGAATGAGGTCGCCGTTCTCTTAGTCGATCAGGAGTGTGATAAAAGAGATATCGTCTTACGCACGCACGATGACCGGCTTCAAAGGATCAGCGAAACTCACCGCGCGTACGATTCTCTTCAATATCCGCTCATGTTTTGTCGCGGAGAGGATGGCTACCATTTCGCCCACTATAATGTAGACCCCCAGACAGGCTCCCCAAATTATAACAAAAAAACGTCCGCCATGCAGTTCTACAGCTTCTTGATCCAGCTGAGGGTGAACAATGGCTCTTATCTCCACCATCATCGTACACTCTTTAGTCAGTTTCTGGTGGACATGTATGCCAAAATTGAGACAGAGCGTTTGGTATTTATAAGGTCCAATCAAAGAAAGCTGAGAGCTGAGAACTACGTCCATCTCAGAGATGCCATGCAGAATGATGCCAATGCTCAAGATGTAGGAAGGATGGTCATTCTCCCCTCCACCTTCACAGGAGGTCCGCGGTACATGCACGAGAGGACCCAAGATGCATTTTGCTATGTGCGAAAGTTTGGTCGCCCGGACCTCTTTATTACTATCACTACCAACCCAAAGTGGCCTGAAATAACAGCTCAACTCCTTGCAGGACAGGTTTCGTACGACAGGCACGACTTGATCTCTCGCGTATTCCACCTGAAGTTGAAATGCCTTATGGATCTTCTAACAAAGGCAAAAGTGTTTGGTACAGTCCGATGTCATATGTACTCCGTGGAATGGCAAAAACGCGGCTTGCCACACGCGCATCTGCTTTTGTGGTTGGAAGAAAAGATCAGGCCTATCCAGATTGATCAAGTCATAAGTGCAGAGCTTCCGGACCCTGACGTTGATCCTGTTCTGCATCAAATTGTTAAAAGTCACATGGTGCATGGCCCCTGTGGCACGTTAAATCCAAGTTCCCCTTGTATGAAAGACGGACGTTGTACAAAAAGATTCCCAAAAAAATTTACCAACGAAACCATTACTGGTGAGGATGGATATCCCTCATACCGGCGCCGATCACCAGCAGAGGGCGGGCATTCCACTGAGCTGAGCGTGCGTGGCCAGGCGCGACCGGTCGATAACCGATGGATTGTTCCTTACTCACCAGTACTGTCCAGGACCTTCCAGACGCACATCAACGTCGAGTCGTGCACCAGCGTCGGGTCGATCAAATATATCTGCAAATACGTGAACAAAGGTAGCGATCAGGCGACGTTTGCTTTACAGAACACTGACAGAGACGAGGTGACCAAGTATCAGTCCGGTCGCTACATCAGCACGTCTGAAGCAGTTTGGCGGATACTGGCGTTCTCTATACATGACAGGCATCCTGCCGTCATGCATTTAGACGTCCACCTAGAAAACGGTCAGCGCATATATTTTGATCCCAACAACGTTGCTGAGCGCTTAGAAAATCCGCGCCAAACAACTCTCTTGGCATTTTTCAGGCTCTGCGAAATCGACCAGTTTGCGAGGTTCCTTACGTATGACGAGGTGCCTTCATATTACACGTACGACAAGCAAAGGGGAATATTTAACCGACGTCGAAGAGGAGGTGCTGTCGAAGGTTTTCCGGGAATTTTCAAGGACACCGTATTGGGTAGAGTTTATACCGTGCACCCGAATAATGGCGAATGCTATTTTCTGCGGTTATTACTTCACACGATCCGAGGCCCAACGTCTTTTGCCTTTCTGAGAACATTTGATGGCGTGGAGTATCCCACTTACCGCGCAGCCTGTGTAGCACGTCACCTTCTCGACGGTGACCAAAACTGGGATGACACCCTCGCGGAGGCGAGCGTCAGTAACAGCCCCAGCCGTATGCGTCATCTGTTTGCCGTCATCTTGGTGTTTTGTGGAGTCACGAACCCGGTAGCTTTGTGGGAAAAATATCGACATCATCTATCTGAAGATTTTCTACGAGCTTTGAGGCGTGCTACTGGAGACGAAGTCGAAGTAACTGATGAACGCGTGCTGAACACCTGTCTTAGTTCACTTCAAGACGTGGTCATTTCCATCGGCGGCAATCCATTGGTCGAATATGGGTTACCAGCTCCCCAATCATCACCGCATCAAGACCGTGGAAATCGAGAGTATAACGCTGAGACAATTTACGATCCGAGCGAAATGACCACCATACGAAATCACCATGTCGCTTTGTTCTCTTCAGAGCAAAAACAAATTTATGACACTGTTCTTAAAAGCGTTGGGCAAAACCAGGGTAAAATGTTTTTCTTGGATGCTCCTGGTGGAACAGGAAAAACATTTGTTACCACTGGCATACTTGCAGAGGTCAGGAGGCAAGGCAAAATTGCCATTGCTGTAGCGTCGTCGGGAATCGCTGCCACACTGCTTCCGGGTGGCAAGACAGCACATGCCATGTTTAAAATTCCCATCGATTTAGAGAGCACCGAAACGCCTGTTTGTGGTGTGTCACGCAATAGTGATAAGGGACACGTGCTGAAGGATTGCTCTCTGATCGTATGGGATGAGTGTACGATGGCCAATAGAAAAGCAGTTGAGGCCGTGGACAGAACCCTGCAGGACATCCGCAGGAACGAACACTTGATGGGTGGTGTCACAGTTCTATTCAGTGGCGATTTCCGACAAACGCTTCCCGTGGTGACGCGGGGATCGAGGGCTGACGAGGTGAATGCTTCGTTGAAACGATCTTCGCTGTGGTCACGAGTTCGTACGCTGCGCTTGACCATTAATATGAGAGCTCGGCTCGGCGGCAATGCACGTGCTCAAGAATTCTCCGATGTTCTTCTAAGTCTTGGCGAAGGCACTCTACCAGAGGAGAGAGGTGGGCAGGTGGTGCTTCCAGAGTCTCTCGGTAGAGTCGTATCCAGCTTAGAAGAACTCATTCGCTGTGTGTACGGGGACATCAGTCATATACCGCACCAGCAGAATTCTTGGGTATGTGAGCGGGCAATTTTGACGCCCAAAAATGGTCAGGCTGAAGCAATCAACGAATGCATTCTCTCGAAAATTGAGGGGAATGAAGTGGTTTACACCTCTATAAACACTGTCATCGAGCAAGATGATGCCACACATTATCCCGTGGAATTTCTGAACTCTCTGTCAGAAAGTGGACTTCCAGCGCATACTATCAAGCTGAAAGTCGGTGTCCCGATTATGCTTCTTCGGAACCTATCTCCTCCGAAGTTGTGTAACGGGACCCGCCTTAAAGTCATCTCGCTCCACAGACACAGCATTGAGGCGGAAATTCTTACGGGTTGTGGCGTAGGCGAGGCAGTATTTGTACCACGCATTCCCCTCATACCTCATAACTTCCCGTTCCAGTTCAAGCGCGTACAGTTCCCCGTGAGTGTTTGCTTCGCGATGACCATCAATAAGTCGCAGGGGCAGACACTGAGAGCAGCGGGTGTCGACCTCAGGACGAGCTGCTTCTCACACGGGCAGCTGTACGTCGCTTGCTCCCGCGTCACCAGTCCTGACTCTCTTTACATTTTGGCTGCGGAGAGCCAAACCAGCAATGTTGTTTATAGAGAAGTTTTATAAGTATATATTTTTATCCTTTTCTATATTTATATTTTCTTATTCATTATTTTCTACATTTGCTTCAGTCGCAACTTATTACTTAATTCAGCAGAATCACCATAAAGTCATTTATTCAAAGCAGACTGAAAATCAGCACTTTTGAAGTTCAACAATTTTACAAAAGACAGTCTCCCTCTGTTACTGTACTTTCTGTATTTATGAAATGTAAAGAAGTAACGGGTAAATAAATGTTATTTTAAAAGGTATAATCGTAGGTATTTTTGGTGCTGTATAGCGTTCAGGCAGATGACGTCGCGGGCTACAGCTATACTACAAAAATTCCTGTTAAAATGAAAATAAACAATGCGGGCAACAACCATTGCTACCGCAATCTGTACTTATCCTACCAGTTACAATTTCATTTTAGAGGTAATTACTTCTCAACTGTCTATGTAAAAATATAGCTATCTGATCACAAATTCCACGCGTACGAAGTCGCGGGCACAGCTAGTATATTTTAAAATAACAACATACATAACTTCACGCCTTTATTACCCGAAGGTGTAGGAAGCGGCTGATAAGCCTCGTCTCGCCGTTATGATTACCTCCCAAATGGAATAGGTGGCGAAGCTATTGCCATAACGGGCACAACGTTTTCAGTCATCGATATTTATCACACTTAACTTCCGAAAATTATATTATAACTTCCGAAAACAATTTCGAAAAGTTATTGGTGGGACCAGTGTCAGGATTCTAACCCGGACCTCTGGATCAGAAGCCGTGTGCTTGACAACTGGACCACCGAGACAAAAAAAAAACAAAATTTGCTAAATTATTCGTCTATCATTTTTTATATTCTAATCGCTTAGTATATCATGCTGTTGGATCCGCTAGTTAACATAAACGAGTATATTTACATATGTAAATATAATATATTTTATATTACATATTTAATAATTATTTACATGTTTAATAAATTAAATTTGCCTCGCTGAATGGCAATGCTAATCTTCTGGGCGAACAATAAAGCAGCATTCTGGTCGCGAGAGGTCGCCTTGCAAGATCTGTATAGAGTGCACAAACATTTGGACACGCCTGACATGTCAACAACCACTCAAATGTTTATCCTGAATAGAAATCGAACCCACTCTCTCTCTGTTTAAACGATACCTTGTTCACTACTGCAATATGATAATTAGCACGATTGAAACAAAGAACTGTATGTAACCCAACATCTACTGCGTCAGAAGCCTTCTTACAACTTTTTGTTTAACTGTAAATATACTCCATAATTTTCGAGTCATTATATTATCTTCGCATATAAGTGTCAAAAGGTTTTTTTTTGCTTGAATCATTAAATCCATATATTCATTTTTATAGCGGGCTGTTAGACTGTAGAAGCTGTCAACATCATTAGTCAAAGGAAAATGAACCTTATTTCCATTAGCGACTATGAATGTGCGTGCTTGAAATTGTCGTTAAGAAAGAACTTGAAAAAAGTGACTGTTTAGGTTGATATTTAAATAAACAATACTTGATGGCTTAACACTTCCACTTCACATCTGTTTGAGAGGTCCAAAGTTCAATATTTTGTGTCTTGATATGAATATTACTCATAGAATATCTAGAAAGTGATACTTTTGTGGTTGAAATTAAAATAAGAGGTATCTCATAGAAAAACATAATGAAATGTGTCCAAATGTTGGAAACAAAAAGTTACATCTTCCATGTCTTGATGGTCTTGTGGTCGAGTTCCCCGCCTCTGATTTAGTAGTCGTGAGATCAATTCCTGGCTCACACCGATGACTTTTAGAATTTTTTTTCGGAAGTTAAGTGATATAAATATCGATGACTGAAAACTTTGTGCCCGGCATGGCAATAGGTTCGCCACCTATTCCATTTAGGACGTAAACATAACAGCGAGACGAGGCTTAACAGCCGCTGCCTACACATTTGGTTAAAAAAAACCGTGAAGTTATAAAAAAATACTCAAACAATCATTTCATAATATGACAATAATTCTAATAAATCTTATCAAAAAATATTATGCCACAATTCCTCCAGTGACTTGTGATAACCGAATCATACAGTCAATCTCGACTATGAAAGACCTTGGCCTTCACATTGACAGCGATTTAGATTGGCGCAGCCAAGTAACGCATGTTAGCAAAAAGGTTACTGGTACCCTCCGTTCTCTTATAAAGATCTGAAGAAATTCTTAGCACCTAAAACAAAGGTTTATTTATTTATTTATTTATTTATATACACTTTATTGTACACATTTTTGACTTAAAACTATGCTTAAATACTATCTATGAAGGTAAAAACTGTACAATGGGCGACCTTATCACTGATAGCGATTTCTTCCAGGCAACCGTGGGATAGATATGTATGAAGAGAGAGGTAGCTGTGTATATCTATATATATATAAGAGATTTCCACCTATATATTGACTCATCACGATATCTCTGGAACCATAAGGCGTAGCGACTTGAAATTTGGTAGGATTATTCCTTTCGCCGAGTAGAGGTCAGCTAAGAACGGATTTTACGAAATTCCACCCACAAGGGGGGTTGCGGGGGTGTTAACAATGGAAAATTCCCATTTTTAACCTATAGCTGCTATCGACTTCAAATTTGTCGAAGATATTGCAGTATTAACATAGCGGGGCAGCAGTTATTACTTTTGATACGAAACAGAGTTCGCCCGGTCAGCTAGTATATATATATAATACATACATACACATACATACATACCTAGAATAATATCATCATCATCATCATTAGCCTATTGCAGTCCACTGCTGGACATAGGCCTCTCCCAATTTACGCCACAAGATCCGATTCTCTGCTTTCCGCATCCAGTCTTTTCCAGCAGCCTTTCTAAGGTCGTCTGACCATCGGGCTGGTGGGCGTCCTACACTACGCTTACCAAGTCGCGGTCTCCACTCAATGACCTTCTTGCTCCATCTACCATCGGTCCTTCGGCAGATGTGACCAGCCCATTGCCACTTCAGCGAGCTTATTCTACGAGCTATGTCGGTTACTCGAGTTCTCTGTCGGATATACTCATTTCTGAGTTTATCCTTCAGAGATACCCCGAGCATAGCTCGCTCCATAGCTCGTTGAGCGACTTTAAATTTTTGGACTAGCCCCACCGTAAGTGTCCACGTTTCGGCACCGTAGGTCATAACTGGTAAGACGCACTGTTTGAAGACTTTGGTCTTCAGGCATTGCGGTATAGGCGAGCCGAAAACTCGACGTAGTTTGCCAAATGCGGCCCAACCCAGCTGAATCCTCCTGTCGGCTTCCTTCTCGAAGTTTCGTCTACCTAACTGGATAGTTTGGCCCAGGTAGACGTATTTGTTTACAACTTCGAGAACCGACCCTCCGACATTTATCGGTCTGGGCACGACATGTTCATTGAACATGACCTTCGTCTTGTTCAAGTTCATGGCCAAACCGACACGCCGGGAGGATTCGTCTAGGCTGCGCAGCATTCCGCTTAACTGTTCCAGCGACTCTGCCATTACTACGATGTCGTCAGCGAACCGAAGATGTGAGATGTACTCACCATTCACGTTGATACCCTGTCCAGTCCAATCCAGGGTCTTGAAGACGTCCTCCAGAGCGTTGGTGAAGAGCTTAGGAGATATGACATCTCCCTGTCTTACACCTCGATTAAGCTCGATGGAGTTCGTCACCTGGTCCTGTATCTGGACAGCCATCGTGGCGGTGTCATACAAGCATCTCAACACCTCGATATAGCGCCAGTCGATCCGACATCGCTGCAAGGCCTCCAGAACTGCCCAAGTTTCGATGGAGTCGAAGGCTTTTTCGTAGTCCACGAATGCCATACACAGCGGCTGATTGTACTCCTCGGTTTTCTGTACAATCTGCCGAACAGTTTGGATGTGGTCCACGGTGCTGAAGCCTTTTCGAAACCCGGCCTGCTCGTCGAGACGTCCGATTAAGTTTAATTTTGTATTTGAATTTAGCGGCTGCTTTCTGTGAGATGATTTGCTTAATGTTGTCAGTGAGCCATGATGCCGCAGGGTCGTTGATTTTTACGACTCTGGTAGGTGTATGCTTACCAAATAGTTGTAGGATCTTACTATTAAAAATATTTATTTGTTCGTTAACGGAGTTTGAGGAAACGAGCTGCGTCCAGTCAATGTTATTAGCATCTTCTTGGAGACTGTCAAGATTCATGTCACCAAAATTCCGTTGCAATAGAGTTTCAGCCCTAATCTTAGGTGGACGAAGTTTATATGAAAGGAAAATTAGGTCATGGTACGAGAACACGTCCGCTGGGCATTGTCCGTGCTTTGCGACTCGCTCCTTTGAAGAAACCGTGATGAGATCGAGAAGCGAGGGGATAGAATGAGGAAAGCGATGTGTAGCATCAAGGGGTAGGATAGAGAGATTAGAAGATTGAGTAAGAGCATGAAGAGTTTTGGAGCGGTTGTCATTTTTTAGAAGACATGTGTTGAAATCGCTTATTATTATGGTGTGACTGTAAGAAGGCATTCGAACATTAGTTTTCCCTATCGTTGACTATGGTGATGTGTGCTATCTCGACCTGAATGCAGATCTACCTAACAAACTTGACCGTCTTCTCAATAATTACATTCGATTCGTTTTTCATCTCCACAAATACGATCATGTCTCTTCTTTTCGGCGAGAACTGAACTGGCTTCCCATCCGTCAGCGTCGGAGCCTACACGCACTATCGTTACTGTACTCACTCCTTGACTCTAATAATACCCCTAACTATTTATCTTCTGACTTTATATATCTTTGCTCTACCCACAATTCACAGTTTCGGCCAAATTTGGCCGAAACTTTTGCCGGAACCGAAACTATTGTAGTACTAATTTTGACTCATGGTTAACTTTGTTGAGAGTGTAATATGTAGTACATACATACTTACATATCATTATACCAAATCTAAGGGTTAGGCAGAGAAAACAGAGCGCCATTAGGCACGATTCTTACATCCCTTACTTCTTTGACTTTCAATCAACATTGTCGCACATGTTCGCCGGTTTTTAAGACTCCTGGCATCACCTTTCTTAAGGACACAGGTTTAATTTGATCATGGAAAGTATGTCGAGTCCAACATGACTCGATGAGGGGGACCACATACTTTCCATCCTTCTGCTTCTATACTGTACATCTGCTTAGTCAAACTTGCATAAATCATTCTTTCGACGTGTCCAAACCATCGGAGTAGGCACTTCCCTTATTTTTACACCGACACTCTATTCAAATCCTTTTATAAACCTTCCTTCCTTATAAATATATATTTTGCGCAGCATTTCGACTGCTTTATCATTATTTTATTGCACCCTCTGCCATGCCCAACTCTCGCTTTCATAAGTTAGTGTTGAGATCAGTATCGTACTATTAGTGAGCTGGGTTTTGTTGCTCAGATTGTTTGCTCCCAAGCATCCCCGAACGCTCTTTTAACACTGTTTTATAATTTTACTATGCTTTCTACATTCCCGGTGTAATTTAAGTAATTATTATTATGAGATGAGATGAATGTAGAAAGATGAGTGGCGTTAGACAACAGCGTAAATGGAGAGTTGGGCAGATTCCTGGACGCAAATAATGTTAGCAAAAAAGCCCAGCTAGCTATTTATAATGCGGTACTAATCCCAACGCCAACTTATGGAAGCGAGAGTTAGGTATGGCAGAGTGTGCATGAAAGTAGGATAAACGCGGTCGAAATGAGGCACTGCGCGAAATCTGCAATTCTTCTTCTCCTGAAAGGGCATTCTCCGACGGTTCGGACGTGTAGAAAGAATGGATGACGCAATATTGACTAAGCAGATATACAATGCAAAAGCGGATGTCGGATGCGGAGTCGAGGACGGCCAAGACCCACATTCCATGACCAAATAGAACTTGTTCTGGCGGAAAAGTCAGGGATTATTCTGCGATATTAGGAGCCTCAAAAAACCACGCGCGTGCATGAAAAGAGTTATGAAAGTCAACGAAGCGGGTGAGGTGTGTAAGAATCGTGCCTTTTGGCGCTTTGTTCTGTCTGCCTACCCCGCAAGGGATTTGGCGTGAAGTTATGTATGTAGATGAATGGTAGAGCCACCCAGTTCGCGGCATGAATAGACCGGCTCGACCGGTTAAATACTACGACCTCTGAGAATATCAGCGTCAAGTGGCTCAGGCCGCGTTTTGCTCAGTAAGGGCAGGATCTCGAGTCCCAAAGCCTAACACTCTCCCCTCCTCATTCCACTTCCAACGCCTTTCCTATCCCACCAACGAAAAAATTCCGAAGGAGGATTACGTGAGGCAGGCGGACGATAATAAAACCGCAGCCAAAGCTTTTGACAACATGGATAGTTCTATGAGATGATATACTCTGCCGACCCTACTTATAGTGGAAAAAAGACAGGATTATTTTTAGATAAGCAGTATCTCAAAAGAGATTTGAAAGATTCTTTTGAGAATAAATACAAAACAATGTATTAAATAGTAATATCTCAACATACCAATACTCAGTATTTCATTAAACAAAAACAATTAGCGATTTGAATATTGGATAATATATATTTTTTACTTTTTAATATCTTGCAAACATTTTGCCTACACCTTCAGGTAGAAAAAGGCGTGAATTTATATTGTTGATTGCAACAAAATGAATACATATACCCATTGTTTTTATTTCCTATTCTAATTGACACAAAATAATGGGAAAAAGCATCAAATTTCAGTATTATATGGAATTTTATACGCCAACACGTGAGTTTCGGTTTCGGTTTCGGTTTCGGCCGGAAAACAAGTTTCGGTCGGAGTCTAGATTTATTTATATGTAGTGTCTAAGTATTTATGTATTTCATTATTATGTATTTGTTAGTTTATTTAAGTAAATTAGTTTGTATGCTCCCTATATATATATATATTTAGTTATTTATCTATGTATGTATGTAAATTCATTTATATATATATATATTCTTCTTCTTTCTTTCTTCTTTTTTACCTTGCTCTCTTACTTATATGCGCACCTACAATTCCCCGTCTCCTACACCACCCTAAGGTTGACTGGTAGAAAATGCCTTATGGCATTAAGTCCGCCGTTGTACATTTAGTGCATTAAGCTTATAAATAAATTAATTAATTAATTAATGGCCATATTGAAACAGCAATCTCTATGGCTAGGGGGAGACCTAGCCAAACTGCCCGCTTAAATAACTGTTATAATTAAGCCTAAAAATATATATTCCAGGATAATCCAGACCCTTGGACGTTCCAAGAGATCGCGTTTAAGGCTGAGCTGAATCGCCACGACGACCCTGAGTCGGAGAAGGAAGCATGGATACTGTGTGCAGAGGACCCGGCGACCAGAGCAAGAAATATAGTTGAACTTCGTAACATGATATACCGTGAGTTGTTGTTGTTGTTTATATTTTATTGGAGTCAAACGAGCAAGCGGGTCACCTGATGGTAAGCAACTAACGCTGCCGATGGACACTTGCAACAAAGATAGTGTTACAGTTGCGTTGCTGGCATTTAAGGAAGTGGGATAGGAAGGAAAGGGGATAGGGGTGGTCCTTCGAATACCTCTCTCACCGAAAACAACTTTATTTCAATAGGTATTGAATTTACCCGACTGTGCAACACAAATTATTATGCGTTTATTTTATGACAATTGAAATAATCTCAAGATCTTTTTGTCCTGCACAATAAAGCCTCATTTTCCTTATGAGTCACGGTAAATGTCAAAATGGCAACGCCAAGAATTATTATTTTTTAACATTTATCGTTAATTTACATAATTCTAGCTATTTATAAATCGCATTAGAATATTAAATATAATAAAATTAATTAACTCGTATTTTCAAAATACGGTGCTAAAGCGAGGTGACACTTGCAATTATTTATTTCTGGTAAATCTATGTACTACTACAGCTAAGTAGTTTTATATTAGTGGTTGAGTCCGCATGTATGGGCCGGCTCGACCACTGAAATACCAAGACGTCTCAGAAGACCGTCGTAAAGTGGCTCATGCCGCGTTTCGTTCAATGAGAGAGGTACCCGAAGGCCCACCCCCCTTCCCCATCCTTTCCTATCCCCTATCCCTTAAAGCTCGGCAACGCAACAGTAACACTATATGTGTTGCTGGTGTCCATGGGCGGCTTTGGTTGCTTACCATCAGGTGACACGCCTGCTCGTTTGCCCTCCTATCCCATAAAAAAAAACAAGATGAAATGGATCATATTGCGTTTCATTCGTGAGAATGCTATTCAGAGGCCCAACGCCTCTCCCATCCTATTCCCTCAAGAGCTAACATACATATCTGTGTTACAGATGTCCATGGTCGGCGGTAGTCACTTACCACGAAAAATCTTCTATCATAACATAACATAACTTCACGCCTTTGTTACCCGAAGGTGTAGGCACCGGGTGTTAAACCTCGTCTCGCTGTTATGTTTACGTTCCAAATGAAATAGGTGGCGAACCTATTGCCATTCATCGGGCACAAAGTTTTCAGTCATCGATATTTATCACTCATAACTTCCAAAAAGGCAGTGGTGTGAGCCAGTGTCAGGATTCGAACCCGCGACCTTTGGATCAGAAGTCGTGAGCTCTACCACTGGATCACCTAGACTAAAATCGATCTTACCGTGTAATATACAGGGATCCCATTAACAGTGGTGGAGGCACACATTTCGATTTATGAATAGGCTGGCACGACCACTCCGAAAATCAACGTATAGTTGCTCGTGCCGTTTTATTCCGTGAGAGAGGTATCTCGTAAATATGTGGACCCCCTTCTCTCAATTTTTCCTAACCCGAATTATAATTGGAGAGCAAACAAGCAAACGGATCATCTGATGTTATGAATAAAACGCGGCATGAGCCACTTTTCGTTGATATTCTAATAGGCCGTACATTATACCGGTCGAACATCGCATTTTATCGCAGTCGAGTGAAAATATTAAATTGAATAATTGGCTAATTACATTGCAATCTAAACGTAAATTACTCAAGTAATCTGTTACTTACATTATGGATAATGGAGAAACATGCAATTTTTGTGTAAGAATAGTAAGTAAGTTGACATTTGCGAAGATAATTATTAAATTACATATAAATGAAAATGTTGTCATTTTTATGATAATTTTATTAATCCTAATAGAAAGCAATTACTTCAGTTTCCATAAAAATTTCCTAATTTTAACTTAATGAATCAGATTTGTATTAAAATACGAACTTTTATAAATATAAAAGTAATTATTAGTAATGTCCTTGAATATTAACAGCGTATACAGCGCCATCTAGTACCAAGATATGCAACTAAAAGTAGTGTTATGGAAATCGGGCAGCGGACGTATTAATATTGGTAGATTAAAGCCCGAATACTGAACCGCCACTCAAATATATAAGCGCTACTTAAGCGTTTAAGTAGCTGTCACATTAGACAGAATACGTGAAATTTGAGCAGTAAGTAGCACTTTATTGATTGTCAGATTTGAGTAGCGGTTCAGTATTCGGGCGTAAGTATATTTAACTCCATATTTTTCTCAATATCTTAGTGGTTTAGTGGGACTTTGGTTATCAAGGTCCGATTCCCGTTCTATATAACTTTTCGTAAAGTGAGAGGAGTAATGCCGTTGCTCACACCCTGTGGTATTAATAGTTTGAATTTACAGACTAAGGAAATAATTTTCATTATGAGATTTCCCGAGTTCTAATCCAGCTTCACATAATTATTATAGATGACTAATTAAATTACACTCTATGCATCGCTAATTCCGTTTAACCATTTGGACATTACTGTCGAGACATTGGCGCTACCTATACCTTCGCGAATTAAGGGTGTAACATAACGTTACTTCACGCCTTTTTCTACCGTGAGGTGTTGGCAGCGGCTGTTAAGCCTCGACTCGCCGTTATGTTTACGTCCCAAATGGAATAGGTGGCGAACCTGTAGCCATAAGACACAAAGTTTTTAGTCATCGATGTACCCAAAAGTCATTGGTGTGAACCCACGACCTCTTGATTCAGAAGCGGGGTGCTCGAGCGCTGGACCACCGAAATTATATATTTAAGCGAATTCAGGTAGAAGTAAAATAGGTAATTAAAAATAATTAAATTTCAGAAAGAGGGGAGTGTGTACCGCCTAGAACAGACGACGCATTTCTGTTGCGGTTCTTGAGAGCACGACGTTCGATACCCGCGCGTGCACATAGATTGGTGAGTGTAAATTTATACTTAAAAATGTTTTACTGGTAAACTTCTCTAACAGCGCCATCTATTATTCTTAAATTATACTAATGGAAACTTGCACGAAGATACATAGGAATCCGTGCGGTCTAGACTTTTCCATGGTATTAATGTACACAATAATAAATTGAAATTTTTTAAAAACCCATTTTCCTAGAGTCTCATAACAGTACGTACATCGCAATCCGATCCTAAGGTTACCCACTAAAACCTCGCGGCGGCCTTCCTCCGGCGTTGGGGTGGCCCAGGACAGTGCCCCCCCCCCCCCCCTATCACGAGGGGGAGCTCATCCTCGGGGAGCCTCGGTGAGGCTATCCCGGGCGGCGGGGCGGCTCCGACCGCGCGCTGTAAAGAGGCGCCCCTGACGACCCGAACAGAGCTGTCCACGGCGACAAAACTTCCCGCGTAAAAATTTGAGCTGTTTCTCGAAGAATGACGCCATCTACCGGCGAAAATTATTTCTCCTAAATAGAGACCATTCATTCAACATAACGTTCGGACTGCTGTTGTTTGAGTATTTCGCGGAAAATTGGCAACGGATATCATTCACTCATACACACATACATTCGGAAAATCATGACTCCTTAAATTTATCCTGAAAATAGGCAAACAGAACTTTCCATATGTATGCATTCTTAACATTCTTTTGCCATTTATGTCAGAACTCTTCAACATATCGGGTGTTTCTTTCAGCTAGTCCGATATTGCAACTTCCGGGAACAGAACCCGCACCTGTGGCGGGATCTTGACTGGTTCAGTCTCACTAAGCTCGGTGATGTGATTGAAGGCGTACTTTATGACAGACCGGATGTTGGCAGAATAATTATATGTCAAATTGGTAAGTAAACATACAGAATCATCAATTTCCTGCCCTTATCCCACTTTAGGTGGCGTGGGCACAAAATTTCATCCCTTCGAACTATCCATGTTGTTAAAAGATTTGGGTGTACTTTTATGAATGTCATCAACCGTCCTTGGCAATGTTTTCCTTGGTGGACTAGGGAGGGGGTTGGAAGTGGGAGGGGTTGAGTTAAAGTTGCTCATGCCGAGTTTCGTTCGGTAGGAGAGGTATCTAGGAGATCAACCTACCCTCTTCCTGGTCCTACCTCCAAATCCCTCGTTATCCCATCTTAAAGACCTGTACCAATATCCATGTTGCAGTTGCCATGGATGGCGGTAGTCTTTTACCAGCTATTGACCCGCTTGCCAATTTGACACATATCCCATGAAAAAATGACATAAACCGTACATCTGTTTCTCAATGGCCAGGTTCCAATCTGGGCAACGACTGAAGAGTTGATCTGCCACGCGTATAGGTAAAGCACTCTATAGCCTCATTGTACAGACATATACTCGTACTTCAAACGTTGGGACGGGGTGATGCTGCCTACACCCTCGACAGTAAAAGGCGTCAAGACAGAAAATTGTAGAATCTTGTTTTTCATGTTCGTCTGCTCAGTCTCTAAAAGAGTAAACTTTTTACAAATACTAGCTGACCCAGCAAATATTGTCTTGCCAAAAAAATGAAGTTTTTGATAAACAGATAAAAAATATCCCTATACGATCACGTATAGGGATACAGTACTAAAATGGAACCATGCCATTCCAGGTAAATGGAACCCTGACGAATACCCGGCCGACGATCTCATACGTTCCTGCTTACTGCTGCTGGAGATAGGCATCATGCAACCCAAGCTCCAGGTGTTGGGCGGCACGGCCCTGCTGGACTGTCAGGGTCTCACCACTAAGCACATGAGGCATCTGTCACCAACCATCGCGTTACAACTTATGAATGTTATGGGGGTAAGTGGAATATACCATCTATTGCTATGCCAGGTCTTGGTTAATATTGTTACAATGACAGCTTCACAACTTTTAACATCTGAAAGTTAAGGTTTTACCAAATTTTCGGGTCCCATGTTTTATTATATAAAAGATTGGGTACTTAGTTTTTTTTTTTTTTTTTATCACAAAATCTATAGGTACATGTACAGTCAGTGTCTCACAAAACCACTACATGGTTTGCCTGTGAGATCCAGTCTCAGACAAACAATACAAATTACACAAAACATAAAACAATAACACAAACAACATAACAATTTATAAATTAATACAATAGTTACACAGTAATATTATAAATATGTACAGATATGTAATTACACATATTCTTACAATAATTGTATACATGAATCTGAACTTGTTACACAGTATATACATAATAATATAATATATACATAATAATATAATATATACATAATAATATAAAACTCTACACATTTAACTCTACTACATTTAAACTCTACACTTTTGGATCAGAGGAAAAGTACTGAAGCAATATCACCAAAACTGCTAGGATTCACTAAATGGGCAGCAATTGGGCACTGGTTCTCTTTTAGCAAGATATTAAATACTTATGAAGACTTTTCAACTTGCCTATACTGCAATGCCTAAAGACCAGTGCGCCTTAGCGGTAATGACCTGCGGTGCCGAAACGTGGACACTTACGGTGGGTTCACAAATTTAAAGTCGCTCACCGAGCTATGGTCTGGGTATCTCTGAAGGACAAACTCAGGAATGAGTATATCCGACAAAGAAGTAGAGTAGCCGACATAGCTCACTGAAGTGGCAATGGGCTGGTCGTTTCTGCCAAAGAACCGATGGTAGATGGCGCAAGAAGGTCACAGAGTGGAGACCGCGACGTGGTAGACCGCGAACCGAGGCTACAGGAAAAGACTGGATACGAAAGGCAGAGAATAGGATATTGTGGCGCATATTGGGAGAGGCCTATGTCCAGCAGTAGACTGCAATAGGCTGATGATGATGATGACAAGCCGATCATAAATAACATTTACATAAATCAAAAAACACCACTCTTCTGAATGAAAAGTGTCGAGCTCGATTCCTGGTTCACATTATTTGGAAATATTATTGATAATAGATATCGATGAATTTCCGAAGGCCCAAGGCCCGTTCCAACCCACTTCCTTATAGGCCAGCAACGCAGCTGTAACGGTATCAGTGATGTAGGTGTCTATGCGCAGCGGTAGTTGCTTATCATCAGGTGTCCCACTTGATCGTTTGCCTCTTATGCCCTAACGTGTGTTTCAGTATTCGTATCCTATACACCAGCGAGGCATCCACATCATCAACTGTTCCAAGGTGTTCGAGACGTTGTTCAACTTCTTCAGGCGGCTGGCTCCCGTCGACGACATCTGGAAGTCTGTACACTTCCATGGTTACGATCTCAACTCCTTACACAGGTGAGTATCGGTTATATATCTACAGAAACAAAGTCATTTTATTCTATCCTAAATTAAATAGAATGAAACTTATGGTCTCGATGGTCCAGTGTTTGAGTGTTTGAGCATCCCGCTTCTGAATCATGATGTTGAAGTCGCGGGTTTGAATCCTGGCTCACACCAAGGACATTTCGAAATTGTTTTCGGAAGTTATGTGTGATAAATATCGATGACTTAAAACTTTGTGCCCGGTATGGCAATAGGTTCGCCACATATTCCATTTGGGACGTAAACATAACGGCGAGACGAGGCTTAACAGCGGGTAGGCAGCCGCTGTTAAGCCTCGTCTCGCCTTCGGGTAGAAACACGCGTGAAGTTATGTTATGTTGTGAATTTTCTACATACGTTTGAATATATATTCGGTCTGGGTAGTGCTGTGGTCGAACTCCCCGATACTGAATCAAGAAGTCGTGAGATTGATTCCGGACGCACACCAATTGTCTTCTCGAAATTATTTTTGTAAACAATTTATGATAAATATCCGTCGATAATTTGTCACTTTTCCATTTTGGAACGGGAAAAGAAGCGAAGTTTTTATATAACCGTTTATTAAAAAGCTTTTTATATGGCATTCCAACAAATAGCTTTTTAATTCCATTTCAATTACAGAACTCGAGTAGGTATTGTGCTTTTAACCGACATTGTCAATCGGTTGGTTATTGAATAAAAATAAAACCCAGCTTTTTCCGTTGTAATAATAATAAAATAAAAGCTAGCTCTTTTTGTTTCCTTACAATAATCGTGAAAAGCACTCGTTCCTGCAGCTTTTATCCGGATTAAGTTTCCTGTGATGTGTCCACGGACCGCTATGTTCTGTACCCTGGGCTGAATTTTAATATTATACTGATACATAATATCTGAACTAAATTGACCTGGAATTGAGTCCTTTCCAAAGTGGTTGAGCCACGCTGTTCTCTAAAACATATCGACGTTAAGTGGCTAATCCCACCCTCTCCCTTCTTTATCCAATCATTAAGATTGGCAATGCTACTCGATTAAACATTCTAAATGACCGTCCATCCTATATTCTCGCTAGTTTTTGGATCGATCTTTAAATAAATATGATTTGTTCATTGCTTTCAGACATATCGACCCTGAGTGTCTCCCAGAGAGGTATGGAGGGAGACGCCAGCAAGTGTCACTGGCCAAATGGCTGACGAAGATCAAACAATACAAAAATAAGGAATTCGACAACGACATGAGGACCCTGGGCTATGCAACAGAATAAGAATGAAGAATTCATAGTTTCTAGAATTTTGCTTTTGTACGCTTCCAGCTCCACGGTTGGAAGTGTGGGTTCTATTACTGCCTCGCATATTTATAAATAAATCATAAATAATAGTATATAAATCAAGAATCAGGTTTAGTTGCTGGTGGTGCATTGGTTAGTAGTACCGGCTGCGGGGAGTAAGTTCAGGGATTCGATCCATCAGAGATCAGACATTTGTGTGATGGACATATTAGTGTGGTGTGAAGTGAATAGCAAATGAAAAAAAAAATGATGACATCTTGATGACCGAATGTGATTTAGGTTAAAATTTAGTAATAACTCTTGCTGGAAATTTGTGATAATTTATAACAATATATAGATATAGGTGTACCGGAAAGTCATTACTGGTTTTTTTTTTCGAAAATAAACTACGAAATTTTCCCCACTGTAAAGTTTCTGCCAATTGTTTTTTTTTAGTTCGGTTTAGTCTTTATTGACTCACTCCTGAAGTTTCTCATCTTTTAACTTTTTTGGTCTACCAGAACGTTCACGTGAAGGTTAGAGCAGGCTCACCGCAAGTTTTTTTTCCAGCAAATGATGACTATCCGCGACATTTTACTATGCATTAAATAAAAATGCACATTTTCGGGCACTTAACTTGGTATTTTTAAACAGGTATAAATCTATGACGGTGTTACTTTCGCAATGTATAAGTATCATGCATAGCTTCATGTCAGTAAAATTTCAGCTTAGAATAATTATTATTAAGCCTAGAAAACGTCCGGTAGAAAGTCCGGTAATGACTTTCCGGTACACACTTAATTGACATTTCATTAGAAGGTAATTTATACATTATTTTGACATTTGACATAAGGCTTAATTAAGAAATATGGATTACACTAATATTGCTCACAAACATTATGTACCTACATACATAATATAAACATTAAAATGATAAAACTGTGATGAAATTTGTGTATGTTTATGTTTAAGATCCTCATAAAAAATAAAAATAAAAAAAAACCGCCGGAAATTTCTGGGGGTTTTGTTCCTGCATATAAGCAAAGTTTCAGGGCTCCTTAAGAATTTCGTTAGGACCTTACATACTTCCCTGAAGCCTAATATAGTAGTACAACCAACCAAACAAACTCGACGGTATAGCGGCCCGGCATTCCACTTCTGTTTCACAGTTATCAAATTCAGGTGCACAGCTAACTTTTCAGAAATATATTCGTAACTTTTATTAACTAGGACGAGCCTCGTGATGCATTGGTAAATCTACCGACTGCAGAATCGAGGTTGTGGGTTCGATTCCCACCCGAGTACAAATATTTGTGCAAGACTGTTGGTCTGGGTGTTTTTCTATGTATTATAAGTATGTATTTACAAAAAGAAAAGTATACACATATATGTATTAATATCCGTTATCTAGTATTCATAGTGCAAGCATTTCGTTGCTTAGTTTGGAACTAGAGGGCGCTATGTGTATGTTTCTAAGATAATATTATTATTAAATTATATCAACCAAACAATATTCCTTGTGTTCCTTGCGCTATCAGCCTCAAATTAACCACAATTAATAAAAAAACGCCTGGAATAATTGTCAGAGCAATATTTTTTCGGCTATATTTTAATATTAGATATTCATCAGTGAAGTAGTTTTTTTAAGTATTTTTGTATCTACATAAGTTAACGAGTCAGCAAGTTATATGTAATGAATTAGGTAGGTATTTAGTAAAGTTTTCAACCATTCAATGACTCAGCCCTACGGAGTAAGAGTCAGAAGGTCACATTGACACAATCTAGTGAGTCATCTCGCCTCTAGAGACTTGACTGTTCTTCTGGGAATAACGACCTTTTTTATGGTATAGGGGGGCAAATGAACAGGCGTTTCACCTGATGGTGTGCAACAAACGCCGCCCATGGACACCTGAAGACATATAGTGTTACAGTTGCGTTGTCGGCCCTTACAATTAAATACTGAAGGGGTTGGAAGTTGGATGGGATGGGGAGAAGGTTTGGCCTCCGGATACCTCTCTCACCAAGCGAAATCCGGCAAAAGCCACTTTAGATCGATATTCTGAGAGGACGTGGTATTTCACAGGTCGAGCCGGCACATTCATACAAAAAGCTCCATTGCTCTACCACCAAACCACCTTTCTGGAATAACGGGACTCCCATCTCCCTGCTGCGCGTACACCGCTCTTCACCAGTCGGCCGTAAGCATGCATTGCATACGGGCCTCGTGGCGCATTGGTAAAACTACCGGCTGTACCACTGAGGTCGGGGGTTCGATTCCCACCCGAGCACACAAATATTTGTGACAAACATGAATATTTGTGCGGCGTCTGTGTGTTTTTCTTGTATTATAAGTATGTATTTACAAAAGAAAAGTATATATGTATTAGTATCCGTTATCTAGTATCCATAGCATAAGCATTTAGTTGCTTAGTTTCGAACTGGAGGGCGCTGTGTGATTTGTGTCCAAGATATTATTATTATATTATTATTATTATTATACAAACGAAATAATAAATACACTGAACAAATTAAGCCTTGACACATGTCTTAATCACAACGTGCACCTCATGATGTCATCACGTGTCTTATATTATACATACATAACTTCACGCCAAATCCCTTGCGGGGTAGGCAGAGAGAACGGAGCGCCATAAGGCACGATTCTTACACACCTCACTCGCTTCGTTGACTTTCATAACTCTTTTCATGCACGCGCGTCCATTTTTGAGGCTCCTAACATCACCTTACTCCAGAACACGTTCTATTTGGTCTTATATTAAACTGATCATATAGTAACGAAGAAACAATAATCCGCAACACTGGTCACACAACAAAACCTGCACACTAAAGACAACATAAACACAAACATAACTTCACGCCTTTGTTACCCGAAGGTGTAGGCGGCGGCTGCTAAGCCTCGTCTCGTCGTAATGTTTACGTCCCAAATGGAATAGGTGGTGAACCTATTGCCATACTGAGTATAAAGTTTTCAGTCATCGATATTTATTACACATAAATCCCGCAAAACAAATTCGAAAAGTTATTGGTATGAGCCAGTGTCTGGAATCGAACCCGGACCTCTGTATCAGAAGCCGTGTGCTCGACCACTGCGCCACCGAGACACTATTAGCACATAAGTCAAAGATAATACCTATACATTGGAATTATAAAAAAAATACAACAAGAAAACCATAATTGATATTTATTTGTCAAATATAAATTGCGAAAAGAATTACGAATAATCATTGGTGTTAGGCGTGTTAGCCCGAAATCCGAAACCCACGACTTTTGGATCAGAAGCGTTAAGCTCGACCACTGTACCACCGAGAATATGATAACACTTTAAATATTAATTAAAACAGATAAATAATTGTTGTTGTTAACAATGGCAGAGCCAAGCTATTCGCTGCATAAATGGCCCGGCTCGACCGATGAAATACCACGACCTCACAAGAGATCGACGTAAAGTGGCTCATTTCGTTCGATGAGAGAGGTACCCGAAGAGAAGTAGCCCCCCTTCCTCGTCCATTCCTATCCTACTCCCTTAAAGGTCGGTAACGCAGCGGTAACATTATATGTCTTGCTGGTGTCCATGGGCAGCGCAGGTTGCTTACCATCAGGTGACACGCTTGCTCGTTTGCCCTCCAATCCGATAAAAAATAAAATTTTAAAAAAATCATCAAATTAAATGAAGACACATGCCTCCCAAAAAAACTATACCGTTAACCAAGAACCGTTTAAATTAACAATAAATAATGACGGATCACCACAAACTAGTGTAGGGGCCATCATGAGGAGAACCGCGCAAGTAACTCACACGCCAAATACTCTTTCTTTCCTGTCATATGTGCTATTGTTTTGCGGGATAGGTGGCCAATCGCGCAAGTGGGTCACCTAGTAAGTAACTATTCACCGCCTATGAACAACGTGGTGCGTTGCCGTCCTTTAAACGGCACGAGCCACTTCACTCCGATATTCCAAGAGGTCGTGATATTTCACCGGTCGAGCCGACCCGTTCATACAGCGAACTATAAGACTGTTGGATTACTTATTATTTATTACATAACAAAACATAAGTTCACGCCTCTTTCTAGTAGCTGTAGGGCAGCGGCGGTTCAGCCTCGTCTCGCCGTTATGTATACGTCCCAAATGGCGAACCTATTGCCATACCAGGCACAATGTTTTCAGTCATCGATATTTTTGTTTTATTTGTTATTTATTTATTACATACAATAGTCTCGGTGGTCCAGTGGTCGAACACACGGCTTCTGATCCAGAGGTACGGGTTCGATTCCTGACACTGGCCACTGGTCACACCAATGACTTTTCGAAATTGTTTTCGGTAGTTAAGTGTGATAAATATCGATGATTGAAAACTTTGTGCCCGGTATGGCAATAGCTTCGCCACCTTCTCCATTTGGGACGTAAACATAACGGCGAGACGAGGCTTAACATCCGCTGCCTACACCTTCGGGTCACAAAGGCGTGAAGTTATGTTATGTATGTATTTATTACATGTCAATCAATGAATGTATGGAGTTGTACTTTTACAGTATCTCAGTCAGACTCTGTACCCGGAAAAGCTACGTACTATAGCCAAGGCTGGCAAATATAATAATAGCAATTCACTAGTCAAAGACTATTAAATCTTATGCATGAAAAGAACTAAAATAATACCTAAAAACAAATTGAAAACCTTGTCTGTCTATCTGTGTTTTTGTTAGTTTCCGTAACGGCTGATCCGTCCCCTGCTGACGTGGTAAAAAGTGAGATTCGCAATAAACTTGTTCCGTTGCCTTTTATATAGGATAGGGAGGCGATTGGGAGTGGATGAGGAGGGAGAAAGGTGATGAAAACGCATCATTAGTCATTTTATGTCGATATTCCGAGAGGTGAGGCAACAGTGGTAGAGCCAAGAGATCGCTGCATGAATGGGCCGGCTCGACCGGTGAAATACTACTACCTCTCAGAAGATCGACGTTTCGTTTGGTGACAGAGGTATCCGGAGGCGAACCCTTCGCCATCCTTTCCCATCATACTCCCTTAAATGTCGGCAACGCAACTTTAACACTATATGTGTTGCAGGTATCCATGGGCGGCGCTGATCACTTACCATCAAGTGACACGCACGCTCGTTTGCCCTATTATCATATAAAAAAGGTCGTGGTATTTCATCGATGGAGCCGACCTATATATGCAAACAAACTGCATGACTCTACTACTGCGAAAATAAAAAAAAAACCTAATTTTAACCGACCAAAACGTGACTTGGTCTCTGGGGTGCTTGTCAGGGGCAGTCTAGGCCTCGGCAGGCAATTGATTCGCATCCTAGTCTGCTGTCAACCCTGATGAGAGAAAATCAACTGATTATATAAACAGTGACCGTATACAGACAGGCGTATTATTGTTGTATTTTATATTATATAAAGAGTTATTATATATTAATTGCAAAACTCACGCCAGCGTGAAGCCGCGGTAATATTATGTATGCAGTAAGGAAACTTGAAACAAACATACGAAGTACGACATATACCGCAGGGGAATTTTAACAATATTTTTTTATTAAAAATTAGTTCAAGTATCATCACAACAAACATCTGCATGAATGGGCCGGCTCGACCGGTGAAACACCACGACCTCTCAGAAGACCGACGTAAAGTGGCTCATGCCGCGTTTAGTTCGGTTAGAGGACCCGGAAGCCCACCCCCCTTCCCAATCCTTTCCTATCCCCTATCCCTTAATGGTCGGCAACGCAACAGTAACACTATATGTGTTGCTGGTGTCCATGGGCGGCGTTGGTTGCTTACCATCAGGTGACACGCCTGCTCGTTTGCCCTCCTATCCCATAAAAAAAATTAATTTGGTTCAGCCACGCAGTTCGCTGCATAAATGAAATACCACCGCCTCACAAAAGAATATCTACATAAAGTGACGCATAGCGCGTTTCGTGTGGTGAGCGAGGTATCCGGAGACCAGATCCGGTTTCCTCCCTTTCCTATACTACTCCCTTAAAGGCTGGCATCGCAACTGCTTACTATCTGTGTTACAGGTGTCCATGGGCGGCGGTAGTTGCTTACCATCAGGTGACCTGCTTGCTCAAAAGCCCCCCTATAAAAGAAAACACTATTTATAATTCAATTTTATATTAGAATACCCTTTATTATTTTTGAAAATTCAATAATAATATAAATATAGGAGATGCAGCACATCGCGGCGCAAATATTTCTTGGTCGCAAATTTGTAAAACTTTATTTATTTGTTATTTAAATATTAATATAGAATTCTCAAAGTATTTTATTTGTTTGTTTAAAAATGGATATTTACAATCACAAAACTAAATAGAAATACAAACAAGAAGAAGGCAAATCAAAATCCTGGAGGAGGGCATCCCAATTCATTCATATTTAGGTATCGCGCGGTATTTATTTCCAACACATGCGCATGCTGAGTTACAATACTGTACGATGATATTACTGCGGTGAAGCTGACCCTATCTAGCGTTATTGTCCGCGCAAATTACTGCGCTGTCATATAATTTGTTCGAGTTCCTGCTGTACTGTAACTTCACACCTGTAATGTCCGAGAGTGTCAGCAGCGGCAACTAGCCACGACACCCCGATTGTATTTTTTGGCCTAATCCTCTTTTTAGTCATTAACATCACACACAACTTTCGGACAGTTGTAGGATTTGAACTCGATAGCTCTGAACTACAAGTCGGAGTGTTTAATCACTAGGCCATGGAAAGTTACAGAGCGAGACATGGATCGCGTCTTACGACATCCACGGGTAGAGATAGTGAGCCAAAGTACTAAAAGTAATTCTGAACGTTGACCTCTCTATCAACGCTTTCGCTGAACCGGTTTAGATAAAATTTTATGAAGAGATAATTTCGATCACGGAGAAAGGAAGTAGGACAGTTATGATCGCGGGCAAAAATAGCATTTGATATTTTATCAGCAAGCATCTGAATGAGACGATTCGGATTCCAGTTCGGACACAGGACAGTTTACCGATTACTATTACTAAAGTAAAATAATCTATACATAATAAATAACTTTTAACAGTGGTAGAGTTTTGAATGTCGCTGCGCGGAATATCGATGTAAAGTGGCTCGTGCCGGGCTTCATACGGTGAGAAAGGTACCCGGAGGCCCGATCCCCTTTCCCTTTCCTTTCCCATCCTACTCCTTTAAGGACGGCCACGCATCACGGTGTTCATGGGCGGTGAGTAGTTGCTTACCATCAGTTGACCCACTTGCTCGTTTGCCCTCCTATCCCATAAAAAAAAAACAAGTAAGTATATGAATTCGGTACATACACCAAAATATCACCTGGACCGATATTGATTGGACTTTTATTGGCATGTAACTCATGTAATAAGGAGTAACTTAACCTATTTTTTGTACTGGCAATTTTTTCTAAGGCGAAACAAAGTTCGCCGGGTCAGCCAGTATGTACAACAAATATGAATGACTGAAGAAATTATGCCCGAGGTATGTACATGTAGTTCATTCCCGGGAGTTCCCAACCCGAGAATTCCCATCTAATCTATAGGTTTTGTTCCCGGAAAATCGAGCTCGAGAAAAGTCTAAGTAAATAAATACATTCATTTAACATAATAACGTTTTATTTCATGTTTTTTTTTTCGTTTTATAAACGCTATTTTTATAAATACGCGCCAAAAATGATTCTGTTATTGTAATTATATTTATAATCATAATTTGTAATTATATAAATTATGAGATTAACATATAATTGTAAAATTAAAAAGCCAGTGGTCCAGTGGTCGAGCACCCCGCATCTGAATCAAGGGGTCGCGGATTCGAATCCTGGCTCTCACGGATGACTTTTCGAAATTATTTTCGGAAGCTATGTGTGATATATTGATGAGTGAAAACTTTGTGCCCGGTATGGCAATAGGTTCGCTATCTATTACGTTTGGGACGTAAACATAACGGCGAGACGAGGCTTAACAGCCGCTGCCTAAACCAGCGGGTAGAAAAAGGCGTGAAGTTATGTTATTTTATGTCGTACATATTAGCTTGGAGAGGAGGAGAGGAGAGGAGAGAAGGAGCGGTGGCTCTAACTCTCTAAATACCTACTTCTTGTAACACACCTGATTATAGTCTAGGCGACTGATCGCAGGTCATACCAAGCTAAAAAAAAAAATATTAGCTTAGGAACAAAAAAGATCTGCATAATAAGATATTATCAAAGCAGCCTACACCGGCGTTATTTACGAGCGTAATAATAAAGAACTAAAAAATAAATATTAGCACAATTTTAATGAAATAACTAACGGTATAATGCAGTCGGCAGAAATATATTTGCCCAAGAATGACTTCGACTGTTTGGGTCTGATTATTGGGGACTTGTCAGTAGATTTAAAATCATTAAACACAGAATCGGCGTACGTATCGGACGGCTGTAGTGTTGCTGTTTATAAGTTACTTATAGTGGACGAGTGTGTTTGTGTGTTTGTTTGCCTATTTGACTGTATATATATATATGGATTGAACACTCATTGAATAAATAAGTAAGTTTATTATTTTTATTTTAATAATTTACTGAGATTTTTTTTACTTTGGGTAAATTTGTCGTGACTTAATTTGAAGTGTATTCAATTAATTTATAAATATTTTAATTAAATGTTATGATATTTAATTGTTTTCTATTGATCTACAAATTATAGTTATGTTTTTTTTTAATTCTACTACATTATTTTGAAAATAAAAAAAAATATTTTCATAAACAATTTAATTAAATAAATAAACACACGACTTCTCTGTCGATATTTTTAATATGCGATATTTTTATTGTTGAAATTTTGTATTCAGTCAACCGACTGCACATAAAGGTTTATTAGTTGAAATGGTCCGAGTTTTTTACTTGGCAACATTTTCCAGAGAAACTGACTATCGTCAATCACGAAGCGTGACCAAGTTTCCATGGAAACTTTGCGTGCTCAGAAAAATCTAGGCTATGATGGCGCGTAAAATTAAATTAGCGTGTTCATCTTGGATGTAATAACATAACATAACTTCACGCCTTTTTCTACCCGAAGGTGTAGGCAGCGGCTGTTAAGCCTCGACTCGCCGTTATGATTACGTCCCAAATGGAATAGGGGGCGAACCTATTATTGCCATACCGGGCACAAAGTTTTCATCATCGATATGTATCACATATTACTTTCGAAATTAATTTAAAAAAAAACACTTATTTAAGTAAGCAGAGGCAATTTTGTCTTTATCTAGTACTGAAAGCGAATTGGTGACCTGAACTAAAAGTCGGAGTGTTAAACCACTAGGTTATCATGACTTATGATAGGATAGACGGTCATATGAATATTTGTATGGTGTCTGGATAGTATCCACAACACAAACATTTAATTGCTTAGCTTGGAACTAGAGGGCGCTGAGTGTATCGTGTTCACGATTTATGATGATTTATGATCACATAACTAAACGAAATTTAACACGGGAACCTACGATCTATTACGACCTTATCGAGTTTTAACAGGTGTACAATTTTGATAGTTCGATTTTTATTCATTATTTCAATTACTGTGTAAATCCTTATTTTAAGCTATTGCGCAGTTCACCGGTTTGCGTGTACTCGGATTCAAACACAGGACGCCCTAAGCCGAAGTGGAAATGTTAAGACACACAACATTTTTCTGATATTTTTCTTTTCATTAAAACTTGATAGTAAATTATTACATATTAAGATACAATAATTAAGCCAGCAATATATTTTTGCAATATATGTATAAGATACTTAGTTATAATATCTAAATATCAAACATCTGTCAATGAGAGTTGCGTGTAAAATAGATAGATAGATAGATAGATAATTCTTTAAAATAGATTATTTCATAGACAGTTCCAAATACGCAAACAAAAATATTGTACATATTTCAAGTTATTAATGTTTAACTGATTACAATTTAGATAAAAACATGATTTAAACATCATTTACTTATATAAATTATTATTTTATAATCATTATTTACTTGTATGTACACATTATGTATAAAATATTGCCTACAAATTAATTATAAGTCTATTTTTAGCCGACCTCGCATGAACGAATGTTATTGTTCTCGATTCACTGCATGAGTATATATCATCGTGATCGAGAACAAAAATAACAATAACTTCATGCTTTTTACTACCCGAAGGTTTAGGCAGAGGCTGTTAAGCCTCGACTCGCCGTTATGATTACGTCCCACGTGGAATAGGTGGCGAACCTATTGCCATACCGGGCACAAAGGTTAACCTTTTCAAAGTCAAAGTAGTTTTATTCTCATAGGTCTTCACAGACACTTAAAAATAGTCAATATAGAAAAGTATTTAAAATTAAAATTCATAAACACGAGCGCTTGAGGAAAGTGCCTCTGTGGAACAAGAAAACACGGACGCAATCGCCACGAGCGGCCTGATTCCGAGTGTAGAGGCTATCATAAGAAGGATCGGCAAGAAACTCATGTGCCAAATACTCTTTTCAAAAACATTTAAAATTGATACATACATACATACATAACTTCACGCCAAATCCCTTGCGGGGTAGGCAGAGAGAACAGAGCGCCATAGGGCACGATTCTTACACACCTCACTCGCTTCGTTGACTTTCATAACTCTTTTCATGCACGCGCGTCGGTTTTTGAGGCTCTTAACATCACCTTCCTCCAGAACACGTTCTGGCCGTCCTCGACTCCTACATCCGTCCGCTTTTGCATTGTATATCTGCTTAGTCAGTCTTGCGTCAACCATTCTTTCTACATGTCCGAACCATCGGAGCATGCCCTTTCTTACTTTTACACCGACACTCTCTTTCAAACCAACTTCCTTCCTTACAACCTTGTTTTCTACGCGGTCAGCGAGAGTCACTCCGCAGATAAAATTGATACAATAGTATTAATATTGCTACTGAAAATATAGCAGTAGGCTCGTGCATAAAAGGTGTAGCAGCCAGAATACTCGACCATCACAGTTAAGATCCAACCAAATTAAAATCAACGTCCTACATATTAATGAGAGAAATTAAATGATACTAGCAGACCGCGCGAACTTCGTACCGCTATATTTTATACATTTACCACTTAAGATTATTGCCGCGATCATATTAATACCCCAAAGCTTTCCTCATAAATGAACTAACACTATTTTTTTTTCAATTCAAGTTCCTGATACATACATACATAACTTCACGCCAGATCCCTTGCGGGGTAGGTAGAGAGTACAAAGCGCCATAAGGCACGATTATTACACACCTTACTTGCTTAGCTGTTGATATTAGCGACTAACAACCTAGATAATATGATGAAAATAATAGCAGTTAAAATAATAAGCAGTTAGCTGCAAGAATGGGCCGGCTCAACCGGTGAAATACCACTACCTCTCAGAAGATCGACTGTAAAGTGGCTCATGCCACGTTTCGTTGGGTGAGAGAGGTACCTGGGGATCCACCTCGCTTCCCCATCCTTCTCCCTTAAAGGTCGGCAACGCAACGGTAACACTATAAGTGTTGCTGGTGTCCATGGGCGGCACAGGTTGCTACCATCAGGTGACCCGCTTGCTCCTTTGCCCTTCTATCCCATAAAAAAAATATCAACTTCAATTAATAGCATTACCAGGGACTTTGTCAGAAGTTTGACATCAATCTTTAGTTTTTTTTAATACTACTTGAACCTTTTTTTTTATCTGGTCTTTGTCGTCGATTTAAAAAAAACCTGGTCACCACATGTTCTTACCAGTATGGCTAACTCACAGTGAGTGTTTTTTTTTGTAATTTTAAATGATGTCCATTTGGCACCTTGGTATTACTCTTATCAAAATAAATTCACTAAATTTTAAAAGAAATCACGATATTAAAAAGGTAAATATAGATGGGCAATTCTATGTGTAATGCAGACGTGTAACAAACCCGCAAAGTCTTTATATTTTAGCAAAAGACGCCAAGATCGAGGTGCGTGGGCATATCTTGCGCTTCGTCTATTTATATGAAGTTGCAATATTGTAAAGGATTATAGATAATATTATAATATCTGCTTAAAGAACTAACTGTAAACTAACTCTAGCTTTGACCCATGGTTACCAACTTTGGTTACTTAAGTATGAAAATATTTTTAAATATTTTAATATTCGAGTTGCTTAATACATAAATATTATGAACGGAAAATAACGCGACACATTTAGGTAAACAAATCTCTGCTTGTGACTACGGCCAGTGCAACCAGGCTGAAACGTCAAGCTAATAATAAAAGTAAGTATTTGTTTACCTAAACGTGTCGCGTTATTTCCCGTTTATTATACTCTTAAATAGATCAAATTCTAATCTATGTGTCTAAATAGACACGGGGTCTTAGATGTTATATGTTCACATCACCTATTAATTATTACAAAATAAATATATATATATACCCCAAAAGACGATTAAATACAAACTCATTAGGACAAAAAAAAAAACAAAAAATGTCTACGAAAATTAAAAAAAAATTACCTGCCAGCTATGAGCGCCGCTCATGACCGAGTCACCGAGTCGGGCGGGACTCCCGATCATATATTGCGTGCGCAGAATATTTGCATATGAAACGAATACTTGCATTTTGTATTTTGTGATATCTTCTGAATTAAATGTCCGAATTGAATCATTTAAAAAGTTCTAGAAAGGTATTGAATCTATCTTTATATTGAAGTAATTGATTTTGAGTAGAGTTAATACCAAGGTACAAAATAAAGAACTTTTAAAACGACCTCATTATAATTATTTTTAAAAATTCAAAAAACACTTATTATGCGATAACTACAATAGTTAGACATATAGCGTCGCGGACTTTTCTGTAGACAATTATATGTTCTGTGAAACTGTAGTACATTGTTTTTTTCTATAATCAATAGTTTTTGCAGCGTTCGCGATGTAAGATTTTTTTTCGGGGCTTTTTCTTACACCTTGGGTTACATTATTGGACTTATAGTAAGGGTCCCTAATTTATTTGAAAATATAATATAGCCTAAAGCCTTCCTCGATAAATGGACTATACACCAGTGAAAGAATTTTTGAAATCGGACCGGTGGTTTCTAAGATTAGCGCGTTAAAACAAACAAACAAACTCTTCCGCTTTATAATATAAGTATAGATAAGTATAGATTAGTCGAGCACAATTGACTCTAGTTATTTATCACACATAATTTTCGAAACTGATTTTGAAAAGTCATTGATTTGAGCCAGGATTCAAACACGCGACTTATGTATTCAGTAGCGGAGTGCTTGACCATTGGACCACCAATACTTTTTTTAAATAATAATATAAAATAATAATTTTCGTAAAATAAAAAGCAACCAATTGCCCGCAGCTCCGTCTGCGTAGCGTCTCTGGTCTTCATACCTATTTTCGCAGAGTCTGCTCCCAACTAACTAACTCCCAACTACTTTGAGTTGAAAAGAATTAAACCGACTGCTTCTTAAAATAAGCTCAAGGAAATCATCATTCATCTTCATTTTTAACATGATTTTTTTTTGGATATGTCGGCAAAAGGGCATACGGGTTCACCTGATGGTAAGCGATAGTGTTACAGTTGCGTTGCCGGCCTGCAAAAGGGGTGGGTGGGATACCTCTCTCACAGAACGAAACATAGCATGAGCCACTATTCTGAGTAGAACAGTAGTATTACTCCGATCGAGCCAGCCCAGTCTCTACCCCTTACTCTTATGGACATGCCTTATGGACAAGGATTTCCATTATGAAATTCCTGATTTCTACTGGTGCGATTTTGATGCGGTTCCATTTAATAGATAGATAGAGGGTGTTCATGGGATGGTTTTTATCTATAATTCATGTATGGTTTAGTAAAGAAAAGTGATAATTTTCGAGATTTAGTTCATTAATTGCAAACGCTGGCTGAACCCTAAGTGATAGATCAAAACAATGTTCTACATTATTAAACACCTTCAAAAGATCTACAAAAAAGTCCGCGATGGTCATATTTATTACTTTACTTTTAAAGTTTAAGGTTAAACTTTTAAGGTTTTAAAGTTGTCGAGCACACGGCTTCTGATCCAGAGGTCCGGGTTCGAATACTGACACTGGCTTACACCAATGACTTTTTGAAATTGTTTTCGAAAGTTAGGTTTGATGAATATCGATGACTGAAAACTTTGTGCCCGGTATGGCAATAAGTTCGCCAGCTATTCCATTTGGGACGTAAACATAACAAACTCAACAGCCGCTGCCTATACCTTCAAACAGGGTAACAAAGGCGTGAAGTTATGTTATGTTTTACTTTTAAAGCGAAACAAAATTTGCAGGGTCAACTAGTTACTTATAAAATTTGATCTGAATCATTTCACCGAATCAAGCGTAAAGAGATTGACAGAAATGATTAAACTTTCGCGTATTAAATAGTGGGGGGTTGGGAGGGAGATTATGTTCTTGTACTTTCGAAAACGTGCAATTGGCACGAACGGAATTATCTACCGGTCTACTTAAAAGTCTTACTAACTTGGCAACATACATAACATCACGCCTTTTTCTACCCGAAGATGTAGGCAGCGGCTGTTAAGCCTCGACTGGCCGTTATGTTTACGTTCCAAATGGTGACGAACCTACTACCATGAATGTAAAAACCTGTTATTTAAATATTACAGATATGACCAATCAATCCAATACAACGTGTTCTAGATAAAGGTGATGTTAGGAGCCTCAAAAATCGACGCGCGTGCATGAAAAGAGTTATGAAAGTCAACGAAGCGAGTGAGGTGTGTAAGAAGCGTGCGTTATGGCGCTCCGTTCTCTCTGCGTACCCCGCAAGGGATTTGGCGTGAATTTATGTATGTATGTCTATGTACCGACACTCCAATATTTACAATAAACAATATTACATTCGCCTCATGTTATCAAGATGGTTACATCGCGTTTTTAGATTAATATCTATGTCTTACCTACAGCTATAATTACAGTTTGGATTAAATTTACTATGTAAGCAGGCCGCTTGCGTCTTATTCCTGTATGACGTATTATTTACCAAGCGTAATTTTTATGTACACCGCACTGGGCTTTTCTAGTCAAGTATTAAAAGAAAAAAAGAAAAATACTCATCTACAGACACTGAAACTTGTCTAGGGTACCAGGATAGCAGAACATCTAGATAGTAAGACGAACTGACGTCCATTGGCAGATTATGAAATTCATGAAACTGACGTTCCAAATTCAAAATCTTCATTTTTTTGGAAATGTTTTTACGGCTCCGTTTACAAGTCCTTTTGGGCCTACGTCCCAAATGGAATAGGTGGCGAACCCATTGCCATACCGGGCACAAAGTTTTCACCATCGATATTTATTATATTTATCGATATTTATTTATTTTAATATTAGTTTATTTTAAAAATATCTAGATGTTTAATTTTAATAAATACACACATATATACAGTCCTTGAAATGGTTGCGCCTTAGTGCATGAATAAATATATAATATATCGCAATCGACTTTGTTGATGTGAGTTGAACTTAATCCTTGTTAATATACTTTAAAGGTCTTGTAACTTCACGCATTTTATACCTGAGGATGTTACCAGAGGCAGTTATGCCAAAAGTCGATTATTCTTTTTTTGGTCAAACGCGCACATAACATAGCATAACTTCACGCCTTGGTTACCCGAAGGTGTTGGCAGCGGCTGTCAAGCGTCGTCTCGCCGTTATGTTTTCGTCCCAAATGGAATAGGTGGCGAAACTATTGCCATAGCGTGCACAAAGTTTTCAGTCATCGATATTTATCACACATAACTTCCGAAAACAATTATTTCGAATTTAATTGAACCAATAAAAATTTAATTTTTATTGGTGTGAGCCAGTGTCTGGATTCGAACCCGGACCTCTGGATCAGAAGCCGTGTGCTCGACCACTGGACCACAGAGACATTTGTTTTTGGTCCCTCATATAATAGGTAATTAAATAAAATAAGTACACAGTTTAATTATTGGACATTGTTATTTCGGATGTGTGATGGCTGGTACTACCTGTGGTATCAGAAAATCGTTCCAGCATGTCGAGACATAGTAGTCACAGTCTACACCTTCGCCGTTTATGGGCGTGAAGTTACATCTCTATTTAGCCTTATTGCTGAATTTATTTTATAAGCGCCTTTTTGGAAGTTAACAGTTTTAACATTGGTAGAGCCAAGCAGTTCGCTGCATGAATGGGCCAGCTCGACCGGTGAAATACCACCACTTCTTAGAAGATCGAAGTTAAGTGACTCATGCCGCGTTTCGTTCGGTGAAAGAGGTACCCGGTGGCCCACCCCATCTTTACCTATCCTACTCCCTTATAGGTCGGGAACGCAACGGTATCACTATATGTGTTGCAGGTGTCCATGGGAGGCGCTGGTCACTTAACATCAGATGACACGCCTGCTCGTTTGTCCTCCTATGCCATAAAGAAAAAAAAATACATATTGGTCTTTGGGACGTAAAAGTAAAAATTTTAAGAATCGTGTCTTAACAACCATAACAATAGTAAAAAGTCGTGAAGTTCCAAAACTTTATTTTACAAAAATTAGATGTGTTTGCATATTATTATACTAAAAACAGTTCATTTAAAATTAATTTGAGTCATTAATTAGGCACTGAAACTAGTTCGTTAAGAGTGCGCTCAAAACAACGGGCTTAAACGTTAAAAAAAATAATGAATTAAGTATAACTAATAGAGGAAAGTGACCAAATATGGAATACCGTTTTTATTTTCAGGCATAACTTTCACAATTTTTTTAAATAAAATACTTTTTGTGGTAATTATTAACAATCAGATATTTGCACTTAAGTTTGTAACAATTTTAGATTATTTTGTTCAGTTTGAGGTAAGAAAAATTTTCAAAAACTATATGGAATAGGTACCCCAAAGATGGAATACTATAATCACTATGAAAAATTAACCTTAACTTATAAGAGACTCTTTGAAAACTATGGTATAATAAAGAAATAAACACAAATTATTTACAAAAATCGCAAATCCAGCTATCAAACTCTGGCCCAGCGCAATCATTATGTGCCCAGAGCCCACACATGAGGCATTTGATCCATGTTTCCCCATGAGTGTCATTCGAAAACAGCATACCATAGAAAATACACTCCGAATCTTCAGAGTTTGGAGCTGTACATCCTATCAAGGCATCGGGTTCGCTGTCTGTATCAAACAGCATCACCTCCTCATCATCTGAATTAGACATAGGCTTAGTCTTATCTTTTGTTTTTTTTTCTTTTGATTTCTTCTCATTCTGTTTTTTATTCTTGTTTTTTGCTAATTTATTTTCTTTTCCTTCTTTTTTCTTGTTTTTGTCTGTAAGGTCATTCTTATTCTGATAAAACCCGAAAAAAATACAATTAACAAAGTCATTAAGTCAGCTGATACGTCAGAGACCCAATTATGGAATAGTCCATAATTGGACACTGTGATCCGTCCATATTTGGATTTTCCAACTATTTCAAACTGATATTCACATATTTATATTAAAGAAAGTAATACTATCTAATACCGCTAAAACATACTGAAGAACATCTAAAGGGTCTCTAAAAGTTATAAAAACAATACTGTGTGCACTTTCTGTACGAAAAATAATTATTTTTTACGTACCTTAGAAAGATAAGCGGCAGCGATAAAACAAAACATTGTCACTATGACTGAAGGGCTGGCTTGACTGACATGCTACAACATGTACGCGTGAATAGGAGTAGAAGGAGTAGAGAAAGAGACAGAAAATCACTGTTTATTGCGTGTGTGAGTTAGCATTAGAGAGAAATGGGGGTATTCCATATTATGGATACTATTCCATATTTGGTCACTTTCCTCTAATGTAATTATTAATAATGAATAAAGATTTTTTTTTTGAAGTCGTTTCAATGCGTATGGACACGAAACCTGATCTTAACATAATATAATATGTTGAAAGTACGAAAATTATTATAACCTTGGCAACTTGTGATTATTAAGTACTGCTTAGTAATAAAAGATGCCGTTTTGAAAGGGACTATGAACATGTTTGAAGGTTTGTAACCGTTGCGTCACATCCTCAATCCATTTATTTACTTTATCCGCGCGCAACGTCAAAATCAATCAAAAAAAACATAAACCTCCTTGTTGAATACTCAAAATGACAGATATAAAAAGAAAATTAAAAAAAAAATCCGCTACTTCCGCATGTATTCTATTTTCAAACAGAGGTGTATTTAAAAATAGAATACATGTCTAAAATGAAAGTTTGAATTACATGATTGAACTCTGAAAAAAAATAACTGATTTTAATCATACTTTTAATATTAGAAATACAGTCTTGTGAAGCTATATACGAGTATGTTATTTTACTTAATTCAAGGTGTAGTAAGGTAAGGGTACTTTATTTTTATTCGTATGCAGGCGATATCAATATATATATTATGTGATTGGACGTCACCTGATGGTCAGCAACTAGCAGTGCCCATGATGAACACCTACAACCTAGTTTAGTAGCGATTCCGGCCTTTACGAGCGGGTTTGGAAAGGGGGTGAACTTTAATCAATATTCTGAGAGGTCATGGTATTTCACCGGTCGAGCCGGCCTATTCATACAGCGATCTGCGTGGCTCTACCATTGTTAAAATGAAAGTGCGAAAAACCTTTAGGGGACTTTTTTTCCTTTTTAGGCAGATGATAATAAGGGCACATGACTATAATATTTAAATAAATATATAAAATTCAGCAAACCTTATAAATACTTAGAAAGCTAGTTCTCGTGGGAATTTGAAGAATTAATGAAGCTTCAGAGATAGTGGTCAAGGTCGCAAGATGTATGCTGTGATGGTGCACTTAGTCATGGATGAAAGTAGGCTGATGATAGGAGTGTATGTTAAAGTGAGAGTCAGACTGGCGGTAGAGACTCGTCTGGAAATAAAATTAATGGTGTATCATCAAAATTGCGTAGTGAGATGGTAATGATGATGGATGGGCAAATTTATGACTCCAAGTATGTGTGTCAGATGAAAATCCATCTGCCTACCCAATAGACATACCGGTATGAGAGTATATATAGGCCTCTCGAGCAGTTAATATCTAGGTAACATTTCACAAACTTAACGCTTCAGAGCATGTCTAAGAAAATACAAAGTATGTACCTACACGAATTAAATACGTAACCCTCCTTTTGTTGAAGTGGGGTTATATGTTAATGAAAAATAATATTACATGATTAGTGGACAGACCCATATTTCTATATAATAAGTATAAGTCTCGGTAGTCCGATAAAAATGATAAATTTAAGTAATTGGAAAAAAACAAATCTAACTTTGTTTATTGACCGAAACTGCTCGACCGATTCTAATGAAATTTTGTGTGCTTGTCGGGTAGGTCTCAGAATAGGACAACATCTATATTTTATACCCCAAAATATTTTTTTTTAATTTTTCGATTTTTTTTATGTAACAACATACAAAAATACATACAACCCTAAATGTTTCGTTCGCTACAAACACTCCCTATTTTTAAAACTTTATTTTTTAGGTAAGACAACGTTTGCCGGATGAGCATGGTCAGCTAGTTTGCATTTAAAAATGGCATAGCATTGGCAAATTGCAAAAGTTATTAATTATAATAATAATACGCGTATTTACCCGCGCCTTCACTCGCGTACATATAAAATACTTTTTAAATAGATATTGGTATTTGCGATCTAAATATTTTATTATTTATTTTTACTACACAAAAAAAAATGAATTGATCAAACAGTGGCCAAGCCACCCAGTTCGCTGCATGATTGAAATACCACGAGCTTTCAGAATATCAACGTAAAGTGGCTCATGCAATATTTCGCTTGGTATGATATGTATCCGGGGGTAACCCCTTCGACCCCCCCTTCCCCATTCCAGTTGCAACACTTACGCTATCTCATCTTAAAGAATCAATTGTAACACTATTTCTATTGCAGTTGTCCATGGGTGGCGCTCGTTGTTTGCCATCAGCTGCTAGCTCGTTTGCACCTTTCCCATAAAAAAAAACCTTTCCCATGTGTCTCATTTCACATCATTAATATCGATAGATGAAAATCACATCAAAATTCGTTCAGTAGATTTTGCCATTATTATTAACATACATACATACAGTCAAGCAAGATCGAGTCGGGCAAATGTTGATCTGTATTATACACTAGCTGACCCGGCGAACTCTGTTTCGCCTAGGAAGCAATTAATAAAATAACTTTTTAAAAAATAAAATAGCCAGAGATACTCGATAATACACCAGCTAACTGCTATAAAAGTCCCATCAAAATCGGTTAAGCCTTTTCAGAAATTCATCCGGAACAAACAGACAGACAGACAAAAATTGAAAAAATGTTATTTTAGTGTATATATATTTAGGGTGCTTTTTTTTTTGGAACTATTTTTTTTTTCGGCCCCATAGTGAAATTTTGTTGGAAGTACCATAAAAAAAATTCCCTGAAAGTTTGAGCCCTTAATATTAATATTAAGTACTAGACCAAGGCGTGTAAAGATTTCCCATATAAAATACACGTAAATCTTGATTTTTTTTCTTTTAAATTTTATAACTCAGAGGCATTTAATGGGATTATCTCGCCCATGAATAGGTCTTTCTCAGAATTGAACGCTCTACAAAAGTCTCCATTACAGTTAAGTCATAACTTTCACCTACGGGGTAGTACGGGCCCCTAAACCTAATTTTTCCATAAAATTTGCGTTTTTTTGGATTTATCTCGTATAAAACACTAGCTACAGAAAAAGTGTAAATGACAAACTTGTAGGAAATTTAATTTCCTACAAAAAAGTCTTTGGCACTAAATCGTGAATATTGATACTTTTTGAGATACAGACATTTTGAGTAGAAGTGGTATGTACGTATGTGTATGTGGTGGTAACTTGAGAATTTTATACCACTTCTACTCAAAATGTCTGTATCTCAAAAAGTATCAATATTCACGATTTGGTGCCAAAGACTTTTTTGTAGGAAATTAAATTTCCTACAAGTTTGTCATTTACACTTTTTCTGTAGCTAGTGTTTTATACGAGATAAATCCAAAAAAAACGCAAATTTTATGGAAAAATTAGGTTTAGGGGCCCGTACTACCCCGTAGGTGAAAGTTATGACTTAACTGTAATGGAGACTTTTGTAGAGCGTTCAATTCTGAGAAAGACCTATTCATGGGCGAGATAATCCCATTAAATGCTTCTGAGTTATAAAATTTAAAAGAAAAAAAATCAAGATTTACGTGTATTTTATATGGGAAATCTTTACACGCCTTGGTCTAGTACTTAATATTAATATTAAGGGCTCAAACTTTCAGGGAATTTTTTTTATGGTACTTCCAACAAAATTTCACTATGGGGCCGAAAAAAAAAAAATAGTTCCAAAAAAAAAAGCACCCTAATATATATATATATCCATATGAATGTGGTAAAATGCAGTTATTTCAAATACATACATATTACAAACGGATACATCAATTTTATTTATAAGTATACTAGCTGACCCGGCGAACTTTGTTCCGCATCAAAAGTAATAACTGCTGTCCCGCTATGTTAATACGGCAATATCTTCGAAAATATTTGTTTAAATTGCATGCTGTAAAGGGCCAGGATCATCTATATTACATGCACAATCTATTTAAGACACTTAATTGGATTAAAATTAATGCTGTAATGTTTAAAATCGCTTCGTTAATAGGCCATTATTTCTCGTAAAAAGTAAAAAAATAAAAATGATCATTATATCCTAAGAGATAGACATATGCCCTCGCGGACTTTTTTGTAGGTAGACCTTTTAAAGGTGTATAATAATGCAGTACATTATTTTGATTTATCACACAAGGTTCAGGCAGCGTTTGCGATTAAATTCTAAATCTTGAAAATTATCACTTTTTTTTACTATACTATACATGAGTTATAGATCAAAACCACCCCGTTGACACCCTCTAACTATTAAAAAAACCGCATCAAAATCCGTTGCCTAGTTTTAAAGATGCATATCTTTAGTAGTAAGGGTAAGCATATAAGGGGACAGACAGCGGGAAGTGACTTTGTTTTATACTATGTAATAATATATTAAAATGTTTAAACCGGTTTTCACTCATTAGATCAGCTTTTATTATCTCACTAAGATTTTTTTTAATTTTATTATAGTATTTAAAACTTGTATAAGGCATCGAGGTCAATTAAATGCTTCAAAGTAAACAAGTTCTGGTTGATCACAAAACGAATGCAAAAATGCATATTATAAATATTAATACCTAATATATGAGAAAATCAATAAACAGACAGAAATTGTTTTCCTTAATCGTATTTAGAGTAGATAGCACGAGGCTCTATTTGAGTAAGGTGAAAGTCCCTTCGAAATCAGTCCTGCTGTTTCATAGATAGGCCGATATAGAGAGACAAAAAAATATAGAAAAGATCATTCAGGTTCTTCTGTAGACTTTTTTATGGGATAGGAGGGCAAACGAGTAAGCGTGTCACCTGATGGTAAGCAACCTGCACCGCCCAGCAACACATATAGTGTTACCGTTGCGTTGCCAACCTTTAACAGAGAAGGATAGGAAAGAATAGGGAAAGGCCTCCGGGTACCAAACGAAACGCGGTATGAGCCGCTTTACGTCAATCTTTTGAGGGGTCCTGGTATTTCAGCGATTGAGCCGACCCATTCGAGCAGCGAACTGCTTGTCTCTACCACTGGACTTAATTGAAACTGTGAGAGCCGAATGAAAATCAGTGCAAATATACAGACAGATAAATAAACAGTTATTTGAACTATGTTTTACTCCAATATCTCTAATTATAATAAGAGTACAATCAATCGCTGCCTACACCTTCGAATATTGAGGGTGTTAAGATAAACTCACAATACACATACATACAATAAATACAACAAGACAATCCGTTTAGTTCACCACAGGATATGTCCTATGTAAATATATAATGAAGTACTAGGGCTTCATAAACATACAGTATGTTAAGTAATAATTACGTGCATGGCTGACAACTAGTGTCCGACCGAAGCTTCGGCTTCGGCTTCGGCCACCTTCGGCCGAAAATTCATCTTCGGTGAGATCGCCGAAGGTCCGAGAACAGTCGGAAATAAACGAACTGTTACGTAAGAGTGAGTGACTGACGAACCGGACTGCACTTAGTTCAGCGCGGATACCTCTATCACCGAGAGAAAAGCGGCATGAGCTACTTTACCATGATATTCTTCTTTACCTGTAGATAATACAGAAGAAAATTTTTAAGTTACTAATAGTTTATAAACATTCGGCTTCGGCTTCGGCCGAAGGTTGTGGAGATTGCCGATTAATCGGCTTCGGCCAAAATTAGACCTTCGGTCGGACACTACTGACAACACACAAGTCATAGACAGAGTAGTTAGTATGTACATTGACATAGTAGCCAGCGTTAATGTACCTACTCGGTGCGACAATTGCAGTGAGCGGTTTATTTGCTGCCATATCAAGGTCAGATATAAAAGTATTATTGAAAATGGCTACTGTTGTTATTTAATGGTTTGTTTTGAAGAAAGTGTATTTAAAATTATTTGTGATAGCAGTGATATTAGTAAATTCAAGATTTCACTTCGTTTGAATTGGATTTGTTGGAAGCAAATGCAAATATTGAAGGTTAGTTGTGTTGTGAGACGGATAGTGAATGACCTAACATTATCAGTAAAATAAATTACATTCTAAGTGCCCTTTCGAATCTATTTAGTTAAATTATTGTTGATAACCTAATTGTCTATACAAATTAATATAATTAAAGTAGTTGGTTTCGTTTGGTTTCTAATATCAAAACAAAATATTTATACTGATTAAGTTGTAAGACCTTATTCACCTATGAAATATACTAACACAATAGAGATTATATAAATTTATTTAGCTCGGCTGTAAGTATGTTCCAGACAGTTTTAGCTTAAATAATTTAAAATTTGTCCGCTCGACTGTTCATCCTGTACCTGGACAGTTGTCTCCAGAGAGTGAGATCGATGGATGTAGGGATGCGAATGGGTGACCTAGTTGTGAGCTGCCTGCTTTACGCAGATGACGCTGTGCTTCTAGCCGAATCGCCGTCGGACCTGCAAACACTAGTCACTACTATGAAAGATGATTGCATGATTAAAGGCTTGCAGTTGAATGCGACGAAAACGAAAGTTATGGTGTTTGAAAGGGAGGAATCCAGAACAGATGCAAGGATAATGGTTGATGATGTAGTGCTGGAACAGGTGAATGAAATTGTATATCTTGGATGCGCTTTTAGCAGAGATGGAAGGTACACCGCGGATGTAGAAAGATGAGTGGCGATAGGAAATAGCGTAAATGGAGCGTTGGGCAGATTCCTGGGCGCAAAAAACATTAGCAGAAAAGCCCAGCTAGCAATCCACAATGCAGTCCTAATCCCAACGCTAACTTATGGAAGCGAGAGCTGGGTATGGCAGAGTGTGCATGAAAGTAGAATAAACGCGGTAGAAATGAGGGCACTACCCAAAATCTGCGAAGTGACTGTCGCTGACCGCGTAGAAAACAAGGTTGTAAGGAAGGAAGTTGGTTTGAAAGAGAGTGTCGGTGTAAAAGTAAGAAAGAGCATACTCCGATGGTTCGGACATGTAGAACGAATGGTTGATGCAAGACTGACTAAGCAGATATACAATGCAAAAGCGGATGGATGTAGGAGTCGAGGACGGCCAAGACACACATTCCATGACCAAATAGAACGTGTTCTGGAGGAAGGTGATGTTAGGAGCCTCTAAAACCGACGCGCGTGCATGAAAAGAGTTATGAAAGTCAACGAAGCGAGTGAGGCGTGTAAGAATCGTGCCCTATGGCGCTCTGTTCTCTCTGCCTACCCCGCAAGGGATTTGGCGTGAAGTTATGTATGTATGTATGTACGCGATATAATCCTAAAAGTTGTTTTAATCAATTTATTTTACTATTAGAAAGCTTATTTATTCGGAAGTGACATAAGCAATATTTGTTTTTTTTATTAGCTTCACCTGTATGTTTGTAACCGACTTCTTTGGGCGCGATTTTGACCCACTTTAAACGGCCAGATTTCGTTCAAACTTTGTAGATTTATTGAGAACCGATGACAATATACTAATTTGATAAAATTATTCCATTTTTCAATTTGCAAAATATGATTTTTGTTAATTTTTTAGTGTTCATAGTTCACTTCTCGCACCATCTAGTGGCAATCAGCGGAAAGTCTACGTTATCAACTTGAAACGAGTTCCTTGTATAAGTCACAGATGGCGCTATTCCTCAAATTCGGTTTTGATATCCGTTGTTAGCACGCTTTATAATAGTTAAGCAATAGTTTAAAAAACTAAGAAACGCGCTTGTTATAGAAAACCGAACTAAAAAATATAAAATAAATAATAGTTTAAAAAAACTAAAAAACACGCTTTTTATAGAAAACCGAACTAAAAAATAGAAAAATAAAAAAAAAATATTTTATTTTAAAAAAGCGTGGGGTGCTTTTTAAGATATTATCGAAATGATAATCACTCTACTCATATCTGTCAGTAAAATATTTATAACTATTGACACCATGCACCCCGCGCTTTTTTAAAATTTTTTTTTTTTTTTTCTATTTTTAGTTCGGTTTTCTATAAAAAGCGTGTTTTTTAGTTTTTTTAAACTATTATTTATTTTACTTATGTATAATGTTTATTAGAAAGACGAGGTTTTATTTTACTTTTACTATTGACATAGCTAAGATAAGAAGCTGGTTTAAAACTTTAAATCAGTAACTTAAGTAGGCTGGTATACTACTTTACTTTTATAATTTACTATATTATTAAAAAGAAAAACAGTTTTTTTGTCAGCGAAGTATTTCAAGCGAAGATAATGAAGAGAATAGACGGAGAGCTATTGTCAGACTTTGGGTACACTTTATGCTTCAACCATCAATAAATTATACATAATTTGGTAAAAGTTTTTTTCGCCACCTATTCCATTTGGGACGTAAACATAACGGCGAGACGAGGCGCAGCAGCCGCTACCTTTTTTTTTACTGGAAATGCTTTAAGCACACCCCCTCGCCTGGAGACGGCAGGAGGTAGTGTGGGACTCCCAAAACAGTAAACTGCAATCCGATCCTTAGGGCTACCCACTAAAACCTCGCGGCGGCCTTCCTCCGGCGTTGGGGTGGTCCAAGATTCGGATAACCCCTCTGGTCCACCCCGCCGTCGTCTCCCCTCTGTCACGAGAGGGTGCTCATCCTCGGGGAGCCTCGGCGAGGCTCCCCCGGGCGGGGCGGCTCCGACCGCGCGCTGTAAAGAGGCGCGCGGACGGCGGCGCCCCGGACGACCCTCCCCGGCCGCACCGGGGGGTCATCCTTCCCGGGCCGCGACCCGGGCGCACCCGCGGGGTGTGCGCCCTCGCGGCCCGTCGGCGGCGGCGATCACTGAGCTCGCCGCCGCCGCCTTCGAACGGGATCGACTCTCTCCCGGTCTCCTTCTGGAGCATCACAGCTTCGCAGAAGGAGACCACAGCCCTCGACTCCTCCGCCGCGACCAACGCCGGCGGGGACAAGTCTCGCCCGATCCCGTCGACCAGGACTCGGCGCTCGTCCGCCCAGGCCGGGCAGACCTCCAGCGTGTTCTGGGCCGAGTTCAAGTCGGATGCGCAATGGTGGCATCTCGCCTTCTCTTCGCGCCTTATTCGACTCAGATACTCACCGAAGCACCCGTGCCCGGTGAGTATCTGAGTCAACCTGTAGGTGACAGTGCCCCATTTACGGAGCACCCAGGCCTCGAGGTGGGGCAGGACGGCTCCGACGGCGCGTGAACGCACAGAGCCCTGGAGGACCAGCGCGTCGCGCCAGTCCCCCAGGACCCGCCGGTAGGCCTCCCGCCTCCGCACTTCATGTCCCCGCGCGTCCGGGTCACCCCCTCCCCGGCCGCGAAAGTCAATTTGCTCCTAACTTCTTTGTTATTGGCGCAACAACATAACATAACTTCACGCCTTTTTCTACCCAAAGGTGTAGGCAACGTATGTTAAGCCTCGTCTCGCCATTATGTCTTCATCCCAATAGGTGGCGAACCTATTGCCATACCAGGCACAAAGTTGTCAGTTATCGATATATATCACACATAACTTCCGAAAATAATTTCGAAGTAATTGGTGTGAGCCAGGTCTTGATTCAGAAGCGGGATGCAAGATCCCGCTTCTGAATCAAGAGGTCGCGGGTTCGTGGGTCCACTGGACCACCGAGACCATCGACCATTTTTGGCGCAACTTTCCTATATTCTACATTCTTAAATTTTGTCAGAAATTAATTGCGACTAGCGTCGGCGAGCTTTATTTCGCCTCGGAACCAATAAATAAAATGTTTTTAAAAAAAAGTTGCTTTAGTTTATCCCTATTACACCAGCTACCTGTACATAAATATTTATACTTTATTACAAACTAGTTGACTCGGCGAACTTCGTTCCGCATCAAAAGAAATAAATTAGTAATATTTGGATCTTAAAAAGTTCAATTTGTGCTATTTATCGGCACGCGTTTTGGCGCGCAAACGCAACTGCTACGTACCGCTATGTTAATACTGTAATATCTTCGTAAATATTAGTTTAAATTACATGCTGTAAATGGCTATATTAATCTATATTAAAAGCACAATCTATTTAAGACACCTAATTGGATGAAAATTAATGCTGTAATGATTAAAATTGCTTCGTAAATAAGCCATTATTTCTCGTAAAAAGTAAAAAAATAATAATGTAGTACATTGTTTTGATTTATCACTTAGGGTTCAGGCAGCGTTTTCGATTAAAGTTTTAAATCTTGAAAATTATCATTTTTTTTCACTACACTATTCATGAATTATAGATCAAAACCACCCAGTTGACACCCTCTAACTATTAAAAAAAATCTGGTTGCCTGTAAAGTCGGTTTTACGGGCGAAGATTTTACGTGACAACGTCTTTTTCTCGGTAGAATATTTATTGATATGAATATAATTAAGTTGAAGGCATTTGCTCGTCCGTTTCCATTGTTTTGAGAGTGGTGATTCCTGTTGAACATTTGAAATTGAATGGATGAATTTTTAATTTTAAAGAATCAATTTGAAAATCAAAACACTTATTCAGATCGAAGGTTCAAATTTTTGCTAAATAAATTTGAAATTAATTAAAATTTGTAATTGTAAATGATGAAGTTGAAAATTAAAACATTTACTTAAATTAGATGTTAAAATTCTTGCTCAACACAGTTTAAATCAAGTTTTCTTATATCTGCCACTTTTTCTTAATATTTGTAATTTTAAAGAATCAATTCGAAAATCAAAACATTTATTCAGATCGAAGGTTCAAATTTTTGCTAAATAAATTTGAAATTAATGAAAATTTGTAAAATAATAATTAATTAATTAATTAATTTTAAACTAATAATTTACTTAACACTATCAACATTTATCAATAGTATGACATTTATTTATTTCGGCGGGCCTCTCTCTCGTTCGGTGACTCATCGTAACGTTACCGAGCGTTACACTTTTTCATAAGTGACTCCCAGCCGCAACCTAATTTAAGACGTTGTCACGTCAAAACTGCATCAAAATCCGTTGCGTAGTTTCAAAGATTTAAGCATACAAAGGGACATAGGGACAGAGAAAGCGACTTTGTTTTATACTATGTAGTGACTAGCTGACCCGGCGAACTTTGTCCCGCATCAAAAGTAATAAATAAATGAGTAAAATTTGGATACTAAAAAGTTCAATTTGTGCTATTTATCGGCACGCGTTTTGGCGCGCAACGCAACTGCATGTCCCATGTTAATACTGTAATATCTTCGTAAATATTCGTTTAAATTACATACTGTAAAGGGCAATTTTGATCTATATTAAAAGCACAATCTATTTAACACACTTAACTGAATGAAATTTAGTGCTGTATGTTTAAAATTGCTTCGTAAATAAGCCATTATTTCTCGTAAAAAAAATAAAAATGGTCATTGTGGGTTATCCCTTAATAGAGATATGCTCTCGCGGACTTTTTTGTAGACCTTCTGAAGGTTTTTAATAATGTAGAACATTGTTTTGCTCTATCACTTAGGGTTCAGCCAGCGTTTGAAATAAAAGCGCTAAATCTCGAAAATTATCATTTTTTCTTTACAACATCATATATGAATTATAGATCAAAACCACCCCGTTGACACCCTCTAACTATTAAAAAAACCCGCATCAAAATCCGTTGCGTAGGTTTCAAGTTATACATACGCATATAAAGGGACAGACAGCGAAAAGTGACTTTGTTTTATACTATGTAATGATAGAATACCAATATATAGATGGCATTATATATTTCTGTGTGGCGCCGGCTTAGAATACCGCCACCCCATCTCTTCCCGTGAGTGTCGTAAAAGGCGACTAAGGGAAAAGCTAGAAGAAAGGGCAGCAGCATTGTCTCTCAAAAAAATACAGCCTACTGCGATCGCCAACCCGCCTGCCAAGCGTGGCGATTATGGCAAAAACCTCCCATGATTGAGCGGACCGGCAGTTGTGGCGCTCTATGGGGGAGGCCTATGTCCAGCAGTGGACCTCAAAAAGGCTGATGATGATGATTATATATTTCAATATTTATTATTATTCAGATTATTTAATTGACGTGCAATACCGTCTACACTCTAGCGTTTTAATGACGTGAACGGAAATAGACAAATTCAATATATGTCATTGGTGTGTTGGCACACACCAGGTTTTGAACCCGTGACCTCTAGGTTCAGCAGCCGTGTGCTCGACCACTGGACCACCGAGACTATTGCCGAGGTTTTAGCTGCAAATTTCATTCATTATTTGTCGCAGGTTTTCCTGAGGTTGCGAAAGATAACATGCCGTTCCTCGAGATAGCATTCCAAGCAGAAGTCAGTCGTTACGAGGATCCCGACTTTGAGGAGCACGCCAAAAAGATCTGCAACGAGGACCCAGACACCAGGGGTAAAGCAATCGAAGAGTTGAGACGATTAATTAGAGGTAACTGTAATAAGAAACTGTACTTTTGCCTAACTTTACGCCCTTTATATCCGCAGGTGTAGGCAGCGACAGTAAAGTCTCGACATAGTTATGTTGTATGTTTATGTATTATTTCAACCCCCTTTCCTGAATCGAGAAGTCGTTGGTTCGAATCCTCCCTCTCTCTAATTACTATACGGAACTCTTTGAAGAAGTTATGTGTGTTAAATATAGATGACTGACGACATTGTGCCCGGTGTATGGCAGTAGGTTCCTTCACCGGTTCCATTGAAGTTTTAAAAATTGGGCCTTACTGGCGATAAGTTATAAGAAGTGACATCAACATAAATATTTATTTAAATTGTTTGAACAGAATGTGCGGAGTGCAACCCTCGACGGACAGATGACGCATACCTGCTTCGGTTCCTGAGGTGCAGGAAATTCGTACCCAAACGGGCATACAGACTGGTAATCATCATATTTGTACTGATCCACTCGCCTACTAATGTAATAGTGCAGATGTCTGCATAAATGTGCCGGCTCGACCAGTAAAATACCACAACTTCTTTTTTTTAATGGGATAGGAGGGCAAACGAGCAAGCGTGTAAGCAACGATGGTAAGCCACCTGCGCCGCCCATGGAAACCAGCAACACATATAGTGTTACCGTTGCGTTGCCGACCTTTAAGGGAGTAGGATAGGTAGGGGAAGAGATGTGGGCCTCCAGGTACCTCTCTCACCGAAGGAAACGCGGCATGAGCCACTTTACGTCGATCTTCTGAGAGGTCGTGGTATTTCACCGGTCGTGCCGGCCCATTCATGCAGCGAACTGCTTGGCTCTACCACTGAGAAAATGTCTGCAAAAATGTGCTGGCTCGACCAGTTAAATACTACAACAGAATATCGATCGTGATTCAGGTGTCTATGGGCGGCGGTAGTCGACCAGATCAGATGTGCCTCCTATCCCATAAAAAAAAATCTGGTTGCCTGTAAAGTCGGTTTTACGGGCGAAGATTTTACGTGACAACGTCTTTTTCTCGGTAGAATATTTATTGATATGAATATAATTAAGTTGAAGGCATTTGCTCGTCCGTTTCCATTGTTTTGAGAGTGGTGATTCCTGTTGAACATTTGAAATTGAATGGATGAATTTTTAATTTTAAAGAATCAATTTGAAAATCAAAACACTTATTCAGATCGAAGGTTCAAATTTTTGCTAAATAAATTTGAAATTAATTAAAATTTGTAATTGTAAATGATGAAGTTGAAAATTAAAACATTTACTTAAATTAGATGTTAAAATTCTTGCTCAACACAGTTTAAATCAAGTTTTCTTATATCTGCCACTTTTTCTTAATATTTGTAATTTTAAAGAATCAATTCGAAAATCAAAACATTTATTCAGATCGAAGGTTCAAATTTTTGCTAAATAAATTTGAAATTAATGAAAATTTGTAAAATAATAATTAATTAATTAATTAATTTTAAACTAATAATTTACTTAACACTATCAACATTTATCAATAGTATGACATAACCTATAAACTCAGTTCACCTACAAACGCAAGGCATTCGGCGGGCCTCTCTCTCGTTCGGTGACTCATCGTAACGTTACCGAGCGTTACACTTTTTCATAAGTGACTCCCAGCCGCAACCTAATTTAAGACGTTGTCACGTCAAAAAAAACCTGACCCCAAGCAATTTAAAGAAATCTTTAAACTTCTTGGCTTTTCTTTACAATTAAATGCATGTATAAAAATATAGCATCATTTTTCTTGACTCTATCTATTTCTGAAAACTACGAGTACATACTAATCTGTTGATTAGTTTAGAACCTCTATAATTAATTATTATCTAGTCCTCTACCCACATCGCACGCGACTTAGCGTTAAGTTATAAATAAATTTATGTATTGGCCCACCAAATCCTGACATTCGTTAAGTATTTGCCTCGATAAATGGATTAAATACTTACTTTGAAGAGCAAATACTTATGTTAAGTATCTACGCAATCGTTAAGTATTAAACAAACTTGGATCAAGAGACTTCTCATAGTTACATAGTCCATTGTGATTGCTTGTCATTGGAGATAACCTTGATTTAATATAGGCAGTAGTTATGTACTCAATTCATTTATAATAGTCAAAACCTGTTTTATTCTCGCTTATTTATTAAATAAATAAAGTTTAAGTAGACATATTATTAATTTTATAAATTAATTTACTCGTTAGATTTCTAAGGCTATTTATTTATTGTTTTATATACAATAACACATACAAACAAAACAATCACCTCAGGCACCGACACCTCTCAGGCTTAAGTTTAAAAAATCCTATAAGCCACTGGACATGCCAAATACATGAGTAAGTACACTTAAAAACCATAACACCCTTTCTAGCGCAGTCAGATAAATTGAGTGGTGGTTGCGAACGCGTCGTATCGGCCGCGAATCTACCAGGAGGCCATGAGTTTGTAGAGAGTAGTATCGCACGCTGTTATTTTAAGATACGGTATCAGTTCGCGATTGCGACACCTACTAATATATCGGCACGACTCGAGATATATGCTTTATATATTATTTAAGTTATGTACATAAATATATTAGTTGATGATGTTCTTTTACAAAATTAATATTAATTTGTCCTACTTCATTTATGCCTTGATTTGAAGACCTTTCGCATGCATCACCTATTTTTCATACACAACTATTTTATTTCGCTTCCCACGAAATTCGGTTTTAGTGTCATCCGTTTAAGTCCGATTACGGTGGGTCGCTTGAGTCAGTTACTTTTTGTAGAAAATAAGCGCGTCATATCGGCCGCGAATGTACCAGGGCATCAAGAGTTTACAGAGGGCAGTGGCGTTGTTTTACGATAGCAATGCCATCTATTAGTAAATTGAATATACGGATATGTTTAATTCCAAATTTAATTCCGTGACTCGGCCTTCTTAGTAGCCTCGGTAGGCCCTTTACAACCTTATGCATTAATTCGGTATTGATTCTAAAGGCTCCTACGTAGCCGTGAATTGAGTGAGATGCGATAAACAAAATAAATTGTACAAGGTTAAGAGGTTGTTTATTTTATTTAGTTAAATTACAAATTTTATTGTACTAATTAAAGCAGTTTTTTTGCAATTTACAATGCTAATATCATAACTATTAATAATATGTTTTAAAAGCATTCACTACAGATACGAAATCTCAGATATTTACAAACTGTCCATTAATACTGGCATTTTTTTGGGAAATAATATTAATGACAAACGAATTTCACATACATAATTTATGTTATTATTTTGCATTTTTTTTCTTTTCCTTCTTAATAACCTTGGTCTGTAGGTGTTGTTTTTATCATGTAACGTAAGCAGAGGCAAGCGCGTCATATGGGCCACGAGTATACCAGGGCATCATGAGTTTATAGAAAAGTCTATAGCGCGGTAGAATGGAATACACAGACAGACAGTATTTTGTTCATAACAGATTTATTTTGAAATTAAGAATAAATTATGTAAATTTAAAAATAAATTTAAATAAATTGTAATGTTGGCCGCTGAAGTACCGCAGTAGTACTAATAAGCATTCATTCATTATTTTTTGTAACTTTGGTCTTTTTATAACTGCAATTATGTCTCGATGTATGTATGATGTATGTATGTATGATGCAATAATTAATTATTATTAAATAATTATTTAATAATAATTAATTATTGCAAGAGATTCAAATATAGTATTCGAACGTCGATTTATATAACAGAACTTCACGCCTTTTTCTAACCGATGGTGCAGGCAGCGGCTGTTAAGCCTCGTCTCGGCGTTATGTTTTACGTCCCAAATGGTTGCAAAGCTATTGCCATACCGGGCATGAAGATTTCAGTCATCGATATTGATCACACAACTTCCGAAAATAATTTTTTGAACCTCCCTAATCCAAAACATTGACCATCACTAGGAACCCAGGATTTCTTAGTATGATTCATCTGATTCTTTTTATCGTGTACTTTCAGTATCAAAAATACGTAAGGAGATTGGTTTACTTTTTCTTCTAGATGGTGCGCTACGAAGAATTTCGTCGCCAGAATGCTTACTTATACGACTGCGATGCCTTTGGATTACAAAAAGTAAAAAACGTATACGCCGGCATTCTGCCCGAAAGTCCCGTTCACGGAAGAATTATTCTTATGAGATTTGGTAACTTCTATGATATATTTATCTCTGTCTAATCATTTCTTATGCTAACTTTTTTCTCTTTCATTGTCGCAAGACATTTTGTATTTTATATATTTGTTACATCTGCTGCATTTCATGTCGCCCTGGTAGTTCCCAAGACGTTTGCCCCAGTGTTGTCGTTTCCATCGTAGTTTTTTTTTTTTAATTTCTTTATCAACGCCCTATTTCTTGAAGAACGACGTTAAAAAAAGGGCACCTTATTAAAATCTGCTTGAAGAAATCTAAGTGTTTTTAATATCAGTGACACATTTTATGATTCTTAAATGGTGTAACTAATTAATTACAAGGATTTTTACATATATTTTTTTAATTACAGGCCGTTGGGACGCAAGTAATGTGCCGATAATAGACGTAGTGCGTTGTGCTCTGTTGATGGACGAAATAGCTATAATGCAACCGAAAATCCAAATACTAGGAGCTACTATTATAGTAGACCTTGAAGATCTGAATTTGAGACAAGTGGCTCAATTAACACCTACTGTTGCCGGCCAAATCGTCGCTCTAATGGGGGTAATATGATTAATAACGCCATCTACCAAATTTATACGGCAAATTCTTAAATACAAAGCCAGATGTCAGTCATATTTTTTGACAATAGATGTCGTTGAAACTCAATTAACAAATTTTATGTTTTATCGTTTTCAGGCGTCCTTCCCGCTGGCTAATCACAATTTGCATATGATCAATTACAATTGGATTCTTCATTCAATATTTTATTTATTCAAACAATTCATACCAAAGGCTGCGTACAATCGTATTCACTTCCACGGCAACGACATGAGTTCCCTTCACAAACACGTAGATCCGCTCTACTTGCCGCCAGAATATGGCGGCCATTGTCATTACGTGATCTCAACGGAAAAATGGATATCCAAAATCGATGAATACAAAGACGATTATTTAGTGAAAGAATTACGAGCTTTAGGTTTTACTGTTAACACTTGACGGTGTGAAAATGTATTTTTTTTTATAATAAATGATATACTTTTTGTGATATGTTTTCTTTTGTATTAAATTTGCGATATTAATATGCAATGCAACAGCAGTTTGCTGCATGAATAGGCCGGCTCGACCGGTGAAATACCACCACCTCGCAGAAGATCGACGTAATTGGCTCATGCCGCGTTTCGTTCGGTGAGTGAAGTTCCCGGGGGCCCACACCCCTTCCCTATCCTTTCCTATCCTACTCCCTTAAAGGTCGGCAACGCAATGGTAACACTATATACTATGTTGCTGGTGTCCATGGGCAGCGCAGGTTGCTTACCATCAGGTAACACGCTTGCTCGTTTGCCTATAAAAAATAAAATTAAAATACTCGCTACAATATTAAAAATAAAAATATCATAGAGTTATTTAAGCCATCTATTTCTCCCTATTGTAAAATGCCCCTTAATAACAAATATGTAACCAAAGAGAGATGAAATCATTCCAAAGCAAGAGTTGTTCCAAAGACAGAGGTTATGAAGTATAAATAGTAATCAGCAAAACAAAAAAACTTTGTTTTTAATAAGGAACACGATGCGACCTTTATATGCACCATATATTAAAAGGGAAAATATACAAATCGGTTGTCAGACATAAACATAACTTCACGCCTTTGTTACCCGAAGGTGTAGCCAGGCGGCTGTTAAGCCTCATCTCGCCGTTATGCTAACATCCCAAATGGAATAGGTGGCGAACCCATTGCCATACCAGACACAAAGTTTTCAGTCAATCGATATTTATCACACTTAACTTCCGAAAACAACTTCGAAAACTCATTGGTGTGAGCCAGTGTCAGAATTCGAACTCGTACCTCTGGATCAAAAGCCGTGTGTTAGACCACTGGACCACCGAGACCTGTCGTATTGTATGGATCTGAATGAAAGGAGAGTACTTACAACAGAGATGCGAATCTTAAGATGGATGAGTGGTGTGACAAAAATGGATAAGATAAGAAATGAGTTTAGAAGAGGAAGCACCAATCACAGAAAAAATTAAAACTGGTAGATTGAGTCTCGATGGCGCAGTGGTCGAGCACACGGCTTCTGATCCAGAGGTCCGGGTTCAATTCCTGATACTGGCTCACACCAATGACTTTTCTAAATTGTTTTCGGAAGTTATGTGTGACAAATATCGATGACTGAAAACTTTGTGCCCGGTATGGCAATAGGTTCGCCACTTATTCCATTTTGGACGTAAACATAACGGCAAGACGAGGCTTAACAGCCGCTGCCTACACCTTCGGGTAACAAAAGGCGTGAAGTTATATTATGTTATGTTGGTAGATTGGGTAACCTTAAGAGAAGGGAAGAGGGACTACTGCGAATAGACACATCAGTAGTGGAAGACCGAAAAAGAAATGGATGGACTGTGTAAAGGTTGATATGAGTATGAAGGGAGTTAGTGTTGAGACGACGAGTGATAGAAGAGAATGATAAAGGATGACATGTAGTGCCGATCCCACTTACGTTGGGGTAAGGGCTGGGAAGTTTTTCAAGGACTGTTTTTTTTTCAGATTCAGTACAGAGGTATCGGTACGTGAGTTAGAATAAAATAAATGTCATAATAAAAATAAATAACTTTACTGATTGTAAATGCATTGCATATCATATATTATTTAACTGTGTTATAAATTGTTACATTTTAAAAATTTCATCTTGTAATAATATGCAATTTTAAGCTATAGGTATGTTAGGAACCGTTTTAAGATCGCCGTTCAAAGTTCATTTTTGCATAGTATTTATTTATTCATTAAAACCGTTTAAAATGTTATAAGTGAGCATTTTAACACACAATAAATACCTAAATATAGATTTATTATAAAAAATAAACTACTGCACTTTACTCTTGAACTTAGCTCAATAAGAAAACATAATCCTGGAGACAATTTTCAAATACAACTCAATTGGGAAATTGTATAAAAAAAAGCAAAAATAAATAAATATTTAAATACAATATATTATTGAAGTGGAACTTCTAATGTCTCGTGCAAGAGCATTTAACGCTTTTAACGCCCCCTTGCGGCCACTATTAATATAATAATATAATGTTTACAAAAAAGCTAAGATCCATATAAACCAAGAACGAAAAGACATAGCGCCTTTTTAAACTACCCGTACAGACATCTAGTAGCGGATGGTGGTACTAGCTGGTCATAATTGATATAACAATAATGATGAACAACATCTTTTTACACAACAAGTGAACCTACTCGAGAATTATAATTGAAAAATAGGTTAAAATTCAAAATAACAATTTTAGATAATTATGACACCAGTTTTGGTGCGAAATAGTTTGTAAATCTATAAATTACTTATTTTAACAATCCAAATTTACCATCTTTCGGCGGATGGCGCTACTAGGAAGTTGTAAAGTGTAGTTAAGTTCTCATATGTTATAATTATTACATAGAACGAGTTGGTACTATCTAGTATTAAGATATTAATTATAATAAAATAATTAAAATAATTATTATGAATATTCATGCAGCATTAGTATTGATTTAAAGAATAAAAGGCAATATAACCAAAACAGTTACGAGTCATGAATTGTTAAATCACATAATTATAAATTTCGCGCATTTTACTTAACTAAATAATAGATTTTAGTAATATCTTGACCAGTTTAAGTACGAAATAGTTTGTAAATATATAAATTAATTATTTTAATAATCAATAACTTCACTATCTTTCGGCAGATGGCGCTACTAGTCTGTTTTAAAATTAAGTTCTCTTAAACAAAAAATATTACATAGAACGAATTGATACTATCTAATATTAAGATATTAATCATGAAAATAAATATTACGAATATTCATGCAGCATCAGTATGGATTTAAACATTTAAACAATAAAAGGAAATATCACCAAAACAGTTATTAAATGTAATGAATTGCTTAATTAATCACATAATTATAAATTTCGTGTATTTTATTTAGCTAAATAATAAATATATTTCAGTAATATATTGACATAAATAATATAACATAACTTCACGCCTTTTGTTACCCGAAGGTGTAGGCAGCGGCTGTTAAGCCTCGTCTCGCCGTTATGTTTACGTCCCAAATGGAATAGGTGGCGAACCTATTGCCATACCGGGCACAAGTTTTTCATTCATCGATATTTATCACACATAACTTCCGAAAACAATTTCGAATCGTCATTGGTGTGAGCCAAAGTCTGGAATCGAACCCGGATCTCTGGATCATAAGCTGTGTGCTCAACCACTGCGCCACCGAGACTAATAATAACATGTAATCATAATTAAATCAGCTTACCTAATAAAGTTTTATAGGGTTATCAATTATCATTACATAGTATAAAACAAAGTCACTTTCTGCTGTCTTTGCCCTTATATGCGCATATGTTTAAAACTACGCAACGGATTTTGATGCGATTTTTTTTAATAGTCAGAGGGTGTCAACGGGGTGGTTTTGATTAATTCATGTATAGTGTAGAAATAAAAAGTGATAATTTTCAAGATTTAAAACTTTAATCGAAAACGCTGCCTGAACCCTAAGTGATAAATGAAAACAATGTACTACATTATTATACACCTCTAAAAGATCTACAAAAAAGTCCCCAAGGGCATATGTCTACCTCTTAGGGATAACCCACAATGCCCATTAATATTTTTTTATTTTTTACGAGAAATAGTGTCTTATTTACGAAGCAATTTTAAACATTACAGCATTAATTTTCATCCAGTTAACTATCTTAAGTAGATTGTTATTTTAATATAGATCAATATAGCCGTTTACAGCATGTAATTTAAACTAATATTTACGAAGATATTACAGTATTAACATAGCGGTACTTAGCAGTTGCGTTTGCGCGCCATAACGCGTGCTGATAAATAGCACAAATTGAACTTTTTAAGATACAAATATCACTGATTTATTTCTTTTAATGCGTGGTAGAGCCAAGCAGTTCGCTGCATGAATGGGCCGGCTCGACCGATGAAATACCACGACCTTTCAGAAGACCGACGTAAAGTGGCTCATGCCGCGTTTCGTTCGTTGAGAGAGGTACCCGGAGGCCCACCCCTTCCCCGTCCTTTCCTATCCCCTATCCCTTAAAGGTCGGCAACGCTACAGTAACACTATATGTGTTGCTGGTGTCCATGGGCGGCGTTGATTGCTTACCATCAGGTGACACGCCTGCTTGTTTGCCCTCTTATCCCATAAAAAAAACTAAGTTCGCCGGGTCATGAGCTATTGTATATAGTTGACATCATATACCGCTAGATGGCGTCCTGCGCCGACATATGTATGTTCGGGTGAATATTAGAACTCATTTTTGATGTACATAGTAGTCATCTCGGTAGTCTCGGCGGTCCAGTGGTCGAGCACCCCCCTCCTAAATCAAAAGTTGTGGGTTCGTATCCTAGCTAACACAAATGACTTTTCGAAATTATTTTTGACAGCTGAGTGTAATAAATACCGATGGCTGAGTGTAATAAATACCGATGGCTGAAAACTTTGCACCCTGTTTACCACCATAGGTTTACCACCTATTCCAATCGGAACGTTAAAAAACAGCGAGTCGAGGCGTAACAGCCACTGCGGGAGCCCCGTACAGGGCCACGGATCGCGCGACACCACCGTAGAGGCGGCGAATCTCGGGGGAGGCGGTTTAACGCGCCTGCCACCCGTCCTACTCGGGGGACTATCCTCACGAAGTACTCCTCGAAACTCCAGAGGCTGTTCAGGGTGAGGCCGAGGTACTTCAAGTACCTCGCCACCGGGACAGCCGTGTCACCCACCTGGATCCACGCGGCTGGTGGTTCCCAGCGTCGAGTGAGGCGGTGGAACCACACAGCCTCACTTTTGTGAGGCGCAGCCTTCAGCCAAATTCTACCTGGACCCAGATATTTATTTATACTTGGGTGGGGATCGAACCCGCCAATCTCGATTCTACATTCGGTAGTTTTACCAACGCACCACCAGACCTCACCCTTACTTACATTAGCAGTATATTATAAATCTATATTGTTAATTATTTATTGACTATTTTTAAGTGTCAGTGAAGACCTATAAAAATAAAGAAAGCTATTGTGAATACATGTTAAGTTCCACTTCTGTAGCGCGGCGGGACTCCACGCAATTTTTTATTTATTTGACGCAGCACAAATTTAAATAACTTTATTAGAGTGAAAGATATAGAAAAAGTTATAATCCCAAAATCATTTCCAACGTTTTTCTGTGTGCCAACAAATCTCGTACCGATAAAGAATCTAGTTCATTTATGTAATCGTCATCTTCGTTTCTATGTTCTCCTGGTACAGCAGCTACAACACCGCCGCTTGTAACGGTATCCGCAACGTCATTATTGCCCACGCCTCCTACATTACTTCCGAGGTATTGGAACGCCTCTTGGTAATCTAAGTCACTGCTGTCACCATAAGACCTTGGACCGTCCTTCATATATTCTGGTAAATCTTTTGTACCATGTATTATTAGAGACAATGGCCCTATAACACCCGTATTCTCTTCATAAGTCTGTAAAATAACATATTTATTATTAATAATATCAATTTGAAAAGTTGGAAAATAATTCAGAAAGTTTGTGACCTGATCCGAAATTATGACTCTCCATATTCCGACAGGATCTTCTCCCCATGTTGACACCGACATAAATGGCCAGTTTACAAAACCCGCTTCAGAATTGTCCTTAGGCCGTGCACTGAGAAGTTGTACTTTAGTACCTGAAACAAATTTGATGGTATATGTAAGTACAAGTAAAAAATTAGGAGCCTTAACGGGCGTTAAAAACGAACGAACATTGTATTAACTAAAGTTGAAAAAATGAGTTAGGTGTCTGTCAGGTGTGTAACATTCATGCCTAATGGCTTTCTATGTGCTCTACCTACCCTGTGAGGGTATTGGCACCTTGACTTTAACGCACCGCAGTTAAGTATGTATGTAATTTATATTTAGATTCAAAGTTTTATTTTTATATATCATTTAACGACCTGGTTGCTAGGACCTTTAACTCGAGTCTCTTTATTACAATTAACTTCTTAATTCTTAACCTAAACTAATCTTAACTTAACCTAGCCTAAGCCTGCAGCTTAACCTAACCTAATCATCCATAAAGTCGTGGCACTTTATGCATGATGTTCCGAGGGAGTTTTGGCGGCAATGTAGAAGAGCACACTAAACACGATATTTACACCATTTCCCACATTTGCACTCATATACGAACACTTATTATACAAAACGCCACGAATTTCATTTCCATTGAAACACAAATCTGAGAAAATAATGCAATTATCGGACATGTCTCTTCCACAGTCCCGCCAAAACTCCCTAGATTCAAAGTTAATTAGCCTGCTAAGTATAGAGCCAGTTAGCTAAATTAATTGATTAAATAGAAGAAACAAGCGTTAGTAGCGGTAACAAGTGCGGCTACGTCTTCTAGTTTTTTAACAGATTGTACTAGGAAAACATGGGCAGTTAACAGTTATCAAACCTTGAGGCGAAACTAAATATATTTCCAACGCCCCGCGGCGGCTGTAGCGTATGTTAGCTACCAACTCCACATGCTCAATATAATTTACATTGCACTCGTTATCAACGAGTAGAACAACATCCACACTCTCCCTGGAAGACAAGCGCCTATCCTCTCCACTGAAAAAAATTTACATATATTTATTTATTTACACCAATTATTTACACCAATCCAAATAAAAAAGATCTAATTTTATGGCGTCATGTAGCTAAATTCATTAATAAACTTATTAATAATACAACCCATTTATTTATTTATTGCGCAATAGTTTTGTGACACGTTTGTGTCTAAAACTTTGTTAATATGACGAAAGTTTACGTATATATTTCACTAAGAATACAGAAGTGCTAGGAGTTGGTTTTCATAGCGCAAGCTTCTTTTTCTTGTTCTTGGCATATTTTGTCTATGTCAATTTTGTTTAAAGATTTTCGTTCTTTGATCATATTTCAAAATTTAAGCAAAATTTGAGCAGTCGAATCCAAAGGATCCATATTATAACAAGGACACTCCAATGATTACCCCAAATTGGCAAGGAACAATGACAATGACCTTACAAAAACACCCAATTTGCCACGGCGAGACGTCATTCAAGAAGCCATGACAGTCTGGAGCGTTTTTCTGCAGACATTTGTTTAGTTTAATTTGTTAATTGTAAATATATTTTTCCCAAAAATAAATAATCGAGGTGTTTCGGAATAATATAAACATTAAGTTGAATTATTAATTAATTTTTAACATGTAATAAACTAGCCTATTGTTATTGTTATTCGGCAGAAAGCGTTTAAATACATACTATTGTTACTACTACTATTATAATAATTACATTTTATTAAGAATACATTTATTATTTGTTGTATATTTGATATTATTTTACTTTTTTCCCCGAGTTTGGATGACCGCAAGAGAAATAGATAAAAAAAAAACAACACAGTTTTTTTTTCTTCCACAGATTCCGCCACGGAAACTCCGATATACTAGGATAACATACTCACGATGTAGTATCAACGCGGCATGTGTACGACTCGGGGACGGTTGTCCAGTTGAGGGCCTTTCTGACTAGAGCTCCAGCATTCATGAGTCCGAAGCCGAATCTTACATCGAAGTAAAAACCCGCGCTAAAAAGTTATAAATTTCAAATTTAGAACATCAAACTTGTTAACCCTAAAATGAATGAGTAAACCGTTACCTATTTCTTTGCCATCCCGGGTTCGCTGTGAGCGGTGTGTATTCAGATGTCCATACTATTAAATGTTGTACATCGCGCCATGTTAACTTTGGACTGAAAATATATTAAAAGCATCTTTATTTTAATGAAGAAGTTGATCTTTTAGCGAAGACAACTATTTACAATTTTAACTTTCAATTTTTATTAGTTAATAAACAATGTTTAATAAAAAATAACTACATATATAAATTGAAGTTTCAATTTGTAATTTAATGCAATAAAAAATAATATTTGTAATTTAAGATAATAAAACTTGAGTTTTATGTAGTAATACGAAAATAACGGTTGTTTGTTTATAAAATTACACAAGCGATAACATTAACCAATCACTATTATTGATGATTGTGTGTTAAAAAAATGTTGTCTGTCTGTTGATATAATCTAGATGTGGGAATTAATAACTTTGGACAGATTTATGTTCCTAATGAGGCGGTTTTTAATTTATGTAAATCCTTAAAGTATGAAATCTCATTCAATCTAAAGATGTGGGTCGCAGCGCCTGACCGTGTCGAATGCCGAGGGACGGAACGAACACTTCAACAAAACAGGTCTTGTCTCACGAGCGAAGTCAGGAGCAACGACTAGTATAAGATTAATATCGAAGACACAGATAGATAACCTTCGTTTAGTATATATATTTATTTATAAAAAATACATTGAAAAATGAATGACCAACAGAACAATGATTGCAAAATGGTGTGACGAAATGGACAGCAAGTAGAGGGACATTGTGACAAACGGACCATGCCACGGAAACTACTAGGAAAACATGAGTAGGAAAGAGAAAAATCACGAGTAACTGAGATGGGTCAACTAACTTTGCGTGTAGAGCGAGAGCGATGATACCGGCAGCCAATGGAGCAGCGGCCGATGTGCCAGTGTGCTTTAGTGTGCACGTATCCTCTGTATCTGTTGTAGCCTGAAAGAGATAGGTATGTATCGCTACCTCTATCTTGTGTCTAGCTAGTTTGAATTAAATTGAAATTGCTTACAATCTTCTGATCTTTGTTTGCACCAGAGGAATATGCAACAGCAAGTGTTGAGGAGCAAATCTCTCCATACCAGGGAAACAGACCGTGTTGGGTGGCACTTCCTATTGATATCGTGTATATACTGGACGAGTACCTGAAAATTACTTGTTATATTTATTTCTTAGATTTTCGCGAATCACATTCATAACATCAAAACAACTTTTAGGATTATATCGCGTTTATTTATTACTTATTTATTTATTAAATTTATTATTAAACGAAGATGGTAGTTGTTTAAAAGCTATTTTCATTTATACAGAGAGCACCCACTTTTTGGAAATAAAAATCAATAAGTTGATGTTAAAAATATGATTTTTACTATTGGTAACCCACATCAGACCATGAAACAAAATATTAAATATTTATTTATAAGATATATTTACTTATAGATATACTTACTATACTATTTTTTGTCTCATGGTCTGAAGGTTGTTTTAATGTTATGAATTACTTTAACGTTTTAATATTAAAGTTGCTTTAATTAAAAAATATTGAAATAACTATTAAAAATAATCTTACCCGTCACAATTGCAGTTATCATCGGATCCGCCTCCATTTCCGTTTGCCCATACATAGATAGCGCCTTTCCCTCCACGACCCTATTTGTAAAAAAAAGTTTAAGAAAAACAAATTATTTAGTTAAATAATTTATGTTTTTCTTAGTACATGTAATAACTTTTTTAACACAGCTAAGTTATGCAGTTTGCATTACCTCTGTTATGCCACGTTTGAACGCGTCCAAGGCAAGTCGGCCAGGGCCTTCAACAGTCCGACCATCATCATTAGGGCCCCATGAGGCGCTGTATATATCCACTTTGTCAAGGGCATAACCTGTCACAGCCAATGCCAGATTAAATACTCCAATGCATGACTATATGCACTAATACTAACTATAATAATAAAATATGTACGTACTCGTAGCAGCACAAAAATACTAAAGTTGTAATTAAATGTTTTGTATTACCGTTGGTCTTGAAAAACTTGTAGTGACATCTAGTTATTTTTTAACAAAATAATTATTAAGACAACTTGTTTTGTGCTGTTGGCGTGTTCTGTTCTCCTAATAGCCGCGATCGAATTCAATCTCGAAAATACGCGAAATACAACTTTAGTAATCGAGGGATTGGAAAACTCATGGATGGATAGAAGAAATGTTTGTCCAAAACAAGATAGGATATACATATATTATTAAATTAATTCAAAAACTAATATAGATTATATTGTCATTTTATATATTTGTTATTTATTATTTGTTTAAATAAAATAATTGACTGAAGATTTTAAAAAATAGTACATTTAGATAAATAGTAAGTTCGTTTAATTAGTTTCTCAATAATCAACAAAAAACCAGCGGATTAGTAAAGCGATTTTGAAATTGGTATATTCGTATTCGTCAGAAAGGGTTCTGTTACGTCATAGTTCACCCATATTACTAAGGCAGCATAAACTAAAAGAGACTGTGCCGCGCCAGTAGCATAAAGCTGACAACAGATGGCGCAGAATAAGTTATTAATTTAACACTTACATTTATGAAAATACACTTCAATTAGTTAATAATGAGAAACAAATATAATTTAAACAATATGTATATTTACAATTTCTGTTTTAAATCGTTATGTTATGTTTAGAAGGATAGCGATAATATAGAGTAGAGAGAGATAGAGTTTGGATAAATGCCTCTGTCTCTGAACTCTTTGCTGTGTGTACTGAAGTTTACCCGTAGTTAATGGCCATTAGCATACTCGGGAAGCACTTCATTGATGACATTTTACCTCAACATGGCGACCAAAGGTACCAGGCAATCATAAAATGAAACAGATGATAAGTTTATAATTTATTCGATTTACCTAAAGCTTCACCTTCAATACGATCCGTGATTCGTCCGTCCAGCATACGTACTCCACCCACTTTCGCCCCCCAAGCGACACCCACTCCGCACTTCAAGTTGTTTGGTGTCATTGCTATCTATAGATTAAAAAAATAAATAAAAATATGGCAATATTAGGCTTTATACCAAGCAGTCAGAGGTTAAATGCAGTACCTCTCCTGCGCAGCGGGTGCCGTGCGAATTACCTCTGATGTCCTCATACCTTGGTAATGGGTCTGGATCGCCATCATTGCTATCCCAGCTAATTTCCGGGTCCTGTAATATTCATTCATATTAAATTTAAGATCCCATTAGCTGATGAAACCCTGGTCCTCCGTTGTCGACATAACTTTTGCAGATAAATTCCGCCTTTCTAACCCTACCCCTTACAATAGGTACGTTTGAAGAATAGTAGTTTGTTGTAACTAAGTTGATATTTTTAAGTAGAAAACTAGGAAAATATCTGGTCATCAGAAGTAAATAACTTTATTTAAATAAGATATATAGGTAACGACGTAGATAGGCAACGATATTTTTTACCCTCCGACCCAAAAGAGGGATGTTTTAGGTTTGACCTGTCTATATGTCGGTGCATGTAATATAGAATAATATAGATGATCCCTTTACAGCATGCAATTAAAACGAATATTTTCAAAGATATTGCAGTATTAACATAGCGGGACAGCAGTTATAGCCAATAAATAGCACAAATTGATTCTCATGATATCCAAAATTTACTCATTTATTACTTTTGATGCGGAACAAAGTTCGCCGTGTCAGCTAGTTATGTATAAAAGGACAAGTCAATAAAATAATTGACACATCGGCAACGTGCTTTATCTATGTGTAAAAAGAAAAATACAAGTTACTGCGTATCAACTTCTTTTGTACATTTGTACCTCAGTGAGTCAACTTGGTTTCTTTATAATACACTAGTTCTTATAGAACAAAGGTTTATAACAAAGACGTCTAGACATGGCCAGTCTTTTAGTAGAAAATTCCTTTGTACTTTGAAATGAAATGATACTCAAGGGGTCAGTGAACTGCTGTTAAGAAATTTGAGATGACTGACGCTTATAGCGTCCAGCGCGTCATATCGGCCGCGGATATACTAGGACGCCATAAACTTGAGGCGGTGGTTGAATTTAATACGTGCCACGTGTGCACTGTCTCCTTTGTACTTTTAAATTTTGTATTATTTTTGCTTGGTTTAAAAATATATACGTTTAGATTTCTTTTTCATGACAACAATACATTTTAAAATTCCCTTGCCTAAATAATATTTTTGCCGTTATCCCACTAAAACAAAACAAAAAACTAAACGCACTGTCAATTTTGGAAGAAAATAAATGACATTTGTGGAATGTCATTCGGGGCCGAAACGTGACAGTTTCGTTATGTGTCATTTTTGCACGGAATATTTCAACCACCCGCTTCAAAATCACCAGGGGAACATGACACTCACGTAGTTCGCGCGCAGATCGGTGTGGTTGTGCTCTATGCCGTCGTCGAGCACTGACACACGCACACCACTACCGTTATATCCCAATACGTAGACAGGTAACACATTCAAATCTAAGCGCGGCATGTGTTTTAGTGTGCGTGTGTCTTGCTGAAAATTAAATACAATTAGTACACATATTATTTAATCGCCAGGGTTGCCTCGAAAATTAGTATTAGTGTATTTAATTAATTAACCATATAAATAAATTAGCCAGTAGGTTAATTTAAATTAAATAAATTTTACATACATACATAACTTCACGCCAAATCCCATGCGGGATAGGCAGGGAGAATAGAGCGCTATTAGGCAGGATTCTTTTACATCTCACTCGCTACTTTGACTTTAATAACCCTTTTCATACATTTTAAGGCTCCTGACATCAAACTCTGTGTAAATGTGTGTCTTGGCCGTCCTTGAATTTTACTACTATATATCCGAACCATCGAGCATGGCCCTTTCTAACTTTTACACCGACACTCACTTTCAATGACTGTTTTAACTGCCACGTGCGCGTCTATTTAAGCGTCTTGATATGGTGTTCGGTTCTCGACCAGAATAAAACTCAAAAAAGTGTCAGGCATTATAAATTGTATGATATTGTCAGAAAATATATTTAAAAGCTGGTGGTCCAGTGATCGAACACCCCGCTTCTGAATTAAGAAGTTGTGGATTCGAATCCTGGCCAACCAATGACTTTTCGTAATAGTTTTCGGAAGTTATGTGTGATAAATATCAATCACTGAAAAATTTGTGCCCGGTATGGCAATAGGTTCACCACCTATTCCATTTGCGACGTAATCATAACGGCGAATCGAGGCTTAACAGTCCCTGCGTACACCTTCGGATAGAAAAAGGCGTGAAGTTATGTTATGTTTCGCTTGTAAACTCAAGTACTTAAGTCGTGAATAACTCACCAAATACCACTCTTGTCCCCAGAGCTCGTCGTTAAATAATGGCTGGCCAGTTTTTATGTTCCTTTCCATAATTGTCATACTCTCATTTTCCTTTCTTTTCACTCTGTGTAAAGTCTGCTCTGGGTCTGGTGTTGGTTGCCGTTTAACCCTCGACTTTGAGAACAGTTGTTGTGCCCAACGTACCTAGGAATTACAAAAGTACTTAGTTTAAAATATCCATTCAAATGTGTATTAGGATCCATTTAAAAAGCATTATATGGGGGCAAGGGTGTCTTTGTTTTGCTTATTTTGGATGACAATCCACGGGGACATGGGGGATTACGTCATCGGTAGGTGTTTACTTTTTTACACACATGGCAATAAAATCCTTATAGATAATAGTTGAAAAATGGTTGTAATTATGGGGGAAGGGGGTAAGAGGTTTGCTCATTTTTGCTGACAAGGTGGGTGGGGGGGGAGGGTAAATAATTCTAATAAATCCTTTTATGTACTTGAATGGCCCCTTATCTCATTAAACATTTCATCGTTCTAGTGTACATTAGATTCGGTTAGACAGGTTCTTCTCATGATGGCCTCATAGTCGCTTTCTAATTACTTCAAGCGCTCGTGTTAATTGTTAATTTGTTAAGAATATAGACATTTTTTCGTCCTTAATAAGCTACATAATTTATTTAAAACCATCTATTATTAAATGAAAAAATTTACAACCTTGAATTTTGTCTATTAGGGCAATCTGTTTTTTCGCTTTATTATACAGGTGGAGTTTTGCACTCTAATGTCAGTTATTATGAGACGACAATGCAGAACAGACAGACGAATAAGTAAAATAATTATATATACTCTTTTATTATATATATGTATATATAATATAATAAAAGAGTACATTGCTCCTGGCGAATGACGCATTGCTAACCTTGGATTTTAACAAACCAATATTTATTTTTAGTCAACAAACCGAAACCGCCACGTGTAAACAGAGTTCAAACATACCAGGAGCCCATATAATGGAAGAGATTTATTATCATGCTATTGTGTGGTTGGACTCACCCTTCTGTCTTTCACAAGTTTCGATGTGTGCCCGCTAGGGGTGCGGCGCTGCTTCTCGTGATCGTATTTCAAGAATATATACGTATCTGGGAACCCGTAAACCTGTCAAAAAAAATAATTTAATATTTCTATCCGACAAAAACTGTAAAACATACATACATAACTTTACGCCTTTATTACCTGGAGGTGTAGGCAGCGGCTGTTAAGCTTTGTCTCACCGTTATGTTTACGTCCCAAATGGAATAGGTGGCAACCCTTTCACCCGTTTTCAGTCATCGATATTTATCACACTTAACTTTTAGAAAAACAATTTCGAAAAGTCATTAGTTTGAGCCAGTGTCAGGATTCGAACCTGCGACTTCCGGATTCAGAAGTGGGGTCCTCAACCACTTAATCACGGAGACCAAGCAAAAAACTGTAAAACTTTCTATAATATGAATAAATCACCCTTTTTTAATCTATAAAAAACATAAAGTTTTTTGCTACAAATTTTTCGCTAAGCCTTAATAGCGAAATCAACCTATCAACCATCGCCACTGAAAATTTGTAATTACTTTAAATACATACTCACACCCCTATCCAATAGGGGTACCCTTTTTTAATCTATAAAAAACATAAAGTTTTTTGCTACAAATTTTTCGCTAAGCCTTAATAGCGAAATCAACCTATCAACCATCGCCACTGAAAATTTGTAATTACTTTAAATACATACTCACACCCCTATCCAATAGGGGTAGGGATAGGGATAGAGACTTTGGCTGTCCTTAGGTCAAGACACTTTTACTTCATTTACAGTCATACGTCTCATCATGAATTCATTCAAGTACTACATCATTCAACCTTTTTTCTTTTTTAAAAGCCCATTTCTCTGTGGCTCCATCTAAGGATCTTCAAATCCCGACTCTGGCATTTACGAACTTCATTAGCTTTTGCAACATAACCAAACTTGCTTTTAGTGTACGACCGAAGGTCTATTTTTGGCCGAAGCCGAAGCCGATTAATCGGCGATCTCCACAACCTTCGGCCGAAGCCGAAGTCGAAGCTGAAAGTTATAAACTTTCTTTAATATCATCCACTGCTAAAGAAGAATATCGGCGTAAAGTGGCCCGTGCCGCTTTTTTCTCGGTGATAGAGGTTTCCGCACTGAACTAAGTGCAGTCCGGTCCATCAGTCACTCACTCTTTCGTAACAGTTCGTTTAATTCCGACTGTTCTCGGACCTTCAGCAGGACCAAAATCCATCTTCGGCGAGAACTTCGGCTTCGGCCGAATTCTGGGCCGAAGCCGAAGTTCTCGCCGAAGATGGATTTTCTTATTAGAATTATCTTATTTTTGTATTTTGAATTCATTTCTCTAAGTGAGACAAGTTTTAGTAGTACATATTATGTGATAGCAGAAACATAAACATGGGTACCATAACATAACTTCGCGCTCTTTTTCTGTAGGCAGCGGCTGTTAAGCTGCGACTCGCCGTTATGTTTTCATCCCAATAGGTGACAAACCTATTGACATACTGGGCACAAAGTTTTCAGTCATATATATTTATCACACATAACTTCCGAAAATAATTTCGAGAATTCAGGATTCGAAACATTGTGTATAAATCATTACTAAGACAGAGACCACTCTCCAACGATATATGTATTAACATTTAGCTTTATCCATAACAAAAATCTGTCTAATGTTTGTACATAAAAAAATTACTAAGCTTCATCATTTTGACGTCTTTAAATAAAGCTACATTTTAGTATCCAATACAAATGTAACAACCCTAGCCCTTCCACTCCACCCCTCTGTATTAAATTTGGTATAATCTCTTGCACAGTCATAAAATCCTGGTAAGTGACGTCAAAAACAATGGGATGTAGGCGGCGCCCTAGGCGATTAAATGCGTTCTGATTTGGGCGGTGTTCACAACCGCTGAGGAGGGTCTTCGATATTGAAATTATTACAAGGCGGGGCAAAGAACTCGGGAACTCGAATACTGTCCCCACCTTTTATTAGCACTTATTATGCAGTAGTAAGTTTTAATCCCACGAAAACTGTCATTCATTCATTCATTACATTGAAAAACATCGCCAGTTACAATTTTTACTTAGCCCCGTGTTCACGAAGATATGATTAAATCTTATTCAGGCGATTACGCCGTAAACGGGCCTTTAACAATATTTTGCTGTTCACCAAGCACTTAACATTGATTAAGTGCTGTAATCGACCGATTATCTTAATATATCTCAAAGACCTCGTTTAACCGGCGGTTATTGTAAACAAATGTGACATTTCATAAATAAAGTAAGGTGAAGGATCTAATAATGGACACTTGTACTACAGTGTTCATCAAATGTAAAAGCAATACAAGCAATTAGTACAAAACACAGACCAAGAGTCATTAGTAAAATATCATATCAATATTCTCAAGAATGCGTAGTAGAATTTATTACAGATACTTGAAGTTATGTATGTAATTATTAATATATTGTTATGAATACCTGACTAATTTTCTGGGAAATTAATTGTATATTGAAGGGGGTAAACTCGCAAGAGGGTAACCTGCTGGTAAGTGACAAACGCGGCCCATACACTCATAGATAGTATTCTAGTCGTGTTACAAGGCTTTCAGTTAAGATAGTGAGTGGAATGGTATGGGAGAGGGAAAGGGTGTGGGTATACCTCTCTTACCAAACGAAATGCGGCATGAGTCACATTACTTCGATATTCTGAGAAGCCGTGGTATTTCCAGAATGCGTAGTAGAAGTAGCTGTAATAAATTCTTAGAAATTTAAGAAGGTATAGGAAAATCTAAAATCACAATTGATAGACATTTAGGATCCAGTTGTCTATTCCCAGTTATGACACAGACACTACCCAGCATTAGATCCAGTCGTTGACATTGTTTTTTGTCGTGTCATATACATAATTATGGCAAAGTTAAACAGTATTTAGGAGACGAATAAATGAAATCCCGTTTAGTTAAATTTATTTAAAACAACTATTTTAATAATATAGCCATTCCTTATTCAGTTTATAACTTTAAAACCATCGAAAAATTATGTTTACTTTGAATAAATAAAAAAATATCCATCGCTGGTTGGTCCATTATAGGAACCTCTACCCTAAACAAAATATAATGGAAGTCGCTATAAATTACATTTTAGATGAAAATAATGTTTTAGACTTTTTTAAATACTCGTAAGCGAATTATACGGGCACCCTATTTATTCCAAATATGACGAAATTATTTCGAAAATATGACGAGAAAGCAAAATAATAAAACGTATTCAACATGTTGTCATGGCAACGTCTGAGTTGCCATGACAACAGAGATCAACAGAATAAAACATAATGCTAATAAATAACAAAGGCGTTTATGGTAACAAATCGCATTGCCATAACACGGTTCACATTTTGCAGTATATATTATTATCCTAACATTTTTGGATGGCGCTCGGATGTAAGTAAATGTATACAGTTCGCACACATTTTACTTTATTTTAATAAGTAGCATTATACTACTCATTATTTTACTATTCATTCGTTCTAATTACAACTGATTACGTAGTTATGTTCACGTCCCAAATGGAATAGGTGGCGAACCTATTGCCATACCGGTACAAAGTTTTCAGTCATCGATATTTATCGATCACATCACACATAACCGATGATCCGGTGATCGATCACACATAACCTCCGAAAACAATTTCGAAAAGTCATTGGTGTGAGCCAGTGTCAGGATTCGAACCCGCGACTTTCGGATTCAGAAGAGGGGTGCTCGACCACTGGACCACCTACTAGACATTTGATGAATGAATTATTATAATGAATAGAATTGCTTTTAATAGTGGATGTATTTTTAACGTCTTTGTAAGACAGATAAAGACCCATACCTTGTCGAATAACCTTGTCCAAGGTTCTTGAGAGAGCTTTTTAAAATCCCTCCATCCGACATCATTCTTTTAACCTGCAATCGTCGATTTTCTGAGAGGTCATGGTATTTCAGCGGTCGAGCCGGCCCATTCATTGGCTCTACCACTGTCAAAACCAAGCCAGATTAGTTTTCATTCAGACATAATTTCAAAATAGATAGAAAAACAAAAACGGTAAAAATTAAACAAAAATGGTTTTGGTTAATGTACCTTGCGGTTCGAACGTGTATTACAAACAGACACTCCAATTTTATTTGTATGTATAGAAGACAGGAAACTACTAAACCTTTTATTCTCATATATATAGGTATTTTTCATTGTTAGACAAGTAAATTATTTTTTATTGTTTTTATGGGATGGGAGGGCAAACGAGCAAGCGTGTCACCTGATGGTAAGTGACCTGCGCCGCCGATGGACACCTGCAACACATATAGTGTTACCGTTGCGTTGCCGATCTTTAAGGGACTCACTTCACTCACCGAACGAAACGCAGCATGAGCACTTTACTTCGATCTTCTGAGAGGTCGTGGTTTGTCATCGGTCGAGCCGAGCCATTCATGCAGCGAACTGCTTGGCTCTACCACTGTACAACACTGTACAATAGTATTTTTTTTATATAATATTAATGTTTATTAGTTACGTGATTTGATTACTAAAAAATACCTACTATTTATGTATCGTAATACCTATCAGTTGTCATATGCCGAAATTCATTGCCCTTATATCTCGTCGTAGGTGTGTGAGCTCACACTTGAACTCAGTACTTATGAAGTAGAGGTCGAGAGTGCTCCACCACTAATACACCGAGAAAATACTAATTAATGCATGTCACACTAAGGTTGGAGTTCATGAACTATGACATAACGATGTGTTAGCTAAATAGAGCTCTAAATATAATCGGACCTATAAAGTTAACGCTGTTCACCAAAAATAAAATGGGGACTGAGAACTGCGAGACGAGGCTTAACAGCCGCTGCCTACACCTTTGCGTAACAAATGCGTGATGTTGTTATTTAAATTATGTTATGTCTATTCATACTTATGTCTATTCATAGCCGCCACAAAAGACAAATACTGTGAAAAGAAAAGTATGTCTCCAAAATCACTCCTATCAGCTTTCAAAATCTTCTAACTCTAAATAATAATAATAATTATATAACTTTAAATAATAAAATGTACTTTTATTCAATAAAGCTGTATATTAATTTATTAAAACATATTTTTAAATTCATCTTCAAACTTCTTATCAAAATTAACCTTGTAAAGAACGGGACACTGGTGGGTCGAGCGGGTGACACTTTCATTGGCTGACACTCACTGTCAAGTAAGTGACATGTGTCATATGTACGGGTGCCGTCATATGATGTCTCAAACGCACGCATGTACCAGGACCGCATAAAAGGGAGGCGGTGATAACGCGTAACACACATGTGCCTTATCAACATACACGCCCAACATTGCCACACGTATGATAACGGCTGTAGAATTATTTCGACAAGAAAGCGCGCCAGAACATTTTGAAATGAGAACGTTGTCGGCGCGCTTGTTAAAGTTGCGTTAATGTGTAAATTTTTTTTTATATTAAAACAAAATTAGCAGTGCAATATTTTTTTTAAATGAATAAAAAATCCCTTTAGCCATTCTAGAAAATAACATTCATAGACCAAAATTAAATGCCAGTTTAATATCTATTTAAATAATTGGAATAATTACAAAAGCTTCCAAGCAAATAAAATTCGTAGTGTTTGTCCACGCGCTTCTGTAAAGCGAATGACACCTATAATGAAACCTAAAATCCATCGGAAACGGGCGAGTATAATATATTTGGAATAACGTAGACTGCTTTACAACTCGATCTGGTTCATTTTGTGAGATTTTTAGGCTAAAAGAATTAATGCTAAGCAGTTCACAATCTCCCAACTACAGCTCTACACACAACACAGGTGAACTCTACTCATACAAGTTCATACAACACAACCATACATTCTATACGCCCTTACGCATGTATGTATGTTGTACACATACTACACATGCTCTCTAATACTACACTTCTATATTAAACAAACACACAAACTAAACACACATGATGTATTTGTGTATAAAATACACATCCACGTGTGTACACGTGTTGAAATGATAAAGTCATGTGAGTTTTCTGAGTCACATGTGTACTAGGAGGACATAGACTATAAGAAGATGTCGCCGCATATGCATGGTGATGCATGTGTATGTGTGCGTGATATTGGGGTGAGGCTCGAGTAGAAGGGTGCGTTTAACAGGGTTGGCAGATGTGGGTAAGACAGCGTGTCGTTGCCAGGGACGTACGCGATATACTTATAATGGACATAAGTACAGCTTACATTAATGTACATTTTAATGAAATATAATCATTATTATTATCACAGATTAAAATCAATTATTTTCGCTATTTATTAATGCTTTATTAATATATTGAATTCGTAAGACTTTTTTAATATGTAATTCATTTTTTAGCCATTCTGATATCTTTAGTTGTAAGTACTAAAAGTTCACAAAACATACAATTAATTTACGTTTATTAATTAATATTTTTGGAATTAAATAGTCGCTTTATTACCCCAATTTCTTTAATTAAAATTTAAGTTAACGAGGCAATATGCAGCCAGGCAATAGGCAATATTATTTCTCGCCAATTGTAGTATTAGTGGAAATAGAATATATTTTGCCGTTCATCGATATATAAATTAAATTCGTCACACAAAACCAAAATAATGTTCTAAAAGTTACTAATGCATACTGAGATTCGAATACGGACCTTGTGAAACATATTTTCTTTTCCATTGCATTTATATGTATTTTTAAAAAAAAATATCTAACTACTATATCGAAAGTGTTTCTCTTCAAAAGAATGTTTTAAGAATTTGGATGTATTATGAATACCGAGATTTTATTAATACCATTAATACCTATATGCCATACAATTAATAGATGGCAGTATCTTTCTTAACATTTATTAATAAATTATTACGCATAATTTCCGAACAAAATCGGAAAAGTATTGTGCACCCGTAATCGCTCCCGAGACTTTTATACAGAAGCTAGATGCCTAAACCACTGAGCCAGCACGACTGCAATATGTATGTAGTTACTAATGATATAAACTGCTACTAAATTTAATAATGACGTCACAATATATTTCATTTCGTATTATCAAATCATTCCAAAATTAAAAATGTATGTCAATAGGTCATGTTCTATTTCGTCAACAAGTCGGATACGGTCATTGAACTCTAGCGCATATACATAGATAGTTGAATGACCCAGTTTGTGTTTTGTACGAACCGCGTAAACTCGACAAGGCACACCTCCTCCCGTTTATGGAACCCTGTTACCGCTCACATTTTTGTTAAGATTTAAGTAAAAATGAAGCTTTTTTTTACACCAATTAATTATTTATTTATTATTAAAAAATATGTGAAATCTATGGATAATCTTTTGTATATGAATTAATAATAAATTTTGTTCTTTATTATAATTGTAGTCATGAATCATATGTAAATTCTTTTCATAATAATAATTTGTTTGTGAATTAATTTATTAAATTTTATAAACAAATCATACCTTTGATTTAATCGTTAAACGTAAAACCATTTTGGCTTTGAGAGCACCTACTATCTGAAAGAGATGCTGGTATTGTATCTGTTACGAATTAAATTAATTACATACTAACTAAATGAACGGTTCTCTTGTATTTTATTAATATGTAGTATAAAATTGAACCACTAACTAATTCAATTTTCTTGCAATTCGTGTGAATTGCTCTACCCCTGCAAATAATAATTTATTTGATCATAACTCTCTAATCAAAAATTCTTTAAGGACATGATTTTAATTCTTTAAAATGTGAACTATTAATGAAAAATATATTTATAAGACATTATTATAATTAACTAATAGTACATTTCTATGATAGAGCGATTCATTACTGAGTTAGAGTTTAAAATTTTTTTTCCTGAAGTAGAAGAGTCTATCTATTAGTAAAATAGTCTAGTTATATTAGTAAAATATTCTTGTTGTAAGTCTTGTGCTGGATAATATATTCTAATTACGAAATCTTCGTCGACAGCGTCTGTTGTGCAATGTGCGTTTACCGAAATACCGACCCAAGTTTGACGTCAATAGTCCGCCCCCACTTTTCGTACAGAAATAGAACCGCGCTGAAACGACTGAAAAACACCGCCTCAGTCCTCTGGGAGCCTAGTACAAGCGACGCTAATTCCACAGTTAGCGCCGTCTGAAAAACTGAAACGTCTTGCAATTCACGGTAGTCTAATGATGAAAATATATTCTGAAAATTTTAATATTTATTGTTTACAGTGCCATCTATTATATACAACTTAAACTAAGTGTAACACAAATGTAGTAGAGCTCTCTGATCCCGCGTGTAAATGAAATCCTATGGTTATTATTTGAAAATAGTGTGTCATATAAATTAAAGATGGCGCTATAAAAGGAAAACTAAAATATAGTGCTGATTTATGTATATTTTCATTTTACAACCAAGTTCTTTTATAATTAGGTCGCGCTTAATTAAATCTTCTGCTTAAGAAAAAAATACATATTTCCCAAGTTAATAAGTTCCTGAATAAATCCTCACTCATTTTACTGGCGTGAGCTGATTTGTTTAGTAGTGTGATGACTGATGTAAACGAAACACCTTCATTTTATTTGTCTAGACTCTATGTAGCCCAATATCCCATCTCTATGCAATATAACTTCACGCCTTTTTACCCGAAGGTGTAGACAATGGCTATTAAGGTTCGACTCGCCGTTACGTTTACGTCCCAAATGGAATAGGTGGCGAACCTATTGCCATACCGGGCACATAGTTTTTAGTCGTCGATAACTTTCGAAATAATCTATGCAATATATCAGCATAATAGTTAGTAATGGAGTAATAGCAAGAAAATTATTTATAATCTACTATATTATAATAAATTATAGTCAACGGTTTGTAAAACGTATTTTTCAAGAAATAACAATACCTACATATTGCAGTAGTTTTCCTTTCGACGTTAAACGATCACGACTGTTGCACATCTAGACTACTCCTGTTTTCCTAGTCACTTAACTCGTGTTAAAGTTCACTCGGTTAGACGTAAATCTGGTTAGAGATTCCAAGAAAATAAACTTTTTATCCCAGACAAGTGAGTGGGTAGAGAGAGGTAAATAAAAGTCTTTAAATAGCGGCTCTGCTATACAATACATCTATTGCCACATAAAATAACAATTAGAACCCTCCACAGCTGGAAATGTTAATGATTAAGAATTAAGTTGGTTCTTAATTTGAATTATTAACAAGTTCTTTAACCCGTTCAAAGTTATGAGACCCTCGTATTATTTTAAAAAATTCAATGTTCAGTGCCGTCCCCGTCTGACCCAAGGGTGCTAAGTGGAAAACATGGCCAGTGAGGGTATCAAAGGGGCACGAACCTCCGAAAATAACTTGCGTGAAGTTATAATATATATCGCATTTTCTACCCGAAGATGCAGTGGCTATTAATCCTGGAATAGCAGAATTTTACGTCCTAAATGGAAAAGGTGGCGGAACCTATTGCCATACACCGGGCACAAAGTTTCGAACACACACATAACTTTCAAAAATTATTTAGAGAGATCATTGGTGTGAGTCCGGCATCGAGAACCCGCGACTTCTGAATCAGAAGCGTGGAGCTCGACCACTGGATCACCGAGACTCATCGAGACTTAGTTTTTTTGAATAAGTGGTTTATTTTTGAAGAACTTTGAGAAGTTATCGCAGCTATGATCTAAAGAGTGTTTTAGATGTCTGTGGGTGGCGTTAGTTGCTTACCATCAGATGACAAGCTTGTCTGTTTTCCCCCTACCCATGCAAAATACATGTAACACATCCATTTAAATGCCTTAGATAAGTATTTCCCAAGATTGTTTTCTCAAAATGAGAAAAAATACCGTCTAGATTGTAGGCTGTATTTTGCTTTCAGCAAAAAGTAGTGCGTCACCAAAATCTTTGAGGCATTGATGGATAACTACTAATTATTATTGCTCAGTTATTTTTTTGAATAAAAATGTAAATAAAGATTTTTCTTTCAATAACTCAATGAATATGTATGAGTTACTTGTAAATGATGAATAAAGACTAACAAATTCATGATGTTTGAAATATACTGACTACATTGACACTTACATGAGCGGACATTTTCTGAATTATTTCTGTAGGAATGTACCAAATAGGTATTTTATACTTTTCGAAAGGTTTGAGCAATGCACTATGACACTTATTAAGGGGTAAAAAACATACATACATATATAACTCCTCGCCAAATTCCCTGCGGGATAGGCAGAGAGAACAGAGCGCCATAAGGCATCATTCTTACACGCCTCACTCGCTTCGTTGACTTTCATAACTCTTTTCATGCACGCGCGTCGATTTTTGAGGCTCCTAATATCACCTTCCTCCAGAACACGTTCTATTTGGTCATGGATTGTGTGTCTTGCCCGCTCTCGACTCCTACAACCATCCGCTTTTGCATTGTTTATCTGCTTAGTCAATCTTGCATCATCCATTCTTTCTACATCTGCGTACATCGAAGCATGCCCTTTCTTACCTTTACACCGACACTCTCATTTTTAATTGAAATTAATTGATGATCAAAATTTATAAACGTGTCCTGATGAGGCAGGTGATGTAAGGAGGCTTAAAAATCTCCGAGCGTGTATGAAAAGAGTTATGAAAGTCAAAGAAGCGAGTGAGGCGTGTTAGAATCGTGCCTCTGTTCCCTCTGTCTACCCCGTAAGAGACTTTGCGTGAAGTTATGTTTGTAAGTATCAAATTTATTTTTATTTGCCATTTCAAGACAGACAGATATTTTTAACTGTTTCCGTTATTAAAAATAAACTAATGTTAGAAGCTATGCAAATCGCTACATGAATGGGCAACTAGACCGGTGATATGCGACGACCTGGCAGAAAATCGACTTAAAGTGGCTCATGTCGGCATTAAGTTCGTTAAGTGTGGTATCCCCCTACCCCCTTTTCTCATCACAACCTAAACAATACAACAACGTATACGAGAATATATTTAATATGTCTCAATACAATAAATGGAATAGTTAACACAAATTGAGACAAATGTTCCAGTTAATACTGGCAGAACAATTCATTACAATTACAGTAGCAGTAGGCAGTTGTCTGTAGACAGGACGGGACAGGACAAGCAGGGTGACGTCACCAGCTGACAGGCTGACAGCCGATACGTAATCCTGTTGTTATGTTATAGTATTTAACGAAACTGTGTAACCGACTGTGGAATCGAGGTCGGCGGGTTCGATCCCCATCCGAACAAATGTTTATGACATGCATTAATGAGTGTATTGCGTTTGGGTGTTGGTGAAATACCACGACCTCACAGAAGATCGACGTGAAGTGGATTATGGCACGTTTCGTTCGGTGAGAGAGGTCCCCGGAGATCTATCCCCTCTTCCTCATCCTTTCCCATCCTACTCCCTTAAAGGTCGGCAACACAACTGTAACACTATATGTGTTACGGCTGTCCAAAGGCGGCGTTGGTTGCTTACCATAAAAAAGCAATAAATTACAAAAATTGTAAATTCGACATCTTTTTTCAAACAGCCCAATATGAAATTAGTTGACGAGAACTTTATTATTAATTTTTATATCCTAACTCTCGCTTATGCTCGGCAGTTACACTAGAAAATTATTTCTAAAAAGTTTATAGGTGAAGCGGATTCGAACCCCACAGCTTTTTAACTAAAAGGTACGTACTAAGCCACTAGGATCATCATCACATAACTTCATGCATTTTTCTACCCGAAAGTGTAGTCAACGGCTGTTAAGCCTCGTCTCGCCGTGATGTTACGTCTCAAATGGAATAGGTGGAATAGGTGGTAGGTGGCGAACCTATTGCCATACCGGACACAAAGTTTTCAGTCATCTATATTTTTCACACATAATTTACGAAAATAATTTCGAAAAGTCATTGGTGTGAGCCGGGATTTGTACCCGCTTCTCAAACGGGATGCTCGGCCACTAGACCACCGAGACTTTTAAACTAGGATTAAAAATTTAAAACTAGGATATAGGTATAGTTTTTAATGATAGAGCCAAACAGTTTGCAGCATAAATGGACCGGTCCGATCGGTAAAATATCATGACCTGTTAGAATATTGATGTAAAGTGACTCATGCCACGTTTCATTCGGTGCGAGAGGTATCCGGAAGCCTAGCCCATTTCCCTTTCTCTTCTATTCGTCATCCCTTTTTATCCTATCCGAAAGGCCTTCATAGCAACTGTAACACTATGTTGCAAGTGTCCATGGGCAGCGATAGTCACTTACCATCAGGTGACGCGCTTGTTCTTTGCCTTTTATCCTATAAAAACGGCGTTTTTAATATGATTGTTTATTATTATATGAAGTTCTGCATATATCTATCTATGTAGCATCATCTACGCAATATATGGTGCTATCATCAAGTGCCACTCGAGATATGAACGGCGTCAGAGCTTTGATTTTAATATTATCTCAAGTACATATATACCCGAATATTCCATTAATATAACAACTGTACCTTCACGCCCACATTATACTAGGCAGCGTTCATTGTGACTCGACACTCGAGTTATATCTTCCCATGAAGTTTACTGGAATTTACACTACCGTTACATCTCTATATAACATACATACATAAGCTCACGCCTGTATCCTATAGGGGTAAGCAGAGAAATTGGCTTTCCACAAGCTACGATCCTGACACACATCGTTCGCCAAAAATAGGGGTGGACTTTAACCTTCAGCATTCAGGGGATGAAATAAATTAAAGCAAAAACCCTTTTTAAAGAAGCTTTTATTTAAGCGCTCTAAAAATAAGAAAATAATAATTCCTTAAAAATTTCAAGTATCAACTTACAGCCGAAACCAATAATCAATCTCTAATCTAAGATTAAAGCCAATCTAATATTATTGCGTATCTGTCGATCGATTCCCCAAACAAAATCAATCTATGGACTGATTATTGGCACGCTTATTAGTAGAATTGGATTGAAATATTGATTTTAGATAGCAAACTTTGGATTGGGATTGATTATTGGTTTCGGCCGTTAGAGCCTCAGTATGTACAATTTATATAATAATAAAAGCTTGTCGCGCGAGTTGTAAATAAACTGTACTAATTTTATAATGTCAAATCAAATCAAAATAGCTTTACTTTCATGGGTCTTCACACACAGCTAAATATAGTCCGTAAATACAGAAATTTAACTTATTATTATATTTAAAGCATAACTATATTAAAACACGAGCGCTTGAGAAAATTGCCTCCTTGGAACAAAAACGCACGGACGATTCTGAGTGTAAGGTTGTCATGAGAAGAAATGGGCAAAACACTCATGTAAATTAATCTACTAACTTAACTATATTATCTATTGCAATTTAATTACCTACTGATAGGGAGTCAAACCTCGCGACAAGCTTTTATTATTATATAAATTTTACATACTGAGGCTCTAAGTTGATACTTGAAATTTTTAAGAGGAATTATTATTTTCTTATTTTTAGAGCGCTTAAATAAAAGCTTCTTTAAAAAGGGTTTTTGCTTTAATTTTTTTTTTATTTTTGAAGTGGAACTTCTAATGTCTCTTGCGAAAGCATTTAACGCATTTAACGCCCCCTCGCGGGTATTATAGATAATATATAAGACTAGAACATAAACCGGTTTATATAAACCAAGGAAGAGAATTTGCATAGCGTGATTAAAAACAGTACATAGACATCTAGTAGCTAGTAGCGGCACTGTTTTTATCGCACCATGCCCATAAAGTACTAACTGCATAAAAATATTGTTTTTAATTTTGAAATTTATATGCAACTTAAAAATAAAACAAACCATTTGGTTTGTTTTATTTTTAAGTTGCATATCCATAATCCATTATTTGACCAGGTACATATTGCATTTTAATAATTGTACTAGTTATTGCCCGCTATTTCAGCTGCGTGGACGCCAGAAACAGCAAAAATACTGTATCTGTGCCATTATACGGGTTCATTGCTCACCCCCAATTAGTGAAAGCGTGATAATATTTAGCCTATGTCTTGAACCGACCTCTTGGATATATTTGTGTAAAATTGGACGTAAAAGGATCTAGTACTTTTACAGTTTATCCGTAATGAACATACAGACAAATAGACAAAAATTAAAACTATATTTTAGGGTTCGGTATCAATTGTAGATCATGTCCCAAGAATTATAAAAATAAAATATTCAATGTAGAGTTTCACCTTTCCTACAAATTAATTATATGCATAGATTATTAGGCGGTACATTAGAAAGAAATTATTTATTTTACCCATTTTGTTTTTTATACCTACCATATATGTATTTGTAATCTAATTAAACTTTTGTACATGTACACTAATGGCAACCGTTTGTGTACATAAGGTTTTTTTTTATTTTTTATTATGGGATAGGAGGGCAAAGGAGCAGGCGTGTCACCTGATGATAAGCAACCGACGCCGCCCATGGACACCAGCAACACATATAGTGTTACTGTTGCGTTGCCGACCTTTAAGGGATAGGGGATAGGAAAGGGTGGGGAAGAGGGGTGGGCCTCCGGGTACCTCTCTCACCGAACGAAACGCGGCATGAACCACTTTACGTCGATCTTCTGAGAGGTCGTGGTATTTCACCGGTCGAGCCGGCCCATTCATGCAGCGTACTGTTTGGCTCTACCACTGCTAGAACTTGTGGTGTTATACCTACATGTGTGTTTGTGACAAAATTTCACTTCTCTAGCGCGGCGGGACTCCACGCACATTTTTTAGTTATAGCTGGCTAGGTTAGTGTCATTTCATTCAACGCATCATTATTGCAAGTTACTTTACCGCTTCATTTCAAACAGTCCAGCTCTTCAATAAGGAGATTGTCTAATTCAATTTCAGCTTGGAGCTTTCTTTTCCATTTAATCGCAATGATGATTTTTAATTCATAGCCATATTGTAGAAATGCATCAAAAATATGTATGCCGTCATCTTGGATGGTCCACCGTATAGTATTTAGAATGACGTCACATTATTTTTCGAGTTATTCTCAACAACCCCTTTCATTTGATACCCAAATTGTAGAAATGCAAATATGGTGGAATATCCGCCATATTGGATTTAGAATGACGTCATATTTTTTTGTGTTACTATTAACAAGCCCTTTCATTTGATACCCATATTTTTGAAATGCAATAATTTTTCCCGCCATATTGGATTTGGAATGACGTCATATTTTTTTCGAGTTACTATTAACAAGCCCTTTCATTTGATACCCATGTTGTAGAAATGCATTAAAAAAACTGCTCCTCTATCTTGGATGATCCGCCATATTGGATTTAGAATGACGTCACATTATTTTTCAGTTACTCTCAAGGAGCCCTTTCATTTGATACCCATATTGTACAGAAGCTTAAAATATGTTTTCCTCCATCCTGGATATTCCACCATATTGGATTTAGAATGACGTCATATTATTTTTTGAGTTACACTCAATAAGCCCTTTCATTTGATACCCATATTGCAGAAATGCATTCAAAATATCCATTCCTCCATCTTGGGTGGTCCGCCATATTGGATATAGAATAATGTCCCACATCATATCATGCATTGTCATCCAAAGTAAACGTGTATACAAAATTTCAGCGCAATCGGTTGAAGATATCTACTTCAAAATTGAGTTGCAAGATTCCACCGAACATACATACTTAAAACATACCTTCTGTGTACTAAGTATCGGGAATTTGTCAATAAAACAAAAAATACAAATTATTCATCTAAGTTTATTTTATCGCCTTCAAAGTAGGCCCCATCGCTTGCAATACAACATCTCCACCGCTTCACCCAGTCTTCCATACATTTTCCATAGGCTATTTGCGGTATGGCCTTTAGCTCATTCAGCGAATTTTCTTTTATGGCTTCTATTGACTCAAAACGTTTTCCTCGAAGTGGTAATTTTAACTTGGGAAATAAAATAAATAATAGTTTAAAAAAACTAAAAAACACGCTTTTTATAGAATACCGAACTAAAAAATAGAAAAATAAAAAAAAATATTTTATTTTAAAAAAAGCGTGGGGTGCTTTTTAGATATTAACGAAATGATAATCACTCTACTCATATCTGTCAATAAAATATTTATAACTATTGACACCATGCACCCCACGCTTTTTTTAAAATAAAATATATTTTTTTATTTTTCTATTTTTTAGTTCGGTATTCTATAAAAAGCGTGTTTTTTAGTTTTTTTAAACTATTATTTATTTTCTATTTTTTAGTTCGGTTTTCTAGTCTAGAACTTTCATAGTTCACAAATCGCACCATCTAGTGGCAATCACCGGAAACTAAAAAAGAAGTCGGTTACAAACAAACATACAAACCTACAAACATACAAACCTACAAACAAACATACAGGTGAAGCTAATAAAAAGCTAATAAAAAAGTCAGACGGAGCCATATCAGGTGAATAGGGTGCTTGGTCGAGAACGTTTGTTGAATTTTTCGCTAAAAACTCTTTCACTATAATGGCTGTGTGTGATGGTGCATTATCATGGTGCAGCATCCATGAGTTGTGTCGCCACAAATCTGGACGTTTTCGGCGGATACTCTCACGCAAACGCTTCATGACGCCTAAATAATATTCTTTATTCACTGTTTCTCCCTCTGGAAGGAATTCGGAGTGAACCACACCACGGTAGTCAAAAAAAACTGTCAGCATCACCTTGATTTTGGTGCGACTTTGCCGCGGTTTTTTGGGTTTCGGCTCGTTTTCGAGACGCCATTCTGAAGACTGTTGGCTTGTTTGCATGTCATACTCATAAACTCATGTCTCGTCGCCAGTTATTATACGTTTCATAAAGGTCGGATCCGTAGAAGCTCGGGAAACCATGTCTTCAGCGACATGCTTTCGCTGCCCTTTTTGAACAAAATTGAGCTCTTTTGGAACTAGTCGAGCGGCGACGCGTTTCATGCCTAAAATGTCAATGAGAATATTGTGGACGGACTTAAAAGATATGTTCACCTCACTAGCCAACTCTCTCAGACTCATACGTCGATTTTCGAGCACTAGCTTCTTGATTCTGTCGATGTTTTCTTTGGTCGTAGCGGTTGAAGGTCTACCAGAACGAGGCAAGTCTACTACTACTTCTCGGCCTTCTTTAAAAGCCTTATACCATTCATAAGCCCTTGCTTTCGATATACATGATTCGCCGTAGGTATTTCGCAACATTTTTAGTGATTCACCACATGAAATATCATTCGAAACACAAAATTTAAGGCACACTCTTTGTTCAACAATATTTTCCATTGTAAAAATCGCCGAGGACTCAAAACTATGACCAACAAAAAGTTTAGTTTAAAACAAATTAAATGACAGATCCCGTTCAAATTTTGCGCACTAAATCAATACAGTGCTACCAACATGCAGTAAAAAAATTAGAACGACCTCTTTTACGCGGGTCTCTTTATTGACATATACCCGATACTTTTTACACAGAGTAGTACATACAGTGCAAGTTAAATAAAAGCTTTTAAAATAGATGTTCTCCGATTCTCAGACCTACCCAATATGGATCGGTCGAGCTGTTGCGAACGAATATGGTGACTAACACCGTAACAAGAGAATTTTTTACATTAGAAGATCTAGCTGTTAGGCTACAGACGCTACAAAAAGTATATATTATGGTACATAGCCTCTAAATACATAACCCTATTTCTAGAACAGTCGGTTAAAATTAAATTTTAAACTATTTAATAAATCTACAGAAAACAATTTACGGTTAAAATTATAAATAAGTCTTTTATAATTAAAAATAGCAGAGCCTCGAGAGAGGCTTAGTGGACAATCAAATATTTTAACCATTTCATTTCCAAGGTAACCTCACACTCTTTTCCACCCAAAGGTGTAGGCAGCGGCTGTTAAAGCTTCGACTCACCGAATCATTACATTACCTCTCATATGGAATAACGATGGTGAACCTATTGCTTTCGAAAAGAATTCTGAGAATTCAAATCCACGACTTCTGAATCTAGACCACCGAGACACTACTATTGAACACAAGAACCAATGAATTGAGTTCTTTCATTTACCGTAGTATCATATCCAAGTAAAGTGAAAATTTTGTGAACTTCTAGTTCTATCTTTACCCGGCGGGGTAAGATTCAAAAATATAAAACAAATAATTGGTGCTGTCTCCTTCATTTGAAGGTATTTAGATAATATATACAATTTTTTTATGGGATAGGAGGGCAAACGAACAAGCGTATCACCTGATGGTAAGCAACTTGCGGCGCCCATGGACACCAGCAACATATATAGTGTTACCGTTGCGCTGCCGACCTTGAAGGGAATTAGGGGAAAGGATGGGGAAGAGGGTGGGCCTCCGGGTACCTCTCTCACCGAACGAAACGCGGCATGAACCGCTTTACGTCGATCTTCTGAGAGGTGGTGGTATTACACCGGTCGAGCCGGCCCATTCCTGCAGTGAACTGCTTAGCTCTGTCACTGTTAAAACAGTTCCGAAGTGTCAGGATAATTAAACTTGTAGCCTACTGAGCTTCAATATCGTCTGACATTATTTCCCCTTATTTCATCTTTCCCCTTGGTTATTTATTTAGTTCCATAATAACTTTGTAATTATTTTACTAGGCAGCAACTAGTGTGCAATAAAAGTAATAAATAATAGTTTAAAAAAACTAAAAAACACGCTTTTTATAGAATACCGAACTAAAAAATAGAAAAATAAAAAAAAAAATTTTATTTTAAAAAAAGCGTGGGGTGCTTTTTAGATATTAACGAAATGATAATCACTCTACTCATATCTGTCAATAAAATATTTATAACTATTGACACCATGCACCCCACGCTTTTTTTAAAATAAAATATTTTTTTTTATTTTTCTATTTTTTAGTTCGGTATTCTATAAAAAGCGTGTTTTTTAGTTTTTTTAAACTATTATTTATTTTCTATTTTTTAGTTCGGTTTTCTAGTCTAGAACTTTCATAGTTCACAAATCGCACCATCTAGTGGCAATCACCGGAAACTAAAAAAGAAGTCGGTTACAAACAAACATACAAACCTACAAACATACAAACATACAAACATACAAACCTACAAACAAACATACAGGTGAAGCTAATAAAAAGCTAATAAAAAAGATCAAGCCTTAAAAAACCTTAAAAGCCTCCTTTTTAGAAATCCTCAGTTGAAAAATTCCCACAAATACCAGGTTAGCATAAACAAAAAGTTCTTACCTTCCCTCCAAAAGCGTATCCCAATTCCAGTGCTACCAACTGAGCGACTTCATCGCCGCCTTCTACTTCAACTGTCCATTCATTAGCGAAATCCTTCGCATGTTCCAAACCGTCGTGAACGCCTTGATACCCATAGTATACTGGTACTTTAAAATCATAATGATACAAGGATAATATGCGAGGCAATAATAAACTTCCTATTATTATTATTAGTTTATCAATCATAATAATAAATAGTAATAATTATTTTTATTAATTAAATTGTATTTATTTTATTTTAAGAAATAATTATTGTAATTTCGATACACAAATAAATACAAACGGCCGGCCGAAGTACGAGAGGAAAACTGTGAATTTTCCAAGTGACTGAGAGACTGACTGTGTGTCGTTGTGTTCGACCTACGCGCAGGACATTTTCCACGCCAACATAAATACGTTCTTTGTTCATTCAATTAAGTGAACGAATGTTCCGTCTGTGATTACGTTTCAAAAATATTTCATTCACTCGACTATCCGTTAATTACAGTTTGATATCTCCACACAATCTCTGATATCCTGGTTACCGATTATAACATAACATAACTTCACGCCTTTTTCTACCCGAAGGTGTAGACAGTAGCTGTTAAGCCTCGGATTCGCAGCTATGTTTACGTCCCAAATGGAATGAGTGGCGAACCCACAGAAATAGATCAAGATAGAACGGCGAATAGGCGTGGCAAGCGTGCCAAAACCCTGCACTATATTGCATGCTTTTCGAAACTCGCTCTCATTACGCAACGAGCGTTCCTGCCATGCGTTCAGGACGTAAAAAAATAGATAAAACGTCACATATATGCCTTATTATGCTGTGAAAAATTGTAAAAACAAAAGTAGTGAATAAAATATGAAAAAAGGAAATATTTCGTATGATCAGTAAGTACAGAAAATCAGTAGAAAGTATTTTTTTGAGATTATAAATTATTGTTTTACTTTTACTATGTTCAATAATTACGATCACAAGTTGTATATTTTTTCGTTATGATAAATATCCATTGCTGTCCGCATTCAACGCTCGTATACAAAAACGTTGCGCGTATAAATTATACGCGTAATGTACGTCGAATCGAACGAAATACACAATACAACTGTCAGTTGATCGTTGTGTCTGTTAATCGCTGTGATTCGAATGTTAGAGATGGGCACTCCATGTATCGTTGAGTCTTAGGACTTATCGATAAATTAATTCAATAATAATTTGAGTATCAGCTCATATATTGCTTTGTCCCTACTTTATTCTAACACCACAAATTTCAACCAAAGTGTTTCGTAATTACATTGGCAGCAGTTTATTTGACAGTATAAGTTTTCACCAATTTGACCAATCGCCGATGGAAAATCATCTCGTTCTTCTCAAATGGGCAGTAACCGAGGTATATGTAGACGTTCGGCTTCGTTATTTAACCAGGACTGTGAGGCCAACCCTTACAAAAAGGCAAATATTTAATAAATATGTATAGTTTCAAGGACAGTAAAATATTTATAATTAAATTTTATATACTGTTGGAAAAATATGTTTTAGGTTTTAATATGTCAGATTGAAGTATTTAACATGTTTTACTTTCTATGATTATCGTTACAGAAAATCAATAAAGTTAGTAAAATATAAAAATAATAAAATTAACACACGTTGCCGATATTAACATCGATAATCTAATGTGAGTGTCTCCTAACTAGTCGTCTCGCTCACAATGAAAATGACGTCACGCTGAGGGCGTGGTTTTTCAAAAAAGTGACACGCTCGAAATGTATGGAAATATGCCATCGCGGCCGTTCTATCTTGATCTATTTCTGTGGGCGAACCCATTGCCAAACCGGGCTCAAAGTTTTTTTTTAGTCATCGATATTTATCACACATAATTTTCGAAATTAAATTATTTCGAAAAGTCATTGGTGTGTGCCAGGATTTGAACCTGCGACTTCTGGATTCAGAAACCGAGTGCTCGACCACTAGACCACCGAGACTATAATAATATTACCGATTATAATAGTAAAAATTTCAGTACAATTTATTTGCTTACTTAAATTTTCACGCCAGGTTGCTTACGAGGTAGGCAGAGAGAACAGAGCACCATAAGACACGATTCTTATACACCTGACTCGCTTATTGGACTTTCGTAGGTCACGTCTTACACGCTCGTTCGTTACTAGGACTCCTGACATCAGCACAATATCTCATGGAAAAAGGAAATCTTAATACCTATATATATAATTCTTCCGTACGTGTGTTGACAGTGAACACCTCAAAAACGGCTGGACCGATTTGAATGCTTTTTTATGTTCAAGTAGATCAGAGTATGGTGAAGATTCACAAATAAGGCCGGTGATATCGGCCCATTAATGCAATGAACTGCCACTGCTACTATATTAATAGACATGATTTAAGGATGTAATTAATCAATTTACATAGAAGTCGTGGGTTCAATTTCATTTCAACAAATTTCGGTGATGTATATGTTTGATATAAATGTATAGGGAAGTTTTTTTACGTACGTATATATCTATAAAAAAGCCGGAGAGGTTGTTTCTCGCTAATAGCAGAAACTACTAATTCGAATTTAAAAAAAAAATAATAGTAGGATATTCCATTTATCGAGGAAGACTATATAACATCACGCTACGATCTACAGGAGCGGATCACTGACATTTTATATCATCAAAAATTATATCATAAGACGCCTCGAAGTACCCGCGGTAAGCTAGTTTTAAATGTTCAGGGTTATTTTTAGTCACAAATACTAAATAACAATGGGGAATAAATTACTAACCTCATAAATAATAATAATAACTTTTGTTCCAAGGCATTTTAAAATGTAGAACTAGCCTTAAACACAATATTTGTACCAGGAAATGCTGAATAAACCGCTTTTTGTCTTAAATTTAGAAGCCAGGGTCACAGATTATTGCAAAAATAATGGCTTTCAGAAAAATTGTGAGTCGAGACAGCTCAAGTTCGGAAGTCCAGACTTGACTTGAACGAAAATCTCTGCTTACTAATGAAAAAGTGTGCAAAAATAATATTTTTTGTTATTTATGTAGTTAAGAGAGAGATATTTTGCTTTTTATAGGAGGGCAAACGAGCAAGCGAGACACCTGATGGTAAGTAACTACTCACCGCCCATGAACACCCTGGTGCGTTACCGTCCTTTAAGGGATCACGCCTGCGGATACCTCTGTCACTGAACAAAACGCGGCACGAGCCACTTCATGCCGATACGAGAGGTATTACACCGGTCGAGTCAGCCCATTCCTGCTGCAGTAAACAGCGAACTAGCGCTGCTATCATGGATACCTGGTGGATTGGTAGCGGTTACGAAATTGGGATGAAGAGTGAGAGGAAAGGAGTGTGCCTACACCTACGGGTAGTAAAAGGCGAAAAGTTATGTCTATTTCATGAGCCAGTTCATCCATGCAGCTGAGTGGCTATAACCCTGTTAAAAGCTTTGCCTGTTAAAAATAGATCAAAATAAATGAATGGATCAATCAATCAAATCAATCAGCTAGAATCATTAAAGCGATATATATTTAGTACCAGGATATAATAAACATGAGTTGGTAGTGTGTGTTGCACAAGGAGCTCGCTCGCGCCGTCAGTGTGTCAGTGGATCGTCGGGGCATGGCCGTGAGTTTTACAATAAATAAACATTATTTTATTCTACGATAGATAAACTGATGTGACCATTTCGGTTTGATATTTTCGGAATATTTCCTAATTTTATGGGATAGAGAGGCAAACTAGCAGGTGAACATGGATAAAGTTAGATAAAGTGTTAAAGTTACGTTGCCGACCTATGAGGGAGTGGAATGGAGGGAAAACGGTGGCCCTCTGGATACCTCTCTCACCGAGCGAAACGTGGCATGAGCCACTTTATTTATGTTCGGAGAGGTTGTGGTATAACACCAACACCCGAAGCGAGCTGTGTGGCTCTACCACTGTTAATTTCCGAATATTTTTTTTGATGTTTTAAGCGAGACAAAGCTACGTCTCAGTGTTACTCATGGAAGACTCTTACAAATATAACTTCCAAAAGGATATTTACGCCTTGTTTCGATGTTAAGGTTACCTTACGGTTCTGCAAGCCCGTGGGGCTTTTTGGTCTGTTGTCAATTCTTATTAAGCATTTTAGTTCTTTTAGCAGTCATTTTAAACTCAACGCTCTTTGCTTTATGTATATTTATTATCTTAATATATAAATTAAGTATCTTATATGATGCAGGACTATCGGGTGTGTGTTTGATTAAGTGATGAGGTCATAGACAGCCATTATCAGCATTTAACCAAAGGAATTAAGGAAGCTTTAAGATACGCAGTTTAGTATCTGAAAAGATTCCGTATATAGTATGTAAAGATAAAAAGATCAACTTATATAAGTCATGACATAACATAACATAACATAACATAACTTCACGCCTTTTGTTACCCGAAGGTGTAGGCAGCGGCTGTTAAGCCTCGTCTCGCCGTTATGTTTACGTCCCAAATGGAATAGGTGGCGAACCTATTGCCATACCGGGCACAAAGTCATGAACTTCTTAATAAGGCATAACACAAATAAAATCGCGCGAGAGAACCTCCTTCATGTTATGCGGTCCCGATATATCGACTTGCGAATTCCGAATAACCTTTTACTGCTATTGAAAATAAATGAACCTAATAACATAACTTCACGCCTTTATCTACTCGAAGGTCTAGGCAGCGGCTGTTAAGCCTCGACGCCCTAAATGATTAAGTTACGTCGTAAATGGAATAGATGGCGGAACCTATTGCCATACACCGGGCACAAAGACACTCATTGGTGTGAGCCCGGCGTCGATCCCTCCGACTTCAGAATCCTAAGCAACCATTATTATATACTCTTGGTTATTAAAAAAAAATCTCCTTTTTTATCACAAATGATAGACACTACAGATGACAGAATCGTCCGTGAAGACAAAAATAACAGTGTTTCGTAGGCACCCTACACGCGGGAATTTATTTCGGGACGATTACTAGTAGACTGTGGCTCTAAAACTTTAAATCAAACTAAACTTTTTCACTTCCGTGTTGGGAACCATTAAAAATAATTTTTATCGGCCCTACGAATCACTATTATTTTGACAGTGGTTGAGTCTTGCAGTTCGCTGCACTCGACTCGGCTGGCTCGACCGGTGAAATACCACGACCTCCAAAAATATCGGCGTGAAGTGGCTTGACCCACGTTTCGTTCGGTGAGAGAGGTGTCCGAAGGCCCGATCCTTTTTCCCTTCCTTTCCATTCATACTCTCTTAAAGGACGGCAACGCACCGTGGTGTTCATAGGCGGTGAGTAGTTGCTTACCATCGGGTGACACACTTGCCCGTTTGCCCTCCTATCCCATAAAGAAAAAAATAAAATTCTAAATAGCTTTATTTTTATAGGTCTTAACAATTGACAATTACAAATTTTAACTAATTATTACAGTAAAATTTAATATTAAAATCGTTGTCATGAGAAGAATCGGGCAAGAAACCTATGTTTTACATATTTATATAGCGATTACTTTTATACTGTTTTTTTTTTTTAGATGAACGGAACGCACTTCCGTGGATATTTTGTATGTTAGTATAGTTTACATAATAATTGAATAATTAACCAAAAAATACTTAATCGTAAGGAGGCGATTTTATAATACTAGATACTTATCCCTGTAAACCCGCATTGTTAATTGTAGGTTCTATTCTAACGTTTCAACAACTATCTCCTTATAACCTCGACTATATATTTCCGAGAATTGACAATAATCTCGAGAATATAATTAACTAAAAACCACTAAAATATTAATTCAGATTAACAAAACATAAACATGACACATAAATAATCGAATATGAATGCATTTTTGCAGAAGTCAGTGTGCAATCTGTTGTTATCGATTCCCGGTATCGTAGTGCGACGTAACCGGGGGAGTTATATCACGGATAGTGAATGACCACAAGTATAACTTTGGAAAACAGTGTTCAAGCGCATACAAGCGCGTGCGCACCCGCAGTCGCGATGCGCGCGTCGCTCGCAAACGCGGCCTCCGCCGCATTACTCCTGTGCTCTCATACTGTCCTGGTACTCTGCTATCAGGATGATAGAGGATACCAAGCAGAGAACGCGTACAATGACGACGTGCTTGACATGTGAGTGATTTATGATGCTCTGGTAGTTTTGAGGTGATTTTCAGTGAATTTAAAAAAAATATTATTTAACTTACTTTTAATTATTCGTTCAGCGGAAATGCGTGTACTCGTAAACTTCTATGAATAAACTTTATTTATTGGTGACATTTATAACAAATATGCAATAATAACTGTGACATTTATCTGGATTTATTTGACTCTTCTGGATGGAACTGGCAACGCCCATCAAAGCTCTCTCCAAACTATCCAGCATCTCTACCCTAGCATAATTCTTCTTTTGTGGGCATACTATGATAGTTATGGAAGTTACTGTGAAGAACGGAATCTTTAAAAGCTTGCTCTTAAGTGTTAATTGTAACTTTACACCTTTAATACTCAAGAAGGTAGCTGTAGACACGCCCGAAATGCAGTAAATAACAATAATGTAATATAACTTCACGACAAGTCCTTTGCGGGGTAGTGAGAGAGAATAGAGCGTCAATAGGTGTACCTTAAAACAGACATGATTTAGTTAGTCAACGAGAGTTTTCACTAGTAATTGCCGAAAATTCATTGGTGTGAGCCAGGAGTCAAACTCGGGAATACTAAGGACGGTTATTGAATGCATTTATGAATCAGAATTAATTTAAGTGGATAATGGTTGCGTCCAATTGAAGTTCATTGAACTGTAACAGATATTTTTTAAATTCCTTTTGAAATAGTTGTTTAAGAGTTTGTTGGTTGTGGAAGTGATTACCAAGTATATCTCTGGTTAAATTTTCTAATAAGTTAAAACAGTTTCGAAGTAAAGTACAGTACATAATATCAAATATGATCCAGGTAGATTGTTTAAAAAATATTTCCAATTTACTAACACAGACTTGTATCTACTAAGAATTAATCGCATGGGTTACAATTACTAACTATTGGTTAAAATATACAGGTTTTTAAAATAAAACCGTTTATCAAATTATGTAAAGATCATTAATATTTTTAGAAAAGATAATCTTATAAATTAGGAATTGAGTCACGTGACAGAAAATGTCATCTTAAATGACGTCACATTGTGCTAAAAATCACTAAAAACATCTTACACGAATACTTGTATGCCACGGCGAGACGTCATTCTAGACGCCATGACAGTCTCTCATTCTTTTTCAGAAATTTGTTTGATTTTTTAAAAAGCAATGTATCCCTACTAATATTATAAATGCGAAAGTAACTCTGTCTGTCTGTCTGTTACGCTTTCTCGCTTAAATCTCTCAACCGATTTTGTTGAAATTTGGCACAAACAATCTTTGGAAAGGACATAGGCTACCTTTTATTGCGAAAAAAAGGGATAAAGAGGTTGAAATAGAGGTTGTAAGTTTGTATGGCATTTCTTAATTTTAAAAGATAAAACCATGAAACTTTATATTTAAGCACTTGATAAGAAATAATTGAACATTAGTTCTAGCGTTTTTGCAATTTCGACCTGTGAGGGGATGAAATAGGGGTTGAACGTTTGTTATTATTAATTCTAATTTTAACAGTGGTAGAGCCAAGCAGTTCGTTGTATGAATGGGCCGGCTCGACCGGCGAAATACCACAACCTCTCAGAAGACCGACGTAAAGTAGCTCATGCAGCGTTTCGTTCGGTGAGAGAGGTACTCGGAAGCCCACCCCCTTCCCCATCCTTTTCTATCCCCTATCCCTTAAAGGTCGCCAACGCAACAGTAACACTATACGTGTTGCTGGTGTCCACGGGCGGCGTTAGTTGCTTACCATCAACTAGTATATATATAGTTTTTTTTTTCAATAATATAGGTGTTTCGTAATAATATAAACATTGAGCTGTATTTAAAAACAATTTTTAAAATGCAATAATTAATAAGCATATTGACATAACTAATATGTGTGGGTCAGGATTCAAATCCAGACCTTTCCTCTATCCAGAAGATAAACGATTAAATCGTAACACATCTTATGAATCATCGGATTGAATTAAATATGTTATTACTTATTGCATTAGTGTTATAAATAGTTTAGTTGATGAAGGAGAGTCTTTGATTTATTCTCAGAACACAGTACTAAGACAGCTTGTACGGATTGTACCAAGTAATATGGACTCGGACAGATTTAAATTCAAGCCGTTCTTAGTACCTATCTAGTGCATATGAAACGAGATATGTGCTTGTTTCTTGTTATACATACATAACTTCAAGCCAAGTACCTTGCGGGGTAGTCAGAGAGAACAGTAGCGTGATAAGACACAATTCTTACTCACCTCAATCGCTTCTTTGACTTTTATAACTCTTGACATTGATTTTTAATGCTCCCTGACAACGTCTACCCAAATAACTCGTTCTATCTGGTCAAGGAATATGTCGTTACCGTCCTCGACTCCTACATCCGTCAGCATTTGATTTTGCTTTCTTGTTATCTTGGTATCAGTAATATCTCTTTCTCTTACAAATAAAGGGGAGAGAGACAAGAGATTTGAAGTAGTAGTTGATTTGAGTGGTAGATCGAGCGAGTGTCTCACAGTTGGCTGCATGTATGGGCCGGCTCGAACGGTGAAATACCACAACCTCTCTCTCGGGATATCGGCGTAAAGCGGCTAGCGCTGCGTTTCGTTTGGTCAGTGAAGTATCCGGAGGACCGATCCCCTATCCCCTTCCGTTCCTCTCCTACTCCATTAAAGGACGACAACGCACCACCGTGTCCATGGGCCGTGAGAAGTTACTTACCATCAGGTAACCCACTTGCTTGTTAGCCCTCCTATCCCATTAAAAAGAAAAAGATGTGGCCCATCTCTCGTGTAGGTTAACCAGATTTCACTTTTGATTGCTGAACAGGTTATGACCCACCATTCATTTAATCGAAAACCACTATAGACATTAAAGGCGTGATGGTACATAACATGATCTTTTTCAATTTATTGCCGTTTAAATTTCATAGTAAGAAGATTTTTTAGAAAAGAAATAAAAATGGTCTTTGATACACATATGCCAACGCGGACTTTTTTGTACACCTTTTGAAGGTGTATAATAATGTAGTACATTGTTTTGATCTATCACTTAGGGTTCAGCCAGCGTTTGTAATTAAAGTGCTTAATCTCTAAAATTATGACTTTTTATTTGCTACAGTATACATGAATTATACACACAAACTACCCCGTTGACACTCTCTATCTATTAAAAAAACCGCATCAAAATATGTACGTTGCGTAGTTTCAAAGACATCCATAAGGTGACAGACAGCGGAAAGCGCCTTTGTTTTATACTATGTAATGATTATGCTTTTGGAGACGAAATTATTAGGACCTGTGTCTTAGAATTGTACTGAAGATGTCATTTCCTCTCAAAGTAGAGGGTATGGCAGAAGGTAAAACTTCTTTGAACGAAGATATTTCAATTAGCCATGTTTTTTTTTTAATGGTAAAAAAATTACGAGGTCTACTTTCAGATTGGATGGCAGTTCACCATGTCCTACAGACAGAGTACTTCGCACTCGGGAGACCTGTCACGTCCAGGGTGCTGATATACAATGTATCAAGATGAGATGCTGCGATACACACGTATATGTCGCTGGAAGGTAAGTAGCATCATCAGGTGGAAGAAGTGCTTACAGAAGAATGTAATTGATACTTCAAAGTAGATATATAATTAGCTTGTAGTTCCATAGTGTTGTTAAATATTTGTTATTTTTAACCGACTTCCAAAAAAGGAGGAGTTTTTCTTGTTTGTTACCTCATAACTTTCGACTGGATGAAGCGGTTTTAATAATTATTTTTTATTTGAAAGCTGGTGCTTCCCATTTGGTCCCATTTTTTTTTTCAATTAATAATGTAGACTTATTTTTCATATATAAATTAAATATAGCGTATGCTAATATCGAACTAAGATCCATAGTTTATAGACGAAAAAATGTGCAGTCATTATCGAGGCTAAGCGGAATAAACAGACAGACAAAGATTAGAAAATCTCCTTTATATTTAATCTTTTCTATCAGATCTACAATACACCTATTTTATAAATATTTTGAAGTACCGTGCTCTACTGATTTATGTAAAGATTTTTATTCCACTTACTTCCGTACTCAGCTTTGTGCGTTTAGTAAACATCCAATCTAATTAGACCTCTTAGATTAATAATTAAATGTTTTTAACCCCAAAATTAAAGAGTGAGGTACCATGAAATATAGCAACATCCGATATATTTACGAGTAAAATTACCATCAAATTCGGTCCAGCCGTTTCAAAAACCGAGCGGTTAAAACACATGTAACCTATACACCCAATTCTCGAAGCATTAATAACCATAGTCGTGAAATCGATGTCTCTGAGAACCGTGATTGATTCCCCCCATATTCTATTGATAGAATCACTTAAGATACATAATTGATGTGCATGTTGATTGATTCATGAATCATGCAGACGAGATGCTTGTTTGTCATTCAGTCACGTCTCACTCGGGAATGAGGAAATAGTGTCATTCATTTGAATCAGTGATTCCCAAAGTGTTTGTTATTGAACCCTGAGAAATCCGCTATGTATGTATTATGTATCGATATTAATGACAACTCTTTTAAACTAGTATCTAGGTATTTCAAAGTTAATTAATTCAAAGGTTTTAGGAATTTTAATTAATTCAGAGGTAGTCTAGGCAGTTTTGTAGTCTCGGTGGTCCAGTGGTCGAGCACTCCGCTTCTGAATCCGGAAAGTCGCGGATACGAATCCTGACACTGGCTCGCATCAATGACTTTTCGAAATTGTTTTCGGAAGTTATGTGTGATAAATATCGATGACTGAAAACTTTGTGCCCGGTATGGCAATAGGTTCGCCATTTGGGACGTAAACATAACGGCTAGCCGAGGCCTACACCTTCGGGTAACAAAAGGCGTGAAGTTATGTTATGTTTAAAGGTAGAAAAAAACCTGGGAGAAAAGATGCCATACAGTATTAATAAGTTTAAGTTAGTTGTAGTTCTTTTAGGAAAAACTTGTCTTTTTGTTATAGTAGTTTCACGATTGTTTCTGATTTGACGATATTTCGACGTATTCACAGCATTTGACTTATTACATGTTCTTCCATTTCTGGTCCTGCAAAATAAATTCAAATTACTGTTTCTGTGCCCACCAGATGTATACCGAAAACAGTAGATCCATGCAGTTTGCAACTGTGCGAGCAGGCGTGCGAGGTCAGAGGTGAAAATGTGTGGTGCACGTGTCACGGGGGCTTTCGATTCAATGTTGACAATTACAGGAGCAAAAGTCAACCGTATTGCGTTGGTAAGTACTTCTGTACGACCGCCTTTATAGTTATGTGTTCCTGGTACTTATAGTGTAAAAATGTAGAGCTGATTACAGTTTTCAGCAGCGAAGAATCATTGGATTAATTGTCCTGAAAAAATACGAAAATAGCATGATGATATTGGAAACCTCATGAATAAGTTCAAAGAACATAATATCTATGTCTTGATATCATCAAACTCTTATTTGACTCCAAAATAACTTACACCACTCTTTCAAACAGACAGAAAAATAGGCTTACCTCACTATTTATAATCTGGTACCGACTTCTTCCTAGATGTAGACGAGTGCGCTGCGAGCAACGGTGGCTGTGAGCAGCGATGCATCAACGATCCTGGAAGCTATCACTGCGAGTGTTCACCACCTTTGACCCTCGCCAGTGACGGAAAGACCTGCGAAAGACGTGTAGCAGTACCAGTAAGCAACCAGACCAGACTGATGTCTTTGTCGATTCCTCTATCAGCGCTCGACAGTTTAACCTCAATTCTGACCTTTTTGTTTGATAGATGAGTCATGCCAAACTTTAGGACTACTAAACTGAACTCTTCTTCAATCTCTCTAATTGTTGCAAATGTTCTTCTTTTTATGGGAAAAGTGTCAGTTCATGGTAAGCTACTACCGTTGCGTTGCCAGTTTTTAGGGATGCGATAAGAAAAGGGTGAGTCTACCGATTCATTTGAAAGAAACGTGGTATGAGTCACTTTGCGTCTATTTTGTGATAGATCGTTCATTCATGACGCGAATTTTGCTACTCTTAAAAGTTCTGTTCGAAAGAAGACAGAAATAAGCATAATTAGCGCAGGTAACTGCTCTTTTACAGGAGCCTCTCCCACTAGTGAGAGCTTCTTCTAGATGCTATGCACCTTGTGATACTGTCACCTGGCTCTCAAGGAAGGTCAGACATCTGTCAGATCAATTACGCAGCACACAGAGTTCTCTAAAAAAACTGATGGAAAACCCTGCGCTCAAAAATGGTGGTGAGTTAAGATTTCATCTATATGTACTAATAAGAAGAAGCTGAAGATTATATTTGTTTGTTTGGTTCAATACGTTAAGCTCAGGAACTACTGATCGTCATTGAAAAATTCTTTTATTACTGCATAGCTCTTTTATCGAAGAAGATTACTAGACTACTAGTGGACCCAGCGAGCTATGTTTCGCCCCAGCAAAGAAATTAAAATGGTCATTGTGGGTTTTATCCCTTAGAGATAAACATAAGCTATCGTAGACTTTTTTGTAGACCTTTTGAAGGTGTATAATAATGTAGTACATTGTTTCGATCTATCACTTACGGTTTAGCTAGTGTTTGCAATTAAAGTGCTAAATCTCGAAAATTGCCATTTTGTCTTTCATCATCATCATCATCATCATCAGCCTATTGCAGTCCACTGCTGGACATAGGCCTCTCCCAATGTGCGCCACAATATCCGATTCTCTGCCTGCCGCATCCAGTCTTTTCCAGCAGCCTTTCTGAGGTCGTCTGACCATCGGGCTGGTGGGCGTCCTACGCTACGTTTACCAATCCGCGGTCTCCACTCTATGACCTTCTTACTCCATCTACCGTCGGTCCTTCGGCAGATATGACCAGCCCATTGCCACTAAAGCGAGCTTATTCTACGAGCTATGTCAGATACCCTAGTTCTCTGGCGGATATACTCATTCCTGAGTTTATCCTTTAGAGATACCCCGAACATAGCCCGCTCCATAGCTCGCTGAGCGACTTTAAATTTGTGGACTAGCCCCACCGTGAGTGTCTACGTTTCGGCACCGTAGGTCATCACCGGTAAGACGCACTGGTCAAAGACTTTGGTCTTCAGACATTGCGGTATAGGCGAGCTGAAGACTCAACGCAGTTTGCCGAATGCAGCCCAACCCATCTGAATCCTCCTTTCGGCCTCCTTCTCGAAGTTTCGTCTACCTAACTGGATAATTTGGCCTTGGTAGACGTATTTATTTACGACTTCTAGAACTGACCCTTCGACGCTTATCGGTCCGGGCACGACATGTTCATTGAACATGACCTTGGTCTTGTCCAAGTTCATGCTCAAACCGACACGCCGGGAGGATTCGTTTAGGCTGCGCAGCATTCCGCTTAACTGTTCCAGCGACTCTGCCATTACAACGATGTCGTCGGCAAACCGAAGATGCCCGATGTACTCACCATTCACGTTGATACCCTGTCCAGTCCAATCCAGTGTTTTGAAAACATCCTCCAGAGCATTGGTGAAGAGTTTGGGAGATATAACATCTCCCTGTCTTACACCTCGATTCAGCTCGATCGAGTTCGTCACCTGGTCCTCTATCTGGACACCCATCGTGGCGGTGTCATACCAGCATCTCAACACCTCGATATAACGCCAGTCAATCCGACATCGCTGCAGTGCATCCAGAACTGCCCAAGTTTCGATGGAGTTGAAGGCTTTTTTGTAGTCCACGAATGCCATACACAGCGGCTGATTGTATTACAGTGGCTCTTCAGTCTTCTGTACAATCTCCCGAGTGGATGTGGTCCACGGTACTAAAGCCTTTTCGAAACCCGGCCTGCTCCGGAGGCTGGAATTCGTCGAGTCTTGCAGCGAGACGATTCGTGACGACCCTCGAGAACAATTTGTAGATATGGCTCAGGAGTGAGATGGGTCTGTAATTCTTCAGTAAAGTCTTATCACCTTTTTTGAAGAACAGCACTACTGCACTCCATTTTTTCTTTAGTACATTATAAATGAATTATAGATAAACACAGGACAGACAGGGGAAAGCGACTTTGTTTTATACTATTTATTAATGTATCATCATACTACGATTAATAGGTGTTGGGTACTTCTTAGGTTTCCGTTTTCCCGTGTCCAACTGTTTGTCAAAATTATCTGTGATATATTAAAATATTCAATCAGATAATTGAATATTTTCCTTCAGTAAATGATTGGCATTTGTAGTTTTAAAACCATTTTACAATAGGTTCAAATTAATGTGTTATTCACTAATTTTATTGAATCAACCTAGTTACGGAACCCTTTACGCGCGATTCGTGACTCGAACTTACCCGTGTTGTTTTTATAAAACAAACATATTTTTATACGAACTAGTTGATAATATTAATCTGGTTAGTATATCATAAAACCTTCAGACATTTATCTCAAGGCATACAAAGAGCTTTGACTGATAGGCAATTTTATAATGTTCCTCGTAGTTTAAATAAGTACCTAAGTTTATGTACCTATTGCCAAATCAAACAACTAAAACTACTGATGTGGAACTAACCAACGGATATTAAATACATATTTTATATAGGTACCTTATTTTTCTAAAAACGTAACTGCATGCCTTTTTCTACCCGAGGGTGTAGGCAGCGGCTGTTAAAGCCGCTTCCGTCTCCCCTCTTCACATCACATCCGATACCTTCCCTATCCTATTTTCAAGGGCGGCTACGCATCTGTAACCCTATCTGTGTCTCAGGTGTCCATGGGTGGTGTTAGTTGCTTATCATCAGGTGAAACGCTATTCTAATATTCATTTCACTCTTTCAGGTGATGACCGTTTTTCAGAAGGCACATCGTACAGATTGCTAGATTCCTCAGCACCATTAGAAGGAGGCTTCTGCCGGTGTGAAAGAGGACCCAGGGTTAGTAATGAATTTAAATCATTTGGACTTCCCATTTAAGAGTTAAATTTTTGCAATTTTTGGATTTTACCCCGTCTGTCAGAGTGTCAAATTTTAGACTCGACAGATTACCACCATCTGTCGAAACGTCAAAAATTTTCCACCGACTGACGAGTGGATGAAATATTTGTTTCTAAGATTTTCGCGAATCTCACTCATTGGTTAAAATAACTTTTAGGATTGTATCGCGTTTATTTATTATTTATTTATATTTATTTCCCGACGTTTCGAACTCTTTACAGAGATCATTTTCACGAGTATGAACAAAAAGATGGTAGTTGTTCAAAAGCTATCTTCATTGATACAGAGAGCACCCACTTTTTGGAAATAAAAATCAAAAAGTTGATGTTAAAAATATGATTTTTACTATTGGTAACCCACATCAGACCATGAGAACAAAAGTTAAATACTTATTTATAAGATGCATTAATATATCCTGCTTCTAAAGATCCTTTGTTGTATGATTTAATAAGTAAAAGTTGTTATTATTAAATTATTGCAAATTATCTTATTTTCTAAGTTGAGATTAAAGTTGAACAACTACCATCTTTTTGTTCATACTCGTGAAAATGATCTCTGTAAAGAGTTCGAAACGTCGGGAAATAAATATAAATAAATAATAAATAAACGCGATACAATCCTAAAAGTTGTTTTGATCAATGAGTGGATGAAAGTCAAAAAAGCGAGTGAAGAGTGTAAAAATCGTGCCTTATGGCACTCTGTTCTCTCTCCCTGCCCCGCAAGGGACTTGGTATCAAGTTATTTAGGTTATTTAGTTATTGCAAACAGACACTGCAAACTGTTGCAGGGTCCTGCAGGACCCCCGGGTATGGAAGGACCAAAAGGAGATAGCGGTCCCCGTGGTCCTCGAGGACCACAGGGTCCTAAAGGCTCCTTAGACCTCATGCTACTGATGATAGCAGATCTGAGACATGACATACAAAATTTGGAAGCTAAAGTGTACCAGGACGGTGTGCTGTAAGTAGTTTTATGATATTTATTACTAGGAGAACAGATAAGATAAGAAGATTGTTGTTTGTTTTTAGATTAAGAAATCTGCCGTGAAAATAAATCATCTAAGTTAGTAGTTAGTAGTGGTAGTTCTTGTGGACTTGCTATGATGTTTATAAGAATTGTAAACAGATTAAAATTATAAATTTTATTACTTTCGATTGTTAAAACTTCATCCCATAGATAGTTAGCACCATACTAATACGATGAATTTTATTTAGTTTCTCAAATTTCAGCGTAATTCCTAAGCCTCTTGTATATTTCTGTTCTCCTGGTATTCGCTTACACGAGTGTGCACGTGGATACATTAACTTCATTTTCCTTCCTTAATAAGTGAAGCTATCGTCTAGATAGAGGACCCGACCACGAATAGGTGTAATGTTTTTTACATACTTACGAGACTTAAACGAGCGTGCTTCGCCTTAAATTTATTTTGTGCTCAACTGCGCTCTATCTATTGCCCGTTCTTTGAAGAACATGCAAATTAAAAACAAAAAATTTGGAAAATCCAAAAAAGCACGCCTCATAGCGGTCATTCACATTTAAAAAAAAAACTAATACTAAACAAAAAAAAATGTATATAAAAAATATAAAAAATACACAGTCGTATTTTAGTTTTTTACAAATTATAATTAAACGACAGTACTTAGAACGCTAATATTAACTAGGAATCAGCCCGGGGTATAACTTCATATTATAATAAAAAAAATTTTTTGGCATGTCGAGTGTAGAGCACTACCTCATTCGCTCCGCTAATGAGGCGTGCAAAAGTATTCCGGTATGATGAATTTTTCGACCAATTTCTCTGCCACATACATGGATCCATAACCACAGACTAACGGACGTCCAAGAATGATTGATTTTAATGTTATTATTTACTATGTTAAACAAAATAATTGTTTATAAAATATATCATATGTGCTAGACAGATTATCTAACTTGATATTAGTGCACTCATATTATCCTGTAAGTGTTATATTAGTGAAAGAACAGTCATTTGAGTTTCGAAAGACCGGATTTTTTGGCATGTCGAGTGTAGAGCACTACCTCACGCTCCGCTAATGAGGCGTGCAATTATTATCATCAGACTATCAGTTGAATTCAGCTCCAAGTGTTGCCAATAAATAATGTTGACTTCTTTTTTGCTAACTTCTGCTATAATAATCCCTAAAACTGCTGCTGCAATAGAAAGTTGAACAGCTGCATTCGGAGATATAGCGATCGCGATACAGCTCGTGTTTAACTCGTCTAGCCTAGATAGAGCTTTATACAATTTGTTTTTCAGTGTCTAGATTTAATTATTAACTTATACGAGACGAAAATTTGTTTTTATTACAGCCCAGAAAGATTTAACTTGCAAAAGGCGTGGCGTAGACAACGCAAACAGCAGTACTTGGAGAAAGAGAGTAAAACTGAACAAGAATTGGAAGCCTATACCGCAGCGCCGATAGAGGGCTCTGTTGACATATCACCCAATGGTTGGTAAATATTCTTCTAATAAATACTCTATATACAAGAAATCTAACGCTTGAATGAACTATATTGCCCTCATTGGTTATTTTCTTGTTTAAACTCTATATTTTTAACCGACTTCCAAAAAAAAGGAGATTCGCAATTCGTCTGTATGTATGTATATATTTTTTTAACAGTGGTAGAGCCAAGCAGTTCGCTGCATGAATGGGCCGGCTCGACCGGTGAAATACCACGACCTCTCAGAAGACCGACGTAAAGTGGCTCATGCCGCGATTCGTTCGGTGAGAGAGGTATCCGGAGGCCCACCCCCCTTCCCCATCCTTTCATATCCCCTATCCCTTAAAGGTCGGCAACGCAACAGTAACACTCTATGTGTTGCTGGTGTCCATGGGCGGCGTTGGTTGCTTACCATCAGGTGACACGCCTGCTCGTTTGCACTCTTATCCCATAAAAAAAAATAAAAAAACATGCATAAAAGGGCATGCTCCGATGTTTCGGACAAGTAGAAAGAATGGATGATGCAAGATTGACTAAGCAGATATACAATGCAAAAGCAGATGGACGTAGGAGTGGAGGACGGCCAATACACACATTCCATGATCAAATAGAACGTGTTCTGGAGGAAGGTGATGTTAGGAGCCTCAAAAATCGACGCGCGTGCATGAAAAGAATTATGAAAGCCAACGAAGCGAGTGAGGTGTGTTAGAATCGTGCCTTATGGCGCTCCGTTCTCTTTGCCTACCCTGCAAGGGATTTGGCGTGAAGTTGATGCATAAGCCGACGGGCCTCGTGGTGCATTGGTAAAACTACCGACTGTAGAATCGAGTTTGATGGGTTCGATCACCACCCGAGTACAAATATTTACAAGCAGGAATGTTTGTATGGCGTCTGAGTGTTGGCACTATTTTTACATCCTTCTTTGACTTTCAATCACCATTGTCATGCATGCTCGCCGGTTTTTAAGATTCCTGGCATCATCTTTCTTAAGGACACGTTTAGTTTGATCATGGAAAGTATGTGGTCGCTCTCATCGAAGTCAACATCCTTCCGCTTCTTTACTGTACATCTGTTTAGTGAATTTAGCATCAGTTATTTTTTCTACGTGTCCAAACCATCGGACTATGCATTTCACATAATACTGTAGTCAACACGCTACGGAAAGTGTCTCAAAGGTTGTTCTCGAGATCGCAGAAAAAGGACTCCAAACTCTCTGCCGTGATGCTCTAGCTGATGAGGCCAAGGCGAGAAACTCCATCCGATCAGCTGTCTTTGTTAGAATGGATAAAGATGAATGAATGGAAAAATTACATTACAAAAGGCGATATAAGGTCGGCTCTCAAGCAACTTCAGAATAACAAGGCACCCGATGATGACGGAATTATAACAGAACTTCCAAAATTCGGCGGGACTTCTTTCCTAACGAAATTAGCAAGTCTTTTTAATTCCGTTACGGGCTTGGAGAAGAAGTGCAGTAGTGCTGTTCTGCAAAAAAAAAATGATAAGACTTTACTGAAGAATTACAGACCAATCTCACTCCTGAGCCATATCTACAAGTTGTTTTCGATGGTCGTCACGAATCGTCTCGCTGCAAGACTCGACGAATTCTAGCCTTCGGAGCAGACCGGGTTTCGAAAAGGCTTTAGTACCGTGGACCACACCAATACTGTTTGGCAGATTGTCCAGAAGACCGAAGAGTACAATCAACCACTGTATATGGCATTCGTGTATTACGAAAAATCCTTCCACTCCATTGAAACTTGGGCAGTTCATTGCAGCGATGTCGGATTGACTGGCGTTATAGCGAGGTTTTGAGATGCTTGTATGACATCGCCACTATGGCTGTCCAGATGCAGGACCAAGTGACGAATTCATCGAACTGAATCGAGGTGTAAGACAGAAAGATGTCATATCTCCCAAACTCTTCACCAATGATCTGCAAGACGTCTTAAAAACCTGGGACTGGACTGGACAGGGTATCTACGTGAATGGTGAGTACACGGATCTTCGAGTCCCCGACGACACCGTTGTAATGGCAGAGTCGCTAGAACCGTTAAGTGGAATATTGTGCAGCCTAGACGAATCGTGGACAAGACCAAGGTCATGTTCAATGAACATGTCGTGCCCAGACCGCTAAGTGTCGTAAGGTCGGCTCTCGAAGTGATAAACAAATACGTCTTTCTAGGCCAAACTATCCAGTTAGGTAGACGAAACTTCGAGAACGAAGCCGACAGGAGGATTCCACTGGGTTGGGCCTTATTCGGCAAACTGCGTCGAGTTTTCAACTTACCTATACCGAGTCGAGGCTTTACAGCCGCTGCTTACACCTTCGGGTAACAAAAGGTGCGGAGTTATGTTATGTTGACCAGTGCAATATTGACCTACGGTGCCAAAACGTGAACACTTACGGTGGGGCTAGTCCACAAATTTAAAGTAGTTCAGCCAGTATGAAGCGAGCTGTGCTCGGGATATCTCTGAAACATAAACTCAGGAATGAGTATATCCGACAGAGACTTGGAGTAACCGACATAACTCGTAGAATAAGCTCGCCGATGTGGCAATGGGCTGGTCACATCTGTCGAAGGGACCGATGGTAGATGGAGCAAGAAGGTTATAGAGTGGAGACCGCGACTTGGTAAGCGTAGTGTAGGATGCCCACCAGCACGATGGTCAGACGACCTCAGAAAGGCTGCAGGAAAAGACTGAGTTTCGGTTTCGTTTCGACCGTAACTGAAGTGACGGGCGAACATTCGGTTTCGGTTTCGGCCGGAAAACCAGTTTCGGTCGGACCCTAATTAATATCCGTTATCTAGTTTATTAAAAGCATTCAGTTGTTTAGCTTGGAACTAGAAGGCGCTGTGTGTATTGTGTAACATATTATTATTTATTTGTCCGTCAGAATTATTGTCCTTCCAGTTGTCACTGTCTGCATCTATAAGTATTAATAGCGTAAATTTACGTATTACGAACGTTGAAAGTTTATTGTAAGTTAACAGCATATTTATAACACGACACCCATATCATTTTGTGCCAATAAATATTTTGATATTAATCGTAAAGTATCCACCCACGCTCATATATATCATTTATTGACTTACAAATATATTCATATTGCCTTGTTATCGAAAATTAGTAGGCGTGAAGTCCACTGTTATCATTTAATCTCGTACTTGCTTAAATAACTTCACGCCAAGTCCCTAGCGGGGTAGGAAGAGAGAACCGAGCGATATAAGTCACAGTACAGACAGACATAACTAAGTCTAACATTCGCTTCTTGGACATTCATAAATCTTGTCATACTTGCTCGTTGGTTTTTAAGGCTCCTGACATCACCTTCCTCGAGGACTCGTTCAATTTAGTCATGGACAGCGTGTCGTATTCGACTCCTGCATCCTTCCGCTTTTACATTGTATATCTGCTTAGTCAATCTTGAATCGTGCTTTCTTTTTATATGTCCGAACCACGGGACTATGCCCTTCCTTACTTATATTTAGTGAGTTGAGTTTACTTGTGAGACCAAGAATCGATACCACGACTTCTTGGTTCAGAAAACAGTAATTTAGTTCCTTGTGGTGATTTATAATGGTAACTGGAACTATTCGCACATTATTTGAGAAGTTAAGCCACTTGACATTTAAGTCTTAGAAGCTAATGCTTAGTGTTTCCCATAATGGTCTTTTTTTCAGGTTTAAATGGTGAAATACTGCATGAATCTACTACGGACTGGCAGATAGTAAAAGGTGATACAGATCCATTGGACCTGCCTCTAGGATTGATCGATGACATGGCGGCGTTGGAAAAACTCCGGCAGTACCACATTCTGGTCAACAACACCAGCTCAGATGATGATGAAGAGGATACGGACAACGATTACGATTACAGCTTCTACTAGGAGTACATAACGATAAAGGAGTTTTTATACACGATCCGATTTTTATTTCACCTCTTTTCATTAAACTTTTAGATTGTTTTTAAATCTGGTAGAGACTGAGATTTGAAATAATTTCATTAAACCTCATGTATATTATAAAATATCATGTGCACTGCAGACAACTAGATGTTACATAAATGTAATGATGTGATGTTAATATTTAACTTAACACAAATTATAACATTTATGTACAGTAGGTTTCCCACTTCATTGCATTTATTGTAATAGTATGGCAAAGTTTCTGATTCCTGCTAAGTTTATTATCTACAGTGGCCACCTATGGGAATATGTAGTATACTTTATGATAAAAAGATTTGAACATAATGTACTGTCTGACCACTAGATGTCTCTTAAATACAGCCACGAGACTACATACAAGTATCGCTAGATGGCAGTAAACAATTTAGCGCAGTTTATAAGAAATTTAGTATATAACAATTAGTAATAATAATAGTTGAGTAGTTTCAGAGTTTCAAGTTTCTGAATACAAAAGTAGGGTGTTCAAACTCCGGTCCACTGAGACGACGAAGTACCAGGACATCATAAAATAAAACGATTTTTATTAAACATAATATAATTTCTTATTTATAATACTCAATACATATTTGAAATTGGAATGATGTTACATTATTAACTGGACACTGAGGGTTGATACTGGGCCGCCAGACGCTTGAACTCGTTGGTCTTCGCATGATAATCCTTGGTGAACGGATGGTCTGGGTGACTGTCCAGGAGTTGGGCCACATACCGGTTGAACACCTGACAATTAAACACATGTAGGTAGACATGAACTATCCAAAAACCCAAAATATCTTTATTCCTTGGACTTCACAAAGCACTTAGGATTGTCATACAAAACTATAAGTACTTGTATCTATCTACTATTTAAAATCCGCGGAACTTAGATTCCATTTCATCACACTGTCTTTATTGTGAAAGCAAATCTAAGTGCCAGTTCCGGCGTCAAGGCTTTTCGAGAAGAACTAGCAAGACACTCAAGGCAGACTCTTTTCTATTGCCAGTTTAACAATTATGCTTTAATAAAATTTTCTCTTTTTATTCTTTGTAATTCTGGAAATTCCGATCTGTATACCATTGTGGTAGGTAACTCTGTTCTCCCTGCCTACCCCGCAAGGGATTTAAGGTGAAGTTATGTATGTATGTAATATATAGGTGCAAAGAGAAATAGTGGTTATATGCATATAAAGATAAAAGAAAATGAATTAATCAGACATACCTCTGGGGGCTTGCCACTGTGTGCGGCTGTGACTGCGAGCCCCAGCAAAAGATCCGGATGTTGTGGAGCCCTGGCTTGAGCTTCCGTTAGCATCTGTTCAGCCTCTTCCCACATACCTGTACATATAAAAATACATTTGTTGGCTCTTGTGATGTATTGGTGAAACATCAGACTGCTACATAGAGGTTAGCGGGTTAAAACTACATCTGGGGGCCTGTTATGTGCTCTTAATTCCAGCTAGATTACACACTGCCTTGCAAATTCGTATATTATTAATTCCAGCTTATCATTAGTTGGAAATACGATTCTGCAATGCAACACATAAGCTGGCTGGAATTAAGAGTTCATAACAATAATCTCACTCCATTGTCAAATATACAAATTTTTAGATAGAGACTTGAAAGTGCTTGTCTGAAGACAGGCAAGGAAAATAAGCAGCCTGTAACCTCTAGAGGCAGCTGCAGCAGCACCAACAGCTGCTGGTCCTGCACCTAATGCTCCAAGACGTTCTGAAAGCTCCATGATGCTGTAGTGAGCGTCTTGAACTCCAGGACCACCCTGCAAAAAGTTTTGATTGTGAAAAATATTAAATGATGATAAATTTAAAAATTCACATAGTCAGTGGCTACGCAGTTCACTGAATGAATAGGCCCGCTTGACTGGTGAAATATTACAACCTCTCGGAATATCGGCGTAAAGTGGCTCATGCCGTATTTCAATTGGTGAGAGAGGTATCCAGAGCATCAACCCCTATGCAACTTCAAACACCGTCCATAGGGATATACCACCAACGAAAACATTCCAACAAGGGACATCAGACAGGCAGCGTTATGATGTGTTTGTATTGCTGTCTCATAATTTTTACTCTAAACCACTAAACAGACTTAAATAGAATATATGTAAGAAATCTTCCTATATAGCAACAGGAATTACTCATTACCTGTGACAAATTGAGCCATGCCTGAGCCAGTTGTGTCAGGGTGCTGTCATCTTCAATATCCTGCAGAGCTTTGAGCTGCTTACGTGCCAGGTCCGGTCTGTTCATAGCCAACAGACACTGCAATGTAAAAGCTCGCAGTTCCAGTGATTCAGCATTGTGGAGGATTCTGAAAATTTGAAATAGAATTTTGATAGATAGAATATAATTATTGTATTCTGCTACTATAATTAGAGTACAAATGAGTGTATTCAAGACATATTTTTAAGGTATCTGGGAGAGCCTTATTCAGTTAAATCAAGGCTTAAATAAATAAAAATTTAAAAAATAATGTGTATTATAAAATTACTTCAAAGCAGCTTCATAGTTCTCCTCATGATAGTAAATTGTAGCAGCAACAATAAGAAAGATTTCATTCACCAGTTCAGTGCCTTTCGCTACCTGAAAGATATAAATAGATATAGGAAACTTATTGGATTTTTTTTAAGTACCAGTAAATTCTAGTAAGTGTTTTCTTTTATGCTGTTAGTTACGTTTGTACATAAACATAACTTCATGCCCTTTTCTATCTACAGGTATAGCCAGTGGCTGTTAAGCCTCGTCTCGCCATTATGTTAATGTCCCAAATGTAATAATTACGTAAGTTTAGTTACTTTGTAACATAACATAACTTCACGCCTTTTGTTACCCGAAGGTGTAGGCAGCGGCTGTTAAGCCTCGTCTCGCCGTTATGTTTACGTCCCAAATGGAATAGGTGGCGAACCTATTGCCATACCGGGCACAAAGTTTTCAGTCATCAATATTTATCACACATTACTTCCGAAGACAATTTCGAAAAGTCATTGGTGTGAGCCAGTGTCAGGAATCGAACCCGGACCTCTGGATCAGAAGCCTTGTGCTCGACCACTGCGCCACCGATTCCTTTTTAGTTACTTTGTAAAAATAGAAAAACAATAAAATTAATTAGAACAGTTAAATTATTTGAATATTTTGTAAAAATTTTGTGTTGAGGATAATAAAAGAATATGAAACCTACCCTAGCATCAATATCAGCAACTATTGCAGGTTTATTTGCATCTGGTGATAAGTATTCTACCAGACTCTTCAACGGCTGGAGTAGAGGATCAGCAGTTTTAAGCTCTTGCAGGACAATCCTGTAGTTCCCTTGAGCGATGTATGAGCGATAAAGGAAGGCATCTCTTTGGACTTCTACCAACGGTGTAGATGCCTGTGGAATATGATTTAAATACCGCGTGAATACTTTAAAAACATTATAACTACTAAAGGCAGAAATTAATAAGTAAATTAGTGGTGATAAAACGTCAGTGAACGAAATATGTCGAAATCGCAAGGAATACAGCAAATGGAATTGGGAAAAACTGCTAATAATATTACTCACCGATACACTTTGCGCCTCATTGATTGCTTGTTGAAAATTTCCAACATAAAATGCATTTTTCACATCGAAAAGTTCATCAACATCTTGCTGCTGACGTGCCATTTTGACAATTGTTTCTTGTTTGTAGACTTTGACAGTTTGACAGATAGTTGGCCAACAGTAGGAACTGCACGGATAAATTGTTATAAATTTATTTCCCTGTTTTTGTACATCGGAAATTAGTTTTTTCCTTTAATTGTGGTGCTATTGCTATAACAAATATTTATAGAAAAATACAATTCATCTTGATTCGGATTGCAAGACTCAACATAAATTCATGCTATTTGTTTCTAAAAGAGATGTCACTCGCATCGCTTTCTAGGTTGGTTTACATATAGCAACATGTTTATAGCAATATTTAATAGATGGCGCTATAACACACTTTTTTCTTTTTAAAAGTTCCGCGCACAAGCAAGCCTCTCCTCACAGAGTACTTTTCCTCATAGACCCCTCGTATTCCAATTGAAAGTTAAATTGAAAATTAAACACTTATGAATTTAAAAAAAATGAATGATCCGTAGAAACAAGACATGTAGACCAACACAGACTGGCGTATAATGAATTTATTTTCGGAAAAATGATTGTGCTTACTACAATAGACCGACAGACAACCTGAGACATACTTGCGTGTGTAGTGTAGATCATCTATATTATGGATAATTTTGTCAATTTTGTATTAATTCATATATGTATCACGAAAAGGAGGGTTATTTTAGCTTTGAGATTCGACATAAATACGAGAATTACTAATGATCAGAATAATCAGATCACAGAAAAAAAAATACTAAATATCGAAACAAGACACAAATTTTTTGCGTTGGGTAGTTATGTTTATTAAGCGTTATAGTATGTAGTTATTTACTTAGGTCGCCCTATTTTTTATTTAAAGAACAGCAACTTTTTTTTATTTGTTAATTACTTTCATGCGATGCCAGACTAACTAGTATTTCTATAATTTATAGATTTGTTAATGTAGGTAGGTGCCTACTATTAAGAGTTATGAGTGTATTAATTTTGTGGAATGTTGGTAAGTTCGATCTTAATGTGAGGTTATAGGCAGGTAGCAATGTGTCACCACCACCTGCTCACGGCACTAAATAAAAACTACATTATTGACGTTCAAGATCACGTCGATAATGTAGTTTCTATTTATTGAAACTGCGGTTTAAGCCGCGATTAATTTGATTCGGCATCGAAAATTTCAATTTTAATTATGATTACGAAAAAAATTATATTATCTGCGTATTTCAATCTGCTTTTGTCATGAGACGCTGAGCCTCCTTCCGGTATGTAAATTTTTCTCGCGTCATTGATACACGAAATGGCCGATTCAATATAAGTTTATCAATTTTAGTTAAAATGAAAATAAATAGGTATTGTAAAAAATCCTTGTCATCTTACCTCCGATGAAATTCTGCCAACGCATTCGGATATAACGGTGTGAAGATTTAAAAAAAAAGGATATATTTCGTGAACTACTGGACAAGAATAATATCTTCTTTTTATCTCAAAACTGTAAAAAAGATTTATATGATCTATTTCTCGTCAATGGAATGCTGGTGTAATCACTGAGTTCAATATACGATGTAATACAATCGTGCAATAGAAAAAAAAAAAATTTTTTTTCCCGCCTTTTCTTTGTACCATAGACAAGGCATTGAGTTTGTTTTTAAAGTGATCCTTCTAAGTAATGTACTTAACCTAAATAAAGTTTCTTTTAGATTATTTTATTGAAATAATATAGATTTTATATATAAAATTATTAACATAGGTAATACTAAACAGTCTTTTTTCGCTGTCTGTCCACTTATATGTTTAGACCTTTGAAATGTGTTTATTTTTAAAATATACAAGGTTTCAACGGGGCGATTTCTATGTATAATTCATGAATAATATAGAGGTAAATAGCTAATTTGGTTTAGCACTTTAATTACAATGAGCCCTAATTTCGACCGCATTTATCCTACTTTCGTGCACACTCTGCCATGGGCTTTCCTGTTAATATTTTCTGCGCATAGAAATCTGAATCTTTCTTCATAATAATATGAAGAAATCATTACATCATTATCATTATGTAGTAAAAAACATTGTCACTCTCCACTGTCTGTCCCCTTATATGCTTATATCTTTCAAACTACGCAACGGATTTTGATGTATTTTTTTTTATAGATAGAGGATGTTAACGGGGTGATTTGTACATATAATTCGCGTTTAATGTTGTGAAGGAAAAGTGATTATTTTCGAGATTTAGCACTTTTTTTGCATAAGGTGTAAAAATTAAATTAAATTTATGATAGTAGTTAGTTAGCTAGTATGATAGTTAGCTAGTATGATAGTCAGCTAGTATATAATGTAATAGCTGTATGCGGTATGCTGTTTACCAATGGCAAGAGACAAAGTTATTTTTTTAAATATATATGTATTTTCAACCATAAATACAACAACTGAATAGCTGAAATAAACACAACTGTATGTGCTTATTTCAGCTATTCGTATCTGATATTCGCATATGCCTGTATAGTTGTAACGGAGGTCGTTTAACAGATACGGAGGCGTAAAAATGCCATGCTTACTTAATTTCAGCTGACGTATTACCTACCTACGTATACCTGCCAGTTACTGAGGGTAATATTACAAAGGCCTTTGCTTAATTATACGCTATTGTAAAATATTAGATATTATTACATAGCAATTTGCCTATTTCTCTTTGTTCTTTTATTTCACTGCATCTTATTTTTTTATGCATGTACATAGTTATTAATACATTTTTTTTCCCAGTTATGTTGTAAAATTTTAACATTTTTAAAGTATTGTATAATAAATGAAGGATTGTTAAAGCATTTTAGGCTGAAAGCAGAGGTATTATTCCTCACCTACCTACGTTTTTAAGTGCAAAGCTCATAGCGTATATTGTCATACTTCCGTTAAAACTCCGAATGAAGTTCCGTTATAACTTTTTAATTACGATTTACGCCTCAGCATTTACACATCAATAAGTTTATACCAAATTACCAGGTAAGTAATAAATGAAATGGAATATCGCTAAAAAATTGCACCGTTGAAAATTTGAACGAAAACTGCAAGGGAACTACGTAAGTGCATTGTATGCAATTTGTTTGCAGGCCGGTTCGGCCTAACGACAGATGTGAGGCAAGTTAAGGGTCTGAGAAAGAGACTCTCATAATAACCTTAGGGTCGAGGGAAGTATTGTAATATTCGCGAAACGTATTCTTATCGATCCATAGGCCCTGTGTGGGAAATATTTTGTACCTTTAACTTTTAAATAAATCCATGCACCGTATTTGAAATAAGTAAACTGCATTCTTTTTTATGTTTAAATAGCAATAAAGAAAAAAATAGTGACAAGAATTGAAATAAATCAGAAAATAAGCAGAGTATTTATTATATTTAAAACTCAAACGTCTATGCATATATGTAATTCCGTGTCTATGTTCGAACATGTGAAGAATGGATGAGGTAAGATTGACTAAGCAGGCATACAATGCAAAAGCAGATGGATGTAGGAGTTTAGGACGGCCAAGACACACATTCTATGACCAAATAGAATGAGTTCCTGAGAAAGGTGATGTCAGGAGCTATAAAAATCGACGCGCGTGTGTGATATGAGTTATGAACGTCTAAGAACCGAGTAAGGTGTTTAAGAATCGTGCGTTATGGTGCTTTGTCCTCTCTGCTTACCCTGCAAGGGAGTTGGCGTGCAGTTACAGTTATAATGTACGTATGTCTGTGTATATATTACTCTCACGGTTAAGACGAATTAAACCAAACGGAAATAGTTATATACTTAATCTATGACAAAATAGTATTAGGTAAAATGAAATATACTTAACATAACATAACTTCACGCTTTTTTTACCTGAAGGCAGCAGCAGTTAAGTCTCGACTATGTTATGTTTACGTCCCAAATGAAATAGATGGCGAACCTATTGCCATATAGTGCAAAAAGTTTTCAGCATTTATGACACACAACTTTCGAAAACAATTTCTAGAAGTCATTGGCGTGAGCCAGGATTCAAACCCGCGACTTCTGCGACTGCACCACCGAGACTTTCTAATATATTTAAAATAATTTAAAAAACCTAACGACTATTATAGATACACATATGCCATGTTTCACGGCCAAGTCTCTGTACAGGGGAGTTTGTCTTTTGATAAACTTAACTTCGATTCGACCGTTACAAGCAAGTACGACCCTATCCTGTGGGTAAGTGCAAACAATATGTCTGGAAGACACAATGGGGCCCTACGGACCATATTTCAATGCCATAGAATTGAATTAAAAAGAAAAAAGCTGAACCCAAATTAATCAACTTGTGGACGAAAATATAGTGTAGTTAAAATTAGTTATTATTTAGAATGAGATCTTTTAAAATCTCGTCAAAGAAATAAGAGACTAGGACTGAGACGCTAAGCAGATAGATATTATTAATTAATATATTGTTCAATAAACAGAAAATTAGTATTTGTGTGTGTTTTGGAAAGCGGATGGAAGTAGGAGTCGAGGACGACCAAGACACACATTCCATGACCAAATAGAACGTGTTCTAGAGGAAGGTGATGTTAGGAGCCTCAAAAACCGACGCGCGTGCATGAAAAGAGTTATGAATGTCAAAGAAGCGAGTGAGGTGTGTGAGAATCGTACCTTATGGCGCTCTGTTCTCTCTGCCTACCCCGCAAGAGATTTGGCGTGAAGTTATGTATGTATATGTGTTTTGCTATATACGTGATAGTACCTAAGTATTCTTATTTTTTTTTTATATTACCTCGTTTTTCGTTCTCCTCTTTCTTTATCTGCCTACCACGCAAGGGATTTGGCGTGAAGTTATGTATGTATGTATGTACCTCGTTCTTTGATACAATCTTTAGTTGCTTTACTTTAGTCTGACGGAGATGGCTAGAAATGAGCGTCTAGACAAACAAAAACATAATATAAAGAGCTCAAATAATTTGAAAATCAGCTAACGTCATTGTGATATTAAAAACATCTAGAATTATTTGGTCCTTGAAAAAAATCGAACTTTCGAAATCACCAAAGAAGGCAACTGCTTCTTCAAGTGCATATTTCATTTTATTTAAATTTCTGAACGTTAAAATCTCGTCGAGCACTACGCTCCTAAATCAAGAAATCGCGGGTTCGGAGCCTGGCTCACACCAATGACTTTTCGAAATTATTTTCGAAAGTTATGTGTGATAAATATCGATAACTAAAAGCTTTGTGCCCGGTGAATGGCAATAGGTTCGCCACCTATCCCATTTGGAACGTAAACATAACGGCGAGTCGAGGTTTAACAATCACTGCCTACACCTTCGGGTAGAAAACGGCGTGAAGTTATATGTCTGTTTCCGAACGCAAATACTCCTTCAGCATTGCGTCAGCCTCAATTTCACTCAATTTGTCTTTTCACAAGAACTGTCGTTGATAACAACTAATTAAAACGTAATCAAATTATTGCTCACTGTCTGCTTATTCAATTTAATGTTGTATTATTTTTTCATATCATCTTCTTTTATGTACGTCCTAATTATTAATTTTCAAATAATAACACGTATTATTAGAAGGGGAGTAACTAGGTACAGACAAAAGAATATCCAGTCACGAATCTCCTGTAATGTTCTGTACTCCTAGGAATTAAAGATTTCCACTGAGAAGATCATGACAGGGCGATATTAGCGGAGGGGTTGGCGACCTCCGCCAGCTGTTAGCCCAACAAAGGGTCACGACCCTACGCACAAGAAAAACAACCCTTCACGATCGAGGACCCAAGAAGAGGTTTGCTTTAAATAATAACTAATTTTACACGAATTATTTAATATCCCAAAAAGTAATTAACCATAATAATTATAGATGTTTAATTTCGTATATTTACAGACTAACCCAGCTTACTTCAGAACTCCAGATTATATTTGATTGCTTGAAGGAGCTAATCTCAGTAACTACTGATCTGATTCCCATATTAATATTTGTCAGCGTTATGCATTTAAAAGGTATATTTAAACAACAATATTAAAGTTTAAAAGATTTTGCATACTTGTATTTATTTTATTCTAAAAGTCATACACTAAAATGTAGAAGTGCAAATCTGTAATTGTCGCGATTGAGGTATCGACTTATTTCTGTGGCTTTATGACCTGTATTACTCACCACAGAGAAAGCGATTTTTCACCTCTTAAAAAGCTGAAAAAAAAGACCCGTGTGATTGCGAAAACATTTGCAAACCGAGAAATATCAGGACGATTTATAATGTTAACTTAATTATTAACGTTAAACAAAGTAGGTAATTGATTGAATTACATAAAAAAAGCAAATAAAGTTAAAATAAACATAACACATAACATAACATAACGTCACGCCTTTGATACCCGAAGGTGTAGGCATCGGCTGTTAAGCCTCGTCTCGCCGTTACGTTTACGTCCCAAATGGAATAGATGGCGAACCTATTGCCATACCGGGCACAAAGTTTTCAGTCATCGATATTTATCACACATAACTTCCGAAAACAATTTCGAAAAGTCATTGGTGTGAGCCAGTGTCAGGAATCGAACCCGCACCTCTGGATCAGAAGCCGTGTGCTCGACCACTGCGCCACCAAGACTGTTAAATTGATAAAACAGTAAAATATCATTTGTAAATTACTATTATACATGAAATCTTGCAATGCGTGTAATAATTTGACCAGGGACGGTAGGTTAAATATCAATGCCCGAAGTAAAGCCAATCAATCGCAAGTCAGTGAGTTCAAAATTAAACGTAAGCCAGTAAAATGTACAACTTAAATATTTACTCAGCTTGCTTAAAAAAAATCTTTGCAGCTTGAACGCAACCATTCGTATTGCAACAAAAGCACAATAAACATTTAAAAAAAAAAACAGAATCTATTCATCTATTGATCTCGATTCGTCTTTGCGATGTGCATAGACAAGAAATTTTGTATTCTTATATAAATGAAAAAAAAATTACATCAAATAGTATCAGTCTGTTTTACCGACATTGTTAATTCAGATTAAAATTAATATCGAGTTACGAGCTAATATCGAGTTGAGTGATTTCAAGCTATTATTATTCAATAAAACTATATTACTGAACTACGTGTTAGTCACTCGGTCTGGAGGTTCAGCAATCCGCTTTTGAATCAAGAAGTCATGGGATCGAAATATAACTTCACACCATAACTTCTTGGAATTATTTTGGTAAGTTATGTGTGATATACTCTCGAGAGCAATGAATCCGGGTCACTTAAAGAATGTTAAAAATCTCGGAAACTAAAAATGATAGGTTAATGCAATAAATTGTATTTAATAGACAATGTAATACTCCTTAAATGAAAGTAAAAAAAATATGAGTCACCATACATTTTATTAACACAAAATTACATAAAGAAAAAATCTGCTGATCTCTCCATAAAACAAAAATAGGAAACATGAAATTTTTGAACTTTATTACGATTTTCTTGAATTTTAATACTTCGTATTGCCTCCTCGTGCTTCCATTACTGCGTTTACGCGGTTTGGCATGCTGTACACCAAGTTCCTTATACGATTTTGGGGAATATTCTCCCATTCCTCTGTGAGAGCAATTTTGAGCTCACGAAGCGTGATTGGGGGAGGGTTTCGTTGTTTTACGCATCTGCCTAGCTCGTCCCAAGCATGCTCGATCGGGTTGATATCCGGGCTGCGCGCTGGCCACTCCATACGAGTAATGTTCATCTCTTGAAGGTAGTCATTCACAATCCTACCTGTATGAGGTCGGGCATTGTCATGCATAAATATAGCATCCTCACCTAAATTGACCATAAATGGACCAACGTGATCATTGAGGATTTCTTCCACATATCTTACGCTAGTTAAAGAGCCGTTTTCTATGATCACCAGCTCTGTGCGACTTTCAGAAGAAATTCCGGCCCACACAAGTACAGACCCACCACCGTAGGCTACTTTTTCCTCGATGCATGCTTGCTTGAATCTTTCCCCTGGTCTTCGATACACTCTGTGTCTTCCATCGTGCTTGTAGAGCATAAATTTTGATTCGTCGGAGAACATAACTTTTGACCAATCTTCAATACTCCAATTTACGTGGCTCTGGGCATATCTTAGTCTTGAAATACGATGCCCACGCTCCAGTTTAGGGCCGTTTGCAGGTCTAAGGGGTTTTAAGTTAGATTCAGCAAGCCGACGTCTTACTGTCCATGCACTTGGGTTACTTCCTCCGAGGCGTCGAAACTGATTGGTGAGTTCAGTTCCTGTGAGAAAGCGATTTCGAAGCATGGTGTTCACCAAGTATCGGTCTTCTCGTGCTGTGGTATACCTGGTTCTGCCCGTTCCTGGTCTGCGTAGGTTAGAACCAGTTTCTTCGTAACGTCGGAGAACTCTTTGTACTGTTGACAGCGACACACCAACAGTCCTGGCTGTATCGCGCTGACTCCGGCCGGTTTCCAGCATTGTAAGTATTCTGGTGCATTCTTCAGGCGTAAGCGACATAATTTCAGCTTGAATAATGAATATAGAGCACTATCAACATGGTTTATGTACCCACATAAATGACAGATTACAAACAAAAGCAAAACCAAATGCTGTAATTTCGTAGTTCCATCTTCGAAAGTGGCCCTTTTTCAAATTTGATTTTTTTATGATATAACTTTACAATAACTAAGAAGTTTTAATACCTTCATTTAAGGAGTATTACATTGTCTATTAAATACAATTTATTGCATTAACCTAGCATTTTTAGTTTCCGAGATTTTTAGGATACTTTAAGTGACCCGGATTCATTGCTCTCGAGTGTATATCGATGACTGACAACTTTGTGCCCGGTTTATGGCAAGAGGTTCCGCCACCTACCACCTTTGGGACGTAAAAATTAGGCTGATAACCTCTGCCTACACTTCCTAGTAGAAAATTGTCATATTTTTTTTAAAAAACATGGCATTAAAATTAACTGCGTACTTTAAATTACCAGGGAAACATAGACCCACTTTGTTTGTTTGTGAACGATTAACTCGGAAATTAATCAAACTATTGTAATTACTCTTTCATTATTAAAAACCTACGGTATTCAGAAGTAATATAAGGTATATCTTTAATATTTTAATCAATTGAAAACTTTTAAAACTGTGTTTATCTTGATGATCTACTTACTTCGATGAGGGTAGATAAGAGCGCGGTGAAGCCACGTGGTTAGCTGCATGAACGGCTTGACCGGTGAAATACCACAATGTCTCAGTATATTTATGTAAAGTTGCTTATGCCGTGCTTTGTTCGGTGAAAGAGGTATCCAGAGGAAAACCCCTTCCCCATCCTCTGTTTTCTCATTAAAGGCTAGCATTGCAACTGTGACCCGGTGCTGCACATAGCCTTCCAGGCTATGCACTTGGTAGTTTTCTCCCCTTGCCCATAAAAAAGGGAGGACATTTCTTTATTACTTTTCACGCGAGTTACTTTTAGTTCTCAATTAAACATACAATGTCTATTGCTATTAAATTTGCTGCTGGAAATTTCTGCAACAATTTTTATCACAATGTAGAAGTTATTGGGACATCAAAAATGAATTTCAATCTGACGCCCATCATATCCTGGAAGTTCTGGAACAGCGTTTCCCAACCATGTGTCCGACAGGAGTCAATTTGATAGTTAATGGGGGCAAATCAAACATGAAAATTAACTTTCATTATTACTTCCAATACCTACTTCCATTTTTTGTTACACTTTCACTTTTAAATAATCATTTCTTGATAAAACTTACGCACATATATGAATGTTTCTTAAACAAAGAAAACCATTTTTAAAGGTTCTAAAATTACGTATGCATTCATACATATGTTAGGAAGGCGTATAGCCTTAAAAGTTTGGGAAACACTGTTCTAGAATAAAAATTTACTGTGCTGAATATCTAGGAATACACAAATAGTTCCTCATTATTAGATAAACATAATATCACAGATTCTATTGGAATATAACATAGCATAACTTCACGCCATTGTTATCCGAAGGTGTAGGCAGTGGCTGTTATGCCACGTCTCGCCGTTATGTTTACGTCAAATGCCATACTGCCATACCGGGCATAAAGTTTTCAGTCATCGATATTTTTCACACAAAACAACAACATTCCGAAAACAACTTTGAAAAGTCATTGGTGTGAGCCAGTGTCAGGATTCGCACCCGTGAGTTCCGGATTCAGAAGCGGTGTGCTCGACTACTGGACCACCGAGACTGACCATTGCAATTTATCAATCAGGAATACGGTAAAATTTAAATTTTACTTGCCATTTTAAATCTTTGAAAATTACAGTTTCGATGTCTGATCAGCTTACTTCTGAATCAGAAGGTTTCAATTTCGAATTCGGTACTTCGGAAGTTATATGTAATAAATATTGAAGACTATCATAACTGTATCATATATTCATCTTTTCGTATTCCATTCAAGTTATATTATTTATTTGAAGGGTGAACATGTTATGTTCACAAATCAAATAACAACGCTAAGATTTTCTGAAATTATTTTCCGGCACGGGCCAAAACACCTTTATATCTATGCTCACGAAAAAAAATTGTATCAATTAAAAAAAAAACTAAATATACCGGATACCGGGTTTGCAATATGTATATTCAAAAATCGATTCTTCATACTCTCCGCAGACGCATCCGTTCATCTTATTAATATGGGACGACATTCAAAGAAATCGGGTAAATGGCGAAAAAGAAAAAAAAACACTGTATGGGTAGACAAAGATCTCGGCTCGCATCTGCTATCCGGGGTATTGAGGCAGATGCTTTGAAGGGGCCTTCTTTAAAAAAAAACTATCCTTACCTGCTTTTATTATTGTGCGTACTTATTCTTAAACTTGAGACTTTTATGAACAGAAGAGTAGGGTGACCATATTCTATCTGATGATAGGGATTTTTTAATATTTGTTCCCAGTCCCACGCTACGACAGCTGTTGTTGGGGCTGGCATCATTATTATATTATATGGTATGGAAAAATCTAAAATCTATGTAAATCTGATGTTCTGTAATAGGATAAAAAATAAGTTATTTGTTAAAAAAAAATGATAGAATGTCTACTCAATATGTTATCAAATTATTATTAATTAATACCAAAATTTAAAGATAATTAAAATTATTTATTCCCATTAAATCATTATTATAAATTAAATCTAAGGATATTTAAATTAATAACATAACTATTTCGTGTGTTCCGAAGAAGTTCCGATTATATTTTTCTTCAAAATAAAAGCAATTTAATGGCAATTGGTTACTAGCGTTACGATCGCCCCAGTGATCGGGTTACTGCCAGATGAAGTATTTAAAGCAATATTGCTGCGCCAATATAGTTTTGATTACTGAATCATAATAATATCAAATAGTTATTTTATTTATTTTGTTATTCTTTAAAATACAAAGCTTTAAAAAACATGGAAAAATCCTATAATCTAAAATTTCTCGTGGACACCCTTGTGCAGCCGTTCATGTGAATGCAATGTATTGAACTAAAATTCACGGAGATTTACTTCGCAGTATGCTGTTGAAATATAATAGACCAGAATATATATTATACATACACACAAAACTTCACGCCAAATCCTTAGCCAGGTAGGCAGAGAGAACAGTAGCGCCAAGGCACGCTTCTTAGTTTCTTAAACATCATACTCGCTTCTTTGACTTACATAACTCCTGTCATACACGCATGTCGATTTTTAAATACTCCTGAAATCACCTTCCTCAAGGACACGTTGCAAGTGTTTCGTGGTCTTCCTCGACTCCTATATCTTTATACCAATAATTGGCGATTATTGTGAAAATAGTATAAATCTTATGGAATCAATCATGATAATAGGTAATGTGGTTGATTGATTGATACAAATCAGCCAACATAATTTCTCTGCAGCTTAGTTAGCGCTATAAGTTGTTACAGAGAACTACAATTACATACTTGAAAGCACTTATATTAGTGCGGTATTTATAAAGATTTGGTGACCAACTATTGGCCCATAACTGGGATGAATACAAAGTTTTACAACCATTTATAAGTGTATGTCAACTGGCCTCCTGGTGGCTAGTCGTATTGGCTTCCGCGCAGAGAGCAACGGGTTCTAATCCCACCAAAAGAAACTAGCCGTCTATACTACTGTGTTAAAGAAATCTTCTATCTTGTTCATTTGAGAAAAAGTACACAATTATTCCCGCCCATGTCCCATAGGGGTTGGTAGACATTTTGGGCTACGATCCTGATATACTTCTTCCGCAGTTAAACATCTCATCTAGCATTCATGTCGGTTTCGGGTACTACGCATTTATCCTTTTTGAAATAGAACATTTAATTTAATCGATGTAGCTCCGTCTTGGCAACCCGAACCTGACTATGCTACTTGAAGACCTGGAAAGGAGAAAGTGAATATTCAGTGACAATCATATGACCTTAGTTTGCCACAAAATAAAGGGTGTGAAGTTATTATTATTTATATTAAAAATATCGTTTCAACCGTTACAGACCATACAAAAGAAACTAGGGTCTGATGAAATACTAGGGGACTAAGAAACTATAGGAGTTACAATAATAATAATACTACATGACTTGCCGTATGCTTACGAGTATGTAAACTTTGGAATATCGATACTACCCTTTATTTTGTAGCCCGGCCAATAACCCCGGCGACCTACTTTTCACAGACCTCACTTTCAAAGCAACGACCTTTATACATATCGTCATAGAGGCTAAATTAGTGGTGTATTTTGGCCGGGGTATCAGGAGCACAGCATAAGGAGGGTAGTCAGTAATTCTTTGGGTGGAAATTATAAGAGCGTGATCAACTGAATTGTGATTTAAAACTCGACAGGAATTGTAACTAATTAGGTACTTTGTAACTGACTGCTAAAATTCTAATCTATGCTACAGAGTTATGTTTCCCTGGTGCTATAATCTAAACATAACTTCACGCCTTTGTTACCCGAAGGTGTAGGCAGCGGCTGTTAAGCCTCGTCTCGCCGTTATGTTTACGTCCCAAATGGAATAGGTGGCGAACCTATTGCCATACCGGGCACAAAGTTTTCATTCATCGATATTTATCACACTTAACTTCCGAAAACAATTTCGAAAAGTCATTAGTGTGAGCCGAGCCAGTTTTAGGAATCGAACCCGGACCTCTAGATCAGAAGCCGTGTGCTCGACCACTGGACCACCGAGACATTACCGTGCTATAATCTAGATTTGTTATTTTAGTGCCATAGAGGTATGTGGGCTTCATTTACAGAGGTCTACAGATTAAATTAGGCAACAAAGGCGCAACTTTCGGAAACTACCCGATTACGCAAAAATATTAACACATATTTTCGTAAACTTTAAGGAATAATACGGAATTATTTGAGGACGAATACTTATTTGTTAAACTTTTCCCGCCTTGTAAGACTTTCTGACTTTCCTTTCAAACTTAACTTATATTGTGGGTCGTAGACTAAGAGGCAGTTAGTAAACAAAATTTTTTTATTTTTTGGTGTAAACTTTTTTATTATAACTAACATTATTGTGTGTGACGCGACTTTAATCACTCCTGCCTCCATCTTCTAGTATTAAGGGGGGTGAATACGTCTTACTTCACCATGCGTAGGAAATATATGATTTGGATTATGTTTCGTAATATTTAACTTTAAGTATTATTAATTTTGTATGTATAATAATATTTATAGTTTTGTATGTATTGTTTGTAACCCACGATCAATCAGATGGAAAGAATTATGGGTATTATAGGTAAGATAGCGAATAATTTTAAAATAAAACTTATGGACACATTCTAATGTCTATTATTTTTCTGTATTTTAAAAGAATAAAATGACAATCTGCCTTAAGCCGTTTTTGTCATTATCTTCATTAGTGCAGTTAATACCCAAAGGCCACTGTTTAGTTATAAGAATTTATAAAAAAATATCAGGACATTTTTTTTATATAGAATAGGAGGACAAACGAGCAGGCGTGTCACCTGATGGTAAGTAACCGACGCCGCCTATGGACACCTGCAACACATATAGTGTTACAGTTGCGTTGCCGACATTTAAGAAAGGGTTGGGGAAGGGGGGTGGGCCTCCGGGTACCTCTCTCACCGAACGAAACGCGGCATGAGCCACTTTACGTCGTTCTTCTGAGAGGTCGTGGTATTTCACCGATCGAGCCGGCCCATTCATCATTGCTTGGCAGGGCAATCACTATATTAATTTTCTGACTTTTCGTTAAATTCCAACCGAAATGTTATGTAACATACCAGGCTAACATAAAACAGCAGAGATTGTGTTTATTAGTGTTAAGATGACGAATTGTTTGACCGGACGTCAAGTTGACGCGCGGGGTCAAATGGCAAGTTGTTCTACGAAACACGACGCCACTGATAAGGGAATAACGGAACAGCTTTGATGATTATTTTCGTACCGATTTTAATTGATTACTAAGTACATATTTATATTTCTGAGTATTTATTGCTAATACGCAATAACTTAATGTATAGAAAATGATAAGAAAAAAACAACTTCTTATACCTAACCAGATGTTCCAGCGAACTTATTTTCGCTTCAGAAGCAATAAGAAGAAATACAAATGGTCATTGTGGATTATCCGTAAGAGATAGACATACACAATCGCGGACTTTTTTGTAGACCTTCTGAAGGTGTTTAATAATGTAGAACATTGTTATGATCTATCACTTAGGGTTCAGCCAGCGTTTGCAATTAAAGTGCTAATTCTCGAAATTTAACACATTTTTACTGCATTATAGATGAATTATAGATATAAACCACCCCGTTGATATCCTCTTTAGATTAAAAATCCACATCAAAATTCGTTGCGTAGTTTCAAAGTTCTTAGCATATAAGGGGACTTAAAATACCGCCACCCCATCTCTTCCCGTGGGTGTCGTAAAAGGCGACTAAGGGAAAAGCTAGAAGAATGGGCAGCAGCATTCTCTCAAAAGAAAATACAGCCTACTGCGATCGCCAACCCGCCTACCAAGCGTGGCGATTATGGCAAAAACCCCCCCAGCGACCGGCAGTTGTGGCGCTCTATGGGGGAGGCCTATGTCCAGCAGTGAACCCCAAGAGGCTAATGATGATGATGATGATGATGATGAAGGGGACATACAGCGGAAAGCGACTTTGTTTTATACTATGTAATGATCAATTTCACGCCGAGTCCCTCGCGGGGTTCGCAAGACAGAGAACAACTGGCGTATTATGAACTCTTAATTCCAGCCAGCTAACGCGCTGCCTTGCAAATTCGTATTTTCAACGACTAATTTCGAGCTAGTCGGTGACGAGTAGTCACTGTCAAATTCACTCTAAATTCGATTTATCAACGACTAATTCCATTTAGTCAATCATGAGTAGTCTGGACTAGCTGAAATTAGTCGTTGTAAATACGAATTCGCTAGGCAGCGCGTTTACTGGCTGGAATTAAGAGCTCATAATAGGCCCCCAGAGTGACATAAGGCACGATTCTTACATACTTCACTCTCTTCTTTAACTTTCATAACTCTTGTCATACACCCTCGTCGGTTTTTAAGGCTCCTGATTTCACCTTCCTCGATGACTCGTTCTATTTGGTCATGGAAAGTATGTCGTTTCCGTCCTCGACTTCAAGATGCTTCCGCTTTTCCACCGTATATCTGCTTAGTCAAACTGAGTCAAACAAATAAAAAAATCGCGGAAATGTATTCTGTAGTATATATATAAATAATATTGCCCAAAATACATTTATCACTGAAACTTATATAAAAAGATTTGTATTGATTGTCTGTCTATCCGTCCGTACTACATCGGACTCGGCGTCGCCAACATTGCTATAAAAACTATTCAACTTTGGTGAACGAAACGCGGTGACGTGTGTGACCGTAGAAAAAACAATTTCTTAGTTGAATTTGTGTATTTTTAGCACCTTCGTCCCTTTAATAATGTAACGTGCAGGCTGCGTCTGTTACTGTTGGCCAGACAATATTTAGCAGGAGTTTAAAAGCCTTATGGTATATTCGTTACCCATAGTCCTATTTAAGAATAATTTTTAGAAATACCAGTTCAGTAATTAGTACAGGTGCCGGTGGTTCAGTGGTTGTATGTATGGCGTCTGACAATTAGCAGCAAAGAACAAATTGAGTTTTATGAATCATGTGCAAAACACGTCTTTCTCTACCCGAAGGTGTAGGCAGCGGCTGTTAAGCCTCGTCTCGCCGTTATGTTTACGTCCCAAATGCAATAGGTGGCGAACCTATTGCCATACCGGACACAAAGTTTTTATTCATCGAAATTTATCACACATAACTCCCGAAAATAACTTCGAAAAGTCATTGGTGTGAGCCAAGACCCGAACCGCCGAACCCGAGACCTCTGGATTCAGAAGCTGGGTGCTCGACCACTGGACCACCGAGACCATAGAAACCATACAGAGAGAACATAAAATAAATAATAATATAAATATTATAAACACGTTCATCACTCTCATACATATATCGTAAATAATCGTAATATTTACAATTTGACGATATTAATATGAACATCGGTGGTTATCACACACACACACACGCAGACACGCACACACCTAGACATAAAACGTGATCTCGAAATAATTAGCAGGCGAGCCGGCGAGGTGTTGGAGTACAGACAGTACCGCGCTATAGTACAGTGTAGGGCGGGCGGAAGCTGCGTCGCATCCCGCCCTGGCTGCAGTCGGCCGCCCCCCGCAGCGCACGCGGACCCCTCCCGGCGCCCCCAGCGCCCGGCCCCCCGCGCCGCCGAGCCCCCGCGCCGGCGCGCTGGGCGCGTGCGCTCGCCGGCCGGCAACTCAGTTCACGACCGCGCGCCGTAACATCCACACGTGTGCGTCGCTAAACAACCGGCACACCACAAAACGATCGAACGCACCGTATTTTTTTCAAATAAGTGACACCGTGAGGTATTTAATATACCTCTCAATTAATCTGACAAAATTGCTTCTCAAGTGGAAATGCCTTCAAGCCTGTTCGGAGATTTGGGAGGTGTTGGGATGGTGGAAGATCAGCGAGCGTACAAGCTCGCTCTGGAGCTCAGTTTATTGAGTCTTGGCGAGAGTCTACCCGCGAGCCACTCGCTCGAGAGCCCCCTTGGATTCGCACCACCACCTGAAGACCGCGCGAAGAAATCGCAGAATATGACGGAATGCGTGCCGGTACCATCTTCAGAGCACGTAGCCGAGATCGTCGGTAGACAAGGTAGCGTATTGCATTCATAACAAGGGTTTTATAGGTTATATTATTGATGTACCTGGTTAGTTGTATGTTGTGGAAATGTTCTGCGCCGCCCTTAAACAAGGGCGCACGTGTTACTTACTACGAACAGCTTTTTAGGTTAAGATCGATCGCACCCGACTATGTATTTGTGAATTTTCAGCACGGTATCGTCGTTTTCTTCGCGGACCTATGAAAAAATTATCTGTATTCTTAACCATTCGTTTACCTACCCGCATTATATTTTACATTTATATTTTGTCTATAGTATGAATATTTATTATATGTATTATGAGTTATGACATTTTAAAAAAAGAACATTTTTTTTGTGAAACGTAAACAAAAAAAATGAGACTTCATGTCATGGTATATTTTCGAAGCTATTATCTGTGGTCTATATTTTTTCTTATGATTTAATTTTTTTTTTTTTTTTTAATAGTGCGTCTTTTTTATCGCATATAAGGTTTATAAATGTGACAAAATTACAAAACTACCCCCAACAGTGACATTCTTGACAATAGCTTATCTAGGAAATATTCGAACTTTTTAAATGTCAAATGCTCGATTTCATCTTAGATATTATTTTAAAGATAAATGTAAATTAATATGTATAATATATTGATGCATAATAGATATGCGTTAGAAAAAAAACTAAATATCCCACACTTAATAGTTTTGATTTTGATAGGAAACTATCTCAACGATTCTGGTATGTCATTTCCAGGAATCGCTCGAAAAAGGTTGTCTTCATTTTTTTCAAAATGCCCCAACCCTGGTTCTAATTAAAAGGTAGATTTGAGCAAAAAGCGATACCCAAGGGGTTTCTTTTTTTTCTTACTTTAGGGGTGCACAAAAAATACCGACAAAGCGAAGACCATCAGCCCCTGTGGTACAGGGTTTATCAAGCATGATATTAAGAAAATTATTATTCAATATTATCTTCGCAAATCACGGTTTAATGATGGGTAGATTTGTAGAAGACCAAAAAATTTACGTTATACTTATGTTAAAATTCGCTCCACCCCGCACATATTATGGTATATTTTTTTTATCAACCTGGAAATCCGGTCTTTTTGATGTTTAATTACACTACTACATAAGTTTTTTTTTCAATATCGACACACATTAATTTATGTTAATGATAAGTGAAAATGTGCGAGAACGACCTTAACAGACGCACATAATTATAAAGTATATATATGTATGTACTACTATTTATATAAAACTTTGATATTTATGTATGTCTGTATATATTTAAATTGACAGTCTATTATATATTTTTCATTTATGTTTTTTATATATATTTATTGCGTCGTAATGTGGCGTCAAAACCTATTGCCATATATCGGCACACATTCGTAAAGTCACTGCTGTACCACTCGTATTCGAACCTGAGACTACCGATGCGGAAGTGGACTGCTGAACTTCAGTTCAGCAGTCCACTTCCGCATCGGTAGTCTCAGTCGGCTGTACAGTCGGCTGTATTCATACAATATATTAAAATTTAGTTTCTATGTAGTTTAACATTGTTTGGTAAACTTTATTAATAGATCTTAAGTATTTAAATCTACAAAAATGTAAGCAGTCTGAACACAGCCGCTAGGGATTCATAGTATTTTGCATATATTATTATATTTATTAAGATAAGTATGTTGTGTAGGTATAAAAGAATAGTTATTTACCTAATGGGTTTATTACGCAATTATACGACATAACATTTATATTTTAGTAAACAAGTATGAATCATAAAACTAAATAGAGCCTCTTTTGAGTGTTTACCCGAGCCGCCATATTGTTACGTCCACGAAAATAGCAATCAATGTTTTCCTTTAAATATTCTTTTATGGCAAATGTAAATATTATAGTTTCAAAAAAAAATCGCTTAAAAATGGCGGGAAATTACTTACTAGGTGACGTCCACAGTTCCGGCCGTGTGAGACCCGACTTCCGCGTCCCACATTACTTTGACAATTACGATTTAATACTCCCCATCTCCTTAAGAAGTAACTACACTTATAAAGGCTTACACCCTTTCTCAAATAAATCATCTAAAATCCTCATGTAACTTTTTTTGGCATTTCCTTTCATTCAAACAAACACAAATAAACAAAATCAAGTTTCCCGCCAAGGTAAATTACCAAACAAATTGAGTAACATTTCTACAATTAAAGAAAAGTATTACCGCGAAAAAAATGACGAGATAATTAAAATTTGTGAATTTTGTTAGTAATTTTTAACAGTGGTAGAGCCAAGCAGTTCGCTGCATGAATGGGCCGGCTCGACCGGTCAAATACCACGTCCTCTCAGAAGATCCACGTAAAGTGGCTCATGGCGCGTTTCGTTCGGTGAGAGAGGTACCCGGAGGCCAACCCCCACTTCCCCATCCCTTCCTATCCCCTATCCCTTAAAGGTCGGCAACGCAACAGTAACACTATGTGTGTTGCTGGTGTCCATGGGCGGCGTTAATTGCTTACCATCAGGTGACACGCCTGCTCGTTTGCATAAAAAAAAACAAATTTCAAATTCATATTTAGAACACTTTTTTGGAATGCGATTTTGTCAATGTATTTAATACTATTTGAAAATGGAAACATCTTTTTCTTTCTATCCATGGCCAGTATCAGTTAATAAATCTGTTGCTTAGCTCCATAATAATCGTTAAAGGACTATGTCTATGAAAATTCAGTGATCTGTTTTATTTTGTTCTCGACTTTCTCATAATTGGAACCTCAAAGAGAAAGTATTGAAACTGAATGTAATCTGTTACTTATGACTACATACATAATTAAATTTAATTAATATGTACTCGCGTGAGTAACCACACATTATGACTCTTGTTCGGAGCATATAATATTTACTAAAATCACTGCTTACCCTAAGTAAATACGAGTACAACCGTGGTAATATCAACACATAATTATTTTTAAGTACGTAAAATTAATTTATGATATTTATAAAACTATAACTTCATGTTAAATGAAAATAATTAATGTATTATTTATACATTAATATTATACTTTGCTAACAATTGCCCGCGTTGTAAATAGAATGCCAATATTATACAAATTAGTTGTCTTTTAATTTACATCTGCTATGAAATTAAGCATTTGCATAGCATTTGTAAAAAAATATGAGAAAACTAATTTTTTTTCATAGATTAATATTAATTTTTTCTTCTTTTTTGATCACTCAAAACCCACAGGAAGGCCGAATTACTTTCGGAAATAAATATTTCTTACAAATCCAGAGTTTTCCAAGTCAAAAGCTGATTAGTGTTTCTAATTAATTGGCATCAATCACCGTCATCCAGCTGAGGTTCCCTCCGTAACAGATTGTACAAGATTGTATAAACAGTTGTAAGTTGCCACAACAGAAATAACCAATTTTGATTGTATAAATTACGTAGAGACCATAAACCAAGTTTAAATTATCATCGTCATTAAGCTGTAATTGGCCCACAACCCTGGTCACTGACTCGTTTCTGAATAATAAATAAAAAAAAATAAGAATACACTTCATTTTTCGCATTCCTGCATGCCCTATGCATTCCAATGGATAATTTCGTGTTTTCGCCTTGGGTAAAGAGATAAGTAAAAAAAAAAATGAAAGCTCCCGCGTAATTTTTGACAGATATGATTGTTTTTTAAATGAATGAATGATTAATAATTTTTATCGATAATGATAAATTACTTATGAGTTGAGTTGTCGTCAATAACTTCTGGTATTATTAATTATTAATTAAACCTGAATAGACAATATATGTATGTACCTTTTATAAATAAAACTTTTAAAATTAGAATCAAATATTTCTTATTTTTTTTTTTAAACATTGGAACAAGACCATTCTGCTTTGTTTTAAGATGATGCAATGACGTTTCTTAATTTAACCCTTATTGGCGACTATGGAAAAACAAAGCATACTTTTAACAATAATTTTATCCCCCTGAGGCATCTTAACAAAATACAAAACTCAAAAATTAATAAGCCCCTTTTCCTAAAGTCGATCGAAAATAAACTACCAAAACATTAATAATATCGCATTATACAAAAAAACATGTACCTATTTCGATCAAACCCGTTTGAATGGGGAGCAGTGGTACCTTTCCCATGACTATAGAACACAACAATACTTTTGCTATATATTGTAGATATACAGAGGTCCCTTGCACTTCAAGTCTCAGAAACTTGTAAAACGAGAGCAAAAAAGGCAGCTGTCTGACTTGAAACCCTGTCGAAGTAAGCTCGTCCTTTCGAACTAAAGCTGTGTTCGATCGGAGCGCTGATTTCGCACGGTCTGCTCCTCAGCTTTACAAACTATATTTGTTTGAAGATTTATTATAGGTCCTTGAGATAATACTTTTTTTTCTATTTCTTACAAGGTGAAATCTATTATCTCCTTAGAATTCCTTGTTTATTGAACGACTGAAAAAAATTGGTTTGAAAATTTAAAAACGCAAAAAAGTCCTGACTTTTCCTCTTTTCCTTATGATTTTAAATGTGACACTAAAGTTCTTACATATTAAAACAGACGTTTTATTTAAGTTACAGCGCCATCTATTAACGCCACTCTTATATCTATGGCCGCAAGCGAAACGAGTCATGTATCACCTAATTTTTATTAAAGAAGTACATACAGATTTCAACACCACACCACACTTTTAACTATCAAATACTCTTACAAATTGTATTGTTAAAACAAATAAAAACCTCGTTTTAATTATTCTTTGAATATAATTAGAAACACATTTTGTGTGGCGATAAGTTGTCTTTCAAAACATTTATATTTAGGGCGTTACGTTCCGTTTCCCGCGTTTTATTATACCCGATGGTTTTGCGATAATAATTAAATAAAAACGCTCCTTCGCCTCCTTTGTAGTTTTAAGAACATAATATATATATATATACTTAGCGCTTTTTATTTTTTTCCATTGATAAGTTAATCATTAAATATCAGTAATAAAGGGGCTATTAAAAAAAACTTTAATAAGTAATCTTTGCTTACGATTGCTTAAAAGTTTCTATTCATTTTAAACTTGTCAAAAGTTTTTTTTAATCTGTAATAAACCCATATTTGGATTTGTGCCATTCTAAAAATAAATTTGTGAACGTTAAAACTTAAATTAATGTCTTGAATTTCGCTCTATACACTTAGTTTTGTCTCTTACTCTTATCTTTCTTGGGTTTAGGGTTCTAATTTGAGAAATTGTACTCTTAACCTTTATTCAAAGAAAGCAGGTGAGCAATCCTGAAAGATTTCTGTAAATTAGAGATTTCAAACTGTTCTGGATATAAATAGTGTATGTAGTGTATATTAACTAATTTCCGAGGAGTTTTCATAAAAATCACTTGTTTATGGATTGGAACCTAAGACCGCTCTAAGTCGAACCGCTAAACAAAAACGGCTATCGAGAGACAACATAAAATATTGTTAAGGCCTCAATACAAATAATAAACGTCAAGATTTTTTTTTCGAACAGAATAAGATTTGCACGTTTGTCTGATTTTCTAGTCTGGTGAATACCGGACCAGCCAGTAACTTACTACCTGTACCATTGAACGATTTTGAAATATGTTCTTATGTTTTTTTTTCTTTTTCATTTTAAGAGCACCTTTTTTAGATAAATATTGCATACTGCATTGTCAGTCACCGGCACATTTGTAATAAGGATTTCTCTGTTCTTTTCGCACTAAAAAGAAAACTTTTTTACAATCTCGCGGACTAACAGATCAAATCTATATATACGAGTATATATATATAAGAGATTTCCACCTATATATTGACTCATCACGATATCTCTGGAACCATAAGGCGTAGCGACTTGAAATTTGGTAGGATTATTCCTTTCGCCGAGTAGAGGTCAGCTAAGAACGGATTTTACGAAATTCCACCCACAAGGGGGGTTACGGGGGTGTTAACAATGGAAAATTCCCATTTTTAACCTATAGCTGCTATCGACTTCAAATTTGTCGAAGATATTGCAGTATTAACATAGCGGGGCAGCAGTTATTACTTTTGATGCGAAACAGAGTTCGCCGGGTCAGATAGTAATATATATAACAATAACATTATAAAGAATAACTAAACCTAATTAGAAAAATAAGGCTAAATTGTGAAAATCGTTCAACTAATTTCATTTCTGTCATATTCAACAGTGGTAGAGCCAAGCAGTTCGCTGCATGAATGGGCCGGCTCGACCGGTGAAATACCACGACCTCTCAGAAGACCGACGTAAAGTGACTCATGCCGCGTTTCGTTCGGTGAGAGAGGTACCCACCCCCCTTCCCCATCCTTTCCTATCCCCTATCCCTTAAAGGTCGGCAACGCAACAGTAACACTATGTGTGTTGCTGGTGTCCATGGGCGGCGTTGGTTGCTTACCATCAGGTGACACGCCTGCTCGTTTGCCCTCCTATCCTATAAATATATATATATATATTTAAATAAAGCCTTGAAATAATAGGAGTAATGATAATATTTAATAAATTAAAATACTGGTAGGTACGTAGAAAAAAAAACTAAATAAAACATACCTAATAATAATTTTATTATTTTAGGTAATATAATATATATTTATATATTTGAATATACTTTGATGTTTGTAGCGAATAAAAATTATAAAGCAGACAGTTGTTACGCAAAATTATTGGTTTTTATACGAAACTGCTAGGGTATAGAGGTTCCTCAATTAACTCTATGAATCGAAATTTAAATTTGACAGATTTCTTTTTTTTCTATATTATAATGGCATACAGCTTGGCCACCACATACCCAATATTGTTTTTGTAACCCACCCGTGGCTCGTTTGCGTTAAGTTTCGAAATTTGGCCAATATATTAATATGTATGACAACCACATGGGCTATCGCAGAACAAAGAAGGCAAAAATAGAATTCCATGGATTGTCTATTGTAAATTCGTGTCAAAACCTAATACGACCTTTAAAACAACGCACTTTTCATACGATGTGAATATTAAATAAGTAGTAGGTACCACACATCCTTTAATAATGGGGATTGTTTTTTTTTTATAACATTTTCAACCTTAAACACATGTAATAAAATGTCAAAGTGTGTGAGACATGTTTGTTTGTAACATTGACATCTGTTCAAGTCAACGCAATACACCAAAAGGTTGTTTAAAATTCTCGCGTTTACGCACGGACACGGCGTGACGTCACGTCCGGTTGTCGACTCGTGTGTCGGCGACTATCGATACGATTGTCGATGTCGATCGAACCTCCTGTCGGTACTATTGTTGTTTTGATTCCAAGTGGCGCACTTTGACTTAAAGGTCCTAGTAACCAGGTCATTAAAACCCCAAAACAGATGTTTTTTAACGTCTACATTTTCGGGATTTAGCTTCGATTTTTAAAGCTGTTCTTAATTCGAAATTCGACGTTTAAATTTTTATATTGTCTGTCTATCTATGGCAAGTTCCTATTGAAACAGTTACAAAATATGGTCGTAAGAGTAGTTCGGTATCTCTGGTGTTATTATACAATGTTCCCGAACAGTTTCTGTGAGTAATTCATCCCTATCCGTCACGAGCCGGTTCCAGTGACGACTTTAAGACCGGTTTCACGTCAATGACTACAGCGTCAAATACCACCCCTCTACAGCACCGTATGCTTCACAATCATTCGAAAATCGATTTTTTTCTTCTCGAATGGTAACTCACGATTTTGATTTTTTACCAATCGTCTCGTAGTAATCGTAGTTTATGGTACTATAATATCACCTTGCACCACAATTGTGAATTTAATGAACTATTTATTATGTGCAGACTGCTTTTATTTAAAGATTACAACTTTATTACTGGGTATTATTAATCTGTACACTTACGATGTGTTATGTTTTTAACGAAAGAGAAAATAGTAAAGGAACACGTGTGTAAGGAATGTACTAATATCGGAAAGTCTAATGTATAAGTATACTACAATCGAGAAGTTCGCAATGTGCCTCGCCGCGTTCCGGTCGACGCCACCGCACTAAGGGTCAAGGCTTCGGACTCCTGCACACTTCTGCACGCCTGGTAGACGCACACGCCCGACCGATGTCGTCTACTAGCGGAAATGGAACTAAAGCGAAACTCTCAATATATATAATATTTAAAACCAAACCCATTTTTTAATGGCATTCCCACGATTAATATTCATCAAATTACAATAATAATGACAAGCAAAAAAAAAAGTTATGTCTTCATATGCAACTTAACATACATGAGTCATAAACAAAAGTCTGGACTCCCGACCTTCTAATAAATGTCAGCTTGATTTAATAATTGCTATGCCGATCGCTAAATTGCTTGTTATCCAGCTAACAGCTATTACTCTAATAAGATTACACAAATCCTCTATCCGTTGACAATTTTTGAATGAAACTACTCTGGCGGGGAAAACAAATAAACAAGCTAGCGTCCCTGCTAAGACATCCCGAAATTCCAAGGCCCCATTTTTTTGTGTGACTTGACAGATGCATTCTGGGACGCCGCTAACCGCATCTTCCATCCTTATCTCGCATTCGGAAATGAAATATTCGGTTGTATAAGTTGTGTTGTATCTACTACGTCGAATTTGAGGGTTATTTTAAGGTGCATTTCTCCGTCCTTGTCTCTCGGAGTGGCGCCATGACCGCGGGAAGAAACAGCCGAGCTCGAGCTGACTCGCTCCTGTTTGTATAGCGCACCTCGTACCAACAGCATTCTTAGACATGCGTTACTTTTTGTTTTTCTATCCGAGCATTAAGTAGCGCATTCAATAACATCGGTATCATCGATATCGATGTTGAGTAGAGATCCGTAGCGCGTTCAGAAAGAGCAACATGACGTCACTATGCGTCGTCGGCACCCCCACGTCTGCGAAACTTAGGGACCCTAATGAATGACTTCCTAATTGCGGCGGCATCACGAATAAGCGCGCTGAATCCGACGCGAAAACAACCTAAGTACGTTTAATTGTAAACCTTGAGTCTTTCTGTTTCTGAGCTTGAAATCGAATGTCAGAAGTCTCGCGACATATAGTACTGGACGTGAACACTGGTTGTTGAATTGTAAAAATCTTAACTGCACTAATATTGTAGTTCTAAATTAAGTCTTGTCACACACACAGTAAGGACTATTTCAGTTTGATTCGAAAATGGAGCATATAGACGACACCGGTAGGATACGTCAAGTTCTATGTTTAAAAAGCGACAAGTCGATATGCTCCCGCACTAATATTGACAATAATCCATCTCGCGCTGTCAGTCGGCGCCGCATATTACACTCAATCCCAATTCAATTTATACTTCGTTCAGGGCTAGTATTTGCAATAAGTGATCATCATCGCTGGATTTGATTAACTCCGCGAGGTTTGCGGCTACTCTTTGTCCTACTCTACAATTTCAGCCATTACTATAGCCGCTTATTGTATTGTGTGAAAATTGGGCACGTTTTCCTCTGCCTCAAACGCTTGTAATGATAGAATGGTTATATTAATGTCAAAATACGAGGCACAGATGTGCGTAGAGTTGTCGCTGAATTCTTCCGTTCTACCTAGTAACTAACACGTGTTCCAGACGGGAACTATGGTGTAGGTATGTATTAATAAAAACAACGCAAACCGTTTGTCTAAAAAGACAATAAACGAAATATATTATCAAGAAGATTACGGTAAACTTTATACTGAAATATCTTAGATTCAATCTTAATTCAATGTACCTACTCAAAAAAAAGCATTGCAATTGCTCGATATTTGGTTTTCATTCAATTCATGGCGTTCCACGAAACTGTACTAGGGATACATAAATTATACTGAGTTTATAAATTATGTGAAAGGAAAAATGGTTACAAGCTATCGTTAGTAAGACATCTGCCAACGGTCCTAAGGCGGCTATAGGCGCGCGCTTACCACCTGCCTCATATTAATATGTTGATAACTTTACACTTATCAATTTCTGTAACATAAGGATTGTACCTATAAGATTCCTTCACATCACAATTAAATTTGATCACTTTTAATTTACTTTGTAGCCAACATTAAAATAATTCTTTAAAATTAATTTATTTTATTAGAGTGGCTAGTGCTAATTATGAATAATTAGAGTACGAATTACAAATAGACAAAATTAAACAATTTAATTCAAATAAGTATACATATTAAAAAAAAAGATTGTGTGGTTTTATGAAACCACCGTAAAAGTGAAACTTTTTTTCACATTATAGACATTTAACTAAAAATAAATGTTAAATAAAATTAAATATATTGAATGGACCGAATATAAATAAAAAGACTTAATTTAATATTCATACAAAATAAGTTAATTAATAAATTCAAGCACTCAAAATTGAAATAAATCCTTAAACAACAACATGGCCGCCATATTGGCCTCGGATAAAGTGAAAGGCGCTCTGACGAGCGCCTTTCACTTTATCCCTACTCCGCGGCCGACCGTCACGCGACATGCAACACACAGACGAAAAAGTTTGAGACGATGTAATAAAAGTTTCACTTTAACAATAAATTTGGAAATCAAACAAGTCTTATTTTATTTTATTTCATTTGTTCCAATTACGTTCCATATTTGAAATCTTCAAATTCAAACAATATATAAAACTTTCTTATTAAATTTTCAAAAATCGAACGCAATTGTTTAAAACTTGTCAGCCATTAAGGTGCGTGTGTGTGTGTGTCGTCATAAACGTCCACACCACATGTTACAGTATTAACCGTTAGGTAATCTGTTTGAAATTGTATTCCAATAAACATTCTCACATTATAAATTGTTCAAATTAATCTTTAAATTTATGTTCATAGTAGACACTTCATTTTTGATGAAATGACTCTAACTTTAAATTAAATTTTCTGTGCGTTATTAGAATGTTTTTTTTTTTATTTCGTAAGACACGATTCTTATTTCAAATGTATGTACTGTCAAAAAGACTACACGTTAAAAGTCTCGCGTACCAGTCGTCATTATTACAATGAAATTGTATTAAAAAGGGCAACGCGATAAAGCTCTCCGTCTGCTGTAACCGACAAACATTGGCAGCTGCGCTTTCCGTTTCGAAACTGTGTGCGTGTGCGACCAGTGTGGATGCCAACGGTCTAAACACACGCTACTACACTAACTACACTGTTACGATCATTCTACTAACGCCACCACTTCATACAATACGTATTTCGACCCTTTAAGAAATTATGAAATCCAACTTTTACTTGAGTGATACATATAATTCATATCTTAATAAATTTATTTATCGCGACTTTCGAATAAATTAATAAATAAATCTTATCACTAATGTCTATCTTCACGCTTTAATACCTTGACGTATAAGCAGCTGTTCCTCACCGAATAGGCGATAAAAATGTTTGGCCTATTGCCATACTTCGGTAAATAATTCTATCTATTGCCATACTTTTCTGTTATCGATAGGAATCACTAAACTAAATTTATGTTGTTATTATTAATAAATATTTTTTTCTGAAGCTAAAAGTTGTTATAAAGTTTTGAAATGCAGATTGATTTAATTTCAATATGAACGTATTTAGTAACTTCAGCATTATTTGACTTTGAATAGGACAACCGTTTATAGTACATACTGATAATAATAACTAGGCTAGAAAAACTGGTAGGGAACACGACGAACTACCAGGACATCATAGACATGAACAGGTTTTACCAGTATATTAAATGTACTGACTTTGGAAAGAGCCCTTTCAGCTTTTCGCGTTCGTTCCATTTTTAAATAAAACAAAAGATAAATTGTGCGTACCATAGTTTATATATACTTATAAAACTTCCTATGATTCATATAAGTGATTTATTGAGAATATGTTGCGGATGCAGAGGTTATCACTGTCCTATCGCATTAAAAGTAAATTTATAACTTAATATGAACATACACATAGTAGACGGATGAAAGTATTCAGTTGAATGCGAAACAAAACGCACATCACGAAACTCGAGTACTGGTTGTTTCATTGTGAATGAACTGACAATTTTTACGGGCTTTAAACTTAAGTACAATTTAAACTTATGGTCCCGAGATAATAATATAAGTAAAAGAAAAGCATTCTTATCTAAATGTATACCTGTCGAAAATAATAAAAATATAAATGCTTTCACACTTGCAAACAAAAGGATCTCATTGTCGGGGAAGTAACATAACTGTATCTCTCAAAGTGACCACCGAAAAAAAGGTCCTTCTGCGGACGAGAGCCCGGGGCTATTAACTGACGGGGCCGCTTTGAATTCATGTGAGAGTCTCCTACCTGGTCCTTTCGCGGTCTACCTGCTAACTAATCAGGCCTTTATACCATTGGCGATAAATTAAATGTATCTTTAAATGTTCAGAAAGTGATTTAATGGCTCTGACTTCATTATTCTCACATTTTAAGTTTGTTTTTGTCTGCCACGCGTGTGGTTAGCCCGATATAATATGTACATACATATATCGTATATGTAGAACTTTTCGCTTCGAACACGTGATGATGATGATAAAAGATTATGATGATGAAAGAATATGATGATGTGAAAGTTCCTATCTACCTACATAAATTCCTCTTCTTTCATATTTAATTAGCAGTTTTCTTAATTACTATAGTGATATGTATAGTTATGTTACCAGGAGTGCATGCGTTGAAAGGAGTTCTAGTTTTGAAAAAGCTCTCCACAGGCGTAGTGGGTGGCGACCTCTCGGCATGTAAACCGATATTTCCTTCGTGAAAAATATAATATTGAATGGGCCGGTGTCGTATTGCCCTCGTCGCTGGTTGCGTGTCGAGGCCTTTAGGATTTTTCACTCGCATGCCGGTACATTATTTCGCGTCGTTAATTATTTTGTTTGCCACTTTTTGTAATCCCCCACTCACCATAAGCCACCTGTCGGGTAATTAAAAGATTCGTGTGCAAGCTTTACTCAATAAAGGAACTAAAGCTATTTCGTATGGGCTTGTATTTATTCAAGTTCACCTTCATCCCTCGGTAGGTATGTATTATGTTCGTTGTTATAAATTGTAATGACTTATCGAGCGAATTTCAGACTTTCGGCGGTGGTCTAGAGAAGCTTGAAGCGGTATCGGACTTTCCCGCGCGGCTGCAGCTGACGGAAAGGCGCCATCTGTCGGTCGGCCGGAAACGCAATTTTGTTTTGTTTTCGAATTTCGAATCTGAACGAGTTCGATTCGAGGTACTGTTGTGTGCCAGTGTTTGTGGCAAGTCCGTTTCGCTTATAATTCTGGCAATTTAATGAATTAAACAATAATATCAGATTGAGAAATAAAATTAAAGGGTCCAAAAAGCCTCGGAAAAACAACTCGAGCGTTGTTGATTAATTTTCGATGGCGTCAGGAATATTACGAACATTAACGACACGTGTTCGAATTTAATTTTTATTATAAACATTGATGACGTTGTAGTACCGAAATTGCTGTACCGATTTTAGTTTAATATAATTTCTTTCTAGGTTAATTAGATAAAATTTTGTAAATATATCTCATCGCTCTATGTAATAGGTAGTTTTAAACCAACACCAACATATATTTACCACGACCAAGATGGTTATTAAAAAAAACATATCCAAAAGATGTATTTTGAAATTAGGGACTTCCGGACGAAAAGTCGTCAATCTGTGCTCCATCTGGCGCAGCACCTGCCCGGTCCGGAGTTTTTGCTTTCGCAACACACACACGCACACACACAAACACACACGTGAACAAGGAGTTCTTGTGTATGTACTCGTATATACCCTTGGCACTTTCATACACGCAACCTGGCAGATGGATTTTTGATAAAGTGTCAATGCAATATAAATTGTTAAAAGTCAAAGGAGTGTATTTTCATAGTTCTTCACAGATCCTTAAAATAATCGAGAAGCACAAATTTAACATATTATTTAAAATTAAATACTTTTAAACACAAGTGGAACAAGAAAACATGGACGCAATCGCCATGGACATCATAATACAATACTGCTTTGTTTTTCTTTTCTTTTCTAATATTATAAAGCTGAAGATTTTCTCTGTTTGTTTAGTGATTTAACAATAGGTTCCGCCACCTATTCCATTTAGGACGTAACCATTCGCCGATGCCTGGCTTAACAGCCGCTGCCTGCATCTTCGGTTAAAAAAGGCGTGAAGTTTGGTAATATTATCATATTTAAAGCATAACTTAGCGTGGAGTTAATAAGTATGTATAATAAATAGATCAATTAATTCAAGTCCTATTAGATTTAAATTCTAATTGGAGATTGGTATTCTCGTGTGAATTACCAATAGGTACAATAGATCGTTGGTTCAATATTCACCCAGACAAATATCTATGGAACAGCGTTGGTGTTAAGAAATTCTTAGAAAAATAATATTACACGAAATTATTTGATTGTTTTATATAAAATAATTTAAATAATGAATTCCCTACCATCAATGAATTGAAAATCTGCTTAATGAGAATCCACGAACTGGACCGCCGAATAAGCGACAACGGCACCTCCTTAAGGCGTTCACGACTCACCAAGGAGGTCTCATGCCGACCTGTAATTATGACTGCTGTATATGATTTAAATATGTCGCTTCTGGTCTACCTCAAGTACAATACAAATTTGTAAAATAATTTTGAAAAATTCATCTTTCAATATCGATTTTAAGTATCGATAATGACAGTATTGTAACTATAAAAAGATTGTATATCACACGCCGGCTAATGTGGATGTATGTGTGCGTTTAAAAAGCAAGAGCAGTGTGGTAGCATTCCGCAGTAATAGTCCTTAGAATCGAGCCAGACGATGCATCGGCATCCTTTCGCGACAATCGATTTTGGAGTCGCACGAACCGGCCTAGTCCGGTGTTTTTACATCCATGGCACACTATAGCTTCTGGCCACTGCCACCAACACGCGACCGTCAACCTATACGACGACGAAACTTAAAAATAAATGGTAATTTAAATATGGAATGTTGTAAAATTTCGATTATTCATAAAAAGAATACGATAGGGACATAGAGTAGATTAACTCTTTTATATATTAGCATCCGTTTGTTTAATTATAACAAAGAGTATCTATCTAAATATTTATATATATAGAAAGGACACTCTTCTGTAAAAATGAAAAAATGCAGTTCATAGCGGACCTTCGATTCGAATTTTGTATTTATATTAATTAAAAAAGCAGGTAGTTCTGTGTCTCCACAACAATGGCTTGAGCCGTGATAGTATCACTATTCCACACAACTGGATGTTATGCTAAATTGCTAACCTTTCTGGTGGCCTGGTGGTATTGGTATTGAACAATTTTATTATAATTGGCAACGCGGTCAACGTTTCTTGGAAATTGGCGGTTTTTTTTTCTTACTCAGTTTATAACCAATATTAAAGCGATCTTGTTTTTGCGTCGGAATCGTTCGAAATGGACCTTTGTTCTCGATTGTATTGTTTTTAATATTGAACAGTTTGCAAAGAAACTATACGAAAGTAAGTGAAAGTAATTTGTAAATCGATTGTTTATCTATTTAAAAACATTATCTAATGAATCTTGTGATAACACTTAGAATCTAATAAGAAAAAAGGAGATTTCTTTCAAATGGAATTTTTACTTAATCTATCATAAGAAACGTAGCATTATGTGACCATCATCTTTCGTTCTTTCTTCTTCCAATTTATAACTATGTGGTATGAATACCAAACTAACAAGACTTTTAATTGCAAATTTAGTTAGCTTAGTTCACATAACCTTTTAGCAAAATTCGTATAAAATATTGCAAAATCGCGTTCTTATGAAAACATTTAAATATGGGGGAAAAAAACAATACAATTGATTTATGTGTGACTTCGTTACTAATTGATTTTTGACCAAAATGATATTAATATATAAAAATTATCGTAACGATTTCTGTTCGAAACGATTATGGAGAATAATCGTTTCATTTATATTAGTTTGAATCCAATACTAAACATAACATAACATAACATAACTTCACGCCTTTTGTGCCCGGACGTAAACATGGCTTAACAGCCGCTGCCTACACCTTCTGTACAGAAGGTGTAGGCAGCGGCTGTTAAGCCTCGTCTCGCCGTTATGTTTACGTCCCAAATGGAATAGGTGGCGAACCTATTGCCATACCGGGCACAAAGTTTGTCAGTCATCGGTATTTATCACACATAACTTACGAAAACAATTTCGAAAAGTCATTGGTATGAGCCAGTGTCTGGAATCGAACCCCGGACCTCTGGATCAGAGGCCGTGCGCTCGCCCACTGCGCCACCGAGACTTTAATCCAATACCATACTCCAATCCAATACCAATACCAATCCAATACCAATCCAATACCGAATCCAATACTAAAGCGCGTTTAATTAAAAAAATACGTGTCTTTTCATCTCATCCGTTAGAATAGATTTTTTTTAAATATTATAGTTTGAATGTGGAATGAAATCATTAGTAATCTAATTATTATTATTAGTATCTAATTATTAACATAACATAACTTCACGCCTTTTGTTACCCGAAGGTGTAGGCAGCGGCTGTTAAGCCTCGTCTCGCCGTTATGTTTACGTCCCAAATGGAATAGGTGGCGAACCTATTGCCATACCGGGCACAAAGTTTTCAGCCATCGATATTTATCACACATAACTTCCGAAAAGAATTTCGAAAAGTCATTGGTGTGTGCCAGTGCCAGGATTTGAACACACTACTTCTTGAATCAGAAGCGGGGTGCTCGGCACTGCGCCACCGAGACTGTTTTATAAAAAAATATTGAAGTCATAAAATAGTTTTATAAAAAGTGTTTACAAAAATTATACTGCATACGACGCGACGTAAGTATTAATGTTTACTCGAAATCTGGATAGATGGTGTTGTTCGCCGTCAATAAGTTTTACGCGCGCACAATGCTAACTACTTTCCTATTTCGTCATCAAAATGCTTTTTCGAGTCGAATGTTTTAAAATTATCTTGTTTATAGTAAAAATAAAAGTACCTATTGTTATTGATATATTAAGGGTTATGTCAACAGGCAAATACGGTGTATGTAATTATGGGTGGGGGGCTGTGGGTGCCCAAGGGAACGACCAGCTGACGGTGGCAGTCGACCGTAAAGACCTACATAACAATGCAATTGTACAGAAATCGTTACGACAATTTTTATATATTAATATCATTTTGGTCAAATATCAATTAGTAACGAAGACACACATAAATCAATTGTGTTGTTTTTTTTCCCCCATCTTTAAATGTTTTCTTATGAACGCGATTTTGCAATATTTTATCCTAAATGCAATACAATGGCAATAAATAACGTATTGAATATATATTTTAGGTATGTCCTCCAAAAATGTCATTAAAATGCCGACAGCGACATTTTTTGACGAAAAACCACAGTCTAGATGTTTCTGTTGTCGATTTCGATATTCTGTGAGGTCTCTCACGCTCTGACTACTCTGTGCTTTTACGCGCCTATATATCTGTGAACTACCTCTTTGGTTCCATATTATGTTATTACGGGTTACAAAACGTATTGATGTTATATTTTCGAAGGTCAACTTTAAGTGGCATGGCAGCCGTGTCCTTTGATCTTCGAGCGCGGCGTTTCAATCGGACGATTTATTTCACATAAAAATTTCTGACCTCGAAACAAAATGATTCACAATATTCATTTAGGTAAAGATCTTTATCGTTTTAAGAAGAAAAACTAATATCGTCACGGTTATAAGCCAGTTGAATATATCATATTGTAGTTTTAACTAACATGACTAAATATGTCTATACAACATAACATAAAATAACTTCACGCCTTTTTCTACCCGAAGGTGTAGACAGCCGCTGTTAAGCCTCGTCTCGCCGTTATGTTTACGTCCCAAATGGAATACGTGGCGAACCTATTGCCATACCGGGCACAAAGTTTTCAGTCATCGATATGTATCACATATATAACTTTCGAAATTAAATTCGAAAAGTCATTGGTGTGTGCCAGAATTCGAAACCGCGACCTCTGGATTCAAAAGCGATATATCGATATAGATTATTTGGCCTGATCTGATGGTAAGTAACAAGCTCGGGGTCGGAAGTGTTATATTGAGAGGAAGGGAGAAAAGATTGTGCCTCCGGGTACATCTGTCACCTCACCCATATTCTGAAGGGTCGTGTCTCTACCACTTTAGGAATGGGAATATCTTCAAAAGAAAATAAAATATAATCAATTAAATAGTTTACTTGTTAGTTAACCTTATATAAAGCTTTTTGCCTTTGATATTACCAGGTGATATTCCACGTGACTGATCACATGCTGGGTGGGATATTGCAGGAAACTTGGCTTTATATTATTATTTGGACTAAGTAGCTAGTGAGTGTGAATATTGTAATTAATTAGCTTCAAATGGTAATTAAATTCGCTAAGTGAAAACTTAGTATTAAGTTCGTAGAATCTCGTTAGAATCGCGGTCGCATTTACCACATTATGTACCTACATTACATAACTTCACGCCTTCTCCTACCCGAAGGCGTAAGCGGAGGCAGCAGAATCATTACATCCTAAACCTATATGTATATATGGGCGCAATCTATCTCTCAGGACAAGTTCCTCAGATGAAATCGGTGTTTTTTTAAATTCCTTGTCTCAGGAAAATTGCTCACATTGATCGTAATAAAATTTCAGGCGTTCTTAATATCTAATACTAATTTATCCTATAAATTTTCTCGATCGGGATAAAACACGTTTTGAGGTTATTGTCGTGGCATATTCTTATTCATATGTTTTTAATTCATAGACTTATCAAATTCATGGACATATCAAAATCCAGTAAAAATACAGGCAGCCGGAAAAATAAACTATTGTTACCAAAATGATTGAACTGAAGATACTTAATGACTATAATTCGTTATACACTTATTATTATTTTTACGTTGATTTTAATATTATACAGACAGTATTTAAATATATTATAATTATTACCACTACGAGTATTTAATTAACGAGCAGACCGCGCGAACTTCGTACCACTATATTGTATGTAGCTTCCCGCCTCACTGTGTTACTCGCGCACAAACAAAATATCTATTACGACGATGATTACACATAGCCTATGTTACTCAGTGATAATGTAGCTTTCTAAAGAAAAAAGAATTATTAAAATCGGTCCAGTACTTTTTGAGTTTATTCGTTACATACAATAATACAAATCTTTCCTCTTTATAATATTAGTATAGATAAGTAAATTTGTAATTAAAAAAAATTTGACTAGTTCAATGTTAATTCAAACTATTAATATCAAGGATATTATACAATTGATATTTAAATACTGTCTGTACAGAAGTCACTGACAGACTTGTAGCATTATGTATATTATTAAATTTACTTTTAATCTATTCAAACAAGTCCATAGACAACTAAACAATTGACCTTTTTGCAATAATGATACAACTTTTTATTTCATATAAAACATGTAATTGAAGTATGAACAATTCTATGTATCGATAGAATCTCATTATAATTGCCCCATCACTAATTTGATATAGAAGTAAGTAATTTAAATGGACGCAACGCAAATAAGAAAATCGTGATGTTATTTTTTTGGCCATTTTCTTGAGCCAACTCAATAGATCAAAGTCTTTTGGCCGCTAGTTGACAGATGTTTTGATATTTCGCAGATTATTTTAATGTATTCACGGATGACTTACTTGTGCGCTGGTGGTCGTGTTTTTTACTCTTCAAAGTGACTCGTAAGTGACTTTATATCGGTCGCGTTCAATAAATACCACTCGCGGTGGTCTGACGGCAGCTGTGCGAATGAACCCGGAAAATAAATTGTCAATTTTATGCTCGACAATAATTTTTCACAGATACTGGCTAGTGTTTTGTTTTATTTTTATCGACGCCACATCTCAATAAAAAAGGACCCTAATTAAATTAACGAACTAATCGTTCTACACGTTCTAAATTTAAATTCAAACGCCGCAGAACGTCGTCGGTCAAGTGCCAACATTAGAAATTCCAATAATCGCTTGACTTAACGGTTGGATTATGTGCTTAAACGTTGCGCCCTCGCAGGGTTGCCAACCTAAACGGTCAGGTCAGTTCCCAGTACGTTGCACTCAGTTACAAAATAACATAATGTCTTCGTCATTCGAAACGTTTTTTTTTTATGTTTTGCAACAATTAAATATGCATTTTTGACCGACCCGAGACCTATTATCATAAGTTGTTAATTAATTTTTAAATCGTATCCTTTTAGTGATGTGACATTTTTTTTTTCTTTTATTAACATATGTAACATGGTCCCCGTTTAATTTATTATGTTTGCGAAGCAGCAAATTTGTGAACACATAAAAAAATAAGATACTATAGGTGGCTCTTATATTTATGTTCAATGTTTTCAGCTCCCGACATAAGATTCTTTGTGTTGCTTTACGACATAGTCCGTTCCGGCTGCCGGGTGACTCCTGTGACCTAAACGCGACCTACTGCAAACAAAAAAATAAAGCCGCCCATTCAAAACATCTTGAATAACCTTGAACTAGTTTAACCAGCCTGGAATGAATCGAGACAGACATGGCAACACCGAACGTTTAAAAAAAACGCGCCTTTTGCAATACCGTTTAGACCAGACGTGTTATTATCATATTATTATAATGCCCTATTATCTCTGGAGTCGGGGAGTTGCTGCGATGTTTATGCTATCTACCTTACGTCAAATCGATCCTTCCAGAAGACATGTAGGTATGGACTATAGAGTATTATAGAATGTCGGACGAGGGTACTATCGAGGCATTCGAATTTTGAATTAAATGTGACGCATCAAGTGGACTGGTATCTTTTTTTTTTGGAGTCTTGTTGTTTTAATTTATGTGTTTTATTACTTAATTATATTTGAATCATATATGTATATTTTATAGCGCAAAATTATGAAGTACCCAAGAATTAAATAAACTATAATAAACAGAAGATAAATAACACTTTTTGTTAATATGGTCCAGTCGGACAGTGTATTTTTTTTATTAGATTGCGTCATTATTGCACCAGTGCATGTTTGTTGGGGGTCACACACGAACCGTTTGATGTAGGTCCTAATAGCCACAAATCATAATCATCAAGTTGTCTGCGCAAAAAAAATATATACCATATTAATCTTAATTCGTAGTTGCGGTAAATAACAAAATATAAAATTAACTTTTTTATATGCACAGCATTTAGACTATGGGAACTATGAGCAGAATGCCATTTTTTTTATTTTAGACATTAATTTGCCAATCGGTGATAAATAAATATCTAAACTAGCACCAGGATAACAGGGCCGTTAGGATATCGAATTAGTTCTTCGCGTTGTGAACATGTAGTTATTTGTATACCATAATGACGGGTTTGGTGATTGGCTCTCCATAGTGTTGTAATTATGAATCATAAACAAAGAGTATTGAGTTTTTGGTGGTCCTAAAAAAACTGCCAAAAACTAATCTGTTCACAGCAATTAACTTATCAGGCTTATTTAATGTTGAAGGTCGCCTAATAAACGGTTGTTACAATTCCTACATCTATTGTCAGTCTAGTTAAATTTAAATACATTATTTTAAGTGTTTAAATAATTTTTGGAGCTAAAATAGCAGTCGGTATATATTTTTTTTAATGTCTTTGGTCTTAGTCATACCTCTTTAGTCTATAAAAATACGGGCAATGTAATTTAAAAAAGAATTTAAAATGTATGTTTTCCCGCCGTGAGAGAGCTTACTCACACTTGGGCAATTATTGCCAACGCGATAGAGTTAAAATGTATCAGTAATTATTTGAACAATACAATACGTGCTTTTGCAATATAAATAATCTTTTTTTTTATGAAACAACCACAACACAAAAGGAATCTGGGACATGTTTTGGGTAAAGCTTTTCAAAAAAAAAAATACATTCTGCATTGAGTAAATTTCTCTTGCCTTTTAAAAACGATTTTCAATACAAAAGGTGTACGAATATTATTTTTACGTGATTATTACACAATCCATTCATTCATCGACAAAGGAAACAGTAATTTTTTATAGTCGATTTTTGTGAAGTGGATGAATTTGCGAAGGACTTACAATACTTACATCCATCCATCCATCTTCACACTGACCTCGCCAAGTTCCCTTAACGCGATATAGTTACTAAAAGCTTGACATAAAGTAAGCATAGACTAAACGTGTTTCTACTATGTGGCTCCCACACATGCATGGCTTCTCCAATGAACCCTGCGGTAAATAACCTGTTCCCTAGACCGCTTCATTTGATATCATTGATAACCACTTTCATTATTCTGCTCTCCTAGTACACACTACCTATTATGTTATATGTATGTAATGTTAGGAAGTAGGTACTAATTTCTTTAAAGAATACCTTCCTAGTCTACATACACATACATACATAACTTCACGCCTTACGTGGTGGGACAGAGCGCCGTAAGGCACGATTCTTACACTCTTCACTCGTTCGTACACTCACTTCGACTTTCATAACTCTTTTCAAACACGCTCGTCGATTTTTAAGGCTTTCTCAAGGACTCGTTCTATTTCGTCAGGGATAGTGTGTCCTCGACTCCTACATCCATCCGCTTTTGCGTTGTATATCTGCGTAGTCACTCTTAATTTTCTCGATTACCCCACTATTCTACAGTAAAGGAAGGAATTCCCACCACATATTTTAAGTTAGTGCAGGTTGAGAAACTTGCAGACAAATAATAGCCATTTTGTCAGTTTCTTGAAGCGTGCGATATTGCCATAAATTCCATTCTCAGAACTTCGACTTAACTCGTAGCTCTTTCTGCATAACTTTCAAAGTTTCCATCATTTACATGTCACGGTCTGATTATTTCGTAACCTTAAATAGGTATCACAAATACATGGATATATTAAAATTACAAGGCAACCCCCACCTCGAACCCACTCCCTTGCGGTTTCCATATTCGTGGGACTGTAATGAAACTCAATAGTAGTAGTAAGCTTTATTTTATTAACACATTTGTATAACAGAGGAAATTGAAGTAAACATCAGAACTCTCGCATTAAATATCTGTTTTTTTTTTAAATAAATTTATTAACATGGAAACAGGAATTAATTGGTTATGACATTTTAAGAAATATTTAGTTCATTCTAATTTCATACACATTTCATTCAATCTTTAGTATGCTTTAAATAAAATAATACTTAATAAATGCGTACATGCCAACCAATGGCAGAACATTACACACATCCGGCGAGGCGTTGAGCTTTCGTCCGCCATTGTCCGCCGGATGTCTTGTGGTCACACGCAATTTCACAACCTCTGCACTCCCCTTGCCCTGATAATGTCCTAAATGCCACTTATTGGCCGTCACTTATTACAAAGCGAAATTATACCATGTTAATTTTTATTAAAGCCAAAGAAATATCTACATTTGAAACACATAACCCATCTCTCGACGCGGTTGGGTAAAACCCAGACAAAATTTAGCACGATCCCAAAGGTCACAACTCTTGATTTAAAAGGACGTCTAAAAACTACACCTACCCATTAAAAACCTAGTTGTTATGTTAGACACAAAAACCGTGCAACTATTAATAAGATTAACTGTAAGCTGTAATTACAGTCAGTTATGTAGTTATCTATTACTTGTCTAAACTAAATACTCATATTAATAAATGGCGGGTAAGCTACAAACAACAACTATTTATTATCGATTTAACCGTTCAATATTTAAATTTGACAAGTTCAATTTTTTAATTTTGAATTTAATCAAAAACATAGTGTTCTAAATAAGAATAATTTTGCCAGTACCTGTGTATAGTTAACATGACTGACATTAAATTGATCGCTGAATGTAGTTTTTAAAAAATAATGTAAACAAAAAAATGTAAACTATGTAGTCGAGCATTATTAAAAATCATGTTAGCTAATTGGTGAACAATGGAAGTACCAGGCAACTATAACCTATTAAGAAGTGGTATGAACGAAAACAATAATCGAATTGAGAGCTCGGCTCGATTCGAGATGTTTATTTATTATTGTTATTACTCCGCATCAATCATTTCGATTATTAACGAAATGTCATATGACAAAAGTACCTACTAATAGTATGTGGTACATAAAAATGTTTTGCTCGCGACCTACCTCTATGTTTAATCGTGTGGGATGCTTCGACCTTCTATCTTGATTTATGTATTTATAAATAGATTTTATCATCGTCGGAGACGTTATTTACACATTAATAATAATAATTATCATTATATACGTAACATAGTTTATTTTTTTTTAATTTTAATACTTTCGTTATTGCATTTTAGATAGTTTTACAAGTTTTAAATAAGTTTGATAACATTATAAAATGAAATGAAAGTAGTGGAATTATTACGTAATATAAGTTTTATAATGGACTTTATTATATTACAGTTTATTTACCTTGAATCGTTAATCAATATGTATATAGAGAATTTCTTTCACATTGTGTGCCGTTGACTTATTGCTTCCTCACATAGGTCAATATGTGATAACAATATTATTGTAAATTATTGACTTGTCATATTCAACCTACAAGCATGATATATCGCCTACTTTTTTTTTTAAATAACTTATTTATTACGTCAAAAGCATAGTGTTCCAAATTTGAAATAATATTTAAATAAATTTCAGAACCATCGCGTGCGTATTCTCGCTTATCCAGCATTATTATTTTACAGCCATGGGCCATTGTTCCAGCCAGTTTCAAATTTAAGCCGATATAAAAATAAAAGTCCTAACCTTTTTTTAAGGTCTCTGGCTCGCGACCTGGTTGCCCTAAGTTTTTCCACGATTTAGATAAGTAGTAACGGTGAATTGGGCGTCACATTTCGCCATCGGACCGCCGATTGTCATTCCGGCGAACTAATAAGAATATATTGTAGGTACCAGGCGTTCATAATTTATAAGGCGGTTCATGTGACCGCTTTTTACTTTGGTGCGACTTCGATCTCCGCCGTCTGGGAATCCGCAACAAAGACCTAACCAGATTCCGTTTTGCATTCCGCAATGTTCGCCTGAGACGAACGACCGGTGCGGCTTTATATGTTTTCAAATGTGAATTTGCACCGAATCGATCATCGGGAAAATGGAATCAATTATCATTATCCACGTGTCAATTCTAGTTCGAGATATATATTTTAAACTGACGTGACGTAACCATTTTTATGATCAAGAAAGATAAACTTCTTTTACGTTTGCCTTCCAGGAGAGGGGGAGAATGGAACTCCCTATATACTCCCGATGTTGTGTCTCACCTTGCAGAACATATTTATTACCGCCGACAATGACGTACCTTTGAAATTTGATGTACCTTTGTAAGCGAATGACCTACTTACAGTACCATAAAGTTTCTCATCAAATTTCGTCCCGCCATTTTCAACTTCAAACTTATCCGACGTTTTTTTTCTTTTTTCATTTTTGTTAAGTGCCGCTGGTTTTTTATTTTTTGCAAGTTCCACACCAAGACCCCGTTGCATTCCTGGATTTTACGATCATCACCCTGACCGAAGGCCTGCCTGGACTTGGAGTTGTGTGGTCATAAAAAGTCTGATTTTATACGTTATTGTTCGCAGTTTCGCGAAATCTAATTGAACTCGGTAGGTTACGGGCTTGTTTGTGTGTGTGTATGTGTTCAAGATGTTAAGAAACCGCTGTATTTATTACTTCTTAATTTTATTCCCCATCAGGGATATAATCGACATGGTGAAATAATTAAGTTTTATAATGAACAAACTTGCAGACACGACAGACAGATAGTAATAATAAAAATACAGATAGATGTTATTAAGTTTTATATTAAATTAACAAACAACAAAACAGAGCAGTTTAAAACTGAAAAATGAGTGGTTTTTTTTTTAAAGTCCCTGTCATCTCCGATGTTAAATTCATATCGAACCCGACGACTTTTGTACACAAAAAAATAACCACTAAGCCACTTGGCCTGTCTATTAAAAAATGTTCACATATATATTACAAAGACTCTTTAATTTTATATATTTTTTGTTGGTGATGTTTTTAAAAACACCAATTTTCGCAATCTGACACGCAATTACTGCCTCAGTACATTGACCATTTAAACAGTCGTGAGTTTCAAGTTAATCAATAACATACTCGTAACTTCACGCCCTTGTTATCCGAAGGTGTAGGCAGCGGCTGTTAAGCCTCGTTTCGTCGCGCCGTTATATTAACGTCCCAAATGGAATAGGTGGCGAATCATACCGGGCACAAAGTTTTTCAGTCATCGATATTTATCACACACCACTTTGGTGAGAGCCAGGATTCGAACCCGCGACTTCTTGACTCAGAAGCGGGGTGCTCGACCTAGATCATCGAGACAAATATATATATATATATATATTTGCATGTCATGTCATATATATATATATATAAATATTTGCAAGTATTTATAAATATAACTAGTTATAATCATTGTTCCTTCTCTATCGTTCTTCTTCTCTTCCTATCATTCTGTATCTCCACTCATTTTCTTGTTATTTGTATAAATACTTGTTATGAAGGCTATCGAGATATTCTTCCTACATTACCAACAAACTATCGATTGGCTTGTCGGCATTGTGTTGTGATCGAATATGAAGCTATTTATCGATACATTAATATCGATAATTGATGTAATTACGAGTTAAACGTGCCATTTTTTCTTGAATTACCTTATTTTTTTTCTTTTTCGTATGTGTATATTTTTATCGTTTAACAGTTGTCTGTCTGCCCTATCTGGAGGTGAACAATTCATGCTAATAATGGCCATTTTAAATATAACTACATTATATTAAATTATTAATTACATTTTGTTTTCATTTTTAATTTATTTACACGTTTCTCGGGGCTGAGAAACTATTTCTGTATTAAAATCCATCTACATTGATTCAGCTTTATTTCCCGTTATGATCTGCTTTAATTTCCAGGCATATATTAATATAAAATCTATACCATAACCATCATCAACAAACGGCCTATTGAACTGAAAAAGAATTTCACAAATCGGATCAGCACTTTCGGAGATAACCTCCAGCAAACGATCAAAAGTCTACCCACCTCTGCAATATTAAGTGTAAATTAATATAACATGTAAGTTTGTTTAATATTCGCCAGACGTGGTTATTCGTCACTTGGCTATAGGAAACGTTAACTGCCCTGAGTCGTATTTAAATATAAACATCACCATTCAAACATGACACTTCATAACGTAACGGTTTGTGTAATTCTCTTGGTGTTTTGAAGTCGTGAAGGTGAGACGACAGCTCGCGTTGTACTGGTGTTGTTTAATGCCTACATCAACCTCCATGTAAACACGCGTATGTTTTATTACAATTTATAGAAAGTAGACTTTAATATATGTATATGTTGAATATTAATTTTAAAAAAACTTTGTTTTTTTAACTGTATAAAATTTTCAATAATATGTTCACACAAATTACACGCTTTGTTTTTTTGAAGTCGGTATTCGAAAGTGTTAGATGTGAAATTATAAAGCTTTTTGTCATATGTCAAAGTGACTCTTTAGCATCTTATTTGTGCCTTATTAAAAGGACAAAATTCGAAAGTAATTTTGAATTTGTAGTAGAAATTTTAAAACCTCGCGCCAAGACCCTTGCGGGGCAGGCAGAGTGTACACAGCGACATAAGGCACGCTTACACAATTCACTCGCTTCATTGACTTTCATACCTCTTGTCATACACTCGGTCAGTTTTTTAAGGCTCTTGACACTTTTATTTAAATTAATTTTCTTTCTAATCGTTCAAAATAATGTAAAGAGTATTATTTTGCAGTAGATTGATTGTTTTGTTACGTGTTTGTAAATATTACTGCTAGTAGAGACGTCATTGTACTACAATTCCACGTAATGTCGATGTTTTAAGACGCACTGGAGATTGTTTGTTTACAAAATTTTTCAAATTTCTTTCTATCGAGATTTTTAATGAATTCTTTGAAAAAAAATGTCTGCGTTTCGATGTTATATTGGGCCTATAGGGTTATGTTATGGGGTTATGGGTGACGGTACTTCAGGCCCTAGGGTCTGTGTATTATGTTGTGTCTTTTTTATTTTTATTTATGGGATAGGAGGGCAAACGAGCAGGCGTGTCACCTGATGGTAAGCAACCAACGCCGCCCATGGACACCAGCAACACATATAGTGGTACTGTTGCGTTGCCAACCTTTAAGGCATAGGGGATAGGAAAGGACGGGGAAGGGGAGTGGGCCTCCGGGTACCTCTCTCACCGAACGAAACGCGGCATGAGCCACTTTACGTCGGTCTTCTGAGAGGTCGTGGTATTTCACCGGTCGAGCCGGCCCATTCATGCAGCGAACTGCTTGGCTCTACCACTGTCTGTGTATTATGTATGTATGTAATGTAAATATTATAACTAAAACTTGCATCTTTTGAATAAATTCCTACTAAAAATCAATATTGCTAAAAGGCACAAATAAGTTTCTAAAAAGTTACTTTGACATCACAATCATTATCATCACAGACAAAGAGCTTATAATATAATCACATTTGACACTTTCGAATACCGGCTTCGAAAAAACAAAGCGTGTAATTACCTATTCCATTCGTTAGTAGTAGTTCCAAAGTGGTAGTATCACTGCCTACATACCTATGGATAACAAGAGGTTGAAGGTACAATCAAATATAGTTATGTAATCATTTAATAAACAAACTATTTAATTTTATAACAATTAAAACAACCGATAGTGAAAAAACAGGAGAAAAAAAAACAACTCGTTGACATTTCAATTTTATTTATTACTATAGTTTATTTTTTCCTTCCATATTATAATGGTGTCATTAATTATTTTCTGTCTTCGTTACAGGTAAAATCATCAGCTGATCTTTCTGCAAACGTACCGAAATAGGTATATTTAGAAAATATAATTAGTCCAGACACAGGTATTAAAATAATATTTAAAAATATTAGGACGGCGGTAGACACTTAGTTTCAAGCCACACCTCTGCTGCCAAGCTCATTAAATTATTCCATACGAATGTTAGCTAGACACTAGACAGGGGTAATCCCCCAAATATGAGATGTGTGTAGCACTAACCTAGGCTAACGTCGTCAAAGCACTTTCTTCTAAACTCAAAATGTAACCGTAACTATGAAGCGGACAATCATTTCCGGCGCCCGTGACGTCACGAGCAGTCTCGCCGCGCGCGCGGTCTTCGCCCCTACCACGTAACCTTGGCGATGAGATGCGCCTCGCCTCGCCTCGCTCCACTCCGCTCGCGCCTCGCGCCGCACGCCCCGCTCGCCCCGCCGACAACTCTTCGCTTTCATTTTCATTGTTCTTTTTTCAAATTATATTTATAATGTTACCGAGACACATACATTAAGCCAGTCTCTACAGTCTAAAAGTCTTGTATTCCATGCTTGTACAAAATTTTCTGACCGGATACAAAAATTATACATAATAATATCGAATGGCAGTTATAATGTGTAACAAGAGCAAAATCTCCTGTAATTTTTCACACGATCCACAATAGTTCGCCCTAAGCGCGGTCTCACTCGGGGTGAGCGAACTTACAACCTGTAATTTTGGACCGCAAAAGGAACAAAACGCATCGAGATCGGTGATTAAAAACCTTTGTCGGTTCTACTAATATTTATATTATTTTCGCAATGCGGCCGACATCTAATTGGACGCTCGTATATTTTGATGTAGGTATCGACGGCGCCGACCACCGAAGCTTCATGTTTTCCTGGTAGTGAAATCATAAACTAAACATATTTTTTTATGATCAGTCGTTCATGTCTAAACGTGACAAGGATCGCCGACAGAGACACCTCTATGGAAAAATCCATTTCCATACCAAACGTGAACTTAAATGGACATCGTATAAATAAAGATCAAAAAATAATGACTAAATTATCCACAAATGTGTGCAGGTGGTTAAGTATAAGTAACTAGTTCCAACTGGCCAGTGCTAGGTACTCTCGATCGGACCAAGGTCTGGGATATTGAACCTGGCTCGGATCAACAGCACGCCAAGGTTCGCCGAGAGAGAGACGGACGTACTATCACTCATTGTTATGGGGGAAATGTCGCCGCCACACGCGTTAAACCCATTGATTTCCATCAACCACCAACTAAAACCTCACCGAGTCCTCCTAATACGTACGGTACGCGATGCAAAGCAGCTGCCGACCGGAGCGATCCCGTAATCATAAAGCGCACTTCCTCAAACAAAGTAATGCTCGAGCAGGACGCAGCTACTCATAGTGCGGATTTGACATACGATAGAACGAGACGGATATATAAATGACAAGTGCATTTTTCGTCACAGCGGAGATTGTATTGCGCTGACGCATCCACGTTAGTTCACAATTGACATGCTTTCTTGTTGTTACATATCTGTCGTGAACAATATTCCCGCAGCTTTTGATATTTCATTCGCGTTCCAAGTTGTGGAGGAGCTCACAACACTTCCGTCGTGTGTCGTTATGCCAATATTAATCAGCGTGTAAGTAATTAAATCTGCCGGTCGGACCGGTCGTTTACTTTAGCATTTATCATGTTCTCACGCTTTTGATGTCATTTTTATTATGAATGGTGTGGCGGCCTTGTTAGTCTGGATTCCTGTCCTCACGCTCCCGGTCCGGGGTCCAGTGACCCAGTGCCGGTGGCCGGCTTCCGAGACGGACGAACGTTTTTCGCTTAGTCAGCGTCCGAACTCGTTCCGCTGAATGAGTTTTACAAATGGTTTCTACGCACAAACTCTTCGATTCAGGAAGCGTCTCAATAAAGCTAGTACGTATATGCAAAAATGAAGGTAAACGAGCTAAGCGTTCATTGGCATTATTAAAAATAAATATCATCGCTTTTGGAATGTTTGGTGGCGAGTCATCTCGCCCTCCCGCCGAGATCGTGTCAACTGTTTTATCGGTCGGACACCTCGCGCCACTGAAAATATATTTACTAAAATTATCAACGAAAGTACTAAGGAAGCATAAAAATCAAAGAGGTTCGGTTAACCGGTGACACGGTTCTGAGTTTTTTTATTGCGCAATTTTATATACTTTGCAGTGGCTGAGCTTCGAGTACCACGTGTCGCGTTATCGAGTAATATCATCGCTCCTATTGTGTGGTAGTATTTCTCACGATAGTACCATAGCCGAGTGCGTTCACACCCATATACATACTGCGCCGTATCGACCGAGTATTTGGATCGCAGTACCAACCGCTGCTTATTTATACTTAGCAAACATTACCAGAAGATAAGGACTGAACGACGAGTCTGTGCTTCCCACATCTGCCACGACCTTGGCTCCTTCAGCTCGTTGTGTAACCTCCTTATCAGTCATGCTTACCTAGTACCTACGACGCACACCGGCAAATCTAACCGCATTTTCCTGTATCGATAAATCTTATCTACTAAGCAGATGAGGAATAAACACTTCTCCCTCTCTCTCTCTCATTCTATCTATCTCTTGCTAACACTACGAAACTAGTCCAGGGGTTACTAAAGCATATTTCACTATCGTTAACTTTACGAGGATGGCTATAAAGTTAGCGGTGACCACGTGGGTCTGTTAGAGCGTTCACATAATTACCGAGTTTTTGGGCCGCCCGGACCGGTTCCACTGTCCCGACTCCCAGAATGTTTTATAGTTTTGCTCTAAATCAAACTGTGAAATCGAAAGTTTCGGCCGGACCGTTCATTTGAGATTCGTATTATATGTCGAAATAACATGTTTTATTTGCTAATATCTAATAAATATTCGGTTTACCACAAAAATAAAAATTTTGCGGACGTTACGGGCTACACAGCTGAGTAACGTCTAGGTATCCGGATCGAGGGACCAACAATATTTTACGAAAATGGTCCTTTCCACGTGAGTCAATTCACATAAGAATTTCTGTAATAGCCAAAACTCTATAGTCTATTCCATCAGGCTTTTCTATGATGTCGTTGGGACAATATTATCGGTAATTCAAAACTTTGTAATTTTAGTGTTAAGGCACCAAGTCATTCCTTCCGTATAGCTTTTATTATTCCGGTTATAAATTAAACAACTCGTTAATCGGTCCCTTTAATAATGTCTGGCCGTTGACTCCGAGGAGATCGCGTCATCAAATACTTCTACTCGACTCTTACTTTATATCTTTGAAGTTCTCATATTTTTGAGGTCTAAAAACTATGGTTATGTACATTGCTTACTTACCAACTTGTTTACGTGTGAAAAGATCACAATGCTGGCCTGATGATGCGTCATCCCTTAGAAATGTGGTTGCATCTTGGAACCGGTGTGACCAGAATGATTTTTTCAGCATTCCCTGTAAAACTATCTAGCGTTTTCTATTAATAAAATAATTAAATGTATCGCCTCGGATAGCCCTGTATTAGATGTTCTGTTTAAGAAGGTCCTGGCTTCAAAGGAGGTTAACGAAGTGAAGCCGTATGATTACAAAAAAAATATAATATATAATAAGTAACTATTTCTGTCGTAAATAAAAGATTAAATCTTAATAATTTGTGATCTTTTAAGAAGCCAGAGTAAACATAATTTCTTTGAATTCCTCTAATGAGGTATATCGTCCCAAGACATGGGTGGGAAGTTTTTACTCGGGTTTTCGACAACCTCCCCTAATGCCACTCCTGAATAACAAATAATAAAAGTGTACCTATATTAATAATAATAATTCGATAAGTAAGAAAATGTTTCAACAAATTTCCAGGAAAGTTTGCGTCGATTTAATCATAAAAAACATCCAATTTCCGTGTGTAAACTTATTGATATCGTACACAAACATAGACAACGGACAACACTCAAGCACATAGAACGTGTAATATAATTCGACACGATGTTTTTTTTTCTTCTTTTTCTATCATCATTATGAAAACGTTATTGTTAACCTCGAATGATACACTGCTTGAATATTTAGCTATATCCGCTGACTTCACCGCTTATAATAAAAAATGGCGAATAATTAGTCAATAAAAATTCCGTCGATTATATTTATACATATATATATGTATATAAATATATATATATAGTCTTAGTTGTTACACGGGTGTTGCGTAATTGGAGTAAATGACCTAAGAGCTGGTGTTCCGGACGAAGGTCTCGCAGACCACGTGCTGGAATCTGTTAGTAGTTAGTAGTTACCTACCAATGTGAACAATGAAATAATAAAAATAAATATTTATAATATGCACGTATAATAAACGTTAGTGTAATTTGTGATTTTAGAACGTTTGGAATCGTGAACGCATAGAGGTAGTCGTTACATGGACGTAAAATGCAAGGACAATTGTACCTAGTCTTAATAGTGATAAGTCCATTGATGAATGTGCGTATGTGTGTGTGTAGGCTGTGAGAGTTGTAAAAAAAATTACTATATCACTATGTATTCTGTTAAGATGATGCAATGGCTGTAGAAGGAGCAATGTCTTCGTTTATGCTCCATGATCTCTGGTGAAGGTTTGTTATCTTTGATTGGAATATTTGCGAAAATGTGTTCTTACTATTAAAGGGTTCCAGCTGCAATTCTATCTCAGCACACCAAATAGGTTACTGGATATGGAGGCCCATGGAGAACAATATATTTTCCAGAAGATTTTTGTATCTGCGTGTACTCGGATTAGAACTCGGGACTTTCCTACTAATTAAATTGATTAATTACTAGACCTCAACCACGACAGCGTTTATTTTGTATTTTTTATGTTTCTGGAAAATACTGCTTATAGGTAAAAAAAAACCTTATGACTGCTATACCTACTGCGCTAATTACGATTAAAAAGAAACGATGTATATTTATATTAATTTAATACTTATTATAATTAGATTTCATTAGTTTTTCTCGTAATTTAAAGAAAGTCACCGCACTGACATTTTACGATCATGTCATCTTTCTTTGAAACTACTCTATTCTTTTTTGATAAACCTAGTGTGTGTTCTAATAAAATTCAATTTTTGAATTTAGAACCTTACTCAAAGAATAATATTTATTTGTTGTGACCCAATGACATCACTGGTCACGTTTCTACACGAAATTTCGGTATTCACACACAGAGAATCTAACAAAATATACAGCTTATCTAATCATTGCGTTATAAGTACACGTTGTAATATTTGGTGTACGTATTCCGCGGGCAATGTACGACGCCCTTGACCGTTGCGTCGCTGCGGCGTACGATGAGTAAACAAATTGAATGAATCGCGTACGTTCCAACATGGCGTATGTACCGCCACCATTCATGTGTGAGCTCCCGTTAACGAAACGATAATACAAGTACATCTTATTATGTCTAACACGCTTGAATAATGTCTACGAAATGGCAATTACATATTATCTATGTACGCAAAGAATGAGAATGATCATTCACTTTTTTTAAATTGATTTTTTCTCATTCACTTAATTTGGACAGACTAAAGTTTAAAAGCCATACTACCTTTTCTTTGGGTTTTTTATTGATTTATTCTTGTTTTATAGGTCCCAACCTGTAGTGATGTATCTATAATCTACCTATTCTTTATTTGTATATTATTCTATCTCCATTCCTAGCGTCAATTCTAGGTAAAGCTGTCTCTAACTTACTGACATACTGTTAATTAGATTGGCGTTCTATTATTTAAAAATATATATTGTCGTCATTTTCATCAGAGTACGCGATACTCGTGAAAATCGTATTAAATATATTCCACAAGTATCGTAATAAATTTGTAAGATCTGTGAGCGTAAAGTTGTATGTATGACTTCTGAAGCGTGACTAATACTGACCCTGACGTTTAACTGAAACACAGATAATTTATTTTGTAGGCTTTTAGTTGTAGTAGACGATTAAAAACCCCGGAATAGCCAACAATTAATTTGATTTAAATATATAAGTGTTAACAAGTACATCCGCAGTGCCGAGGTTAATTTTACGATCGTCCAAAACGGCCATAACACCTAGTAAAGCCTTGCATTCGAAGACCACGTTTAAATGTCAAAATTTTAAAATTAACAATTATTAAATGATCAACAAAATGTAATAAAATAGGAAATGTGTTTATTTTAAAAATCCATTTCAAACTATATTATTACAACACAGCCCTTTGGTCGCAATATGAGCAGATAGTGTTTGCTACACTAGACGTCTGTGTGTCCCATGTCCAACGGAAACAAGGTAGGTAGCCTGTCATGGCTCGCGAGCTCCGAGGCGCCCCCTTGTAAGATATGCGCACTGTACTGTACGTGTTAGTGACACTTATATCCTCCATACATTGTTCCATCTCATTTGAAGTCATTTCCTTTTAAGCGCAAACTACTCTGCAAATAAATTTGCTGGCTCAATAGAAATGTCTAACCATGGAATTCGAACAATGTGTTTATTTAAAAAAAAAAACACTGTTCTGTTTTTAAAATCTTTTCTCACAGTGTGTTTGTGTGCATCACTAGTGAAGCGAAGTAACATTAATATCGATCAATAAAGAAAGAAATCGATAAGAAATAAATTGATTTGAATGCAATGTTGACTAATAAATTAATATTTGTCAATTGTTAGTATTGAGTTGCAAATTTAATATGAAAGAAATATTTTAAAAAAACTACTGTTTTTTGTTTACACGAGATTATGATGAGGAAAATGCGTGTTCAGTGATCAGTTGTTTCAGGTCGAAAAACAGCTAATAATGTCGATAATAAGTTAAAATCGATTATAATTGTAACAATACAATAATCTATAATAGGTTGTAGTGTAGTGCATCTATGGAGGCGGTGTGCGGGGCGGAGTGGTGTGCGTCGTGGCGGGTCGACGCTCGGCCGCGCGACCGATCGCACCCGAAGGTCAAGGCTGGCCGCAAGCCGATCGAGATCCAACTCACAGCGCGCTACTCACTCGCCCCTCCACAACAACTCCGTCACTACTGCAACGAAAGAAAAAGTGACAGTCCAAACCTGAATAGAATGCGAGGACGTATAAAAATGAAAGCACTATATATTTATCTTACGCTTCTAAAAGCACGTGCGTTTGTGTCAGAGTGTACAGATTTAAAAAAAAAAGAAAAGGAAAGAAATTCTAACCATCAAATCACTTTTTGCGACTTGCTTGTTGTTAGTACTCACGAAAAGTATCGATAAAACAGATTTGCTCGTGATTAGGTCACTAGTGAGAGGTCACTGAACTATTTTTAGGTGTTGCCATTAAAATAACTTATTAACCTATTTCTAAATTGGTAAAATCAAATCAAATAAGTAAAATAAAAAAAAAGTAAAGTAAAGTATGCAAAAGTGTAATTTAAAAAAAAGTATTAACCGTAAATGAATAGTTTATGGTCGGAGGCGTCGAAGTGTGAATTTGCGTTCATGAAAAACGTAAATTTTCCAATAATTATTGCTGTACGACTCATTTTGTATTTGTTATTATTGTATAGGTATGTATGTATTAGCTTTGTCTCGAAAATGTATCGCACTGTTGGCGTACGTTAATTAAAATGTCTCTTATTAAATCTGTGGCGAAGTTTAAATGATCGTATCATTTTTATATTAATGAGTATTTCGCTCCACAAAACACTAATCATTGTCCGTATTGAATCTCTTCGTGAATATATTAAGTCCTTAATGAATTGTATTCAAATATAAAATACGAATTTAAACACTATATACTTATATTGATTTGATTTTTTCTTTCGTTTTAATCTGTTATAAAAACGGTGCTATTGTCTGGATAAGCTTTAGGTATAAATTAAGTTGTAGTATTTTAAACTGCCTATAAAATAGGCTGCTACGTTTGGATGTTTTAAGATTGATGTCTGAATGCCGTAAAGATCAGACAGATGTGCATTAAAATTGTGTTATTCTTCGAGTCCTGAGTCCTTTGCGAGTCCGAAATCCATTTAGTCGAAATTATTTCTGACAAATTAAGTGTAAAAATGTTGATATGTATATCCATTATAATTTAAGACCGTCATATTACGAGTGTGTTCATGGTTTTTTTTTCTTTGAAACAATCCATTAATCTTCACTAGTCTCTTAGTGAATCATTTTCTGGCTGGATCAAATAAGTGCATCAGAAACGAAAGTATGCAATGGCGTAGTGGTTGAGTAATCATACATCATCATACATCAGGTTAGGCGTTCACATTCAATAACAAATTATTGTGTTACACACAAATTATCATTATATGCTGATTGCAATAACAAACAAGCTGTAAGTGTCGTGGAAATGCAGTGGTGACAGTCTCGCAATCAAGAAGGTATATACAACTTATTAGACTGTGGTGACTTATGATAACAGAGCTGGTTTTCATTACAGTCATGACCTTCTCACACCTATGGGAAAGAAGATAGAGTGGCACTATCGTCTTTATCGGGTGCATATGCGTTCATAAAGAGGAATCCAAATACATAATCTAAAATATTTTTATACTATTTACAATATAATCAAGTTGAATATTAGACCAATCAATAAATACTTTTTATATCGAAACAGTCGGTGGACCACAAAATTTTAATTGTTAATTATTTTTACTTAGCGCATAGACAACGTAAATATTGTTAAGAGTAGATAACTAAATAATTATATCAATGATTTGAACCTAAACTCTTCGAGTCTGCTGGTGTATTGTGAACTCTTAATTCCAGCCAGCCGAAACGCTGCCTTGCAAATTCCTATTTTCTATGACTATTTCCAGCTAGTCTAGACTACTTATCACTGACTAGCTGGAATTAGTCGTTGGAAATACGAATTTACAAGGCAACGCGTAAGCTGGCTGGAATTTAGTGGTCCTTTGATCCACTGTGGTGGTGATTGTAACCGTTGTTTTTGTTGAGTTTTTCACCACTTGCGTGGTTTTTTCCCTTAGAGTCTATATTTAGATTGTATGGCAATAAATTGGGTTTACAATGTCATCGATTAAAATTCGATATTTTTTGGCTGCGAGATAAAATTCTTTAGTCTCTTTTTATGAAACCTGAAGGAAGATGGTGGCGTTGAGGCTTGGTACTATCCTAGTCCACCGATTTCTTGAACTCCTGACCTCTCAAATATGACAGTAAAAATACGATTTCTGCAATAATACTTCAAAAAGAAAATTTATAAATTTTCCGCAGACCTTGAAAGGAACACTTGAAGTCCGTTTTTTTAATGGTAAAAACAAGTTTTAACCGTCGAAATATATTTATACAAGTAATATTCGTGCGTGTTGTGTGTAAGTTGATAACAACCAATATTTTCACAGTTTAATTTCATTGGCCACGCGCTCGGTTCGTTCTAATTGCAAGTTTACACGCCCCAACAACACCGACTTGTTCATCAATCGTTACTTAGAAATCCTTCGAATATTCATAAACATATAAAATAATACTCAAAAGACTGTAATCGAGGCACATAAAAATAATTAAACAAAAAAAAAACGAGCTAGCCTTTACCTACAGATACACTATGCGCGAATTATGTATAACATCTGACATGTTATGGTATAGGATTTTTATTTTTTTAATTTCTATCATTATTAATCAGTTAGCTAAACATACGACGTAGTATAACAACAAATGTAAATCCATGGCAGTAAAATCCCGCCAAATCGTACAATCAACAGATTATACATGTTACGGTAAATACATAACTTCACGCCAAATCCCTTGCGGGGTAGGCAGAGAGAACAGAGCGCCATAGGGCACGATTCTTACACACCTCACTCGCTTCGTTGACTTTCATAACTCTTTTCATGCACGCGCGTCGGTTTTTGAGGCTCTTAACATCACCTTCCTCCAGAACACGTTCTATTTGGTCTTGGAATGTGTGTCTTGGCCGTCCTCGACTCCTACATCCGTCCGCTTTTGCATTGTATATCTGCTTAGTCAGTCTTGCGTCAACCATTCTTTCTACATGTCCGAACCATCGGAGCATGCCCTTTCTTACTTTTACACCGACACTCTCTTTCAAACCAACTTCCTTCCTTACAACCTTGTTTTCTACGCGGTCAGCGAGAGTCACTCCGCAGATTTTGCGTAGAGCCCTCATTTCTACCGCGTTTATTCTACTTTCATGCACACTCTGCCATACCCAGCTGTCGCTTCCATAAGTTAGTGTTGGGATCAGGACTGCATTGTGGATTGCTAACTGGGCCTTTCTGCTAATATTTTTTGCGCCCAGGAATCTGCCCAACACTCCGTTTACGCTATTTCCTATCGCCACTCGTCTTTCTACATCCGCGGTGTACCTTCCATCTCTGCTAAAAGCGCATCCAAGATATACAATTTCATTCACCTGTTCCAGCACTACATCATCAACCATTATCCTTGCATCTGTTCTGGATTCCTCCCTTTCAAACACCATTACTTTCGTTTTCGTCGCATTCAACTGCAAGCCTTTAATCATGCAATCATCTTTCATAGTAGTGACTAGTGTTTGCAGGTCCGACGGCGATTCGGCTAGAAGCACGGCGTCATCTGCGTAAAGCAGGCAGCTCACAACTAAGTCACCCATTCGCATCCCTACATCCATCGATCTCATTCTCTGGAGACAACTGTCCAGGTACAGGATGAACAGTCGAGCGGACAGCACGCAACCCTGTCTGACGCCGATATTGACGTCAAACCAGGGGGACAAGCCGCCGTCAACACGCACACACGCTGTGCAGCCCTCATAAGTGGACTGCACAGCGCGCAGCAGTGCTCCGCTCACCCCGTAGCCCGGGAGTATATCCCACAGATCCTTTCGTAACACTCTGTCAAACGCTTTTTCCAGATCCACAAAACCGCAGAAAACCTTCCGGTTAACAGCCAGTTGTTTCTCCACGATGTTGCGGAGAGAAAAAATCTGATCCATGCACCCTCGTCCGCTTCTGAAACCACCCTGAGCCTCCCACAACACTCCATCAGATATCACCCTCATTCTCCTTTCAATAATTTTCCCATACACTTTTGCTGCTAAACTGATCAAACTGATGGCCCTGTAACTGGCGCACTGCATACGTGATCCCTTATGCAGTGCGCCAGTTACAGGGCCATCAGTTTGATCAGTTTAGCAGCAAAAGTGTATGTTACGGTAAATCTGATTAATTGAAAATTATTAATATTTTTACAAAATTATTAATAATAACCACATGTTTTGGTAAATGTGAATAAACGATCGAAATTTATTACTTTTAGTAGTAATTATTAATAATTCACGGCACATATTGGTAAAAGTTATAATAGTCATACTCATACGTGACGTAGTTTGGGTGTCCATGAGGATTCCGACTCCTGCCTAAAACAAAAAAAAAAACCTAAAACCTAACCTAACCTAAACCTAAACTGAACAACTAACTAACCCTAGTAAGCAACAACAAATAACGTGCACGTGCTCTTAAAAAAATCACACCGAGCCAACTAAGCCGAGCCACTTATTACATTTATCACTACTAGGGTTGAATTATTAATAATAACCGACAAATGTGATTAATTTATCACTGTAACCTCGACTTTCGGTAATTATTAATAATAATAGATAATTATTAATAATCTTCAATTATTCACTCTTACCGTAACATACATATAAAAAAGAAGTGATGAAAGGTTAATTTAAAATTAGAACTCCATTTAGTGCGCGCTACTTTATGTCTCCAGTAATTCGAGCTCTTCGAATTTTGATACTTACAGACATTCCATAGACAAGTTTATTACAATGATGATAGATACTAGCATGAATTAGTTCTCGAAATTATCTATTTTAAGTGCAAGTACAATCATCTGTATAGTATCTGATAGTGCCGTGGATGCATCTAGCTCGACTAAATGTCACTCGGTGTGCCGCCGCCACTTTTAGTCGCTCCAAAATAGAATCGGTCTCGCGTTCATCAACCCCTCACATTCGTCATCAAAACTCTCCGCGCACAGACTGACCTTTTACATCGACGTTTACATTAGACAAACAATTTTAACAACCAAAATAAACTGTGCAGTGTACATATTACAGTGCGATTCTGACGATCTCTTTCAAGTGTTATTTTTTTTCCTCGTTCTACGTTCATTTGGGTTACCAAATATTTTGGTCGTCTTGCGAAACGAGAATTATGTCTGCATCCTATATGTAATTAGGAGCTGTCATATCGATGTTATAAATTAATCGTGTATTAGTACCGTATCGGACCGCTACGATACTGCAATTTTGGACCCGTAATAATGACGGTGCAGCAAAAAATTGACACGTCTGTCGTAAAAAAATATCAGTTATGGGCGATTCGGTATCGCGTACAGATGCTTTCATACTTATTACGTATCTCTCACTGTAAAGATGAATAATTCCACTGTCACTACAAACATTTCTTACTACTGCTTAAATTTGAGTGTCGTACAACTCCATTAAGTGAACACTTTTTCATGTACCAGGATCGTATAAATTTGCAAGAGTACGTACCGTAGCGACTGACAAACACCACCATAAACCACCTTCTGAAACTTACAACTGAATGTTTGTAAACATTTACATGCATATTTACGCGCTTTTTTCTTCACCGTGGCATTATTCCAAAACAGCTGAGTTTTATTACGCAATCGCAAAAGTTTTATTACTATCAACCGGCAGAAGATTTATGTTTAGAATTTAGGGAGCGTCAATTGGCAATTCGGCGGGCATGACGCGATTTTAAAATGTACCGCGCTGTGATTTTGTATTTATGAGACATCATTCTAATTCTAATCGTTATAATATCGAATTCGTCAATATTTAATCCGTCTAAATTTTGAATAAGGAACACGGATAGAACAGGATGTTGGTTTGACTAAATAGTTTTTATTTTGATTTCGAAATTCAAAGTTTTTTTTGTTAATTGGACGACGTCTTTGTTAGTTGCCAGCATAAAATATTTGGCAAATTTACACGAGTTCGAGTTTGTAGTGCAATAATTGTTATAATATGATGAGATTAGTAGCCAGTGCGTCACTCCTAGTATTTGGAGATCGACATTTCTGCCAGAGCTGTGTTATTTTTAGCGTGATGAGGCGCCAACTTTAGATTAGACACAGGGCTCATCTGCATTCAGGACCGTTATTTGTGGGAGCTTAATAATATTATTCTCCATTCATTCACATCCTTAGGGAAAACACCGTAGTGATGGGATATTTTCATACATAACTTTTTATCGATACAATAATTTCGATTGTTTTGTCTTCTAAAAAATTTATAACATTACCTGCATGGTGGATATAATCATCTTGTTAATGTAATTATATTATTCGATTGACATCCTTATAATTAAAATGTGCAGGTTTAAGTAATAAAGACACTAATTTAGTGTCATAATGACTTTTAACCTCGATACACAACCTCAACTTGACAAATATATCCATAAATTCGACAAGAAATTAATCGAATATCGATTTAAACAACAAATTTTGTACGTATATAAAATTAATAAGACAATTTTGAATATTTTTTTAAAACTGTTTATGACCCTGCAAGTTGTAATGTATAGCTGATTGTGGTGATAATGAAGATTTTCGAGATCAGGTTTCTCTGTCACGTCGTGAACGCAGCGTGAGGTGTCCATTTTTATGACGTAAAAGCATTTCTTACAGGTTCACGACTATATATTATATACAAGAACGGAATATTTGTGTTTATTTTTTATTCAACTGTACCAGAATGTGGGTTATGATATTTGTGTGTACACATATATTTCTTATTAGCACACTGCTGCCTTAACGGCTGAACGTATTGAACGATAAATTGATTCTTATTTGATAATTCTCGTAGTTGATATTCTATTTTTTTTAATAATATGATAATCAAAGTGGTTTAAATAATAAATTCAGTTCATTCATGATCACAAACAATGCAATGTACACTTAAATCTAAATAATCTGTAGAGCACTTAAACTATAGCGTCATTCGTGCAGTACTATTTTTGATTTGAAAAATCTTTGAACACAACGAAACTGAAAATGTTAAGTAATTTATCTTAGTAGAACATTAATTTGCTTAATTTTTATCGATATTATTTTTGCCTATGGGGCTTTCTGTAGCTTTGCATTTTTCATATATATGTAATTTATAAGCTAATATGCCTCTACGGAAAAAAATGGTGTGATATCATCCCTAATCTACATACATAACAGTGTCTCCCTCTGAGTAGTGGTTCGCGTGGGTTCAAAGCCTTTTGTTTCTGTTTAATAATATTTGCAAATTAACCCTGTCATCACAAGTCATTTCAACTTCTAAAGGCCATTTCACACCATCATTGTCACTTCAATATCTTTTTTATTAATAAATGTAAAGCAAGCAAGTAAGAGAATCCAGATTATAGTTATAGTTAATAAGTTCAATTCATCTATGCACAATTTAGAATCTCACAGAATACCATGTTATAATTATCGATAGTTTGGCGTAGATACATCTCTAGTTAATTCGTTGATGAAACTTTGTTAATGAACGCAGTGTGAAAACAAAATTCTATGTTAATAAAATTTTGTATTTTTACTATATTTTTTTACTTTACTGGTCCTCTTGATGATACAAAACCATTCTTTTTAATTGGGCTATCTAAAATATCAATAGTTTCAGTATTTAGAATTTTTAACAAAAAATAGCTTTGTAATTTTAGTATCGATAAATCAATCGAATAACATAAACAATAATTGACGGTTTTCCTGCTCTTTTAACCTTCCTCTATTGCCCTATACAAGCTGATCATTGTATTAGCACTAATCCCACGTGTTAATATTTTTGGTTCAATGATTAATATGAAGGAAACCTTTTATATTTATTATTTAAAGCAAATATTTTAATTAAATGCATAGATTATTTAATAAGTTTAAAATTAATTAATACCCACCTAATTTAAGCGGGATGAAGCATTGTGCAAGCACGCTTATCGAAGTGGCCCCGTGTACGCAAATACGACCTGTATACATAATCTTCTTTAGGGATTTTGTTGTTTTAATATTTTAGCACTGCGACCTGACAAAATGGAAAACGGTTGTGTTGTGAGAAACTTCGAAATTGTCTGTCGCAATAATTATTTTCGTAAGCATGTGTATTTTTAATAATTAACATCATTGTAATACGCAATTATTTATTTATGGATTTTGGATGTATGTATTTTGATCCTTTTGCCATACGTAGGTATATAAAAAAGTGAATTGGTGGACATTAAACTGAATCAAAAAAATTTTTCAGTAAAGTTTTTCAAAATCGAGCTTTTCAAATAAGTGTTAAGTTTTCAAAGTATTTGCAAGACACATGATGGTGTGCATGTTTTAATTGGCAATGACTATGCCCGACTACCTGCGACGTGATTAAAAAAAGTACTAGGAGATCAGCTCCGGTGAGCGCTGTTCAAACAATATTAATTTAATATACAAAATTAGTTATAATAAATGGTAATTATTATTATTTTAATGTGATAGTGTATAATATTTAATAGGACTTTATTATAGAGTGTGAAAAATAAGGCTGCTATATAACCTTAAGTCATTCTGTCAAATTTATACTAATAAAAACAAATATTTTTGCAATTATAAAAAGGATACGTACCGACTACTACAGTGAGTTTTTAATATTTTTTTATAGCTCCAATCAAGGAGACTAGGATAACAGAACTATTTAGAAAGTATCAGAGGTGTTATAGTGAGATTAAGTAATTTTGATAGTTTCGCATTCGCATAAATATAGCCTGCAGCTGTAATAAAAGTTTAATATATGTATGTAATCGTAGTGTACGACGACGGTTAGCCGTCGTTTGCGCAGGGTCATTACCGGATAGCTAAACTCAAGGTCGAGATACTATCGGCCTTTATGTTTTGCAATATCTGTCCGCTTAACATCTGGGGCCCTAGTACTTCATAAAACTATAATTAACTTTTATGAGGTCCTAGTTAGTAAAATCATTCTTGTATCCGGGATTTCCTGACGCACTATGTCATTTGAAACTTTTAGCTAGTAATTTTACGTTACGTTCCACGCACAAGTTACACTTGGTTAAATAAATTTGTTATCATCCAGCTTACAGGAATTGTAATATTTAATAACATACAATATAATATGCATCAAATATGTGAATTGTTTGCGTATAAAAAGTCGCGAATATGTACAATAGTTAGCCGGAAACGTTCATATTCGGCAATGAAAGAGGTCGTAGCCACTAACTTATCAACATCTTAATATATCTCCGCCGGTCATGGTGACCTGGTACATAACGCTCTATACCTAAAACAACTTTTGATATTTCGCCGGCAGACCATAAAACATAATAGTGTGTTAGCCATGTTTTTTAATATATAATATTTTAGGGTACAGTCGCCAAATAAAACAAATATTTAATAGTATTTTTTAAAACTATTGTATATAATAAATAATTCATGTTAAATAAAATAATTCATTGTCTAGTAACAAGATGCGTGATATCATATTATATTTAAAGTTTTTGTGTATTAACAAAGTACCAGAATATTTAGTATTACGTTACATTTAAATCAGTTTGGTAACATCATTCCATTATTTCAGAGAGGGGTAGACACTGGCTCCAAATAGATATGACCGCAAGGATTTTACTAAATGTAAGTGGAACTTGCGAGTTCCTAAATAATATCCTAAATATGTTACAAATAGAAAAGTTCGTGACTTTGTATTAGATAAGTGTCTCAGTTAAGATATATGTATGAGCAAATCTAGAAAAAAATCAAATATAAAAATGTTACCTTTATGATTTACGGTAACCGGTAAGGTCTATGTCAGCCCACATTGCGATGCCGAAGCCCGAGGTGATTAACTGATAACGCTTATCGTCCCAACTTCAATCTTCCTACAATATCGAATTATATTGTTGAACAATTTAATATAACCATACTTAAAACGGAATATTATGTATTGCATCATACCACACTGTCACTCTACTATCGTTGCGTGTATCGTTGGCTGACGCACTTCTTCCCCCATGCCAACATCATTCAAACAACAAAAATGTTCCTTTTTAAAAAATTCGTCGCTAGATGACATTTTTTAAAACGTATGTAATTTATTTCATCACCAAGGACACAGAGGCTTTCGTCCCAAAATATTTAAAATGCAATTTAATTTATTTGCTTGCAAATGTTTGCAAATATCAGCTAATTATGATGTACTTCTTAATTGTTTATGCTGTTACTAATAAGAGACTTTGAATTTGATCATTCAGTTTTAAGCATGCGAAAGGCATACTACTTCCATGGAGTGGAAGTATCATAATTAGCCGAACGGGGTAAACTTAGCGAACTTAATTCATGAGTAGACGAGGATGTCTGATTAATGAGTGATTTCTATTCGTCACGGCAGCCGGGTGCAATGTCTTATCAAGTACCAGGCGTTTATGGGGTATAAGGAGCATACTAACGCGTCAAGAGTTCATGTGATTAGAAGCGTTTAGGTACCTACTACCGTGAGAGCTGGCAGCTAGCCAACCAGGCCACGCTGGTGCGTTCACCCACGGGCAAACATATCGTAATTATAATTATTTATCATTATTTTTATCCCTATTACTTTCTATCATTGCTCATCATTTCTATTGTTTTATTTATTTTCATTATTCATATCGTAACTAAATCTGTATTCGTTTATACTTGTTCTAAAAACACTAAATAACGTTATTCATTTATATAGGTGTATGCGTTTTTGAGTTATAGAATTTCAAAACACAATAATAAATTAAAAAATATTAAAAAAAAATCAATTCGCATTGAATATTCAGCGAAGATTCGGACGAGTCAAGCGGTAACTGACGCTGCGGAATAAAAGAACGGAATAAAAGCTATGTTACACATTTTTAGTGTCCGACCGAAGCTTCGGCTTCGGCCACCTACGGCCAAAAGTCCATCTTCGGCGAGATCTTCGGCTTCGGCCGTTTTCTGGGCCGAGGCTGAAGGTACCGCCGAAGGTCCAAGAAAAGTTAAAATTAAACGAACTGTTCAGAAAGAGTGAGTGACTGACAGACCGGACTGCAATTAGTTCAGTGCGGATACCTCTACCACCGAGGGAAAATTGGCATAAGCCACTTTACGCCGATATTCTTCTGTCTGTGGATAATATTAAATTATTAAGAGTTTATAAACCTTCGGCTTCGGCCGAATATTGTGGAGATTGCCGATTAATCGGCTTCGGCTTCGGCCAAACTATTTTTGGCCAATTTCGGCCAGTATATTTTACCTTCGGTCGGACACTACAAATTTTAAAAATACACACTTAGGTTTTTATTTTACCTGGGTAAAAGGTGGTGGGTCAAGTGTGGCGCTTCTGAATCAAGAAAACGCGGGGTCGAATCCTGGCGCACACCAATGACTTCAAAGTCTTTACAGAAGTTATGTGTGATAAATACTGAAAACTTTGTGCCCGGATGGCAATAGGTTCACCACCTATTCCATTTGTGACGTAAACGTGACGGCGAATCGAGGCTTAACAGCCACTGCCTAAACTTTCGGGTAGAAAAAAGAGTGAAGTTATGTTATGTTATGTCTTAGTAATATCTCTTATAAACAATTTTTGTAATAGACGACACGCTTAGTGGCTATGTATTATTCGACATGACTCGCTTAGTAGTGACTGTAAATATAGTTCCCAATACTGCCCAGCTGTTTAAGATCAAAGCGTGTTTTTTTTTGCGCCGCATTTAATACCCATGTAGGTATTATAAGAAATCATAATTAAATTATAATTAAAAAAAAAATACTAATCGTATTATCTCGATCAGTGGAAAGACCAGACCACTGCTAGGTCATAAAATTCACATAATAATCAAGAATATCTGTTTAATAATACAACTAAATAAATAATATATACTTAATATGTAACATTAGTAACATACATTGTAGATATTTTTTAATTTTTCTTAACAGTTTATTACTGAAAAATAAATCGAGCAATCATTCTAATTATTAAGTATTTTAGTTTTGATAATAATTGTCGCTAAGCAGATTTTTTTTCTTAAGTAATTATAATGTAATTACAATTAAATGTAATAATATAATTAATTAATAATGTAATTACAAACAAAAAGGAATTTTTTACAGTATTGATAGTTAACACAATGTTGAGTGAGTTTATACAAAAGCCGAATGAACGAGTTTCCCTTTGGCGAGTTTTTTTTTTAATAACCTTCTTAAAATATTATAATTACATATATCCAAGTTTTATAGCTTTTTAATTATAAAAGCTCATGTATAATGTAGTTTTCGGTATATATGTAGTCACATAAAATATTATATTTATGTGTGGCAATAATTGGAAGCAAATTACAATGTAACATTGGTCTATAGATTTTTTGTAATAAACATTTTTTTTATTTACTCCATTCGTTTCTTTTTAATCGAGAGCACACAAAATTTTGTTTATCTGTTTGTTAATCTCCAAAAAGGATTGCGCAATCTTGGTATAATACTATTAAAAAACTATAAATTACGCAGGCATTATGAGGTGACACAAAAAAAGAAACAAAATAAATAATAGTTTAAAAAAACTAAAAAACACGCTTTTTATAGAAAACCGAACTAAAAAATAGAAAAATAAAAAAAAATATTTTATTTTAAAAAAAGCGTGGGGTGCTTTTTAGATATTAACGAAATGATAATCACTCTACTCATATCTGTCAATAAAATATTTATAACTATTCACACCATGCACCCCACGCTTTTTTTATTTTTCTATTTTTTAGTTCGGTTTTCTATAAAAAGCGTGTTTTTTAGTTTTTTTAAACTATTATTTATTGATTAAAACAACTTTTAGGATTGTATCGCGTTTATTTATTATTTATTTTTATTTCCCGACGTTTGAACAACTACCATCTTTTTGTTCATACTCGTGAAAATGATCTCTGTAAAGAGTTCGAAACGTCGGGAAATAAAAATAAATAATAAATAAACGCGATACAATCCTAAAAGTTGTTTTAATCAATGAATGAGATTCGCGAAAATCTTAGAAACTATTAATTATTTTCTATTTTTTAGTTCGGTTTTCTAGTCTAGAACTTTCATAGTTCACAAATCGCACCATCTAGTGGCAATCACCGGAAACTAAAAAAGAAGTCGGTTACAAACAAACATACAAACATACAAACCTACAAACCTACAAACATACAAACCTACAAACAAACATACAGGTGAAGCTAATAAAAAGCTAATAATAAATAATAGTTTAAAAAAACTAAAAAACACGCTTTTTATAGAAAACCGAACTAAAAAATAGAAAAATAAAAAAAAATATTTTATTTTAAAAAAAGCGTGGGGTGCTTTTTAGATATTAACGAAATGATAATCACTCTACTCATATCTGTCAATAAAATATTGATAACTATTCACACCATGCACCCCACGCTTTTTTTAAAATAAAATATTTTTTTTTATTTTTCTATTTTTTAGTTCGGTTTTCTATAAAAAGCGTGTTTTTTAGTTTTTTTAAACTATTATTTATTTTCTATTTTTTAGTTCGGTTTTCTAGTCTAGAACTTTCATAGTTCACAAATCGCACCATCTAGTGGCAATCACCGGAAACTAAAAAAGAAGTCGGTTACAAACAAACATACAAACATACAAACCTACAAACATACAAACCTACAAACATACAAACATACAAACCTACAAACAAACATACAGGTGAAGCTAATAAAAAGCTAATAAAAAGCACTGAGTTTGTAAACTTATATTTTTTCTATGAGTCGGTTAAATATTGTAAGCGTAACCGTGGGAGTATTGAGGTAGGTATTTTTAGATATATATATACAAATAAATAACAAAGGTGTGTGTTGCAGAAGCTCCGAACTACCTTGATCTATACTCGGCAGCCATTGTATTCAATACAATACGTTAAATTATTTAAATCGCGTGCTATATCCGAAAGGGATTCACGAATGGCGCCTAAGGAGCCTTCAAAACCTATGGATTACCATCACAAAAATATATTAATAACAATACCGTATTTCAATGTACCATTTTTGTTCATCAAATCTTCATAAAATTCTGGAAATAGGTTCATCAAGCCGTGGTGGAAACGTTCTTCAACAACTGTTTTGTTTACCACAAAAAAATGGCGCGCAAAAATATTAAGTTATAAAAAAATGTTTATTAATATAATTATAAATAAAATATACCAATTTGCATAAATATTCCTACCGTTTTATTATCGATGAGAAGGTATTTAAATAGTTATAGGTAGTTTTTATTTCTTTTGTTTATGAAACAAAATATTGTTAGCGTTTTATAAATAAGCTGTAATCGGTGAGCGGTAATGCAATGTGACAGCCATGCCAACTGTGCCACAGATAATCCGATCTGCACCACAGTGTCGGATAGATATACAGTAACACAATTTGTTGAAGTACGGACACACTTCCTTTTGCCAAACTGTGACACATTGTCGAATTTTAAAATAGTTTTATGAAATATATTTTCTTTAGGATCAGTATGACTTATAAAAAATATCACAGATGGGATATACCGTAGACTTGATATCCAACAACGACAAACATTTCTGTGATATACAGGGATGTTTGCGATGTCTGTATGTTGTTTTTTACAGACTATTTACTATAAATCTTTAGTACAAAATACCTTGTAATACAAAAATTTTTAAATAAAAACTTGTTATGAAAGGGTTTAGTAATACTCGTCGAAATTAATTAATAGAAGACAAAAGATATGCGAACACATTAGCGAAATTTTTTATATCTTTAATTACAAAAATAAATGAAATATGCTGAATGAATGAACTTATTATCATTGTATTACTTGTAAAATTTTAACTGTGGCCCAGGGTTTGGGTGGCAATTTTTTTGTTCACTCGCGACCTTGTCATGACTTTTACTTACCTACATCGGTGTTCGGACAAAAATAACAATATTATTTGCTCGAGTGGGCTATTAGTGGCGATTAATTCTGTCATAAAGGGTATCGAGTTCAATTTGTTTTAATAATTTATTTTAAACAATCTCACGATGCATTATTTAATCGAGTGTGTAATCAAATTTAAATTTATGCATAAATTATAAATACATAATATAGATTTTATGTACCTATAAACATTTTCTATATACTAATTTAAATTTTATTTTTTGCAGGTAATCGAGGCGTTCACAACTATGATGGCTATTTATTGCAGCTATATTAAGTATTCTAACCACAGAAATAGATCAAGATAGAACGGCGAATAGGCGTGGCAAGCGTGCCAAAACCCTGCACTATATTGCATGCTTTTCGAAACTCGCTCTCATTACGCAACGAGCGTTCCTGCCATGCGTTCAGGACGTAAAAAAATAGATAAAACGTCACATATATGCCTTATTATGCTGTGAAAAATTGTAAAAACAAAAGTAGTGAATCAAATATGAAAAAAGGAAATATTTCGTATGATCAGTAAGTACAGAAAATCAGTAGAAAGTATTTTTTTGAGATTATAAATTATTGTTTTACTTTTACTATGTTCAATAATTACGATCACAAGTTGTATATTTTTTCGTTATGATAAATATCCATTGCTGTCCGCATTCAACGCTCGTATACAAAAACATTGCGCGTATAAATTATACGCGTAATGTACGTCGAATCGAACGAAATACACAATACACCTGCCAGTTGATCGCTGTGTCTGTTAATCGCTGTGATTCGAATGTTAGAGATGGGCACTCCATGTATCGTTGAGTCTTAGGACTTATCGATAAATTAATTCAATAATAATTTGAGTATCAGCTCATATCTTGCTTTGTACCTACTTTATTCTAACACCACAAATTTCAACCAAAGTGTTTCGTAATTACATTGGCAGCAGTTTATTTGACAGTATAATTTTTTACCAATTTGACCAATCGCCGATGGAAAATCATCTCGTTCTTCTCAAATGGGCAGTAACCGAGGTATATGTAGAATAGAATAGAATAGAATATCTCTTTATTGTACACAGTTTATAAAATACATTATAGTGATTTAGTACATAGTAGATCAAATACAATCGGCGGTCTTATCGCATTCTGCGATCTCTTCCAGACAACCTTAGACGTTCGGCTTCGTTATTTAACCAGGACTGTGAGGCCAACCCTTACAAAAAGGCAAATATTTAATAAATATGTATAGTTTCAAGGACAGTAAAATATTTATAATTAAATTTTATATACTGTTGGAAAAATATGTTTTAGGTTTTAATATGTCGGATTGAAGTACTTAACATGTTTTACTTTCTATGATTATCGTTACAGAAAATCAACAAAGTTAGTAAAATATAAAAATAATAAAATTAACACACGTTGCCGATATTAACATCGATAATCTAATGTGAGTGTCTCCTAACTAGTCGCTCCGCTTACAATGAAAATGACGTCACGCTGAGGGCGTGGTTTTTCAAAAAAGTGACACGCTCGAAATGTATGGAAATATGCCATCGCGGCCGTTCTATCTTGATCTATTTCTGTGATTCTAACATTTAGTTAATTTACAAATAGTATGACAGATTTATTATTACTTATTTTTTTTCGGATATTAAAGACTTCTTTAGATATTCTTAAGATTCAAATTGGCAATATATTCACAGTTTGCGAGTTGTTTTCTTGTAAAATGTATTTATTGCCTAGTACTTAGTTTCTTACTAACATTTGCAGACTTGAGATAAAAATAATTTAGATAGTTTAAATTATCTATCGTTTTGGATTTGTATACAAATAATATATTTATTAAATCCAAAATATCTTGCGGGGACTGTAGAGCAGGGTTGCTTAATTAATAAGCATTTTAGACTTCACTAATGATTGGACATTACCAGGCGTCCTGAATATTAAAGCGATTAATATTGGACTCATAATTGATTGGACCTTCATAGATTTCATGGACTCCTGGTAGATCGGAATCGACTTACTATAGGGAAGTTTATATTGGTTACAGTACTTGTCAGATGAATTATTACATATTATATTATATTATTATTGCTTTGACAATTAGATTTACTTCGTCCCAGGGAATAAGGTATTATGCAAGAATAAACAAAAATACTGGTATTTTAATCTCGCTAGACTTACAACAGCGGATCCATAAGTAAATACCTATTTACTTAAACCAGTATAATACCAGTATAGTTACAGTATTTTTTACTTCACTTTAAATTTCAAACGAAAACAATATTATTCACTGAGAGAATCAACAACTAGACGGGAGAATATGATAGAAAAAAAAAACCGTATCTGCGCGGAAACCAAATCACCTACCTATTCTTACCGCAATCATAATACAACAATATTTAGATTGAAAAAAGCCGTGCACCATCACGAAAATATCCACAAATCTTCGTTCCAGAGCGTTTCCCTTTCGTCGGAAGATGTCTATCTCGGGTAATCAGAGCGAGACAGCGATACACCCTCTCGCTCACTCGTGCCACATTCTCTAGACGCCACGTGTCAATCTATACCAATGTATCAACTCAACACAAACAACATTAAACGATAAGAATGTTTATGATCCAAGTAATAAGGTTCTTAATTGTTTACATAGATATTTAAAGATGCTCACCTGATTCAATGTAAGAAAGACGTATGTCAATTATTTGTTTTATAATTTGAACTCAATTTTGTGAGTAATAGGAATCAATTTCGCATGCAAAAATATATTATCCGCATAGCTTCCACTGCTCTATTTTCAAATGTCCCTAATTTTGAAGCTCAGAACGTTCGCGACCAATCTTGGTGGTGTACTTTTCATTCATGAAATTAATTGTATTACTAATTACACATATAATTATTTTTTCCTTACATAATTGGTAAAGTAAAAACAAAATATAGGTTAAATGCAAAACGTTAAGGTTATTGGAGAAAATAATAAGAAACGGAAAGACAGAGAGATATAGTAAAACTAGATTCTTTTCTTACTTCTGCTAACTTCTACAAATCACGAATATCTTTACGTTTCCTGATGGTGAACAAAGCCAATGTTTACAGGATGGAGAAGTCTGTGGTGAAGATTTACCACCTTATCATCAGGCAATAATAACCTCAGTGAATAATAACCTCATGTATACAATGTATCTCGTAACTAATAAAATAAAAAAATAAAAATCGATATATCCACGATGGCGTAAGCTTGAACCATAGACAATTTTAATATCACCTATCAGAAATAAAATAAATCTAAACTAAACGGTGAACGTTGCCAATTTTAGTTCGATCAACCCTAAACCCTGCCCTCTCTGCCCCTCGAGAACCCCCTCACGTTACCTACCCGCAAAAGACGTACCATTAATCATTCCTGTAAACAGAACTTCTTACCCACGGCCCATTCAATTTTGGCAGTTATTACGTTAACAGTAAAGACGCTTATTATTTTTATAACAAACTCCAGATACGTCTCTTTGTACTCGGCTGTTTCGAGTGCGACACCTCTTCATTACCTCTGTACCCCTGGTATTACATATGCCGGGTGCAATGGCCGCCATCTAAACACGGATGGAGCTTTTCCTCCCCAATATAATTATCATTCTTTTGCTAACATTTATAAATGGTACTGCGAAAAGAAAAAAACAATATGTATATTATTTTTATGTTGATCAGTTAATCAGTTGTTGATCAGTTGATCATAACTAATTTTCTTAAAATAACATAGGTATGCAGAAAAACTCTTTTTATTAAAATTAAATAATAATTAAATTTGTCACGGTACAAATATTAGCTGGTAACAGTTTTGCTCTTTTTAGTTTTTGCTCTTATCCAGTGTTAAGAAATATTTATAAAACAAGTTTAATAATTCCACGACAGATCTGTCATAATTGTTTCGAAGTTAGTAAAGAGGTTTCATTTATTGAAAAAAAATGTCTGAGAGAGTTAAAAAAAATCTGGTTGCCTGTAAAGTCGGTTTTACGGGCGAAGATTTTACGTGACAACGTCTTTTTCTCGGTAGAATATTTATTGATATGAATATAATTAAATTGCACAATAGGAACAAGGAATTGAATGAAAATAAGAATTGCACAAATTACAAACACAGTTTAAATCAAGTTTTCTTATATCTGCCACTTTTTCTTAATATTTGTAATTTTAAAGAATCAATTCGAAAATCAAAACATTTATTCAGATCGAAGGTTCAAATTTTTGCTAAATAAATTTGAAATTAATGAAAATTTGTAAAATAATAATTAATTAATTAATTAATTTTAAACTAATAATTTACTTAACACTATCAACATTTATCAATAGTATGACATAACCTATAAACTCAGTTTCTCAACTTTTGTGTCAATCTAACAATTAATCAATCAATCATAGTTTACGATAATGAAATATCAGTGTACAATTATTTACCTTTATTGTTGTAGTTGTTGTAAATGACGAATCTAAGCACTCCACATTTTCACTACAGACACAGCTGACGATACTTTAACCACACGTGTGAACTTGTATTATGACGCTTTCTTGTTTTTCCAACGCCAAGAACGTTCGAGAAAGACAAAGACAGAGACACAAGCATGCGCCGATTCAATGCGCCTAATTCTCTAGTGCTGCGCGCGCGGCAGACCGATCATAGTTGAGTGGGAGAGAGACGCAAGGCATTCGGCGGGCCTCTCTCTCGTTCGGTGACTCATCGTAACGTTACCGAGCGTTACACTTTTTCATAAGTGACTCCCAGCCGCAACCTAATTTAAGACGTTGTCACGTCAAAAAATACAGCCAGCAGATTACAAGCATCACCAGAACCCAGGCCCCCTGGGGCGGTCCCAAGGGGGCCTGACCCAAATATAAACAATACATATTTGAATGTAATCTACTTGGAGTGAATATCAAGGCTCAAGACCCTCATGCCAGTAATCAGCAGCGGTAGCCAGAATGTGGCTTCCGATTTATCAGCGACTATGACGCTATATATTCTACTCTTTATGATTATTAACATTTTTCCGTTGTACTATCGATTTTTGAACGATTTTATTCCCAAGAACCGCCTTAATCATTCGATATTATGTTTCATATCGATATCATTGAAATATTTTACAGTTATATTATAAATGTTTCATGTAATAATTATATCAAATGAGTTTGTAAATTAATTAAAATAGTCACGTTATTTTCATAGCACCAATTCCCTTGTGGGTTATATTTGGGTTATATCAACCGGGCAACATATAAATTCATACATATTTAGAATATTCAGAATCTTATAGACAGAGATTTCTACAATCACCACCATATTTAGTATTTACCATGAGTGGGAGTCGATCCCACCATCTCATTTTGGGAAAGATATATACTCTAAATCACGTTCTGTACTGGTATAAATTCATTTTAAGTCATTAAGAAACAGAAGTGAGTAACCGTATTTTGAAATTAAAATTTGAATTTCGAACATTCTTTTTTTTATTCGTGATTATTTTCGAAAAATTGCGAATACTTTAAAAATAGGGCATGTCGGCAATGCACCGGTCGCAGACCGCTACCGGGGTCGTTGACCGTTATCGATCGCGGGGGTGGTGCGAGGGTGCGACACGGCACGCGCCCCTCCGGCGCCCCCAACCCCCCTCGCCCCGCACACCCTGGCCCTCCCCCCCGCCGGTCCTCAAGCACGCGGTGCGACCGACATACTCGTTCCGCTACCGCATGCGTCACTCCGGTCAGCCGGCGACTTATTTCTCAAGAAAATTCATACTTCGTGCCCAACAAACATTCAGCTCTAATGAGGATCCCCTAAAGTTCAAATGTACATCAAATGTTGCCTCAATATCTGGAAAATAGTGATAAAAAACTGATTTCCACACATAATGTTGGACCGAAAGATCGTAGGGTGAGCCAAAAAAAAAACATTAAAACTAGACTATGACTTGTTAGTTAGCAAATATATTATATGTCTGTATTCGACTAGTCTGCTAGGTGTGACATTATTTTCTTTTACTTAAGGTTAACGCATGCGGTCTGATGATGAATATTGACCTGCCATACCCTCTGGCTTTTTGCCAATGCAGTGGTGAAACAATGTCTTTGTAGAACAGCACTCTCTATTATCTCAGTATTAATAGCCAGTTAATTTTACAAAGTATCATTTATTACTTCATACTCTTCTAAGTACAAAAATAATATAGAAATATCGCTTCATATTGAGATCTTTCTTTAACTGTCGAAAGTATACTCATCCCTGAATCCCCGGGCATTTTTTATATACATAGACGTAGACAGGAAAATCATCTGTAACGTCTATAAGTCACAACTTACTTGCTGGTGCAGGAAAACAGTTTTTTCCTCAAACGAGACTGTTCCAGTTTAGCGTCCCTTTCGCTTGAGACGTTCATTCTTAATGCTTACTTTCTTTGATTTATGATATCCTGGTACAATAGTTTGAATATTTCCAATATTCTCTTTCGTTTAAATAATAAATAATCTTTTTTTTGTTACGGTCAAAAATAACGTTAACTACAAAATAGAGAAGGACGCATATAATACGTGAAAGAGAGGCGAAATTTAGTTCTTCGTCTTTTTCATTATTCAGAACAATGGACTTACACAGTTCATACTTTATTTATTTAAAGTCGCTGTATATCTTGCATTATTTATCTGTAATAGAATAGTAAGCGTTTTATATTTTAAAGATAGTAAGTAAACTTTAAATACTTTATTTAGTTCTTGGGTTTGCGCCCATAGGCAAAAACAGCTCCTTGTGTACCAAGGTTGTTAGTTTAAAAAGGGTTCTTTCAAATAAAAAAAAACTCTTTTCAGTCACATATGTATTGAAATTTAAATAGTTCGTCTGTGGAACGGCATTGAAATAAATTTGGCATGTCTCTGGAGGCGGTCAAAGCAAACATCAAAAGCTAACTTTGACCTTCACCTTACGATACGATACGATATTAAATTTACAAGTAAAATGTTTTTTAATTTAAATAATGTAAAATGAGGGGATGTAAAAATGGGTTCTTTTGATAGATTGCATATATTAAACTTATTCACCGGAGTTTTAAAAGTCAAAGATAATTAAACATTGCGAGTTCTATGTTAGTTTTCTGAATTTAATTCGTATTATCAATAATTTTATTGGAAATGATTAAGAAAATAATTGCTCGGTGACAAGGATTTTGAACTAAGTAGAGCTAATCCGGGAACAGTACCCAAAGCACTTACTCGAGTCCATTTTAAAATATTCCTTGGCTACTTTTAAAAAGCACTCAAAGTCTACTTTTAAAAATGCTTTTAAAATTTTGATTCTTCCCAAAAACTGGGCTAATTGATCAATTGAAGCACTCAGATAGAACAAAGAAACGATAATTGCATTGAGATCGAGTGACAAACGCCTTGACACCTTATACTCGCGATTACTAGGCGCTCATAAGTTATAAGAAGTTATTATGCGCCACTTATTGTACACGTTTTAATTTTTTTAATACTGTTTATCAATTTTATGACCTGGTTACTAAGACTTTAGGGACTTAAATATAGTGTTGTAGAAAGCATAATATTTTAAAAAGGTGATAATTTTGTGTCATCACAAATACCAATTTATTTATATCGACATAATGGGTGGTATTGACATGTAGTCTGTCGACGCTTCACATGCCAATAAATCAAAAGGCGGTTGACACAAAACCTCGAAACTTTGAAATTTGACAAGTTTGACACAAAGGGGGTTGTACTTTAAGTTTATTGTAATAGGTTTTCGTGTGATGAATAAATAATGTCACCCTCCCATTTTGTGTTACGGGCGAATTAATGAAAATGTGGACAAAAAATCCAGTATAGCTTTCTAGAAATTTCGTACTTAGCTTTTCCACAATCATTTTTTTTATCACGTTTTTTATCTTAAAAAAAGTAACATTACTTTCACATTCAATGATAAATTATCCCAATAATCATATGTTTTTTTAACTAATAATGTTTTTCAACGTTAAATACTGTTAATATATCTTGTTATAAACGAAGGCTTTTGAAATTTGACAAATCACTCGAGGGCAGCGACCCGGAGGAAGCTATTGTGTCGCCCATGAGAGGCATTTCATTGTATTCACTGCCGTTTTCACGAGAGGGCGTACGTTATAGCCTTTTCAAGACGAAACCTTTGATCCCCGAATATACTACAACAGAAAAATTGATATGAAATATATTTGAAATATTTTTTATTAATATTATTCATGTGACTTTTATAAAATGTTACAATACATCGTTTTATCGTAGAAAAATAAATCACTCCACGAGTATAATAAATAATCCTTTTACTGAAAAGAGGTATGCCGTGAACCAGTACTAAACTTGCAAGTTTACTTCTATTTTTACCCTGATTTGAATTAAATAACTGAAACATTGTTTCCAACTTTATATGCTATAGTTGTACCCGGTGTGTGGCAATGAAAATTGCCATTTAAGAGTAAAGACGTTAAAAGTAAAGACCACCTTACGCTGTAAAGAAATAAAACAAATGATTGCGTAAAGCGAGTGGCGAGTACCAGGAGGTAAGAGTGCGGGGAGGTGGCTGGCGTGGTGACCCGGTTCTTGAACGTTCTACGTCAGCCGTAGAGTGCAGTGGCCGCGCCGTAGCTCTCTCGTAGACACGTAGACACTCATGAATGGTATCAAACGAACGGGAAGTACGCTCTCGAGCTTTGAAATCTTTTCTGCTGGAAGTTTAATACTGGATTTTATTTATTTCAATGGTTGTATACATTGAGTTTTACATTTAGATCAAATTATATTTCTTTCATGTATATTTTTATTCCTTAGGGATCGAACTTCTCTAGAAGTAGGGTGGGTTTATTCTACAATAACATAGCTATTTGGTAATGAAACTGAATAGGAAAACTGTTCAACCGCTTTATAATAATGGTCAGGTGAATCTATGTATTTATTTCTGTAGTTTTTTGATCTTCTCTCTAAATAGAGAATTTTAGAAATGAAATGTAAATAATTTTCAAATTCACCTAAAAGCCGCACAGCCTATTTTTACGTATATGGCCTGGCTGTTTGCCAACGTAGTGAATATATATATTCATAATAGAGATATTAAATAAACCGTTCTAAAACTATAATAGATGACGGATTTTGGTTAACTTTTTTGGCATAAATGTTCAGAAAAGCGTTAAATTCTTGTCAATTCTCTATCGTGGCTGACAAACGACGAACATCCTACTACTAAGTGGCATTGCGAATAATACCAGGGAAATATCTTGGACACAATACACACAGCGCCCTCTAGTTCCAAGCTAAGCAACTAAATGCTTGTGTTATGGATACTAGATAATGGATAATAATACATATATACTTTTCTTTTGTAAATACATACTTATCAGGTGGGAATCGAACCCCCGACCTCATTGCTGCAGCCGGTAGTTTTGCCAATGCGCTACGAGGCCGTCAAATATCGGAACTCAGAAGAACGTTTGCCTCTTTAGGCATGTGGGAGATAATTTCCTGGTGGTATGATGGTAGACCCACGCAGTGTCATGCGTGGTAATGTAAATGTAACACCATTTTAAGGACTTATAAATAATGACAGGTCGTGGTACAGAAATAAGATATAGTACTAGGATCACAGCACTCACTAGGGAATATATCAAAACCTTCCAATTAGTAAAACAAATATGTGCTACGCGTGTGCTACGTGCCGCGTAGCATTTGTCTACCAAAACTCTTACTTAGCAACAAAAAAAAATACCCGTGAGATATTTAAATAAAATATTGATTGCCTTAATGAATACAGTTGATATAAACGAGGTTATTAATTGCCTCGGCAATTATGTTTGTAAATTCATAACTAACCGAGAAACGACGTGTTAAATCAATTTCGGTAATAAATTAAGATTTAAAAATTTGTCGGCGATAAAAACTGTCGAGACCGTCGTTGAAGTGATCAATCAATTTGAACAGAAACCGGCCAATCATCATCGATCTACTACTGACATTTGGCTTCGTCTGCGATATTTATAATCGGCTTCTTTTCCAAATTTTAATAATACGTTTAAATGTGTAGTTTTAATCTTTTCATATTTATTATATACTAGCTTATCCCCGCGGCTTCGCTCGCATTGAAAAGTATCCTATGTTACTTCTAATACCTTCAAGAGTATATGTACAAAGTTTCATGATGATCGGTTCAGTAGTTTTTGCGTGAAAGCGTAACAAACAAACTTACATTCGCATTTCGTTACCGCCGGTAATACAATGGGACGGTATTACAGTATTCAGGGTTGAAACTTCATTACTGTAAAACTTCATTACTGAAGAAAAAAAAATTTTTTTTTTAATATAAAGTACCCTATGTTACTTCTAATACCTTCAAGAGTATATGTACAAAGTTTCATGATGATCGGTTCAGTAGTTTTTGCGTGAAAGTGTAACAAACAAACTTACATTCGCATTTATAATATTAGTTTTATAATATTAGTAAGTATAGAAGTATGATTTTGTGGTACTTATTAAGCCGAGACACGTGACCTAATATTTAAAAAAAAAATATATATAACACCTCAGGAAATTCACAGAAACACTTAAATTTTATTACTAGTATTGAAAAAAAAACCTCATGTACAAGACCTGATTTTCTAAATATCATAAACCGTTCAAAAATAAACCTTATTTTTAGCTGTCACAATGTTTAAATACAGCCCAGCAAAATAACGGACGCTATTATTTAATTTAACAAACATTCAACCTTATATGTTGAGTGATAAAGTGTAATATTGTCTGACTCGAGCTGGTCGAGGTTACCGGCCCAGTCAACGACCTTGTGGAATATAAAACTACCCGCTATAACACATAGGCCTTCCCCATTCGTAAGGGAGCACGATTGTGACTCGTGCTTCACGCGAACTTATTTTCAGGTTATTATGTTATTACAAAACCAGTTAAAACTGATCCTTTTTTATTATAATATCTCTTCTTCCAATCTCTTGACTTACTAGACGACGTTCATCGGTAGTTGCTTTTGCAAACTGTCATTTTGTTTTTTTTCTTTTTCCCTCTCAAATTCACATTTAGAACATTCGATCTACGTTTGCCACATACCAAACGTGTTCTATATTTGAATTTAAACAATGAATTTTTTTTAAAAAATCGATTCCAAAAGTGTCTACAGCCAGTTATATTTATTAATTAATTCATCAAATATTTTGCTCCAAAACCCAAGTTCAACTAGAACTCGTCTTCATTAAAATACAATATTCTAGTTTCGTATTACGCACTCGGGTCATGTCTCAAGCAGGCTGTGGATGCTGTGAGTAAATTCGCCATGTTTTTGCCGCATTGGAGTAAGTGAGCGAGAGAGACGCAGCGTACTTATTGTAATGTGTAGGTAAGGGACAGTATACAATTCCAGATGGACACGTGCCCAAGTATTTCTATTTATTTTTTCAATACATTAAGAGCATCTATGATTGTTGTAAATGTATCTGGACGGATATTTTTTAGCTCTCCTATATATACTATATACAATTCTACGTACGTTACGTAACTCTCTAGAAATTTAGGTTATGTCAGTCACGTGATTCACGAGTATAAGTCCGCTTCCCTGGCTGGCTCAATGCCGAATGACGGATTATATATTCGTTTAAGCGGTCGTCTGGTAAGAGCCAAGGGTGTCCCGTGGGGCCCATTCGCACAGAGTATGTCTCAACTTCGTCATATCCCAAAGTGTACATTGTGTAACCGTCTTCAATGTTGTACAATACCGGGGCGACGCCGTTTATGTAAACAACCTTGAATATCTAAGACGCCCCCACGTTGGGTGCCACTTAACAGAATCGAAGCTAAATTATGTTCCGAGTTAAGATTTCTCTTGAACTAAAATCTACGTTTGTGTGAATCTTTGTGAAGATTTTCCTCTATTTCATCTCTAGGCAAAACCACTGTTTCCATAATGACCAGATAATGTAAGCGGAGCAGGAAATAAATCTTTGTATTAAAATTAGTATTCTCTATTGTTTTAGGGTGCAAAATCAAAGCGCTTCGAGCGAAGACAAACACTTACATCAAGACACCGGTCCGAGGTGAGGAACCAGTGTTTGTGGTCACCGGCCGCAAGGAGGATGTGGCCAGAGCCAAGCGTGAGATCCTCTCTGCGGCTGAGCACTTTTCACAGATACGCGCTTCCCGCAAATGTGGTGCTGCGCCACCGCCGCCTGCTGGAGCACCCGGACACGTGACTGCGCAGGTACGCGTGCCCTACCGCGTAGTCGGGCTCGTCGTGGGACCCAAAGGCGCTACCATCAAGCGTATCCAACACACCACTCACACTTACATCGTCACCCCATCACGCGAGCGTGAGCCTGTGTTTGAGGTCACCGGTCTCCCCGAGAGCGTGGAGGCAGCACGCAAGGAAATAGAAGCGCATATCGCTCTACGCACAGGCTCAGCTGGCGCCGCTGGTGGTGGCCTACCAGCCCCGGCTGATGGAGAACCGCTCGCTCAACTTTATCGCGCCGGATTGGCTTCTTTGCTGCGGCCTGAACAGGAAGCCGCATTCTCGTCAGCGGGCTCCTGCTCGTCCGGCGGTTCGTCGGCTCGTCTGGGCGATCTGCTCGGTATCTGGTCATCGACTGAGCGCGACGAGGGACTCGGCGAGTCACCATCTTTCGAGTCTCCAGGAGGTACGGCGAGTGTGTGGGCGTGGGGCCCGACTCGCCCGTCTCCGGCGGCCTCACCGGCCCGCGCGTGCGCCGTGTGCGGTGAGCGCGGGGTGGCTGCGGCCCTGGTGCCCTGTGGACACAACCTGTTCTGCATGGAGTGCGCACAGCGGCTGGCGGCCGGCGGCGCGCCGTGTCCGGCGTGCTCGGCACCCACGCACCAGGCGATCCGCATCATCTCGTAAAGCGTGAACATACCCATACGGCTCCCGGGGCCGCTCGTTGTAGGGATCTTTTTTACTCGAATCGTTATAAAAATATTAAAAATCGCGTAATCGAAATCCTGGTGCCAAAAGTGGGCGCCCCGCCGGCACGGCCCGTCCGCCCCGCCGGCACGGCCCGTCCGCCGCGCCGTAACCTAACGTTAAGTCGGCAGAGTTGTTCACCATATATTTTCTTATTATGAACGTTTTTTATTAGGTGGCGGAGTCCCGCCGCCGTTGAGAGACTCGAACGTACGTTACGATAGAATTTCGAAAAAAAAAACATAAAATTTAAAAAAAGTTGTATAATTATTATTATTGATAGCATAAATGAGAAATCGAAAATTTATAAAGCTTATCTAACGTAATAGCGTAAAGTATTAAGATATTATAATAATATAATATAATGTTAGGCGATGAGGGATGTCGGCGCGGGGAGCGGCCCGGCGCGGATCGCTGCGGCCCGGCGCGGCCTGGCGCGGCTCGCCGCGGCCCGTTGTGGCCTGCGAGGCCCATTGCGGCCCGCAATGGCCCGTTGACTGTTCAGTCTAGTGTAATGTGTATGTATAATGTACTAGTTGTATGTAGTACGCGCCTAGCTAATGTGTTGTTTATATGTAGGTAATGAGACGGTTGGTTGTGTGAGACAGAGACGAGAGAGGTAGTGGAGAGGGAGGCCGGCCGCCCCTCGCCCGCCGCCCCGCGCCGCTCCCCCGCGCGTACGACGCAATGCTCACTATATTTTTGACTATACAATTATTCGCTTATGATGATATTATACAATGATACGTACACACTATGATTAATTATAATATTAATATAATGTTTGTTTTAAGTGTGTTTTAATGTTTAGATTTTTATTGTAATGTTTTTATGAATGATTTTTATCGATGTACGATTAATTATTATTATTGATTGATTATTATTTTATGTGTTGACGATGTTTTCATTTTTTTTATTTGTGATTATTTCGTGCCCGGACTGTGTCCGTTCGCGGCATCGAGTACGGTTCATTTGTGATTGCTCGCGCCCCAGCGGTGTTCAGCTGCACACCTGCACAGCTGGACCTGCTGGAGGCTGGAAGTATGTTTTATTTGTGATCACGTGTGCCCGACATGTCGGGCAGAGGCTGCATGTATGTAAACGTTTAGTGTTATCTTATCGAGTAATAAAATATAAATGTAATAAATGATAAAAGAATTAATTAATTACGACCCATTCATGACTATATATAAAATTATATTTAGAAGTCGGTAGGACGTCATTGACTAACCATTTACCTATGGATACTTATTAAGTATTATTAATTATTATTATTATATTATTGAATAAATTTAACAAATGCATAATTATATTAAAAATAGGAATCATTATTCTGTATAACTCTAGTTAAATATAACAATAAAATAAAAAAAAACAAACAAACATTATTATTGTATATGAGTGTATGCGGAGATAGGAGATTGGGGGGGAAAATGGAGGAAAAAAACTATGCGATGTTGTTATAATATTCACGATTACCGGGGGCTTATTTTATGGATTGATATTTTTTTATTTTTTTACCATTAGTAGTGTTTTTTTTTAATTATTTTTAACATCACATTTCATTGTGATGTTTCGCGAGGTTATATATAATGATAAATGCCTATTAGATTATATTTTAACGGAAAAAATAATGATTGCGTAAAATGAGCCCCCGCCGTACCTACTTACCTACTACTACTATTTAGATCCCAGTGATTTTGACGATTTTATTTTCGTAATAATTAAATTAAAAAAAAAAAGTAAAATTAAAAATAATTAAAAAATGTGGGGACGATGTAGTGACGGCGTTTAGGTTGAATAATATAAAGTTGTGACAATTTGTGAAATTTTGTAGACTACATATCTTACATATTATAAATCTAATATAAACTATAACTTTCGAAATTGAATCTTTTATTTCTTTATTTTTTTTCTTAAATAATACCCTAATTTTTACCTTACTGTACCTGTACCTGTACCTTAGGGTAAAACCCTAAGAGGGCAGCATTCAGCAAAGCTAGCTAGCATTTTAAAGCTCTAGCTTTTAATCAATCAAACGTAAAGTAAATCGGAATGTCACGTTACCTTTTTCTAAACAAAAAAGGCAGCGATGGTCACGTTACGTTACTTCCCAAACTTGCCAGTCAACGATATTTATCACATAACGTCCGAAAATAATTCCGAATAATCATTGATGTGAGTTTGGATCTAACCCACGAGTTCCGAATCAGAAGCAGGGAGCTCGACCACTAGACCAGTGAGACATGGACTCAATATATACACACAGCGTCTAACAGTTCTAAGATTATATATTATTAGACCAACCAGCTCCAATATCTCAAGTAGAGAGAGAGATCCAGAGATTCCAGACTGAACTAGTTAGGACTTCAGTACTCTGAATTCGGGTTGTCACAATAGGCACATAATGCAATAGTTTTCGTCTCGTATTAAAAAAAATGCTGCCATCTATTAAAATCTATAAAACCTTATCTTTGTAATATACCTTCAAGAATATTCATCACACAAATATTTGTACTCGGTCGAGGATCGAATCCTGAACCCTCTGCAGTTGAGCCGACACTATTACTTGTAACTACGACTTGTCAAGGTCTTTATATCTGCTTAGTAAACTTAGCATTTTCCATTGAAACTTTATTAAATGCCTTTAAAAAATAATAGATTGTTATTTATATAGTGTTACAATTGTGTTGCCGACCTTTAAGGGAGTAGGATGGTTCTCCGGGTACCTCTCTCACCGAACGAAACGCGGCATGAGCCACTTTTCGTCTTTCTTCTGAAAGGTCGCTGTATTTCACCGGTCAAAAACCATCCAGTCAAACAGAGATTAACATAAATATTCATTATCCTGGACAGAAATATATTTTTATGGGATAGGATGGCAAACTAGCAAGCGAATCGCCTGGTGGTAAGTGAGTAGCGCCGCCCATTGACATTCGCCACACAAATAATGTTATAGTTACGTTGCCGATCTTAAAGGGAGTAAAGATATTTATTTCTAAGTCTTTCGCGAATCTCACTCATTGATCAAAACAACTTTCAGGATTACATCGCGTTTATTTCTTACTTATTTATATTTATTTCCCGACGTTTCGAACTCTTTACAGGGCGGGAGTAAAGATGTGTAAAGCGAGGAAAGAGGGGGTTTGCCACTGGATACGTCTCTCAGCAAACAAACCAAAGCATGACCCACTTTACGTCTATATTCTGAGTGGACGTGGTATATCACCTGTCAAGCCTGCCCATTCAGGCGGCGAACTACCTAACCTTACCTCTGGTCTATTGTTACTGTTAACTAGACCTGTTTTAAGTATACAACGTAAAAAATGACATGACGTTATAAGAATATTTACGCTTAAGCTACTTAACTGATCTGGACACACAACTTCACGCCAAAACCCTTGCAGGGTTGATAAAGAGAACAGACCTCCATAAGGCACGATTCTTACACACCTCACTCTCTTCGTTGACTTTCATAACTCTTTTCATGCACGCGCGTCGATTTTTGAGGCTCCTAACTTCACCTTCCTCCAGAACACGTTTTATTTGGTCATGGAATGTGTGCCTTGGCCGTTCTCGACTCCTACATCCATCCGCATAGAATGGTGCAGGTCAGCTCTACTAAATATGAACTAAAGACAATCATAAACAGTTCATATATACAGTTCATATAACAGTTCGTATAGCTAACTACTGGGTGATAGCGCCGTAGCACTGTAGATGTCTACGAAATTCGTAGCACTTAACTGTGACAGTACAGTTCAGGGCGTGAATTATTTAAAAAAAACATAACTTTTTTTTATGGTATAGGAGGGCAAACGAGCAAGGGTGTTACGTGATGGTGAGCAACCTGCGTCGCCCATGGACACCAGTAACACATATAGTGTTACCGCTGCGTTGCCGACCTTTAAGGGAGTAGGATAGGAAAGGATGAGGAAGGGAGGTGGGCCTCTCTCACCGATCGAAACGCGGTATGAGCCACTTGACTTCCATCTTCTGAAAGGTTGTGGTATTTCACCGTTTGAGCCGGCCCATTCATGCAGCGAACTGTTATTGTTACCCGAGGTGTAGGTAGCGGCTGTTAAGCCTCGTCAGCCAATGTCAGGATTCGAACCCGGACCTCTGGATCAGAAGCCGTGTGCTCGACTTTTTGTCTTTAAAAAAAGCATAAAAAATATTTTCAGTGAACGAACAAAATACCCTTATTTTGGGCAGATTCATAAGAAGTTTCTTTATGGGATTGGAGGGCAAACGAGCAGGCGTCTCCCTCAATGGTAAGCCTCCAGCACTGCCCATAGAATTAACAGTGGCAGAGCCAAGCAGTTCGCTGCATGAATAGGCCGGCTCGACCGGTGAAATACCACGACCCCTCAGAAGATCGACGAAAAGTGGCTCATGCCGCGTTTCGTTCTGTGAGAGAGGTACCCGGAGGCTCACCTCCTTTTCCATCCTTTCCTATCCTACTCCCTTAAAGGTCGGCAGATTAACTGTAACACTATAGGTGTTGCAGGTGTCCATGGGCGGCGCTGGTTACTTGCCATCAGGTGACGAGACTGCTCGTTTGCCTACCTATCTCATAAAAAGGGGGGTGTGCCTCTGGGTACCACGCTCACTGAACAAAACGCGGCTATACGTCGATCTTCTGATCTGGTCGTGGTATTTCAGGGGTTGAGCCAGCCCACTTATACAGCGAACTGCTTGTCTCTACCACTGTTAAAAGTTCAAGACCTTAAACGGTAACTGTTATCGATAACACGCATACTGATATCATACTGAAAGACGTGCCGAGGTCTAAGAAGACTTCTCATTCAACTGCAGCAGACCTTCCGGAGATGGACCGAAGACCATGGATCATCAATCTATCAATACGTAATGCAATAAAATTGTTGGAAAGCAGCTTGATGAGTACCCACTTATATAATTAACCGTATAAAAATAAATAAATTTACACAATGCACACACTTCTAAATAAAAAAAAAAATTGTGTGGTTTTATGAAACCACCGTAAAAGTGAAACTTTTAAAATTGAGTCTTGGGTTATTGATTTTTAAAATATACATAAACAAAATATTAGTGGAGGAAGCAGACTGACGGTCTGCTTCCTCCACTAATTCGTTAGTTACAAGTCAGTGGCAGTTTTGCAAAGAGAGAGAAAACTAGTTTAATTTGAAATCGAACCGGACGTCACCGGCTTTCAGGGGATTGTGCGATAAGGGCTATTTTAATTTACTTGCCATCTTGTATTTGTTAATAGGGTTTAATAAATGTTTTTTTTTATTTTACGTGGTCACGACAATAATTCCTAGATGGCGCTACTAGGTTGCTACTATTGATGATTCTGCCGTAATATCGTATTATATCGATAGATGTCGCCCGAATCGACAAGTATTCCAGCTACGGCACTAGGGATAACGCGACACCTATTAAACGTTAACAACATTACAACAAAGGATCTTTACAAAACAAAACGATATTTTTTCCTCCAGTAAATATGATATTTCGATTTATTATGAAAATGTGACAAATACATATATAAAGAGCACTATCTTATCTTATATCTTTAAACGAGCAATTCTTGTATATATATATATATATATATATAAAATTGGAATCTCGGAATCGGCTCCAACGATTTTCATGAAATTTCTATTCCAGCAGATGGCGTTGTTAACTAACACGAAGTCAATGTGTGTTTGCTTTGCTTTTATTACAGTTTATCACTGCAAAAAATTAAGTATATGTTTCTAATATAATATGTTAGTACATAGTATATATTAGTATATATTTATTATTCTGTCGGTAAGATCGAAAAATATTATTGATATTTCATTATTTTATTAGTATGTAATTCGTACTTAAATATAATTTTCAAAAAACACAATTTATAAAAAAAAAGAAAATACCGAGCAAAGCTCGGTCATCCAGATATTCACTACTAAATTGACGAACATAACTGTGTCACATATATGTAGTTCACTTTTTGGAATTGGAAACTTAAAAGCCGCCGCCTACGCCTCCGTCGTTTACAATACATACGAATTTATTATATTCCCTTTTATCGTGTCATTTGTTATATTAATAATATAATTTTTTTTTTTCTCCGCCTGCAATACGTACGTACGTATATGTATGTATGTAAAAAACAAACAAACAAACAAACCCGATCCTAGAAAATGTGTCGAAATTGGTAAAGAGGACGGTAATTAGACGATTATACATACGGCCCTCGTGGTGCATCGGTAAACCGCACTACCGATAACACAAGGTCGGGGCGGGTTCGATCCCTCGTCTGGGGGTGTTTTTCTACATGTTTTTACGGTATTTATTTACAAAAATAAAGTGTATATTTGGGTAATTAATTAATAATAAATAAACGATAATAGACGTGAAAGTCGCTCTGACGAGCGCCTTTCACTTTATCCCTACTCCGCGGCCGACCGTCACGCGACATGCAACACGCAGACGAAAAAGTTTGAGACGATGTAATAAAAGTTTCACTTTAAAAAACTAAGTGATAATGATGAACGGGAATTAACGCGACACTTTTTAGGTAAACAAATATTTTCCTTGATTAGCTTGACGTTTCGGCCAGGTTGCACTGGCCGTGGTCACAAGCAGACTGGTCTGCTTGTGACTGTTAATTCCCGTTCATCATTATCACTGAGTAATATGCAACGCGAAAGCCTAAAAGTTTTAAAAAAAAACTAACTTCAGCAACTGGGTCACCTGATGGTCAGCAACTACTTACCGCCCATGAACACCGTGGTGCGTTGCGGAAACGCAAGGGGAAAGGAAATAGGGCCTCCGGATACCTCTCTCACCGAACGAAATGCGGCATGAGCTACTTCGCGCCGATATTCCGAGAGCTCGTGGTATATCACCAGTCGAGCCGGCCCATTCATGCAGCGAACTGCAAGAGAGCTTGTTTTTGTTTTGCGCTGCTATCTACAGCTTTTAAGCCAAAACAATTTACACATTTAAGTTGTGATAATTACATATTCGAAAGATTCCAATTATCTGGCGCAGTCCAGTAAAAAGAACTAATTTCCCTTTTTTATTTGCCGGGTAGGTATACCAATTGGCTCAGTTAAGCTGCCCCTCTGCAGTTTACCTCGATACTTACGTTCTTCTGATTTTGTACTGTATATCTACTTAGTCTGTCTTTGATCTCCCTTTCCTTATATTCAAACCACCACCTTTCCTCGCCTACACACCAAAATTCCTTTTCGTTGTGGTTTTTGACTGTCACTCCGCAGATCAAATGCAATCCTCGCATCTCGATACTCGCTGCCATACTCAACTCTCGCTAACCTAATTTACCTTTGTGTAAGCTATATATATATCATAACTTCACGTCTTTTTCTACCCGAAGGTGGCAGCAGCTGTTAAGCCTCGACTCACTGGAGAACCTATAGCCATAAACAGGGCACAAAGTTTCGGCGTTTAGTACAGCTAACTTTGCTATCTATCTCAACTCTTAACTCCCGCTACTGTCTGAAGTCAGAAATGGGATTATTTGAAGACCTGGGGTTTAACTTAATATCGACCCGATAAGTCGACGAGCGTATACGCCAACAGTTATGAAAGTCAAAGAAGCGAGTGAAGTGTGAGGGAATCTTGGCTGATGGTGTTTTATTCTCTCTGCCTACCCCAAGGGACTCGTCGTGAAGTTGTGCCATGTTATTACTCGACACCCGATCCTTTTATTCCATAATAACAAATACACAATAAGTAAAAGCAACTAGGATGCAGTTGATGCGTTCATTATTATATTTACTTAAACAACACCTGCGCACTTAAAAATAGATCACATCCTAAAGTTACTTAAAAAAAACGTGTGATCGTGCTCAAGAAGCAAACTGGTATACTTAGATGCTTTGCGGCACAAGTCCTTCAAAAGTAACTATTAAATTTACCAACAAAAAATCTACAATGAAAATTAAACCTTCTCTGAAAATGATCCTTACCGTATAACAAATAAGGTTTTAATATATTGCTGCATATAGTTTGTAAGCGTAAAACCATGTTGGCAGTCACACGGTGTCATGTTCCATGGGATATCCTTTAGATGCTGTGTTTTAAAATAATAATAGTGTCACGTTTTATTAATATTTCATCCCCATTATAATTTAAACAATAAGATTATTATATTTGTTATAAATATAAAATACTGCCAAATTAATAAATATTATCCAGTCTCGGTGGTCCAGTGGTAGAGGTCGTGATTTTTAAATCAAGACGCCGCGTCGTGGGATCGATTCCGAGCTCACACAAACGTCTTTTTGGAAGTTATATGTGATAAATATCGATGATGTCTGTCATCGATATTTATCATATATAACTTCCGAGAAGACAGTTGTACACAAAAACAATCTGCGAGTCGAGATTTTAACAGCCGCTGCCTACACCTTCGGGTAGAAAAAGGCGTGAGATCATGTTATTTATTAAATATAAACACACTGCATGGATGCATTTACTTATGTATTTCTGTTGAGATGTGCTATTTTTTTGATAAAAACTTAAATAAAAATAATTCACTTGAAAATAGTTTTGTTTCTGGTTGACGCAGCGAACTTTGTTTAGGTTCAGAAGCAATAAGAAAAAATAAAAATAGTCATTGATAGCAGATTTTTTGTAGACCTTTTAAAGGTGTATAATAATGTAGTACATTGTTTTAATTTATCAGTTCGGGTTCATCCAGCGTTTGCATCTTTTTACTTTATTATATTTGAGTTATAGATACAAACCGGCCCCTTGATACCGTCTATCTATTAAACAGACCACATCAAAATCCTTTGCGTAGTTTCAAAGATCTAAGCAAGGGGATAGACAGCGGAAAACGACTTAGTTTTTGACAATGATATTCAGCGACAACTTAAATACACATACTGGACTGAAAAAATATTTTGATCATACATATAAGTACTAAATACCAATGTAGCCAAGCTTTTAAAAAGTATATATATACTAAAACACGTCAAACGCAGCTATTAATACTTTAAATAGTGTTAATAGGCAGGGGGTTATCTACTGTAACGGTCCGCGTCACTCGAGCTCTGCAATTAGGGGGTCAAACGATGCCCCCACTGGCCCCCCAGTCATTTACCGTGGTCATAATCCGCTTTCAGTTCGTTAGTTTTACAGGTTATTTATAGGCGTTATGGTGATATTGTGTTTACTGTTTTAAATCTAATATAGATTTTATTTTTAATTTTATTTTTAGCAATACTATAAGAATTATCTGACCCGGCGAACTTTGTTCCGCATCAAAAGTAATAAATGAGTAAATTTTGGATATCATGAGGTTCAATTTGTGCTATTTAACTAACTTAATAAGCCATTATTACTCGTAAAAAGTAAAAGAATAAAAATGGTCATTGTGGGTTATCCCTAAGAGGTAGACATATGCCCTCGCGGACTTTTTTGTAGACCTGAAAGTATTTAAGAACGTAGAACATTATTTTGATCTATCACTTAGGTTCAGCCAGCGTTTGCAATCATCATTAGCCTGTTGCAGTCCACTGCTGGACATAGGCCTCTCCCAATGTGCGCCACAACATCCGATTCTCCGCCTTCCGCATCCAGTCTTTTCCAGCAGCCCTTCTGAGGTCGTCTGACCATCGGGCTGGTGGGCGTCCTACACTACGCTTACCAAGTCGCGGTCTCCACACCATGACCTTCTTGCTCCATCTACCATCGGTCCTTCGACCAGCCCATTGCCACTTCAGCGAACTTATTCTGCGAGCTATGTCGGTTACTCCGGTTCTCTGTCGGATATACTCATTCCTGAGTCTATCTTTCAGAGATACTCCGAGCATAGCTCGCTCTATAGCTCGCTGAGCGACTTTAAATTTGTGGACTAGCCCCACCGTAAGTGTCCACGTTTCGGCACCGTAGGTCATTACTGGTAGGACGCACTGGTCAAAGACTTTGGTCTTCAGGCATTGCGGTATAGGCGAGCCGAAAACTCGACGCAGTTTGCCGAATGCGGCCCAACCCAGCTGAATCCTCCTGTCGGCTTCCTTCTCGAAGTTTCGTCTACTTAACTGGATAGTTTGGCCTAGGTAGACGTATTTGTTTACGACTTCGAGAATTGACCCATCGACATTTATGGGCCCGGGCACGACATGTTCGTTGAACATGACCTTGGTCTTGTCCAAGTTCATGCCCAGACCGAAGTGTAAAATTTCGAAAATTATCATTTTTTCTTTACAACATCATTTATGAATTATAGATCAAAACCACCCCGTTGACACCCTCTAACTATTTAAAAAAACCGCATCAAAATCCGTTGCGTAGTTTTAAAGATATATGCATATAAGGGGACAGACAGCGGAAAGTGACTTTGTTTTATACTATGTAATGATGATGACGGGTTAAACACAAAATACTACCAAATTAATAAATGTACAGTCTCGGTGGTGCAGTGGTCCAATGGTTCTGATTCAGTTGTTCTGGTTCGATTCCGGATTCACACCAATGATTTCTCGGAATTCTTTTCGGAAGTTATGTGTGATGAATGTCGATGACTGGCAACATTGTGCTCAGTGTATGCCAATAGGTTTCGCCACCTATTCCATTTGGGACGGCAACATAAAGATTCAGCGGGTTGTGGCTTAGCAGCTGCTGCCTAAACTTTTGGTTAGAAAAAGGCCTGGACTTATGTTATGTTGACTATGTGATGTTCAAATGCCATGTACTGCTTTAAGGGCCTAAAGGATTGGGGCCTAAAGGATTGTGACTTGATACTTTTTTTAAAGCTTCGTGAGTCCCTTCTGCTACTATAATAGTGAATTCGCTTAAAAAATGTATACACTCATTTTTATTTTACAACTTTTAACTTGATACCGTAAAGGTGTAGGCAGCGGCTAATATGCGAATCTTCACGTTGTACATAAGTTTTCAAAGGTTTTTTTACACTTAAGTTCGGAAAACAAATTTCGAAAAGTCATTGGTGTGAGCCAGGATTCGAACCCGCGACTTTTGGATTTAGAAACAGGGTGCTTGACCACTGTTCCACCGAGACCATTATGTACCAAAACTATTATTCATTTGGTAACTGACAATTCCTATTCCGAATCAAAACTTTTGCAAATGCGTTCATCCTTCAATTTAACACTATACATTGAAGTAAATTAATATGTTCAGAACAATAGCTGTGATTATTGTGTAAAAATCATTCTTCAAAGAAAAACCTTGGTTTTTTTTACCACTGTAGAACTGGTAACTTTCGAATAAAAATATTATATAAGATTTGATGTAACATTTTACTAACTAGAGTATCTAGGACAGAGCTTTAAACACGCCCTGTCGCGAATTCACTAGAGGTACAGACTCGTAAATCTATACGAATATTAGCTGAGTAACTCAAGGTTATCAGCGAGGCCTTGAACTTACACGTACACGTGCCGGCTGGTTGCCTAGCAACGGATCTACCCGCCTGCCTAAAGCTATGCCCTATATATTTATTACAATATTACCTAAGTCCCAGTGAATAGATATTCTCTCAGACCGAGTAGAAACGAGTCTGCAAAACGTAATTTTTGCGTCCATTTCATTCCGCTGACTTTTCTTGGATTTATTATTGTATTTTTTTTTCGCAAAAAAGACATGTTATAAATATAATAAACATGCTAAAGGAAAAACAGATCACATATATAAATTTGCAACAAGATAGAAAAAAATCCGTTCACTCTGCCTACCCCGCCAGGGATTTGGCGTGAAGTTATGTATGTATAGAAAAAAAGTACCACCATACCATATTCTTTGGGCTAATTTGATCGGATTAATAAAATAAAATTCCACATGACTTATATGTACTAAAAGCTACGCAAAAATCAGATACATCAGGTAGACTTATGAGTACTTCCTTTGCCTACATCCGGTTTAATCCAAAGGCCAAGTTATAATACATTTTTCAATAAGAAATAAATAATGAAAAACATTATATGATAGACTAAGAAAAAATATCTCAGTCGTCTTATTTCCTGTAGGAAGTTGTGCCGAGGTTTTATGACTGTCCAACTTAACTATAAGTTTTAGCTAGGGTGCATTGCAAATTACAGAAAATAAAACGCTCTTATTTGCTAATGGATTAGTAGGATTTTTTTACGAGTTTATTTATTTATAGAACTTTTGTATTTTGATGCTATGATATATGATTTGATACGCTGTAGTACTCATTACATGAAAAAAAATACTTTCAAATGTATTATCAATTTTTGAATCATAGAAAGCGACGAAAACCTGAGGGCACAAGAGTTATCAAAGTCAAAAACCGAATAGGGCCCGCGGTTTATTTTTTCTGTCTACCCCGCAAAGAATAGGGCAAATGGGTCATCGATATTTATCACACATAACTTTCGAATAAAATTACGAGAAATGATTGTTTGAATCAGGAATCGAGACCACGGAATCAGAAGCGGGAAGTCGACCATTGGACCACCAATTTCAATCAGCAAGTTAAACTTTGTACAAACAAACAAGAGTACCCCACTTTCTTACATAAGAAGAGCTAGGCTATACTCGTTCCGGATGGATCTATAAAGGGATATATTTGTCATCCTTCAGACCTTGAAGACCTTGAATAACTGATATTTTGCACATGTGACATCTGAGTGCATTGAACTCTGTGGAAAGGTTCTTCTGATACCAAGAATATTCTTGTCTTAGAAATAATAAATCGACTTTTAAGAGATTAGATTTTATGAAAACTTAGTGTCGACTTTTTGGCACCCAGTACCACTCCAGAAAAATGCATCGATTGCCCGGTGATTCAGCTCTACAACCTAGCACAGGCTATTTCAAGTTCTGACTGACACGTATGATTTTCAATAAGGTTTTTTTATGTATTCAAAATTCAAAATATCTTTTTTCCTTAGATTTTACAAAGTGCTTAGAATCGTCATAAAAAACTACCAGCTAAAATACGCGGAGCTTAGATTCCCTTTCATCACACTATCTTGAATGTGAAAGCGAATCTAAGTGCAAGTAAAGTTATTAAACATCGATAGGTAATTAAGTGCTTTTTTCAGGCCAGCTGCTGCATGAATTGGCGGGTTCTGTTAAATAAATACCGTGATCCCATAAAAAATCGACGCATAATGACTCTTGTCGAGTTCTGCTCGGAAACAGAAGTATCCAGAAAACACCATATTCCCTCTCTTACCCCATTTCAATTCACAGTCTCCCTCCTTATCCCATCTTCAAGGCAGGCAACTCAAACGCAACCGTCTGCTTAAAGCAGGTGCCCATGGGCAGCGCTGGTTGTTTACGATCAGCTAACCAAAACAGATGTGCTTTATATATGCCTGTCGAAGTATAGTTTCCCCAACACCTTTAGGCATTTAGTGATTGATATTACAAGAAAACCTCTCCCTTATAAAGCAGTTCTTTTCAATATTTCAACTATTCGCAACTTTGGTCTTACCCACTGCGAGGCTCCGTACGGCAGGTTTTTGCATTGCCCTTTGTTCTGCGGAAGATGTGATGCGAAAGTAGGTCTGGTTGTTTGTTATAAATTTGATTTTTTTAGTTGAATTTAATTCACTTACATTGAATGTTTAATTTTTAACTAAAATCCTTCATGAAAGCACAATAGTCTGTCGAATGAAATACGTCATTTTCGATTGTAAGAATAGTAAGAGCTGAAAGCCGACTCTGATTGTCCACAGATTATAAAATAGGGTAGGTAGGCTAGTCCTGAGTGTTGGTGTAAAAATCCGATTTGAAATCTTTCGAGACCGGATACTCAAGTACTACAATATTCATTCTAAGCCTTTAGAGGTCCACTGCTGGAGAAATTAGAAAAAAATAATTATATGAGTTAAACTATTATAATAAATACATATTAAATAGTTATTTTAACGGTAGCTAATAAACGTTTTGGTTTGGAATAAAGATTAATGTTGACGAAATGACGTTAATTTAGTTTTTGACATTCTTCATTATCCTCATTCTACGTCACTATTCAATAGCGTAGTGGTCCAGCAGGCGGAATACTGTCTGGACGGTCCCAACTACACATCTGATACTCTGATTACTATACGACATTTGGATCATTTTGGGTATTACAATAACCATCGCGTTAGTGTGGGAGTTTTTCGGGAAACACGGTTCAGTGATAAAGAGGAATACCCAGCATAACTACTAGCTGCCCCAAGCCGATATTAAATAACAAACATTTTCACTGGCTCACGAAAAAAACGTTAATTGCCTAAGCCCTTGAGTATCGAGAGCGTGAAGGTACAGAAAAAAATAAGCGCACCTTCATCTCGATATTATTAAAGTTGTTCGGAGGCTGTGGTGAACGCATCCGGCGCTCACTTCCGGTCGAGTTCACGTTACAACCAGTATGTAGGCACTTCCTATTCCCATGACCCAATGTTAACCACCTTTTGTTGAATCAATCATCCCTTCTTTTTTTCCGCTACCCTGTTTAGTATTTGTAACAAAGTTATATAAAAAATAACTTTTTCATTTAGTTAGAAAGTCATGGGAATTTTTGTTGGTATTCTTTATAATTTTGTCGGCAGATGTTTTGAGAACAAAAGTCAGCTAATCGCTCTATATTCTAATCATTATGAGAAATTCTTCTTGCCCGACTGCGCTTGAAAGTGGGTCATGTTTTTCGAGTGAACACATATGCAATTCCTTGGCGGTGCCATTTTTGCTTGATTTTAGTTCATTTGATCTGTTATTATTTTATTAAAATGTCTCAGTGGTCGAGTGGTCGAGCACACCGCTTCTGAATCCAGAGGTCGCGGGTTCAAATCCTGCCACACACCAATGACTTTTCGAAATGAATTTCCAAAGTTATGTGTTATAAATATCGATGAATAAAAACTTTGTGCCTGCCGTGTCTGGTATGGCAATGGGTTCGCCACGCGAGTCGAGGCTTAACAGCCACTACCTGCACCTTCGGTTGGAACAAATCGTAAAGTTATGCTATGTTACTTTATTAACGTATTCGAAGTGGACTACAAATTAAGACGTTTTAATTTTTATTATTTTCGTAGTTAGGTTGTAGTTGTATATTTGTCTTTCTTTTTTTTACCTTTCCTTGTTGCAACCAAAAATATTCTTATTTTTTGTAATCAGGTAGGATGTATAATTATTTCAATATACATGCAAAATAAATGCTTGTATTTGTTTGGGAATCCTGAACGTGCATAACTTTGCCCAGTAGCCAGCACCAGACACTAGGTTGAACTGTAATATTTTTTATCATTAGACTAGCTGACTCGGTGAACTTTATTCCGCATCAAAAGTAATAAATTAGTAAATTTTGTATTTATAACTTCTTCTTTAGTATATCATCATGAATTATAGATACAAACCACCCCGTTGAGACCCTCTATCTATTACAAAGAAACGCATCAAAATCCGTTGCGTAATTTCATTCATCATTTAAGCAAAGCAATTTAAGATCTAAGCATTTAAGGGGACAGACAGCGGAAAGCGTCTTTGTTTTATACTATGTAATGATGTAATGATTCGAGTACAACAATAGTTTTAATAAACTCACTTGATTGAGATTATATGTATTTTATTACAAAATAATATTATTCCCAGGGGGAATTCCAGTACCTAAATGACTCAGGGGTTTTACCAGTTCGATATCAGCTCCGTGAACTTCACTTCGAGCTATTGATGTTTTTATACACAAGTTCAAACCAATTCTTACTGCAGTTACGTGTGTTCTCCTAGCTCTAGCAAAAAAATAACTTCACGCCTTTTTCTACCCGAAAGTGTAGGCGCTGGTTGTCAAATATCGACCCGCCGGATCGTTACGTCCTAAATCAAATAGGTGGCGGAACCTATTTCAATACACCGGGCACAAAGTTCACACACTTCCAAAAAGAATTCCGCGAAATTATTGGTATGAATCCGGAATCGAACCTACAACTTCTGAGATTACCTCCCTATATTACCTACTTAATGTATATTCATACCTTTAACACTCGAAGCTGTTGGCAGTTTACTAACCTACCGCTACACATATGACTCAGTTTTGCTTACCATCAATGTTTACTAGAAATAATGTCTCAAAAAGTAATTGACGTGTACCCGGATTTGAACTCGAGACCTGTGATAAGCGGGATACTGAACCAATGGACCATTGAGACCGTTAATTAATACTTTATTTTTAAATATATTATTACTACTATCTACTATTTTTAAATATATTATTATCAGTGGTAGAGCCACCCAGTTCACTGCACGAATGGGTCGGCTCCAGGGGTGAAATACCACAACCTCTCGGAATATCGTCGTGAAGTGGCTCGTGCCGCGTTTCGTTCAGTGAGAGAGGTATGCGGAGGCCCGATTCCCTTCCTTACCCCACCACGGTGTTCATGGGCGGTGAGAAGTTACTTTCCATCAGGAGACCCTCTTGTTCGTCTGCCCTCCTATCTCATAAAAATAAAACATTCTAGTACAATCTGTTGGTTAAATATTCAGTCAGTCTCATATTGGTATGAGCTGAAGCGAAGCGTGATAGTCAAATCGTAGTGAAAAATTAACACAGAATGAGGTGTATGCCCTGCATTATAACTGGGTGAATCAGGCCGCCTGTTGGAACTGGGACGGCTCACATCGCAGCGCCGTACACACGCGGGGCCGGGCAGTGGATAATTTACAAATCGCGTGCTTAGATTGTTTGATAACATCTTGCAGTACAAACTTTAAATACCTCCATGGTTACTGGATGTGGCTTAAAAACGTAACTTGACACATTTCTTTGTACAGAAAACAAGGCAGCCCAATGCTGGCAATGCTGCCAGTCTTCTGGGCACATTACCTATTGACAACGATAAACGACAAAATTTTTCGATGGCTTTTGATAATTCACATTTACGTAACTAACAGTGGTAGAGCCAAGCAGTTCGCTGCATGAATGGCCCGGCTCGACCGTTGAAATAACACGACCTTTCATAAGATCGAAGTAAATTGCTCATGCCGCGTTTCGTTCGGTGAGAGAGGTATCCGGAGGCGCACCTCCCTTTCCCATCCTTTCCCATTCTACTCCCTTAAAGTTCGGCAACGCAACTGTAACACTATATGTGTTGCAGGTGTACATGGGCAGCGCTGGTCACTTACCATCAGGGGACACGCATGCTCGGTTGTACCCTCCTATCCCATAAAGAAACGGAAAATGGTGTGTGTGCGATTCACACACGATAGAAGTGAAACTTCAGTAAATCGATTTAAATTTACATAATACTAGCTGACCCAGCACGTTGTCTTGCCGAAAAATAAAATTTAAAAAATAGGGGTTGATCGTAGGGGGTTGAAAATTTAGGGTTGCATGTATTTTCGTATCCCGTTTTATAAAAAAAATAAGAAACAAAAATATGTCGAAAAATTAAAAAAAAAAATTGAGGGGTGGGCTACCCTTGTGATTTAGGGGGATGAAAAATAGATGTTGTCCTATTCTCAGACCTACCCGACACGCACATAAAATTTCATGAGAATCGGTCAAGCCGTTTCGGAGGAGTTCAATTACGCACATCTAGACTCGAGAATTTTATATATTAGATAATCCATGATCAGTATAAAATAAAAATCAAATTTATTGATTCAAAAACATTGAAATATATTAGTTAATACTTAAAACAGGTTTAAAAAAATATACTTGATTTACACTTACCATTTATTACATCAGTCGCATTAACATCTATTTTGATTGTTCAATAATTGTTTTTTACGTGCACGAAACTCGCGACTACGTTCTGTTGAACTTTTTCATGGATTTGTTTTTGCGTCGACATTGACGACACATTTCGGCATTAGTTTTCGGCATCTTATAAAATTTATTATTTAGCACAACAAGATATAAAACTACTCCCAAACACGCAGTTAAATAATAACACACATATACTTAAACATACTCTTTTGATGTGAACCCTAGTTTATTTTAAGAATGTTTTAAAAAGAAAAATATTTTAAATTTGGAATGTCACGTTTCATTTATTTATATTGATGTGTTATTTTTCTCTGTACTAATTGCATATATATCTCCAATGCAAGCAAATTATTGACATAAAACGAAATAAAGTAATACTGGCTCATAGCTGACACAAATATTTGAAAACAACTCGTTCAATCGTTATCACTATTGATAATTATTAATTTAGTTCATAGATGTCGCTAAACCTTAAATAAAGTTGAGGAAGTCGTTTAAATCTACATGGTTACGCCGCTTCGAACAACCATTAAATTGCGTGACATCGAGGCTGAGTTTAGCCTTTGGATGTTTTGTGATTTTGAAAATTGTTTCTACACAGTGTATCAATGTAGAAACTGAAATCCCAAAAAACAAAGAGGAGAGACCGATAAATAAAATAAAATAGTATGTATATTTCTGTCTCATTCTTTCCTGGCTTCATCCTACACATTTTTAAATTTGTATCTCTTACCTGTCGTATTTCCGTTGCATCCGGTTTGAAATCACAAGAGATTCTAAAGAAGTTTCACTTTAAAAACTGTATACAAATAGAAAATCTATTATATAAAAATAATAATAATAAAGTATTCTATCTCTTGTAAGTATCGCAACATTTGCAAGTCGCATTTGAAGTTCCACTGCAAGAAAAGATACTTTTTATTAAACATAAAAAAATAGTTGGTCAATTTGTATCGGTGGTATAACAATTCTGCCCATTCACTGACTTTTGTGCGGAACGAAGTTCGCCAAGTCAGCTCGTAGACGATAAAGTACATAAAAACGCAATTGACCGACAGAGACACGATTCTGTATCCGTATCCGGTTATGGTTCCGTATGTATTTTATATACGGAACCATAAACCCGTAAAAAAGTAGTCATTGCGTCGTTGATCCTTATTTGAATTTAAATAACTGATAGAGCTTATTTAGTTTTTATAACTCTGTGTACCAACAGAATTTGTAAGTCATTACGAACTACGTAAATCAGCCCATAATAGCTTTGTTATAAGTAACATATTTAATATTTATTTGTTAAAACGTTTAACTATAAGCCAATATTATAATCAATATTATGTTCTTACATACATACATAACTTCACACTAAATCCCTTGCGGGGTAAGCAGAGAGGACATGCGAAAATTTTTATGGTGTTATAATTATAAAAAACGATTAATGACTTTCTTAGAATAGAGTCGTAAAATGAGGCTGAAATCGAACCCATGAGTGCTAAATCTGAAGCAGGAAGCTTGACTATTAGACCACAGAGACATCTGAAATGAATTGTGAAACTAAGAGGTTTTCTTTAAATTTCTAATAGCGAGATCAAGAGGTTAGATGTTCGAATCCTCACGTTGGCTCATACCAATGACTTTTCGAAATGATTTTCGAAAGTTATGTGTGGTAAATATTGATGACTGAAAAACTTTGTGCCCGTTATGGCAATAGGTTCGCCACCTATTTCATTCATTTGGGACGTAAACATAACGGCTAGTCGAGGCTAAACAGCCACTGCCTACACATTCGGGTAGAAAAAGGCATGAAGTTATGTGTGTTATGTTATCTAAAAGCGAACTCTTTGTATTTTTACGACAACACTAGTCCTTATGCCTCATAGGGGGTTGAAAGGAATATTACAATAAACATAAGATTTATGCGGAGAGAGGGTCATGCGAGTGCTGTCATAGTCTGCTTACAGATTATTATGAATTTGGGGTGGTGACCTCTCATATTGCTGTTTCGTACTGACAGTGACCTCTGAGTCACTATACACCATTAGCAATTTTAAATTCTACTTGAAACTAGGGGTTTCTTAATAGACAAGTAGCCAGAAAAAAATTTTTATTTGCATTGACTGAATTAATTTTATCTATGAGTAATATAAAAATATAAAAGCAATATTAAAATAGTAATTATTAGATATAAAACTTAAGCAAAATAGACCAGCTTGCTAAATACTTATAGAGTTGGGTATGGCAGAGTGAGACTCGCTAATCGAGTTGAAAACTTAAAGAAGGGCATGACATATGTGACAGATATGAAAAATGCCAAACTTACTAAGCAGATATACTAAAGCAAAAGGATGCGAGAGTGGCGCTAGAATTAGTCAGTCTTTCCATGACCAGTTCGAAAGAAGTTATTTATTCCGAAAAAGTTTCAAATGATAATACATGCAAGTCTAAGATTTTATGTGCTATTTACACAAATAGTTACAGTGGTATAGCAGTCGAGCTCCCCGCTTTTGACCAAGAAGTCGCGGGTTCAAATCCTAGCTCACACCAATGACTTTTCGAAATGATTTTCGGAAGTTATGTGTGATAAATATCGATGACTGAAACTGCACTTTGTGCCCGGTATGGCAACAGGTTCGCCACCTATTCCATTTGGGACGTAAACATAACGTCTAGACGAGGCTTAACAGCCGCTGCCTACACCTTCAGGTAGAAAAAGGCGTGAAGTTATGTGTATAAGTATAGGTGACAATGTCAATTATGTTCCCAACAACAAGCTATACGTTCCGCCATCTATGGCGATGACATACATCTATCCTTTGGGTAGAAAAAGTCGTGCAGTTATCTATATATGCATGTTAAGCACATGTGGTTTAAAATATATGAAAACAGTAAACGTATACAACTGAAATTATTCATAGCAAGGCTTCACTTCCCTGGTGTGTCATTGGTATTAACGTATTATGATTCATTAGATCCTTCGCGACCTAGACCGCCTCGGTACAAAGTCATAACAAACATGTCGTAATATTAAACATTATGTTAATTTTTATTATTTAATGTTATGTTAAATTACATTAAATAGAGTACTTACACTAAGAAAAAAATGCTCAGGGCAGAAGGCTTTCTTTTTTAGAAAATTTATGCATTTTATTCGCTCTTTTTTATGGGATAGGACCATTTAGTTAAGTGACCAGCGCCGCCTATGGACACCTGCACCTTTTATAGTGTTACAGTTGCGTTGCCGACCTTAAGGGAGTAGGATAGGAAGGGATGAGGGAAGGGGGTTTAGGTTAGTTTCGGTGGTTTCGGTTCGCTCACGGTTTCTGAATCCAGAAGTCGGGGGTCGAATCCTGGCACACACCAATGACTTTTCGAAATCTTTTAGGATTAAAGAACAGTTACTTTCCTTATTCAAATAATGAACAAGAGTCTCTGGTAGTGTTAGAGTCACCCAGTTCGCTGCACGAATGGTCCGGCTCGACCGGTGAAATACCACGACCTCTCAGAATATCGACGTAAGGTGGATTTTGCCGCGTTTCGCTCGGTGAGAGAGTTTCCCCCTCCCCTTCCCATCCCACTCCCGAATCCGTCCATATCCTATTGTAAGGGCCGGCAATAAAACTGTAACACTATATGTGTTCAGCTGTCTGTTGCTCACAATTAGTTAAAACGAGCAGGCGTTTCAACTACAACCCTATACCATAAAAAACCAACAGGTGACGAAGGGCACCATCCTCTGATGGTTTGGACCTGTAGAAAGAATGATGCAAGATTGACTAAGATAACAATGCAAAAGACAATGTATGTAGGAGTCAAGATCGGCAAAGACACGCTTGCCATGACCAAACAGAACGGGTACTTGAGGAAAGTAATGTCAGGAACCTTAAAAACCGACGAGCGCGTATGATAAGAGCTATGAAAGTCAAAGAAGCGAGTAAGTCGTGTAAGAATCGTTCCTCATGGCGCTCTGCCTTACCAATAAGGGATTTAGCGTTCTTGATCCATCATATTCACTTCATAAAATTGATATCAACAATGGGTATGCAGTCAGTTTGTGGGGATTGTTCCTGGGGTTGTAGGCTGTATGCTAGGTCCACTTCCGGTCACAGTAACAACTGGGCGCAGTAATATGACGCATGGTCGCGCCTACCCGCGCCTCTGTGTACAGCAAATACGTAGACGTACAGCTAATGGAATCGCTATTTCCGATATAGCATAACTTCACGCCTTTTGTTACCCGAAGGTGTAGGCAGCGGCTGTTAAGCCTCGTCTCACCGTTATATTTACCAAATGGAATAGGTAGTCATTGATATTTATCACACTTAACTTCCGAAAACAATTTCGAAAAGTCATTGGTGTGAGCCAGTGTCAGGATTCGAACCCGGACCTCTGGATCAGAAGCCGTGTGCTCGACCACTGGACCACCGAGACTGTATTTCCTATATTATTATAAAATATAAGATTTTATGTATCTGAAAATCATTGTGTCATAAACAGTTATTATTACCATTTGTTAAACTGGAACTTGAAAAGAGTCGGCCTTGAGTTTCTTGCCAGTTCTTCTCAAGAAGCCTCGACGCCGGAACTGGCACTTAGATTCGCTTTCACACTCAAGACAGTGTGATGAAAGGAAATTTAAGCTCCGCGAAGCATAGCTAGTAGTTTTGTATGACGATTCTAAGTACTTTGTAAAGTCTAAGGAATAAATATATTTTGAATTTTTTGACAGTGTCGGTGGTCTAGTAGTTAAACTCGCGTTTCTGAATCAAGAAGTCTCGGGATCGAGACCGAGCTTACGGAGATGTACGTCAATAGGTTGTGCTACCAATTCTATTTGGGACGTAAAAATCTAGCGAGTCGAGGCTTGACAGCCGCTGCCTTCGCTGCTACCTTCAAGTAAAAACACGCGACGTTATGTTTAGTCTACACAGTGGTAGAGCCAAGCAGTTCGCTGCATGAATGGGCCGGCTCAACCGGTGAAACACCACGACCTCTCAGAAGATCGACGTAAAGTGGCTCATGCCGCATTTCGTTCGGTGAGAGTGGTACCCGGAGGCCCATCCTCCTTCCCCATCCTTTCCTATCCTACTCCCTTAAAGGTCGGCAACGCAACGGTAACACTATATGTGTTGCTGTTGTCCATGGGCGGCGTAGGTTGCTTACCATCAGGTGACACGCTTGCTCGTTTGCCCTCCTATCCCATAAAAAAAAGTCATGTTTAAGCCATTTCTAAGTTACGATAATTCATTTTCTGCAATTTTTATTTTGACTCCAAAAAGAAGCAACAATCATACAACTTCATGCCAAATTGCTGGCGTTTTAAGCAGAAAGAACACAACAATGCTGGGATTTGATGTGAAGTTTAGTAATTAAGTGATACATACTCGATTCCGCGATTGAAACAAAATTAAATATACCAAAATACGAAATGACATAACATTAAATACAACCATTTCGGTTGTATTTGATGTCAGCATAATTCTCTTTTAAATAAAACCTCTCATTCTACGACTTGCAGCAGAAGATAAGTCATAAAGTTTACATCTTTTTATACATTTTTACAGAAGATTCATTCTTAGATATAAAGTTCACGATTGTCATATCTAGCAGTGAACATACAACATGTAGCCGCTTGTAGCTCCCCGTTGCCAATTGGAATTATTAAAACTATACCCGCGCCAGTAATTAGTTCCTACACTTTTTACATTCACCGCAATTCGTCGTCGCTTTTTTTTTCTGGTTTACTACTGCTTTATCATCACATGGCCTCGATTCTGTTGTACATAGTAGAATATTATAGATTATTGCTGCAACACAAATAGTGTTACAGTTCCGTTGCCGGCATTTAACGGAGTAAGATGGGAAATAGAGGGTAAGGGGGTTTGGGTGTCCGGATACCTCATTCACCGAACGAACGCGGCATGAGCCACTTCACGTTGAGATTCTGCGAGGTCGTGGTAATTCTCCGGTCGAGCAAGCCCAGTCTTGCAGCAAGCGTGGTTCTACCACTGTTGATTTCTTTATTCTCTTTCTCTTTCTTAAGAGATCGCAGCGAATAATGTACTCACATAATCGTATACAACGCCATCTTGTAGCAATAAATTATTATCATTTGGCAACAATATGAGTATCATAAAATATATAATTTCAAAATGGCACATCTTTGCATATATAGTAGTAAATTTAAATATATAAACTTCGTATAACATATAAATAGCATACAAGTTTTAGTCCATTTACCGTAGTTAGTAAATTGCTGTTTCTCTAACTAGTTACTAGCGCAATGATATATTGTATATAACTTTGTACTAGCTGCCCAGACAGACAGACTTTGTTATGTACAAAATTAATTGTAAAAATTAAACAAGTATACATAACTAGTTGACCCGGCAAACTTTGTTCCGGAACAAAAGTAATAAATAACTGATTAAAATTTTGGGTTTATCACTTTTTCTTAACTTCATCATACTTTAATTATAGTTAAAACCATCCCATTGATACTCTCTATCTATTAAAAAAAAAACCGCATCCGAATCCGTTGCGTAGTTTAGATACAAGCATATAAGGGGACGGAGAGCGGAAAGCAACTTTATTTTATACTATATGATGATGATGATAAGTATATAATAATATGTAATAAATATACTATAAAACTAATATTATTGTATACATAAATCCATAACTTCACGCCAAATTCCAGGCACGATTCTTACACGCCTCCTTAGCTTCTTTGACTGTCATAACTCTTGTGATACACGCTCGTCGGTTTTTAATGACATGACACCACCTTCTTCAAGAACTCGTTCTATTTGGCCATGGAAGGTCTGTCGTTGCCATCCTCGACTCCTACATCCATCAACATTTGCGTATACTACGCAAATGTTGATGGATGAATCTACAAACTTTTCCTACATACATACATAACTTCACACCAAATCCCTTGCAGGGTAGGCAGGGAGAACAGAGCGCCGTAAGGCCCGATTCTTACACGCCTCACTCGCTTCGTTGACTTTCATAAATCCTTTCATGCACGCGCGTCGATTTTTGAGGCTCCTAACATCACCTTCCTCCAGAACACAAACTAAACAATTTTTCCTTTTTATAATATTATTACACATTAAAAACAAATCTCAATATTCTAACGATTCGCCAGTCATCAGATATTGTCAATATTACTCCCTTTGTAAAAGACTAATAATTTCATAAATTCAACCTTAATAACGAAGAATAAAGTTTCTTTTTGAACGAGCAAGATGTATTTTTAAGAAAATCCCCGCCTCGTGTTTACCAGTCCCTGTTAACTTGAAGGGGAAACTTATAAACAGTCATGTGCGGTAATATTGATATTATACTTTCACGCTAATAATATCTGAAGGGATAGACAGGGATACGCGCGTGTATTAAAAGAGTAGGAGTCGAGGACGGCCAAGACACACAATCCATGACCAAATAGAGCGTGTTCTGGAGGAAGGTAATGTCAGGAGCCTTAAAAATCGACGCGTGTGCATGAAAAGAGTTATGAAAGTCAAAGAACCGAGTGAGCCGTGTTAGAATCGTGTCTAATGGCGTTCTGTTCTTTCGGCCTACTCCACAAGGGGTTTGGCGTACGTATGTATTATGTATGTAGACGACACATAATTTTTAATTTTCGATAATTGTTTTTACTCGATTTATTCGAGGAGTTTTCATTCTACCTGTAAACCCTTTGTGTTTGAGAAGAAAGCAAATAGCCACCAGATTGAAGTTATTTGGTAAGATACTTGGTTAATTCTTAATAATGGCATTGAAAAACGTCTAAAGAATAATTAAAACCATAGAAATTAGACCAAAGGACGTCAAATTTCGCTTTCAAAAACTGAATGCTAAAAAAACTTTTTTATAATTGTTAGAAGATGTATATATTTATATAGGAAAAGGAATATTACATTAAAAATATGTACATTATAATTTATTTACATTTATTTGTCAAATAGTTTCGTTACAAAAAAGTAAAATGTGACTGAATTAAAAAGTTAAGTTGATTTGTCACTCATATAACGTCCTGTTCTGCAGGTAACAGTTTCAGAACAATAATAACCAAACAAAACAAACAATAGTCACCGTCGCGTTTCCGAACGCACCCACCACAACAAACAAGTGCACACATAGACATCTAACCGATTCACAAGTTTCATGACGACAACACATTTTGAAAATGGAACGTCACACCGACACACTTTACGCGCACACATGTGCAACGCCCGGGGAAAATCCACCCACACATGCATAACGCCCAGAAACTGTTGACCTCTTACCCGCTAAAACGGCAATAAAGCTTAGAAATGACGTAACCGTGTTCAACTATTCAAAAGAAAATAAACCTTATTTAAAAGACTTAGATTGTGTTATTGTAGAGGTGTGGTGGGCGGCAAGGTAGGTTTCCCGGGGACCGCGCGTAGTACTAGAGACACATTGATCCACAGGCGTACAGAACGTCTGGCAACATCGATTGTGCAGTTTCCTGCAACCGGCCGTTGTCATGGCGACCGCCCACCTCTGCACACTGGCTGGCTACGCGCTCTTCAAAATTTTACTAAGTTAAGAATTTCATTAATTTTATTTATATACAACCTTTAATGACTGTTATATAATAATAATACTTAATATAGAACTGATGGATTCTAATGTCAATTTTACAAGAGAGAAATTACATTCATAACTTCACGTCAAATCCCTTGCGGGGTAGGCAAAGAGAAATTAGATCACTAATTTTTTAAATGAAAGATTATTTATTATTTATGTATTTGTGTACTTAGAATTGTGTATGTGTGTGTAAACGTTTATTTACCTTATATTTTTTATCCGCGTGTAGCAGAAGGCGAGTTCCGTTTTGTAAATCGTCGATAAATTGATTTTAGTACAAGGTGTTCATTGTAATCGGACAGCTCGACCAGTGAATATCACGATTTCGCAGAATATCAGCGGAAAATGGCTCATGCCACGTTTCGGACCAAACCCATCCGACTTGAGACCTCTCCGCTGTCCCATTTTAACTCTATCTGTGTTGCAGGTGTCCATGGGCCATGTCCACTACCTGCTTACCATGTTACTAACTCCTAAGGTTTCTTGCAATAAGAGAATAGTACAACGAAAATTAGAGAGAGAAAGAGTGGAAGAACTCATCTTTCTACTTGGGTTTCTCACAACTCCTCAAACGCAGAGGCTGTTAGTATGTTGGTCACGTTTCATGCAATATGCGAGTATGGGATTCGGCGAGCTTCATTTATGAATTTAGATGAAAATATCAAAATATTATTTGATATGAACACAAATGTTTTTATCCGACTGCACTTGAATGCGTGTTTGTATTTTTCAAATGTATATATTTGTTATATATTTATGATACTAAGCAGATATATAGTGCAAAAGCAGATGGAGGTTAGCCTTTCACTTAACAGTGGTTTCAAGAACTACACACATACATACATAACTTCACGCCAAGTCCCTTGCGGGATAGGCAGAGAGAACAGAGCGTCATAAGGCACGATTCTTACACACCTCACTCGCTTCGTTGATTTTCATAACACTTGTTATACTTTAAAGCTTTACAGTGGCCGTCCTCGACTCCTAAGTTAAAAGTTGAGAAATATATGTATCAATAAGATATTAAACTGACATTTAGCTGAATTTCCTTAATTTGATCAGAATACAGTAAGGCTATTATTTCCTCTAATGTTCAAGTTACCGTGATCCTATTTAAGATAAACACCAGTCAGAGTGTCGACCCTTCCTGTTGCCAATGAATAATTGTCTCGGGTTCGATGCCAGACTCTGATCTAATGAACTTTGTACGAGTGCTCGTTTGTCTCCTTGAATTGTTTGTTTATTTAAGTAATATTAGTAACTATCTTGAAGAGAAATAAATAAATACAATACAGATTAGTTTCTGCGAAAAACTTGGAAAACTCTTTTGTGTGAATATAAAATAATTCCGGTGGAAATCAGGACTCGAACCTGGAACTCTAATTTAGAATACAGGTATAGGAATTGCTTTGTTTTTTTTATTTTTTATTATCTGATGTCCCGCAGCTTATGGAAACACCAGGGCTAGTGATTTTTTTCTTTTCAAGAATTAAACATGAACTTGATTTGAATTTAACATTGTGTTTTGGTACCGCCTGATGATTGACACATGGTCAATAATACCATATTAAAACCGCCATTCATGAACCTATTTTGGTTGAACGTGCAGAGTTATTTTGATTAAATATTTTTATAACAATTTGATTGATTTCCGCTTACACATCAATCGGAAGTTTTCCCTCGCAAAATGGCGACCATTTTGTTTCCTCCCCGCTGACAGATCTTTAGATAAATCATTCGGAGTTTTGATTCCACCCTCAGCAGATCGAGGACGTAGTTGGCTGCACAGCGGGCGACTGCTAATTCGTGAACACTCCAAATAATCCCGGGACTGCTGGCTGTGAGAATAAATTTTCCCAGTCACAGATTTTCGTAGTAACACACGGTAAGGCTGAAGTGTCTGAAATAAATCTACAATTTTTACGTTGTGTGTACCTTCAAGTCATTGATATCTTCTGATGTTGACTGCGGCAAGTCTGGATACTTCCGCTTCTGATACAACTTCATTACCTTCTTGTAAATCTTATCCGAAATCTATACACATATACATATAAATAAAATTGAAACGACTGCTGACATGTGAATGTATTTGTAATATTTTTTCTGTTTGTTCAGATTAATTAGATATTTCTGTACCGATTTTGACGGGACTTTTGTTGGCAGGCAGCTTGATGTAATAAGGAATAACTTAGCTTACTTTATTTTTTAAAATATGATAATAATATTCGCCGCTTACATACCTACATAAGATCCAAATATCCGCTGCCTACACCTTCGCAGACTAAAGTCATGAATAATGGATATGAAAAAATAAAAAATACTCTGAACAAGGTAATAAATTCCAATAATCCGGAAAGCTTTCATCCAAGATTAGTACTGAAAAGGCTTATAGGCAAAAAGGCGGGTGAATCTGGTATCCATTAGGGGAGAAAGAGAGAGCCAGACGCGCAGACACAAAAGAACTATGAGAACACGCCGGCGGGCTGTTACACCGATAGTTTAGTACTTACGTACTGGTTTGCACTGTGTGAATGAGGACAGTGTATGAAAAAATATATTGAAGCCAATTAACTGCGTTCAATAAATCAATAAAAAAGGTTTTTTACCCGAAGGTGTATGCAGCGGCTGTTAAGCCTCGTCTCGCCGTTATGTTTACGTCCCAAATGGAATAGGTACCTATTACCATACCGGGCACAAAGTTTTCAATCATCGATATTTATCACACATAACTAGCGGAAACAATTTCGAAAAGTCATTGGTGTAAGGCAGGTTTCAAACCCGCGACTTCTGAATTCAGAAGCGGGTTGCTCGACCGCTGGACCACTGAGATTGTATAAGATAAACATTAATTATTTACTAAGCCCATAATCATCAGACTTACAAACTATTATTACTTACAAACACGTAGTACATTGCCTTACTCGTTTGACGCTAGTTTTTTCCTCGAAGGATTACCGCCTTGATCTACAACATCCTGAGAGAATTCATCCACCTCGTTCCTTATTTCCTGATAAACAACTTCATTTATCTCTTAAGGTTACAAAGATTTTCCTCCCAATTCCACGAGGAAGTTTACACGCGGTCATAATGACACAAGAAAGAACGAAATGTTAATGGATTTTAATTAAATAATATCATTACATAGTATAAAACAAAGTCACTTTCCGCTGTCTGTCCCCTTATATGCTTATATCGTTAAAACTACGCAAGGGATTTTGATGCGGTTTTTTTTAATATATGATGTAAAGAAAAAATGATAATTTTCGAGATTTAGCACTTTAATTGCAAACGCTGGCTGAACCCTAACTGATAGATCAAAACAATGTTCTACATTATTAAACACCTTTAGAAGGTCTACAAAAAAATCTGCGAGGGCATATGTCTATCTCTTAGAGATAACCCACAATGACCATTTTTATTTTTGTACTTTTTACGAGAAATAATGGCTTATTTACGAAGCGGTTTTAAACATTACAGCATTAATATTCATCCAATTAAGTATCTTAAATAGATTGTGGATGTAATATAGATGATCCTGGCCCTTTACAGCATGCAATTTAAACGAATATTTTAGAAGCAGTATTAACAGTTATTAATACTGCTGCTTCTTCTTCTATTAGTTAACTTGTAGAACGTTGATTTTAATTTGGTTGGATCTTAATTGTGATTGTTGAGTATTCTGTTTGCTACACCTTTTATTCACCAACCTACTGATTTGTTTTCAGTAGTGATAATAATATTGTTATTTATTTCAAACTACTCTCGAGAGCAATGAATCCGGGTCACTTAAAGAATGTTAAAAATCTCGGAAACTAAAAATGATAGGTTAATGCAATAAATTGTATTTAATAGACAATGTAATACTCCTTAAATGAAAGTAAAAAAATATGAGTCACCATACATTTTATTAACACAAAATTACATAAAGAAAAAATCTGCTGATCTCTCCTTAAAACAAAAATAGGAAACATGAAATTTTTGAACTTTATTACGATTTTCTTGAATTTTAATACTTCGTATTGCCTCCTCATGCTTCCATTACTGCGTTTACGCGGTTTGGCATGCTGTACACCAAGTTCCTTATACGATTTTGGGGAATATTCTCCCATTCCTCTGTGAGAGCAATTTTGAGCTCACGAAGCGTGATTGGGGGAGGGTTTCGTTGTTTTACGCATCTGCCTAGCTCGTCCCAAGCATGCTCGATCGGGTTGATATCCGGGCTGCGCGCTGGCCACTCCATACGAGTAATGTTCATCTCTTGAAGGTAGTCATTCACAATCCTACCTGTATGAGGTCGGGCATTGTCATGCATAAATATAGCATCCTCACCTAAATTGACCATAAATGGACCAACGTGATCATTGAGGATTTCTTCCACATATCTTACGCTAGTTAAAGAGCCGTTTTCTATGATCACCAGCTCTGTGCGACTTTCAGAAGAAATTCCGGCCCACACAAGTACAGACCCACCACCGTAGGCTACTTTTTCCTCGATGCATGCTTGCTGGAATCTTTCCCCTGGTCTTCGATACACTCTGTGTCTTCCATCGTGCTTGTAGAGCATAAATTTTGATTCGTCGGAGAACATAACTTTTGACCAATCTTCAATACTCCAATTTACGTGGCTCTGGGCATATCTTAGTCTTGAAATACGATGCCCACGCTCCAGTTTAGGGCCGTTTGCAGGTCTAAGGGGTTTTAAGTTAGATTCAGCAAGCCGACGTCTTACTGTCCATGCACTTGGGTTACTTCCTCCGAGGCGTCGAAACTGATTGGTGAGTTCAGTTCCTGTGAGAAAGCGATTTCGAAGCATGGTGTTCACCAAGTATCGGTCTTCTCGTGCTGTGGTATACCTGGTTCTGCCCGTTCCTGGTCTGCGTAGGTTAGAACCAGTTTCTTCGTAACGTCGGAGAACTCTTTGTACTGTTGACAGCGACACACCAACAGTCCTGGCTGTATCGCGCTGACTCCGGCCGGTTTCCAGCATTGTAAGTATTCTGGTGCATTCTTCAGGCGTAAGCGACATAATTTCAGCTTGAATAATGAATATAGAGCACTATCAACATGGTTTATGTACCCACATAAATGACAGATTACAAACAAAAGCAAAACCAAATGCTGTAATTTCGTAGTTCCATCTTCGAAAGTGGCCCTTTTTCAAATTTGATTTTTTTATGATATAACTTTACAATAACTAAGAAGTTTTAATACCTTCATTTAAGGAGTATTACATTGTCTATTAAATACAATTTATTGCATTAACCTAGCATTTTTAGTTTCCGAGATTTTTAGGATTCTTTAAGTGACCCGGATTCATTGCTCTCGAGTGTAGTTGACCCGGCGAACTTCGTTCCGCATCAAAAGAAATAAATTAGTAAAATTTGGATCTTAAAAAGTTCAATTTGTGTTATTTATCAGCACGCGTTTTGGCGCGCAAACGCAACTGCTATGTACCGCTATGTTAATACTGTAATATCTTCGTAAATATTAGTTTAAATTACATGCTGTAAATGGCTATATTAATCTATATTAAAAGCACAATCTATTTAAGACACTTAATTGGATGAAAATTAATGCTGTAATGTTTAAAATTGCTTCGTAAATAAGCCATTATTTCTCGTAAAAAGTAAAGAAATAAAAATGGTCATTGTGGGTTATCCCTAATAGATAGACATATGCCCTCGCGGACTTTTTTATAGACCTTTTAAAGGTATATTATAATGTAGTACATTGTTTTGATTTATCACTTAGGGTTCAGGCAGCGTTTTCGATTAAAGTTTTAAATCTTGAAAATTATCATTTTTTTTCACTACACTATTCATGAATTATAGATCAAAACCACCCTGTTGACACCCTCTAACTATTAAAAAAAACCGCATCAAAATCCGTTGCGTAGTTTCAAAGATTTAAGCATACAAAGGGACATAGGGAAAGAGAAAGCGACTTTGTTTTATACTATGTAGTGATGATGGTTTGAAAAGAGTATTTGGCACATGAGTTTCTTGCCCGATTCTTCTCATGATAGCCCCTACACTCGGAATCGGGCCGCTCGTGGCGATTGCGTCCGTGTCTTTTTTTGTTCCACGGAGGCACTTTCCACAAGCGCTCGTGTTTGTTTTTTTTTTATCTAATTTTAAATCATAATGTTAGATCTGTACTTGTTGACTATTTTTAAGTGTCTGTAAAGACCTATAAAAATAAAGTTATTTTGACTTTGACTTTGACTAACATAGCGGGACAGCAGTTAAAGCCGATAAACAGCACAAATTGAACCTCATGATATCCAAAATTTACTCATTTATTACTTTTGATGCGGAACAAAGTTCGCCGGGTCTGCTAGTTAAATATAAATAAGTCATCTATCAAAAAAAAAGTATGTAAATACTAATATGCAATTTTAATTTCGAACATTCGTTTGATGACAGTCTATTCGTAATTATTCTAAGTCATCTATACAAAAATAGCCACTATACATTGTTAAATTAGAGTAGAGGACACGCAGTTCGCTGCATGAATGGGCCGGCTCGACCGGTGAAATACCACGACCTCTCGGGATATCGGCGTAAAGTGGTTTGTTCGTTTCGTTCTGTGAGGTATCCGGAGGCCCGATTCCCCTTTCCCCTTCCTTTCCCCTCCCTCCTCCCCTTTCCATATGGGAGTAAGAGGACAACAACGCACCATGGTGTTTGTGGGCAGTGAGAAGTTACTTACCATCAGATGACCCACTTGCTCGTTTGCTCTCCTATCCCATAAAAAACTATTTTTAATTAATTATCTATATCTAAACATATAAATAAAATTAGTGTCTGTTAAAAATATAGAAATAACCGCTTTTTACTACATTCATATGAAAACATTTACGGTAAATAAACCAAAATAGAAAAGATTACAATTATTTCCTGTCAGTTTGTATGTCTGTTTGTTCCGGGTAATCTCTAAAATGGTTGAACCTATATTGACGGTACTTTTATTGGCAGGTTTAATAAGGAGTAACTTTACTAGTTTTTTTAGAAAAAATATTTTATTTATTGCTTCGCCGGGTCGGATAGTGTATAATGGAACATAATATCCTTTGTGAACTGTCTATTCAAATGAAAACTAATTTATATTAACTGTTAATACTTGTATCGTAACAGACAGACACATCAAACAAACTTTTCATCAGCCTATCAACAAAATTAATAATCCTAACCATACAATAGTCGTCCCCTGTCGTGTAGGGGTGGGTTATTAAAAACCCTCTGAATGCTGTCTATGGCTATAGACTAGTTTTATAGGTGTGTAGATTCGTCTGGCGTGCAGTTTCGATCTGTTTCAGTCTGGCTGCAAGGTGCTATATATATTTTCAGCTGTATGACCTCACCACCGTCTCACTGCTGGCCACGTTGTCTGAGGCTCTATCAACTTCCGCCATTTATTATTTATAAAACCTTATCTATTAATTTTTAACACAAACATTTTTTTAATTTTGTCCATAATTAAATACTAGATGGCGTTTATTCGTGTACATTTAAAGTCTTGATGGTCCAGTGGTCGAGCTCCCCGCTATTGATTCAGAAGTAATGGGCTCGATTCCGGGCTCACACCAATAATTTCTCGGAATCGTTTTCGGAAGTTATGTGTGATAAATATCGATGGCTGACAACTTTGTGGCCGGTTTATGGCAATAGGTTCCACACCTACTCCATTTGACACGTAACGTAACAATTCCTTCACCTTCGACTTCACCTTCTGGCGTGAAGATGTGTCATTAGTATTTATAAGTATTTTTATGGGCAAAGAAGGCGAACAAGCAAAGCGTGTCACCTGATGGTAAGGACAAGCTTAACCAACCTCTGCAACAATTTACGATAGGAAAGCGAAGGGAAGGCCTTGGGCATCCACGTGGATTTTCGTGCTATTTCAACAGTCGAGCTGGCCCATTTATGTACGTGGCTCGTATATTTGGATTTTACAAATAGTAATTCAAATACCTTTCTATGGGAAGTAACCCTTGAACCCTTGGGAAGTTTAAACATTCGCCCCCGACGCAGACGATTCGTTTTAATCATTGGGAAGGGTCTCAACCGCCCCCTCTTTCAATCAAATTGCTGGACTGGGTTTGTTTAACAGACTATTTAATTGCGTAGCCGCTATCGGATATCGGCGTGGACTTCGCCAGGTAAACAATAATTGGACCCACTGTTTTGCGATGTTTATATTTATATATTTTAAAATTGGTATTTTGTGCAACATGCCTTTTTTATAGTATAACACAACTTCACGCCTTTTTCTACCCGAAGGTGTAGGCAATGGGTGATAAGCCTCGACTCGCCGCTATGTTTACGTCCCAAACGGAATAGGTGGCGAACCTATTGCCATACCGGGCACAAAGTTGTCAATCATCGATATTTGTCACATCCGAAAATAATTTCGAAAAGTCATTGGTGTGAGCAAGGATTCGAACCCGCAACTTCTTGAATCAGAAGCGGGGTGCTCGACCGAGACTATTTTAAGTTTACTAATGAATTATTAATTATATTTTTAAATTTTATCATAAATTTGTCTGTGTTTGAGAAAAACTTATTGGTCCATTAACACCCCGGTCATAATAGACAACGAAGGTAGTGATCCAAAATGCATTGTTTTATTGATTACAAGCTGTCCCAGCGAACTTTGTTCGAAAAGTAATTCAAGTAGTAAATAAAATATCACTTTTTTTACTACATTACCCTCTTTCTATACTGCATAAATATCTGTTGCGTAGTTTCAAACATCTAAGCATATAGGTAAGGCAACAGACTGCAGAAAGCGACTTTGTTTAATAATATGTAACATAGAGTAGATATATTGATTGATGTAAATGATTTTTATATATTAGACCTAGAAAAAATACATATTTTATACATCCAAAAAGTGATCTATTTGTAGTTGGATTCAAACCTAGAACTATTTAAACTTAATTACTAACACTATACGAACACATTCTTAACAAACAGGGAAAAAAGAGGGAAATAACTCATTTAAATGTACTTACTTAATCCCTCACCGTGTAGTAAGCCTTACTTGACACAGTTTTCAGGATTATTCCAATGAAATTCAGTAACATCGGACTGAGAAATTTAAATGCATGTAGCAGAGATTTGGGAAGTAGGATAGGAATGGAGGGGAAAGAGGGCGAGGCTCCGGATACCTCTTTCACGGAACCAAACGCGGCATCAACCACTTTACTTCGATATTATAAGAGGTCGTGGTATTTTACCGGTTAAGCCGGCCTATTCATGCAGCTGTGTGCTCTATCTACCACTGTTACAATCCTTCATATCCGAAGTAAAAAACCTTTATTAATGAAATTTTCCTAAACTTTAAGGAAGGAAGGTGATGTTAGGAGCCTCAAAAATCGACGCGCGTGCATGAAAAGAGTTATGAAAGTCAAAGAAGCGAGTGAGGCGTGTATGAATCTTGCCTTATGGCGCTCTGTTCTCTCTGCCTACCTCACAAGGGATTTCGCGTGATATGTTATGTATGTCTAGTTTGGTGATGATGATGATCTCCTCCGATGATGACCATAAAATATTTAAGTTACTAAGAAATATAAAATATCAAGTACCAGGGTATAATAACACTTAAAGAGCCATTAGTGTAATGTCTGCAAACACGAATATCGAACGAGCGGCTCGCCCCTGTGAGTTTGTTTTCTTCGGGAAGTCCGTTGATTTGCTGCACTCCGCGTATCAAACACACTATCCAAACTGGTCTTTACGTTGTATTCCACATACATCGCTGCTTTTTAATACATAGTATTAACAGTGTCTCATACATAAGCAGCATTAGATAAGGAACGTTATATGCCATCAATGTATTAGCGGAAATTGCAGTGTACTCAGTGGGAGGGTCTGTCTCGACGCCTCCTTTGCGTGCTAGACCTACCCTAAGAGGTGGCACGTTGCTCTCCCCCACTGCACCCGGTGCAATGTCTGTTTGTGACAACACAGGGCGAGTCTAAATAAACCACGCATCCTCTTAAAATTTTATCAAAATCGGTCTACCTAAATGTTTGTGAAATATTTAGTTATAAAGGAAAAAAGTATGAGAAAGTATTGAAAACGAAAAAACTAAATAATTTTTAAAAAATATTTATAATACCAGACGTTTGACAAGACCGACCAAAAAAGGTGTTATAAGTTTGAACGTTTGACTTATTTTTTTTGTGTGCTTGTGTGTGTATTTGTGGGTATGTAACTCGTAACCTTGTGAAAAGATTTTAATCTGTGTTTGTTTAAAGCTCATCGATAAAGTTATTCTGCTATAATTTCTAACAATAGTAATATTTTATATCAATGTTAGGTTAAAATTGACAGTTTTCATCATCGTGTTTATTTCTCTTAATTCAGTCGTTTCAGGGGTAGAGAAACCTTCAAGGCTTCCTATCAACTATAAGTACTTTTTATAATTACACATTGTCACATTGTGTTTAGATAGCGTCATTTTTTTTAAGTGGAACTTCTTGTCTCTCTTGCAAGCGCATAACGCGTTTAACACGTTTAACGTCCACTATTTTTATTAAAATATTTTTATTTATTGCAATATATCAGGTACATCAAGAAATTATTAAATACTTGCTATTCCCTTACACAATATGAAACACCATACTACATCCTTTCGAGAACACAGACCGACTTTTGTTGTATACCTATATTCATTTTCAAAGCAATATCACAATAACATGGCAGTTGCAACGCGTATTGTTCTACAAGGAACAACTGCATAGCAGACGTCACAGAATGTCGCTAGTATAGGTATTACTTACTATAGATATTGCCACCCAGTACCCAGTCCTTTATAAATATTTATAAATATTTTTCAGAATGTATCGTAATTAAATAATAGATTTTTCATTATTATATTTAGTAGTTTATTACTTTATCTATATGTGTAGTGAATAACCTCTAGGTCTAACTTAACCTAACCTCTGGGTTTGTTTATGAGACTATTTAATTGCGTAACCGCTATCAGATATCGGCATGGACTTCGCCAGGTAAACAATAATTGGACCCACTGTTTTGCGATGTTTATATTTATATATTTAAAAATTGGTATTTTGTGCAACATGTCTTTTTTATAGCATAACACAACTTCACGCCTTTTTCTACCCGGAGGTGTAAGCAGTGACTGTGACTCCCGTTATATTTACATCCCAATTGCGATAAGTGGCGAACCTACTCCAATACTGGGCACAAAGTTTTCAGTCATCGATATCTATCACACATAACTTTCGAAAAGAATACCGAAGAATCATTGGCGTGAGCCAGGATTCGAACATGCGACCTCTGGATTCAGAAGCGAGGTGCTCGACCACTGGGCCACTGAGACTTTTTTCCATAAAAAAAAGTTTGTTATTTATATTTTTATTTATTTAAAACCTCTAAACATCCCACTTTCAAAGATGTTAAACATATTTTCTTGTATGTACCTACCAGGGAATCATAAATATTAAAGAAATCAAAACATAATTTCGTAATTTCTTATTTTTAAAAGCTTTTATTTAGCTTGCACTGTATGTATGTATGTAAGTATGTATGTTCGGTGGAATCTTGCAACTCAATTTTGAAGTAGATATCTTCAACCGATTGAGCTGAAATTTTGTACACGTTTACTTTGGATGACAATGCATGATATGATGTGGGACATTATTCTATATCCAATATGGTGAAGCACCCAAGATGGATGAATGGATATTTTGAATGCATTTCTGCAATATGGGTATCAAATGAAAAGGCTTATTGAGTGTAACTCGAAAAATAATAGGACGTCATTCTAAATCCAATATGGTGGAATATCCAAGATGGAGGGAAGCATATTTTAAGCTTCTGTACATTATGGGTATCAAATTAAAGGGCTCATTGAGAGTAACTGAAAAAATAATGTGACGTCATTCTTAATCCAATATGGCGGATCATCCAATATGGCGGATCATCCAAGATAGAGGAATAGCTTTTTTTTAATGCATTTCTACAATATGGGTATCAAATGAAAGGGCTTGTTAGTAGTAACTAAAAAAAAAATATGACGTCATTCCAAATCCAATATGGCGGGAAAAATATTTGTGTTTCTACAATATGGGTATCAAATGAAAGGGCTTGTTAATAGTAACTCAAAAAATTATATGACGTCATTATAAATCTAATATGGTGGAATATCCAAGATGGAGGAAAACATATTTTAAGCTTCTGTACAATATGGGTATCAAATGAAAGGGCTCATTGAGAGTAACTGAAAAAATAATGTGACGTCATTCTAAATCCAATATAACGGATGATCCAAGATAGAGGAACAGTTTTTTTTAATGCATTTCTACAATATGGGTATCAAATGAAAGGGCGTGTTGAGAATAACTCGAAAAATAATGTGACGTCAATCTAAATACAATACGGTGGACCATCCAAGATGACAGCATACATATTTTTGATTTTCTACAATATGGCTACGAATTAAAAATCATAATTGCGATTAAATGGAAAAGAAAGCTCTAAGCTGAAATTGAATAAGATGATCGCCTTATGGAAGAGCTGGACTGTTTGAAATTAAGCGGTAAACTAACTTGCAATAATGATGCGTTGAATGAAATGACACTAACCTAGCCAGCTAGAACTAAAAATAAGAAAATAAATTAAAAGCAAAAATCCTTTTTAAAGAAGCTTTTATTTAAGCGCTCTAAAAATAAGAAAATAATATTTCCTTAAAAATTTCAAGTATCAACTTAGAGCCTCAGTATGTACAATTTATATAATAATAAAAGCTTGTCGCGAGGTTTGACTCCCTATCAGTAGGTATTTTTTTTTATGGGATAGGAGGGCAAACGAGCAGGCGTGTCACCTGATGGTAAGCAACCAACGCCGCCCATGGACACCAGCAACACATATAGTGTTACTATTGCGTTGCCGACCTTTAAGGAATAGGGGAGAGGAAAGGATGGGGAAGGGGGGAATTGGGCCTCCGGGTACCTCACTCACCGAACGAAACGCGGCATGAGCCACTTTACGACGGTCTTCTGAGAGGTCGTGGTATTTCACCGGTCGAGCCGGCCCATTCATGCAGCGAACTGCTTGGCCACTGTTAAAGTAAAATTAAATTGCAATAGCTATTATAGTAAAGTTAGTAGATTAATTTACATTAGTGTTTTGCCCATTTCTTCTCATGACAACCTTACACTCAGAATCGTCCGTGCGTTTTTGTTCCAAGGAGGCAATTTTCTCAAGCGCTCGTGTTTTAATATGTTATGCTTTAAATATATATAATATAATAAGTTAAATATCTGTATTTACGGACTATATTTAACTGTGTGTGAAGACCCATGAAAATTAAGCTATTTTGATTTAATTTGACATTATAAAATTAGTACAGTTTATTTACAACTCGCGCGACAAGCTTTTATTATTATATAAATTGTACATACTGAGGCTCTAAGTTGATACTTGAAATTCTTAAGGAAATATTATTTTCTTATTTTTAGAGCGCTTAAATAAAAGCTTCTTGAAAAAGGATTTTTGCTTTTAATTTATTAATAGCTGTGAATCCATCACTACATAGTATAAAACAAAGTCACTTTCCGCTGTCTGTCCCCTTATATGCGCATGTCCTTAAAACTACGCAATTGATGCGGTTTTTTTTAATAGTTAGAGGGTGTCAACGGGGTGGTTTTGATCTATAATTAATGTATAGTGTAGTAACAAAATAGTAATAATTTTCAAGATTTAGAACTTTTTTTTTTTTTTTTTTTATCGAAAACGCTGCCTGAACCCTAAGTGATAAATCTAAATAATGTACTACATTATTATACACCTGTAAAAGTTCTACAAAAAAGTCCGCGAGGGCATATGTCTATCTCTTAGGGATAACCCACAATTACCATTTTTATTTTTTATGAGAAATAATGGATAATTTACGAAGGGATATTTATCTCTAAGACTTTCGCGAATCACGTTCATGACATTAAATAAACGCGATATAATCCTAAAAGTTGTTTTAATGTCAATTACGAAGGGATTTTATACATTAAAGCATTAATTTTCATCCAATTAAGTGACTTAAATAGATTAAGCATGTAATATAGATGATCCTGGCCCTTTACAGCATGCAATTTAAAGGAATACTTTCGAAGATATTGCAGTATTAACATAGCGGGACAGCAGTTAAAGCTGATAAATAGCACAAATTTAACCTCATGATATCGAAAACTTACTCCTTTATTACTTTTGATGCGGAACAAAGTTCGCCGGGTCAGCTAGTACTAAATAATTTGTGGACGTGCATCCAATGTCACACCATTAACACAGCAAGGTGTAAGCAGCGTCATTTACTCGTATATCTGGACACGCCAAATGTGTTTCTTAGAGTAAATAATTATTACTATACATGGGTCACAATTTAGTCAGTTATCGTTATATCTGCCAAACCTCAGTTCGAAAATAAACTTAAATAATGTCATAAGTGTGTATCCGGAATTGAACTCGAAACCTTGCAATCTGAAGGCATAATGCTACATTATGAATAATTTTTCTTTTTTCTTACCACTTATTTCAATAAATCCCGGTGCTCCACACTTCGATAAATAATCAATTGTGTCGATGGATAATGCCGCTGTCTTCACCCTCGACTATAGAAGGCGTGATTGTGTGTCGTAAGACGACAAGACTGGAAACGTATCTTTACGTTCTTTATAATGAGCGGCAGTGTGACCTCGCCTATCCTTGATAAGATATTAAATTTAAAATATAATATTATTTATTTATTATGATGTTTAAATTCGGCTAGTAACATATCCTACACATTTAATTAAATAAAATCTTAAATTAGCAAACTGTTTCATATAATTTTATGGCTTCCCATTAATACGGCAGAGGATAAAAAGATTCTACTTATTGAAATCACCATATTAAGCAAATTTTAATTAAAATTTAATAAGAATTTCTCTTGTGATATCAAAATCAAAATAAATTAACAGTCTATACTGTTAATTTATTTTAGTTACCAGGGAAGCATAACCTTGTAGTCGTGGAAAATTTCAAGGTATATTTTCATAATATATTTTTTTATAACTTCGTGCCTTTTCCTACCTAAATGGGTAGGCGACGACTGTTAAGTTTCGACTCGCCGTATTTTTCGTCTCAGATTAAATAGGTGGCAGAACTTATTTTCATATGCCGGCTGTAATGTTATTCCTCTAGAACACCAAAACGGATTTTAAAAAAAAAATTATGTAGATACATACTAGCTGACCCGGCGAACTTTATTCCGCGTCAAAAGTACTTTTGTAAAGTGCTAAAACTATCACTTTTTCTTTACTACATTATAGATTAATGATACATACAAACCACCCCGTTGGCACCCTCTATCCAATAAAACAACCGCATCATCATCCGTTATGTAGTTTCAAAGATCCAGCCATATAATGGGACAGACAACGGAAAGTAACTTTATTGACTTTACAAAATTATTTCGGAAGTTACGTGTGATAAATATCGATGACTGAAGACTTTGTGCCCGGTATGGCAATAGGTTCACCACCACCTATTCCATTTGGGACGTAAACATAACGGCGAGACGAGGCTTAACAGCCGCTGCCTACACCTTCAGGGAGAAAAAGGCGTGAAGATATGTTATGGTTATAAAAAAATTAAATTCACCACCCACTTAGATATTTAATATATCCGTGATATTGTTAGCTAGGTAACGCAAGTGGTGTCAGGTACCAGGCAGGTATAAGTTGGTTGTGGTGGCGGGAGGTACGGCGGGTTGGCGGGTTGTAGTCATGGCGACCGCCGGATGCGCCCGCCATAACAAGCCCGACTTGCAACCCTGGGCAATAGGGTAACCACTAACCATATTGCCCATCATTTCTTCCCTGAGTTTCTTGCTAATTCTTCTCAGCGCGAGAGTAATCGAATTGGGGGATTTTAAATATGTGACCTTCATAAGTGTCTGTACAAGACCTAAATTGAATAAATGAGTTTTGAATTGATTTGATTCATAGAATCTTAATAATACGGATTTATGTATGAGGAAAATGTTTATTTTATTATTATTTTTATTCAAGAATAGGTAAAGAATCGGTTTCACAACTTCTTGGCTATAAAAATGTTATTTTTTTGTACAAACATTGAAAAAATAACGTAATCATTACATAGTAAAAACAAAGTCACTTTCCGCTGTCCGCCCCCTTTATAGCCCCTTTTAAAACTACGCAACAGATTTTGATGCGGTTTTTTTAATAGTTAGAGGGTGTTAGGGGGGTGATTTTGATCTATAATGAATTGAAAGTGAATGTAAAGTGTAGTAACAAAAGTGATAATTTTCAAGATATAGAACTTTAATCGCAAACGCTGCCTGAACCCTAAGTGATAAATCAAAATAATGTACTGCATTATTATACCTCTTTAAAAGGTCTACAAAAAAGTCCGCGAGGGCATATGTCTATCTCTTAGGGATAACCCACAATGACCATTTTTATTTTTATACATTTTACGAGAAATAATGGCCTATTTACGAAGCGATTTTAAACATTACAGCATTAATTTTCTTCCAATTAAGTGTTTTAAATAGATTGTGCATGTAGTATAGATGATTCTGGCCCTTTACAGCATGCAATTTACATAAATATTTTCGAATTTATTGCAGTATTAACATAGCGGGACAGCAGTTATTACTTTTGATGCGGAACAAAGTTTTCCGGGTCAGCCAGTATATTTATATGGATAACTATAGGAGAGTATGTTATATTTCAGAAACGTAACGCTAGTTAATATTTTTTAACTAAATTAGACAATCAATATCATTACATAGTATAAAATAAAGTTGCTTTCCGCTGTCTGCCCACTTACATGCTTTGGTCTTTAAAACTATAACCGCAACGGATGACGATGCGGTTCTTTTTAATAGCTAGAGGGTGTCAACGGGGTGGTTTGTATGTATAATTCATGTATAATGTAGTACAGAAAAAGTGATAATTTTCGAGATTTTTACCACTTTAATTGTAAACGCTGTAAAAATTACTTTTGAAGCGGAACAAAGTTCGCCGGGTCAGCCTGTAATTAATAATAAGTAATAATCTTTGCTAAGATTTAGAAAGAATGGATGATTCAAGATTGACTAAGCAGATACACAATGCAAAAGCGGATGAATGTAGGAGTCGGGGAGGCCAAGACACACATTCCATGACCAAATAGAACGCGTTCTGTTGGAAGATGATGTTAGGAGCCTCAAAAGTGCATGCATGAAAAGAGTTATGAAAGTCAACGAAACGATTGAGGTGTGTAATCGTGCCTTATGGCGTTCCGTTTTCTCTGCCTACCCCGCAAGGGATACGGCCTCAAGTTATGTGTGTATCTTTGCTATAGAATATAATTTAATATTTAATATAATATTTTTATTCTATTAATCAAGCCTTTGGATACGGTTTATCCTTAAGAAAAACTTCATATAGTTGGTCACCCGACTGCGCATAGATATTCATAGATAGGTCTTTTAACTATGGATGGAGGAGAGATGCGGTAGTGCAATGTTTTTCCAACGACCAAACAGATATATACAGAAATTCAAATATTCATATTAATTGATTGAAATTTAAAATTTGATAGCACTTATTTTTTCACACAAACTTAATCGAAGAATGGTTTAAGTTTGAAAAGACATTATATTATTTTGTTTAATATATGCAATAGATCTTTTCTTGATTCGTTTGACTAAGCAGATATATATATACAATGGATGTAGGAGTCGAGGACGGTCACAATATACTCTCCATGACCAATAAGACCACGGTTTCTTGAGGAAGGTGATGTCAGGAGCTTTAAAAGTCGACGAGCGTGTATGACAAGAGTTATGAACGGCAAAGAAGCGAGTGAGGCGTGTAAGAATCGTTCTTTATGGCGGTCTGATTTCTCTGCCTATACTGAAAAGGACTTGGCGTGAAATTATGTATGTATGTATCTTCTGAAATATATTTGTTTGATGTAGGAACTATAATTTTTGATTCTAGATAAAACTAGGTATAGCCCTGATTCCTGATACCTACGTATTTATAGCTAAATATTTTTGTCACCCGACCATCATGAAGAGGGAAGTTTACTTAAGTGTATTTCAGTGTAGTTTGTGATTGTACATCTTTGATGGTGGAAAATTAATTTTATTATATTATATAACCTTGTATTCCCAATAACTCAACTAGCATTAAATATATTATATCTAGGTAAAGTAAAATATTAAAAAAAAAACAGTATAGTTAGTAATGTCTGTCCCCTGTTGATGTTTATCCTTACTGTCTCGCGCCTATGTGTAGTAGCTTGAAATGTAAAAATAATTTTAAGAAAATATTCAAGTTTACTGAACTATTAAAACCCTAGAGTTCATAAAAAAACTCCAAACAGAATTAGTATAATTATTAAAGTGAAACTTTTATTACATCGTCTCAAACTTTTTCGTCTGCGTGTTGCATGTCGCGTGACGGTCGGCCGCGGAGTAGGGATAAAGTGAAAGGCGCTCGTCAGAGCGCCTTTCACGTCTATTATCGTTTATTTACACGTACAAACAACACAATAAATATATTTGTTTGTTTGCACTCGGGTGGGATCGAACCCGCCCCGACCTCGTGTTATCGGTAGTGTGGTTTACCGATGCACCACGAGGCCCGTATGAATGATTGTCTAATTACCGTCCTCTTTACCAATTTCGACACATTTTCTAGGATCGGGTTTGTTTGTTTGTTTGTTTTTTACATACATACATATACGTACGTACGTATTGCAGGCGGAGAAAAAAAAAAAATTATATTATTAATATAACAAATGACACGATAAAAGGGAATATAATAAATTCGTATGTATTGTAAACGACGGAGGCTTTTAAGTTTCCAATTCAAAAAAAGTGAACTACATATATGTGACACAGTTATGTTCGTCAATTTATTAGCGATAAGATAGTGCTCTTTATATATGTATTTGTCACATTTTCATAATAAATCAAAATATCATATTTACTGGAGGAAAAAATATCGTTTTGTTTTGTAAAGATCCTTTGTTGTAATGTTGTTAACGTTTAATAGGTGTCGCGTTAACCCTAGTGCCGTAGCTGGAATACTTGTCGATTCGGGCGACATCTATCGATATAATACGATATTACGGCAGAATCATCAATAGTAGCAACCTAGTATCTAGGAATTATTGTCGTGACCACGTAAAATAAAAAACATTTATTAAACCCTATTAACAAATACAAGATGGCAAGTAAATTAAAATCGTAACCAATATTTTATGGTAACTAAAATACGTGAACAGTGACTTACATTCGATTTTCGAAAAAAATAATATTTCGAAAATTTTTAGTTAAATGTCTATAATGTGAAAAAAAGTTTCACTTTTACGGTGGTTTCATAAAACCACACAAGTTTTTTTTTTATGGGATAGGAGAGCAAACGAGCAGGCGTGTCCCCTGATGGTAAGCAGCCAACGCCACCCATGGACACCAGCAACACATATAGTCTTAATGTTGCGTTTCGGAACTTTAAGGGATAGGAGATAGGAAGGATGGGGAAAGGGGGGTAGGCCGCTGGGTACCTCTCTCACCGAAGGAAACGCGGCATGAGACACTTTACATCTATCTTCTGAGAGGTCGTGGTATTTTACCGGTCGAGCCGGCCCATTCAAAAAGCGAACTGCTTGATTCTACCACTGTTAAACATTTTTTGTTTTAAATTTATCTTAGACGGTAAACAAACATAGACGATTTTCATTAACGGTAAAACCCCCATATTTAAATATGTTTCATACAAAAGACCTGTTCGCGGCATCAAAGCTTCGAAAAAGTAATATGGTTCGCTCAATAATACGATTTCCCCTTTTCGTTGGGGCGTCTGTCTGGGCATGCATCCTACATATCTATACTTATAAATGTTCCGCGATATATTCATGGCAACAATATAATACTAACATCCTCCTCGTCTCTGAGCGCCTAGTATAATATGGGTAAATTAGTACTAATTGTACTAGGAGGCTTCACCGATGGAGGGGAGGGGGGTTAAGTAGTTAATCTAACTTCACGCCTTTTTCTAGCCGAAGGTGTAGGCAGTTGTTGTTAACTTGCTGTTATGTTTACGTCCCAAATGGAATAGATGGGGAACCTATTGCCATACAGGGCACAATGTTTTTAGTCATCCATATTTATCATACATAATTTAATTTCGAAAAGTGTGCAAGGATTCGAATCCGCAACCTCTGGATTCAGCAACCGTGTGCTCGCTTGTGAAGTTAAGTAGTTATTAATTAATTTAGCAACTTGAATGTTCTCTATTGTCTAAAATAATCGCTAATTCATAAATAGCAACATTCAAATCCATCTATTTGAGTTTGAATCTTTCTCTATATTTAGCGATTTTAAAATCATAGCCAATTACACCCTTCCCTGATGATATTATTTTGTTAATGAAGGCGACGAGCAAAGAAATTAACAAGCAATAAATTAGTGTCGGCCATTAAACACAACCAGGCCCTCGGCAGAGCCCTTAATAGTTTAGTTCGGACATTAGTATTCTCTCACAACCCTCCCTAGGGGCGTCACAATCACTTGGTGAACATTAACGACGAAAACAATTTCGTAAAACAAGTCTAATTACGTACAAATGAATATCAAGTTTTAAAAATGGAGCCTAAATAATTTTAAAAATCTTCTATTCCGTTTATAAATTACCTTAAAGCTATTCGAAGTTTTCTATTTGGTACAAATAAGCTCTTTGAATTTTATGCCGCCCTAGTATGCGCCCTGTTAAATACATATGGCTGTGCTAGTTGAAACGGTTGCCTTAGAAAACAAATAAAATATAATATTTATTTAGTAAAAAATTTAGTAAACTGGCGAAAGATATAGTTCTTTCAGATAAAGATATAATTGTGAAATAATTATAAATTATTATAATTTATTGTAAGGTAATATAGTTAAACGTATTGTGTTAACGTCAAAACATGGCTAGAATGTTTCAAAGAATATCTTCCTGGAAATTTTATTAATACTTATAAATATTTTCTTATTGTTAAACTACCTATAAGTTAGACTTTTTACAATAGCAACCATATTTTACTTTGTATAAGGAAAATATAATAATATATTTTTAAACACTTTTTCTTATCATTAAATTGTGTATAAGTTTGTGGCGCATTGGCTCGCTGCAGATTTTCCGGGAGAGCTGTCAAAACTCCCGCCCGGGCCTCGACTGTTTCCGTAGTACTTCGGCCAGGTTCGACAGACCCTCCACCAATCTCCAATTTAACAAGAGCTACAATATATTCCGGCCGCGCTTCACATTCTTTGGGCTCCGGCAGACATCGGAGCTCCGACTAAATTGGTCAGTCTGGCGTTTGTATGCAATGCGACGTTCTTAAACATGTGTGTGCATCGTACTAGTGAACTTTGATAATGAACCTAAAGGCAATTGCTCGGGCGGGGTGTAGCTCCTGCCCCCCAATACCCCCTGCCACTTCGCCAGGATGTGCATCGACCTGCAACCACTTCCTACCTCTCTAAAAACATCTACAATTGGACGTAGTGGACTTTATTGCAATTTACCAAAATATATAAATATATTTCTAATGTTACGTTGATAATGTTAAGAAGAACTCTTCGTCATATCTGAGAGCCTAGTAGCTTGTTTTGATGAAATGAATTGTTTTTCTTGTTTTCTTCTCGCTATGTTTGAATCGAGCGATTGTTATTATTTTACTATGAATATTATGTAACTTTACGCTATTAATATCCGAAGGCGTAGGTGTACCTACGCCTTCGGATATTAATAGCGTAAAGTTTAAAGACAATTATGTCGCGACACAGCTAATGAATTTTCAAATGTAAATAGATCGGGTATAATTTGATCAGTAGTCGATAATCATCACGCACAACCTCCAGAGACCTATCACCTGATTAATGCCTTTCTCAGGTCGTCTGACCATCGGACTGGTGGGCGTCCTACGCGGTCTCCACTCTATGACGTTCTTACTCCATCTACCGTCGGTCCTTCGGCAGATATGACCAGCCAATTGCCACTTCAGCGAGCTTATTCTACGAGCTATGTCGGTTACCCCAGTTCTCTGGCGGATAATTATACTCATTCCTGAGTTTGTCTTTCAGAGATACCCCGAGCATATATTAGCTCGCTCCATAGCGCGCTAAGCGACTTTAAATTTGTGGACTAGCCCCACCGTGAGTGTCCACGTTTCGGCACCGTAGGTCATCACGCATTGGTCACGTCAGACGCATTGGTCAAAGACTTTGGTCTTCAAACATTGCGGTATAGGCGAGCTGAAGACTCGACGCAGTTTGCCGAATGCAGCCCAACCCAGCTGAATCCTCCTTTCGGCCTTATTCTCGAAGTTCCGTCTACCTAACTGGATAATTTGGCCTAGGTAGACGTATTTGTTTACGACTTCGAGAACTGACCCTTCGACGCTTATCGGTCTGGGCACGACATGTTCATTGAACATGACCTTGGTCTTGTCCAAGTTCATGCCCAAACCGACACGCCGGGAGGACTCGTCTAGACTGCGCAGCATTCCGCTTAACTGTTTCAGCGACTCTGCTATTACAACGATGTTGTCGGCAAACCGAAGATGTGAGATGTACTCACTATTCACGTTGATACCCTGTCCAGTCCAATCCAGGGTCTTGAAGACGTCCTCCAGAGCGTTGGTGAAGATTTTGGGAGATATGACATCTCCCTGTCTTACACCTCGATTCAGCTCGATAGAGTTCGTCACCTGGTCCTCTATCTGGACAGCCATCGTGGCGGTGTCATACAAGCATCTCAACACCTCGATATAACGCCGGTCAATCCGACATCCCTGCAATGCATCCGGAACCGCCCAAGTTTCGTTGGATCGAAGGCTTTTTCGTAATCCACGAATGCCATAGACAGCGGCTGATTGTACTCTTCGGTCTTCTGTACAATCTGCCGAACAGTATGGAAGTGGTCCACGAATCAATTTTTAAGTTCCAATTTTTATGATCAGTATGGCGTATGGGTGTTTTTAAATGCATTGTAATTGTGTATTTACAAAAAAAAGGTGTAGTGTATTAATAATTAATAACCATTATCTAGTTTCCATAACACAAGCATTTAGTAGTTTAGCTTGGAAAACTACAGAGCGTTATGTAGCTTTGCTTTTTTTTAAAAAAAAAATAATTATCGATAGATGTTAACAGATTCTCAGACCTACCCACATATTGGGTAAGTCTAAGAATCACACAGAATTTCATCAAAATAGTTCGATGCATTTCGATTGAGTTTGTTAGTGATTCATGTAATAATGTCATGCCAAGGAGCCACCAATTTTCATACATAAAAAACGTGTCTTATCTCAATGTAAAACGACATGTAAACACCCTCGCAAACCCCGGTTGGTATCATTACATAGTATAAAACAAAGTCACTTTCCGCTGTCTGTCCCCTTATATCTTTAAACCCACGAAACGGATTTTAATGCGGTTTTATACATTTTACGAGAAATAATGGCTTATTTACGAAGCGATTTCAAACATTACAGCATTAATTTTCATCCAATTAAGTATCTTAAATAGATTGTGCATGTAATATAGATGATCCTGGCCCTTTACAGCATGCAATTTACATAAATATTTTCGAAGATATTGCAGTATTAACATAGCGGGACAGCAGTTAAAGCCGATAAAAAGCGCAAATCAAGCCTCATGATATCCAAAATTTACTTATTTATTACTTTTGATACGGAACAAAGTTCGCCGGGTCAGCTAGTTTTATATAAAAAAAGTTTGATAAACTGCCCTATCTTTTATGTTGGGTTAAACTGCATACGGTTTGCAAATTTGATTATAAAATTATAAATCCGTTAAATATGTAGTTTGAGAGTCCATCACGGACAAACAACGTGACATATACTTCATGTATATTAAGTTTTTTTTTTATGGGATATGATGGCAAACGAGCAGGCGTGTCACCTGATGGTAAGTGACCAGCGCCGCCCATGGACACCTGCAACACATATAGTTGCGTTGCTGACCTTTAAAGGCGTAGTTTGGGAAGGACGGTGGGCCTCCGGGTACCTTTCTCACCGAACGAAACGCGGCATGATCCACTTTACAACGATCTTCTTTGAGGTCGTGGTATTTCACCGGTCGAATGCCTATTCATGCAGCGAACTGCTTGTCTCTACCATCTTATAATTACATATACGTTGATATAACAATAATAATTGATACGTTTATAAGAGCCAAAACAACAAAGTTTGTTACGATACACGCATTGAAAAGTTTCTTTTTATCACTATTAAGATTTTAAGTGATAAACAAATTTTATTTTACCACTTAACTTAACCGCTGTCTACACCGACGGAAATTAATGCCGTGAAAGTGCAAATAAAAAGAGGGAAACTGAAGAGAGATTAGACACCCTAACGCAGTATAGGTTTTTATACGAGTTAAAAGCATAAATATTATTATTTTAATTTCTTCTGATCAGTGTCGGAGAAATATGGATTTAATTACTGAACATTTAAGATGACTTTTGCTGTTAAGGCTTCGTAAATCAAACAACGCACTAGACTGTGGGGTAGGTTTATACGGTGACGCGGTAGAGGGGTTCAGACAGAAAAATGCACTTGGAACCCCTTGTCTAGACTGCGAACTGTCTGCCGAACAACCACTATACTTCTGGACTTGTCCAATATGACCATTTCTCTGATAAATAACCTGTTACTATAGCTTTTTTTTTCTTTATATCGGCATTTTCATACTTTAAGTATTATTATAATTACTTAAACTATGAAATTCGCTATCTTTACGGCTCTAATTCCGAAAGATGTAAATAGTAGCAGTTAAGTTATTTAGAATACTGAATACACCAATTCTTATAAATCGGGCGAAATTAGTTATTTTAATCACACATTAATTTCAAAACAATCTTAAATTACATTCACAAGCCTCTCCTTATTACAGCAGATATCTCATTCTTCGATTCGGAGCATTCATTGTCCCTGCCTACACCTGTCAGCGCATGGTCGTAAATATATAATAAATTTTATAAATTAGCGAAGAAGAAACCTCGATGGTCCAGTGGTCGAGCAGCCCGGTTCTGAATCTAGAGGTCGTGGGTTCGAATTCTCACGCTGGCTCACGCTAATGACTTTTCGAAGTTATTTTCGGAAGTTAAGTGTGAAAAATATCGATGACTGAAAACTTTATGCCCGATATGGTAATAGGTTCGCCACATATTCCATTTGAAACATAACGCCGAGACGAGGCTTAACAGCCACTGCCTACACCTTCGGGTAGAAAAAGGCATGAAGTTATGTTTTTTATATTATACTAGCTAATCCGGTGAACGTTGTTCCGCATCAAAAATATTATCTGCTGTCCCGCTATGTTAATACTGCAATATCTTCGAAAGTATTTGTCTAAATTGCATGCTGTAAAGGGCCAGGATCATCTATATTACATGAACAATCTATTTAAGACACTTAATTGGATGAAAATTAATACTGTAATGTTTAAAATCGCTTCATAAATAGGCCATTATTTCTCGTAAAAAGTAAAAAAATAAAAATCGTCATTGTGGGTTATCCCTAAGAGACAGACATATGCCCTCGCGGACTTTTTTGTAGACCTTTTAAAGGAGTATAATAATGTAGTCCATTGTTTTGATTTATCACTAAGGCGTTTGCGATTAAAGTTCTAAATCTTGAAAAGTATCACTTTTTTTACTACACTATACATGAATTACCGCTTTAAAATCCGTTGCGTAGTTTTAAAGATATGCACATATAAGGGGACAGACAGCGAAAAGTGACTTTGTTTTATACTATGTAATGATATAATTTGTTTTTTTTTAGCAATACCAATCCACTCCTATTACAAAAGTCTATGAGCAATATTGACTCAAGTCTTCAATGTAGTGATAAGGACCCCCCAATATAGTCCCCGTGTGGTGTATTATTTAGGGGTTGTACTAGTCTGGTATACTCACCATATCTACCATTATATAGACATACAAATATCCATATATAAACAGTATATGTTTGTTTGTACGTCGCATTGCGCCGCCAGTGAGGATAGGTCAGGAACATACTGCAATTGTGATTAGATCTATACTTGACGTCTGTTAGATTATAAGGGTTGATTTTGGACCATTTCAAAAATGAATTTGAAAAGTCTTTGTGGTCTATTAGTCGATCTTCTTGCTTCGTAGAATCGATTCCGGGCTCATACCAATGATTGCTCGGATTTTTTTCGAAAGTTATGTGTGATAAATATCGATGACTGACGATTTTGTGTCCGGTTTATGGCAATAGGTTTACCACCTATTCCATTTGGGACGTAAAATTCGGCGAGTTGAGGCTCAATAGCCCCACTGCCACTACCTTCGGGTGGAAAGGAGCGTGAAATAATATGTTTTATATAAAAAATGTTGAGGTAAAAATAACATTTTTAGCAAATAAAAAGATAATGTCTTAAAAACAAATTATGTTTTATTATATATCTTAACGCATTTAATAACAGCTGATTGAAATATCTGGTCATATGGATATCGCAGTCTCTAATCATATATCGTCATTCATCATCATCAGCCTATTGCAGTCCACTGCTGGACATAGGCCTCTCCCAATGTGCGCCACAACATCCGATTCTCTGCCTTCCGCATCCAGTCTTTACCAGCAGCCTTTCTGAGGTCGTCTAATAATATAATAATCAATAATATAATAGTCTCTAATCATATATGACACACATAAATCGGATTCAAACAGGGAACTTCTTAATCAGTGTTAGAGCCACGCAGTTCGCTGCATGAATGAGCCAGCTCGACCGGTGAGTTACCACGAGCCCACAGAATACCGACATAAAGTGGATCATGCCGTGTTTTGTTCGGTAAGAAAGGTCCGGCCCGGAGGCCCACCCCCCTTTTTTCCTATTCAACTCCCATAAGGGTCAGCAACGCAACTGTAAAATAATAAGAAGAAATAAATTAATTAAATTATTTACAATATATACAATGAAAAGCCTAGCTGAAATCAAATGTCTCCGCATCTCGGTCTACTGGCAGCGTGCCCAGAAGACTGGCCGCATTGCCACGCTGAAGGGCAATGCTAATCCTCTGTGCGAAGAATAGATTATATATATTGCAAGTGTCCATGGGTGGAACTGGTCGCTTACCATCGAATGTCGACGTAAAGTGGATCATGCCGCGATTTTTTAGGTGAAAGAGGTATCCGGGGGCGCAACCCCTTATCCTCTCTCCTACCTATCCTATTCTCGACTCCTTCAATATCCCAGTTAGATAATGCAATCAAGATGTTTCTAATCCCGCGGGATCCCGAATTTGCGATCTTGAGTCGGGATTGCAATCCCTAATACCACTGTAAGGGCTGGCAACGCTATCTTTGTTCAGGTGTCATCGAGTGACACGCCTGCTCGTTTGCCCCTAATCCCGTAAAAAAAATAAGAAGCCAACAGCTATACAATTACATAATCAGTACGTCGTGTTGTGAATTTCTGTGAAATATCTCGCCTTGAATTAGAATTTTAATATTTAATTTTAATAATACTTGAATGTAAGGATATCCGGGATATCAAAGTATTCTGTGACAAGAAGTTAAACTTTTCTACTGTATTTTAGAAAGATTTAAAATGCTTTCTCATTATTAAAGGTCAGGCATCTAGTGGTTTAACGAGTAAACTTTTGTTTGAAGTGTTCCGGGATCGAATACTGTTCAACTGTTGCATCCTAAAGACCTTTTTGAAAGTTATATTTGAGTTCACATTTAAGTTCTCACTAGTAAAAAAATAACTTATTGCGTTGGACACGTTTAGTAGGCTGGTCTGCTATCCAAATATAATTAAGAAACTGACTTAGCCATTTTTTTAATGGAAATTATAATACAATGATAACTTACTGACCCAATAACTCCAATCAAACTCATATCAAAAAAACTGTAAAATATTGCTGCTGGCAATCATCAATGGTCTGCTAATGTTAGTCTATTCTAGTGACCATTTTATTTCTAAACGAATACGAAAATCCTAAGGTTAGAACACTCAAAAAAAAACTTTTGATGCGGAACAAAGTTCGCCGGGCCAGCTAGTATCTTATAAAATTGTTAAAGTCCAAAAATTATTTATTATTGTTACAGAGACATATATTTTACCGTTTGTTGTTGTATTTAAATAAAGTATATTGTAAGTTTTTTAAACGTCATTGTATGTTGTAATTAAAAAAAATATATATTCCCAGCTAAGCAATTAGATAGAGTTATCATATTGATTCATTTCTATGGTGATCTTTGATACTTATTTAATGGCTTCAGGCGAGCGAAGCCGCGGGTAAAAGCTAGTATAACATAAATTTTTGAAACATAACATAACATAACTTCACGCCTTTTGTTACCCGAAGGTGTAGGCAGCGGCTGTTAAGCCTCGTCTCGCCGTTATGTTTACGTCCCAAATGGAATAGGTGGCGAACCTATTGCCATACCGGGCACAAAGTTTGTCAGTCATCGGTATTTATCACACATAACTTCCGAAAACAATTTCGAAAAGTCATTGGTGTGAGCCAGTGTCTGGAATCGAACCCCGGACCTCTGGATCAGAGGCCGTGCGCTCGCCCACTGCGCCACCGAGACTGTTAATTTTTGAAAGTAGTTTAGTTTTCATTAAATTTACTATAATAATAAATTTAATGAAAACTAACACTAGCTATATTTAAAATCACTAACTTAGAATTAATAAACATTTTGTCTAACCTATTTTTAATATTCTGAGGCAGTAAATAGGCTTTATTATTATCAGGGAATATTACTTTATAATATTAACTTAGCTTTGAGAGCTAAATAACTCATATATACAAAGCTATTTACTTCTTCTACACTAATGAATACAAAGGTAAACTTCTTTTGATTTGATCCACGCTTAATAGACTTGGCCAATGGTCTAATGTAGAACTTTTATCAAGAAGTTTCCCTAACCAGCCCAAAGGCAGGAATCATTTTTTAGCATCAAAAATAATGAATAAGTAAATTGTTGGTTTATCACTTTTTCTTTACTACATCATACATGAATTATACACAAAAACTACCCCGTTGACACCCTCTATCTATAAAGAATATCACATCAAAATCGATTGCGTAGTTTCAAAGATATAAGCATATAAGGGGAAAAACACCGGGAAGCGACTTTATTTTATAATATTTAATGATTATAACTTCACGCTTTTTCCTACCAGAAAGTGTAGGCAGTGGCTACTATCCCTCGATTCGCCGAATTCTACTTCCCAAATGAAATAGGTGGCGGAACTTACTGCCTTACACCAGGCACAATGATGACAGTCGTCAATATTTAGCATACATAACTTCAGAAAAGAATTTGAATAAGCCATTGGTGTGAGCCCGGATTCGCAGACATGACTTCTTCACGCCCAATCCCTTGTGAGCTAGGCAGAGAGAACGGAGCGCCATAAGGCACGATTCTTAGACGCCTCACTCGCTTCGTTGACTTTCACAACTCTTTTCGGGCACGCGCGTCGATTTTTGAGGCTCCTAACATCACCTTCCTCCAGAACATTATTTATATTTACCATTTATATAATAATGGAAAGACTGAATCTCTGCCTACCCGCATGGGAAAAAGTCGCAATCGTATGTATATATATAAACCACACAATATTACATTAAATCCCTTGCGGGGTAAGCACAAACAGGTGTGCACTTTAAGACACTATTCCTGCTTCTCTCGCTCGCTTCCATAATTATTAAGTCTTGTCATCTCTGTTTTTGAGGCTCAAAGATGCCACATTCAGATAAGACACGTTCAACTTGTTCGTGAAAATGGTGTCACGGCCATCCTAGTCTCCTACTTTCGCTTGTTGTATATCTGCTGTCATTATTTCATTTTATCTGTGTTGCATGTGTCCGTGGGCGGCGGTAGTCACTTACCATTAGATTACCCTCCATACAGAAATGGGTATTATTTTATTTCAAAAGTACCTGGGTGTAGTAGGTGTGTCTGATGTCAAGAGCCTTAAAAATCAATGAGCATATATGACAAGAGTTATGAAATTCAAAGAAGAGAGTGAGGTGTGTAAAAATCGTGCCTTACGGAGCTCTGTTTCTCCTGCCTAACCCACAAGAGACTTAACTTGAGGCTGGTAGTGTCAAATGGTAGTGTCAAAATTTAATAACTAGAAAATAGCAATCTAGTTCACCTTAATGTGTTATTATTTTCTGATTATTGTTACGGAACCCCGAATAGAGTTGGTCTTACTTGCACTTGACTGAATCAATACTGTCTGTCTGTTTAAAATGCAATGTGTCCGTAATCAGATCATTATTAGTAACAAAGGCCAAACAAAGAGGTTCCTCACGAAACATTTAAAAATGTGCTTATCTTGACGATCTACTAATATGTTAAGAACTATTTTCCTATTTATTTCTTAGATTTTCGCGAATCACATTCATAACATTAAAATAACTTTTTAGGATTCCTCAAAGAACCGACCTGGACTCGGCCCAGCACACGCCCGTCCTGGTCGACGGGATCGGGCGAGACTTGTCCCGCCGGCGTTGGTCGCGGCAATGCTGGCGGGCGCGGAGGGGTGGAGGGCTGTGGTCTCCTTCTGCGAAGCTGTGACGCTCCAGAAGGAGGCCGCTGAGCGGGGTCGGGAGAGAGCCGATCCCGCTCGAAGGCGGCGGCGGCGAGCTCAGTGATCGCCGCCGTTGACGGGCCGCGAGGGCGCACACCCCGCGGGTGCGCCCGGGTCGCGGCCCGGGAAGAATGACCCCCCGGTGCGGCCGGGGAGGGTCGTCAGGGACGCCGCCGGCCGCGCGCCTCTTGGACCAGAGGGCTGACGCACTGTCCTGGGCCACCCCAACGCCGGAGGAAGGCCGCCGCGAGGTTTTAGTGGGTAACCCTAGGATTGGATTGCAGCGTACTGTTTTGGGAGTCCCACACTACCCCCTGTCGTTCCCAGGCGGGGTGTGTGCATTAAGCATTTCCTCGCGTAAAAAAAAAAGGATTCCTCAAAGAAAGAGTTGTTATTTAGAATACAAAGATAGAAGGGCACAAAAAAGGATAAATTTATTGATTCATGAGAATACACTGCAAGATTAGAAATTTACAACGTGAACCAATGTTCATAAAAACGAGACTATTAACTGAAAGAGGACTAGAGGAAAGAGAGGGACTCTTCCTCTACATTTTCAGGGTTTCCAACGAGAATCTCAATTGAACTGTGTACCAGGAGCACATAAATGCTTCGCAATATACTGAGTCATCGTCAACTGATCTATTTTTTTTTATTTAGTTCATCGTACACAATTTTTGCAGACAATACCTGATACAAAACAAATTTACGAATATAGACTTTATTTCGACGTTATTAAAGTGGAGTTTTAAATAGAATATTGTTCGTCTACATTTCATATTTAAAATATATGTGTTCAAAGTGCGTTCTTTATTTGAAAATTTAAAATTCATATTTTCCCTCCTTTGACGCCATAAACAAAAGAGTTTATTATTAGAGGTTGCATATGAATAAAAAAGCACAGTATCTTTTATATTTAGATTCACATTAAACTTATTTTTTAATTTTATATTATTAATTTATTCGAAATACTTACTTAATTAAATACTTCTAATATAATTCTATTCTAATTAAACCGGTAACTTTTAAATGTATTCAATTTTAAGAAAACGCAAGAGTATTTTCAATTTTAGGGCAAATATCCATTGAATACTGCGTCTGTGTTTTTATGATTGCAAATACATATTCAGAACATCAAAACCAAGTAAACTTAATATTCGTAGCACGTTCGTAGACGCTCTACGCTCACGCGTAGCCTCAAGTCACGTAGGCCTCTGTGCGTTCGATACAGCGGTTTGACGATTGTGAACTAAATTTACACCACTGTAAAAAGTACCTTGTAACTTAATAATTTGAAATTGGTACATTTTTTGTGAAAGTTTCATTTTGTATGTATAAATTTCTAACAGAACACGTGAAGTTAATTTAATATTTATAGTTATCTGCAATAAATGCGAAAAAGTTGTGTCAGGATCGTAGCTTGTGGAAAGCCAAAGTCTCTGCCTACCCTTATGGGATAGAGGCGTAAGCTTATGTATGTATGTATCTGCAATAAAGGATACCTGCTAGTTTGTTTGTTATTATTTGGAATGTAAACATAACGGCGAGATGAGGTTTAATACCCGCTGCCTACAACTTCAGGTAGAAAAAGGCGTGAAGTTATGTTATATTATGTTAATATACTAATATTTTAACTACAAAATATCATTATCAAACCCATTTATCATTATTACTGGGAACAAAGAGAAGAGAGAAAAAAGTAGATAGCAATAAAAATAGCCACTGAAACTCATCCAAGTATTAATTTGAAAAGTCATTTCCTCATTTTTATCCAAAAGCGAACGACCGAGCGTCAGCAGAAGTACTAAGGCAGCATAAAACATAGGCGGATGTGTGCAAGCTGGGTGGTAGGCGTGCGACGACCGAGGCGAGGCGCATTGCAGGCGGGTGAACGGCCGAGCATCGATCCTGCGTCCCGCAAGCCTCTCTCCAACCCTCCCTCCCACTCCGACACTTGCGTAACCTCCCCTCTCCCGCGCTTATGTAACAGTGACGCGGTTTGTGTGATAGCTTCCTGAATTTCACTGCATCCTGAATTGCAGACTTGCAATTTATATAATACGCGTACTCATTACCAAAAGAAGTTTAATTTAATATCCACTAGAATAATAAATCTAAAAATGTAACCGAAATAAATCTGTCAAGAAAAATGGCGCGAAAATCAAATCTATAGCTTCGGTTGAAAAAAAATTTAGAAAACCATAGCTTTTATGGAAATGGATGTTATTTTATTTTGTCCAGGAATATTTTCAAGTCACTCTTGTGTATAAACCACCTTCTGATGATTGATGGCCGCTCATAAAACTTTCTTGAAATCTACTTCTAATAATAGTTCGTTGGACTTGTCTTGCTTGTTGCTATTGACAACCATACAGCCGATACACACCAATGATAGTAAATGGGTTAACATTGACGTATGTAAAACCCAGGGCATCACACGCAAGTGACGAGTGTAGGCTTTATGAAGACTGATCCACACCCTCGTCATCAACAAACAATATGGAGTGACCTCCATGTTTGTCATTAAGTCTTGATTAAATTGATTACAAGATTAAAATCCTTTTAAAAGTTGTGCTATTTGGCTGAAATTTCCTGATGATGATAGAAGTTCTGTATCCTTATCTGGTGATTAGATTTTAAACAAAATAAACTTTATGCCTCTAAATAACTAGATTTTAATTTGAGGTCAAATCAAAAGATATACCAGGACAACATGTTCTGTAGTAGTTGTGTATTTAGTGCTTCAATATAACTTATAGTCAATAAATCTCAAGAAGCGACATTGTTTGAAGAATTTGAAATAAGACATATTCCCTTACACACCGTGATTCAGCGTCAATATACAAAAAATAATGAACTAAATCAGATTTTTTGAAATTGTATGTTTAAAACAAGGGGTTCCTAAACCTTTTCTTTGCTAACCTCATTCAAAGTTTTACTTATTTCGTTAGAACCTTTGCGGCTATCGTTCTACTGTTCTTTTAATACTTTCAAAAGTATTGCAGTAAAATCCCAACTCTAATTTCGGTGTGGTAAAAATAAAAATATACAATTTACTTGTATGTGTTGTGTACTTGTGTGTGTTGTGTTTAACAGTCTCGGTGGCGCAGTGGGCGAGCGCATGGCGTCTGATCCAGAGGTCCGGGGTTCGATTCCAGACACTGGCTCACACCAATGACTTTTCGAAATTGTTTTCGGAAGTTATGTGTGATAAATACCGATGACTGACAAACTTTGTGCCCGGTATGGCAATAGGTTCGCCACCTATTCCATTTGGGACGTAAACATAACTGCGAGACGAGGCTTAACAGCCGCTGCCTACACCTTCGGGTAACAAAAGGCGTGAAGTTATGTTATGTTACTTGTATGTATCTTCTATATATTAAAATAATTCTCATAATTTATACATTTAATTTGAGGCAAATAAACATTGATAACATTTATTGGCTGATGGCCGCTGATGACTGAATGGGCCGGCTCGACCGGTGAAATACCACGACCTCTCAGAAGATCGATGTAAAGTGGCTTATGCCGCGTTTCGATCGGTGAGAGATATACCCGGAGGCCAATCAAAAATTTAACCGCTGATCATAAGATGGATATAGGCTTTATTTAACATCAACTATACGTCATCAACTATACGTCATCAACTATACGTCATAGTAATAGATAGACTACGATTACTAATCGATGGGTCGGGCATGTAGAAAGGATGGATGAAAAAAGATTGACTAAGGAGATATACAATGTAAAAGCGGAAGAATGTAGGAGTCGAGGACGGCCACGATACACTTTCTATGACCAAATTAAACGAACTCTAGAGGATGGTGATATCAAGAACCTTAAAAACCGCCAATCGTTTACAAGTGTTATGAAAGTCTAAGCGAGTGAGGTTTGTTAGAATTGTGACTTGTGTCGCTCTGTGCTCTCTGCCCACCCTGCAAGGGACTTGACGTAACGTATTGTATGTGTTAATATATTAACTGAAAAATAATATTCAAATGTTTGTCTGAAGTCCGGCACCACCTCCTCTGAAGGCACTCTTGATATATTGCACCCCATTAATTAAGTCCGTTCAGAGCTCGTTGAAACGTGGCCAATTTTAAACCCTGGGGAATTTTATTGCCAAGAAGGAAAGAAGAGAAAATCCCTTGTTGGTGATTTTTCTTGTTATATTTTTTTAATAGTGAGATTATTTTGTACCAGGACTACAGAAGTTTAGAAGAGTCTGTTAAATATTTTTATTAATTTCCACACAACTTTTGTGCTGGATATGACAACGTGCGTGTTTAATATTTGTATGAGCAGAAAAAATATTATTCCAATACGGCTGAAGTGGTGCGAAATGAGCGACTTCAATTCATCTGTTATGGTATCGATAAATGAAAACTTTCACAAAGACCAGAGGGCTGGTGTATTCTTCGCACAGAGGATTAGCATTGCCATTCAGCGTGGCAATTCGGCCAGTCCTCTGGGCACGCTGCTAGTAGACCGAGATGCGAAGAAACTCGATTTCAGATAGTATTTTAATTGTATATATTGTTAATAATGTAATTAATTTATTTTACAAAAAAAAACCATTCGAAAATTGTATCACAATTTTAAATCGGTCGATTAAAGGTCTTGTCTAGGCCAATGACACAGCCTAAGTTGTCACGTGCGTCTATTAGCGGGAAATTCTGAATAACGATAAAATAAATATCAATCAAAATTCAAAACGAATCCAAACATATATTGTATTGATTTTTCTAGCATAACTTTCTTGATGATTAACTAGAAATAAAAAAAAATGATTTGACCTAAATAAAAGAACAATCAAATTATTATAGACAGAGCCACATGGCATTAAAACAAAAGAGGAAGCTACGGGCCGTAGCGAGGTTACGCCGTAGCCGGGGTGCGGTCGGCGACCCCTGGCCGTGAACGGGGGCGCGCCGAGCTAGAGCCGCACTGTAACCCCCGCTCGCACCCACGTGCCCCTACCTCCTCCCCCTGCTGTACACCCTAGAAACGCCTCCCCTGTATCCAGCTACGGTAGACACACTCGCTCCGCACTCATACACAGGCTGTTGTATAATGAACGCCGCAACCTCTAAATTTTCCGAATGCAGTTGCAGGTCTGCCAGACAGTTCAGACATTTTAATCTCATTGTATATATAGATATTCTGTAGGTATAGTCGATTATGTATTACTGCAGTTTTCTGACCATTCATTCGTGACATATACTAATTTCGAGGGTATTCTGTTAAAATCAACAAAAATATGATTAATTTAATGAATTCAAGTTTTATATGAGTCAACTATACCTGTCAGTATCCTCTCGGTCTTGTCTAACCGAAGTCTCGATACGCTATTTGTCCTTAGGTTTCGGGCTCGAATCCTGCTATATAGCAATGACTACACGGAAATATGTTCTGTATTAAAATATAAATAAATGATAATTATCAATTGACACCAAATTTTGATTCTGTTTTCGCCTCTGGATATTAAACACAAAAATACTTTATGATATCACAAATACATTTAACATTTCAATACAATTCAATAACGTAATGAAACCACATATTCAATAAATTAAACAACACTAAATAATAAAAAATTCCTGATTAATAATTAATGAAAAATAAATACACGCTGTATCGATATTACTCAGCCCAGTCACTCGCACTACTACATTAATAAACTCACACACACACACATACGATCGCCTAGATCTGTTCACAGCGTGTTCAGTCAGCGCCACACCCCCTATATCGTACGAACAGGGCGGCACTCACACTAGCAAAACATCAAAGAAAAACCTTTACATGTGTGAGTAGTAGACGTGTCGCCACGAGACGTACACTTTGTATGTGTGAGTTGGAAAATGTGTGTTAATACTGTACTTCCGCGTTCAGTGTATTCGTGTCACTCACACATAGATAACCGTTTATATGTATTCGAGAGGTGTTTTTTTTGTTTGTGTGAGTGGGGTGCATCGACTTCGCTTCCTGTTCCGCCGGGTACAATGGCCTCGAGGCTCTGATTTATGTTCGTTTGTTTGGAGGTTTGCGTGTTAACGTGACGTTACTTACTCATTTTGATTATAAATACGTATTTAACATTATATAAGGTTGATTGATCGATAGCCATAGTGAAAAATTTTAGCCTATTAGAATCGTCTATTCGATATTTTTAAATTAATAATGGAACTATATTTAACGGTTCCAGTCTTAATATTTTTTCTTGGTAGTTTTTTCGGAACGGAAGTTGGAAGGGACTTTTTAGGTTTTACCTGACGTGTAGAGAGGAATGACTAATGAATGAAGTACCATACATTGTATATTAGATGCATACTCTGAAGATAAAATACATAGATGCATAATAACATACATAACTTCACGGCTTTTTCTACCTATTACAGTATTCAGGGTTGAAACTTCATTACTGTAAAACTTCATTACTGAAGTAGCTAAATTTGACGATTTTTTGACAAACAATTGTTTTATCTTTCGAAAAAAATTTTTTTTTTAATGTAAAGTACCCTATGTTACTTCTAATACCTTCAAGAGTATATGTACAAAGTTTCATGATGATCGGTTCAGTAGCTTTTGTGTGAAAGCGTAACAAACAAACTTACATTCGCATTTATAATATTATAAAAAAAAAAAAATATGATTATGATATGATGATGATGATGATGAGGGGTGAAGGGATGAAGGGATTGTAAAATTATGAATTTCAAATGTTTATTATTGCGGTTCTCATGAACTTTCTATGGTACAGTAGGGCAAAAGAGCAGGCGTGTCACCCGATGGACACCTGAACACAGATAGTGTTACAGTTGCGACAATACCATTTTTGTATGGGTTAGGCAGGCAAACGAGCAAGCGTGTTACCTGATGGTAAGCGACCTGCGCCGCCCATGGACACCAGCAACACACAGCACAAATAGTGTTACCATTGCGTTGTCGACCTGTAAGGGAGTAGGATAGGAAAGGATGGGGAAGGGGGGTGGGCCTCCGGATACCTCTCTCACCGAACGAAACGCGGCATAAGCGACTTTACGTCGATCTTCTGAGAGGTCGTATTAAGAGGTGGGATTTCACTGGTCGAGCCGGCCCATTCATGCAGCGAACTGCTTGGCTCTACCACATTATGCATAATAAATATAGGGCACTCACAAAACCATATACGATATATGGCAAAAAGTGCCCCTCTCTTCCATAAGCTAACTAGGTGTACAAGAAAGATATTTTTCAACAATTTTTAAGTTTACTTGCAAAAAAATTTAAACTAATTACAAAATAATTGTGACGGAAAAAATGGGGGAAAGGAAAAAAGCTATGACCGGCATTGTAACGTAGTGACCAGCTTTATAGAGATTAGTATATTCAAGAGCTACCCTGGTACCCCAATGTTAAGCTTTAAAGAGTGCCCAAATTATATCCAATTCAATAGAAAAAATGGATGATGCAAGATTGACTAAGCAGATATACGCTTTTCCACTAAAAGCGGAAGGAGTTAGGACTCCAGGACGGCCACGCCATACTTCTCTTAACTTTTCCTGGCCTAATAGCATGAGTCCTTGAGGAAGGTGATATCAGGAGCCTTAAAAACCGACGACATGCCTATGACAAGAGTTATTAAAGACAAAAAAGCGAGTGAGGTATGCAAGAGTGGGGTACTCTTGCACACCTCACTCGCTTCTTCTCTCAAGAGACTTGGCGTGAAGTCATTTATGTATTTTTTTATGATGTAGGATGTCAAACGAGCACGTGGGTCACCTGATGGTAAGTAGCTTATCACCGCCCAAATACTCCGTGGTGGGTTGCCGTTCTTTAAGGGAGGAGGAGGTAAAAGGAAGGGGAAAGGGGATCGGGTCTCTGGATATCTCTCTCACCGAACGAAACGCGGCAAAAGCCACTTCACGCCGATAGTCCGAGAGGTCGTGGTATTTCACCGGTCGAGCCGGCCCATTCTTGCAGCGAAATGCAAGACTCTACCCCTGTGTACCATATGCATGTATTAATTCAATAAAAGGTGTGAAAATATAGAAAATGTAAAATGATCCAATCGTCAAATACAAGGCAAAAAAACCGACTTTGAATTTGAGGGAGGTAAAAAATTCATCAGACGATTCAATCACAATTACAAATTCATGTTCAGGATTGCAGCAGCAGCAGTACGGGAGAACTAAAAAACAAAAATTGCTCGGTAAAAAAGACAAATGATGCCCCCCCGACTCTCCCCATTGGCGAGGTTTAATATTTAATTTGCTTTTTAGCCAGACTGTCGCATGTCCACATGATGGCTATGGACAATTCCCTCTATCTGTAACTATATATTTATATTATATCTATGAGACTGGGTGGTCATATATAGATTCAGTCTGTGTTATTTACTTAAAAAGTAAGGAAATACATATGTTACATTTATCTTAAAATTAGTAGAGCCATATATCTCTCATTGAAAATCGACGTAAAGTTGCTCACGCTGCGTTTTTTTCGTTTGGTGAAAGAGTAATAATACCCCCATCGGTCCTAGCCGCTTGCCATCAGGTGACCCGCTTGCTCGATTGTCTTTCTCTCCCAAAAAAATATTGCGATTTTTGTTACTAAATTGCATTGCATTTTTTTTATGGGATACGAGCAGGTGCGTCCCCTGATAGTAAGTGACCAGCGCCACACATGGGCACCTGCAACGCATATACATGTTACAGTTGCGTTGCCTACCTTTGAGGGAGTAGGATAGGAAAGGATGGGGAAGGGATGTGGGCCACCGGGTACCTCTCACACCGAACGAAACGCGGCATGAGCAACTTTACGTCGATCTTCTGAGAGGTCGTGGTATTTCACCGGTTGAGCCGGCCCAATCATGCAGCTAACTCCTTGGCTCTACCACTACTACTCTAACACTGTATACTATAGATGTTTAAAATACATAACTTTGATAGTCCAGCGTTCTGGTTGCTCCATCATTCATAATAATAATATCTTGGACACAATATACACAGCGCCCTCTAGTTCCAAGCTAAGCAATTAAATGCTTGTGTTATGGATACTAGATAACGGATATAAATACATATATATTTTTTTTTGTAAATACATACTTATAATACATAGAAAAATACCCAGACACCAACACCAATATTCATGTTTGTCACAAATATTTGTGCTCGGGTGGGAATCGAACCCCGACCTCATTGCTTCAGCCGGTAGTTTTACCAATGTGCCACGAGGCCTATCTTAGCCTATCATATTGCTATGTTTTAAGTAGCCTTATCAAATGTTATCAAATATAAACAAATTACAAAAGACAACAGTCTCGGTGGCGCAGTGGGCGAGCGCACGGCTTCTGATCCAGAGGTCCGGGGTTCGATTCCAGATACTGGCTCACACCAATGACTTTTCGAAATTGTTTTCGGAAGTTATGTGTGATAAATACCGATGATTGACAAACTTTGTGCCCGGTATGGCAATAGGTTCGCCACCTATTCCATTTGGGACGTAAACATAACGGCGAGACGAGGCTTAACAGCCGCTGCCTACACCTTCGGGTAACAAAAGGCGTGAAGTTATGTTATGTTATGTTATGTTATGTTATGTTACAAAAGACATGTGGTTCTTCTCATGATAGCCTCTACTCTCACACTCGTGTCACTCATGACATGATATTTTTTGTAAGTCTTTAATGTTATATCTATTTCGATAATTTACATTATAATATGTTTTGACGAGTATTTTAAGTTTGCCGGCAAAAGCTAGTTCATAATAAAAACTGTATACTAGTTACATTTATTACAACCAGGTGGTTCTCATACTAGTCTTTATAAATGTATGTGTATAAATAAACATTATGATGGCTAATAAAGCGTCTACCATTACGCTGTGTAAAGTGCGGTGCGTCAGTAGTGACTCGACTCGCCGCACTCAGACGACCAACTGCAAATATTTAATGTATACACATTGCAACTGCTTACCACACACGCGCAGATATAATATCTATGCGAAAATATAAAATATAGCTTACATTTACAGTCTATTTGTGAATATTTTTGCATTTCAAAGGCATTTAATCTAACAAAATTAGGATAATATTAAATAGAAAGGATGGGTGAAAAGTATATATTAAAAAAAGCTAAAATATAATTTTCACACGAGATTTTAGATTTTTGCATAAAGTTTATAAGTAATGTCGAAGTAATTGATCTATTGATTAGACGTTTATTACAGACACTTATAAGCGGCGAAATATTCTCGTGGTGCATTGGTAAAAATACCGACGGCAGAACTGAGGTTGGCGAGTTCGAGTCCCACCCGAGTACAAATATTTCCGACAAGACTGAATGTCTGTATGGCGTCTGGATGTTTTTCTATGTATTTTAAGTATGTATTTACAAAATAAAAGTAAATATGTATTAATATCCGATATGCTTGTGTTTCCATAACACAAGCATTTAGTTGCCTAGCTAGGAACTAGGAACTAGAGGGCGCTGTGTGTATTGTATTCAAGATATTATAATATTATTTTTCTATTTTTAAGGTAAACCGAACATTATCATTTGCAGTCGCTGTGGGTATCTCAAAGTAATAAAAAAACATCACTCAGGACTCAGTAATTGCCAAATTTCCATTAATATCATGAGTAAAACCGGGTAAGAAAGTCATACGTTAATACCTTTTTCAAATTAAACTAAATATCAATTTAATCTCAAGTCTAGTAAATTTATTACTTATAGAGGAGAATTTGTTTTTTTTTTCATAACAGAAATATTTGAATAAAAATACACGATTTTTCGTTTAACACACACAAGAGTAATGGGCTATCGATCAAAGCTATATTTTATATTACATAGCCATCAGTGGAGAACGAAATCAAACAAACTTGCAATAATTGGTTTGCAAGGGAAAGCCTGCGCTTTGCTTTGTAAACATTAGCAGATGTGTTATTGATCGATTCTTTTATAGTTTACTACAGATACCTTTAAAAGTAACCGAATTAAATTATTTTTATACTTTTTTTACTAAAAAAATCTGTCTTAAATTACCAGATTGCACCGAAAAGTTGATTTTATTTGAAAGTAAAAGGAAATGACGAAAGGATTTAATATAAAATCTACTATAGACAACAACTGAAATAAATTTAATTTTTAATACACATAAATATACATACAATAAAAGAAACATAAAGTTCAACAATTTACGTACAATAAACTCCACTTATGTGTATACGTAAACTTATCGGATATTAATTATAATTAATATAAAGTGGTTAGTACAATGACCTGACCACACCTGTCTGCAATATTAACATATACTAAGTACACACGTCCTACAAGGTAAACATTCTGTTGTCTGTCGCGCGCTCTATTATGAAGGGCGCCCACCTGTCATAGTATTGACATCTCTTTTATATTTCTGATCGCCTGGTACATCGAATGGTAATAAAAAAAAAATCTGAGTTTGCTAAATACTCTTTCAAACTAAGAACCATGGAAGAAAGGATTTGAGCCTCCGGATACCACCTAGGGAAATGCAGCAAAAGCCACTATACGTCAATATTCTGAGAGGTCGTGGTTTTTCACCGATGGAGGCGGCCCATTAGTGCAGCGAACTGCGTGACTCTACTGTCTTTAAAATGTGTGTGTGTGTGTGTACTTACTTATGTACACGCCTACACGCGGCAGAAGTTATAATTTTGACTATTTTTAAGTGACTGAGTGGCTGTGTATCAAAATAATGGTTCTTTCACTTTGACTTTACTCCATTGGCGTAAAAAGATAAATATTATTAAAAATCTTTTCAAAAAAATTCTCTTTCTTCTTATTCTACGTTTGTACAAAAAACGACACTAACAATAGAAAAAAAGGTTATCGAATTATCTAGCTAAATAAAGTTTATTTAAATATCACATACAGTCATATACTATGAAAAACCATCCGCTTTTGCATAGTATATGACTCTTACACGCCTCACGCGCTTCGTTGACTTTCATAACTCTTTTCATGCACGCGCGTCGATTTATGAGGCTTCTAACCTCGCCTTCCTTCAGAATACGTTCTATTTGGTCATGGAATGTGTACCTTGAGTGTCCTCGACTCCTACGTCCATCCGCTTATAATTTAATAATATCTTGGACACAATACACACAGCGCCCTCTAGTTCCAAGCTAAGCAACTAAATGCATACTTATAATACAAAGAAAAACACCCAGACGCCACACAAATATTCATGTTTTTCACAAATATTTGTGCTCGAGTGGGAGTAAGTCATAAAGACTCATGTCACTAAATCTTTTACTGACTAGGTCTACATACATACTCCATACACTTTTATCTTCTAATCTCTCACACTTTATCCTTTCAAGCTCTCCGATATGGGCACTCACTCGCCAGTGCCTCCACTTCTCGATAAGGCCCACGAACCCGCTTACTACCGGTTAGTGGTCCGTATCAAGAGTGCGGCCTCTGTAGGCTCTTGTATCCCTTAGAGTATTTCGGAGACGACTATCAACCAGAATCAGATCAATCATACTCTTTTGTTCATTCCGTCTCCACGTATACGTGTGAATATCTGTATGGCGGAATAATGTGTTAGACACAAGGAGGTTGGAACGAACCAACCATACGTCCAAGATCGATCATTCACTTTCTTGTCTCCGTTCGGACCAAGGACAGCCTCCGGGCCATCTCTCTTGGTTCTTACATATGCATTCAAATCACTACACAGAATTATCTTTTCATTTCCTTCAACCAGATCCAGAATATCCCTAACAGTTTCACAAAACTCCTGTAGTTCATGGGGATCAGCGGAGCTGACGGGAGCATAGGCTGTAACAGGAAGACTCGTGTGATCCCCAGTTTTATACGAATTCATCTCATATTCTTTCACTCCGGAAGCAAAGCGGGAGGAAAGAACGACACCAACACCCCCACTGGCACGGACGTCCAAGTCCACTCCGGACCTCACTTCCATTCCGCTTTGTTTCCGTCAAACATAAGGACATCGTCATCATCTCATTCATCTTTCTTGTCATGCTACCTCTAACATTCCACATGCCTATACGGCACTCCCCTCCCCTCGTCCCGCCAAGTTTGGCGCTGCGTGAAGGGTGGCGGCCCCCTTCGCTGCATGCGCATGCAGCCGCACCGACGGGAGCTAATCGGTGCCCGTCGCCTATGTGGCACGCCCTAGCAGCCAGCGCGGCTGTACTCGTTTCGGTCAAGATTGCGTCCCTCTGGGACGGCAGGGGTCGCTACGTGCACTCTCTTGTTTAGTATTTAAATACATAATATGTTTAATCTGTACTTGTTGATTATTTCTAAGTGTCTGTGAAGACCTATAAAAATAAAGATTCTTTGACTTTGGCTTGGTGTATGTAAATATCACATTGTTTAGGGATATTAATAAGTATTATCCTTGGTGGCGGTCACAGAAATAGATCAAGATAGATCTTGATCTATTTCTGTGGTGGCGGTTTTTTGCGAGCGCGCATCGTAATAAATTACTCTCGTCATATTTCCTTAACGCGCCAAAAGAAAGTTATACCTAATATTACCTAACTTCAACATCATAAGCTTGGTCACATCTGTTTGGAAAGGTTTCAATAAACTATAAATTAACTAATCGCCATATAAATTTACATATTTATCTATATTTATAAATTAATCAAGTATAACACGAAAAAATGTAAGCGTGGGGCGCTATACAGATGTTGTCTAGACATATTTAATACCTTTTTGAATAAAGAAATTATCGCCTACACTTGGCCTCCTTAGCTGGTCTGATACCTTGGTGAAATTCTTGGTTTGATGTCTAGTAAAAAGCCTGACAGAAAATAAATGGGATTATTTCTTAAGGATTGTCCATAAATATCGGCATGTTTTTGCCATATTTATAATAGCTAAATCTAAGGCAACAATCGGTTGTCCAGTGGTTGAGCACTCCGCTTCTGAATAGAGAAGTCGCGGCTTCGATTCCTGGCTCACACCAATGACTTTTCGAAACTATATTTGGAAGTTATGTGTGATAAATATCGATGGCTGAAAACTTTGCGCCCGGTATGGCAATAGGTTCGCCACCTCTTCCATTTGGGACGTAAACATAACGGCGAGACGTGGCTTAACAGCCGCTGCATACACCTTCGGATAGAAAAAGGCGTGAAGTTATGTATGTATGTAAGCCAACAAAATGTACCTACAAGTTTTTACATTCAATACATATTCATCAGAGAGTCATAGCTATTTTTTTTTGTATATTTCGTCCAACTACCTGGTGGTTCGGCTCTGACTTTTGATTCAAAAGTCTCCAGTTCGGTTTCGGATACATACCAATGACTTTACTGAAAATATTATCGATAGTTGTGTAAATTAAACGTCGATTGTATTACAACTGCTAATAAACTCGACCAGACCTATCACTATACTATACTTTCGTGAGTCATTAGTTCTTCACTCGAATTCCAATCGTTTGGATTTTAATTTTTCAGGACATATATTTGTATTTTTAATAATTAGGTTTAAATTTAAATTGCAATAAAAACAAACCTCTGGAATACAGTATACCTTCAACAGAAGGTAGAGTTACGCAGTTCGCTGCATGATTGGGCCGGCTCGAATGTGAAATACAACGACCTCTCAGAAGATCGACGTAAAGTGGCACATGTTGCATTTCGTACGGTGAGAGAGATATCTTCACAAATCACTCACTCAAAGGCCGGCAACGCAACTGTAACACTATCTGGTATCTCCTTTTATTTTTACGCAGTTGAAGGTCTGGGCAGACACTAGTGGTGCATTGGTAAAGCTACCGACTGCATAATCGTGGTTGGCGGGTTCGATTCCACCCGAGTACAAATATTTGTGACCAGCATGAATAAAAACTTTTAGGCTTTCACGTTGCATATTACTTAGTGCAGCTGACAGACTGACTGCTTGTGACCACGGCCAGTGCAACCTGGCCGAAACGCCAAGCTAATCAAGGTAAATATTTGTTTACCTAAAAAAGTGTCGCGTTAATTCCCGTTCATAATTATCACTAAGTAACCAGCATGAATGTTTGTATGGCGTCTGGCGTCGTACCATATTCAACCACACGAGAGAAGTCACTGCCTACATCAACAGGCAGTAACGGTGCGAAGATATAGATTTATAAATTTAACTAACGGACCCAACAGACGTTATCCTACATGATATACCAAGCGATTAGGATATTTAAACAAAGTAAAGAAACTAAACACAAATATGATAATAATTTTGTTGACACCGGCTGCAACGCCATCTACCGGGCTTATTTGTAAATCTAAACCATCCTGAAACACATAAAAAAATCATTGAAATCGGTCCAGCCATTTAGGAGCAGTTCACAGTACAGAAGAATTTTTAAAGATGTAATAATTTAACTAGTATTAAAAAGAAATGAGGTCATATCCTGTGACGTCAATGGACGACGCAGAAGCGGAGACTTCAGGAGAGTGGCATAGTTGTCAATCAGGTAAGTGTTTAATTGTATTATCACCGTGTCATGGTGCCTTGCCCCCCGGGGACGGAGAGAGGGGGCGAGGTATCCGAGGGTTGTAATGGGGTCGAGGACTTTGCCAACCCTCGCCACTTCGACGTGTGTCCACAAATAAATAAATAATGTTTTTATTTGATTTTAAATACAATATGTCCTCAGGGATCACTGTTTCATATGGTGCATTAAATGAAACAGTTCTTTCTTTCTTCTTCGTTCCATCTTTACGACATTTTCTGTCCAAATGGAATTGGTGGCCGGTACCTATTGAATACACCTGACACAATGATGTTTAGTCATCGATATTTACCACACGAAAATAATTCCGAGATGACATTGGTTTCGCGGATTAGATCCCACAACTTCATGATTCAGAAGTGCGGTGCTCGACCACCGGACCACCTAGAAGACTATTATGGCAATACTCAATTTAAAAATAATAATCTATAAGGAAAACTCCAGATGTTATTGTTGGAAATGAGAATGCTTTATTCCTGGGCTTCTTTTTATTAGCTTTTTATTAGCTTCACCTGTATGTATGTTTGTAGGTTTGTAGGTTTGTAGGTTTGTTTGTAACCGACTTCTTTTTTAGTTTCCGCTGATTGCCACTAGATGGTGCGATTTGTGAACTATGAAAGTTCTAGACTAGAAAACCGAACTAAAAAATAGAAAATAAATTTTAATGAATTTAAATTAAGAAAATAGTGTTAAAAATTTCAATGAATATAAATTAAAAAAGCGTGGGGTGCTTTTTAAGATATTATCGAAATGATAATCACTCTACTCATATCTGTCAATAAAATATTTATAACTATTGACACCATGCACCCCACGCTTTTTTGAACGATAGATGGTGCGATTTGTGAACTATGAAAGTTCACAAATCGCACCATCTAGTGGCAATCAGCGGAAAGTTTACGTTATCAACTTGAAACGAGTTCCTTATATAAGTCACAGATGGCGCTATTCCTCAAATTCGAAACTAAGAAACGCGCTGTCATACAAAACCGAACTAAAAAATTTAAAATAAATAATAGTTTAAAAAAACTAAAAAACACGCTTTTTATTGAAAACCGAACTAAAAAATAGAAAAATAAAAAAGAAATACTTTATTTTAAAAAAAGCGTGGGGTGCATGGTGTCAATAGTTATAAATATTTTATTGACAGATATGAGTAGAGTGATTATCATTTCGATAATATCTTAAAAAGCACCCCACGCTTTTTTTAAAATAAAGTATTTTTTTTTTATTTTTCTATTTTTTAGTTCGGTTTTCAATAAAAAGCGTGTTTTTTAGTTTTTTTAATTTTTATGGTATAGGTCGGCAAACGAGCAGACATATCACCTGATGGTAAGTAACAAACGCCGCCCATGGATATCTGAACATATATAGTGTTACAGTTGCGCTGCCGGCCCTTACAATGGGATACGGAAGGAGTTGAAAGTGGGATTGGAAGGCGAGGAGGAAATGGTTTGGGCCTCCGGATACCTCCCTCCCCTGGTATTTCACCGGTCGAGCCGGCCCATTCATGCAGCAAGCTGCGAGGCTCTACCACTGTAAAGATCATTTTTTCTCCCAATTTATAGAACACGAGTTCTGGTATGTGGACACCTTCACTACTTTTAACCACTTACCATTCATTATAAGCTTACTGCAATGTCTTATGTCAATATAAATTAAAGTCGGCAAAACTTATGACTTCAAAAGGTTATCATTGATACACACGGACAGATGTTATTTGATATAAACATAAAGAGCAGTCAATAGCGTGTTGAAGGGACGCACCGAGGATTCCGTACAAACTTGTCTCTGCTTTTTTTCTGTACAGTTTGATATTATATTTGAAGTTTAAAAAAACACGACTGAATTGGTGACATTTGTGATAATAGCTTAGTGACATTATTTGGCACCCCAGTGGGCTAGTAACAAATGAATAGTTCAAATTGTATAAAACAGCTAGCTGAGCTAGCTCATAACTTTAACGAGCTCAAAACTAAAAACTGTTTGTCCTAAGTAGAAGATAAAATGTCCATCTCTCTCTCTTAATTTCCTTCTTATTAAATATTTTTGAATAATAAGAATAAATTCATTTTCATATTCATCTTTCAGACGTAAAAAAAACTTTTTTTTTTAAATTCAAAAATAATTACTAGCCGGACAAACTCAAAAAAGTGATGAATGAATGAACCGGTGTCAAAAAAGAACGATTCGTTTATATTAATAAGAACGGTACCCTAAAAATGTATTAACGACACGTCGTTTTTAATCTCGACTCGTATAAATTGGTAGCTTTCACTTGCAAGGCACGTGCCATGTTGTACACCTGCCGGGTTCCGTAGCAGCAATTAATCCATAAATGTAAGCATATAAGCTGGAACTAGCAGCTTGTCAAGTGCAGCATGTTCGGACCACGATATCCTTAGACCAAGTATTAAGTGTCAAATATCTGTTAGTTTTAACTATGTATTTTAGTTTTTTTTGTTGGCCCTCTCTACGGTCTTTTGGTGAAATTGTAGAAGCTTCAATTGACAGGTCGTCAGTACAAATCTCAAATACTTTAATGATATTTTGGTAATCTTTTCGGAAGTTATATGTGACGATGACAAAATTGTGACTTTTTTATGGGACTACATAGTCCAACTAGAACGGGTATATATATAACGGGTAACAGTATTGGGGTAGTATAGGTATTTTTAAAGTATACTAGTATATATTATATTTGTATGTTCACGACTTTCTATGCGTGAAGCTTTTTATATCTGACAGCGTCGGTCACAACTGGACTTTGGTACTGATTGATTTTTATCACACAGTTGAACTTTGTGTCGCCTCGGAAGCAATAAATAAATAAAAGATTATTTTCTAAAAAAGAGTAGCCTACGTTACTCCTTATTACATCAGCTATCTATCAATAAATGTCCCGTCATAATCAGTCCATCCATTTGAGAGATTACCCGGAGCAAAGAGGCAGACAGACAAAAAAAAAATATTTTGGTGTATTTACCGTATATGAATGTAGTAATATATAATATGATTATGTATATGATTGACTAAGCAGATATACAATGCAAAAGCGGATGGATGTAGGAGTCGAGGACGGCCAAGACACACATTCCATAACCAAATGAACGTGTTCTGGAGGAAGGTGATGTCAGGAGTCCCAAAAATTGATATGCGTGCATGAAAAGAGTTATATAAGTCAAAGTGCGAGTGAGGTGTGTAAGAATCGTGCCTTATGACGCTCCGTTCTCTCTGCCTACCCCGCAAGGGATTTGGCGTGAAGTTATGAATGTATGAATGTAGTAGAAAGCAATTATTTCAATATTACAAATATACACTTCAATTTAATTTATATGTATAGATAACTTTTGAATAGTCAATAGTGCGAATGATCTGTCTGTCTGTATATATAAATAAATGTTCTACAAACCATTTCCAAACTCATATATTCAATCTAAACTACAACCTCTTAGTTGGCTCTGGTATCCTGGTAACGAGGGTGCCAGCTATGGGGGGCGCATGACCTATTTTTGAACGGGGGGTGGTTTACCTTCAACGGTGTGCACCGATCGGCATGGTAACTGTGACGGTAAACCCATACATAGGGAACATATCAATACCTCTTAAATAGGTCGTTGAAGTATTTATTTTTAAGTGAACCAGCTTAACGTTAGTTTTTAAACCGGTTTAAACCATCATAATTCTAGTAAACTGGTTTTGTATTAAACCGTAGTAGTGGTTTAAATAATAATACTTCATGTTAAAACATACATACATAACTTCACGCCAAATCACTTGCGGGGTAGACAGAGATTTTTACACGCCTCGCTCGCTTCGTTGACTTTCATAACTCATTTATTACACGCGCGTCGATTTTTGAGGCTCCTAACATCACCTTCCTCCAGAACACGTTCTATTTGGTCATGGAATGTGTCTTAGCCATCCTCGACTCCTACATCCATCCGCTTTTGCTTGTATATCTGCTTAGTCAATCTTGCATCATCCATTCTTTCTATATGTCCGAACCAACGGAGCTTGCCCTTTCTTACTTTAAAAAAAATGCTATGTTTCATGCTAAAACTAAGTATTAATTGTCCTTCGGCCTACCCTACAAGAAGCTTGACCCGACGGCATAGGCAGTGCCTTTTAAGCCTCAACTAGCTGATCTTTTACGTCTCAAATCTAGGTGGCAAACCTATTTCCATACACTGGGCACGATGTTGACAGTCATCGATATTTATCACATATAAGTTCCCAAAAGTATTCCTAGAAGTCATTAGTGTAAGCCCGTATTCGACCCCACAACTATTTAATTGAGAAGCGGGATGCTCCATCTCCAGAACACCGAGAGACCAACCGAGTTTTTACTCCATAACGATTGCTTTGTTAGAAATTTATTTAACACAAATTATGAGTATAAATAAATAGTTACATTCCCTATTATTAATTTGGCTGTTGTATTTATACTCGACTATGCACAGAGAGGTTATGGTTTTCTAATATGAATTTTACTATAAAGACTCGTCCAATTAAACTATTAAAAGGGATTTGCTAAAAATAATATAACACATACACTGCGGGGTAGGCAGAAGGAACAGAGCGCGATAAGGCACGATTCTTACACACCTCACTCGCTTCTTTGACATTCATAACTCTTCATGCGCGCGCGTCGATTTTAAAGGCTCTTAACATCACCTTCCTCCAGAACACGTTCTATTTGGTCATGGAATGTGAGTCTTGACCGTCCTCGACTCCTACATCCATCCGCTTTTGCATTGTATATCTGCTTAGTCAATCTTGCATCATTCATTCTTTCAACATGTCCGAACTATCGCTGCTAAAAATAAAACAAAATTAAGCGGGTTTTTAAAGTTTTTATTAGTTCAATTTGTTATAAAAGTAACAATGTATTATGTTTGTCCTTGTTATTATAAGAAATATGTTGGACACTTTCAACTTTCTATCTTTATGTGGCAGAAACAGAACCAAGGACAGTAAGTGGCAGGTGATCAGCGGCATCGTCCATACAATAATGCGGTATTACAACTCGCTGTAAACACATATGCTCTCCTCGTAGGTATTTATTGTGAGGACAGGCATCGAAGCCACGTATGCCATAGGTCATACACCCCACTGACTCACCACTCACCACCCAGCACCTATGCGATAGAATAAAACTTACAACAAATTGATTTCTAGAAATAGCCGATGTTTATCATTTAAATGCATATTTATGTACCAATATTGTATTTTCATCTGTCACGGTAATCTTGATCTAAACATATCACAACTTTTATTTTATTATAACTGATCCGGGGAACTTTGTTTCACCTCGGAAACAATAAATGAAAAAAGCAAAAGATTTTGCTAAAAAAAGTAGCCTAAGTTACTCTTTATTACACGAGCTACCAGCCAATAAAAGTCCTGTCAGAATAGTTTCAGCCATTTCAGAGATTAGACAGAGCAAACAGAGACACAAGAATTGTAAAAAAAAAAAAATGTTATTTTGGTGTATGTGCTATTTCTACTAAGTATATTCACATGAATATAAAGTATATATACAAAGCAGTTATTTCAATATTAGTCACAAACACACACTTCCATTTTATTTTTATGTATAGATTTGTTGGTTTATTAAAATAATAATTCAGTATTACTCAACAATATTATAATTTTTATAAACACTGTCATTGCATAAATACTGGGCTATTAAACACTGACCGAATTATTTGACTCCATGGAATACGTGACGGGTGGCTTATTGCCGTATGGGCAAAATTACGTCAGTCATCGATTTTTATCACACATAACTTTCGAAATTTTTTGTCAGTATTCGAACTCGGAACCTACAAATCAGAAGTTGAAGTGGCCTATATCTAGGGCATCTAGCACATACTGCTTGAAATGTATTTTTTCCGATAATACTTACCCATTCTTCCGCTGGCTTCTTGAAGTTGAATAGAACCAGTACCAATAGTAGTCTATATGGGGAATTAAAATTAATATAAAAATATCACTATCTTGGCCCAGTGGCCAAGATATCTGGCTTCTGATCTAGAGGTCCGGGTTCGGTTCCTGACACTGGCTCACACCAATGACTTTTCGAAATTGTTTTCGGAAGTTATGTGTGATAAATATCGATGACCGAAAACTTTGTGCCCGGTATGGCAATAGGTTCGCCACCTAGTCCAATTGGGACGTAAACGTAACGGCCTACACCTTCGGGTAACAAAGGCGTGAAGTTATGTTTATTAATATAGATACTGTATACCTATTACATTTAGTTAGTAATCTAGTGACGAAAGAGGAAAAAAATTAGTCCGAGAACTGTTATAGCGTGAGTAATGCTGTGTGAATCACATACCCCTGACTGCATTCTGGAATTGATTTACTTATTTTTTACTTTTTACCACGAAGTCCGAACGTAATTTTGAACGGATTGTTTTTATTTAAGGGAAAGAATTTTCGCCAGTAGAGGGCGCCGTCCTACGAGAAGCACTCGTTCAAATTCTTACGCGGAAAGTTGACCGTTGACAGCTCTATTCAATACTAAACGCGACTTACATATGTAATCAACGGTGCGTCCGAAATAGTAGAGCAGCCAGTTGGCAGAAAAGCGAACTAAGATCTCAGTTTATTATTGTGTACATTGATATTATGGAAAAGGCTAGACTGGTTCGGACAACTGTTTCTATACTTCGTGCGACAATAGAAATAGACCAATGAACGCCAATTTTATAAACGTGACGGTATCATTTTGTCAGTCGTTGATATTTAACATCTAGTATTGATTGATGTGCATAAGATTTTAACTCTGGACTTCTTAATCAAAGGTCGCGAGGGCCCACCCCCTTCCCATCTATCTTCCTTAAAGGCTGACACCGCAACTGTGACACTATCTATGTTGCAGGTGGTGCCGGTTGCTTACCATCAGGTGACTCGCTTGCTCGTTTGCCCCCTATCCCATAAAAAAGAACGATTTTAACAATTATTACCACTGTCGCATACCTTTAGGTACCTACGTATAGCTTAGTAACCTTTTTTTAAAGTTTTGTAAAGGAACTTCATGACATGTTCCCATGTCACGTGCTCAATAGAACTTTAAAAATAACATGCGAACAATAATCACAATTTATTTAAATAAATAACAATAAAATATAATAATAGATAGTAAGCCGTCGTCGTGGTAGCACCCACAGCTGTGTGCCTATCAATCTGAGCAGCTGACGGCATCCTTATTATCCTAGAGATTGCCTTAAGACGCCGACTATCAAACGGTTACAAGTACAACGGACCAAGAAAGCCTTTGTAAAGTTCATACGGCCAAATGAACGAAACGAGCGACGCGGGCGTCAGCTGCCGGGGACAGCTTGCGCCGTAAAAAAAATAGTCCAACAACTCCGTGGCGCAAAAAAAAACTTTAAAGAAATGTTAAAAGATGTGTGCAGGTGTCGCGCCAGCTGCCAGCACGCACCTTTGTAATAATTGCACTGTGGCTCGCGACCGAGCAACGAACGTTTTGTTTACAACACACACACAAACTTGTGAATAAAATTTTATGGCAGCCATCTTTGATTTTAGTGTTTGATTAAGACAATAATTAATCATCTCATAACATCTCTTAAAAGAGATTACAAGGTTTTGTGTTGACACCGCTATCTTATTACCTAAATGCAGTGCCTAAATGAGACTAACACTATAGGTAATAATCTCATTTTAACCTTACTATTGTAGAATTTGTAGTAAAAATATCCATAACTTTTGAAAGTTTTTAAATTATCACGCTTTTGGAGCAATGCGTATTCCCAAATGATAACGATTTGTTGTTTTAAAATATTATGACTGTCCATAGTATATCATTTTATATTAAGTTATTTTATGCTCAAGTTCAGTTACAATATCAAATTGTCTTTCGTAAAATACGAGTCATTAGGATGAACACGGGTGAAGCTGCGAGTAACAATAAGTAAACCATAATTTATTCATAACAAGGGCAATTCCGCTGTTACAATGTAACACCATTATGACTTTAGTAGGTTATTCAACACAAATACACACGATAATAACTCGCCGAAGGGACGCAGATGGATAAAAAAATCGACCGCACGTGGACCGACATCTGCTTCCTACATTATTATCAATCAACCTGCCGGCTTACTTTCTATAAAGTATAGGTCGTTATAAAAGCAAAAAGTTTCTCAATCCATGTAATTAAAAATAGGTTTTTTAAGTCTCTTTAAAATATGGCGGCAAAAGAGTAATTTATTAGTAGTGAAATGAAATAGGTGAATCGAATGTAATTTTTATTTTAACGTTTTGTACACGTTTTACAAAACACCCTCCACAAGCCACCGCAACTAAAGCATGTTATGTACTAAGTAGTAAGTGATATATACAAATACATTTTTTTATTGTAAACAGTTAAGTTAAACGTGTTTTTAATTGATGTAAATGAAATAATAACAAAAGAATCAATACGATCGTATTTATTTTGGAAACTTTAATAATTTTTGGAAACGATAATTTAATCAATTAACGCTTTCTTATATTTTGTGACAACTCACAAAATAACATTTACAACAATTTACTTTTTACACATTTACACAAAATAAATAGGTACACTATTTATGCACATTTAACAGGTTATTTATTATTTTACTTCTAAACAAAAACGAAAGTTTCTTTTTAATTAAAAGTTACTACTATATGATTTTTTTTTCGCGCCAAAACGATTATTTCAGTTACCTAATATAGCAAGGACCTGTAAAAATATTTTAGGCCCAACTGACATGATCACGCCAAGCGATTGTTTAAAAATACAATTACAAATTTTATTACAACTTAAGTAGGTTAGGTATATATTATCATTTGAGAAATCAGTCTTGAAATCTAGAAACGACTAGATCTATATTTGTAATGCATATTACAGATTTTAGATTTATATACATAAATATCTTTTAACTAACCAATAATTATTTATCAAAGAAAAAATAGTTTTTCTCTGAAATATTCGTTAAATTTAAGAATACTAACATAACATAGCTTCACGGCTTTTTCTACCCGAAGGTATAGGCAGGTATAACCACGTCTCGGCGAAATCCGCGAATAGATGTTACGTTCCAAATGGAATAGATGGTGGAAATCGTTGGTGTGAGACTGGAATCGATCCCACAACCTCCAAAGTGTGCCGCCAAAGTGTGTTGTATACATGTTGTATAGGTCTATTACGACAGAAAGTAGGTTTTGCTACTAATATCGTAGTATCAGATTAAAGTACTCAAAAGATTTCATGAAAATAGTACCACCTATCACGATATTTTTAGTAGGTACTCTACTCCCTTCATTAAACTATTTTACTTTAGACAGTTCACGAACAATCGTTGCTATAACTTTGTTCTAGCGTCATAACCTAAAACTCCGAACAAAAATTAGGCGCCAATACGTCATATTTCATTGATAAGGTCACTGCGATGTTTAGGGATGTGGTTAGTCGATCGACTGTTAGCGGCTTTTGATACCTAATATAGTAGAACAAACTGTCATTATCAGCGAAGATTCGTTAACAGATAAAGAGAGCTCTACAAATGACTGACGATTAGTGAATATAAACATTTATTTAATTATATGATTATACAATTTTCGACATATAAAATAATACGCTACAAATTCGGCCCCATTCGTTTCTCTCGCGGTACGATACGACGGTACCGGTATCTGATATCGGTACGAAACAAACACCGAAGATGCACAGGAAGTAACGTAATGAGTTCTTTTTTTATTCATCTAACAAAGGTTGTAACACTAAATTTTATTAAACACAACATAACTTCAAGCGTTTGTTACCCGAAGGAATAGGCAGCGGCTGTTAAGCCTCGTCTCGCGGTTATGTTTACGTCCCAAATGGAATAGGTGGCGAACGTTGACGAGCCTCGTGGCGCATTGGTAAAAAACTACCGGCTGCAGCAACGAGGTCGGGGGTTCGATTCCCACCCGAGCACAAATATGACAAACATGAATATTTGCGTGGCGTCTGGGTGTTTTTCTATGTATTATAAGTATGTATTTACAAAAGAAAAATATATATGGATTATTATCCGTTGTCTAGTATCCATAACACAAGCATTTAGTTGCTTAGCTTGGAACTAGAGGGCGCTGTGTGATTTGTGTCCAAGATATTATATTATATTATATTGCCATACCGGGCACAAAGTTTTCAGTCATAGATATTTATCACACATAACTTCCGAAAACTAATTCAAAGTCATTGGTGTGAGCCACTGTGAGTATTCGAACCTCTGGATTCAGAAGCGAGGTGCTTGACCACTGGACTACAGAGACTTTTTATATTATTTATATCCTTTTTATATACTTACTAAAATAAAAGATTTATATTTGTCACTGCCCAAGGCGATGTTTAATTAAAGAGGACAACATTGTGTACAAAATAAAACACATAGTTCATTTTATAATTACATTCGACACATACATAGATAGTAATTTCTCCACCATATATTCGGATTGATGTGCGCTTCACTTAATATCAGTCCTCTGTAACAACGCCATTCGGGACATAATAATCATAGCGCTTCATCAATCGATTGTAAAAGTTGATTAAATAATTATTATTTCAATAATTATTTAGTTATCCAAATATGTGTGTTTCACACAATACTGTGTTCACGTGAATAATCTAAAATTTAAATACACACTACCAGCTTTTAGCAAATTTTATTATTATTATTATTATCATTATATATAATAATTATATATACACACTTTTTATTTACAAAATTTACAATAAGATTGTGGAACATAAAAATTTCTTAGTTAACAAAGATTCACTGTATCCTGAAGGAAAAATAATACTTCATATTTTGAAGACTCCACACAATATGTTAACTAAAGTTTTAATATGTATTGGCTATTTATAGTTGTAACTTCAGACTTTTACAGCCTAAAGTGTCTGCAGCGGGTTTTGTCAGTCATAGATATCATACCCAACTAGCGAAAAGACATTGGTGTGAGCCAGGATTCGAACGAACCTGAAACCTCCCGATTCGGAAGTTCGGTGCTCGACTCGACTACACTCGACGTGTATTATTATTCTTTTCCGATCATATGCATATTTTAAAATTAAAACGGTATTTTGCACACGACTTTTATAGTCCAGTTCTTCTCATGGATGCCCCTACATCGGAAACGGGACCTCAAGCACACATATTAAATTGTTAAATATACATATGAACAGTACATTTGTCTCGCACATCTGATTATGAAAGTAATAAGTTTGCCAGCGCGCTGGGTTCTAATGTATTAATGTTCAAATATTGTCAGTTTGCATGTAGGCATCGATCAACTAGTCTTAAAAGCGATACCCAACAAACATTAATCAGTAAATATACCAAATATAGCTTTTAAAATAAAATTACATACTTTTTACATTTTCATTCAAAACATTAACTAACATGTTCTGTATTATTTGTACAGAATAACACCAATCAATCACAAAGCCTACATGTAATAGTTACTAAACGTCATTATAATATCGGCGTTTCCAGTTTCCACTTTTGTCATTTATAATCTACAAGTCACAAAACCACTCACATTTTATTATTAGAATACAATTCAAACTGATTTTTTCCTAAACCAAATATTATGTGCTGTGTAAAATTTGTGTATAGAACCTACTTTTTTTCTGTCAAAACATATTATGCGATATCATTTTGTATTTAAAGGCACAGAACTAGAGTTCAACTGTGTAAAACCAATATTCAACAAACTTTGCCGAACCTAAAAAAAAATGCAGTTATGCAAAAAATATCAATAATAATTAAATAAATTAAAAAAAAATAATAGCATAAACAAAAAAAAATAAGACATTCCAACACAAGTTGGAAACTTCTTAAAAGCAATTTGTTTTTAAATAAATTAAAAGTAAAACTTATGGCGACACTTTGTAATGATTTTATAATCAACAACCGTTATTGTCAGACAAAAGACAGAATCAAGCATGTGTGCATAGTGAGTCTGCCACTATGCACACATGCTTGATTCTGTCTTTGCCATTAATTTGGAAAAAAAAAATATTATGACGTAATTAAGTAGACTGAACAGAGCAAATGTCGACTACAGCGATATCAGCCACTGGGCCTAATGCTATATACAAAAAGTCTGGTTCGGAACTGGTTTTTACATTTACAATAATATACGTCAACAGCAAAAGGACGACGCCAAAAAAGCTTGACCTCAAAAAATATATGCTCAATCACAACACAACACTAAACGGTTGAGTCTTAGTCAAACAAACAAAGCCCGATATATCTATAGTGCCCCCACGCTTTGACAAGCTATCAATATGTGGCATTCTTTCAGTCCATTTAAAACAGTGCTTCAAAATTACTGCAGTCAACAAGATACTTCCAATGGTTTCCAATCGTCCAGGTCATGGTGTCGTATCATACAAATTAATCCTAAACATTACAGACAAATAGGGCAGACTCGAAGCACAGATCCCATTTTAACATAGAATCAACTTGATGATATATATATATACATCTACACAATCAATAATTTTAACGTCTAAATATATTTTTTTAATATATTAGTTGAAAACATTATAGTTAATTATCATCATAATATTATATTACACTATTTTACAATCATTCAAGTGTTAGAAGCATACAGCCCTGCAGTGTTGTATGCACAAAGATATTTTGTTTAGACCTGTCTCGGAATATTTATAATATCTATGTTAAAGGAGGAGGCACTATGACAATCTCAACTATCTCCATACAAATTCAACAGCTAACCGTGGACACATTTTAATTCTATTATTCCACGGTTTGAATCAAACAGAACAATTTGTTAATCGTAATCAATGTCCATATTGTACTGGCTACTGTGTTCCGTCGAGTTCGTTGTCGACGATGATGATGTGGAGGCCGGAGCTGGTGTCTCCGAAGTGTTGGAGGACATGGAGGTTGAGGATGAGGAGGAGCCCAACACTCGCCAAGCGGGGGCGCCTCCGCGCCGTGGATACCGCCGCACCACCAACTGCGGCACTGAAGCTGGAAAGTTACCAACACATCGTCAACAACTGATATTTGTTGTTTCAATACATATTTCAATAATTGACTTAATAAGTTTCATTTAGTTTCTTTGTGTTTTTGTGATTTGGAATTAGTGATTCATGGAAATTCTTTATATTGTTATTTTTAGAGTTGTCAAGAACACTTCCATGTGGGAGTTAGAAGCTTATTGCGACAGAGTTTATAATAGTTAAGTAATTTAATGTGATGTTGATATTATAGAGGTTTTTCAGAATGTTAAAATATGGAGACACTAAAAGATAATTGATTTACAAAATAGAATGAAAAAATGAAATAAGTTTGGTTTAGAACAATGAAGCGAGCATCTCTAATTTGGGCTTTACAATTGCAAAGTGCATGTTTGTTAATTTTATTAAAATGTAGCAAACAGTAGATGACAAAATAGGTGGTTGGTCGGACAGAGTCTATCATTTATTATATATTGAATAATCTTTGCTAATGCTTGGTTGTACAAGTTATACTTGTATGAACCACCAAAATCATAGTGCTCGATAAGTATTGTGTGGTTTAATTTACTAAAATTGACATACATAATGAAGTACAGTTTGTACTTTAGAGTACATAAATATATCATTGGATCTGTAATTTGTTGGATTAAAATTACTCTTTTGTAAAAAATCAGGACGATGGGAGGTCTCGGGCAGACGCTGCCCTAGTGTCGATACTGACCCATGGTGCCCTGAGTGTTGCCAGTGGCGGGCGGCAGCGCCAGGTGCGGCTGCGGCGGGATGACGGAGCTGAGCGCGGGGCGCGGGGCGGGGCGCGGCGCGGGCGCGGGCGGCTCGGGCAGCAGCGAGCGGCGGCACACGGGGCACGTGGCGTGCAGGCGCAGCCACGGCGCGATGCAGCCCGCGTGGAACACGTGCTCGCACTCCAGCCGCGACACCGTCTCGCCCACCAGGAAGTCCTCCCAGCACACGCTGCACGCCGACTGCGCCGCCGCGTGGCCCTCGTGCAGCACCTCGCTGGGCAGCGCGGCGATCTGCTCGCGGGGCAGCGGCGGCGGGCCCGTGTTCTCCAGCTGCCCGAGCAGCTGCGTCACCACCGCGTCCAAACCTGCACATTCCACACTCGTCATACTGGAGTTCCTTTCTACCGAAACCGAAATCAAACCGCACATAATAAAATTAAACACTGCTCATTACTTTCCAAAACGTGCCATATGTAAACCCAATATACGGCTAACAAAAACGACATCTTGAAGTAGAAAAAGGCGTAAAAAAATTACGTCACTACTAGTCACGTTAAAAAAGAACACAGCTAAACTAAATATTATAACTCTCCAAATGTTTGTGAATTTGTTCAAAATCTCTCTCTTTAAAATCAATCCTAACTATTCCTAACACTTATTAAATCACGATACATTCGACCTTCAAATTCGAATTATTATAAATACCGCACCACCACACAACTTACTTCTGGTAAATCCAGTATGCATGGGCATTTTTTTTTAAGTTATTAATAATAATTGCACAGTAATAAACTTAATAATTAAATTTCACAAATATCTATACTAAAACAGCGGCAAATAAAACAAAATAACACTGGCCCAACGGTTTCAACTTTCAACACTTTAGAGATTTCTAGTGACGATCAACTCGAGTCACTAACTCGCATTGAGCTAAACTCGAGGCAACTCGATATGACCACATTAAACTCGAGTTCAAATGCAAAGTGAGATGAAGAGAAGAGGAGCCGTGATGATTTATTTATATTGTAAATTTGAAATTAACAGGTTTTTGTACTGTTTCTATCAAATATCTCTCATCTGTTATTTATAACTAGTAAGAGAACTGTAAACTTTAGTTTTTCATATATATATTGATTACTAGTTGTCTATCTATTAAAAAAACGCGTTAAAATTCGTTGCGTAGTTTTAAAGATATAGGCATAGGGACAGACATCGGAAAGCGACTTTACTTTATAATGTGTAACAAAATCAAATTATGTAAGATGATATTATAATGAATACTTTGTTAATTTTGTTGCATTTAGCTATAAACAAATACTAACATGTCTTGGTTTAAATATATTGTAAAGAAATTAACTTAGTTCTATCTTATTAGTTATTATATTTTAAATAAGTAATTGTAAATATATCTGAAAAAAACTTTTTACCTGCATATACTTACAAACTTTCATAAGAAATATCGCAAAGTTAACAGCCTTTTGATGGCCGAAAGTACTAGAGTACATAGACTACATAGTTGGGTTATAGTCGCCAGTAACAAAAATTTTAACTAAACTGAAAGCGCTCCTTTGGCGACGTTTTTTTTTGGTTACCAGCGTATAATTTTTAGTTGCCTTAACTCGAGTTAGAATATTTCCGAGTTGGCACATCACTACCGAATTTGGAAAATCGAAACATACAGTGAAGTAAATGAAGTTGTCACAGATGCCGTACTGTCGTACACAAATGCGAAGTTAGCTGAAGTTCTCTTCGCTTTTTATCTTTCCGTGTCTATACTTTCCAACAAAGTCATAACCGATATTGCTATCACGCTCACTCACACACACACCCACAAGCAATAATGTCAAATTTTATTGCAATTATTCCCGACTTCCCGTGAATTCCGTCATTTTCTGTCCTGCTGGCGTATTATAAGAACTAGTAATTCCAGCCAGCCAACGCGCTGCCTTGCAAATTTGTATTTTCGACGACTAATTTCAGGTAGTCGGTGACGAGTAGTAGTTGTCAAATTCACTCTAAATTTGATTTATCAGCGACTAATTCCATTTAGTCAATCATGAGTAGTCTAGACTAGCTGAAATTAGTTGTTGGAAAATACGAATTCGCTAGGCAGCGCGTTGGCTGGTTGCAAATGAGCGCTCTTAATAGGCCTCTTAATTTTCATTAAGTAGCTGTTCGAACTGTCCCCTTTTGGCCCAACTCCAACACAGTCTGTTGTTAAAAGTTGTGTGTTATTCCAAATTCAAAATATGTATTTTAATTATGTGTGATTACCTTCGCCACCAAAGACGTAATCCCCAGGCGCTCCGACCAGTACGAAGGGCGCTCCGGCAGTGACGGCCCCGCTCTCGGGCCGACCACCTCCTATCATCAACACCAACTGTTCCATGATCGTTTCACGGCGGCCGGTTCCTCTGGCAAATAATTATAATCACAGATGATTTGGTGTCCGCATAATAAACAAATAGATACTCGTAGTTCGGTTTAAACTTAGCTTCACAATTAGAAGTTCTCAGTGAGAATCCCAGTGGCACATAATTAGATTTTCGGAATTCTTTTTGGCAACTTTGTATGGTCATAGATATTATGACCCACCTATTAAATTAGGAAACAAAAAAATTGCTGATAAAGATTTCTGGCGACTATTTCAGCTAGAAAAGGCGTGAAGTTACAAACAATTTCGATTAAATGTATACATATATTATTGACATTATTGTAAGTTATTTTATTTCATAAATAATTAGCAATGTGCAGTCTACTCACCTCCGTCGAGGGCCAGACATAAGGAATGCTAAGTCGTTCAACATCGGAGGCACTATCTGGAATTTTATAAAACCATCAGTGTTAGAAAAAAATAACTGTAATAATACAAGTAAATGACATCACAGACAACCATACTTCAAGCCATACTCGAAGTTGTAGGCAGTGACGATTATGCTCTGAAAAGCTATGGCTATAACTATTGCAATACATGGACCAAATGTATAAAATAGATATCATTCACATAACATATAATACATAACTTCACGCCTTATTCTTCACGAAGGTGTAGGCAGCGGCTGTTAAGCCTCGTCTCGCCGTTATGTTTATGTCCCAAATAGAATAGGTGGCGAACCTATTACCAAACCGGGCACAAAATTTTCAGCCATCGATATTTATCACACATAACTTCCGAAAACAATTTCTAAAAGTCATTGGTGTCAGCCAGGATTTTAACTCGCGACCTCTTGACTCCGAAGCGGAGTGCTCGACCACTCGACCACCTCTTGCCATATTTCGTCCCAGCCTAGATGCCATTGCTGAACTTGGAATAGTCCATGCAGATCGAAGATAGAACCCTAAAGGTGACAATTTTATTTTTATGGGATGAAGCAGCCAGGTGACTAGAAATGCCCATGGACACCTGAAGCACAGATGGTGTATAGTATAGCAGAACGCATCGGTACAGCGGTCAGGTTTTAACAAACATTTAATATCATCTACATAATAAATTTTTAAAAATCCGGCCAAATGCGTTTGGGACTCTAGTCTGGGAAAAATTGTTGTATTATAACTCCCTAAATATTAATTTTATTTTCATAGCGGCAATTCAATACAACATCAGTGAAAATTTCAACTGTCTCGATATCACCGTTCCTGAGATACAGCCTGGTGACAGACGGACGGACGGATAGCGAAATCTCAGTAACAGGGTCCTATAATATCACATAAAATAACTTCACGCCTTTGTTACCCGAGGGTGTAGGCAGCGGCTGTTAAGCCTCATCTCGCCGTTATCCTTACGTCTGAAATGGAATAGGTGGCGAACCTATTGCCATAGCGGGCACAAAGTTTCCAGGGCACAAGTCCCTATATAAATTGCCTATACTACAAATCCTAAAAACACCTCAATATTAATTTTATAAACATTAAATTCTTCAGTATAAAATATAAATAAATATATCGTACATTAATGTATGCAAGTCATACTATCAACACAACTTCTGTTATCATAGACCATGTGGCGTGACGTAACCGCACATACGACGCGGCACCGCGATAAGAAAAATTCGCGACGAATACAGAGACTCGAACGGCAAATATTGAATTCGGAAGTCGTTAGCTATTAATACGAAACTATGACAACATGTGGAAGGAAGGTGATGCTATGAGTCTTAAAATTCTACCAGCGTGTATGACAAGAGTTATGAAAGTCAAAGAAATGAGTGAGGTGGTGCAAGAGAGCCTCATCTATGCCAACCCCGCAATGTACAAGGCGTGAAGTTATGTATGTGTAGATAGTAATTTTCGTCCTCCTCTCAAAAGTATGCCTTTAACTACACATAAGTCATTGAATTCATCCTTGTTCTGGTTTTCTGTAGTAAACTTCAGTAAAACAGACACATCAGTGGCCAAAAAAAGCTTTAAATGAATTACGAAAAATCTAAAAAAAATATTTTCTCACTAAAGACATTTTGCGGTATTATCTATCTCAACTTTTAAACTATCTGTCTTAACATTATTAATTTAAAAATACCCTCTCCAAAAATAATCACTTATCTAGTTCATAATGATTATAATGAGTCCCAAATTGTTGCTTACCCCATTGGAGAAAAACATAGGCTCCTTGTGGTGTCTAAATCAATATTTTCATGATTTTTTTTATGTGTCTGAGGACTCGGCTAATGAAATAGATTATTTGAATGATATTTATATTATAGAAAAGTAACATGACACTAAAACAAGTTTTAGCATTATATCACGTTTCATCATTTGCCTTTTAAGGTCCACTGCTGGACAGGCCTCCCCCATAGAGCGCCACAACATTATTATTATTATATATTTATTTTAAAAGCTGAAAATTGCTTTTGAACAACTACCATCTTTTTGTTCATCACTCGTGAAAATGATCTCTGTAAAGAATTCGAAACGTCGGGAAATAAATAAAATTAGTAATAAAAAAATGTGATATAATCCTAAAAGTTGTTTTGATGTCATGAATGTGATTCGCAAAAATCTTAGAAAGAAAAGTAACATGCTATGCATAAACATAAACTAATGATTTGGTAATACTATGAACAACCTCTGCAGAAACAATATACTGCATAGTATGTGGTATGGGATATGAAGAAGCATGATGGGAATTGTTTGGAATGTTTCTTTCAGCTATTTCTTAAACTATGCTTTTTAAACTATTCAAGTTGAAATATAAATTTTAGTACATACTTGTGATAAATGTGGAATTTCATCTGATCCGGCCAAACTAGCCTCGTCCATGTTGCTCAAGACATCAATATTACTCATATCTGCATCACTGAAGTCATCTCCAGATATTGGTAAAGTATCAGATTCAACCTCTAATTGTTCTATAAATCCACTAGCACAGTAAGGACATGTGTAGTCCTGGAAATGAAAAAAAAGAACTTGATGTACTTAACTAGCACATGTGTGGATAGCATTTTATCATAGTCTCCATCATTAGCATACATACATAACTTCATGCCAAATCCCTTGCAGGGTAGGCAGAGAGAACAGAGCGCCATAAGGCACGATTCTTAGACACCTCACTCGCTTCGTTAACTTTCATATCTCTTTTCATTCGTGTGTGTCGGATTTTGAGGCTCCTAGCATCACCTTCCTCAAGGACACGTTCTATTAGCAGTTCTCAAGATATGTGTGTTTAAATAAATGTTGTAGCAAACCACTACTAAATTGTCTTTAAACTTCTTGTTATGAAACAAGATTTTATTTATGTTTGTAGGTAATCAAAAAAGCATGCACTAATAACATTCACATTGCAATAACATTGAACATGAAAATTGTTACATTCTTGTTCCAATTATGAATAATAACGACTTTTTCTGCAGCACCTGGTCAATAGATTAACTATTCTTAGACACATTTCCAATTTTGATTCTTATAAGATTCCAGTGTGAATTTAGTATTTCGTAGTGGTGGGTGGTTTATGATTTTTTCAATAAGAAAATCAGTACCGCGTGTTCTTGTATACTTTAATTAACATATAAACTGCTGCAATATATGAAAATGTCACGCAATACCAGAGCCGGCAGTAACTTTTAAACACTCATAGTACACCTCAATAAGACTTTTTCTTCCTTACTATTAAAATGTATTACATTTGCCACATATACAGTTTACAGAAAACTTACACAACAGTACAAACATTTAATACATCATATAATTTGCCAAATGAAATCAAACTTATTGATTTTACCTGTAAAACATCTTCAAATTCAACATTACACCTGTGGCAAAAAAACCGAGCAGGTTGTCTCCGCTCCACAATAGCGTCAGCCATTTCCCGATTTATATATTTAATATCACAAACGATCAACTTAAAGTTTAATTTTAATTTCGAGGATTGTGCCTTCAAACTCCTAACAAAAATTTATCAAACGCCATTTTTTTGTAAGACATCTATGACATTTAGCTACAATCAAATGTTCTATAATCCATGATTTATTCTATATTCAGAGACTACTTTCCCCTAGACTAGCTCGAAGTTCTGCTCTTCCACTTAGCCGATCACGGATCCAAATTTTCCTTTTTTAGCTAAGAGAAGCTTTCAGATGGATTGGAAAGAATTTTTTATTCAGCTCCATACGAGTGGCTTTTGGTTGAATGGTTTGAATTATTAGAGAGCATACTACAAATTGGCAATAGCATGCTTATTGCTAGCAAATGTAAAACATACATTTGACGGGCCTCGTGGCGCATTGGTAATACTACCGGTTGCAGCAATGAGGTCGGGGGTTCGATTCCCACCCGAGCACAAATATTTGTGACAAACATGAATATTTGTCTGGTGTCTGGGTGTTTTTCTATGTATTATAAGTATATATTTACAAAAGAAAAGTATATATGTATTAATATCCGTTATCTAGTATCCATAACACAAGCATTTAGTTGCTTAGCTTGGAACTAGAGGGCGCTGTGTGTATTGTGTCCAAGATATTATTATTATTATTATACAAACATACAACATAATAAGCATACTTCTTAGCAGGCTAAAATAGAGCATGTGTACCAGTCCTTTAAAGCATAAGGACTCGCATTCATCGTCGTGCCGTCAGCCGCCAGTTGATTAAAAAACATCTGTCATAATCGGGTATCGGCCGTTTGCGTGCTGCTATGTAAATTAATTGGTGAATAGTAGCTTGGTTTAATAAAAATGAGTCTCTTGTTTATCTAACTTATTTTATTACTTATTATACGTACCTAATGTAAGAGTGCTCATCCATACAAGCTTTACATAACGCATTATCTATTAGTGAAAAAATCGTGATCAGATATTACAATGTTTGTGCAAATAATAGATATGAAAAGTAATTGAAATAAGTAGAATCATGTGGATAACTAATAATTTAATCAAAAATCACCCAAAGTGCAATCTGAAACTTTTGTGAATTCCAGTTCAATATATGTAGAAATCTGTCAAAGTGGGTCAATGGTGTGTTGATATTTGTTGAAAAATGAATGAGAAAAAATTGAGCCAGTTCACCAGCTACATCAAACCTCCTTTGGTGAGATAATTGTTTTTACATGTTTTTAAATCTATCTTTTCGTGCTATCATACCACGTGCTATCACATTTTTGTATAAAATTTGGTAAGATTTATAAGCATATTAATTTGTCTCTAAGCTAGTTGTAATTATAACTGTTCTTTATGTATTAACATTTAATTGCCTTTTCTTTTTACGTTTGTTTGACAGTATCATTGTTTGTTGTCACATAAACAGACTGTACAATATGATATTTATTGTTTTAGGATAAGGAGGAAAAAAATGGCACACTTCAAGAGTTAAAACCAAAACTATTAAATGGTGAGTGATATTATCTAATAAGAAACTATTAGATTTTAAGTGAATCTTTAGACAAATCTATTTATATGGAAACTACTATTTAACTACAAATGTTTTTAAATACAGCAAATTTTCCCATTTAAAATTACTAAATTGTGTAAATAAAGATACTCACATTGCTGTTATTTGTTAGCTTGATGTCTTCTGCTTTGTTTAATTACACACCTTGACTCTATATGACTATTAATGATTATAACACAAATGGGCCATGGATATAATACAGATGTATCAGCCAAGCAGCCTGGACAAAGCTCAGATTCATATATTGTTTTATATATAAATATAAATAATAACCCTTATAAAATTGTTGAATTAAGGAAATTATACTGACAATACATGATAATAAAATTGATAATACATGGTTTACTACAAATCATGTATATTTATCCCTGTAGGAAAAGCTTTTTCAGTTGTAAAGACTATAAATATATTAAAATGTTTAGTATAACCAATAATTTGAAACCCAATTTTAGCATTTTCTGATTAAATCATATAAATCAAAAGGTAAAAGTATATATATGTATATATATACACAAAGTGCACTTAAATTTCATTATAATTAATAAACATAGTAAAAAACAAAAGTAAATAATTTTAATTATTAGTAATTAATAAATTAAAATAATAATAACCTTTACACCTATAATAGTTTGTAGGTATAGACAGTGGTCTTAGTAGGCTCATAAACATGTTACTTCTGATAAAACAGATGGAGTATCCATCAACAGGAATATCACAAATAATTTAACAGTCATCAATAATCACTTAATATTTTTAAAACTAATTACGAACCAATTGAAAAACCATTTTAATTAGTTAATAATTATCCTCCTCCTCTCAAGTATGCCTCTTAACTACATGTCATGACATGTCATTCAACTCGTCCTTGCTCTGGTGTCCTCTATTCTGTAACAGATAAATATTATTCTTTATAACAAAGAAGTATTAGAATAAGTTACTTCAGTGGTCTGGAGGTTGACCAGCTCACTTCTAAATCAATAAGATTTGGGATTGAATCCTGGCTCACACCAAAGACTCGTCTTCATATCACTTCGGAAGTTATGTGTGATAAATATGGCTGTATATAAATATGACTGGTGACATTAGGCCCGGTGTATGGCAAAAGGATCCGCCATTAGGGATGTAAACGTGACGGCGAGTCGAAGCTTAGCAGACGCTGCCTACGCCTTTGCGTACCAAACCTTGTGGCCCTTTCCAACACCCCACTACTGAATCAAGAAGTTGGAATGGCGGAATTTGGGCTCACACCAAATATCGATGACTGACGACATTTGGTCTGGTGTATGGCAATAGGATCTGCCACCCATTTGGGAGGTTAAATTGGGCGAATCAAGGTAGAGTTAACAGTCCTTACTCTCTAAAAAAGTTGTAAATGTAATTTCTTCATCAAAGAAAGGAGGAAGGTGATGTCAGGAGCCTTAAAAATCGACGAGCTTCTTTGACGGTCGCAACTCTTTTCATGCAATGAAAAGAGTTACGAACGTCAAAGAAACGAGTGAGGCGTGTAAGAATCGTGCCATATAGCGCTCTGTTTTCTCTGCCTACACCGCAAAAAATTTGGCATGAAGTTATGTATGTATATATAATTCCTTCAGCACATTGAGTGTGATGCAAATTACGTTAATCTTCATTACGTATTCATTTTGGACGCCTAACTGTATCGCCTTTTATGAATAGAGGAAGCGATGCCCCGTATACTCGCATCAGTTGATGGTTTATTGTGCTCAGTAATGGGTGTTCTGATGAAAGGTACGTTTATACTGCCAATCTATTTAACTCTTGGTTATTTTGAGTTTTACTATAAATATCAACCATCTAAAAGTGTACATGCCGTCCAATTCCGTTTAGGGCCCATTTAAGTATTACGTAAGCAAATTAAGTACAGTTATTTACCCCCTCCACCCCCTTGTCAGCAATAGTAAGCAAAGATCTTACCCCCTCCCCCCATAATAAAAAAAAATCTCAAAAAATCATCATTAACTGGACCTCCCCCCCCCATGTAATAAGTAAAGCAAAGATACCCCCGTCCCTCTATAGTGCTTACTAGTGATGTTACATTTTGGACATTCGCGAATATTTCCTTAAAACATTCGCGAATGCGAATATTTCTTTTAAGCCTTCGCAAACGCATTTAAACGATTCGCCGACCTACATTGTACACAATATTTCATCAAAAACGGTTAAGCCACCACCAAAAATATTTCGACAAAGCTTCATGCTTAAAAAACGTGTATTTTTTTTTATGTAACGCTTTGTGTGCTCAATCTTGCGGTTGGAGTATTATAAAATAAATATGAACTATCCTATCTTTTAAGTCTATCTTATCTTTCAAACTGCAAACGGTATACAAACTTGATTTAAATGAGGACCTACTGCACAAAATCTGCGGAATGATTCTCGCTGACCGCGTCGAAAACAAGGTTGACAACAACGAAGGAAGTTGGATTGAAAGAGAGTGTCGATGTAAAAGTAAGAATGTTCCGATGATTTGGATATATAGTATTTTAACAGTGGTAGAGCCAAGCAGTCCGCTGCATGAATGGACCGGCTCGGCCGGTAAAATAACATGACCGCTCAGAAGCTCGACGTAAAGTGGCTCACGCCGTGTTTCCTTCGGTGAGAAAGGTATCCGGAGGCCCACCTTTTCCCATCCTTTCCTACTCCCTCAAAAAACGGCAACGCAACTGTAACACGATATGTGTTGCAGGTGTCCATGGGCCATTACCATCAGGTGACACGCCTGCTCGTTTGCCCTCCTATCCCAAAACAAAAAGAAAGAATGGATGAACCAAGATTAACTAAGCAGATATACAATGCAAAAGCGGAAGGATGTAGGAGTCGCCGACTGCCACGACACACTTTCCATTACCAAATAGAACGAGTCCTTTAGGAAGGTGATGTCAAGAGCCTTAAAAGTCGACGAGGGTGTATGACGAGAACTATGAGAGTCAATAGATCGATGGAGGCGTGTATGAATCGTCTCTTATGGCGCTCTGTTCTGTCTGCCAAGCCCGCAAGGGACTTGACGTGCAGTTATTTATGTATGTATGAATTTCTCATCTACCTAACATAAATTAGGCGGATCCATAATATAATACTTTTTTATACAAATGTAGGTGGATGAACTACTCAACAAAATTTAAATCTTAGTTTTCGTATTATCATTGTATCAACTAATTTCCTTTTTTTGTTATTTTTAATAATTATATTCGCTAAACATTCGCATTATTTCGCCAAATATTCGCGAATGCGAATACCCTAAAACATGCGAATATTCGCGTATGCGAATGCGAATATTCGTTACATCACTAGTGCTTACGATTACGTAAGTATTAACTTGAACGGCTATTTCGGACCCCAAACGTCAAGAGAACTTTAATTTGACATTATAAAAATAACAATTTAACTTTATCCGGTATTATAGGAAGTTTGATTATATTTTCCTACTAGTATTTGTGCCTCGTGGAGCATTGGTAAAGTAAACCAACTGCGGAATCGAGGTCGGCGGGTGTGATCCCCACCCGAGTACAAATATGTGTGAATGTTTGTCTGTTTCTTATAAATTGTCTGTTAAGTATGTATTTACAAAAGATTTTTTAAAGTGAAACTTTTATTACATCGTCTCAAACTTTTTCGTCTGCGTGTTGCATGTCGCGTGACGGTGACGTGAAGGCGCTCGTCAGAGCGCCTTTCACGTCTATTATCGTTTATTTATATTAATTAATTACCCAAATATACACTTTATTTTTGTAAATAAATACCGTAAAAACATGTAGAAAAAACATGTAGAAAAACACCCCCAGACGAGGGATCGAACCCGCCCCGACCTTGTGTTATCGGTAGTGCGGTTTACCGATGCACCACGAGGGCCGTATGTATAATCGTCTAATTACCGTCCTCTTTACCAATTTCGACACATTTTCTAGGATCGGGTTTGTTTGTTTGTTTGTTTTTTACATACATACATATACGTACGTACGTATTGCAGGCGGAGAAAAAAAAAATTATATTATTTATAAATTGTGTTTTTATAAATTGTGTTTTTTGAAAATTATATTTAAGTACGAATTACATACTATTTGAAAATTATATTTAAGTACGAATTACATACTAATAAAATAATGAAATATCAATAATATTTTTCGATCTTACCGACAGAATAATAAATATATACATGTACTAACATATTATATTAGAAACATATACTTAATTTTTTGCAGTGATGAACTGTAATAAAAGCAAAGCAAACACACATTGACTTCGTGTTAGTTAACAACGCCATCTGCTGGAATAGAAATTTCATGAAAATCGTTGGAGCCGATTCCGAAATTCCAATTTTATATATTTAAATATACAAGAATTGCTCGTTTAAAGATATAAGATAAGATAGTGCTCTTTATATATGTATTTGTCACATTTTCATAATAAATCGAAATATCATATTTACTGGAGGAAAAAATATCGTTTTGTTTTGTAAAGATCCTTTGTTGTAATGTTGTTAACGTTTAATAGGTGTCGCGTTATCCCTAGTGCCGTAGCTGGAATACTTGTCGATCTATCGATATAATACGATATTACGGCAGAATCATCAATAGTAGCAAACTAGTAGCGCCATCTAGGAATTATTGTCGTGACCACGTAAAATAAAAAACATTTATGAAACCCTATTAACAAATACTAGATGGCATTGTAAAAGTTTCACTTTTACGGTGGTTTCATAAAACCACACAATTTTTTTTATGTATTAATATCCCTTATTTAGTTTCCATAACAAGCATTTAGTTGCGTAGCTTGGAACTAGAGGGCGCTGTGTGTATTGTGTATGTTATCATTATGTTGTAAAACAAATGAAGCATTTGTTACTTAAGCTATTTGCGAATGAAAATCTTCTCCCAAAATATATGCTTCTTGATTAACATAACTTCACGCCCTTTCTACCCGAAGGTGTAGGCAGTGGCGGTTAAGCCTCGTCAGATTCGAACCCCGACCTCTGGATTCAGAAGCCATGTGCTCGACCTCTGAACCACCGAGACTTCTTCTTTCTTCTTGATTAATACTGAGTAAAGACAGTTACTTTATCAGCTTTAGTAGTTACTTCCGGATTTGTTGATCAACAAATCAAGGGACAGTCAAACGTGTTATATCAATATAACACGTTTGACTGTCCCTTGCCATGACAAAACCATCTAGCTTAACTGTCTAATAACTTATTTTGCCCTGGTACTATATATATTTATTCATTATACAGATATATGTGTCGTAAAAATGGCCTTGTTTATGTTTTTATCGGGATGTTTCCTTATCATGGACACACTCGGTGTAAACTAACTACATATATTTTCTAATGACTCATAATGAAAAAAATTACTAAGATTGTTTGTTATTCATATTTATTTTCTCTGTCTACTTCAAAGAGGCTGTTGCGAAATTCGGTGTTATAAAGTAATGCATGAAGATAGAATTGATAATATATATTCATAATGAATATTACGGCACCCTTCGTACGACTCGCACCTGGCCATTTTTAAAGAAGAAAAATAAAAAGTTCTATGTATAATAATAATAATATCTTGGACACAATAGACACAGCGCAATACACACAGCGCCCTCTAGTAAGAAGCTAAGCAACTAAATGCTTGTGCTATTGATACTATAACGGATATTAATACATATATACTTTTCTTTTGTAAATGCATTATTACATAGAAAAACACCCAGACGCCATACAAAAATTCATGCTTGTCACAAATATTTGTGCTCGGGCGGGAATCGAACCCGCCAACCTAGATTCTGCAGTCGGTAGCTTTACCAATGCACCACGAGTCTCGTCTAGTCGTTTTAATATTAATACATAATGTTTGTACAAACAGAATATTAAATCTATCTTCTATCTAAGTATATAAGAGATTTCCACCTATATATTGACTCATCACGATATCTCTGGAACCATAAGGCGTAGCGACTTGAAATTTGGTAGGATTATTCCTTTCGCCGAGTAGAGGTCAGCTAAGAACGGATTTTACGAAATTCCACCCACAAGGGGGGTTGCGGGGGTGTTAACAATGGAAAATTCCCATTTTTAACCTATAGCTGCTATCGACTTCAAATTTGTCGAAGATATTGCAGTATTAACATAGCGGGGCAGCAGATATTACTTTTGATGCGAAACAGAGTTCGCCGGGTCAGCTAGTAAATAATATAAACGCCTTTTTATACCCGAAGGCAGAGGGGAGATTTACTGTAGGCAACGGTTATTAAACTACGACTCCCCAAATCGTTACGTCTCAAATGGAATAGGTAACGGAATTTATTGCCATACACCGGGCACAAAGTTGTCACTCATCGATATATATTTGTCACACATAACTTCCGAAAATAATTTCGAGACATCATTGGTGTATGTAAGCATCGAAGCGATCCCACGACTCGTGAGTCAGAAGCGGGGAGCTCGACCACTGGACCACTTTATAACACACTTTTTTATGGAATTGGGAGGCAAACGAGCAGCCGAGTCAGATGATGGTGAGCAATAAACGCCGCGCATGGACACCTGAACACAAATAGTGTTACAGTTGCGGTGCCCGCCCTCACAATGAGATATGGAAGTGGGATCGAAAGGGGTTGGACCTCCAGGTATCCACCTCTCTCACCAAACGAAACGCGGCAAATATTTAGAGAGGGCGTAGTAGTTAGAGCCCCCATTCATGCAGCGAAGTGCGTGGCTCTACCACTGCTAAGAGTGAAATCAATGATTTGTTAGGTAATTCTAGTACAAAGAAAACCACAAAGTTAGTTCCAAGAGAACATTCACGGTCACCGCGCATTGCACAAATTAATCATTTCCTTTGAGAAATCGCGTTAAAAAAAACAAACCCAAAACTCGGTCCACGAAGAAGGCCACCAGTTAACCTGAATTATATCAGCGACCAATTATGATGTGGTCTAAGCCAAAAAATTAAATAAGGGCGTATGCAGAGTACCTAGTTGAAATCCATACCAGTAAAGCTAATCTGATGAAACGCAATTCAATTATTATACATCTCATCTACCTCTCATTTTGAAGTCGGGTTTTTAATTTTTATGTAACCTTTTACTATATTTTCTTATCATACCACCCGAAAAGATGTATGTACGCTATCAATATTTGAATATAAAATTCTAATTAGAATATTAATTTTAAATTTAGCTTCATATTATTTACAATATATGTTATATAAAAAAAAATATTATTGTCCCCATTTGTTACGCAACTTTACCACTCTAAATACGATCAGTTCTGCTCGACTAATAAAATTGCATAGTATTTATCTTGTTAACCTGTAGGACATTGATTTTAATTTGGTTGGGTCATAACTGTGATGGTCGAGTATTTTGGCTGCCACCTTTTATGCACGAGCCTACTGCTATGTTATACTTGTCTCTCAAACTTTCGCGAATCTCATTCATTGATACAGCTGTATCAATGAAAATAGCTTTTGAACGACTACCATCTTTTTGTTCATCACTCGTGAAAATGATCTCTGTAAAGAGTTCGAAACGTCGGGAAATAAATAAAAATAAGTAATAAATAAACGCGATATAATCCTAAAAGTTGTTTTAAGCTACTGCTATATTTTCAGTAGCGGTATTCATATTATTGTTATTAATTTTAAATGGTTTTGACAAGATTATTAATTCGGCACATGAGTTTCTTGCCCGATTCTTCTCATAATATTCCCCTACACTCGGAATCAGGCCGCTCGTGACAATTGCGTCCGTGTTTTCTAGTTCCACGGAGGCACTTTCCTCAAGCGTATGTTTCATTTTAAATAATATTTTTTTTTGTACTTGACTATTTTTTAGTGTCTGTGAAGACCTATGAAAATAAAGCTTATTTGACTTTGTTTGACGAGTCTTGTTGTACCGTAAATGTGTGTGTAAATATTTTCCTCTTTTTTTTTGAAGTCGATAGATAATAATAATATTAAAGTATTGTGTGCTAATCAGAGCACGATTTGTGTTTATAATAATTTCATAATGACTCATGAATTTGTTGTGTGTAGGTCATTGCCGTTTTTGTTGATAACGGTCACATAATGTATCGTGAACAAATTTTATTTTGGACTATCAGCTGCTCTGAAATGCTCCTTCTCTCTCTCTCGTATCATTTCATTAATTCCACGACTACACTCTATCTTATTTTCATATAAATAAATCGATATATCAAAGGACAAGTGTGACATTAAAGAGATAAGAAGTTTTTTTTCGCCTAATTTGAACAGGCTAAAGCTTAAAAACCATCTCGCCTTATGATACACGTTTTATATCGCAAGGTGCCGAGGGGTCATTATAATATTCCTCTGGAGGCGCGCCAGTCTCTTCAGGTGACCAGCAGAGGGCAAATTGAATCAAAAGCCCCAAATACCCATATATATGCGAAAAAAAATCTAAACAAAAATGTCTATGACACTAAAACAACTTTTAGGATTATATCGCGTTTATTTATTACTAATTTTATTTATTTCCCGACGTTTCGAACTCTTTACAGAGATAATTTTCACGAGTGATGAACAAAAAGATGGTATTTGTTCAAAAGCTATTTTCATTGATACAGAAAGCACCCAAACGTCGGGAAATAAATAAAATTAATAATAAATAAACGCGATATAATCCTAAAAGTTGTTTTAGTGTCATGAACGTGATTCGCTAAAGTCTTAGAGATAAATATAAAAATGTCTATGTTATTAATATGAATCCAATTAGGATTCGGCACTTGTAAAGATTATTTGAATGATTTATTTAAAGAACTCACAATAATGACTTTTCGAAATTAATTTCGGAAGTTATTTGTGTGATAAATATTGATGACTGAAAACTTTGTGCCCGGTATGGCAATAGGTTCGCCACCTGGGACCATTCCACCATTTGGGACGTTAACATAACGGCGAGTCGAGGCTTAACAGCCACTGCCTTCACCTTCGGGAAGAAAAAAGGTGTGAAGTTATGTTTATGGATTTTCATTCTGAACACCGCCTGTTTTTCTAAAGTTAAACACATCCTCGTACTAGGCGTGCATAAGTTTAAATAAAGTGTTACGTTATTTACTGAGAAGCTTACTGCTTGTCCAGGTGAGCTGGTGACAGGTGCGGCCCGCGATGTAGTGATGCTGACACCGCTGAGTGAGAGCAGCCGGGGACGTCTGGGCTCTCTCTTCGTCACCAACTACAAGGTGTCCTTTGTGCCCTTGGACGAGTCTAATACGGACGTAAGTAAATTGTATTAAAATCTTAATTAAATTTACAAGACACACATTCCATGACCAAATAGAACGTGTTCTGGAGGAAGGTGATGTTAGGAGCCTCAAAAATTGACGCGCGTCTATGAAAAGAGTTATGAAAGTCAACGAGGCGAGTGAGGTGTGTAAGAATCGTACCTTATGGCGCTCTGTTCTCTCTGTCTACCCCGCAAGGATTTGGCGTGAAGTTATGTATGTGTGTACTAGTAATGAAATATTTGACACCATAAACCGGTCACGAGTCCATATTCAAACATCGCACACGATTTTTTTAGTCATCGACAGATTTATCATATATAACATAAACATCTTAAAAAATATTTGCAAATAATCGTTGGTGTATTGGATTCGAACATGGGACGTCGTTATCGTCCAATAGTCTATTTTTGTATTGTCGGTAAGCGAATGTTATGACTTGTTCATATATGCGTGTCCTCGAGAAATTCCCATTGTACACCTTGCGTCATGCTGCGCTCCAACACGCCAGATTATTCATCTTCGAGATATATCTTCGCTATACATATAGTATGTAATTTTTAAATAAGTACATTGCGTCATAAAATTCACCTTTTTTCCCGATTGTGCCAGAAGAAGGACCATGTTTCCGACGGACGCGCTGCTTATACCCATACTGGATTCTCAACGGACTGCAAATAGTTTTGTAGGTCCGGAGGTGAAGCAACCCGTCTCTCCACAAGTCTTGGGATCAAACCAATGACTACTCAAAAATTTGACAGTGGTTGAGCCACGCAGTTCGCTGCATGAATGGGCCGTCTTGACCGGTGAATTGCCACGGTCCATGACCTCTGAGAATATTGACGTAAAGCCGCGCGCATTATAATCGCGTTTCACTCGGTCAGAGAGATAGAAAATGGGCTATACACGGAGGCCCAGCCTTTTCTATCTCTTCTTTTCCCCTACCTTTCCATCCCACTCCCTTAAAGGCCGGCAACGCAACTGCAACATGATCTGTGATACAGGTGTCCATGGTCGGCGCTAGTGGCTTACCATCTGTTGGCCTGCTTGCTCGTTGCCCCCCTATACTTTCGGAATATATCTTATAAATGTCGATTACATTGCGCCAGCGAATAGAAATAGGTTTCGCTACCTTTTCCATTTGGGACTACCTACACCTTCGTGTAGAAAAAGGCGTGAATATATAAAAAGTATTCATTTTCAACGTCTCTTATTAGTTCTTGTACTCGGTCACTCTCTATCCTGTACCGTCTGGTAGAAATGTGTCTGGGTCTGTTATTGTTCCTGTACTTTACTTGCCCGACTTGCCCATTGTGTATCAAGGTTTCTCACTTTGAATGCCGACAATCCAATTACCTGGGCCGGTTCATTGGCTAATTAAATTTGTTGTTCAGTGAACCATAGAAATACGTCATTGTTGAAACTCATTATCGTTACAAAAAAAAGTTGTCTCACCGACATTGTGGATTGGAATGCTTATTTCTGTTCGAGAGATCCTGAGGAGCGGAGTGCAAAGTTAAGTGTGATAATAGGCTTGTTTCCACTAAGAATGAATCGAGTGGCTTAGATTTTCTAATTGTATGAAAAAATAAAGTTATACAGATGAAAAAAAAACCTTACAAATTAGGCATTGAGTCACGTGACAGTGAACTGCAATCAAAATAAAATGTCGTCATGAGTGACGTCACGCCGTACACAAACACGTATAGTTTGCCACGGCGAGACGTCATTCAGGATACCATGACAGTCTGCGGCGCTTTGGGACAGAAATTTTATCGATGAATTGAATTTGATATATAATACATATTGTAGATGTTAGTTTTTTTTCAATAATATAGCTATTATGGAATAATATGAACACTTATTTCCTTCTGCTGTTAGGACTGCATCACGTGACCAGTTAATGTTAAATTCGTATCTTCATCCAGGAATGCGGTCAACGGAACTTCTTGCTGGGCGCCTTCGACGTGCCACTCACAGTGGTCGGTGCAGTTTGGATGACCGATGGTGGTCATTCGCGCAGAAGAAAACTCCTGCCATATGGGGAGGTGTCGGCCAAAGTGAAGGGACTGCAAGTTGTTTGTAAGGTAAATGTTTTTTTTTTCTCTAATAACAATTCAACACTTCAGTGTTGTGTTGATCTTATAAATATTTCAATATTTATAAGAGATATGGTATAATGATTAAGACACACATTCTATGACCAAATAGAACCTGTTCTGGAGGAAGGTCATCTTAGTAGCCTCAAAAATGGACGCGCGTACATGAAAAGAGTTATGAAAGTCAACGAAGCGACTGAGGTGTGTAAGAATCGTGCCTTATGGTGCTCCGTTCTATGTAGATATGGTATATTGTGAACAGACCTCACGTGCACACCTACATACATATAACACAACATTATAAAGCTGTTTTTATCTAATCAGATTAACGCGTGTACGAATGTCTGTCACATGGCGGTCAGACTGCGCTGTTGGATAGTTTATCAAAAAAAAAAAATTTGGCTGTATCGGTATACATAATTATACGATATCATCAGGCAATATTCTGTTTGTTTGTTTTTATGTGTAAACGAGCATCACGTGAAAACTATAGCATTCCCTTTAATATGGCAATCTACAATGTATTTTCTGGAAGGTTTTTCGTGATCATTTCTGAGGCAAACTGTATCGTTGCTATTGAATATTGGAAGGAATAGACATCGTCGTTTATAATTATGAGAATTATATTATTAAAAAGGTATATTATCATTACATACTATGAAACATCACCTTCCGCTGTCTGTCCCCTTAATACCCCTTATACGCTTAGAATTTTGAAACTACGCAACAGATTTTGATGCAGATTTATTTTAATAGATAGAGGGTGTCAAAGGGGTGGTTTTTATAACATGTATTAAAAGAAAGTTATAATTTTCTATATCTTCACTTTAGTTGTAAACGCTGTCAAAATTACTTTTGATGTGGAACAAAGTTCACCGGTTCAGCTAGTTATTTTATAAAACCAGGCAATTTGGCGCGAGATTTTTTTAAATAATAATTTTATGATATTTAAGTTCTTGCTAATCTGGTTATTATTATACATACATACATAACTTCACGCCAAATCCCTTGCGGGGTAGGCAGAGAGAACAGAGCGCCATAGGGCACGATTCTTACACACCTCACTCGCTTCGTTGACTTTCATAACTCTTTTCATGCACGCGCGTCGGTTTTTGAGGCTCTTAACATCACCTTCCTCCAGAACACGTTCTATTTGGTCTTGGAATGTGTGTCTTGGCCGTCCTCGACTCCTACATCCGTCCGCTTTTGCATTGTATATCTGCTTAGTCAGTCTTGCGTCAACCATTCTTTCTACATGTCCGAACCATCGGAGCATGCCCTTTTTTACTTTTACACCGACACTCTCTTTCAAACCAACTTCTTTCCTTACAACCTTGTTTTCTACGCGGTCAGCGAGAGTCACTCCGCAGATTTTGCGTAGAGCCCTCATTTTTACCGCGTTTATTCTACTTTCATACACACTCTGCCATACCCAGCTCTCGCTTCCATAAGTTTAAAGTGTTGGGATCAGGACTGCATTATGGATTGCTAACTGGGCCTTTCTGCTAATATTTTTTGCGCCCAGGAATCTGCCCAACACTCCGTTTACGCTATTTCCTATCGCCACTCGTCTTTCTACATCCGCGGTGTACCTTCCATCTCTGCTAAAAGCGCATCCAAGATATACAATTTCATTCACCTGTTCCAGCACTACATCATCAACCATTATCCTTGCATCTGTTCTGGATTCCTCCCTTTCGTTATTATAATATTTCATTTATTTTCTTTTTCAGAACATGAAAGTCCTAACTTTCAGCTTCGCGAACTCACCGATAGACAGCGGTAGAAAAATAGCCTTAGCAATTATGCACCACGCGTTTCCTAAACGTCATGACTTGCTATTCGCCTTCGAATACAAGGAACCATACTTCCCCACTCTCCCATCAGACATGAACATGTTCCAAAGAACGATAGACTGGAAAAGAGAGTTGGAAAGATGCGAATGTCCTCATTGGAGAATAACATGTATAAATGGAACGTCAGATGCCTTCATGTTGACAGCCGGCGAGACGCTAATAGTGCCAAGTTCCGTCTTGGATTACAATCTGATGGAGTCTGCAAGGTATTTTAGGTCGGGTAGAGTGCCCATTTGGGTTTGGGGGAGGCCGGAAGGTGCAGCGCTATTAAGAAGCGGTGAACTATTGCAGACGGAGCAGTCGTCGATGGTGGAAAGTGTCTTGTTAGAGCAGGTATGATGATTTCAATCTCTTTGTCATCTTTTTGGACGCTTTTTTACACTAACCTTCATCGAGAATGACAGATAGCGTTAAAAATGCTCCAAAACTGTTTCCGCTAAGTATTTTTATAACTTTTTCATTTTGATATTACCTTTTTGGACTTAACTTGTACAGAACTTGTATAAGCCATTTAGTTTCCATGTTAACTACCGCTTTTGTTATCAAACTGTGCCAATTAGGATGAGCCCAGCCAGAAGTTAGATAGTATTTTTACAATAAAAACCATTGTACCTAAGTAAACTCCTTGTAGAAGTCCCAGAATTTTCCCTGTTCGCTTTGTAATATTGTTATAATGTTTGATCAGGTACGCGGCTGTCATCCGAAGCTGACTCCCCCGCACGTGATTTATCTCTGCGGCAACACATTCACGAACTCTGGTGGTCCCGGTGTACTGCCGTCACTAGCGGCCTTGCAGACATCCTTTAAGAAGCTTACTGAACTGTGCACACCTTCGACACTTGAAGCTTTCTGGGTAAGATATCTAGAGCTGTTACGGAGATTCACACCCTTGATAATGGAAAATTAGTTTGGACTGGACTGTCATTGTATGAGCCTGGCTTCGAAACCAGCAGCTGCGCCTCCAGACCATCAAGACAACCCACACAATTAACACGTCCTTTTAATTATATAATTATATATACAAGTTTACAAGTGTAATTGTATTCCAGACCCAAGACTCGCAATACTACTCGATCCTGGATTCGAGTCGCTGGCTGCGCCACGTGGCCAATTGCATTGGCTTCGCTGAGGACGCCGCGCGGAGACTCTCCAACAACGTCACCGTCGTTCTGCAAGAAGGTATGTAGCTATCCAAGGAATAAAATCTCATTTTGACCTGAAATGGGCTACAGTATTGCCTTTTGCTGATATTTGGTCCAGTGGTAAACCTGTCCAGCTCATTGGCATACTTCAAGCACCCGGCATCTTCCAAACATATTTAGCCACTGTACCACTGGTAACAGATACTTTTAAATATGTAGTTGATTTGTCCTTAACATCGATGAAAATAAAATATGTTGTTGTCCAGGTGATGGAGTGGACTACTGCGCGGTAGTGTCGTGCCTGACGCAGCTGCTGGTGGACCCTTACTTCAGGACCATCTCGGGGTTCCAGTCGCTCGTGCAGAAGGAGTGGCTCGCGCTCGGACATCCCTTCTGTGACAGGTCAGTGGCTTCACCCTCAACATTACTATATTGAGGAAAAAAAATTCATACTTTTGATAATCTACTTATCGTCTGTTGACCTTGAATGATATTATTAAATTGTATCAAAAACATTAAATATTTTGAAGGTACTAATGATAGTAGTTTAGTGTTTGATATAACATAACTTCACGCCTTTTGTTACCCGAAGGTGTAGGCAGCGGCTGTTAAGCCTCGTCTCGCCGTTATGTTTACGTCCCAAATGGAATAGGTGGCGAACCTATTGCCATACCGGGCACAAAGTTTGTCAGTCATCGGTATTTATCACACATAAATATATTTGATAATAAATATGTTTGATATAATCATGTCATTATCGTCAATCGATTAAATAACACGACCTCGGAAAAAAAACAACGTAATGTAGCTCATGCCGCGTTTCGCTCGTGAACTCCTCCCCTTTCTCTATTCCATTTCCAATTATTTCCCTATCCTATTTTAAAGTATTGGCGCATGCCGCTTGTTGGAGATTTCCATTTTATATAAAACATGTTTTTGTATATTCCAGGTTCGGTCTACCTCGCCCCGGAAATCCTAAAGACATGACCCCGAAGGAGTCGAACGTGAAGTCCGAGTCGGCGCAAGCGGCGCCGGTGTTCCTCCTGTTCCTGGATTGCTGCTGGCAGCTGACGCAGCAGTTCCCGGCGCACTTCCAGTTCACGGAGACCTACCTCGCCACGCTGTGGGACTGTGCCCACAACCACATCTTTGACACCTTCATCTTCAACTGCGTGCGCGACAGGGACCTCGCCCTCTCTAAGGTATACTGATTAATAATATCTTGGGACACAATTACACACACAGCCCTTTAGTTTCAAGTTAAGCTACTAAATTATTGTGTTATGGGTATCCATAACACAATAATTTAAAGCATAAAGCAACTAAATTATTGTGTTATGGGTATCCATAACACAATAATTTAGTTGCTTAACTTGAAACTAAAGGGCGCTGTGTGTATGGACGGACGGACAGATATTAATACATATATACTTTTTAATAAATATATAATACACAGAAAACCGAGACACTATACAAACATTCATACATATTTGTGGGGATTGAACCCACGATGCACCACGAGACCTGTCCTTAATATTAAATATTGTGTACAAATTATTATTTTCCTGCCCACTTTATAGTACCCAGGCCAACTTGACGAGATAAAAACTATAAACAACCAGACCCTTACCAAGCTATCTTGTGACAGTTAGCGATTGACACGAATATCTGAGCGATTGATATCTCTGTCTTTATTACTCCTATGCAGTAAAGACGTTACTTAGTCGAAAACAACTATCGTTGAGCAACTTCGTGGTACATGATAGCAGTTGATACCGTGGTAGACAACAGTTGGTCCACAATATTATTGACAACTAACAACAATTTTACTCCTGTATGAAAAGCGTTCGAAGTAACTCGTATTTTTGTTTCCCGTATTTGGTTGTTTTAATCTTGTTACTGTTTTAGTTTTTTGATTTTGAGATTATTGTTACTAATTAGTTGTTGATTTTAATCATGGAAAAATAATATATGCTCTGAACCCCTGAAACTTTGTTTACCTTTTTTATCTTGTTTCGTTGGTCATGTTATCCATTTCGAACGTTTCGAACTCTTTACAGAGATCATTTTCATTTGTGAACGTGAACGTGTACGTCGGGAAATAAATATAAATAAGTAGTAAATAAACGCGATATAATCCTAAAGGTTGTTTTAATCAATGGTTTTTATCCAGTCATAAAATTCGTGTTAAATGTTTTACCATGATATTATTTTGTTGTTCAGAAGTTCGTGGGTCGGCCCGTGTGGGACTGGGGCGAGCAGTTCTCCGACCAGGATAAGGCGCTGTTCTACAACCCGCTGTATACTCCCGCCGCCGTCCCGGCCGCCAGCCCCGCGCCCGGCCATGGTGAGTTGGGGGAAGGGGGGGAACATTGTTCTCTGCTCTAATGAAGTTAAAGTTATTATGGCCCTGGGTCTAGTTTGGACAGGCCTGGTTTAGTGGAATAAATAAAATGTTGTATCACGACTCAGGTAAGTTGGCGCGGCTGGAGGCGTGCAGCAGCGTGGCGGGCATGGAGCTGTGGGCGCTGTGCTACGAGCGCTGGCTGGCGCCGCTGGCGGCGTGCGGCGCGGGCCAGGTGCACTACCACCTGCACAACTACGCGCTGCGCGCGCAGGTCGGTGTATCGCCCGCACTGGAGTCGCACCCTTAGCTGTTATTAGAACTTCATCTAATGCATAACGTTTCTATCGTTAATTTCAATACACCCTACAAGCTTTAGTTAGTTAAAAATTGCTAAAAACTTTTCTTATTCATAAGAAACGTTCTCCTCTACAAATGAATGACACCGGACAATATATTATTAGATATATAAAACAGAATATAAAGACAGACTATATATAATTTAAGTAATGAGCAGTCACTGAAATCTTCTAATTCTTTTTTCTAGTTTAACATTTATTTTGTTAAAAAAATGGCCTATAGACTAGGGATAGCACGGAAATACGTCGCCACGGCCTATATCGCCACGCCACGCCAATCAGGTTTACCCTCGCTTATAGACAATACACATCAAAACATTTTTTTCAACGTGTTTTACGCATATATGCTCATGCATGGTGTTGCACCCGCCCCCAGATGTACCAGCTAAACACGAAACTATCGTCGCTGTCGCTCCTGTCACGGCGCCGCTCGAGCACGCCGGAGCCCCCCGCGCCCCCCGGGCCCCCCGGCCGCCGCCCCCACGGGGTCTCGCGGTTCTTCCCTTTCAGCGTGAGCAGGGGGGACGTGGTGCCCCCCACTCTCGACTCAATGCAGCTCAGCCTCATAGATGCTAGTCAACTGGTCGAGTCGCAGTCGTTGCTCAATGCGCCCGACTAAAGCGTCGCCTTACTCAGTCATTACAATTATAAGACTAATTCTATTCAATGTAGGTCGTGAACTGGATTTACTTATTTAAACAAAAATAAAAGTGATTAAACTATTTTTTTAAATATATCATTGATTGCAAGTTGTCCAGTTCACGAACATAAATGCTATGTATAAATAAATGTGTTGCAAATCATTAAAAGTTAAGACGTTATTATTTGACTAAGGAACAAACTATAAATATATATATTTGCTTCTCTTATAACAGTTTCAGTAAAGTCCGTGAGTTTGTATTGATTGATTATTTGATTTTGTTAATATGATAGATTCTTCTATAACTTTTTTTTCGATACTGTTCGCTGGTCGAAGGTTTATGCCTTATCTCCCTAAGTTTTACATAATTTTTTTTTTATACATACATGAAAGAAAAGGCGGAATAACCTTTGTTCCGTTTGCTTGTATCCAGTTCAAATTGAAAAAAAAGTGCTACATAACTTTGAAGACCAATGAAGACTATAGATTTAAATTTAGAACATTTTAATTTAACGAACAAGGCTCGGATAATGCAGCAGCCATTTTGAGTATTAGTTGAAGAGAATAGAATAATATATTGTCTAGAAGGAATATATAAGTAAGTGAATGTATATATAAAACTATTGCAATGTTACGAGTTCAAGAGGAACAAGGAAGTGAAAACATTTTAATTTAATATTGATATAAGTGTATTTTTGTAATGAATAGTCGAAATTCGACTTTATAGTCGGGTCTCTAGTGACGTAGTGGTTGGTAATACTACCGGCTTAGTAGAGATTGGTAGGTTCACTACCCATCCAGGTACAAATAAAATATACTTGTGACAATTATGTATTGCCCCGATACATCGCAATAGACCCGCCTATTATTCTATGTGCCCAAATATTTCATACGATGAATTCTAATAAACGCTGCCTTCACCCTTAGAGTAGTAAACGCGTGAATATATAAAGACTAAAAGCATTATTTATGGTATGACAAGATTTTAATTTAAAGTATAAATGGTTTTTTTTATATCTCTGTTTGAGTCATTCCATAAGTATTCCTATGTTTGTTTTTTTTTTTTTATGTATATTTCCCGCAATACAGATGCGATGAAATTTCCTCACTATGTGCCTATAACGATGTCTTCTTAAATCTTCTAGAAGATCCATTGATGAGGGGTAACATGTTTGAAAATGTCAAAGTATTAGTATAAAAGTTCATCATCATCAGCCCATTGTAGTAAACTGCTGGACATAGGCCTCTCCCAATTTGCGCCACAACATCCGATTCTCAGCCTTCCGCAGCAGCCTTTCTGTGGTCGTCTGACCATCGGGCTGGTGGGCGTCCTACACTACGCTTACCAAGTCGCGGTCTCCACTCTGACCTTGCTCCATCTACCATCGGTCCTTCGGCACATGTGACCAGCCCATTGCCACTTCAGCGAGCTTATTCTGCGAACTACGTTTACTCCAGTTTTCTGTCGGATATACTCATTCCTGAGATAGCTCACTCCATAGCTCGCTGAGCGACTTTAAATTTGTGGACTAGCCTCACCGTGCGTGTCCACGTTTCGGCACCGTAGGTCATTATTGGTAAGACGCACTGGTCAAAGACTTTGATCTTCAGCCATTGCGGTATAGGCAAGTTGAAAACTCGATGCAGTTTGCGGAATGCGGCCCAACCCAGCTGAATCCTCCTGTCGGCTTCCTTCTCGAAGTTTCGTCTACCTAACTGGATAGTTTGGCCTAGGTAGACGTATTTGTGCACGACTCCGAGAACCGACCCTTCGACACTTATCGGTCCTTATAAAAGTTGTTCCTTATGAATCCACTGTGATGACAATGGGAGAGTATATTTTTGTTTCTGTACTAAATTGTAAAGATAAAACGCCATCTTATTAAAAGAAAGAGTTATTTGAATGGATTTTAAAAGACGGCGAGAGCGTGTGATGTTGATGTGGCCGCGGTAGCTGCTTAACATCAGCTGGTATCGTAATTTAAAAATCAAAACATTTAAAGCGTCTTCCACGTAAATGAAATGTTTAAGACTAGTTTTAAAATTTGCTACTGATGCAGGTCCGACCTGCTATTTATTCTAGAATTGTCTAGTTTTTGCCTGTGGCTTAGAATTGATCAGATTTATAAAGGTATAAAAATATCGGTTATTCTCATTAAACTTTCTATTATGAATAATAAATAACTTGTAATTAGTGGCCGATCGAAACTTCGTCTTCGGCCAAAATTCATCTTCGGCGAAAACGTCCCGCCGAAGGTCCGAAAACAGTCGGAATTAAACGAACTGTCACGAAAGAGTGACTGACTGACGGACCGGACTGCACTTAGTTCAGTGCGGATACCTCTATGACCGAGAAAAAAACGGCAAGAGCCACTTTACGCTGATAATCTTCTTTAGCTGTGAATAATATTGAAGAAAATTATTAAATTACTAATAGTTTATAGCCTTCGGCTTCGGCTTCGGCCGAAGGTTGTGGAGATTGCCGATTAATCGGCTTCCGCTTCGGCCAAAAATAGACCTTCGGTCGAACACTACTTGTAATATCTAACAGCCTATAACAAGATGTTTTTCATATCATTTACCCAACAGCCGTCCATCTTTTTTTCTTTTACGCAGGATGTTTCTAAATAGTTTGTAGGTATGTAATCTTTCACTAATTTATAAAGGACAGTATCCAAACCGCTTGATCTTAATATTGTATGAGATTTATCATTCCTTGATTCATTTATACAAGCTTTGATTTGTGTTAGATATGACTGTCGCAGAAGAGAACGACACTAAGTAGTTTGTATTTGTTACACATAGCATTCTAAATTAGAATTTTGAAATACCTCACAGTAAATATTGATTAGTTTAGTCTTCCTACTGGTTTTGCACTCTGTCTTCCGTTTGGCAAGTCCCTAGTTTGAAATTTTTCTGTAATTTTGTGTATTAATATGTGATGACTACTGATGACAAACCATGTCCTTGGGCTCACCATTCATTCCATGGGCCCAACGTTTTATTCAACAAGACAAAACTTTGTCGCTGACTACACCTTCAGATATCAAGGTGTAAGGATAATAAGAACAAAACTGTCGTAAAGAATTTTTTTCTCGAGAAACAATATATTGTTTATGTAAATATTCAAAATTTTTTTCTGTACTTTTTAGAAACATCCTGTACATTAATATTTAGTTAAACCAATTGTTATCTATCTATCGATATAGTGACGTAATTATGGCAGCTACGCGATCATTATGTACTTGTTGTTAATATTTGTATGCTTCTAATATTAAATAATCCTCTTAAATATGTAACTATAAATAATCTGCCTTAGCTTAAATACTTAAATGATTATTTTGTCAAATACATGGTGTTCTCAGAATACATGATTTATTGCCGACTAGCTTATGCACGCAGCTTCGTATTTTATCATGTAGGTTTTTTTAAATATTTTAAGGCTCTGCATACGAGTCCTTTTGATTGAGTAAACCTTATGGTGTTCTGTGTTGTTGTCGTGTTTGAAAATTGCCGTGAAAAAAACTACGGTAGGTATCTGTTGGAAACATATTGAAAATATATTTTAACTGTATTCAGAAGTTTCCTCTGGCTGAATAACGGAACGTCCATTAAGTACATGAAAGGGTTTTTTTAAGTTAGGTGGCATCAATTAATTACGTGAAGTGGTGTTCGGGTTTTTTCTCGAAGCGGAACTGCGTGCAACAACTGCCGGTATCTAATATAGGTATTTATTTGTATAATGTAATAGGTGATACCAGTGCAGATTGTATAATTTAATTAATTATTATTATTGTTAAATTAATTCTTACCAAATTATCCGAGTGTACCTGAACGAGATACACTGACATGTTCAAATAAATGTAAAGAATAAATGAGTTACGTAAAAAGTGTTTGTTTTAATTCCGTGGTTAATTAAGCGTCCGGCGGGGTCCGGAGGCTCACCCTCTACAAGTTGCTCTTTCATTCCCAGCCTATCCTACCATATATCAAAGGCTAACAACGTATATGTGACACTGTGTTGCCGGTGTCCTAGTCATCGCTTATATCTTTGAAAGTACGCAATGGATTTTGATGCAATTTTTTTTAATAGGTCGATAGAGGGTTTCGACGGGGTGGTTTTTATTTATAATTCATGTATTATGTAGTCAAGAAAAAGTGATAAATCCAATATTTACTCATTTATTACTTTTGTTGCGGAACAAAGTTCACCGGGTCAACTAGTAATGTATATAATATAGTCCAGTATCTTGAGACACGGACATCTGTCTGAAAGGGCATGGAATACAATTCCTTTTCGGAAGTAATGTGTCAAAATTATCGATGACATGACTTTTAGATCAAATATTGCTTAACCATCATTACATAGTATAAAACAAAGTCACTTATTTACCAAGCAATTTTAAACATTACAGCATTAATTTTCATCCAGTTAAGTGTCTTATGTAGATTGTGCTTTTAATATAGATCAATATAGCCCTTTACAGTATGTAATTTAAACGAATATTTTCGAATATATTACTGTATTAACATAGCGGGATATAGCAGTTGCGTTGCGCGCCAAAACGCGTGCCGATAAATAGCACAAATTGAACTTTTTAAATTCCAAATTTTACTCATTTATTACTTTTGATGCGGAACAAAGTTCGCCGGGTCAGCTAGTTGTATATAAAAGGCGTAAAGGTAGGTACAATCGAAAGACATTTTTGCTTTATTTTATAATTTTGACATGGATTGGATATTAATTCAAAATCAAATAAATATGATTAATTTAAAAGATTTTATAGTACGAGCGGGTATATCATTCACTGTTAGAATGAATATCTACTAGCCCGGTGTCGCGTCTTCACTCTCCTGTGCCTGTTTCAATCTTTTAATCTTCTCCAGATGTTTCCTGGCGACGTAGAGACGATTATTGAGCATAGTTTTTCTCCAGCTCCATTGGGACCAATGCTGTGGATATGGAGACATCTAAATTATAGTTATTAAATTACCAACTATATTTGCACCCTTCTTTCGAGATTTTTGGGGATTTATCATTATTTATTTCTTAAATTTTCGCGAATCACTTTTATAACATTGAAACAATTTTTTATGAATCATATCGCGTTTATTTAGAACTTATTTTCTATTTATTTCCCGACGTTTCGAACTCTTAACACTCGTGAATCTCTGTAAGAGAATAGAAAATAAGTTCTAAATAAACGCGATATAATCCATAAAAAGTTGTTTCAATGTTATGATTAATCATTAGTTTGGGTGGTCTAGTGGTCAAGTTTCCCGTTTCTGATTCAGAAATGGTTAGATCGATTTCGGGCTCACATCAATGATTTCTCGGAACTTATGTGTGATATGAACATATTTTAACTCCTAGGCCACCACTGCCTCGAAGAAAAGACAAAAGAGAGAGAGAATTGAAAGATATTAATAACAGAATAATATCTTAGGACTCAATACACACGTGCCCTCTAGTTCCAAGTTAAGCAACTAAATGCTTGTGTTAAGAAAACTACTTGGTAAGAGGGGATCGAATCCGTCGACTTCGGTAGTTTTACCAATTCCCTACTCGGGTAGGAATAAACCCATTGGCCTCTACGCAAAGCCAGTATTATAATCACAAAGGTCCTGTATACACTGTATCTATAATACATAACAAATAAAAACACAAATACAAAAAAAATACATCTGTTGTTACTTTTGCTCGTTTTTTTTTTCATTTTATTACGATTACAACAAGCAAAATCATAGTTTTACAATGGTGATTGGTTACTATGACCTTACGAAAACTATTAGCAATAAGATTAAAGAATTTTTACAAATACAGGAATTAGTGAGAAGTCAGTACAGTAGCAGCTAAAAGGAGACCGGCAAACTGCTAGGAGCGTATCCTTAATCGCTATTCAGAATGCGGTTCTTATCCCAATGCTAACTTTTGGAAGCGAAAATTGCGTAGGTGTGACAGAGTGTGCACGAAAGTAGGATATGATGATACGGAATGTCTCGGCTGAAAGCATAGCATCATATAGTAAGTATTATTTATGGTTGAAACGGCAAACTGCGTCGAGTTTTCAACTTGCCTATACCGCAATGCCTGAAGACCAAAGTCTTTGACCGGTGGGGCTAGTACACAAATTTAAAGTCGCTCAGCCAGCTATGGAGCGAGCTATGCTCGGACTATCTCTGAAAGATAGACTCAGGAATGAGTATATCCGACAGAGAACCGGAGTAACCGACATAGCTTGTAGAATAAGCTCGCTGAAGTGGCAATGGGCTGGCCACATTTGTCGAAGGACCGATGATAGATGGAGAGAAAGGTCATAGAGTGGAGACCGCGACTTGGTAAGCGTAGTGTAGGACGCTCACCAGCCCGATGGTCAGACGACCTCAGAAGGGCTGCTGGAAATGACTGGATGTAAGTAAGGCAGAGAATCGGATGTTGTGGCACAAAGTGGGAGAGGCCTATGTCCAGCAATGGACTGCAACAGGCTAGTGATGTGATGGATGAAAGTAAGATAAATTGCCGAGTGACTCGGCTGACCGCGTCGAAAACATGTTTCTGTTGAAGCAAGTTGGATTGAAAGAGAACGTCGGCGTCAAAGTAAAGAAGAGAATGCTACGATGGTTTGAACGTGTAGAGAGAATGGATAATGTAAGCTTGACTAAGTAGATATACAGTGCAAAAGCGGAAGAACGTAGAAGTCAAGGACGGCCATGACACCGACACACTTTCCATGACCAAATCGAACGTGGCCATGAGGATTATTGAGGATGGTAATTTCAAGAGTCTTAAAAACTGACGAGCGTGTATAAAAAGGAGAGGGAGTGAAGGTGAAGTGTGTAAGAATTGTACCTTATGGCGCCCTGATCTCTCTGCCTACATCTTAAGCGACTTGGCGGAATAACTCCAGGCAGGATAACTCCTTTGAGGCCATTCAAAAGTAAGCAAAGCTCTCACCTGCTCCCCATATAATTACGTCAACAGATTTCAACTAATAGGTTTCTTCTTTTTTTTATTGAAACATTTTATTGCCATGTGTGCAAATAATAACTACTAAAATTATTGATGTAATCATTATATAAACCTCCCATTAGTGTCCGACCGCAGGTCTATTTTTGGCCGAAGCCGATTAAACGGCCATCTCCACAATCTTCGGCCGAAGCCAAAGGTTTATAAACTATTAGTAATTTAATAATTTTCTTCAAAACTATCCACAGCCTGAGAAGAATATCGGCGTAAAGTGGCTCATGCCGCTTTTCTCTCGGTGATAGAGGTATCCGCACTCAACTAAGTGCAGTCCGGTCCGTCAGTCACTCACTCTTTCGTAACAGTGCATTTAATTCCGACAGTTCTCGGACCTTCGGCGGGACCTTCGCCGAAGATAGATTTTTGACCGAAGGTGGCCGAAGCTTCGGTCGGACACTACCTCCCATATAAGCACAGATCCTCCCGCCCCCTTATAGTGCTTACGTAATACTTAAACGGACTATGCGGGGTATATATCAGATACCTTAATTCAATGCTACTAGGACTGCAGTAACACAAATAAAACCATGCCACATCAACGAACCATAGTTTATTCTCGAACACACATTTAACAATCAACAAACCACTCGGATCATAATGGCAAATCATAATATATGTAGTCAATTTATTCTCTACTACAAGCTACATTCAGCTAATTAATAAATATGACTGACACAAAAAAAATCCTTAAAATTTTCTCATGTTACTCATGAACAAACCAATACATTAATAAAACAAACTACTCTTAGTGTCGCGCGAAGGCAAATGAATTTTCTTATTTCAGGGGCGGCTCACGACCTATAAAGTCTCAAAATACTTGTCTATATATTATTAAAGAAATTCACTGTAATATGTAGCAAGAAAAATTTTGTAAAACAATGAAAAGTTTAGTTAAATATGGGAATAATAAATACAGAATAATCTCCCAAATTTAAATAGAAAAATGGCGGACAAAATAATGACACATGTCAACAATATTCTCGAAAATTTTGTAATTCTTGTACTACAAATAATTAATTTTATTACTTTATACAGCAGCCAAAAAAACAGTCCTTATATCTTTGGTTTATATAATAAACAATTAATTTATTGACTTGTTAATATTTGAAATATATGGAGGAAGAGTCACTCCAGTTTTACTTCACGTTTTTGCAATATCAACAGGGGTAGGTAGATCTCTATAATTATCTATCATTTTACACAATGCGTCAATCTTTTTAAAATGATCATGTTATAAAACTTTGATCAAAGTCAGTAACTAATGATGAGCAATGGAATAGGGCTATCATTGAAATAAATATATAAATATAACAGGAATGTGTTCTGAAATTCGCTAAAACTGTATAAGCCGGTAAAAATAATAAAATTTTCATCACCAACTAACTATGCACCAACATTTGAGTCACACAATTACCAAAATAAAAACATTATTATAATTAAAAACTCCGTTACTTGGATAAAATAATTTGTAATGAATTACTTATTACTGATATACATGTATTATATTTCATATTGTTTTTATATGGACAATATTGAAGAATGAATAATTGAATTTTTAGACATGCATAACTGCAAATGAAAAATATATATATATATTATGAAAAAATTAATTTTGATAACACTAACAGATGGTATGATTTCTATTAAAATAAAGTAAACTTAGTACCGCCATCTGTCGGTAACCAGCAAAAAGTCAGTCATTTGATAAAACAATATACATAGCTTTTATAAAGCTAAAATTTTAAAATATTGTTTATGTAAAAGTAGCAAATTACTAATACAGTTGCTACAATAATAGTACTCTTTAATTAAATAAATACACATTTGTGCAGAAAAGTGCCACTTACCACTATGTGGAGAGACAATATAAATATATCATCTATAGCGCACAACAATTTATAGCATTCCTTCACAATTGGTATTTTAAAAAGAAATTGATAATTAGTAGTGCTGGAGAGTAACATTTTATTTTCCGTTCGTCTAACTCCAATGATTTAAATAGCTCCAAATAAATAGCCAATTGAGTGACATAGTTGGAATAAATATACATAGCATATTGGTCACAAATGTTGGTGCAAACAATTTGACGGCTGGAGCCAATGTTGGTCGCGGGTTGGCCGAGGGTCCCGCCCGCTCTCTCCGTCAGTTGTCGTCCTCTTCATTCTCAAACATATCGTTGTATTCAGAGGAATGTTCAAAATTTTTGAAGTCCTGAACAAAAAGAGATGATATTGTGAGAATGAACAAGAATACAACTCTGGAACAATGTCATATTTTTTTTAATTTTGCAGTTCCAAACAAGTGACAACTGTTTTGACAAGCGAGTTTATGCAAGTGGCAAATATCCAAAACCAGTGAGTTTTATCTATAAAATTACTATCTATGACTAAGAAACGGTGTAGCCTAATATCAAGGGTTGTTTTTTATCACCAAAAAACTGATGGAGGAGTCTCACAAAAGTATTCAAGTTGATATAGGTGTATAGGAATATTCTTAATTAATTTCAAATTATGAGAAATAAATATGGTTTAGACAATAACATTGATTAAAGTGAATAATAGAGATACTCATTGTTTCACCGACATTTGTATATCACATATGAATAGCAAGAAATAATAACTTATTTAAAATATTATGAAAACTTAAATACACAAATAAATAATAAATGTTCAAATTTACACACAGCTCTACATACATACATGCATAAAAGAGGTGTAAGAGCTCAAGCTGGCAGTTTTACTAACCTGGAACATGCCATTGGCAACGGCATATCCAGCCATAGCTATGGCAGCAAACAAAGCAGCAAGTATTTTGTTGCGTGTCTGGTTTGGGAAATTGGCCGCCTCACGTTCCGACTGTGTACCAGTGGACTGTTTCTTGGCATTCTGTTTATTATATTCTGAAAGGTGAAATGTAAATTATTTATCAGTAGTTTAAGTCTCGGTGGTCCAGTGATTTAGTACCACGCTTCTGAAATCACCAATGACTTTTCGAAATTAATTTCGAAACTTATGTGTGATTAAACATTGATGACTAAATACCTTGTGCCCGGTATGACAATAGGTTCGCCACCTAATCCATTTGGGACGTAAACATAACGGCGAGTCTAGGCTTAACAGCCACTGCCTAGACCTTCGGGTAGAAAAGGCGTGAAGTTATGTTATCAGTAGTAGAGCCACGAAGCTCGCTGCAAGAACGAGCTGTGTGAAATACCACGATCACAGAGAATATCGACGTAAGGTCGCGTTATATCGCGTTTCAATCGTTGACAGAAAATCCGGAAACCGAACCCCACTACCAATTTCCTGACTAGCTTATTTCAAAGGTCAAAGGTAATTAAGGATTGTAAAGCTTTGAATGCAACAATGGAACTCCATGATGATTAATTGGATAGTTGTGTAGCCGGGAGAAAATTAAATAAATCAGTGGACAAAAGATTTCATGATTTTATTAAAACTATTGTATCAATTTTAAATGGTTTTGAAAAAATAATAGTTTAAAAACACTAAAAAACACGCTTTTTATAGAAAACCGAACTAAAAAATAAAAAAATTATTTTAAAAAAAGCGTGGGGTGCTTTTTAAGATATTATCGAAATGATAATCACTCTACTCATATCTGTCCATAAAATATTTATAACTATTGACACCATGCTTTTTTTAAAATAAAATTATTATTTTTTATTTTTCTATTTTTTAGTTCGGTTTTCTATAACAAGCGCGTTAATAGCGCCATCTGTGACTTATACAAGGAACTCGAGAAGTGTCTCGCACCATCTAGTGGCAATCAGCGAAAAGTCTACGTTATCAACTTGAAACGAGTCGGTTACAAACAAACATACAAACATACAGGTGAAGCTAATAAAAAGAGTACACATGATTTGGCACATGAGTTTCTTGCCCGATTTTTCTCATGATAGCCCCTACACTCGGAATCGGGCCGTCGTTGGTGGCGATTGCGTCCGTGTTTTCTTGTTCCACGGAGGCACTTTCTCAAACGCTCGTGTTTAAAGAATATAACTACTTAAATTTTTCTACATTGCCTATTTTTAAGTGCCTGTGAAGACCTAAGAACATGGGGAAACTTTGACTTTGGAAAATAATAGTAAAACCTACATACCATCGGTCACATGTCTAAAATTTTTCTGATTAATTCTTGCCACAAATCTTGTGAGATTGGCGATTCCTTTCACGTGGTTGGCTAGCGTGGCATTTGGGAACGGTGCCTTTACAAGTGGTGCGAGGTAAGCAAACACTGTTGCGTCAAATGACGAGGGTCGGTTGCCAAAAAAGTATTCACTCTCCCCTAACCTGTCTGATAATGTTTTGAGACATTTCTCTGCCTCATTATACACCTGAAAAACAAATAGTGTTGTTGATTATTGTTGAATTAAGCAAATCATGAAACCTGGTACAAAGATGAATGAATGAAACAAGTATGATTTATCATATATCGATACCCTAGTTCGCAAACCTAATAACTCCACTTTTTTTCGAAAATGGCATTTTGATACCGGCAGAAACTAGACATTATCTAGATTATATCCGTATCAAAATTTTCAATTTCGAAAAAAAGTGGAGTTAGTAGGTTTGCGAATTAAGGTATCGATATATGAAAGTAAATTTGGAAACTATTGGGCCAATCATCATTAACCTTTACGGATACATAATAGGGTCAGTAGTAGAGTCACTCAGTTCGCTGCATGAATGGGCCGGATCGACCGGTGATATACCACAACTTCTCAGAAGATTGAAGTAGAACGGCTCATGACGGGTTTCGTTCAGTGAGAGTGGTACCCGGAGGCCCACCACCCTTCCCCACTCTTTCCTATCCTACTCCCTTAAAGGTCGGCAACGCAACTGTCCATGTATGGAGCTGGGTCACTGGGACACCCCTTCTCGTTTGCCCTCCTATCCCATAAAAAAAAATAGACTTGAAAAATAAACGAAAAGAAAAATGTGAAATGAAATTACACAATCACAATCAACCCCACATTGTGATATATTAAGAAAAATATCATTATAAACACCATCTAGCCATTAATTTGTTACCAATGGTAGAGCAAAATGCATTCTCCTAATTCATTGACTGTTGGCAGAACAACGACGATATTTCGACGGGCCTCGTGGCGCATTGGTAAAACTACCGGCTGCAGCACTGAGGTCGGGGGTTCGATTCCCAGCCGAGCACAAATATTTGTGACAAACATGAATATTTGTGTGGCGTCTGGGTGTTTTTCTATGTATTATAAGTATGTATTTACAAAAGAAAAGTATATATGTATTAGTATCAGTTATCTAGTATCCATAGTACAAGCATTTAGTTGCTTAGTTTGGAACTGGAAGGCGCTGTGTGATTTGTGTCCAAGATGTTATTATTATTACTAATACATTTAACATCATGATCTATGTGGATAAACATATTTACGTCATTTAAAATTTTAATAATATCAAACATAAAGAGATATATATTTTTGGCAACTGCCACACAAAGGTATTGTAGTTGTCCATGGGTGGTGCTGTCATTTAGGGGCTGTTCAAGTATTACGTAAGCACTATAGGGGGGTGGAGGGGTCTCTGCTTTGCTTATTTTCGATGACATGGGGGTTGGGAGGGGTCCAGATGATGACATGTAATCAATAGCTATTCAATTTTACAAAAAAAAAAACTTAGACCAATTGTGTAGATGGTCTCTAAAGCACAATTTTTTTGAAAAATGATTACGTGATTATGGGGGCAGGGGGTAAGAACTTTTGCTTACGTTTGCTGACAAGGGGGGTGGGGGTAAATAATTGTAATAAATCTGCTTTCATAATACTTGAATGGGCCTTTACCACCAGCTAGATGACATAAAAAATAAATACTCACCGTTCTTTCAATTTCCCGCAAATCTGTGTGTTCTCCATACAAAGCATCTATCATTTCTTTTGCTGCATTTTGATATCTTGAAGGGTAGTAAAAATTAAATGGAATAGATAGTGCCTTAGCGTATGTGGGTCTCGTCAGATCATTATAATTTTTCTCATCTACCCACCATGTGTACTGGTATGCTGGATACAATTTGTCTCTTAAATATTGTGTAAAAGCACTGGCTTCAGCTGCTTGTTTTGTATTTAAATGGACATCTGTGCTGTAATGCTGTAAGAAAAACTAAATGTTGGACTAACATAATCATGATATTGTGGAGCCTACAAGGATTTTTAAAGTATATCAATATCAAAGCCTATAGTTAACCTTTAAAATGGATGAATGTATTCAAGTTGCTATTATTATTATTAAATAATATTCTTAGCTGGTATTGGCAGCAAATTTTTTATTTAAGTATAAATCTTAATAAATAATATAAATTATCTCAATTATGTATACGTATGTAGTAGTCGAGTACAGCCAAGAAACACCTTCCATGACTAAATAGAACATGTTCTGGAGGAAGGTGATGTTAGGAGCCTCAAAAATCGACGCATGCACGAAAAGTTATAAAAGTCAAAATTAAATTAATGGAAAGAAGTTGTATTATTAGTTTAATAACCCCAACTTTATGGCATTTCATAACAATGTGATGTAATATTTTATTATAATCAGGTAATGGTACTTTTTTGGTTGTAAACGAAAAACTAATAAATTGAATAGGGTTTTTTTATCCCTAATCGGCAATAAGAAAAGAAAAACACATACATACCAGAGATTTTAGATGTTCTACAACTTCCTCGAAATTTGTTAGCAAACTGCGGCCATCCCTCATGACAGGCAGACGCCCTTTAGGTGTGAAAAATGGATTATTTGCCTCATGAACACGAACGGGTACGCCAATAAATTTCATATAGGTCTGTGAAAGACATAATTTTAAAATAAAAATATACCGGCGCTGGAAAAAAAAAAGGTTATAATCATAGAAATACTGACTAAAACTTTCAGGCATTCTAAATCTATTGAGGCCACTCCCCATTCTCCGCGCCAAATATCTAGTTCTATATTGGCCATAATTTAAAGGATTTTTTCATGAAAATCTTGTTATTTTACTAGCATTAATTTATTAGACTCGATCAAACAAAATAACTCAAATGACAGATACCTCTATTTGTCATTGTCACTTGACAAATGTTAAAATATTTTTTGTTCATTATCCCATTTCAGACTGGCAATGGGATGAGACTTTGCCGATGTGACTATGTAGTTGACCTAAGTATTAGATTTAATTCGATGCTATTGCTTTTCTTCCCCTTAATGGTACTCCTTCCTTTTCCCCCCTACTTCTTTAAAGGACGGCAACGCACCACGGTGCCCCATTTACTCGTTTGCCCTCCAGTCCCATAAAAAAACGTTTTTGCACAGATCCACTATTCGTATAGAAAGTATAGATAATTAAAACCTATTATAAATTATTGTCGTCTCGACGATTTCAAGGTCGAGCACTGTGGTCGAGCAACTCGCTTCTCTCATTCATGCAGCGACCTGCTTGGCTCTACCACAGATTTGCCAAATAGACACTTTTTATGGAATAGGAGGGCAAACGAGCAAGCCGGTCACCTGATGGCAAGCAACTACTGCCCCCATGAACACCTGCAACACAGATAGTGTTATAGTTGCGTTGTCAGCCTTTAAGGCAGTCGGATGGGAGAGAAGCGGAAAGAGGCCGGGTGGGCCTCCAAACCTCGCACAGAACGAGACGCGGCATGAGCTCTTTACGCGGATATTCTGAGAGGCCGTGATAACCGAGAAATGGTTACTAAGATTTGACCAAAGGTCTAAGTTTTTCTTAAAATGCTCATAATTTTTGCTCATAATATAATCACAGGCTGATCCCATTTGCAAACTCACTGTGTGCTAGGACAAATATGTTTTTTAAAGTGAAACTTTTATTACATCGTCTCAAACTTTTTCGTCTGCGTGTTGCATGTCGCGTGACGGTCGGCCGCGGAGTAGGGATAAAGTGAAAGGCGCTCGTCAGAGCGCCTTTCACGTCTATTATCGTTTATTTACACGTACAAACAACACAATAAATATATTTGTTTGTTTGCACTCGGGTGGGATCGAACCCGCCCCGACCTCGTGTTATCGGTAGTGCGGTTTACCGATGCACCACGAGGCCCGTATGAATGATTGTCTAATTACCGTCCTCTTTACCAATTTCGACACATTTTCTAGGATCGGGTTTGTTTGTTTGTTTGTTTTTTACATACATACATATACGTACGTACGTATTGCAGGCGGAGAAAAAAAAAATTATATTATTAATATAACAAATGACACGATAAAAGGGAATATAATAAATTCGTATGTATTGTAAACGACGGAGACTTTTAAGTTTCCAATTCAAAAAAAGTGAACTACAAATGTATATGTGACACAGTTATGTTCGTCAATTTATTAGCGATAAGATAGTGCTCTTTATATATGTATTTGTCACATTTTCATAATAAATCAAAATATCATATTTACTGGAGGAAAAAATATCGTTTTGTTTTGTAAAGATCCTTTGTTGTAATGTTGTTAACGTTTAATAGGTGTCGCGTTAACCCTAGTGCCGTAGCTGGAATACTTGTCGATTCGGGCGACATCTATCGATATAATACGATATTACGGCAGAATCATCAATAGTAGCAACCTAGTAGCGCCATCTAGGAATTATTGTCGTGACCACGTAAAATAAAAAACATTTATTAAACCCTATTAACAAATACAAGATGGCAACTAAATTAAAATCGCCCTTATCGCACAATCCCCTGAAAGCCGGTGACGTCCGGTTCGATTTCAAATTAAACTAGTTTTCTCTCTCTTTGCAAAACTGCCACTGACTTGTAACTAACGAATTAGTGGAGGAAGCAGACTGACGCCTTTCTTACTTTACTTAAGTTTCCAATTCCAAAAAGTGTGCCAGGATTAGAACACGCGACCTATGCGATTCGGAAGCCGTGTGCTCGACCACTGGACCACCGGAACTACATATATGTGACACAGTTATGTTCGTCAATTTATTAGCGATAAGATAGTGCTCTTTATATATGTATTTGTCACATTTTCATAATAAATCAAAATATCATATTTACTGGAGGAAAAAATATCGTTTTGTTTTGTAAAGATCCTTTGTTGTAATGTTGTTAACGTTTAATAGGTGTCGCGTTAACCCTAGTGCCGTAGCTGGAATACTTGTCGATTCGGGCGACATCTATCGATATAATACGATATTACGGCAGAATCATCAATAGTAGCAACCTAGTAGCGCCATCTAGGAATTATTGTCGTGACCACGTAAAATAAAAAACATTTATTAAACCCTATTAACAAATACAAGATGGCAACTAAATTAAAATCGCCCTTATCGCACAATCCCCTGAAAGCCGGTGACGTCCGGTTCGATTTCAAATTAAACTAGTTTTCTCTCTCTTTGCAAAACTGCCACTGACTTGTAACTAACGAATTAGTGGAGGAAGCAGACTGACGCCTTTCTTACTTTACTTAAGTTTCCAATTCCAAAAAGTGTGCCAGGATTCGAACACGCGACCTATGCGATTCGGAAGCCGTGTGCTCGACCACTGGACCACCGGAACTACATATATGTGACACAGTTATGTTCGTCAATTTATTAGCGATAAGATAGTGCTCTTTATATATGTATTTGTCACATTTTCATAATAAATCAAAATATCATATTTACTGGAGGAAAAAATATCGTTTTGTTTTGTAAAGAGCCTTTGTTGTAATGTTGTTAACGTTTAATAGGTGTCGCGTTATCCCTAGTGCCGTAGCTGGAATACTTGTCGATTCGGGCGACATCTATCGATATAATACGATATTACGGCAGAATCATCAATAGTAGCAACCTAGTAGCGCCATCTAGGAATTATTGTCGTGACCACGTAAAATAAAAAACATTTATTAAACCCTATTAACAAATACAAGATGGCAACTAAATTAAAATCGCCCTTATCGCACAATCCCCTGAAAGCCGGTGACGTCCGGTTCGATTTCAAATTAAACTAGTTTTCTCTCTCTTTGCAAAACTGCCACTGACTTGTAACTAACGAATTAGTGGAGGAAGCAGACTGACGCCTTTCTTACTTTACTTAAGTTTCCAATTCCAAAAAGTGTGCCAGGATTAGAACACGCGACCTATGCGATTCGGAAGCCGTGTGCTCGACCACTGGACCACCGGAACTACATATATGTGACACAGTTATGTTCGTCAATTTATTAGCGATAAGATAGTGCTCTTTATATATGTATTTGTCACATTTTCATAATAAATCAAAATATCATATTTACTGGAGGAAAAAATATCGTTTTGTTTTGTAAAGATCCTTTGTTGTAATGTTGTTAACGTTTAATAGGTGTCGCGTTAACCCTAGTGCCGTAGCTGGAATACTTGTCGATTCGGGCGACATCTATCGATATAATACGATATTACGGCAGAATCATCAATAGTAGCAACCTAGTAGCGCCATCTAGGAATTATTGTCGTGACCACGTAAAATAAAAAACATTTATTAAACCCTATTAACAAATACAAGATGGCAACTAAATTAAAATCGCCCTTATCGCACAATCCCCTGAAAGCCGGTGACGTCCGGTTCGATTTCAAATTAAACTAGTTTTCTCTCTCTTTGCAAAACTGCCACTGACTTGTAACTAACGAATTAGTGGAGGAAGCAGACTGACGCCTTTCTTACTTTACTTAAGTTTCCAATTCCAAAAAGTGTGCCAGGATTCGAACACGCGACCTATGCGATTCGGAAGCCGTGTGCTCGACCACTGGACCACCGGAACTACATATATGTGACACAGTTATGTTCGTCAATTTATTAGCGATAAGATAGTGCTCTTTATATATGTATTTGTCACATTTTCATAATAAATCAAAATATCATATTTACTGGAGGAAAAAATATCGTTTTGTTTTGTAAAGAGCCTTTGTTGTAATGTTGTTAACGTTTACTAGGTGTCGCGTTATCCCTAGTGCCGTAGCTGGAATACTTGTCGATTCGGGCGACATCTATCGATATAATACGATATTACGGCAGAATCATCAATAGTAGCAACCTAGTAGCGCCATCTAGGAATTATTGTCGTGACCACGTAAAATAAAAAACATTTATTAAACCCTATTAACAAATACAAGATGGCAAGTAAATTAAAATCGTAACCAATATTTTATGGTAACTAAAATACGTGAACAGTGACTTACATTCGATTTTCGAAAATTTTTAGTTAAATGTCTATAATGTGAAAAAAAGTTTCACTTTTACGGTGGTTTCATAAAACCACACAAGTTTTTTTTTTTTAAATTATTTCTACGGTTTATATTAAAAATATGATCAATGACGTTTTATCACGCGGAACTTTTAATGCATCTGTATACTACAAAAAATATATTTTTTTACATTGTTTCTTTTGAAATTTAATGACTGATAATAAGTATTATAGTAATACCGTAAATTTTCATTAGATACTTATAAGATGGTATAATAATAACTTATTGAAGATATAGTTAAAAACCACAAAACATTTTCTCCTGAAAAAACAGTGTTTTGCGATTATCGGGTTATTGCCCGGGGACGTCGACATGAAGTCTACTTCTACTTACAAGTGGCGCGTTAAAATAAAAAACATGTTTCTCCGAGTTCTGTTTGAATAGGTATGTACCTTAAAATGACATATAAATCATAAACAAACTCCTTCGAAAACGCACGACCAATTTTGACGAAATGTGTGCATATTGATAAAATGTTTAATTAATGACAATTAAGGCGGATTAATAAGGCCAGCCATAATTGTCAATAATTATTAGAGTCCGACCGAAACTGGTTTTCCGGCCGAAACCGAAACCGAATGTTTGGCCGTTACTTCACTTTCGGCCGAAACCGAAACCGAAACTCACGTGTTCAAGTTTAAAATTCCATAAAATACTAAAATTTGATTTCCTCATTATTTTGAAATAAGTAGAACATGAAATGAAAAACAATGGGTATATGTATTAATTTTGTTGCTATCAACAACATAACTTCACGCCTTTTTCTATGCAAAGATGTAGGCAGAGGCTGTTAAGGCTCGACTCGCCGTTATGTTTACGTCCCAAACCGTGGCGAACCTATTGCCATACCGGACACAAAGTTTATTTATCACACATAACTTTCAAAATTAATTAATTTGGAAAAGTAACTGGTGTGTGCCAGGATTCGAACCCGCAGCTTCTGGATTCAAAAACCGTGTGACTATCGCCGCCCATGGACATCAGGACTCCAATACCAAGGGTATCACATCAGCTTTGCCGACATTTAAGGTGGGAATAGGCTCGTTTCCGTCCCGGAAATACCGTTGCCACAATGGCAGGGGATCAAGCCGATAGGAAAGAACTTGGCTGTCGACAAGGCGGTCAAATGGAGTAAGCTTGATCGCATGATTTTTCGAGAAGCCCATAACATGAAAGCTTCAAAAGAAATGCTTTGCCAAAGTACCACAGTTGAGGCTCCTAATATCACCTTCCTCCAGAACACGTTCTATATGGTCGTGGAACGTGTTTTAGCCGTCCTCGACTCCTACATCCATCGTGCTGTACTGATCCCAACACAATTTTATGAAAGCGAGAATTTGGCATGGCAGATAGTGCATGAAAATAATTATAAAGCACTCGAAATGAGGTCACTGCGCAAAATTTGCTCCATAAAGTTCACCGATCGCGTCGAAAAAAAAAAGGTTATAAGGAAAAGAAGATTTAAAAGAGGATTGGAAGTGTCAGTATGAAAATTAAAGAAGTGCATACTCCGATGGTATGGACATGTAGAAATAATGATTGATGCAAAATTTACAGTAGTATTAGACAGTAATATTGACAGTAGATGTACAGTATAGAAGCGGAAGGATGTTGGAGTCGATGAGGGCGACTACACACTTTCTATGATCAAATTAAACGTGTTCTTAAGAATGCTGTTGCTAGGAGTCTTAAAAACCGGCGAGTATGTATGACAATGTTGATTGAAAGTCAAAGAAGTGAGGGATGAAAGAATCGTGCCTTATGACGCTCTGTTTTCTCTGCCTACCTCACAGAGACTTGCTTTAAAGGTTGCACTCTCAACAAAGATAACCACAAGCCCGAATTAGTACGATAATAGTGTCGGTTGCGGCAAAATTTGGCCGAAACCGAAACTTCCACCGAAACTGGATTTTTGGCCGAAACTCGGCCGAAACCGAACTTTCGGTCGGACATTAATAATTATCAGTTTTTCATATCCGTAAATGTGAAATTTATTTAAGACAGCATATTGATGCAATCTTCAAAGAAAATGGGATCTACATAGTTATCAATAAAACACCGGTGTTTTGGCAGTTGTATATATTTAGACTATTACAGAATATTTTCTTTACAATAATTTCTTTGTACAATATGGAGATAAAAATTCTGAACAGTTCAATAAAAATAAAATGCAACAAGGATATAAACTTGTCAAAAATATGACTAAAAATATGCTTTACAAAATAAACAGGACCAGAAGGCAAAACTATAATACATACGTCACTTTACACAACTAATTACAAGTGGATAGTATACACTTCAAATACATATGAGATAATTTAAAAGTATATATTTTTAAACATTTTTATAAATAAAATAGCGGTATTCCTTATATTTCAACATATTTAATAAAATAACAATAATTTTGCATTCTATTCCTTAGAACCTGACAGAAAATTAAGTACATGTATTAAACCATTTTTAGCTTTAACTCTTATTATGTTGGTCACTTTATGGTTATGTCTGCCGTCATCATGTTTGTATATTTGTGTTAGATTATTCAAACTAATACAAGTGCCTCGGAACATATAATTGAATACAACATTTCTTAATGCCAAGTCTATCTGGTGTAGGTAGAAAGAGATGAGGGGCGTAGATACGGCCGCCATTACTTGAGTCATTGACTTTCATAAATGTAATAGATAAAATATAATGTAATATATGTAATAATGTAATATATGTATATGTAATAGATAACATTAGTAATAGAAGTATGATGACCTGTTTGAATTCAAACCTGTTTGATAATAGAACCTGTCAGCTGTTTATTGGCTTAGTCAGCTGTTTATGGTCTAAATCAGCTGTAAATAAGTGGCAGGGATAAGTATTAAGATTGGTAGCCAGTGAAATCTAATACAATCAATTATATACTCCGAGAATGAGCACCTCTTACGAGTAGCCCTTACAGAGGTGGTAAAGAATGTTTTCCACAAATATCAATCAGATAACATATTAATATTTAGAAGGACATTGTGGCAGACTTACTTGCATGTAGTGACCCAGAAAATAGCCCGCAATCCTTGTTTGTAAATTACTGCACACTAAAGAAACGTTAAAAGAATTTGTATATTTGTTGATAAATAAGTAAAATATGAAAAAAAAATTCATTGGTTTTCATAAAAACTATTTTTGAAGCATATTCAAAGTTGGTTACAGTGTAGTTATATGTATAATAAAAGTATATTCTTTATTTTAAAGAGAAAAAAAAGTTGATTTGTTTTAAACAGGTATAGAAATTGCAAATTTTTGCACTTGGTGTGCTGCCTTCAGTAGCCCATGGTAGGGCTTAATATTTCGCAGACTTAATGTAAGGTTTTGAAATTAAATCAAAACTTTATGGCTGCCACGAAATTATTAAAATCTCGAATTATTATAATAATTACTTAACTGTATTTTCAGTGTTATTATGGGATAATTATAATTTAAGACAGATTGACAAAGTTGTTGCCAGATTGGTGATGGCTATGTAACACAGCAAAGATTCTCACATTATCCCGAATTTCTTATTATGTTACATTTTGATACATAAGAATTACAAAATTATTACATATAAATAATATCAGCATTAATTTTAAGTCAACAATTTTTATAAATTACACAATGTTAACACGCAATATCGTCTAAAGTTAGTTTTTATTTCAAAACAACCTCAGAGATTCAATTTTTTTTTTGCAAATATTTATATTTGGTTAAAAGCATAAATATAAATATTATTTATTGTACATTGATTTATTTGATAGTCTGTTTAAAGAAACAGTTCGTTGTGGGCAGGTGGAAGCCAAATTAAACATGCGATAAAATTTGACATGGTCAAAATAAAAAAGTTTTTTTTTGCTCAAAATTTTGCATTTTTGTTTTTTTTTTGTTCTTTTTTATAATTTTTAATTTTTTTTTGGATTTTTTATTTAATTTTTTTTTAGGAGTTCAATTTTTTTTTTTTTTTTTCTTTGAGTGTCGAATATTTTTTTTATGCTTTCATTAATCAACAGTATGAGTGACACTTTTATTTAAACTTATCAGTTTTCTTACACACAACCCATAAAAATTATTTATTGTACTTTTTCAAATACTCCGTTGGCCGAGTGCCTAATATGTAAAATCTTTATAAAACTTAAGACATAACGCGATATAAAACAGCCAGGCGTTTATTGAAATATAACATCATCAAATAAGTGTCAGTGCTTCGGGCTATGGGGGGACAACGTCCAGATGGTGTTCAAAACATCACAAACAATGTTACAAAATAAACTTAACAATTTTATAGTCTATGTATAATTTAGTTCTAGTGGCTAGTTATTGAAAACTTAACAAAACAACTAATATTGCCTAGCATCTTTTTTAAACATATCAGTAGATGCAGACATCTTATAAAGCTATAAAACGTGACTAACTAATAATTTACTCAAATAACACTAAACGAATTATTTCTCTATATAATGTACTCGAAGAGCTATAGATAGAATTTCAATTCATGTCCAGACCAGCAGCAATGATAAAAAGCTCATCATCTGAAGCTTCCAGTGACATAGCAAATTTTTGTTTTAGAGAAATCCTATTCCGTATAGGTAATATTTCAATACAATCATCTAGACTTCTAGAGATAATGTATTTGTTAGTATTCTCATATTTCAAATAGGACTCCTCTGCATTATCACAGCTAGTGTCACCTCATTTTTCACATTCTCCTCCTCGACATATGTGCACTTTTTGAAACAGAGAAAGTGTAAAATCTATTCAATCAAACATGATTAAGATGTTATTAAATTTATTATCAACGCCTGATCTGAAAATGTTTATGCTGGACGTATTGTGTTTCAGTCAAAAGGTGTTCGCATTCAACATTTCTTTACACAAGTTTTCAACAATAACATGTAAATATACAATATAGACTCTAAGGCCCTCAATATTCTTATGACATTGTAACTTTTTATAGTATATAAGCATAGCTAGTGCCAAATATAAGGCAACGCAATAAATTTAGCACCATATCTAAGTTAACCCGCACTCATCTTCCAAAAAACTAGTAAAGGAATAATTTTTTCATCAATCTCAATATTTTTACACAACAAAATAATATTTGGAAAACATCAGCCAGTCACTTAGGAACTAAAACCATCTTGCCGGTAGTCAATATTTACCTGGTGAGTCTTCACCTATATTTGTTTGCATGTAGCATGGATTGAGTGCATACTGCAATTACTAATTTTGCGTCGCATAAGTCTAATATTAGCACCTTCAACTGTTATTCTCAACATTTACATGTATATATGTACAGAAAAACTAAATATAATTTCTCTTTCATTACCATCACTGGGAATTTTAGTTCATCTCACGTTCTCCCACATCAAAGAGAACCTGGCCTGAGACTTCAACCCCGCAAAGCGTTTATACTGATATATATAATATAATCTAATTTTTTTGTTTCATTTACATTTTCATCACATAACAAAAATAACTATTTACATAAAAACCATACACGACCCTAAAATGAAAATATTTATTTTTTTATTTCTTACTATTTACATTTATTAAATAACTTATAAATAAATTCATAAATATATATATATATATAATAAAAACAAATAGGATGTGTGTGTATAGATACACACTCATTCACTGTTCATTTGCACTCATTCACACAACTTTATAAATTTTTATAAGACTAGTTAGTGTACTTGATATATTATGATTGATGATGACTCCATACTACATTCAGTCTTGTTCACATTGCAACACGTTTGGCAAAACGCAATTTAGCTACAGTGACCATAAACAACGCCCAATTGTGCCACCCAGTTCTGTCACTATCCAATAATTTCACCAGGAAACAATTCTGTATTTATTATGCTATAGTCTTGCTAAACACTACCACCATCATGCTCATTAATAAATAATAAATATTCGATTAAAGAACACAGTGTAAATTGTATGGAATTTTTTATGTAGTTTCAGTTTTAGAACATCACGAACAGTGTGGTGTGAGTAATGGCTCCTGCGACAATTACTTAGGGATGCATTGGTGTATATATTTATAACTACGAGTTATTAGAGCTTCAAAGGTAGTTATGCATTTGCGATAATAATATAACTCATACCATCAATACCAGTTCATTAGAAAATACATATCACTGATACATCAGTATGTTACAAATGCATCCCGGTGCTACTAATTAATCAATGTTCTAGAAAGAGCAATAACGTTTGAAGCTGAATTAAGTAGTAAAAATTGAAATTTAATTTAAATAAATATTTGTCTTGTCACAAAAAATATAAAGATCAAATAAGTATATGAAAAGTCGCATGCCTGATTGTATAATGTTCAAAACTGCATTAATAGACAATGATGACCACATCTCACAAAGAAGATCAGAAAATATGGCACAATGGAATGTAAACATATAATTTTTATAGTGGTACTTATGTAATGACAGAGTTATCAACCTACTCTTGAAGCAAACCTCTGATCACGGAATACAGTAGTTGTTCCTCAACCGGGATACCCCCAGATTGTAACGGCAATCACTCATAGATATATTTCTATGTAACATCATTTTACATTTAAAATAATCTACTTTTAGGAGGTCATTTATCATAATCTGGCAAATGATCAATCATAACGCAGTGAGATAAAGGAAAAATATTACCAGTCATCTGCTGTAGTTAAGTTCCGGGATGCATCTTGAAGAATCCACTTCACAATCACAAAAGTAGGAGGTAGGCACTATAGTGAGTTACTTTCGTCACAACAACGCGCTAACGCAATGTCAAAACACTATCACTAGATATGTCACAGTGAGGTAGAGCAGAGTGGGTCTGTATCATCGCTGCGGCTGGGGCCACGCATCTGCGAGCCGCAGTCCGACGGAGAGCCGCGCGTGGCTCTCGCGGAATGTGGTGACTATCTTCTCGAAGGTTTCCGGGTCGTATACGGACCGTGCAGTGTTGGTCAGGTCGAATGGCTCTGAAAGTGGCAAGAGACAGAGCGTGAGTGAGTAAGTGTGAGTAGCAGTTGGTGAGTAAGTGTGAGTAGCAGTTGGTGAGTAAGTGTGAGTAGCAGTTGGTAAGTAAGTATGAGTAGCAGTTGGTGAATGAGTAAGTGTGAGTAGCAGTTGGTGAGTAAGTATGAGTTGCAGTTGGTGAGTAAGTGTGAGTAGCAGTTGGTGAGTAAGTGGGAGTAGCAGTTGGTGAGTAAGTGTGAGTTACAGTTGGTGAGTGAGTAAGTGTGAGTTGCAGTTGGTGCGTGAGTAAGTGTGAGTAGCAGTTGGTGAGTGAGTAAGTGGAAGTATCAGTTGGTGAGTAAGTGGAAGTAGCAGTTGGTGAGTAAGTGTTAGCATCAGTTGGTGAGTAAGTGTGAGTAGCAGTTGGTGAGTAAGTGTGAGTAGCAGTTGGTGAGTAAGTGTGAGTAGTAGTTGGTAAGTAAGTATGAGTAGCAGTTGGTGAATAAGTGTGAGTAGCAGTCGGTGAGTGAGTAAGTGTGAGTAGCAGTTGGTGAGTAAGTGTGAGTAGTAGTTGGTAAGTAAGTATGAGTAGCAGTTGGTGAATAAGTGTGAGTAGCAGTCGGTGAGTAAGTGTGAGTAGCAGTTGGTGAGTAAGTGTGAGTTGCAGTTGGTGAGTGAGTAAGTGTGAGTAGCAGTTGGTTACCCTCCACACAGAGCAGCTTCCACTGGTGCGGGTCGTTCTTGTGCGCGCGCGCCGCGCGACACTCGGCCACGGGCACGCGCGCGCCGCACCGCACCGACACCGCCATCTTGTCGTACCTGCACACAAACAGACATTGGAAATCGGAATCGGTTTAAACATTTAAATGCAGAATACTTTTTTTTAATAAAATAAAATTAAACGAGTACATACTGCAAGTCTGTAATTAAAAAAATTATTTTTTGACCTCACGTGATTAATAGACGGCCCCTAAGCTTGTAGAGTTTTTACATTGATTATACTATCTACATAACATACATAACTTCACGGCTTTTGTTACCCAAAGGAGTAGGCAGCGGCTGTTAAGCCTCGTCTCGCCGTTATGTTTACGTCCCAAATGGGATAGGTGGCGAACCTATTGCCATACCGGGCACAAAGTTTTCAGTCATCGATATTTATCACACTACATATCTACTATCTATTTGTTTGATATTTATATACCACTCTAGTTTTATAACGGTCGATAATGTTTGATTTACATGTACAAATATCGAAACAGTGAACAGTGATACAACACATGAGAATCAGTAAGTCATGTACAACTCTGTTGAGGGTCGTTTATAATAACGTGATAATTTTACCCTTTACAATTTGACGATTTTGAGGACTTACGAAATAAAGAACATTTTGATTTTATTATAATCTGAAATTTAAGTAACGAAGAGAAGAGAAACTACACGTGACATCTTACTACACCCCTCCCTATTTTCAAGCCTCGCGTGGTTAATGTATGTCCCCTTAGCGCAATGTGTGTACTCACGGGAACTCCGCGTAGTAGCGCAGCATGTGCAGGAACAGCTCGGCCAGCGGCGTGCGGTTGTGTGCGCGGCGCCACTCGCCGCCCGCCTCGCTCGCGCGCGGCAGGATCGCCGGCGCCGTGCCGCCTGCAACAAGCGCGGTTGTAGTCGCCGGCTACTTTTTTTTATGGGATGGCAAGCAACCAACGCCGCGCCCATGGACACCAACAACACATATAGTGTCACTGTTGCGTTGCCGACCTTTAAGGGATAGGGAAGGATGGGGAAGGGGGAGCGCCTCCGAGTACCTCTCTCACCGAACGAAACGCGGCACGAGCCACTATACTTCGATCTTCTGAGAGGTCGTGGTATTTCACTGGTCGAGCCGGCCCGTTTATGTCTGTCCGTGTATACTCACACTGCAGGAAGTGTATGACCATGAGCGTGAGCGAGTACGAGGAGAGCGTGCGGTGGCGCGCGTCGTTGATGTCGTGCGCGCGCGCCCACAGCTTGGTGAGCGCCACCAGCGGCCGCACGCGCCAGTCCACTGGAACGACACACACTGTTAGGTCTTCCACTGACCGACGACCGATTACACCTCTTCTGGACACTTATTTCCGTGGCAGTGGCGCTATCCCACTTTTGATTCCGATGAGTCGGAATCAGAAGTGGGATAGGGGCCGTTCGAGTACTACGTAAGCATTACAGGGGACATTAGGGACGCGGGGTCTTTGCTTTGCTTCCTTATGATGACGTGGGGAGTGGGGAGGGGGTCTAGCTGATACCACACACAGTTAGCAATAAAAATGTTTCGATAAAAAATAATAACCTATTATTTAAAAAATGTTTACGTAATTATAAGGGCAGAGGGTAAGAACTTTGCTTACTTCTGCTGACAAGGGGAATGGGGGGTAGGTAAATAATTGTAAGAAATCTGCTTACGTAATACTTGAAAGACCCCATATCGAAAGAAGGGGGAAGAACTAAGACCGTCTTGAAATATTAGTTGCCAACAATAATGTAAACTCACATCGAGCGTAACAAAGCAACAAGTTGGTATTCCGAATGCCCACGACGTTGTTGCAGTTGAGGTCCACTTGAAGACCGTTACGCGAGTCGCGAAACTTCAATATCGGCACCTTAGCCTGGATCAACTCTGCATCTGCACATGTAATAAGAAGAGAGAGAGATAAAAGACAAAGTCCCAAAGTCGGCCCAAGCCAGCTAGAACTAAAACTACTTACTCCATTGTACACATTTTAATTATCAGAAAATAGGTAAGGGCCCTGGGCCATCCTGGACTATTGGTTATACTGACTGGGGTCGAAGCTGCGGATGTAGCTGAGTATGTAGTTGAGGTGCAGCAGCGCGTGCGCGCGCGGCTCCAGCTCCTCGCCGGGCCGCACGTACAGGCACAGGTCCATGTCGGAGGAGTCCAGCCCGAACCCCGACATGGTGGAGCCCACCACGTACAGCCCGTACCGAGGGAAGATCGTCTGAAACGTGCCCATGGACATTCAACAACACTATTTAATTGGACATCAGCATCAGTATTCGTCTATCATAATTTCCATGGGAAACTTTTCTGGATAGATTCAGAAAAAGCTCCCTTAGGATCCGGTTCCTAATTTCCACTCATTGAACCGAAAATGACGCTCAGACGACGACTAAAATAATACGAGAATTTAATCATCATATAACCGAGAAACAACGCAAGCCTTGAAAAAAATCGAAATCGGAGTTTGTGGTTTGATATATTGTATGGATATTATTTAACTTACTTTATTTCTGGTCAAGTAACTTTGAGAACATTTCAACTAGTATATAATCACCTTGATAGTTATGTAAAGATATCTCCAAAGGTTCATTTTTTTCCTAAACGTCTCCTCGGTTTGCTGCGACTTGATGAACTTGTCCCAAATCTCCTGTGAGAGCGAGTCCCACTGTGAACCTACAAACATGTTATAAACACCCAATTATTTGATTAAATTTAAATACCATGTATTAGTAGTACTTCATGCAAGTGTATTTAGACAGTATAAAACATTTTAAAGGAGTCATTTAAAAACCATCTGTGTTATTACCTATCAGAATTATAACAGTGGTGGAGCCACGCAGTTCGCTGCATGAATCAGCCAGCTCAACCGGTAAATATTACGACCTCTCAAAATATCGCCGTAAAGTGGCACATGTCGCGTTTCGTTCGGTGAGATAGGTATCCAGAAGTTCACCCCCTGCCCATCCAACCTCAGTAAAACCCGGCAACGCAACTGTAACACTATCTGTGATGCAGGTGTCCATAGGTGGAGCTGGTTGCATCATCAGGTCACCTGTTTGCTCGTTTTCCCCCCAATCTTATAAAAATAAGGTACACACTAGTGGATTATTAGGTCTCCTGACGACTCTGATTAGACACTGTCGATTTGGGCAACTAATAATTATCATTATATATTATCAATGGTGTAATTACTTGAGGTTTTGGTACTCACCATTGAGCAGATCATCTGGTGTGAATTTGACTTGAAAGGGATACGTTCCGTTGAGGTATCGTTCGGGGGCAATGCGGCGCGGGGGGCGCGCCACATGCGTGCGTCTCCCGCGCCACTCTCTCGCCCCGCCCCCCGACCCGTAGGACCCATAGTTCCCCCCGTAAGAGGCGTACGTCACGCAACTACCGCGCTCTGGACGTGCCGCCTCGTCACCTTTACACAACACATATAAAATAGTAACTCAAATAAAAATATAAAACTACCCTACAAATATAGGAATGACAATATTTTTTACAGCATTTTAAAATTGAAGTTATCTTGTTTTTTTAATATTGACAGTCAGATGAAATATAAGTTTTAGGGAGATACCATGGGTTTCAACTTTGTCTAGAATGAAATGTAGAATGTATGTGTGTTTTTTACGTTGGAAATTCCGCGCAATAGACTTGTTTGACGATTTTTTTGTTATATTATACCTAATTAGACAAAACGAGCCAAAAAATTAACTTTTGTTTTCGTTCCATTGAGAAATAAAACACGCCAAAACACTATTTGTGCAGGTGTACAATAGCATGGCGGCAAGACAATGTTGGTTTACATAATTCAGCAAACAATTCAATTATTAGACATTGGTATTATTGGAAAAAGGCATAAATTAAATTTGTTCCGCTACATTCTGTTGACAAACAGCGAAATACCAACAGCTGTAGATACAATTCAGTTCCCTATGCAAAAGGAAGCTAGCAGACAAGTAACTTTTTAGTCCAAACATTCTTAGAACAACTATTTTCAATAGTTTTCAAGAGTATTTGTTCATAGAACTCGTGTGATATTTTGTTGTTGATGATAAAAACGCATTCAATGCACGAAGTGGTAGGCAAAGATATAGTCTTTGCGAACGGTCAATGATTTTATCGATGTTATGGAATAGGTGGAGGATTCTATGTCTATTAAAACATTTATAAGAGATGTTTGTACCAATTGGCACACACGAGTTTCATGCCCGGTTCTTCTCATGGTAGAACCCTACACTCGGAATCGAGCCAAAATACATCGAATCAAAATACATCGTGTTAAACAAAATTACGTGTTATTACGTGATTCATTATAGAATAATGTAGTAAACTATGTAACAGGGACGCGTCACGATCTGCGCGTCATTGCTCGCCAAACAAGCCAGTCGGTCACGAGAACAAATCAGTCAGGACAAATATCTATATCCACACAAAGCCCGTTACACTGGCAATCTGAACTAATGTAGTAAAAATTTGGTATCAATATTTAGTAGTCCCTTGATCAAGCAGTTAAGCTGAAGCGAAATCTTAAGAGTGGAAATGTCTACAAGCAGCGCCAACTGAAGCAGTTTTGATTCCGGTTATCACAATCCTAACCTGCACTCTTCAACAATAAATGTTTTCCTCAGCTGTTTAGGAATTTAGTATACTTTCGCTCTAGTACAATTAAACTATCTGTGGAAAAGTCTTTTCGCAATTAATCTAACTTTAAATAAAATCTCGTAAAGTAGTGTATCCGGCTGATCTTGACACCATTAAAAAGATAGCTACATTTAAAAACAACTCAGTACAACGTTGTTTCCCGCCGTTTTTCATTTGTCAAAATGAGTTAACGTAATAAAGACATTCGATATTTAAAAATTCAATTCAGATTGAAGTAAGGCTTCATCAATCAACGATCCAGTTTGTTATTGTAGTGGTTAGTGACCATCTACGCCACAGAAATAGATCAAGATAGAACGGCGAATAGGCGTGGCAAGCGTGCCAAAACCCTGCACTATATTGCATGCTTTTCGAAACTCGCTCTCATTACGCAACGAGCGTTCCTGCCATGTGTTCAGGACGTAAAAAAATAGATAAAACGTCACATATATGCCATAATATGCTGCGAAAAATTGTAAAAACAAAAGTAGTGAATCAAATATGAAAAAAGGAAATATTTCGTATGATCAGTAAGTACAGAAAATCAGTAGAATGTATTTTTTTGAGATTATAAATTATTGTTTTACTTTTACTATGTTCAATAATTACGATCACACGTTGTATATTTTTTCGTTATGATAAATATCCATTGCTGTCCGCATTCAACGCTCGTATACAAAAACATTGCGCGTATAAATTATACGCGTAATGTACGTCGAATCGAACGAAATACACAATACACCTGCCAGTTGATCGTTGTGTCTGTTAATCGCTGTGATTCGAATGTTAGATATGGGCACTCCATGTATCGTTGAGTCTTAGGACTTATCGATAAATTAATTCAATAATAATTTGAGTATCAGCTCATATCTTGCTTTGTCCCTACTTTATTCTAACACCACAAATGTCAACCAAAGTGTTTCGTAATTACATTGGCAGCAGTTTAATTGACAGTATAAGTTTTCACCAATTTGACCAATCGCCGATGGAAAATCATCTCGTTCTTCTCAAATGGGCAGTAACCGAGGTATATGTAGACGTTCGGCTTCGTTATTTAACCAGGACTGTGAGGCCAACCCTTACAAAAAGGCAAATATTTAATAAATATGTATAGTTTCAAGGACAGTAAAATATTTATAATTAAATTTTATATACTGTTGGAAAAATATGTTTTAGGTTTTAATATGTCGGATTGAAGTATTTAACATGTTTTACTTTCTATGATTATCGTTACACAAAATCAATAAAGTTAGTAAAATATAAAAATAATAAAATTAACACAAGTTGCCGATATTAACATCGATAATCGATAATAACATCGGTAAGTGTCTCCTAACTAGTCGCCGCGCTCACAATGAAAATGACGTCACGATGAGGGCGTGGTTTTTCAAAAAAGTGACACGCTCGAAATGTATGGAAATATGCCATCGCGGCCGTTCTATCTTGATCTATTTCTGTGATCTACGCAGTTCATAAATCATCAGATTCACGTTTTTTGACGTGACAACGTCTTAAATTAGGTTGCGGCTGGGAGTCACTTATGAAAAAGTGTAACGCTCGGTAACGTTACGATGAGTCACCGAACGAGAGAGAGGCCCGCCGAAGTACAATGTTTTAGTAAACAAAATATATTTCTATAGTTAAAATTTGTGCAATTCTTATTTTCATTCAATTCCTTGTTCCTATTGTGCAATTTAATTATATTCATATCAATAAATATTCTACCGAGAAAAAGACGTTGTCACGTAAAATCTTCGCCCGTAAAACCGACTTTACAGGCAACCAGATTTTTTTGAAGATTCTTTTAGAACGACTCGTTAGCTCAGTAGGTTAGAGTGCCGATATTTGCAATATAAGATCATCGGAGGCCGGAGGTTCAAATCCTTCACGAGTCAATCACTTTTGGGTTTTTTTTTCTCTCTCTAAATACGTCGCCATCCGATCTATTGACTTATATCTCGTTTTCAAGGCTAAATCATTTAGATATTGCTTACCTACGACGTTATCTGATACGGTCAAGTTAGCGTAACGTTAAAAAGCACCGCGCTAACCATTATAGACTTTATGCTAAGGCAGCAGAGCATCAAATACGTTCAGCTTCATTAAGAGTATTTCAGTCATCTAAATATATCTTCAGAGAATGTATCCACACGGTGGGTACCTACGTTGTTTGTTCAGTTTTAAACAAAACGTTGTATGTTTATAAAAAGCTATTACTATGCAACAGAGGACAGGAGATAATCATCATATAACCATTATTATTGGGCAAGGGAAAGAATTTTAAACATCTCAATGTTTGTTTTTTTTTTAGACGCTTAAACAGATGGGTGTGTGATGGGATTACATAGTATAAAACAAAGTTACTTTCCGCTGTCTGTCCCCTTATATGCGTATATCTCTGAATATAATTCATATATATACGAATTATATTCAAAACCACCCCGATGACACCCTCTAAACTATTAAAAAAAACTGCATCAAATCCGTTGCGTAGTTTTAAAGATATACAACATACATACATACCAACATCATTATTATATTATGTTGTATATTATGTTGTAAAGGAAAAATGATAATTTTCGAGATTTTTTATTTTTATTTTTTATGGAACAGGAGTCCAAACGAGCTGGCGTGTCACCTGATGGTAAGCAACCAAGCCACCCATGGACACCAGCAACACATTTAGTGTTACTGTTGCGTTGCCGACCTTTAAGGGATAGGGGATAGGAAAGGATGGGGAAGGGGGGTGGGCCTCCGGGTACCTCTCTCACCGAACGAAACGCGGCATGAGCCACTTTACGTCGGTCTTCTGAGAGGTCGTGGTATTTCACCGGTCGAGCCGGCCCATTCATGCAGCGAACTGCTTGGCTCTACCACTGTAGAATGTTAGATTGCAAACGCTGGCTGAACTCTTAAGTGACAGATCAAAACAGTGTTCTACATTATTTAACGCCTTCTGAAGGTCAATAAAAAAGTCCGCGAGGGCATATGTCCATCTTTTAGGAATAGCCCACAATGACCATTTTTATTTTTTTACTTTTTACGAGAAATAATGGCTTACTTACGAAGCGATTTCAAACATTACAGCATTAATTTTCATCCAATTAAGTGTCAATTAATAGATTGTACATGTAATATAGATGATCCTGGCCCTTTATAGCATGTAATTTAAACGAATATTATCGAAGATATTGCAGTATTAACATAGCGAGACAGCAGTTAAAGCCGATAAATAGCACAAATTGAACCTCATGATATCCAAAATTAATTCATTTATTACTTTTGATGCGGAACAAAGTTCGCCGGGTCAGCTAGTGATCAATAAATAATTAGTATTTTCAGTGTTACGTGGCGAGAATAATCAACTTGGGAATGTTTATACGATAGAAGCTATACGTATATATATATAACTATACTTACTTATGAAATTCAGTAGTCATAAACAATATAATATTCAGTTTCATGATAATAGTAAATATTTTATAAAGAGGAGACAGAGATGGGCCTAGTACCACATGCACAAAAACAAAGAAAAAAATTATAACGGAAATGGTTCACAGGGCTTTGATAGAAGTTTTATCCAAACATTGACACCGATTCAGTCCGTTCAGCACTATTCAAAAAATATTCTTTCATGAGGTATTCACGAGACGATCAAGTTCTCTCTGAACTGAACTTCTCACAGCCTGTGTTAAGTTCATTATAATAACAATATACAGTCAAACCTGGATAAGCGACAGTTCAAGGGAACACAATCTCATTCTCCCTTATAGAGGTTTCTCACTAACCCGAGTTTCTCGCTAATGCAGGTACATGGGTAGCGTTTCTCTCTTATAGGGGTACGGACATGATGCAAAACAGAACTTTCCTCCTCAATTTATGAACGATAAACTGAGTAAGTCCGATAAACAGGGCGGTACACAAGCACACGTGTCCATTTGAAAAGAATGTGATAATTTGTTTTGTCATTTGTTCCTCCTAAATAATATACATAAATAAATAAAGCTCGACTGTTGCTTATAGAGGTATAGATAAGTAGCAGTCTCACTTACGGAGGTCCATGAGGGAAAAACGACTCTCTCTTACAAAGGTTTCTGTTTCTCGCTAATAGAGGTTTTGGGAGCTTAAAATGACGGGTCCTGGCTATTACTCTCACTTATAGAGTTTTCTCACTTATCCAGTTCTCACTTACCCAGGTTTGACTGTATACAAAATCATTAAGGTGTGAGTTAAACACATTTGCGCATTTCCTTTCCTTTCCGTTACGAGAATATCTTAACGAAAACAGTCGAGCAATATACAATACCAATCCAATATATAATACCAATCCAATACCTTAAAAATCGTGGGCATTCATGCGTCCGGTTCCAAACGCATAAAAAATATTTCACGCGATTTTGTGGACAAAGGCAGAGGCTGAGCGCATCCCATTCATCGCAATAGTGCAGCTGGCTTAACAATGCAACAGCTGGCCAAGCAATACTCATGATAATAATATTTTTTTCCTTTCTCCTCTAAAAATATCCGACGCAAATGAGTCCATCCTATAAGAAGCTGTGATGCTACCGACTAACATAACTCCCAAGGAAAAACAGCGATGTTTTCAGTGTCGTTTAAAACATTGCTGTTTTTGCTTCGGAGTTAAAAATAATACAGATAATGACTGGCTTACTGGGACAACTGTGATTACAGCCTGAAACTGATGGTTACAACGATTTTTCTTCCAACCTTCAAGCTGTGGTAAAAAGTGACCAATATTTAAGCTGGGCCAGTAAACTGTAAATTAAAATACAGCCAATCAGAAATCTGCTGCCCCGTACTACAAGCTTTGCAACCAATTTGTAGATTTTCCAAGGTTCAGATTAAGATACCTGTTAATTTAAAATTCCTTAATGGAAAAAAATCTATGTCAAAATTTGTATTCTTTATTTTTTCTAAAAAACTATCATCATCATTAGCCTTTTTTGAGGTCCACTGCTGGACACAGGCCTCCCCCATAGGTGCCACAACTGCCGGTCCGTGCAATCATGGGGGTTTTTTGCCATAATTGCCACGCTTGGCAGGGCGGGTTGGCGATCGCAGTAGGCTGTATTTTGTTGAGAGAGAATGCTGCTGCCCATTCTTCTAGCTTTTCCCTTAGTCGGCTTTTACGACACCCACAGGAAGAGATGGGGTGGCAGTATTCTAAGCTGGCGCCACACAGCAAAAAACTATATTTTACGTAATTTGTAATCTAAGGTTAGCCCATAGTTTTTTAATAATGTAATGTGGTCATAATATTGATCAATACTTTATCAACATTCTTTGAAAGTAAATCCTTGAACCTCATGATATCCAAAATTTACTCATTTATTACTTTTGATGGGGAACAAAGTTCACCGGGTCAGCTAGTACCACATATGACAAAATTATATTACACATGAAATATTTTTATTATAGTATTGTTAACAAACTACTTAAACCACCAACATATAGAAATTCCTTCTGTATCCCTAGCCTATATTTAGTGGTGTCCCTAAATATAGGCTATAGCCATCTTTTTAAAAATCTTATAAACCGTTATTTTGGAAAACCATGTTGGTCTACCCACAAACTTCTTATTCAGCTTTAAAAATAGTCTCATTTAAGTGAAAAATTAACATGCCGTACTTAAAATTCTGAAATGGTGCTCCATAATTCATATATATTAACTACAGTAATAATTCTAATATGTTCATTCCAATAACTTTATTGGTATGAAGCCACAGATATGTAATATATATATTTAAAAAATAATGCATATTGCCATAATGCCTTTCCAAATTTGCATTATTAAGAAATAGGCTTGGACCAGTAATGGACTGCAAAAGATGATTGATAACAAACTATTACTTGAGTAAAACATTGCGAGAATGTATAGTTTGAAGTATTATGTTATATCTGAACACTAGAAAAAGCAAAAGGCATAATAATATTTCACATTATATTTCATCATGCAAAACTTGGTTTGAACACTTTAATATCCTCAGTTTTAATGAGATCAATGTGAAAATATATCAATTTTATTAATCCCATAACTGAAGGTAGAATTAAATATTATTACTGTTTGTGTGTGAAGTATTGAAATTACTCTACAGCGAATGACTATTAAAATTACAATTTCTTTTATATTAAGATATTTAAAAACTGATACAATAATAATTATTACTTTAAACATAATCCAACTTACCTTTCTCACCCTTATTGGAGCCAGACGCATTGCTTGACAAACTGGAATCATCAGAATCATATCCGAATGCCGTGTTATCTGCATTTTTTGAATTAGGATGGCGTTCACGACGCGGCTGCCAGCGACGAGGGGTGATATGCCCACCATTAGAACCACCGTGATTCTGGAGAGTCTCTATTGGGTAGTGACGAGCTGAGCGTTCCGACTGTCCGCCCAACAAATACATCTGGCCTGGCCCTCCGAAACCTCCGTTTCCATGGTACATCATTGGTGCACCTTCACTCATTCCCGTCTTGTTACCCTGTCGGTGTTCAGGTTTTAAGCACAAATTCGCCGGCATAATTCAACACAAATTTTTGAGGTACCAACCTGTATTCCGACTGTAAAATCCGATGATAACTGGCGTGGTTTTAGTAGACTATTGCATCATAGTAGACGTATTAAATTAAATACAGTATTGTGCGACGTCGAAATTAAGCTATTCTATTTATCTTGACTACATTCACTGGACTATGCCGACACTCGAGACGTTCTTCAATGGGAACCTCTTTTCAAATATTTCGGTCGGTAATGTTATCAAGAGTAGCGTGTTCCTAGCTTCCCGCTATATGAATAATTCAATTAATAATTATTTCGACGCCGGTAATAACAAATCTACCCACGAATAAAAGACAAATCTATAAAATCGAATGCAGAAAATCCGCCATGACTTTATGGAACAACACTAACGACATCTGATGTCACTTACTGTAAAATTGTACACGTGATTTTATTTTCTCTACTTCAAATTCATGTGTTCCATTTTATGCCAGTTCTAGAAATAATAATACTGAGGCAAATGTTTCATCAATCATTTTATAAAATTAAAAGACCTACGTTTACAACAACAATAAATAATTTACTTTTTAAAATTAAAGTCACATGACAGATTAGTTTTTCATGTTAGCACGAAATGACATTTTTTTAATTATTTATTTTGGTACAACTCAAAAATTTACTAACATTCATGTGACACATAGTTACGTTTCATTCCCTCTCACAAAATTTAGCATTATATTATCATTGTCCTTGTTTTATATGTTGTGCCTGCAGTATGCTATTTCTCTCTAACATAGGTAAATACGCTAAGAAAATTTAGGAAAACATAATACCTTTCCGTAAGTGTTGATTTGACGTTTAATCTGCCAAATGTATGATTAATTAAATTTTCAAGAGGAATAAAACTTTAATGATAATTAAATTGATTTGAATGATTATGGAAAATAATTCTAAATCAGTGTATTTATTTCCTCTAATATAAAATGTTCTTCTCGAGTGATGACGTTGAATGAAATATGTAACCTTAAAGTGTCGTATTAAATAAACTTTGCTTTCTCATTGTTTGATTAATTCCGATAACTTAACTGTGCTCTGCGTTGATATGTCACATTTCGCAGATTTTTTGGAAGATGTGTCCGTTAAAATATCAGAGAAATATAAACGATTTCCAAAAATTTATTTACCTTATACCGTTAACGAATCTATAACGCGAGCACAAAGTGTTGTCGACGCTTCTAATGCCCCTATTTACTCTTGTACTTTCGAAAGAAATGTATTAGCGAAGCTTAAGGAGCTTAGAAATGCGAAAGAGACGAAGAAAAATGAGAGAAGACATCGTCTTCAATTACTGCAGGAAGCTGAACAGAAAAGGTTGGATGCTATTGCTGCTGCTGAAGAGGAAGAGAGATTGAAGCAGCTGAGTGTATCTGAGGTATCATACCCTAGCACTGAAGAAATAAGTGCGCCATCTCCTGAGGTCAAAGCTGCTGTAAACTGTGATAATAATGCTATTGATGTTACTCCTGAGAAGATTGATGATTCAAGCATTAATTTGCCTGTAGCCAACCTTAATAATGAGCCAGATTTGAATATACTTCAACCAACACTGGTCTCGTCACATTATCCAGAAAATAATTTACTTGATGATCCTGATCCTTTGCAAAATTTCAAGTTAAATAATAAGATTACTAAACTTGCAAATAACTCTAACATAGACAATTTAACATTCAGGGACTTTGAGAATGATACATCAAGTCCCTTTGATAATGTTGAATTGAAGACTATAAACGATATGGAATTGTTGGCGCAGGTGTTGCAAAGTCAGAAAGATTCAACAATAACGTGTCACCAACAGCCCGGTTGTGTTACAGAACCAAGTTATCCAATACCGACCTGTGCGACTCAAGCCCAACTAGAAGGCACTAATTATTTACCGGCAACATACTTAGAACAACCTATACAGGGTCCCAGCATGATGTATAATACTCCACAACACTATCCAATAACAAATGGTTATTACGTACCAACAGATGTTGAAAATGTCAATGTATATATGCCAGAGTATAATTACTATGTTCCAACAAATGCATATCCAGAGATGAATCAATATTATGGTGGCCAGTTGCCTATGACGTCCAACTTCAACCCAGCTGGAACAGATTCTGCGTATGTTCAACCACAATTTTATTACCAATATCCTAATTTGCCTGTGCAATATCAAACTCCTGACGCAAGTACAGTGTACGGCAATACAGTTCCTAATGAGAATACAGAACCTAACATCACAAGTATATCACAAAATACTATAAAATCTAGATCTCGCAGTGTACCTGATATTGTAAGAGAATTAAATGAAGAATTAGCCAAATTGAAGATGACTGAGAGATCATATAACGCTAGTCCCGCACCAAAAAATGTCCAGGAGTCTCTACCGCAACCTTCTACGGTAAACGGTAAAAAAACAGAGAGGACTAGTAAAAAGAAAACTGTGCATTTACCAAACCCATTTGACAAGTTGCCTGTAAATGTGCAAGAAGTTTGTAAGAAAATACATGGGATGGGTTTTCCGCTAGACAGGGTAGCCAGAGTGTGCACACTTGTTGGGGTAAATGATAAAAAGGTGAGTGTAAAGATATGACTGACTCATTTTGGATTTATGTACTTTTATAACTTAAGGATTACATAGACATGTTGGACATTTTTAATTTTGGGCATTTTTTTTTTTATTTATTATCTCTACTATTTCTACTACTTCACTACTATATTAAAATCTCTGTGGTCTAGTGGTTAAGCACCCCGCTTCTGAATCAAGAAAAGAATCTTGAAAAGTCATTAGTGTGAGCCAAAATTTGAACTTGAGTTCAAATTTTGGCTCATACCAATGACTTTTCAAAAGTTATGTGTGATAAGTATTGATGACTGAAAACTGCCCAGCATGGGAATAGATTCGCCAACTATTCCATTTGGGACAAAACATAATGCCGAGTCAAGGCTTAACAGCCACTGCCTACATCTTCGGATAGAAAAAGGTGTTAATTTATGTTATGTTACTATATTAAACACATTATCTTGTAAAATCTAGATTATGACTCTACTATGAAAATAATAAATGCAATCATGACAAGTTAATGTTGCTAGTTGCCTACTCCAACTGTTACCTATTACACCCATATCTATGGTGGATAGTGTTGTGGATACATTTTTGATTGTGATTGTATTTAAATAGACAAGGGGAGACCTTTTGATATTGAACTTTAAAGTGCTACTTTTTGTTATTGAGTACAAAAAACCTTTTGATTTCCAATGCAATGTAATCCTTTGATCACCCCCCTTTCCTGAGGCAATCTAATGGGGTAGTGTTGGACTTTTGGTACTGATTGAAAATGTAATAAATCACAACAGTAATATCTATGCCTAACTTTAAAAGAACTGTAATGAATAATTCTTTTTTAGTTTGAAAATTATGATGAACCAACTCTCACATGTAGATTCATTTATCTTTAAACAACAAGCCTAAGTCTGTTGTCTAAGTCAGATCTTTGTTAGATTGTATAAACATTGATTAATTATTTAAAAATAACCCATTAAATTTTCAGATCATTGAAGCCCTGCTGATACTCGGTGATCTTATGGACTTGGGATTCCCAGAAGATAAGGTGTCGGCTGCCTTAGCTAAGCACCAATTTCATAGGGATAAAGCATTAGATGAATTGGTCTCATAACAATAATAGAAGGTATATGATGCTGACTAAAATGAAGGATACAATGTCTATTTTATTAATAGCAGGCAGCGATGTATTTCTGTTCTAGCTTGTGAAAGTAAATGGCTGAAACAACTTACTATCAAGACAATGAAAGTATCTGCCGCAGAGCTTTTGCTGTTTTGGAGGTGATTTGTAAAAGAATATAATGTATTTTCAAAGTTCAGTTGGAAGATTTAATATTTTTCTTCATCGCTTTCTCCAATATTTATATGCATAAAATATTTATTTGTTTTATTAAAGAGATATTATTATGCTATTGGCTAAATATTTTATTGTAGACAAACTGTGGTAAATCATTGTTATAACCTATAAAGGTATATAGCAATCAGTGATATATAAATTGTCTTGGCCTTGACTTCAATTTAAAGTTCAACCAACTTCATGTCTCATTGATTGAACTATGAACTGCTATCGAAATTTGTATAAAATGATGACGAGAGAAATGAGACTGTTGAAAATCATTTTCGATAGATGGCGCTAGTAAGACCTTGAATGTTTCGGCAAACATGCGAAAAGTAGTTTCGAAGTTTTCTTGATAGCTATGTGTTTAAAGCAATACATTTGTAGAGCATACGTCGTGGGTTCGAAACCGCTCGTAATATTTTTTCAATTAAGAAAAAAATAAATATAATGAAAGGTTTTACCATTTTAGGTTGTGTATATTTTCGCGGTTATTATGACTTTAACTAAAATAAATAAATCACAATTAATATTAATAGTCAGTTTTAATCGGTATGTATATTGCAAGTACCTATTGTGTGATAGAGCATTTAATATATAAAGATATAAAAAAAAATTTGATAAAGCCTTAGTTACCACCTGTACATTCTGTGCTTAAATTAAACTATGCTAATACTAATTTTCATTATATTAGGAAACTATCATTATAATGAATTATTATTATTTTTACATAGTAATAAATCAGTAGAAAACACGTGTCTGTATTATTAAATATAATAAATACAAAAATTCATGTGGACAATTAAGAAAACAAGTGACAAAAAAAATAATTTTAATATTTTGTCTGTGATTAATTTATCTCTTCTTTATATTTCATTGTCTAATAATCAAAACGGCTGTATCCATTAAAGCCGTTTTGATTATTAAACAATGAAATTTGTTATTATAATAATAGCAAGAGCACAGCGAATTAGTTTTAGCACCCGAAATTATTTATTTAGTTAGGTACGTAGATATATTATTATTTTTTCGTATATCTTGATGAAGTAATGACATCCGTCAAGCACAAGTTCTTCAGACATCGATATTTATCACACTTGATTCACGAGGATGTTTTCAAAAAGTTGTGTACTAAGCCGAAGCCATCGTAACAATTAAGTAGGCTATCAAGCTATAGCCTATGAGAAGCTTAATATCGTCAACGGGCTTATTATGAGCTCTTAATTCCAGTCAGTTGCGCTCTAGACTACTCATCACTGACCAGATAGAAGTAGTCGTTGATAAATCGAATTGGCAGTAAATTTTACACTGATTATTTATTAACGATTAGCTGGAATTAATCGTTGTAAATACAAGTTTGCAAGGCAGCGCGTAAGCTGGCTAGAATTAGGAGCTCTTATTAGGTCCGCAGGCATCAATATTTATCATACATAACTTCAAAAAAGTCAATTGTGGCATTTGTCGCTAATACGCAAACCGCGTTCACCATAATTGAAAAAAAAAAGTCATTGACGTCATTGTCTCATAATTTCGCGACATTTTTGTTTTCCAGTAGTTCTTGAGAACACGAAAGTTATAAAAACAAGGTGTATTGTTAGATAAATATCATTAATCCGACATAAATTCGTGTTCATTAAAATTTATTTGAAACAATCAGTAATTTATTTATGAATACAAACGTATAGAAAACCTCCTCGTAGTGCGATTCGGTTAAATATAAATACGATAAGTCATTTCCACATCACAATGGAAATGTTACGTTAACATTTTAATTTCACATAATTGAAAAAGCGTGTAATATAATTTACAAAATTTAGTTATAGGCTTGTAATGTCCGACACACTTTGGTGATATCTATACATCGTAAAGGCATCGTTTAGTGTTCCGTGAACTTTTTAATGGCTCATAATGTGTTGACAATTTTGTAAATTGGTTTTCTTTGGGGCTCATGTTTTTCAATTAAGATTTGTATCGTTTGTTTTGAACAAGGGATTGCTTATCTGAAAAAAAATGTACCCGGTGTAATGGAATTGGTGGCAATAGGTTTGCCACCTATTCCATTTGGGACATAACGTAATGATTCGGTGAGACGAGGCTTTAACATCTACTGCCTACACCTTCGGGTAGAAAAAAAATGGAGTTACGGTTTTTTTTAGTATTTTGGGTTCTGGGGTCTAACCCGTAAACATTTAAACTATTTTAAACGTATAGCCTCTACTGAAAATTTGCATATCGTGGCCTGGAGATCGAGTACCAAAAATGTGTATGATTGAATCCTGGTTCACGGGTTTATCTTTACGAGTTTTAAAAGTTTTTCTTGATATACATAAGTAATTAACTAAATTTTCTTTGATTTAATCCAATACATAGATTTTGCAAACTATTAGTCGGCACCTATGCCGTATGGGACGTAAAATATAGCGTAACTGCCGCGTTAATCTACATACTAATAGGCAGGAAGCTGCTAGGTGAAATATCACGACCTCTCAGAATATCAAAGTAAAGTGGCTCGTGCCGCGTTTCGCTCGGTGAGAGAGCTATACGGCCTTTCGAAATTGTTTTCGGAAGTTATGTGTGATAAATATCGATGACTGAAAAACTTTGTGCCCGGTATGGCAATAGGTTCGCCACCTATTCCATTTGGGACGTAAACATAACGGCGAGACGAGGCTTAACAGCCGCTGCCTACACCTTCGGGTAACAAAAGGCGTGAAGTTATGTTATGTTAAGATATCCGCAACGCTTCTTGTATGTACGTATGTAGCATAAAATAATGCCAGGGTCCCCCTAAATTTCGTTATGTAATAAATACCTACTCGAATGGACCCCTATTTACATTTTCGTAGTGGGTTAAAAGGAGGTGGTCAGAATATCGACGTAAAGTGGCTTATGTCGCGTTTCGAGAGAGTTTTCCGGGGACACACTCTTCCAATCACTCGCAGGGTCGGCCATGGGCGGCCCTAGTTGCTTACTGGCGACCTCGTTTGCCCACTACCCCATAAAAAAGATGGTAACGGTTTGTGTACCTATGTATAGTTTTTGTAACTTTATGCCTTTAAGTACCCAAAAGTGTATTGTGGCGAAACCTATTGCCCTAAATCGAGTACAATTTTGTCACTACCTTATATTTATCTCGGGTTTGAGCCTTAGACTTTTGATGTGAGATGCTGGTTCACCAAGCCAACTGAGCTCAGTGTGATCTTGATTCGTCTTAACCGTGGACATTATAAACTTCCCGGAAAAAATACTCAAAAAGTTAAATAACTTTTCTTTGATGGATAAATATAATAGATTAAAACAACTTTTAGGATTAAATGATCTCTGTAAAGAGTTCGAAACGTCGGGAAATAAATATAAATATGTAATAAATAGACGCGATATAATCCTAAAAGTTGTTTTAATCTATGAGTGAGATTCGCGAAAGTCTTAGAAGTAAATGTGGCTAAATATAACATAACTTCACACCTTTTTCTACCCGAAAGTGTAGGCACCTGTGTTAAGCCTCGTTTCGCCGTTATGTTTACGTCCCAAATGGAATCGGTGGCACAAAGTTCTTCAAAGGTCTTCGGTATTTATCACACTTAACTTTCGAAATTTATTTCGAATAGTCATCGGTGTGAGCCAATTTGAGAATTCGAACCCGCAACCTCTGGATTCAGAAGCGGGGTTTTCGATCACTGAACCACCGAGACTATGGATAAATAAAATATTATTATAATTATTTGTAATCAATTTGTAAATGTTAGTCAATATTATCCATACTCTTGATAAAAAACTAGCATTATTTTCTAATGGGTTTCCTTGTTTGATAAGGGAATGGAATATCATAATTTAAAACATTATATTTTACACGATCTTTTTAAGTAATTGTTATTGTAAACAAAATCATTGCATTTAATGATCCATGTTTTGAAAGTGTTATTGATAAATATTCTGTCCACTAAATACTTACCTACATGCCTTTATAACATGCATAACATAACTTCACGCCTTTGTTACCCGAAGGTGTAGGCAGCGGCTCATAAGCCACGTCTCGCCGTTATGTTTACGTCTCAAATGGAATAGGTGGCGAACCTATTGCCATACTGGGCACAAAGTTTTCAGTCAACGATATTTATCACACATAACTTCCGAAAACACTTTCGAAAAGTCATTGGTGTAAGCCAGTGTCAGGATTCGAACCCGGACCTCTGGATCAAAAGCCGTATGCTCGACCACTGGACCACATGCCTTAATGTATTGAATATTATCCTGCTGTGCGGTGGTCTTAGGTTTAAATTCAACCTATACAATCTGAGAAATACCGCAAGAATTCTTGGTATAATGTTTATTTTCAAATAAATAGTCTGTTTCATAATAATAAAATATTGTATATAAAATAACTATAAATAGATACGGTATAATCATTGATTTATTTATTGAAAGATTTCTAGTAATTGAAAACTTTGATTTCAATATAATTTAACGTCCATAGATTAATAAAAAAATACGAATAGTATCGTTAACAAAATAATTATAAATAATATCTTATTTAAGTTATATTTTGTTTAGTTTCGTTTTTAGAAGAGATTAGTTTATCCTCAAAGCCTGTCCCGTGCAGCTTTTTTTTTTAATTTGTGAATTTAATTAATGAGACTGTAAAGAGTCTGTATCCAGGTTTTCATTTTTCTATTTTAAATACTAATATGTATTTGTTTGTAAATATATGACGATGTAGTGATATTAGATTTAATCCAATGTCAAATCTGACAATCAATAAAGTGCTACTAACTGCTCAAATCCTGTCTAATGAGACAGCTACTTAAACGCTTAAGTAGCGCTTATATATTTGAGTGGCGGTTCAGTATTCGGGCAATAGTCCAGTTGTTTTTATATGATGATGAAACTACCCATGCTCTTTATTGCCAAAAATCTAGTTTTTTATTTTTTATGGGATAGGAGGGCAAACGAGCAGGCGTGTCACCTGATGTTAAGTGACCAACGCCGCCCATGGACACCTGCAACACATATAGTGTTACAGTTGCGTTGCCAACCTTTAAAGGGAAAAGGGAAGGGGGGTGGGCCTCCGGGTACCTCTCTCACCGAACGAAACGCGGCATGAACCACTTACGTCGATCTTCTGAGAGGTGGTGGTATTTCACCGGTCGAGCCGGCCCATTCATGCAGCGAACTGCTTGGCTCTACCACTTTCTTGCTTTAAAACTGTTACGGAACTTCCTGTTCTTTGTACGCTATATACATTTATGCGAATGGTAATAATAATCTACTAAGTTTTCAGTAACCTACTAGTTAGTCTTCATTCTTTAATATTTAATAAAGTTGTAATTTTTTTATACATCAATTGCTTCAAAATATAATTCTTGTAAATAAAGGTATTATTTTCAATTTATTGTTTTATTGACCTTACATACATAAGCACGAATACTGAACCGCCACTCAAATATGTAAGCGTTTAAGTAGCTGTCACATTAGACAGAATATGTGAAATTTCAGCAGTAAGTGGCACTTTATTGATTGTCAGATTTGAGTGGCGGTTCAGTATTCGGGCGATACATTTTCAACTTCACGCCATTTTCCACCCGAAGATCTGAGCAACGACTCGTCGAATCGTCACGTCACAAATGGAATGGGTGGCGGAACCTGTGGTATATTCTATGAAATCATTGATGTGAGCCCGGAATCGATCGCACGACTTCTCAATCAGAAACGGGGAGCTCAATCACTAGACCACCGAGACCTAACTACCAGTTTAATTTAGCATTTCTGACTTCTGACTCCTGGCAATAGGTTCGCCACCTACTCTATTTGGGACGTAAACATTACGGCGAGTCGAGGATTAACAGCCACTGCCTACATCTTCGGGTAGAAAAAGGTGTGAAGCTATGTTAAGTTTTTTGTTATTCAGGACAAATTACTAGATTTTAAGCTTTCTACATTAGTGTCAACATTTTAGGATTGTGTGCGACACTTAAACTAACATCTAATGATATTACGCTAACACTTAATCACACTGTCAGACTGTCACACAACTTATGAGTTGGTTACTAAAATAAGTTATGTACATCTTTCTTGATGAGCATAAAAACATCATGAAAAACACAGTTATAGTATTACAAAATCTTGGTTAAAAATTCTTCCAAAAATCATGATATGTATGCTTTAAGTGTAGCTAAAAATAAGAATCCAAATAGTCGATAACAAATTATATAAACTCCCAAAAAAAAGAACAAGTTATCAAAATACTAACAAAAAAGAACTACTTACACATATATGTACTACTGAAAAAATAGTCATTATGTTTATCAACATTATCCGTTTATGATATTTATTACTGAGAAAAAAAAAATAGATGACCATATTGCGTATTGCTTGATGTAGAAACCAAATGCGTTTTTTTGTTTATATAAAAATTGAAACCGAAAAATTGGAAGTTGAGTCATTAAAAAAGTTATCTGATACTTCGTGGAAGCAAACTGGCAAAAAAAAAAAAAACAAAACAGGAGGTTTGTGTTCTTTGTAGATTGAAGTGCCGACGTGTATATAAGCCAGGCTATGCAAATGCAAAGATGAAAAGAAACAGCACAAACATCTGCTTCTAGTTAACGTTGTATATCAAAAATGGTCTTAAATGCCTTGTAATAAGGATACAAGTATATGGGTATATATTTGGTTACGTATCCATTTTGCGTAATAGGTCAATGCCAAGAATATGATTAATATATCAGCAGGCGTACACGCTTTAATCTATTTAAATATACGAGTACCTGGCTGCAGAGTCTTAATGCAGAATTAATTTATTCCATTAATTCAGTACTGTAGTATTGATAGGTATTCACTTAGAAGAAACTATCAATTGAATCTTCCCCTTGAAAAAGACGTTCGGAATTTAAATTTGTCCTATTTAAATTTCGAACGTCAAGACCATAATATTATTTTAATATTGTGAATACAATTGTATCCAGGCTAGTGTGTAATACGTACTTTTCCATTTTTAAAATTCAGTGTAACGAATAATAATTACACGTTTTCCTTAAAATAATCTGTTTAGAATATTGGTTCAGTACTTAGAATTTATTTATATTGGACTTTAACAAGAAGACAATAATTTATACATAATGCAAAATTCCATTTCAACTTTGTTGCGAATTCGAAGTATGCACCTAACCGTTTACCAATATCTGGTTTTAACAAGGGCATTCAAACAAATGAATTACAACATTGTCGTCGTGAGAATTTGTAACAGCTCAGTCAGGTCAGGTAAAGGAACTCGGCTTCCTGCGATCTCGCGTAGTTCCCGGTGTATCGCAAATAGGTCACAAAATTTAGTTTCCGTAAGTGACCCAGCTAGACAATGGACGACCACTGCATTGTCTATTGTCATCATCAGCCAGACAAGCCGCGATGAATGGGACAAGTTCATTTCGATTCGCATTCACATTCGCCGTTGGAAAAGGATGCAGATATAAAGAAATAGTTTACACGAGAGAGATGGATGTAAGAATACGGTCTGCGCGGACATTCGGAATTACCGCTGCTTGAGTTTTGTTTTGGGACAGTCCAGTTGGTTGGCGGGCGGCGCGTGAGTCGATACTGTATTCGCGCGTTCGACGATTAGCCAGACGTCGTTATGTACGTAATGTGAACTGCTCGCATTTCTATACGCGCCGCGCCTCGTCGCGTTCACGTCGCCGATAACATCTGTTAAAACGTTATTTATGCCGGTGATAGTGTGATAGAGTTCGGATTCGTGCGCGACATTTCGCCTGCGTCGGACATGTGATCACTCCCCGACCGATGGGAGCGCAAATCGAACAAAAAAGCCGCCCGCTAATGTCTACCCCTCCCGGTCTCTACAAAAAAGGGATAAAAAGGTTATTCCTGGAATGCACACATGTGGACGCAGGGTAAACGTGGGTGCTTGTATTGATTCATTATTACCACGATGCCGCGGAGGAGTAGATGGATGCACCTCGCTGCCGGCATCGCGCTCGGCGTGACTTTCGGCATATTCCTCAAGTTGTGTTTTAAGACATCGTCAAGAACTACGATAGAGGCATGCCCTGAAGCGGCGAAGACATTTGTGGATCCTGACCCGCTGTCACTAATAGGACTCTTGCCGAATGAGACTGTTCAAAATTCTAACAAGACATTAGTGTTCGTGGGTGTTATGACTGCTGAACAATATTTAAATTCTCGCGCTAAAGCTGTATACGAGACCTGGAGTCAGGATTTGCCTGGACGTATTGCGTTTTTTAGTTCTGAGGTGTCACGTGCGCCGGATCTGCCGTTGGTGCCTTTGCGCAATGTGGACGACAGTTATCCCCCTCAAAAGAAATCATTTCTTATGTTATTGTATATGTATGAGAAATATGGTGATAAATTCGAGTGGTTTATGCGTGCTGATGACGATGTGTACGTGAGAGGTGATAAGTTAGAGGAGTTCCTGCGGTCGGTTGACAGCAGAAAGCCGCAGTTCATCGGTCAAGCCGGCAGAGGTACGAACGATGAAAGAGATGCACTCTCTTTGGATTACAATGAAAACTTTTGTATGGGTGGTCCTGGGGTTATGTTTTCGAGGGAGACACTGAAGAGAGTGGCGCCCCATGTCAAGTATTGCCTGAAACATTTGTACACAACCCACGAGGATGTGGAGCTGGGTCGATGTGTCGCCAAATTTGCCGGTGTCTCTTGCACGTGGAGTTACGACGTAAGTACCTAATTTACTCACACATATATACCTACATTAGTCAGCAAAACTAATATGATATTCTAAAACTTTTACATTAGCTCTGTAATTTTATTATGATTGATCAGAAGTTATCATAAATATTATAAGTTTGATCAAAAATATTAATCTCGCTCAAAATAAAATCCATAACAATGTATCCCACTTCGTAAAATGTGCAAAATAAGAATACTGTTTTGATCTTTCCCGTGCGTTTATGGTCCTTCGAGCGTAAGAATTTTAAAAATGCTATAAGTTTTATAACACGCTTGTGCCTATTTTATTTCTAATAATTAGGTATTAAATATGGGACGGCATTTAAATATTACTAAAAGCGACACGTGACATCGTAATTATTTACTTTTAGGATACATACATGTACATACATTTGATATGTACATACTTCGGGTTTTAAAAGCGTGAAGTTATCTTGAAAGGTGGACAGTGACAATTAAGTCTAGACTGAATAAATTTATCTATGTCCCAAATGTGGCGAAACCCATGACCATACATAGGGACTTCTGAAGTAGAAATCAGAAATGGTCTAGTAGTTCTGAAGATCGACGCTTAAGACAAGGGATGGTTTAAACATAACATAACATAACATAACTTCACGCCTTTTGTTACCCGAAGGTGTAGGCAGCGGCTGTTAACCCTCGTCTCGCCGTTATGTTTATGTCCCAAATGGAATAGGTGGCGAACCTATTGCCATACCGGGCACAAAGTTGTCAGTCATCGATATTTATCACACGTAACTTTCGAAAATTTTGAAAAGTCATTGGTGTGTGCCAGGATTTGAACCCACTACTTCTTGAATCAGAAGCGGGGTGCTAGCCACTGCGCCACCGAGACTGGGATGGTTTACTTCAGCTTAAATGTCTTAGTAGCTTTTTAATGGGTCGGCTTCAATCCATCACAATATCAAATTAACTGCAAATCATTACTTCTTAATTCCTATTGCAGTTCTTCTTGAAGTCCGCTTAAATTATAGGTATAGTTTCTTCCTTTTTCTCCCTTAGTAAATGAAATGTTTGGGCCAAGTTAATTAAACTCATAAAACGGAAATAATTTGCTTAGTTGTTGATAATTATCATCCGAACTTTTTTCATCCACTACCTGGATTCTAAACCGAGACCTTTTGAACAGAAGTTCCCATACTGTATCAGAAAGCCGATACTACTATCCATTAAAAATTAGACGTCGCTCAAAAATGTCGGCATTACTTAGTTGAATTATAATATAAAAAAATATGCATTGAATAAATAAATGCAGATAACTTTGAGTGTTCTTATGAAGGATGTAGGATCACTGACCGTAGACTAGCCAATTGTTAGCATTATTACTTTTTACTGCAAACACGCCTCTATTAACGCGTTTAGTTTTAAATTAATGCACAACCTTCTTTGTATAATTTGCGGACAGTACGCTTGTTATTGAACGCATCTTATCAATGTGATCAATATACTTTTTTCAAATTTTTTGACGTGGATGCTCTGTATATTAATCAGGCTGTGTTTTTTTCTTTTCGGTATGTACCTACCACGTGATCGCTGTAGCTACTAACAACTAATATATCGTTATAATTAATATTTTAATGAATTCAATAAGGACTAATGAACTATTTAGCTTTAAAAAAAAACAACTCGCGTGGTGAGGTTGTTGAATCCTGCATAACTAGAACTATGATTGATAAATATGCCTGATATACAAATTTATTTTTTATATCATTAACATAAAATATCATTAATTAAGCTGCCATTTTTATATATTATTATTTCACTTACTAGATTTACTCAGAGCATCTTATTTTTACCTTTCCGAAACTGTTGTGGTAAATATTTTGTTAAAAATAAGTCTCTGACGTGTATAGCATCGTTGGTATAGTGGTCGAGCAGCTTATTTATGAATCAAGAAGTCGCGGGATCGAATCAAATGGTTTTTCGAAATTATTCTCGAAAGTTAAGTGTAATTAATATGATGACTGAAAACTTTGTGCCGGTATGGCAATAAATTCCCCAACTGTTCCATATGGGACGTTAACATAACGGCGAAACGAGGATTAACGGCCACTGCCTACACCTTCGGGTAGAAAAAGGCGTGAAGTTATGTTATGTTTATAAATTATACTTGTAACTGTAGTTTATATTGGTATCCCAAATTAGTTTTGTATAATTAAGAAGTTCGTCTAAATACTTACAAAGCGTTTAATTTATGTTAAACATTAATTTAAGATCAAAGAATGAAACCTGGCAATGGAAAGCGTTAAGGTATAAAAATGAGTTTAGCAAAAAGCTTGTAACATAAACGCGGAAAGATTCGAATCTACTTACTTGCGATTTCGTTATAATCTTAAGTAATCACCGAGGTTACTCGCTGTCTTTGAAGATTGGCAAATGCCTATATAAATAATATATATTATGTATATATACTTATATCTGATGGAGTGTTGTGGGAGGCTCAGGGTGGTTTCAGAAGCGGACGAGGGTGCATGGATCAGATTTTTTCTCTCCGCAACATCGTGGAGAAACAACTGGCTGTTAACCGGAAGGTTTTCTGCGGTTTTGTGGATCTGGAAAAAGCGTTAAAAGCTCCCGGGCTACGGGGTGAGCGGAGCACTGCTGCGCGCTGTGCAGTCCACTTATGAGGGCTGCACAGCGTGTGTGCGTGTTGACGGCGGCTTGTCCCCCTGGTTTGACGTCAATATCGGCGTCAGACAGGGTTGCGTGCTGTCCGCTCGACTGTTCATCCTGTACCTGGACAGTTGTCTCCAGAGAATGAGATCGATGGATGTAGGGATGCGAATGGGTGACCTAGTTGTGAGCTGCCTGCTATACGCAGATGACGCCGTGCTTCTAGCCGAATCGCCGTCGGACCTGCAAACACTAGTCACTACTATGAAAGATGATTGCATGATTAAAGGCTTGCAGTTGAATGCGACGAAAACGAAAGTAATGGTGTTTGAAAGGGAGGAATCCAGAACAGATGCAAGGATAATGGTTGATGATGTAGTGCTGGAGCAGGTGAATGAAATTGTATATCTTGGATGCGCTTTTAGCAGAGATGGAAGGTACACCGCGGATGTAGAAAGACGAGTGGCGATAGGAAATAGCGTAAACGGAGTGTTGGGCAGATTCCTGGGCGCAAAAAATATTAGCAGAAAGGCCCAGTTAGCAATCCACAATGCAGTCCTGATCCCAACACTAACTTATGGAAGCGAGAGCTGGGTATGGCAGAGTGTGCATGAAAGTAGAATAAACGCGGTAGAAATGAGGGCTCTACGCAAAATCTGCGGAGTGACTCTTGCTGACCGCGTAGAAAACAAGGTTGTAAGGAAGGAAGTTGGTTTGAAAGAGAGTGTCGGTGTAAAAGTAAGAAAGGGCATGCTCCGATGGTTCGGACATGTAGAAAGAATGGTTGACGCAAGACTGACTAAGCAGATATACAATGCAAAAGCGGACGGATGTAGGAGTCGAGGACGGCCAAGACACACATTCCAAGACCAAATAGAACGTGTTCTGGAGGAAGGTGATGTTAAGAGCCTCAAAAACCGACGCGCGTGCATGAAAAGAGTTATGAAAGTCAACGAAGCGAGTGAGGTGTGTAAGAATCGTGCCCTATGGCGCTCTGTTCTCTCTGCCTACCCCGCAAGGGATTTGGCGTGAAGTTATGTATGTGTATGTATGTATATATACTTAAAAACTCAATTAATATTCTATTCTAATCTACACTCGTCTCGATTACTTAAATTATTACATGGGGGTTTTCCGTATTGAATGCCTCGAGTTCGAATCCTGGTATAAATCAATCACAGATAAAAACTTTTCGCATGCTGAATATTATCGATATCTGAAAAATTATTGTGTGTATTTGAGTCCTGGCTCACACCAATGACTTTACGTTATGTGTGATAAATATTGATAACTCTGTGCCCGGGGGTATGGCAATAGGTTCGCCACCTATTCCATTTGGGACGTAAACATAACGGCGAGACGAGGCTTAACAACCGCTGCCTATACCTTCGGGTAGAAAAAGGCGTGACGTTATGTTATGTTAAGTTTAATGTGTGTACTCCATTCGGCTATACGAAACAAAAGAACATTGCTGTTATTGGTGATGAATTGATGATAAAATCACATACAGCTAATGAAACGATAGTTCCTATACATTTAATTCATCGTCTTATAATTTCCTGTTAAAAGTAACAATTAATCTTAACTTCTAATTAAAAAAAATATATATGTAACCTCTAACGTTTTAAAGTTCAAGGTAAACATATATTTAAAGATTTACAAACGCCTTCCTTGTTACATGTTACTAAAATAAAAAAAAGTAAAAACAGTCGATTACTGTTCCAAGTTCAAACTTGTTCAATGTTTTGATTTGTTTTGATCTTACAAATCTGCAAGGTAATATATCTCTGGCAGTTTGTATTTTTTTTATTTTTTTTATGGTATTTTGAAAATGAAAGTTACGATTTAATTTTTAAAGTGAAACTTTTATTACATCGTCTCAAACTTTTTCGTCTGCGTGTTGCATGTCGCGTGACGGTGACGTGAAGGCGCTCGTCAGAGCGCCTTTCACGTCTATTATCGTTTATTTATATTAATTAATTACCCAAATATACACTTTATTTTTGTAAATAAATACCGTAAAAACATGTAGAAAAAACATGTAGAAAAACACCCCCAGACGAGGGATCGAACCCGCCCCGACCTTGTGTTATCGGTAGTGCGGTTTACCGATGCACCACGAGGGCCGTATGTATAATCGTCTAATTACCATCCTCTTTACCAATTTCGACACATTTTCTAGGATCGGGTTTGTTTATTTGTTTGTTTTTTACATACATACATATACGTACGTACGTATTGCAGGCGGAGAAAAAAAAATTATATTATTTATAAATTGTGTTTTTTGAAAATTATATTTAAGTACGAATTACATACTATTTGAAAATTATATTTAAGTACGAATTACATACTAATAAAATAATGAAATATCAATAATATTTTTCGATCTTACCGACAGAATAATAAATATATACTAATATGTATATACTATGTACTAACATATTATATTAGAAACATATACTTAATTTTTTGCAGTGATAAACTGTAATAAAAGCAAAGCAAACACACATTGACTTCGTGTTAGTTAACAACGCCATCTGCTGGAATAGAAATTTCATGAAAATCGTTGGAGCCGAATCCGAGATTCCAATTGTATATATATATAAGAATTGCTCGTTTAAAGATATAAGATAAGATAGTGCTCTTTATATATGTATTTGTCACATTTTCATAATAAATCGAAATATCATATTTACTGGAGGAAAAAATATCGTTTTGTTTTGTAAAGATCCTTTGTTGTAATGTTGTTAACGTTTAATAGGTGTCGCGTTATCCCTAGTACCGTAGCTGGAATACTTGTCGATTCGGGCGACATCTATCGATATAATACGATATTACGGCAGAATCATCAATAGTAGCAACCTAGTAACGCCATCTAGGAATTCTTAATCTTCAGTCGTTAACTTCCAAAGAACTTGAAAATGATGAGATTATCGAATTAATTGATTTAAATCTTTAACTTAAAGTTAAACGAAGCCAAAGCAAACTTTTAAAAAAATTGCTGTGAAGTAACTGTTTTACACTGTTGCACTCTAAAAAATATAAATGTTAATCATTTTATCAGAATCATCAATTTAAAAAACTTACTAACTAAATTATTGAAAAATAATTATTGAAAAAATATTTTGTTTATGTATATTTAAAAAGTAGATGTAAAAATCAATAACCCAAGACTCAATTTTAAAAGTTTCACTTTTACGGTGGTCTCATAAAACCACACAATTTTTTTCTTTCTTTATTTTGATTTCTCAAGGTTTATTTATTAGTTACTTTTCTGCTTGTTTGTTACTTGTGTATTGGTGAAAATAAAAAAAATAAAAATAATATCAAGAAATAAATATAATAATTATTATTAGAGGTTATTAAATATAATCACTTCAAGGATAGGTACCGAATTTTAAAAAATACGGAAGATTTCTACATTCCATCTGAGCGATTAGTACCAAATTATGAACAGGCCAGATTTTTCTTAGGTTTTTTTATTGTGTTGGCGTGGCAATCATACTCACTACCTGGAAATCTGGAGGTGATTGCACTGGCGCTCGTAATTGGTAGTTAAATAATAATATTATATGTCCATTACATACATACATACATATAAAAACTTTTAAAACGGACAAGTCTTTAGCGAGGTAGGTGCCTTAGTCATTTCCTGTGTTACATATTTAAATGTTTGTTAAATTTATTTATATTTATTGAAGTATACATGTAGGTACCACCTATAATTCGTTTGGGTTCTTACTTCTTTGAAGTCGCCATTACACCGCCACACTCGTATAATCATCGCCATTTGTGGCGTCCATAATGTGTGCGAAAAATAAAACATGTCTCTAACTAACTGCACTGGAAAGAGTTATGTTACGTTTTTTACAGTATTCGTATTTCTTTACTAAGTTCTGTTTTTATTCGGGCCTATTCCGAGACATTATATGTAGACATCATTTTTTAAGTCGTATAATGGTGGCTAGATCATTTTTGAAAAGTTGTCTCGGTCTCGGTGGTCCAGTGGGAGAACACACGCCTTCTGATCCAGAGGTCCGGGTTCGAATCCTGACACTGGCTCACACAAATGACTTTTCGAAATTGTTTTTGGAAGTTAAGTGTGATAAATATCGATGACTGAAAACTTTGTGCCCGGTATGGCAATAGATTCGCCACCTATTCCATTTGGGACGTAAACATAACGGCGAGACGAGGCTCAACAGCCACTGCCTACACCTTCGGGTAACAAAAGGCGTGAAGTTATGTTTTATGTATGTCTTGTTGTTATATACCTAGTATTCGAACTAGGAATACAGCTATTATTGAATTGGGACGTTAAACATTTGCATCACGACTTGATTTGCGTCACGATGTTTCGGTGTAATTCCTGCTTTAACTTTTAATGTTATGCTAATAAATGTGGTGCTTTTGCGAATTCATTTACTGAAAGAGAATTAATATACTTACATAAATAAATTATTAGAATAAAACTGGGAAAGTATATCTATATTATTTTTATATCTACAATCTTTTTTAAGCCGAAGGTGTAAACAGCGTTTCGTCGTATCTACCGAATCAGATTATTGCCAGATTGTTATTTAGGCATTAAGTCGGCCTTGCGTGAAGTTTGTAAATATGTTGTAAAAAAAAACAATAAATAAAAAATAAATTAGCACAGGATTTCAATATTAGTTCTAAATTATTCTTTACCAAAAAGGTAAACGACGCTAGAAAGTATGACGTGATTATTTACTTTAAAAAACAATTGAGCACGGATAAAGTGTGAAATTGGAATACGATCATGAAATAGATTTAAGAGACCATTCACTAATTATTGAATGCATGAACCATAGACAAGATGGTTGACACGTCCATGGTTAGTTCGAAATTTAAATTTTATCGTGACCATGGTGATATGCCAAAAATCCATCCTCCTTTATCTAAATAAAAGTAAATAAATTCTTTAATTGGATAATGAAACATCCAGTTTTTTTTTTCTTTCAACACAGTAATTCTACGGTGGCAAACAGGGCAATCTTATCTAAACCAACAACCGTAAAGTGTTAACTAAATAAATTATAGAAAAAGCTAATAATTACGTTCACCACAAAGACACCACAAATAGGTTGAACACTTTTAAAATGTCAGCTGTTCGTGCGGCAATTACTTGCTATATATGAATTTTAGTTTTAAAAGCCCTCTCACTATCGCGGAATTAACAAGCACAATTAAAGGATAGTAAGTTACTTTTATCTAAATTTAAAAATAAAGAGCAATTTCCGAATCTTAGATTTCCGATTCAGAAGCTGTATGCCACTAGACTAGCGCGACTGACTGCTATTGACTTGACGTTGACCTTCACGCCTTTTCCGAGGTCCTACAGAGCGACAGTTATTAAAGCTAAAAAGGAAACTACAAGTATCTAATAATTATTAGTAAATATCCACAAATAGAAATAATGTCATTTTGTATTCCTTAATATGTCTGCATCACCGATTTTGATAAGGCCGTCAATATTTAATATTAATAATGTGTTGTTAAAAAAATTTCATGGTTCCGCAGAAAAAATAAATTGCACGTATTGTGTCAATTCCTTACCAAGAACCATCATCATCAGCCTATTGCAGTCCACTGCTGGACATAGGCCTCTCCCAATTTGCGCCACAACATCCGATTCTCTGCCTTCCGCATCCAGTCTTTTCCAGCAGCCTTTCTGAGGTCGTCTGACCATCGGGCTGGTGGGCGTCCTACACTACGTTTACCATGACGCGGTCTCCACTCTATGACCTTCTTACTCCATCTACCGTCGGTCCTTCGGCAGATGTGACCAGCCCATTGCCATTTCAGCGAGCTTATTCTACGAGCTATGTCGGTTACCCTAGTTCTCTGGCGGATATACTCATTCCTGAGTTTATCTTTCAGAGATACCCCGAGTATAGCCCGCTCCATAGCTCGCTCAGCGACTTTAAATTTGTGGACTAGCCCCACCGTGAGTGTCCACGTTTCGGCACCGTAGGTCATCACCGGTAGGACGCACTGGTCAAAGACCTTGGTCTTCAGACATTGCGGTATAGGCGAGCTGAAGACCCGACGCAGTTTGCCAAATGCAGCCCAACCCAGCTGAATCCTCCTTTCGGCCTCCTTCTCGAAGTTTCGTCTACCTACCTGGATAGTTTGGCCTAGGTAGACGTATTTGTTTACGACTTCGAGAACTGACCCTTCGACGCTTATCGGTCCGGGCACGACATGTTCATTGAACATGACCTTGGTCTTGTCCAAGTTCATGCCCAAACCGACACGCCGGGAGGACTCGTCTAGGCTGCGCAGCATTCCGCTTAACTGTTCCAGCGACTCTGCCATCACAACGATGTCGTCGGCAAACCGAAGATGTGAGATGTACTCACCATTCACGTTGATACCCTGTCCAGTCCAATCCAGTGTCTTGAAGACGTCCTCCAGAGCGTTGGTGAAGAGTTTGGGAGATATGACATCTCCCTGTCTTACACCTCGATTCAGCTCGATGGAGTTCGTCACCTGGTCCTGTATCTGAACAGTCATCGTGGCGGTGTCATACAAACATCTCAACACCTCGATATAGCGCCAGTCGATCCGACATCGCTGCAATGCATCCAGAACTGCCCAAGTTTCGATGGAGTCGAAGGCTTTCTCGTAATCCACGAATGCCATACACAGCGGCTGATTGTACTCCTCGGTCTTCTGTACAATCTGCTGAACAGTATGGATGTGGTCCACGGTGCTAAAGCCTTTTCGAAACCCGGCCTGCTCCGGAGGCTGGAACTCGTCGAGTCTTGCAGCGAGACGATTCGTGACGACCCTCGAGAACAACTTGTAGATATGGCTCAGAAGTGAGATGGGTCTGTAGTTCTTCAGTAAGGTCTTATCACCTTTTTTGAAGAACAGCACCACCGCACTCCTGCTCCAAACCTGAGGGGTTATACCTTGGTGTATGACGGAATTAAAAAGACTTGCTAATTCCTTTAGGATAGGAGTCCCGCCGGATTTTAGAAGTTCTGTAGTAATTCCGTCATCACCGGGTGCCTTGTTGTTCTGGAGTTGCCCGAGAGCCGCCCTAATCTCGCTTGCTGTGATATCGGGAATGTCTTCACTATAGTGACGCGTTAGCGGGGCTCTGTGGTCATCATCGCTGTGTCCCGTAGGCTTGGTCATCCGTGTTGAATAAAGGAGCCCATAAAAAGATTCGATCTCTGCGAGAATCTCAGGCTTAGAGGTGACGACACGTCCATCCGCAGTTTTCAGCTTCGTCAGATGGGGCCTTCCAAGCTGCTGAGCGAACACTTTCGACCCTTTATTGCGGTCGATCGCGTCCTCGATTGCTCGGGTATTCGATCGACGAAGGTCGCGGCGCATCAGCTTCCTAATACGCTGGTTTAGGCTTCTCCATTCTGACGAAGACAGCTGATCGGATGGAGTTTCTCGTCTTTGCCTCATCAGCTCGAGCGTCTCGGCAGAGAGTTTGGACTCCTTTTTCTGCAATCTCGGGAACAACCTTTGAGACACTTTCCTCAGCGTGTCGACCACAGTGTCGGTCCTTTCGTCCACATCACCAGTGGTTTCCAGCAGGTCGAATCGATTTTGAAGTTCCATTTGGAACTTTTCGGTTTCGGCTATTTGGAGTGGGGTAGGTCGGAGAATAGACCTCATCTTCCGGGTCCTTTCAGCTTTCAGGTTAATATTTAGAGAGCCTCGAAGAAGTCGATGATCACTTCCAGTATTGAACCTGTTGATCACAGAGACATCTCTAAATATATGCTTACTATCCGTAATGATAAAATCGATCTCGTTCCTTGTCACAGAATCCGGGCTTCGCCAAGAACCATAGAGATATACATATAAACCATAGACACAGTGATCACAGTGAGTACTGATTCGCAAACAAAAAAAACTTCTAGTTCTTGTTTTAAATTGATAGTAATGAACGTTATTTATTTAAAGATAATTCCGTTTTAATTTAAACGTACAAGAAATGCAATACATATATGTATACATATATAAGTTTAATGAACGTGTAATTGAAGACCAAGTGAACGAAAGAACGTGAGTTTTATTATATTATATTACATGCTATCAATTTGCAACGGGATTTTTTTCTTACTTTGGATATGTGGAACTTACTATTAATATGGCGGCTAATCATTTGAAAATTCCATAAACAATTACGAACTGATTTTTTTTTCCCTTTTTTGATTCAGTCGATTTTCGTATTAGTACGCGTGTCTCATTGAAATGACTTTTTTCTTATTGAGCTCATTGAGGACTATTTAAAGCCTCCATATCAATTTAGGTGCGACTGATCTATTACGGGCAACATAACATAACATCACTCCTTTTTTTACCCGAAGGTGTACGCAGTGGCTGTTATCTGCAGCCTCGACTCGCCGTTATGTTTACGTCCCAAATGGATTAGGTGGCGAACCTATTGCCATATCGGGCACAAAGTTTTCAGTCATCGATATGTATACATCACACATAACTTTCGAAATTAATTTTAAAAGTCATTGGTGTGAGCCAGGGTTCGAACCCGCGACTTCTTGATTCAGTAGCGAGGTGCTCGACCACCACTGGACCCCTGAGACTTTTTAACTCTATTACGGGACGGGCAATCGTAAAACAACAGTAAATCCTTTATTTAATTGTATTTTGAAATCATTAAGATATACGGGTCTTTTATAACCGCGTTAGAGAGAGAGAGAGAGAGCGAGAAAGTGAGAGAGTGAAGCGATTGTTCCTATGATATTAATTTCACGCTCATAATATCCGATGGGGTGGGCAGCTGCAGTCAAGCCTGGACATTTATATTATAAGTTCATTTATTTATTGATCATCAGGAGGTCATACGAGGTAAAGCTGTCTACACCTTCGAGAAGTAAATTTTACTTATTCATCATTTATATTAAATTATATAAAAAAAATATATAATCAAAGGTCTCGGTGGCGCAGTAGTCGAGCACACGGCTTCTGATCCAGAGGTCCAGGTTCGATTCCTCACACTGGCTCACACCAATGACTTTTCGGAAGTTATGTGTGATAAATATCGATGACTGAAAACTTTGTGCCCGGTATGGCAATAGGTTCGCCACCTATTCCATTTGGGACGTAAACATAACGGTGAGGCTTAACAGCCGCTGCCTACACCTTCGGGTAACAAAAGGCGTGAAGTTATGTTTATGTTAAAAAAATATAATATTATTTGTTAAATAAATAATACAGCTAAACAAATTACCTACGATAGATTGCGTATCTGAAATTTAGGTAATCATAATATTTACCTATTATTATGTATTGATAAAGTGTATTACTTTAAAATAGCAACAAATAAAAAAACCGATAGCAATGACGCCTCCTTAAGTCGCTGTAGTGCACCCTCACTGATTACCAATAGTTAAAAAAATATTTAAATAATCCATTTGTAACTTATATTTGAATGAATAGGCCGGCTCGATCGGTGAAATACCACCACCAATCAGAAGATCGCCGTAAAGTGGCTCATTCCGCGTTTTGTTCGGGGAGAGAGGTACCCGGAGGCCCACCCCCTTTCCCATCCCTTCCTATCCTACTCCCTTAAAGGTATGCAACGCAATTGTAACACTATATGTGTTGCAGGTGTCCATGGGCGGCGCTGATCACTTAACATCAGGCGACACGCCTGCTTGTTTGCCTTCCTATCCCATAAAAGAAAAAATGTTTATAAAAGATATTCTTTTAGTGTCAAGATTTATTCATTAAATTATTTACTGGCAACCTCTACTGGTCTACTGGCAGCCTGCCCAGAAGACTGCATTGCCACGCTGAAGGACGATGCTAATCCTCTGTGCGAACGACAAACCAGCCCTCTGGTCGAGAGAAGACTTAATCAGTCGCCTTGCAATATTTAATTAATTGAACTAGCATTATGACAATTTATTTGACAGTATGAAAACGTCTGGATGAATATGTCAAACAAGCGCTTCAATTATTATAAGAAAAATCGTGGTGTCCGTTCGCGCTAAAGAAGTGAAACTTTGTAACATACATACATGCTTATCATACTAAATGTAAATAAATAATAGTTTAAAAAAACTAAAAAACACGCTTTTTATAGAAAACCGAACTAAAAAATAGAAAATAAATTTTAATGAATTTAAATTAAGAAAATAGTGTTAAAAATTAATAATAGTGTGAATAAAAAAAAAATAAAATTATTTTAAAAAAAGCGTGGGGTGCATGGTGTCAATAGTTATAAATATTTTATTGACAGATATGAGTAGAGTGATTATCATTTCGATAATATCTTAAAAAGCACCCCACGCTTTTTTTAAAATAAAATATTTTTTTTTTATTCACACTATTATTAATTTTTAACACTATTTTCTTAATTTAAATTCATTAAAATTTATTTTCTATTTTTTAGTTCGGTTTTCTATAAAAAGCGTGTTTTTTAGTTTTTTTAAACTATTATTTATTTTATATTTTTTAGTTCGGTTTTCTATAACAAGCGCGTTTCTTAGTTTTTTTAAACTATTGCTTAACTATTTTAAAGCGTGCTAACAACGGATATCAAAACCGAATTTGAGGAATAGCGCCATCTGTGACTTATACAAGGAACTCGTTTCAAGTTGATAACGTAGACTTTCCGCTGATTGCCACTAGATGGTGCGAGAAGTGAACTATGAACACTAAAAAATTAACAAAAATCATATTTCGCAAATTGAAAAATGGAATAATTTTATCAAATTAGTGTATTGTCATCGGTCCTCAATAAATCTACAAAGTTTGAACGAAATCTGGCTGTTTAAAGTGGGTCAAAATCGCGCCCAAAGAAGTCGGCTACAAACAAACATACAAACATACAGGTGAAGCTAATAGAAAGCTAATAAAAAAGCACATCTTATTAAACATTATGACGGACCTAGTGGTGCGTTGGCGGGTTATCCCCTTATTATAGAATTGCATTCAAAATATCTATTCCGCCATATTGGATTTAAAATGACGTCGCATTATTTTTCAAGCTACTCTCAACAAGCCATTTAATTTGAACCAGAACCCATATTGCAGAAATCCATTCAAGATATCTATTCCGCCGTATTGGATACTGAATGATATCACATTATTTTTCGAGTTACTCTTAACAAACCCTTTCTTTTGATAACTTTATTAGAAGAAATGTATTAAGAATATTTATTCTGCCATATTGGATTTAAAGTGAGGTCATATTATTTTTCGAAGTTACTATCACAAACGCCTTTCATTGAATACCTATATTATAGAAAAAGATTTAAAATCTCTTCTTTTAGACAGGTCGTGGTATTTTACCAGCCGAGCCTGTCTATTCATGCAGGGGACTACGGGGCTTTACCCCTATCATCCAAATTTTACGTGTATTCAAAATTTCAGCAATTCAATTGGTCAAAGATATATATTTCAAAATTGATTTCTTCACCCGAACATAGGATACTTACATACATTCCAAAATAAAAAATAAATGACTTTATTATCTTTAATATCTATTATGATTAGTATAGTACACCCGCTACTAGATGTCTATGTACAGACAGTTTTAAGTCACTATGAAAATGAAAAATGAAAAATGTTCTAAGTATATTCATATTGACCGTTTCATCATGCCTTTTTAAATTACTCTTTGTGGCTGAAGGGCGCGTTAAAAGCGTTAAACAATTGCAAGAGAGTTATATGTACTTTGAAAAAAACTTGAGTGATTAAAATCATGCCATATATGATGTCAAATACGTCAACATACTCTAGTTTTTTTTTCGACCCATGAACGGTAATAATAAGTTACGTTAAATATTTACCTGTGTTTACCGTTAATTGAGTAGTAAGCTTTATTTTAATGAATATAAATGATGGCATGTTTCCGCCATATTTCAATTAAAGACCAGTTATAAAGTACGAGTGAGAGGAGATGAGAAAATCTCGTTACAATTCTCACGCAACGAGTTAATTTATTTATTAGGTACGTTTGCGTGAATTTAACATAACTTTACGCTTAAATCCTACCTGAAGGTGTAGGCAGCTACTGTTAAACCTCCATTCACTCATTATGTCCGAAATGGCACCTATTGCCATACAGCGGGCACAAACCTATCTTGTTTGTAACTTATCAATATTTATCACACATACCTCTGCAAATAATTCAAAGAAATCGTTGGTATGCCCCCGGTATAGATCCCAAGACTTCTGAATTAGAAACGGGGAGCTCCACCACTACACCACCCAGACTAATTATAATGAAAAATGTCTAAAACCAAGGTAGCCCATGATACTTTTTATTACATCAACTATCTGTCAGTGAAAACCAAAATCGGTATAGTCGTTTAACAGATTAAAAACTTTTAGGCTTTCGCGTTGCTTATTACTCAGTGATAATGATGAACGGGAATTAACGCGACACTTTTTTAGGTAAATATTTGTTTACCTAAAAAAGTGTCGCGTTAATTCCCGTTCATCATTATCACTGAGTTTAACAGATTAGCCGGAACAAATGAACGGATAGATAAATAGTACTAAAAATGGTATATTTACATGTATGTCTACCATATGGATTTAGTAAAAAAAAATTTTTTTTCACGAGTTTTAGTGATATTTTTAGGGAGCTATAATTTTCATAAATAGGTACTTAGACAAAAAAGTATGATAATACTTGCTAAGTATTTATATTTTTGTAATTATCATGGGTAGACCCAATAATACTACAGCCCGAATGAAGGCCAATCATAGCCTGGAAACTATTGCAGAAAATAAAAAACATTTTACGGAATTGTGTCCCAACTCCTTACCGTATAAGAGTTCTGTTGCTTCATCATCAGCACAGCTGTATCAGACGTTGGTTCAAGCATACCTCCCAAGCAACACGTTAGTACTGTATACTACTAAACATCGACTAACTGCAGTACTGTCTCCCAACTCCTAACCGTAAAGGAGTTCTGTAGCTTCTTCATCAGCATAGCAGCATCAGGTGCATATTCCAGGATATTTCACTAGCAACACGCTAGCCCTACATACTACTATGTAGTTTCTATCGACCAATTGCAGTTCTGTCTTCAAACTTCTAACGGTTGTCTAACTTCTATACATACAGACGAATTGAGAACCTCCTCCTTTTTTCGAAGTCGGTTAAAAAGGTTCTAATATATTGAAATATGTATATGGAACTCCAAAAAGATTAGGTACAAGAATGAGTGTCAATTAACGTCAGTGATATCGACCGTGTATTGACATTTTAAAATTTATTATATCGTATGCCCTCTAATACCTGGAGGTGTAGGCAGCGGTGATGAGTATGAATGTATTTTCGGAAATGAAATGAATGAGTCATCACATCTCATTTCCGAATATTTATCCGAAAAGTCCAAAAGTATCGTTCGCAGACCTATTAATAGTTTTTAATTGTTAATTTAATGTTACCTTTATATTAATATTTTATACACGAAATATTTATTATCAATGTATGTATGTTTTATGCTGGCTCGATAAGCTATCTTACTAATGACTATTGGAAATTCCATGTGAGTTATGTACAAAGTTATAATAATTATTACCTAATTAAGAATTATTGGCATTGATAATAACTTTTTTGGCAGACCTCTGATTTTAATTAAATAAAGTTTATTTATAGTTATCGCCTGGGCCGTTATCGTCTGCGTTTGAGCATCCCGCTTCTGAGTCAAGAAGTCTCGCGTTCGAATCGTTTACTTTTCTGGTGTCTGTAATAAATAAACTAATAAATATGGATGACTGATAATATTGTGCCACTGCCACCGCTTTTGGAATATCATAGTGGCGTGAAGTTACTGAAAAAAATGTTTATTTAAATTTTAATCGGCCCGTAAAATAATCATGAATAGATGCCGTGAGTTAATTCTATTTCCTTTGCTATAAAAAAAGGCTGGTAAACTAATTTTAGAAAGACTTGATAAGGACGATGCATCAATTCATCATACAGTGGTAGAGCCATGCAGTTCGCATCACGAATGGAATGGCTCGACGGGTTAAGTACCATCTCTCAGACAATCGGTACGTAAAATGGCCTATGCCGCTATGGTAAAGGCGACAACGCAACTGTAACTCTCTCTGTGTTGTGGTGTTCATGGGCGGCGTTTGTTGCATGCCATCACACTGTGACACGCTTATCCCGTAAAACAAAAAAAAACAGTATTTTAAATTAATAACATGTCTCTTAAATGACTGCTGTAAAAAAGTAGTTTCAATTTATGTGGGAACTTTGTAAAGGAAGTAGATAAATATATATAAAGTTATTTTTATTCGTAGAAACTAAATGTATCTTATGTATCGAAATATTATCTTATGTATCGAAATATTTAGTTGAAACGGTAAATTTACACAACACGGGAGATTTTTTTTTTATTAAATTTGTCATTTACTCTCTATGTATACAGTTATGATGTGAAGTCATAAATGATAAGTAAAAATGTGCGAACAGCGCCATCTATCCGTAATTATGATGTAGCAATCGGCAAGCATGATAGCAATAGTTTAAAAACACTAGCACAAGCACTAGCCTTTTTTTTTTTATAATCAAGAGCCCTGTTTTATTAGAATTTGCCTGAATTGAAACAAACTTTCTATGACACAATGAGTCTTAGGTGTAGATACACTATATCACTACAAATTATTTAAGCAACTACCTACACCTTCGCGTAGAAAAAAGCAAGTTACAAAAAATCATTTATTTTACTAGTTATTTAAAAACCAAACACCTACAGTGACATTTGAAAAAAGCAACCATATTTTTTTGTTCCAACTGTCTGAATGACACTTACGTGAACTGTCACTAAAGCACTGTATTCAAAATTGGAATGTCATTCGAAATTTAAAATCCATAAACAATATAGAACTCTACGAGTTTTCCCCTTTCGGCGGACAATAAAAAAGATAAAAAATGTTCGGGAGAGTATGTATGTACATAAATAAATTATTTGTTTTTCTCGTTTACAAGTCCTTCTGGTTTTGCATGCGGTGCATATTAAAAACGTGTTATTTCAAAACGATTTATCCGCATGTGAGAACTGTTTAAGTTTAAAAAATGAGAAGCTTTAAACCCACACTTTATTTATTATCCATGTACAGGATGCATTTTATTTTAATAACTTCTCATCGTATAAATCGTCTTTATAGCCTTGTAGATCTGTATCCCACTTCTTAAACAAAAGTATCCTGTTCCAATACGGCACACCGATAATTTTATGAAAGTTGTTTATGATAAATATAATGACTGACAAAATTTTGCCTAATGTATGACAAAGCCAAGGGCAATGTTGTACGAATGAGTGAGTCTATTTGTTTGTAAGTATAATATGTTTAATATGCATCCGACAAAATTTGAGATAAGGGAAGATTATCATCCATAGCAACAATATGAGTGATGCAAATCGCCGTTAAACTTGAAGTAGAATAAAATAATTTGTAGTTGATTCCTATTGTAGAAATTTTTCTTAGTAATAATAGTTAAATAAATACGTTTGAGATGAAAATGGAATTTATTTAAGAGTTCCGTTTTTTATACAATGAACAGTACGTTCATTGACATTCGATTTGAAGGTGAAACTTTGGTCACCGACAAAGAATATCTCTATCAATAAACAGTATGTGAAGGTCTTGATAACTGCAGCAGCAAGGGTACACGTTGTACAGTCTATATTGAGCTCGATAGATATTAATTTATCATTACAAAAGATAAAAAGGCAGTTACTATGAAAAAAAAACTAAACGTAAAACTTTGATTTTGTTTGAGAGATACTCGTACAAAATTCTATATTGTAACATTTTTTAAGGTTCTGGCTGAATGCTATATAGTCCTATGCCTTATAAAAAATGCCAGAAGGGCCACATCTGGTATGTAGTATTGGTTAAAAGCTATTGAAATCGTAAAAGTGAACAAGCAAGTGTCAATTGTAGGGTCTTTTGTATAGATGCATAGAAATGAATCACATGTGTGCAATGGAGTCAAGGTCGCTGTTCTTCATATTCCTTTTGTTAGTTTGTTTAGATGCAGCAAAATATATTGTGGAGTTTCTATGGCTGAAAAAAGTGAATTATGCTTCATTTAAAATTGTTTATAGAAAATCGAGGAGATAGAGATAAAAAATTAAGTTTTAGTGCACATTATTTAGTAAGTTTTTGCTGCGTTCGGTTTATGCCGCAATGGCATATTTGAATGAACTTGTATTTTAGTGCAATTTACTATGAGTCTATTATATCAATATCAATAAAAAAGTACAATTACATACATCATTAAATAATAACCAGTGTATTAATAAGATCATGCTTTTACGGTTCGGACGTGTGGAAAGAATAAAGACGCAAAATTATGCAAATATTCAGTGCAAAACCGGAAAGATTTAAGAAGTCCGAATTAAAAGATGATTGAAGAAATTTTAAGAAGAGAGTAAGCTGTATTAAGGCACTGTGGTTTGTCTGCTTACCCCGTAAGGGAGCTAGCCTGAAGATAAATTAGTTATTTATGTATTTATATGGTTGTTGATCAACTGGCGTCATCAGAAATGACATGTGATCCGCTTCCGCGCGCGACTCTCGGACGCTTCGTCGAATGCTAATTCTTCCGTTATTTTTACTCTTTCATACCTAACTGTATTTAATGTAAACTTATCTCGAGTGATAAAACAGAAATACTATTAAAAATAGGAAATACTAACATAGAAACGGTAATTATTTGGAATAATAATAAAACTGCTTATTATTTCTTGATAATTCGCGGTAAAACTTATTGTGACCAATTGCTATATACAAACTGAAGCTACACAATATTCTAAAAACATAATTACCTGCCCAAAATAATATCAAAAAGAAGAATTAAAAAAAAATAAGAAGTAGTATTATTATCGAAAACAAGGCTGTAAGGAAGTTGGATTGAAAGAGAGTGTCAGTGTAAAAGTAAGAAAGGGCATGCTCCAATGGTTCGGACATGTAGAAAGAATGGATGATGCAAGACTGACAAAAGCGGATGGATGTAGGAGTCTAGGACGGCCAAGACACACATTCCAGAGGTGTTAGGAGCCTCAAAAACCGACGCGCGTGCATGAAAAGAGTTATGAAAGTCAACGAAGCGAGTGAGGCGTGTAAGAATCGTGCCTTATGGCTTCTGTTCTCTCTGCTTACCCCGCAAGGGGTTTGGCGTGAAGTTGTATTTATGTAGTATTATTATTTCTTTGACTAAATTCATTATAATAATTCAGGTGAATATGAATTTTTGGTATACTTTTTTATTCGACATAGTTGAGGCACTATAAAGACTAATTCTACTCGTATTTACCAAGAGTTGCAAATATGAAGTATTCTGGTTGTTTATATAATTAATTTAAATCAAGAAGTCGTGAAATCGAATCCTGGCTCACACCACCACCTTTTCGGGAATTATGTGTGAAAAATATCGTCGACTGACAATATTGTGGCTGATGTACGACAATAGGTTCAATTAGAAACGTTAAATTTAAGCAAGTCGAAGCTCTACAACCACTGCTTGCACATTCGCGTAGAAAGAAGTTATTAGGTAATTAAACCACACGCTGTATAATATATGGAAATGCTTTCAATAGTTTCGCATTCATAAGTGTAATGTTTCGTGAGAATATTAACCTTACTTATGTACAAATATAGCTGAGATAAAGTTAAGTAAGAGACGTTGTAAGTGCTCGGTTCAGTCAGCGTAAGTGAGCGGAATTACTTACATTACTCGCTTTATTTCTTTTATTTTTTTTAACATTATTTTTATTTAATGAAGATTAACACACAGATGTTTTTGTCAATAAATTACACGGAGTATATTCCTCTCTTGGTGTTATTACTGAGATGCTGTAAGGCTTTGGTGATGTTGGAATGAATAAATTAAATAAATTCGATAACATCAACAAAAGTTTTGTTGATTTTGGGCGTTTTCATGCTTTTTCTCTTTTCTAATATGGATAAGAACAATCGGTATCATAACAACCGCTTTTAACACTTTAATAACACATTGGTTTTTTTATTTAATCATGATTTAAATTGTAGGCATTAGCATTGTTATAATACAGCAAGAATATAATTGGAACTCCCACGAGAAAAATCGGGAATTTCTAATGTTAACGAAATATTGTTTTTCCATGACATTGCAAAGGATCCAGGATCCACTAATTTTTCGGAAATTAATCCGAATGCTTATGTGACAAAAACCAATACGGTGTCTCTAAAAAAACGTCCTCCATATATTACTACTTTTCTTCATTAAAAAAAGGCTGAAGTGAATGAATGAATGATTTTTCCACTCTCAAAGGTATTGAAGAAAGCAAATGTTGAATGCACGAAGTCGCGTTCCACAACTAGACAATTAATAGGCACATACACAATGATTAATGGTGATTATGATAAATATTAAAAAACAAGACCACTGGTCTGGAGGTCGAGCACCTCTTCTGAATCAAGAAGTCATGGCATCGTATACGGGCACACGCCAAATGAATTGCCTTATTGACCAAAACAACTTTTAGGATTATATCGCGTTTATTTCTTACTTATCTTTATTTACTTCCCGACGTTTCGAACTCTTTACAGAGATCATTTTCACGAGTGATGAACAAAAAGATGGTAGTTGTTCAAAAGCTATTTTCATTGATACAGAGAGCACCCACTTTTTGGAAATAAAAATCAAAATATAAATAAGTAAGAAATAAACGCGATATAATCCTAAAAGTTGTTTTGGTCAATGAGTGAGATTCGCTAAAGTCTTAGAAATAAATATGAATTGCCTTACTTATTTCCGGAGGTTATTACATGACATCACGCCTTTGTTACCCGAAGGTGTAGACAGCGGCTTTTAAGCCTCTTCTCGCCGTTATGTTTACGTTCCAAATAGAATAGGTGGCGAACCTATTGCCATACCGGGCACAAAGTTTTCAGTCTCAACTTCCGAAAACAACTTCGAAAAAGTCATTGGTGTGAGCCAGGATTCGAATCCGGACCTCATGATCAGAAGCCGTGTGCTCGACCGCTGGACCACCGAGACCTTTGGAGGTTATGTGTGGTAAACCGATATGTCAACTTTGTGCCCGGTGTACAAAATACCCGAAGGTGTAGCCGCTGACTACACTTTCGAGTAGAAAATGGCGTGATGTTATAAAAAATAATATGGAAATACTGAACGCAGGGTACGGTTATAAAAAGACTCATTTCAAAATACTTAGTGCCATTAGAAATATTGATCACCACCGCTAGTAGCTTTTATAAATATCAATTAGGAACATTAGCCTTTTGATGTTTGCATTAATTTATTATCTTGATGATAGTCTTATGTATTTTTGGTAATTATGGATATAATTTTATTTATTAAATTTATTGAAATATTACGATACGTTATAATTGTAAACTAATGAATATATTTTTCTAACTTTGGCCAGTTTCTTTTGGAACTTCTCAAAATAGAAGTACTTTTAAAAGAAGTTCTCTCTGTCAAATAATTACAGAAGACTTCAAACAATTGGCAATACTTATTTCTCAGATTTTCGCGAACCAAACTCATAACATTAAAACAACTTTTTAGGATTATGTCGGTTTTATTTATTACTTATTTTATTTATTTCCCGACGTTTGGAACTCTTTACAGAGATCATTTTCACGAGAATAAGAACGAGAAATAAAAATAAGTAATAAATAAACGCGATATAATCCTAAAAAGTTGTTTTAATGTTATAATTGGCAATGCTATAAAAAATGTTCCGTCCTACAAGTAAGATTACAAAATGGGTATTCCTTGGAAAGGTTCCTAAAAAACTTTTTTCAAACCTTTTGTAGATATAGAACTTAATGACAGTGGTAAAGCCTCGCAGTTCACGCATAAATGGGCCAGCGCGATCGATGACCATGACTTCTTTGAATATCGACGTAAAGTGGCAGATGTCTCATTTCTTTCGATGAGATAGGTACCCGAAAGTCCACCTTTAATACATACATACATAACTTCACGCCAAATCCCATGCGAGGTAGGTACAGAGAACACAGCGTCATAAGGCACGATTCTTACGCCTCACTCACTTCGTTGACTTTCTTATCTCTTTTCATGCAAGCGCGTCGATTTTTGAGGCTCCTAACATGACCTACCTCTAGAATACGTTTTATTTGGTCATGGAATGTGTGTTTTGGCCGTCCTCAACTCCTACATCCATTCGCTTTTGCATTGTATATCTGCTTAGTCAGTCTTGCATCATCCATTCTTTCTACATGTCCAAACCATCGGAGCACCATCCTTTCCACCTTTAATCACCTTTTTTAAAGGCCAGCAATGCGATCGGTACACTATTCAGGTGTCCAAGCGCTGCGCTAGTTGCTTATTATCAGGTGATCAGCTTGCTCTTTTGCCATCTATCCCATTAAAAAAACTTGTTGAATTTTTTTCGGTGGAAGCCGTCAAAAGGATACCTTCTGGATTATATGTATTATACGTACCAAGTCGCAGACATTGGCTAGTATAAATTCGTACTCATATTTGAAGTAGTTTGCAATGTTCGTTTTACTATCTCGTAGCTAGTTTTTATGGGATAGGAGGACAATCGAGCAGGCGTGTCACCTGATGGTAAGTGACAGGCGCCGCCCATGGACATCAGCAACACATATAGTGTTACAGTTGCGTTGCCTACCTTTAAGGGAGTAGTATAGGAAAGAATGGGGAAGAGGGTGGGCCTCCGGGTACCTCTCTCACCGAATGAAACGCGGCATGAGCCACTTTACGTCGATCTTTAGAGACGTCGTGGTATTTCACCGGTCGAGCTGGCCCATTCATGTAGCGAACTGCTTGGCGTAGAGCCAAGCAGTTCGCTGCTTGAATGGGCCGGCTGTTCTAATGTCACTGTTCTAATAATAAGTTCTTCTGTTAGTCTCTTTGAGCTAGGGATGACAGATTAGTGTGTGAAATTCTCTACGTCTACGTAATCTCATTGATTATTGTTTTTTTAATATACATATTGTTAATTGTTGTACTATTTTGGAATTGAAATGTCAACCAAAAGTATCGCTTCCTAAGCACAATTTGATTACCTAACCATTAAAACTCAGACCAATACCAAATTCGCTGTTAATTGTTTAAGTTTACCACATCTTTTGAGATATTTACGGTTGAAGAAACCATCGCGGGAACGTCGCAACTCAAGTACCTATTACAACAGAATGCATCTCAAATCAAAATGCAATATCTACTAATATTCTACTTTCTATTATTACGCCAACAGCCAATTATAAAGTACTAAAATTTGCCGCACGCCACGCCGTCCATGTTGCTTCCAGATATTTACTTTTGTCTCCTCTATGTTTTAAAATTTGTACGATAATTAGTACATCATTTGTACCAAAAAGTTTTTAATTCAAATATGAAAACAGTTTTATAATCTTGGTGGAGCAGTGGTCGAGCTTTGGATTAAACCTTCGGACCAATAATTTTTCGGAAGTCAGATCTCGGGAGTCTTCAGAAGTTACGTGTGATAAAAATAGATGATTGACAACTTTGTTGTCAAAAAACTGGAAATGTTGCGCCCCGAATGGGCATTCGGGGCGCAACATTTCCAGTTTTTTTTATTGGGTATCTTCTCACCGCGCATAAACACCGTGGTGCGTTGCCTTCCTTTAAGGGAGTAAGAAGGAAAAGGAAGGGGAAAGGTCATCATCGAGCCTCCGGATACTCTCACCGAACGATACGCTGCACGAGCCACTTCACGCTGAATTTTCGAGAGGTCGTGGTATTTCACCGGTCGAGCCGGCCCATTCATGCAGCGAACTGCGTGGCTCTACCACTGTTAAACTTCATTAATTAATTATCAAGCTTCCCCCTCTTTATGTTCTGAAATGTTGTTATTCTGAATAATATCAGATATTGTTTTTAAACTTGGTAAAGTGACAACCCTACAGTTGTAATATATTACATAGGCACTAATAAATAATTATTTTAAAGTATCACTATCTGTTATAACCGACCCGTTAGTTTAATGACTCGACATTAAAAACTAAAACTTACACTATACTTTTATGTGCGTTTTGGTTATTATTGCGTTTCTCTAGCGACACATCGTTGGAGAGGTGTTTAGTACCGCTTCATACGTGAAATAAATGAGGATTGAATTTAAAAAAAAAACCTTACAACCGACGGCGAATAGACTTTGTTCAAGTACTCAAAGTCTCGTATTCGTATTTCGCCATGCACTTTTGTATTTAGTATTTTAACTGAAATTTAATACGGAAATCGAAATTTAATATTTTCTGTGGTCAAGTGGTCGAGCACTCCGTTTCTGAATCAGAAGTCGTTGATTTGGGACATTAAAATTCGACCAGTCGAAGTTTAACTGCCGTTGCTTACAAGTGAAGTTATGTTACGTTACGTTAATAGCGAAGAAATAAAGACCACAAAGCAAATATTTGTCCAATTTGTTGTAGACACACTGCCATAGTTTGGACAATTTTTCTTAAGTCTTCCTTAAATGTTACGCTTATTATCTGAAAATATTCTCGGGACCTTCCTAATAGAAAACCACTTTTTAAACTCTCAGGCAACCGTGATTGGTAATAATCGACAAGGTAGGCAGAGAGAATAGAGCGCCATAAGGCACGATTCTTACACACCACACTCTCATATTTGACTTTCATAACTCTTGTCATACAAGCTCGTCGGTTTTTAAGGCTCCTGACATTACCTTCCTCGGATGACTCGTTCAATTGGGTTATGCCGAAAGAATTAGGAAGTATAAATTGTGGACATCATATCAATAGACAATTGTTTAGTACACCCATCTTGAGTCATATTTAGGACAAGAGTTAAGGTATGCTTTTTTTATTCCAGTCAAATAACCTTGATATCATCATAGAGATATACATATTATTATTCGATATTTTTGTATGACAGTGGAATAGTCACGCAGTTCGCCGGACCGGCTTAATTGGGGAAATACCGGTCTCTCTGAATATCGACGTAAAATGGCTCATGCTGCGTTTTTTTACGGCGAGAAGGTTATCTAAAGATCTACTAATCTCTGGATAACCATCTTCCTCGTCGTATGCTCGTTTAACCCATTACCCATAAAAATATGTCTTCGGAAAGAAATCTTCGGCTTCCCGGATAAAGAACTACCGTAGCTTAGAAAATCAGGATATTAAAAATGATTCTTTAAACACCTATACTATTTTTACGTTTGAATAATTTTAGGCTAGTCTTTAGGAAAAGGGACATGGGATCCCGTTATCAACATAGCAATCCTTATATCACTGTCCCCGACGAACAAAATCGTAATAGGAAAATGTCAAGTTAACAGGAGCAACCAAAAAACGGAATATCTTGAAAACTTATCAACACTATAAGCGGATTCTGTTATCAATAAATAATAGTTTAAAAAAACTAAAAAACACGCTTTTTATTGAAAACCGAACTAAAAAATAGAAAAATAAAAAAAAAATACTTTATTTTAAAAAAAGCGTGGGGTGCTTTTTAAGATATTATCGAAATGATAATCACTCTACTCATATCTGTCAATAAAATATTTATAACTATTGACACCATGCACCCCACGCTTTTTTTAAAATAAAGTATTTTTTTTTTATTTTTCTATTTTTTAGTTCGGTTTTCAATAAAAAGCGTGTTTTTTAGTTTTTTTAAACTATTATTTATTTTAAATTTTTTAGTTCGGTTTTCTAGTCTAGAACTTTCATAGTTCACAAATCGCACCATCTAGTGGCAATCAGCGGAAACTAAAAAAGAAGTCGGTTACAAACAAACCTACAAACCTACAAACATACAAACATACATACAGGTGAAGCTAATAAAAAGCTAATAAAAATAGGGAATATTATTTTTTGCACTTGCTTTTTAATGAATTCATATTGAAACCAAATTATTTACCTTGAATTGCTTAAAATATCATACTGAAAAGAGTATATGAAGCGAATGTGAGAGGTAGGGTTGGGATCGGGTGACCAAGACGGCTACGACCTACTAAATGGTGTGTTTTAAAAAGGTAAAATGCCGTAGTACCCGAAACCGGAGTGAATGCATGAAAGTGAAGAAGTGTGTCACGGACGTAGCTTGTGGAGAGCCAAAGTCTCTGCCTACCCCTATGGGATACAGGTGTGAGTTTATGTATGTATTAAAAGTATTTCTTATTATACATCCGGATTCCACACGTGTGAAGCTGCAGAAAACAACTAGTATCTAAACATTACATAGTAACAAGATTGTTCAGTTCGCTCGTCTAGTCTAGACTTAACCTATTTGTTATAAACTTTAATGTAGTACTACTGACGCACAGCACAACAGATCATTGACCTCTACACTAGGGTTGTCACCGCATAAAAACTATCTGATCCGGTAAACTTATTTCCGCGATATTATAATCTTTTGTCTTATAACATAACTTTTTCTACCCGAAAGTGTAGGCAGCGGCTGTTAAGCCTCGTCTCGCCGTTATGTTTACGTCCCAAATGGAATAGGTGGCGAAGCTATTGGAATACCGGGCGCAAAGTTGTCAGTCATCGATATTTATCACACGTAACTTCCGAAAATTTCGAAAAGTCATTGGCCGGGAGTCGAACTCGTGACTTCTTGATTCAGAAGTGGGGTGCTCGACCACTGGATCACTGACACTGTCAAGTGGCTCAAGTCAAATTTTTGAGATAACTCTTCCTTTTACTACATCGTATGAAATGAAAGCGATTGGAACAAGGACGTCTACTCAGCGGTCGATTGTGTTAGTAAAAAGAGGCGATTTTTCATAAAAATAGATGAAGTGGCAACCCTATTGTAGTTGCACCGCTAATTTGCTTACACAGTGACAGTAGCGTGGCGTGATTTGTGTGTTATTTTACAAAACAAAACCCTTAGTATTTATATTACATAGACATATTAATTAACTAGCTAACCGGGTGAATTTTGTTTCGCCTCGGAAACAATCAATAAAAAAAACTAAAGTAGTCTAAGTTACACCTCATACCACCAGCTACCTGCCAATAAAAGTCCTGTCAAAATCGGTCCAGGCATTTCAGTGATTACAAGTAGACAGAGAGACAGGCTAAAATTGTAAAAAATGATATTTTGGTATATGTACATCGCATATTATTATACAATACATTAATATAATTGATATGAATGTAATAGAGAGCAGTTATTTCAATATTACAAACAGACACTTTAATTTTATTTATAGTATGTATAGATCAATTAAAGTGTTCAACTTCTAATATGGCCGTGTGTTTTGATGAGTATTTTCTTTTTGGTTCTTTTCATATTTATCCAAATTCGTCATAATTCTTCTCACACTCCTCGCTTATTGAAGAACTTGAGTTAATTTAGTGCGCACATCATAAACATGGTATGACGAAACAAATGCCAAATGTTATATCAATATCACATCTCTCAGAATATCGACGTAAAGGGGCTCTTGCCGCGTTTTGCTCGGTGAGATAGGTATCAGGAGGCCTAACCCCTTTTCCTCTCCCCTTCCCCTTCCTCCCCTTCGGTTGCGCCGGCCCATTCATGCAGCGAATTGCTTGCCTCTACCACTGTAGACGTCTCATCTCATTTTCCTATGTTCTCTTATCTTTCATATAAGATTGGAATTATTATACAAGGAGGTCACACACTCTCACATAACTTCAACACCAAGTCTCTTACGGGGTAGGCAGACAAAACAGAGCGCCATAAGGCACGATTCTTACACGTCTCACTCGCTTCTTTGACTTTAATAACTCTTGTCATACACGCTTCTCGGTTATTAAGGCTCATAATATGAAGTAGGTCAATCATGAATTATTATAATTTAAGATGCCAAACAAATAATTATGTCAAGGACGGTATTCTTGATACATAAATATATGGAAGGTCGTAATAATTTAAGTTGTACAGACATACACAAAACAAATAGCTGGATGTGATTGTCCCCAATAAGAGTTATGTATTTTTCATTAAGTACTTGGGTACTGTGAACTGATTCACACGGCAGCTGTAGCGACAATGTTGCAAGGTGGAGTTATAACTTCACGCCTTTTATAGTGTGAAGATGTAGCCAGTGATCGTATGCTGCTTATTTTTCAATCGCAATAATCGGATGCAATCTTTTCTGTTATTGCATTGTATGAAATCAAATCGGTCTTCAAAGTTATGCTTGAAAATTCACGCATGTTTTACCTGTAAGTGTAGGCAGAGATTATTAAGGGTAGATGCGCGACATTATCGGTCACAATTTTGACACTCATCGATGTTTATCACTCATTCGAACCTAAGACTTCTTGACTCAGAAATGGGGTAAGTACTCAATCTACTAATACTGATAAAAAATACTCATTGTTAAAAAAATTACTGTACGATTACAGCGTGCGTCCAACACAAAATTAACTATAGAACATGGTACCTTTTAAACAGAAGACGCCATGTCAACCCGCAAGGTTGTCTAGAGGACGGCGAATTTATTATTTTGTTTGTATTCATAAACTTGACCCGTCCAGGTCACGAGACCGGCATCAGAATGAGGTTATATAACTGATAACTAACTGTATCTTTCGTGATGAAATTATGTGTACTTAATATAACCTGTTCACGAGTATTTAGTGGTCAAACTTGTATGTACACACCCGTCGGCACTCATCAACTATCCGTCGGTACTATCTTTACGACGAATCTATTCCGGGGTAGGCACAGGGAGTCGCGATTATTTCGGCTTAACAGATTTAAGGTCGCGACCTTGTGCGAGTGTACTTGTGTAAGTCTTATTTAGTAGGGAGCCAAGCTTTTTGACGGCTATTAACATAATTATAATAGTGTTTAAAGTAAGGTTATATATATTTTTATAACTTCATGCTATTTCCTACCCGAAGTATGTAGGCGACTATAAAGCCTCGCCGAATTTCTATATCCCAAATGAGCAGGTTCCGGAACCTATTGGCATACACGGGACACAATGTTGTCATCAGTCATCGATATTTTATCACTAATAACTTCTGAAAAGAATACCGAGAAATCATTGACCCCGGAATCGATCTCACAATGTCTAGTTTCAAAAGCGGGGAAGTTTGACCACTGGACCACTGAGAGACTGTGTTAGTTTCATTTCAATAATTAATTTTAATCCCAAATTTATTAAGGAATCTCCTTAATCTTAAAAGGATTCTCTCTAGAACCAATGTCACATTAAATTTTGTATATGTACTCCATGCCTTGTTGTGTAGCGGTTTATGGTATTGGTTGCAGCCTAAACGTTGACAAATTCAATTCTCAAGTCTACTTATTAAAAAAATGAATGTGAAAGAGGGCAAATACGAGCAAACAAGTCACTTGGTACCTGGTGTTAAGTGACTAGCGCCGCCCATTGACATCTGCAACACCGAACACAACTGTTTGACGGCTTTTTAAAAGAGATGTCCAGATACCTCTCTTACCGAACGAAACACATGAGTCACTTCACGTCGATTTTCATCAGTCGAGCCATGTGTGTCGTGTCTACCACCATTGTAGTTATAGTCAGTTATAAACTCCAAAACGCATCCGGAGCCGCTGGCGAAAGTTAGTACATATAAGTTACTGCTGACAGACGGAGAGAAATTAAAATTATGCCTTGTTATTTTGAAATGTGCTGATGGGGCATAGATATTCTTAATGGTGTACTAACCGGGGCATAATGCGCGCAGTGCGGGGTATTATAAATATAATTTACAAGAATTATATTAATGTCAGAAATAGAAGTGGAAGATGGAATTAATAAGTCTTGTGACTTACTGTAATAAGTGCTAGATTTATTTCGAACTCCTACTTCCGGGAGGAGAATTTTAAAAGGTGATATTTCTAACCACTACGCCACGAGACTATCAAATTTCATCTATCTAATAACATAACTTAACTTCACACCTCCCTTCTACCTGAAGGTGTAGGCAACGGCTATTAAGCCTGGATTCGCCAAATTGTTACATCTCAAATTGGAATAGATGGCGGAACCTAATTCGATACACCGGCCACAAAGTTTTTCAGTCATCGATATTTGTCACATGATACATATAACTTCCGAATACAATTCCGAGAAATAATTTGTGTGAGCCCGAATCGATCTCACGACTTCTGAATCAGAGTACGGGGCACGACCACTGGACCACCTCTTCTATGTACATATAATTAAATTTTATACTTACGACTTTTATGTCTGAAGTTGTAAGCAACGGCAACAAATCCTCGATCTAAAGTATTGGATTATCAGGTATCATAGAGAATTTGGCGTAGCCTATTTGTTATATTTATATTTTACTGGATAAGATTTTCTAAAAGACATCGGTGTGTTTTCGTAGTCGGTACCTCTCTATCAGAAGTGACAGAACTAAACCGCGTAGTCCACTCGACACAGTACCTACCTACTTGTACACATACTTATAATTTAATTACTTATTTTTTTATCTGTGCGATTTAAATTCTCTGGAATCTTAATGAGATTTAATATAATAATAAAAAAAAACCGGCTCATATTTTTTGGGTGTATGTACTTAAAATATTTATCGGTAAATGGCTGATGCATAATATATTAGAGGTCACTGACACTCATGGTCACTTGTCGAGATCGTTGACCAAAGTGTGTCATTTAGTTTACAAAAAAAATGATTGATATATATTAATTACTTTATTTTCTACCATTAGTTCGTTCACTTCACTCAGTATAATTACATACACACATAACTTCACACCAAATCCTTTGCTGTGTAGGCAGAGAGAACAGAGCGCCATAATGCACGATTCTTACACACCTCACTCGCTTCGTTGACTTTCATAACTCTTTTCATGCACGCGCGTTGATTTTTGAGGCTCCTAACATCACCTTCCGCCAGAACACGTTATATTTGGTCATGGAATGTGTCTTGGCCTAGACTACTACAACCATCGGCTTTTGCATTGTATATCTGCTTAGTCAGTCTTGCATCATGCATCCTTTCTACATGTCCGAACCTTTGGAGCATGCCCTTTCTTACTTTTACACCGACACTCTCCTTCAATGTAATGTAATCTTTCAATGTAGGCTGTAGTGCTGTTTTGATATGCCTGTAAAATTATCTCATTTCATAGGAATAAGTGTTGAAGTTTAATTCTTACTTATTTGATGTTATTTTATTATGTAAATTAACAACCATAAATGTTGATTAATATATTGAATTTGTATAAAAAATGGTTCAGTATTCGTCGTCCATTTTACATGAACCTAAAGCGTTCCTATTATTGTTTCTTTTTTAAAATTCCACCATAACTTTTGCTTTTGCTTTTGTCTGCATAAATCATAGATTCAGCATAGACTATAATAGATGGCACATGTCATGAAAAATGTACTAATATTCATCACTGACAATGCAACCGCGTATATTAGATTTTTAGGATATTTATATTTAAACACTTAACTAGGTAAAAGTTGACACTTTGTAGCGCTTTTTACGCACACATTGATAAGTCACACATCATAATCCATTTTTGGTCTCGTTGTTTGGGTGACTATTGCCGATCTATTATTCTTATATCTGTAAAAAATATTGACATATACGGTACATACTGTTAGTTTTTTTTTCTTCTTTTTAACTCAAGTCATAGACAATACATTTTATTGTATTTACTTATTTTATCGATAGACGTTCAAGATAATTCGCCGCCATTGGTATTGATTGACATACCAATGAAAATCAATTTGTTTCGACGTGTTATTGGTAAATAATATATAGTAAATAAATAAATAAATGTATATAATTATGTGTTTCTTAATTTATTGGTCACGATAATATTCAAATATTACTAAAAAATATATTTGAATGTGTATATTTAACAAATTACGTACTTAATATCAATCAAATTGATATTGAAGGTTGCAATACCTTCTATATATACATCTTTGCATAGTTTACACATAAATCAATATTAGATATATATAAGTTATGTGATTTTCAACACTAACAGTGGTAGAGCCACGGAGTTCGTTGCATGAATGGGCCGGCTCGACGGATGAGGTACCACGACCTCTCAAACTCTCACCTAAAAGAGCAGCAACGAAACTGCAATAATCTACGTTGCAAATGGCATAATCTACGTCCATGGGAGATGCTAGTGGTTTACCATCAGATGACCCCCTTGCTGGTTTGTCCCCAATGTCATAATCGGTTAACGCTCTTAGCGAATTAAATTTAGTTTTAGGGTTTTTCATAACATTAATTTACATCAGTCTTCGTCTTTTAAACAATCCAGTGGTCCTGTCCGGTGGTCCAGTGGTCGAGCACCCCGCTTCTGAATCAAAAGCTCGCCAGTCCGAATCCTGGGCCACAACAATGACTTTTCGAAATTCTTTTCGAGAGTTATGTGTGCTAAATATCGATGACTAAAAACTTTATGCTCGGTATGGCAATAGTTTCGCCACCTATTCTATTTCAGGCCTAAACATAACGGCGAATCGAGGCTTAACAGCCACTGCCTACACCTTCGGGTAGAAAAGTGAAGTTATGTTATGTTATCTGTAAATTTATATATATATCTGACGTCGAAAAATATGAAGTTGCCAGATAAGTATTAGCATACAAAAGGATTACTAACTTATCAAGTTATAGCGGTAACCATAACTTATTAGACCAGCAAGGAAACGCAATTCCGTCTGCAGTCACTTAGCTGCTGGTGGACTGACGGACATGGGGCAGGTCAACGAACCGACGGACAAGTTTTAGCGAGCCGTCTGAAAACTTGGAGGAAATCGAAAGTGATGATAAATACTTACGTTGTAATCATGAGAAATCAAATTTTTATAATACCTATTTTTTTTGCATCCTCACACCTTTTAATAGTTGAAGGTGTAACAGAGTCGTCTCGTCTCGTCCATTGAAAATATTAACTCGCATGACTAATTTAATAAAAATGTATTCAGTCATAGATAAGTTATTATAACACATAATTCCTGAAAAGATTTTTTTTGTAAACCACTGGCGTGCGTGCTGAGTTTGAACTAGAGACCGCCTAAACTAAAAGACTTCGAGCTGAAGCACTAAGTTATCGAGACCTTACCAGGAATTTCTTTAATTTAATATCCCATACAATAGTATAAACATTTATCTAAAAAGGCTTTATTTTTTTCAAATTTTTCGATCAGCCAGCTAATCTTTAAAGTTACCAAAAGGTTATATTTTCTGATTGGAACATTCTCTAAAAAGATAAAAAAAAATCCGTTTCAGATTTTTTTTTGTTATTACGGAACCCTAAAAAGATGTACCTATAAATATTTAACAGATTATACAAATATACATATGTGATTTGATATATAGTGATGTCTAATAAATATATGCACGTATGATATATTAGCTTTGTATTAGTGTTGTCATATTTTATTAAGATTTTAAATCTCACTTAACTTTATGACTGGCAACACAAAAAATGAATGGGTTGTCGAAACACAAGCGTTATAAACAATATTCTTATTTCCATATTGAGGCATTAATATTTATCTTATTCATATATATAATACTAGGTGTTGCCCGCCACTTCGTCTACGTCGAAAGCAAATAAACTATGCCTATGCCATTATAAGGGTTAATTGCTCATCTCCAATTAGGGATAGCAGGATAATATTTAGCCTATGTGTTGACCCCTCTTAGCTATATTTATGCAAAATGGCACGTAAAAGCATGCAGTACTTTTGGAGTTTATCCGTAACAAACAAGCAGATAAACAGACAAAAATTCTAAGATCCACATTTTTGGGTTCGACAACGATTGTAGATCATGTCCCAAGTATTCTTAAAAAATAATCAATATACAGTTTTTATTATTTGAATAGATTAAGCTTAGATTTTGATTTACGTCATAAAATTTTATTGCACTCAAACTTCACACTTTTTGTTATTGTCGTATATTGGTAATGCCTAATAAAGATTTAATTTTGAGCTGACTTTAAGTACCTACCTGGTATTCCAGCTCGTTGGAATCCGGGTAAGAAGCAACAAAGATCATTCGAAAATATCTACAGAAACTATGCTTGATTAATATGACTTACTATTCCATGGTATCAAATATTCCATCAGGCGAGATGAGGAATTGAAAACATCTAATAATAATAACCTCTCGGAAAATGAGCGTGAAGTGGCTCGTGCCGCGTTTTGTTCGGTGAGAAAGGTATACGGTATCCGATCCCCCTTCCTCTCCTACTCCCTTAAAGGACGGCAACGTACCACGGTGTTCATAGGCGGTGAGTACTTGCTTACCATTAGGTTACTAGCTCGTGTGCCCTCCTATCCCATAAAAAATATGCAAATATTGAGTGGAGGCCCTCCGCGCTGAAGAAGTGAAACCTTGTAATTATTAGATTTGTTGAACTACATAATTATAAATGTAACTTATTTAAATTAATTCCGTAATAGATTTTAGTTATATATTCACATAAATATTAACATGTAATCATAATATTAAAGGGTTGTAGTTGACAATAATTGCCACTTTTCTAGCGGCAATAACTGTCAATTGCCCCGATATATGCAACTAAATTAAATAAAATAAAAATTTAAATAAAACTGCCAAGTTTTATTTTGATGACAAGCTTTAATCGTAGATAGTAGGTTTTGTCATTGCAAGGTACAGTTTCAGCATACATGTTTTGTAGGATGTCCATGAAAATAAATATTTAACTTCACATATTATTTATATTTAATAGCAAATGGTTATGGTATGAGAACGGATGCTTCCTACAATAAAGGAACTCTCTGAATCCAGATAAATAACGATGTTATTCTGATTAAAAATAACTGTTAATAATATTGCAATTCTAATTATAGTACCACTACTTAGCACTAGATGTCTCTATATCATTTAAATTTAAGCGTTAGGAATTTCTTTAGTTCATTTTTATTCGGACTTGTTTATATCCTATTAAATATATTACTCGTTATATCCACATGGGGGCGTTAAATGATTGCAAGTTTCATTTAAAGTTCCACTTCGGAAAGTCATTAAAATATCTGGAACAATTACTCAGCTTGCTTATAATTGAAATTCTAGTCCATTTAAATAGCCAAGTAAATGAATGGCATCATAAAAACATGATATACGTACTGACATAACCATTTTTATTATATATTTATTATATCCACTACGGAACCCAATTATTAAAAAAAAATATCGTTACTGGCTTAATAGTAATTCGAAAAGAATTTTATTTAAACCTCTTATGTCAGAAGTTTTTTTATATTAAACAAATATACACTTAGATTATATTAAGTGAAAAAAATTAATCACAATTGATTATACTAAATAAATTTTGTATGTTTTGTAAGAATCTGTAATATCAATTAATCAATAGTTTCGGTGGTCCAGTGGTAGATAGTTTTTCGGAAGTTAACTGTGATAATTATCGATGACTGACAACTTTGTGCCCGGTATGGCAATAGGTTCGCCACCTATTCCATTTGGGACGTAAATATAACGGTGAGACGAGGCTTAACGGCCGCTGCCTACACCTTCGGGTAACAAGGGCGTTAAGTTATGTTATGTTATGTTCTAATATCATATTGATCCTTTTTCACGGGGAAACGGGGCATGAGCCACTTTACGTCGATATTCTGAGGCGACGTAGTATTTAACCGGTCGAGCCGGCCCGAACTGCGTGGCTTCAAGTGACAATGACCTTGAAGCCATAAAATAGGTACATACGTACACTAACTCGTATGACCGTAATTGACGTTTTAAATGTCAATAATTAATAAAATACAGATTCTCACTTCTGCCTAATTAATTACATAAAATTTAAATTAAAAATGATGACAGCCAGTTCCGGTTTGAGTAACTGGTATTAGCTAAATATAAAAAAAAACTAACAGTTTTTCCTTATGTACGTTTGTTTGCTCCCAATTCGAGCTATAAGAATTTTACGATGAACAACATTGCGAAAAAAAAACAAATTAGTGTTGCCAGATTCAAATATGCTTTTTCCTGATATTCAGTAATATTTATACGGTTGAACGGTAGAGCTGCATGAGCCGGCTCGACCGGTGGAATACCACTTCTCAGAATATGTTACGATTAGAGTTATGTTTACGTTCGGTCAGATAAGTAACCGGTGGTTCAACCCCTTTCCCACCCCATTTCTAATTTCTTATCAATGCCATCTTAAAGACCGGAAACGCAACTCTAACACTACATAAATGTGTTGCTGGTGTCCATAGGCAGCGATAGTCGCGTACCATCAGGTAGCCCGATTGCTTTTCTGCCACCTATCTCATAAAAAAACAATCTAGTCTCCAAAGGTCGAAAAGTCGAAAACAAATCGTATTAATAGCCATGAACCAGCGTAGTATATGTATGATACATAAAACTCGGTCTGATTATATAAAATATTATGATTTTTATAATAAATTGCATTTACTTAAGGTTTTTCAACCCAAGCATGAATATTTAAGGAGATTGTATCAACTCTTTTTTTCCATTATCGAAGGTGTAATAACTAAATTTCAGTAGGAGTCGAAGGACCAAAAATGTATATCCAACCAGCCACTGATCCGATATTAAACTCATTCGGGTTCCGTATATAAATGATATTTTTTTGAATTGTCTGAAAGCCTTAATCAGCAATAAGCGTGTTTGTAAATAATTATTAATAAGTTCTAAGTAACGAGCAATATGTGTAAGATCTGTCACTTTTAAATTTCTGTTATTGCTGCCTTGCCCGCAAATGTGTGTGGGTGCGTGTGAAAACATGTACGTACACTACTGCAAATTAATGATAGACATGTGATAATTGCATGCAGACAGTTTTAGACGACTGGCCATAACTAAATAGTTTAAAAATATAATAATAATATCTTGGACACAATACACACAGCGCCCTCTAGTTCCAAACTAAGCAACTAAATGCTTGTGTTATGGATACTAGATAACGGATATTAATACATATATACTTTTCTTTTGTAATACATACTTATAATACATAGAAAAACATATATATATATATATATATATATAGTTTTTTGTTTGTAATATTATGCACTAATAATACTTCTAACTTAAGACCTCAAATAATGATAACCTATTACCTGCACATAAGATTTAGTTTTTACAGTCATCAGTAGTTATCACACTTAACTTCCGAAAAATCTTAAGTTCATATTCTAATAGATTCGAACACGAGGCCTTCCATCTGCTGAGCTGTACGTGTCAGGAAACTTAAGGACAGGTGTCAGCTATCATGACTGATATTTATTATTTAGTATTTGTGTGTAAATACTTGTGTCTCAAGATTATTAGTATTAGGTATATCCGTTTGAATACGGAACCCTAAAATACCGGCTCGGGACTTCTCAGAAATATATTCGTTTATACATTAATTAGAGCATATGAATTTTGTTTTGAGAAAAAGTGTTGTAAAGTTAAGAAGAATCCTACACGGGTTTTTACCTCAATGTTATATTCCTGTTTACTTATATCTGCAACACCTTAGTTATATAGCTATACATACTGTTCGTTTAACTTTTCGTCAAAAACTACTAAATGTTTTTTTAATAAACTTAACAAATACTACAACTTACATATATACATACTAGTGATGTAACGTTAATTCGCATTCTCATTCGCGAATATTCGCATGTTTTTGGGTACTCGCATTCGCAAGAATTGTTGTGTTGTGAATATTTGGCGAATGTTTTTAATAATAAAAATAAAGAAATTGTATTATCCTTTCGTGCAAACCCTGCCATACCCAACTCAAATCGATTTTAGTCAAATTTTCATACCGTATGCAGTTTTATCCAACTTAAAAGTTACAATTCATTTTTTTTTTTATAAAACTCTAACCGCATGATTGAACACGAGAGCGTTACATCAGGAAAAGTCACGTTTTATTAAGTATAAAACTTTTTTCAAAATATTCTTCTATGCGTGATATTAATCATTAAATAACTGCACCATTTGCATTTTAGGTCTGGGAATCATTCGAAAGCGTTCGCGAAGGCTTAAAAGATTTCGAATTCGAAGAATTTGCATTCGAATGTCCAAAATCCAACATTCGTAACATCACTAATACATACATAAGCTCACGCCTGTATTCCATAGGGGTAGGCAGAGACTTTGGCTTTCCACAAGCTACGATCTTGGCACACTTCTTTCGCTTCATCCACAGTCATACACCTCATCATGCATTCACGCCGGTTTTGGGTGCTACGCATTTTGCCTTTTTTAAAGAGACTATTTATTTGGTCGTGGTAGTTCTGTCTTGGTCTCCCGATCCCGATCCCTGCCACTCACATTCGCTTCGTATACTCTTTTAGTCAGCCGGCTTTCGTTCATTCTTGCAACATGACCAAACCGTCTTAACATACTTCTCTCCACCACATCATCCTTCAGGTTGCATTTCTCCCTTATCACGCTATTTTTCATTCGATCCGCAATGGTGACTCCACACATACTTCTCAGAGAACGCATTTCCACTGCATTCACCTTACTTTTATGCTTCGCCTGCCACACCCAACACTCACTCCCGACTACAATTTATAATTAAAAATAACAATTTCAATAAGATTTAATGTTAATTGGTAAAAATAGGTATAAGAATAAGAATTAAGTGTAAACAGAATAATAAAATTAATCAATATAAAAAAATATTCACATAACTTGATTGACATAATAATTAAATTAATTCAACCAATCCAGTTACATTGTAAATATAATAGAGGGCAGACAATAACAATAATTTCCAATTCAACTGTGATTGTCGCATACAAAAAGACATAAGTGTTTCGCGAATGTTCTCGTGTTGTTATTACAAGCAAATGCGGCCCTTTGGCTTTATTAATGACAATAACAACCATAGATTTAGCAAAGACTGTAGTAGATGGCACATGTCAGTAAAAATGTACTACTAATCATCACTGACTGCGCAACCGCGAGTAAGCGATTCTCAGGATGTTTATTATGTAAAACATGCACAATAAATATGTAAAAGTTGACACTTGAAGGCAATTTTTACGCACACATTCATAAGTCACTCACACATCAAGAACCCATTTTTGGTCTCGTTGTTTGGGTGACTATTGCCGATCTATTATTCTTATATCTATGGAATCAGCAGATATTTTTTATCCCTCAGATCGTCAGAGAAGTTTAGAAGCCATATTGCTTTTTCTCTAGTATTAAATGTATTTTCTATGATTTGAATAGGTCTGATCACCAAATTTAAATTAAACAAAGTTCATTTATCAAGGAATAACGGGCTGTATATAATTTGTTTGCAAACTATTTGTAATTTTAATTCTAAATGTCAAAATAACAGCGCCTCCTTTAACAGCAATCGCACACTTAAGAATTTGAAAAAAACGACGATGCATTCGATTATAAGAGATGAACTCAATATGAAAATTGTAAAAACTGTTGTTCTTGCTTTTTTGCTCAAATAAAAGACTTTTCACATATCTGTTTTGTAATCAGCATTACGTGCCGGCATTTATTTAGTTCCTCGATGACGTGGAGATTACTATCCGGTGGCGAATTTGAATAGTGTTTAGTAAACGATCTACATGAAAAGCCAATTACCGCGTAAATATATTTACAATGAAAATAATTAATTAATTGGCGTCTATTTTTATCGAATTTATTATGACTGATATTTATCAATTGATATGATTATGAAACGGGCAAAGGAAACACAAAAATTATGCCGAGAGTTTTGAATTGTCAACTGTCAGACTGAAATATTTTTTTTATCTATGACGGGCTAAAGAATTTATAGGAAATGGCAGAATGTATAGGTATAGTTAAGATTTTGTCAGTCCTGTAACGTAGTGGATATATTAGAGGTAATGAAATTGGGATTTGTATGGTGTTTGTGCATGTCGGAAATTTTTTCTCCGCGAGGAAATATTACGATAAATGAGGTCTTGAAAACTCATAAAGCGTAATACTCCAAATAGAACCCATCCTTGAGGAAGGCGATGACAGGAACCTTAAAAACCAAGGAGCGTGTATGACAAGTTATAAAAGTCCACAAAACGAGTGTGTAAGAATCATGCTTCGTGGCGTTCTCTTTGCCTACCCGCAAAGGACTTGGCGTGAAGTTTGTTATGTATAACATGACGATATAAAAACACAAATAAATGGGGTATTTATGGAAATTACAACTTCTTTTATATAACCAGGGATATTAACAATCTTCGTATCTCGTCTTTACCTGGATCAAAACGTTCAATGGTCGGGAACTGAAGCCCTGGGCCTCGTTAAGATTGACATATCCTCGCATGTCCACCTCAATTATACGGGAAGAGGGAGACAAATGGGTGCTTCCTTTTGCTCAGTCTTCAAGATTAACAGACGGGAAATTGACGCAGACAACCTCACAAAATGTACATATCTTTAATAACCTGGTGTTATACGTTTATGTCCAGGGTCACTTTGGTTTTGATTTAGGCGTAGTGGCTAAAATTATCATCTGTCCAGGGGCCGAAATAATAATTTGTGCGATAAGATGTGATGTATGGTGTCACAATATATTTCTAACTTTCCCAATATTATAAATGGGCAAGTTACGAAAATTCTTAATGTACAGCCATTAAAATTTTGTATAGATGTGTATAGTGAATTATATTAGTTGCTAATCGATAAAACTTTTTTTATGGGAAGGTGGGCAAACGAGCAAGCCGCTCATCTAGTGGTAAGCGTTTACTGTTGCCCTTGGACATCAGCTACACCGAAAAGGTCAGTTGCGTGACCGGCCAAGAAGAAAGACTAAGGTGGGAAGCGTATGCAGTTCCTTCCTCTGATCTTATGGGACTTTTATGGGAATTTTTTTGACACGTTCTTTAACTTAAAACTTTGTTCAGTTATCGCCATAATTTTTTTGTTGTTAAAATACTAATGAGTCTGTTATACATATAACTTCACGCTAAGTCTCTTACTGGGTAAGCTGAGAGAACTGGTGCCATAAGGCCGAATTTTTACACGCCTCACTCGCTTTTGGACTTTCATCAACTCTTGTCATACACCCTTGTTGAGTTTTAAGACTCCTTCTTATTGCTCTATCCTTTCTGAAGCCCAATCGTAGTATGTTACATGTCTCCACATGCCACACGTTGTCTGTCGTATGAAGAAGATTTGCTGATCCGATTACCTACTGAACTACTTCTATTTTCAGAACATATGCTTCGTAGTAATGCCATGCGTTACTACGAAGCAGTTCTTATCATCGCGGTGATAAGATTAATGTTATCATCATCAAAAGTGCGAGCGGATTGTGATCTTGATATTTTTATAAAATGTATAAATTGTTCATTTTTATTATTAACAATGTCGTAAAATTGACTTATCGTCATGTTATTAGGATATTTGAAGTCATATTAGTTTTTGTAGCATGTTGTGATAACTCTCCGCCCTCTTGTTGAGCAGGTGTGAAGTTATAAATGCAGGGTTTCCTTTTTAAAATAGTAATTGAATGCAATTTAAATAAAGTGTTTTTTTTCGAGGTATAGAACTTTAAGTTGGCATTACTGTTCAAGATGGCGACCGATTTAACAGCTGTCAAGTGAATTATTCTCAGTTTGGTTTGGCAATTCATCATGAATAGACTGAACAACGCTTGCAAATAGTGAAATTTTATTTCGAAAATAATGGTTCTGTGCGGAATACGTATCGCGCACTACGTCCATTTTATCGTCGACAAAATCGTCCATCAGAGCAGTTAATTCGATTAACCATAGAACGTTTTCGCACCACGGTTACTTTTTATGATACTCGCATCCCCAGAGACGCCGTACGGTGCGTACAGAAGAAACCATTCCTGCTGAAGAACGTAGCATTGGGAAGACCCGAATGGGTCTATCCGCCATCGAGCGGGACTTGGACGACCAGGAATTGGATCTGTATCCATCCAGTATAGAGCCATGATTAGTAACTTTTTCATTCCTGAACTGAACAACCATGATGTCCAGGAACTGAGGTTCCAATAAGACAGCGAAATATGTCACACAGCTTGTGCCACAATCGATTTATTGAAAGACACGTTTGATGACCGCCTAATTTCACGTTTTGGACCTGTGAATTGGCCTCCAAGATCTTGTGATTTAACACCGCTCGACTACTTTCTGTGGGGCTATGTAAAGTCATTGATCTGTACAGATAAGCCACAAACGCTTGACCATTTGGAAGACAACATTCGCCGTGTTACTGCCGATATACGGCCACAAATGTTGGAAAAAGTCATCGAAAATTAGACGTCCAGATTGGACTACATCCGAGCCAGCCGTGGCGGTCATATGCCAGAAATCATATTTTAAATATAATGCCACAAAATTATCTTTCGGATAAAAAAAAAATCATGTCAATCGAATAATCCATCGTTGTTTTATTGCAATTTAAAGTTCTATATCTCTAAAAAAACACACCTTATATATTATAGATAGTCGGGCAACGTTAATATGACGCCCCTGATATTGCGGACGTCCATGGGCGGCGTTGGTCACTTCTATCAAGTGACCCGCACGCTCCTTTCTTTGCCCACCATTTTTCTCATAAAAAATATAAATTATATATAATTCATCTGTTATTAGTACTTATTATGTACTTATGTTTGAACACATAAGTATTTCTATGATATCAGTATGATTGATTATAAGAGGGTCATCTTCCCAGATTTCTTTTCACTTTATTTGGGAAAACAATTATCCTTTCTTAAATTTAAAATTCAATTACTCAATTCTTTCTGCCTATACCCCTGCACTTTAAAAAAAATTCAGGGCCTATAAATATTTTAGAGTTTTCCTTACGTTTTCGTGTCTGTGATATCAGCAGCTAAACGTTTTTCCTAGGTGATAATCGACCTTTTTATTGTTACGCGAGGAAATGCCTTATGCACACCCCCGCCTGGGAACGGCAGGAGGTAGTGTGGGACTCCCATCGCCGCGATCAATGCCGGTGGGGACAAGTCTCGCCCGATCCCGTCGACCAGGACTAGGCGCTCAGCCGCCCAGGCCGGGCAGACCTCCAGCGTGTGCTGGGCCGAGTCTAGGTCGGATGCGCAATAATCGCCTTCTCTTCACTTTTATTCGACTCAGATACTCACCGAAGCACCCGTGCCCGGTGAGTATCTCAGTCAACCTGTAGGGGACAGTGCCTTATTTACGGAGCACCCATGTCTCGAGGTGGGGCAGGACGGCACCGACGGCGCGCTGACGCACACAGCCCTGGAGGACCAGGACCTGAAGCTCCAGCGGCCGTCCAGGGTGAGGCCGAGGTACTTCATGTACCGCCCCACCGGGACAGCCGTGTCACCCACCTGGATCCGCAAGGCCGGGGGTTCCTTGCCTCTGGTGAGACGGTAGAACCACAGCGCCTCACCTTCAGGCCAAGCCTGCGGATACGTCTGACGACGATTGCCCCCCAGCTCAGCGAACCTGAGCGTACGTTCGAAGTCAGGCCCCGTGGCGACCACCAGAGTGTTGTCTGCGTAGCACACAACACTCACGCCACGGAGTAGACTGCTGCGGAGGACCGGGTCGTAGGCGAGGTTTCACAGCAGGGGCCCTAGCACGAATCCTTGCGGAACCCTGCACGAGACTTAATTCCTCTGCTCCGTCCCGTTCCGGTCGACATAGTCTACCCGTCTCTTCTGCAGGTAGGCCCCGATGACCGACCTTAGGTAGAGAGGCACCTCATGGTAGACGAGGGCCTCCCTACTCGGACTGCCGGTTCCGACAGGGCCCGCACACGACGCACCGCGTCGATGGTTGAGCGCCCCTGCCGGAACCCGAACTGGCAGTCCCATATGTCCGGGCCCACCTGCGACAGGAGGCTGCTGATACGGTTGGAGATAACCCTTTCAAAGAGCTTTTCCGCCTCGTTCAGCAGGCATATCGGCCGGAAAGACGACGGAGCGTCTCCGGTCCTCCCTTGCTTTCTGATCAGCACCAGCCTCGCCGACTTCCAGTCGAGGGGGAACACCCCGCAGCGGAGGCAGTTGGTGAACAGCTGCCTCGCCTTGTCCCCCAGGAGTCCCAGAGCGAGCGCTAGGACCCGGCCCGGAATTCCGTCCGGGCCGGGAGCGGTGCTGCAGGGAGCAAGCCGCGTAACGGCTCCTCCGTCACATCCAGCTCGTCGGACCACGGAGTGTGGTTCGACTGAGACGGAGGATCCGAGGGACCGCCCAGGTGAGAATCGACCTACGGACCCAGGCGCAAAACGCAATACATCAACCAATATCGCTACATGACTTGTCAATTACCTTTTATTAACTGCGAATTATTCAATCAGACAATATAGTTTTTATTATTAATAATTGCGTCTTCAAAAAGATTATTAAAGTTATTAAAGTTTCAGCCTGAAAACAGGTCAGGGAGGACAATGACTGACTGTAACCAGTGCCAGACCAGTGGTTTTCAAACAGTGGCCTGCCGACCCCTGTGATAGGTTGTAACCAAAAGATAGTTTACGAACGACTTGTATTATGAGCTATTTCAGGATATCTTATCCAAAACTTGACCCTATTACTAAGACTTCAATGTCTAACTGTCCGTCACCAGGCTGTATCTCAATAAAGTCGATAACTAGACAGTTGCATTTTTTTTTTACAGATTTTGTATTTCTACTGCCCCTAAAGCGGCCCCTTAAATATAATATATTTTATTGTATTTGTTACCATACAACAAATTTCATTTTTACGGTACCCTTCGTGCACATTTCCCATTCGCCCGGTTTTTTTTCTCATACTTCACGGTGTCTTCTAATAAAAAACATATCAGGTTCTTGCTCAATAAAAGGTTGAGAGCCACTGGATCTGAATTCAGATCAAGCCAGATGTGTGTAAACTGTACAATGACTTTTCTAGGTTTGAAATTATATTGAATACATTGGTTGATGACATATTTCTTCCGGTACTTTTAAAAAAGTGATTTATTGAAACTGTACTAGATCCCTAGGCCATCAAACTCGGCAACTCGGCAACTCGGCTTGACCTAGCCGATATTGCTTGACCGCATTCATTAAAATGTACTTAAAATCTTACTCTTCTAAATATTTTTCTGTAACTTCACGCATTTTATACGGTAAGGTGTAGGCAGCAGTAGTTCTATGCCTCGACTTGCCGAATATTATATTTTTTAGGCCCAAGTGTAAAACAGGTACAAATTTGTCAGTCATCGATATTTATCACAAACGACTTGAAAAGTATCGAACTCGGGATCTTTGAATCAGCAGCTGAGTGCTAATATCACTAGGTCAATGTGACTGTTAGTTATACTTAGTATAATAACGTTGAACTATATAGTACTGTGGACCGGTAAACCAGGCCTCTGTAGAAAGTGCGTGGGTTCGAAGTGTTTCTAGATAATAATCTCTATCTAGAAAGTATATATTTATATTTGTCTATTTAGTCATCATTTTCCTGTCCCTATCCCACTCTAAATGGGGTTGGCACAACCTGACATCTATTAAAGCTGTCATGTTGTCAAAACTTTTGGCTGTGCTTATTAATTGTTTAAGTAATAATTATGATCGGTTATTTGTTTAGTTCTCGACTTACCATTGGGCGTGGCGACGATAATCATTTTGCCTGCGGAACCCTAAAAAGGCATAATTCTGTAGGTACAAAAGAAATTCGTCGGCACACAGTTGCGCATTCGTCGCGACCAGTTTTTACTGAAGGTTGCATTGTGTGCAAATGTATAGTAATCGCTCCACATAATATTGGATTGTTATTGAAATAAATATAAAAAAATATACATATAAAAATAAATTACTTTTAACATAACACATAAAATAACATAACTTCACGCCATTTTCTACCCGAAGGTGTAGACAGCGACTGTTAAGCCTCATCTCGCCGTTATGTTTACGTCTCAAATGGAACAGGTGGCCAACCTACTGCCATTATACCGGGCACAAAGTTGTCAGTCATCGATATTTATCACACGTAAATTTCGAAAATAATTTTGAAAAGCCATTGATGTGAGCCAGGATTCGAACCTAGATGATTCAGACTTTACATTATTACCTTGTCAATAATCCGATATATAATAAGTCACATGACACATAAACATCTTAAATTATTAAACCTATCTATTAATATTACAAAACAGTATGAGCTTTTTAGAAATGGTTTTTTTCTTGGAAGTGACCTGATGATAAGCAACTATCGCCGCCCATAGACACCTGCAAAGCTGATAGTGTTACAGTTGCGTTGCCAGCCTTTAACGGAGTTAGATGGGGCGGGATATGGGAAGATGAGTCGGCTTCAGAGACCCCTCGACTCATCGAAACGCGACATGTGTCACTTTTTAAATCGATATTCTGAGAGGTCGTGGTATTTCAGTGGTAGAGCCGGCCCATTCATGCAACCAACTCGGTTTTACCTCTGACAAAAATGTTGTCTGCTGCATCTACGTGTAGAAAGGCTGAGATCGAGAGTGATGTGAGAATTAATTAGTTACATTTACAAGTGTGTGCTGTTTACATTTAAAAGTGAAAACAAAAGCTTGAAACTACTTGAGAAACATCATTTTGTATGGAACAATTGTGTAATGACGACTTCTAAAACAATTTCATTTCGCCAATATTTCATGTACCAGTTATTGTTCGCGATTCTGCTCGCGTGAAACTAGATACTTGGTACTAAAATTGATACTAATAATATTGAAGGACGTCTCGGTGGTCCTGTGGTCGAGCAACCCGCTTCTGAATCAAGAGATCGCGGGTCCGAATCCTGGCTCACACGGTATGGCAATAGGTTCGCCACCTAATCCATTTGGGACGTAAACATAACGGCGAGACGAGGCTTAACAGCCGCTGCCTACACCTTCGGGTAGAAAAAGGCGTGAAGTTATGTTTTTACTGCATGCATATGAATTATGAATATTACATTTAAAAAAAAGATTGTGTGGTTTTATGAAACCACCGTAAAAGTGAAACTTTTTTTCACATTATAGACATTTAACTAAAAATTTTCGGAATAATATTCCATTAAGGGTATAAAAATTGCTTCATCAATCTTAATTTTATACTTAGAAAATGGGAATGATAATGGGAAATGATAAAAGTAGACTAGGTCTCCAACTAATATTTTTATTGAACTCTGTGTCTTAGAGTACGACATACACAGAAATAGATCAAGATAGAACGGCGAATAGGCGTGGCAAGCGTGCCAAAACCCTGCACTATATTGCATGCTTTTCGAAACTCGCTCTCATTACGCAACGAGCGTTCCTGCCATGCGTTCAGGACGTAAAAAAATAGATAAAACGTCACATATATGCCTTATTATGCTGTGAAAAATTGTAAAAACAAAAGTAGTGAATCAAATATGAAAAAAGGAAATAATTCGTATGATCAGTAAGTACAGAAAATCAGTAGAAAGTATTTTTTTGAGATTATAAATTATTGTTTTACTTTTATTATGTTCAATAATTACGATCACACGTTGTATATTTTTTCGTTATGATAAATATCCATTGCTGTCCGCATTTAACGCTCGTATACAAAAACATTGCGCGTATAAATTATACGCGTAATGTACGTCGAATCGAACGAAATACACAATACACCTGCCGGTTGATCGCTGTGTCTGTTAATCGCTGTGATTCGAATGTTAGAGATGGGCACTCCATGTCGATTTATCCATTTATCGATAAGTCTTAGGACTTATCGATAAATTAATTCAATAATAATTTGAGTATCAGCTCATATCTTGCTTTGTCCCTACTTTATTCTAACACCACAAATTTCAACCAAAGTGTTTCGTAATTACATTGGCAGCAGTTTATTTGACAGTATAAGTTTTCACCAATTTGACCAATCGCCGATGGAAAATCATCTCGTTCTTCTCAAATGGGCAGTAACCGAGGTATATGTAGACGTTCGGCTTCGTTATTTAACCAGGACTGTGCGGCCAACCCTTACAAAAAGGCAAATATTTAATAAATATGTATAGTTTCAAGGACAGTAAAATATTTATAATTAAATTTTATATACTGTTGGAAAAATATGTTTTAGGTTTTAATATGTCGGATTGAAGTATTTAACATGTTTTACTTTCTATGATTATCGTTACAGAAAATCAATAAAGTTAGTAAAATATAAAAATAATAAAATTAACACACGTTGCCGATATTAACATCGATAATCTAATGTGAGTGTCTCCTAACTAGTCGCGCCGCTCACAATGAAAATGACGTCACGCTGAGGGCGTGGTTTTTCAAAAAAGTGACACGCTCGAAATGTATGGAAATATGCCATCGCGGCCGTTCTATCTTGATCTATTTCTGTGACGACATACATAATACTTAACAATTATTTAGATGATATACACATATTAAAACACTGAAAACAATATTTTATAATCGTTGAGTCATTTTTTAGGCGCCGCCATATTGGCCTCGGCTGCTCTGACGAGCGCCTTTCACTTTATCCCTACTCCGCGGCCGACCGTCACGCGACATGCAACACACAGACGAAAAAGTTTGAGACGATGTAATAAAAGTTTCACTTTAATAACAATTTTTCAAATCTTTGTGTGTCTTTCTCAATTTCACATGAATGTTTTGTCGGAATTCTCTTCGGATGATAAGTTTGTTATTAAATATCGATGACTGACAACTTCGTGCTCCATGTACGGTAATAGGTTCCGCCATCTATTCCATTTGAGACGTAAGGATTCGGCGAGTTGTGTGACTTTTATTTGATTATAAAGAGTAACCGAGACAACTCTTACTTTTGAAAAAAATGTTTTATTTACATATGTACTAATTTGTTGCTTTTGATGCGCTACAAAGTTCGCCGGGTCAGCTAGTATAATTTAAAATTATACACTTATCCGTAAATAATATAATTGTTCAGTTAAACAGTGGGTCATGTTTATAAGATATCTTACACGTTCCAAGGTCACTTAATATTTCACGTGTCTGCCTAGTGAGGTATGAGATCTTCTCACTCAAGGCAACGCCAGACATTACACGCTCGATTATCTATTATTTCATGGCAATTTAAATTGTTTACACCTCAATAAATAATTGTCTAATACTATTTTAAATATTAAATGTATAGTTGCTTATTAATTCACATCAAATATGGCTTTTGATTTCTATTTAGTGAATAGATATAGTAACGGTAAAGTAGGGTATTTGTAAATTGTTGTAAGCGCCATCTATTATCCGATAGTCAGAGTGAAATATTCAGCCCACTCAAATAAAAAACGATGGACCAAGCGCTAACGCCATCTAGGTTGTAGTTATTTTCTTTCAGTTTATTCTCGCTCTATCATTACATAGTTTAAAACAAAGTCACTTTCCGCTGTCTGTCCCCTTATATACGCATATCTTTAAAACTACGCAACGGATTTTGATGCGGTTTTTTTTTAATAGTTAGATGGTGTCAACGGGGTGGTTTTGATCTATTAGGGATAACCCTCAATTACCATTTTTTTTAATAATGGCTTATTTACGAAGCGATTTTAAACATTACAGTATTAATTTTCATCCAATTAAGTGTCTTAAATAGATTGTGCATGTAATATAGATGATCCTGGCTCTTTACAGCATGCAATTTAAACAAATATGTTCGAAGATATTGCAGTATGAACATAGCGGGACAGCAGATATTACTTTTGATGCGGAACAAAGTTCGCCGGGTCAGCTAGTGTAAAATATGTTTACTCAACGTTTAGTATTATTGATTGTAACTTGCAATTCCGGACATTATAAGAATTAAAGCAAATTGTTTATACTTGATATAAGATTTTTTTGCGAAATGCATTTAATTGCAAGAAACTGTCAATTTTTCATTGTCACTAAATAATAAGTTTTTATATTGATTAGATGATGTCGTTATGTTTCAGATGCAGACCATTCTTCACCACAATGGGAGCGGTGCTGCTGCCTATACCGGCAGACTGAAGAACAGAGAAGTACATAGAGCCATCACTCTGCATCCAGTAAAAGACCACAGACATATGTATAGGATACACTCTTATTTTAAGGTAAGTCGCGTGGTTTACTGCTTGAAAGGTCTGCAGATACGAACCCTGGCATGAGACTAAATACTTTTTTTCTAATACTTACTCTTTCAACATTGGCGCGCTCGTTGCAAGAGTGACACTTGTAAAGTCGAATTCATAAAATGCTTTGTTAATTTGGTAGAATTTACACGTAAACCAGTCTCGGTGGCGCAGTGGCTAGCACCCCGCTTCTGATTCAAGAAGTAGTGGGTTCAAATCCTGGCACAGACCAATGACTTTTCGAAATTTTCGGAAGTTACGTGTGATAAATATCGATGACTGACAACTTTGGTCCCGGTATGGCAATAGGTTCGCCACCTATTCCATTTGGGACGTAAACATAACGGCGAGACGAGGCTTAAAAGCCGCTGCCTACACCTTCGGGTAGAAAAAGGCGTGAAGTTATGTTATGTTACACGTAAACCAAGTCACTGATAACAGATAATTTGCTATACCGAAAAGTCTTATACTTATCTATGGATGAATACAAAATATCCAGTCCTCCCTCTCTTTGCGGCAAACAAACCCAAGTGTCGAATTTTGTCTTTGGTTCCATCATGACCCTGCTCGATTAGTGATGATTTTTAATTATAAGATAACATTAAATAGTAGATCTGTGAAACTAAGCAACGGATTTTGATGCGTTTTTTTTTAATAGATAGAGCGTGTTAACCGGGTGGTTTGTATGTATAATTGCTATTATAATATAGAGAAAAAGTAAATTTGTTAATTTTTGGAATTTCAACATTTAACACTTAAATTTGTTTTCCGCATCAAAACTCTCATAACTCTGTTCCGTCTCATAACTCTGTCGTCATCAAAAACACTTTTGATGCGGAACAGAGTACGCCGGGTCAGCTAGTAACATATATTTAAAGACTGCTGATTAATTTTAGGGCATCCCTAATTTAATTTAATGAATATCATTATAAGTGAATTAATTTGAATACTTTTCAAAATTTGACAATAAGGAAGATTTTTGACTAATGATTTGAACATTACGCGATGTTATTTAATTTCTTTATGAGAAGATTGGGGATTTTCGCCTCGTCATTGAAATGCTTTAGAATTATTATTTCTTTATAAATATATGTAGTTTGTTTTTTACAAGTATACTGTTTGTTAGAGGAATTCAGAATTGAGACCGAGAATTATTGGACCGATGCCGTGAAGTACGTCTATTCAGCAGCTGTTGCTTTTGTCACTTTACTACAATAGTCTCGGTGGTCCAGTGGTCGAGCACCCCGGTTCTGAATCTAGAGGTCTCGGGTTCGAATCCTCACACTGGCTCACACCAATGACTTTTCGAAGTTCTTTTCGGAGGTTATGTGTAATAAATATTGATGACTCAAAACTTTGTGCCCGGTATGGCAATAGGTTCGCCACCTATTCCATTTGGGACGTCAACATAACGGCGAGACGAGGCTTAACAGCCGCTGCCTATACCTTCGGGTAGGAAAAGGCGTGAAGTTATGTTATGTTACTACAACAATAAAAGAACACCTGGGTATGCAAGAGGAAGCTTGAAACTTGCCTAATAACTGAGAAGATAAGAGGAAATTTCCGTGCGTGGAATGGACATGTAATAAGGAGGGATGATACACATGTCGCGAGAAGAATGATAAACCTGAATGTGGAGGGAAATAAGAGGAAAAGTAGACCTAAGAAAATATGGATGGAGTGTGTGAAAGACATGATTATAAGAAAGGTGTTAATGTAGAAGAAGTGAATGATAGGGAAGTGTGGAAACGAAAAACCTGTTGTGCCTACCCCAAATAAATGGAACACGGCGTAACGATGATGAAGTAGAAGAACACCGGTTCATAGTTTAGTTTACTAGACTTATGAAAGTCAACGAAGTGAGTGAGGTGTGGTAAAATCGTGCCTTATGGCGCTCTGTTCTCTCTGCCTTCTCCGAAAAGGATTTGGCGTGAAGTTATGTATATATGTAGATGCGTATTCAAGTATTTAGTATCTGTTATACAATGGAAATTCCTGATACCACCTAGGAACCGACTCATCCATATGTTGACCTCGTCTAGTCTGTTTTATCTTATATCTTTAAACGCGCAATTCTGCATATAATATATATAATTGGAATCTCGGAATTGGCTCCAACGATTTTCATGAAATTTAGTATATAGGGGGTTTCGGGGGCGATAAATTGATCTAGCTAGGAATCATTTTTAGAAAAATATCATTTTATCGTGTTTTATCGTGTCGTATCGTATCGTGGTTCACAGTTCATATTTTTTTATTATTCTGTCGGTAAGATCGAAAAATATTATTCATATTTCATTAATTTATTAGTATGTAATTCGTACTTAAATATAATTTTCAAAAAACAATTTATGAAAAAAAAAGAAAATACCGAGCAAAGCTAGGTCATCCAGGTACTAAGATTAATACGAAATACTGTTAATGTTTCATAATTGATTTAAATCGATGTAACGAATCGATTTGAATGAACCTTGTGGGTCATTCGATGCAGTTTTTAAAAACAAAAATTAAACAAATAATAAAAATCAACAAATTTCAGTTGCACATAAAAAATATCTTTTAAAGTATTGTTAAATTATGATTATCACGGATGGGAACGGACACGGAAATGAATGAAATTGATTGGAGTCACTAATCGAATGGAATTGAATGAATGTCTTTCATTTTATTAACATAACTTCACGCCTTTTGTTACCCTAAAGTCTAGGCAGCGGCTGTTAAGCCTCGTCTCGCCGATATGTTTTTACGTCCCAAATGGAATAGTTGGCGAACCTATTGCCATACCGGGCACAAAGTTTTCAGTCATCGATATTTATCACACTTTTTATTAACCTCAATCTCCGATTATAAAATTCTTCTTTTTTATAAATATTCGTTCGCTGTTGTTTTTTCTTTTGATTTGATCTCCGTAGAGCGATCAAATCTCAGCGGCCGCAACTATAGTTACTGTCTTGCAAAACGATTACTCATTAACTACACATGGCCACATTTTCTAATAACTTCATCATCATCTGTCCAGCCTTTTCCGAGAATTCTTTTAAATAAAATCGAAGTGTCTGTTTGTAATGTTGAAATAAGGCGATTCATACACCAATATTTTAATTTTTTGCAATTTTCATCTGTTTGTCTGCTACACGGACCACCGTGTAATCTCTGAAATGGCTAGACCGATTTTGATGGGACTTTATTAGCAGGTAATATGGAGTAACTTTGGCTACTTTTTTATAAATAAATAAATAATGCTTCCGAGGCGAAACAAAGTTCGCCAAAATAAATGTAACTCAGACAAAAAATGCACGGATTGTTATTAAATTATATTAATTATTATATGAAAATATTGCCACGCGATTCGCTGCATGAATATGCGGCTCAATAATTGAAATAGTCCTGAATATTGGTCAGCTATCTGCAGATACACCCTCTTCCCTTTCCTTTTCTTCTTCTGAACCCCCTTACTTTGGGCCCCCTTACTATAATACAAAAACCCGGTTGGGTTTTTGTATTATAAATATCCATGGGCGGCCTGATGACCGTTCGTTCGACCGACTCAGACCCCTTGACTTACCTCATAAAACAATTTACGACATCTATCTGAGTAATCTTAATTGGAGACTGTCAATAAAATACGAATTTCTAATAACAGTCTATGTCTAGCAGACGGAAATTAAATAGGTACTGAATCGAATCGGGTGTCAGCGAACCGATGATACAGCAAGACAAACACACAAACAGATCTCCTGTTACTCGAACTTCGCTGTACTGAGCAAAGCAATATTTGTACACATATGTATATTGGTTCTAGCGATACCTAAGTATACTTTAAATGTTTTTTGCGTTGTTTGCGAAAAGATCTGTTTGTATGGATATATAATATACTAGCTTTTACCCGCGGCTTCGCTCTCATTGAAGTCATTAAATAAGTATCAAAGATCATTACCATAGAAATGAGTCAATATGATAACTCAATGTCATTGCTTGGCTGGTATTAACAATTTTAAAATTACAACATACAATGACGTTTAAAGAACTTACAAATATACTTTATTGAAATGCAACAACAAACGGTAAAGTATATTTCTCTGTAACAATAATAAATAATTTTGGACTTTAACAATTTTATAAGATAGAAATGCAGGATATTTTTGCAGGATATTTTCCTTCAGGTGCAAATATATTTAAATTAAAGAAAGAAAGAAGAAGAAAAAAATAGTATCCTATGTTACTTCTAATACCTCCAAGAATATGTGTACAAAGTTTCATGATGAACGATTGAGTAGTTGTCGTGTGAAAGCGTAACAAACAAACTTACATTCACATTTTATATATTATTAAGTAGGATAGGATATATTCAAATATATTGTGTGTTTTCCTGTTATCGAAAAACAGCTATTTGCCACACACAAGTGAGAACAATAGAATACCGTGTAGAGAGTCTCAAGTTCGAGGTCACTGTACGTAATTTTTTTTAAAAATATCTAGTTAAAATAGGCATAAATTTTAACAGTGGTAAAGTCACGCAGTTCGCTGCATGAATGGACCGGCTCGACCGGTGATATACCACGACTACTCAGAATATCGACGAAAAGTGGCTTATGCCGCATTTCGTTCGGTGAGAGGGGTATCCGAAGGCCCTACACCTTCTCTGCCCGTCCCATCCCACTTCCGACCGCTTCTATATCCCATTGCAAGGGCCCGCAATGCAACTGTAACACTATCTGTGTTCAGGTGTCCACGGGCGGCGTTTGTTGCTTTCCATTGGATGACACGCCTGCTCGTTTGCCCTGCTTATTCAATAAAAATAAAATAAAAAGATGACTCGAATCGAATCCAGTTTCACTCCGGAAATTAATGTGTGATAGATATTAATAAACATAACATAACTTCAAGCCATTTTCTACCCGAAGGTGTAGGCAGCGGCTGATAAACCTCGTCTCGCCGTTATGTTTACGTCCCAAATGGGTGGTGAACCCATACCGGGCACAAAGTTTTCAGTCATCGATATTTATCACACATAACTTTCGACATAAATTTCGAAAAGTAATTGATGTGAGCCAGGATTCGTACCCGCGACTTCTTGACTCAGAAGCGGGGTGCTGGACCCCTGTACCACCGAGACCTGTTAGTAGACGAATCTTGCTAGTGAAAGCGTTTTTAGAAAAATGATATCTCTTTGAAATCTGTTTAAATAGCCGATGATTAGTTTTTAAATTACTGAAACTGGACATTCTATTCCAAAAATATTATTAAGATATTAAATATCAACTATGTACAAAATACTAGCTGAAATCATATTTCTCCACATCTCGGTCTGCTGGCAGCGTGCCCAGAAGACTGGCCGCCTTGCCACGCTGATTGGTAATGCTAATCCTCTGTGCGAAGAATATACCAGCCCTCTGGTCGCGAGTGGCCTCGATCATTTTATGTACATAGTTCTAGATCTTTCAAAGAGACTTTGAAAGATCTAGAACTATGTACATAAAATGCTTTTTTTCTGAACATTTGGCTGATTGATCATTCACAGCTTTAACCGCGGATTGTTGACACCCAAAACTTGAATGGAGTGTTCTTTGTAAAATGCAGAAATCCAACAAGAAAGGATTTTTAGAAAATCTACATATAAGAATATAAGAAGGTCTCGGTGGTCCAGGGGAAAAGCACACGGCTTCTGATCCAGAGGTCCGGGTTCGAATCCTGGCACTGGCTCACACCAATGACTTTTCGAAATTGTTAATGTGATAAATATCGATGACTGATAACTTTGTGCCCGGTATGGCAATAGGTTCGCCACCTATTCTATTTGGGACGTAAACATAACGGCGAGACGAGGCTTAACAGCCGCTGCCTACACCTTCGGGTAACAAAGGCGTGAAGTTATGTTATGTTACTCGTATTTTGAATAATTCGGGATTCTTCTATGAATAAATCTCATCGCCATCATGATATGAAATCCTTCATATCCGTCATAAAAATTAATACCTATTGGCATTATCTTAAATTTTATGATCTTATGATGGTTGTTTGCTTGTTGAGCAATAATAAGAGGTGGCAGGTCAAGTGCATGTTTGAGTGGAAACCTTCATGAGCGACGTCGTCGGTTAAGTTCATTTGCATACCTTTACAAAGATGTATGAAGCAATTGTTTATAAGACTTTTAATCCAGTGCTGCTCTGATATCCACCACGTACTGTTCAACGATTAATACTTTAGCTATTAAGATACCCATTTATTGCCTGGCAGGCTTATCCAAACACGAGACGAACAATTCTCGAGTATAACCCATTATTGTGGGTGATAATTCGGACCAGCCCAGTTGGTCTAGTGAGTAGATGGCACGAAGATGGTCAGATGGCATTAGCAGGAAGTCAGCATAAAAGATTTCCCCTGGGTAACAAGAAAAATACAGGAAAGCATACGCAGACAATTACAACAAAGAAACATCCATGCTCTACAAATGCTTGGCATTCGATTATACGACTGGAAATGGTGTACGTCGAACTCGTTGACCACTGCCTACCAGGCTATTTATCGCAGAGTGAAGGTATAGGATGTATCAAAAGTAGGATAAATGCGGTCGAAATGAGGGGTACTGACCGCGTAGAATATAAGGTTGTAAGGAAGGGCATGCTCCGATGGTTCCGACATGTAGTAAGAATGGATGATGTAAGATTGACTAAGCAGATATACAATGCAAAAGCGGATGGATGAATGAGTCGAGGACGGTCAAGACACACATTCCATGAGCAAATAGAACGTGTTCTGGAGGAAGGTGATGTTAGGAGCCTCAAAAATTGATGTGCGTGAATGAAAAGGGTTATGAAAGTTAACGAAGCGTGTGAGGTGTGTAAGAATCTTGCCCCGCAAGGGATTTGGTGTGAAGTTATGTATGTGTATGTATGTAATGTGTAGGCAGTGTAACAACTTCTTGTAGCCGAAAGAAACATTTAGTATCATATAATAGACAGCGTGTCATATTGCCATATTTGCTTCTTGGTTTGTTCAGTTATCGATAACACATGAATACCAAGACAGGGCCGCGCCGACCCCCGATGGCGCCTGTGTGCGAACCCTATGAAGCGCCCCTTTTGTTCACGATTCTAAATTTTTCAACTTCTTTTTATTTCCAGTTTCTTAATTTTCCATTTGGGACGTAAACTTAACGACGAGTCTAGGCTTAACAAAATATTGAAATGGGACATGTCGCGATCGGTATGTTGTATGTATCGGATGTTCGGTATCCGGAGGCCCACTCCCTTACCCCTCCCTTCCTATCCCACTCTTATAAAGGCTGGCAACGCCACTGTAACTCCATATATTTTGCAGGTGTATTAGTAAGGTGACCAAATATACTCATTTACTGAGTTTTTGAGTCTTTTTTCAAATGGTGTGTGTACTCCGCAAGAATTCTTTTGTATAAATTTATACTCATTTGTGTTTCTGAAACATTTAAACATTACTACTTAATTTTGGAAGACGCAATAAAGATGTCATTAATGTGCACAAGATACTGTGTTCAATACAAGTTGAAGAAGTTCGAACAGTAAATTTATATTTTTAACGAAAAATTTTAGAAACGGAACGATGAGAAAATAGAACCTGACAAAAGATGGGACGCAAAAAATTTAATTTTTTTTTTAGAAATTTCCTTAAGGCACTAATGCTGCTGCTAAAATAGTCTTTTTCACTGGGGTTATTGGAGTAGAGAGAAGTCACAAATTTCTATAAAATGTCTTTATAGAAATTTGTGACTTCTCTCTGACGTCTTATCAGTCAAATTTAAAATGCAAAACATTATTAGTCGAATAGCTACACTATTAGCAAAAAAAAAAATTCATTCCGAAGAAAAATAATTGCAAAGTGTACTCGTTTTCAATAAAAAATAATTGTTCACATAATTATAGGCGGTTCTACTCGTAGTTGCTCAGGTGACCCGCCCGTCTCCTTTGCCCCCTATCCCATAAAAAAACAGTGTAACATAAACATAAATAAATTATTACATATTTTGTTTGGGAAATCTTTAATATTTTCGCGAAATAATTTCGTGCAACACATAGGTACACGAAATGATTAAAGATTGGATATGGTCTATTAAGGCCGCCGTTATGAATAAAGAATTAAATTGTTAATCTTTTCTGGCTCATTGTTGGGCGCAGGTAACTTTTTATTAATTTTAATTTAGAAAATGACCTTTGCTACGGTTACTGGCATAGTTAACAAAATTTGTTTTGCTATTGTTGATGTAAGGGCATACAGCTGTCAAATTATTTAATTAAATTAATTTGATAAGTATCAAATTAATTTAATTAAATAATTTGACAGCATCACATCATTATTATTTTTTGGGTGATATAAATTATTCAAACAAATTGTCGGCGTGAATATCCAAATAATTATTTTACGAGTCCAAAATGGAATAAGTTGCGAACCTATTGTCATACACCACAAAGTTGTTAGACATCGATATTTATCAAACCTATCTTCCGAAGGAATTTAGAAGAAGACGCAGACTAAATTTATGTTTATTTAATTGAATTTGCGCTTTTTGAATTTGCTACAACATCTTCATTTATGAGATGACTTGTTTTTGTCTTCAAAGTTTCCTTGGATGTGGATGGTTGAGCCGTAAATTAATTACTTATTTTAGTTGCATTTTTATTACGTTCTTCTTCTTAATTTTTTTTCGTTATTAAATTCTGGTAACTAGACAACTTCTTTTTTCTATTGTAATTTAGCTATCATTATTGTGAAAACTCGTAAAAACAAACTATTTAACTATTTTAGTGCTCGAACTTCTTAGGGTCGAGTTCGCCAACTATGACATGTGTTAGCTAAATAGAGCTCTAAATATAATCGGGCCTATAAAGTTAACGCTGTTCACCAAAAATAAAATGGGGACTGTTACGTAATCAGTTGTAATTAGAACGATTAAATAGTAAAAGAATGAGTAGTATTCGCTTACATTCGAGCGACATCCAAAAATATTAGGATAATATATTACACTGCAAAATGTGCTCCGTGTTATGGCAATGCCATTTAGTTACCATACACGCCTTTGTTATTTATTAGCATTATGTTTTATTCCGTTGATCTCTGTTGTCATGGCAACGTCTGAAATGCGTTTTATTATTTTGCTTTCTCGACATATTTTCAAAATAATTTCGTCGTATTTGGAATGAACGAGTATTTAAAATCGTCTAAAACATAATTTTCATCTAAAATGTAATTTATAGCGACTTCCATTATATTTTATTTAGGGTAGAGGTTCCAATAATGGAATAACCAACTATATAACCAGCGATGAATATTTTTTTATTTACTCAAAGAAAACATAGTTTTTCGATGGTTTTAAAGTTATAAACTGAATAAGGAATGGTTATATTGTTAAACTAGTTAAGTTTTAAATAGATTTAATTAAACGGGTTTTTATTTATTCGTCTCCTAAATACTGTTGAAAATTTGCCATAATTATGCATATGACACAACAAAAAACAATGTCAACGACTGGATATCTAATGCTGGGTAGTGTCCATCACTGGGAATAGACAACTAGATCCTAAATGTCTATCAATGGTGATTTTAGATTTTCCTATACCTTCTCAAATTTCTAAGAATTTATTACAGATACTTCTACTACGCATTCTTGAGAATATTGATATGATATTTTACTAATGACTCTTGGTCTGTGTTTTGTACTAATTGCTTGTATTACTTTTATGATGAACACTGTAGTACAAGTGTCCATTATTAGATCCTTCACCTTACTTTATTTATGAAATGTCACATTTGTTTACAATAACCGCCGGTTAAACGAGGTCTTTGAGGTATATTAAGATAATCGGTCGATCACAGCACTAAATCAATGTTAACTGCTTGGTGAACAGCAAAATATTATTAAAGACCCTTTTACGGCGCAATCGGCTGAATAAGATTTAATCATCTCTTCGCGAACACGGGGCTTAATAAACAAAATAATGCGCACCTTGCTCACCTCTTTGATTGAATGTATTTTCATCACTTCAATCAATTGTTTTGGCTCTCCTTTTACTTAAAGTCCCCGTGACCTAGTGTCCGAAGATTCGGCTTTGGCTACAGCCACCTTTGGCCAAAAATCCATCTTCGGCTAGATCCAAAGCCGAAGGTCTCGCCGAAGGTCTGAAAACAGTCGGAATTAAACGAACTGTTACGAAAGAGTGAGTGACTGACGGATCGGACTGCACTTAGTTCAATGCAGATGCCTTTATCACCGAGAGAAAAGCGACATGAGCCACTTTACGCCGATATTCTTCTTTAGCTGTAGATAACATTGAAAAAAATTATTAAATTACTAATAGTTTATAAACCTTCGGCTTCGGCCGAAGGGTGTAGAGATGGCCGATTAATCGGCTTCAGCTTCAGCTTCAGCCAAAAATAGACCTTCGGTCGGACACTACCGTGACCCCACCCCGCTAACGTTGCAGGCATCGCATCGATCGGGTTGCGTTTTTAAACTCTATAAACAAACTCATGGCGGCTCTTTTGATTTTAACTCGGAACTATTATAAATTAAAACCCAAAGCGTAATATTAAACCATAAACAATTAAATTATCTTAGAAGACTTATACAAGCATATTAATATGTTTTTTTAATAGACAAAACTTCACGAGACATGTGTTGCGCCCAGTGCCTATAAACCTATTACAACTACTTAGATACTTATCTAAACGCTAATACAAAGAAATATGTTGTTGCATGTCTAGCAAAAATAATTTCGATAGCGGCGCCGGCGCCCCTACTGGCCCGGCGCCTGTGTGCGCCGCACACTTCGCACACAGGGGCGGCGCGGCCCTGTACCAAGAACATGATCAGGACATGATCTCCTGTTAGGATGGTACCGGGTACCTTGGCATACATTAGAAACTTACTTGGAAACTAATCATATTATTAAAAAATTCCAGAACCTGCGTATCCAAGAGCTTCGTGAACGTTCGCTGGACCTGCACAGAGACATAGCGGGGGCCATGCGAGAGCTGAAGGTCCCCGAGGAGAGCGTCGCGGACTTCATGCTTCCCGGTGATGTGCCATTGTTTCCTGCCAAGATAGGAGACACGGACTATTTAGGAAACAATAGGATATTAGGTGAGATATTTAATTGCCTGCGTCATGCTATTTGATAAATAACGATCAGTTAGAGAACCTTTAAGACGGGTAATGCACGAAGCATGCATCTCATTCAGGAAAAAAAATCGCTATAGGAATATTGATGTCTCAATAGTAAGCCGTTGTTGTAATAAATTCATCAGAAGAGTTAAAAAGTTTTTGCGCCTTAATTTAGATTATTCTTTTTGATATTATTACTTAATGGAACTTATGAACGCTCTAGATCACTTAGATCTGCTCTAATTTATGTATAAAGTAAACTCTTACGTTTAGGGAAAAGAAAAGGAATTTTACTATCCAGAAATATCTCCAGAGTAACTATGTTCTTTTAATTCCTATATGTTACTAGTTTAGTAAATTACTCTGTAAGTTATTTTAAAAATGTAATGACTTTACGCCAAGTCCCTAGTCCCTGGTAGGCACGAAGAACAGAGCGCCATAAAACACGACTTTAGCACACTCGATTCCTTACATATTTATCGATTATTAATAATTTTTATTCAGTATTTTTATAACGATCTTTTATAATCATGATTTCAGGAGCTCCAGTAGACATGAACCGCTATAAGCCAAACACTGTCCAAGATATGGTGCCTTTTGAGTTTATCAGCAAGTCTTTGTACTCCGCAAGTCATCAGAATCCCAAGAGAAGAATAGAAGGGCCATTAAAAGAGGCATTAGATGATGTTATAAGAGAAGTGAGTATTAAATAATAAGTTTTTTAATATACATATTTTCATAAATCGCTTGCGGGGTAGGCAGAGAGGACAGAGCGCCATAAGACACGATTTTTACACACCTCACTCGGTTCGTTGACTTTCATAACTCTTTTCATGCACGCGCGTTTATTTTTGAGGCTCCTAACATCACCTTCCTCCAGAACGCGTTCTATTTTATTCTAGTCGAAGGCAGCAGGAGTCGAAGATAATTACGTCCCAAATGAAACAGGTGGCGGAACCTAGTGACATATTTCAGACATAAATTCCGAAAAGGCGATCGTGTGAGCCAGAATTCTACTCTACGACTTCTGCCTCACGATATATTGTCTAGTAGTACTAACTAGCAGGGATTTATTTTCAAATAAAATATATATAATTTCCAGGTCATGGAAATAATCAACGCTCCGTCCAGACAGCGTGGGCGAGTGATAGATTTCAACGAACTGCTGTACGGGTACACTCGCCTGCAGCCGCTGCACGGCGCCGATCACGTTCTGGACCTGCTCCTCAAGTACAGGCGGTACCGGGGGCGGAAGATGACGGCGGCCGTCAGGCGGCACGCTTATCTGCAACAGTCTTTTACTGGTAATTAATACTTATTGATAGGATATAAAATGTTTTGGCAATACCTTTTGCATCCTACCCGGATCCCAGGAAACATTTTCTTAAAATTTATGTGTTATAAGACTGCATATCTCAAGTATAACCCTCGTTTGAGATTTTAATATATGTTGTATGAGTTAAGTATCGAGATATTGACTAGAAATATTTTTTAAATTCTAGGCATGGAAATCAGGGAACTACCGATGGGAGATCCACCACCATTCGAAGATCCAGCAATACTTCAAAAGGGTGAACCGTACCCTAATCCAGTAGACTATGAAGATTTCGACGAGTCCAAACAGCAAGCAGATAGTTTCTTGGATTTCAGTAAATTTGGTGTTAGAGAAGCACTTGAAAGTGGATTGATGAAACTGCAGAACCTGCCCAAAGTGCTCAAATGGTACGACGATGATTTTGAGGAGTACTCCGTCTATGATAGAAGAATACATTTTATCATGCCTCTGTCTGGCAGACAAGAAACTTTTGGTAGATTCATGAAGAATTACGAAGATATTGTTTTAAAGACCAATGAAGCTGTGAGTTTAATAGTCGTCGTATATTTAGATACTACTAGTCCAATGGATTATAAGAATACTGAAAATTTGATCAATTATTACGTAGACATGTACGGTAAAGATATCAGGATGGTGGAAATGGGTTCAGAATCCTTTTCCAGAGGTGCAGCATTGACTGAAGGTCTTAAACTATGTGCTGATGATGATCTAGTTTTCTTTATAGATGTAGATATGATGTTTAATTTTGATACTCTAAGGAGGATAAGAATATACACCATCAAATATAATCAGGTATATTTCCCGGTAGTATTTAGTCAGTACAATCCTGAAGTAGTCGAGGGAGAGGATTATAACAAGCTGACAGGAGTTCCTATAGAGACTGAACAGAATTCAGAAGAAGAAGTTGCCGAACTTGAGGTTGTACAGGAAAAAACTGATAAAGAATTAATTAATTTGAAATACACTCGAGAAATTCATAATGATTTTGGATATTTTAGACAGTATGGTTTTGGAATTCTCGGTATTTATAAATGTGATTTTGAGCGAGTTGGAGGGTTTGATCTAAAGATAAAAGGATGGGGAATGGAGGATGTTCAAATGTTTGAAACATTAATACATTCAAATCTCTCGGTGTTTAGAACTGCTGACAATAGTCTAATTCATATATTCCATTCTGTCTCCTGTGATAAAAATTTAGAAAGGGCCCAGTTCTTGATGTGTTTGGGTACCAAAGCATCAACCTATGGTAGTGAAAAGCATATGAGTTATTATATGATGAATCACCCAGAAGTGCTATGGCCCGGTGAGAATAAGCCGAGCGAAGAAGAAGAAATGGCAAATAAAGCAGAAGAGGAGAAATTAGCGGAAGAACTAAGGAGAAAAGAAGAAGAAAAAGCTGAAGCTGAAAGAAAAGCTAAAGCCGAAGCGGAGAAAAAAGAAGCTGAAAAGAAAGCCGAAGAGGAAAAGAAGAAAGAAGCAGAGAAAAAAGCAGCAGCAGAAAAGGTTGAAGCTGAGAAAAAGGCGGAAGCTGATAAAAAAGCTGAAGCTGAAAGAAAGGCAGAGGCTGAGAAAAAAGCAGAGGCTGAGAAAAAGGCAGAGGCTGAGAAAAAGGCGGAGGCTGAGAAAAAGGCTGAGGCAGACAATAAAATTGAATCAGAGAAACTAACCGAAGCTGAGAAAAAAGCCGAGACGGAAAAAAAACCAGAGGCAGCCAAAAAGAGTGATAGATAGTTAAAAGTTAAGGCTAAGACATTCAGTGTGATCGAGCAAAACAATTATTGTATAAATACGATTAAAAATCCTAGTATTAAAAGAATAACGTCGTTGTGCTATTGTGTTGTAAATATACCCTAAGTGTGTAGTGGTAAGATTAATTTTTCAATCATGCGCTTTGTGAATAATTAATTCTTATTTTATATAATGAAAATAAGATCTCTATACACTAGTATTCACAGAAAAATGCTATTATTTGAATAAAGAATTTCTTTGAAATTATTTATTATAAACTTATTATTAAACGCATGTCAAATTATTAGAAAAAGTCAAGACTGCTGATAACAGATGTTCAAAATACCAACAGTATTGCCGCGGTGTACAAGTAGTGTTATTTTATACTCCAGGGCTGAAAGGTTAGATTTTCGGAACAAACATGTATGCACTGAAATCGTAATCTGTACTGTGCCTAGGTGTTTTTTTATATATCACGGCATATATTGTGATTAATATGCTTGTAACTCTTTTAATTGGTTTCTAAATTCTAAATGCGAGAATGGCTTGACCAATTCGGCAACGTTTTCTTTTTTATGCAAAGGTATTACAAAAAATATCAAACTAAAGCTAAACTATTTTGAATTTTCTTTAAGGCTATCTAGGTTACAGTAGCGGAATTTTAATTTAACACCTTTTGATGGTGTTTTTTTATAATATTCAGGTCATTTTATCTGTTTTTACACACAGTCACAATAAAAGTAATCAAGCATGCCATTGGTTAGACGATATTAAATTGGGTTGGCGCCACTGTAGCAGCTGGGTCGTTTATAAATGAAGTACCCTGAAAATGGCATTTTCACGGCGCCACTGTCTAGCCGCTACTCTATCAATGCTTTCATATTATTCGGGCGCTATTTTGGATTATAATTGTTATTTAAATCACTTTAGTTTCTACCTAGTATTTTATCTATTATCTGTTTATCTAAAATGATGTAAAAATATACAAATAAAGGTATAAAATTACTTTACATACTATTATACATTAATTATTAAAGAAAAGCATGTTATTGTATCAAAGTGAGTTTAAAAAAAATATATTTAAAATTAAACAGTACAATTATTACTGTTTAATAGTTGCTCAATACAATTTCTCTCTATTTTTTGCGATGTAATATGAACATTGATGTATTAATAGAAGCTTTTTATAAATAGCGTTTTACTCTTTAAGGAATCGTGTAAATAAATAAAATAAAAATTTAAACACAAAATCTAGTGAACCTTACATTGTAATTTAAATAATGTTTCTAATTAGTAACTATATTCCTAGTTTAAATTAATTATTATATATACTTGAAATAATTATATTGAAAGATCAATTTTGTAATAAATCTATACTACTGTATGAAAACTGTAGTCTTTGCCAGTACATACTATTTTATTTTTATTTAATTCATTATTTTTCATATTTTATTGTGTAAGATTTATTTTGTCTACATATGACTACTTATCTTGTTCCTATGATTATCTAACTATCCTATTAAATTTAATTAATTAAATTATATTTAATTCATATTTCATCCAATAAACTCATAATACTTTCATGTAGTTGTTACCAAGATTTACTTCATGGGTTCTAATAAATTCGTCCAATTATTATTATTAATAAATCAACAATTACAATTTTATAAATTAGATAAATATTAGTTTCCATTACAACTATAAATTATTCTCACTCTTAAATTAATTTGCTTATCCTATATTATCATTGTAAAGTGTTTCTATAAAAATATCTTAGATAATTTTTGATAGGTGATTTTTAAACGAAATAAGAACACTTCTAAGTTCTAATATAAATACATATATTATTGTTACACTATTAAAATTATATGTATATATGAATTAAACTCTTTATAACATACTATTACTATCTGATTGATGCACTGTGTTTTTGCAGAGTATTATATGAGGATATTGCTCAGAACATTTTCTATATATCTATTTAAACAAAACTGATTAAAACACCTAATTAGTTATTGAAATACGCGCCATCTATTATCACTCCAGTTCAATATCCCAACATTATTAAAGAACCCCTTGGAAGTTTGCATTGTCAATAACCTCATCTGAAATAATAATGAGTGAATTAATTAAAAGATTTTAAAATACTTATTGTATTCCTGATTTTCATATCATATTATTATAATATTTGTATACTATTATTTTATTAGTAATATTTTGTCTCCAATACTCGTTTAATTGGTTGTGACAATATTTATATAAGTATTTTTACATTGTACTATGATGAAAATGGGCGTAATCACTTAATGGCTATTTACTTACGTTTTATTGAGTGTAAATATATAGTGTTTTCTATTTTAATGTATAAACATTAAAACATTTACAAAGCACTACTTCTACAGATAGAATAAATAAAGTAAACATAATGATTTGAATATAACTACGATGCATGATTTAGTTTATTGAAACAAAATTAAGGTGTTTAAATATGTAAAATGCATAAAGACTTTACATCCACTGCCATAAACAATTGAAAAAATAATTTAATTGAAAACCCTTTGGCATATTTACCCAAGTTCAAGTTACATATCCAAATGTGGATAAGGCATGATAAAAAGGTCGATTTAACTTTAAAATCCATATCTTTATTCGCATATGATATTTAAAAGAGTGCTGTCACTTTTGCCAGGTTCTAGACCTGGGTTGACAACTACTCAGTGCTGCCACCTATTGAGCCGTAGCTCTCAAAACTTTTTGCTTAGTACTCGGTACATATTCTACACTAGCGCCATAATTTAACTGGTGGGATTTTAAAGTGTAATTTTCTGCGTAGTGTTTTTCATTTTTTTTTATCATAAATAAAGTGTCATTACTCCTTACACTTTCACTTTTTACATTCCTGATTATCACGGGCAGTGTATTTGATATGCACAACATTCTTTGCAAGAATGTTAATTGAAATATTGCTGAGAAATATATTTTTTATTAATTTTTATTGATTACCGATCATGCTTTACAGATTAAAATCATAATTTGGACGATCCAGTCTTCTTACCATTTCTATCATAATAATATTATTATTCATAGTTATGTTAATAATAAGCGCTGTAAATTTTCATAATGTGCTCACTAAGTGCCAATATTTTTAGTATCTAAGTAGAACAATCATACTTAAATTTTAATATTATAAATTTATTCAAGTTACAACAATGTTGAATAGCAATAAATATATTTTGTGAATATTATTTACTTAAATGTTGCTTTTATTTCATTTTATCCCCCGACTGTACTATTTATATTACAGACCACGCTTTTAGTAAGACTACGAAATAAAAAAAGTATGATAAAACGTTTTATGGTCAATGATATTAGTAAAAATTCCAAATCCACGAACAAAGTTCACTTTAAACGTAACATAACTTAATTCACACCTTTTTCTGCCCGAAGGTGTAGGCAGCGGCTGTTAAGCCTCTTCTCGCCGTTTTACGTCCCAAATGAAATACGTGCCCAACTGCCATACTGGGCACAAATTTTTCAGCCATCGATATTTATCACACATAACTTCCGAAAATAAATACGAAAAGTCATTGGTGTGAGCCAGGATTCCAACCTGCGACTTCTTGATTCAGAAGCTGGGTGCCCGACCACTGCACCACCGAGACTGTAAGCGCCAAAAACTAACTCGACAAATATTATAACAGTAAGCGGGCTTGGGCTGACAGTGCTTTATTCTAAACATAGAAAACACAATTGATATTACGGAACAGGCAGTTCGCTGCATGAATGGCCGGCTCGACCGGTGATATACCTCGACCTCTCAGAAGAGCGACGTAAAGTGGCTCATGCCGCGTTGCGTTCGGTGAGAGAGGTACCCGGAGGCCCACCCCCCTTCCCCATCCTTTCCAATCCTCTATCCCTCAAAGGTCGGCAACGCAAAAGTAACACTATATGTGTTGCTGGTGTCCATCGGCGGCGTTGGTTGCTTACCATCAGGTGACACGCCTGCTCGTTTGCCCTCCTATCCGATAAAAAACCTTTAGTTAGCCCAAATTGAACGAAGGGCAAAAAGGGATCGATCTAGGGACGAATAGAGATAAAATTTTCCACCTCGATTTCTTAGTTATGTTAGGAGCCTCAAAAAAAGACGCGCACATGAAAAGAGTTATAAAAATCAAGTTGTCAATAAAAGTCAAGTCGAAGTTAAGAAGCGTGTCTTAAGGCGGTTAATTGTTCTCTCTGCCCACCCCGCAATGGATTTGGAGTGTGTTGCGATGTATGTATGTATGTACATACATTATTACATTTTGTAATTTCTTAGTAACTTATATTTTTTTTGCTTTGACTACAAAGAGGTTGCCCATTTGCAGTCTAAACAGAAAAGTTAGGTATGCTTTTTAGTATAAACATAAATAAGACTTGAGGTGGCAAGGGTCATCTCTATTCACCCTTTGATCCCAAGTTAGGTGACTTGGGATCAAAGGGTTGACGGTACTATGTTTAAAAACCTACGCAAAATATATTCGAAGCATCTTTATGTCAGAATTTAAAAATCGAACGATGTCGAATCTCAATTTTCATTTTGTCTATGAAATGTGAGCATAACCAAAGAAGTAATTAATCATTATAAAATTAAATGTTACTTTTACGAAGTACATTTATATACATATATAAATGTGTAGGTACAGAGTGTCGACATGCGTCTTGGAGAGTAATTCGCAATTAAATAAACAATAGACCGCGCAATAGTTACGGAGATCTAATGGAAACTTGCAACTGGAATGCAATGATTGCGCAGTCCGTAGCATCTTCACTAGAACCACTCTCAACCGCGTTCCATTGGGGTACATCAGCATTACTTGAGTGGGGCGTTAGGCGTTTTGAATTATATATACTCCGAAGGTATAGACAACGGCATTAGGTTCCGATATGTCTATTGCATGAATTTGGTACCAACCTATGAAATAAATTGGGGATCCTTTTGTCATATATTGGGCTGGTGCCCATATTTGTCAAACACAATTTCGGAACATTATGCTCATAGTTTTGGATTTGAACCCGAGCCACCTAAATTAGACTTCAGCGTGCTAAGCCAACGTAACAACTAACTCGATGTAGCCATAAGGCGGTTGTCGCGTCTGACGATGTCGTAATGTTACTTTAAATCTTCTATATTTCTTAATTCAAGTGGGAATATTGTTTTTTCTTTTGCTAAAAACCTCGAATAGTTATATTTTCAATATGCATTTCACTTACAAGCATGACCATTGACAACTTTAAATAACACTTGTTTGTTAAAATCTTAACTCAACTTATTAACATTATAAGTGGGAAAGTTAGTGAAGATGTTTAGATTGCTGTTACTCAATCACGGGTCAACCGTTCAACAATTTCCTGGATTATTATTAGTATATACCATATAAAAGTAATGATTACTGTCTAGTAATCATTACTTTTTATGATATAATAGGGCAAACGGCTTAGTCCTAGGGTCACCTCGTGGTTAGCAGCCAGCGCCGCCCATGGACATCTGCAACAATCTCTAGTGTTACAGTTGCGTTGCCGGTCTTTCAGGGGATATAATAGTATAAGTAAGTAAGATGGAAAAATAGGGGGAAAGAGGATGGGATATTCTGAGAGGTCCTGTTATTTTGCCGGTCCAGCCTGCACAAATCCTGTAAATGGTACGTTAACTATAAAACGTGTTATAATGCATTTCTATAATGCTCCACTCTAAAAGCCAGCAATATTTACCTTACTTTTCTCAGTTTGTAACAGACAGTGGCAGAGCCAAGCAGTTCGCTGCATGAATGGGCCGGCTCGACCGGTGAAATACCCCGACCTCTCAGAAGATCGACGTAAAGTGGCTCATGCCGCGTTTCGTTCGGTGAGAGAGGTACCCGGAGGCCCATCCCCCTTTCCCCATCCTTTCCTTTCCCCTATCCCTTAAAGGTCAGCAACGCAACAGTAACACTATCTGTGTTGCTGGTGTCCATGGGCGGCGTTGGTTGTTTACCATCAGGTGACACGGTTGATCGTTTGACCTTCTATCCCATATAAAAAGGTACCTATCATCAAAGATACCCAATGGTAGAATCGATCAGACGACATCAAAAAAGAGGTGTAGAAAAAATTGAGTTTATGCGAAATGGACGAAAGAAATAAAAAAACATAACTATACGCTTTTGTTACCCGAAGTTGTAGGCAGCGGCTGTTAAGCCTCGTCTCGCCGTTATGTTTATGTCCCAAATGGAATAGGTGGCGAACCTATTGCCATACCGGGCACAAAGTTTTAAGTCATCGATATTTATCACGCATAACTTTCGAAAACAATTTTCATGAATTTTGAAAAGTCATTGGTGTGAGCCAGTGTCGGGATTGGAAACCGCGACTTCCGGATTTTAGAAGCGGGGTGCACGTCCAGAGGACCACCGAACTTGTTAAAAAAAATAATGACAATATTTATAGTATTTGAACTTTATACATTGTTACTTAAGTTATATTTGTGATGCGTTACATTACTTATAGCTTTTAAAACGTCCGTCAGGTTGACATCATCTAGTGAAGATGCAAAGTGACAGTGACAGTCTCACTTCTGAATAAATCATTGAAATGATGAGCTCATGATAGATTTCACTTTCTATTCTCAAGGCGTTTAAGCATGGTTTAAGCTAATCGTGTACCTATAATAAAAAAAATAAAAACTATAACATTTTTGGACACGCAGAGTTGAGTATAGCAGAGTAGGCATGAAAATAGGAATTAAACGCGATCAAAATGAGGGCACTGCGCTAAATCTCCTGTTGACGTCCACGTAGAAAACAAGGTTGTAAGGCAGGAAGTCCGATTTAAAGAGAGTGTGGGTGTAAAAGTAAGGAAGGCTGTGCTCCGATAGTTTGGACATGTAGAAATAATGCAAGAAAGGCAAAGTAGATATACAATGGAAAGCGCACGTCGAGGACAGCCACGACACATTTTCTGTGAACACATAGAACGAGTCCTCGAGGAAGGTGATGTCAGGAGTCTTAAAAATTGACGAGCGTGTATGACAAGGGTTATGAGAGTCAAAGAAGTGAGTGAGGCGGATAGGAATCGTGCCTTACGGCGAATTGTTCTCTCTGCCTATGTCTCTCTGCAAAGGACGTGAAGATAAATAAGTATTTTTTTTTATTTTTTTATATATACTTTATTGCACACCAAAAAAAAGAGCTACATAGTAAAAACATTATTTTAAAGAAGTACAAAGGGCGGCCTTTGTACTTAAATAGTTAATTATTACATGTTTAGCGAATTTACAATAGGTTTTTACTCGTTACGTAATAAAACTAATTTATTTAGAAAATACCGCAAAGAAATTTTGTCGGTAAAATTTTTCCCAACACTACTTCACTGGCTGAACTGACAAAAAAACCGCCATACTTTGCGGGAATTTTAGCGTCAGTAGTCGTAGTAGGCGTATTCATTTAATTTATGTACGCACAGAAATACTGCTATACTGTTTTCATGCGAGTGACAGTGCTGAGTAAGAACGAGACAGATATATGTTTATGTGTGCGTCGTCCAAATGCCTAGTATTTATTTGCAATTGTACGTATAGAACAATATGTCTCGTTCATATATACAAGTCAATGGGTCCGGTCCGTTTGTTACATTTTTTTTTTTTATAATTCAAGTCACTTTTTTCAATTGTCCATTTCGGCCTATCCATACTGCCATATTATACTGCATCCAATTGTGTAACAGTCACAATCAAAATCTCATCATTTAAATATGACCATTACAAAAAAAAAAACATTTCACGTAAGTATTGAAGTATACAAATTTAAACACATTCAAATTTATAACGTGCTTTGTGTTCACTGACCCGAATCACTCTAATCCTTTCCTAATATTATCATACATGTCAGCCTGTGTTCACATAGATCTGATGACCATTGTCTTGCGAGGCGCGTTGGATGACGTAATTTTATATAACACACATTATTACGCTTGCAATTTGTAGAGATTGACCGTTAAGATTTGTTTGTTTCACAATCGAATCAAATATTCTATTTCGGTAAATTTTTGTAATGAATTATTTATTACCGAAAATCATTTGCCATTACCTTGGCGTATTAAGAGCGTGAAGGTAGGTACATTAAATAGTCGAATTAATGTCTTTGTGTAATTATTCAATATGCGTAGGTATCGTGGTACAACTGATGCTGTCCAAACCATCTGATCTAGTAGCGGATTGCGATGCTTAAAGTTGGTAATTGTAACATGAATGATATGTTAACAGTTGTTCTTAAGCCTTTATAGCAAAAATCAAATCCAATACATACATACTTATCTTCAAGCCAAATCCCTTGCGGGGTAGGTAGAGAACAGAGAGCTATATGACATGATGCACGATGAAGAACATGACAAGACTTATCAAAGTCGAAGCAGGCCGAGTGACGTTCGGCGGGCCTCGTGGCGCATTGGTAAAACTATCGGCTGCAGCAATGAGGTCGGGGGTTCGATTCCCACCCGAGCACAAATATTTGTGACAAACATGAATATTTGTGTGGCGTCTGGCTGTTTTTCTATGTATTATAAGTATGTATTTACAAAAGAAAAGTATATATGTATTAATATCCGCTATCTAGTATCCATAACACAAGCATTTTATTGTTTAGCTTGGAGCTAGAGGGCGCTGTGTGCATAGTGTCCAAGATATTATTTATTATTTGTGTGTAAGAATCGTGTCATATGGAGTTTTGCTCCTTCTATTTACTTCGTAAAGAACTTGAGGTGAAGTTGAGTAAGTAAGTGAATATTATCCATAATAAACAGAAGACAAACCTGTTTAAACTACACGAAATAATTAAGAAATTTCAAGTCATGACTCTATGATCCCGGTATTTGGATGCAAGCACGCATCTTTAATAACAAGATGGCGTCACACATTACGCCAGCTGTTCGTCTTATATTGAAAACAAACATTACACTGTTGAGTGGGATAGAAACTATTGATAATGTAAATTGTAATATCACGAAACATTAAGTTAATATTGTGCAATGTGTTTTGCGAAATAAATTATGTATGTCAGCAATTGAGATGAGATGAAATCTTTTAGGAATTTTGAAACCTCTCGCGACCAGAGGGCTGGTCTATTCTTCGCACAGAGGATTAGCATTGCCATTCAGCGTGGCAATGCGGCCAGTCTTCTGGGCACGCTGCCAGTAGACCGAGATGCGGAGAAATTTGATTTCAGGTAGTTTTTTAATTGTATATATTGTAAATAATGTAATTAATTTATTTGTTCTTGTTATTGTAAATATTAAAATTTATTTTATTTTATATATATTTTATTTCTACAATGACTGCTTCAGCAAATGATTGGTGTTTTAGGTGATCATCATCATCATTAGCCCTTTGAGGTCCACTGCTGGACATAAGCCTCCCCCATAGAGTGCCACAACTGCCGGTCCGCTCAATCATGGGGGGTTTTTGCCATAATCGCCACGCTTAGCAGGCGGGTTGGCGATCGCAGTAGGCTGTATTTTCTTGAGAGAGAATGCTGCTGCCCATTCTTCTAGCTTTTCCCTTAGTCGCCTTTTACGACACCCACGGGAAGAGATGGGGTGGCGGTATTCTAAGCCGGCGCCACACAGCACCGGTGTGCTGTGTGGCGCACACTCAGTTTTAGGTGATGTTTTATGGTAATTCATTTTGTAGAAAATTTACTGATCATAACTACAGTCTAATGCAATATTGTATACGTAGCTAAAGGTTACTAAATTGTCTTGAAATCTTACTCATAGATAAAAACCATAACAACACATAACACATAACTTCACGTCTTTTTCTAGCCGACGGTGTAGGCAGCGCCTGTTAAGCCTCGTCTCGCCGTTATGTTTACGTCACAAATCGAATAGGTGGCGAAAGTATTTCCATACCGGGCACAATGTTTTTAGTCATCGATATATATCACACATAACTTCTGAAAATAATTTCGATAATTCATTGGTGTGAGCTAGGATTCGAACCCGCGATATCTAGATTTAGAAGCGGAATGCTCCACTACCGAGACATTAAAATACATAACACTGACAGCGTTTTTAGATTAAAGTTTTCTGTAAGGTTTTGTTTGCCAGGACGGGTTGTTCCACTTTGAGTAATGTTGAGGTGTTTTGTTGTCATCATATTAGACTGAAGACAGTTTTTATTAGACCCCAAAGAACCCATATGAATCATTTGTCTCTTTGTCTTTGTTTGTATTTTTGTACAAGCATTTCGCAAAAATCACATCTCCCTCAATATGGTCTATAACAATGTATAGTTAGTTATAGTCAGAGTTGTAAAATAAAATATAGGCTTAATTTTACCACTGGAATATTATTTTGGAAAATTGTAAAAAGCTTTTCTTGATGAGGCTTGTTTCATTTAAATGTCATTGGCTGGAAAAATGTTATTGGCTTGAGATATGCCAAGTGGGCAGAGCTGAGAGTAACAACTAGTAATTTATATAAATATACTAGCTGACCCGGCAAACGTTGTCTTGCCGAAAAATAAAATTTTAGAAATAGGGGTTGATCGTAGGGGGTTGAAAATTTAGGGTTGTATGTATTTTTGTATCCCGTTTTATAAAAAAAATAAGAAACAGAAATATATCGAAAAATAAAAAAATAATATTGCGTGGTGATTAAATTATGACCCTTGTGATTTAGGAGGATGAAAAATAGATGTTGTCCTATTCTCAGACTTCCCGATATGCACACAAAATTTCATGAGAATCGGTCAAGCCGTTTCGGAGGAGTATGGGAACGAAAACTGTGACACGAGAATTTTATATAATATATTAGATTATCTCGATTAGTACAGGGTACCGTATTGTTAAGAAGGTTCGGAGTTTGATTGGACCTTATACTTGTATTCTATTGTTTTTTCGTAAACTTCACAAATTTACGTGTGATTGATTATGATATTGTTAATTATATTTTCTGATTTAACGAATTACAGTTAAATATCACTAAGCTATCTTTTTGATAATAGTTTGTGTAGTTTAAGTTTATAGTACAACTACTAATTCATATTGGACGTTGTAAAGTTTTCATGTCTCTTGATGGTTTTCTATGATGTCAATGTAAAGAGAAAGAAAAAAAATACGGGAAATACGGTGTCAAAATGTATTTATTTTCTATTTTTTTGTATAATAAAAACAATCTTAATAATATCATAGCTAAACCTTAAAGTAAACTTTATACAAAATGTGATCCGTACCCAGCGGCTATCCACTTCACGACTCGTGGCCCTGCCTGTCAACTGTCAAGCTGTCAATTTGACAGAAGTGACAGTTACCGAAAGTGACCACTGGCGACTGGTTAGCCGCTGGGATATGTTCACCTGAGTGCGTGCACAGTCGCAAGCGTTGACCAGAACGATGACATCGGCCAGAACCGGCATCACCTACATTGTACGTGATCACCAGCCCAATGAGATAAACATTCTGGCGGCCCGGTGATGTTACAAGCGGCCAGAATAACGTCGACTATCCGAACTTTTTATATAAGTATTTAATTTAGACAGATATATAATACTGGTATTTGTAATTTATCATTTTCATCCATCTAAATATGCCAATAAAGCCCGGATTTGGATTTTTGGACTTAGTAAGGGGCACCGTAGCTTCCGGACGGTACACCGGATGCTGGGTATCCACCGGATGAGCCACCAGAGTAGCCACCGGACTGTTGGAACTGAGCTACTTGAATAGCTTGACGCACACCATCAAGGACTATTCCGACGACGCGGGCAGATGGCACACCATAGCTGGTAGAGGGAGGTCCATATGAAGATGATGGAGCACCGTATGATGATGAGGGAGCTCCACCGCCATGTCCGCCACCGGAGCTGCCGGATGAAGATTCTTCTTTCAGGAGGATGTTGCGGATTTGTTCAAGTAGTTGAGGGTCGACGTTCTGGCCTTCTGAGGTCTGGTAGCCAGAGGAGACAGCCTGGTAAGAGCCACCACCACTGAGACCACCGCTGAAGCCACCACCACCACCACCTCCGGATGGGCGGTTGTAGTTGTAGCCGGATGGAGCTTCAGCTGTGGCGCAGGCGACCAACGCGAGGGCTATGCACTGTAAAGAAGACAATCTCATTTTAGCTTATAGATCACAAATCTTGTTAATAAGGAGGCCACTATAAAATCTGATAACCTTATATTAAAAATAAAATATGATGCTTAGAATTAATATTCTATTTATAGAATAAATGATGTGGTTCTAAGTTTGAAATAAAAGTACAGAGTACAACATTACCAAGATTTAATTTTATTAACCCTTCATAAAATAATTGTTGAATATGGAAAATGCGTGGAAAATGTTATATAAAAAAGAAAACAAATCAAACCAGCTATTCTTTAATGTTGGTAGCTCTTTTACTGGTAGTGCCAGTTGTTTTATATTTTTAAATAAGGTTCTATATTTAAAATTTAAAATAGTGATGACTGAACATGCAATCAACTTAGTTTCGTAAACAAACATTATGCAACCTCTTTAGTTTATTTATCGTCTCAATTCATATTTCATATTCAACAATAAGTGGAATGATTTGGGGTCAAGTGATTTTGAGTAAGTAGTCAGTTTCTAATATTGTGTTTGCTTAAATTTTCACGTTGAACATTTAATTTTAGTATCAGGAAACAAGTTTCTAAATAATTTATGATGCAATAATATTTGGTGAGAGTAGTAAATATATTGGCATTATAGGTTTTAGGTGGTTTACGCGTTTAGAAAGCTCACTTTTTAAATAAATTCTGCTATGAGGAATTTTTGATAGTAAAATAATTTATACATGCTTTACACTACTCTCTCGTCGATCACTAGATCTCCGGAAATAATAACAATATCCTATGTTTATATGTGAAATTTAATTAGTTTATAGTTACAGCGGCGAATATTTAACAATATCTATTGAAATACCTTGTGAGTAGACTAGGTAGCCATAATTAGTAAAAATATCCCAAACATTCCCTATAATAATATTGCTCTTGAATAAAATAGTTGCAAACAAACATTATCGATTTTTATTTAAATCATAGCACGAAATCAGTCCTTTAAAAAGATATTTGGCTTGAAGACCATAGATAATTATGAAGGTTTGTTATATATCTATGGAAAAATAAATTCAAGTGAAAGTGAGGTCGTTCTGTGGGAAGCGAATGTTATGTTGCGTCACTAAAGATGCCCTCACAACTACTCTGTGAACTTTGACCGTTACTAATGACAACACTCCGGTATTGTACTTCGCGCCCTTTTTATTGTTATCAATAAAGGTGTATATTGAGATTTTGATTTGAGATGTTTGGTGACATGGACATCAAAGGCATTGAATAATTATTACATAATTTAAAATAAAAAAAAGACATTAAATAATTAACGTGCAAGAACATCCTTTAAGTCCTTTTTTATATTGATTGGAAAATAAAACCAGAGACAATATTTTTAAAGGGTTACTAGATGTCAATGCATTTTTAAGAGGGATTTCTACTCCAAAATAGTTCTTTATGTATTCCATATCACGGAAGACGTGTCTTTTTTCCAAGTAGGTCAGGTGAAACTTGATCAGAAGCTGGTAAAAGGTGAAAAGGTGAAGAGATCTCTCTTGTCTCTCTAAACTCATTAAAATATTTTATTTATCTTTTATCTCTCTCTGTCTCTCTCGATATTGCAAAGTGCACTATGACACAGAGATTATGTAAGAAGATGCTACTTCGCGCGGAAATCACGAAATATAGACATGTCTCGTGATTACTAACCTTTCTTACGAGAACTGTAGTTTTATTTTAATGAATATTTGTTATAGCTAAATATTTTAGTTCTTACAATTTTGTGATACATCAACATTGTATTTGAGTTCTTGAGACCTTGACATTACTTGTGCAGTATTCTAGCCACTGAACTATCGAGAGATTGAATGTCATAAAAAGTCATATTCTAACCACTTAAGTATTGATATATTCTTGGATCTCATCTTGTCATTTAATTATTATTTAAATATTATGTATTCAACATTTAAGTACCTAAAATATATTTTCAAAATTGACTCTAGATTCGGCTGGAGTTAAATTATGTATTTGATATTTGGGCATAGAGTACATAGAGGGTTGATATCACCTTAATATTATTTTAAGGAATTGCATTTCAACCATCTTTATTTTACATTCGTTAAAAAATTTCGCCTTTCAACGGTCTAAGATCAACTCATAAACTCATAAATACAACATAAAAATTTATGGTATGGACTTAACACCAACTTCGCGTAAATATTAATAAAGTAAACTTATGTGATTATCGTCAATATTTGCTTGAGACTAATGTGCAAATAAAGTCATGGACGGTCATAAACCCATGATGACTGTTGGACAATATTTAATACAAGAATGAAAACTATATTTCAAAGCCGTATAAAAAGCAGTGTTTCTTTAATTTGAATGATTGGCTAAGCAGATACAATGCAAAAGTGGAGGGATCTAGAATTCGTGTACAGCCACTACACACTTTCCACGTCTAAATAAAACGAGTCCCAGAGAAAGGTGATATAAAATGGTGCCTTATGGTGCTCTGTTCTCTCTGCCTACGCCTACAAGGGACTTCACGTGTAGTTATGTGTGTATGTACGTAAAAACGCTAAACGCTCACGTTAAATCTCTTACAGGGTAGGAAGAAAAAAATGGGGACCATGAGTCACTTTTCTTGCATACCTCAGTCGTTCTCTTGACATAAATCTTTCAGATGTAATCTTCCGATAATTCACGGTCACTTTACTCATGGAAAGTATGGCGTGCTGTTCCTCGACTCTTCAGTCATTTCGTTTTTGCACTCTGTACCTGCTTAGTCAGTTGCATATTTCATTAGGTTTCTTACTTTCTGTCTGACTAGTTCTTTATTTATCTGGAGTGAATTTTATAGGTGTAATGTTTTAGAGTCAGTTTGACCTTAATTTAATAAATTCGCATATTTTATCTTATATGTACATAATGTATGCGGATTGCGGACGTTATCTACGTATTTTGTGGTGGCAAACATTAGCTTTCTCTAAAACTATTTTAACGTTTGCGTAACAGATTGTTATGATAAATATGTACTTAATTAGTCGTAATTATTAGATTTACGACTTTCTTGTAAACAAGTTCTCAAAACAGTAATGAATAACTAAGCATATGTCGATAAATTTAAACAAGCAATATAGTAACATTTCATTTATAATATTTGATGTAAAAAAATCTCATAAAATAGACGAACACAATTTACGGATATCTTTTTTTTTAATATTCAGGCGCCATTTCTAATGTCACATTTAAAAAAGGTCCACGTTCGGAAAAGTATTGAACACAAGTTGTGATCGTGATTAGATTACAATCCGGCTGATTGTTATTATTTGATTGTGGAACAAGAAACTCTCACGTCTTCAAAGTACCTACTCAAGCAGATATGTAGGTACCTAAGTGTCAGAATATTAAGTCCATGGTTTAAAAGACATTGACTTGAACTAAATTAGTCAGAAAATTTTGGATGAAAAGTGACTAACAGTCTAGCATTAAAACTGTAAATATTCTTATTCTATGGGTATCGATGGGTTAAAAAAAACTTGAGAGGTGTCAAGGGACACCCGGATGGAACGAAGTTTCTTTCGATTAATTAGTGAAGGAATTGTAATAAAATTTTAGAACTAAAAAAAACATAAAATATAAAAACATGGAAAATAAAACTTCAAAAAGAGTTCCGATACCGGGATTCAAACCCGAGCCCCTGTATGAGAGCAAGGTATCCCAGCTACTAGACCATTTGGGTAGTTATACATTTTCTAAATAAGCCGATACTTGAAAGTGCAGTTTGGCATGGAAAAAGTGTCGTGACAATTTTTTCCGTTTAGCCCCCTTTCACAACGCGCGATACGGAACTTCGTTCCAATTAGATAATCACAAGTCACAATCATTAGATTTTGTGTTAAATATTAGTGCTTAATCAATAGATTGTCACTTCAGTTTTTTTATATTTAGAAAGTGGTATTCCAATTTCAAAGTTCAGGTCTCTAGTCGTTTTAACTTTTAAACGTAGAAAACGAGATTTTAAGATACAATTAATGATTGTTTTATGAATGAGTTTGGACTATTAGTTCTCTAGTTATGTTCAGTCCATTTTCTACAAAAGTTGTACTTTACAATGCCAGGAACGAGAATGTCATAATGTCACCTGAAATTTACCAAAGGCCAAACACTCAGAAGCTATAGAACAATACAAAGGTGACGTGACTTGATAATTGTGTCTTTCTTTGAATGGACCAGTTAATTAATTTGTGTATGAAGCTAATGTTTTTTGAATTCGGAATGATATTTGGAGAAGTTACATTCTCATTGTGAGAGTCTACGCATCATTCGATATATAAATTTGATTTATTTTTAAAATTTGGAACAGATAAATTTTAGACAGATAAATAGAGATGTACTTCGAAAATCGTTTTAATCAACGTATGAGATCGTCGTTAAATTGCGCTATGGGAATATTCTATTCTTACATAATTTCAAAGAAGCGAAACGGTATTCTAATGAGAGACAAAAATGGTCCGACAAAAACTTAAAAGTAAACACAATGGGCGAAGACGTTTGTGTGAAATCATTCAAAAGGTTTCATTTTGACAGCTCAATGGTGTCTCGAGTAGTAAAGAAGATTCATTATATCGATATGTAAGCATTTGTTTGGGAAATCAAGAAGCCACTTTCACTGTTTATTAACATAATTTTGAACAGTCAGAAGTTAAGTTATTATGCGTTATTTTAACTAATCTTGGCGATATACGCCTAGATTTTTTTTATTAAATTGTAATTTAGACCCAGCCGGATATGAAAATATTTGCAAACATTTGCATTTTCCATGTTTTATACTCATATAATAATCATGAAATTATTGAATGATCAATGCATCGGAAACGAAAAAAACGCTAATGAGTATTGCACGGCTCGTTACCTATGATCTATATCGATATCATTGTAGTTGCGACTAATCGATGTAACTCGCGGTTGAATTTAATATAACCATCTAAATTAGAGCCGTTTCTGATGATACAAGCGAGTCAAAATAATATCTGATTATAATATAATAATCGTAATTGTATACTGGCACATATTTAAAAAAATAAAACTAGATTCTTTTTTCAAACTCATTATAACCCGATCATGCATATCGATAAAGTTCAGAAATCAACACAGTGCATCAGAATTATCAATCACATTCCAAATTTGAAAAAATAAAAAACACGCGCGAATCCCGTTGCACTATTTGATTTCCGAACGACACAACACTTGTCACAATTTTTTTCTATTTTTTTTTTCATTCACATGCACAGACCACGGACACTTCACTTGTACTTACCGCTACGAAGGCTTTCATGATGCTTAGTGGATGGGTCACTTCGGTACGTGTCGAAGTATGTATTGTGATGTTCTTAGATGCTGCCTGGTGATATATAGTATTGAGAGGTCGCGGTGGGGCGGGAGAAAGGATAGTTCAGGTTGTGTAAGTACGGGAGATCCTATACTATTGGAATAGGAAGTTTTGGGTTAATTGGAGGGCGTCATGCGATATTTTTCTACATATTTCTGTGATTGATCTGTGAGGTCAAGGGTCTTCAATGTCTCTTACGATGCTAGTAATAATACAATTTTGTTAGAGGTGGTCGTTGTGAGCGCGAAAAATAAATACGCATATTAAAAAAAAAAATGTCCGCTGAACTTTAGTTTTACCAAATAGACAGTTTTTATAGCCAATTAGACTATCTTGTGAGTCAGTATAAATTTCCAATCTGTGCAACAAAATGCTTGTTTTGTAAAAACTTGATAACTCATTTCGCTACATATGTCTCGGCGGTCCAGTGGTCGAGCACCCCGCTTCTGAATCAAGAAATCGTGGGTTTGAATCCAGGCTGACACCATAGGCTTTTCGATATTCTTTTCGGAAGTTGTGTGTGATAAATATCTATGACTGACAACTTTATGACCGGTGTATGTTATTCTATTTTTTAATAGTAGGTCCCTTAAAGAAACTTGTTAAATCTATGCATAACATTAGAAATATTTGTATTTGAGTGCGGATCGAACACACCGACCTCTGCTTACAGCGGTGGGCTGATTTACCCATATAGGCGCGTAAAAGTTTTAAAAGTGTTTTCCTCAATGTTTGCATTATGTAAATAGTCGCGATGATCCAGTGGTAGAACTCCCTTCTTCTGTTTCAGAAGTACTGGGATCGATTCGAGCTCACAGCCATAAAATATACATAACTTCACGCCTTTTGTTACACGAAGGTGTAGGCAGCGGCTAATGGAATAGGCCCAAATGGAATAGGTGGCGAACCTATTGCCATACCAATTCATATTGGAAGTTATGTGTGATAAATATCAATGACTGACAACTTTGTGACTGGTGTATGGCTATAGGATTTATCATCCCTATATAAAAAATTAAGAATATTAAAGTAATATTGTAAATATGGTCGCTATACATTATACAGTCACGCCAAAAAAGTAAACTAATTAATTTCTTTTTAACGGCGTAAAAGACAGCGATAAAAAAGGGAGACTGTCGTCATTTCCCTTTGCGTGCATTAAACGAAGTTTGCATAAAAGCCAGTGTTTACTCTTCACGTAATCTAAATGCTAATTGATGAACATTTCCAAGTATTTATGGGTATAACATTACAAATCTCTACTTGTCAAATTTTACGGTAAGATGTTCTAGATAAACCGGAGATTGTAGCTACTTTGACACTTTAAAAACCGCATATAGCTTTCGAAAGGACAAGGTCAAGACTAAAACTCTTTGATATGTATACGGATTTGAACTCGAGACCTTTCAATCAAAACTTAGAGTTTTATACCAGCATACTTAATTATCAGAATCGTAGCTTGTGAAAGCCAAAGTCTGTGCCTATCCCTATGGGAGAAAGGAGGGAGCATAAATATGTTTGGCGAACTTTGTTCCGCGTCATACATAATTTTTACAGCACAGCGTTTACCATTAGATTGCTAAAAATCGAAAATTATCACTTTCCCCCACTTTTTATAAACCACCCCGATGACGGGTGGATGCGGTTTTTTTTAGATAGAGGGTATCTAATACAAAAAAAAACCGCATCAAAATACGTTGCGTAGTATCAAAGATCTAAGCATATAGGGGGACAGATAGCGGAAATCGACTTTGTTTTATGCTATTTGATGATTACACATATAGCATACCATTTAAAAGTAATGTTACAATCTATGAAAAACCGCCCTCGATGTAAAGTTTGCCCGATATTTTTTTATGTTTGACTATTAAAATTTTCATTCGGCTAAACTAAATTTTAAACATCCGGCACTAAATAAATATTAAATAATTAAATACACATAGCACCTACTAGATATTTGGATTGACGTAATATATTGGTAACTTTTTTTAAATGTAACAAAGGCGTGTCAAAATGATTGATTGATGATGATTTTAATTTTAATTTGGTTGGATCTTAATTGTGATTGTCGAGTATTCTGTTTGCTACACCTTTTATTCACCAACCTACTGATTTGTTTTCAGTAGTGATAATAATATTGTTATTTATTTCAAATGGTTTGAAAAGAGTATTTGGCACATGAGTTTCTTGCCCGATTCTTCTCATGATAGCCCCTACACTCGGAATCGGGCCGCTCGTGGCGATTGCGTGCGTGTCTTTTTTTGTTCCACGGAGGCACTTTCCACAAGCGCTCGTGTTTGTTTTTTTTTTATCTAATTTTAAATCATAATGTTATATCTGTACTTGTTGACTATTTTTAAGTGTCTGTGAAGACCTATAAAAATAAAGTTATTTTGACTTTGACTTTGAAGGTTATAAATTGTTGCCGCCTACTGCGCATGCGTGGTCTTTCTAATTGAGTACGAAAACTTTCCCAGACTTTGATGAAAAAAATCTTAAAAGTCAAACAGTAAAACTGATCATTAAAAGCATGTAGTTTAGAAACACAGGAGTCCGAACGTAAGATGGAACGAATGGTCTCTGTTTAGGGCATAAAATTTTCGTCGGCAGAGGGCACCATCCTTCGAGAAGTACTCGTTCAAATCCTTACGCGGGAAATTTTGTCGCCGTTGACAGCTCTGTATTATAATACTAAACGCGAAGTAAGTACGCAATCATCGGCATCTTAGATATTAATAAGTATTATCTATGATCATCGGTGCGTCCGAAATTCGAGCACATCCAGTGGCCGAAAAGATAACTAAGATAGCCGTTCGGACTCCTGTGTTTCTTAAATTAGTAACTAAAAGAATAAAATAGGAATGTTATTTGTTTCTTAACATTGACTTCTAAAGTCGATTTCAAACATGTGTCACATTGTCTAATTATTTAATAGTTTTGTACTATCAAACAGGCAGATGGACAGATTAATTTAAAAAAAATATATATTTTTTTAACACATGGGGCATATTACCGCCCACGGACGGTAACTATTACCGCCCATAGACATCTGCAACCCATATAGTGTTAAAGTTGTGTTGCCGCCCTTCAAGATAGGATACTAAAGGAACAGAAGTGGGATGGCAAAGAGAGGGAAAGGGATTGGGTCACCGGATACCTCTGTCACCGAATGAAACGCAGAATGAGCTACTTTCTGAGAGGTCGTGGTATTTCATCGGTCGAGCCAGCTCATTCATAACAGGCGAGATCTTAATATAACATAACTTCACGCCTTTTACTACCCGAAGGTGTAGGCAGTGGCTGTTAAGCCTTCGTTCGCGGGTTATGTTACGTCCCAAATGGAATAGGTGGCGAACCTATTGCCATACCGAGCCCGAAGCTTTTAGTCATCGATATTTATCACACATAACTTTCGAAATTAATTTCGAAAAGTCATTGGTGTGTGTCAGGATTGCGTACCCGCGGCCTCTGGATTCAGAGCCACCGAGACTATGTTTTGAATGTTTGGGCGAGATGTTATTTTTATATAATAAACACACAATTTAATGTGATTTATTTATATATTTGTAAAGAGAATACAATAGAAGAGAACATAAGGCTTAGTGAGAACGTCTCACGCTTAACCATTGCGCTCCAAATTACACAAAGACATTGTTTTATGTCTCAATAAAGTTATATTTAATTATTGTTCAAACTATGATTAAATCATTGTAATTAATTCATCTAAAACAATTGTATTTAAACGCAAGAAGATTCTTTGTTATATTGTAATACTAGTTGACACGACGAACTTTGTTTCGCTTCAGAAGCAATGAACGAGTAAATTTTGAAGTTTTTCTAAAATAAAAATAGTCTAAGTTAATCGTTATTACATATGCAGCCATCCAATAAGAATGCCGTCAGAATCGGTCCAGCCATTTGAGAGATTAGCTGGAACAAACAGGCAGACAGAAATATTAATTAAAAAATAAATATATTTGTGTATGTGGCGTACATATATTCATATCACCCCTTGATATGAATATATGTACGCCACATACACACGTCTTTCTACGGCGACTGATACAAGTTTCATTTAAATCAGGGCACTTTTATGGCGCTTAAAACATCCCTGTTTTTGGGAAGCTTCCATAGTAGCAGTGTTTTAAGCGACATGAATCTTGCATTTTTTTTACAATTAGTTACTTCAACCATACACTCATATTAAAAACTGAGACACAAATCAATTAGCCTTTCCCAGATAAATAAGTCAATAACACTTAAAATATTTTTCCTGTTTCTAAAATTCACTAGGAAGTAATTTGAATCATTTGCACTTCCACCAATTATACCGTGTGATGTCGCTTAAACCATTTAGCCTTCACCCAAATACGACATAGAACGTCGCTTAAGTTCTTTTAGCTGCACCTTTAAATCAATGTATTCTGAAGGACAGAAACCAGAGGATTGTGAAGAATTGAAAGAACAATTAGATGAAAAGAAGGCATAAGCATTCTAATTGAGACTGTTCTAAGTTATAGTTATTATACTAAACAAGCACTTTAACTGATGTTGTGTTAGTTATTTATTATTTTAATATAAGCACCCGAGATTTTCGGCGATTGCGCTATATCCAGGTTGTTTCAGCAGCCATTTATAGTCTTAGATGTTAATAAATGGAACACCAAACGTTATATTTTCAATTTTATATTATATGAATGTTGTAGAGAGCAGTTATTTCAATATCACAAACAGACACATCAATTTTATTTATATCGAGGGGTGAAAGGCTATTTGTTTTAAGCGACATTTTTGCAACTTTACAGGAGAGCCATTTAAAGTTTGAAATTTTGAAAAAAAAAAATCATAACTTAAAAACTTCTTGAGCTATTTGAACGGGGTAAGCTTTGTTAAAATTCAATTAAAAATATCTAGATGCTGATGCTAATATTAAATAAAACCGACCTGTAATCACAAAAATACGTGTCGCTTAATGCAAAATGCCCTAAGCCCTTATTTTTCAGGGAATGGAAAAATGATTTAAGTGACTTTAAAACTACAATTAGCTTCAGGAAAAAACAAATAAGCGACAATGCATTATGTTTTCAGAGTAAGCCTATAAGAATGAAATGACACGACCCGGAATTAATAGTAGCAAGCTATTTATGTCAAATACCACTTTAGACTAAAATGAGTAGGAGGCTCATTTATTTATTTAACATATACAATTGAAAATATAACGTTTGGTGTTCCATTTAAGGCTATAAATGGCTGATAAAACAACCTGGATATAGCGCAATCGCCAAAAATCTCAGGTTCTTTTATTAACATAATAAATAACTAACGCAACATCAGTTAAAGTGTTTGTTCAGTATAATAATTATAACTTAGAACAGTCTCAATTAGAATTTCATCATATTTATGCCTCCTTTTCATCTAAATGATCTTTCAATTCTTTACAATCCTCTGGCTTCTGTCCTTCAAAATACATTAGTAAATAGGTGCAGCTGAAAGAACTTAAGCGACGTTCCGTGTCTTATTTGGATGAAGGCTAAATTCACAATTCAAATTCGAAAAGTCATTGGTGTGAGCCAGTGTCTGGAATCGAACCCGGACCTCTGCATCAGAAGCCGTGTGCTCGACCACTGCGCCACCGAGACTGGCGATCAATGGATATTATTTTATAGATTTAGTGGCGTTTTATTTAATAAGTGTTCGTTTATTAGTGTAAATGTGGAAAATGGCTCTTCTACGTGGTCGTCAAAATTCCCTTGGAGCATCATGCATAAAGTGCCATTACTTTATGGATGATTAGATTAGGTTAGATTATGTTAGTTTAGGTTATTTTAAGAAAAAAATAACACGTCAGACAAGGCAGTATGGCATAAAAGCTTTAGTCTGTCCAAACTGGACAAACATCAAAAAAATTCGACGAATAAAAAAATAACATCTAGGCGCCTCAAAACAAGCGTGGAGTTTTGGCGGGACAGTCATGTCCGTTTTTGCATTATTTTCTCAGATTTGTGTTTCAATGGATATTATTGGATAAAATTCGTGCCATTTTGTTTAATAAGTGTCCGTATATGAGTGCAAATGTGGGGAATGGTGTAAATATCGTGTTTAGTGTGCTCTTCTACAGTGTCGTCAGGACTCCCTCGGAACATCAGGCATAAAGTGCCACGACTTTATGTATGATTAGGTTAGGTTAGGTTACGTAAGTTTAGGTTAGTTTTAAGTTTCATCATCATAATCATCATTACTTCATTAAAAATTAACGGCAGACAAGACAGTATCGCTTAAAAGCTTTAGCCTGTCCAATAATGGACAAATTAAATAAAAAAAAATCAAAACAAGCGTTTGTAATTATTTGGAAAGCGAAATAGTACCGGTAGCCTACACAGTCCATCATTCTAAAATATTATAAATATTTATTAAATGATTTCAATATATATTTTTAAAACGCATATTCGAGCATGAGCGCAACCTTGACACCAGGGCTGAGCTATTACAAAATATAGTTCTCAAGTTGTTACTATCGATCAAAATGTCCAAGGACACGAATATATCTTGGCACTAACAATAATTTTGATGGTCAAGTTTAATATATTCAAGTATCTGGGACATGCTAATATAACAGATTATAATCTATTTCGAACATTTAAAACTAGATACAGAAAAAAACTGTTATATTATGATAAATTATGATCGAATAATATTTTATATACATAAAATTTTGAAGATCATTGATAATATTTTAATAAGCCAGTTACACAGCGCCATCTAGTCAAAATTAGACATAAATAAAAAAAAAACAAGTTAGTTTTTATAAGTAAAAAACAAGTTAGTTTTTATAAGTACGTAATCATATATAATGTGTAAAATATGACATGTTATTGTGATAAATACACCAAGATATTCTCTCGATATTTATCAAATACCGATGTTTTTGGAATTTCCATAGAAAACGAGTCACTATTGTACAGCCACCTCGCGCGCTCATTGATCAAATCAAATAGCGCACAACTTTACATTTCGGTCCCTAATATCATTTAGCTTCATGTCTTTTTCTAACCGAAGGTGTAGGCAGCGGCTGCTATGCCTGGCCTTGTCGTTATATTTACGTCCCAAATGGAATAGTTGGCGAACCTATTGCCATACCGGGCACAAAGTTGTTAGTCATCGATATTTATCACACATAGCTTCCGAAATTAATTTTGTAACGTCTTTGGTGTGAGCCCGGATTCGAACACACGACTTCTTCATTTACAAGCGGGGTGCCTGACTATAGGACTACCTTCCCTTTTCACTAAATCACTCCACGCTCCCACATCTCTTTTTTAATGCATCACGCATCATGACGTCTTACAAGACACCAACGCCCCCATGTTGCAGATAGAGATAGATTGCAGAGACACACACAACGTCCCAGCTATTCTTAAAAGTTGAAAGGTCGGTCATTAGATATTTCCAGGTCAAAGTGAATTTGAGTGCTCTTACATTATTTTTGACGTTTCGTCATTACGTTACGTGTGGTCCAAGTGACGGGCGACAGGAGGTTGCAAGATAAACACATTGAAAGGAAAAAGTGCATATATTTTATTATTCGTAATAATTTTATTTTGTTGGATATTCAATGAGATGTCGTTTAATTTATATATTTTTATTAAAGAAAATGTTAAATATCGTTATTTCAAAAAATGTTCTAAAATCTGTATATTTATTTCTATTAATAATGAAATAGTTTGCCAGAGTTGCATGTAGATATTAATTCTGTTATAATATACACGACGTTCCTAGATACTGGATCTAGGAACGTCGTGTATACTGCCAGATGAACTGTTTATTGTAGGTACTCTTTGTCCCTATTTTAAGCAATTGCGTGATGAATTTTGATGTCAACATTAGATTGCAACCCGGTATGTGTCTCAGCTCATCCCAGCCCGGCCGCTTTCGTCACCAACCCGGCCAGGTTCGCCAGGGCCCGGTTTGCATTCTCTGGTATACATATTGTGCCCAATCTATGGCAGTATTTATGCCATCTACTATAAGAACATAAACAGTTAACATTAGGAAATTATATATAACTAGCTGACCCGGTGAACTATCATATCATGAGGTTCAATTTGTTTTATTTATCGGCTTTAACTGCTGTTCCGCCATGTTAATACTGCAATATCTTAGAAAATGTTCACTTAAATTGCATGCTGTAAAGGGCCAAGATCATCTATATTACATGCACAATCTATTTAATTGGACGAAAATTAATACTGTAATGTTTAAAATCGCTTCTTAAATAAGCCATTATTTCTCATCAAAAGCAAAAAACTAAAAATGGTCATTGTGGGTTATCCCTAAGAGATAGACATATGCCCTCGGACTTTTTTGTAGACCTTTTAAACGTGTATAATAATGTAGTACGTTGTTTTGATTTATCACTTAGGGTTCAGGCAGCGTTTGCGATTAAAATTCTAAATCTTGAAAATTATCACTTTTTTTACTACACTATATATGAATTATAGATCAAAACCACCCCGTTGCGCTCCCTAACTATTAAAAAAACCGCATCAAAATCCGTTTCGTAGTTTTAAAGATATGCGCACATAAGGGGACATACAGCAAAAAGTGACTTTGTTTCATACTATGTAATGAAGGTGAAAAAACAACAACACCGAATTCAAAAATTTCAGTTTCAAATTCAAATTCAAAATATCTTTATTCCATAGACTTTACAAAGTACTTAGAATCGTCACATAAAACTACTAGCTAACATCCACGGAGCTTAGATTCCCTTTCATCACACTGTCTTGAATGTGAAAGCGAATCTAAGTGCCAGTTCCGGCGTCAAGGCTTCTTGAGAAGAACTGGCAAGAAACTCAAGGCCGACTCTTTTCAAATATCCAGTTTAACAAGTGGTGATAATTACAATCAATACAACACAAAAGGAGCAGTTCAATTCCAAACTTTTTTATCGTTTATATAATCTGCGATACAATAATGAGCCCTTTGATATAATTAATCTACTTTTAATATAATTTTTAAATTTACCCATGGATAATTCAATCGCGTCGTTTGGAAGTTTATTGTAGAAGCGTTTACAACGTTTACAACTTGCACCCATGTATTCACATATACGAAAATAAGATTGCTATTTTGCGCTCACCTTGTGAAATTTTGTTGCCGAATCTCGTACGAACTTACACACATATTTCGTTGCAACTAACTCATATATATATATATATATATATTCACACGCTGACTGTGTAGTTCTGTGTAGTTATATAATGATATAGCTTTGAGTATTGTTATTTTTGGACCTCTTACTGACCACCGTGGACAATGGTTAGACAGGCAAATGGTGTGAACATTTGAGAAGGAAGTTTGTATGAAACTTTAATAATTTCTTGTAGAAAGTCATTAAAGTTTTGACAATAAAATTACTATATGACTAGACAAGGCGTTACTCAAACTAGGCAACATCAGGCTATAAACAGTGGGTTATAGAAGGGTTAGGGAGCCAGGGAATAGGGAGATTTATCTTGACTTAATAGTTAAAAGACTAGATAAAGTCAGCCAAAGACAGGGAGTCATGGAAAAGGATGGAGGAGGTCTTTATCCAAAAGGATGCCATATCTCACAAAGAATACTAATATAAATTATAAGCAATATCTTTCTTAATTTTATATGATAACTTACCAACAAATACTGATATGTAAAATGAAAGTGAAGATATGGAATAAATGATTTTATTATTATTATTAATAATCGTTATCTCAGTCATACAGAAAATCGTAGCCACATAAACAAGTCTTACCAAGAGATTTGTATCTGCGTGTGAGTAACCTTTCAGGATTTCTAGAGTATTTTCTGTGTCCGGGATTGGAGGACCACTGCTGCGGTAACTGCTAGTTTAATGAATGCACTCCAAAGTCTTTAACTGCAAGGGTTGCCCTCATCAATCGACCGACTGCGTTTGTAACTGTACTTTTTGAAAAAGTACCTTACTTTACGTAGTCGGAGCTACGACCCAGATTAGTGCAGTGAATGACAACAATGGCTATGCTTTGTTGTTTGGTTCAACGCATTTGATTTCTGAATCAAGGGTTCGAGTCCTGATTCATTGCCCCATCACCAAGTTTTCGGCCCATAAATAAATATCGATGACTGATTACATTGTAACTGATTTATGGCACATAGGTACCGCCATCTATACCGCTTAGAATTAATAAATACAAATGTAGTTTAGTAATAGTTACATAAAAGTGGATTTTCGACTTCAAAAAACAAAACAAAAACTAAATTATTTCAGACGCGTAATTGAGCGAAACTAACTGTTTTTAAGATTAAATTGCCGCATTGGCCTCATCTCTCGGCGCAGAGAGAAACAACAGCACTCAAATCGCGTATGTTGCGTTCGTATTGACCACATTAAAAACTAAGAAAACGCTAACTGAATATTTGATTCAAACTAAACTGTTTTTTTTTTTTATTTTATTACGCAAACGCATATTGAATATGTATAGAGTAGTATAGACTATAGACGAATTGCACAATGACCTTCAACACTTCAGGGCCGGACGTTTTTAGATATGTCTAATTCACAACACGCACTGTCCCATATAAACAAATAATATCAATATATTGTTATGTAAATTGACCTTTTAATGGTTTCAAATCAATATATTTGTGTTATCAAAACGCCATTTTAAAATACCTATTGAGTAAAGAGTAAGTTGGGACGTATTTTCCTTAAAAGTTTATAATGAAAATAATGCGCCCTCTAGTTTTCCAAGCTAAGCTTGTTTTGAGGTTTTGTGTAATTATACAACGGATATCAACATATATATATTTATTATTGCCGTAATTAAATACTTAAAATACTTTATAACAACGTATAGACGCTATGTTCATCATAAATATCTGTACTCGGCTGGGACTCGAACACGTCTCTCTGATTATTTTACCAATTCACTACGAGGCAGGTTTTCGCCACTTTTGGGTGCGACTATAAAGTTATTCTTTCTTACGCATTTTATGCTAATACTATGTTTATTAATAATAAATATGAAAGTTTAATTTTTAAATATATTTTTTAGTTTGGTTATTGATTTAGATTTAAGTAAGTCCAGATTTCAAACGCTAAAACCCCAAATAACTTCACCATACATAACACCTAACACAAAAGTTATACCTAATTGCATAATAACAAAAATAATAATTAAAATCCATCCAAAGTTAAATTGAATGAATAATTATTATTATTGTAAATGTATTACAATACACATAATAATTGTATTGTAATAAAACAATACAATATTGGCAACGAAATAGTATTACAACGTGACTAGTGATGTTATGCACTTGTAGTACAAACTCGAGTATCAACCAATAATATACTCGAGTAATTTGCACACAAGTACGAGTGAGATTAGACAAAGGTTAATAAAATTTTATGTTAGTTTTAAAGTTAAAATAATAGATATAATGGGGCTAAGTATGGCTTCGACTTTCTTGAGAATTTAATGATTTAAATATGAAAGGTCTCAAAGTTTTATTTGTTACTAAAAAGGGTATTTAATTGCAATAAAAAGAGGTACACAAGATCAATAGAAAGTGATCTACAAGTAGAGTAGAGGAGATGTCATTTGTGAGAGGTGAATCAAAAAATTCGTCTAAATATATAATCTCCCTTCAATAGTTACTTTAGAATAGTTATAATATTGATCAAAACAACCTTCAGGATTATATCGCGTTTATTTCTTACTTATTTATATTTATTTCCCGACGTTTCGAACTCTTTACAGAGATCATTTTCACTCGTGAAAATGATCACTGAAAAAAGTTTTCACAACGCGACATAATCCTGAAGGTTGTTTTGATCAATGGGTGGGATTCGCGAAAGTCTTAGAAATAAATAGTTATAATAGTAAAAAAATATATTTGAAAAGAGTATTTGGCAAATGACTTTCTTGCCCTATTCTTCTCATGACGGCCCCTGCACTCGGAATCGGGCCCTCGTGGCGATTGCGTCTGTGTGAATTTGTTCCACGGTGGCACTTGCCTCAAGCGCTCGTGATTTAATTTTAATATTGAAAGAAAAATTTACTCGCTTACTCGAGTAAAATATTAAAAGAAAACTTGACTCGAGTCAATACTGCCCATCGTATATTTCAAAACTAAAAATTAACACACTTATCGTAAGATTGTAATAATTGTGTAACAGAACGAGTCGATTTTTGTTCAATATCGATTAATTTCATAGGTTATGGTGAGCGTACATTATTTTAACGATTATGACATTTGTGCGTTACGGAGACGTATTGTTATGTACTATGGATTTTTAATGCAAAAGTGAATCAGCATCGATTAATACAATCGATTTTATTTAATGATTAATGGCGGCAACTAGCACGCGGGTCAACTGGTGGTAAGCGACGCAGTTCCATTGCCTTGCTTTATGATGGGATATGGATGGAACATTACAGTTGGCCTCCGGATACCTCGGACGATATCTCGCGCATCTCGACTTGAATAGGTGGTGAATCTATTGCCATACACCGGGCACAAAGTTGATGATTCATTGGTGCGAGCCCGGAATCGAACCGAAGACTTCTGAATCAGATCACAAACAAACGGGAATCTCGACCACTAGACCATCGAGTACTGTAGTATATTGAAACATCGCGTCTATTTACAACTTATTTTCTATTTATCTAAAAAGATGGTAGTCGAATATATTTTGAAAATAACTTCTGAACGACTACCTTATTTTTGTTCATCACTCGTGAAAATGATCTCTGTAAAGAGTTCGAAACGTAGGGAAATGAATAGAAAGTAAGTTCTAAATAAACGCGATATACTCCATAAGGAGTTGTGTCAATGTTATGAATGTGATTCGCGAAAATCTAAAAAAAAAATACTGTAGAGATGTTTAGCTTCGTACTAATGAAACTATATTTTTTAGATACTTTGAAATATTGCAGAGGAAAATTATATTTATTTAATATAATTATACAGCTTGTTGAACACTCACAAGTTACAATGTAAGTATTTTAAAGTTAAGTTCAATGGGTTTCACGTAACCGTTGAGATGGTGTTATGTTGCGAGGTTCGATTCCGGGTGTGTGTATGACGCTCTATGTTAGGGCATAGGTCATTCTAAGGCCACAGGTACACTTATGTAAGCCATGTTCAGTACTACAGTATTTGTCTATAATTTGGTTTGTTATATCATACTTCATAGAGAAGTTATGGCTTTATGAACAGAAATATTTAAAAATAATAGACACGAATTCGAAGAGAAATTGTTTTTTTTTTTATGAGAACATACGTTCAAGATGGAGAGAGAAGAGTAATGAAGTGAGCTTCCAGATACCTCTCATGATGGACGGAACGCGACATGAGAAACCTTGGCTTGTTTTTCTCGAAAGTCCTGGTATTTCACCTCATACCGTTTAATTAGATTACATAATACTGTTTACTTTAATATATCAGAAGATAACAACGGTAATAGTGGTAGAGCCACGCAGTTTGCTGCGTGGATGGGCCGGCTTGACCGATGAAATACCACGGCCTCTCAGAATAACGGCGTAAACTGACTCATGCATCGGTGAGAGAGATATCCAGAGGACAATTGTATTTATTTGATTTATCCCACTGACGAAAACATTTCCAAGCAGGGTTGACATCGGGCCGGTCAAAAAACCACAGTCATGTTTTATGACACCATGGATAGTTCGAAAGGATGGCATGTAGTACTGACCCCATTTAAAGTGGGATAAGGACAGGAAAATGATGATGACCTTTTAATTACATTATTACATTTAATATACATAGATCGCGAAAAACATAATTCTCCGTCTGGAATAATCGTTAGTTAAGAAATAAATTGAGCGACAAATATTTAGAAATTTCTTCTAATCAGTTCAAATAACGAAATGTTTTTAGTATATTTCTAATGACTTTTTTATCATTACTATAAATTTAAGTAGATATTAATAGATATTTTAAAAGATTTTGAACTTATCATGACAGCGCAAACTTTAGTCTTTAATAACATAACATAAACTCACGCTTTTTTCTACCCGAAGGTGTAGGCAGTGGCTATTAAGCCTCGACCCGCCGTTATGTTTACGTCCCAAATGGAATAGGCGGCGAACCTATTGCCATACCGGGCACAAAGTTTTCAGTCATCGATATTTTTCACACATAACTTCCGTAAAGAACTTCGAAATGTCATTGGTGTGAGCCAGTGTGAGGACTCGAACCCGCGACCTTTAGTTTCAAAAGCAGGGTGCTCGACCACTGGACCATTATTTAATCTTTAATGATGTTTTTTCTTGTACATTTCAAACACTGTTACGGTCACATCACTCAATACAAAGTTTCACAAAAGCCTTAGGCAGAATACTAGCTCTAAAACTTTCACTAACTTATTATTATATACTAATTGACCTGTGACCGGATGTAATGTTAAAGGTAAGTTAAACAAATAAGGCTTCACAGAGAATTATGTAAACAAATTCACCATATTATAAATATTTTAATATTAAAGAGATTTGTAGGTCTCGGTGGTCGAGAACCGAGCACGCTTCTGAATCTAGAGGTCGCGTGTTCGAATCTTCACACTGGCTCACACCAATGACTTTTCGAAAGTTATGTGTGAAAAATAGGTTCGCCACCACTTACGTTCCATTTGGGACGTAAACATAACGGCGAGACGAGGCTTTCTAACATCCTCTGTCTACATCTTTGGGTAGAAAAAGGCGTGAAGTTATGTCATGTATTTTAAAGACTGGTTTTTTTTTTGTAAATTCGTATCATTTGTTACCCCGAGGTGCAACGGCGACTGTTACGTATCTACTTTAGGAGTTTTTTCCTCCCAAATGAAAGAGGTGGCGCAAAACTGTCACGGCAATAGGTTACGCCACCTAATATATCAGGCCACAAAGTTGTCAGTCATCGATACTTTTCGCTCGTAACTTTTGGAAAGTCTTTGGTGCGCACCAGAATTCGATCCCAAGGCATTCTTGAGCTCGACCTACAGACGTCTGCGACAACAATTTGAATCAAAATTTTCAATTTTATTTCCAAATTCAATAATAAAATAGCACAATTACTATTAAAATCGACGCGTGTTGAAAAGAGTTATGAAAGACAAATAAGCGAGTGAGGCGTCTAAAAATCGTGCCTTATGGCGCTCCGTTCTCTCTGCCTACCAAGCAAGGGATTTGGCGTAAAAAAAAAATTGGCCGCGAAATAATGCGTGTTTAAAACTTCAATAATAAAAAGCAATGATTAGCAATGCAGTGTAATTAAGTACCTTCAGGGTATAGGTAGCAGTAATTGTGCTTGTCTCAGATATGTATGTCGCTGAAATCTATTGCCATATATCACTGTAAACTTTACTAGTCATCGACATTTATACAGCAATATCATTCGGAAAGGCATTGGTGTGACTCAGCATTCGAACTCGTGACATTTGAACCAGAAGTCGTAGGTCAAGTAGGAGGATTATAATGAGGAAGATGGTCAGCATACCAAGAGTTGTGATGGTATTTTAAATATTTTTTATAATTTTAAATAAAACGACGCAAGTGCGTTGTGCGTGTTTTCCAAACAATCTAAAACATTGTGTGTTCATATTCAAGAAGATTATTGTGGAAGGCCCATTGCTGGGCATAAACCGTGCTATAGCCAGCTCCCAACTAATTCCAAGAATATTATCCTACTGCCGCGTAATTGCCGATACTGTGACACGACTCCTTCAAGAAACTGTGGTCGCGGTGATACGGCACCTACGCAGATACAACTGCAAAATTCTACGAAAGCTCCGAGACAGGATGAAGACTGTTATCGCGCTATCATTCCTGTGAGTTATTCTTTATTCATACTTGGTCATTGCAATCATTTTACTTACATACTTTGTACTTCTACTTTGTAATTTTACTTTGTACTTTTACTTTGTATTTTTGCTTTGTATTTTTATTTTCTTTTGTGTACTCTGTTTCAATTGTCGTGTTTAAATTCAAATTTATTTATCATTTAATCTATTATTATCATTCTACTATAAATATTCAAAATGGCTGAGAGATCACAGAGTCCTAAATTCGAAAAGCCCGAATTTATAATTACGGCAGACACTGAGGAGGAGGACCAAACTCACTGTCCTCCACCACAGGGACCAGGCACTAGATCTAGAAAAAGAAATATTGTATCCAAATTAGAAGTCGATTTGTCTACACTATTAAAGTTCATAAAACCTTTCGACGGGTGTAGAGAAAAACTCAATTCATTTTTAGTAAATTGCAACAATGCTTACGAGTTAGCTTCCGAGTCTCAAAAGGACATTTTGTTTAAATATATTTTGTGCCAATTAGAGGGCAAGGCAGAAACTGCCTGCTCTATTAAAGAATTTAGTAACTGGCAACAGTTAAAAGACTTCTTAAAAATGCAATTCAGCGAAAGAAAACACTACGCACATCTTCTCACAGACTTACGAGTACAAGAGTGTAAGCAACAAATTAACGAACCCGTAAGTCAGTATGCTCTTAGAATCGAGACATGCCTATCACAACTATTAACAGAAATATCCTTAACACACGGTAATAAAAGTAGAGAAATGATAGGAAGAACCGCAGCCATGGAGGAACTAGCCCTCCATCATTTCCAAATGGGTCTAACACCCCGCATTTCCGATATAGTTAGATGTAAGCCGAATAAAACGCTAAACGAAGCTATCAACATAGCAATTTGCGAAGAAAAGATCCAGCAATCTCTAGCTAGGCAACGGTCAGGCCCATCTATACCTCAACAAAGGACAGCTTTTCCTAAATCAAATAACAACTCATTTACACGCCGAACCCAAAATCAATCACCCTCCGCGTACACTAACCAAGCTAACTCCAGCATAAATTCAAACCGTTCATATAATAATAACTCCTCGAACATATTTTGTAGATATTGCAAGGCCCCCGGCCATACCTTAGAACAATGTCGCAAACGTCAATACAACAATGAACGGTTCAGAATCGAACAAGGTCCTTCAAAGACACCTCAACGAATCCATGTTATCCACGATACCCCTGATGACCAGCATTATGTAGAAATAACTGACGGCTACGACACCGTCGACTCTGTAACAAAAAACGAGTAACCGTCTCGCCTAGGTGTCGGACGGGACCTTACAAACTAAGAAACGACACCCCAAATCTTATCGCTAAACCCAAACTGACCCCGCTACATGGGCGTCAACATAGGACTCTCTCAAATCCAGTGCAGCCATCGCTACATGATGAGCTGCCAAAACTCACTGAATCCAGGCAAAGTACTAGTTCGCCAATATCCACTGTATCCAAGCAGAATATTAAACTGCCAAAACTCACTGAATCCAGGCAAAGTACTAGTTCGCCAATATCCACTGTATCCAAGCAGATTACTAAACTGCCAAAACTCACTGAATCCAGGCAAAATACTAGTTTGCCAATATCCACTGTATCCAATGTATTCGAAATAACGAATAATCCTGCAACGATGTTACTGCCTCATGTGCTCGTTGATTCGTCTGTATCAGATATTCCCTTAACGTTACTGGTAGATTCAGGTTCATCAGTAAGCTTAATAAAACACTCTTCCTTGCACAAATATCCAAAGCTAGTTAATAACAAAATCCAATTGAAAGGAATAGACTCCTCTGAAGAAGCTATAGAAACCAGAGGTCACTTTCAATTAAAATTGCACATACCAAAATCCAACATAGCACATAAATTTCATGTAACTGATAAGATATATCTACCTTACGACGGAATAATAGGCTCCGATATGCTCAACGCATTTAACTGTAACATCGACTACACCCATGACCTACTCCATCTCGGTAAATCATCCCTTAAATTATATTTCCATGATCCTGCATATTTAATTCCTCCAAGAACTGAAACCATTATTGAATGTTCTGTCCGTAATCCAGAAGTAAAAACAGGACTAGTTCTTGATCAGAAACTCTCCGAAACCCTCTTAATCGCTAATAGCATTGTCCAAGTGAAAAAAAACAACAGGATAAACATATCGGTTGTAAATACTTCAGAAAAACCTTTCACACTAAATTCAAACCTAAACTTGGAACTTATTCCTATTACCTTGCAACAATTCCCAGAACACCTTCCTAACACTAGTTCCTTGAATCATATCACATCTAACTGCGCTACTAGAACCGACGAAGTACTGAAACAATTGCGTGTTAGTCACCTGAATAGCGAAGAGAAAGACGCCCTTTTCCAACTATGTTCTGAATTTTCTGATATCTTCCACCTACCTGACGAAAAACTCACCTTCACGAACGCGCTCAGGCATGATATTAAAACTACAACTGACATACCTATCCACACTAAAACTTACCGATTCCCCGAAGTCCACAAAACCGAAGTGCGAAACCAAATAGACAAGATGCTTCAGAAAAATATTATTGAACCATCAGACTCTCCATGGTCGTCCCCTATATGGGTCGTGCCAAAGAAACTTGACGCATCAAACACGCAGAAATGGCGTATTGTGATCGACTATCGAAAACTAAACGACATTACCATTGGTGACACTTATCCTATACCTCCGATCACAGAAATCCTAGACCAACTAGGTAACAGCAAATACTTCTCCACCCTAGATCTCGCATCCGGATTTCATCAAATTTTATTAAATGAGGCCGACAAATCCAAAACTGCTTTTACTGTCCCAGAAGGACATTTTCAATTTACTAGAATGCCATTCGGTCTCAAAAACGCTCCTTCAACGTTTCAAAGACTAATGAACTCAGCTCTGTCGGGACTGCAAGGTACCAGATGCTTCGTCTATTTGGATGACATCGTATGCCATGGTTTTGACTTGCGTTCCCATATTTCAAACCTTAAATCTATTTTTCAAAGAATAAGAAACCACAATCTGAAACTACAACCCGACAAATGTGAGTTTCTCCGTCATGAAGTATGTTACCTAGGCCATGTCATAACAGAACAAGGCGTAAAACCCAATCCTGACAAAATCCACGCAGTAACTAGATTCCCCGTACCAAAATCACTCAAAGATATAAAATCATTCCTTGGACTGGTTTCCTATTATCGTCGTTTCATACCTGATTTTTCTAAAACAGCTAAAGCCCTTACTAGTCTCTTAAAGAAAGATGTAGCCTTTAAATGGGAAAACCAGGAACAACTCGCCTTTGACACTTTGAAACGAAAACTGACAACTGCACCCTTATTAATATATCCTGACTTTACTAAGCCCTTCATTCTCACTTGTGATTCTTCAAACCATGCTGTGGGAGCCATCCTCTCACAGGGACAAATCGCAAAAGATCAACCTGTAGCATATGCGTCACGAACTCTTAACAAAAGTGAGTGCAATTATAGTACGACAGAAAAAGAACTGTTAGCTATACTTTACGGCTGCAAAACGTTTCGTCCTTATCTCTATGGAAACAAATTCCAAATCGTCACTGATCACCGACCACTCCAACTCCAACGCTGGCGGTTAAAACTAGAAGAATATGATTACGAAATAGTCTACCGTAAAGGCAAACTAAATTCCGCTGCTGACGCACTCTCTAGATACCCCGTAAACCCTATCCTTCCTGAAAATAAAAATGACCTGAATCCTAATATTATCGATGACGCTCAACCAACCTCTACAGAATCTCCTCTGCCAGAATTTTCACAGGAGAGCCTTGAAGAAATTTTAGGTACTGCCTGTAGCCCAAATGATGACCTGAATATCGATCTCAACCTACTAGACGACTCAACTCTTATAGAACCTGTACGACCTGTTGACATTCCTTCGACATCAATAGAAACGCAAACTGAAACTGAACAGCATCAAACAACCCCACCAGTCCCTTCACTACCAAATATAGAAAACCTTTCAATCCCAGAAATCACACCTTCACACGATGACACATATAGTAAATTCTTAAAGTCAATACCAAAACCCCGAAAACTTTCAGCTCGAACTCCAAAATCGCTTCCAATGCCTAGATGAGTGTGAAACAGTGGACGATATGAACAGCAGGATAGTGGAAGTTGCGCATGCCGTCGGTGCTAAATTTTTTAGTAAGCGACGTGCAAACAGAACTCAGAAACTGTCGGAACCTACTCTCAGGCTCATGCAGGAGAGACGAAAAATTTCGACGCAGTCTTCGGCCGATTGGTCCAAACTCAGACAGCTAAATAGGCAGATCTCGAAAGGTGTACGACGCGATATTCGCAAATATAACACCCAGCGGATACAAGAAGCTATAGAGCGTAACCAAGGCTCTAAAGTATTCGCAAAAGATCTGTCTAATGGGCAGAGTCAATTGACTAAATTGAAGAAGGATAACGGCGTCGTTGTTTCTTCCAAAGATGAGATTCTGGGAGAGGTTCAGAAGTTTTTTAGACAGTTGTATCTACTACACAAACTCCTGCTGTCGGCTTGTCTCGAGATCCCAGATCCAAGCTAATTCGGCACTACAGCGAAGACATCCCGGACGTCAGTCTGTACGAGATCAGAATGGCTCTCAAGCAGCTAAAGAACGGAAAGGCACCGGGTGACGATGGAATTACTACCGAACTTCTGAAGGCAGGTGGTACACCGATCCTTAAGGCCCTTCAGAAACTTTTTAATTCTGTCGTGCTCGGGGGCGACGTTCCAGAGGCGTGGACCAGGAGCGTGGTGGTGTTATTTTTCAAAAAGGGTGATACAACCCGCTTGAAAAATTATAGACCCATCTCGCTTCTGAGCCATGTCTATAAGCTGTTCTCGAGGGTCATTACAAATCGACTCTCGCGCAGGCTCGACGACTTCCAGCCTCCCGAACAAGCCGGTTTCCGGAAAGGCTATAGTACCATAGACCACATACACACACTACGCCAAATTATACAAAAGACCGAAGAGTATAATCAGCCTCTGTGCCTGGCGTTTGTGGATTATGAGAAAGCCTTTGATTCCGTCGAAACTTGGGCAGTGCTGCAGTCCCTCCAGAGATGCCAAATTGACTATCGGTATATCGAAGTGCTGCAGTGTTTGTATAGAAACGCCACTATGTCAGTCCGGATTGGGTCTGGGAGTACGAATCCCATTCCATTGCAGAAAGGTGTCAGACAAGGGGACGTAATTTCCCCGAAGCTGTTCACCGCTGCATTGGAGGACATATTCAAGCTCTTGGATTGGTCTGGACTAGGCATCAATATCAATGGCGAATACATCACTCACCTTCGATTTGCCGACGATATCGTGGTCATGGCAGAGTCACTGGAGGACCTTGGTACAATGCTCAAGGATCTCAGCAGATTTTCCCAACAAGTAGGTCTCAGAATGAACATGGACAAAACCAAAGTAATGTTCAATGCCCATGTCATTCAAGTACCGGTTACTGTTGGCGATGCGATCCTCGAAGTTGTCGACCACTATGTTTACCTAGGACAAACAGTCCAGCTAGGTAGAGCCAACTTCGAGAAAGAGATAAACCGACGGATTCAACTCGGTTGGGCAGCGTTCGGGAAACTAAGGGAAATCTTCTCGTCCAAAATCCCACAGTGCCTTAAGTCTAAGGTCTATGACCAATGTGTGTTACCAGTGATGACATACGGAGCTGAGACGTGGTCTCTAAATGTTGGCCTCATAACGAAGCTCAAGGTGGCTCAGCGTGCTATGGAACGGGCTATGCTCGGAATCTCTCTGCGAGATAAATCCGCAATACGGAGATTCGCAAGAGATCTGGCGTGACCGACATATCCTGTAAGGTTAGCACGCTGAAGTGGAGATGGGCTGGCCACATCGCTCGACGAACCGATCACCGCTGGGGTAGAAAGGTTCTCGAGTGGCGACCACGAACTGGTCGACGCGGAGTAGGCCGTCCCCCTACCAGGTGGACAGACGACCTTGTGAAATCCGCGGGAGGCCGATGGATGCAGGTTGCACAGGACCGGCAGTTGTGGCGCTCTATGGGGGAGGCCTACGTCCAGCAGTGGACTTCTAAGGGCTGATGATGATGAAAGTCACCTGAAACATCACGAAACACTTTTATCACAGAACACAATGAGCATTTACTCAAAGGGGGGCAAAACTTAGTAATTATACCTACGTCAATAGACATGGACGAGTCCATGCCCTATGTACAAGAAATCCTCGATAACTGTCCAATCAGTAAACGTGAGGAATTCCTGAAACAAGAAAGATCTCTTCACTCCTTTTTACCACTTAATATCGAAAATAAAACTTTTCTTTTCCTTTTTACTAAGGTGCACCATTTTGATGACCATTCTTACCCTGATATATTTAAATCACTGAAATGCGCTCGTGACGAAATTATTATGTCCTATCCTACGATTCATGAGATCAGTACCTCTGATTTTAGAAACCCTTTTGATAAACACTCCTTCACTAAAATATATAATATGTTCAGCTATTTATTCGACAGAACGAATATAAATATCCATATTTATCATAACAAAATTATATACCCCACTCTAAATGAAATACCAAAGATTCTCAAAGAAAATCATGATATTCCAATAGCAGGACATTTAGGAGCAATAAGAATGCTAAGCCGCATCAAAGACAAATTCTACTGGAAGAATATGCGTAGCGATATCGAAAATTATATAAAAAAATGTTCTTCCTGCCAAACTAACAAAGCTCTACGCAAAATTAACAGAGCCCCAATGACAATAACGTCCACTTCAACTTCCCCGTTCGAGAGAGTATCTATCGACATTGTAGGGCCATTACCTGAATCCGGCACTGCAAAGCTCAAATTCATTCTAACCATGCAAGACGATCTCACGAAGTACTCTGTAGCCTACCCTCTTCGAAGCACCACTGCCGAAGAATCAGCCGAAAGCCTCTTACATTTTATAACCGTATTTGGAATACCCAAACAAATTCTCACCGATCAAGGTACAAATTTCACAGCCGAACTTTTTAAAAGGACATGCGACTTTCTAAAAATCAAGCAACTCTGGTCGACTCCCTATCACCCACAGACGCAGGGCGCTCTCGAAAGATCGCATTCTACTCTTAAAGAATACCTAAAATCCTATGTCAATGAAAATCAAGATAACTGGCCGAGATACGTGTATACTGCCATGTTGGCGTATAACACCGCGGTACATTCTACTACACATTATTCACCTTTCGAATTATTATTCGGACACAAGCCACGAATACCGGACTCCATTTATAATGATTGTTCGGAAACCACATATCCAGAATACGTAAAAATGTTAAAGCACCGTCTGAAACATACCCGGGATAGAGCTGTGGAATTTATTCAAAAAACGAAAACATACGCAAAAAATTACTATGATACCAACACTCGCCAAATTGTGTACAAAGTAGGCGAGTACGTCATGTTAAAAAATAATCTTAGGCTCCGCAAAGCCTTATCACCTCTGTGGAAAGGCCCGTATAAGATCGTTAAAATACATGGCAACAATACGTTATCACTACTCATTAATAGAAGACACGTTAGACATCACTTCGACGAAGTGAAACATGTGGAAACACAGTAAAGCCTGGACAAATCGTAAACTGAGTTATCAGTTTATATACCTATAATTACATATATTTACAAATGATTAGTTTATCGAAACAAATTTATTTTACATTATTTTATTCTAAAGTATATAAATTTAAACTTATTAATATAATTATACACTTCGTTTTAGTATAAGTAGTGTAGAGACAAATATTATATAGGCATACATCTCCTTTACTTGCAGCATACTGGCACAGAGTCGCTCAGAATTTACATCATTCGATATATCACATATCGAACACCATATACAAAATATCAACTCAGTATTAATTATTAGAACAAATATGAATTCCATTTTAAACAGTTTAGAAGCCTCCATAGTCACACTCTCATTTCAATTACAAGATATAACGAATGCTATCACAATGTGCAGTCAAAACATCCTGCATCCGAGCATGTTATCAGCCACATATTTGTACCAAGAAATTGTCGATAACTATAGATACTTGCCTGTAGATGTTAAGTTACCTGTAAGTCTAGCATTAAATAATATTCATATACTTATGAATATTTCTAGATTAGTATGTTATATTGTAAACAATAAGATCGTTTTTATTTTGAAGATACCTTTAGTGTACCATAAGGAATACAATTTATTTCATAACTTAGCGTTACCCATTCCACACGACAATGTAAATCCATCTTCTTTTAGCTTTGTAATACTAAGTAATAGATATATTGCAATGACCAAAGTCAAAACAGAATACTGTAATCTTGAATCACTTAAGGAATGCATAGCGATAAGCCGATACGAGTACATCTGCGACGTCCCGTCGGTGTTCCCTACGAGTGCGAACCCGAGCTGTGAAAGTGAATTAATATCAAAGGTTGTTTAGTATTATTTTAGTTTAATTATAGTTTTCATGAACAGTGCATAGATGGCGTTGTTCCACATGCTCTGCATCTCACATTGGTTTCGTTTACTCCAAAAGCATATAAGCTCTATATAATTATTTAATTGTTTTTTTTTGAATACGATAGATGGCGTTAACCTATTAAAGAATAAGAAGTTAAGATTCTCCCCTAAATGTAGTTAAGACTTGTTAATGTTTACATAAGATGAGTATTGATTAAATGTTTTAGTGAGTGCAAAGTTTGTGTTTTATTGAACATTGGTCCTTCGAGCCGGATAATTAAAATCAGTGTCAGTAAAGTGAAGTGAACATAAATAAGTGAAGTGAACAATAAGTGAGTGAAGTGATACGGACTTGTGGTAATGGTAAGAAATTAGGACTTAGAACATTCGCGCCGCAACTGACACTTAGAAAAAATACGTGTTTGGAACTTAGAAAAATTTCGTTTACTAAACACTTAGAAAAATAATCATTGTTTGTGGACTTAGAAAAATTCATTGTTTTGGACTTAGAAAAATTTGATATTTTGGACTTAGAAAAATTTCGACACTTAAAAAAAAAAAAAAAAAAATTCAACAGTTAAAATAATTCCTTTATAAATAAAATCAATGTTTTGTGGACTTTGAAAAATCTTAACATTGTTTCTATTGTAAATAGAAGAGACGTTGGACACTTACAAAATTTATTAACGTGTTATTATTAAAATGGCGCAATTGTGTACTTCTCAAAAATTATTGAGTGAGCGAATTAATAAATTGTATATTAATACAAAAAAGACTTCTAAGGCGCGATATACCCGTGGTTATTTAGAAACAAGACTAGAAACATTAGCGGAATATTGGGTAACTTTTAACAAACAATATGAAGCGATTTCCAATGAGGTTTCTAAAGATGTGCTAGAACAACTAAAATTTGATGCAGAAACTAATTTTGAATACACAGAAGAAATTTACCTTGAATTTAAAACGTTGCTCAAGGAGTGTTTGCTGCTAGTCTCTAAAGAAGAACAGAAGACAGCTAAGGAACAGAAAACCAGTAATACAGAGGTTTCTGAAAAAACAGCGCGTAAAACTAAACTACCACCCATCAATATACCAAAGTTTTCGGGCAACTATTTAGAATGGTACAGTTACAGAGACATCTTTAAGTCGCTTATTCACAATGATGAAAAGTTAACTGACATAGAGAAGCACCATTATTTGAAGTCAAGTATCACAGGAGAAGCTGAGCAATTATTAAGGCATTTTGGCTTGACTGCAGCTAACTATGAAAAAGCTTGGGAAACTTTAGAAAAACGATACGACAACAAACGTATTATTGTGAATAATATATTGAATCGCCTTATTAATCAACGAAAGGTGCAAGTTGAATGTGCACAAGGCTTGAAGGCAATTTTAGATACAACTAGAGAGTGTTTGAATATGCTTGACAATTTAGGTATTAATACAACAAGCTGGGATGCTATAGTAGTGTATATTGTGGTCTCTAAATTGGACATAGAAACACATAAACTCTGGGAACAATCCCTTGGTTCGTCACAAGAGATACCAAGTTTTGACTCTTTAGCATCACACCTAGAAACCCGGTATCGAGCAATGGAGGTTGTCACCAGCTCTAGAAAGGACACTAACAAAAGAGAGTTGAAATCTAATAGCCAAGCACCACAAATTAAGACCTTTGCCACCGAAGTCGAATGTTCATGCGCTTACTGTTCTCAAAAACATTATATTTGCCATTGCAAGCAGTTTGGTAATTTAGATTTACAACAACGTCGTGACTTTGTAAAAGGGAACAACATATGTTTCAATTGTCTAATCAAAGGGCATTCTGTTAAACACTGTAGACAAAGTACTAGCTGCAAGAAATGTGGTCGTCGCCATCACACTCTTCTGCATAATATGAATAACACCAGTATTAGTACACCCATTGAATCTAATCAAGTACAAACACACGACGCCATTAGTATGAAGGCAGAAATCACTAGAACTCAAGTTCTTTTGGCTACGGCCCGTATTATGATCCTAACAAAAAATGGAAATACTCACCAATTGAGAGCTTTAGTTGATCCTGGATCGCAAGCATCATTTGTCACTGAAACAGCTGCACAACTGTTAGGATTAGATCGTACTTCAATACATAGCAAAGTTACTGGATTATCTGATGAAATGATTATAACGACAAAATCAATGATCACTTTACATTTTCAATCAATTTACGATACCTCAAAGACTTTCACCACGCAAGCTTTTGTACTCAAACGCCTGACATCTTTACTTCCATCACATGAAGTGCCAGCCGATTCCTGGTCAGTATTTAGTTCGCTAAAGTTAGCTGATCCGCAGTTTCACAAACCAGGGTCGATAGACATTTTGCTAGGTGCCGAAATGCATGCAAAACTGATGATACATGGCTTATTGAAACACCATGCATTGATAGCACTTAATTCCCATCTCGGATGGTTAATTTCGGGACAAATAGATGGCACTAACTCACAAAACCAAACCCATCAAATAGTTGTGTCACATACAAAGTTAGACTTAGATCAGCTGCTCAGGAGCTTCTGGGAGCTGGAAGAATGCCACAAAAGTAAGAGACCGTTAACGCAATTAGAATCTCAGTGTGAAGCGCACTACCTGGAAACTCACACGCGAAACACTGAAGGTCGATACGTAGTTCAGTTACCATTCAACGTTAACGCGCGCTCCAAACTAGGAGATACCAAAAGTTTAGCTCTTAACCGATTATTCCACATGGAGAAGAAATTTAAATACAAACCTGAATTTAAAGAAGAATATGGTAAATTCCTGCAAGAATATGAATCATTGGGACACATGGAGATTGTACCTGAAACAGAAATGGATATAATAGATAAATATTACTTACCTCACCACGCAGTGCTGAAAGACTCCAGTACTAGCACGAAACTTCGGGTAGTATTTGATGGCAGCGCTAAACCGGAGAAAGGAGAGTCACTAAATGACACTCTTTTGATCGGTCCTCCCCTACAGAAAGACATAAGGGATTTAGTAACACGTTGGAGGTCACATAAGATTTGTTTAGTATCAGACATTAAACAAATGTATAGACAAATATTGGTTGCACGTTCTGATACAAATTACCAAAGAATATTATGGCGGAAACATGCTGAGGAACCTATTAAGGAATATAAATTACTAACCGTTACGTACGGAACCTCTTGTGCTCCATATCTGGCGATTCGAACGTTGCACCAACTTGCTACGGATGGTTTTGAAAAATATCCTGCTGGCGCTTCTATACTTAAAAGCGATTTTTATATGGACGATTTATTAACAGGAGCATCCAGTATTACAGACACAATTACTTTACAACGTCAAATAACCGATTTATTAGGAGAAGCAGGTTTCTCATTGCACAAATGGTCGTCAAATAGTGAAGAAGTACTTCAACAGATTCCCTTTGATACTGACACAAAACAATCTGTTGTTAACATACAAATGAGTGATACTATTAAGGCATTAGGTATATTATGGAACCCACTTACTGACTGTTTTGAGTTAAAAATGTCTATAGATTCTCAACTTGATATTATTACAAAACGTACTGTTGTATCTATTATAGCTAAAACATTTGACCCATTAGGTTGGTTAGCCCCTGTTGTAATTGTTTTGAAAATCTTTATGCAAAGTTTATGGTTAGCTGGGCTTAACTGGGATGATCCGTTACCTGATAATTTAAGAAATGAGTGGTGTACCTACCATGAAAACATACAACTTATGAATGTTATACAACTTCCTCGTTGGTTGGGCTTGTTTCCTTCGCGACAGTCTACTACCCAAATCCATGGTTTTTGTGATGCCTCTTGTGCGGCATACGCTTGTGTGATATATATTAGAGTTTTAAATGATGATGTCGTTACTATGCGCTTAGTGTCCGCAAAGTCTAGAGTCGCACCGGTAAAACAAGTATCGGTTCCACGTCTTGAACTGTGTGGAGCAGTACTTTTAGCTAATATGCTTCACGATATTCAAACAAGCTTAGCAATCGAGGATAATAATGTCTTTGCTTGGACTGACTCTACCATAGTGTTGGCCTGGTTACGGAAAAATCCTAACACCTGGACTACTTTTGTTGCTAATCGTACAGCTGAAATTTTAAATCTTACAAATAGTAGCCAATGGCATCACGTAAAGTCTTCTGACAATCCTGCAGACTTAGCCTCTCGTGGCGTGAGTCCACAGGATTTGGAACAGTCAACATTGTGGTGGACAGGCCCTGCATTTTTGAATTTAAATTCTGATATATGTTTTGTTAGTGATAAGATTACAGATACAATGTTAGAAGCTAAGATTAAAATAGTGGCACAGGCTACTAATAGTCCTGTGGATGATAGACCTTTATACTTAAAACGGTATTCTAGTTTTACCAAATTAATTCGGGTTACAGCTTATTGTTTAAGATTTATAAAATTATGTAAAGCCAAATCATTAAGTCAAAGTTTGAATATTACCAGATATTTGTGTACTGAAGAGTTGTTACTCGCGCGCAAAGTCTGTACTCGCTTATCCCAACATGTTGCTTTTCAGGATGAAATTGACTTATTAGCGCAAGGTAAACGTATATTAAAATCTAGTAAATTGTACACACTTAATCCGTTTTTAGATAGTGAACAGATTTTGAGGGTTGGTGGTCGTCTAGCCAATGCATTAGTAAATTATGAATTTAAGTCACCAGTTATATTATCAAGTAAATGTTATTTTACAACCCTAATAGTAACAGATGCACACCACCGAACATTACATGGCGGTTTCCAACTTACTCTTAACCTGGTCAATTCAAAGTATTATGTTATTGGTGGTAAAAGACTTGTAAAGAGTATAATAGCGAAGTGCATTACATGTTTTCGGCAAAGGGCAACACCACGAGCTCCATTTATGGGAAATTTACCTCATTATCGTGTTCAACCGAGTCGCCCTTTTCTGACTGCTGGAGTGGATTTCGCTGGTCCTTTTTCATTAAAGTTGTACTCAGGTAGATGTAACCGTACTAGTAAAGCTTACATTAGTCTTTTTGTATGTACTGTCACAAAGGCCATTCACCTGGAATTGGTTGACAATTTAAGCACAACTGCTTTTATAGCAGCCTTTAAACGTTTCACAGCCCGACGCGGTCATTGTAGTAATTTGTATAGCGACTGTGGTACCAATTTTCAAGGTTCTGCTCGTCATTTAGAAATTCAATTCAACGATGCAAAATCTAATCTTGTTCAGGAAATTTCTGAATTACTAGCTAATGATGCCACCACATGGCATTTTATACCACCTGGTGCTCCACATTTTGGGGGTCTCTGGGAAGCAGGTGTCAAATCTGTGAAGGGACATCTAAAAAGGGTTATTGGCCACTCGTGCTTAATCTTTAATGAGTTTTATACTTTACTTACACAGATTGAGGCTTGTGTTAACTCGCGACCTCTTACTCTAATTAATTATTCTATAGATGAACCACCTTTAACTCCAGGACATTTTTTACTGGGCGAACCACCTGTAGTAGTCCCAGAAGAAAATTTAGAAAACGTTCGTACTACTTACCTTGATCGATGGCAGATGGTACAACGTATGCTACAAGCGATGTGGCGACGTTGGCAGTCTGAATATTTACAAACGTTACAACAACGTCATAAATGGAATAAACAACAACGTGATATCGAACTAGGAGATATTGTCTTAGTGAAAGACGATCGATTACCTCCAGGTAAATGGCTTCTGGGACGTGTTGTTGATAAGCATCCCGGTAAGGATGGTATCACACGTGTTGTATCGTTAGAGTATAAGAACAATGTATTTCGCAGACCAGTAACTAAATTATGTCCATTGCCCATTGAGAAGAATGTATCTGATTAAGTTTGGTTAAGGACATCACGTTGTCCTTGGCCGGCGGCATGTTTAGTATTATTTTAGTTTAATTATAGTTTTCATGAACAGTGCATAGATGGCGTTGTTCCACATGCTCTGCATCTCACATTGGTTTCGTTTACTCCAAAAGCATATAAGCTCTATATAATTATTTAATTGTTTTTTTTTTTTAATACGATAGATGGCGTTAACCTATTAAAGAATAAGAAGTTAAGATTCTCCCCTAAATGTAGTTAAGACTTGTTAATGTTTACATAAGATGAGTATTGATTAAATGTTTTAGTGAGTGCAAAGTTTGTGTTTTATTGAACAAAGGTGATAAGTGTTTTACCAGTGCAGTGCAAAACCGATTTTATTCATGGATATATAAACTTGTGGAAGTCACTTCATAACAATAGTTGGATATATATACAATCGCAAAATAGTAAATTACATATTGAATGTCGTGATAAAAAGATAAATGATTTAAACATCATTGGCACAGGAATTCTAAGTATTCCGAATAATTGTATCGCGTATTTTACTCGTAAGAACACAAAATTGATACGTAAACTTAATAGTATAAAATGGAACATAACTGTTGTCCATTCTGACTTTAATTTAATAAACGATTCATGTTGTACGTTAGGTAAGTTTAGCAATAAGTTAACGAGTAATGAGCCCCATTTGAAGTTACAAAATATCGATCTAGATATTTTACACAAGATAATTCTAAATTAAAATCCTTATCTGACGACACAAACAAAATTTTAAATGAGCACACTCTAATTAAATATGAGACTCATTACTCCATCGTAACATTAATAATAATAATTTTCATTGTTCTATTTTGTATGTATAGAATATTTTTATGTATTAAATCAAACAGCCGTCTCTCCCATCTGTTTCCCAAACTCTCCCGCTCAGTTTCAATAGATTCACCATCTGAACATACTCCAGATCCTGAACCCGTAATCCCTGTCAAAATAAACAAACACCCCATAGAAATGGAAAATATATCATCTCCCAGCATCAGGAGAAATGTGTAAGCTTCCGTAGAAGTTTTCCTAAACATCGATGATCAACCCCGATGTTTAGTCTTACCCGGGGAGGTGTTATAGACATACAATGTACCCCTTTTGGCCATCCCTGCACTCCACTATGCTACATCAGCATTTTGCCGCTATGTCCGCACAGACCGTCCATCCACACATCAGTCTCATTCCAACTTCCTAATACGACGGCTGTCCTAATTAATAATCAAGTCTTTCAATTTCCTTTTTTAAAAAACCATTTTCCTAGAGGCTCATAACAGTACGTAACTTCACGCCTTGTTTTATCTGAAGGTGTAGGCAGTGGCTGTTAAAGCTTCGACTCGCCGTTATGTTCAGGTCCCAAATAGGATAGGTGGCTAACCTATTACCATACCGGGCACAAATTTTTTAGTCATCGGTATTTATCACACATAATTTCCGAAAAGAATTCCAGAAAACCATTGGTGTGAGCTCGGAATCGCACCCACGACTGCTGAACCAAATCTCGACCACTGGAGACCTCCGAGACCTCTGCGACCATGTATTTCTCCTAACAAATAAAAACTTTTTAGGAACCACAGATTAAAAAACAGTGATCTATACTTCAAGCCACTGTGAAACCAGTTGCTGGCAGCGGAATTTTCGGAAAGATACGACTTTAGATATTAAAGGCCAGCAACAGATGTGACTCCCCAGCCGGTATAGATCTCCATGACCCTTGGTTAAAAGGGTCACCGGATGGTCGGATTATCTTATGTACATACATACATAACTTCACGTCAAATCCCTTGTGCGGTAGGCAGAGAGAACGGAGCGCCATTAGGCACGATTCTAAAACGCCTCACTCGCTTCGTTGAATTTCATAACTCTTTTCATGCGCGCGCGTCGATTTTTGTGGCTCCTAACATGACCTGCCTCTAGAACACGTTCTATTTGATCATGGAATGTGTGTCTTGGCCGCTCCCGACTCCTACATCCATACGCTTTTCCATTGTATATCTGCTCAGTCCACAGTTTGTGTCCTTCAAGTTAGTAGGAGGATAATTCTCTTGCCGATTGAAACGCGGCACGAGCCATTTCACGCCGATATTCTCAGACGTTGTGGTATTTAACCGATCGAGCAGGCCGAGACTTCAATTATTGCTATATTTAAAAAATAATCGTATAATATAAAACGCATATAATATGTTAATGAATGCAGCACTGTGCGTGATCACTGTTTGCAGTCGTATTTGCGAGTAGTCTCTCAACCAATCGATAGGGGGCGGTACAAGTCAAGAGCTGAGCGTGGAGAAGAGAAGAAGTAGAATGACACTGCCGCGCTATAGAAATGAAAGAAGTTAAAATTCAACTTGTACCAGACTGTAGCAATACCAGAGATACTCGTACTACGGCTAAAGTCGGGTCAATTGAATAGGCAACACTTGACGTCTGTCAGTTTTGTGTTTTTAGTGAGATGATCTGTGTGCAGGACAGTGTATAGTTATAGTGCATAGTAATTAAAATAGTAATATTGTGGACAGTAGTAAATAGTTAATATAGTTTATAAATAGATAGTTTCATAATGTAAGAAACTTATAAGGTAATAGTGTATCCGTTAGTCCGTGTATTTATGTTAATTTTATTTTAAATAGTTAGTGAAATAGTGTGTAATAGAAATAATTGGCATAGTAAATTCGTAATAGATTGTAAAGAAGACTCTAAGATGTAGCAGGTAGCAGATTTGTGTAGCAGTTTGTGGAATGTGCCACATCTGTTACTAATAAACGCCGGACCCACAGAATCCCAAGGACCCATACCGCAAAAAATGGTCAAACGTCCCTTGACACAAGTGCAGATAGCCTGGAACATTCGACGCACAATAGAGGGTCAACCAATAGAAAGCGAGGACGCACTATCTCGGCGCGAAAGTGTAATGCCCTATCACAGGCCCCAGCGAACTAATAGAGACAAAGCGGGACACCAATCAGAAGGGCATTGACACACCGGCCGATAGAACAATTGGCGCGAAGTTGGATTCGACCAATCGGAAGACAGTTAAGGGACGCTTTGCAAACGGCGGTACTGGACAGGGAGGTGGGAGCAGACAACAGGCAATAAAACTCTTGCGCAACAAGGGATCGGGGTCTTCTTCTTTGTCTTCGTCTTTGTTAAACACCGAGCCGCCCAGTACATACAAGTTATTACGGGGCGGCTGCTATTACAATAGAAGAATAGAATAAAGGAGCTTAGTTATAGTTTACGGGTTATAATAGTTTATATTATATTATATATACTATACAATACAACGTTACGACTTAAATAAATAGTTACCAACGTGCCCTCTTACTTCAATTTAAAACCTTGGCAACCCAGCGATAGAGAGCTATCCCGTTCATTTAGGCCGTTTGAACCGGGATCCCGCTCATTTTGGTCCTCCGAAGCCTGGATCTCCAAGGGATAATTTGAAGAAAGAAGAAAGAAGTCGTAATGCCAATTACCCGCTCAACCGGCCGCGGCAAGAAACCTGTAAATAACGCCGACAGGGAACCGCAACCACAAGCATCATCCTCGGGAATAATACCGATCTCCGACGTCACCGGTATAATGGAGTCAAGGTCGACCGTACGTATGACAACATCGTACGAATCTACCACTTCTGGTGCCACAACGTTGGAGGGGATTTTGCCAGAATTCGCACCGGAAGCTCCTGAAATAGAAGAGACCGCGGCGTCGACGAGTATACAAATGTTACCTCGTGCGACTTCATATACAGCTGACGCCGATGAAAACGCCGTTCCACTGGCACCGCAAGCTATAGAACAGAAAAAGCGCTCAGGCTCCACTAAATCCACCAAGGCAATGAAAATATTAAAAGCCAAGGAGGAAATGGCGCGCCTGAAATTGGAATTAGTTGCGGCCCAACTTGCTGTCCTAGAAGCCGATTCAGAAGACGATGCTTCTGAATATTCAGATGAAACAGAACCCAATACACGCGTCAACGTCTGGTTGAAAAACCAAATAGACCCTCCGATGCTGGCCATTAATAGAAAATTTATAGAAGAAAGAAATAGCGGGCCAAACATCGAGGATGCTAGTAAGCATGGTGCGTTGACGCAGTGCGACGAGCAGCAGGGCGGTAACAACAGCGCGCAGATCCCGAGGCCTTCAGTGGAACGGAGCGGGCAAACCATAAGCAGACCAGCCGTCGAGAACACACCACAACGCGTGCCGACGTCGCTGGTAACAGAACAGGGCAACCCGCCAGTCACAGCACACGAGGTAAGTGGGCAATTTCAACAGACGCCCATTTATAAACCACTCTCGACTGTGCCTCAACAGCCCGATTTCGCGGAATTTACGAGAGCCATAATACTCGCCGTGAAGTCATCAAGGCCAAGAATAATAGATTTACCATTCTTTGGCGGGGCACATCAAGAATGGCTAGTATTTAAATCTGCATACCAGGAAACAGAATCTTTGTTTTCAAAAGCGGAAAACCTAAATCGCTTAAGAAAACATCTTCTCGGGAAAGCGAAAGAATCGGTTGAAAGTCTACTCATCTGTAACTCCGATCCGATAGACATTATGAAAAATCTTGAAACTAGATTTGGGAGACCGGAAACACTTGCTAGAATGGAGATGAATACCTTGAAGACACTACCACGCGTCACCGAATCACCGAGAGATATATGCATTTATCATAGTAAAATAGCTAATTCAGTAGCGACACTCAAGTCTCTTAATTGTATATATTATCTCTATAACACAGAAGTTGCACAATCTCTCGTTGAGAAAATGACATCAGCGCTACGCTTTAGGTATTTTGATTTCGCTGCTACACTTCCCGAGGACGAACCAAAGCTTCTGAAAATAGAAAAATTCTTTAAAAAAGAGGCGGAGTTATGCAGTCCGTACGCAGAGCCCGAACAATCGAAACAGGAAACAATGCAATATAGGCCACGCCCACAGCGTTCGTACATAGTTACAGAGAACTCGTCAACGAGATGCTTGGTATGCGATGAAATAGGACATAGAATAATAGATTGCGCAAAATTCCAAGCAGCGGATAGTCACGAACGTTGGGACATAGCGAAAAATAGGAAACTTTGCTTCAGATGCCTACACTACAGAAATAGAGCACATTCGTGCAAACAACGCGCTTGCGGCGTTGAGAAATGTAAGCATTACCATCATAGAATGCTACATTTTAATAGGAATGGTGTAAAAGGCAAAGATAGTGAAGACATGGTACACACAGAGATTACTAACTCCACTTGGACTGTAAGAAAACAGTCATATCTAAAGATAATTCCAGTGACAATTACAGGTCCAAAGAGTGTTATTAAAACGTTCGCTTTACTTGACGATGGTTCCACCGTTACGTTGATTGATGAAAAAATAGCAGACGATATCGGCATAACAGGCCCTATCGTACCTTTGAAGTTACAAGCCATCAATCAGTTGAACACATCACAAAGAGATTCGAGAAAAGTTGACGTCACACTGATAGGCAACAACGGACGTCAAGTGAATATTCAAGCCAGAACTGTAAAGAACCTTAAGATATCGGCACAGGAGATCTCCAAGCAGAGTTTATCGGAATGTAGTCATCTAAAAGGTATCAACAAGTTCCTCACTTATGAACACGCTAAACCAGGCATACTTATCGGACAAGACAACTGGTCTATTCTCGTCTCCAAAAGAATGAGGACAGGGAAGACAAATCAACCAGTGGCTTCACTAACTCCACTAGGTTGGGTTCTTCACGGTGGCCATACAAAAATGGCGCCAGAGAGTGTCAACTACGTAAGCCACATTACAGAACAGCCTGATGAGGACCTACATGAACATGTGAGAGAATATTCTACGATGGACTCACTTTGTATCAATCCGAAAAAACCGAAAACAGACCCTGAAGAACAAGCGCTTCGTATCCTCGAAAAATATACAGTCCACATTGATAGTACAAGATACGAAACCGCCTTGTTATCGAAAACGGACACCGCACTACCAAATAATTACGAAAATTCGTTGGAAAGACTCCGCAATATAGAAAATAAGCTCGATAAGGATCACAGCTTGAAACAAGAATATTCACAAGAAATAGAAGCCTTAGTAGAAAAAGGATACTTAGAATTAACAACTAGGCATAACACAAATTCAACAGATGAAGAAAAAATTAATCACATAATCGAAATAATCGACATTGAAGAATCAAAGTTATCGGAAGCTCTGCAAGACGTCTCTCGATTCTCAAATTGGGAGAAACTGTCTTATTCGACAGCGAGAGCATTACAGTTATGTCGATATCCGAAACGTATAGTACATTATAAGAGAACTAGAGTAAATAGAATCCAACAGGAATCCGATTGGAATTCGATGGTATTAGATGGCAATCAGCCTATAGTAAAACTTTGGATAGCTAACGTGCATCGTAAATTACGCCACGCGGGCATGGAAGCTACGATCTACAAATGTCTTCGACGCCATTGGATAGTACGTCTACGGCATTTAACGCGGACAATAGTTAAGAGACACTGCAGAATGAAAAGGGTAATGCCCTTACTCCAACACCGGCGGGAGCCCTACGGACGAGGACCAGGACTAAAGATAGGAGACCTCGTGCAGGTTATAGATTCTAACCAGCCGAGGAACACATGGGTACGCGGTAAGGTTATAGCGACGTTCCCTGGTCCAGACAACATCGTGCGCACCGCAGACATCCAGACTCAGAGCGGCATACTTCGTCGGCCAGTGAGAAAGTTGGTGATCCTGCCAGTGGACAATGAGAAAGCAGAGCGAATCAACGACACTGACCCTGCACCGAAATGATGTGACAAGGCACATCGGCGGGAGAAATGTGCAGGACAGTGTATAGTTATAGTGCATAGTAATTAAAATAGTAATATTGTGGACAGTAGTAAATAGTTAATATAGTTTATAAATAGATAGTTTCATAATGTAAGAAACTTATAAGGTAATAGTGTATCCGTTAGTCCGTGTATTTATGTTAATTTTATTTTAAATAGTTAGTGAAATAGTGTGTAATAGAAATAATTGGCATAGTAAATTCGTAATAGATTGTAAAGAAGACTCTAAGATGTAGCAGGTAGCAGATTTGTGTAGCAGTTTGTGGAATGTGCCACATCTGTTACTAATAAACGCCGGACCCACAGAATCCCAAGGACCCATACCGCAAAAAATGGTCAAACGTCCCTTGACACAAGTGCAGATAGCCTGGAACATTCGACGCACAATAGAGGGTCAACCAATAGAAAGCGAGGACGCACTATCTCGGCGCGAAAGTGTAATGCCCTATCACAGGCCCCAGCGAACTAATAGAGACAAAGCGGGACACCAATCAGAAGGGCATTGACACACCGGCCGATAGAACAATTGGCGCGAAGTTGGATTCGACCAATCGGAAGACAGTTAAGGGACGCTTTGCAAACGGCGGTACTGGACAGGGAGGTGGGAGCAGACAACAGGCAATAAAACTCTTGCGCAACAAGGGATCGGGGTCTTCTTCTTTGTCTTCGTCTTTGTTAAACACCGAGCCGCCCAGTACATACAAGTTATTACGGGGCGGCTGCTATTACAATAGAAGAATAGAATAAAGGAGCTTAGTTATAGTTTACGGGTTATAATAGTTTATATTATATTATATATACTATACAATACAACGTTACGACTTAAATAAATAGTTACCAACGTGCCCTCTTACTTCAATTTAAAACCTTGGCAACCCAGCGATAGAGAGCTATCCCGTTCATTTAGGCCGTTTGAACCGGGATCCCGCTCAATCTGTTTAAAAACATCTATTAAAGTGACTGAATCGAGACAGACAATAAAATGTACATTTTAAAAATCTGAAGGATTTTCATAATATTTTTTTCTTTAATTTATAAGAATTTGGAGTATTTAATTGATTAATGCCCAACACTGACCACAACGTGGTTATTAATTTAGAGTGGTATTTCTTCACAATTAATCAATGCATTCGATTCTACGTTTCAGCTTTCGATTCTTAAAGTAACATACCTACTTTTTAAAAAGAAAAATAATAGTTTAAAAAAACTAAAAAACACGCTTTTTATAGAAAACCGAACTAAAAAATAGAAAAAAAAAATTTTTTTTTAAAAGCGTGGGGTGCTTTTTAAGATATTATCGAAATGATAATCACTCTACTCATATCTGTCAATAAAATATTTATAACTATTGACACCATGCACCCCACGCTTTTTTTAAAATAAAATAGATTTTTTTTATTTTTCCATTTTTTAGTTCGGTTTTCTATAAAAAAGCGTGTTTTTTAGTTTTTTTAAACTGTTATTTACTTTATATTTTTTAGTTCGGTTTTCTATAACAAGCGCGTTAATAGCGCCATCTATGACTTATACAAGGAACTCGTTTCAAGTTGATAACGTAGACTTTCCGCTGATTGCCACTAGATGGTGGTGCGAGAAGTGAACTATGAACACTAAAAAGAAGTCGGTTACAAACAAACATACAAACATACAGGTGAAGCTAATAAAAAGCTAATAAAAAAGATAAGGCGACGCAACATGGTAACGACGTTCAGTTTGTTTAATTAGAAATTGTTTGTTATTTTATACAAAGGTTCATAAGTGAAAACAAATCGTAAAATTTCTGGTCAAGTCTGTATTCGCGTTTGTAAAAATAATTAACAAGCAAAACAAATGGATAGTTCAGTTCAAAACGAAAAGTAAATTAATGCCGGCCGTTACAAGGCAAGAATGTTAAAATTTTATGAACTGTCAAATGTTGGCTATTAAAATGACCGGACTATAGTTTTCCTGAAATATTCAGTCTCGGTGGTCCAGTGGTCGAGCACCCGGCTTCTGAATCTAAAGGTCGCGGGTTCGAATCCTCACACTGGCTCACACCAATGACTTTACGAAGTTCTTTTCGGAAGTTATGTGTGAAATATATCGATGACTGAAAAAACTTTGTGCCCGGTATGGCAATAGGCTATTCCATTTGGGACGTAAAACATAACGGCGAGACGAGGTTAAACAGCCGCTGCCTACACCTTCGGGTAGAAAAAGGCGTGAAGTTATGTTATGTACTAATTTTACATTCATTTAGGAAAAATGGAAGCATTTTATATGGTTTTAATTCGTAACTCAGTAACATATACATATGATATAATATCTACTACGACAGTCAAAGTTATGTCTGATGTGTGGCCATATAATTTTATTATTTCTTTACAATATTAAATAAAATCTTTCATAAATATAATATTCGATACTCGCTAAGTAATTGAAATAAGTTCACCAAAAATTTTCAAAGTAGAATCTTAAATGTAAAATCGACGAGTGATAGAAGATAATGGAAGAAGGATGACATGTTATGCCGACTCATTTAGAGTGGGATAAGGGCAGGAAAATGATGATGATGATCATCGCTATACGCTTATAACACAAAACACTTAATATTCAGACATAAAATGTATACATTGAGATTCGGCCTTCTACACACAAACAAGTATACCTTTCATTTTTACATGATCGCAAGTAAAAGTGTATAAAAAAAGATACTTTTAGGTATATTTCGTAATGTTTGTGTTAGATATTTTATTTGAGAACCAAATTATTCACAATGATTAAAGAGATTTAATAAAAAAGTTGCATAATTGTACATAACTCTCAATATCGTATTCAAGAATATAACTATATATATTACTTCACGCCAAATCACTTGTGGTGCAGGCAGAGGTATGCACCTGACTCGCTTCTTTGATTTTCATAACTCTACTAATACACGCTCGTCGGTTTTTAAGGCTCCTGAAATGGAGATCTCAAGGACTCGGTCATGCAAACAAGGTTGTAAGGAAGGAGGTTACATTGAAAGAGAGGGTCAGTGTAAGAAAAGCTCCGATTGTTCGGACATGTAGAAAGAATGGATGATGCAAGATTGACCCAGCAGATATATAGGGACTGCCAAAGCGGATGGATGTAGGAGTCCAGTACGGCCAAGACGGCCATTCCATGACCAAATAGAACGTTTCCTGGAGGAAGGTGATGTCAGGCGCCTTAAAAATCGACGCGCGTGCAAGAAAATAGTTATGAAAGTCAAAGAAGCGAGTGATGTAAGTATCGTGCCTTATGGCGGAGCGCAATAAGGCACGTTCTCTCTGACTATACCGCAAGGGATTTGGCGTGAAGTTATCTGTGTATATATGTATTTATCAATTTCTATACTATTATATGTAGGTAGTAGCTAATCTACACTAATATTATAAAGAGGAAACATTTGTATTTTTGTATGTAACGAATAAACTCAAAAAGTACTGGACCGATTTTAATAATTCTTTTTTCTTTAGAAAGCTACATTATCACTGAGTAACATAGGCTATGTGTAATCATCGTCGTCATCGACATTTTGTTTGTACGCGAGTAACACCGTGAAGCTATTTAAAGTATAGCGGTACGAAGTTCACGCGGTCTTATAATATTGTATATCTTAGTAACGCCTCGTATTCGCAGACGCATTAATCTTTTAACAAATTAAACAACAAATACACGTGTATCTTTGTCATGCTTTCGAGTCGTGTGCCGGCGTCATTTAAAAAGAAGTAATTTTTCAGTCCACCCTGTTCTCGGATGCCTTACATCTGTAAGTATTCGATTCCATTACCTACATCTTGACCTCCAGATGACCGGTACACTATACAGCTAGATAAAATAATTGAAGTAAATGTTATAACCTAAACATTAAAGTGCAATCATTTCTATACTGTAAGGAGGTCAAGAGCTTTCTTGGTAATGTTATAAGCAACTAATCATAATTGAATAAAATAAATTTCATTCTTAGTTTCATGTAGATATCCTACTGACTTGGCAAATTGCGTGCAAATCTGTTAAGTGTTTTCTGTTTTTAAACTACAGCTTATTTTTCAAGTAAAACTTCCTAACATATATATTATGGCATTAATTATTGCTGGAGATTTTTAAGATCAAATTTTGTCAGAATCGATAACTTGAACTTGCCCATAGCATAGTGGTTTGAAACGTGAACTTAAATTTTAAAAATTTGGAAAATCCAAAAGTGCGCGCCTCACACGCTATTTGTCCTAGAAATCGGAGAAATTTGAATTGAATATAAGAAAAAAAGAATATTATCATTGATGAAATAACTGTTTTAACACAGCACTATTTTTTTTTTGAATATATAGTTATAAATAAAAAAAAAATAAAAAAAAAATATAATTTTCTCATAGCACCTGTTGTTGAAAAAATTATTTTCTACATTACCGACAAACGGTGCGAAAAATAAGAAAAAAACAAAAAAAATGGTTGAGATACGGAATTCGTTATTCTGTAGAAGAACTTTCATTTATATCTTTTGAATCGTTCAGAGTTTAATCACGCCAAGCAATAGGGATCATCCTCAGGATGTACAGAAACGTTTAAAAAAAGATTCAACTCATTTCATCGCGTATTTTTTTCTTAATCGATGGAACGCACAGACATACAGACCAACGGACGACAATTTTGTTTTTTTATAAATACATATTTCATCATAATTATTGATGTATATGAAAAAAAAAACCTAACTGAACTAACAATTAGAGTTCCTAGTTGCAGAAACATCCATTTTTTCGCGACGTTTATTGATAACTTTTGGTATAAAAACGATTTCATGTTGTAAAATCGTCGCAGAGCGGTCTTTCGAGAATAGAGCACACCCACACGCTAAAGCGTTGTGAGGCGCGCAATAAGTTCAGTAATAGTATAATCAGTTTTAAACATGACTACAATAACGTTATTAACTTAAATAACTTAAATTAACTTATTTAAAAGGAAAAATTGAAAGAAAATAATCGTAATAAGTAATCGCTGAACTATTATAAAATAATTCCGAAGTCCGAAGTCATTGGTGTGAGCAAGGATTCGATCCCACCACTTCTTGACTACATGACTAACATGTAAAGTAAAATTAGGAACGAACTAGTATTTCCATTACTTCTATCTATATTCTAAGACCATTTCTATGACGTAATCCAGTAAAAGTCACACGTCTTCTGTGATGGCGGTCACGTATCTTGGTAGAGTCTTCGTGGAAGGTGTGAAGTGACTGGTCAACATTGAATATTGGTTCAGCGACAACTACTTCGGTTGTATTTAAATGTAAACAATACGTTTAAATATTTTCCCGCGCAATTCCTCCAATACTTTTACGTTTCGAAGTGTTAATTTATGAAAATATATATGATAAACAGAACAATTTAACAGCGACCTATCAGAATATCGACGTAAAGTGACTGATGCCGCGTTTCCTTCAGTAAGAGAGGTATCTTTCCCACTCCTGAGCCCCTTGCTAAGCTATATTAAAGGTCGGCAACGCAACTGTGACTCTATATATGTTGGAGGTGTCCATATGGGCAGCGCTAGTCACTTGCAGGTGACCTGATTCCCCACATGTTCCCAACCCCATAGAAAAATAAACATAAGTAAATCGTGTAAAAATTATTAGTCAGAGGAGGTTCAGAGAAGCCACAATCTCCTATATAGGTGTATGTAGTGTATGCAAATTTAAGCTTAAATATGGATTATGTTGAGAATAATTACTTAAAAGAAGATATTACTAGAAAGAAGAATGGCGTTAGGGAACGGTGTAAATGGAGCGTTGCGCAGATTCCTGGGCGCAAAGAACGATAACAGAAAAGCCCAGCTAGCAAATCACTATACTGTATTGATCTCAACGCTAACTACTGGAAGCAAGAGTTGGGTATGACAGAGTGTACATGAACGTAGGTTATGCGCGATCAAAATGAGGGCACTGCGTAAAATCTGCGGAGTGACTCTCGCTGACCGCGTCGAAAACCAGGTTGTAACGAAGGAAGTTGGATTGAAAGAGAGTGTCGGTGTAAAAGTATGACAGGGCATCCTTTGATGGTTTTGACATATGTGTAGAAAGAATTCGATGATGCAAGATTGACTAAGCAGATATACAATACAAAGGCGATGGATGTATGATGCCGAAAATGGACGCGCGTGCATGTTAAGAGTTATGAGAGTCAACGAAGCGAGTGAGGCGTATAAGAATCGTCCCTTATGGCGTCTGTTCTCTCTTCCTACCCCACGAGGAATTTGGCGTGAAGTTATGTATGTATGTAAAGATATAAGTATTAATATTTCCATAATTTAAAGTCAATCAATGTTGTCAATACATATAATAAATCGATGTAAAGCCTGATTGAAGTACTCTAGACATACGGATGAAATAGTAAATAGGGTTCCGCTATCGTTAGAACTCTTAGAGATTCCCAATAATGCTAAAAACTTGCAAATCTAACTCGTATCTAGTACATTATCGTAGACAATATTAAAATTTATTTTAGAAAAAAATCCAATAGACATTCTCTGTTAAATGAGCACACACTCACTGTAAGATGAAGAACATTTATGGGCCGTGACGGTGTCGATGAAAGGCAATCTTTATCTACAGAAAATACCACTTATAAATATGGTGTAAAAACTTAAATAAGAATAAACATACATAACTTCACGCCTTTTGTTACCCGAAGGTTACCCTGTTTGCTACCCGCAGTGGCTGTTAAGCCTTGTCTCGCTGTTATGTTTACGTCTCAAATGCAATAGATGGCGAACCTATTCCCATACCGGGCACAAAGTTTTCAGTCATCGATATTTATCACCCTTAACTTCCGAAAACAATTTCGAAAAGTCATTGGTGTGAGCCAGTGTCAGGATTCCAACCCGGACCTCTGGATCAGAAGCCGTGAGTTCGACCACTGGACCACCGAGACAGTAAAGTATATATATAAACTATAAAGTATTTATTAAAAAAGTGTATATGCTATTTACTTAATTTGGAACTAGAGGGCACTGTGTATATTGTGTCCAAGATATTACTATTAGCTACACTTGACAAATGCGACGACTGTATTGAACTTTATTTAATCAGTGATAAATATCGATGATAAACAAAATTTTGTCTTATAACCTAAAAATTCTCATAGTCAGGCGTAACCTCCTAAGTAACCAAGGCGTAAATAAAAAAGGCGTGAATTCATTTAAAAATAAACATATTTTTAGTGACGTTTAATGCTCTGTCTTTCATCCATGTTTATTTCACATAGGTTCCGGTAAGTGGAACAGGGATTGGACCCCGGGACATCTGAGATGAAAGTGGGAGTGCTGAACTACGAGGCCACCAAAACTTACTGATCTCGAGCGTCACCAACAAGAACAGAGGGAGTAACAATATTTAGTACAGCCTTGCGATGCGCCACAGAAAATTAAAAACTTAGAGATCGTTAAAATAATCAAAGCCATAATAAATCACCACACAGAAACAAAATAAGCACGCAGCAATATAGAAAAAAAAAAACGCTTTCAAAATCTCTCAACGCGTGTCATCGGCGAAATCAAAACCTTTGAAGTACGCCGCACGCATTGTTTGATAAATAGTTCTAAGTTCACGGCGGTATTGTAAACAAAAGATTTACTATTATTACATAACATTACTTTATCACGTTGACTGTAACACTTTTGTAACTCTTTATATTATAAGTTTTTCCTTCGGGTGCAAATATATGTAAATTAAAGAAAGAAAGAAAAAAAAAAAGGTATCCCACGTTACTTCTAATACCTCCAACAATATGTGTACAAGGTTTCATGATGATCGATTGAGCCGTTATCACGTGAAAGCGTAACAAACAAACTTACATTCACATTTATATATTAGTAGGGTAGGGTAGGGATAGGGATTATTCCGAAACACCTATATTTTTGAAAAAAAAAAACTGTTGTATTTTGTATTTTTAAAAATCAAACAAATGTGGTAAACATTTGTGTATATGACGTTGTCAATGTTTTTAGTGACGTTTACCACGGCGTGACGTCATTCAAGACGACATTTTCTGATTGCTGTCCATTGTCACGTGACTCAATGCCTATTTTTTTTGTAACTTTTTAAAGATCTTTACTTATTTTGACATCCTGAAATTGAAATCTGTATATCTTAAGAAAGAAAATCTAATCCATCCGATTCATTGTTGGTGGAAACAAGCCTATTGTATAAAAGACAGGTTGGAGTTGTGCATAACATACGTAAAGCCTCTTTGGCGCCGTAGATCAGTTTACTACCACGAGGATGTCATAACCTTTGGCTTAAACTTTCCATTGACCTGCCTACGACACTTATAGTGATGGGCGTACATTTTGATTTATCGATAGTGCAAAACAGGGAGTGATAACATGATTTTATAACATGAACATAGCACAAACATAACATAACTTCACGCCTTTTTCTATCCGAAGGTGTAGGCAGCGGTTGTTAAGTCTCGACTCGTCGTTATGTTTACGTCACAAATGGAATAGGAACCTATTGTCATACACTGAGCACAAAGTTGTCAGTCATCTATATTTACCACACAAGTGGCTTGTGCCGAGTTTCGGTTGGTGAAATAGGTATCCGGAGGCCCGATCCCCTTTACCCTTCTTTTTCCATCCTACTCCCTTATAAGTCAGCAACTCAACTGTATATACACTATATAGATAAACTATGTGTTACAGGTGTCCACGGGCGGCGCTGGTCACTTACCATCAGGTGACACGCATGCTCGTTTGCCCTCCTATCCCATAAAAAAAGGTTTGATAATATGCGTTGTTAAATTTAGTTAAGAATTCCTGAAAAGTAGTTGCTTGACACATAACTGAAATATTTGTATAATATAAACTGTAGATTAAAACAACTTTTAGGATTATATCACGTTTATTTATTACTTATTTATATTTATTTCCCGACGTTTCGAACTCTTTACAGAGATCATTTTCACGAGTGATGAAACAAAAAGATGGTAGTTGTTCAAAAGCTATTTTCATTGATTAGCACACATTAGCACAGAAAAATAAAAAAGTTGATGTTCAAAAAAATATGATTTTTACTATTGGTAACCCACATCAGACCATGAAAATAAAATTTAAATACTTATTTATAAGATGTATTAAAATTAATTTATCGTCACTCGTTATGCACTATTTTTTTACGTTCATAAGCTTTACTACAGAACAAAGTACTCCTAAACCAATTTACACTTTACAGTTGGAGTATATAGTTGAATATATTTAATAAAAACAAACAAATAGAGCAGAGTACCGAACTGTCACGATTATTTACTAATAATATGTTTTTACGTTTTCGGTCATAGAGGTCGCGCTTCGCATACGTCAACTTATTAAATCGCGCTATGGTTTCACTATCGTAGGGTTTATATATGATTGACATTCCAAATCAATTAGTACCTCCACTTGCCACTAGATGTCTGTGTACTATTATAATTCAAGCTTAACAAATTGAAAAGTTAGCTTCATATATACTTTGATGTTTTAAAGTAGTACTAAATATTAATATATATTGCCCCGCGAGGGCCGTAAGGGGGCGTTAAAAGCGTTAAACGCTCTTGCACGAGACATTAGAAGTTTTACTTCAAAAAAAAAAATTTAGATATTAACTGCCACTGTCACAGTCTTTGCTTCGTGTGATGAGGGCGTGGTTATATATATATTTATTGTATGAACTGAAATCTCAACGTGTTTTAATTAACATATAATGTTTTAGAGAAAAGTTTATTTGTAAAAGAAGAAAATAAATTCCAAAAATTACCAATGTGGCAACCTATACAGTTTGCCGAGTCAGCTAGTAATATATATTCTCAATAATTTTGTCGATATCGATAATATCGTCCGCTTTATATCCCATCGCTAGCGTCACATATACAATATTAGTTATTGCGTCATTCTGCGCACAAAGTTATTAAAGTATAAAATAATTATACCAGTGTTAGCGAACAACGGTCAGATTTCGGCAAATATCTAATAATTTAAAAACTATGATAAATGGTGAAATATGATCATCGGCCTCCTAATAATTGCTTGATTGCTTTAGAGAAAAAAATATATAGTATACAATTAGTTTTTTTAACAACCAGCAAAGGCCCGAGGCCTTGGTTGACTTCGGATACCTACGAAGATTTTAATTACAGCATTTTTTTAATAACAAAATTCCCACTCCATATGGTTTTTTATCGCGTTTATTTAATTTATCACGAGTTCCCAGCTTCCATTCTTACGAGACATTTGTAAAAATTGAGTTATGCATAAAATACATAACATAACTTCACCCGAAGGTGTAGGCAGTGGTTGTTAACCCTCGACTCGCCGTTATGTTTACGTCCAAAATGGAATAGGTGGCGAACATATTGCTATACCGGGCACAAAGTTTTCAGTCATCGATATGTATCACACTTAACTTATAAAAATAATTTCGAAAAGTCATTGGTGTGTGCCAGGATTCGAACCCGCGACTCGCGCTCTACCACTGGACCACTGACACTATTGACTATTATTAGCATATTTATAAAATAAAAACAACGAAACAAGTATAAAACTATGTTGTTAGCAAAATGGAGTTTTAAGAAAGAAGCTAATCGATGTCACTTGAAGAGATTTTAGTTTCGTAACATATGTCCACTTTGCAATTCTAGTATCAATGAGGAATTGCATACAATAAATACATATCACATAGGTCATAGATCATTATACAGACACCATCTTTGCGTAACATACAGTAAGTAGTACTTTTAAAAAGTTCACATTTACATGTATTATATATTAAAATAATTATAGAGCAATGTGTCTGGATGTTTCTGTAAAGCACTTTGTCTCGGGCAACTAAACATAATGACTTGTTTCGTACTGATTACTAATACTAATTATATACTTACAGCGTCTAGAAAGTAACCTTTCTTGCATGTAAAACAGAATTTTAAAACTATATTTGTCAAATAAAACCTTCTTTGAAAACTAACTAATAAAACCAATAAAAAGAAAAAAAAGCAACAGCATACTTTTTTTGAAAATAAACACTTGAAAGTTATTTAAAAAAAAAGTTTTATATCATTTTTCATCACGAATTTCCCAGTCTTCATCAGGGCTTATTTTAACAGCCTTCTTGGATTCTTCCCACAAACGTTTGGTAAATTCTTCATTGTTCATGTGCCAAGGATGAAAAAATTCCTGACAGAATTTGTAATTTTTCCCGCTAATATTCTCCAATTCAGATGCTGATGCCAAATAAGATATCTGTTTTCCAACGTTCTCCTTTCTTTGACCAATAATGTTGATAAAAAAGCTAGTAATATCTCTTACGGAATTGGGAATATTTGCCAAAACTTCTGTTTCTTTAACAACAAATGGATCAAATGTGTTTGCTGTCACATAAGTTAATTCTTCTTTCCTCAATCTTCTATCTAATTCTGCATTAAACAATGCGACTGCTAATTTAGAATTAGCCAGACTAGTTATAATATTGTAGCGTCCGATATCGTTCCAATGATCAAAATCCAAGTGTCCAATGTACATTGTTGAGGCCACTCCGTTTATAATCCTGCTAGGCGCTGACGCTTTTAACTTAGGCAGCAATAGATATGTAAGTAAGAAAGCACCAAAATAATTCACTTGCATTGTAAGATTTAAATCATCTGCAGTCAATCTGTCTGGAAGTGCCACTGCTCCAGCATTATTGATCAAAACGTCTACTCTATTCTCCACTTTAATCTCATTGGCAAACTCTCTTACTGATTTCAATGATGATAGATCTACAGTTTGATAATCTATGTTTCTATTTCCAGTGGCTGCTACAATTTTTTCTTTGGCGTTTTTAAGTTTTGTCTCATTTCTACTGGCAATGATTACTCTTGCACCACGATATGCCAGATCTTTTGCAGCTTCAAAGCCTATCCCTGAACTACCACCTGTTACAATTACCACTTTGCCGTCCAAATTTGCGTTTGTCTCGCACATTTTTCAAAACGATGCTCGAGTACGAAACTGATTTGATTACTAAAGATCGAGAGGAAAATACAACTCGGAATTGTCATTCTGTATTCAAGGCAAGAAGGGTTCTGATTCTTGAATTATAAATACTACCATTATATATATATATGTATCATTAAAATTGTTTCCGTATGTCTTTAAAGTCATTCACATACATAGTTTTACATACTAGTTTGGTGCGATGTTATTTGATAAATTTTATTCTCTTAAATGAACATAATGTCATGCCTTTTTTACCCGAAGGTGTAGGCTGTTAAACCTCGACTCGCCATTATTATTTTCGTCCCAAATGGAATAGGTGGCCAACCTATAACCATGCATCAGGCATAAAGTTTTTCAGTCGTCAATATTTATCACATATAACTTCCGAAAAGAATTTCGAATAGTCATTGGTGTTCGGATTGGAAACCACAATTTCTTAATTCAGAAACAGGGTTCTCGACAGCTGGACTACCGAGACTATTTCTTCTCTTTAGTTCTTATTTAATATTCTTTCAGGCAGATTGACTGCAGAAAATTTAAATCTTACAATACAAGTTAATTGTTCTAGCGCTTTCTTATGTATGTACACATCTATTGCTGCCTATGTTAAAAGCGTCAGCACCTATTACAATTACAAATGGTAGAGCCTCATCAAATTTACATTTATTTGATACTTCCCTTTCACATCATTGCAATGAGATTGGACTATACAACATAGAAAATATTCTGGTTAACTCTAAAAACAGTTTCTGTAAATCTTGCCAAATAAAATAGCGTTTTAATGGTCCACAACATAACCTGGTTTAGTACCGTAACAATTATAACTATCAGTATTATTTTAAGGTGAAATAGGGCTTGAAGTAATTATAATCACATATATTTGATATACACCCATATTGGATACAAATGATCATCAAAATGGCTTTAATCGTTAAATAGCTTAATCGCTCTTTGTTCGATGGCTCATTGCCTGTTCGTTAAAATATTGTTAAACCCATTTAAAAATCCATTTTCAATCCACATTTGAAAAACCTTTCAAAATAGCCAACATAGCGTTTGAATCGGAACGATTTTTCGTTTTTGAAATGTATCGGATCTGTGTGCTCGTGTGTTTAATATCGATTTTTACAATACGATACTGGTGTAACGTAAGTAATTCGATTGCACTTTTTTTTTAATCAACTAATTTTGTAGGATTGCTAAAATTATAAATGATCTGGTACAATAATAAATTGATAACTTACGAAAAGTCATCAGTGTGAGACTGGACTCGAACACGCTACCATTTTTGCAAACGTTTTGTGCCATCAGACTATTGATATTCATAAAGTTGATTTATTAAAATTATTCTGCACAAACAGTCAGACAGACATTAATAACATTTTATTATATGCGCATATTAAATCCTCAGAAGCACAATCTACCGGACGGAAAAACCATATTCTCAAGGTTATATTTACGAGTATAAGAAAACAACATATTGCTTGAATATAAATACAAAAAAAATCACTTCAAATGAATTAATGAAGTTATTTATATTCGCCAAATTAGTGATTAATAAATTGTGCTACGGGTGTCCGGACTAACTACCTACTTATACTATACATATAAATAAAATTTCAGTGTATGTTTGTCATATTGAAATAACTGCTTTCTACTACATTATTTTATGGGATAGGCAGGCAAACGTGCAAGCGTCCATGGACACCAGCAACACATATAGTGATACCGTTGCGTTGCTGATCTTTAAGGGAGTAGGATAGGAAATAATGGGGAAGGCGGGTGGGCCTCCGGGTACCTCTCTCACCGAACGAAACGCGGCATGAGCCATTTTACGTCGATCTTCTGAGAGGTCGTGGTATTTCACCGGTCGAGCCAGCCCATTCATGCAGCGAACTGCTTGGCTGTACCACTGTTAATTGTGAATTTTTATATATATTATTTACATACACCAAAATTACATTTTTTAGAACATTTGTCCGTCTGTCTGTTTGTTCTAGCTAATCTCTGAAATGGCTGGGTTGATTGTGACGGGAATTTTATTGGCAGACAGTCAACTTTATTTTGGTGTAATAAGGAGTAGCTCTGGCTATTTTTTTAGGAAAAATAATAATCATTACGTTCGCCGGGTCAGCTAGTAATACATATAAATAAAATTGGAGTGTCTCTTTGTAATCCTGAAATTGTTTAATTTGCAGTACACAGGTACACCAAAATAACATTGTTTCACATATTACCTACTTATTCTCTCTATCTGTCTGTTTGTTTCGGCTATTCTCTGAGTCAGCTGGACCAATTTTAACAGGACTGGCTTATGTAATCAGGAGCAAGTTTGGTTACTGATTTCAGGGAGATTATCTTCAGGAACGTGCCAAGTTGACATTTTCCAATCCGAAGTACGTTAAGGATGCTGTAATTTTCACCAGAAGGTTGAGCAGGAACGAGCCGTATCTCACCAACATGACCTTCACCACGCTTGTACCATTTTCTGACAATGTCACTGTGAGTAACTCATTCATCCTTAGGACTAAGTATATAATTGTTTAAAGGCGTGCCAGGTTCAAAGTCGACTTTAAATCAGTGTGCCAAACAAGGTGGTTACCAGAAACAAAAAACCCTAACATTAATAATACTAGTAATTAGTATTTGAAATCTTCTATTGACTGTTATTGATCAGGCGTGTTACCTGGTAAGCAACGCCGCATGGACATGGATCACCATGGAACACAGAGTGTTACAGTTGCGTTGCCGGCATAAGTGTGGTAGGGAAGTGTTCATAAGTGGGATAAGAAGGAGAGAGAGAAAGTGGTTGGGCCTCTGGAAACCTCTCTAACTTCGAATAAATATAACAGGAATTAATCGATATGATATAAAAATATTGTCCGCACTCGCTCTACTTATTACCACATCCCAAAGACGTAAAAAGGCGCATGCAAAAACCCATTCATGCATTTAGGAACCTTACGGGTTTGCCGAAAAATTAGGCATAGGTACATAAAAACGGACATACGTATACTCCATAAAAATATCCCCCTTAAACTTTAATCAGTCAAAATTGGGCAAGTGCTAGTTAAATAAACCTAGGGATAGAAGCCATACAGGGTAGGCAGTAAGAACAGAGCGCCATAAGCCCATAGTTCTTAGACATCTCACTAGCTCCTTCGACGCTTGTCGGTTTTTAAGGCTCCTGATATCACCTTCCATAAGTACATGTCCAATTTAAGTTGATCATAATTAGATAAAGTTACATCATAAATTGTCATAAAAACAACATAGGTGACCGAGTTGCCCAAACTAGGGTGAAACTTGGCCGATCAGCAACTCAAGTTAGCATAATTTTATTTAATGTTATTTTGAAGTGACCAAAGTAATATTTGTTTCTAAGATTTTCGCGAATCTCACTCATTGATTAAAACAACTTTTAAGATTGTATCGCGTTTAATTATTATTTATTTATATTTATTATTTATTTATATTTATTTCCCGACGTTTCGAACTCTTTACAGAGATCATTTTCACGAGTATGAACAAAAAGATGGTAGTTGTTCAAAAGCTATCTTCATTGATACAGAGAGCACCCACTTTTTGGAAATAAAAATCAAAAAGTTGATGTTAAAAATATGATTTTTACTATTGGTAACCCACATCAGACCATGAGAACAAAAGTTAAATACTTATTTATAAGATGTATTAATATATCCTGCTTCTAAAGATCCTTTGTTGTATGATTTAATAAGTAAAAGTTGTTATTATTAAATTATTACAAATTATCATATAATTTGTAATAATTAATAAATAAATAAGTATTTAACTTTTGTTCTCATGGTCTGATGTGGGTTACCAATAGTAAAAATCATATTTTTAACATCAACTTTTTGATTTTTATTTCCAAAAAGTGGGTGCTCTCTGTATCAATGAAGATAGCTTTTGAACAACTACCATCTTTTTGTTCTTACTCGTGAAAATGATCTCTGTAAAGAGTTCGAAACGTCGGGAAATAAATATAAATAAATAATAAATAAACGCGATACAATCCTAAAAGTTGTTTTAATCAATGACCAAAGTAAATATAGTAACTCATTGTATCGTTTGAAATGTGTTTCTTTTTAGTGCGGTGTGGTGTTGAAGTACACTTCGGGCGGCAATTTCAAATTCTATGTAAAAGTGTGCGAATCATTGCGACGCAAATGGATGCACGAATATTTGAGAAATTTCACCAATATCACTCTCGAGGAATGCCCAGTAAAACCTGTAAGTAATCAAAACACAAATGTGTATTTTCTTCGACCAAAATCTTCTTCTATCACATAACATAACTTCACGCCATTTTTATTTTAAAATACACATTTGTGTAAAACACAAATGAGTATTTCCTTCTTCCAAAATCTTCTTCTATCACATAACATATTCATATCATATTTTTCTGACCGAAAGTGTAGGAAGCGGTTGTTAAGCCTCGTCCCGCCATCATGTTATCGTCCCAAATGGAATAGGTGGTGGATTGTGGCGAACCTATTCGGCCTTGCTGGGCGCACGGTTTTCAGTCATCAATATTCATCACACATAACTTCTGAAAATAATTTTGAAGTCTTCTTCTGTTTTACTTGTAAAGCTATATGCGGGATATTGCAGAGAGTCGAGCAAACAGTGGTAGACTGATTCAGTGCATGAAGGGGCCAACTCGACCGATAAATTAGCACGTCCTCTCAGAATATCAACGCAAATATTCATTTCTTTCATTCTGGAAGGGAGGAATTCGGATTTATCCTTCCTCTCTACCCACCCCGTTTTTAATTTCAGCAAAGCAACTGTGGAACTATCTGTGTTGCTGATGGCAATCGTCGGCACTAGTCACTTACCATCAAGGGACCCACTATCCCATGTATCTATAGTAGTAATCTTAGATTATCTGTCACAGAACAGGTATATTTATATGAATATGGAGTTGCCACCGAAGAACATGCCACTTGCAATCGCAGAAGGAGACTACTCGATATGCTATTCCCTCCACGTCACCGCAACAAAGGAGCGCATCATAGAGACGTGCACAATGTTGAAGTTTGTTCCCAACAAGAAACCGACGAAAGGAAAGAAAGGATAATATTGTATTTGTATTTCATTTTATATAATTAAATAGGTGACCGCGCAAACTTTGTATCGCATAAATAGTAAAGAAATAAACGTGCTGTGTATGAGTATAGACAGAAAACACCCCGTTGAACCCTCTATCTATTAAAAAAAAAAGAACTCAAAAATCCCTTGACTTTTTAAGATCTAAGTATAAAAGGGGACGGACGGAAAACGACTTTGTTTTATACTTTGTAATGATAATGATCATGATAATGGTGCCACTATACCACTCATTTAATACTTATAAAGCATAATAGTTTGTTTCTTTGAACGCGCTCATCTCAGAAACCACTGGTTCTATTTTAAAAATTCTTTCAGTGGTGGATAGTCCATTTATAGGGGAAGGATTTCGACTACATTATATTTTCTAAGCAATTAGGGATCTTTACTATAAGTCCGATAATGTAACCCAAGGTGTAAAAAGGACCTAAAAAATGATTACATCGCGTACGTTGCAAAAAGTATTAATTGTAGAGCAAAAAAATGTACTACAACTTTGCAGAATATATAGTTGTCTACACAAATGGTCGCAATACCATGTCTAACTATTGTAGTTACCTCACAATAAGTGTTTATTTAGTTTTTTTTAAATAATTTGATTAATTATGTTTTAAAAGCCCTTTATTTTGTACTTTGGTATTAATTCTGATTAAAATAAACTATTTACAATTGAAGATAGATTCAATAACTTTCTAGAACTGTTTGAATTATTTAATGCGGATATTTCATTCAAAAGATATCGCAATGTACACGATATAAGTATGCGATTTTTAAGCAAATATGTATTGCGCGCACATATAGTAACATAACTTCACGCCTTTTCTATCCGAAGGTCTAGGCAGTGGCTTTTAAGTCTCCACTCGCCGGTATGTTTACGTCCCAAATGGAATAGGTGGCCATACCGGGCAAACGAGGGCAAACGAGCAAGCGTGTCACTTGATGGTAAGTGACCAGCGCCGCCCATGGATACCTGTAACACATATAGTGTTACAGTTGCGCTGCCGATCTTTAAGGGAGTAGGAAATAGGAATAGGAAAGGGTGGGAAAGGGGGATTGGCCTCCGGGTACCTCTCTCACCGAACGAAACGCGGCATAAGCCACTTTACGTCGATCTTCCGAGAGGTCGTGGTATTTCACCGGTCGAGCCGGCCCAATCATGCAGCGAACTGCTTGGCTCTACCACTACCATTCAATTTGTTAAGCTTGAATTTCATTAGTACACTTGGTACTATGATTGATTTTTAAAATCAATCATAGTACCAAGTGGACATTTAATTCAAAAGATATCGCAAAATAGAAGGTATCGGTGGTCCAGTTGTCGAGAACCCCACTTCTGAATAAAGTAGTCGCAAGTTCGAATTCTGGCTCACACCAATGACTTTTTGAAATTGTTTTCGGAAGTTATGTGTATTTAGATATCGATGACTATAAACTTTGTGCCTGGTATGGCAATAAGTTCGCCACCTATTCCATTTGGGATAGAAACATAGTGGCGGGATAGAAACGAGGTTTAACAGCCGCTGCCTACACCTTCGAGTAGAAAAGGCGTGAAGTTATGTTGTGTTGTTGTTTCTCTCTTTGTCATCATATCGCTCAATACTTTAATTAGAATTTAAAATTTGTAGTATTTAATCGTATTTTGTGGTACATATTTTTATTTATAAAAGTTACTAGCTTTTCAATCCAAAATCCATTCCAAATCCAAATCCATTAAATAGGTATCAAAGATCATTACTATAAGTTAATCAATATGATAACTCTGTTTTATTGCTTAGCTGGAATTATTAATTTTTAAAATTACTACATACAATGACGTTTAAAAAACTAAAAAAAATTTTTTAAGGTAAAATATATTTCTCTGTAACAAAAATAAATAATTTTGGACTGTAACAATTTTATAAGAGTATGTAGGATATTGTTGTAGACTATTTTATAAGTTTTTCCTTCGGGTTCAAATATATGTAAATTACCTCAAAGAATATGTGTACAAAGTTTTATGATGATCGATTGAGCAGTTATCGTGTGAAAGCATAACACACAAACAAACTTACATTCACATTTATATATTACTATCTGACCCGGCAAACGCTGTCTTGCCAAAAAATTAAATTTAAAAAATAAGGGTTGATCATAGGGGGTTGAAAATTCTCAGACTTACCCGATATGCATACAAAATTTCATGAGAATCGGTCAAGCCGTTTCGAAGGAGTATGGGAACGAAAATTGTGTCACGAGAATTTTATATATTAGAAGTAGGATAGGATAGGAATTAGGTTACATTTTTATTGTATAAGGGGCAAACGAGCGGGCTTATGATAGTTACAAACGCCGCCCATGGCCACCTCACCACCTGCAGTGTTACAGTTGCGTTGCCGGCCCTTACAATGGGATATGGGTGGGGTCGGGAGTGGGTTTCGGAAGGGGAGGGGGAAAGGGATTGGGCCTCCGAATAACTCTCTCAGCGAGTGAAACGCGGCTAAGGCCACTTTTCAGCGATAATCTGAGAGGTCGTGGTATTCCACGGGTCGAGCCGGCCCATTCATGCAGCGAACTGCGTGACTTTACCACTGGCAAGGTGTGACTGATGTGACTGATTTATAATACATTCTAGATATATGTAATAAACTTTACATTATTAAGATCGTGATATCATTTAAAATGTAGTAAATTTATTTCGATAACCGGAATCGCAAAACCGACATCATTTGACTTATAAAAAAAAAAACACTCACTGTGAGTTAGCTACCCCGGTTTGAACATATGGTGTCCCGTTTTTTTCGTTGAAGTCAACAATAGTGACCAAATAAAAAAAGTTGTTTATGTAGTATTAAAAAAACGAAACGAGCAGGCGTGTCACCTGATGATAAGCAATCAACGCCGCCCATGGACACCAGCAACATATATAATGTTACTGTTGCGTTGCCGACCTTTAAGGGATAACCTTTAAGGGATAGGGGAAAGGAAAGGATGGGGAAAGGGGGGTGGGCCTCCGGGTACCTCTCTCACCGAACGAAACACGGCATGAGCCACTTTACGTCGATCTTCTGAGAGGTCGTGGTATTTCGCCGGTCGAGCCGGCCCATACATGCAGCGAACTGCTTGGTTCTACCACTGTCTATTTAAGAGTACCTAATTCCTTTAATGTGATCTAAATATCTAAAACGAACGTACTATTTAAAAATATTTTATCTATGTAACCCAAGTCCTGGGTCAAAGTTAGCGTTAGTGCACAGTTACTTCTCTAAGCAGATATGATAATATTATTTTTAATTCTTTACAATACGACTTGGCGTATTTTGCTAAAATATAAAGACTTTACGGTCTTCAGCATACCACCCCATCTATTTACATTTTTAATATCGTGATCTCTTTTAAAATGTAGTGAATTTATTTTGATAAGAGTAATACCAATGTGCCAAATCGACACCATTTAAATTATAAAAAACACATGCTGGTTAAAACATGTGGTGACGCGGTCTTTTTTTGTAGAAAGACAATGACTAAATAAAAAAAAGGTTTAAGTAGTATTAAAAAAAAAACTAAAAGTTGACAAAAAGCTTCGGACTAAGTCCCTGACATTCTATTAATATTACTTATAAAGTGTTGATTGAAATTGATAATATTATCACCATAATATATCTTGGTTGTTAGTCGCTAATATCAACAGCTAAGCAAGTGAGGTGTGTAATAATCAGGTCATAAACAGGTCATGACAGAGACATGACGATAATATTCAGCTTATTATTAATAGTTAAAACTTATTTATTTATTTATTTATTGATACATACAACATCAAGTAAATTACAAATAGTTATTATGGTAACCAGAATACAGTGAGCAGCTGGTACTTAATATAGGTTACCCTGTGCTGTAAGTACCAGCATCCGTCCAGTGATACAGAAATACATGTATACTACAATTAACATTACTTGCAATAATCATGGAGTAACGAGTACAGTGGGAACATGTAAATAAACCAATACAAAGAAGACCTCTGTGTATTTTTGTGTGCACGTGTGTGTGTGTGTGTTTGTATGTATGTATGTGTGTGTGAGTGTGTAGGCGGTATTTTGTTCGATTGCAAAGTGCTATGTGGATTCCCATACATTCTAATAGCCAAATACCATTATTTCAGATGATTTGGTGCAGTAGATGTTCTGTCTCATCGTAGGACTGATTCTTTAGCCATTTACTTACCATTAGTAACGTGTGTCGAGATTTGTCTATGAGGGGTAATAGTTTGATGACCTTACTATAAATGAAATTCCCGAGATAATTAAAGAATCTCTGGCCAAATGTTGTTCTACGGGGTATAATCGGCGGAAGTTTGTATCTACGTGCTGAGATTTGGTTAGACGTTAGCAAAGATTGGTTGAACTTTGACTGAAGTGTGTGTTGTTTGAGTGTTATTTCTAAGATAAACAATTGACGCACTGTTAGCACACCGCAGTACTCATAAAGTTCCTTTGTAGGGCTGCGAAAGGGTTTGCAAGTAGCTACCTTTAATACAGCTCTCTGAGCACGCTCCAACTGTAAAAGATGAGTTTTAGGTGCTCCACCCCATGTCATTAAACAATAACCTAGCAGCGATTGACAGAGAGCAAAGTATACCATTTTTACTATTTGGGGTTCTGCAATATGACTCAGGTGCTTAAATATATATATTAGTTTGCGGATTCGCCCCGATAACAACTCAATATGAGCAGAAAATATTAGTCTCTCATCCAGGTGATACCCAAGTATCTTATTGTACCAAGTTTGTGTATGTTAAGACATTTGCAAGAAGAGGATGTACTTGTTAGGTGTTTGTGTGCAGTAATGCAATTCTTTATCCGTTCTAAGGCTCTCATGCTAAAAGTCATATACTTGGTTTTATCTATATAATTAAGTACAAGCAGTTAAGGGTTAACCAATTCGTAATTCTATCAAAACCCCTTTGTGCAACATTAAAAGCCTGATCCCAAGTACCACCCGAAAACACAAGTGCTGTATCATCCGCATATGCAAACAATTTTCCGTGCTCCATATTCAGATCACACATATCATTTATGTATATAAGAAATAAGGTAGGACCCAGAATACTACCTTGGGGCACGCCATGTTCTATAAATAGTCACTGCGATGTTCACCTATCTTTACACATTGCGTACGATCAGTTAAATAACTCTGAAATGATTTGAGCTGCAGGCCTCTAACACCTATCCTTTCTAACTTAGAAATCAGTACTGGGATTGAGAGCGTATCAAAAGCTTTTGCCAGGTCTAAGAAAATATCAATACACTTTTCACCTTTGTCCAATATATCTACAATTCGACTGGTCAGGTTATGAACCGCGTCGTTAGTAGATAAATGGCTTCGGAATCCGTATTGATTGTCAGATAGGATGTTATTGACGTCAAGAAATTTTATAAGCCGGGTATTCATAATTTTTTCTAGGATTTTGGATAATGATGTTAATACGGAAATAGGTCTATAACTTAAAACTGACTATCTATCACCGGCTTTATATATGGGGTACACGAGGGCCTTCTTTAGCAGATGTGGAAAGACTCCGATGCGGATGGCAAGGTTAAAAATTTGAGTTAAAGGTAGTACAAGAATCGATCTATATTGTTTTAGGATATTAGACGAAATGCCATTTACACCAACAGCACAGTTACTACGCAGTGACAAGATCAATCGCTCCACTTCTGCTGCATCAGTTTCAAGAAATACCAAGGAATTGGGTATATATTTAGAGGGCTGTGTGTTAACGTTTAGAGTTGGGTTAATGGATTTGGACACATCTTCTGCAATTTTTCTTCTCGTGTTGATAAACGTTTCATTGATTTCATTAATAGAATCACAAATGCTACTGGACTTAAGTAAGGCGTTGGCAGAGGGGTTTGACTTCTTAATATGGGGACATCTTTTATTAAATTCCATGTCCGCTTAGGGTTAGATTTAACGTTATTTAGTTCAGAAGTTTCATATTGTCTTTTGAGATTTTTTAATAAGATATTACAGTACTCCCGGTATCTTTTATATGTGATTTTAAGGATCTCGTTATTGGGTGCACGTTTTGTTTTGATGTATAGTCTGTCCCTATTTTTCATACACCTCAAGATACCAGGAGTAATCCAGGGTTTTAAAATTTTCAAACGATGTGGAACCTGGTAAGTAGAACTGATCTTGGTTCTAGTGGATTCAACAGTTTTTAAGGCCTTATTGAGAGCAACCATTACAGCACAATGATCAGTAACTGTAGACTCAATCACTACTGTTGTGGCAATTAATCTCGTCTTAAGAAGGACATGGTCGATACAAGTTTTGCTATGAGTAGGTAGGGTGTGAGCAGGTAGTAGACCATGACTAGCAACAAGATTAAGATAATCCTGCGTTCGCATGTCTGTATTACAGTTAATTAAATCTATATTGATGTCTCCAATAATCATTGTGCTTACAAAAGAATGGTTATTAGTTAGTATTTGGTCTAGAGACAATAAGAAATTCGAAATATCTCTAAAAGATGGCGATCGGTAGATGGCGAGAATAGACATGTCATTTCCTATTTTTATTTGCATACAATTCGCATCGGAACATTCCACTTCGTTAATCAATATGTTAGTTATATTATTCCTCACATAGATTACAATACCATCGCATTTGTTAAAACTTCTGTTAGAAGTATAATAATTGTATCCGTCCAATATAGGTATGTTGGGATTGTGCGATAGCCAACATTCGGTAAGTATAATTATATCATGAGATACTGATATACGGGCTAAAAGTGTAAGTAGACCAGTTATGTTTGCGGAGACACTACGGATATTTTGGGTTAGTACACTAAAGTTTCCTGGAGTAATAAATTTATAACACTTTTCCGGTTCACATCGATACGACTCTGACACTTTTAAGTATCAATTATATTAAAATGTTTATTTATTTTATTGAATTTTACAGTTTATCATAATGTCCTCAATAAAATACCAAATAGTGACGGAACTAGGGAATCTTACTAGAAGGCTGCAGTTTTTAAATGCATGGGATTTATAAAATTGAGTATTAGATGTGAAAGGTAAGTATGATAATGGGAAAAATGTTTTGGTGAGAGATTTATGGTGTATTTTGTGTGTATGTAAGTTAGTTTGGAATGAGAAAACCTTAGTTACACTTAGAACATTAGTAATCAAGCTGACAGCTAAATAGGAACGAATGAACAAACAAAACATCCTAAACACATAGCACAACACTGCCAAAAACGTTAAATAGGCATATAATAGTCATACTTTCGTTGCAATTTTGCTAAGAGTTTGTTCACTTTCAATTCTAATTTGGGGATCACCTTTAGACCTACGTAAATATATGTGACCCCGAGAGCTCCAGCAGTAAGAGAAATCCTTATCGCGAGCAAACTGGCGAGCGGCATGAAATGTTTTCTGGACCCTCGGAGTTAGGACCTCTGAAATAAATATAGGCCTAGGTGGTCCAGGCACATTGACGTGGCTAGAATTTAATTTATCGTTGTTTTGTTTTTTCTTATTGAAATTTTTCACCCCTTGTATGACGCTTTCTTTTTTATGAACATTGTTTAATTCTACCACAATTGGCTTGATACCTTCTTTATGCGTCATGACTCGATAAATATCTCTTATGTCTGTGTCATTCATCTTAACACCGACAGCTTCAGATAGGCTTTTGACTATGTTTATAGAGTCTTCTCTACTCTCAAACGTACTATCACTGCGTAAGATACTAGGCATGTTGTTGTCAGTTGAATCTTGGCAATAACGCACGTGCGCGCGCTTGCGCTTTTAGTGAAATGACATCTACCGTCTTAAAATGTTCATCGTGCAATATAGTTATAAATGAAGTGCTCGCATTTATGCACAATAAGATTAATGTAATGGATGAAATATCTTTATTGAGGATATGTGATACGGCATTCTCTGCTGAAGAAGTTCTAACTGCTAAAAAGTTGTTATTTGAAGCAGTACCAACGAAGAAAGGAAGGGAAGTCTAATAGGGACTTACAAGATATCATTGAGCTATTGAAACACACGGAAGCTGCTGATCCAGAACGTTTGCCTACGTTTGTTGCAAAGGAGTTACATCGTTTGCCCCCCGTCACCTTTGATCACCTCTACGCAACACGCCTACTGAAAGATATCCTTCTACTACAAGAAGAGATAAAGAATATAAAAAATGAGTACGTAACAAAAACAGAGCTTACACATTTTAAATCTACTGTGATTCCGCCGTCGATGGGATATCAGGGTGAACAAGATGCCCAAAAACAAAACGTATTGTTATTGGATAGCGGTGATTGTGGGCAATGTAAATCAAAAAGTGATTTAAATAAATCTAAATTAAATGATGAATTATCCCAAGTATCGTTGGATTTGTCGGAGTCTACAAAAAATTTAGCATCTACCTACACGAGTAAAACATTAACAGGTAATATGCTGAGATCGGTACCGCAACGCCTCTAGAACTTACTGATAAGGCGAATAACCGGCAAGCGCGGGTAGCTGCACACTCAAGCGATAAATTGTTATCTACAAGCGCGCAACTTAGTACTGATACGCCGTCCCCTATCACTGTTGCATCTCATAAAAATATCGCGCACCCTGTCGACCGCTCACGCAACACAGTGAATATTTCTGCGGCTGACGTTCTCAAAGCGAGTATTGCGCGAGCACATGTAGTAGGGGAGTCGGACGAATGGACTAAAGTACATTACAAAAAGTATAAGAATAAAAATAGATTTATTAGCAATACTGGAAGAGCTACTAACGATTTGAATTCGAAGTTTAGAGCTGCAAATATTGTAAAAATACCATTATACATATCGAATGTGTGTAAAGAATCAAAAGAAGAAGATGTTATAGAATATATTTGGAACAAAACTCATGACAAAGTTACACTAGAAAAGATGGAAATGAAGAAAGATAGAGGCTACAACTCTTATAAATGCTTTGTATCAAGTCACAAATTGGGCTTATTCTTAAATAACGAAATGTGGCCGGATGGTATTTGTTTTAGGCGCTTCGTACAATTCAGGAGCAGAATGGTAAATAAAAATGATACCACTCAAATCACACAATAATGGACGTACGATCCCAGACAGGTAATAACACTAAGTTTGTATCGTTTAATTGTAAATCACTTAAACGCTCGATAGAAGACGTGAGACGGCTATGTATGACGGCCGATGTGATAGCCTTACAGGAGACGTGGCTCTTGCCGCATGACTTGTCACTGTTAGGAACGATACATGATGACTTCGAGTACACGGGAAAATCAGCCGTGGACACTTCGGCTGGGCTTCTTCAAGGTAGGCCTTATGGAGGTGTGGCAGTATTGTGGCGTAAGTGTTTATTCGATTCGATTTCTATAGTTGAGTGTAATAGTGTGCGGATGGCAGCAATAAAAGCTTGTTTTGGAGACCGAGAGGTATTAATATTTAGTTTATACATGCCAACAGATAAAAGTGACAATTTCGTAGAATTTACCGAATGTTTAAGTGAAATAAGTGCTATTATTGAAACATGTAATGTAGAATCAGTCTTTATCATGGGGGATTTTAACTCGCATCCTTATCAACCATTCTGGTATGAATTGTGAAATCATAGTGTGGAACAAGGCTGGATATGTGCTGATGTTACTAAGCTCGGCATAAGATCAGACAGTCACACGTATGTGAGCGATGTGAATGATAGTAGACGATGGCTGGATCATTGTTTTGTGACTCAGGCTGGATGGCAGAGTGTTGTAGATATATACATAGACTATGGTGTGTATTGGTCAGATCATCTTCCGCTAGTTATAACATGTAACTTAAACATTGTCACACAAAAAAGTTTCGTAAAAGGAAAAAGGCAGCAGAACAAAGTTATTTGGATGAACCGTGGGGTTGAGCAGATAAAAAATTACCAACACATATGTAATGATGTTTTCAGAGTTATGCTTTTACCGGAACTGTTCAGAGCTTGTGCTGACAAAGGGTGTACCAGTATTGAACATAGACATGGCCTCGAAAATATGTATCGAGAAATTGTAGGAACCTTGTCCAGAGCTGCGGTGACAAGTCACGAGGGTCCTCGAGCACGGGACAACAGCCGCATAGCGGGTTGGAACAAACACGTCCGCGAGGCGCATGTAAAGGCAAGGCTTAAATATCAGGTATGGTTATTACATAATAAACCTAGTTCTGGCAGAGTCTGGAATGATATGCGAGAAACTCAAAAGATCTTTAAGAGCAGGCTTAAGTGGTGTCAAAACCACCAAGATCAAATTAAGATGGATATGATTGCATATCATAGAACATCCAAAAATTTCGGTAAATTTTGGAAAGCTACCAACGCACTAGATGCCAAGCCGAGTATGCCTTTGTCAGTGGAGGGCTGCAGTTCACCTAAAGATATTGCAAATTCTTTTAAAAATCATTTTCACGTGTCATCGCCTCTAGGTGTTTCGGAACAGGTGATTGATGCTAAGTCATATGCCAGCGACCCCTCAATCCGTTTTTCAGCCAAAGATGTTACAGGAGTTATAAATAATATGAGTAGAGGAAAATCACCTGGACATGACGGCCTCAGCATCGAACACCTGAAGTATGCAGGTGTACACTTGCCACGAGTTTTAGCACTATTTTATAATTTATGTGTTAGTCATTCTTACCTTCCGTCGGATTTAATGCAGACTTTAGTAATTCCAATTGTAAAAAATAAAACGGGAGATATTTCGGACATTAATAATTATAGGCCTACCTATATCTCTCGCGACTGTCATTGCTAAGGTGTTGGACGGCCTGTTAAATAAAATTTTAGATAAATATGTTAACTTACACGACGCACAGTTCGGGTTTAGGCCGAGATTATCTACGGAAAGTGCGATATTTGGCTTAAAACAGGCCGTTCAATATTATACGGGTAGACGTACGCCGGTATACGCGTGCTTCCTCGACCTTTCCAAAGCTTTTGACCTGGTGTCATATAAAATGCTATGGAACAAGCTTGAGGAGACGGGCGTACCTGCTGAGATTATACGTGTTTTTAAATACTGGTACTCCAAACAAATCAATGTTGTCAGATGGGGTAGTACTCTGTCTGACAGGTACTCTTTGGAGTGCGGAGTGAGACAGGGCGGGTTGACCTTACCCACACTGTTTAACCTGTATATAAATGAGCTGATCGTTCGACTCAGCAGCGTCAGGACGGGCTGTTGGATTGACAATGTAGCTGTCAATAACCTTAGCTACGCGGATGACATGGTGCTGCTGGGTCCAACGGCCAGCTCCATAAGAGATCTATTAAAAGAATGTGAAAATTATGCCTCTGACCATGGACTTTTATACAACTGTAACAAAAGTGTATGCATGATCTTTAGGGTTCCCGGCAAAAATATACCCGTTAATTTTAAAATAGAATTAAATGGTCGTCCACTACAAAAGGTGAACAAATTCAAATACCTGGGTCACTATTTAACCGAGGACCTTAAGGATCACGTCGATATTGAACGTGAACGTAGGGCTCTGGCTGTTAGGAGTAATATGTTAGTACACAGGTTTGCTCGCTTCAGTAGGGACGTGAAGATAACGTTATTTAAAGCCTATTGCCAAACACTTTATACGAGTAGCCTGTGGGCTGGATATTCCCTGAAGGCTCTAGACACTTTGCGCGTTCAATACAACAATAGTTTCAGGATGCTGTTGGGCTTGCCACGCTTCTGTAGTGCATCTAACATGTTTGCACAGAATTTCACAAATGACTTTTATGGTATTATTAGGAACAGGACCGCGTCACTGCTAGAAAGATTGCGCTCAAGTACCAATAGCATCCTGAAGACGTTTGTGGAGAGATATGACTCACCAATGTTTGCACATTTTATGAAAGTTTTAGTAAGATCGTAGCCATGTAATTACGAGTTGTGTTATTTTGAGTTTTTACATGTTATTTTGTGTTATTTTGAGTTTTTACATGTGGACTTGTTTACTAACAAGTGGACCTTATTGTAGTCTGAAAATAAACGTTTATTATTATTATTATTTAAACACATCCCTAATTCGACTTCCACCAAGTAGTGATATGAAAATAATAATTCATAGATTCTGAGTTTAAAATTTGACGATTAATATGTAAATAAATTTGTTTTTATAATTATTAGAATCGGATATAAGTGCTAGAAGTCAGCTTCATTCGGAAGGCTGTGTAAACATAATGTAGGTCCCCACCTTAAGGGCAACAGAAAGACATTTCACGGGGAAGGGATGACCCCCCGGTGCGGCCGGGGAGGGTAGTCGCGGGCGCCACCGGCCGCGCGCCTCTTTACAGCGGAGCCCCGCCCGGGGGAGCTTCACCGAGGCTTCCCGAGGATGAGCATCCCCTCGTGACAGAGGGGAGGCGACGGCGGGGTGGACCAGAGGGCTGATGCACCGTCCTGGGCCACCCCAACGCCGGAGGAAGGCCGCCGCGAGGTTTTAGTGCGTAACTCTAGGATCGGGTTGCAGTTTACTGTTTTGGGAGTCCCACACTACCCCTTGCCGTACCCAGGCGGGGGGTGGCATAAAGCATTTCCTCGCGTAAAAAAAAGAGCTTGTTATGAGTAACTTCAAAATACTATGAAGTCACTCTAAATCCAATATGGCGAAATAGATATTTTTAATGTATTTCTACAATATGGGTATCAAATAAAAGAGCTTGTTGGGAGTAACTTGAAGAATAATGCGACGTCATTGTAAATCCATCATGTTGGATTTAGAATGACGTCATTCTTATTCATTAAAAATATTTATTTATATTATATATTTAATCCATTACTACATTAAGGCTACTACTACTACTGTAAGTAATACCACAGTAAGAAATAGCATGCTGGACCAAATAGAACGTGTTCTGGAGGAAAGTGACGTTATGAGCCTTAAAAGTCGACGCGCGTCCATGAAAAGGGTTATGAAAGTCAACAAGCAAGTGAGGCATGTAAGAATCGTGCCTTATAGTGCTCTGCCTACCCCGCAATGGATTTGGCGTGAAGTTACGTATGTATTCACTACAATATGGGATACCCATAATAAAACAAGACAAGAATGGCTGGAAAAATGCCGTGCCGTCATTCGAAGTCCAATATAGCGGAATAGAAATTTTGAATACATTTCTAGAACGTGGGTATCAAATAAAAGGTCTTGTTTGGAGTAAGTTAAAGAGTAATGCGATGTCATTCTAAATCCATCCTGGTGGAATAGATATTTTAATGCATTTCTACAATGTGGGTATCAAATTAAATGACTTGTTGAGAGTAACTCGAAAAATAATCTGATATCATCCCAAATCCAATATGACAAATCATCAAATTTTCTACCAGATTCTACCTAGACACAAATAAAGATTTATATTCGATTCCACAGTCGGTAATTTCACCAGTGCACCACAAAGCCCGTCGTAATGTACTGTTTTTACATTTTGTGCGTTATAAATGTATATTTGTTACAAAGCTTCACTTCTTTAGCGCGGAGGGAGCCTATCCATTTTGTTTTTATTAAATTGGCTCCCGTAAAAAAATAGTTCGTATTGTATTTTGCTTTCTATGTGTCTTTTACGAACGTCCATGTCATAGAACACAAGATATTACATTACCCAGGCTAGCACTATTCTTAACCACTCATTGTGATTATGTAATCTAAATTTAATAAAAAGTTGCAACGTCGGGAAATAAATTAAAATAAGATCTAAATAAACGCGATATAATCCATATAAAGTTGTTTTAATGTTATGAATGTGATTCGCGAAAATCTAACAAATAAATACGCATCTCATAATTACTTACTTGTAACTTACTACTTATTACTTACTACTTACTTACTTATTAATTAGGTCTCGGTGGTCCAGTGGTCGAGCACGCCGCTTATGAATTTAGAGGTCGCAGGTTCGAATCCTCAGACTGGCTCAATGACTTTTCGAAGTTATGTGTGAAAAATATCGATGACTGAAAACTTTGTGCCCGATATAGCAATAGGTTCGCTACCTATTCCATTTGGGACGCAAACATAACGATGAGATAAGGCTTAACAGCTGCTGCCTACATCTTCGGGTAGAAAAATACGTGAAGTTATGTTATGTGTATGTATTTCATGTACAAATATAATATATATCTATTGACTATTTTAGATGTTTGTCCTACGACCGACGAGACCTACGAACATAAATAGGTACCTATTTAGGTTTGACTTGGAGATTGATGATTCACTTGTTGACATAGACTATCAGTTCAGCAAATTGAACAAGTTAGAAATGCTGATCATAATTAGTTAAGAGATATCAAGAAAATAATAACTATACTAATAATAATAATATGTATTACTGGTGTATTATTGTACGTTAAAATATCACTAGTTGGTTATCTATTAAATGTAATTTCCTCTACATATTAAATTGTTTGTCTGATGTCAGTATTCGTCGCTTAGAATTTTTTGACTCAGTATAAATTATATAATTGCAAAGTGAACTTGTGCTTATTTAATATTGTTAAACAATGCTGAAATTATTGTATTTCTTGTTAATGGCGATTGAAATTTCTCCAGTAAATATATGTTTTATATATTTTTATATTGACTGCTTTCGGTTTTAACATACATACACACATACATAACTTCACGCCAAATCCCTTGCGGGGTAGGCAGAGAGAACAGAGCGCCATAGGGCACGATTCTTACACGCCTCACTCGCTGGTTGACTTTCATAACACTTTTCATGCACGCGCGTCGGTTTTTGAGGCTCTTAACATCACATTCCTCCAGAACACGTTCTATTTGGTCATGGAATGTGTGTCTTGGCCGTCCTCGACTCCTACATCCATCCGCTTTTGCATTGTATATCTGCTTAGTCAGTCTTGCATCAACCATTCTTTGTACATGTCCGAACCATCGGAGCATGCCCTTTCTTACTTTTACACCGACACTCTCTTTCAAACCAACTTCCTTCCTTACAACCTTGTTTTCTACGCGGTCAGCGAGTCACTCCGCAGATTTTGCGTAGTGCCCTCATTTCTACCGCGTTTATTCTACTTTCATGCACACTCTGCCATACCCAGCTCTCGCTTCCATAAGTTAGCGTTGGGATCAGGACTGCATTGTGGATTGCTAGCTGGGTTTTCCTGCTAATGTTTTTGCGCCCGGGAATCTGTCCAATGCTCCATTTACGCTATTTCCTATCGCCACTCGTCTTTCTACATCCGCGGTGTACCTTCCATCTTTGCTAAAAGCGCATCCAAGATATACAATTTCATTCACCTATTCCAGCACTACATCATCAACCATTATCCTTGCATCTGTTCTGGATTCCTCCCTTTCAAACACCATAACTTTCGTTTACGTCACATTCAACTGCAAGCCTTTTATCATGCAATCATCTTTCATAGTAGTGACTAGTGTTTGCAGGTCCGACGGCGATTCGGCTAGAAGCACGGCGTCATCTGCGTAAAGCAGGCAGCTCACAACTAGGTCACCCATTCGCATCCCTACATCCATCAATCTCACTCTCTGGAGACAACTGTCCAGGTACAGGATCTAAGATTCGATTCTAAGTATACTCTTAGTGTTGTAATTGGTAAAACTTATATCTTTGATAAAATTGTAACAGTATGAAATCTGAACATTGAAAAAAAACGAGAAAAAGAATAATTTAAAATAATTAAAAAAATAAATAACAGTTCTTAGAATATTTGTTTGTCTGTACGATCGTCAAATTGGTAGAAAAATAATTGAAAACATAGACAAAAATTACCAAAGGAATCATAATGGAACTGTAAAATAATATATACATACATAAGCTCATGCTTGTATCCATGCGGGTAGGCAGAGACTTTGGCTTTCCACAAGCTACGATCCTGACACACATCTTTCGCCTCATCATACATACAGTCATACATCTCCTCATGCATTTACGTCCGTTACGGGTGCTACCCATTTTGCCTTTTTTAAACAGACCATTTATTTGGACGTGGTAGCTCCGTCTTGGTCTCCCGATCCCGACCCTACCACTCACATTCGCTCCATAAACTCTTTTAGTCAGCGGCTTTCATTCATTCTTGCAACATGACCAAACCATCTTAACATACTTTTCTCCACCACCTCATCCTTCAGGTTGCATTACTCCCTTATCACGATATTTTTCATTTCATCTGCAAGGGTGACTCCACACATACTTCTCAGAGAGCGCATTTCTACTGCATTCACCTTACTTTCATGCTTCGCCGGCGACACCCAACACTCACTCCCGTATATAAGAGTTGGCTCAAACACACCCTTCTGAATTGTCAAGCGTGCCTTTTCAGACACAGCCTGACTACGCATCAAGGCATGCAATGCACCATTAACTCTGTTACCCGCAGCCACTCTCCTTTCAATATATTCCTTACATTTTCCGTCTCTTGTAAACATACTTCCCAAATATACAAACTCATTCACTTGCTCCAATTTCTCGCCATCCGTTATCATATCACACACTGTCACCTCTCTCTCTCTCTCTCTCGACAACTGCAACTTTCGTCTTGCTTACATTTATTTTCATACATCTTTCTTTAAACCCTTCATTCACCAAGATTAGCATGTCTTGTAACTCCGACATCGAAGGAGCAAGTAACGCCTGGTTATCGGCGTACAGTACCCTGATACAGGCTCTAGAATTCTCATATAGAGAATTTAAAGCCCGCACCAGGCGCTCGTCAACCCCATATGTATTCGACAGCGTTGACCATAATTCTTTCCTGGGTACACGATGGTAAGCCTTCTCCAGATCTAAAAATGCACAAAATATTTTTTTGGACTTGGCTAAACACACAATCGTCCGGAACACAGCCCTCACGACAATACACATTGAAAAGTAGTCGCAACAATCTTACAACAACTCTTTTGCCACTTTTCAGCATCTCGGTATTTACCCTGTCATACCCTGCAGACTTACCAAATTTCGTACTTTTGATTGCATTCATTATTTCATCTTCCGTAATTTCCTGAACTGCATTGTTTCGTGAGTGACTGGGAGTTGGAATGTTCACCGGCTCATTATTGTGAAGATGTCCCTCACTACACTCAAAAAGTTCTTCGAAGTAACTTTTCCAACGATACAGAACATCTCTTTTAGAACTCAACAATCGTCTATCGTTAGCTCTTATAACGTCCAACTCAGATGATCTTGAATCGCCGCGAACCAATTTAACCTGCTTCCAGAACAGTTATAAATGGGCCCTGAAGTTCTCAGATATCTTTCTGTCAAAGTTCTCTTTCATACACTTCTTCTTTTCCTGTACTACAATTTTAGCTTTCTTTTTTGGTTCCACATACATACTTTATGTGTTGCTCGTTGTCGGTTTTTTATTCCAGTGACGCCAGGCTTTAAACACATCCCTAATTCGACTTACCACCAAGTAGTGATATGAAAATAATAATTCATAGATTCTGAGTTTAAAATTTGACGATTAATATGTATGTAAATAAATTTGTTTTTATAATTATTAGAATTGGATATAAGTGCTAGAAGTCAGCTTCATTCGAAAGGCTGTGTAAACATAATGTAGGTAACCTTAAGGGCAACAGTAAGAAATTTCCAAACTTTACAGCAAAAATATGATCAAGAGAAAGCCAAAGTGGAGGTGTGCAATCATGATTATATGAGTGAATGCTTCACTATGACAAAAAGACCACAGAGGGGGCAGCCCTACAGAACGAACATGACTGGTACTTTCCTACACTCGTGGAGCAACAACTTGACGGTAAATAAATTCACAGTTACATACATAACTTCACGCCAAATCCCTTGCGGAGTAGGCAGAGAGAACAAAGCGCCATAAGGCACGATTATTACACACTCACTCGCTCTTTGACTTTCATAACTTTTTTCATGCACGCTCATCGATTTTTGAGGCTCACGTTCTATTTGGTAATGGAATGTGTGTCTTGGGCGTACTCCCCGTTTATCTGCTTAGTTAATCTCACGTCGTCCATTCTTTCTACATGTCCGAACCACAAGAGTTCTTTCTTACTTGTACATTTTTTCTCTCAATACTTCCTTGGCTTTGACGTGGTCAGCATGAGTCACTCCAAAAATTTCGCGCAGTACTCTCATGTCAACCGCGTTTATCCTACATTCGTGCACATTCTGCTATACCCAACTCTACTTTAAGTCAGCGTTGAGATCAGTGCTGCACTGTGGATTGCTAGCTGGGATTTTCGCTAAAATTCTTTGCGACCTAGAATCTGCCCAACACTCTTTTTACGCTAACTACTTTCTAATGCCACTCTTCTTTCTTCTTTAAATTCTTTGAGGTAAAATTTCGGAAAATCCTTTGTTATTGAATTTCTACATTTTATATATTACACACCTTCTAAGATTCATGTGTCAACAATCCGCGGTTTAAGCTGTTCGTTGATCACTCAGTCAAATATACAGAACAAAACATTTTAAGCACATTTGTATATCGTAATATTTTTAGATAGTGTTCCTCAGGGAAGTATTCTTGAGTTCGATTCCTTTCGCGTGGAGGTTATGACTTTACTAAATTTTAAAATGTGAAAAAGTACTTGTATTACTACAATAGTTGAACATATGGCCTCATGAACTCCTTTGTAGATATTAATAATAATGTGGTTTATAATATTGTACAACAATTTTTTGTTCTTTTAACTATACTTTTCGCAGCGTCCGCAAGAAAAGACATTTTATGGCAATTTTTTTTGACATCTACAGTGCAAAAAGTTGTCAGTCATTGATACTTATCACACTTCGCACAACTTCCGAAAATAATTCCAAGATATCATTGGTGTGAATCCGCAATCAAACCTGGCTAACCATGAAATACCAAAATTTAATGAGTTATTGATGTAATTTTCATAATTTTTGTAATCATGCAGCCTGCATTGATTGTATTATTTTAACATCAGCGAAATGTGCCATAGGTTATGTTATAGATTTATGTATGTGAAATTTATGCATTAGCAAAATAAAGCTGACTAAGAACACTTCCCTATTTTTTGGCACGCTGGGAAAAATGCTTTGAGCATATGCCATCCACCGGGGGGGTTGGAAGGGTTATGTGGGGCTCTCGGTAGATGGTATTTTGGTGTACTGACTAAAAAAACCCTTCGCCGTTCCCGTTTCGTCATGTTCGAGAAGACTGGGACACGGCCGAGCCTTTCAGCCAGTCCTCCCCGCCGAATTGCCCGCCGTTGCGGGAAGCTCTGCGCGCCCCTCGCGATGGTGACAGGCTCGAGAAAGGCCGAGGATCGCCGGCCAACGCTGTCCGACGACGGTGTTGGTAAGTGAAATGCAGGTGAGGGCTTCCCCGCGCCAGTCACCCGCCCGACACCGGGAAGGAGTTGTTGTCGGCGATCGCAATGTCGCCTACTTCCTCCTTCTCCTGCGGAGCGGCGCCGCGAATGGATCATTCTCCCGCGCCCACTCCGCCGCCTTCTACTCTGTAATAACCTCCTCGCGAAAGGAATCGAACTCTAGAACACTTCCCTGAGGAACACTATATACCATAGTAAGTTCCCTAGAACTGCAAGTTATTTCTTAGTAGCAATATTATTATTTGTATTGTATTGTTTCAGCTGGTAATAGAGTATGGTGTAAACGTTCACACACCCATGATGAGTTTGAAAATAAAAGCATGTGACGCAGTGAAAAGTAAATGGCTTGGCGATTATTTTGCAAAATATTCAAACATACCAATGAAGTGTCCCATACCTGCTGTAAGTAATGTACATACTTTGATCCGTAGTAACTAATACAAACATACATAAACTCACGCCTGTATCCCATAGGGTTAGCCAGAGACTTTGGCTTTCACAAGTTACGATCCACACCTCTCTCACCTCACCCTACCCTGCCACTCATATTCGCTTCAAATATTCTTTTAGTCAGTCGGCTTTAATCCTTTCTTGCAACATGACCAAACCATCTTAACATACTTCTCTCCACCTTGGTCACCACATCATCTTTCAGCTTGCATTTCTCCCTTATCACGCTATTTTTCATTCGATCCGCAATGGTGCCTCCACACATACTTCTCAGAGAACTCCATTGCATTCACCTTACTTTCATGTTACGGCTTACACTCACTCCCTCCTCCAGTAGTAACTAAATATTCAAGCATATAGTGGGCTCGATTCCCACACAAGTGGGAAAAATCAAACACATGTGGTGTTTGATTGCTCGTGATGGTTCAGTTGCTCAGCGTTTCGATATCTAGTTCAGAGGTCTCGATATCGAATATTAGCTCATAACGATGACTTTTTGAGGATTATGTGTGTGTGATATTTTTTTTACGAGATAGGAGGGCAAACGGGCAAGTGAGTCACCTACTCACCACCCGTGAACACCGTGGTCCGTTGCCGTCCTATAAGGGAGTGGGAGGGTAAAGGAAGGGTAGAGGGGATCGGGCCTCCGGATACCTCGCTTCCGTACAAAATGTGGCACGAGCCACTTCACGCCGATATTCCAAGAGGTCGTGGTATTTCACCGGTCGAGCCGGCCCATTCATGCAGCGAACTGCAAGACTCCCACCACTGTTAAAAGTGGTTAAAAATATCGATTATTAATAAGAAGACAATAAGCTAAGTCAATTAACTCTCTTGTTGATGTCCAAAAAAGAACTGTCTTCGTACTCTATTTTCAGGGTTCTTATGGAATATTCAATTTGGAATTTCCACCGAAAAATTTTCCACTGCTACTACCCGACGGAGACATATATATAAAAAATCGACTTGAAAGAACTGATACCAAGGAGATATTGACGGCCATGTCTATGATTCTAAGAAAAAAGTGACTTCACCAATTAAAAAAAAAGTATTTACGTTCGAAGAAATAAATAAATTACATTATTTACAATATATACTATTGAAAAACTAGCTGAATTCAAATTTCTCCGCATGTCGGTTTACTACCAGCGTGCCCAGAAGACTGGCCGCATTGCCACGCTGAATGGCAATGCTAATTCTCTGTGCGAAGTATAGACCAACCCTCTGGTCGCAGGAGACCCCTATCACTCTCTTTACAAGATCTGTAGAAAGTAAAAATTAATAAAGAAAATTACTCGGCTACGTCAAAAATGTGTAATGTACCAATTAAGCTTGGGATATTACTAGCCTATCCCACTTTTCTGGTAAACACGTGTCCAAGTAGACCTCATAAACTAAAATTCATCCAAATATTTTGGCTAAAAACGTTAATTTTTCCGCCATATTCGATACGTACATCTGTATGCAGCAAAAAAATACAAAGAATTACTCAATATGTGTATATACTTATAACAGTAAAGTTCTGAATGTTTAAAGTACATTGTTTTAATTTAGTTTTAATTTATCAGCAAGCAAACGTATGTATGAATCGGGAATCGAACTACCTTCTACGCAGAGGCGCTGTGTACTAATGCAAAACAACAACACAAAAATTTTAAATACTCTATATAAAACAAAGTCGCTTTCCGCTGTCTGTCCCCTTATATGCTTATATCTTTGGAACTACACAATGGGTATTAAATAATTTTAATGCGTTTTTGTAATAGATAGAGGGTGTCTACGGGGAGGTTTGTTTTTATAATGCATAATGTTTTAAAAACAGGGCTAAATTTCAAAATTTAGAGCTTTAGTTGACCTGTAATAGATATCGATGACTGAAAACTTTATGCCCGGTATGACAATAGGCTCGCCACCTATTGCGTTTGGGACGGAATATAACATAGCATAACGTCACGTCTTTTTTTACCTGAAGGTGTAGGCAGTGGCTGATAAGCCTCGTCTCGCCGTTATGTTTAAGCCTCGTCTCGCCGTTATGTTTATGTCCCAAATGAAATAGGTGGCGAAGCTATTGCCATACCGGGCACAAAGTTTTCAGTCATCGATATTTGTCATACTCAACTTCCGAAAACAATTTCAAAAAGTCATTGGTGTGACCCAGTGTCAGGATTGGAACCCGGACCTCTGGATCAGAAGCCGTGTGCTCACCACTGGACCACCGAGAGAATTAACATGGAGTTAACTAGCTCATACCTCCCTTGCCCTTATCCTACTCTGGTTAGGTTGGGCACATGAAACCTATCCATGTCTGTTTTGGCCTTCCTCTACCGTGATGCCTATCCACATTCATCTTCATCACATAACATGTCCATACCACGCTGATTTACGCCTTTTAATATTGTCTCCACTTTCAGTCTTCCTTAAGCTATAAATTCGTATTACTGGATAATGTGGACTCTGAAGTTAAGTAAATAAATAAATAAATATATATAAAAATCGACGCAACATCAACGCTGCGATGTCGCAACGTAACGCTAAGCCCGTGTGGCCTGACCCTAATGTCGTATTATAAGGTTTAATGCACAACGATAAACGATATCAAATTAAATCAAACAGCAATGTAATTACAAAGATCACATTTAAAGATATAAAACATAGATATTTTTTTATTTATAATTTTAATAATGGATTTGGACTCATTACTTATAATATAATATATAATATATAATATATTATATATTTATATATTTATATATATATTATAAAGCGGAAGAGTTTGTTTGTTTGTTTGTTTGAACGCGCTAATCTCAGAAACCATCGGTCCGATTTTAAAAATTCTTTCAGTGGTATATAGTCCATTTATCGAGGAAGGCTTTAGGCTATATTATATTTTCAAATTAATTAGGGATCCTTACTATAAGTCCAGTAATGTAACCCAAGGTGTAAGAAAATGACTCGAAAATAATTCTTACATCGTGAACGCTGCAAAAACTATAGATTCTAGAACAAAAAAATGTACTACACTTTTATAGAACATAAATTTGTCTATTAAAAAGTCCGCGATGCCATATGTCTAACTATTGTAGTTATCTCACAATAAGTGTTTTTTGAATATTTTAAAATAATTAAATTGATGTCGTTATAAAAATGGTTTATTTTGTACCTTGGTATTAATTCTCCTTAAAATAAATTACTTCAATAAAAAGATAGTTTCAATACCTTTCTAGAATTTTTTGAATAATTCAATTCGGACATTTAATTCAAAAGATATCGCAAAATACAAAATGTAAGTATTCATTTCATAGGGAAATATTTAGTTACACTACGGAAGATGTATCCGACTCGGACAGCTCGGACCGCGACAGCTATCAGGTAGATTTTTTTACGTTCGTTTCTTGCTATCGGTGGTCCAATTGTCGAGAACCCCATTTCTGAATAAAGTAGTCGCGGGTTTGAATTCTGGCTCACACCAATGACTTTTTGAAATTGTTTTCGGAAGTTATATGTATTTAGATATCGATGAGTGTAAACTTTGTGCCTGGTATGGCAATAAGTTCGCCACCTATTCCATTTGGGATGAAAACATACATCTTCGACTAGAAAAGGCGTGAAGTTATGTTGTGTTGTTGTTTCTCTCTTTGTCATCATATCGCTCAATACTTTAATTAGAATTTAAAATTTGTAGTATTTAATCCTATTTCGTGGTATTTATACAAGTTACTAGCTTTTACCCGCGGCTTCGTTCGCATTAAATCCATTAAATAGGTATCAAAGATCATTACTATAGAAGTTAATTAATATGATAACTCTTTTTTATTGCTTAGCTGGAATTATTAATTTTTAAAATTATTACATACAATGACGTTAATAAACTAACAACATTTTGACTGATTTATAATGCATTCTAGATATATATAATAAACTTTACATTTTTAAGATCGTGATATCTTTTAAAATGTAGTAAATTTATTTCGATAAGCTTAATCGCAAAACAGACATCATTTGACTTATAAAAAAAACTTTCACTGTGAGTTAGCTACCCCGGTTTGAGCATATGGTGTCCCGTTTTTTTCATTGAAGTCAACAATAGTGACCAAATAAAAAGAGTTTTTTATGTAGTATTTAAAAAAACTAAAGGTTGAAAAAAAACTTGGGACAAGTTCATTGCTATATTCATTGTTCATAAGTGGCATTGCTAATAAAGCTTTCTTTGAAGTTGTAAATATTATCAATGTCTTGATTGTCAGTACGCTAATAGATACTAGCTAAGCGAGTGAGGCCGTGAGTGGCCGAATCGTGCCTTATGGCACTTTGTTCTCTCTGCCTACCCCGTAAGGAATTTGGCGAGAATTTATGTATGTATGTATCAGGAACTACTGGTTTGGATTGAAAAAAATATTAGTTTTAGAGAGCCCATTTATTGAGAAAAGTTTAAGTTATTAATAAGAGTGGGACAATAAATTTTAGTTATAAATGTATATAATGGGGTCATGTCAAGAGCGTGCACGTCGCGATCCCTGCCGTCCCAGTGGGACGCAATCTTGACCAAAGCAAACTCAGCCGGACGGGCTGCTAGGGCGTGCCCCGTAAGCGACGGGCACCGATTAGCCCCCGTCGGTGCGGCTGCATGCGCATGCGGCGAAGGGGGCCGCCACCCTTCACGCAGCGCCAATCCTGGCGGGACGAGGAGAGGGGAGTGCCGTATAGGCACGTGGAATGTTAGAGGTAGCATGGCAAGAAAGATGAATGAGATGATGGATGTATTAAATGAGAGATGCCTGGATGCCCTATGTTTGACGGAGACAAAGCGGAGGGGGAGGGAGACCGAGGACCTCCCCGGTGGCATGGTAGCCCTATGGTCCGGAGTGGACCCGGACGTCCGTGCCAGTGGGGGTGTTGGAGTCGTTCTCTCCTCCCGCTTTGCTTCCGGAGTGAAAGATTATGAGTTGGTAAGCCCAAGACATCTTTGGGTTCGAATAAAACTGGGGATCACGCGAGTTTTCCTGGTCGCAGCTTATGCTCCCGTTAGCTCCGCGGATCCCCGCGAACTCGAGGAGTTTTGGGAAACTGTTAGGGATATTCTGGATCTAGCTGAGGGAAATGAAAGGATAATTCTGTGTGGTGATCTTAATGGGTGGGTCGGAACCAAGCGAGACGGCCTGGAGGCTGTCCTTGGTCCGAATGGTGACAAGAGAGTGAATGATGCTGGTAAGCCGATATTGGACGTATGCCTGGAACGGAACCTCCTTGTGTCTAACACATTATTCCGTCATAAAGATATTCACACGTATACGTGGAGACGGAATGAGCAAAAGAGTATGATAGATTTGATTTTGATAGATAGTCGTCTCCGAAATACTCTAAGGGATACAAGAGCCTACAGAGGCCCCACTCTTGATACGGACCACTACCTGGTGGTAAGCCGATTCGTGGGTCTTTTCAAGAAGTGGAGACACTGGCGAGTGCGTACCCATTTCGGAGAGCTTGAAAGGATAAAATGTGAGAAATTAGAAGATGAAAGTGTACGGAGTATGTATGTAGGCCTAGTCAGGAAAAGACTCAATGAGACGAGTCTTTCTGACCTGGGTGTTGAAGAATGCTGGGAAAGAATGAAAGAAAGTATAGTGAATAGTGCAAAAGAAGTATGTGGTAGTGCAAAGAGGCATAAGATTCTGAGAGGTGACGCCTGGTGGGACGCGGATGTGAAATCCAGCGTCGAAAGAAGGAAAAAAGCATGGTTGGATTATGTCTCAAGTGTGAACCAGAATGATAGTATGACAGAGAAAAAGTATGAGAGCTACCGCCGCTGCAGGAATGTTACCAAAGCCTTAGTGAAAGAGAAGCGTGAAAGACTTGTTGCGAATGAGGAAGTGAGGTTGACGGAGAACTTCGAGGCGAATAACAAACTCTTTTGGAGGGAAGTTAGAAAGTCTCGGGGTTCTTCGTCAACATCCAGAATGGACAAAATTATGTCTAAGTTTGGTGACATTCTTGCAAACCCAAGCGATGTATTGGGCAGGTGGAGTGAGTATTTTGGGGAAATGTACGAGTATGTTCCGGATGTGGGCGCCGCGAGTGAGCCTACGGCTGACACCGCTGCGCCAACATCTGATGAGGACATTACTATGGAAGAGATTGAATGGTCGATACGAAGTATGAAAAATGGTAAGGCAGCTGGAATTGATATGATGTCTGCTGAAATGATCAAACACGGTGGAACCTGTGTCCGGGACGCTTTCCTGACCTTGAGCAATCTGTGCTGGAGGTCGGGTAAGGTTCCCATGGACTGGAGGCGCGCTGTCATCGTGCCCTTGTATAAAGGTAAGGGATCACGTATGCAGTGCGCCAGTTACAGGGCCATCAGTTTGATCAGTTTAGCAGCAAAAGTGTATGGGAAAATTATTGAAAGGAGAATGAGGGTGATATCTGATGGAGTGTTGTGGGAGGCTCAGGGTGGTTTCAGAAGCGGACGAGGGTGCATGGATCAGATTTTTTCTCTCCGCAACATCGTGGAGAAACAACTGGCTGTTAACCGGAAGGTTTTCTGCGGTTTTGTGGATCTGGAAAAAGCGTTTGACAGAGTGTTACGAAAGGATCTGTGGGATATACTCCCGGGCTACGGGGTGAGCGGAGCACTGCTGCGCGCTGTGCAGTCCACTTATGAGGGCTGCACAGCGTGTGTGCGTGTTGACGGCGGCTTGTCCCCCTGGTTTGACGTCAATATCGGCGTCAGACAGGGTTGCGTGCTGTCCGCTCGACTGTTCATCCTGTACCTGGACAGTTGTCTCCAGAGAATGAGATCGATGGATGTAGGGATGCGAATGGGTGAACTAGTCGTGAGCTGCCTGCTTTACGCAGATGACGCCGTGCTTCTAGCCGAATCGCCGTCGGACCTGCAAACACTAGTCACTACTATGAAAGATGATTGCATGATTAAAGGCTTGCAGTTGAATGCGACGAAAACGAAAGTTATGGTGTTTGAAAGGGAGGAATCCAGAACAGATGCAAGGATAATGGTTGATGATGTAGTGCTGGAACAGGTGAATGAAATTGTATATCTTGGATGCGCTTTTAGCAGAGATGGAAGGTACACCGCGGATGTAGAAAGACGAGTGGCGATAGGAAATAGCGTAAACGGAGTGTTGGGCAGATTCCTGGGCGCAAAAAATATTAGCAGAAAGGCCCAGTTAGCAATCCACAATGCAGTCCTGATCCCAACACTAACTTATGGAAGCGAGAGCTGGGTATGGCAGAGTGTGCATGAAAGTAGAATAAACGCGGTAGAAATGAGGGCTCTACGCAAAATCTGCGGAGTGACTCTCGCTGACCGCGTAGAAAACAAGGTTGTAAGGAAGGAAGTTGGTTTGAAAGAGAGTGTCGGTGTAAAAGTAAGAAAGGGCATGCTCCGATGGTTCGGACATGTAGAAAGAATGGTTGACGCAAGACTGACTAAGCAGATATACAATGCAAAAGCGGACGGATGTAGGAGTCGAGGACGGCCAAGACACACATTCCAAGACCAAATAGAACGTGTTCTGGAGGAAGGTGATGTTAAGAGCCTCAAAAACCGACGCGCGTGCATGAAAAGAGTTATGAAAGTCAACGAAGCGAGTGAGGCGTGTAAGAATCGTGCCCTATGGCGCTCTGTTCTCTCTGCCTACCCCGCAAGGGATTTGGCGTGAAGTTATGTATGTATGTATGTATGTATGTATATAATATGGCGGTGCATAGTTCGCGCGGTCTGCTAAATGATGATGATTTCCGAGTCTAATAAGACACGTAAATTAGATTTTTATATATTTTTGGATTATTTGTTTACCTAAACGTGTGGCGTTATTTCCCATTCATTATATTTATGTAATATGCGTACGCGATAGCCTAAAAGTTGCATTTTTTATGAGATAGAAGGGCAAACGAGCAGCCATGTCACCTGATGGTAAGCCATGTCAACGCCGCCCATGTACACCAGCAACACATATAATGTTACTGTTGCGTTGCCGACGTTTAAGGGATAGGGGAAAGGAAAGGATGGGGAAAGGGGGGTGGGCCTCCGGGTACCTGTCTCACCGAACAAAACGCGGCATGAGCCACTTTACGTCGATCTTCGGAGAGGTCGTGGTATTTCACCGGTCGAGCCGGCCCATACATGCAGCGAACTGCTTGGTTCTGCCACTGTCTATTTAAGAGTACCTAATTCCCTTAATGTGATCTAAATATCTAAAACGAACGTACTATTTAAAAATATTTTATCTATGCATCCAAAGTCCTGGGTCAAAGTTAGCGTTAGTTCACAGTTACTTCTCTAAGCAGATTTGATAATATGTATTATTTTTAATTCTTTACAATATTGCAACTTCATATAAATGGACGAAGCGCAAGATATACCCACACACCTCGACTTGGCGTATTTTGCTAAAATATAAAGACTTTTCGGACGACTACTACTATTACTATTACTTATAGTGTTGATTGAAATTGATAATAATATTATCACCATAATATATCTTGGTTGTTAGTCGCTAATATCAACAGCTAAGCAAGTAAGGTGTGTAATAATCGTACCTTATGGCCCTTTGTTCTCTCTACCTACCCCGCAAGGGATCTGGCCTGAAGTTATGTATTAGTGTTAGATAGTCCATTTATGATGAAAGCTTTAGGGTATTAATATGATTGCGGCAATAATCTTTTTAGTGGAAAATGTATAAAATATGGCGGTACGAAGTTCGCGCGGTCTGCTAGTTACTTATAATGTAGTAACATTATAAGTAATGAGTCCAAATCCATTAGTTCTAAATTTTTTTTAGTGATTTCAATGACTTAAAATAGTAGTTGAGATTACTATTATTAATATTAAGTAGTGTCCGATCGAAGCTTCGGCTTCGGTCACCTTCGGCCAAAAATGCATCTTCAGCAAGATCCCAAGGCCCAAAATCCGACCGAAGCCGAAGATCCCGCCGAAGGTCTGAGAACATTCGCAATTAAACGAACTGTTATGAAAGAGTTAGTGACTGACGGACCGGACTGCACTTAGTTCACTGCGGATACCTCCATCAACGAAAGAAAAGCGACATCAGCCACTTTAGGCTGATATTCTTCTTTAAATAGCTGTGGATAATATTGAAGAAAAATATTAATTTACTAATAGTTTATAAACCTTCGGATTCGGCATCGGCCGAAGGTTGTGGAGATTGCCGATTAATCGGCTTCGGCTTCAAAAATAGACCTTCGGTCGGACACTAATATTAAGTAACAATGTATGAATGGAAGTCATTGAGAGGAGAAGGAACCACAGTAACATGCCAGTATAAAGCTATATATTAATAAGTTGTACTGTTAATGTAATACGAGTGAGGACTGTAAAAATCGTGCCTTATGGTGCTCTGTTCTCTCTGCCTGCAAGAGATTTGGTGTGAAGTTATGTGTGTATGTATATCAAGAGCGTGCACGTCGCGATCTCTGCCGGACGGTTCGTTTAGAAACTGGTGATCACGTGTGTTTTGTGTGGTGATCCGAATGGATGGGTCGGGATAGTCTTTGGACCGTATGGTGACAAGAGATTGAATGGTGCAGGCACAGAAATAGATCAAGATAGAACGGCGAATAGGCGTGGCAAGCGTGCCAAAACCATGCACTATATTGCATGCTTTTCGAAACTCGCTCTCATTACGTAACGAGCGTTCCTGCCATGCGTTCAGGACGTAAAAAATAGATAAAACGTCACATATATGGCTTATCATGCTGTGAAAAATTGTAAAAACAAAAGTAGTGAATCAAATATGAAAAAAGGAAATATTTCGTGTGATCAGTAAGTACAGAAAATCAGTAGAAAGTATTTTTTTGAGATTATAAATTATTGTTTTACTTTTACTATGTTCAATAATTACGATCACAAGTTGTACATTTTTTCGTTATGATAAATATCCATTGCTGTCCGCATTCAACGCTCGTATACAAAAACATTGCGCGTATAAATTATACGCGTAATGTACGTCGAATCGAACGAAATACACAATACACCTGCCAGTTGATCGCTGTGTCTGTTAATCGCTGTGATTGGTCTTCGAATGTTACTCCATGTATCCACTCCATGTATCGTTGAGTCTTAGGACTTATCGATAAATTAATTCAATAAGAATATGAGTATCAGGTCATATCTTGCTTTGTCCCTACTTTATTCTAACACCACAAATTTCAACCAAAGTGTTTCGTAATTACATTGGCAGCAGTTTATTTGACAGTATAAGTTTTCACCAGTTTGACCAATCGCCGATGGAAAATCATCTCGTTCTTCTCAAATGGGCAGTAACCGAGGTATATGTAGACGTTCGGCTTCGTTATTTAACCAGGACTGTGAGGCCAACCCTTACAAAAAGGCAAATCTATATATATATATATATAAGAGATTTCCACCTATATATTGACTCATCACGATATCTCTGGAACCATAAGACGTAGCGACTTGAAATTTGGTAGGATTATTCCTTTCGCCGAGTAGAGGTCAGCTAAGAACGGATTTTACGAAATTCCGGATTTTACGAAATTCCATCCACAAGGGGGGTTGCGGGGGTGTTAACAATGGAAAATTCCCATTTTTAACCTATAGCTGCTATCGACTTCAAATTTGTCGAAGATATTGCAGTATTAACATAGCGGGGCAGCAGTTATTACTTTTGATGCGAAACAGAGTTCGCCGGGTCAGCTAGTATTTAATAAATATGTATAGTTTCAAGGACAGTAAAATATTTATAATTAAATTTTATATACTGTTGGAAAAATATGTTTTAGGTTTTAATATGTCGGAATAAAGTATTTAACATGTTTTACTTTCTATGATTATCGTTACAGAAAATCAATAAAGTTGGTAAAATATAAAAATAATAAAATTAACACACGTTGCCGATATTAACATCGATAATCTAATGTGTGTGTCTCCTAACTAGTCGCCCTGCTCACAACGAAAATGACGTCACGCTGTGGGCGTGGTTTTTCAAAAAAGTGACACGCTCGAAATGTATGGAAATATGACATCGCAGCCGTTCTATCTTGATCTATTTCTGTGGGTGCAGGTAAGACAACCTTGGGCGTATGCTTGGGACGAAACCAGATTATTCCCTCATAAAGATATTCACACATATACGTGGAGAAGAAATGAACAGAAGAGTATAAGGTAGTCGTCTCCGAAACGCTCTGAGGGAGTCAAGAGCCTACAGAGGCCCAACTCTTGATAGGGACTTCTACCTCCGGCTTCGGCTTCGGCCACCTTCGGCCAAAAGTGCATCTTCAGCAAGAACTTCGGCTTTGGTCAGATTCTGGGCCGAAGCCGAAGGTCCCGCCGAAGGTCCCGCCGAAGGTCCCACCGAAGGTCTGAGAACAGTCGCAATTAAACGAACTGTTACGAAAGAGTAAGTGACTGACGGACCGGACTGCACTTAATTCACTGCGGATTCCGGTAAGATCGTCGTTCGTGAACTATTTTAAGAATTGCTTTGGCACTGGCGAATGGGAAGCTCTTAGAGAAGCTTAAGAGGATAAACTGTGAAAGACTAGAAGATGAAAGTGTACGGAGTATGTGTAAAGGACCTAGTCAGTAAAGGACTCACTAACACTGCAGTCGGGAAGGCTAGTGGTCTTGCTGAGTTAGATGTTGAAGAATGCTGGTGAAAAATAAAGAAAGTTTAGTGATAATGCAAAAGAAGCTTATGGTTGTGCAATGAAACATTATATTATGAGAAGTAGAATGCAGATGTTAAATCCAACATGAAAAAAAAAGCCAGGCTGGATTAGGTTAGGTATGTCTCAAGTTTTAATCAGAATCGTACTGTGGCAGAGAATTAGTATGAACTGCCGCTGTAGGAATGTTACCAAATCCGTAGTGGAAGATAAGCGTAGAAGATTAGTTCATCATCATCAGCCTGCATTAGTCCACAGCTGGACGTAGGCCTCTCCCACTATGCACCACTGAGCCCGATCTTCGGCTCTTCGTCTCCATTTGCTGCCCAATGCTCCACTCTAAGACCAGTCTAGCCCAACGGTTATCGGTCCTTCGGTATATATGGCCAGCCCACTGCCACTTCAGCGTGTTAATTCCTTGAGCTATGTCGATCACCTTAGTTCTATGGCGAATTACTTCATTCCGGATTTGATCCCTCAGAGAAACTCCGAGCATAGCTCGCTGCGTGACTTTTAGTTGGTGGACTAGACGTACCGTTAGTGGCCATGTTTGGCTCCGTATGTCAAAACGGGTAGGACGCACTGATTAAAGATTTGTCTTCAAACATTGTGGTATAGGCGATGAGAAAACTCGTCGAAGGTTTCCAAATACCGCCCATCCCAGCTATATTCTTCTTTGGATCTGTCCCTCGAAATTGCGTTTTCTAAGTTGGAGCGTTTGCCCTAGATAAACATAACGCTGGACAACTTCGAGTTGGACCCGTTGACGGTAGCCGGTTCTAAACTAACATGCTCATTGTACATTATCTTGGTTTTGACCGACACGTCACGTCTTCCAGGTATCAGAACTAAAATAGAAAAGGATTTTCCATTGTTTTTTTACGATAGGTAAACTAATTATTTAGTAAAAAAAGAGAGAGACTTGAGAGAGACATATTCGTTGTGAGACAATGTGGCGTTACAGCAACGTAACGAACGGATGGTACTGTATTAATCCCGTAAGTTATTGAGATTGAAAATAACGAAGCCTAAGAAAATTCGGGCACTTGCCTATTATACAGCCTCGGTCGCGCAGTGGCTAGCCCCCCGCTTCTGATTCAAGAAGTAGTGGGTTCAAATCCTGGCACACACCAATGTATTTTCGAAAGTTACGTGTTTTAAATATAGATGACTGACAACTTTGCGCTCGGTATGGCAATAGGTTCGCTACTTATTCCATTCGGGACGTAACATAACGGGGAGACGAGGCTTAATAGCTGCTGCCTACACCTTCGGGTAGAAAAAGGCGTGAAGTTATGTTATGTTGCCTATTTTATTTTTATTTTTTATTTTTATTTAAATTCATATACAATTTTAGTATAAAGGCGGACTTAATGCTAAAAGCATTCTCTACCAGTCAACCTTGGGTAGTGCAGAGATATCTGTGGTAAGCATATGGCCAAAAAAACGAAAAAAATAAGTGTTTAATATAATCTATAAATTCAAATTCAAAATATCTTTATTCCATAGACTTTACAAAGTACTTAGAATCGTCACATTAAAAAACATTCACGGAGCTTAGATTCCCTTTCATCACACTGTCTTGAATGTGAAAGCGAATCTAAGTGCCAGTTCCGGCGTCAAGGCTTCTTGAGAAGAACTGGAAAGAAACTCAAGGCCGACTCTTTTCAAATATCCAGTTTAACAAATAGTGTTATGTACAATCAATACAACACAAAAGGAGCAGTTCAATTCCAAACTTTTTTATCGTTTATATAGTCTGCGATACAATAATAAGCCCTTTGATATAATCTACTTTTAATATAATTTTTAAATTTCCCCATGGATAATTCAATCGCGTCGTTTGGAAGTTTATTGTAAAAGCGTATACATTGACCTGCGAACGAGTTAGAGATTTTATGGAGCCTAGTAGTGGGCACAGCGAGTTTGTTTTTATTTCTTAAATTTAGTTTATGAACATCACAGTTTTTCTTAAATTTAGTTTTATATTTATGAACATAAATAAGATTTTCATAAATATATTGTGAATAAAATGTCATAATTCTTATTTCTTTGAATTTATTTCTTAGTGTATCCCTGGGACTCATCATATAGATAGCACGAACGGCTCGTTTCTGGAGCACAAAAACTGAATCTGCATCCGCGGCACTACCCCAAAGCAATAAGCCGTACGACATAATGCTGTGGAAATAGCTAAAATAAACTAAACTCGCAGTATCAACATCGGTTAGCTGACGTATTTTCCTTACAGCGTAAGCTGCTGAGCTTAGTCTGCCTGACAACGTTTCTATATGTGTATATAACAGGATAATACCTATAAGGAGAGTGGAAACACACTACATATTATATCATACTAATATACACACATCTTCATATTATAATATACATACTTAAACTTAGTCATGCCATAAATATTGTAACAAAGAATATTTTTTTTAATTGCAAATAACATTTATTACTTTTACAGTGTGTACTTTAATACATAAATATAAAACGATATAAAAAGTAAAAACCTTATTCGAAGTGGTCTCCATTGGCTGCAATACAGGCCTTTAAAAGTTTAGGCCAGTTATCAATAGAAACACGCACTCTTTCCATGGGAAAATTCTTCACTGCCAATCATGTGGATTGTTTTAGGGACTCTAAATTATTATGACGTTTAGAGCAAGCCGTACTCTCTAAAACTGACCACGAATCATAATCCACTGGATTATGATTTGTGGCAGTGGATTAAGATCGGGACTAGACAATGGCCAGTCTTCAGCTCTAATGAAGTCCGAAACGTTCGCTTCTAACCAAGATTGCGTGGACCGAGCTTTATGACCCGGTGCCGAGTCTTGCTGGAAGGACCATACTTCGTTATTGAACATGGTGTTGTTAAGGGGCTTGATTACCTTTTCAAGAATGGTATCTTGATACACTTGTGGCGATGTTTTGATACCTTTTTCACAAAAATATGGCTCAGTCACTCCTTCGAAGCTAAGACCCCACCAAACCATCACTGAAGTCGGATAATGCCCACGTTGCACTCTGTCAACTAATTAGGAAGCTTCCTTAGAGCTTTGAGCATAAATACGGTCATTTTGTTTGTTAAAATGTTGTTCAATTGTAAAAACGTTTTCATCCGTAAACAATATTTTTCTGTGACCTCCCTTTGCGTACCGCTTTAGTAGTTGTTTAGATTTTAACACCCTATTCTTTTTGAAATTATCAGTTAATAAATGACCAGTGCGCCTCTTATAGGCTGCAAGTCCTAAGTCATCTTTTAAAATACGCGACATTGTTCTAAGTGCTCCCGAGATAAAATCTTTTCGATTCTAAACACTTTAAAGTCTAAGGAATAAAGATATTTTAAATTTTGACTGTCTACTTGCGCCGGGCTGTCCTGATACTTTCATCAACTGTCGGAAACTTAGTCAGCAATATGCCCAACTCCTCGTAGGAAATCACTTTGTGTCTGCTTCCATCAGGCGCTTACAGCAGGCCCGCAGCCCAAAGTGCTGCTTAGCTTTGGCAAAAGTATTTTGTCTTTGCTTCGTTAAAAATTCCTTAATTAATATGGACGAACCTTTAAGTGAGGTCTTTGCCCTCCAGACAGCTGATCTGTTTTCCAGGTCGATGAATTTTACAAGGATTAGTCGTGGACGATCTTTACTAGGGGTGCCCAACCCATAACAGCTAGCGATTGTAGAAGTCGAGTACTTTAGGCCCATTTTTTTCTCGATGATCTCCAGAACACTCTTGGTGCAGTTTTCACCATCGCACTCCGCAACCCCCAATAACAAAAGTGACTTGCGTCTGTGTCTAGTTTCTATAGATTCTATAGCTTGCACGCATTCATCAATTTGTATTCTAAGAAGACCTAGCATTTGGTACATGAGCTCCCTAAATTTCCTGAAATCCTCCGCTACTTTGGCCACAGTCTCCTTGGCTTGTCCTCCTCCCTGTAGTTGTACTTCTAGCTCCACCATCTTCTTCCTAAAACATTCCTCCAAAGATTTCTGTGCAGATTCAATGCGTGCTAACTGAGACATTATAGCAGAGGTAGATTGTAGTAGATAGTTTGCTAGCGGGCGGTGTTGTTTCACTAATATACTTGCATGAGAATCACACAAACATAAGATCCACTCCAATATGTAATTGTGCACTCAATTTATTAGTCAAAATTCATTAATAACTATTATTTTTATTTTAAATCGATAATGCAAACAACAAATTATAATGACGGGTATTTAGATTACCTGCATCGTGGCAGCGTTAAACGCTAGGCTGGACCTAACTTAATGTTTGTCAGATGCATTAGAAGTTCCACTATAAAATGATAGAGTTAAAAATATAACAATATCTTCATAATCATTATTATGAAGATGGACAATAAGGGTGATAGGTGAACAAGGCACGTTGCGTCGTCGCTGCGGATAACATGAGTGTTCCTTGCGTGTGTACAGCGTAGCAGCTGCGTGTCAGTTCAATTCAATCAAATTGAACAAGTACTAAATGCTGATTATAAATAATTCAGAAATCAAAAACAGTTGGTTTTTGATTTATATCTGTGAATTATTTAATTTATCAATGGTGTATTATTATATTTTAAAATGTATGTGTTCTATATACTTATGTCTGTATGATATTTTTCGTTGTCAGTATTCAATATTTCATGTACACTTTGAATTTAAATTAGTAACAATTGTAATATTGGAAAGTTAACTTTTGCATATAGATTCAATTAGAAAATAATGTTAAAGATATTTTATCTGTTGTTATTAATTGTGATTATAGAAATTTCTTCGGTAAATATATATTTTATTTTATTTCATATCGTTAAATAATTACCTTGTTTGTTCTACGTCCACGGTGTATCTGCTTTTTCTGCTAAAAGCGCCTGGTATAAAAATTTATCAAAGGAATAATAATGGAACTGTAAAACAATAATTAATAGATTCTGAGGTTGATGAGATAAAGAGGCTGTTAATATTTGACGATTGATCTGTATGTAAAACACTTTGTCTATAAAATTATTAGAATTAGATATAAGTGCTTGAAGTTATCGTAATTTAAAAGGCTGTGTAAACATTAGGGTGGGGGGCCAACAGTTAGAAATTTCCAAACTTTTCAGCAAAAATATAATCAAGAGAAAGCCATTGTGGAGGTGTGCAATCATGATTATCTGCGTGAATGCTTCACTATGACAAAAAGACCACAGAGGGGGCAACCCTACAGAACGAACATAACTGGTACTTTCCTACACTCGTGGAGCAACAACCTAACGGTAAATAAATACACAGTTACATACATAACTTCACGCCAAATCCCTTGCGGGGTAGGCAGAGAGAACAGAGCGCCATAAGGCACGATTCTTACACCCTCACTCGCTGCTTTGACTTTCATAACTTTTCATGATTTTTGAAGCTTCTAACATCACCTTCCTCCAGAGCAAATTCTATTTGGCCATGGAATGTGTGTCTTGGCTGCCCTCGACTCCTAAATCCATTCATCCAATTCATCGCTTTTGCATTCTATATTCTTACCATAATACAACACAAACAAATTATAATATGTAATTACAATCAACACAACACAAAAGGAGCAGTTCAATTCCAAACTTGTTTATCGTTTATATAATCTGCGATACAATAGTAAGCCCTTTGATATAATCTACTTTTAATATAATTCTTAAATTTACCAATGGATAATTCAACCGCGTCGTTTGGAAGTTTATTGTAGAAGTGTATACATTGACCTGGGTTAGAGATTTTATGGAGCCTTGTAATGGGCACATCGAGTTTGTTTCCATAAACTTGGTTTATGAATATCACATTTTTTCTTAAATTTAGTTTTATATTTATGAAAATAAATAAGATTTTCATAAATAGATTGCGAATAAAATGTCATAGCTTTTATCTCTTTAAATTTATTTCTTAGTGTGTTTCTGGGATTCATCATATAGTTAGCACGAACGGCTCGTTTTTGGAGCACAAAAACTGAATCTGCATCCGCGGCACTACCCCAAAGCAATAAGCCGTACGACATAATGCTGTGGAAATAGCTAAAATAAACTAACACGCAGTATCAACATCGGCCAGTTGACGTATTTTCCTTACAGCGTAAGCTGCCGAGCTTAGTCTACTTGACCACGGTTTCTATATGTGGGCCCCATTGTAATTTAGAGTCTAATGTTATACCAAGGAAGACAACCTTATTGACGAATTCTAATCTCTCATTGTCTATCACCACGCTGGTTTTTCATATGTTAAACTTTTTTTGTAATAAAATTAACATATTTGGTTTTATCTAATATATAAAATTCTCGAGTCTAGATGTGCGTAATTGAACTCCTCCGAAACGGCTTGACCGATTCTCATGAAATTTTATGTGCGTGTCGGGTAGGTCTGAGAATAGGACAACATTTATTTTTCATCCCCCTAAATCACAAGGGTAGCCCACATGCAACCCTAAATTTTCAACCCCCTACGATCAACCCCTATTTTTTAAATTTTATTTTTCGGCAAGACAACGTTTGCTGGGTCAGCTAGTTAACATATAAAAGCACTAAACCAGTTTACTATTTTTCAAAGAGCATTGTTTACATCGTCAATTACTGTCTGTTATCTATTTACCTTAAAAACTAAAGAAGTGTCATCTGCAAACAAAACTATTATTATATTAACTAAATTATTTCATAATTTTTATTTTTCATAAGACATTGTAGAACATTAATGTACAAAAAAAAAACAGGAATGGTCCCAAAATAGAGCCTTGTGGCACTCCCATTGCTACAGCTGATCCATGTGATAGCTTTCCGTTAACATATTATTATACTCTTTGAATCCTATCACTCAGATAAGAAATAGAAGATCCAAAGCGCTGCCTCTTATACCGTAGTGGTGTAATTTTCTGACCAGAGTTTCATGCTGCACACAATCAAAAGCCTTAGATAAGTCACAAAATATTCCATAGGCATCCATTAAAGTATTTTAATAGCTGTGCAAGGATTAGCTTCTCGAAAATTTTACTTAATGTCGGTCTGAACTTAGTGGGGTCTAATGTACTACCCGATTTATACAATGGAATGATTTTACTTTCATCAAGTCAGGAAACACACCACAGTCAATACATCTATTCAATATCAGAATTAAGGCGGGAACAATAGTGTTAATAAAGGCTTTATAATATGTACAGAAATTCCCCATAAATCAGGTGTCTTTTTGATATTAATTGATTTAAGCGCGTCATTTAAATCACCTCCAATAACATGCGGAAATGAAAATTATTAAAAAATTCAGGCACGTTACTTAAGCAAAGACTCTACAATGGAAGTGGAAGAACCTAGAGCTCACTAGGAAGATTCAAGATATTATCTTCTACAATTCAGATTGACATTCGTTTACGCACGTAACTTGACGCCTTTTTTAACCCAAGGTGTAGGCTGTAAAAGCCTCGACTAGCCGAATCGTTGCGTTACGTCCCAAGTGGAATAGGTGGTGAACCTAATGCAGATACACTGGGCATAAAGTTGTCAGACATCGATATTTATCACACTTCGCACAACTTCCGAAAATAATTCCAAGACATCATTGGTGTGAATCCGCAATCAAACCTTGCAGCATGTATCACTAGAACACCGAGAAATGTATTAAATGGGTTTTATTTAAGTCAATAGTCTGGATGGTCCAGTGGTCGAGCAGTGGCTTCTGATTCAGAGGTCGCGGGTTCGAATCCTGACACTGGCTCACACCAATGACTTTTCGAAATTGTTTTCGGAAGTTATGTGTGATAAATATCGATGACTGAAAACTTCGTGCCCGGTATTGCAATAGGTTCGTCACCAGGGTATATAATAATAAATAATAATAAAGCTTTATTTAGATAATTCCATACAAAATAATAAAATCTATGTACAAATGAAATTTTAACATAAGAAAATATTTACCTATAATAACTATAATAATATGATGAACAAATACATGAATTGAATTAATTTATCCTTTACCAAATTCACAACTTTACCAAATATGAAATCAATAACCTGGGTCATTGTATCAGTAATAATAATTGATATCAATTTATATAAATAATTAATAATCATATCAAATATTGAATTAATCAAATGAAATTAAATAAATCAGATTAAAAAGTCAACAATTCCAAAACAATAATAAAACTAATCAAAAAGCATAATCAATAAAAAATAATTAATAAAAATAAGTCAACAAATCCAATAATCTTAAAAATTCAATAAAACTCATTTAAAAAACAAAAAGCACAACAGTAACATAAAATGAAATAGATAAAAACGCATAATCAGTATAAATAAACAATAAATCTAATCAGTAAATATAATGAAAAACAAGAAATCAATAAAAATAATCAATGAAAATACTCAGTAAAAATAATTAATAATAATAGCTAGGCAATGTTTAACAAATAATAATTTTGAAACCATTTGTGTACATTCTATAAATTAATAACTAATGCTTCTGTATGGACCCCCTTAGGGTAAAAGCCTCCATCGAGGTTTTCCATTTGTCTTCGTCTTGAGCTATGTTAATCCAGCCCTGACCTGCTTGTTTTACTATTTCGTCCACCCATCTGGCATGTGGGCGGCCTCTGGATCTTTTTCCTGTCGGTCCCAACCATTCAGTCGATTTCCGCGTCCACCTGTGGTCTTTGTACCTGGCCACGTGCCCGCCCAATTCCATTTCCTTTGTAGTGAATAGGTTAAGGCGTCTGTGTATTTAGTTTTCTTCCTAATTTCTAGATTTCTTATTTTGTCTTTCAGTTTTATGCCTAAGCTGCTTCTTTCCATTCGTCTTTGCGTAGTTTGGATTTTATTTATGATTTTTGAGTCAAAAGTCCAAGTTTGGCATCCATACGTCAAACAGGGTAAAATAGCAGAGTCCATAGCTATTTTCTTAGTAGACACAGGCAGGTGGGATTTAAATACTTCTTTGTGTGCCCAATATTTTTTCCAGGTGATGGCGATTCTCCTGTCTACCTCTTCAAAGTTTCTTTCTTTCTTAAAAGATACTTGTTTACCCAAATATATGTACCGTTCCACAAATTGTAAGGGCGCATGGTTGACAAAGACTGGTAATGTATGATAATTAGTCATAACTTTTGTTTTCTCGAGATTGATTTCCAGCCCGACTTTCAAGCTGGCCTCGTATAAGTCATTTAACATTATGTTTAGTTGATGTGGACTTTCCGAAAACAGTACTATGTCATCTGCAAATCTGAGGTGACTCAAATAACTTCCATTTATATTAATACCTCGTTTGGACCATGGTAGAGTTCCCATTACATGTTGCAGAACTGCTATAAATAACTTTGGAGAAATTGGATCACCTTGTCTGACCCCTCTCATGATATTAATTGCTCTACCAACGTTATCGAGCTTGACTCTACTTGTGCTATTGCTGTAAATGTATTTCAGAATGTTGATATATTTTTCTTTTATTTCTAACGATTCTAAAGCTTCCCAAATGCTATCATGTGATATTGAGTCAAAGGCTTTTTTATAATCGATAAAAGCGATGTATAAGGGTCTTTGAAATTCTAAATAATTCTCTATCACTTGGTCGACCACATGTATGTGATCTGTTGTACTGAAGCTACTTCTGAATCCAGCTTGTTCAACTGGCTGATATGTGTCGATGATCTGGGATATTCTTTCAAGCACACAAGTGATGAAGAGTATGTAGAGACAAGACATGATGCTTATTGGGCGGTAATTGCCTATATCAGCTGGGTTACCCTTTTTATATAACAAAATAATTTCAGATTTTGTCCATGAATGAGGGACAGCTTCTTCTTCTAGTATTTTATTGAATAATATAGTAAATGGAGTAAGTAGCAGAGCTGTCGCAGACTTAATATGTTCGTTTGCGATACCGTCTGGACCTGGACATTTTTCTGGTTTAAGTTTCTTTATTTGTACTAATATCTCCGACTCCGTAAACTGCTCTACTGATGAGGTATCTGTATAGTGACAACATAACAATTTGGTTTTCTGTAATGTGGTTGATTGTCTGCTGTAAAGATGCGCGGAAAAAATCCGTAGCTATATTTATTACATCTGTACGGTATTTGTGTGTATGTGTGCCAGACCGAAGTGACCACCAGGGTATATATAGGTATAATTTGGGACGTAAACATAATGGCGAGACGAGGCTTAACAGCCGCTGCCTACACCTTCGGGTAACAAAGGCTAGAAGTTATTTATGTCATATTATTTAGGTCTCCGTGGTCCAGTGGTCGAGCACCCGCTTCTAAATCCAGAGGTCGCGGGTTCGAATCCTGACACTAGTAGTGTGCCAAAAGTTATGCTAAAGATTTATGTATGTGACATTTATGCAATATCAAAATATAAGCGGACCAAGAACACTTCCTTGAGGAACTCCGAATAACATAGTAAGTTCTCTACAATTGTAAGTTATTTCTTAGTAGCAAAATTATTATTTGTTTTGTTTCAGCTGGTAATAGAGTATGGTGCAAACGTTCACACACCCATGATGAGTTTAAAAATAATAGCATGTGACGCAGTGAAAAATAAATGGCTTGCCGATTATTTGGCGAAATATTCAAATCTACCAAAGAAATGTCCCATACATGCCGTAAGTAATGTATTTTGATCCGTAGTAACTAATACATACCTATATACATACATAAACTCACGCCTGTATCTTATAGGGGTAGGCAGAGACTTTGGCTTTCTACAAGTTACGATCCTGACACACTACTTTCGCCTCATCCACTTTCGGCTACTACGCATTTTGAATTTTTGAACAGACCATTTATTGGGTCGCCCCGTCTTGGTCTCCCGATGCCGACCCTGCCACTTACATTCGCTTCAAATACGCTTTTAGTCAGTCGGCTTTCATCGTTTCTTGCAATATGACCAAACCATCTTAACATACTTCTCTCCACTTTGGTCACCACATCATCCTTCAATTTGCATTTCACCCTTATCACGCTTTTTTCTTTCTTTCGATCCGCAATGGTTACTCCACACATACTTCTCAGAGAACGCATTTGCACTGCATACACTTTACTTTCATGTTACGGCTGCCGTACACAACACTCACTCCTTCCCCCAGTAGAACTAATATTTTGAGTATAGTGGGCTCGATTCCCACACAAGTACACAAGTGTTTGACTGCTCGTGATGGTTCAGTTGTTCAGCATTTCGATATCTAGTTCAGAGGTCTCGATATCGAATATTGGCTCATAAATATGACTTTTTGAGGATTATGTGTGTGTGAGAAATTTTTTATGGAATAGGAGGGCAAACGAGCAAGTGGGTCACCTGATGGTAAGTAACTACTCACCGCCCGTGAAAACTGTGGCCCGTTGCCGTCCTTTAAGGGAGTGGCCCTCCCACTCCCTAATGGAAGAGGAATGGGGATCGGGCCTCCGGATACCTCTCTTACCGAACGAAACGTAGCACGAGCCACTTCATGCCGGCCCATTCATGCAACAAACTGCAAAACTCCCACCACTGTTAAAAGTGCTTAAAAATATCGATTATTAATAAGACGGCCATAAGCTTAGTCAATTTAATTACTACAAACATGCGGATTTTTATACCGTTATGATCTTCATTCTCTTGTTAATGTCCAAAAAAGAACTTTCTTCTTACCTACTGCTCATGCACTATTTTCAGGGTTCCTATGGAATATTCAATTTGGAATTGCCACCGAAAAATTTTCCACTGCCACTACCCGACCGAGACATATATGTAAAAATTCGACTTGAAAGAACTGATACCAAGGAGATATTGACGGCCATGTCCATGATTCTAAGAAAAAAGTGACTTGACCAATTTAAAAAAATATTATTTATTTACGTTAGAAGAATTAAATTATTACATTATTTGCAATATATACAATTAAAAAACTAACTCAAATCAAATTTCTCCGCATCTCGCTCTGCTGGCAGCGCACCCAGTAGACTGGCTGAATGGCAATGCTAATCCTCTGTGCGTAGTATAGACCAGCCCTCTGGTCGAGAGAGGCCCCGAACAGTCTCTTTGCAAGAGCTGTATAGAGTAAAAATAATATAATTACTCGACTAATAATATACACCTGATGCAGGTCTCCAAAAAGTCCGCGATGGTAGGTATTTAAATAAGTATATATCTCTTACTTTTTATTCGAAACAAAGTTCAGGGAGAGAGTTTCGGCCAAAATTCAAGTTTCGGCGGAAGTATCGGTTTCGGCCAATATTTTTTCGTATTGTTGAAACTGCAGCATTTGTTTTACTTGTTTATTCAATTACAATTCCATATTAATTGAAATGATGACCGAAACAAGATATTTCACGATTTGCTTTCACTTATAAGCCGTTCTATATAGTCTACAAAAATATCCAACATACTCTGCATTTATATCTTATACAATTGTTAAAGTCCAAAATTATTTATTTTTGTTACAGATAAAATATATTTTACTGTTTGTTGTTGCATTTCAATAAAGTATATTGTAAGTTTTTTAAACGTCATTGTATGTTGCAATATTAAAAATTGATCATGCCAGCTAAGCAATAAAATAGAGTTATCATATCGATTCATTTCGATGGTAATGATCTTTGATACTTATTTAGTGGCTTCAATGTGAGCCAAGCCGCGGGTAGAAGCTAGTATAATATATAGAATTTGACGCAACATCCACGCTGCGATGTCGCAACGTAACGCAAAGTCCGTGTGGCCTGACCCTAATGTCGTATTATAAGGTTTAATGCACAACGATAAACGATATCAAATTAAATCAAACAGCAATGTAATTACAAAGATCACATATATTGATTTAAAACATAGATATTTTTTATTTATAATTTTAATAATGGACGGACACTCATTACTTTTAATGTTAGTGATTACTGTTCTGTTTCTTTTTTTTGTGATTTCAATTTCTAATAACAATACTGTTTCTTGGGATGGGCATATTAGCCAGCGGGGTCAACTTGAACGCCTGCAGCACAGATAGTGTTACAGTTGCGTGGCCAGCCCATGGAATATAGAAGGAGCTCTGTGGGGCTTCCTGTTACCTATTTGCCGAACGAAATACGGTACTTTAACCGAGAGGTCCTGGCATTTCACCGGTTGAGCCGGCCCATTCATGCAGTGAACTGTCATATTGCGTAATTTTTCATAATAAACAGATATGGCTCCGGAATAGACTTATAGGTCAATGGTATCTAGTTGATAAGAGTTATTAAAGCTATACTTACGAAATCTGTACATATAAATAAAATTGAAATGTCCATTTGTAACATTGAAATAACTACGTTCTACTACATTCATATTAATTTAAATAAAATAAAAATAAAAAAAAATTAAAATTTTTGCCTGTAATCCCCAATATGGCTGGAACGGTAGAATATCACGACGCCACAGTAACCCTATATGTGTTTCTGGTGTCCATGGGCGGCTTAGGTTGCTTACCATCAGGTGACACGCCAGCTTGTTTACCCTCCCATCCCATAAAAAAAAACAACTTTTGACGGGACTTTTATCGGCTGATGATAAGAGGTGTAAACTTAGGCTACTTTTTTATTTATTGCTTCCGAGGAGAAAAATGTTCGCCAGGACAATTATTTATTAAATAAATAGTATCAATATTCATTCATAATTATTATCAATTTTAATAATGTCTGCGGCTCTCTCGGCCACAGATATTAATACTGAATTTGGGTACAGCGACACCGGGGACGGCAGCACACTCGAGTCCACTATCCTCACTCCTGACACCGATCTCACTCTGTAACAAACGTATTCTTCAGAGTATACCTTCAACGTGTCCATTCCCCAGGCTTTCGTTAAGTATCATAGGTCTGATGCCCTAGTCGTTCAACACTTGGACTCCGGCCACAGAAGTCCAAGTACGATGACTCCACACTAATAACTTTATAGAAGTCATGTGTAACAAATATAGATTACCATTGGGGTCTAGCAGTGGTACAGTTATGCAGTTCGCTGCATGAATGGGCCGGCTCTACCGGTGAAAAACAACGTCCTCCAGAATATCAGCGTAAAATTCCCTTCCCTGTACCCTCCACATTTCACTTTCGACCATCTCTTCCTTATCCCATACTAAAGGCAACGGGCAATATAACGTAACGGTGTCTATGGGCGTTGTTAGTTGCTTACCATCAGGTCAAAAACCTACTACCAAAATACATTTCAGCGCTGGATTCAAAAGCCACAAGATTCCTCAACAGAGGCCGACTTGCACATGGTTTTGTATTAATTTAATATACCACGGTAAACGCTGAACATCAAATGGGCAGTGCACTTGTTTGCCATCATTTATAAAAGGAGTCAAAAGTGCATACCGCAGGCGACTGTCGACGACCCTCCCACCGGAGCAAGTTCCCCCCACATGATGTCCGGTCACCGCTAGTTCCCTAATGATGCACTCCAGGTATGAGTCTGGAGGACTGAACTGCCTCGGAAACGACAAGGGTTGCTTGGCTTTTGGTTGGTCTTTGCTGTTAAATTTCAAACAGATAAAAAACCAAACAATGATATCCATTTCAATGACCTTGATAAATACACTTTTTACACTGGATTAATATTCTAACTTTAATGTTATTTTAACACCAATTTAGGTTTAAAATTTGTTAAAAAAAATATATCTATTGTATGGGCATCTAATGAGGAGGGATGAAGAATGATAAACCTGAATGTGGAAAGAAATAAGAGAAGAGGAAGACCTAAGAAAATATGGATGGATTGTGTGAGAGACGACATGATTAAGAGGGGTGTGAGTGTGGAAGATGCGAATGATAGAGAAGTGTGGAACAGGGAACAGGGCAGGAAGATGATAACCTTAGCCAAAAAACGTACAATAGTTCTGCTTATTTATTCGTCTGAGATAATAATTCCACTTTTATCGTACTTAAAAGATTCTGATTTAAGGACAGGTAGACGAGGAAAGTCGTAAGTAAAAATTAGTTAACTAATATAGTACATACAATCTTCTTCGTTTGTGAGTCGGTCCTTTTTGTTGTTCCTTGGTATATCTCCAGAAGGAGAGACAGCGTTCAGCTCTAGGCCAGTGTATCCTGGCGCCGATATCTTCAAACGGCTTACTAGTTACCAATTGTTCCACTCGTCTTATACCTAAGGTAAAATCAAATAACAACAACACATCACTTCATGCCTTAGTCTCTTGCTGGTGTAAGCAGGAAGAACTGAGTGCTTAGAGTATTATTCCCACATCTCATTCCCTTCTTGGTGTTCACAGTTTTTGTCATACAAAGTCTACACCGAACTTCACCTAGCGATAAGACGCAGTTAATTTGATCACTAAATTTCAGGTCATTTTTTAAGTTAATTGTAACTTTACTTTTTAGTCACGGTTGTCCAGTGGTCGAGCTCCCCGCTTCTCGTTCAGGACATATGGGCTCATACCAATGATTTCTTGGCTTTTCGGAAGTTATGTGTGATATATGGTATGGCAATAGGTTCACCACCAATTCTATTTGGAACGGCGAGTCGAGGCTTAACAGCCGCTGCCTACACCTACGGATAGATAAGGCGTGAAGTTACGTATAAACTTTACTCCAGAATTATTTGTGTAATTAAAAACACGGCATACCTTCAATCATACATTGAACATCGTAATATTGTTCCAAGTAACGTGGATCTACGGCAGGTGGCGTTGATGAGGTGGCTTTAGTGATGGTCACAGTTCCTCTGCTCTTCGGATGTAGACACGTGGATAGGTACATAAATCCTTCTTTCCCAGTTATGTTGTAAAAAGGAAACGCGTCGCGAAACACCTGGAATTATATACATTGAACGTTTTTATATATTGTACATTTATTTATATTAATATCTTCCTCTCATTCCTCTTCATTCTCTTGCCTTTTTTTGCCGTTTTCTATTGGATTCAGAAACGGGGTGCTGGATCTTCAGGACACCGAGACTACCTTGGAGATTATCGATACATCTATACATATAAATAAAATTGAAGTGTCTGTTTGTAATATTGAAATAACCGATTTTCACTACATTCATATGAATTTTTATTTTTATGGGATATGAGGTCAAACGAGAACACCATGAACACCGTGGTGCGTTGCTGTCCGTTAAGGGATTAGGAGGGGAAAGGAAAGGGAACGGGGATCGGGCCTTCGGATACCTATCTCACCGAACGAAACAAGGCACGAGCCACTTCACGATGATATTCTGAGAAGCCGTGGTATTTCACCGGTCGTGTCGGCCCATTGATGCAGCGAACTGCGTGATTCTACCACTGAATATACATCTAGTTTCACTCAAGTGCTTGGTGCTCCTTCTCTTTCTCCATACCAATAAATAACAATACCAGGTCTTCATGGTCTGTATAGATACATACCTTCGGTTTATAATTGGACAGATCTCGTAGGAGCCTTTCACTCGCTGTACCCATTGCGAATAACATCGCTGCAGTACTATTACTGTATTCGACTCCTGCTAACGGCGGAAATGACAATATACCTGAAAAGACTTACGTAATAGAATTATAAAGTTCGAAAATACATAGTTTGTGGAACTATCTGTCCTAGATCTCCAGTAGAATGAAGATAATCCGAGTCGTAAAGTAGAGTAGGATTCCTTTTCGGAATATCGTGAGTTTTAGGAGTTTTAGGAGAGGGGTGGAAGTACGAGTATGTGAGTGGAAATATAGGACTTATGTGTTACTTTAAAGCCTGTCATAGAATTATGCTGCTATACAGATATTCAAAGTCAAAGACTAGACATATCTTCAAGACTAGATGGCGCTAATAGCTAAAATATACTACATATGAGATTTTCCATAAATATAAATGTAAGACTTTGAATTAACAGTCACGCTTATCGAGTAACGTCCAATAAATACCAACCCGAGCTTTTCCAGTAGTACTCCCAAAAGGTTTTGATGGTGAAGACTTTGGATAACGTTATGCTGAACGGCTTCTGTATGCTCACATATATTGGCATGTTCATATGGTCGTGTAAATTCTTTCCAACATGCTCATTAAACAATGTGGGTTTGATTTTCAACCTGGACATATACAAAATATTTTTTTTTTGTTTTTTTTTTACACACAGCGCCCTCTAGTTCCAAGCTAAACAACTAAATGCTTGTGTTATGGATACTAGTTAACGGATATTAATACATATATGTATACTTTTCTTTTGTAGATACATACTTACAAATACATAAAGAAACACCCAGACGCCGCACAAATATTCATGTTTGTCACAAATATTTGTGCTCGGGTGGGATCAAATCCCCGACCTCATTACTGCAGCCGGTAGTATTACCAATGCGCCACGAGGCCCGTCATATTAAGTAGCTATTAAATATCATTAATAGGGACAAATACAAAAAAACTGTTTGTATGTTTAAACATATAAATCTCAGGAACTAAATGCCGAGATCTAAGATAATATAATCTTAGATCTCGGCATTTGTAAGGTAAGAGTGACTCTGTTCATCTTTACACCAAGAGAGTAATTTCGTTAACTCTTCAGATTGGTTTTTGTGTAGTTGATGTGAGGAATCGTCTGACTTTGGAGAACGATACTGTTTTCTATAAGAATATGTTTGAACCTTTGTGCTCATCGTGGGATCGATTTCGAGCTCACACCAATTATTTCTCGGAAGTTATTTGTGATAAATATTAATGCCAGAAAACGCTGTACCCGGTGTACGGCAATAGGTTCCTCCACCAATATCATTTCAGCTGTGAAAAATCGGCGATTCGAAGCGTAACAGCCGCTGTCTGCCTACTTTCGGGTAGAAAAAGTTGTGAAGTTAAAAAAAAAATACAAAGTAATTTCAATAAAAGTTGTGAAGTTAAAAAAAAATTACAAAGTAATTTCAATACAATTAATATCTTGTTTATCATATTAAGGGGCCATGCATGAATAGGCCGACTCGACCGTTGAAATACCACGACCTCTTAGAAGATCGACGTAAAGTGGATCATGCCACGTTTCGTTCGCTGAGAGAGATACCCGGAGGCCCACCTCCCTTCCCCATCCTTTCCCATTATACTCCCATAAAGGTCGGCAACGCAACTGTACTGTATACAATCAGGTGACACGCCCCCCCTATCCCATAAGAAAGATAAGATTTGACCCCACTTAAAAATCTCACATAATTTATGGTCACGCGCCCCCTTATTAACCTTTCTATCACTCCACGCGGTCCAATACCAGACAGCATCAGCAACTGTGGCGTCTTAATGGTTCCCGCGCACAATATTATCTCCTTATTAACAAATATGTTGTCCAGTAGTCTGTGATTCTGCAGTATGTATAAAGATGTCGCTGTGGTATTCTGAAAGCGTATCTGAAAAGGTTTCATGAAAATATAAATGGAACTATAGTGACTATTTTTGAATAATTAAAATATTAGTCAAGAAAATAATAGTTGTTTGTAGTTTGGACTAATGCTAATATAGTACAGCCTACTGTTTTTTTTACGTGTTTTTTTTAATAATTTTTTGACCCCTCCTAGATGACATGTGGTGAGATTTAAAACTAACTGTGATCTGACTGTGACTAACTAACACATCTCTAACAATAATACTACAGAATCTCGCTATACTCTTCATAAAGGGATCGACTAGATCTGCGAAATACCACAACCACTCAGAAAATTGAAAGTGGCTCATGTCCCTTACTCGTAACCTTCCCCTTCACGTCCCTCTCCCTAATACATTCCGTATATTATCATAAAAGCCACTGTATGTTGTAGACACCCATGGACTCCCTTGCCTGTAAGCCCACTTTCCCAAAAAAAACCTACTAAATAAATACTTACAGAGACAGCTTGAGTTCGTAACAAAACATGAAGGTTCATCCTTCTCATCACCGGTTTCAGGTACGCATCAAATGATGAATAGCGTTCTCCGTCTCTGACGGTGGCTACTGGTCTTCTGAATACCGTATAGTCCGTTTTCAATATTGAGGAGGCTTCCTTGAAAGTATTCATGAGGTCATCTTCTTCGTCTATTATCTTGAGTTGCATTGGTGCCTGAAAGTATTTGTGAAGAATTTGCCATTTGTCACTTAAACCCTATTAAGATAGACTAAGTAGCCATTATTCCACAATTCACGACTTTATCCACTTTTAAGCTTACTCTACGAAGCAATAAGGCCATCCACATCCATTCTCACCACTCTCCTATTAACATGTATTACTTTCTTCCTAGCAGCATCCCCGTACCATAGTAATCTACCACACTGTTTTCTATCTACTATTTTCGGCTTTCGCATATTAGACGCAATTATTAAAGTTCCAGCCACGCAGTACGCTTCTTGAATGGGTTGGCTCGACCGGTGTAATACCACGACCTCTGAGAATATCGGCCTGAGAGAGGGAGAGAAGTATCCGGAGGCCACTTTCCCTCTACCCCATACCACTTCCAAACCCTTCCTTATCCCCCCCAACGAAAACATTCCCAAGGAGGGTTCAGGAAAAGCAGGCGGCCACTCATAAAACCACAGCCAAAACGTTTAATAACATGGATAGTTTGAAAGGATGACATGTTGTGCCGACCTAACTTAAAGTGGGATAAAGGCAGGAAAATTATGTATATTAGACGCAGCACATAGAATAGAAAGTAAGTACCTGCCTAATTAAATTTTAAATCTATAATATGTAGGTACCATTTTTGTAACATTTCGTTTACTTTTTATGGATTAACTCACGAACCTTAGATCCAGGGCATTCTCCATCAGCAGCGCAATAGTTGGAATCAAATTCGCTTCTCACAGTGCCAAAAGCTTTGATTAAGTATGGTCTCAACTCTTCCTCAGTCCATCCTTCAAAGCCCAGTTCCGTCCATTTTTCATAGTCCTTAGGTAGACCCAAGCCGTGCAGTAAAAAGTTGATTTGACCAGAGCCCCCAAGACCTTTACCTCGGGGTATAAATTGAGACTAAAATATTAAAAAAAATGCTCTTAATCTTCTGACTTCACAATGACTTACCCCAAGGTCTGGTTTGAGACTTTTCGGAAACCCCTTAGGAATCTCAAGGAACTTCAAGCTTTAACAGAGAGAGTTTTAGAGTCTTGCAGTTCGGTGCATGAATGGGCCGTCTCGGAACGATGAAATACCACGACCGTGCCGCGTTACGTTTGGTGAGAGAGGAATCCGGACGCCCAACCCCCTTCTCCTCCTTTCCCCTTCTACTCCCATAACGGACGGCAACGCACCACGGTGTACATAGGCCATAAGAATTTGCTTACCATCAGGTGACCCATTTGCTCGTTTGCCCTCTTATCCCGTAAAAAAGGTAATCAGTGTGGGCAGTTATAAAATCGATCTTAAAGATCTCCTCTAAGGACGTTACTTCAAGTTACATTATATTTAGAACAAAGTTCCGTTCAAGGAACAGTAAACTATCAAATCTGAAGCATGTCTGTACTTGTTTCCAGAGTCCAAATGACGAATATTTTTGTGGTTCAGTTTTCACAGCCCAGTCATTAGGACCTTGTTGTGCAGCTGTTGCAGTCAATGGAATCTTTGTGAAGAAGCCCATATATTCGCCAGCTTCCACCAGCAACACTTTGGTGTTTGGATCTTCAGACAGCCGAGACGCTAGCACACAACCAGTAGTCCCTGCGCCAACTGAAAAAAAACAAAGCAAGCTTGTCGCTCCTCATAAGCTAATATTATAATGATCAAGCTGTAGCTGCAAGCGATCATGGATTATTCAAGGAAATATAATATTACTATTTTTTTTTACATTATTTTCAATAATAATAAATATTGCGTGGTATCAAGGTATGAAGGATCGATCCTGGGCTCACAACAATGTTTTTTCGGAATTATTTTCGTAACTAATGATTTGGCCAGTCTAGTCGTAACCGCAGCTGCCTACACCTTAGGGTAGAAAACGGGCGTGAAATTATGTAGGTATAATAGCACAATAATACCTACTTAATTATTGTTGCCTAAGTATCCATACTAATATTATAAATGCGAAAGTAACTCTGTCTGTCTGTCTGTTACACTTTCACGCCTAAACGGCTGCACGGATTTTGATGAAATTTGGTATGGTGATAGATGATTACCTAGAAATGGTCATAGGCTATAAATAATCACGCCATCATTCTTAGGGGGTAGGCAATAGGCAGATAACTAAATTGAGTTAGTGATTTTTAGTCGTTTTTATTGGGAGTTTTGCTCTTTCATACGATAGTGGGACATTGTTGCAGGGGGACTTACAGCCGGGAGAAAACAAAAAATCTTATGTGGACGAAGTCGCGGGTAAAAGCTAGTATACTTATATATACAAAACACCAAAAAAAAATCGTGCTAAAAGCGCCTAAATAAAATAACTTCACGCCTATTTCTACCCGAAGGTGTTTGCAGTGGCTATTAAGCCTCGACTCGCCGTTATGTATACGTCCCAAATGGAATATGTGGCGAACCTATTGCCATACCGGGCACAAAGTTCTTAGTCATCGTCATTATTTTCGTCATAATTTTAGAAATTAATTTCCAAAAGTCATTGGTGCGCTCACACCAATGACTTTCAAGAAGTTTGAACAGGCATTCGAACCCGCGACTTCTTGATTCAGAAGCGGGGACCACTGGACCACCGAGACTTTGAATGATTAATGCGCCTAAATAAGTTGATTTAAACTGTATATGATATGTAATATAGCTATGAAAATATTAACAGGCGCTAGAAATAAAAACTCACCAATAATATAATCATATCTTTTTAGAGGTTTGCTTACGATACTCGTGTATGCATTTATATATTTTTGATACACCATATAACACAAAAACATTAACAAAACTACAAATAAATACGGATATATCGTCATTGTTCAATTATATGTATTTTTATACACTTAGAGGTTTGAACTTATAAGATAAAATGACACAACTTGGAGCCACAAGTACACAAGTTGGCGGTTTGATTTCTACCTCGTTATTCAATTCTTCCTTTACGACTAATTAAATTAGCTGGAGGTGAGTAACCTTTTTATTTAATTCTATTAAACAGGGGTGATGTCGTTGAGTTGTATAAGTCTCATTTATTTGTGTCTATAGAGAAAAGATAGAATCTATCTTCAAACTGTCTAACATGGATATAATTATTAACATTGTATTTTATCCTAACATAACTTCACGCCTTTTCTGTGTCGGACCCTGCCCATGTCGGACACAAAGTTTTCAGTCATCACACATAACTTCCGAAAACAGTTTCGAAAAGTCATTGACGGAGCCAGGATTCGAAAACGCGTCTTCTTGATTCCGGGGCGGTTTGCCCGACCATTGGACCACCGAGACTCTGATCCTAATTTACTTTTGTTTTAGGGTGAACGCTTTCAAACAAAAGACGTTTGTTATTAATTAATTAATGCATATATAACAGCAAAATTTTAAAATTCATATTTAAAATTGACATTAAATTAGCCATCAGCAGTTGACGATAATTGTTTAAAAAAAATTAAATTGTCAAACCAAACAGCAAATTGTTGACGACCTCTGATTACAAAGAGGATTACTTTACGTTAGGGTATTTGTAAATCAATACCTTTGATATAAAACAGGCGATGAATGACAATATGTATAAACTTATATTGATATGATGTAAGTACTGGATATCTCTGTCAGCAATGTCCGGTACTTATATTGGACAAAATAAGTTATTAAATCCATGCAGTTCCTAAGTTATTTTTACCCAGACTCAACTGTTCTACTAATACATTTAATTGGTGTGAAAAGTGTAACTTCTTCAGGTCTGGTGTTTTTTTAGAGTACCTACTGCTACATATTCTCATACGAAATTGAGTAGTTTCTTTCTGTCGGTTACTTAAACCTTTTATGTAGAAGACAGCAGCCTGAAAGCATAACTTCCTGGTGGTAAATTGTTCCTGTGTCTGAAGTAATGGTACACTGTTTGTTTGGACCTTTTTTTCAGAGTTTTAGACTTCAAAATCTTACTAGGGGGCTATGATGAATATCATAGAATTATTATATTCTGGATGTCAAGGAGTAATAGCTGACGCCAAAAGACCTTAAGAACAAATAGGCATCCTAAGTCAATTAATAACTGTCTACTAGATCACAAATTTAATGTAGGATCCAAACTATTTCGTGAAGAGACGGCGAGATGCCACCATTGCGCATCCGACATGGACTCGGCCCAGCACACGCTGGAGGTCTGCCCGGCCTGGGCGGCCGAGCGCCGAGTCCTGGTCGACGGGATCGGGCGAGACTTGTCCCCGCCGGCGTTGGTCGCGGCAATGCTGGCGGGCGAGGAGGAGTGGAGGGCTGTGGTCTCCTTCTGCGAAGCAGTGATGCTCGGCGGCGGCGAGCTCAGTGATCGCCGACGGCGACGGGCCGCGAGGGCGCACACCCCGCGGGTGCGCCCTCGCGGCCCAGGAAGGATGACCGCCCCGGGGGGGTCATCGGGGGCGCCCCTCTTTACAGCGCGGATGAACACTCCCTCGTGACAGAGGGGGGGCGACAGCGGGGTAGACCAGAAGGCTGATGCACTGTCCTGGGCCACCCCTACGCCAGAGGAAGGCCGCCGCGAGGTTTTAGTGGGTAACCCTAGGATCAGATTGCAGTTTACTGTTTTGTGAGTCCCACACTACCCCCTGCCGTCCCAGGCGGGGGGTGTGCATAAAGCATTTCCTCGCTTATAAAAAAAAAGGATCCAAACTATTTAGATTAATTACATATTTTATTTCTCAGTTTTTATCATTAACATTCATGAAACATAAGTAAATTGAATAAAGATGATAACTAATATGTTTTGCTATAGATTTATTAAAGATTGTACAATAGTTTTAGTACAAATAATAACAAAGAATTGATAAATTTTTGTCATTTATTGATCTCTCTGTCTAGTCTTGAACAGCATGTACCAAAAGTAACAAAACAGTTATTTTTAAGATACTTCAGTCTACGTAATGAGGTAAAGACAATAAATCAACACAGTTTAAAAGAGATGTTATGATATCATCTTCATTATAAGATATTTACCCTTACTTATCAATACTTTAATAACAGGCATTTCATCAAGAACTTAAATCACTTTACAAGTCTATTTACTAAGTCCAAGATTGAAAAAAGAAAGATTATAGCTTGTAAATAAATAAGTTAAGGCCCCTACAAATTTTCGATGGTCTACAAGTCAATATCTCCTCCATCTTCAATCATTTCTCCTGTTGCAGGGACCATAATAGGTGCTGTAATGACTTGCTTGCGGCCCTTAGCATCAACAACTTCTATTGTTTCAGGTTCAATATCCATGTCTGTTTCTTCTGCAAGTTTCCTCTCTTTGAGACCAGCAGCTGGTGATCTGAAAATAAACACATAGAAAGATTATAAATGATGTGATTGAAAGTGGATTTCATTAAATATTACATAACTTCACATCTGTTTCTATGCGAAGGTGTTGGCAGCGGCTTAAGCCACGCCTCGCTGTTATGTTTATGTCCCAAATGGAATAAGTGGCGAACATATTGCCATACTGGGTACAAAGTTTTCAGTCATCAACATTTTTCACACTTAGGCTCCAAAAATAAATTCGAAAAGTCATTGGTGTAAGCCAGTGAGGATTCGAACCTGCTACCTCTAGATTCAGAAGTAGGGTGTTCGATCACTAGACCACCGAGACTATTACAAATTTATTATTGACGATAGAGTTGAATACAAGTTTGTTAAAATTATTATAATGTTTCAATTCAATGCAGGCTCCACAACTCTCAGGTTTCAATAGATCTTATGAGGTTCTAGCCAACAAGGGAGGCAGAATTAACGCTATGTCCCTTAATGGCTCATTATCTAGTTTCTCGTCTGCTTATAACGCTCAGACAATCCAATTGACCTATTCAAACCTTACTATAATATCTTACTTCTTAATAATGAGAAAATTATACTGTGCCCAACTCTTGAGAAATCTGCAACATTTTGTAATTACTGAAATAACAATTCACTCACTTGATCAAAGATATATCCCGTTGTACTTCTCTCACATCTCTCTGCCACTCCACCTCTCTGCCTTTTCTTAATCTCTGCATGATATAATTATTACTCCTTCTCTGTCTGATTTCTTCAACTTTCTTCATCGCTTCTATAGTTTTGTTCCATAATTCTCTACTGTATTTGACAGGCGCGTTCCTGCGTTTTTCAAACTCGAAAGATGGATCAATAGCCAATTCTTTGCCGGCAGTTTTACGGTAAGCTTTGGTCCATTTAGTTTTACGTGGGTTCTTCTTCTTTTTAAATGCTGCATGGCATTTAGAACGACAAAATCTGAAAATCTACCAATGTTTAGGTTAATTTCGCAATATTATGAAAACTACACTTTCAAAACATGAATAGCAAAATCTTTAAATACTCACCTTACAGTCGTTCCTTACAAATTGAATGCCATGTCCAGGATAAATCCTGGACGAGCAGAAATAACAAGTTTCAATACGCATATTTACACGTGCTGCTTTGTTTACTAGCACGCGTCAAAAAGACCACAGTTCACTACACACTCTACAGACTACTATAGACTAGTATAGACTAGTATAGCAATAGTATAGACAGATTGGGTCAGTGTCAAAGAGTACGATTGTATGTATCCATAGACGAATAAACTAGAAGTATATGGTGCGAGTAGTAGAAGTAGATAAAAAAATATAGTCTAACGTAAATAGGAATTGAGGAGCGAATAGGGAAAAAATCTAAATAAAAAAAAAAATAGAAATCCACTTATCCACTAAAATTACAAGGACATCGTAAAAGACGTTTTCTATTATAGTATTTGTTAATCCCTAGTATATATTATCCGTAGTAGATATTATACCGTAGTTTATATTAATAACTAGCTGACCCGGCAAACTTTGCTCTGCATCAGAAGTAATTTCACAGCGTTTACAAGTAAAGTGCAAAATTTCGAAAATTATCTGCTTAACGTTCTGGTATAATTGGCGATTGACTTTTACCACACACACGCACACACACATACACACACACACACACACACACACACACACACACACACACACACACACACACACACACACACACACACACACACACACACACACACACACACACACACACACACACGTGCGCACACACACACACACACGCACGCACATACACTCATACACACGCATATACACAGAGACGCAACATGCACAGAATCCCTTGTAATCACCTACGCTCGGGATTTTCTCATCCAGTGTGAATAATAAGTTTAAGTGTGGATAGTATATATATTATATATGTGTGATATGTTAAACTATCTGTATTGATTTCTTCTGTGTAAATTTAAAGAACAAATTGTATCCCATAGGAAGACACCTGGCCTCTGTAACACAGTTTCTAAACTAGCTCAGAGGTCAGTATATCAATGTAACAATTTGCACACAATTATGAAGAATAAAGATTTATTATTATTATTATTATCATTTTTCCTTTACTAATTATACATGGATTATGCAAACAAACCATCTTATTGACAACCTCTATCTAATAAAAAAAAACACATCAAAATCCGTTGCGTGGTTTCAAAGATAAACATACAACTTTATACTATGTAATGATGATGATTTAATAAGCATAGGCAATTTATTGGATAGCAGGATTATATTTGCAAGTCACAAATCAGTTTACAAATTTAAAAAAATTTAATGTTGATAATTATTTGCAAAAATCTGCGTAGTAATTTTATTGCATAAATGTAGCTATGGCGTTACTGTTTAAACATGACATCTATGTTTTACGCTCGGTATTATTTATGTGCGAATGCTAAATGCGATTGTAATTGTTTTTCTATTACTCACTAGATGTCACTATAATTATTAAGGTAATAAATACTACTTTTAGTAAGATGTCGCTATTTTAAACTATTGGTACCTTCAGTTTCTCCAATGAAAAAAATAAAATAACAATTTGATAATGTGGATGACGTTAATCGTAGTCTGTGAAAAAAAGCACACCATAGCATATAAAAAATATTTCGTTCATGGTGTCCCTAAGATTGCATTTTTTCGGTTTTCATTTCACCCCTCTCATAAAGTTCTAAGACTAAATAAAGCTCATATATTTGACGGTTTTTTTTCATCTCGACCGTGTTTACATATATACATAACTTCCCGCCAAATCCCTTGCGGGGTAGGCAGAGAGAACGGAGCGCCATGAGGCACGATTCTTACACGCCTCACTCGCTTCGTTGACTTTCATAACTCTTTTTATGCACGCGCCTTGATTTTTGAGGCTCCTAAGACCACTTTCCTCCAGAACACGTTCTATTTGGTCATGGAATGTGTGTCTTGGCCGTCCTCGACTTAGGAGTCGAGGACGGCCGATATACAATGCAAAAGCGGATGGATGTAGGCATCCATCCGCTTTTGCATTGTATATCTGCTTAGTCAGTCTTGCGTCATTCATTCTTTCTACATGTTCGAACCATCGGTGCATGCCCTTTCTATTAAGAAAGGGCATGCAGGGCAAAGAGAGTGTCGGTGTAAATTATTACACCGACACTCTCTTTCAATCCAACTCGTCGAAAACAAGGTTGTAAGATGGATCCTTACAACGTTGTTTTCGACGAGGTCAGCGAGGGTCACTCCGCAGATTTTGCGCAGTGCTCTCATTTCTTACGCGTATATCCTACTTTCATGCACACTCTGCCATACCCAGCTATCGCTTCCATAAGTTAGCGTTGGGATCAGGACTTCATTGTGGATAGCTAGCTGGGCTTTTCTGCTAATTTTTTTTGCGCCCAGGAATCTGCCCAACGCTCCATTTACGCTATTTCCTATCGCAACTGGTCTTTCTATATCCGCGGTGTACTTTCCATCCCTGCTTAAAGCGCATCCATGTGTATAATTTACTTTTACCATCCGCGTGTATAAATAACTTTTATTGACACTCAGCCATCCCGACTTTCATAACTTAACGTTGGCATCAATATCATGTTATGTATAACGAGCTGAATGCCAAGAAACTAACATAACGACCCGTTAGAACCGTTTTCTGAAGTAATTCCATTTTTCTGCAGTTCTACAAAATCTATTCAATTCTTGCTAAATATTCGTTCTAGAATATAAAATCTTATTTACCTGGTCTTACACTCAACAATCTATCCTTGTTCTGGAATACGTACATAACCACACCAGTCCCTTCTGGCGTGGGCAGAGAAAACAGAGAAATAATATGAATATGTGCCTTAATAACAGAACTTCACGCCTTTTTCTACCCGAAGGTGTATGCAGCGGCTGTCAAGCCTCGACTCGCCGTTATGTTTATGTCACAAATGGAATAGGTGACGAACCTATTGCCGTACGGGGCATCGATATTTTTCACACATAACTTTCGGAAAGAACTTCGAAGTGTCCGACCTCTTGATTTAGAAGCGGTCGCTCGACCACTGGACCACCGAGACTTCAGTGCCAAAATGAATTTTGAATTTGAATTTGAATTAAATTTAGTGTAGTCTTTAAATTAGATCTCTCTCTATGAAGATAATCAGTCAGGCCAATACATTTTTCAAGTCACCTAACGGATTGTTTCATAGTATAGAGGGCAAAGGAGCAAGCGTGTCACCTAATGGCAAGCGACTAGCGCTGCCTGCAACATTGATGGTGTTACAGTTTTATTGTCAGCCTTTAAGGGGGAAGGGGAAGAGCTTCCGTACACCTCACAAGAATGTAAAGAAAATGGAAAGAAATACAGGTCTACACATTCATACATATTCTCTTAGATATATTTCTTTCTTCTCTTCTTTTCACGTCAGAACAACAGACAGACATCACACACATTTTTTACTCGAATACATAATAATATTTAATGAATATGGCATCATTGCCTACGCCTTGTGAGTATTATGGTCATGGAGATACAAAAATTAGTATAGTGGCAATGTGCTATCACAAATATCAAACTATACATTATCAATACAAACACACAAACGCTAAATAATAAAACTCATTTTATCATTGTAACGACAATGGCTATGTCGGTGGTCCATTCATGGCTCATGGCTGATGCTGCCCACGCGCTGTAATGAAGCCCACGAGTCGTGAGCGGATTCGACATGGTCTCATTACAGCGCGCGAATATCATTACGGAACCCTGATTAAGCGACTGTTGAATTTTTATTGTACGTATTAGTCTAAAACACAATCTTGTTAGTTACTTTATTAGGTAAGTACTGGTGTGATATTTATGACTTTGTTTTGACTTTAGGTAGCATCAGAAAAAGATTTTTTTGTTCAGATTGATGTACAGCTTACATTAAACTGGGTGCTGCTGTGTTTTTTTTGTAAGTTCACGATAATGGTGGTATCAGTGGTCCAGTGGTCGAGCACCCCCGCTTGTGAATCAAGAAGTAGCGGGTTCGAATCCTGACTCACGCCAATGACTTTTAGCAATTATTTTCGCAAGTTTTCTGTGATAAATATGGAAGACCCAAAACTTTGTTCTCGGTATGGCAATAGGTTGCCACCTATTTCATTTGGGACATAAACAACGACGAGGCTTAACAGCCGCTGCCTACACCTTTGGGTAGGAAAAGGCGTGAAGTTAGGTTAGGTTAGGTTACATCTTTTTCTATTCAAAGGCTCTGGCAGCGGCGCGGCGGTCACGCTTAGACTCGCCGAAAATTTTACGTCCCAAATGTCCGATTCTGAAAAATCTTTGGTTTGAGCCCAGATTCGATTCCTTTTTGACTTTTTGATTCAGAAACGGTTCGCTCGACTTCCACGCCACCAAGATGACAAAATTTGTTGTCGCTGACAACTTGCTAAATGCGAATGTGCTTTCATAAGCCAATAGCACCCTTTAAAGCCCAGTTTTTAATATATCTCTATAATTTTTCATAAATTATATTTAGGTACTTTTCACCAAACTGGAGTCAGACCATCAGATATACATAACGTAAAAAATTAACTTCATGCTTTTTTCCATCCGAAAGTGTAGGCAGCGGCTTTCAAAGCCGCTACATTACGACTCATCATTACATTACCTCTCAAATGCAATAGGTGGCAAACAAAGTGCCTGGTGTATGGCAAGTCACCGATATTTATCAGATATAACTTCTCAGAAAGCATTCTGTAACGTACTCACGACTCCTGAGTCCCAAGCGGGGAACTCGACCTGGACCACCGATAAGATAGGCTTCAGACAATAAGTTCGAATTATCCTCAAATGTAGATAAACTTTAGTGAACACGGTTAGAGTCACTCAGACTGCACGTCGGGGGGCTGCTACAGTTGAAAGAACTGGGCCACCAGATACCTCTTTTACCGAAGGAAAAGTGGAATTAGGGCCCATTCAATTACTACGTAAGCAGATTGATTACAATTATTTACCCCACCCACCAAAAGTAACCCCCTTGTCATCAAAAGTAAGCAAAGCTCTTACCCCCTCCCCCCATAATTACAACATAAACGTAAACATTAAAAAAAATCTGAAGAGACCATCTACAAGCCTGGTCTAAGGTTTTTTTGTAATCTTTTATAGCTACTGTTGAAGTAATCATCATCTGGACCCCATGTCATCCAAAATAAGCAAAACAAAAGCCTTAGCCGCTTTAAATCGAATTTCGGAGAGATCGTGGAATTGCACCGACCAATCCCTCCAGCGATCTGCAAAATTCTATCACTGTCAAAAAATAAATAGGGGGCTACAAATAAAACTTTGAGAATTTCCGAATCAAACTACCATTAGTGATAGTCTATGTGTATTTAATATAGTTTTATCGTTGTACGCGTCTTGATTTTATATTTGTAATGATATAATTGCTGAAGTATGCCATTCCGGGTGGCGAGCTAGTGCCATGAATATAATTACGATTTGGTAACACTGCAATACGTTCGCCAATATCAATCAACCAATTTTATTGCTATTTAATATGTAGGTAATAATGAGCCTGATGTGATGTTCAAAGAATTAATTAAATTGTTTTTCTCAATATCTACTAAAAATACCAAACTACCAAGTATTTTTTACCGCAATGAACGTTTGAAATTGATAGTATTTTCGTACTACTATCCTGGAAATTCATCAGCTCGCTTCTAGATCAGAAGTCTCTGGTTCGAGCCGTGGTACAAAAATCAAATTTGATCTTTTTGCATGATAGGTGTGATAATATCGACGAATGACAAAAATTTTTCACATGTTTGGCGTATCAACTTATGATAGATGCAGGACCAAAATATAAGAAATATCAAAATAGTACATAGTCGATATCAACTAGGTACATTTTAAGTGGCAGTCCAGTTCAAAACTTATTAGCGAATAGTCCCGCTTATAAGTTTTGAACTACTTGTTGTAAATCGTGGAGTAGGTAGATGTCTGGAATGCACTTACACTTTCCGGGATCCAAGTCACCGCGGATAATATTATTTTCAGAGATCCTAGGCAAAGGTTGCCACTTAGCAATACGGAACAACTTTTATTGTAAGTAGGTATTAATATTGCTCTTTTATGTGAGTTATCAAATATAATTAATTTATTCTCCTGTTCATGAGCATTTCATTTACATAAAATATTTGCTAAAGATTTGTTGTTCCTCTTTCAATCATATTTCGTGCTTCCATTTTAACAATTGAGTGATTTTGCACAGGTTCTGATACTGTAATTTTGAAGTACAGATCGCTGAAAAAAGTTAAATTCATAGCTTTGCTTTTACCGTTGCTACGTCCATGGATGATATTATCAAATCTATTACTTTCACGTCATTTTGGAAATAAAAAAACAACAACATCGACATTTGAATTCGTTCCACGTTCGAATTTTGAAATAAGAATTCCAATATGGTTCATTGCGAGTATGTCTTCTGTTACTGTGTGTTACTGCGTTCTTTTACATTTAGTTCGTTTTAAATCTGAACGATTGATTGTCAGTCGGTCCACGTTCAATGCAAATGCAGAGCGGCGGGCGATTTTTTATTTTATTTTACACAAACATTGTTCGTGTCTGTCGCGATGTGTAAGGTGACCACCATAGACTAGTGATTGATTTTTATTTTGTAATTAGTCAATTAGGTGTTATGGGCCTTCGTGTCAGTCGTAGTGTCGTAGCCACTACTCATGAGACTAGCGCCTCGACACTGTGCGATATAAAACATGCATCTTTAGCGAGTAAGTTTGGTCAGACATTGTTCTATTCTAATTATAGAAAAGACAATTGATACTCCAGAAAAGGCAATATGGCTTGTAAGCCTACCATCGTCCGCGATCGTCAGCCACTGGGCGGAGAATTTTGCCGCCGCTATGATCGGCCGCCGGACGCTCGATGCGGTTGGTCCAGTCTTGCAGGAGTGGCTGAAAAGGTCACTGGTCCTGTCCTTCCGAATAGCGCAGGTGCTGTCTTGGATCGTACCTTTGCTGAATCGGCAGAGACGAGACCTCGGCGCGCCCACACGGTGGCGAAGCGGAGGATACGCCTGAGCATACACTCCAGGTGTGCCCATGGTGGGCTGGGCCGCGCTGTAGTTTGGTCGTGGCGGTCGGGCCAAATCTGTCACTCCCCAGCGGGGTGGCTGCCACGCTAGCTAACAGCGAGGCCTGGAGCAAGTTCGCCTCCTTCTGCGAAGAGGTGATTGCAGGAACGGAGGCGACGGAACGGACGCGGGAGAATGATCCTCTCGCGGCGCCGCTCCGCAGGAGTAAAAGGGGGGACGAAGGCGACAACAACTCCTTCCCGGTGTCGGGCGGGTGACTGGTGCGGGGGTGCCTTCACCCGCATTGCACTTACCGACACCATCGCCGGACGGCAATGGTCGGCGATCTCCGGCCGATTTTTAGTAAAAAATTCGAATCATTGAAACTAATTTTAGTTTCAGTGACACACAAAAAAAAAAGAAGTGTCCTTTTCTTTTATCGAGAAAACTGAACAAAAGAAAGTAACAAAAGAAACCTAAAAATATTGTTTATAGTTCCCGCCAAAATGTCCCGCCAAAGGCCCAAGTGTGGTTCTACAACTGGCATATTGCAAAAATATGCACGTCTTATACAGAGTGTTGATAAACGAGGTGACATCGTGTTACTGTCGCACGTGAAGTGAACTGTTTGTCTGCCTGTTCGTCCCTTACAATTGAGGATATTTGTGTGTATGTATTAAAATAAGTATTTAACTTATGTCAACGTACAACGTCAAGTCAATGGAGCGTGTGTGGTATGTAAGATACGTGTTTTGTGGCACACAAAACTTTCTGCCAACCCCGCATGGGATTCAGCAAAAAAGTTTGGCTCTTGGAAATATACAAATACCAAAATAACGGTAGGTTGGCGTAATATGGACATGTTAAGAGAAGGGAAGAACGTTATATTACACGGAGAGTGATGAGAATTAATGTGGATGAACACAACTGTAGGAGAAGACCACAAAATAGATGGATGGACTGTATAAAAGTTGATATGCGTATCAAGGGAGTAAGTGCAGAGATGACGAGTGATAGACGATTGAAAAATGAGCGAGAGAGTTAAGCTGATGTCAGAATCTATTACTTCCGAAAAGTTCTGCAATTGGTAAGCGAAGTGTAAATAACTTTCAGCTTGTCCAAACTACATTGGGATAATGAAGCTCATCTTAAATCCCGGCACATATTAATCCTACGCCTTATCGGAAGCTACAAATGATATAAGTCTCGATGGTCCGGTCGTGATCCGTGCTTCTGACCCGAAGTCGTGGGGCGATTCCGGGCTCCCGGGACCAATGATTTCTCGGAATTATTTTCGGAAGTTATGTATGTCAAATATCGCTGACTGGCAACTTTGTGCACGGTGTAATGGCAATAAAATGAAAAAAAAACACACCTTATAGGAATATTGTCCAATAATACTGAGATATCATCAAAATTAGAATAAAAACGTTTGTAGTTTTAAGAAAATTGAATTAGATAAAAGTAAAAATCCATAAAAGAAACGATTTAGAATTATCAACCGTTGTAAAAAAAAAACTTAATAAAATAACTATTTTAATAGCTGTGCAATAATACTGCAGTCTCAAATGTCCTCACGACGAGTTATTTTAAAATATCCTGATAAAGTTATTACTAGATTGTCGGTGTCCTATCTGGTTTTGATCGCCTCCAGTACAACGTCAGTAAGAGACGCTAGTTAAATGTTAATTTAATTACTCAATAAGCATAGCAACACTTAGATAAAGCCGTTATATTAAAAAAAACCCTTAAGTATTGACATGTTTTTATATAATCTATCGCGCGAACTCCGTACCGCCATATTATTAACTCTATTCATTAAAATGGTCGTGGTCTGCTTCTATTAGTCATAGCGTGATATTATATACATAGCTTTCAGTATTCCTCGATAAATAGACTACCCGAAACAAAAATAATTATCGAGATTACCGCTTTCGAACAAACAAACTCTTCAGCTTTTTAAGTATTAGTATTTAGCATAGATTACTGCTGATATTTTTTAAAGATTAGAAAGGATAAAGTTAAAGACTTGATTAAATTGACTTGATAATTTGACTTGATTAAATTGTGCTTCATGGACTGGCACTTTTAAAGCTTCGTCCAATGGGAGAAATTTAAATTTTTGGACTATTCATTCTGATGGGAACTAGTTTGTAATATTCGAAATTCCTTTCATATTGTGGACTTTGGTATCCCTACTCGAGTAAAATTAACGTAACGTACAAACGACTACTTTTAATAGTAATCATTACATAGTATAAAACAAAGTCGCTTTTCGTTCTCTGTCCCCTAAAATGTTTAGATCTTTGAAACTACGCAACGGATTTTGATGCGGTCTTTTTTAATAAACAGAGGGTGTCAATATGGTGGTTTGTAGGTATAATTCATGTATATTAAAGTAAAGAAAAAGTGATAATTTTCGAAATTCTACACTTTAATTGTAAACGCTGTAAAAATTACTTTTGATGCGGAACAAAGTTCGCCAGGTCAGCTAGTTCCATACAAACTATAATGCCTCCTTCGCACACTCGCTAGGTTACTCAGCTAAGTTCAAAATGGGACTCTACGCACTCGTTTAACTTCCCAATGAGCTAACGTGTGTAACCTTTTGAAAAAGCAACAACAAATGGAAGTCGCCTGAGGCGCGACGAAGTCTGACAAGGCATGCCGAAGTGCATACTACACTATCGTATTCGTCTAACTTCGTTCAACTACGCGGGACGTTTGGGGGCACAACAAGGATTATTTTTTATTTTTATTGTTATCATTTAGCAGGTTTTATGTGTAGGCTGTGGAAATTAATATCTCGTCTCTCTATATTAAAATAGAAACGCAAAACTTATCACATGTGTTTAAAAAAAAACAATTCGTGTCGAGAACTCGCAAAGTGTAAAAAGTGTAAAAAATTCCGCCATAAATTTTGATTGTGATTTGAGAGTGCCATTATTATTTTTTATTAGTAGCTTATATATATCTTCATCATCATCATTCATCATTAGCCTGTTGCAGTCCACTGCTGGATATAGGCCTCCCCCAATTTCGCTTAACTGTTCCAGCGACTCTGCCATTACAACGATGTCGTCGGCAAACCGAAGGTGCGAGATGTACTCACCATTCACGTTGATACCCATTCCAGTCCAGTCCAAGGTCTTAAAGACGTCCTCCAGAGCGTTGGTGCAGAGTTTGGGAGATATGACATCTCCCTGTCTTACACCTCGATTCAGCTCGATGGAGTTTGTCACCTGATCCTGGCTCTGGACAGTCATCGTGGCGGTGTCATATAAGCATCTCAAGACCTCGATATAGCGCCAGTCGATCCAACATCGCTGCAATGCATCCAGAACCGCCCAAGTATCGATGGAGTCGAAGGCTTTTTCGTAATCCACGAATGCCATACACAGCGGCTGATTGTACTCTTCGGTCTTCTGTACAATCTGCCGAACAGTATGGATATGGCCGTGGAGCACATATACTAAAGCCTTTTCGAAACCCGGCTTGCTCAGGAGGCTGGAATTCGTCGAGTTTTGCAGCGAGACGATTCCTGACGACCCTCGAGAATAACTTGTACATATGGCTCAGGAGTGAGATGGGTCTGGTTCTTCAGTAAGATCTTATCACCTTTTTTGAAGAACAGCACCACCGCACTCTTGCTCCAAACCTGTGGTGTTATACCCTGGTGTATGACGGAATTAAAAAGACTTGTTAACTCCTTTAAGATATGAGCCCCGCCGACCTTTAGATGTCGCGAATGTTGTCGCGAATACAAAGATATCCGTAAATGTATATTTATTTATTATTTATAACATTTAAATGTACATTTATGAATCATATTTATTTATTATGTCCGTCACCATGCATAAGAAAGTATTTATGTTGACTACCGCCGATAATGGACTTTCCCGTTTTTGGCGGGGGGACAATAAGCATGATGGCGGCGAGAGCGAAGCGTCCTGGGGAGGTGCGTCGGAGTGTTAATTAAGATTACAGTAGTGCAGCGTCAGTGAGTGAATTTATAATTTGTATACATTAATGTCAGAACAGATTAATGCAGAGTTATTTGCTGTGATATATTAATATGTGTCTAATATGTGTCATTCAGATGCCGGGGACATGATGCCCAGGTATATCAGTAGGTTGCAGTGGTTTTAGGAATCAATGGTAACATCGCCACAGGGTGATGTCTCAGTGATATCAAGTGGTTCTAGGAACCAATGGTAACATCGCCACAGGGTGATGTCTCAGTGATATCAAGTGGTTCTAGGAACCAATGGTAACATCGCCACAGGGTGATGTCTCAGTGATATCAGGTGGTTCTAGGAACCAATGGTAACATCGCCACAGGGTGATGTCTCAGTGATATCAGGTGGTTCTAGGAACCAATGGTAACATCGCCAAAGGGTGATGTCTCAGTGATATCAGTAAATCAACATCGTTAGTAGACGATGACTAGTTTAAAGGTATCAGGCTCAGTTGCGAGGCATGGGGTGACTGTGAGGGGAGGTTGGAGGTCACCGGGGGAAACCCCAATTTGTATCAGTAGTATGATAATACAGTTCATGAAAAACAGACTAGAAATCTTATGAGATCAGTATCATTTAGCATATGAGACTGTGAGAAGTCTCATATACCTAATCATCATGTGCATGTTTGTAACGATAATACGTATGTAAGTATAATCAATAATATAAAACAGCCCCAGATATTCGGTCAAGTACTTGGAAATAGGTACTTGCCGACATGGTGGAGATGCTGGGATCTGAACTTAAAGTAATAGCTATATTGAAGTACTCTTGCTTAGTTTTCTCTGATGATAAATAATATATCCACAGTGTAGACTAAGAATCACATGATGAGGTTTTCTAATAATGTGTTTATAGAATTCATTTATTAAAATTTCTTTCCTAAACAAAAATGACAATGGTTCATCTAATGTTTTCTTATTTTGAGTGATTTTAGATCAAATTAAAGGTGAAACATAAATGAATTGAGTGAATTGTAAAATGGGTCTTATTATACTGATTCAAATTGTTGTTTATACATTAAAATTCAAAAAATACTCATTAATGTGTGATAAAATATAACTTAATATTAGTTAATATAATATTGAGCATACTATACAACAGTTTGTTATACAAACCACCTCAGAGTGTGTTACATCTTCAAAAAAAAAAGAAAACTATTCATCTGTGGTAGAATAGTATGTACCATCAAATAAACTTACATATAGATAATGTCATCAGTCTGGATCCTTGTGCACACTTGAAAACTACATATAATCAAGTATTAGATTTTATTTCATAACGAATCGGCTAATTTTTGGTTATCAGAAACCAAACATAATCCTCTGTTGTAAAACAAATACAACATGACTTCACACCTTACCTCACTTACCTGGTAGGCAGAAATATCAGAAACATCACAACAAAACCTTTTTTTTTCTCATTATTGGTTCATGATTGGTATCTTAAATATATAACCTTAATAATCATAATTTTTAACACAGACTGTGGGTGTGAATTGTTACATTGAATCATGGATATGGTTGATACTTAGATAAGTTATATACCTACTTATAGTGAATAGAAGATATTTAATTCTAATCAGTTTTTTCTTATTATTAGTACCTGGTTAAAGTTGGAGTTAAATAGTTCTTTTTTTTTTTTTAACAAAGATAACCTGATATGAATGTGTATGTGTACACATAGGGTTTGAAAGGGGTTACTTATAGTGATAAAACCAGTACAAATTTCCAATTAATATTGAGAAATTTCTAGTACAGTATATAAACACAAATGGTAGTAATTATAAACATGAATTTTACATGAAGTAAATTTTGTTTTAGATTCTGTATGCCTTCAAAGGTGTTAGAGCTTGATCAAAAAATTATAAGTGCCTACTTTCAATATGACAGAAGTATTCCTAACCAGGCTGAATGTAATATACGAATCAGCTTTACAGCATATATCTACTGCACAATGTGCCCTAAAGGATGTGCCCTATGATTATAATCAACTAGAACTAATTAACTCCAAACTAAAAAGTGCTAATCTGAGACTCATTACTGAAATTCATAATTACTACAAATTAGTTAGTGAACCAAATGTTGATGAAATAAGAAAATATACAATGGCTCAAATCCAAGCAGAAGATTTAATATCTGGGATAGACATTAAACTTAAAATTAATGACCGAGAACTACATACTCTCTCTGTGGCATCTGCTAATAACAATATCACTAGTAAACTGCCACAACTGGAACTTGCCAAATTTGATGGTGATGTCCTAAAGTGGTATCAGTTCTGGGACCAGTTTTCTTCGAATGTGGATAGCAGAAACATTAATGACGTTGATAAGTTGTTATATTTACAATCCGTCCTTATAGGTGAAGCAAAGCAAGCAATTGATGGTTTAGATACCACAAATAAGAACTATAGTATAGCTGTAGATACACTTAAGAACAGATATGGCAAACCTGGTGCTATTATTGATGCACACTATGTGGCACTGTATAGAATCAAACCGATATCAACTAACAACATTAAGGAATGTAGACAAGTTCTTAACGAATTAGAGAGACACCTTAGAGTATTGAGTTCTTTAGGCGAAAATGTTAATCATAACCATTTAAGAGTGATGATTATGGAAAAGTTTCCTGAAGACCTCATTTATGAATTACGAATGAAGCTGTCTGGTGAAGAAGAAACAATAGACTGTATTAGAAAGTATTTAGAATACATTATATCTGCTAAGGAAACATCAAATAGGTTGAAAAAAGACATTGTAGGTACAAGACTTATGGATAGATCAAGTGATGAGCCGCAACAAAATATAGAAAATTTTACATTGGGTTCCTTACATGTTACATCTGAAAGGGTTGACGGTAGCAAGCAGAGCAGACTTAAGAGCTACAAGAGTGATAAACCTAGGCTTGATAATAAATTTTTTGTTAAATACTCTAACATGCCTACAAGGAAAAGAGCTTATGAGGATTTAAACAGAGTTCGACCATCTAAAAGGAAACTTATCAAATGCATATTTTGTACACAAGACCATTACAATGATGAATGCACCACATACAAAACACTACAAGAAAGAAAGAAGCAATTAGGAAATCGGTGTTACTGTTGTTTTAGCAAAGGACATCTAGTGAAAGAATGCCACTCCAAAAGAAAATGTAGGCATTGCAACAAATTAACTAACCACAATCGAGCTTTATGCCCCATCAAGTTCGTACAATCAACAAAGTCTATTAAAAGCAATAATTTATATGTTCAAAATAACCTCGGTCCTACATTACTGCAGACTAGCATTGCTATAGCAAGCAACACAGAAGGAGAAATTAAACAGCTGAGGTGCAGAATTTTACTTGATTGTGGTAGCCAACGCTCATATATAACAGAAACCACGTCCAGTTATTTGAATTTGTCTGTTGTTGAGAAGGTCAATCTATCAATATTCACCTTTGGAACAAAATCACCTCGTCAAATAGAGACCCCTGTAGTGGTTTGTAGACTTATTACTCGTATTGATGTCATGCGGACTATATATGTTAGTGTAGTTCCCCACATTACAAACGGTGTACGAACACCAACCCTTAAGGATACTGCCAAATTGTTGAACAACTTAAGTCTTTCAAATATCACATTGGCAGATGATAGGGTATGCGGTGATAAAATAGATATATTGATTGGTAATGATTACTATCATTCCTTCATGTCGGATAAAAGAATACAAGTTTCTTCAAACCTTTATTTAGTTGAGACACAGTTTGGTTGGGTTTGGTCAGGACAGTTTAATGATACTATTGAGAAGTCTGATCAAGTATCAGTACTAACTTACTTTCATCCAAATACGATAATAAACAAGCTGAATGAACCCGATTTACCTTTAAGGTCAGATGATGTTCAAAAATTGTGGGACCTAGAATCAATAGGTATCACAGATTCTCCAAAATCTACTCATGACGAAGAAGCTCTGCGTCATTTTAATGAAACTGTTCAATATATAAATAATCGATATCAAGTTCAGTGGCCTTGGATTGAATATCCACCAGACCTACCAAACAATTTAGGAATAGCATATGGTCGGCTGAATAGTCTATTAAAACGCTTAGATGCGCAGGAAATAGAATGTTATAATAACGTTATTCAAGATCAATTGAAAGCCGGAATTATCGAAAGGGTACCAGATCCAACTGCTCCTCAGGCACATCCAGTGCATTACCTTCCTCACCATTGTGTATATAATAAAGATAAACCAAATAAACCTCGTATTGTATATGATGCATCAGCAAAATTGGCTAATAGTAAGAGTTTAAATGAATGTTTGTACCGCGGACCATTAATACTAGAGGACCTCACAGGATTATTAATTAAATTTAGAGAGTACCCCATAGGTATATTAGCTGATGTTGAAAAGGCTTTTTTACAAATAGGCCTACAAGTTTTGGACCGAGATGTAACGCGATTCCTTTGGCTTCGAGACAAAACCAGTAAACCTAGTTCAGACAATATTGAGCATTACCGTTTTTGTCGAGTTCCATTCGGCGTGATATCAAGCCCTTTCCTGTTAAATGCCACAGTCAAATATCATTTGTCAAAATCGAACAACGTTAGAATAAAAGAATTAGCTGATGATATATATGTCGATAACATAGTTACAGGGGCACACACAATCTCAGATGCAATTAAGTTGTATGAGGACTCTAGACAAACGTTTTCCGATTTATCTATGAATTTACGAGAGTGGATTTCGAATTCAAAAGAGTTGGTTACGATTATACCCGATAAATATAAAGCTGAAAATAATAAGTTGGTGAAAGTTTTAGGTCTACGCTGGGAGATAGAGCTTGACCAACTTCATTTGAATATTGGTTCGGAGAATTATAATTTAAAACCAGTAAAGACAAAGCGGGATGTTTTGCAAATAATTGCATCCATTTACGATCCATGCGGTTTCGCGATTCCTATAGTACTCCCAGCAAAGTTATTTTTCCAGAAATTGTGGAAAGAAAGGGTTAAGTGGGATGCCCCCTTAAACGAACAGCAAAGTACTGAGTGGCAGTCGATAGTCTCTAAATTCAGTTCCTTGAAGGATATACACGTCAACAGATATTATGCACAAAATCTCAGAGGAGTACAGAACCAGGAAGAAACTCGATACGAACTACATTGCTTTACTGATGCCTCCTTAGAAGCATATGCGGCAGTCGTTTACCTCCGTTGCAGTTCTTTATCTACTAACAACATTGTCAATTTCATTATCGGCAAGTCCAGGCTAGTACCTTTAAAGGACCAGAAGAATTTACAAATACCACGACTAGAATTACTGGGAGTACTAATCGGAAGCAGACTTATAAATTACGTAATGAAATTCTTGCGTATTAATATTAAAGCTCAGTTCTTATGGACAGATAGCCAGGTAGTACTTAGCTGGTGCCACTCAGAAAAACTACTTCCACCTTTCGTTTCACGTAGAATCAATGAAATAAATCGAAACAGAGGTACACAAATAAAATATATACCAACTAAATACAACCCTGCGGATGTAGGTACTAGATCGGAGAGAGTAAAGTTCTTCCATAAATGGCTGAGAGGCCCAGAATTTTTGTTGAAAGATCCTCAAGAGTGGCCTAGATTCCATAATTATGCTGACGAGGAGACGCAGAATCAGGTTTCCTTGGCTGAAGAGGGTTTCCAAAATAACATACCTTCAAACAGCATAACTAGGCAAGAATCGGACAAAAACATGTTAGGAAGGGTATCAGATACGGCTTGTCCAAATTCAGATAACGATGACGTTAAAATTATTTTAGAAATTCAAGCAGAATTTTTTCCCAATGAAGCTAAGGGTATCATAACTGATCTAGCTAAAAGTCTTCAATTATATAAAGACAAGGATGGATTAATTAGATGTAAAGGTCGATTTAAATATACAGACCTCACTCAAAATCAAAAAGAACCCATATTACTGCCAAAGAACTCAGAATTTACCCACAAAATTATTTTGGAAATACATCGTAAAAACTATCACGTGGGTGTCTCACATACCTTAGCGTTATTAAGGAAAACTTTCTGGGTCCCACAAGGTAGATCAGTAGTGCAGAGTGTTATCAAAAAATGCTTACAATGCAAGAAATATGGTGGTGGACCTTTTAAACTACCAGGAATTCCAGATTTACCAGAAGAAAGAGTTAAACTTAGTCTACCCTTTTCCTTTGTTGGTGTTGATTATTTTGGTCCCCTATACGTAAGTGAAACTATAAAAGAAAAACGTTGGGTATGTCTTTTTACATGTTTGACAGTCAGAGCTATACACATGGAAGTTGTCAAAGACTTAAACGGCTGAAGAATTTTTATTAGCCGTAAGAAGATTCATTGCAGTCAGGGGTTTGCCGAAACTATTCATATCAGATAATGCTTTGCAATTCAAACTCAGTGCAGATATATTAACATCTGATTATTGTATAGATAACAAAATACAATGGAGGTTTATCCCTGAATTGGCCCCTTGGTTTGGTGGCTTCTATGAACGTCTAATTGGTTTAGTTAAACATTGTATGAAAAGGACTTTAGACAAACATTTGATTAATAATAATCAATTATGTACCATCATCAAAGAAATTGAGGCAGTTTTAAATACTAGACCCCTCACAACTGTAGGTGCCGAACCAGAGGACGTATTGTCTCCGATTGACTTCTTGCGTGTAGGTGGGCCGGTCATACCGCAGACTTCTGATCGTCATTTCTTAGAATCAGCCACCGTAACCAAACAAAACCTCATAGATGGATGGAAACGAGGTCAGATTATTGTTTCAGAGTTTAGAAATATGTTCACTAATCAATATTTAACCAGTCTTCGCGAACGAAGTGACAAGCATCGGCAACCGAGAGTTGTAGTAAATAGAGCACCAAAATTATCAGAAATAGTTCAGTTGAAATCAGATGGTAATAGGGCACATTGGAAAGTAGGAAAGATAACAGAGCTGAGGAAGAGTTCGGATGGACAAATAAGAGTAGCCAAAGTTAAAGTACCTACTGGTGAAACATTCACCCGTTCAATAGGACATCTCTACCCCCTTGAAATTGAGGACGAACAGTATGCAGTAACAAAAGGAATGGGAAGTAGTCTCACTCCTAAAACTATGGAGAAATTAAAGAAACCTCAAGGAGGTGAACCAATACAAGTTCACAGCGAAAAACAATCGGCCAATGTGGGCCTAGACCTTGACTCTCCTAAACTCGGTGAATATATCTGTAATGAAACAGAAGCTCCCATTTCTTCATTAAAAGATACTAATAAACGACCAGTTAGAATCTCGGCAATCAAAGCCAGAGAAAGGGTTAAAGAATGGACTAACCAGTTAATGACTACGTTATTTGAATTAGTTGACTAATACCAGTTTTAATATTGCTTGTGTCAATTTAATAAATAAAAGTTTCTAATGACCAGGCAGTTTTCTTTCTTCTCGCGGTGGGGAGTGTCGCGAATGTTGTCGCGAATACAAAGATATCCGTAAATGTATATTTATTTATTATTTATAACATTTAAATGTACATTTATGAATCATATTTATTTATTATGTCCGTCACCATGCATAAGAAAGTATTTATGTTGACTACCGCCGATAATGGACTTTCCCGTTTTTGGCGGGGGGACAATAAGCATGATGGCGGCGAGAGCGAAGCGTCCTGGGGAGGTGCGTCGGAGTGTTAATTAAGATTACAGTAGTGCAGCGTCAGTGAGTGAATTTATAATTTGTATACATTAATGTCAGAACAGATTAATGCAGAGTTATTTGCTGTGATATATTAATATGTGTCTAATATGTGTCATTCAGATGCCGGGGACATGATGCCCAGGTATATCAGTAGGTTGCAGTGGTTTTAGGAATCAATGGTAACATCGCCACAGGGTGATGTCTCAGTGATATCAAGTGGTTCTAGGAACCAATGGTAACATCGCCACAGGGTGATGTCTCAGTGATATCAAGTGGTTCTAGGAACCAATGGTAACATCGCCACAGGGTGATGTCTCAGTGATATCAGGTGGTTCTAGGAACCAATGGTAACATCGCCACAGGGTGATGTCTCAGTGATATCAGGTGGTTCTAGGAACCAATGGTAACATCGCCAAAGGGTGATGTCTCAGTGATATCAGTAAATCAACATCGTTAGTAGACGATGACTAGTTTAAAGGTATCAGGCTCAGTTGCGAGGCATGGGGTGACTGTGAGGGGAGGTTGGAGGTCACCGGGGGAAACCCCAATTTGTATCAGTAGTATGATAATACAGTTCATGAAAAACAGACTAGAAATCTTATGAGATCAGTATCATTTAGCATATGAGACTGTGAGAAGTCTCATATACCTAATCATCATGTGCATGTTTGTAACGATAATACGTATGTAAGTATAATCAATAATATAAAACAGCCCCAGATATTCGGTCAAGTACTTGGAAATAGGTACTTGCCGACATTAGAAGTTCTGTTGTAATTCCGTCATCACCGAGTGCCTTATTATATATATCTTAGTATCGTAAATTAGTAAGTTTAAGTTTCTATTGTTATTGATCCCAGATTTTAAAAATGCCTTTATATCTTTCCTAAAATGTTAAATGTTAATTATTATTACAAAAACTTATCATTTTCAAAGATTGTAAGAGTTAGTTACAGTAAAAATTGTAAAGTTTATGTCCACTCTGTTTTTATTTCCATGTATATAAATATCAAACATTAGAATTAAAAATAATTTCAGGGGTCACTATGATCGCCGTTAGGTGATAATGTTACTCAAAGATACGTTAGGTAGCCAAGGGTTAAATATTTTTTAATTCTGGCGGCAAAAAAAATCTAATAAGCACAACATGATAACTTCACATGCGATTGCTTGCGAGGTAGGCAGGAAGAACTGAGCGGAACGAGACACAACTTACACACCTCACCTGCTTCTTTTAAGTTCATAACCGTTGTCAAACAAACTCGTTGCTTTTTAAGCAGAATTTTGAGTAGAACCATATTAAAAGTATGGGTTATTACAATTTATCTATATGAAAATACTTGTATATTTAAATATTAAAGATATAAAGTGTCTAACAGACTGTAATGTCACTGACCAAACACAATGAGCCAATTCATTTGTGGTCACGTAACAACGTCTAGACGCCATACTTCACATACCAAAATATGGAAACAATTTTCTTAAACAACATTTACATTTAAATTATTGTTAATCATTTTTAAATGTATTCAAATTTAAATAATGAAGGTAAAAGATAGGCGAATAAGGTGTTTAAGAATAGTGTCTTAGAGGCCGTTCAAGTATTACCCTAGGGGGGCGAAATAAGCAAAGCAAAGACCCCCAAATGAAATGGCGGGGTAGTGGAGTCGAGATGATGATTACGTGATACGTCATTTCATTTTCCAAAAAAGCCCTTGGACCAATCTTGTGGATGGTATCTTAAGATTTTTGGAACGAAGTAAAACCGTAAAAAAAAGTCCGTGGAAAAAAGTGCGTGGAATAAAACCGTTAAATGAGACGTGCGCAGGCGCGACAGTCGCATACACAAGCGAGTAGTGTATAATATTATTTCTATTTCTATGTAATTTTATGTTGTCAAACAAAAAGAAAGAGACATATTTTGTTATTTTAGTTGATAATTTGAAATACGATGTTTTTTTATTTTAAATAATTTATTATTTCCTAAAATACTGAATTTTCTAAATACTTTCTTGTACTTAAATAAAAAGTAATCAGCAAAATTTAAGAGAAAAATCAAGAAAACCTACATAAAATTGAGCACGATTTTTTTGCAATTTGTGTCGATTCTACATTAGCCGAAGGAACTTCGTTCCTACCTGGTGTCCCACGACACCACATCATTTTTTTTTCGAAAAATGTTGATCAAATTAGGAGGTAAGAGCGTTGCTTACTTTTGCTGACAAGAAGGTGGGTGGGGTAAATAATTGTAAAAAATCTGCTTACGTAATACTTGAATGGCCCCTTATGACGTTCATATCTTTCTGTCTACTACATAAGGGATTCACCGTAATATTATGTGCCTGTTAAAATCGTTTAGTAGATATATTGGAATAGGAGGGCAAATGAGCGGGTCATCTGATGGTAAGCAACTGCCGCCCATGCACACCTGCAACACAGATAGTTGAGGGGGAAGAGGGAAACCGCCTCTAGGTCTACTCATTCAGCGCTGGGGACTTCTATTATCTTAACAAGAGTAGAAATCTACTCAGAATTACTGCTTCTATTGCTTTTATTTATTGGTATTCAAGTGCTTTCTTAAGGGAGTAGAGAAAAAGTGTAAAGCTCCTTGACACTTGGATTTATACTGAACCCTAAAGAGGCTAACTTGGAGCAATATCCCACAAATTGGTGAAGATAACTAAACTGCTCACTTTCAATTGCACAACTTCCGTATACCTCTCTCTATTGGTCTATTATTCGTAGTACCAGGCGCGCATAATGCACCAGGAAGCTTCATAACACACATTTTGTGATTCAACTGTGACCGTTTCGACCGCGCCTACCTACTTACTTTAATATAAACTACCTAATGCGAAGTTATAGGCGCCTGGTACTTCATAATGCTTGCATGTAATGCAGGCAAGGAAAGGGCGCCTGATTAAAGGGCATAAGACATATCTTATGCCCTTGCTATAATCCTGTATGCTGCATAAAGCATACAGGATTATTGTAGGCTTTTACAGTACGTAAGAGTCTTGTCTACCATAATGATATATTATGTAGATATTAATAATATAAATCAAACGACATCGATTGATTTAATGTCATAAAGAAATGGTTCCCTGTGCTAGTTTTTTTTCATTTTATTAATTCAAGTAACAGTTACATAATTATTTATTTGAATAAACCTTTAAATAAACGAAAATTATTATTATGAAATCCGACATATTGTTTTCCAGTCATTTGAAATCATTGATCCGATACTTTTCATAACATATTGAAACACAGTAGTTAATTGTTCAAAAGGAATTTGTTTTGAAAAAACTTCATTGTCATGTGACACTCATGAAAAACATAATACATGAACATGACTCAAATGTATTAGTTAGTATATTTATCTTAGTTGAAGAAATTATTTTACTTTAACATATTACGTCAAATTAAAAACAAAATGCAATTTAAATATAACTAAAAGAGTATATGAATTGAAACCAGTTTTCCGTGCATCGATATTTTTATATTTATAGACATATTAAAACTTATGGTATCTTGCCAAACACATTTACTTAGAAATCACTACCATAACTTCATCCAACAAATGTAACGTTCAAAGTATAATAAAATAGTATAATAACAACCGATTAATAGGTATAAATCGAATGCTCGTATCGAATATGGAATGCATATAATTCGAGTTGTGTATCGAATGATGTACATAATGTAATCGAGACGGTCGTCGTCCACGCGTTTATTGGTAGATCATTATTTGAAGGTTGGTAGCGACTATAGAGGGGGAGCGAGAGAAAGAGGTAACAGTGTGTGATATGGTTTTGGATGGCGAGAAATTGGAGCAAGTGAATGAGTTTGTATATTTGGGAAATATGTTTACCAGAGACGGAAAATGTGAGGAAGATATTGATTGGAGAGTGACTGCTGATAATAGAGTCAATGGTGCATTACATGCCCTGATGCGTAGTCAGGCTGTCTGAAAAGGCACGTTTGACGATTCAAAGTGGTGTGTTGGTACCAACTCTAACATACTAGAGTAAGTTTAGGGTGTGGCAGACGAAAAATTAAAGTAAAGTGAATGCAGTGGAAATGCCTTCTCTGAGAAGTATGTATGGAGTCACCCTTGCGGATCGAATGAAAAATAGCGTGATAAGGGACAAATGCAACCTGAAGTATGATAATCACGATAATCACGAAATATCACGAGGGGGAGGGGGGTGTAGTAGGATATCACGTGTATTTATTGGACCGAAGTTCCTTATCGCGCGTTGTGAAAGGGGGCTAGACGGAAAAAAATCTTACGAAAAGTTGTCACGACACAATGCATCTTTTATTGGCTTATTTAGTAAATGTATAACTACCCAAATGGTCTAGTAGCTGGGATACCTTGCTCTCATACAGGGGGCATTTTAATAAATTCAAAAACAAATCATATTTTAATTCAAATCATTATCTAACCTATACGCTGTTGTGTTTACGAAGTCGAGAGAGTATATATATATATATATATATATATATATATATTTTCCTCCTTAATTTTAGAATAAAATCAGATTAAACTTTATATTAGTAATCGATATTTGACACACATTGGTGTGTCAGGATCGTAGCTTGTGGAAAGTCAAAGTCTCTGCCTACCCCTATGGGATACAGGCGTGAGCTTATGTATGTATGTAGCGACTATCTGTCAAACTATTGTGTTGATAAGGGGCCGTCCATTAATCACGTGAGGTTAGAAAGGGTTAGAAAGGATTTTATAGATAATCAACTTTTATTGCCAATTTTTGTTGCACCACATATTTGGCTAGATATAATTGAAGAGCTTTCTTAAAAATTACAATTAGTCTCAACATTATGCGATATTTTATAAACTAAGTCAAAAGTGCCCAATGCTCCCTACGGTAGGGAGGCTTGGGCATACCCTGCGGGAGGCTTGGGCACTGCCTATAAATCAGTTTATATCCATATTGAAATTAAAAATTTACTTAACAAATAGACTGTTATTAAACTATATCAATAACAGAAACCAAGAATAAGAGTTAAGAAATAAAAAAAAACATCACAGTATCTTAAATTACCGGAATGAATTACCTACCTAATTGAGTCTAACTCAATTTTTGAGTTTGTGGCGCAGTAGCCAGCACCCCGCTTCTGATTCAAGAAGTAGTGGGTTCAAGTCCTGCCTCACACCAATGAGTTTTCGTAATTTTCGGAAGTTATGTGTGATAAATACCGATGATTGAAAACTTTGTGCCAGGTATGGCAATAGGTTCGCCACCTATTCCATTTTTTTATATACGGAGAAAGTATTAAATAACGCAATTTAAATAATAATCAAATACAACGCTTAATCCCTGTATTTTCTTGGCAATTTTCGTATATAAATCTTGTGTTCGCAACATTTTTCGCTAATTTAGTGCACCTCAGATGAATCTTACTTATATAGGATAAGGTTGAAATTAAAAGGAACTACACTTGTAAGTAATTTTGTCGGTTATAATCGTATATGGGTGTCTGCGCTTACGCCTAAGGGTGACAAGTGACTTTTGACTTCTTTTGTTTTGAATGATGGCGTAAATCACACGCGGAGGGCGTAAACATTTTAAATTGATTTGTTGTTAAAAAGTTAAAAAAAAAAGTTTTTCCTGTGTGTGAGACTAAAAGATGATTTATTTTAGTTTTCGTGCGGACCAAGGTTTTCGAAGCCTAAAGATTTTCCATTAATTACTTGCACCACAAGGAGGTTTGAAGATTAAATATAGGTATTTGTATAAAAACTATTAAAGAAACATATATACATACATACATAACTTCACGCCAAATCCCTTGCGGGGTAGGCAGAGAGAACAGAGCGCCATAAGGCACTATTCTTACACGCCTCACTCGCTTCTTTGACTTTCATAAATCCTTTCATGCACGCGCGTCGATTTTTGAGGATATCGTATTGTTGAGAATAGATAGATAGAATATAAATAGATGACGTTGTCTTCAATTCTTACTTTTGTTGTTTTATTTTTATTTAATGCTTATTTCTGGTTTGTCAAAAGTTCGTAAATTGCGTTTGTTGTATTTTTTTAGTATATGATTTGATGACAACCTATCATATGCCGTTTCACTTTGACATTGATGTTAATTTAAATCTGACGGCACGGTGTTGGGTCGTTAACTTTTGAAATTCCGTTGAAAACAATGAGTATTTGTATTTTAAAATAACGATGACAATTTTGAGCTTATGATTGTTTGTAAAATTTTTGCAGAGTTTTTGTATATTTTTGTATCTAATACATGTATATTATTTTTTTTAAAGAAAATATATTTAATACTACGAAATTCACTAGGGGGTAATGGTAATTTATCATTAATTTGTATTAATAAAAGTACCTACTACAATAAGACTTATTCTGAGATGGTTCTTTAAGATATTACCATGACTTTTCGAAAGTTATATCGATTATATTGTGATAAATATCGATGACTGAAAACTGCCCGGTGTAAGGTATATGGCAATAGGTTCACCACCTGTTCCATTTGAGACGTAAACATAACGGCAAGTGACGCTTAACAGCCACTGCCAACACCTTCGGGTAGAAAAAGACGTGAAGTAATGAAAATATTTGGCGTCTAATGCGTTAAGATTAGGTAATAATAAGTATAAGAATTTCACGAAGAAAAGAAAAAATACTAATACGGTTTTTTTTTTAAAATATGGAATTCGAATTTCAAAAACTCATTTCAACTATCGAAAAATTTCTTACATTCATTTGTTCATAGATAATAGAGTATTGTGATTACAAAAAAAAAACAAGGTGTAGGTACAATCTTCGACTAAGTACTTACTTTCCAGCTTCATCACAACTTTTTTAAACCATTACAGATTGTCACAAATAATTTGGTCATATTTCATGGTCAGGGATCTGAACAAAATACAAATGTTCTAATTATATGTTATAATAAAGACTTGCTGTTACACGCCACTTTCTTTATAGAGGTAAATAGCAACCATAGATTTTTTTTAGTAGCTTTTCCTAACAATATAACAAAACTACTTACATATACACAGACTCACAGTCAGACAAAACATTTTGTAATTAATGTTTAGTATTCATCAATAATAATATCTATCCTTACTAATATTATCAAGCTATTAACAAAAGGAGCGAAGATTTTACGCAAAATGACCATCATTTTAAATATTTTTTATTAGTAGCTAAAAAAAAAAATATGTGACAAACAAACAAACAAACACTGTGAAATTTATTCATTGTTTATATAAACACTGTTATCTAAGTCAGACAATATCAAATTTATAAAGAATCGTGACTTTTAAACAGATAAATGTGCCTTTTAAGGAATATATCTCACGGGGCTTTGTGATGAGTTGCTTGAAATAATGAAATAGTTGACTAGTTCTTGCCTATGACTCTGTTCCCGAGGTAAATTGAAGCCTATATAATAAGAAGTACTAGATATTATTTTATGTCCAAGCTCTGATGATAAGAAGTCTTAAAGATTTTAAATTTAATTTTGTTCCGCTTTGCGGTTTGGTTCGTCAAATTTGAAAGGTAGTGACGTGACTTGTCAACGTGTCAACTACAAATACTAATATTTTTAAAACCATTTCCGCGTAAATGTCAAGTGTCAACAAATTAATCTGAATTGAATGTGACATCAACATCAAAGGTTCTGCAGTGTCAGGCGCATTGCATCTAAAAACGTTGCACTTTCTTACAACCACTCAAAACATTGCATTAAGAATAAAAAGAAGCAAAATAAGAAATTCCATTTTGGCACATCACTTAAGTCCCAAATAAAAAAAAAACAAGTGTTTAAATTTCTGCGGATTATCCCGTCAAAACTTTGACATGCAAGCATCCGAATTAAAGCGGCCGGTGGTCGATACGAAACCATGGCTGAGCATCAAAGAAAACCGCTGTGGGAGGCGTCAATCTTGCAGATTTTCAGTTAAAAAAAAGAAAGAAAATAACGAAAATAAAAATAAAATAACGAGTTGGGTTATTATTGCTGTCTTGTGAGAGTATATTAGCTCAGTATGAGATCTGAACGCAACGCGCGCGCCCGTTAAACCAGGCGCCATTTCTCTAACCACCGTACTGTCACACGTGTTCCAAAAAAAACAGTTGATAATTAATCGATATTCAAATCGATCATTAAATAGTTAGTGATAGTGTAACTGGCAGTGTTGTGCTGTTGTGTTCTAAATTTGAAAAGTGACTAGTTTTTTTATATAGAATAGCTTAGTATCCTTCCTGTACCACCTGTACTTGAAGTTGTTGACCGGGAGAATGCGCGATTTAGGTAAGTTTATCATTTTTTTTTTAAATTAATCTCCAAAGAGATTGTATCAATACTTTTTTATTGTATAAGTATTGAATGAATACAGTTTACAGTAGTATTATAGGCGGACACTTATGTCTATTCATAGATCGCATTCTATCTCTTGATACATTTTAATCGACTGAAATAAAAAAAAAAGTATTGTTGTCAACAGACATACGCTAAATGTAAAGTCCGATAGGTAATAATGAAAGTTATTTTTGAATTTCAAATGTTGTTCATTTAGACTTTTTTAAACTTTATTATGGAATAGGAGGGCAAACGAGCAGGCGTGTCACCTGATGGTAAGTGACCAGCGCCGCCCATGGACACCTGCAACACATATAGTGTTACTGTTGCGTTGCCGACCTTTAAGGGAGTAGGATAGGGAAGGATGGGGACAGGTAGTGGGCCCTCGGGTACCTCTTTCAACGAATGAAACGCGGCACGCGGCCACTTTACGCCGATCTTCTGAGAGGTGGTGGTTGACAATAACGTGACATAACTTCACGCCTTTGTTACCCGAAGGTGTATGCAGCGGCTGCTAAGCCTCGTTTCGCCGTTATGTTTACGTCCCAAATGGAATAGGTGGCAAACCTATTCCATTTGGGCCTACACCTGCCGGGCACAAAGTTTTCCAGTCATCGATATTGTGGTTGAAATTACTGGCCAGATAATGTAGGCAATTGGTATAAACGATTAAATTTGAAAAAAGAAAAAAGTTATTTAATTTAAAAAAAAAAGCATTTATACTCCAGCGAGAATCTCCAAGTCTATCGTGTAAGTATTAGACGCTGTCAGTAATAAAAAAAATTAAATAGCGGTAAATTCTGTTAATGTTTTGATGTTGGAAGTAAATATGTATCAGAACTGAATCTGAGAGAGGCCCACGGTTATTTAAATTATAATTAGTCCATAAAGGTTTCACGTTCAAAGAACGGGTTTGAGCAAATAATGTACCGACGGGCCGCAGTGTCTGTCTTCTGGGTCCGTTTTAATTGCTTTTACTAGAAAATCTTGTATTTTCACTATATAAATATTGGTGTCTAATCATTGTAATCATTAATCTTATCTTCAGTGTTATCTTCTGACAATTAAACGACTCATTTTTAAATGATTTAACGACCTGGTTGCTAAGACCTTCAAGTCGAGTCTTTTTGTTATAAATAACATCTTCATTCTTAACCTAATCTTAACCTAACCTAATCATCCATAAAGTCGTGGCACTTTATGCATGATGTTTCGAGGGAGTTTTGGCGACAATGTAGAAGAGCACACTAAACACGATATTTACACCATTTCCCACATTTGCACTCATATACGAACACTTATTAAATAAAATGCCACGAATTTTATTCAGTGATATCAATTGAAACACAAACTTGAGAAAATATTGCAAATAACGGACACGTCTCCTCCACAGTCCCGTCAAAACTCCTTAGACGACTCAACAGTTGTCTCTGGGTAAACTTTTTTTTAAATTTTATTTACTCACCTATTTACTTTTGGCTGTTTTTAAAGAAGTACATTTCTATTTAATTTAAATAATAATAATTGTTTATTCACATTGTTACATTGAAACGATTCAAATAGATATTTGAATTATTTTTTGTATTAATACGATTTATTCCACGAGACATTTTGTAAGTACCGAATATTGTAATAAATATGTAATTTCATGAATACTACTGCAAACATTTAGGCCACTTCGTACATACATGGTGTTGTTAATATTCTGGGTGCTCTATCGTTTAATAACCAAATACCATATTTAGACCATTACTATGACACATACCAATTCTATAGCATATTAGCGGTTTATTTAAATCTGAACTATAAATATACCTTAAAGGCCGATGTGACAGTCCTGGTGTTGCAGGCGGCTGGGCCACGGTTATCGCTTTCCATCAGGTGACGCACCCCTGTAACCCATTAAAAAAATGTTATTGTTTCTAAGTATTTTTCGCATCACTAAAAAAGAGCACAGAGTGTTGAACTTTTTTTTCCCTATTAAATTGTATTAAATATTTTACTAACTAATTTAGAATCATCCTATATATGTTAAGAACATTTAATAAAACATATTGAAGATATTTGGTGCGTCTGATCACACATGAGGAAGCAGTTTTTGTGCTAAAAAACTGTGACTGTAATCTCAAGGGAGTTAGCTGTGGGGGTCCACTAGTATGTAATGAAGAAATTTAATTAACAGCTCTATATACACAGTATTAGAGTTTAAAATATTTACATTAAAATAGTTAAACAATGATTATATTTTATTAGGCCGTTTATATTTTTATATGAATTATTATAAGTGTGACATGAATTGTATCATTACATATAGTATACAGGCTGTTGTTTTTTGTGACCTAATTTTTTTATTTATGTATTAACACTTTTAGAATAATGCAAGAATTTTCCTGTTTCCAGATTTACTAAAAATTGATAAACCAAAAAGTCGGTTAACTGCAAGTCTCACTTAATTATCGTGTGTTAATTTGTTAGCGTTAAAATGCTATGAGAACCTATATTCTATAATCCATAGCTATATTTTTAATCAGTCGAGAATCGAACTGCACATCCACTGGTATAGACATAATGGACCTTAACATCATCATCATGTCCCTTTTCTTCTCCACACTTCACTATCATTCGCGTCTTCTACACTAACACGAAGGGTGTTAGTGTAGATGTCGTCTCTCACACAATCCATTTATATTTTCTTAGGTCTTCATCTTCTCTTATTTCCTTCCACATTCAGATTTATCATTCTTCTCTCGACATGTGCGTGCATCAAAAAACTTTATCAATAACCTCAATTCAGGGTCTTCAAGAAGCCGCCATTTTTTCTTTTTAGGTAAGGTTGTTCTATAATAAAATTTGTGATTTGATGCTTTTTGCATATGATACCTAACTTAGGTCAATATTGAGTACAGCAGAAAAGAGATCCTAAGAGATAGAGGCAGATTTCCATTTCAAATACTACCCTTCTGAGTAAAGAGAGGAATTGTTTTATTAAACAGTTGTATGTTTGTTTTTATATATGGACTTTAGTCAGCTGGAATTGGTTTCAGTCAATCCTGATTAGTCATTTAAGACATGAAAATAATATAGAAAAAACTTAGTGATTTGTGTTCAATGAATTATGTACAAGTTACAAAAAAAGATAGACGTCAAGTAACGTCAAGTGGACTCGTGCTATATTTGTTAGGAGTATAAAGAAGACAACAAGAAGCATCTATGAACTGTTCGGAGACGAATCATTTGGCTATTTCTAGATACGTCTGATGGCTTTAGAAGAGCAGAGAAATAGTGGATACTCATTTTTGTTTCATCTGAGTACTAAGAATTTAATTCTCACACATATATTTACGCCTTTTTCTACCCGAAGGTGCAGGTTGCTGCTGTTAAGACCCGAGTCGCCAATTGTTACGTCCCGAATGAAATAGGCGGCGGAAATTATTGCAGTACATAAAGTAGAAAGTTGTCAGTCATCGATATTTATCACACATAACTTCCGAAATGAATGCTGATAAATCATTGGTCTCATCGAAATCGTTCCCGTGACTTCTAAATCAGCAGACTTTTAAATTTAATTCTATCACACCAGATTGTTTGTATTGTAAGCACAGAAGAGTTTGTTTGTGTTTGATTTGAATGATTACTACTGATTTAACTATTACTACCAACCGCGGAATCATTGGTCTATCTGTACCTGGCATAATGTTGTCATTCAATTAAAAATTAAACTAAGCAGCTAACGGGCAAGAATTTGGCTTTCAAGTAAATAGATTTTTGCAATAAATCTTGTATTTAGTATTATAATGAAATTATCACGCTGAGTAGTAAGTAGGGAGTAGGTACAAGTGTCACGCTGAGCGATCGGTAGTTTGAGATGAAATCATGTTTACAAATTGATTTTTCTCATTTTTAGAGTTCCGTTTTATTTATTAGATGACATTTGAAACTAAGTATTTTTGCCTGTTGTGAAAACTGTTTAGCCAACCCTTTGTAATATCTTCTGATTTTTTAAATTTTAAAACCCTATCTCGTGGACTAGTGGTTCTTGGGTAAAGATGGCGGGTTCGATTCCTATTAATATTTTGCGGTACTTTATTAGCCCTGTTATACATACTTGTTACACATACTAATATGGCCTAAAATGTCATTCAATGAGCTCAAAGATACTGCCTACAATTTTAACCATTAAGATGCGTGAATATATAAAATAGCATTACCTACTTGTTTTTCTGTCACAACTCTTCTTCTTTAGATGTTTGAAGGTCAACCCACGAGGTGGTCTAGTCCAATCACTCTAATCTAAATTCCAGGTCTTAATCTGACTACACTTCAGTAACAAAAAGGCAATCTCAAAGTCACATTTATAATAGTTCCAGTAAACGACGCCGGAACCATTGCGTATTAATACAACTCACGCTTGACCGGAATGTTCAAATATAAGTGAGAAGTATAATTTATTGAGACATTATCGCCATTCTGTTGGTTTGTTAACGAAGCAGATGGTGTTATATATGCAAATGGTCTCACAAGAAAATAGACAAAACCCGTAACTGCCAGCATCTATTCTTCTGTTCTAGATATGTTTCATTATAACTTCACGCCTTTTTCTATACGAAGGTGTTGGCAGAGGCTGTTACGCTTTGATTTTGCTGAATAAATATTTATGTCTTGTATATGTAATAGATGCCGGAATCTATTACCTTAACCCTGGTGTAGTTTTGTCTCGGTATAACGATATTTATAACATATAATGTCGGAAAATAATTCTGAAAAGTCATTAATGTGATCCAGGTATCGAACCCTAGACTTTTTGATTCAGAAGCGGGATGCTGCTGTTTTTTTAATATAACTTCTTGAAGCAAAATCACAACAATCCTACTCAATTATAAAAACTTAAGTATCAAAATAAAGTTTCCCTCTAGTGTTATCCCTATTACTATGAAAGGGGCTTGGCAGTGAGTCTTTGTGTGTATGTTTAAATTATATGCATAACTACTGCACATTAAAGCTTATAGACACGTTCGAACATGTTCAAACAAACTGACAAGTATCTAAATGAATAATTCATAATGAGGCTGTATCATTTGTGATCGATAAAATAAACAATAATTGTATAAGAGATTGAAGTGTTTTTAACAAGACAGGCTTTATGAAATATGCATGCGAAGCCTTCCCTACTATCTCCACTGTAATTACGAACGAAGTACCACATAAGCACCGCAATTTGTTCAGGGTTCACACTTCAAGAGGGGAATATAATTCAAATTCAAATTCAAAATATCTTTATTCCATAGACTTTACAAAGTACTTAGAATCGTCACATAAAAAAAACACGGAGCTTAGATTCCCTTTCATCACACTGTCTTGAATGTGAAAGCGAATCTAAGTGCCAGTTCCGGCGTCAAGGCTTCTTGAGAAGAACTGGCAAGAAACTCAAAGCCGACTCTTTTCAAATATCCAGTTTAACAAATAGTGATTAGTACAATCAATACAACACAAAAGGAGCAGTTCAATTCCAAACTTTTTTATCGTTTATATAGTCTGCGATACAATAATAAGCCCTTTGATATAATCTACTTTTAATATAATTTTTAAATTTTCCCATGGATAATTCAATCGCGACGTTTGGAAGTTTATTGTAAAAGCGTATACATTGACCTGGGAACGAGTTCGAGATTTTATGGAGCCTAGTAGTGGGCACAGCGAGTTTGTTTTTATTTCTTAAATTTAGTTTATGAACATCACAGTTTTTCTTAAATTTAGTTTTATATTTATGAACATAAATAAGATTTTCATAAATATATTGTGAATAAAATGTCATAATTCTTATTTCTTTGAATTTATTTCTTAGTGTATCCCTGGGACTCATCATATAGATAGCACGAACGGCTCGTTTCTGGAGCACAAAAACTGAATCTGCATCCGCGGCACTACCCCAAAGCAATAAGCCGTACGACATAATGCTGTGGAAATAGCTAAAATAAACTAAACGCGCAGTATCAACATCGGTTAGCTGACGTATTTTCCTTACAGCGTAAGCTGCTGAGCTTAGTCTGCCTGACAACGTTTCTATATGTGGGCCCCATTGTAATTTAGAATCTAATGTTATACCAAGGAAGACAACCTTATTGACCAATTCCAATCTCTCATTGTCCATCACTACACTGGTTTTTACTTGTTTAGCATTTTTTGTAAAAAATTTAACATATTTGGTTTTATTACTATTTAAAAGCAAATTATTAGCACTAAACCAGTTTACAATTTTTGAAAGAGCATTGTTTACATCGTCAATTACTGTCTGTTGTCTATTTACCTTAAAAACTAAAGAAGTGTCATCTGCAAACAAAACTATTTCATGATTATTTTTCACAAGATATGGCAGATCATTAATGTACAAAAGAAACAGGAAAGGTCCCAAAATAGAGCCTTGTGGCACTCCCATTGCTACAGCTGATCCATGTGATAGCTTCCCGTTAACATATACTCTTTGAATCCTATCACTCAGATAAGAAATGAGAAGATCCAAAGCGATGCCTCTTATACCGTAGTGGTGTAATTTTCTGACCAGAGTTTCATGCTGCACACAATCAAAAGCCTTAGACAAGTCACAAAATATTCCATAGGCATCCCGTGACTCCTCCCAGGCTTCAAATATACATTCTAATAATCTAATCCCCGCATCACATGTTGACCGTCCGCGCGTAAAACCAAATTGCTTATTGTGCAGCAGATTATTATCATTAAAGTATTTTAGTAGCTGTGCGAGGATAAGCTTTTCGAAAATTTTACTTATTGTCGGTAGTACTGATATTGGTCTGAAGTTAGTGGGGTCTAATGTACTACCCGATTTATACAATGGAATGATTTTACTTAATTTCATCAAGTCAGGAAACACACCACAGTCAATACATCTATTAAATATCAGAATTAAGGCGGGAACAATAGTGTCAAATAAAGATTTTATAATATGCACAGAGATGCCCCATAAATCAGCTGTCTTTTTCATATTAATTGATTTAAACGCGTTACTTAAATCACACCCATTAACATGACGGAAGTGAAAATCGTTAAAAAATTCAGGCACGTTATCTTTAAGCAAAGACTCGGCAATGGAAGTGGAAGAGCCTAGAGCACTAGTAAGATTGACAGGGAAAACAGAAAAAAAATCATCAAAGGCATTGGCCACCTCACAATCTGACTTGGTAACATGTCCATTAATATTTAACGTAAATTCTGAGTCCCTGATCCGACTCCTACCAGTCTCTTCATTGATGACTGTCCAAGTGGCTTGGATCTTATTACTGCTATTTTTAATTTTAGATTTAATAAAATTAGATTTCGCGACTTGACAAACGCGTTTGAAAATCCTTGAATATAATTTTACATGATTTCCAAACTGTTCACTGCTATTGAATTGTCTTTCATAGTATAACATATACAAAGTTTGCCTGCTCTTATGAATACCTATGGTTGCCCAGTCCCCAAAGACAGGGGTATTAGTAACAGTCATCTCCCTGGAAGTAAATATTGAGTTAAATTCGCGAAGAAAAGAATTAAAAAATAGACTATACATCAAATTGGGTTCTAAGTCATCATCAAACAACGGCAAGTTATTAGATAAGTTAACTCTCATACGTTCCAAGCGACTAGCTGTTACTGGCACAAAAGTAATTGTTTTTTTTACTTCTTTTTTATTTTAATACTAATCATTTGCCCACAATGATCAGAATCTAATTTATTAATAATACTTTTTTGTGTTGGACTAATATTTGTGTATATATTATCTAAGCAGGTAGCACTAGTGGCGCTAATTCTAGTAGGCTCCATAAATAAATTTACTAAATTATAGGACTTAAAAAGACTTAAAATTTTACAGGAAGCAATTGTATTATCAAGAATATTGACATTAAAATCCCCGCAGACTAAAATAGTTTTATCAGAGTTACTAACTTTGGCTAGGGCTTCATCCATGATTTCAATAAATAAATTAAGATCAGCGGAAGGAGGTTTATATACGCATAAAATAATGAACTGCTCTAATTGTACACAGGATATTTCTATAGAACATTCTACAGAGAGAGACACAATATCTTTCCGTTCTTTAAATTTCAGTTTTTTTTTTAGCAAAATTAGCGACCCCCCATGTATTGTGTTGGTCCTGCAGAATGAACTACCCACCCGGTGGTTGCTGAAATTAAACATGAGCTGATGCCTCTTCAACCAGTGCTCAGTAATACACATAATACTAATATTATCAGATTTCATAAATAATTCCAGTTCTAGTTGTTTACCCTCAGCCATACAATATAATATTATCATTACATAGTACAAAACAAAGCTACTTTCCGCTGTCTGTCCCCTTGTATGCTTAGATCTTTGAAAGTACGCAACGGATTTTGATGCGGTTGTTTTTAATAGATAGAGGGTGTCAACGGGGTGGTTTGTATATATAAACCATTCATAATTTAGTAGAGAAACAGTCTTATAGTTAGCACTTTAATTGCAAACGCTGGTGAAACCCCAAGCGATAGATCAGAATAATACACTTTCAAAAGGTCTACAAAAAAGTCCGCAATGGTGTATGTATATATCTTAGGGACAACTCACAATTACTGTTTTTATTTCTTTACCCGGGTGACGTGCGTCAATTGAATTTAATAAAATCAACTAGTAATTCTATATACATTAATATTTCTGAAATAGTCTAAAATAGGTCTAAAATAAGAAATGGGTGAGCAGATATATGTACACTACACAACAAGATATAACATCGACCAAGCAGATATATAGTGCAAAAACGGTAGGACGCATGAGACAAGGATGGCCACGACATAATTCCCATGATCAAACTGGACGTGATCTGGTGGAAGGTGGTGTCATGAGCCTTAAAACGACGAGGGTGTGTGAGAAGAGTTATAAAAGGAGGCGTGAAAGAAGCCTGCCATTTGGCGCTCTGTTCTCTCTGCTTACCTCGCGAGGGACTTAGTGTGAAGTTATGGACCCCTATTTTTTGCAGAATATTTATGTTTATTTATACATACTTTATTGCACACAAAATATTGGAATAAATGGCATAACATTATTTAGTACTAGCTGACCCGGCGAACTTTGTTCCGCATCCGCGACATCCAAACCAGCGAGTGTGTATTAAAAAAATCCTTAGAATGAAATAAGCGAGTGATCTGCTCTACAACTCTAACTACCCTAAAAGGTAACTGGCGTGAAGTTATGTAGTTGTAGTTATTTATGTTAGAATCGTAACGTAGCTAATTAATATGCGGGAAACTGGATGAGTTTAGAGAAAGTTGTATAAATGTGTGTTGATAACTCGGTACGGTTGGTTAGTCCTTTTATTTTTGTTTAATGTCATCCCATAGACTTGAATTACTTAAAACATGTAGGAATGTATTTAATATCTTCACTTCAAATACTTTATTAACTATTTCGATAACTTGTTAAACGTAATAACATTATATTTGATTTTAAAGACGATTTAACAGTGGGAGAGTCACACGCTGTGGCTGCACGAATGAGTCGGCTCGACCGGTGATAAACCACGAACTTTCAGAATATCGACGTAAAATGACTTATGCCGCGTTTCGCTCGGTGAAAGAGGTATCCAGAGGCCCAACCTCTTTTCCCGTCCCCTTCTCAGGACAAGAAAATTAATTAAATGAGTTGCGGCGTAATTACCGAACACCCTCAGATATTAGGGGATATTAGCGATCTTGAATCAGTTTTAATATGTAAATTATCAGGCTGTCTCTAATATCAATTAAAACACTTAATATAAAAGATTTTTAGTCTCGGTGGCGCAGTGGTCGAGCACACGGCTTCTGATCCAGAGGATAGGGTTCGATTCCAGATACCGACTCACACCAATGACTTTTCGAAAATTGTTTTCGGAAGTCATGTGTGATAAATATCGATGACTGAAAACTTTGTGCCCGGTATGGCAATAGGTTCGCCACCTATTCCATTTGGGACGTAAACATAACGGCGAGACGAGGCTTAACAGCCGCTGCCTACACCTTCGAGTAACAAAAGGCGTGAAGTTATGTTATGTTATAAAAGAGTTCCATAATTTATACCATGACCTCTCAGAAGACCGACCTAAAGTGGCTCATGCCGCGTTTCGCTCGGTGAGAGAGGTACCCGGAGGCATATGGGATAGGAGGGCAAACGAGCAGTCGTGTCACCTGATGGCAAGTAACCAGCGCCGCCCATGGATACCTGCAACTCATATAGTGTTACAGTTGTGTTGCCGACCTTTAAGGGAGTGGGATATGAAAGGATGGGGAAGGCGGGTGGGAATCCGGGTACCTCTTTCACCGAACGAAACGCGGCATGAGTCACTTTACGTCGATCATACTATAGAATAACATTACTTAGTAAATTAAAGTTGTGTTGATAAAAGTTATATATTATAAATATATTCACGCTAATTCCTTAAAGAGGTAGTAGGCAGACAACAAGTATAGTGAGAGATCTTAAAGGAAATTCTCATGTCCCCAGTTGTATTTCAAAAAGCTAAGTTAATTTGGCTTACCTAGAGGATAATGGTAAGCAAATAAACTAATATTTGCTAACTCTTAGTTCATAACTTTCGTAAAATTAATTTTTCTAACGGTACTAGGCGGATACGAGTTATTAGTAGTAGTTAGTTACCAAACAATGTCTACTCAGTGTTAAAGTCACGCAATTCGCTTTATGAATGGGCTTGCTTAACAAGTGAAATACCACGACCTATCAGAAAATTGACGTAAAGGGACACGTCTCCATCGATGATAGCAGTATCCATAGCTCCAGACATAAATACAAGTGTTTGATTGTAAACTTCGTGTGCTCCATAAATTGCGATAAGATAGCAAGTAATTTAGAGAAACATGACCATATTAAGTTTAGTTTAGTCTCGGTGGTTCAGTGGTCGAGCACACGGCTTCTGATCCAGAGGTCCGGGGTCGAATCCTGACACTGGCTCACACCAATGACTTTTCGAAATTGTTTTCGGAAGTTAAGTGTGATAAATATAGATGACTGAAAACTTTGTGCCCAGTATGGCAATAGGTTCGCCACCTTCCATTTGGGACGTAAACATAACGTCTAGACGAGGCTTAACAGCCGCTGCCTACACCTTCGGGTAACAAGGGCGTGAAATTATGTTATGTGTTATGTGATCATATTAATCCACAATACTGATCCCAACACTAACTTACGGAGACGAGGGTTGGGTATGGCAGAGTGTGCATGAAAGTATGACAATTGAGCTCGAAATGAGGGCACTGTGCAAAATTTACGGAGTGATCTCGCTGACCGCGTCGAAAACAAGATTGCAAGGAGAGGGCAAGCCCCGATATTTAGGACATGACACCTCGACACTCTTTCCATAACCAAATAGAACAAGCTCTGGAGGAAGACCATGTCAGGCGCATTTAAAATTAACGAATGCGTATGTCAGAGTCATGAAAGTCAAAGAACCGTGCCTTGTGGCGCTCTGTTGTCTTTGTCTACCCAGCAAAGGATTTGGCGTGTAGTTATGTATATATGTATGTTTTAAAATATGTCTATATTTATATTTTAAAATGAATGTATGTCTGAGTGATTCCTCTAATATCTCTAGAGGCAAGTTACCCAAAAACTAGATACTAACGTGAACGTTGGAATGCTGATTAAATCATTTGAATGATATGTCCAAGAGGTATTTTTATATGAACTAAACACGCACTGTAATAATGTATAGTGATTTGGGTCGAAGATCGGAATTTTTCTCGATTAAATTTTATATTTATTTGGCGATTCGATCATGGTTGAGCATGAAAAGCTTTTAGTGGAATTATGTTCAAGAATTCTATTGACCAAGTTGTATGTTTCATTTTATTTTTCTACCTAAATTTAGAATATCTCTATGAAATAGCTGGTAGCTATAGAAATCCAACCTTCAGCCTGGTTAATAGAAACTACTGTACTGAGTACTGAGGTCACGGGGTCGCAGGGTAACAGCTGGCGCTGTTAGATGAGCCATGTTAGAAGTCTGATTGACGTTCTTGGCACCTATTTGCAGAGCCTTCAGCTTTAGTAGACGGTTGTTTCCCAATATTGAATGGACATCGCATTCGTTGGAATTCAATGTTTTAAATTCCTCATTTAAACATAACATGCATAAATATAACATAACTTCACGCCTTTTTCTACACGAAGGTGTTGACAGCAGCTGTTAAGCCTCGTCTAGACGTTATGTTTACGTCCCAAATGGAATAAGTGGCGAACCTATTGCTATACCGGGCACAAAGTTTTTACTCATCGATATTTATCACAAATAACTTACGAAATTAATTTGAACCATTCAACGAATTATAACTAATAGTTAATAGTTACAGGCGTCGGTGTTCCCTAACAAACGTAATATGTCTTCTAGAATAACTTTCTGATTTGGCTATTCGCTTCCCTCCATTCTCTCCTCGTCATTCGCTCCTCCGAAAAACTCTCTCCCGAGCGAAACGCGGTAAGAGCCACTTTACGCCTATATTCTGAACGGTCGTAATATTTCACCTGACGTTTTCTACTTTTTAGGGAAGTACGTCGCTCTACCACTGTTAAAAATAAACACAATCGGGTGTTACCCAAACATATATGTTTACTAACTGACCCGGCGAACTTTGTTTCTCATGAAAAGTAATCTAGAAAATTATTACTTTTCTTTACTGAATTATACATGAATTATACATAAAAGCCCCGTTGACACCCTCTATCTATTAAAAAAACTACATAAAAATCCTTTGCGTAGTTTCAAAGATTTAAGCATATAAGGGGACAGATAGCGGAAACCGACTTTGTTTTTTACTATGTAATGATGATAACACATTTGTTCCACACGCGTACAATGCATGCTTCACATTTCATTACACAATACATTGATATATTATACTACTAATAAATAATTCGGGTTTAAATACCGACACGGATGATCAGTGGACCACAAAATAAGGGCCCTTTTTAGGGCCACTAAACAATGTTTAGCCAACTCGCCATTGACATAATCAAATATACAGGTACTTAAATACATTACAAAATAAAGTCCACATATATATACTTAGTCTCATTTCTGAATCCAGAAGTCGCGGGTTCGCTTCCTGGCTCACATGAAGTTATGTGTGTTAAATATCGATGGCTGAAAACTTTGTGCCCGATATGGCAACAGGTTCGTAACCTATTCCATTTGGGCCGTAAACATAATGGCTAGCCGAGGCTTAACGGCCGCTGCCTACATCTTCGGGTAGCAAAAAGCGTGAAGTTATGTTAAATCTACTTAGTTCTCACAAATGAACAGACGTTGCTATTGAAATAAATGGTATCTATATTTATTAGAATACGGTTTCAGAGACGACAACCGGTTGCAAAACGGTAAAGATAAGATAAGTAAGGTCAAATTGGCGCAAGAAATAATTTTAACATACTTACATACATAACTTCACCCCAAATGCTTTGCGGGGTAGGCAGAGAGAACGGCGCGCCATAAGGCACGATTCTTATACAACTCACTCTCTTCGTTGACTTTCAAAATCAAAATCTCATTTATTCAATTTACCTAAATTGAATAAATGAGATTGATGATGACCTCATTTAAAGACACTTATGAAGGTCAATATTTACAATCCGCCAATTCGATTACTCTCGCGCTGAGAAGAATTGGCAAGAAACTCAGGGAAGTCTTTTTTTTTTTTTACTTAATTGTCAGTAGTATGCACTAACTGCACTAACTTTCATAACTCTTTTCATTTACGTGCGTCGATTTGTGAGGCTCCTAACATCACCTTCCTCCAGAACACGTTCTATTTGGTCATGGAATGTGTGCCTTGGCCGTTCTCGACTCCTACATCCATCGGCTTTTGCGTTGTATAGGTGCTTAGTCAATCGTGCACTATCCATTCATTCTATATGTCCGAACCATACATTTAATTAGATCCAGAGGCACACCTCTTTCCTTTCCAACTCACTCCCTATGTTGTCTTAAAGGCCGGCAACGAAAAGCAAACACTATATCTGTTACAGATATCTATGGGCGGCCGCGAGTCACTTACCACCAAGTGTCAAGTGTTCAAGATACATTCGATCGATGCTTGTTATTGTCGTCAATAGATGGCGCTGTGCTCAAATCCTGCATTGGGGTATGGTTTTGAGACCAATATGGCGCTATAACTTTGCATTTACTTATTAAAATTAATTCGCTCAGAAAGGTTGTTTCTATTACTACACTCCTAGTTCAATAGTGCATCCTAGATCAAACAACCACAATTATTAAAACGACCACAAGGCACAATGATCATCTTGTTGTTGCGTTTGCGATAGTGGATCTTCTGCAAATGTGTCATTTTGTAGTCATAGACTACGTTTACGCAATCCTGATAACTCTCACAGAAGACTCTGGCTATTTATTCTTTAAAATATTAAATCACATGTCACTAAATGACTTTTTGACATTAATTTCGAAAGTTATGTGTGATAAATTAAATATATCGACGACTAAAAACCTTGTGCCCGGTATGGCAATAGGTTCGCCACCTATTTCCATTTGTGATGTAAACATAACGGCGGGTCGACGGTTGGCAGTCGCTGCCTACATCTTCGGGTAGAAAAAGGCGTGAAGTTATGTTATGTCACTAATACTTTTGAACATAATGATATATTAATTATTATTTACATTTTCAAACTGAAATGTCATAACGTCCGATGTGAATTAAACCTTTTTTAGTAAACTATAAGGTTTACATTTCAATATTAAAAGTGGATAAGACATTAAAATTTATGACCGATCTTCACTTTTAATTGATGATGAGCTGTAAGGAGGAGTTATGAACATGGCCGGCGAATAGCTGAAACGGTAGCCATATTTACGATCGGTCGAATTAATTTATTGGTCCTTCGGTCGTTTTTGGGATTTTCTTTGAATTATACTACTGTTCTAACCTTAATATGTAGTTATGAATATTGAGAATTGTATATTTTACAATAATTATTTTTAAGTCAAAGTATGGATGAGAGATGCAGTTGCTACTACGTTAAATGAGTACAGATATACAGGTTTCTAATGAGGATATATTTTTGATAGATGGCGCTGATAGAAGACAAAAAAGTGAAAGAAGCACAGACAGAAAATTCTGTTTTAGTTATACTTATCTATTTGGACATCAAATTTACTTTGTCTGGTTTAATAACCAATTTAATTTTCTAATGTCCGTTTACCTTTTACCTTCTTTCTTTCTTTTCTTTTACCTTTATTTTTTACCTTCTATGAACCAATAGTGTAGGTACCAGCTATTAAACCTCGACTCGTTATTTTTTATCGTTCCCATTGGAATAGGTGGTAGAACCTACTGCCATAGATCGAGCACATTGTTAACGCATAACTTCCGATACGAATTATGAGAAGTCATTGGCATGATCGAGGATTCGATCTCACGACTATTTGATTCATAATCGGCGTGCCAGTTCATAATTGATGTCCAGACCAACAATATGACTACTAATTTAATGTAGATACCTATATTTAAAAGATAGACTATATCTGTGTTTCATGTAAAAATAAAAGTAATATGACGAAATAATTCTTAACAGTTTCGTCATGTGACGTAACGTCCGTCTTTTATTGAAACAAACAGAGGCCGAAACAAGAAATTGGCAGAGAAATTGGAGACATATAATTATTATAATAACTCGCTGGTATAAATAATGTCAGTAGGTATGTATATGTGAATATTAAATTTTATAAAATATTTATAAAATAAATAATATATAGTTTCCATGGCCAAATCGTTGTTCGATTTGGCCTTAAAAATCAACAAGGGACAAGAGTTATGAAAGTCAGGGAAACGAGTGACACGTGTAAGAATCGTGCCTTATGGCGCTTTATTCTCTCTGCTTACTCCGCAAGGGACTCGGTGTGAAGTTATGAATGTATGTATTTATAGTCGTCTCGTACTCGAGAATAGTGTAAAAAAAAGTTTGCAATTTGGATTAATTTTGAAATATTAAAAATTAAGCTTTACTTTTATAACAAAGAAAAAAGGATTTCGAATCTTTTTTCGAAAAGTCTTCGGTCTTGGCTGAATTTGGATATAAGAAAATTATCATTACTACAAAATAGGTATGTGTTTATACCACAAGTCACAACCCCTGTATAATAGTTTAAGAAACATTTTTCAATACAATAAAACAAATTGATATTTTCAATTTTTGTGATGTGACAACCCTAGCTGAAATTATTAAATGCGTCGTCGCCATTATCGCAGCGTAATTGCGGGTGGTTGTCTTAGGGCTGTGTACATGTTGAGAGCGATTTGAAATGATGCACCACGAAAATAGAAAAACTTGCAACTAGAAGTTCGAAAGAAGAACCATCCTCAAACGACCGAATATATTTATTAGCAGGTTTTCCCCGCTCCTGATTCAGACGTCGTAGGTTCGATGCCAGGCTTACATCCATGATTTCTCGGAATTATTTTCGGAAGTTATGTGATAAATAAATTAAAGCAAAAACTCTTTTTAAAGAAGCTTTTATTTCAAATCAAAATAGCTTTATTTTCTTGGGTCTTCACACACAGTTAAATATAGTCCGTAAATACAGATATTTAACTTATTATTATATTTAAAGCATAACATATTAAAGCACGAGCGCTTGAGAAAATTGCCTCCTTGGAACAAAAACGCACGGTCGATTCTGAGTGTAAGGTTGTCATGAGAAGAAATTGGCAAAACATTCATTTAAATTAATCTACTAACTTTACTATATTATCTATTGTTGTATCTATATTTTATTATTATATAAATTGTACATACTGAGGCTCTAAGTTGATACTTGAAATTTTTAAGGAAATATTATTTTCTTATTTTTAGAGCGCTTAAATAAAAGCTTCTTTAAAAAAGGGTTTTTGCTTTAATTTATTTTTTTATTTTTAGTTTTAGCTGGCAACGATAGTGTCTTTAGCGCTTTATTTCAAACAGTCCAGCTCTACAATAAGGAGATCATCTAATTCAATTTCACCTTGGAGCTTTCTTTTCCATTTAATCGCAATGATGATTTTTAATTCATTTTTTTTTATTTTTTTTTATGGGATAGGAGGGCAAACGAGCAGGCGTGTCACCTGATGTTAAGTGACCAACGCCGCCCATGGACACCTGCAACACATATAGTGTTACAGTTGCGTTGCCAACCTTTAAAGGAGTAGGATAGGAAGGGATGGGGAAGGGGGATGGGCCTCCGGGTACCTCTCTCACCGAACGAAACGCGGCATGAGCCACTTTACGTTGATCTTCTGAGAGGTGGTGGTATTTCAACGGTCGAGCCGGCCCATTCATGCAGCGAACTGCTTGGCCATATTGTAGATTTTGATAGATGATTGGCATCAAAAATATGTATGCCGTCAGCTTGGATGGTCCACCGTATTGTATTTAGAATGAGGTCACATTATTTTTCGAGTTATTCTCAACAAGCCCTTTCATTTGAGACCCATATTGTAGAAATGCAAATATGGTGGAATATCCGCCCTATTGGATTTAGAATGCCGTCATATTATTTTTGAGGTAATTTCAACAAGTCCTTTCATTTGATACCCATATTGTTGAAATGCGAATATTTTTCCCGCCATATTGGATTTGGAATGACGTCATATGTTTTTTCGAGTTACTATTAACAAGCCCTTTCATTTGATACCCATATTGTAGAAATGCATTAAAAAAACTGTTCCTATATCTTGGATGATCCGCCATATTGGATTTAGAATGACGTCACATTATTTTTTCAGTTACTCTCAATGAACCCTTTCATTTGATACCCATATTGCAGAAATGCATTCAAAATATCCATTCTTTCATCTTGGGTGGTCCGCCATATTGGATATAGAATAATGTCACACATCATATCATGCATTGTCATCCAAAGTAAACGTGTATACAAAATTTCAGCTCAATCGGTTGAAGATATCTACTTCAAAATTGAGTTGCAAGATTCCACCGAACATACATACTTACATACTCGTACATACATACAGTGCAAAGTTAAATAAATGCTTTTAGTATCGACGACTGACAACTTTGTGCCCGGTGTACGGCAATACGTTCCGCTACCTATTTTGTTTGGGACGTATTATAACGATTTCTCATTTGGATCCCATGATATAAATGGCGGGCCTAATGATTTAAATTGGGAAAATCCATTTATTGGTAATTTTATAATCATAAAATTGATACAATCTCTGTGCTGCTCGCAATTATGAAACTCTTAAAACAGTTAAGTAGACTTGAGTAAGAATCGTCTTTCAAGACATTCAGTTCTATCTATTTTCGACTCAAGAGCGTAGCAAGAAGTTATCACGGTCACGCTCCATCGTTTATAGTTACTCGCTTTCCGCTCTCGCTACAACAAAATCCGAATAACCTAATAATTATATTGCAAACAGCTCGGATCGAATTGAAGGGCGCGCACCCGACACTTTGTTTTCGTTTACTTAACTCACCAACAACCATTATAAGATCTTGTTGTGAAAAAAAAAAACAGCAACGATCAACTGGTTTTGATACTTGATAATTTTCACACTATATTTAAGTATCAATACTGATTGGCAGTTTATATACTGGTTCCTGATAAAGCTTGTTTAGTTACTCACTGGCTGTCGAAGTGTCCTATCAGGAACGAGTCTAGGCTAGGCTTGTTGGCTCATCAGATTAACGGAACGTTTTCCTTGATTTATTTATGAATTAGCATTTCATCCATTAAAGTGGATAGATAGGACAGTCAGATAGGGTCGGCGCTTACAGCATATTTCATGCAAATACTGGTCCAGCTCCACGTGGAATACTGTTCTCATCTTTGGGCAGAGATGCCCCAATACCAAGATCTTCCTTTGCGGCGCATTTAACTACTAGCTCCTTCTTAACCATGGGGAGTGGTCTGAGGATCGTTCAAATTAATACCACCCGCGAATTCTGCCACCGAACCTCATCATCCACATAGTCTCCATAGTAGGTGATAAATTTTAGCCCCTCATGGCTGCCTTAGGAAAATTATGTAACAGCAGTGCATTGTTCTCATTTCAAAAAAGCAGATTTAATTTCGCTGTTTGTTGTCGATGTTTTTTAAAACAATTCAACAGTGGTAGAGCCAAGCAGTTCGCTGCATGAATGGGCCGGCTCGACCGGTGAAATACCACGACCTCTCAGAAGACCGACGTAAAGTGGCTCATTCCGCGTTTCGTTCGGTGAAAGAGGTACCCGGAGGCCCACCCCCTTCCCCATCCTTTCCTATCCCCTACCCCTTAAAGGTTGGCAACGCAACAGTAACACTATGTGTTGCTGTTGTCCATGGGTGGCGTTGGTTGCTTACCACCAGGTGACCCGCCTGCTCGTTTGCCCTCCTATCCCATAAAAAAAAAATCTAATTTGTTTTTACTTGTAATATTGACCTTTGATCTATTCATTTATTTTACATATTATAATATTCATTAAAAAAATTACCTTTTAACTATTATTTACAACAAAATAAGTTTATATACATTCAATATTGAGGGTTGAGCAATTATTATCAAAAACATATGTCACATATCAAGAATATTCTAGATCGATAAATATAAATAAATGTTACCAACGACTGGCAACACTAATTAGAAAAACAAACATTGAAATAATCTCGACACAAAAACAAATCCGTACTGACAACATATCATTTAGACACTTCAGCTAATCAAAGCTAGCACTCAATTTGAACAGAAAATCAGCGAAAACCCGATGTCAATCTACATGGTTAGACCAATTAGTTCTGATCTCTTAATCCACATACAAATCCCCAACACTGTATCATTCCACCCATAAAAATGGGAGACGTGGAAGTTCTACCAATATTGGTCCTATTTCTAGACGTTAAATATCTGGCAACACTCCAAACTAACACGAGAGAAGTGTATTTAATAAAAATAAAAACATACATTTAAAATAAATATACAATTCAATATATCGTAGGCAAATATCGGGATACTTTAAACGAAATTGATTGTGTTATAAGAAGCGTTTCTTGGAAAATAGTGCTGTAATTATATAAAATAGTGACATCAACTCGTGGAATTCTTCTGATTAAAAATAGTGATTTTAGGTAGCCACCTCCTCATTCTTAGGTGGGCTGGTATTATGTTTTAAATTGTGTCTGTTCTTTTGTTCTTTGTTAGAGGAATTTATATTTATTTATATGGGGGCTTATAGATAAGATTTAATGAGCCGCGTGTAACACTTTATTAAAATACGGACGAACATCAGTTAATTTTTTTTTGTCCTCCAATATATTCGGCTTTTCTCGACTCTACAAAGACATAAGTTTCAGAACTATATGTAGACTAATAAAGAACAATAAAAAACAATATTCTGTCAAAAGAGCTCATAACAGTGTTCGTTTTTTTTTACAGTGGATATTAAATATTTGTAATAAGGAGTTTTTGGCGGAAATGTAAAAGTGTCATGTCCGTTCTTTGGATTATTTTCTAAAATTTGTATTTCAATGGATATTAATGAATAAAATGTGTGCAAATGTGGAAAATGGTATGAATATTGTATATAGCGTGCTCTTCTATATAGTCGTCAAATATCCCTTAGAACATCATGTATAAAGTGCTACGACTCCTTGGATGTATAAGTTAGGTTATTTTAAGTTAGATTGAGATAAAGAATGGTCCTGTTAACATTCGGACTAAAAGACTTTGCATCCATCGTTAGTGATGAAAAAAATCATTAACAAATATTTGAAAAAAGAATAACATGATGATTTCTTTTTTAAATGTCATTTGCTCATCTGTCAAATGTCTTTGTTGTCGTTAAAAGTAAATTGAAACGAACTCGGGTCGTACAGTCTCGGTGGCGCAGTGGCTAACACCCCGCTTCTGATTCAAGAAGTAGTGGCTTCAAATCCTGGCACACACCAATGACTTTTCGAAATTTTCGGAAGTTACGTGTGATAAATATCGCTGTCTGACAACTTTGTTCCCGGTATGGCAATAGGTTCGCCACCTATTCCATTTGGGACGTAAACATAACGGCGAAACGAGGCTCAACACCCGCTGCCTACACCTTCGGGTAGAAAAAGGCGTGAAGTTATGTATGTTATGTTATGTAGGCCCCAGTTAATTATTACGTGGTTACCTTCGGTTGCGGATCAAAAAGACCGATTGCGCAGTTCCTTTAAGTTTAAAAATAAAAGAATTTACTATATTTGAAATTAATTAAAAAATAAATATGTCACACTGTTGGTGGTATACGTATACGGGAGCCACGTCATACGTCATTACGTCGATATTCTGAGAGGCTCTGGTATTTCATCTGTCGAGCCGGCCCATTCATGCAGCTAACTGCTTGGATAGTTAAGATATTAACATTTTCATCATGAAACTACACATTTTTATTTAAAATTTCATCGAAATCGGTTCAACGAAATCAAGAAATTACACACGGTCAAAGTTATGTGTAATATTAGTACGGATCGTTTTATGAACACATTAAATATATAGATAAGCTGTCAGATCAGTACTGCCAGTACATATTTTATCTGCAATCAAATAAAATAGTAATAGCAATATTGAATTTCATTGCATAAAATTATTAACAAACTGAAGACATTTAAATCGAGGTAACCTTAGAATATTCATAAATTTAATAAATATAAATTAATTTTATATTTATATTTGAACGCGTCTATATGAATAATTTTCACATTTCCGAACGCGACTTTAAGAAAAAGAAATAAAAAAAAAGAACTAATATCAAATTATGATAATGGCGCATGTCTCAATTATATATGCGCATATATTATTACTGTATATATTGTATTGTTGAACGGTATTTATTCATATTATTATAATTAATAACGCTGACTTTGTCAGATTATAAGCCTGAGTGCATCCAACGCCATCTATTTTAATTTCGCCAAATCGCCAAATCGCAAAATTTAATCGCCAAAAAGTAATGTTTAATTTTTTAACCTTACTAATAATTATTTGATACTTTGTGCTTTCTGTCAAATTAGTTTGATAAACATAAACATAGCTTCACGCCTTTTTCTACCCGAAGGTGTAGGCAGCGGCTGTTAAGCCTCGTTTCGCCGTTATGTTTACGTCCGAAATGGAATAGGTGGCAAACCTATTGCCATACCGGGCACAAGTTTTTTAGTCATCGATATTTATCACACTTAACTTCCGAAAACAATTTCGAAAAGTCATTGGTGTGAGCCAGTGTCAGGAATCGAACCCGGACCTCTAGATCTGAAGCCGTGTGCTCGACCACTGGGCTACCGAGACTACTGTGACAGAAAACCCTCAAATTTATTTATTTTTAATGTTTGTTTTGTAATTTTAGAGTTTGTCACTGTGTGGAACGCTGTAACAGTATGTTATTGTAAAATAAGAGATTTTTCCCTTTTACCGCGTACAATTTGCCTAGAATTTTAAGGGGCCAAATATTTACGGGCTAAATATTGGTAAGAGTCAATGTTGCTGAAAGTAGGTCCACGGGTTTGAGTACAAAAACTAGATTTGGTACTTTTAATGTATTTTAGGAATTTCAGATAGACAGGACTACAAACAGAACTTAGCCTTTGCATACTTAGAAGGGTTAGTTGTTAAACTTAGAAACTAGATGTCGCTATGTATGAATTGCGTCCACAGACAATACAAGTTATTTCGTTGAATTAAAGGTAAAACAGTGTACACCTTAGTAATGAGGATGTTTGTAAACTCATCCTTTCGTGAAAAGAAATGCTAAGAATATGGAATCGATTCTTGCTGATATTAAAAAAAAAGAAAAAAAAACAGTATACAATTATAAGACAATGCGTTGTAATGTCGGTGCAAAGAAATAATGTCAATGTTTTGATAACAACTGAATTCTTTTTATTCGATACTTCACTTATTACCGGAAGAAAAGTATTTCAAAATGGCGACTTATCGCTTTATTTTTAACCGACTTCGAAAAAAGGAGGAGGTTCTCAATTCGTCTGTATGTATAATTTTCTTTTAATTTTAATTTTTTATTTTTATGTATGTTCACCGATATTTTCGTCAATTATGGACCGATTTGAAAATTTGTTTTTTCGTTGTATAGTGTTTACTTCCGTGATGGTCCCATTTTCACCAGGTCAGGATCTGATGATGGGAACCAGGAGAAATAGAAGGCATCTACCAAAAGTTGTATGCGAGTATGGTGTTTCTATTACGTAATAGTGATGTCTTAAGGATATTCTTTATGGTGCCAACATTTGATGCTGCTGGTGCTGATGAAGAAGCCACGAAACTCCTCAACGCTTAGGAGTTTGAAGACAACACTGCAGTTAGTCGATAGAAACTGTTAAGTAGTATAAAGGATTAACGTGTTGCTTGAGAGGTATGCTTAAATCAATATCTGATACTGTTGTGCTGATGATGAAGCTACGGAACTCTTAAACGGTTAGGAGTTAGGACACAATACTGTTTTTTTTCTGCTGCATCACTTTCAAGGCTACGATTGGTTCTAATTCTATTATATTTTAATTCTTATTACCCATGATAATAACTAAAATAGAAATTCTTAACAAGTATTATCAAACCATTTGGATTAATACCGTCAGCTGATTTTCGCCATCGCTCGACGCGCCAACGCTACCACCCGCATTGGCTGAATGGTTGGCGATCAACAACAGTGCGTTTCAACGGGCACTTCTTGCCACGCACTGTTCCTTCATGGAACCAGTTGCCGGCGACGGCATTTCCGGACCGCTATGACCTAGGAACCTTCAAGAAACGAGCCTATTCTCATCTGAAAGGCCGGCAACGCTGATGTGATGCCCCTGGTATTGCAGACGCCATGGGCGGCGGTGATTGCTTTCCATGAGGTGACCCACAAGCTCGTTTGCCACCCTCTATCATAAAAAAAAGTTATGTTATGTTCACGTGTTTTCATATCTGAAGGTGTCGTAAGCAGCGACTGATATGTTTTGACTCACCTAACTTTACGTCACAAATAGAATAGATGGCAAAAGTTATTGCCATACACCTAGCACAATGCTGTCGATATTTATTACATAAAACTTTCGAAAATAAATTACGAAACTCATTGAACATAGCCCGGAATTGATATCACGACCTCTTGATTCAGAAACCGGGAGTTCGTGTACAGGAACACCGGTAATAAAAATAAATCTTTTTTGATGTCAGCTTAAAATACTAACCTTCTTAATATAAAATATTATTAATAAATATATATATTGGGCTAATTACTTTAGTTCCAGTGGTAGTGCTGCAGTTCGCTGAATGGGCCGGCTCGACTGATGAAATAACACCACCTAACGGAACATCGATATGAAGTGGCTCGCGCCACGTTTCGTTCGGTAATAGAGGTATCCGGAGGTCTGATACCATATTCCATTCGTGCTCCCTTAAAGGACGGTAACGCACCAGTGTTCATGGGCGATGAGAGGAGTCCGACCTCTCTCACCGAAAGAAAAGTGTCATAAGCCCCTTTACGTCGATATTCTATGTGGTCGTGGTACTTCACCGGTCGAGCCGGCCCATTTGTCTTTTGTATTTGTACAATCCAACATTTGGTATTTAAATCAGAACAAATAGGTTCTTGTCTGATTTTTAAAAGAAGGTATGCCATGCCTGTCGGGTGTATAAAAGAATTATACAAAAACTAATTTATCACAAACACAGGAATCATGGTGAAGAAACATATCGACGGCTTAAGCACCATTACACAAATCAATCTATGGAAAAAAACGGTGATTCTAATATCTTTATTTATGTGACCATGAGACGAACTATTGAATTTAATTCGGGAATAAGTCCTTAATGAAGCGTAGCTAAATTTGGACATCGAAAAGAAAGCATTCATAACGTTACGCCTACTCCTTTGCTAGATAGGCAGCAAGGTTAAGAGATGGTTATTATACATCTCACACGCTGTCTTGATTTTCAAAACATTTTCTGTGCTCCTTGGTTTTAAAAGCTTTTGAGGTTATTTTGGTAATGGGGGTCGCGGTCTTCTTGTCAACTTCAGCTACTTTCCTCCTTCGCACTATATATCTGTTTAGGACTAAAATAATATTGTTTATTAGCGACCGACTCCAAAACAAAAGAATAGTACAACAAACAACAACACATAAAATTCGACATATTTTCAAATTTACAATACTGTCAGTGCATATTACTATGACAATGTATTTTTTTGGGATTTAACGACATGGTTACTAGGACCTTTAAATCGAGTCATTTTTTTATGATTCACATTCCCTTAGTCTAACCATAGCCTAACCTAGCCTAAACCTAAAGCTTAACCGAACTTAACCAAATCATTCACAAACTCGTGGCACTTTGATGTTGCAAAGAAGTTTTGACGGTAATGTAGAAGAGCACACCATATTTACAGTATTTTCCATATATGCACACATATACGTACACTTATTAAACAAAACGCCATTAATTTTATTCAATTATCCATTGATAAACAAATTTTAGAAAATAATGCAAAAAACGGACATGGCTTTTTTACATTCCCGCCAAAACTCCTAACAATGTAATATAGACAACAATACTCCTAACAATATAATAGAAATCAATGATTCTTCTTAGTTTATATTCCATTGCTGCTTTAGTATGACAGTTATATGATTCCTCTTTACGAATTAAGTATTCTATTTTCATTATTTATTTCACTCATTACACTGTTAAGTGCTGAGAAAATTTGTCATCCCTTTCTAATTCCATGTGTAGGAATGAGACAAGTTCTTTTCTAGGCAGCTCTTTATATTCAATAGTATATAAAATAAAAGCTAAGTATTGTCAAAGCTTTTTCAATTTGTAATATAAGTAAAAACCGTTCAAGTGTTAAATTTATTTACAAGTCATTGTTCTGATTTCACTCGACCGCTGTGGAAGAAGGGTTGTGTGTTTCCAGTGTATTTTTTTAATGTGAATTTAGTACGCCCCGGTGCCTTATTAAATGGCTGTATAGATTAGAGTTTGTAAGATGTCATAAGCTTAATTTTAGCCATAAAAATAAATATATATTATTTTCCCATATTTCTACAAGAACATCTTTTTCGTAGATAAAATATGTAACAACAATTTGCTCATCATTTTAACAGTCAAACAGCCACGCAGCTCTTTGAATCAATCTCTCAGAATGTCGACGTAAAGTTGCTTATGCTGCATATCCCTCAGTGAGAGTTCCCTCAGTTCCCTTAGTTTTTCATATCCCACTGTAAGGGGTCGCCCCTTACCGTGGTGCCATCAGGTGACACGCCGGCTCGTTTGCCCCCTATACTATAAAAAGTCATTAAAGAGTTTAGATCCTTATGAGATTAAAATACAATTTAGCTCTTTAATAATATAGTAATTGAACCTGGGAACTAAATAGACGAAACTTTAAAAAAATATATCTCAAGTTTTTCTACAGCACTGAGTCCTCTCTGCCTACCGTAAAGACTTGACATAACTTTAAAAATAAACAAAGAAATAAAAAACAGATAGACTTTCTCATTTAATTGAATTAGATTTATTTAGTGTCCAAGTGATGAATGTATGTTTTTACCTAATAGACAAACATATGTTTTACTAGGAGAATAATTAAGATAAACACAGCGACATCTGACGGTTGTAGAGCGAGATATTAATGACGTTTTGTAATGCCCTCCGCTCTGGTCTGCGTTTAATCAATTTTGTCAGGCGAGTTTTTAAGATAGGTCGGAATAAATTGGCCGCATTAGTTTTCAGAAGGAACGCGAAGATATATGACGCAAGAGATATCTAAAATCTTCCAAAGCTTGGTGGTCTTCTTTGGTTGCAATGTCTTTTATTGAAAGCTCTTGTTTGGGGTGAATTGGTATTTAGGTCGCTTGATAGATTGGTCTGATGTTGTGTTAAGTGCTATTTTGGTTCTCTCTTAGATGGCATTAAGGTTACAAACTGAGCTAAAATGTAATACATACATACATAACTTGAGAACAGAGCGCCATTAGCCACGATTCTTACACGCCTCATTTGTTTTTTTGACTTTCATAACTCTTTTTATACACGCTCGTAGGTTTTTAAGGCTCCTGAGATCACCTTTCTCCAGAATTCCTCGGCTCATGCATCGATCCGCTTTTGCATTGTATATCTCCTCAGTCAATCTTTCTTCATCCATTCTTTCTACATGTCCAAGCCATTGGAGTATGGCTTTTCTTAATTTTACACCTAAAAATTTAATAATTACCAAATATTTATACAAGGAGAGGTCCTTAAGAGTCAAAACTTGTGCGAAATCATTCTTTTAAAACGCCGGAGTAGTTTGTGTGTAATAAATGTTATAATAAACATTTATTAATATTTATTTATTAAATACTTATCTATAGTAATATTATAAATGCGAATGTAAGTTTGTTTGTTACGCTTTCACGAAAAACTACTGAACCGAACATCATGAAACTTTGTACATATACTCTTGAAGGTATTAGAAGTAACATAAGGTACTTTATATTATAAAAAAATTTTTTTTACGAAAGATAAAACAATTGTTTGTCAAAAAATCGTCAAATTTAGCTACTTCAGTAATGAAGTTTTACAGTATTCGTAAATTAGATAACATAACGTAACTTCACACCTTTTTCTATCCGAAGGTGTAGGCAGCGGCTGTTATGCCTCGCGAGGGACGGTATTACAGTATTCAGGGTTGATACTTATACTTATATACTTAACTTAACTTTTTAATATATAAATTTGAATGTAAGTTTGTTTGTTACGCTTTCACGGGATAACTACTCAACAGATCATCATGAATCTTTGTACACATATTCTTGGGGGTATTAGAAGTAATATAGGATACTTTCTTTTTTCTTATTTCTCTCTTTAATTAACATATATTTGCACCCTAAGGAGAAACTTATAATATAGTCTACAAAAATATCCTACATTAATACTCTGCATTTATATCATATAAAATTGTTAAAGTCCAAAATTATTTATTTTTGTTACAGAGAAATATATTTTACCGTTTGTTGTTGCATTTTAATAAAGCATATTGTGAGATTTTTAAACGTCATACCTGATGTTGTAATTTTGAAAATTGATAATCCCAGCTAAGTAAGAAAATAGAGTTATTATATTGATTCAATTCTATGGTAATGATTTTGATACTTATTTATTGGCTTCAATGCGAGCGAAGCCGCGGGTAAAAGCTAGTATAGTAATAAATAGAAGAATAAAAAAATATAAACAGTGGAACATAAAACCTAACAAACATAAAACCTTTTTTGAAGTCGCCCCAAGTTTTAATTCCGTTGCTTTACAATTATTCTGCCGATCGTGGTCGCCAGGTTGATATGTTCAACACCAGCACATAGGGGACGATGGGGGAATTACGGACGCGGGGTAAATACGGACTAACATATATCTACTCCATCCCTGCCCCCCGCGTCCAGCTACCACGATCACGCGTTTCGTTCGGCCATCTTTAGTGCCCACCAAACACTGCTAACAGACGGCTGCGCACACGTTTCAAGGTAATTGAAATTTTATTTTTTTTGTGATTTTGATGTAATATTCGTATTTACTATTTTGAGTGTTATTCAAAAAGACTAAGTGTCAGTTTAAAAGTCATATTTTCTATCGATTGCGATGTTAATGACGAGTAAATAGTACGACCGTTCGGCTTGATACATTTTCTTAACCTAAAAATTTTAATGTTACACTTTTTCTAACTAGTTTGGGTCAATTGCGGACAAATGGCCTGGGGTAAATACGGACGTCCATAATTACCCCGCAAAAAGCAAACCTAGAACAAAAAGAACAAAAGAAAATAGAAAGAAAGAGAATCTGGAACAATAAAAGACCAAAACTACAAATAAGAAACCAAAAAAAACCCAAAGGAAAACGCCCAAAAGGCTTAAGAAACTTAAAGAATTTTGAATGCGGTAAAGAAAATGATGAATATTTCTGCATTTATTGCCAGGAAAAGTACTGTGATCCGCCCGCAGAAGACTGGATTATGTGTTCCAAATGCAACAATTGGGCACATGAGAATTGCAGTGCTGGGTCTTCTTCAAGAGGCTACATTTGTGAATTCTGCAAATGAAATGAGACCTCGTCCGTAAATACCCCATGTTGTCCGCAATTAACCCAGCACTGGTCCGTATTTACCCCTCGGGCTAAGGGTAATTACGGACATAAATGTTTTTGTTTTTGATTAAAATTTAATATATGTTGATTGATCTCATATAATTATTAATGTTGATTTGATAGGTAAATAACTTGAGTTTAAAAATTAATAAAGACAGACTGATTATTATTAATAGTTTGAGTTTTATTTGTGATTCTGCTTAAGCGTCCGCAATTCCCCCACCTTCCCCTACCACTTCAAAAGTAAGTACAGTCACTCTGGGTAACTTTAACCTTTCAATGTAACATTGGCTCACTAACTAACTATTGATTCCTTTTTCTAGATTATTAATGTGAATATAGTACAATACGTCTATGGTAAGATGCAACGCGTTCAGATATTACCAAATAAAGAAATCAAAAGTGAATTAGTGGGCCAATGTTACATTGATAGATCAAGTTACCCAAATTGACTGTACCGTTCCAACCAATGACGAATAGTGACGGGACCGATACAAATTGATAAATCTGTATCAAATGTGTGCAATTTATTGATCCGCTCATGAATTTCACGGTGAGGACATTAGACTGATCAGGGAGAGACGACTCACCATATCTTTTTCACCATTTCTTTTTCACATTATACTGATCAGGGAGAGACGACTCACCATATCTTTTTCATCTAATAATGGATGCCATCTCTACTAAAAAAATGAATTAAATACATCATGGAAAAATACATTGGTTAATACAAAAAAAAATAAACATTTATGTCACAAGACAGACTTACGTATTTTTTTTATAGTAGTAATTTAGAAGAGCCGGGGGAATCCGTGTGTTAGCAACACACAGACATACATAAATCTGTCTCGTGTTGATATTTAGATTTTTGGCACCATTTGTGCCGAGGAGATGACGCGAGCGTCTCGTCTCCGAGCTGAGGACAGTTCGGACAGTTTACGATATACTCGTTATTACGTCTGAAGATCATCGGCCAGACTAACAACATACTTATATAACTTCATGCCAAGTACCTTGCGAGGTAGGCAGAGAGTATAGAGCGCCATAAGATTTATAAACCATGAGCTTTTTTGACTTTTGTAACTCTTGTCATACAGCCGCGTCGATTTCTGAGGCTCCTAACATCACCTTTCTCCAGAACACGTTCTATTTGGTCATGGAATGCGTGTCTTGTCCGTCCTCGACTTCTACATCCATCCACTTTTACATTGTTTATCTGGTTAGTAAATCTAATATCAGGAGAGTTTTACTTTTGCGATAGCACTTCTCTTCTGAATAAGAAAGTTGTGGGATCGAATCCGTGCTCCAGGCTTACCCAATAGTTATTTGTGATAAATACTGATAACTCTATATATTTCGTTTGGGATACACTTTCGGATTAAAAAGGAAATTAATCCAAACTTATTGATGCATGCAGAGGAAGGAGGCTGTATGCAGAAGGCACCGAATCCTGTTTATGTATGTGTATGGAGTGGCTATATTATTTAATTTTAAAGGTATATCAATCGTTACTTACCTATATACGTATGAATTGCTTTTTTATTCTTCGAAAAATAACAAAGAGTTCTTCTGTCTACATATTTGCAATTATATTCCTGCATCTAATTATAAGTGTGAAAAGATTAATAAATTTATAACAACGTTCAAAAAACAATATTTCTTATAAAAATAAATACTAAGTTTATTTATGAACAAATCTTTGAAGTATTTTAATTAGATTTTGTACCGGACAACAAAATAATTGAGAAGTTAAGTATTAAATAATCATTAAAAAACTTTTTATTGTTACTTATTATTCTTGCTTGAAGCCTATATTTCTAGCTGACCCGGCGAACTTTGTTCCACTGTAATTTTTACAGCGTTTACAAATTATCTTTTTTTTTAATATGGGTTAGGACGGCAAACGAGCAAGAATCTCGAAAAGTATCACTTTTTCTTTATTACATTATACATGAATTATACATAAAAACCACCCCGTTGACACCCTCTAGTTATTAAAAAAAACCGGATCATAATCCGTTGCGTAGTTTCAAAGATCTAAGCTCTAAGTCGCTTTCCGCTGTCTGTCCCATTAAATAATGGGACAGACAGCAGAAAGCGACTTTGTTTTATACTATGTAATGATTTACGAATTAACTAAAGTGTAATCAAATAAAAACACTCAAAAATATCCCTCAACTGTAGTAGTCAGGTAAAAATCTCGGTGTAAATGCATTAGTGAATTGTTGCCAGGCATCCAGGTCTACTAAAACGAAAATAAAACTATAAACATTTTGCAATTTATTAAAAAAAAAGCGCAAATAAATGGTCTTTAAAATGGTCACTTTATCGACGTAAATTATTCTGTATAAGTTATATTAAATTGGCAATTTATTATTATGTGTTTCAATAAATGTATCGTCAACTTTCACCGCCTCTGCAGTCTAGATTTGTTTTTGAACTGAACGTCTGGAGGACTCGCCAATGATAACATACATTGTAATTTCTTTGCGGTTAATAAAATATACAATTTTGTTGGCAGACAAAAAAATATACATAAAATTTCTAAAATATTTATATAAAAAATTAACAAACGTGTGTCTGTGAATCGATATATTTTTCTTACGGTTCCACTTACAACAAGAACGTCTAGGCAGCTGTAGTGCAGAAGTAGAGAAAATGTAAAATAAAACGTCATGAACAAATTACTGAGCCAATTTTGATAAGAAATCATAGGATAGAAGGGTAAATTTTCGTAATTTTTTTACGTGTTCACTAATAATATGAGGATTCTTGTATATTTTACATTTAAATCATTTTACAGTGGCAGAGCAACGCAGTTTCCTGCATGTATGGGTCAACTCGACTGGTAAAATAACACGCCCTATCAGAATATGGGCTTATGATTGATGATTGATGCCGCTTTTCGTTTGGTGAGGAGTATCTTGAGGCCCGCTACCTTCACCCTTCTTGCTCATTCCAGTTACTGTCTTAAAGGTCGGCGTTTGTTATTTACCACCAGGTGATTCGTTTGCTCGTTTGTCTTCTATTCCATAAAAGAAAAAATGTTTCTTGTGGTCCTTTGACATATGTTCAAAAGGGACAGAAAAGATAGGACAGCGCTGGGATTAAAAAAATAAATATTAATTTAGAACTCTGGAATATTACTTTATGAGTAAACCAAGTCGAATTTAAAGCTTGTTTTATTTTTGAGATATATATCGTTTGTCAGAGACCGTTGTTGGTGATTTTTCAGCTGAGAAAATATTTAATGAGGCGCATCTAGTTTATTTCAGTTGGGTAATGTATCTTTATTAGTCTAGATCATTTGTCTGTCTGTCTTATTAAAGATATGATATAAAGTGTTTTTGACTTCAGAAATTAATAAAAATTCTTTGTGTGGAGAAATAAAACTGTGTGTACCCGAATGTACTGGGGAATACGAATAATTTAGGTTGTAAAAAGCTAAGTACACTATAGACTAAGATCAACCGGTTTGATAACTGTGGTTCGATTATTACGTAATGCAAGAACATTTTAACAATGACAGCTGCTGTCAGTTTCGTTTTTTTAAAGTATGTTTTTTTTTAAACAGCTAAAGCTTAGGACTTAGAAGCCATATTGCCTTTTCTGTAGTGTTAATAGTCTTTTCTATAGTTAGAATAGAATGCTTTCTGACCAAGCCTGCTCATCATATGATGCATGTTCAATATCGCAAGATGTCGAGGGGTCATATTCCTTTGGAAGGTGCGTTAGGTCTCATGAGGAGACTACAACTGCCCCAGAAGGCAAGTATTGGACAATATTCTATAACAAATTCATAGGTAGAGTTAGTTTAGATTATTTTAAAGGTCTTATATACATACAATTTCTAACACAGGTATACTTATTTGGTTTAAAAACATTATAATTATTTATTTATATTGGTAAGCTATCAGGTCTTCAAGAGGATCACCCATGTAAGTAATGAGAAGATAGGGTTTATTAATATAAAGAAGTGACCTAGTGGTACTGCACTAGATTCACAGGTCTAGAACTTCAATCTGGGCACAGAAGAAGGGGAGGGTAGGAGGAAAGGGGTGGGCCTCCGGATACCTCTCTCACCGAGTGAAACGCGGCAATAGCCAGTTTACGTCGATATGCTGAAAGGTCGTGGTTTTTCACCGGTCGAGCCGGCCCCTTCATGCAGCGAACAACGTGGCTGTTGTGGCTACGTGCTGGTTGGCGGATTCGATCCCCATCCGTGTACAGATATTTATGACAAGCATAAATGTTTGTATGGCGTCTGGGTGTTTTTCTATTATAAAAGTATACATGTATTAATATCCGTAGTCTAGTATCCATAACACAAGTATATAGTTGCTTAGTTTCGAACTAGAGGGCGTTGTGTGTTTTGTGTCCAAGATATTATTATGATTAATTATGCCGTAAGAAGAGATTGATCTTTTTGACTTTATCTAGACCATCTCACGTATTATAATTTTCGATGACCAAGTGAGTCTTTTATTTAACACTTTGACTTCAAAACTCGAAGGTAATGACTTCGAATTCTGACTCACACTGAAAACTAGGAGTAGGTAGAATAAATACTAAATATCAAGGACTGAAATGGTGTTTAATAGCAATAGACATTAGTGACAAAGCCAAATTCCGTCGTGTCGAGGCGTAATTGCGGCTGGCTACACCGTCGTGCACTATAAGCGAGAAGTTATACTTACGTTATTAATTAATTTTCTTATTGTACAATGTTATGACTACGTATTTTAATTTATTTGCCACAAAATGACAATTATTTATACAGTTTCCGAGCGTCAATGCATGAGTTTCACCGTTTCAAATATACTCGTATTATAAATCATTTTCTCAGTAAAACATTAGTATCATAATATCTGGTGGCTAAACTTAACATAACATAACTTCACGCATTTTTCTACCTGAAGCTGTAGGTAGTGGCTGTTGAGCCTGGACTCGCCGTTATGTATACGTCCCAAATGGAATAGGTGACGAACAATAGGTTCGTTCCATAGCGGGCACAAATTTTAGGTCATCGATGTTTTTCACACATAACTTCGCAAAATAATTTCAAAAAGTCATTGTTGTGAGCCAGGATACGACCCCGCGACTTCTTGATTCAGAAACGGGGTGCTCGACCACTGGACCACCGAGACCTATTCAATACCTATTTAATATCTGTTGGCTATTTTAGTTAAATCCGATAAGAAATACATTTGCTATACTTTTCCAAATATAAGCTTGCCCTGGTTATTAGATAATTACAACAATTAAATAATATATCGTCCCAGTAGCCCGGAGGACGAGTGCCCTGCTTTTAAAACAAGAAGGCGGCTTCCAATCCTTGTTCACAGTTATGACTTTCCAGAATTGTTTTCGGGAGTTATGTGCGTATACGTAGGAATCTATCTTAGCGGTTTCCAAAGTCACTGTAACACTATCTGTCGTGCAGGTGTACAAGGGCGGCGCTAGTCACTTACCAACAGGGGAACGGTTTGCTCATTTTCCCCTTTCCCTTAAAAAAACAGTTTTATTACATTTGTCTAGTGAGCAAAGTATCCGGTTATAATGAGTTTTATACTTCGACGAGATTTATATTAAAATAAAATTTACTTTCCACATTTTGACGTATTGCTGCTTAATTAAAATTTACGGCGTATAAATGCGTTACGCCGTAAATTGTATAAAAACACATTTGAACGTGTTTAAATTATACGCTAAGGCGATTCCAATAATTTATTGTGAGAATAACAACGCAGGTTTGGTAGATTTTATTTCTGTAATACCCGGGATAATATATCAATGAAGTGTTTTATTAAGTTTAATATCAGTTGGCTACTGCATGAATGGGTCGTCTCGATCGGTGAAACAGTACGACTTCTTAAAAAAACGACGTAAAGTTACTCATGCCGCTTTTCGATCGGTAATATATAGTTATTAAATGTAAAAAAGTCGTGAATATGATAAAAAAGTTAAAAATCGTTAACGGTGTTATTGTAGAAAGAATATATGATGCAGGATTGACTAAGCAGATATGGTAGATATGGATGGCCAAGCAGTTCGCTGCATGAATGGGCCGGCTCGACCGGTGAAATACCACGACCTCTCAGAAGACCGAGGTAAAGTGGCTCATGCCGTGTTTCGTTCGGTAAGAGAGGTACCCGGAGGCCCACCCCCTTCCCCATCCTTTCCTATCCCCTATCCCTTAAAGGTTGGCAACGCAACAGTAACACTAAATGTGTTGCTGGTTTCCATGGGCGGCGTTGGTTGCTTACCATCAGGTGACACGCCAGCTAGTTTGGCCTCCTGTTCCATAAAAAAAGAAATTAAGTGCGAAAGTCGACGGCAACGCCACACTTTCTGTGACTAAATTGAATGCGATAGAGGTATGTAAGAATCGTGCGTTGCTGCATTTTGTTAGCACTGCCTACCCCGCAAGGGACTTGGCGTCAACTTATAGTACATACCTTAGGTTTTCTTGTTTAAGACGATACTGTATTGGACTAAATATCAAATTATTTATATAGACTAAGAATCTAACACTATTTATGAAATGAATATGTTTCGTATGCAGTACTTGCAAGTGATATTTAATTTACATATTATATAATTTAATTATTATTCAAGAATTAATAAAATACATGCAATTTTAGTAATATTTGTCATTGATAATATTTATTTATATGTATCGCAAATGTTGCGTAACTTGAAGCAGTAAGCCACAGATTAATATAAACCAGATATGGTTAGTTGACTTCAATTTTGATATTAACAACTAAATGTTCTGTTATTTTACATGTTCTTATCAATATGGCCGATTTGTTCATGTTTCTTGCAATATAAGTTATCTAAAACACGTTTATTTATTTAATTCCACACTATTTGTGATTATGTTTTCAACGTCTTAAGTAATACCGCTGCTCATGGACTCGCCAACATCTAATATTTTACATAGTATGAAACGAACTCGCTTTCCGCTGTCTGTCTACTTGTATGCTAAGATCTTTAAAAGTATTAAACGTATTTTGATGTAGATTTTTTTAATAGATAGATATAGAAGAGTGTGTCAATGGGGTGGTTAGTATGTATAATTTATCATTACATAGTATAAAATAAAGTCGTTTTTCGTTGTCTGTCCCCATATGCTTAGATCTTTGAAACCACGCAACGGATTATGATGCAGTTTCATTTAATAGATAGAGGGTGTTAACATGGTGGTTTTATGTATAATTCATGTATGATGTAGTCAATAAGTGATAACTTCAAACTTTAGTTATTACTTTTGATGCGGAACAAAGTTCGTCGGGTCAACTAGTGTATAATATAGTAAAAAGTGATAATTTTCCAGGACCTTTAGAAGGTCTACAAAACCACCGTTGTGTTAGTTTTATCTGTGTTTTTAGTACCTACAAAAAATCTTAAAATTTTTAAAGTATTAACTTTAATTCATCATTAATCTCGCTGGTCGCTGGTCCAGTAGTGGAGCACCTCGCTTCTGAATGAAAAGGTCGTGGGATCGCCGCCACGCCGACTGACGCCGATTTTATTTTATTTTCTGAGCCACGTGTGATAAATATCCATGACTGGCAACTGGAATATTTTTTTATTTTATTTCGAAATTTAGGAAAATATTGAAAAACCTGATCTTTTACTTTTACAACCCCCTTCCTCCTCGTGATATTTCGTGATTTTTGTCACATTTTGAAGCGGTGACTCGAGACGCAACAGCCGCTGCCAATATCTTCGGGTAGAGGCGTTAAGTTATAATTAAAAGTATTACAATTTATTAATAAATCATTTCTCTATGTTTTTTTTCAGGAGAGGAGTGTGATTATTTGAGCATCAATGCTTTGAATAGAGAAAATGGTCTGAACTCCACTCTGGAGTATATTACGTATTCTTTCTTTTTCAATCTCTCGTTCTGTCTTGTTCTAAATATTTAAAAGTCCACGAGCTGATAGCAATTAAAGTTTTCCTCCATAAAAAGTAGGCACTTGATATCTAGTAAAACAATATCCATCTGTTTAAATAAAATGAAGCTATTTAAAAACAATTCACTGACTAGTGACTGATGACTAACTATTAGGGTTCCGTATGCCTAAATTAAAAACCATCGTGTAATGTTACCCGATTAATGTATGGAACCAAATATTTTATTTCTTGAATTCTAGGAAGCTCTGACTACGTCGGATATGCACGTGTGAGTCTTTATTGCCCTAAAATTGCCTTTCAAAAACTATAAGTTTTTACCAATGTAGGTAAAATGCCAGAAAGGAATTTGAGCTAGTACTTCCAATATATCTACAAAACTAGTGTGGATTTTGATATTTTTACAATATTATTAAACAATAATAATTTGAAATATTTAATTTAAGCATAAAAGCCTATGCAGCCAGCTAATATTAATTCAGCTACTTGAAAACCACAACGAAAACATCCCTAGGAGGGGTAGATATCAGGCAGGCGGCCGATCGTAAAACTATAGCCAAATCTGTTGACATCATGGATAGTTCGGAACACGTTGTGCCAACCCCATTTACAGTGGGATAAGGCAGACAAATGATAATCGCTTCTTGTTTAAATCCTGATTTTCTTGTAGTTAACTGTTTACAAGCAGTTATTCAAGCTATACCATGGTTATTTTAAGGACACTTCTTCTAAAGCCTTAGCTTATCGAGATTTGACGTATTTTAAATCACATGCAGACAAGTGCTTGACAATACTTCATCAGTTGATAAGTGATAGTGAAGTTGCATCATGAAATCATGCAAAATGTTACCTTAAAACATACGGAACCTATAATACTAATCGCAGCTCGCATTGTCTATCTATCTATGTGAGTCTATATAATTTTCTAATAAATTTTAATCACATTAAACTTAATTGGATATGTAATGTGCCGAGTTAGAGTTGACGTCAGTGATCGTCGTGAAAAACACTTAATAGAGTATGGAATTTTAATTACAGAGCAATCATTGAAATGCTCATATCGCCATATTTATATCACGTAACAGAAAATAACAGTAGAAGGAGCACTATGATTTGTAGTGCATATGAAAAGGACGCATGTGACATATGTAAATGAGGAGCCTCGTGTGCATTGGTAAAGCTAGCGACTTCAGAATTGAGGTTGGCGGGTTCTATTCCCACCCAGTCTGGGTGTTTTTCTACGTATTTACCAAAAAAGTATATGTTTATTCATATCTGTTATCTAGTAACCATAGCACAAGCTTTTAGTTGCTTAGTTTGGAACTAGAGGGCGCTGTGTGTATTGTGTCTAAGATATTATAAAAAATAATAATATTATATTATTATAAACCAGTATTTATAACTCATGTATAACTCTACATATAATAAATTCATAGCAAAGTGAAAACTGTACGTTGATTTTTTTAAAAATACTTGGGACGTGATCCACAATCGATATCGAACCTAAAAGAAATGTTTTCTTTTTTTATATTTTTTTATAGTTTGTTTATCTATACGTTTGTTACTGATAAACTCTAAAAATAGTGTAGTGCATATTTTAATTTTTGACAAGCTGCGGTAGTTGTTACTTGTTGTTATTTGCTCGTGCTATGATAAAGATCGCATGTAAGCCTGTCGAGCAGTTTCGTAGATGAGAAATTTTGAGTTAGAATGATATACCTATATGATTATAACTAGTTTCTGTATCGTTTTACACATTTTCTTCAGTCTTAAGTACCTTAAAAGCCTCTAATATCATGCTTATAGACCAAATAGATACTTGTTACTACTTCTATGAATTTTTGTCATACACTCAATACTATTCAATAAGAACTAGTAACGATATATTTAGTGAAATAACAAGCAACAAATTAACTAAGTAACTTATAAGTTACTAACATTTATTACAAAATTATCTTACAAATGTGCGATTTACATAAGCCTATTGAATGAGACCAGTGCATATTAACTTAGCATAATATATTTACATATATAACTGCACGCAAAGTTTCTAGCAGGATAGGCAGGGAAAATAGAGCGCCATAAGGCACGATTCTTACACACTTCACTCGCTTCTTTGACTTTCATAACTCTTATCATACACGCGTGTCGGTTTTTAAGGCTCTTTACATTACCAAACTAGTTCAATTTTTGATAGTCTATTTATTGAAGAAGGCTTTAGAGTTATTTTTTCTTTTTCCTTCCCAGTTTTCCGAGTTTTCTATTCAAACTAACTCTGACAAAATACGGGTACGTTTAGATGTGACCTATAAATACCTCCTCTGTTTTATTTATGAATATAAGTGTAGTGGTTAACTGGTCATCTACCAACCAACCCGGAAGGCGGGAAGTTAATAAAAAAACTTATGAATATTATCATAATTAATTAGTTTTTTTAAACAAGTACAATACATTTCAATTGAAATACAATACAGAAGTGTGTAAAAAAGTTATTCATGTATGAATGAATATATACTTTCAACTGAACGTAACACAAACGACGGTACATTGAAAGTCGATATGACTTTGAGACACAGATTAAATGGGTTTTAAGAAGGGCAAAGTAATTTATTTGCTACCTAATTAGCTAAGTAATTCGAAAAAAATATTCGTATATGAGTTTCATATAACTTAAACTATAAACTTTTTTTATTGTATTGGAGATAAACAAGCAGGCGTGTCACCTAATGGTGAGCTACAATCGCCGCCCATGGGACGGGGATAGGGAACGAGGTCGGGCCTCCGGATACCACTCCCACCGAGCGAAACGCGTTAAGAGCCACTTTACGTCGATATTCTGAGAGGTCGTGGTATTTCACCGGTCGGCCGACCCATTCATGTAGCGAACTGCGTGGCTCTACCACTGTTAAACCACTTAGGTATCCAGAGTCCAACCTTGTTTCTCCTCCTCTCCCTATTCCATCCTTAAACCCGGCAACGCGACTGTGAGCTTCTCGAAATTGCAGCTGTCCATGGGTAGCGTTAGTCGTTTACCACCAAATGACGCACAAGCTCGTTTGCCCTGCATTAATTTAAAAAAAAGAAATTGATTTTAAGGAGTTAATATTACATTAATTTCTCATTGCGTTTACGCAGTTAAGTTGTAGGTAATTATCTGGTTACGATTATATAAGAATGTCGGACATTATGAAATAGGCGACACCGATTGCACATCCATAGAACTGAATTATCAGCACACATAGCTCCAAACAATTTCGTTATCTATGTCCTTTAGAATAGAAATCCTCCCGTTAAATCACTGATTTATCGAACCCGCAGTTATATAACCAATGATTCTCGTGGAAGTTTAATCTTAATAGGCATAAATCACCAACCTTAAGCCGCATCATGAGCCCAGTTGATCTCAGCCGGAATACCAGACAGACGTGTTGCATCCATATTTCATTCGGGGGGCGCGAACTGCCGACATGTATTCACAACATGTTTTAAAGCCCGAACTCTATTTTGGACACGTTCAATCCATCCCTGTGTTCTTATTTGGGCTGTTTGTTTTCATATTGGTAAAACATTGATCTGGTGCCGGTGATGGTGGTTTACTTCACTTTAATCAGCTACCTATATTGGATTTTAAACTTGCGCTCGTAAAGGTAGATAGTAATCTTTTATACCCGACTGTGTTAGAAGGTGGATTATGTTCGTCGAATAAAACTAACTCTAGACGGATGTCTTTGGATTTATATTGATATTATTTACAGCATTATTGTTTGGAACTTTCATAGGCACAAAATTGATTTTATTTTCTTAATTGTTGTTTACAGCGAAACTCTAAAAATAATTAATACTAACAGTGTGGAAGTTTATTTTTCTTAAATTGAAAATAATTATTATTTTGTGTTTTTATTATTAATTATTGTTTGGTCTGTTTGTTATTAAATAGATATAATTGGTTTGTAAGAGATACATAATGTTACAATGAAGAATAATATAATATATGAATGATATTGATATTTCAATAATCCATGATGCAATAAAAGGTCCATATCGGACCAAATCTTACAGTCTTTAATAACAACACTGAACAAAAGTAGTAAAAAATCACCTATAAGATTATTAAAAACACAATGATTTTAATAGATACTTAAAGGTTCTTAATTTTGTAATAAATCCTCATAAATCATTAAATAACAAAACAGTATTAATATAAGTTTCATATTTTCGATCAAAAGAAAATCATAAAAACTACCCTCCCAATAATATTACATTATTAACCATAGATTAACGTCAGGCGGGTAATAAAACCATAGCAAAATCTTTTGACAACATGGATAGTTCGAAAGGATGACAAGTTATGCCGACCCCACTTAGAGTGGGATAAGGACAGGGAAATAATGATGATAGAATATATACTAAAGGATTTATAAGTGCAGTTTGTAAGTCGTAAAAGAGGATTTATATATCTATGATAAGAGAGCATTATGGATATTTGTCTATGGTTTTAGTTCGCTTGAAAGTTGTGCAGAGATTATTATAATATTAGTTTTGGTTCAGTTATTATTGAAGATTATAGTGCAAATGTTTTTGTTATTAGCTAGAATAATATTCTGCGCGTACAAATATATCATAGAGAATTTATTAATCCTATGTAAATATAACAAGATTCGTACTTTAAGAAGTTATATTTAACTTGTAATAGACTATATTATTGTGTTTAAAAATGACTTTATTTATTAAGTTATTAACAAGGCCCGGTTTGAAGCCACAATTTCTGAAATATCTATCTTTTATCTTCAGGTTTTTTTTTGTATCACAATTTAAATGTTTCCTTTATATTTTTTATTATTATTTACTTATTTATATACTTTATTGTACGCAGCAATTTTAAAATTATACATAAATTTAAATTTGGTGTACATAGGCGAGTTTAACTCTTAATTGAGTTTACTGACAGCAAACCTAGATTACAGAGAGATTTTCAACATAAAAGGATAGGACAGTGTAAAACATCCTTAACATATAAAATAAATACGTATACATACTTACTTACATACATTCAATATTGATACATACTTAATACACAACATAATACATACACAATATAAAAAAAAACTATACACATGCATATATTACTCATAAAGACCCTGGATATACTTAGACATACATGATACAAATATTAAAGCTGTGAAGACATAAAATGTTTCCTAATTCCTTGTTTGAAAATATTTATTGAAGCACTGTCACGAAGCGACTGTGGTAGCGTATTCCATAGTTGGACTCCGCGTACAGTGAAAGAACCACCATATCGGCTTGAAGAGTGAAGAGGCGTGCGAAGGAGTGGGGAAGATGTGCGGCAAGCTTTGCCCCTTGGGACAAGATATTCAAAGCGCTCCCAAAGATATTCAGGAGCTTTAGGATTGTGGAGTACTGAGTAGAGGAGAGAGAGGATGTGAACGTCCCTACGCTGCCGAATCGGCAACCACCCAAGCCTCGTCCGAAATTTTGACACATGGTCATACTTTCGGAGACCGAAAATGAAGCGAATTGCCAGATTCTGCAGCCGCTCGAGTTTATTCAAAAGTTCCTCAGTAGCATCAAGGAAACAGCCCCAATAGCATAGTCTAGAAGGGGTAAAAGAAGAGATTGAGCAAGTGTTATTTTCGTTTGATAGGGCAGGAACTTTTGGAGACGCTTAAGGGATTGAAACGAGTAAAAAACCCTTCTACTTACCTCGACAATGTGTACGGACCAAGAGAGGTGGCAGACCATGTAGACCCCCAGATTCTTGACACTACTGGAGATGGCTATTGTTGTGGAGTCATACACGATCCTAGGGAGATACTGTACATTCAGGAAGCCAAAATAGTATTTACTCCCAGCAATGAGAGTTTGAGATTTAGCTGGATTAACCGTAAGGCCAAATGATTTAGTCCAACTACTAATGTTTTTAAGATCATTATTGATGGAATCAAAGGCCTCAGAGAGATCTTCTAGCTTAAAGCGACGATAAAGCTGCAGATCGTCTGCATATAGATGATAATCAGAAGAAATGACTTTGGTGATACCGTTTATGAAAATCGTGAACAATAGTGGAGATGAGACCCCGCCCTGGGGAACACCAGCACCAATCTGAGAAAGCTTCATTACGGCGCACCATCTGCGAACGACCCCCAAGATATGAGTCAAACCAGGCGATGACGCAAGAGGATATGTTTTTATACGTGAAACTTTATTCATAAAATATACTTATCATTTAAAAAATGAATTTTTTTTTTCATTGGTCCAGTTTTGGACAGGCTAAAGCTTTGAAGGCATACTGCCTTGTCTGTCTTAATATTATTTTTGAAAGTAAAAAACTAACTTAATCTAACCTAAACTAACTTAAACTAATCATCCATAAAGTCGTGGCGGTTTATGCATGATGCTCCAAAGGAATTTTGGCGACAATGTAGAAGAGCACACTAAACACGATACCTACACCATATCCCACATTTGCACTCATATACGAACACTTATTAAACAAAACGCCACAAATTTTATTCAATAATATCCATTGAGACACAAATTTTAGAAACTAATGCATAGAACAGACATGACTCTTTTTAATTCCCGCCAAAAATAGCCAAAAAAAAAAAGAAAAAATAGTCTATAAAACTACTACAGTAATGACAGCAATTTCACTGCATCTGAAACAGCTCAAAAAACTAAATTATGCTTACACATGTACACATTTTGTTTGTACCACTTTTAAAATATCTTTCGCAACTGCAAGTCTCTCATTCATGGAATCACAAAACTAAAATATACAAAATATACGGAGTGATTCATTTTGTTTATAAATAATGTATGTTTGATTTACACGCTGTATCTCTTAATTCAGATGAAAGATGTGAGTTTTCATATATGACGGAAATGAAATTTACGACATAATATGCGCATTGGATTTGTTATTAATAAATTTAAGAATAATTGCAATTTTTATTTATTTTAATTTTTTGGCGCCGCAAAGTCTGTCAAATTTTCTTAAACATCGCACTTTTATACAATTTTCCATTACCCTTGTCGTTTTACCTACTCCCGACAGTTCCATTCCTGATAAACCACTGTTAAGTTTGGGCATGAATATCGTGCAGCCTCATACAAAGACTACCAGGCTTTTTATTTCTTCTTCCAGACATTCCACTCCTGTATGCTTCTCCTTTTACACAGTCATTTCTGTCCAATATTCTGTCTTACAACATTGAGTGTGCGACTGACCTTGCTTCGGGCACTTAACATAGATATATAATCTGTTTTTAAAAGCTGGTAGTAAGCAAGCTCTGTCCATGGACACGTGCTACTTAGACGTGCTACTTAGACATTTGCGTTGCCGGTCTTTAAGGAAGTGGGAAGAAAAGGAGGTGTATGCGCCTTCGGATACCTTTTTCACCGAACAAAACGCGACTTCTCTGAGAGGTCATGGTATTTAACCGGTCGAGTCGATCCATTCATGAGCAAAATGAGCAAAATAATTGGAATAATTGGTATAATAATGAGGAGAGTGCATTGAAGACCACCCGACATAAGTTCCACGTCTCTTCAGAACCCAAAAGACAATAGTGCACGTGATAATTCCTATACCATATAAATCTTTAAAACCCATTATGTAAGAAAACTCAGAATATTTACATCACAAATACAGTGTTATGATATGAACAAACAAACACACACAGAGGCATGACTGTTGTGAGTTCGATTTGATTATGAGATTTAACGGAGTCAATATTAACTCGTCAATTTCATAACAACACCATTTTAGTGATGTGCAGTCGGCTAAAACATGTTATAAATTAATTTACTCGAGTAAATGAGTTATTTAACAGTGGTAGAGCCAAGCAGTTCTCTGCATGAATGGGCCAGCTCGATCGGTGAATTACCACGACCTCTCAGAATATCGACGTAAAGTGGCTCATGCCGCGTTTCGTTCCGTGAGAGAGCTGCCCCACCTTCCTTCCCCACCCTTTCCCATCGTACTTACTTAAAGGTCGGCAACGCAACTGTAAAACTATATGTGATAGGTGTCCATGGGCGGCGCTGGTCACTTACCATCAGGTGACATGCATGCTCCTTTAACTTCCTATCTCATAAAAAAATAGTCGTTTCGGCGGTCTGGAGGTGGAGTAACCCGCTTCTGAATCTAGAAGTCGTGGTATCGAATCCGAGCTCACACAAATGACTCTTCGTAAGTCACGTGTAACGATAACACTGTGTCCGATTTTTGGCAATAGATTCTATCACCAATTCCAGTTCGAACAAAAAAACCACGTGTCGAAGCTTAACAGCCGCTACCTACACCTTCGGGTATTAAAAGACGTGAAGTTTACGTCCTTTTATCTATGTTAATATTTTCTCGATTTTGTCGAATAGAATATAGTCCTGCAATAAATGATGGGTGCATCGTATTGATCTCGGGCACCAGACATACCAGAGGTCGTAAAACACCCACGTTATTATGCAAATGCTTGTTACATTCGGATAAGAATCGAACTCGACGACCCGCAATGATTTTAGCCACTATGCCACATGGACCAACAGGTATATATTCTCGATAAATTTATTTTGAATATTACTGAAGAAATATAGAAGACAATCTATAAAACACACGTCAATTCTCTATTGGAGTAGGAGGTTGTTAATTCTTCAAATATCATGTTTGTTTGTCAGTTTGGGTATGAAAAAACTACTGCATCATGTTTAACACAACTTTTACACATGTATTGGTAGAGTCCCTTTAAGTCCCTTAGAATATTGGCATGAAAATATCGTGTACTCATACATGAAATGGAAAATCTTTAAAATGTTCTGTAATAATTTCTGACAGTTTTCTAATTTCAAATTTACCTTTTACAGTTTACAGTTTTCTAATTTCAAATTTACCTTCATATTGTGTTTAATATATGATAAATATAAATTTTATTAATCTCCACATTTGTTGCACAACGTTACCGCTATAATTAAAAGATGGCGCGTCAGTTGTGCCTGACTACAAAAGTCGCATAGAATTTCTTAGTTAACATGTAGGACGTTGATTTTAATTTGGTTAGGTCTTAATTGTGACGTGAGTATTCTGGTTGCTACACCTTTTATTCACTAACCTACTGCTTTGTTTTCAGTTGTAAAAATAATATTTTTATTTTCTTCAAATGGTTTGAAAAGAGTATTTGGCACATTAGTTTCTTGCCCGACTCTTCACATTGCCCCTACACTCGGAATCGGGCCGCTCGTGGCGAGTGCGTCCGTGTTGTTATTTTTGTTCCACGGAGGCACTTTCCTCAAGAGCGCGTGTTTAGTATATCATTTTAAATCATATGTTAAATCTGTAATATTTTACTATTTTTAAGTGTCTGTGAAGACCTATAGAAACCACAATTTCAGTAATTTCAAACATTCACATTTCTAAAAAGAATAACTACATTAAACAGCGATAACATTTCTCAAAAATATCATCGAGTAATACTCAATACGCAGCGAGTTATAATCATTTATCCTCGAATACGAGTAATTCAAGTATCAATATTATTGTAAGTCACATCACTACTTCACACATTTACAATACAAATCAAAAATAACTTTCGATTAGCTATCCGACTTGAGTGTGTTGTTGTAAAATAGTGATGTATCAAGCGCCGAAGGTGTCAGTGGAATTGTTTCCAAATGTTTATTAGTTTGTTGATTGAGAATCGATTAGTTAAGTATAGTTCGATAAGTAGCCGGCAATTAAAACTGACGGTTGTTACTCAAGCATTTGGTGTATATTGAACTTGTGAACAGATGTTGTACCCTACCTTTTATAAATTAATATTCGTGCATTATTTTCATTTCTGTATACTGTATTGTATTATATATCTGTATATATTTTGTTAGATTATTTGTATTTACAAGGCTTTAAATTATATATGTTTATTTGTAGTGCAGTGGTTGTTAAGCCTCGTCTCGCCGTTATGTTTACGTCCCAAATGGAATAGATGCCGGACCTATTGCCATACCGGGCACAAATATATTAGTCATCGATATTTATCACACATAACTTACGAGATTCATTTCGAAAAGTTTTCGAAAAGTATGACAAGAGTTATGAAAGTCAATGAAGCGAGTGAGGTGTGTAAGAATCGTGCCTTATGTCGCTTTGTTCCCTCTGCCTGCCCCGCAAGGGATTTGGTGTTAAGTTATGTATGTACGAGACTATAAAATGGCCATAATATTAAGCGCGTGAATATACTTTACTTATTCTTGTAAATGAAATGATCGGAATTAATAATGTTTAGGAAGTCAGGAATTGTATCGAACTGTTGGACATATGCCAGAATTGAAGATTCAGATAGAATTATAGATAAATTAAACTATGCAAGGGATATATGAGGGAATATCAAGTAAGGCTTTACATACAGTTCTAATATATTCCTATTAGATAGTTATCAACCACAGCGGTAACAAACAGACAATAGTTATTTTCATATTTATAATAATGTCCTCTTTTTCTAAAGTCGCTTAATGATAATATGTTTTCTGTGTTTTCGCGCGTTTTTCTATCTGAAGGTGCTTGGTTTATAGCTGAATTTACACTTGTATTATGTGGCGAAATTAAAATGCCATAGATCGAGCACAACACAACTTTATTATATGTGTGAGCTTGGTTTCGAACCTCAGACTTCTTGAATATTAAAAAATGAGTAATATAAAAAATAAACCGAATCTATATATACCAAACAAGAAAATTTACATAGCTTTATTAAAAACTGTACATAGACATCTAACAGCTTGTAAACTAATTTAATAGTTATGTTTTATACTAAGCGCTTAGTAATTTTCTTATAATTTTAAGACGATTTCACATATTGAAATAAGAAATAATTAGGTACGGTTTTTTTTCCGAAATATGATAATTGTTTTTGATTTATTATTATAATATTGTTACACATATCTATAAACAAAAATCTATTAAAATTATAAAATATTTTTTTTATTTATCGCCAACAAGTATTAACAGTGGTAGAGCCAAGCAGTAGCTAACTAAAGGAGCATATGCATAGGGCCTAGGGCATAGGGGCATAGGGGGGCAACATTTACCTTAATTTCGGAAAAGGTATTTTAAAGTTCAGGCCATTAAAATTCATGTGAACTGTTTGGTTCACGTTTGTAGTGCAGGACGGGCCTTAATCTTGCGTTCATATATGCTATGCATCGAGTAGCTCGCGTGATAGAATTTCTCCATACGATGATAACATCCGCTAATGAATCCGAAGATATATTGCAGTTTACATAAATATTACACGGTTATTTTTACAACAGACAGACGGACTTCCGTTATTTTGTGAACTGTGGTATTCAAAGGGAAACTATATATATGTATATGCATATATGTCTGCCTCGATTATCAGGTATGGTATTAATAAAACCATCTTGCTTTAGTAGCTTGATGTGAACAAAGTCAGACAATTTAGTTTCCTTGTATGGGCTTTTGCATTGTATATCTGCTTAGTCAATCATTTATCATCCATTCTTTCTACGTGTCCGAGCCATCGACATTTTACTCGAAACCATAATTCAAAATCTTCAAATCCTTTTTCATGGGAAATTGGGCAAACGAACAAGCGGGACACCTGGTGGCGACAAGGACCGCCCATGGACATCTGCAACACCACACAGTCAAAGCTGCACGAAGATAATCATTAAGATAGTGTAGAGAGAAGGAAAGGGGCATAAATGACTATACGCCGATTTTCTGACAGATGTTGGTATTTTACCGGTGAAGCCGGCCCGTTCATTCCTGTAGCCATCCCAACATAATATATATAAATAAGTACAATTTATTACTTTAGTGACATAAGATTTATGTGAACTTTAGACCACCAGCACGCTTAGTTACACATTAATTACTATACCAACACGGTACTAAAACACAGTATGCAAAGCTAACTGTATCTTCATGCTTTTAATAACACAAAGACCCAGACAGCATCAATTGTAGTATTTTGGGGGCATTTAATGGGTAAGGTATCCTATTGCTGTACAAGTTAAAAGTGTCTTCGCCTTCTTCGATCAAAGCCTTAAAAATCAGTAAAATACATCGTACGTAAGTCGACGCAAAGTGGCTCATGCCGCGATTCGTATCTGGTAACCCATTTCTGTCGTCTCCTCTCTCTTTCCCTTTTTCCACCCCATCTTAATGCCTGGCAACGCAACTCTGATTCTCTTGGTGTTGTAGATGTCCATGTTAGTTGCTTTCCTTGTTTTTTGATGGTCACTCGCTTTTGGAACTTATAATGTCACATATTTCAAATGCCTAAATTTATTCTCTTGTCCCAAGTGGAGAGTCAGATACCACAATGGGGTATATTGAAGTGCATGATATAATGTTTCAGATATTTGGGTGAGAGAAACTGTTCGTGACGTCATTGGACCTACAGACGCCCGTAGGGTTGTCGAATTTTAATTTTTCTATATTTTTTTTCATACATACTTACATATATTCTTTTATACGTATATCGAATACATATCGACTCTCAGAATATCGATGTAAAGTGGCTCATGCCGTGTGTTGCTCAGCGAGAGATGTATTCAGAGACTCAACCCATTCCCTTCTGTGATTCTCATCCCCCCTTTACTATCAATTTTTAAAAGACCGGCAACGTAACTGTAACACAATCTGTGTGGCAGGTGTCCATGGGCGGCGTTAGTTGGTTACCATCAGGTGACACGCCTCGCTCCTGATAGAATGCCATAGCTTTCTCCCGTGGTTATGCACTCAAACTTCTTTTCATTTTAAATCCGGAAGTCATTATGAAACTTACGTGTGATAAATATAGATGACTGACTCTAAATTGTGTCTGATGTGTGACAATAGACCCCACCACCTATTCCGTGGGGACCAATAATAAAATCACATAACATAACATAACTTCGCGCCTTGGTTAACCGAAGCTTAGGCAGCGGCTGTTAAGCTTCGTCTCGCCGTTATGTTTAAGTCCCAAATGGAATAGGTGGCGAACCAATTGCCATACCGGGCACAAAATTTTCAGTCATCGATATTTATCACACCTAACTTCCGAAAACAATTTCGAAAAGTCATTGATGTGTGCCAGTGTCAGGATTCGAACCCGTTCCTCTGGATTCAGAAGCGGGCTGCTCGACCACTGGACCACCGCGACTACTATTGAAACTAAACTAATGAAATCGTTACGACAAATAGTAATTAATGACTGCTAACATTTGAGGACGTTAATTGTTTGGGGTCAAATAAAAAAATAATAGGTTAAAAATGTACTCGTGGAATAAATATATATTTTCGTCAACCCTGGTTACGTCTACCGGCACTTACGGGAATGCAGATCAATTGCTGTCGTTCATAATGACAGATTCTTATAAATAAATCTCTCTCGGTCTATTTTGGAGGAGTCACATTTTACTCTGCCATTGAGAGTTCATAATGGCTCTCCATAAATATTTAATTGTTTTTAAACGTTTTATAAATGAACACGATTTTAATCATTATTATTGTTATAATTTCATGCCTTTTTCTACCTGAAGGTGTAAGTAATGGCTTATCAGCTACGACTCGCCGAATTTGAAGTCCCAAATCGAATAGATGGCGGAAGCTATTGCCATCAACATTTATCGCAAACAATTTCCGAAATAGACGATTATGTGTACCTATTTAATAATAATTGATAAAATTCCGTTCGTTACAGACAAAACAAATATTAAAATAATATAACAATCATCATCATCAGCCTATTGCAGTTCACTTCTGGACATAGGCCTCTCCCAATGTTCGCCACAACATCCGATTCTCTGCCTTCCGCATCCAGTCTTTTCCAGCAGCCTTTCTGAGGTCGTCTAACCATCGGGCCGGTGGGCGTCCTGCGCTACGTTTATCAAGACGCGGTCTCCACTCTATGACCTTCTTACTCCATCTATCATCGGTCCTTCGGCAGATATGACCAGCCCATTGCCACTTCAGCGACCTTATTCTACGAGCTATGTCGGTTACTCCAGTTTTCTGTCGGATATACTCATTCTTAAGTTTATCTTTCAGTGATGCCCCGAGCATAGCTCGCACAATAGCTCGCTGAGCGACTTTAAATTTGTAGACTAGCCCCACCGTAAGTGTCCACCGTTTCGGCACCGTAGGTCATCACCGGTAAGACTTACTGGTGAAAGACATATAAAAAAACCTCCTGAATTGAAAATGTTTTCTTATACCCTCACGCCTCATATAACCAAAGATGTCAGCAGTGTTTCTTCGTTTCGCCGAATATTAGTTTGATTTTTTTCATTATTATAAAGGTGTGTATTAAATTTGTGTCATTTACGTAAGAAGAACAATTAAACTCTAGTCAGTCATTCTGTTTAAGTACCTTTTTTACACAAGGAAATTCTTTATGCACACGCCCACCTGGGAACGGCAGAACTGGGACTCCCAAAACAGTAAACTGCAATCCAATCCTAGGGCTACCCACTAAAACCTCGCGGCGGCCTTACTCCGGCGTTGGGGTGGTCCAGGATGCGGTTAACCCCTCTGGTCCACTCCGCCGTTGCGTTTGCGTTTGCCCTCTATCCCATAAAAAAAAAAAAAAACTCAAAAAATAAATAAAAAAATAAAAAATTGAACTCGATTATGCAGGTGAGATGTGTAATAAGTAGTAATCATACATTATGCCTCTTATGACGCCCTGTTTTCTCAACCTATCTGATAAGGGACTTGGGATGAAGATATAATTGTATTTAAGGCTCCTGGCACCATTTTCTCCAAAAATGAAGTCCATTCGTTCCATATCTACTTAGTCATTATATTATTCTGGTAGCAATCAATGTTCTGATGGCATGAATTTATACGCTAGTTCTCATAAGTAGCTCTCAGCAAGTATGGCGCGACGTCTGAGGTGTCGTCTGACGTCTAGACATAAACATAACAACTTTAGCAATTTCTGAGAATATACTGGAACTGTTTATTTGCTAGCGAAAGAAATTAGGACTTAGCCTTGTTTTTTTTTAAATACATTTATGTTTTTAGCGGACGGGGCAATATTACCTGAGCTTTGCTGTCTTTCTTCTGTTCCTTTCTTTTGTCTTTTCTGCTTTTCTGCATAGATATTTGCAATTCCAAGAGGATCGATGTTGCACAGCGGCAATTTCACGTACGAAGGGGATAGGGAGAGTTGACTTGGGAAAAAGAGTTAGGCCTCCGGATATCTCTCTCACCAAAAAGAAAACACGGCATGAGCCACTTCACGTCGACAATAGATCGTGGTTGGAGTCAGCCCATTCATGCAGAAATCGAGCAGGTATAAAAGTATCCGGTGTCTAGAAACCAAAACCCTCTTGATAGTGTTCATGTTGCGAGCATCGATTTAATGGAATAAATACTCGATTCATCATTTCTAATCAATGAACAACCATCATAAATATCGATACAGAATTCAATATGAATGCATCAATCGATTTACAATCGATACACGCTCAAGTGCGATTTGAAAGGTGGAATTGAATATGTGCCATCCAATTGTAAAACATACAATAAACCGAATGACGAATTGCAAAAGGAAAGGAACGATTTATATCGCAATTTAATCTGCGATTTGTATGACACAAGTTGCTTTCAAATGTGACATTACTCTGTGGCATATCCTTCGACAGGATCTACGCGCGTAAATTTTACAACTTTATTTAAGCATTCTAAAATATACTACAACACAAATTTTACATTAAATATAGCGTGCATAAGATTACATTTCTCGTGGCACTGTTTTATGAATGTATAATATTAAAGTTGTATTTGGATCTCAACGGCGCCACCACTCTTTTGGCATGCACAAAGAGATTTTCATTAGCTCAAATGGTGGTTTTCTGAACGATTTCTGATGACACTTAAATATATCCTGAATAGTTTCGTAATATTCATAATGGTTTATTTATTGTACGTTGTGAATTATTTATACATAGAAGCTGACAGATGGCGTTAGTGTTGTATTCGGTATATATTGGGATGTAAAAATTCAACAAGTCGACGCGTCAACAAGAGCGGCTACCTAAATCTTCCGATAGACAAAGGCGTGAAGTTATAAAAAAATAATGCCTTTTACATGACTTTCATGAAAGTCAAAAGCTAGTACATACTACATAAGTACATACAAACTATCAAGCCAGGCCCTTTGCGGTTTAGGACTAAAAGAAACCAGGACTTCCATAACACGTGGTTCTTAACACACCTCACTTGTTTACTTGCCTCTCTGTAACTACTGTAATACCCTTGAATTATAATACCCCTGCTTTACCATTGAAAAAAAAAAACTATCGTGGGCTTACTTAGCTTTTAAACTTTTGCATGGTTTAACAGTGTACTAAAAAAAAAGTGCTAAAAAAGCAAAACTTATGCGCGTCTCGTCGATAGTATAGCGTCATTGAGACCAGACTGACGCCATATTATTGTAATACGTATGCGACACCCGACTTCTATTGCATTGACCAATAAATCGCGACCACCGCGGGGTGGCACACTTCGTCATATATTTATATAGAATATAGATACTTCTAGTAGTTGACTATCCGTTACAAATTATGTCTAAAGAGCGATAATTTAATACCATACACATACATACATACATAACTTCACGCCAAATCCCTTGCGGGGTAGGCAGAGAGAACAGAGCGCCATAGGGCACGATTCTTACACACCTCACTCGCTTCGTTGACTTTCATAACTCTTTTCATGCACGCGCGTCTGTTTTTGAGGCTCTTAACATCACCTTCCTCCAGAACACGTTCTATTTGGTCTTGGAATGTGTGTCTTGGCCGTCCTCGACTCCTACATCCGTCTGCTTTTGCATTGTATATCTGCTTAGTCAGTCTTGCGTCAACCATTCTTTCTACATGTCCGAACCATCGGAGCATGCCCTTTCTTACTTTTACACCGACACTCTCTTTCAAACCAACTTCCTTCCTTACAACCTTGTTTTCTACGCGGTCAGCGAGTCACTCCGCAGATTTTGCGTAGAGCCCTCATTTCTACCGCGTTTATTCTACTTTCATGCACACTCTGCCATATCCAGCTCTCGCTTCCATAAGTTAGTGTTGGGATCAGGACTGCATTGTGGATTGCTAATATTTTTTGCGCCCAGGAAATTTAATACCAGTGTGGAATATATTCTCAGTTGAACTGAGTATAACCTTGCTTCCAAAATACATTGTTAATCCACAACCGAGCATAGTAGCGAGGTGAAAATTGCATTTTATTGATTCCCTTAATACTGATATTAAATAGCATATGTTGTGTAAGCAATAACACAAATAATATTACTCGACAGATTTTAATAATTGCTTTTTCTATTTTCAGGCTAATTTGAAGCTGAAATGAGGAACAGGATAGGTATGTAAGTACAACAAATATATTATACTCTGTATAAATATTGTTTATGGTTTGGAGGTTTGTGTCTATGGCAGAGAACGAGTCACGACCATAGACTTTTAGAAATAACGACTTTTCAACTTCATTACATTTTACACACAAAAGCAAACCACCAGCACCATATATTTCTCAAAATTATTAACAAACTGTATAAGGGAACTATTAAATATAAGTTTTATTATTATTATTTAAAACAAAATGTCAAAATAATACACAATATAACTTTGTAGATGAACTCTTCACTAATTGTACCTATTTATGGCCACATTGAGTTGGTATAATATATATTTCAGTCCAATTGGTTCGCATTCTTATGTTGGCCACACTTCAATGTGGGATCTTGTGTGGCATTCTCTTGAAATGTTAATCAAGATTGACATAATGTCTACTAAATATACAGGCTGATGTTATTTTAATATAGTTTGATGCAAATACCCCAAAAACTAGGCAATGTTAAATTCCTTTATTGCTATGGGTAAGGCGGGCAAACAAGGGTTCCATTTGGTGGTAAGTGACTAGCGGCACCCATAGACACCTGTAAAACCGAAAAGGACACAGTTGAGTGGTCGTCTATTAGGGATATAAAAGGAAGAAGGAAGAAGGTGGGGCCCAGGGGGGCTAAGCCACCTTAAGTTTTATTGAGATACTACTATTTTTTATGTTATGAAATACGTGAGTAAGTGATAATTGAAACATTGCGATAATAGCCTGCTGCTTCGATATTTGTCGTCACTACAAGTTAGTACAAGTCATTGCACTGTCACAGGTTCGAGCTCCGATCAGGTAATTTTTATAGAATTATATTTCTGGCGTGATTGAAATAAATAAATAAATTGTTTATTTTTCACCACAAATACCATTCAACAATTTAGATGCAATTCCAAACAATTATAGATATAATGTACATAATGTTCATATACCTAGCTCGGTTTTTCTACGTCATAAATTTTGAATTATAATTATAAATACATTTTTTTAAAACACTCTGTACATGAAATATATTATAATATTGTTTAACAAGTTTATTTCTATAAGAATGGCGCTATTACTTACTTGTATTTTTTTTCTTTATTTTTACCAAACATCTTCTCGTCTATATTTGATTCGTTGTGATGGCCACACTGTCACACGTTGATTGGCTTCTTAATGACGTTATTTTTGGCGCGAAAGCTTTTGTCACTGTTATGTATGGCAACATTTTGAATTCCTCTTTTATTTCGGTTTGTTAGTTCTTTAATTACTTGTAAAAAGTCGCCGGAAAATATGTTTCGACTGAAAAATATACGTGAGAGAGTTTGCTGGTGACAAATTGTTGTTTTGTAAAAGAAATGCTTTTAATCTTTTTTTGTTTTATTTTTTTAGATTTCGTCTCAATCTTTCGTAGTAGGTAGGTATATTTAATAAGAATATTACAAAAATACTTATATTCGACCACAAAAAGGAGTCGGCAGTTTTTTTAATGGGATATATTTACTTCAATACAATAATAGGGTGGTGAGCCCTTATTTGAAGCTTTTCATTGATCGCAAATAATATGCGAACATGTGAGCTTCTTGACAGAACCTCATAATTGATAAGTAAAACAGGAAAATAATGTTTATTTACAAAATTCTATTCATAAAGTAGGGCATTTAAAAGTCAACTAAAAGTTTTAAAGCTGACAGAGAAAAAAAATCCATAAATACATATCTATATAAACTTTTAGGCTTTCGCGTTGCATATTACTCAGTGATAATGACGAACGGGAATTAACGCGACGTTTCGGCCAGCTTGCACTGGCCGTGGTCACAAGCCAGTGCAACCTGGCCGACAAGCTAATCAAGGTAAATATTTGTTTACCTAATAAAGTGTCGCGGTAATTCCCGTTCATCATTATCACTGAGTAATACATATCTACTTGTGTCCAATTTTTTTATCATCTTATGTCAATTTCTAATACAACAAATGGCAGCTAATGATTGCAGATAACGCTAGGCCACTCTAGTCACTTACCATGAGGTCACCCACTTGATTGATTACCTCCCTAATCTTATATAAAAAAAATGCGTGGGACCTGATAATTCAATTGGCATGTTGAAGCACAATATCTCTGCCTACACAGTTTGGGTATTAAAGGCGAGATGTTACGTTTAATTTATATGTTATTTCCCCATAGTAAATGATAGTATGCGGCACCTTACATCGCTGCCTTACCTGTATTGTAATAGTCATAAAAAGACATATTTCAATATAATCTCTATATTAAGTGCTCACTTCAATATACTCCATAAGCTATGCGTCCCTCCTAAGTAGGCTATTAAAGCTACAAGTGACGCCATCTATCGGTACATAATTATATACTTTTACTTGAAACTTATATTTATCGGAGTCATTTCAAAATAATACGACATTATTATTTAAATTTGATGTTTGCGCTAACTAAACGCCTGCGTTATGGAAACTAGACCACGGATATTAATGGTTTTTATTTTCTTTTACATGTATACATAACTTCACGCCATATCCCTTGCGGCGTATGCAGACAGAAAAGAGCGCCATAAGGTACAATTCTTACACGCCGCACTCGATTCTTTGACTCCCTTATGTCTTTTCCTACAAGCACATTGATTTTTAAGGCTCCTGACATCACCTTACTTCACCAGTTCTATTTAGTCATGACAGGTGTGTCACCGTGCGTCGTGGCCATCCCCGACTCCAACATCTATCTGCTTTCGCATTGTGTACCTATCTGCTTAGTTAATGTTGCGTAGTCCATTCTTTTTTTTTATATAACGTATATGCGCCGACCTAGACGCCATACAGAAATCCATGCCCATTATAAATATTTGTTCTTACTCTTACTTTTTCACTTCAAAAGCCACGCAGTTCGCTGCATGAAGGGGTCACATCGACCGCTGAAATACCACGACCTTTCAGAATATCGACGTGAAGTGGCTCATGGCGATGTTATTTTCGCCATGAGCCCATAGTATTAATTACGAAGTTGTACTCATCATGTTCCTGCCCTTCACCCCACTCTTTATGAGCACAATGTGTCATCATTTTCCAGTCTCTTCTATCACTCGTCTTACTTGCTACATAGTTATATTAACTTTTACACAGTCCATCCATCTCTTTTTCGGCCTTCCTCTACAGATGTGTTTATCCATCATTCTCCAGTCATTCTCTTCAATCTCCTCGTAACTTGACCATATACGCTTCTCATGACATGTCCATAACATGCCAATCTACTAATTCTAATTTTTTTTTTTTGCGTGATTTTTGCTACTTTCATGCTTCCTCTTTTTGCGAAGTTCTGCTGTGCTTTTAAAAATATAATGACTGAATTGATGACTCACACAATGAATAATTTGAAGCAAAAAATACAAAAAATGTATGCAGATCGATCTCCGGAACACGCTGGACGACTTCAAAAGAAAAAGTACAGTAAAAAAATGTTCGACAACCGTCTTGTTACATAAATTAGCGGGTTCCCAAGACCATTGATTGAGATATCTTCGAATATTTATTCTTAAAAATTCGTTAATGGTTTGAAATAACATCTTAAACGACACGAATTTTAGGTACTATTTTGCTTGCATTCGGTTTATTTACATCATTAAATGTGAGTTTTGTAGTGTAAAATTTTTAACCGACTTCAAAAAATTAAATTCATGTAATATTTTATAATTTCAATGTTCAGTGCCTTAACACTTTTATTATCAAGGGTATTCTACCCTAGAAAATATTGAATATTCTAACTCTGAAAATCTAAATCTAGAGTATTTTAACAATATTAAAATACGCTTTACTCCGATAACGGTTATTACATGTGATGTGAAAATGGTCAGAGGTTCATGTCATCACAGAAAAAATCCAATAAATATCAAACGCTGCATGAATGGGCGGCTCGACCGGTGAAATACGACCACCTCCCAAAAGATCGACGTAAAGTGGCTCATGCCACGTTTCGTACGGTGAGAGAGGTACCCGGAGGCCCATCCCCCTTCCCCATCGCTTCCTATCCTTTAAAGTTTGGCAACGCAACTGTAACACTATATGTGTTGCAGTTATCCATGGGCGGCGTTGGCCTGCTCGTTTGCCCTCCTATCCCATAATAAAAAATCTTAGCTTAAGCAATATTCACAAAGACAAGACACTTGTATTGGTTTTTATTTCTCTAATACTCTTGTTTTAATCTAATAAGTATTATATAACTGGTGGAATTTTATTATAAAAACAGGTATACTTATACATGTTTCATTTTTTTATGAGATAACGGGGCAATCACGCACACGAGTCACGTGACGATCAGCTACATTAGTAACGGACGCCCATGTACACCTGTAACACAGATTGGGTGACAGTTGAGTTATCAGCCTTTAAAATAGGATATGGAAGGGGTACTCCAGAAACGCGACATGAGCTCACTTTACGTCGATATTCTGAAACAGATTCCATTTGTATATAACGGAACATGATCGTCTCGCACTTGACCAAATTCTTTGTTTGCAAGGCGGTCTCACACCTCGCCTTGGATTTCGGTAACCATAAATTGGGGACCCGTAATAGTCAGTTTGCGTATTGCCTGAGGGTTGATGTGAACGAACCGAAAGTGGTGGGTTTTGTTCTCCTTTTAATGTTGCAAAATGTTTTTATGAAGCCAATTTTGGAACCGACTTCAAAAAATAATACGGCTATGAATTTAATAGTAATCGTGAGTGGTTTAGCCGGCAAGATGACGCTTCGATCGACAGACCTAGTTGATTTAATCATTAATAATTGTAATTAAAATATATTAAGTAATATTAATTATATTTGGTTCATTGACATTTTATTTTTATATCTATGTTTCAATTTGTATGGCGCGGACGCGTGACCTCACAGAATTTATCAAAGTCGTAAAAATCTCCATAATGGGAGCGACATGACTTCGTTGACTAAGTTTTTTTTTTCTAATTTGACTAGCACCGAGTTTTAATGATTGGCCAACTTTGGAGAAGAAAGGCTACATTTCTGTAAGTATATAAACATGTGTCTGTATCTCTATTCCTTTGGCACTATACTAGAAGTAAGTCTAAAATTCTTGATGGAATGTTACTTGAGATATGATGTCATTATATTTCTCTTTCTACCAGGAGAGTGATTGATGTAATTTTTTTTCTATATTCCTCTATTTCTTTAAAATACTATCCATATTACCAATACTTAAAATATTATAAATATTGATCATACATTTTAAAAATGTTACCAACTTACCTATTATTATAGAGATGGCAACAGTGAAAAAAATATATTTAAGCTATAATTATAAATATGTCGTTAAATTTTATGTTATTATAATCGAACATTTTACATATAAATCGATCGATTAAACACAAATTTATGTTCATAACTACAAACAAAAATTATATTTGTTAAATAAAATTATTGAGAACGCATAAACTTTTATGATGCTATAGCTTTATTTGGCAAACAATTATTTACGAATAGATTAAAAATTAATAAAGTAGATTATTTAAATGATTGAATTTTGATGTAAATCAAGGAATATATTATAAAAGCTGTATATGACCTGATTAATACATATTTATCACTATTGGATACAAAGGTACCAATAGGATTTGGAACTAGAAAGTTTATCCAACGTATCATATACATAATTGCAGCTGCCTAATTATTCAAGTATTAAAAGTGTGAAGTTATAGTACAGTATGTATGTACGAGTATACTATCAATTACTATTCCAAATGAAAACCTCAGTTGGGAATCGAGCTACAAGTCCTACATAATACCTGCGCGATGTGAACCTTACCAAAGGCCCATTTAACCTTTTCCGGCTGTCTAAAGAAACCGTGTCTTTGTTTACCCCTTTCTTACCCAAACGTATAGGCGACGAATTTTTTCATCCATACATAAATTGAATAGGTGACGGAATCCATTACCAAACACAATGTTGTCAGTCGTCAATATTTATCACACATAACTTTCGACATTAATTCCAAGAGGTCAATGGTGTGAGCCCACAATCCATCCCACGACTTTTTGATTCCGAAGCCGGGAGATCAACCACTGGACCACCAGGAGACTTATGGTCATTTGAATTCTTTCATCAAATACCGACCAATAAGAGGTATAGTTTTATTCTATCACAAATCAATGTGATAGTCAACTGTAAAGATAACAACTAATTGCTGATCTTCTTGTGTCTATAACACACAGCGTGGTCGTTAAAATTCTTTAATTGCTGACAAATTAAACGGTTAGATGTTGATTCACGACGCTAGTAAATTGGTATAGAAACACGGTTGCTATCAAAAGTTCTAAGGTCAATTAAAATCATCTGAGGTTTTGTTAATCATTCAGGCATTATAAGCGCTCGGCCTACCTGATGGTAAGTGTATATGGAGACATACTCGTATATTACACATAGGCTACATATATTACATATAGGAGCATCACATCGGTCAGTCCAAAATTGACTCCTTTTATAACCCGACTTTGTGAGAACGAAGGTAATGCCTTACGAATGTCTTTCTTAGCATACTATGTTCGCTGTGTTCGCTAGTTACGATATACATTTACGCTGGAACTACTAAACTGATTGCTATTAAATTTAGACCACATATTCTAAAAGGTATTAAGAAATACATAAGAACATAGGTTATGAAGACTTTTAACTGAACAAATATATTATTAGAGGAAAGAAAAACTTGACATGTTTTCGTCAAATATAATAATTAAAATTTTCAACAATGCTTTCAATACGATTGAAACCGCACGTAAAAGCTAGTAGTAATATTGAATATATTATTCGCAACCCTATTTACAGTACTAGTAGTCCCTAGAACAGATATCGGACCGGTCCAACAGGCGTATTTCATACTGAATCACCTATCAAACCTCACACTATGCCAATAACCTAGGCTTTGACAGAGTTCAAATTTCTAAACATATAAATTGTCTACGCTGTATTAATAGTGAAGTAAAAAGTAATAAAAACTTTCAACGTGGCTGACATTTAATTAACGTGGTTAATTACAAATTGAAACTTTATTCGTATAAATCTACCTGGTAGACTGGCAGCCTAGCCAGAGAGAATGACAGTTGCTTATACTCTGTGCCATGCCGAGTATAACCCAGACCAGCCTGTTAAAATCATCCCTTGCAGCCATTTTATAAAGAGATGAGCATTCAGACAGTTCAAATTTTTATTTGCAAGCCGCTAAAAAACAACAAAACAGAAAAAATATAGTAATATAGTAGTTATGTAGAGTGATATTGCAAATGAAAAGCAAAGGGGAAAAAAGTAAAGAGAAAGGTATGGAAGGTTAAGTATTTGTCAACTGATCAACGTACGGAACTCCCTATATACGTAACTTTAACTCAAGCTTAACTTTTTTTTTTATCATTATTTCATTCGGTAACAGTAGGCAATACTACCTATTAGTAACGTAATAAGAGTGTGAACTTTTTAAAAACCAATTTAATTTAAATAACATAATTAATACTTACTATAAAAGCCCATAAAGCTAGTGAGGTTTGTAAGAATCGTGATTTATGACGCCCTGTTACCTCTGCCTACCCTGTAAGGGATTTGGCACGGAGTTATGTATGTATATATATTCAATTCAAAAGATCAAGCCTAAACATTTTTTTTAATTTTATTATTTGCCTCTACATGCAAAGGGAACAAATACTGTTATGCCATTGTAAATTTCATGAAGCCACAACACAAAAAGCGAGTAGGTCCGACATTTTCTCCCTTTCAAAGCATAACTTGTAATCCATTAGTGATAAGTATTGAAGTGAAATTATTTTCTAAAGAGTTTATGATTTAATATCTCGCAAGTTAAAAGGGAAACTGGTTCTTGGAATATCCTTTAAGATCGAACCTTTTCAATATTTATAGCGCCAATCCAAAAAGTACTTCTCTGTATCAATACTAGATTTAGTTTAGTTTATTTTATTTTCCTTTTTGTCAATTGTTTTGCTCTTTGTTTTGTTTTGTTTTTTATGGGATAGCAGGGCTAACGAGCAAGTGGTGCTTTGCCGTCCGTCAAGGGAGTAGGAGGGGAAAACAAGGGGATAGGGGGTCGGGCCTCCGGATGCCTCTCTTACCGAACGAAACGCGGCACGAGCCTCTTCACGCTGTAAGTGCCAATATTCCGAGAGGTCGTGGTATTTCACCGGCCGAGCAGGCCCATTTATGCAGCGAACTGCAAGACTTCTACCACTGTTAAACTGTTTGTTACGACACTCAAAAAATGTAGGTATAGGCAGATTTGTTTGATTTGTAGATGTTTGGGTTTAAAATGACAATAAAACATATTATTATTAAACATACCAACTTAGTTACAACTATTCGGAGGAAATTAATATAAAATATATACAAATATGGCAACCGGAAATAGACTTAAAATTGAGTGTAATTACGGACAAACGTTGTACTTATATTTTAAGAAATCTATTAAATTCACGAGTATTCATAAACAAATCTGACAGTAGCCACCATTCGTAATCGCATTTTAGGATAAAGTAATTGCACAACATAAGCAATAAATACAAACATTTTATTACTTTTGCTTGTAACATTAAGATTTACACATCCAATAAATAATTTTAGATACATACATTTTGAAATTTATAACTAATAAGTATACCTAACCTTATGCTCTTATTATATATCTAAGTGTTTAGTAAAATACATACATCACAAAAATAAACAGTTCCCTATACTAGTAACAGGAGTAAAAGCTAAGTTAATGTATTAAAATTTATCTGTTTGATTGTAGAACTGTAACGACATGAGGCCAAATCTTGTCCCTAATCTGTAAAACTTATATTATAACTCTTGTAATTCTAATTATGTCACTTCCTTATGTAATAGGAATACTAAAATTTTGACAGCATCATGTAGGACATCCTTCTCTGGTCTAAAAGTCTCTAAAAATGTATCTACTCTACAACAAAAAACATGATAAAACATACCCTTTTTCTGGTGTAGTCAGAGAAAACCCAATGGGCAAGCCGTTAATCATAATTCCCGCAAAACAAACCCAATTGTATTTCTATTAGACCTTAAGGCGAAATGATCTTGTCTTGAAGGTACACCGACTTAAAACTCGATGTAACGACTTAATAATTGTCAGTTTACAATAAGCGCTCAGACCACACAGAAAGCTTCACAAGACGTACGCCTTCGCATTCTGATAATATATTACTAAACGTTGATAATATTATTTATTTAATTGTGGCAAAGCTTTGCAGGACACAATAAATACGCGTCTAGTTTTCCAACCTAAATAAATAAAGGCGTTAATATTTGTACATACATACATACACGCCAAATCCCTTGCGAGGTAGGCAGAGAGAACAGAGCGCCATAAGGCACGATTCTTACACGCCTCACTCGCTTCGTTGACTTTCATAACTCTTTTCATGCACGCGCGTCGATTTTTGAGGCTCCTAACATCACCTTCCTCCAGAACACGTTCTATTTGGTGATGGAATGTGTGTCTAAGCCGTCCTCGACTCCTACATCCATCCGCTTTTGCATTGTATATCTGCTTAGTCAGTCTAGCATTAACCATTCTTTCAACATGTCCGAACCATCGGAGCGTGCCATTTAATATTTGTAAATACATATAAAACGCCCAGGAAACATACAAACAACCATGCTCAAGTAGGGATTGAACCCAACGATGGCTAAATAGACGTGATGTAGTGGTGTACCGCGAGGCCTGCATAGAGAATTTTCGTCGATACTCATTGTAACCGAATCCAAACTTGTGACTTCACGATCACAAGCTGGGGGTTAAGCCACTAATTAATGGAGATAACAATCTTATTTTAGTTACACGAGTTTCATAAAATTATCGTATATAATAATATTATGCAAAAGTTATTTACATTAATAATGTTTTAATTAAAATACACAAGATTCGTAAGTTAAATTAAGCATTTAATAATTTATACACTATACGAGTCCTGCCTACCCGACTGAGCGTCGTAAATCAAGACATTATTATGGAAAAAGCGTGGGCCCAATGAATATCCTTGAGGCAGTCGAGACTAGTAGCGGTACATCTTTACAACTTACAAAATGCAGTTAATAAATTGCTTTAAGAAAATAACTAGAAATTATAATTACTGCGTTTAAGTGTTCGTAAATATGATTTATTTTGCGGCACATATTGTAATTAATATGCAGGCAAAGTTTAGACATTGTTATAATTGCGGTGAATTAGTCAAAGGTTTCATCTAATTTATTTGTTACGTCTAAAAACAACTTTAGTGGAGTATTCGTTGCGTGTTCTTTGAAAGAAGCTATAAAAAGGCTTTGAGAGTATTAAGACTATATAAGCAGCTGAAAAGACTCTAGTCATTGTAATAAAATCAAAATAATCTATATTTGGTACGTCCGGTGGAGGACAGTTGAGTTGGAAAGGGAGAATTGAGTGCACTTCTGGATACCTCTGAATGATATCGTGGCATGAGCCACTTTGTCTATTATCTGAGGGATTGGGGTATTTTGCCGGGCGATCGATTCTTGCACAGAATTGCATAGCTTTAGTAAGACAATCACAGCACGACATTTAAATGGTCCGACATGTTAATTATAAATTCATATTTTTTTTATTACAATTCGGACTGAATATAGACATCGAAATAGTTTAAACCTATAGAGATAGACGCTATAAATTTTAATTTTATTTACATAGAACGAGTAGGCTGTCGTTTAAGGCTACTAAATTAAAATAAATATGACAAAAACCGTTACGGAATTAATGGAACTATAAAATATAGTATTGTACCATAAATATGCGATTAGTGACAAGATGAAGTCAGATTTTCAATATTAGTGATACCGAATTTAATTAAGTTTCCTAAATTCTTTTATTAATACGAAAAAGTAATGAACTTGTTTAATACTATACCTATTGTTAGCAGCTACTCACCGCCCACGAACACCGTGGTGCGTTGCCGTGCTTTAAGGGAATGGGAAGGGAAATGAAAGGGAAAGTTGATCGGGCCTCTGGATACCTCTATTACCGAACGAAACGGGGCACGAGCTACTTCACGCTGATATTCCGATAGATCCTGGTATTTTATTTACTGTATCATAAATTATATTAAATTATAAATTATGAAGATAAGAAAATAGAAATAGTCTGTAATACTTTGTTCGTAATACTGTAGACAATATCACAATGGCGTCGCATTTGAGTGTTTTACGATTGGAGACAAACGTTTAGTTCACGCTGACTGTTCTTTTACACGTGGGCAGTGTTTTATTATCGTCGTCGTTGAAACGTATGATTTACAATGTCACTATTTCTGTATTACTCTCATTCAGATTTACGACCGTGTTTTAAATTTTTAAATACTCCGGTATTTTTATGTGTTTTAAATTTGACGACTAACGCATCATACATAATATTTTTGGTACTTTGATACGGACGGTGTTGCGGTTAGTTTAATGGTATTTTAATGAACGTTGTGTTGCCGAATATAGCGATCGTAAATTATTTAGTCAATTTAAAGTCTTTTTATGTGACTTAACATATGCAAATGTAGCAATAAAGTTGATAAAAATAAACGTGTCTAGGTTACTCTATATTGTATTGTTGTTTTTATGAATTGTCGGGAGTTTTGGCGGGACTGTGGAACAGACATGTCCGCTATTTACATTATTTTCTCAGACTTGTGTTTCAATGGATATTATTGAATAAAATTTGTGGCGTTTTATTGAATAAGTGTTCGTATATGAGTGCAAATGTGGGATATGGTGTAGGTATCGTGTTTAGTGTGTTCTTCTACATTCTCGTCAGGACTCCCTCGGAACATCATGCATAAAGTGCCACGACTTTATGGATGATTAGATTGGGTTAGGTTAAGCTTTAGGGTTAGGCTAGGTTAGGTTAAGATTAGTTTAGGTTAAGAATGACGCTGTTAAATATAAAATAAGACTCGACTTAAAGGTCCTAGCAACCAAGTCATTAAATTATATTTAAAAAAAATTTATTGTCGTGGAATCGATATTATATATTTCAATTATACAATAAATATTAATTCTAACACCTACATTCTCGATGTCCTAGTGGTTCAGACAAGGGTTTCCAGAACGCTGAAGGCGGTTAAGATGCAAGTACGCCAGCAAAAATCTATGCAGACAGAGAATGCAGAGACTTTTGCTTTCCACAAACTATGATCTTAGCAGACTTCTTTCGCCTCATCGACAGTCATGCATCTCATCCGTCATTCAAGTCGGCTTTGGGTGGTACGCTTTTGTCATTTCTGAAAGAGACCATTACTTTGTTTGTGGTAGCTTCTTCTTGCTCCCCCATTTGTAAATACGAGTACAATAACATATCTCCATATAATAAATACTTTTTACTACATCCTTGATCATAGCCATTAGGCCAGAGTACGCTTATAAAAATGTATACTGTGACTGGACTTAAATACTTTACGTTCGAAAGTGTCCTTTGCTTTTAGAGTTCATACTAGAATATGTACTTTCAAATACTAAGTGGCAAGAAGGAAAAATTTTAAAAATAAAATTATTTACTATTTATTTCCAAGTACATATATACATAACTTCACGCCAAATCCCTTGCAGGGTAGGCAGAGAGAACGGAGCGATAAGGCACGATTCTTACACAACTCAGTAGCTTCATTAACTTTCATTACTTTTTTCATACATGCGCGTCGATTTGTGAGGCTCCTAACATAACATTCCTCCAGAACACGTTCTATTTGGTCATGGAATGTGTGTCTTGGAGGTCCGCGACTCCTACGTCCATCCGTTTTTGCATTGTATATCTGCTTAGTCAATCTTGCATCATCCATTCTTTCTACATGTCAAAACCATCGGAGCATGCCTTTTCTTACTTTTACACCGACACTCTCTTTCAGTCCAACTTCCTTCCTTATAACCTTGTTTTCGATGCGGTCAGCGAGAGTCACTCCGCAAATTTTGCGCAGTGCCCTCATTTCGACCTCGTTTATACTATGTTCGTCCACACTCTGCTATACCCAGATCTTGCTTCCATAAGTTAGCGTTGGGACCGGGGACCAATATTACCGAATATTTTATATTATTATAGTAAATTTAGTACCTACATACATACATACATAACTTCACGCCAAATCCCTTGCGGGGTAGGCAGAGAGAACAGAGCGCCATAGGGCACGATTCTTACATGCCTCACTCGCTTCGTTGACTTTCATAACTCTTTTCATGCACGCGCGTCGGTTTTTGAGGCTCTTAACATCACCTTCCTCCAGAACACGTTCTATTTGGTCATGGAATGTGTGTCTTGGCCGTCCTCGACTCCTACATCCATCCGCTTTTGCATTGTATATCTGCTTAGTCAGTCTTGCATCTACCATTAGTAAATTAGTAAATTTAGTAATATAAAATATTCGGTAATATTTCCAAGTAATAATTTAATATATATTATCATCACATATGGAGTGGTTAAAAAAGATTTATAGTCTTTTTTTTTAATTGTAAGATTTGTTCCACGGCTGCCGTGCTGTCAAAAAGAATGACATTTATACTTTCATGGAGCGATTTGAATTTCAAAAACAGATCTCATCGTTTCATTCGACGAAACACTCGTTAGTTAAAATAATCGTCTAAAATTATATTCAAATTTAAATGGAGACATACATATAATCAGAGATCACAATCTTGACGCTACAATTAGTGTCGCTTTTTTTCATCTTATTTGATCCTCTTCATCATCAGCATTCTAATTAATCACCGCATTTATGTCGTTTTCCGGTTCATCAATCCTTTGTAAGGAGTCTTTTATTAGAAGCGCCCACGTGACAACGTCGTATCTCTCATTCGGCCTCTTTGATTAGAATTTTTGTTTATGGTATTGCTGGATTCCTATTTTGGGATGGTCTGTGGGTTTTTGGATAGAGAACTGTAATGTGAGAATGGTGAGCCAATGGTAATTAATTAGACGAATAACTATATTTGTAGTTAATTGTTATTTATTTAATTGCCGTTTTAATTATAAATATATGGATGTTCATACTTTTATTAATAAAAACTAGATTAATTTATTTTATGGAAGAGGAGGTCAAACGAGCACGCGGGTCACCTGCAACACAGATACTGTTACAGTTCCATTGGCAGCCTTTAAGGGAGTGGAATGGGAAGGAACAGGGAAGGTTAAGCCTCCTGATACCTCTTTCAGCAAACGACACACAGCATGAGCATTGAATCAGCCGCGTCGGCCGTGGTATTTAACCGGTCGAGCTGGCCAATTCGTGCAGCAAAAGGAGTTTCTCTTCCAATCCCATATAAGTCTCTTAAAAGCAGTAGTAGTATTCAGAATATTGTGTTTGGCTAACGAAAATTTCAAATTAATCCGATAAAATCAGTTTAACACTGGTATAAGTAGACCGAATATTGAGGATATTTTCCATCCTATCATCTTTCAGCAGGCTTTAGTACTATAGATTATGACGTGTCTGTAAAATTTATATAACATCAAAAAGCAAACGTGTCGACATGGTAGTAAGTGACTAACGCTGTCCATGGATATCTACTACGCCAGGAGGGTGATAGTTGCGTTGTTGGCCTTAGGGATGGCGAGATTAGGACGAATGAGGCTTCCAATATCACTTTTTGAAAATATACATACAGTGGAACATAATATCTCCTCTTTATTTTGTAGTCGGATAATAATAAGTCGCCCATATCAGTTAGTACACGTGTACCGGAAGTGATTTTGTAATTCGAACAACGTAAATTAATTGTCCAATGTTACACCCAATAGTTGGGCAAATGTTGGTCCCAATATAGACAGAAAGTTCATTGTTTTGTGTGTTGACGTTATTTCTGGAGTCACCGGTGTCGCCCGCTCACGGACTATTTGAGCCGATACGTGTTTGATTACTATGACTATTAGAACTAACGATTTTTGCATTGTTGCAATTAATTATGATGTGGGTTTCATTTTATGATAAAACTAGGTGACGACGAACTTTGTTCCGCATTAAAAGTAATAAATAAGTAAATTTTGAATTTATCACTTTTTCTAAACTACCTACATTATACATGAATTATAGATAAAAACCACCCCGTTGGCACCCTCTATCTATTAAAATAAACTGCATCAAATTTCGGTGCATATAACTTTGTTTTATTCTATGTAATGATTATAGCACAACTTAAAAACTTGTATAATCTTCTTGATGCGGTCAGCGAGAGTCATTCCGCAGATTTTGCGCAATACCCTTTTTTTCTCCCGCGTTTATCCTAATTTCATGCACACTCTGCCATACTCAACTCTCGCTTCCATTAGTTAGCGTTGGAATCAGTACCGCATTGTGGGTTGCTTGCTGCTTGCTACCATAACATGTAGGCACCAACTACTAACTATTCAAAGAAAATAGGTAGGTATATATTATACCTAGATTGTGTGATGGTCACATGACAAACTTAATTCTTGTTATTTTATAAACTTGATTCTAGATGGCGCTGTGTATCAATTATCAATCACATATAAAATATAATACAAAAATCAATTCAGTTTGTTACATACAGATGAGACATGTCGAGTTTTAGTACATGTCTGTTTTCCTTCAATGGTTTATAATAAATAAAAAGACTCATAAAACGAATTCAATCTTATGGAAAGGGTTTAGTATAAGTTATTTCTGGTCACCGCTCTGGACCATGGACGATGGGGTCAGATCGCGACCCTTATTTCGCCTTTATGTCAGAAGACGTTCTTTTTATTTTATGCCATAAAATAGTATGGTCAGGATTAAAAAGATTAGTATGAGGAATATTCCAATTTGAATGATATTTTGTGAAGAAATAAATAAATTAATGATGCAGAACAAACAACATACACATAACATAACTTCTCGCTTTTTGTTACCCGAAGGTGTAGGCAGTGGCTGTTAAGACTCGTCTCACCGTTATGTTTACGTCCCAAATGGAATAGGTGGCGAACCTATTGCCATACAAAGTTTTTCAGTCATCAATATTTATCACACATAACTTTCCGAAAACTATTTCGAAAAGTCATTGGTGTGAGCCAGTGTCAGGAATCGAACTCGGACCTCTGGATCAGAAGCTCTGAATCAGAACCACAGGGCCATCGAGACTATTACTGTTCTGCAAATTAGAAAAAGATCAGACAAATCTTTGTACGTAGTCGATATCGTATCGGATACGTGTCGTGACAATTAAATGTCTTCATGTTAACCACATTGACAGATTCACTCCTATCTCTTGTTTTTCTCACATTCTTATTTTCTCATGTTATATAATGTCATGTAATTGTCTACATTTAGAGCACACGATTTAGCTTTTTATTTCACTCTTACTGCTATTTACATAAGGTATATTTTGGTTTGAAAGAATCGAATGAACATAGTTGTATTGAACCAGATATTTAATTAATTAGTTTAAAACTGCTTTGATGTAGTCGGTTTAAGAAAAAATAGAATATATTATTGCCTGCGATGTTTTTTGTTGTTTGTTGAAGTCGTTGCTGTTTTGAGCGTGCAGTTTTGTCATATGTTAGGAAAACATGAATGTATGTAGTGTGTAATTTATTTTCGAGATAGATTAAGTTGTTGGTTTGTTCCTTTGTAATTATCTCAACACATGTAATACATGTCTTCTATCAATTTGCATAAAAAGGGAGGGAAAGGAGCCTACAGATCTGGCGGTAAGTAATTAGGCCACCCATGGAAAATTGAGGGTCCGAGTCCACCGAGAGAGTCATAATTGCGTTGCCGGCTTCTAAGATGGGATAGGACGGAAGATAGAGAAAGAGACGCGGGGTTTTCTCCGTATACTTTCATAAGAACTTACATTGTACTTTGATTCTGAAAAAAAGACTGTCGGTGTAAAAGTAAGAAAAGGTATGCTCCGATGGTTCAGATACGTAGAAAGAATGGATGACGCATGATCTAAGCAGATATACAATTTAAAAGCGTATACTTAGGAGTCGAGGATGCCACACCTGCCATGACCCAATAGAACGATTCCTTGAGGAAGATGATTTCAGGAGTCTTAAAAATGGACTCGAGAGTATTACAAGTGAGTTATGAAAGACAAAGAAGCGAGCGAGACGTGTAAGAATCGTGCCATATGGCGCTCTGTTCTTTCTGCCTACCCCGCAAGAGATTTGGCGTAAAGTTATTTATGCATGTACTCGTAAGACAGATGATAAATTTATTTACTATGCTAATAGCTGATGATTGCAAAGACCAGACAGAATTTAGTAAACGCGCCAATAGTAGTCCAATCAGCTTTTCATAATCTTGCTATGCCTCTAGTATGTCAGTTATTCCTTCCTCCTTTATCTACTAAAATACACAATCAGACACAATCAGACACAACATTAATCATGATTAATCGAATCAATTCGCAAACAGCTCACCGATTCACAACAAACACAATCGAGTCGAACATTCGAATGATAGATATAAATCAATATTATTTATATCGATTACTGAACTCTAGGAACTAGAATTTGTGGAAATGTTTGGATATAATAAGTGTTAAGTGCTTAATGATTGGTGCCTTGAGATATTTTTGAGTGCATAATAAATGAGATTTTTGTATGTATGTGTTATCAATTTTATAAAACGTTTATAATGATATATATTATAATTCTAATGTTTTATAAAGGCTGCCATGGTCGAGATAAAAGGAACAACAGTTAGCGGTAGAACATGATTATTTTATAATAAGTTATACTTTTTCAAACATCACAAAATTAATAAGAAATAGCTTTTCAACAAAATATAAATACACAATATGAAAATATGTCTGTAATATTGTAATATACTCGAATTAAGTTCGAAAATAAACTTGATAAACTTCCTGGAGATTTCATCATCATAATTGTCAATCCATCTCTTTCCACTGCTGGACATGGGTCTCTCCTTTGGCACGCCACTGAGCTCGGTCTTCGGCCATACGTTTCCAACTGCTGCCAGCCACTTTGCGTATATCGTCGCCCCACCTAGCCTGAGGGCGCCCCACACTACGTTTTCCAAGACGCGGTCTCCACTCCAGAACACATTTTCCCCATCAGGAATCAGATCTGCGACAAATGTGACCTGCCCACTGTCACTTTAGTTTGCTTATTCTTTGGGCTATGTGAGTTTAAATCTCTGTCAGATGTCTTCATTTCATAATTTACGCCAATTCCCTTGCAGAGTAGATGGGGAGAAGAGAGCGTCATGAGGCACGATTCTTACACACAAGTCAGTTTTCAAGGCTCCTTACAAAATTAATATTACATTAATAAAGTTAAGTCAAAGTCAAAATAAGCTTTACTTTTATAGGTCTTCACAGACACATAGAATAATCAACAAGTACAATTTAACTTATTATTTAAAAATGAAAGACTTAACGCAAGCGCTTGAGGAAATTGCCTACGTGGAACAAGAAAACACGGACGCAATCGCCACGAGTGGCCCGATTCCGAGTGTAGGGGCTATCATGAGAAGAATCGGGCAAGAAACTCATGTAAATTCTTGAAAAAATATTAAATTATTGACTTACTCCATGACTAATAATAGAAAATCAATCTATCACAAGTGTTAGACCAGATAAAGTCAGTCGGATAATTCAAAAGCTAAGTTAAGGTTAGTTTAAACTCTTGTTGTCAAGTTTATCGTTTCTCAGTTCTAATATTTATCTCGATCTTAACTTAACTAACGTTTTGAAATAATGTCGATTATATTGTGAACTAGTTGTTGTCGTCCAGTTCGTTTGCGAACCAAAATTATTAGTCAAATAAAATTTGAATTAGTAATTATTCTCTTACGCATCCCAATCCTTATGATAACTTCACGCCTTTTTCTACCAGAAGGTGTAGGCAGTGGCTGATAAGCCTCGACTCGCCGTTATGTTTACATCCCAAATGGAATTGATGGCGAACCTATTGCCATACCGGGCACAAATCATGTCCCAATCATGATTCATCCAAAATCATACAGACAAGAGATTATTACTTTTTTCTTTTAAATATAGTTCTCAAACTTGTTCAAAACAAAATGGGTAGTTTTTGAGATAATTCAATCGGAAAAACATATTTTTTTTTAGCTAATAAGTGAATGTTACTTTACTAACAGTCTACATTTAAGCTTGTTAAATAGGAACTCCTTTTATTAGTTCAGATAGAGGTTTCCAAAGATTGTCCAATACAGCCTCCGGCTCCTCTCTCACCGAGCGAAACGGATCATCCACTTGACGACGATATTTTCAGACGTCGTGATATTTCACCTATCGAGCCTGCTCACACATACAGCGAACTGCGTGGCCCTCTTTTTTTTTTACGCGAGGAAATGCTTTATGCACACCTCCCGCCTGGTACGGCAGGGGGTAGTGTGGGACTCCCAAAACAGTAAACTGCAATCCGATCCTAGGGTTACCCACTAAAACCTCGCGGCGGCGGCCTTCCTCCGGCGTTGGGGTGGCCCAGGACAGTGCTTCAGCCCTCTGGTCCACCCCGCCGTCGCCCCTCCTCTGTCGCGGGGGGTGCTCATCCTCGGGGAGCACAGCCCTCCACTCCTCCTCGCCCGCCAACATTGCTGCGATCAACGCCGGCGGGGACAAGTCTCGCCCGATCCCGTCGACCAGGACTCGGCGCTCGGCCGCCCAGGCCGGGCAGACCTCCCCCCCTCCCCGACCGAGATCGTACGCGGCTGCGTACATCTCGGCCAGGATGATGAAGGGGGGGAACGCGCGAGGACCGTCGCCGCGTCGTACGATATCGCACGACCCGAGTGCCCATGATCCCCTCCAGGCTCCTCAGCAGAGCCCTGGAGCGGGAGGCCTCCGGAAGGTCTCTCGACCAAAGACAGGGCCCCGACGGGGCCCCGTAAAAGGCCACGGATCGCACGACGCCACCGTAGAGGCGGCGAACTACCTCTCCCGGTCCCCCGAGATTGGGCAACAGGCGGTGCAACGCGCCTGCCACCCGTCGCGCTCGGGGGATGCGTTGCTCTACCACTGCTAAATTTCCTAAGATTAGCGCGTTCAAACAAACAAACAAACTCTTTCAACTTTAAACTAATATACCTTATAAAGTGCTTATTATACATATTGGCGTCTTGTTAACAGCCTTAACAATTGAATTTATTACCAAATAATAACATAATTTCTGAGTTACACTGTTCTGGAATTATTTAATTTACATAAATTTTATTAGATGCCAGAGTGCGTCCTGCAAGGTCGGAATTTGAAGCCTTTTCTACCCAAAGTCAGACGGCGGCTGTTAAGCCTCGTCTCGCCGTTATGTTTACGTCCCAAATGGAATAGGTGGCGAACCTATTGCCATATCGGGCACAAAGTTGTCAGTCATCAATATTTATCCCACGTAACTTCCGAAAATTTCGAAACATCTCTGGTGTGTGCCAGGATTTGAACCCACTACTTCTTGAATCAGAAGCGGGGTGCTAGCCTCTGCGCCACCGAGACAGTGCTTTTAAAAAAATATTTAACTTAAATAAATTATGTGTTTATGTCTTGCGATGGAAATATCTATAATATTTGAACCTAGTACCGTTGAACAAAATCATAGACTATATTAAATATTATTTATCTCTATGGATCAAATCACACAGCAGAATTGTTAACATGATGGTTTTATTGTCATCCTCTGGGCACGGTCCAACATTCAAATCCTCTTTAAAGGTCAGTATCGCCGTTACAAACTGCAGGCTTATATAAGTCATATTTATAATACATATAATTTAATAATAAAATATATTTCAAACGTATTATTGTATGAACTAGTTCCTTAATGCGGCTTTGCATACATTTTTTTCTAATATGAATCATATTTTTGTCTAATAAAAGTGTCATGCCCGGGCTAAATTAACTGCGTGTGAATGTTGTTTTTGGTTTTACAATCCAACTTTTGATTGAGAAGTCTCACATTTGATTCCGGTCTCACATCAACGACTTTAAAAAAATCTAGGATATTCCTTCTAACCTATCCTCCTTAAGTCCCCTGACATAGCTCAACGAACCGATATCCTTGGGTCAACGCGAGGACTTCCCTCCATTACGTGGTACTGGATACGGCTGGCACATGACAGCGTTCCATAAGGGAGTCTTACGTCCAACAGTGGAATTTGAAAGCCTGGTGATAAGGAAGATGATGAATCTACTTATTAGACTTAAATTAAGACACAATTATCACTGTCTACTCCCTTGCATATTACAAGCGTATAGGTGGCCATGAGTATGAATATGAACTTTGCACCTTCAAACTAAGCTAGTGCTATTTTAAATGTATCTCGCTATAAATGGTTTTGGCCTTCTTCCACGTCGAGGATTACGGTCTGACTTCGGCGCCAGATTATATGGCTATAATATTTTGAGAACAGCAATCCCTTTTGAATTGTTTATTAAATATCATTCATATATATATTTGAAGATGTCTGTTAGATCGATCTTCGGTATTATTCCATTCCTTTGCACCTTGAGTATATTCTAGCTTGTAATATGCTAATCTTGATTAGTGCCTATGTTAGCTTTTTCAAAATGCATATTTCTATATCAACGGTGAAAATATTTATTCATTATGCCAAACAGTAGTAGATTCTTGCAGTTAGCTGCATGAATGGGCCAGCTCGACCGGTGAAATACCACAACCTCTCGGAATATCGGCGTGAATTGGCTCGTACCGCGTTTCGTTCGGTGAGAGAGGTATCCGGAGGCCCGATGCCCTTTCCCCTCCCACTCCCTTAAAGGGCAACTCCCGACGATCTTCATAGGCGGTGAGTAGTTGCTTACATCAGGTGACCCAATTGCTCGTTTTGCCCTCCTATCCGATAAAAAAACAGGAAAAAAAAACATCTTAATCGGTCGAGCCGATCTCAAATTAAAATATATAATTAATTATAATTAATTATAAGTTTTGTGTGATGAATTTTAACAGTGGTAGAGTCAAGCAGTTCGCTGCATGAATGGGCCGGCTCGACCGGTGAAATACCACGACCTCTCACAAGACTGACGTAAAGTGGCCGCGTTTCGTTCGGTGAGAGAGGTACCCGGAGGCCCACCCCCCTTCCCCATCCTTTCCTATCCCCTATCCCGTAAAGGTCGGCAACGCAACAGTAACACTATATGTGCTGCTGGTTTCCATGGGCGGCGTTGGTTGCTTACATCAGGTGACACGCCTGCTCGTTTGCCCTCCTATCCCATAAAAAAAAGAATATCGATAACAGACAAGCTTGTGCCCGGTGTATGGCAATAGGTTCCGCCAACTATTCAATTTTGGACGGGATCATCGGGTAGAAATGATAGTCTACGAAATTCCGCAAAGACTATTACTGACTATATTCAAAAAATATTCCAAGATGCAAAAGATTTTTTCGTAACACATAATCAAGTGAGGTTGTTAACCTTGCACCAAATAGTCGACAATAGCTTATAATGATATGTAAAAAAGTGAAACATTTAACTACAAAACTGTTTTAATATATATTATTAAATATATTATTGTATGTCGGTTGTTGCAAATTATAATGTAAGGATCTTAACTCACGCGATATACCGACCACGCTCGCCCAGTGTGTGGACTGGAACGATCCAAAGCGTGTAGTGCTATTTACAGCGATAATGTTTTAATTGCTTATTTTACAGTTGAAAATACAATCAAAATTACGGAAATATGGTGATGAGAATGACTGTGGATGGACACAGCGGAAGAGGAAGGCCGAAAAAGAGATGGTTGGACTGTTGAAAGTTGATATGAATGCATACATACATACATACATACATAACTTCACGCCAAATCCCTTGCGGGGTAGGCAGAGAGAACAGAGCGCCATAGGGCACGATTCTTACACACCTCACTCGCTTCGTTGACTTTCATAACTCTTTTCATGCACGCGCGTCGGTTTTTGAGGCTCTTAACATCACCTTCCTCCAGAACACGTTCTATTTGGTCTTGGAATGTGTGTCTTGGCCGTCCTCGACTCCTACATCCGTCCGCTTTTGCATTGTATATCTGCTTAGTCAGTCTTGCGTCAACCATTCTTTCTACATGTCCGAACCATCGGAGCATGCCCTTTCTTACTTTTACACCGACACTCTCTTTCAAACCAACTTCCTTCCTTACAACCTTGTTTTCTACGCGGTCAGCGAGAGTCACTCCGCAGATTTTGCGTAGAGCCCTCATTTCTACCGCGTTTATTCTACTTTCATGCACACTCTGCCATACCCAGCTCTCGCTTCCATAAGTTAGTGTTGGGATCAGGACTGCATTGTGGATTGCTAACTGGGCCTTTCTGCTAATATTTTTTGCGCCCAGGAATCTGCCCAACACTCCGTTTACGCTATTTCCTATCGCCACTCGTCTTTCTACATCCGCGGTGTACCTTCCATCTCTGCTAAAAGCGCATCCAAGATATACAATTTCATTCACCTGTTCCAGCACTACATCATCAACCATTATCCTTATGAAAAATTATCAATGAATGCGATAAGAGTTAGTGTTGCGACGACGAGTGATAGAAGAGAATGTAAAAGGATGACATTTTGTGCCGACTCCACTTAGAGTCAAATAAAGGCAGAAAAATGTATCTTGAAAAGATATATAAATAAAAAAAATAGTTGACATTTTAGCCAATTTTATGAAGCCTCTACATGTCAATTGAACTTTACCTGAATCTATTGCACTTTTTACCATACGAATTACAATTTGATCGTAAAAATATCGAAAACATTTTTACTTAATACTGATCTAAACTCGAGCCCTCGTCATAAAAAATCGAAAATTTAACCCGCCACCCGTATCCGTATCGTGACAGAAGCTGAAATAAAATAAGTCAGTTTATCTCCCCGCTATCACAAACACCACTCCCACTTATCAGACGAGCCACTGACTGAGTGGCGTAGATGTTGTTATGACTGGTATGTCTCTCTGTGTGTGTGGGTTCAGTTCCGACTCGCTAGTCAGGTGTTCCACTTGCATTTTACGAAGTATGCAATGTGACGCTTATGAGAGTGTCGTGTTCCAGTTTACAACCACGAATGTGATTTACTGATTATCTTTATACGGAACCAATCGAGGAAGACATTTAATAATCTACTCACTGTATTACTCGTATTGGTTTTTACTTGCTGTTTTTATTTTGTTATGTTATGTTAGTTGTTTTTTGTTGATAAAAAAAGCTAATAGGTTAACCGGAAAATTATTTAAATTTTTCTTCTTTGTATTGCAATACAATCTTTGTATACAATAGCTTTGGCGTGTTTTCGAATATTATTGTTTAAAAAATAAAAATATAGTCTCGGTAGTCCAGTGGTCAAGGACTTCGCTTCTGAATCCAGAGATCGAGGGTTCGAATCCTGGCTTACACTTTCTTTTCGAATTATTCTTATCTTTATTTTCTTAGACTTTTCGAATTTAAATAATTTTGAAAAGTTATGTGTGATAAATATCGATGACTGAAAACTTTGGTGCCCGATATGGCGAGTCGAGGTTTAACAGCCACTGCCTACACCTTCTGGTAGAAAAAGGCGCGAAGTTATGTTAGGTTATGTTAAAAAAAAATAACCTCTTCTCTTTTATTTACGCAGTTAAGTTATTAAGATACTAAACTTATGTTACCAAATCAACAAGTAGTTAATCAGTCTGTCAGTGGTTTGGAGGTCAAGCGCTCCGTTTTTGAATTAAGAAGTCGTGGGCTCGAATCTGGACTCAATGACTTTTCAAAATATTTTTCTGAAGTATTATGTGATAAATATCGATGACTGACAACATTGTGACCGATTTATGGCAATAGGTGACGCTATCTATTTCATTTATGACGTAAAAAATCGGCAATCCTAGCATTAATTTCTATTTATTTTTATAAAACAGTCTCGGTGGCGCAGTGGGCGAGCGCACGGCCTCTGATCCAGAGGTACGGGGTTCGATTCCAGACACTGGCTCACACCAATGACTTTTCAAAATTGTTTTCAGAAGCTATGTGTGATAAATATCGATGACTGACAAACTTTGTGCCCGGTATGGCAATAGGTTCGCCACCTATTCCATTTGGGACGTAAACATAATGGCGAGACGAGGCTTAATAGCCGCTGCCTACACCTTCGGGTAACAAAAGGCGTGAAGTTATGTTATGATAAGTTATTTTTATAAAAAGATAAGTGCTAATATGACATAGATCCATTTTATTTTAACTATATTTATTTAGCCAAAATCCACCATTGAACACTTTCCTCCTCGAGTTAGACCCCAGCCGAATTAAAAAAAATCGTAACGCATGACGTACAACAATGGACTATTGAATTTTAAAAAAGGAACGAACGGAACAATTACATTTTAAAAGTTAATCAAATATTAACTCTCAATATATTATCCAATATTTCAAATGTACTGTTTCCATTGGTATACGGCATCAGACATAAATAAATTCATTTAATTCTTTTCATTCAAAAATACTAATACAATATGTATACATAGTCACGTACGATTAATTCTATTTTGGGAACGGTCTTTTTGGTATCGACGTTTACATTGAATAGACGATCGACGTTTACATAGAATGAATAGACGATGGTGTTTCGGCGCTTTTGATCTGTACCGGTGGCCGCACATAAATCTTTGCCAGTGACAAATCATTGAGCGGCGTGATGTTATTATGTAAATTAGAGAATCTGTATATACATCTATCAGAATGCGGATCCCTTTTATAAAAAGTGTAAAAAGTTCTGTATCTTTCTGCTGACCCCCATAAGACCCAGCATGAAAAATAATTATTACTTATTAGGAGTTAATTATCTGCTTCAGGTTTTAGAGAGAGAAAAAATTTGGAATTGGGTTTCTGTTTAGGAAGTGCCCAGTTCGACCCCGAATTACGGCGATACCCTATGCTGTGAAAAGTACCTTCAAGACGAAGGTATACCCAGTGGTTACTTGGTATACCTTCCTATTAAAAGATAGTGAGTGGACGAGGAGTTCGGCATAACCACGATAACTCCCAAACTGGAAACTGGTGATACCTATTAAGGATCAAAAGAAGCAGAACAGCTATGAGAAAGACGTGTCCATTTATTGGAAGTGGAAGATATAAATTCCATCTAAATGACTTGTATAGTAACAGAGCTGCACTAATTCTAACAATACTATTGGTTCCGTATATTATTTATTATGTGTATATAAATATTATCGCAAATAAACTAAATATTTTGTATGTGTTTCTGTTATGTTGCATACACAATGAAATGGCGCCAGTCACGCGTGCCCATGGGACAGGTGTTACAAACATTTTGTTATGATTTCGAAAAATACATTTTTCAACAAACAAAAGTATCTATTTGATAAAATAATAACATAACATAACTTAACTTCACACCTTAAGCAACGTTAAGCCTCAACTTGCCGATATGTTTACGTCCCTAATGGAATAATAGGTGGTGACCAGAGTAAAAATAATCTCTGTAAAGAGTTTGAAACGTCGGGAAATAAATAAAATTAAGTTCTAAATAAACGCGATATAATCCTAAAAAGTTGTTTTCATGTGATATAGATACTGTGTTGAAACTATCAGTCTATTCAATTTTTTCTAAAGAAATAAGACCACCCATTGTAACTACCTGTGTATTGTAAATACTTTAAGTACCTATATTTGTGCAATACAAACAAAAATAAACTACATATAATGATAATACAGACTCATATGGCCTACTCGCAGAGCACACCGAAATGATTTTTTTTTTTCAAAATACATACACACATACATACCTAACTTCACGCCAAATCCTTTGCGGCGTAGGCAGAGAGAACGGTGCGCCATAAGGCACGATCACACACACCTCACTCGCTTCGTTGACTTTCATAACTCTTTTCATGCACGCGCGTCGATTTTTGAGGCTCCTAATATCAGCTTTCTCCAGAACACGTTCTATTTGGTCATGGAATCTGTGCCTTGGCCGTCCTCGACTCCTACATCTATCCGCTTTTGCATTGTATTTCTACTTAGTCAATCTCGCATCATTCATTCTTTTTACATGTCCGAACCAACGGAGCATGCTCTTTCTTACTTTTACACCGACAATCTCTTTCAGTCCGACTTCCTTCCTTACAACCTTGTTTTCGACGCGGTCAGCGAGGGTCACTCTGCAGATTTTGCGCAGTGCCCTCATTTCGACCGCGTTTATCCTACTTTCGGGCACACTCTGCCAAACCCAGCTCTCGCTTCCATAAGTTTTTCTAAAATATTGTTAAAAAAAGGTTTGCAACCCCTGTGAAAAGTTCTTTATATAATAAACAGTAAAAGTGTCATTGACCTTCAGTCCATAGTTTACTTGCAGCGTTGAGTTATGAAAACAATTTAAAACAATTTAGTGGTACATTGTTTTTCAAACAATTCCGAATAAATTGTTCACTTTGCCAAACAGTAAACCGTATTACTGTTTGTGTTGCTAACCGGAAAAGGGCAAGTTTTTTAAAGGCAGAACCGGTTATTGGTGTATATATTTTGAGATCTGAACGACTGAAGTTTGTAAGAATCGTGCCGTATGGCGCTCTGTTTTCTCTGCCTACAACGCAAGGAACTTGGAGTGAAGATATGTATGTACATAGATATAGTCTGTACTGAGAAGAGGAATATAGGAATGCAGTTTTGATTTAATTGGGTTTTAGTTTCGACTGTCGAGTATTTTGGTTGCTGCATCTTTTCATCCACAAGTCCACGTTTATAACGTAACATAACTTCACGCCTTTTTACCCGAAGGTATAGGCAGCGGCTGTTAAGCCTCGTCTTGCCGTTATGTTTACGTCCCAAATGGAATAGGTGGCGAACCTATTGCAATACCGGGCACAAGGCTTTCAGTCATCGATATTTATCACACATAACTTCTGAAAACAATTTCGAAAAGTCATCGATGTGAATCAGTGTCAGGATTCGAATCCGCGACCTCTGGATCAGAAGCCGTTTGGACCACGGAGACTACTGTTTTGAATACGGCAGATTTTATGTGTGATCAATATCGATGACAACATTTTACCCGGTGTATCGCGATGCGTTCCGCCACTTATTACATTTGGAAGGGCAAAATTAGGCGAGTCGAGGCTGAATCAGTTTCTTTCTCGGTTCTTCTCATGATATTCCCAACACTCGAGAACTAAGTCGCTGGTGAGTATAATTTATTCGTGATTTTTCAAAGACTTGATGGGAAAAAGGAGAATGAGAAATTTAAAGGAGAAGTTAGATAAGACTTATCATTGAACTCCGGCAACACGGTTGAATACTAACCATATTTGAAGTGCAAGTGCTAATAATGACTTCTTGTTACCAATATTTATTGAGATGTGAACAAATATAGTAAGAATAAATGTAGGGTTGTTACTCAAGTATTTGTAAAATTCAATATTAATATATAAACAGGGGAAAAGCTGTGTGTTTGTCTGTTTATAATCGACGAAACTATAAAATGTATTTAATTATTCTTTCACAATTGTGTTTTACTTGATGATGTTTTAGTCTTGCCACGAGCACCAATTGCGCGAAAGTAACTGCAGATCTTTGTTAAGTAAATGAAGAAGTAAAGCCTTCATGATCTTACCATTCAAAAATTGTGTATAAGTCAATAGTTTTATACGAAGTAGAGATGCAAATAGTACTGCATTATATTATTAGAATACTAAAGCCCGAATACTGAACCGTCACTCAAATATAAAAGCGCTACTTAAGCGTTTAAGTAGCTGTCACATTAGACATAATACGTGAAATTTGAGCAGTAAGTAGCACTTTATTGATTGTCAGATTTAAGTGGCGGTTCAGTATTCGGGCGTAAGGCTACTTACTGACCCGGCGGACTTTGTTCTGCACCACAAGTATTTTTTTTTAATAGTAGCCTCTTTCACTGAACGAAACATGGCATTTGCCACTTAGTATTTCACCGGTCGAGCCGACCCTTTTTTACAGAAATCTGCGCATCTAAAATATACAAGGTGTTAGAAATATTAACGATCGGTAATTAATAACAAATTGTGTAATACATATTTAATTGTTATCTTGTTACTTATTTATTATCGTTTAGGATATTATCGATTTTTATGAAGGTGTTTTAAATGGTGGCGTTATTATGGAATGCTGATTACGAATTCCCCAAAACTGGTTTGATTTGATTCAATTGAAAATAACAACTGCGGATATTCGAGTAATGTCTAATATTCATGAAACGTAACGTAACTTCACGCTTTTTCCTACCCGAAGGTGTAGGCCAGTGGTTCTCAAACTTTTTAAATGACGGAACCCTTTTGGGAAGCAAAATACTTGATGGAACCCTACAATAAAACAATTATTTTTATAAGTGTATTCTTTATTAATCAGCATAATAAAAGTACAATGTATCAGTTACTAATTATTGTTTACTTCACCACTTGGTAAGGACAATAATAGAAAACATTAAAAAAGAAAAAATCTAACTAGTGGGAGGTATGAAACTGTTTTTTATTTTTCATCAATTGCTTGATATCAGGTTTGATGGAAGAAAGTTGGAGTCTCATATCAGCTTCGGCGTCCAGTCTATTGCGATATTTTGTTTTCGTGGCTGCGTAGGTAGAGAATCCTGTTTCGCACAAATATGTAGTAGGGAACGGGAGAAGAATATCCATTTGGCCAAACATTGCATATTCATCTTGGATTCTGCACCAAAAATCATTAAGAGGCGTCGTTTTGAACAATGACTCCATACTTGTGTCTGATGACATTTCTAAAAGAGATTCATATATCTCATTTGACATGTTTTCAGGCCTTTCCAAGTTGGGTAAAAAAGGATTATGAATCCAGGAGTTCACTTTAATTTTTGTATTGTGTTCTTCGGGAAAATACTTTTCAAAAGATGCGCGCATCGAACTGAGATATTGGACCAATTCTTCAAACACATTATCTTCAAACATTTCTGAGTCGTTTTCGCTAACAAACTCACTGAGTAACGTAAAACTTTCTATTTCTTTCTTACCAATGCAAATGATCCAAAAATCTAATTTTCTTTTAAAAGCAGTTATTTTATTATAGGCCTGAAACACTGTTGTCTGTTTACCTTGCAACGATAAATTTAATTCGTTAAGTTTTTGAAAGATATCCGCCATAAAAGACAATCGGAACAACCAAGTTTTATCATACAAACGGTCCTTCAAATTAAAAGAAGTATCTGCTGAAAAAAACATTTGTAACTCGGCTCTAAGTTCAAATAGCCTTGTTAAAGTTTTTCCCCGAGACAGCCATCGCACTTCTGTATGGAGCAGCAGTGTTTTATGTTTGCTGCCATAATCTTCACACAATAATGAGAACAATCGGGATTGTAGTGGTCGTGATTTGATAAAATTAATTATTTTTACCGCTTCATCCATAACTAATTTTAGATTAGACGGCATTTGCTTCATCGCAAGTGCTTGTCTATGCAGAATACAATGACTGGAACTACAATTAGGCGCTTTATTTTTCATTCGTGACACTGCTCCTGCTGTTTTACCTGTCATCGCCTTGGCCCCATCTGTACAAATGTCAATGCAATTGTTCCAACTGAGATTATGTTCTTCAAAAAATATATTTATTTTATTAAAAATTTCTTCCCCGGTAGTGTTTGTAAGCAGCGATGAACACATAAGCATTTCTTCTTCAAAAGAACTTTTATATGGATATCTCACAATAACCAGCAGGATAGCCAAACCAGCGACATCAGTCGACTCGTCCATTTGCAAAGCGAATCGTGTATTTTGTAGACGTATAACTAGTTCTTGTTTGACGTAGCTTGCCAGATCATGGATTCGTCGTGAAACAGTATCGTTTGATAGCGGAACAGTAGAAAGATGCTTTGCAGATTTTTCATCAAGCATACATTTTGTTATGTCTAATACACATGGTTTTATTAATTTCTCAGCGATAGTGTGCGCTTCACCTGCTTGTGCAATGCGATAGCTAACTAAATATGATGCCTCCGTGGCCTTTTCGTTGGTAGTTTGTGTTACATGCATCATATTTTTTTGACTTTCTAATAACTGATCTTTTTTGCGAACAAAAAATTCTTTATTCTTGTCTTTAGTCTCGGGGTGTACGGTTTCTAAATGTCGACGCAATTTGGCAGGTGCCATGGAACTATTAGGAAGCAGTTTACTACAGAGCATGCAGAGAGGTGAGCCGTTGGAATCAACAAATCCGAAACTGATATAAGATTCATCATACTTCCTTTTTTTCGTCTTTGAAACCGTCGAGCTTGACGTCGTGGCACTCGTGGCATCATCTTCTGGATCGGTGATTGCTAAATTCTCCGCGCGCATTGCTTTTGAACATTCAGCGTCATTAGAAGATGCTGTTGGAACACGTTTAACACCTTTAAGCCAACGTTCCATTATTCTTTATTTATAATGTTACAAGTCAGGATAGTGGGGTTTAAATAATGCACCTACAGGGAAGAAATGTTAGAACCTACAGGGAAGAAATGTATAAAACTGAGACAACAGAATACAGCAGGCAGTAAAACAATGGACACTAGTTTCTCGCTAGCGAGCTTGTAAGTAGGTAGTAACTTATCGCCCCGAACGCTAATCATCAACTGACGACGCCAACGCGCGATCGCCGCTTTTATACTTAGTCCTAGACTCGATCTCAAATATTCTCGAAAATACTCGAGTTGGCACCTTTCATAAACAAAAAGCAAAAATAAAAACAGAAATTTAAAAATAGCGTTGTAAATAATATCGACTTTATCCTTTGAAGTTAGAGACGAAAGTCGCTTGTTGACAACTATAGCGTCTAATTCAGAGGCGGCTTTTATCAAAGAGACTGAGCGCTTACAAGTATACTACCCGCTCGTTTTAAGTTTGCCGCTGGCGATAGGTATGAGTGTATGACGTTCGAAATTTTTTATTTAATTGTAACAATAAAAATTGTGTACGTTAGATATTTGGGTAAAACTATGACACATTATAAGTTTTGTTGTCACGTGGGGGAGGGTACGCGCATTCCACAGATCGGCAAACTTAGAGCGAACGCGTTGTACAAGTATAAAATTGTTGAGACCAAACTTATGAGATACTAGCAGACCGCGCGAACTTCGTATCGCCTAAAAAAGGTAAAAAAAATCCACTCATGACCCCGCGCAACATATTTGTCTTAGAAATTGAATACTTAAATTTTGTACACGGTGAATATCTTTTGAATTAAATGTCCAAATGTGATCATTCAAAAAGTTCTAGAAAGGCCTTAAATTTATCTTTTTAATGAAGCAAATTATTTTGTGGAGAGTTAATACCAAGGTACAAAAAAAGAATTTGAAAAACGACATCATTTTAATTAATTTTAAAAAATCAAAAAACCCTTATTGTGCGATAACTATAATAGTTAGATATATGCTCTCGCGACCTTTTTCGTAGACAATTATACGCTCTATAAAAGTGTAGTACATTGTTTTGTTCTGTACTCAATAGTTTTCGCAGCGTTCGCAATGTAAGGGTCACGTACTTACACCTTGGGTTACATTATTGGTTTTATAGTAGGGATCCCTAATTTATTTGAAAATATAATATAGCCTAAAACCTTCCTCGATAAATGGACTATACGCCATTAAAAGAATTTTTGAAATCGGACTGGTGGCTTCTGAGATTACCTCGTTCAAACAAACAAACAAACAAACAAACTTTTCCGCTTTATAATATAAGTATAGATTGTACCAGCTAATGTAACACAAGCTTATACAAATACAAATAAATAATTAAATAACATTCATAGCGCGGCCGCGGAGTCCGCACAGCCGCGGAGCGACCAGAGAGAGGTGTTTTGATTTTTTTATTTCTAAATTCTTGCGGAACCCCGACAGAGGTATCACGGAACCCTAGGGTTCCGCGGAACACACTTAGAGTATAGCTGGTGTAGGCAGTAGCTGCTAAAACCTCGACTCGCCGTTACGTTATGTCCCAAATGGAATAGTTGGCAGACCTATTGCCATTATCCTGGTGCAAAGTTATAGATAGTTACACATAACTTCCGAAAAAAAATTTTTTGTGGGATAGGAGGGCAAACGAGCAAATGTACCACGTTATGTTAAGTGACTTCTCACCGCGTATGAACACCGTGGTGCGTTGCGGTCTTTTAGGGGAGTAAGATAGGGAAGGATGGAGAAGAGGGGTGGGTCTCTCTCACCCAACGAAACGCGACACGGACCACTTTACGTCGATCTTATGCGAGGTCGTGGTTCGTTCAGCGAACTGCTTTCTCTACCATTGCTTTCAATATCATTGTTTTGTGTTAAGAATATTTTTTATTATATGTATTTCAGTATATTATTATTATTTTATGGGATAGGAGGGCAAACGAGCATGTGTGTCACATGATGATAAGCAACCAACGCCGCACATGGACCAGCAACACATATAGTGTTACTGTTGCGTTGCCGACCTTTAAGGGTTAGGGGATAGGAAAGGATGGGGAAGGGGGTTGGGCTTCCGGGTACCTCTCTCACCGAACGAAACGCATGAGCCACTTTAGGTCGGTCTTCTGAGAGGTCGTGGTATTTCACCGGTTGAGCCGGCCCATTCATGCAGCGAACTGCTTTCAATATAAATCAATTTTATTTATATGTACAGATGTTAATTTACAATTTGTCTCGGTGGCGCAGTGGGCGAGCGCACGGCTTCTGATCCAGAGGTCCGGGGTTCGATTCCAGATACTGGCTCACACCAATGACTTTTTGAAATTGTTTTCGGAAGTTATGTGTGATAAATACCGATGATTGACAAACTTTGTGCCCGGTATGGCAATAGGTTCGCCACCTATTCCATTTGGGACGTAAACATAACGGCGAGACGAGGCTTAACAGCCGCTGCCTACACCTTCGGGTAACAAAAGGCGTGAAGTTATGTTATGTATGTTATGTTGTCTATTAAAATAGAACTTTTGCTAGGCAACCCTAGGTTTTTATATATGTCTTGACAAACAGAGATACGTACAGACAGAAGTGCGCAGGCGCCACACGTACATTGATCGTTCACCTTAACAACGTATTTATTTTAAAAAAAACACTGTAAGCCTATCTGTCCGTACAAGTCAATCAATTTGCGACAAATGCTAAAATTAACTGCATCTTTATTTATTTATGCAAAAGGGAAGACGGGCATATTTATTGTATTTTACAAGCAAGATTTGAGTAAAAATAAATTTTAATTGTCATGCAGCTACTGTACGGAGCGCATACATGAACTTGTCTTATGACACGTATTTTGAATATATTTTATACTTTCACACCTTCGTATTTGAAGAAGTAGGCAGGATATACTCCTTTAATACTCATAGATATTGAGGCGAGAGGTGAAATACCACGACCTCTCAGAATATCAACGTTATGTGGCTCTTGCCGCGTTTCGTTCGGTGAGAGAGGCCAGAGCCGGCCCAGATCCGGAGGCCCATATCTCTTCCCTCTCTATTCCCATTTGACTCCCATAAAGGCTGGTAATACAACTGTAACACTATCCTAGTTAGAGGTGTGTTTTGACAGTGGTAGAGCCAAGCAGTTCGCTGCATGAATGGGCCGGCTCGACCGGTGAAATACCACGTCCTCTCAGGAGATCGACGTAAAGTGGCTCATGCTGCGCTTCGTTCGGTGATAGAGGTACCCGGAGGCCCACCTGCCCTTCCCCATCCTTCCCTATCCCCTATCCCTTAAAGGTCGGCAACGCAACAGTAATACTATGTGTGTTGGTGGTGTTCATGGGCGGCGTTGCTTGCTTACCATCAGGTAACACGCCTGCTGTTTTGCCATCCTATAACATAAAAAAAACCATCAGTTGAACGCTTGCTCGGTTGTAATGTGAGTAGGTTTATAACACAAAATAATGCACACGTCTCAAAGACTTTGAAATTATCTAGCGTAGTTATATTTAAATATTCATAATAAAGTATGAGCGTCATAAAACAGATGACAAATTTGGCAGCTGAACATCAAAACAGACAAAGTCGGGCGCAAGGGCAAGTCATGAGCATTAAGCGAAACAAAGTCGCTTTCCGCTGTCTGTCCCCTTATGTGTTTAGATCTTTAAAACTACGCATCGGATTTTGATGTAGGTTTTTTTTAATAGATGGAAGGTTTATAAAATAGATATTATTAAATAGTTAGATATATTAATAGATAGGTGTGCCGTGGCCGTCCTCGACTCCTACATCCATCCGCTTTTTCATTGTATATCTGCTTATTCAATCTTGCATTATACATTCTTTCTACATGTCCGAACCATAGGAGCATGCCCTTTCTTACTTTTACACCGACACTCTCTTTCAATCCAACTTCCTTCCTTACAAGCTTGTTTCCAACGCAGTCAACAAGAGTCACTCCGCAAATTTTGCGCAGTATCCTCATTTCGACTGCTTTTATCCTACTATCATGCTCACTCGGCCATACCTAATTCTCACTTTCATAATTTAACGAGTTAATTAGTTAACCTATAAACCTATTCGTAGACGTAACGTATCGGCGAGTCAAGGCTTTGACTGCTTACATCTTCGGATAGAAAAAGGCGCATAGTTACCTTTTCTTTTATTAAATAACTAGCTGACCCGGCGAACTCTGTTTCGCATCAAAAGTAATAACTGCTGCCCCGCTATGTTAATACTGCAATATCTTCGACAAATTTGAAGTCGATAGCAGCTATAGGTTAAAAATGGGAATTTTTCATTGTTAACACCCCCGCAACCCCCCTTGTGGGTGGAATTTCGTAAAATCCGTTCTTAGCTGACCTCTACTCGGCGAAAGGAATAATCCTACCAAATTTCAAGTCGCTACGCCTTATGGTTCCAGAGATATCGTGATGAGTCAATATATAGGTGGAAATCTCTTTTATATTAAACCAGAGATAATAAATATTATATCCGATATCTCAATACTTATACCATATTACTATATATCACACTTTAATATTAAGAACCATATGTGAGTTCACAATCACTTGGCGCTTAGTGTACAGTCGCTAGGGAAAGATGGCGCTCTCAAAGGTAGTGTTGTGACCGAATAACTGGAACACGCTAAATACTTCATTGGTGGTAGATTTTTGAAGATATAGGGAGGTATCGGCGGTCCAGCGGTCGAGCACCCCGCTTCTGAATCAAGAGGTCGCGGGGTCAAATCCTGGCTCAAACCAATGACTTCTTGAGAGTAATTTCGAAATTTATATGTGGTAAATAATCTCAAAAATCGACGCGCGTGCATGAAAAGAATTATGAAAGTTAACGAAGCGAGTGATATGTGTAAGAATCGTACCTTATGGTGCTCCATTCTCTCTGCCTACCCCGCAAGGGATTTGGCGTGATAAATATCGATGACTAAAATTTTGTTCCCGGTATGGCAATAGGTTTCGCCATTTGGGTTAAACATAACTTAATGGGATGTTAACTACACATTCGGGTAGAAAAATGCGTGAAATTATGTTTAGTGAGGTAAAGCTGGGAGAATATTTAAATTTGAATCATAACTTGGGAAGAAATTATTTAAGTCAAATCTATTTGGTATAAGAATAAGTATTTTTCTCATGGGGATAGACAGATAGTACTTTTTTTCTATTTAATGTGTGTTATGTAATGTTTAAAATCGTTCGTAAATAAGCCATTATTTTTCGTTAACAGTAAAAAATAAATATGGTCATTGTGGGTTATCCATAAGAGATAGACATATGCCCTCGCGGATTTTTTTGTAGACTTTCTGAAGGTGTTTAATAATGTAGAACATTGTTTTGATCTATCACTTAGGGTTCGGCCAGCGTTTGCAATTAAAGTGCTAAATTTCGAAAATTATCTTTTTTTTACAACATCATATATGGATTAATTATAGATCAAAACTACCCCGTTGACACCCTGAAACTATTAAAAAAACCGAATCAAAATCCGTTGCGTAGTTATAAAGATATGCGCATATAAGGGGACAGACAGCGGAAAGTGACTTTGTTTTATACTATGTAAAGATGTGTACTGTAGCAAATTAAAACTGATAATTTTAGAGATTTAAGCACTTTAATTGCTAACCAGTATTTGCAATTAAAGTGCTTAAATCTCGCAAATCGCTGAACCCTAAGTGATAGATCAAAACAATGTACTACATTATTAAACACCTTCAGAAGGTCTACAAAAAAGACCGCGATGGCATATGTCTATCTCTTAGGGATTACTCACAATGATCATTTCTAATTATTTTCTGAGGCGAGACAAAGTTCGCTGGGGCAACTACATACATACATAAAATTCTTTATATATTTTATATTTATATTTTTTATATATCTTTCTTTATATTTTATTCAGTTAATTTTAGATACATATTTTTCCCGCAAGGGATTTCGCGTTAAGTTATGGATGTATGTAATATGGATACATAATTTGAATTGTAATTTGAATTCTTAAAACTTACCTAACTTTTAAATTTTATGTGCATACCTCAAATGACCGTGTTCGGTATTTTTACCCTGTATCCCAGATAACAATGAGAGCAATTAGCAAGCCAGTTGAGAGCAGGTACTTGGGTTTGAGTACTCATTGTTTGCTGCAGACCGTGTACACTGAGAACGCATTGAAAGTTATTTGAAAATTGACAATGCAATATTGATTCTCTGTGAAGAATACTTCTTATTATTCAATAAAGTCTGTATTTTCGCCACAAAGTCTTGTATTTAAGATTAAACTTTAAACTTTGGCATAGTCCGGTGATCCGGATGCGCAGAAAAAATGTAGGTATGAAAGATGGCATAAGCAAAAGATGTAAAAATCAAGAAAGGCCACTCTAAGGCTCAAATAGTTAATATGCACGACGATTTATAATCACTACATAGTATAAAACACAGTCGCTTTCCGCTGTCTATCGTCCATCCTCATCTTTAAAACTACGCAACGGATTTAGATGCGGTTTTTTTAACAGATACAGAGTATTAACGGGGTGGGTTTTATCCATAATTCATGTATGATGTAATAAAGAAAATGTGATAAATCCAAAATTTACTTTTTTAATTCCCTTTGATGTGGAACAAAGTTTGCCGGGTCGGTTAGTGATATATAAAAATGTAATGAAAAGATTCGTTAACGAAATCATCCCTTAAATAACGGACGTGTTCGAAAATCAAATGCAAAAATATTTCGCTTTCAGTGAGCTTTGCCAAGTTCAAGCTCAAACTCAATGGCTAGCGTGTGCTACGCCAGTGCCAGTCGTACGCGCAGCCCGCAAACACGCACCCATCGATCCATTGACTGAAATCGATTGAACACATCGATACAAATATTTTTAAATATCGAATTAGTGACACACTCTTTGTGCCAGGATTTCAATACGAGTCTATGATATGTGCGTTTATTTTTTTTTAATATATATTCTTAAAATTTTGAATTTAGAATTACAGTGTAGTGTGTGAAGTGGCAAGTGAAAAAAAATTGTTTATGTGCGCTAAGTGTGCTGTGGGGGTCATTAAAATTGACAGGTAAGTGTTTGTACACTTGCCGTTATGAAAATATTTAATGTATATTTGTATTTTATAAATAACTTTCTTTTATATTACTGTATTTATATATGTTATTATACGATTTAACAGACATTTATTAATCTGTCGAGTTGTTAAACAGCTATAAAATTTGATTTCTATTAAACTTTCAATAGCCAAGTATAGATAGGTCCTAGAAATTCAAATCTGAAATAAAAGTCATCGTAATCTTTTAAGTTATGTCCGGGAAATGAATTATCCACTTTATTTGACCCGAGCAAATAAAGCTATAGTGTTTCCAAGCTACAATGAATAGGCTATTTACAAGCTAATGAGTTTTAGCCGCATACACGATAATCATTTAAACATTATTTTAAATAATTATGCAAATTTGAATAAATAAATTACATTATTTCAAAAAATATAATTAATAATTATGAAAAAAACGTAAGCTTGAGAAATAAATTATTACGGACACGTACGTTTGATGTATTATTAATGATGATGCAATTAATTTGTTGGTGTAAAAAAAAATGAGACAAAATCAATAATTAATCAAAGAAAACTTATAAATATATGTTATCAATTAAGTTAAAATAATAATCTGCATATCTGGTAGTATAGTAGTTTCAGTAGCTTAGGAGTTCAGCATTCCATTCCTAAATCTCTCGTAAGTTATGTGAGGTGCATGATGATGACTGAAGGAATTGTATCGGATGTATTGGAATAGGCTTCGTTGGTTACTGAAAGAGTCAAAAGTATTCTCGATGTCGGACTTTCCATGGACCCCAACATATATGATTTCTCTCAGTGAATATAAGGAAAAAGAATATATCTCTATATTTAAAAAAGCCTAACAATTATGATATATGCTATTAATAAACTGAAAGCTGACAAGCAAACACGCGCCCTATAATATGGTTGAACAAACTGTATATAAATTTGTTGGTCGTCCGAGCCGGATAGGAGCTAGACAGTTCGTCGTGCATGAAGGGACTGGCTCGACGGTTGAAATACCACGACCTCTCAGACCTCTCGAGGTCCATGCCGCGTTTTGCTGTATGAGAGACGTATCCAGGCCCAACCTCTTCCCCATACACTTCCCATCCCACCCCCAACCCCTTCCATATCTCATTGTAAGGGCCTACAACGCAACTGTAACACTATCTGTGTTGCAGGTGTCCATGTGTGGCGTTCGTTGCTCACCATCAGGTGCTCATTTGCCCCCTATGCCATAAAAAAGCCAAATTTTTCTCCATCAACCTTGAAAACAATTTGTCTGTCTACATAAAAATAAATACGTTAATACATAATGTATGGATTAAGTTACAATAATCCCTCGGTTAACGTTACGGCAGTTACTTGCTACTGGAGAACTTAAAAATAACCGACCAACAAATTCTACTTCCTACATTGAATTATAAACAATTCAAGCTAAAGCAAGCTGTGCATGTTGTATGAATATCGCGTATACACTTTCACGCCGTTAGTATACGATGGTATAGGCAGCAACTTAAACCCTGTGTATAGACAGGCTGGCTTTTTACAAGTTATTTGGTAAAAATAAATTTTGCTTGATGTATGAAAACGAAATACCTCATTGCCATAAAAAAAACCTGTTGGTCATACTTGGGGGTTTTGGCTAATACTATAAAGCTAAAGAGTTTGTTGTCTTGACTCGTTAATCTCAGAAAGTACTGGTTCGAATTGAAGTCGTATTTTCGTTGCGGGTAATCCGGATATATTAGGGCGATACATACGTTATTTTACTGTAGTAAACTTAATTACAACTGAAGAAAAATCATCCAAAATACTAAACATATTCGCATGCGGTTTTGTCATTTCTTGAAGCGGTAAATTGATTTTGTTTCATTACACTTGGATATTTAGGAAGCAAGCTATGGTCATTTACAATACCAAACACATTTAAGAGGTAATAATCCTAATGTTTTAGTTCTGACATATATATCTTATCAAAATTAATGACAACGATTAATTACCTGTATTAGTATATTTTTAATCTCAATTTATTTTATTTAAAAGTTAATGCTCTGTAATGTGAAACTAAGCTGTGTCTCAAGTTCATTACCTCCTGTTTATTTGATAAAGTGTCCATTTGTAACGCCTACGGGAAAGGGAAGTACTGATAGTGACTACTTCTTTTTATGGAGTAGGGAGTAAACTGGTGGTACAGATAAAGTGTTACAGTTGCGTTGCCAGGCTTTAACGGAGTGGGATGGGCAGGGTGAGAGAAAGTTAGTGGGCCTCCGGATATCTCTCTAACAGAAAGAAAATCGGAATGAGTCACATTTCGACGATATTCTGAGAGGTTGTGGTATTTCACCGGTCGAGCCGGACTATTTATCCGGCAGACTGCGCGGCTCTACCACTGTAAATGTAAGAGTATTTTTATGTGTGGAATTGGCGGATTGTAAATATTGACCTTCATAAGTGTCTTTAATGACCTAATTGAATAAATGAGATTTTGATTTTTTGATTTTGTGGTTTTTATGATAACCTATTAGTTTAGCCCTCCGACTTCTAGTTCACAGGTCTCAAATTCAGATCTTCGTTAAATATAAACCAACAAAATTGTTCCTGTTGTATGGCAATGAGGCTTGCCTGTGATATAGAGATAAAAATACGTCAAAACATAATTGCCGCTCTAGTATAACATTGATATAATAACTTCACGGATTTTTCTACCCGAAGGCGTACGCAGTGGCTATTACGCCTCGACTCGCACAAAAATTTTGCCTATATTTGAACCTGTTGTGTCTCAAACTGAAGTCCGATTACTAAGTCACAAAGCTGAGTAAGGCTATCCAGACATTGTTAGTCTAAAATAACTGGCACATAGGCACATATCTATCAAACTTTCTCTGTTGATCGGAACAGTTGTCCAGACATAGGGTGTTAAGCACCCACGCGGTAGGGCTTTTATATTCCTAGCGAACTGATACACATAAATACGGCTTATCGGATATATAATATATATATATATATATGTATATTTATATGTGTGTGTGTGTGTGTGTGTGTGTGTGTGTGTGTACTGACCCGAACTTTATGAGTATAACTTACTTGTGATTTACTATTATTACATGCAGACGCTGACTGTCTGACCTCTATATATTTACGCGGTTGAGGTTAAGGAGTCCATAATAATCTCAATATAAATAACTATATACCCACTTTCGTTCGGATTGTCTAGCAACCTGATTCTGAATCAAGAGGTCTTGGCTTGTACCAATGTTTTTTCGCAAGTAATGTGTGATGAATATGGTGTATAGCATTAGGTTCCTCCGCCTATTCCGTATGGGACGTAAAAAAAACCAACGAGTTGAGGCTTAACAGCCGCTGTCTATACCTATTTTAATGGGATAGGAGGGCAAACGAGCAGGCGTGTCACCTGATGGTAAATGCCCATGCCCCATGGACACCTGCAACACATATAGTGTCACAGTTGCGTTGCGGACCTTAAGGGAGTAGGATGGAAAAGGATGGGGAAGGGAAGTGGGCCTTCGGGTACCTCTCTCACCAAACGAAACGCGGCAGGAACAGTTTACGTCGATCTTCTGTGATGTCGTCGTATTTCACCGGTCGAGCCGGCTCATTTATGCAGCGAACTGCTTAAAAATAAGGGGACAGACTTCAGGCCATTTAACTTGAGGCCATCTCCTTGTAGGTTAAGCAGGAAAAACAAAGCGACACACCCCACTCGTTCCTTTGGCTTTAATAACTCTTGTCATAGATGTTCTTCGTTTTTAGGTCCTAAACACAACATCATCCGTTAAAATACATTGAATTCGGTCTTTGAAAGTGTGTCTTCGGAATCCTCGACTTCTACGTGCTTCCTTATTTACACTGTAAATCTGCTTCGTCAATCTTTGTGTATACTTTTTCCCTCCTACTTGAACGTCAACAGGTAACTCGATGGAGTTCCAACCCTCATTACAATCAGGGTGACCCCACAAATAGACTTGTGTTTGTAGTTAGTTTCAAGAGTAAAATAACTATAAATCAAGTGGGGGTGTGCACACCACAGCCGCCTAGTGGTGATGTGTTGATGGGACTGGTACGGAGAGAGTTTACCCAACTACAAAACGTAAGCGAAAGCGGGAAGTTATTTAAAAACCATTCTATTCTGGAAGACTGATTCATTTATATATTTCATATTTGTGTATTCGATAACGATTTTTCATAAATGCTCAGGGGTCATCTCGACCGGTGAAATACCACGAACTCTCCAGAATATCGACGTAAATTGGTTTTTGGCTCGTTTCGCTCGATGAGAGACCTCTCTCTGGATACCTATCCAGAGGCCGAACCCCTTCCCATATCCCCTTCCTATTCTACTTCCGACCCCTTCCACATCCCGTTGTAAATACCGGTAACGCAACTGTAACACTATCAGTGTTTATGGGTGGCGTTGCTAGTTTGTCCCCCTACCCCATCCAAAAATTTTCGCGAATCACATTCATAACAATAAAACCACTTTTTATGGATTATTTCGCGTTTATTTAGAACTTATTTTTTATTTATTTCCCGACGTTTCCATTTTTTTACAGAGATCATTTTCACGAGTGATGAATAGAAAATAAGTTAAATAAATGAAGTTGACTTTTTAAAGATTTAGAATTGTAGTATTTAAACGTGTATCGAAATAAAACAGTGCTATGAATATTCCTGTGTGTGTCCTGTGAGGTTGTAGGTACTGTTAATCATCCCACGATACATTTCATAAGATACGAACTCCGCACTACTTAACTAGAATTCAGTACGCTGGCCCGCTTATGATTGGAGTTTGACGTTTATTTGTTTTTTTTTCTTTGCTATTTTTGACATGACATCTCAGTCGCATATTCCAAAACTTATTTCGGACATTACTGTTTTATATCACCTTTATATTATTCAACCAATATTTTACACAATTAATTCTTATGATGATGATGGTAAATAAATAAATAAATAAATATACAAATATAAAATCATCTCTCCCCGCTGGTCGCTCATGACTTACATACCGACAATTACAAATTCTGACATAACTCGTAAGTAACGAAAAAGTGTGTTCTTTGACAAATGTAAGTACATTACTGTTAACACTTACAGTTTATATAAACTGCTTTCGGTACTTTATTATTAGTAGCTGTTTCTCCTGACTCTGGAATATTATCCCGAAGAAACTGCACATTCTTTTACGATGAGATTATTCTATGTGCTATGTATTACAACTGTAATTTATGTTTAAAAATAAAAAGGATGACATTTTGGTGCATCGGAAGTAATACTGTTGAATTGATAATTTAGTGGCTATGGGTTTTCTTCTTCTTCTTCTCTATTTAATTATTTATTTAGCAAGAAGTTGCATGAATTGCATTGATAGTAATCAGTTTATAATATTAAAATAACATTCATATAAATATATATACCAAAATAACATTTTTTACAATTATTGTCTGTCTGTCTGTTTGTTCAGGGTAATGACTGGACTGATTTTAACGGGTAGTAACTTAGGTAGCGTTTTTTTTTTTTTCAGAAAATATGTTTTATGCATTTATGTATTGGTTCCGAGGCGAAACAAAGTTCGCCAGGTTAAAAAGCTATGACCATTTTCCAGGACGTTTAAATGAAACAAAGTCTCGGTGGTTCAGTGGTCGAGCACACAGCTTCTGATCCAGAGGTCCGGGTTCGAATCCTTATACCTGCTCACCACACCAATGACTTTTCGAAATTGTTTTCGCAAGTTAAGTGTGATAAATATCGATGACTGAAAACTTTGTGCCTACTGCAGAGATCGTCGGTTTGAATTCCGTCCGAGATATGTTACTTTTATTTACATTAAAATGACCTTCTGGGTCTTTTAATCAATTTAACAGTGGTAGAGCCAAGCAGTTCGCTGCATGAATGGGCCGGCTCGACCGGTGAAATACCACGGCCTCTCAGAAGACCGACGTAAAGTGGCTCATGCCGCGTTTCGTTCGGTGAGAGAGGTACCCGGAGGCCCACCCCCCTACCCCATCCTTTCCTATCCCCTATCCCTTAAAGGTCGGCAACGCAACAGTAACACTGTATATGTTGCTGGTGTCCATGGGCGGCGTTGGTTGCTTACCAGGTGCTTATCAGGTGACACGCCTGCTCGTTTGCCCTCCTTCCCATAAAAAAAAAAACCGAAAACAAAGAATTAAAAAAAAACACGAGTTCAAATAATGTAACTTTGTCTTCATTAACGAATTATTAACAAAATAAAAAATACGTACATAAAAGTAGTTTTAAAAAAATCAGTTTAAAAATAAACAAACAAGCTTTCTACTACGTATGAAGCGTTCAAATCGCGTTCGTCTATAGTCTGTGGAATGTCGTTGATTGCCGGATATAGTTTATTTTACCCATAGAGAACTATGAAAATGGGAGTCGACATGATAATACGAAACAGTCGTATATATATGAATAATAAATTTTATATGTATATATATATTTCTTACGGAATCTTAATAATTAGAGACTTTTTAATTATCAACACTTTTCGATGAATTATGTCTATTAGTTTGTTTGTCATACCTCTAGATGAGTTTGTTGACCGGTTTTAAAATTAATTGTACATTGTATCGTACTTTTACGCCTCTAATACCCAAAGGTGTAAACAGTGGCGTTATAACTTGATAAGTCTCGCTTATCTGTAAGTGATAAAGCCTACTAGAAGTTTATTGATATTTCTTACAAACATAACATAACTTAACGCCTTTGTTACCCGAAGGTGTAGGCAGCGGCTGTTAAGCCTCGTCTCGTCGTTATGTTTACGTCCCAAATGGAATAGGTGGCGAACCTATTGCCATACCGGGCACAAAGTTTTCATTCATCGATATTTATCATACTTATCTTCCGAAAACAATTTCGAAAAGTCATTGGTGTGAGCCAGTGTCAGGGATCGAACCCGGACCTCTGGATCAGAAGCCGTGTGCTTGGACCACTGAGCCACCGAGACTACAAATAATTACCGGAAAGATCTCGGAATAGTTATTGGTATATACCTGGAGTCACACTCGAAACATGTCAATTAGAACTTCAGAGCGCTAAATTATTGGACTTATTTATTTTTTCCCCAATTCAACGCGATACCCGAGCAATATGCTGTTTGAGGTTTTCGTAGCAAAGTGCCTGTACCTCCGGGTAGGAAAATAAAGGCGTGAAGTTATATTGTGTCTTTTAAACATTAGTAGAAATATATTTTTGCTCATAATTCCATTCACATCTTCACTCTGCTCTCCTTTCTCTTCATAAAAAGATTTATGGGTAATAATATTTCTTGATATTGTCTGATTAAATACCTACACAAACTTGGTTGTTTTAAGCCCTCGAGTCCCTCAATTCTCTACCTCAGTAATCTAAGCTACAACATTTGGCGCCAAAATAAACATACAGTATATGCGAAATACAAGACAAACATACCGGTAATATGTTTAGCGTTAAAATAGAAATAGTTAACATACTCCATGCCGCATATTGCATGCTGCATGCGCCATGCTGCAGCAACATACTCCTGTCTCAAGTTATGTGACGAGACCCGATATTTTAGTACTAATTGCTTATAAATCAAATGGTGTGCCACAGGGCTGTGCATTTGGCCCGTAATTATTTTTATAATTTAAATTTGAATTTATCAAACTTAAATGGCATGATGCCTTAAGGGTAGTAAAAGTAACACAACTTGTAAAAAAAGTAACTCACCTGAAACACAATCGGAGTGTTCTCTGATTACTTATTTGAAGGTTCAAAGGCTTAAACCAAACTCTTTCTCTCTCTCTCTCCCTTTAGAATATATATTAAATGGGAGATTCTATTTATGATTACTGCTCTGCTTCTTTCCTTAGTAGCATGTTGATACCAAGGCCATATACCTTAAAATGCAAAACTATTTTTTTTTTCAAATTGGATTTGTAGTTTCTGAGGTTAACGCTATCTTGACAAGCAAACAATTCCTGCCTCTATACTGGCGTCATGTCTACGTTAAAGAATTTCAATGGTGGCTCATTTTTGCGTTTAACCAAATTATTACACTCGATTGGTATTTTATTGGCTAATTTAGTGTTATGAGCCGTTAAATTGTTGTCATATTTCGCCATAATTGACTATTATCGTCTGTGGGGCCTGTAACTCCAGTACCTACTTCAGTTGTCCTCGGACATTATTATATTGTTCCAACCAACAACTTTAATAGAACATGTAATGATAGTTACGTAACATAGATTTTGAATATGGTTAACTTTACAAGTATTGATTTTGAGAACCCTTGAATATCTAATAAAATATATGTAAATATAAAGTAAGAAAGTAATTGAGGTTTGAACCTAAGACTATCTACCTGTGTTCTAATTAAGTCATTAGAGAAGCAAATGATCCTTACCTGAAAGTTATTAGCGTGGGAATTTGTACAAGTTCCGGCTTTTCAAAAGATAACTCAATATATGAAGTGCAAATAAACAGTAGAACCTCACACGGGGTCGCCATAAAAACGCTTACCTTCAACCTCTGGACGGAACAATAAATAACTTTTTTATTTTTCCTTCAAACCGTGATTGTTTACTTAGTAACGGACGGGGCGTGCCTCAAGGGAGTGCGTGGGGTCCTTCACTTTCCGGCTATATTTGCACGCCACCGACTTTGTATCGACAAGGATTAGGTGTATTAATAAATCAATACTTAAATATCTTTTACATCCCTTACTTAGCTAGAAGTTTAAGATATTCTTAAAAACTAGATTAAAAATAGCAACTTTATGAACATTTACAAACAATTTAAATGATAAATGAATGATAATAATAAAACTATTTGACTTCGACTGGTGTGGTCCCGCAGATTGAGTTTATAAATCAAACTAAATTTTCAATTAAATAAACTGGTACTCGCTAATGGTCGACCATTTGTATGAATTAATAGCTTGTGACACTAGAGAGTATAAAAAAATGCATATTAATTACACAGATATTAGTTAAAATTGCATAACATTATTACTTATGATATTATTTTAGGGTTTGAGAGAAGTCAGATCGAAAGAGAATATCGATTTAAAAGTAAGAAGTGACATGCTCCTATGATTCAGATATCTAGAAGGAATGGATGAAGTAAAATTGTCTAAGCAAAAATATAGTGTAAAAGCAAAAGGATGAAGTTATGTACAGGAGACAGAAAAAATACAAGAAGTAAGTGTGGTATGTAAGAATTGTGCTTTTGTTACGTCTGACTACTCTGTAAGTAGCGTCAAGTTATGTATATTGAGAGTAATTTTTAAATTTAATTAATATAACATTCTAAATAACGTGCAACAAAAATTTTGTTAAATCGTAATTGGTTTAGTCGAGGAACAAAGTCGTGAAGTGTTTTTCAAAGTTGTGCTACATGCAGATCCACGTTTAGTGTGAAACTTAATTCCAACGCGAGCAGGTACTCACTTCACATTACAATTGTGTTTCATACCGCCGGTCATATTTCTAAGAAATACTTAAGTGTAAGAAGTGCAGAAACGTTCTGGACTTTCTCAGAAAAGATGTTTGGAAAGAATTTGTACTAGAATGAACACATTGCTTCTGGATCTTACAATCACTAGTGAAGAAAGATTTTAAATATTACATTTTTTTAAATATTAGTTTATTAATTCGACGAGCCTCGTGTTGCGCTGGTAAAGCTACCGACTGTAGAATGGCGGTTGGCGCGTCCGATTTCCATCCGAGTACAAATATTAGTGACGAGCATGAATGTTTATGTGGCATCTGTGTGGTTTTTTATGCATTATAAGTATGTATTAACAAAAGAAAAGTATATATGTATTAATATCTGTTATCTAGTATCATATCGTATCATAGCACTACCATTTAGTTGCTTAGTTTGGAACTAGAGGGCGCTGTGTGTATTGTGTCCAAGATTTGTTTACTAATTAACAATTCAAATATTCTTGTTGCCACTAAATTTGTTGAATTTTATTTTTTTAGTTTTCAGTCAATCCACTTACGCTGCTTCGGCACTGCGATATCGGTAAACAAATCCATTATTATTAAAAAATCTACTTATAAAAAGAGAAAGGAAAAAGTCTTTCTCTTTGTCTCTTTGTTGTAGTACACTTTCTTTCAAACATTAGATATCTTTATGCTGATTTGTACTTACAAAAACTCATAACTTCTTGACGGTTTTGAAACAAATGTGATGTACGTGTACGTACTCTTTGAAAGTTTTTACACATATATCACTTACAATTACACCCAATAAATGTCCTTATTAAATCTTCCTGTGTCAACGGTAAACATTATCTATATCTTTACCTTAAAACATTAGGGTTGTCATAAATATCATTTTTTTGGAACACGCGAACAAAACAAACGATCAAATGGAGTAAAACCTTCTTTCGACCAAAAAATGTCTTTAACAGGATTTTTTTTTGCTTTTTCAATAATGTGTTAAAATTAATGAGCAATAAAATAAATATGTATGTTCAGTAACCAGAAATAGCTTGATTAATTTTAAAGAAAATGTCGATAATTCTGCATTTAATTCTCTTCTAACCTGCCAAAATAAAACTCAGACGTAACTCGGTTTTCTTTCGACAACATGTAAATGACAATGCAAAATTTGGGTTAAAATAGTTAATCAAACACATGGAAACTGAATTTAACGCGCAAAAATATAAATAAAAATTGTTGAACTAGTGACAACCCTATTCACAATTCCATATAGTTGACTTATCTTAATGAAGGTACAAAATATAAATTTGTATTACAGATGTGTCAATAGAGAAATTGTGGTATTTTGTGGCATTTGTTGTCCTCGTTAAGAACTGTAAGACTTAAGGAGAAAGTGACCCATTACTCAGAGAATACGAGTAGGAGGCTTTAAAGGGACCGCCTTGTAACCTAATTTGTAGTAGTAGAACGATTAGCGTTTTAATCTACAGGATGATGTTTGAAAGGCTTCAATTTCTTTTAAATATTTTTTATGAGTCTCGGTGGTCCAGCGGTCGAGCAACCCACTTCTGAATCCAGAGCTCGCGGGTTCGAATCCTCGTATTGGCTCACACCAATAACTTTTCGAAATTAATTTCGTAAGTTATGTGTGATAAATGTCGATGACTAAAAAAACTTCGTGCCCGGTATGGCAATAGGTTTCCCACCTATTCCATTTGGGACGTAAACATAACGGCGAGACGAGGCTTAACAGCGACAGCCTATACCTTCGGGTAGAAAAAGGCGCGAAGTTATGTTATTTTTTATAACATAATTGGTGACAAGGAATATAAGTTAAAAAAAAATAGTTGGCAGAGATTTTGAGACAATTACTTTTGCTTTTGGTTAGTGAATAAATTGACAGAAACAAATGACCAACGGTTTTTAATTTGATTGGTTGTTTTATCACCCATGATCAAATCGGTGTGAAGTTATGGGCATCGCTCTTCAGCACAAAGATTCTGTTATATTCCGTTAAATTCGGTGAATATAACAGAACACTGTCAACACCTTCAAATATAAAAGGCGTTACAATACAAACTTCGTGCCCTGTATGGCAATAGGTTCGCCCGGCATTTGGGTAGACAAATATATCGGCAATTTGAGGCTTAACAGCCACCGCCTACACCTTCGGGTATAAAAAGGCGTGAAGTTATATTAAGTTATTATACATTACACACCTTATTATATTAACTACGTAACAAAAATTCCAATATAAGATATAATATTATACATACAATGTTATAAATCAAACTCAGATCAAATATTTTGTATTTGAGTTGACTGCCACAAATCAAAATCAACCTGTATATATGAATACTGTCCTGTCACAGGTTAAATTGTCTGTTCGTTATAGGACCTGTCACATAAATATATCATCTGTATTGTTCTATTTCTATAATGTCTGACGTGCCTTTGTGAAAAGCGCCTTTGGATTTGATAAATCTTGCCTCTTTAGACATTAATATCTCTTTGTGAATAGCTTTATTTAATTACATAAATTAAATCTTTATATATATTATTTTCCGACAATCCAACAATCGGCTACTGAATAAAAAATGTCTTGAGATCGATCCGTTCCAAAGAATTTTTTTTTTCGATTTTGCAATAACTATTTTTGTGTTATATCGTGTTATACAGATGCCAGTAAATTACTCCATTTATTCCATTTGAGACGCTAACTTACGGCGAGTTTTTGCCTAACAACATTGCCTAAACCTTCGGGTAGAAATTGGCGTGAAGTTATAAAAAATATTGTGAATCAATGGAGCCATTTTAGTAATTTTACATATCCTCCATAGACCAACATTTGTGGAGAGTGGCGCCATGTTAGTCAATAGAAAAAAAAATCGTCATTACATCCTTAACAAAATCAGTAGACCAAAGCCAATATTTGATATACTACTCAAATTAACGCCAATAAAGTACTGTCACAAAATTTACCACCAAAAATACTTCAATCATTTGATATCCGTGACTAGAGGTTCTTTCTCGATTCCCGGAATCAAACTAGTGACTATCCTTTTGACAATACCCTGGCGCCACTCGACAAAGAGCGGGAAAAAAAAATCTCAATGGCTATCCTTCGTCCTATTGAATTCACAAGTGATACTTCAAAGCGTCAACGATCTTGTAGTTGAGTGAATGAAAAAAATGTGTGACAGAAATTTGAACGGAACGAATGGTTTGTAATTTGAGACTGTGACATCACATACTTATAAGTGTGACGTTATTTAATCATCTGCTTTCATCAATCGTCTACTCTTGCATCACTCTAGATGAAGTTGGCAGAATAAATATTTTATATTTGTAATGAATTTTCCTCTATCATCCGTCATCTCCCTTCTTCTTCTATCATTTTGTTCAAACTTCCCTCATTGGACAATGGACATGTCCAAGGAGGGAAGTTTTAGGGGAGGAGGAGCCACGCTATTTTACTACTTCTATCAATCAAACAATCTTACAATTCTTCTCACACAACTAATCCATGATAACGTGTGCATCTCTTTTGCATGCATTCTCATTTCATCTCCTTCTCTCACTGATCAGCACTTCTTTAAGATACCTACTATTATATTTTTTGGGTACAATAACAGTTCCGCCTATTTTTCCCAAGCCAAGCAATTAAATTATTATGTTGAAAACTATATAACGCATATTTGTAGTTATAAAATTACAACTAGACTTCCTACAAATATATATTTATATATCTAGGTCATAAATATGTGTACTCGAGTAGGGATCAAACCCTCCGACCACAACAGAGTCAGTTGTTACTAATGCATCGTGAGGTTCGTTTATGATTGTAATATAAATTAGTAATCCAAAATGGCCGATGGTATGACAGATTGCTAAACATGGCCAATGTTTAAAAGAGCCTTCAAGAGATTAATGCTATTTTGACAGATAAATGCGCGCGCTAAGCTCATGACACTTCAAGTGGCAAATATTGAAATCCTTTGCACCGGACCGAGAGAACACTTAAGTTGATTGATACGATATATGAAAATAAATAACTGTCGATATATATATGTTATATTAAGTGGCTCTTAATGAATGATTCAATCGGTATATTATTATGAATCATCGTTATATTGAATTCCATTTAAAATGAATGTGTTATGTTTAATAAATAAGTTTTGGCGACAGATATGTCTGTGCCTTATGACTGTGGGTGACAAGAGGTGACTTTGTTTAGCTACGGTTATACATGATACCTTTCTATACTGTGGTAGAGCCATGCAGTTTGCTGCATGAATAAACCGGCTCGACTAGTGAAATACCGTGACTTATAAAAATATCAATGTAAAGTGGCTCATGCCGCATTTCACTCGATACAAGAGGGAGAGACCAACACCTTCCCTCTTCTCCCTTTCTCATCTTTCTTCCGACCCATTATAAGGGCCGGCAATGCAACTATAAATAACACTATCAGTGAGTTCAGGTGTCCATGGGCGGCGATTGTTGCTTGACATCAGGTGACACACCTACTCGTTTGCCCCCCTATCCCATAAAAATAAATAAAAAAGTCTACTAAACTACCACATAACAGTTTTTTTTAAACATGTACAAGTAATTATCACAACTGCATAGCGATGAAATCGAAAGCTTTTCAAGAAGATTTGCATAAATCAAAACACGTTCTAAACTACATGTCGTAATAAAATAACATTTATTACGAAGCGATAAGATACCGTGATAAAGAAACTGTTGGCAATATAAAGTTTGTCTGGATTCCTGAGGTTCGTTTGTTGGCGCCTCGAAGTGTCCTTGAGATGCTTGGTCTTGCCGGTGACACTTGAAGGTACTCAAATATACTCACATATATACAAGTAGGTCGGTGTTGCAGCTAAAATAACATAGGCACAACGTATTCAAGTAATTATTCAATAAAGTATAACTCAAAAGCTGGTTTAGCACGAAGAATTATGTTTGGGAGATAACGGCTTTTACAGTGGTAGAGCCAAGTAGTTCGTCGCATGAATGGGCCGGCTCAGTCAGTGAAATACCACGACCGCTCAGAAGTTCGACTTAAAGTGGCTCATGCTCCCTTCCCCTTCTCTTCCCATCCTACTCCCTTAAAGGTCGGCAATGCAACTTTAACACTAGACGTGTTGCAAGAGTCTATGAGCGGCGCTGGTCACTTACCATCAGGTGACACGCATGCTCGTCTGCCGGGATCAAATCGGGGACGGATCAAACGGGATCAAATCCGAGCACAGTAATAACTTTTCTTATCTTCCTAATTCTTTGGCTTACATTCTTCAGGTGATACTTTAAATAAACTAACTTTAAATAAACTGGGGGAATATTTAGGCTTATATATGCAACTAGCAGACCGCGCGAACTTCGTACCGCCATATTATATACATTTATAACTAAAATTTATTGTCCCACTCTTATTAATAACTTAAACTTTCCTCAATAAATGGACTCTCTAAAACTAATGTTTTTTTTCAATCCAAACCAGTAGTTCCTGATACATACATACATAAATTCTCGCCAAATTCCTTACGGGGTAGGCAGAGAGAACAAAGTGCCATAAGGCACGATTATTACACGCCTCACTCGCTTAGCTAGTATGTATTAGCGTACTGACAACCAAGACATTGATAATATTTACAACTTCAAAGAAAGCTTTATTAGCAATGCCACTTATGAACAATGAATATAGCAATGAACTTGTCCCAAGTTTTTTGTCAACCTTTAGTTTTTTTTAATACTACATAAACAACTTTTTTATTTGGTAACTATTGTTGACTTCAACGAAAAAAACGGGACACCATATGTTCAAACCAGGGTAGCTAACTCACAGTGAGTGTTTTTTTTTTTATAAGTCAAATGATGTCGGCTTTGCGATTAAGCTTATCGAAATAAATTTACTACATTTTAAAAGATATCACATACATACATACATAACTTCACGCCAAATCCCTTGCGGGGTAGGCAGAGAGAACAGAGCGCCATAGGGCACGATTCTTACACACCTCACTCGCTTCGTTGACTTTCATAACTCAAAGATATCAAAAAGAAGATAGAAGAAGATATCAAGATAACAAAAAGATATCACGATCTTAAAAATGTAAAGTTTATTACATATATCTAGAATGTATTATAAATCAGTCACATCAGTCAAACCTTGTCAGTAGTAAAGTCACGCAGTTCGCTGCATAAATGGGCCGGCTCGACTCGTGGAATACCACGACCTCTCAGATTTTCGCTGAAAAGTGGCCTTAGCCGCGTTTCACTCGCTGAGAGAGGTATTCGGAGGCCCAATCCCTTTCCCCCTCCCCTTCCGAAACCCACTCCCGACCCCACCCATATCCCATTGTAAGGGCCGGCAACGCAACTGTAACACTGCATGTGGTGAGGTGGCCATGGGCGGCGTTTGTAACTATCATAAGCCTGCTCGTTTGCCCCTTATACAATAAAAATGTAACCTAATCCTAATTCTCTATCCTACTTCTAAGATATAAAATTCTCGAGTCACAATTTTCGTTCCCATACTCCTTCGAAACGGCTTGACCGATTCTCATGAAATTTTGTATGCATATCGGGTAAGTCTGAGAATTTTCAACCCTCTACTATCAACCCCTATTTTTTTAATTTTATTTTTTGGCAAGACAACGTTTGCCGGGTCAGCTAGTAATATATAAATGTGAATGTAAGTTTGTTTGTGTGTTATGCTTTCACGCGATAACTACTCAATCGATCATCATGAAACTTTGTACACATATTTTTTGAGGTAATTTACATATATTTGAACCCGGAGGAAAAACTTATAAAATAGTCTACAACAATATCCTACATACTCTTATAAAATTGTTACAGTCCAAAATTATTTATTTTTGTTACATAGAAATGTATTTTACCTTAAAAAAATGTTGTTAGTTTTTTAAACGTCATTGTATGTAGTAATTTTAAAAATTAATAATTTCAGTTAAGCAATAAAACAGAGTTATCATATTGATTAACTTCTATAGTAATGATCTTTGATACCTATTTAATGGATTTAATGCGAGCGAAGCCGCGGGTAAAAGCCAGTAACTTTTATAAATAAAAATACCGCAAAATACGATTTAATACTACAAATTTTAAATTCTAACTAAAGTATTGAGCGATATGATGACAAAGAGAGAAACAACAACACAACATAACTTGACGCCTTTTCTACTCGAAGGTGTAGGCAGCGGCTGTTAAACCTCGTTTCACCACTATGTTTCTATCCCAAATGGAATAGGTGGCGAATTTATTGCTATACCAGACACAAAGTTTATAGTCATCGATATCTAAATACACATAACTTCCGAAAACAATTTCAAAAAGTCATTGGTGTGAGCCAGAATTCGAACCCGCGACTACTTTATTCAGAAGTGGGGTTCTCGACAACTGGACCACCGATACCTTTTAGCAAGAAACAAATGTAAAAAAATCTACCTGCTAGCTGTCGCGGTCCGAGCTGTCCGAGTCGGATACATCATACTTGTAACTAAATATTTCTATGAAATGAATACTTACATTTTGTATTTTGCGATATCTTTTGAATTAAATGTCCGAATTAAATTATTCAAAAAGTTCTAGAAAGGTATTGAATCTATCTTTTTAATGAAGTAATTTATTTTAAGGAGAATTAATATCAAGGTACAAAATAAAGCATTTTTATAACGACATCAATTTAATTATTTTAAAAAATTCAAAAAACACTTATTGTGAGATAACTACAATAGTTAGACATATGGCGTCGCGGACTTTTTTATAGACAAATTTATGTTCTGTAAAAGTGTAGTACATTGTTTTGTTCTAGAATCAATAGTTTTCGCAGCGTTCACGATGTAAGAATTATTTTCGAGTCATTTTCTTACACCTTGGGTTACATTATTGGACTTATAGTAAGGATCCCTAATTAATTTGAAAATATAATATAGCCTAAAGCCTTCCTCGATAAATGGACTATATACCACTGAAAGAATTTTTAAAATCGGACTGGTGGTTTCTGAGATTAGCGCGTTCAAACAAACAAACAAACAAACAAACAAACAAACAAACTCTTCCGCTTTATAATATAAGTATAGATTTATGTTCTGTAAAAGTGTAGTACATTGTTTTGTTCTAGAATCAATAGTTTTCGCAGCGTTCACGATGTAAGAATTATTTTCGAGTCATTTTCTTACACCTTGGGTTACATTATTGGACTTATAGTAAGGATCCCTAATTAATTTGAAAATATAATATAGCCTAAAGCCTTCCTCGATAAATGGACTATATACCACTGAAAGAATTTTTAAAATCGGACTGGTGGTTTCTGAGATTAGCGCGTTCAAACAAACAAACAAACAAACAAACAAACAAACAAACTCTTCCGCTTTATAATATAAGTATAGATTAACAGTCTCGGTGGCGCAGTGGGCGAGCGCACGGCCTCTGATCCAGAGGTCCGGGGTTCGATTCCAGACACTGGCTCACACCAATGACTTTTCGAAATTGTTTTCGGAAGTTATGTGTGATAAATACCGATGCCTGACAAACTTTGTGCCCGGTATGGCAATAGGTTCGCCACCTATTCCATTTGGGACGTAAACATAACGGCGAGAGGAGGCTTAACAGCCGCTGCCTACACCTTCGGGTAACAAAAGGCGTGAAGTTATGTTATGTTATGTTATGTTATATATGCAATAGTTATTTCTTAGATTTCGCGAATCACATTCATAAAATTAAAACTACTTTTAGGATTATATCGCGTTTATTTAGAACTTATTTTTATTTATTTCCCGACGTTTCGAACTCTTTACAGAGATCATTTTCACGAGTGATGAACAAAGAGATGGTGGTCGTTCAAAAGCTATTTTCATTGAAAATAGCTTTTGAAAGACCACCATCTTTTAAATCTTTTAAACGCGATATAATCCATAAAGAGTTGTTTTAATGTTATTATTGCAATAGGTTCCGCCACATCACCATTTCAATCTAATGTTTCTTATTGTAAAACTCAATTATTGCAAAAATACAGTCGTTTCAATAATTTTGTACGTAATCTTCATTTAATATGGTAAATATATAATGTTGAATTAATTGCTAAAAGTTCAACAATATGCCGTAAGGTTGACATAATTGCTGATGGCAGTGTTTATTGGTTTGACACCACGACACCACGGCACCTACCACGCTGAACCCGCGGTACATAATGTTGATCAAATTTACATTTAAATACATTTAAACGTCTATTTCAACTTGTTTATTGTTTTAATTATATTAAACTAATAAAATAGTATTTAATATTTAGTTGTTGAATTAAATAAATTATTCGTATTTCGAAATTAATTTAGACACTCATAGCGACTGACTTTTTAAAAAGATAGAAATAATGGATGATTCAAAATTGACTAAGCAGATATGCAATCCAAAAGCGGATGGATGTAGGAGTTGAGGACGGCTACGGTACATTTTTCATGACGAGTCCTGGAGGAAAGTGATGTTAGGAGCCTTAAAAGCCGAGCGTGTATGATAAGACTTATAAAAGTCAACGAAGCGAGTGAGGCGTGTAAAAATCTTGCTTTATGGTTCCCTATTTTAATGCGTTTCCCACAATAGTCTTAGCGTGAGGTTATGTATATATTAAATATGATAAAATAGATCCACAGATTTGGATGAATTTTAGCATACCGGAATACCACAGGTCATTTTTGTATTTAAGAATAATTTTTAGAGAGGTTAGCGTGTCACCTGGTGGTAATCTATTGCTTCCCATGGTCAGCTACAACACTGAGAGGACCTTTACCATGGGGTTAGGTCTGCCGGACCTCTCTCACAGAACACAACTTACCATGAACGACTTAACATCGATTGTGTGAGCGGTTGTGGTACACCGGTCGAACTGGCCTATTTATGCAGCGCACTATATGCCCATCCTGACACTGCCTAGTTTCAAACGGGACTCGAACCCGCAAACTATGTATAACAAATACACTATTCTAACCATTGAGCTATCAAGAATCTCACTATCCTGTATTCAGCGATAAGTAATTCTGATTTTACATATGTTTGTTGTTATTTTAAGTTTATATGCGTCTTATCAATTAGAACTAATCTCAAAACAGATTAGTCTTCATATTAACCGGTCATCATTTAATTTTATGATAGATCGTAAATACGAAACGAAAATTAAATTTGTCACCACCTTCCTCCTGAGATAGTGATGTGCCTACATTTCACGACACTATTATTACACACAGATTAGATTATCGATAATCGTAACGTTTCGATTTCCTAACGAGGCTGTTATCGTTCAAGCGATAACCTTTTAAACAGCCTTCCGTGGTGACAACCACTAGACATAGAGAAAGTGTAGACAGTAAACTGTACCAGTATTATACGGAACCCTTGTACTAAAGCGTTCCCTTGCAGTAAATTAAAACCATACCTTAAGATCTTTGTGTTTACGACTTTATTCTTGAGAAATAAATATTTTTCTTACAATATTATTGCTGCTTAATTTACTCGATATTTGTGCCCTATGTGTGGCAATAGGTTACCTTTCCCAGGTGACGAAAATTCACAACGAGGAATTAACTGTCGCAGATTACAGTTACCGATTACCGGGTATTTGAAGTGTGAAGGGACAGTTTCCATATTAAATTTACGATTATTTTGGTGATATTTGGTAAGGCAATTTTGTTTTATTAGTAATTTATTATAAAGAAAGTAAGTTAAAAAAAAAGAAAAAAGTTATGAAAGTTTTGAAAAGAAAGTTAAGTTAGAAAGAAAAGTTACTCAAGTCTTTTTCTTTTTATAAAACAGTATTCAAGATTGAAGATGAGATCTAGTCCTAATTATTGATCGAACTCGTTATATTAACGAGTTCTAAGCTTAATATATGTTAAATATATTTCAAATTACTTCTAGAAGAATCGAATCCTCTGGACAGACTCTAACAGACGCTTTCACCAGAAACTCAGGTAGCAGTTTACAATAAAATTTCGCACATGCCATAATACAAGAACCAAGGATTATAATTACCTTTGAATGGAGCAAAGTAGACTGCTCGTATTATTTAAAGGTTACTTGGAAATCATAAGCTTCTTATCCGTGAGAATCGAGCAATTTGTACAGTCAAGAGTGGTAAGGCAGAGTCATATTCAATAGAGACGATCTGGAGGCCAACGCCATTAATTAACCCTCTTAATAAAAAAAGTCGTGGACAATCGAATCTTTGCTGACAGACTATTGACTTTTCGGGAGTTTTGTGTGATAAATTTACATTCATAATTGTCAATAATGTGTCCGATGTATGGCAATGGGTTCTGCCAATATTCGGCGAGACACAGCCGCTGCCTACACCTACGGGTGGATAACAGCGTGAAATTATAGAAAATAAATAAATAAGCTAAAGCTAAATTTAAATCTAGCCCACAAACCAAGGTACGGCATAGTTACAGGTAGAAACGTTTCTTAGAACTAAACAATTAAAATATTTGGTGACAACTGACACAAGGTTTCTATGTAATAATTTCGTGAACAATATCACATTCACTGCTGTAAGTTTTTAACAATCCGTACTGCTGACAGCCTTCGCTTACCAGCTGCTTATCAATCAAATCTACGGGGATTCCCTCGGAGTTCCCAGTATTTTTTTTTAGTCTGTTAGCAAAAGTTACAAACGCAAACAGATTTTTCTAAAGCTTCTATATTCAAATAATAATAATAAAGTATAATAATAATAATATAATATCTTGGACATAATACACACAGCGCCCTCCAGTTCCAAACTAAGTACTTAACTAAATGCTTGTTCTATGGATACTAGATAACGGATACTAATACATATATACTTTTCTTTTGTAAATACATACTTATAATACATAGAAAAACACCCAGACGCGCGCCGCACAAATATTCATGTTTGTCACAAATATTTGTGCTCGGGTGGGAATCGAACCCCCGACCTCAGTGCTGCAGCCAGTAGTTTTACCAATGCGCCACGAGGCCCGTCGCAATGACATTTTGTTCATCTAATACTTTATTAACTTTTCTATGTTAAATGTAAAGATATTTGGTATTTGTACAAATACGGCAAAAGTAAAATGAAGTCTCGGTGGTCGAGTGGTCGAGCACACTTCTGAATCCAGAGGTCGCGCGTTCGAATCCTGGCTCACACCAATGACTTTTCGAAAGTTATGTGTGATATAATTACATCGGTGACTGAAATTTTTTATGCCCGATATTGCGGTATTGCGTAAAGAATTTAAAAAAAAAAACAGATAAGATATCATGTTCCGATGTGCGTATGTATTTATTTTTGATTTTATTTTACATTTTTATTTGATATAGTCATTGTTTGTCCCGCGGCTCCACTCATCTCAGGTAGAGTCGCACGCCATATAGAACAAGACCCACTTAACACAGCGTCGCTAATCAACAGCTGAACAGATCGCCCGCAACATTCCTGGAAGGATAACCTGGACTATTTCTTTTTTTAGTTCTGTGTTAAGTTTGATCTTTAAGACAAAAATGTATCAATTTCTTATTCAAAAGGCATAACCTTCATATTCATTGTCCGACTACGCAAAAAAGGTAGTATATATGGAATTACCAAATTATAATTCATTTATTGGAACGTAACGATTGGAAATTATTTGATAAAAAGAAGGCACCTTACTAATTTAGTGTTTGGCTGTGTCTTTCTGTGAAGCTGGAACTGGGGTGGACAGTTTGACTTTAAACTAAATACATCTAGCTATTTTTTTTTCAATTGCACGCTCTTTTCTATGCTATTTCTATGTTACGCCTCGATTTTCAGAAATTTTAGATCGGAAACAATGTTTTCAGACATCGGACATAACTTCAGAAAAGTGGTAGTAGCCAAGATTTTTGACCACCAGACCCCTGAGGCGATACAAAAATTACGCTATTATGCTCAAATGGGTCAAATTTCTATTAGTTCTTTCTTCTTCATGGAAGGTTTCTCTTCACCCCCAGTTTTGATACCGTTACCAAGTATGGAATCATCTTGGAAGAACTTTTCTAAATCTAGTCGTATCGTACTAAATCTAGTCGTATCGTACTTATCAAACAGAACTCAGCGAGTAGAAATAAACAGAGTACAATCATCTGGATCTCCTGTTGCTATGGGTGTTCCCCAGGGTTCTATATTAGGTCCTTTCCTGTTTCTAGTCTACATTAACGATCTGCCTCATCTTGTGAAGGAGAAACATGATATTGTGATAATTGCGGATGATACATCACTCATATTTAATATAGGTAGGAAAGAAGATAATTATGAGAAAGTTAATGCCGCGTTGGCAACTATTGTAGACTGGTTTAATGTTAATAATCTATTGCTGAATGCCAAGAAAACGAAATGCATTAAATTTATGTTACCAAATGTAAAGCAAACTAATAATGCTTATGTTAAAATCCAGGATGAAAACTTATTTTTTGACGATAGTACAACCTTCCTGGGTATCACATTAGATAGTAAGCTACAATGGGGACCCCATATAGAGGGATTATCAAGCAGGCTTAGTTCAGCCGCATATGCAGTCAAAAAGATTCGTCAATTTACAGACGTTGAAACGGCCAGGGTAGTTTACTTTAGTTATTTTCATAGTGTTATGTCCTATGGATTATTGCTGTGGGGCAGAGCAGCTGACATACAAACAATTTTTGTCTTACAAAAACGTGCAGTAAGAGCTATCTATCAAATGAAATCTTGCGCATCACTAAGAGCGAAATTCAAAGAAATTAATATTCTCACCGTCGCCTCGCAATACGTATTAGATAATATTCTTCATGTTAAGAAAAACATTCATCTTTTTTCTAAAAATTGTGATATGCACTCATTTTATACAAGAAATAAAAATAAACTTGCTACGCGGTTTTTCCGTCTGAAAAAAGTTAATAACTCGTTTATGGGTAATTGTGTACGTTTCTTTAATAAGATTCCTGAAAATGTAATTGAGATGCCGTTTACTAAATTTAAGGCGTATGTTAAAAGATGTCTCATCAGCAAAGCTTACTTTAGTATCAACGATTTTTTGGAGGACGACAAAGTTTTTAAATAAACCGCTCATTACTTCTTACACTTGTAACAATTTGAATTGTTAGTGCATAGTACTGTTGTGTAAATGATAGTAATAAAAAAAAACTAAAAAAAAAATCCACCCTGAGTTTCTTGCCAATTCTTCTCAGTGCGAGAGTAATCGAATTGGCGGAAGTAAAAAAAAAAAGTGACCTTCATAAGTGTCTGACAAGACCTAAACTGAATAAATGAGTTTTGATTTTGATTTTTTCTAAAAAAAAACTATTCTATCATTAAAGTAATACAAGTAGGTATATCAGAAGTTCACAGAAGACTAGTATTAGTCAGCGACAGTACAGTAACGTGTGTGTCGTGACACAAATGTCAGCGGTATGTTGACACTAATGTACATCTACTAACAACTTCACCGTGGGAAATATTGTATTATTTTAAACAACTGTCTAGAAATACTGATTTTATAATAATATAATATAATAAGTTTTTCTACTATTCGTCAGTTATTTACTTACATAATTTTGCGCCAAGGCCCTCACGAGGTAGACAGAGAGAACATAGCGCCATAAGCCACAATTCTTACACCTCTTACTCATTTCTTCGCCTTTCATTACTCTTGTCATACACGCTTGTCGATTTTCAAGGCTGTGAAATAATATATTCGATAGTTCGTGGATTCAATTCGTCTAACGCTAGATGGCGCTAGATGAAGTCTATAAACATTATGTACATTATAAACAACTTTTCATCCCGGTCCAATTGACTCTTGTCCAGTAATCCGACTATGCTTTAGCAACTTTACGACAGACGCAGCGGTCGAGTCAAAGAGCAATAAACAATGTTGACTTGTAAATTATAATAGTAGCAATACTGCAATGAATATAAATAGGACAGAATAATAAACATTACCCTGTATTCAGCCTCTTTATTTACACTGTGGCAATTTTGAATTCAGAACTCATATATTTGTGTCTATGATTTCTAATACAAATTTCGCTTTCACAAAGAGAATTAATTTTCGAGATCAATTGTGAGTTAGTTTTAATAATAACAGCTTTTTAATTTTATAATAATAACAGTGTTTTTTTTTACAATTCTTAAGGCAATGATTGAGACAGCTACCTCATAGAGAATTCACTTAAAATATATATAACCTCTTTTATAAATTAAATGTAAAAAAAAAACTTGTTCCAAATTTAAACTTTTATATATTTAGCAATTGTATTTTTTTTTTTCAAAAAATACCTTTTCCAACTGAGCCCTTTGACTTCTAAACAAAAACCATGTATCTGCGTCAAGAAGAAACACTTGTAAAGTGAATATTTTGTGCAATTACCAACTGTCTGGGTTATTTATATGCAAATGTGAGGTATGAAGTGATGGACAGACAGACAGACAGACAGACATACGTTGCCTGTCAAACAATATTAACATTCCATTTGGTTTGGGTTAAGAGCCTCATTTGCAAATTACTAAAGGATACACTTTCAACATTTAACCTGGTGTCTAGTAACTTTTGCATATATACTTTCACGCCAAGTCCCTTGCAAGGTAGGCAGAGAGAATAGAGCGCCATATAGCACAATTCTTACATACCACACTCGCTTCTTTGACTTTCATAACTCTTGTCACACACGCTCGTCGGTTTTTAAGGCTCCTAACATCACCTTCCCGGACTCATTCAATTTAGTTATGAAAAGTGTGTTGTAGCCGTCCTCGACTCCTACATCCTTCCGCTTTTGCATTGTATATCTGCTTAGTCAATATCGCTATCTAATGTATCTATTTTTCTATATATTTTTTTTAAATTCGAATTATTATCGTAAGAGCAGTCGAAGATGCAAGAAGTCGAAGCGAGAGTATACATGACATTAAAAGAGATATCACTAGACGCGTGTAATATCATTAAACAAACAATTAAACTTAACAATTTACAATAAAATGTTTGTAACAAAATAATTCGTTTGATTATATTTAAGCGATGATATCTGCGTTATTTACTGCGCGCGCGCACCACTAGAGGCAAACCGGTGAACATAATGTAATTGATAGTTAGATTAAACCTTAGATATATATATATATATATATATATATATATATATATATATATATATATATATATATATAAATATCCGTTCTATGTAAAGGTTGATCCAGTAAGACGTTAAAAGAAATGTTGATCCACCTTTTTGCAGTGTATAATTAGCTCTTTAAAAATATAACTGATATACTTTGATCCAAATTTGAAATGGAAGGGTTGTTTGTGGATCTGCATCGGTCGCTTTGCAACATACTTGCCATTAAAATATACAATAGCAACATGTTTTTTTTGATCCGTAACGGTCGCAAAAATTATACCGACGAGTCAAATGTGCATCCGTTTTATATTCATATTCCTGCCAAATCTTACTAACTAACGTTGATCCGAGGCCATTTGACCTTGAACCCATCGACGCCCGCGCGGTGTGTCCGCTATACTTCTTTATTTAAACGAAGTCAGCAGTAGTGTTTATTACAAAATATTGCATAAAATTAATTTTCGAATCAGAAAAGTAGGTGCCTACTTGATCCCTTTTATTATGTACTCTGTTAATATAATAAATGTTATTTGCATTATTTTCATGTTTTTGACATAGAGATATATAACTAAAGTACGATCACCCCGCTTCTGATTCCGGAAGTTGCGGGTTCAATTCCTGACACTGGCTCACACCAATGACTTTTCGAAATTGTTTTCGGAAGTTATGTGTGATAAATATCGATGACTGACAAACTTTGTGCCCGGTATGGCAATAGGTTCTCCACCTATTCCATTTGGGACGTAAACATAACGACGAGACGAGGCTTAACAGCCACTGCCTACACCTTCGGGTAACAAGAGCTTGAAGTAAAGGAATAAAATTAGTCAAAAAATATTATTGATCTGGAAAAAAGTTCGCCGGGTCAGCTAGTAAATATAACTCTTAAACACTCTTCCGGCGCGGCCCTGCATGGATTTGATTCCGGGCTCACACCAATAATTTTTCGGAATCTTTTCGGAAGTTATGTGTGATAAATATAATTTTAATATATTTATAATAATCTTGTCCGCGGTGTATGGAAATAGGCAACCTATTCCATTTCGGACGTGCAAAGTGATTCTTTGGTCATTAGCCCCGATGATTTTTTTGAAGTAATTATATAATTCTAGTCTTTTTTTAACCGACTCCAAAAAAGGAGGAGGTTCTCAATTCGTCGGGATCTTTTTTTATGTATTACATGTTCAGCGATTACTCAAAGACGTCTGGACCGATTTGCAAAATTCTTTTTTTATTCGAAAGGGTATGCTTCCCAGATGGTCCCATTGTCACCAAGTCAATTTCTGATAATGGGATCCAGGAGAAATCGAAGGCGACCACCAAAAAATTTAGGCTTGTGTAGTGTGTTTGTTACGTCATGTGTTGGGTATTTACTTTAAGGTATCAAAATCGGATGCTGCTGAGCTGATGATGATGCTCACAGAACTCCTTAACGGCTAGGAGCTTAGAAACAGAATTGCTATTGGTCTATAAAAACTACTTAAGGTATGTAGGGTTAACTTGTTGCTTGGGACGTATGCTTGAATCAACACCTGATGCTGCTGTGCTGATGATAGGAGTATAGGAGGAGATGATAGGTGACGAGTTGGTTACGATTACGAGTTGGGAGACAGTAATACAATTAGTCGATGAAAACTACTTAGCAGTTTAGCAGTAAATAAACACGAACATCCATTTAAGTTCACAACTCATAAACACAACTAATAATTTAGAAATAAAATTACTTAAAAAAAAGTCAAACTGACTTCAAGAACACAAACGACAAAAAAGTACCCACTTACGTAACTAAAAAGCGTTAAATAATGCAAATAATTTATCTACTTAATACAATATACAAAACGTAATTAACTAAGTCAACTTCTTTAACTGTCTGCCAGCAGTGGTAGAGCCAAGCAGTTCGCTGCATGAATGGGTCGGCTCGACCGATGAAATACCACGACCTCTCTAAAGACTAACGTAAAGTGGCTCATGCCGCGTTTCGTTCGGTAAGAGAGGTACCCGGAGGCCCACCCCTTCCCCATCTTTTCCTATCCCCTATCCCTTAAAGGTTGGCAACGCAACAGTAATACTATATGTGTGCTGCTGGTGTCCATGGGCGGCGTTGGTTGCTTACCATCAGGTGACACGCCTGCTCGTTTGTCCTCCTATCCCATAAAGAAGTCATCTTTAACTATAAAAATATTTACAATTATCATCTATTATTATTGAAGTCGGAGTTGGTTAAAAGTTGGCACCGACTCCAATAATAACTGACAATTGTAAATATATTTAACAGTCTCGGTGGTCCAGTGGTAGAGCACACGGCTTCTGAGTTCTGATCCAGAGGTCCGGGTTCGAATCCTGACACTGACTCACACCAATGATTTTTTGAAATTATTTTCGGAAGATAAGTGTGATAAATATCGATGACTGAAAACTTTGTGCTCGGTATAGCAATAGGTTCGCAACCTATTCCATTTGGGACGTAAGACGGTAAACACAACGGCGAGACGAGGCTTAACAGCCGCTGCCTACACCTTCGGGTAACAAAAGGCGTGAAGTTATGTTATGTTTGTTATGTAAATATGTATATTTATAGTTAAAGATGACTTAGTTATAGTATTTCGTTTTGTATATTGTAATAAGTAGTTAAACTGTTTGCGTTATTTATCGCTTTTTAATTACGTTAGTAGGTACTTTTTTGTCGTCTGTTTGTCTTAATTAAGTTAGCTGACTTTTTTTAAAAGTATTTTTTCTAAATAACGATGCTTGAATTGAACTTGCTTGAAGGTATATAATAAAATAATTTCACATCTGTATGCATTAACATCACAATAAGCGCGGAGAGGTAATTTTCTAAATTAAAATTAATAAAAAAAATACTTGCGCTAATTAATAAATGTGTCAATAATATGCATAGAGTCTCCTCTATGGATAATATTAATAGATTTATATTTAGCATGAAGCTTAACTTAATATAACATAACTTCACGCCTTTGTTACCCGAGGGTGTAGGCAGCGGCTGTTAACCTTCATCTCGCCTTTATGTTTACGTCCCAAATAGAATAGGTGGCGAACCTATTGCCATACCAGTCATCGATATTTATCACACTTAACTTCCGAAAATAACTTCGAAAAGTCATTGGTGTGAACCAGTGACAGGATTCGAACCCGGACTTCTGGGTCAGAAGCCGTGAGCTCGACTACTGCGCCACCGAGACTTTAGCATTTATATTTATAACTTCTATAGCCATTCATCAAATTAAAGATTTCGTAAATAGAAAATCATGCTGTGGCGCCGGCTTAGAATACCGTCACCCCATCTCTTCTCGTGGGTGTCGTAAAAGGCGACAAAGGGAAAAGGCTGGAAGAATGGGTAGCAGCATTCTCTTTCAACAAGGTCGCTTTGCAACATACTTGCCATCAAAATGTAAAAAAACAACATTTTTTTGTTGATCCGTAACGGTCGCAAAAATTATACCGACGAGTCAAATGTGCATCCGTTTTATATTCATATTCCTGCCAAATCTTATTAACTCCACGAGTCTCGTGGCACCTTGGTAAAACTACCGGCTGCAGCAACGAGGTCGGGGGTTCGATTCCCACACGAGCACAAATATTTATGACAAACATGAATATTTGTGTGGCGTCTGGGTGTTTTTCTATGTATTTTAAGTATGTATTTACAAAAGAAAAGTATATATGTATTAATATCCGTTATCTAGTATCCATAACACAAGCATTTAGTTGCTTAGCTTGGAACTAGAGGGCGCTGTGTGATTTATGTCGAAGATATTATTATTATAACTAACGTTGATCCGAGGCCATTTGACCTTGAACCCATCGACGCCCGCGCCGTCGATCCGCTATATTTCTCTATTTAAACGAAAAAAATTATAATTACATTAGAATAAGAATATTTGTGTTATTACGTTTTTAAAAGTTGTATCATAAAAGAAATGATAATAAAGGGTTTTTTCACGATTTATCTTATTCTACTATGTAATAAACTAAGGTACCTATGTACCTACTGTCTGATTAGATTTGATTTGTCCAGGGGATATTTCCTTAAATAACATTGTCATAAATACAATTCTTTAAACTGTTCTCCTTTGTTCAGAAATATCATAACAACAAATAAATGTATGCTTTTAAAGTTTTGTACTTTAGTTAGATATTTAGTCAATTCTTTAAAATGATTACAGTTATAATATTTCTGAAAATAAAATGTCGTAACTAAAGCTATAAATTCCATTAATTATAAATTGAATGAAAATCCCAACACATAAAACTACTTCAGTATTTTTTATTAATTTCTAAGGTGAGACGGACGTTAATTGTTTCGTGCCTCTAATTTCAAAACCCGCCCCGTACTTCAAGCGGGGGGGCCACGCGCTTCAACCCGCGCCCGGCCCGTCCCGGCATTATGCGCACACGTCGGTTTCTTTGTGGCAACGTATATTTTTCGTTTATGACAAAGTCGAAGCGGCCTTGACAGGACGAACAGCTGAGAAGAGTTTATTCCAGTTCATACATTTATAGGGAGTGTTCAATTACATGAAAATGAAAACTGTCGTTATTGACCTAATTACTGTACCGATCGTCTTAATATTTTGTACAACGTTTACTGAAATTATGATCTACATCTGGTATCAATTATGTACTACATATGACTGGATTCCAGCCTGTATAGGCATCCATCAAATGAAAGATTTCGTACAGAAAATCTAGAATAGTGGAAATAGGTAATATAGTTTAATAAAACTTACTATGAATTTTTATATTTATTATAATCATGAGTAGACCCAATAACACTGCAGCCCGTATGAAGGGCAATCCTAGCCTGGAAAGTATTGCAGATTTTTTTCAGAATTCATAAGTATGTCTTAACTCCTAACCGTTTAAGAGTTCTGTAGCTTCATCATCAGCACAGTAGTATCAGATGTTGATTCAATCATACCTCCCAAGCAACACATTAGTCCTGTATACTACTAAACAGTTTCCTACAATCGACTGCCGTACTGTCACCCAACTCCTAACCGTTTAGGACTTCTATGGCTTCTTAATCAGCACAGCAGCATCAGCTGTAGATTCTAGCATACCTAATAAGCAGCAAGCTAGCCCTACATAGTATCAAGTAGATAATATTTACCAATTGTAGTACTTTCTTCGAACTCCTTACCATTTAAGAGTTATGTGTCTTCTTCATCAGCACAGCAGAATCAGATGTTGACAGCTTAAAGCATATCCTTAAGACCTATTACGTAACAAAAACACCATACTCGTACACGATTTTCAGTAGTTGCATCGATTTCTCGTGGTTTCCATCATCAGATCCTGACCTGGTGAAAATGGGACCATCTTGGAGGTGAACACAATCCAAAAAAAAAAATGGAAATCTGTTCATAATTGACGAAAATATCGGTGAACAGACAAAAAAAATACTAAACATAAAGACGGAATGAGAACCTCCTCCTGTTTTCGAAGTCGGTTAATAAGTTAAAACATTAAGATTCGTAAAAAAAATATGCGCTTTATAGATTTCGCACACATGCGCATAGCGCATGTGTGCGAAATCAAAATCCGTATACATGTCCAGCAGGACAGTAGGAGGACTTGTTGCCTTCTGATTGGCCCATTTGAATCGGATCAACAACTATCGAGGTGGATTCGTATATCGGATCAACATTTCGGTTGGGTTTCCTAAGCTTCAACGGAGTAAATTGTTGATCCGTCCGGAACCACATTTGTATGAAAAATATTATATTGGATCAACAAAAACCACCCGGATCAACATAGGTTTTCGGATCAACAAAGTGCTCGCCGTACAGCACGCATGATCAACAAATGACGGATTGAGATAACTATATATATATATATATATATATATGTATATTATAAATGAAGTGTGTTTGTTTGTCTTAACATAGAAAATATCTGCAATCGGTCAGTTAGTACTTTAAGGTGAAAAATATTCTTTTTCTTAAAAATTGACATAATTGTGCCCGGAGTCTAGAGATCGAGGAACCCGCATAAGTATCGAGAAGTTGTTTGATCGAATCCTGGTTAATCTAACCAATGATTTTTTGAAATTATTTTCGCAAGTCATGTGTGATAAAGTGATAAATATCGATGACCGATAACTTTATGCCCGCTGTATGGGAACCTATTGCCAGGTTCCATCACCTATTAAATTTGGGCCTTTAAAATTCGGCACGTAGAAGTGTAACAGTCGCTGTCTACACTTTCAAAAAGAAAACGACGTGAGGTTACACAAATATTGTAATATAATTAGAACTAGAAAATGCATAAGCCACTTCACGTCGATTTTCTGAGAGTCCGTTATGATTCACAGCATTCATGCAACGTGACTCGTGACTCTACCATATAAATATTAAACATATATAAAAAAATAAAAGCCCGATTTTTAATGAACAATTTTTTCCTTATATTTGTGTAACACAACAACGATTTCACCGTTAAATACAAGAAAAGTAAAAAAAATAAACCCGTTAATATCCTAATGGCAGCACCTATCAGTAATCATCATAATTACAGGACTTGATAAAACAATCGATCACATTCGACTCGGCATCTTGAATCGATTATGAATCGTAAAAACCGATAGTTATATATAGATTGGACGTTTTATTGTTTAATAAACCGTTTAACTGGTTAATTGTGTTATGATAAGTTCTTATGGGAACATATTTGAAAGAAGATGCACTTAAAGTATTGTTTCTTATCCGTCTGCTTCAGAAGGATGATAATGTTTTCTAGTAAAACTTCATTATCATACGCACCTAAGCTTAATATGATGCAAGGTTGACTAAGCAGATATATAATGCAAAAACGGATGGATGTAGGAGTCGAGGACGGCCTAGATATACATTCCATGACCAAATAGAACGTGTTCTGGAGAAAGGTGATGTTAGGAGCCTCAAAAATCGACGCGCGTCCATGATAAGAGTTATTTATGAAAGTCAACGAAGCGAGTAAGGTGTGTAAGAATGGTGCCTTATGGCGCTCCGTTCTCTCTGCCTACCCCGTAAGGGATTTAGCGTGAAGTTATATATGTATGTACTAAAGCTTAAAATATGAAGAAGACCTCTTAAACATTGTACAAATGTCACGCAACTTAGAATCCAACTACAAACCGTGAAGGTGGTAATGAAAATACTACGACTTATAAACCGAGGAGACATATAAAAAATGTATATATATAATTTATTGTCGTGCCTATTCATCGGAATTGACATACTAACAAAAACGAGTCGTGCACGGGGATGAGAACTCGGATAATTATTGGTCAAGTGTGAAATGCGATAATAGAGGAAGCGATCAATTTTATTTGTTCCAGAGTGTGCGTAAATAGCCATTTGGTTATAACCTTATTGATAGATCACGGAGATGGAGTGTGGAAGTGAAGAAATAAATTTCAATTTTACCTGTAACTCTTTTTCTAGGATTCCTTTTCGCGTGATATTTGGTCGTTTTTAAGGAGCCCTTCATACCCTCGTCTAATTCGCAATTGACGCTTTATATTTTTACCCACGAGATACAGCAGTTAATCTCAGGGAGATATACTGAAAAATTAAAAAAAAAATGTCTGATTATCAGAACAAAATTGTGCCTTTAGTACAAAATAGTAGTCATCGGTTCCATGGAATCAAATATTTAAATCGGATGACAGAAAATAACGCCGTTTTTACAATTTAAAAAAAAGGATACTGGCAGGCATTTGTCTCCTAGGCAGTCGCTTAGCTTGATTTTAAAAACAATATTAATTATAGTACCACCACCCGTCACTAGATGTATCTATACGATTAAAATTCAAGTTTAAGTAATTTTCTAAGTTTAGATATTATATTGATCGGTGTATATCCTAATATTTTACATTACCTTTTATTACCGCATGTGGCCGTAAAAACGTTAAACGATTGAGAGAGAAATAAGAAGTTCCACCTCGAAAAAATCACTTTAATTATTATTTTTAATTGGTTGTAAATTAAACTCTTGGTAAAACTAGGAACAAATATATTCCTGTAAGATTTAACTATTTCATCACTACATAGTATAAAACAAAGTCGCTTTCTCTTTCCCTATGTCCCTTTGTATGCTTAAATCTTTGAAACTACGCAACGGATTTTGATCCGGTTTTTTTTAATAGTTAGAGGGTGTCAACGGGGTGGTTTTGATCTATAATTCATGAATAGTGTAGTGAAAAAAAATGATAATTTTCAAGATTTAAAACTTTAATCGAAAACGCTGCCTGAACCCTAAGTGATAAATCAAAACATATTATACACCTATACATTATTATACACCTTTAAAAGGTCTATAAAAAAGTCCGCGAGGGCATATGTCTATGTCTTAGGGATAACCCACAATAATCATTATTATTTTTTTACTTTTTACGAGAAATAATGGCTTATTTACGACGCAATTTTAAACATTACAGCATTAATTTTCATCCAATTAAGTATCTTAAATAGATTGTGCTTTTAATATAGATCAATATAGCCATTTACAGCATGTAATTTAAATTAATATTTACGAAGATATTACAGTATTAACATAGCGGTACATAGCAGTTGCGTTTGCGCGCCAAAACGCGTGCCGATAAATAGCACAAATTGAACTTTTTAAGATCCAAATATTACTAATTTATTTCTTTTGATGCGGAACGAAGTTCGCCGGGTCAACTAGTATTAATATATAAAATAGCTAAATGCTAAAATCATACATTGGTGCACGTATTTATATTCAGATTAAAATCTTCGTATGTAAATTGGCGGTGCACTCGTACGCGTCCATGTTGAATGTTGTCTATTCCCACGTCTACAGAACATTATTGTCAATATTATGACAGATGCATAATGACATATGACGCCATCTATCAATAAAACTGCGTTTTCTTACCACATAATAAATAGTTGAACACTTTGTTTTAAGTATACATTGCATTGTCTTGTGGCTTTCCGCTAGATTAGATTAGAAGACTCGGTATATTGGAATATTAAATTTAGACGCGTACGTATTGGGCTCAAAGTAAAAAAAAAAACACAAAAGCAGCAATAACTTTTTAATTTAGATTGCATAAAAATTTTCTGCAGGTTTTTAAAATAAGAATCTTTTTATTTTTACGGAAATTTATGTTGCAGGCTTACCTTTTATAGAATAAACCCTTTTTTTTTCTATAAACTTTTTTCATTTTAATTCGCAATTAAACCCATTGCTTATTAAACATGATAATAAAACCACCTTATATATTACTTAATACAATATTTTTAAAAGCTTTCTAAATAGGCTGCACTGATTGTGATGAAATTTTATAGGTATTTTAAAATATACCTAACAAATAGGTATACGCTCAATTTATAAATTGCTCAATCGAAAACAACGTACCTACCTAAATAATATCGGGTCGATTTTCGATCAGATTCGCTTCCAGTACTGACTTAATCACCCTTTACTTTAGACCTTCACTTTAATAGTACGTTTTAATTAGCAGTAAACTCCTAAATCATATATCAGTGCTGGACCGAATCGAATTAATTTGAATTAAACGAACAAGCACGACCGTGCACTTCACGCCAAATCTGCTACACCACATAAGGCATAAGGCACGATTCTTATACGCCTCACTCGCTTTTTTGACTTGTCACACACGCTGGTCGGTTTATAACTCCTAACATCACCTTTCAATTCGGTCTTGGAAAGTGTATCGTCACCGTCCACGTCTCCTATATCCTTCAGCTTTTGCGCTGTATATCTGCTCAGTTAATATTGCACCATCTGTTCTTTCCACATGTCCGCGTTGTTATAATATAGTATAATGTGATCTATAATAACTGTCATATAATTATGTTGCGTCACATTATTACATCTATCTACAGAACAGGTGTCCCCGTAACGGATGTAATTTGTAAAACTAATAGTCGATAATTATTTATTAACGTTTCCAATTAGTCCGAGGGAATTTTCGGATTTTTAATCAATTAATTTTTATAATGTCATTATATCTTCATAAATCGTCATTATGTACGGAACTAGTTTTTTTTAATATTTTTATTTCCGACGCGATGACCATTCTCACGTGATGATACCAAAGTCGTGGGATTTTTTATTATTATTTTCATATACTTCTTCTCATTCTTCGTCTCAATATTGATAGAGCCACGACCACGACCTTTTAGAATATCGGCGTAAAGTGGCTCATTCCCCATCGGTGAGCGAGATATCCGGAGCCTGGACCCCTTTCTCTCTCTCCACCCCATCTCAGTTCCAACTCCTTCCCTATCCCACCGTCATGCAGGCGGCCGGTCGTTAAACCAGAGCCAATTCTTGGTCTCATTTCTTACTTTTTCAACTCGTTTTAGAGTAACTTATACAGAATTATAAGATAACTGCAATTCCTTAAAATTTCAATCTTTAAAAACATTTGTTCTACGGTCGATAATACCCAAAAGCAGCGGCAGCTATGCATTGATTTATGTTTTGTTTTTTGCTTACGTTATATGTACTTAATTGATGCAGGTTTTTGTCATACATATATACTAGTGATGTAACGAATGTTGGATTTTGGACATTCGCGAATGCGAATGCGAATACGAATATTTCTTAAAAACATTCGCGAATGCGAATATTTCTTTTAGGCCTTTGCAAACGCAATCGAATGATTCTCAGACCTAAAATGTACACAAAATTTCATCAAAGTCGGACAAGCCATATTGGTGCAGTTATTTAATTGTTAATATCACTCGTAGAGGAATATTTTTAAGTTGGATCAAACTGCATACGGTATGAAAATTTAATTAACACCAATTTGAGTCGGGTATGGCAGGGTTTGCACGAAAGGATAAACGCAGTCGAAATGAGGGTACTGCGCAAAGTCTGCGGAGTGACTCACGCCAAATCAGTTGCGTGGTAGGCAGAGAGAACAGAGCGCCATAAGGCACGATTCTTACACGCCTCACTCGCTTCGTTGACTTTCATAACTCTTTTCATGCACGCACGTCGGTTTTTGAGGCTCCTAACATCACCTTCCTCCAGAACACGTTCTATTTGGTCATGGAATGTATGTCTTGGCCGTCCTCGACTCCTACATCCATCCACTTTTGCATTGTTTACCTGCTTAATCAATCTTGCATCATCCATTCTTTCTACATGTCCGAACCATCGGAGCATGCCCTTTCTTACTTTTACACCGACACTCTCTTTCAAACCAACTTCCTTCCTTACAACCTTGTAGAAAACAAACGCGGTCAGCGAGAGTCACTCCGCAGATTTTGCGCAGTGCCCTCATTTCTACCGCGTTTATTCTACTTTCATGCACACTTGCACACTCTGTCATACCCAGCTCTCGCTTCCATAAGTTAGCGTTGGGATCAGGACTGCAATGTTGATTGCTAGCTGGGCTTTTCTGCTAATGTTTTTTGCGCCCAGGAATCTGCCCAACGCTCCATTTACGCTATTTCATATCGCCACTCGTCTACATCGTCATACATCGGACACTAATTTGTCAAATATTAATTTACAAAAGATTTAGTTAAGATGAAAACAAAAAAATGTAACCTTACACCTTTTATACCCCAAAGTATCGGTAGGATGTGTCACGCGTCGAATCGCTAAATTAACTAAAATAAAACTAATATAACCTAAATAAAGTGAAAAAAATAACAGTGGTAGAGTCTTGCAGTTCACTGCATGAATGGGGCGGCTCGACCGGTGAATTATCACTACATCTCGGAATATCGGCGTGAAGTGGCTCGTGCCGCGTTTCGTTCAATTGAGAGAGGTTTCCGAAGGCTCGATCCCTTTTCCCTTTCCTTTCCTCTACCACTACCACAAAATCAATAAATCAAATAGCAAAATGAAAAAAAATGTATCAAAATCAATTTTTAGCTTTCAAAATCAAATTAATCTATTACAAGCAAGCATTTTTTCTTGCAGTAACAGTAAATTTCTATAGTCAACATATGACAACCAAAAAAAACGTGTATTTTTGGTAAACTCGTGGAAAAAATACACAATAGATACACGGAGAAGTTAAGAATATACTCCCCACCTATGAAGGTGATAACCTGTCAATACATACCGTACTTTGTCACCTCAAATAATACATTGTACACTAATAGTAGGTCTCTTTGCTCACGGCCACTTGTCACATCTATTTCGGAGACCACACGGGAGCGACAGACACATAAATATTATTGAGTGGGCGTTTGATTTATTTGCGCAAAGGCCGCTCCTATTATTCATAGCTCTCTGTTCTGAAGCCGATATGTGTTTTTCAAACGTGAAATAAGGACGAGTTCGTATATCATTGACATGTTTTTTTTTTCTAGTATTCGACTGTAGTAAAATTTATATTCAGCCAAATTTATATTCCACTTTGACTCAGTTTGGTGTGGAAATATTGATAAAATTTTGCTAAAATTCATATCGTTTCCGCAATTAGTTATCTATTGATTTACCGAGAGCTTTTGAATATTGAAAATAAATTGTTATGCAATGCTATGGCAAAATCAAGCGCAATTTGCTAAAAAAAATTTTTAAAAAACGAAACACGGACTCTTGTTTTTTTTTTTTAATTTTCATAGAATATTCAAATTTTTAACCTATTTGTAATAATTACTTTCTTGTAAACCATCCCCTAATTTTATATAAAAACCCTACAAAAAGGTGTCACAAAAAAAAATCAAACACATAATAATAAGTAGTTTTGTACGTTCAGCCAACGCTTTTAGAGATACAACCTTTTTTTGACCGGACTATATAATGATAAAATTTCACATTTAACACACGAACAAACATCCAAATTATTTATAAAAATAAGAAATTTCCCGAGATTGGCGTGTCCAAACAGCTTCACAATACTGTACACCATTTCTGAGTCAATTTGATGAAGTAGAAAGTGGGCATACACAAAAGCTTTACTCAAAACGTCTTAATCAAATTCCAAGTGTCATGACCAAAATGAGCCGACCACCGCCAGCTAAGAAGTTCTGACCCCGGATCAAAAGTGGTCAGCGATTAGACCAAAAAATTCATATCAATTACCACATGTTTTGTGATTTAAAAACCGCTTTTGTACCACACCGAGTACCGAAATGATCAGTATAATACCAATATTTAATCAACAATTTGTTTACAATACATATTCGAGAGCAGGCGCCCTTTGGTGTTACATTCAACATTAATAATAGTGTCAAGCGTGAGTTGGACCTGAACTCCGGGGGTTCCGTACAAATATATATCTACCTGCTGATACTTCGAAGACTACCGAGTTGTAGACGTTGAGCTGCGTGGCTGGTAATAGTCTAGTATTTAAAAAAATTACGTTGATAACTCATACTTCATTTATTGTTGTATTTATATAATTTGACGCCTAAATGAGCAAGATTTGAATACTTATTTGGTGTCGACAAATAAGAAAGTTGCTTTGCATAGGTCCGAACTATTTCAGTCAACAATGATTCTGAGACACCTTCCAAAACGACATTCATAGATTCGAATCTGTAACTTTCCTCGATTGCCAGTAATTGACACTAAATATTTTTATAGAATTGAAAATTAATTTATTGAAAATTAATATAATATTATTTTTAAGAAACAACATTATTAACACACTTATCATAGTCAAAAGTAACTCTCAAACATCAGACAGATATCATGCGTTTTATCGAGAAAAATGGTTCCGTCATCACTAATCCGATGGATCGGAATCCCGAAGAAGTTCATGAGAAATAGTTGTCAGGACCTCGTGGGAATGTTAGTAAGTTCACTACTCAGTCAATATTGGTCCATACAATTTCATTGTTGTACAATTTTTTGGTATGTTTTTACCACCATCAAGAGACTTGGACTATCCGCTTTACACCTACGTGTGTATCTATGTCTGTTTGTGTGTTTGTGTTTGTTATTAGTTATGTGTGTCGCCCTCTGTCGATATATAATGGTAAATAATGCATTGTTGTGGAACTCGAGTTTTATGACCGCGGCCGTTTGGGCACGACATGGGTGGCGTGGCGAGTTGTAATTTTTTCCGTTTATTTTTTAATACTTAACTTAAATTAATGAAATTAATTTTTCATTTATATTTGACGCTTGTAACATGATGAGGTTTGCCTGTATCTGGATTAGGAGACGTCAATACCGAGGAGCTTGCGAAAAGGGTTATCAAATTCAAAGATACCAGTGAATTATATTAATAGCATTGTATCAAATCTTACTAACTTAAGATATTATAAAATTTGCCAATTGACTAACACTAATAAACACTAAGGTAGGTACTGCATTATTGACGTAAATTTGCACACGTCGCGTTTTGTTTGGTGACAGAGGTCCCCCATCCTCCTTCCCTCATCCGAACTCACCCCACTTAAATGCCTGCAATGCAATTGTAATGCTATTCAGTATTGAAGGTTTCTGTAGGCGCCGTTAGTTGCTTACTATCAGGTGTCCCGCTTGCTCGTTTTCCCCCTATAGCATGAAAAAAGAGCGACTGATTTAAATAATTATACTAAACAAATGGCTTAGTAATATCAAAATAATTTATGCAGACGTCCTAGATTCGCTTCCCAAATGGTATAGAGATCATTTTATACATTTCAATTGGAAATTCGATAAGTTTAATATTGAATTTTCATATATTTTACCTACAAAATACCTTTCAAAGTAATATAGACCTTGTGCTGTTAATATTTGTTGTGGATTTCTTGATAAATATTAAAGTTGGCACAACATTGCATGCCTCCCCGCTGGGTGGTTTGTTACGCTTGTCTGATGTGTATAAGTTATGTTTGCATCAGCTGCGGTTCACTCCTGGCACAGTTACCTGTCAAATATTAATTTATAGTTGCAAAACTGGCGACAAAAAAAAACCACATTTTTATAAACTGCATTTTCTTCCCATATCCGCCCAAAAGATGTCCATGTACTGGGTCTCGGATCTCATAAGAGAAAAAAATTACGAGTTTTTTTTTTAATTTGATATGATATCAAGGCTGGTATTTTATTGATAAACAATGTGCAATAATGACCACAAAACCAGTCTACATTAAACTAAACCTAGCCATTGAAATAAATCTTATATATATAAGAGATTTCCACCTATATATTGACTCATCACGATATCTCTGGAACCATAAGGCGTAGCGACTTGAAATTTGGTAGGATTATTCCTTTCGCCGAGTAGAGGTCAGCTAAGAACGGATTTTACGAAATTCCACCCACAAGGGGGGTTGCGGGGGTGTTAACAATGGAAAATTCCCATTTTTAACCTATAGCTGCTATCGACTTCAAATTTGTCGAAGATATTGCAGTATTAACATAGCGGGACTGCAGTTATTACTTTTGATGCGAAACAGAGTTCGCCGGGTCAGCTAGTAAATAGATATTTATGATTCGGACATGTAGAAAGAATGTATGATGCAAGATTGACTAAGCAGATTTACAATACAAAAGTGGGATGTAGGAGTCGAGGACGGCTATGACTTATCTTCCATGACCAAATAGAACGAGTCCTGAAGGAAAGTGATGTCAGGAGTATTGAAAATCGACGAGCGTGTATGACAAGAGTTATAAAAGTGAAAATAGCGAGTGAGGCGTGTAAGAATAGTGCCTTGTGGAGCTCTGTTCTCTTTGCCTACCTCACAGGATTAGGTAAGGACGTGAAGTTATGTACGTATCTAAGTAGATATTTGTAATACATGATTTAAATTTCAAAATACTTAACTTGTAAGTAGATTTGAAGTACAATTTAATATCAGTTGTCTATCTACAAGAAGTTACAAACGAAATAGATTATATTTTAGTATAAATAAAACAATTCTACACTTTGAAAATCATGTAATAAAACAATGTTATTATTCACCTTTGAATAAAGTTCAGTTGCAGTAAGTCTAAAAGCTTACCGTCTGACAGAAAATGGACACAATCATCCATCATCCATCTGTGCTTATTTAGACGTCCAATATTAAGTTTGAAATGTTATCTGATACAAAATATAATAATACATTTATCACATTTATTGCATTTGGTAACAGACAGAGAATTCTTGTTGTGAATTAAGACTTGGACATATTACACCTATACAAATCCATGTTTAAATCAATTACTTATGTAAAAGCATTGAGATATTTGGAAATTATATACACATATATAACATTACGACTTTCCTAGTGAAGTAGGCAGAGAACAGAGCGCCGTAAGGCTTACATCTCTTTGCATGGGCGCGATAATCGTACTCTGAACTTTTATAACTTCTCTCGTTCTTTTTCGTCATTCTAAAATGAAAACCGTAATTGGAAACGATACTAAATAGAATATTCGTTTCCTTTCCATGGTTTCTCAAATTATTTTATTTTATTTTAATGAAACAAAATCTAGATCATGCTCTAATCTAAGGAAAAATATATATGAAGAAAGAATTCACTTAATTCCTTTCAAAGTTGAAAAATGGAAAATAAAACATAAACATAACTTCACGCCTTTTTCTACCCGAAGATGTAGGCAGCGGCTGTTAAGCCTTGTCTCGCCGTTATTTTTACGCCCCAAATGGAATATGTGGGGAACCTATTGCCATACCGGGTAAAAATTTTTTAGTCATCGATATTTATCTCAAATAACTTTCGGAAAGAATTTCTAAAAATCATTGGTGTGAGCCAGAAAAATAAAAGTCTCGATTTATTAACTTTACCCTGTTTTACTTGCCCATATTATTTTATTAATAAATATTTTGAGATAATACGAATTTTCATTATTATAATATATATGGATTGGATTGGTCTATTAAAATATCCTTGGACAAGGAAGTCTACTGACATATTGATTTATCAGATATTTAAGTCACGATCTGACGCTTTACAATAGTTGGTTATACCAATTTTGGGTATCGTAACCAAATATGCATTTGGATAATTCAGCTTTCGTCTGTATTTGGAATGCATTACGAAATAAATCTTTTCAACTTTCCATTATTAGTCCAGTGGTCGAGCACACCGCTTCTGAAACAAGAAGTGGTGGGTTTGAATCTGAGCTCACACAATTGACTTTTCGAAATTCTTTTCGGAAGTTATGAGTGATAAATATCGATGCCTGAAAACTTTGCGCCCGGTGACTGAAAACATAACGGCAAGGAGAGGCTTAACAGCCACTGCTTACACCTTTGGGTAGAAAAGGGACGCAAGGTTAAGTTTTAGTAAGAACAGTTTGAAATAAGACATGACTGGTGGAATATGACCCTTAAGATCTGACATTTACTGCAAGTTTGAAGAACACTTCCTTCTTAGGTTGGTAACGGGGAAGCAATGTCTCTTTAGCTATATAGAGAACCCTAACAGTCTTGGTGATATAGTGATTCAAAGTTCTCGTCTTCGAATTCGAGTACACGTCAATGAGTTCAGTTTTTTTTTAAATCACTTCATTTTATAATATCCTTACACTCTCAATACTAAATCTAATAAAATATCATTTAAATTATTATCAAATTACACAAATTACACAAACTCATTCCGATGGGTCCGAACCATAATAATCGGACCTTTTGAACTTGAATTAGTATATTCCATATTATTATATTAATTGGATTTGTTTTATAATGGAAACTTTTTAATAATTAAATATGAACTGTTCGTTAATTTAGAGAAAAAACTTGTTACAATAACTGCATAATATACTATCCTTGTTCCAGATACAACACACATTGTTGACCTCTTAAGAAGAATAAAATCACAAAGGTATTTAATTTTTATTTATCATTAATAATTTCAATTGTATACCAATTGTTTTATAATAATATCGACAATCGCCAATCATTAATTTGGCATTGGATGCAGAACATAAAAATAAGAAAATTGCCAGTGTCAACTCGACAAATATAAATCTCCATATAAAAGTAATAAAAAATATCGATAATGGTCGTAGAGAATTGCCAATTGCCAATTTCATAGAACTATAAATTTATAGGTATATAAAAATAAATAAAATCGAAATGTATGTTTGTACTTCAAACAAGTATTACAAGCCACAGAAATTAGCGTCTCTTGCACTCCTTAAAAAAATAGGTTGTGGGCCCACTTCCAGATTTGTAAGAAATATACGATTGAAGACAAAATCAAAAGCCCTGTGGAAAATATGGTGCCAAAAAAAGAAGAAAAACATCCCTAAGATACCAGTTGCAGCTATTACCAAGGAAATCCCGAGGCGGATCTTCAGATTATAAAAGAAACTTCAAAAAATAATGACAGCGTCAGAAATATGATGGTAGCTGTCACCACATTCCCATTTCAAATTCCTGGTGTATCCATCATCATAACACGCGTGACAGTATATCTATTAACACTCATTGACATAAGCCATAATCATTCATCACCGGATACCGTTATATCATTATCTGTCACATTCGTGAAGACAAAAAGACTCTTTACACAAGTCAATTAAGTTTTTTTTTAAACGATATTGTCTATTGTAGAGTTACTCTTTGATGCTTTCAAACGATCATTTAGTTCTGTTGCGGTAATTTTCACTTCTGCCGCTTAGTAGCTTTCTTTTTAAGATTTATTTAGAGAAGGTTTAAGATTTTGGAATGCCTAAGTGCTTAAAGAAAGATTACGTTAATTTTATTTCTATATGAGGAGATATTTTAATGTCGTTTTCCTCTTTAAATTCTATTAATATTATTATTGGGTACAGTTAACTTGATCGATTGTTTCTTTTTTATAAAGAAGTACTGTTAATGTTTTTTTTTAAAGAAAAATACAGATTCATTACAGTTTTCTAATCTTCTTTTATTCGCGAAATAGGTTTAATAATATAGTTACGTAGGTCGTTGGTAAGTATGAAATTTAAAAATATCTGACTATTATTAATACACGGTGTTGGTCATAAAAATGAGATATTCAATGCCCTGTACGACAGTATTATTATTTTTAATATTAATGACAAATTATTTTTGAGAGAGTTTGTGCAGGAATGTAATAGAGTTATGTCCGTTCTTTGCATCATTTTATAAAATTTGGGTTTCTATAGATATTGTTGAATAAAATTCATGGCGTTTTAGTGAATAAGTGTTCGTATATGTGTGCAAAATATGCAAAATTATGTAAATATCGTAGGTAGCGTGCTTTTATATACTGTCGTCAAAACTCCCTTGGAACGTCGTGCATAACCACGACGTTATGGATGATTAGGTTAGATTAGATTAGGTTACTTTAAGTTAGATTAAGTTTATTACTTCACCCCGTGCGGGGACAGACGTGGACACTGTGGCTCTCCAGCTCAGGCAGTCGATGACCGAGGTGTGTAACTCCAGCATGCCTCGGTCCCGTCGCCCCGCTCCCCGACGCGCTGTTTACTGGTGGTCGGACGAGCTGGCAGAGCTGCGTGCCGCGTGCGTCGTGGCTAGGAGAGCCTACGAGCGGAGCCGGAGGCGAGTGCTGCGCGATGTGGCTGGGGAAAGTCTCCTCTACACTGCGTACGGAGAAGCGAAGTGGGCCTTCAGGACGGCGATGCGAGCCGCCGAGGATTCTGCAAGGGCGGAAATGCTGGAGGGTCTCGACAGGGACCCATACGGAAGACCCTATAAAGCGGCGCGGGACAAACTGCAATCCTTTGGTCCCCCGCTGACTGAGTCCCTTGAGCCGGCGACACTGGATGAGGTGGTTCGGTCCCTGTTTCCAAGCAAGGCCAACTTCACCCCGCCAGCTATGAACCCGCCACCTTCGGCGTCTCCACCGATGGAAGGAGTCCCCTTGGTCACTGAGGAGGAGTTTGACGGGGCGGCTCGCCGTCTTCACGCTAAGGGTACTGCTCCTGGCCCTGACGGCGTCCCTGCGCGCGTGGTAGCTCTTGCCACCACTGAGATGGGGAAAAGGTTTCGGGACCTCTTCAGTCTGTGCCTTGAGACTGGGAGGTTCCCGAAACCCTGGAAAGAGGGGCGGTTGTGCCTTCTTCCCAAGTGCAAGCAGCCGACGGGTACCGTCCCCGCGTGCCGACCCATCGTCCTTCTGGATGAGGTCGGCAAATTGTTCGAGAGCATCGTCGCTTCCCGTATAAATGATCACCTTTGCCAAGTGGGGCCAAATCTGTCGGACGCCCAATTCGGATTCCGGAAAGGGCGTTCGACTATCGACGCGCTGGCCCGTCTGAAGGATCAGGCGCTTGAAGCTAAGGCCGCGGGGGACGGGCTGCTGACGGTGTCGTTCGATATCGCCAACGCCTTCAACTCCGTCCCCCATTCGACGATCATAGAGGCGCTCCGCTATCACGGGGTGCCTCCCTACCTGCGACGGCTTTTGGCCGATTACCTGGAGGACCGTTTCATCCTCCTGGTGGATAAGACAGGCCGATTACGGCGATATAGCGCGGAGTCCGGTGTTCCGCAGGGGTCTGTCTTAGGACCCCTCCTGTGGAATATCGGCTTCGATTGGCTTCTTCGAGGCGCTCTCCTCCGTGGCACGAGTGTCCTGTGTTATGCTGACGACACGCTTCTCATCGCCCGGGGAAGGGACTACAGGGAGGCGGCGAGCCTCGCTTCAGCGGGCGGAACACTTGTGGCGGGGCGAATCCGCCGTCTGGGTCTTCGGGTGGCACTGCACAAAACCGAGGCCGTCTTTTTCCCTGGTCCTCGACAGCGCCGCCCCGCTGACAACCATATCGTGGTGGAGGGCGTCAGAATAGCTGTGAAGACCCAGATGAAGTATCTGGGGCTTGTTATAGACAGCAGGTGGTGCTTTGGCCCACACTTCAACGGGCTCTCAGCGCGTCTGCTAAAGACGGCGGGTTCCCTTTCGTGGCTCTTGCCTAATCTAGGAGGCCCGAAGACGCGGTGCCGACAGCTCTATGCCGGCATCCTTAAGAGCATGGCCCTATACGGGGCTCCCATATGGGCGGACTCCCTCAAAAGAAGGGAAAACGCCACCGCCTTGCGGAGGCCACAAAGGGCCATCGCCCAACGGGTGGCGAGAACCTACCGCTCGGTAAGTTTTTCGGCGGCGTGTGCCCTGGCCGGTACTCCCCCTTGGGAGCTCGAGGCGTGGGTGCTGGCCAGGGTATACGAGTGGACGGCGGGGCGAAAGGCACATGGAGAGCTCCCCTCTCCTGCGGAAAAAGAGGCCGTCCGGTGCGAAGCACGGACCGCGATAATCCACCATTGGGCGGAGGATCTCGCTACCGCCACCTTCGGCCGCCGTACGCTTGATGCGGTTGGGCCGGTCTTGCGGGAGTGGCTAGAAAGGTCGCACGGTTTCCTCTCCTTCCGAATGGCGCAGGTGCTGTCCGGACACGGATGCTTCGGATCGTACCTGTACCGGATCGGCAGAGAGGAGACGCCGTTGTGCCCACACTGTGGTGCGGCGGAAGATACGCCCGAGCACACCCTCCAGGTGTGCTCGTCGTGGGATGGGCCGCGCCGCAGTCTAATCGCGGTGGTAGGGCCGGACCTGTCACTCCCCAGCGTGGTGGCTGCCATGGTGGCCGAAGGTGAGACATGGTTGCAGTTTGCCTCCTTCTGCGAGGAGGTGATCGCAGAGAAGGAGGCGGCAGAGCGAGCGCGGGAGAACGATCCTCTCGTGTCACCGCTCCGCAGGAGAAGAAGGGGGGGAAGGAGGCGACAATTTGATCGCCGACAACAACTCCTTCCCGGTGTAGGGCGGGTGACTGGCGCGGGGGCGTCCTCACCCGCATTGCACTAAACTACACCGTCGTCGGAAGGCGATGGCCGGCGATCTCCGGCTGTTTCCGAGGCGGCGCGCGGAGCCTGCCATAAGGGCGGGCAAATCGTCGGGGGGGACTGGCTGAAAGGCTCGGCCGTGTCCCAGTTTCCCCCTAAAGTGACGAAGCGGGAAAGGCGCTGGGTTGTTTTAGTGGGTATCCGAACTACCATCTCCCGGGAGCCCCACATAACCCTCTCACCCCCCGGTGGGAGGCGTATGCACAATGCATTTTTTCCCAGCGACAAAAAAAAAAAAAAAAAAAAAAAAAAAAAGTTTATTACTTCAAAAAAATTATTACTACAGAAAAGGCAGTATAGCTTCTAAGCTTTAGCCGGCCCATATTGGGCGAATGTTAAAAAAAATCGGCCTATACAAATACGTAATAACTACATTACTATTTCATAGTATATCTATATGCTATAAAAACATTTACGTATATATCTGTATAGCTACTGTATATTTGACCTGCATTATTGTCAACAACATTTCTCCACTTCAAAGGTCAAGTTAGTCAAACTATTTTGATTGGTGTAAATTGGCGCCAATGTTATACGCTTAATATGTCAACTTGTCATAATGAAGTGGAGTAACTTTTTGCGCTTACTAACTGGCTCTAGGGAACAAAAGTCATACAGCTTTTTTGCGTAATCTTTTATAGCTTTTTTTTAAATTTTCTATAGTAAAATAGAACCGTTGCCAAGCTATTAATGTAATCCAAACTAGCGATAGGCAATTCACTTTATTGAGGCGTGATAATTAAATGTTTCGCTAAAGTTAATTCAATAACAACAACCCATTTGCGGGGAATTAAATATGATTGATGTTTGGATATGCCTTTATAATGGGATACGTTTTACATTATGCGTTCTGCAATAAAATAACTGTTGAAATCAAAATTGATCATTTTCTCAATTACTAACTTTTGTTTTTATAATATTATCGTAACTAGGTTAAAAACAATATTAATACTGATATGTTACTTTTTACTATACGGATTGCCTATTCGTATTTACATACATACAATAACTTTATGCCAAGTCGCTTGCGGAGCAGGAAGAGTAAATAGGCTTTTCAGTACTCTTACCCACTTTCTTTACTCTTGTCACATGTCGATAATTAAGGCTCCTGACAGCTAAAAGGTAACATATCGTTACGTCGTATCGTCGTCATATCGTAGAATGTAAAAATCTTCCTTTCAACTTGAACGTCTGTCAGCCGGTCCATTGCGTTACTTATGGCTGGTTTAAAGTTTAGCTTTAGGCATTAGGTTATTATTTTGTTTCTAGACATTTTGTAAATAGACATTTTAATGGATTTTAGGTCTTAACTGATTTAAGCGATCAATTTAAATGGCACATTAGTGAGTTTTACTGTTCATTTGGTATTTGGACTACTTAACATAGTTTAACTTGGGATATGTTTTAAATGATGCAATATTGAAACGGATAAGATTCAGTTTTTAAATTAGAGGAGGATATGGGTTCTTGTAGAAAGCAATGGACTTGTGCCTAAAAAAATTGTGCTTGGTGTTTTACACTATGTATAAAAAATCTATCCTTAATCCTTATTAATCCTTTTATCTATTCGATAAGACCATATTTTTTTACATTTTATGGAATAGGGGGAAAACGAGTAGACGTGCACCTGATGGTAAGTAACCAACACCGCCCATGGACACCTGCAACACAGATAATGTTACAGTTACGTTGCTGGCCTTTCAAATGGGATAAGGAGGAGTCAACCGTGGTTTGGAGTTGGGAGAAAGGAAGGGATTGGGCCTCCGGATACCTCTCTCACCGAGTGAGAGTGGTGAGTTAATGAAATTACTGGTGTTCCTAAATAGAACTAAGATAATATAATATACTCAGAGCGAGGTATGTAACGCCGCATGAGTCATGTTTTTACGTGCGTGCAGCCGTTTCCATCGAACTAGAAGACGTTGTCACGTCAAAAAGAACTGCCAACAATAAATATCTACTTCTACATTATCATCTATCACATGTTATCTTCTCAATTTTAATCATATATATTTCCACAGTACATGAAAATAGCTTACTTCAAATAAAATTCGCGGACTTGAAATTTTAATAGTCTAATAATTCAGTCAAACGCGAGTCGGTTTCGCACAACGAGGGTGCCGTATCTAAACATTTTTTTATTTTTTATACATTAAGCTCGATTCTACTCTTATGCTTATATTCTGATTATTATTACTAAAACATTACAACCAATGTATAATATATATCTAACATTGCTTCTGAAATGATTTCAGCAACATCATTGGTTATAATTGTACTCGGAATCCGAAGCCTTCCGTACAGAAGACGGAATATCAAAACATGAATAAGTAAATAAAATAATTAATAATTAAATATGTTTGACAGTGGTAGTGTTATGTATTAATTGGCCGACTACATAACATAGCTTCACACCTTTTTCTACCCGAAGGTGCAGGCAGTGGCTGTTAAGCCATGACTCTCCGTTATGTTTACGTCCCAAATGGCGAACCTATTGCCATATCGGGCACAAAGTTTTCAGTCTTCGATATTTATTACACTTAACTTTAGAAATTAATTTCGAAAAGTGATTGGTGTGAGCCAGGATTCGAACCCGCGCGCTTTTGATTTAGAAGCGGGGTACTCGACCACTGGACCACCGAGACTTCGCCGACTAAACTGGTGAAATACCATGATCTCTTAGAATGTCAACGTAAAGTGGCAGATATGCCACTTTTGGTTCGTTCGGTAAGAGAGGTATTTGAAGGCCCACCCACGTTTTCACTCCATTCTCATCACTCTTCCTCCCCATACCACGTCCTTAAAGGCCAACAATTGAACTGTAACTCTGTGTTGCTATTGTCTAAGGGTGGCATTAGTTGCTTACTATCAAGAGGCCCACTTACTAATTGGCCCCATCCCTTAAAAATAAACACCTAAAATACACCTACAGACTATTTATAATAGGTTTATTTTTATCTTATAGGTATATAGTACAAAGTTCAAAACTTATGTGTGATAATTGTGATAAATATCGGTGACCAATACTTTGTGCCCGGTATAGGCGTAAACATAACGACGAGTCGAGACTGCCACTGCCTACACCTTCGGGTAGAAAAAGGCGTGAAGTTATATTATGTTTATTTAAACGTCAAACTCAAAAACAGACGAAGGTTCCGCAATGCACGGTACCCTAATAAATATTGCGATCCCCGACCTACCGCAGTTCCATATCTTATGGCCCAAATAAAAATATTTCACATCAATGAATCTTTCAACATCAACACATTATTTTTACTGTTGTACAAAAACAATTGTATTTATTAAATTATATTTTCAAGTCTCGTTGGTCTGGAAGTTAAGTACCCCGCTTTTGAATCAGGAAGTCGAGGGAACAAATCCTGACTCACACCAATGACATTTCAGAGTTCTATAAGTTCTTTCGTTAAGTGTGATAAATAGCGATGAGTGACAACTTTGAGTGTCCGATGTATGGCAACAGGTTCCACTACCGATTCCATTTGGCACATAAAACCTCGCTCCCGCAAACACCTTAAGTTAGATTTTTTATATGGCATAGATTAGAAAAGAAGCAAGCGTGTCGCCTGATAGTAAGCAACTAACGCTTACCATGGACACCTACAACACATTAAGTATTACAGTTGCATCGTCAGCCTTTAAAATGGAATGGGAGACGGAAGATGACCCAAGTGGGAGAGTTAAGAGGTCTGAAGTGGAATGGGGAAGGGATATACCTGTTTCAGTGAGCGAAACGCAGCATGATACACTTTACGTCTATATTGTTAGAGGTAGTAGTACTTTACCGGTCGCAACGGCCCATTCATGCAGCGAAGGGCATGGCTCTACCACTAATGATAAAGATAAAGTGCCACGTAATAATATAGTATAAATTTTTTTCATATATTCGATCGGCCTCAGAATATTAACGTAAAGTGGCTCGCTAACGTTTTATTAGGGGAGAAAGGTAATCGGAGGCCCACCCCCGTCCTTTTCCTTTCCCATCACTGGCAGCGCAACTGTAATACTATCTGTTATCTGTGTCCCTGGTGCCAATGGGCGGCGCTAGTCACTTTACACCAGGTAACACGCCAGCTCGTTTAACCCCTTAAAATGCCGTCGTATTTACCTGTATATCGTAATAAAATTCTATTGCGACTCATACGGTTAGGACATGAAAACCTTCAAACATTGTATAAATAAAAAAGACTACTTAAAAACATAAAATAAATAATAATATTTAGAATTTCTTAATCTACTTAAAACGGTTGATAATATACCAAATATTAGAATTACACATAATAAAAAAAATGAACTACACTTAAGTCTAAGTTAACTAATTAAGTTAAAATCTTAAGTTAAAACAAGTAATTGAGTCTCGGTGGTCCAGTGGTCGAGCACACGGCTTCTGATCCAAAGTCCGTGGATCCTGACACAGGCTCACACCAATGACTTTCCGAAATTGTTTTCGGAAATTAAGTGTGATAAATATCGATGACTAAAAACTTTGTGCCCGGTATGGCAATAGGTTCGCCACTTATTCCATTTTGGGACGTAAACATAATGGCGAGACGAGGCTCAACAGCCGTTGCCTACCCCTACGTGTAGGTAGCGGCTGTTGAGCCTCCTCGGCGTGAAGTTATGTTATGTTAGGAATTACACGAAGTAACACTGCCTATACCAGTTTATTGCAGGCGTGAAAGTAAAAAAAGAATGCATACATTAAAACATATTATGTATTTACAATATACACATAATGTTTTCCAGTTTGGTCTGATCTCGCCGAAGAACTCGCGAGTAAGTAAAGTAGGTAGAGTCAGAACTCGTCGGTGGTCTTCTCCAGACGAAGACTTCATAAATTTCCATCTGTCGAGTGTACTGACTTTATTATTAATAATTTATTTTATTTTTATTGATTTTCATTCAACACTCCGCCATGTTTTTATTTGCAACGCTGAAAGCCGCGTGTCTACACGCTTGTCATATATATCAAATTTTGATTGTAAAAAAATAAGTAATTGTCGATATACATTTCGAGAGAAATTCGTTTGGATGCGTTCAGTAAATATTTCTTTTTGAAGGTGTTTTACGACTTTGAAAAAATAAGGAAGTGTTTCGATTTATATAGTTTAGTTGCGAAAAGATTTAGGCTGATATTTTTTGTTGTAAGAGATATTACAATATAGATTCTTTTTACTTATACTTTTAAGGTAATATAATATTTATACCTACTTTTTTATTTTATAGGGATAGGAGATAGGAGGGATAGGAGGGGGGTCACTTAATGATAAGCGACCAGCGCCGCCCATGGATACTCACAACACATATAGTGATACAGTTACTTGCCTACCTTTAAGAGAGTAGGATAGGAAAGGATGGGGACGGGCGTAAGACTCCGGGTATACCTCTCTCACAGAACGAAACTCGACATAAACCACTTAACGTCGATATACTGATAAATTGTGGTACTTCACCGTTCAAGCAGGTCCATTCATGTGACAAACTGTTTGGCTCTAACAATTTTATCTAAATTCTTCTTAGCGGACCCGGCAAACGTTGTCTTGCACAAAAATAAAATTTAAAAATTGGGGTTGAAAATTTAGGGTTTTATAAATAAAAATAAAGAAAAGAAATATTTAGGGGACGTAAAACATGACATTACCCCTTAACATTTAAGGGGATGTTAAATAGATAATAGCCGATTCTCATACCTACTGAATATGCATATAAAATTTGGTAAAAATCGGTAAAGCCGTTTCGGAGGAGTACGGTAACTAACATTGTGACATGGAAATTTGATATATTAGAAAGTTAAGCTTGATTTAAAGATAAATATCAAGACTCATATTGATTGAGGCTCGCCTATACCGCAATGCCTGAAGAAAAGTCTTTGACCAGTGCGTCCTACCGGTAATGACCTACGGTGCCAAAACGTGGACACTTACGGTGGGGCTAGTCCACAAATTTAGTCGCTCAGCGTGTTATGGAGCGAGCTATGCTCGGAGTATCTCTGAAAGATAGAAGACTCAGGAATTAGTATATCCGACAGAGAACCGGAGTAACCGACATTGCTTGTAGAATAAGCTCGCTGAAGTGGCATGGGCTGGTCACATCTGTCTAAGGACCGATGGTAGATGGAGCAAGAAGGTTATTGAGTGGAGACCGTGACTTGGTAAGCGTAGTGTAGAACGGCCACCAGCCCGATGGTCAGACGACCTCAGAAGGGCTGCAGGAAAAGACTGGATGTGGAAGGCAGAGAATCGGATGTTGTGGCGCACATTGGGAGAGGCCTATGTCCAGCAGTGGACTGCAACAGGCTAATGATGATGATGATATTGATTACCTAACTTAGTTACTGCGAAAAACCAAATTCGCAGTCAGCAGATCCAAAACGAAAATCCATAACGGTTAATTCGGTAGATATATAGCAATTTTTGTCTAAAAAAAATATTGCAATTTCCACTTTCACTATTTTGCCACAACCGTTCCGGACGGTGTTTAATAAATATACGCATGTTCAAAGCATTACTTCCCTAAATAGTGCGAGAGAAAATCATGTCCAAACTCGCAAACAAACTAATATAGTGCGTATTTAGTACCAAGGAACCAAACACGTAGACATAACAATACGAGAGCTAGCTATTATTGTTTATAAATAAACATAACTACTGCTAATAACTACAATAACAATCAAATAACGGAATTATTTATATTTTCATGGTTTAACTCTGTTGAGTGCTTAGTTTGTAATATTATTAAATATAATTTATTTTCGAGAGTTTTTTTTACTGATTTTTAAGGTTCCATGCACAAAATACAAGATTTTACGGTCCATCTTTTTCCATTTGCCAATTTTGACATTTGACATTTAAAAAAAAATCCTATGTTATTTTGTTACCCGGCGAACTTTGTTCCGCATACAAGTAATTTTTACAACGCTTACATTTAAAGTGCTAAATCTCGATAATAATCTTTCTTTACTACATCATACATTATAAATAAATTATACATAAAATTATAGATAAAAATCACCCCGTTGACACCATCTATCTATTAAAAACAGCATCAGAATCCGTTGCGTAGTTTCAATACAACGGAGACAGATAGCGGACTAGACGTGACTTTGTTTGTTGTTTGTTTGTTTGTTTTATATTATGTAATGATTACCATTACTTTATTTTTACAGTGTATATGAAACGCAACTTTTAATATAACGCCATCTAGTGAATACTTACTTAATCTAGTTAACAGATATACAATATATACAAATAAAATAAACAAATAATTTGCAATAAAATAAAGTCGCGACTATAAATTGAGATATAAACAGTCCTATCTTTTAAGTTGGACCAAACTGCATACGGGTGCAAATTTAAATAAAATGGGTTAAGTAGTCAGCGTAAAAAATAAATATTAAGATTATCATCAGTTGTTTTTACTACATTCTCATTTCAACAAACTACCCGTTTTGAATTCGGTACTGAGACTGCAAAGAAAAAAATAAATAGATAATATTTTCATGTGTCTACTAATTCAGTAAAATTAAACTCAACATTTGATTTGAATCAAAACATCCAAAATTCAGGTCAGATACAAAACCACACACTTCCTAACTAAAGGCTTGGCATTTATCGTACATGTAACCTACATACAATTTACATACAACACTATTGTAACATACAAGGGCACCTGTGTCCGCTCGTAACCCAACCAGATAACCATCTAGGAGTGGCTATGTACGACTCATTCCAGATATACGGAGGACTAGTATACACAAAAGTCATTGCTAAATAGAATTAATGATAATATCGCCATCTAGTTTCCGAATTAAGCAACTAACGACAAGATTAGTAGCTACACAGCAGATAAGGACTCATAAAATAAAAGATATGGGGAAAATATTCCCTAAAAATAGGGAATTAAACCATAACATTAACGTTTTTACTAGGGTGGAAATCGAACTTGCCGATCTATCTTCTGAAGCTGATGGATTGACACCATGGATTTTTAATTGAAATTAAATTATTAATTTTAAATTGATAATGTTATTTAAATAATAAAACAGTTAAATTAAAAAATTCAAACAGCGCAATACTATCTCACCTTACCGCTCTTAGTTCCTACTCGTATAACCAGTCCCAATAAATCAATTGTTGTAGAAAAATGAAACCAGCGAATGCTCAATTCACTGCCTATGCCTTTAAGCGTAAAGTTTTAGTATCTATATAAATATATCTATTGAAACACTGAAATTTCATGAGCAAATAAAACTAGTCCTTGATTTCAGGAGACTTAAAAATCATCGATTGTGAATTATGAAAGTCCAAGAAACGAGTGCGGCGTGCAAGAATCGTAACTTACGGCGCTTTGCCCTCTCTGATTACCCCGCAAGGGACTCGGCGTGAAGTGTATTTATGAAATACTGTAACACTTGTGTGTTCGTATATACAAAACAACATCGAGATACGATACCTAAGTGTATTCATTATAATGTCTCAATTAATCCTCTCTATTGGTCACAATCAACTTTCTTAGTGCGAATAAAAAAGTTGCGATGCATTTAATAATTGCAGTCTTGAAACGCTTAATGACTTAATAACCCTATAAATTGGTCGATGGTTCAGCTTTTTATAGGGAACCCTAATATATCATCGTTAATAGGTATTTAAACGTCTTGAAGATGTCATGAAGCAATTTGAAAATGAAGACGGCAATTTATTAGTAAGTTAGACGTATAATTTGTTGTAGATATACTTCGAGTGTTCGATGTTTTCATACTTTTAAAAACGGAAATATACCTTTTAAAAATGCTTAAAAATTAGTCGCGGTGGTACAGTGGTAGAGCACCCCGCTTCTGAGTCCAGAGTTCGCTGGTTCAAATCTTGGCTCACACCAATGACTTTTCGAAATTAATTTCGAAAGTTATATGTGACAAATATCGATGACTAAAAACTTTGTGGCCGGTATGGTTCGCCACCATTTGGGTCGTAAACATAACGGTGAGTTGAGGCTTAACAGCCACTGCCTATACCTTCGGGTAGAAAAAGTTATGTTATATTATGTAAAAATGCGGAAATACGGGGGAAAATTGTCTTGCTGATGCATAATGGTCCAGTGGTTGAGATCAAGCGTCTGAATATAGGAGTCGTGGGATCGATTCCCGACTCATACCAATGTCTTTTCGGCAGTAATTTGTGATAAATTTGTGTACAAAAATAGTACAAAAACAACTTAAAACAATGCTTTAGGATTTACAATAATTCTAGACACGAATATTCCAAATACATTAAAGGTTGTATATTGTATGTCCAAGTCCGCTATTTCCTACATGCTACAAAACAAAATACCCATAACTGACAGACAGACACTCAAGTGTATACTATAGAGAATAATGGGATGTTTTAGGTAAAGAGCGGAGCGTTAAGCTCACGCGATAAGCGTAAACGTTAAGGCAAGAGCTTTAAGTATGATCGAGCAATTATAAATTGTAGTAATCAAACTCTGGGCGTATCTTTTATTAATAACATGTCCAAGATTAAGAAGACACATAACTTCCAAAAAGTTTGTAGTGTGAGCCAAAATCTGAACCTTAGACTCAACCTCCATACCACCGAGTAGACTCGATTGAAACCATAACTAATATCGAGTCAACAATATGTCTGCAAATGTTGTATCTGCGAGTATTTTATAAAATTTTAGTTGACGCCATATTAGCCCCTCGGATGGCCATTTCTTTACCCCTTTAAATTTAAATCGCTCCGTTTATCAATATCCGCCTTCTGAATTATGGTCCTGGAAAATAGGCATTATATTTTAAAGGCCCGTAAAACGAGATAGATAATTTGACCCTAACACGTAAAATTGACGTATATTTTATACATTTATATATACAGACATTAATGTCTAATATTTATAAACATATATATATAATATGGTGGTGTGCTATATTTAATGAAGGATCAGCCAAAAATAACTGTACCTAAGTCAAAACAAGTCCATAACTCGGTACTCTCTGTAGTCAGAGAGAATCAAATCCTTAAAACCTGATCCCTTTTATGATCCCTGATTAGCGGCTCGTCGGTTATTAGCGGTTCCTGACATAACCAACAGGATTTATACAAACATAACTTCACGCCCAGTCACTTGCGAGATAGGTAGAGAGGACAGACATACTCGCTTTTTTTATTTTCATAACTCTAGTCCTACACTATCACTATCGATACAACCTTCCTCAAGGAATCGTTCTATTGGGAAACAGAAAGTGCGTCGCATGCGCTTTTGCGCTTTTGCGCTTTTGTATATCTGTTTAGTCAATCCTACATTATCTATTTTTCTATACAAGTCCTAAACATCAGAACATGAACATCAGCAGCCGCTCTCTAGAACCTTCCACATTCCTCTATGTCGAATTATTGTTGGTCGCAATTCTCCTTTAGCTCGGTTTTGTTCAGAGTACAACGATATATGTAATAACTGCAGTAAAATTGACATTGTACATGATACCTTGCATAGTTTTAAGCGAAGTTTGTTTATGTACTTTAGGGAACAAAAGCTCTAATGTTTAGTTAAGTAAATTAAGTTTATATGTCTACTTAGTATTTTAACTTCAATTGTAACTGTTATATAAAAATGAATGTTGTGTACGTCTGTAATTGACATACATATTAGAGTAAAAATTCGGTAATATTTTTTTTTGTGAAAATCATATATATATTGTTGATGTACCTTAAAATCAATAAATAAATAAACATGCCCTTTACACCGACTTGATTTGACTCCTTTAACACTTTACTTTTGCAATATACCTGCTTAGTCATTATCCTATCACTTATTCTCCTTATTGCTCACAATATAGAAAATGCATTTGTAAACACAAACCCGACTTAAACACAAGCAAAACTACTTTAAACATAAATCATTAACTCTCGTTCGTGTTGTACCATGTTCATAAAATTTAATGAAATATCAATTTAGCGTAGAGGACGCTCAAACGCGTATTTGTAAAAACTATTATTAGGATTATTAATATTCTCAGTATTAAAATATAACAAAAATAAGAAAAAAAATGCAAGTTACTCGGACAATTGGCAATAACTTCTTTAATACTTAAAGAAAGAATTATATTTTCTGCAAATGTAAGCCGCTAAAACACAAGTCCTTTTTGCGGTTTATTAGTCGACTCTAAATCATAATTTTCGCTTAATACTGCAGTTTTACGAGATTTTTATTGTGTTGCAGAGATGCATAAATTGTTTTGTACAACATTAAACTCTATTACTCTACACACAAATACCATGTATCGTATTTTTATAAGTCGGACGAGTAAAACGGCGGAGTGTAAAAAAAAAAGGTTGACGATCCATGGCAAAAATATTTGCATACGAATTAGAACTTTATGTATATTATTACAATAGTGTTCTATTTAATATTGATGGTGTTTGAGCTAGGGAATATTAAATTGTACTTTTGCATATATTCATATATATTCTCGCTATACTTACGGGGTGCCTAGAGATACTGCCTTAATGGTAAAAATTTAATTTTAAACGAACCACCATTTTATTTATTTTATTATTATTTTATCACTATTAAAAAATTAAGTTAAGAAGTAGGACTACGTTCATCTTGTTTAAATTACCTGTCCAAGTAAATATCCCAGCTTTACATAAAAAAAACACGGGCTATACTTACTCTTAACGAGCGGGCCAGTTTTCTGATGGTAAGTGATTAGCGACGCCCATGGATATCTGCAACTAGATTGGAGACCGAGATGATCACAATTGAGTTGTGGGCATTTAAGATGTAAACAAAAGAACGGGCCGGAACTGCTACATGAATGGGCCGGATCTATCGGTAAAATACCAAGGCCCTGAATATCGACGTAAAGCGACTCATGCAGTGTATTGTTCGGTGAGAGAGGTATCTTGAGGCCCACCCCATCATGCTTAAACCCTTAAAATCATACTTTCAACTATAACGTATTTTTTTATACAACCTTATTTTACAGCGCAAGTAATTTGTCGTCAATATGTAAAACCATTAACGGTATCCATTTTAAAACAAGTGGCACATGAGTGCAGTTAACAAACAAAGTGTGGCGGCGTGCTTGTGTTGTTGAGTCGTTATGGAGTCGCCTTGGGAAATTTTATGCATCATCAATATATTATATAAACGGTAGCGTTATTATTAATATCTCGATATGTATAATGGAGCACAAAAGTGTTAAATAAATAGAAATATAATAAATACATACAAAATAATATCTTGGACACTATACACCACAACACCCTCTAGTTCCAAGTTGAGTTACTAAATCCTTATGATACAGAAACTAGATGACGTATATCCGTTATCTAGTTTCCGTAACCACAAGCATTTTACTTTTATTTTGTAAATACATACTTATAATACATAGAAAAATACATAAATGAATGTACTCGGATGGGGATCGAACCCGCCGACCTCGATTCCGCAGTCGATTGTTTTACCAGTGAGAACAGAGCACAACAAGGCACGATTCCAAACACCGTGACCAAATTGAAAATGTAATTAGGTCTGTAGAAAATTTTGTATTTGTAAGGTATTAATCAAAAAAAGACTTTTACAAATGTTTGTTTGTCTTTCTCTGCGTTCTTTCTAGGCTATAAAAGTGCTGAACTTGGCTCAGAGTGAAACATCCTACGTTTCACTCTCAATTTTAATCACTCAATTTTATTAATTAAATTAGTCTGTAAAATCAGAGACTTTCCATGACCAAATAGAACGAGTTCTTGAGGAAGGTGATGTCAGGAGTCTTAAGAATCGACAAGCGTTGGTAGAGTGAGATGTGTAAGATTCTTGCCAGAAAGATCAGAGTATCATACTCTCTGATCTTTCTGCCTATATCGCAAAGGACTCGGCGTTAAGTACACCGAGTTAACGATTATTTTTTTATGGGATAGGAGGGCAAACGAGCAGGCGTATCACTTGATGGTAAGCAATCAACGCCACGCATGGACACCAGCAACACATACTGTTACTTTTGCGTTGCCGACCTTTAAAGTATAGTGAATAGGGAAGGATGGGGAAGGGGGGTGGGCCTCCGGGTACCTCTCTCACCAAACGAAACGCGGCATGAACCACTTTATGTCGATCCTCTGAGAGGTCGTGGTATTTCACCGGTCGAGCCGGCCCATTCATGCAGCGAACTGCTTGGCTCTACCACTGTGAAAATTACGGGAAATTTCTAGATACGACTTCAAATATGGTGTGAAGATATGTAATATCGCGCATACTTTTCGCAAATTGTCATACTTATATGTGCGTCGCGATTCGAATCCGTGACATTTTAAACAGAAGCGTCGCACTAAACCAGTGGTCTAAAAAGCGAATATTTTCTTAAAACAGTTCTGTGCTCGACGATCCTCTTGTTACATATAAGGCTTGTACAATCATAACTTGACTTTCACAGCAGCCTACAGGCCAGCCGCTCACACAGAGCGGTCCATTTTGACGGATAAGTAGATAGGTGTCCAAAGATTTATTGCCTTCTCGCCTTAACGCTGAATAATAATCAATTTTATAATGAATCGTAATTCTTCTGTATACTTTATATGTGCATAAATTCCATAAAATTTTTTGCGCTAATTAAACGTAGTCTGCATAATAACAAAGTAATACGTTGTTTTATGCGCGAGGGCGCAAACCTCCTGATGGCAAGTGCATAGCGCCGCCCATGGATATCTGAGAAACTGAAAGAGAGAGTCACAGTCACAACATTGCTAACATGGGACAGTGGATAGGGCGTGGGATGTGAGTAGAAGCTAATGTGTCCGAATATGTTTCTTTCGGAGATTATCTCCTACCCCTCCGTTCCCAGCCTACTCCCTTAAACGTAACACTTTTTGTGTTGCAAGTATCCATGGGCGGCGGTAGTGCTTACCAATCTTTAACTTATTGTTTATTTTATTGTTACCTATATTTATCTTGAACTTATTCTGTCTTTTAGGCCTAATTTTATACTTGTCTTCATATTGTGTTAATTATTTTACATATAAATTTTAATAATGTCCACATTTGTTACACAACGTTACCGCATTGATCAAAAGATGTCGCGTCAGTTGTGCTCGACTACTGTGATCGCATAGAATTTCTTAGTTAACATGTAGGACGTTGGTTTTAATTAGGTTGGATCTTAACTGTGATGGTCGTGTATTCTGGCTGCTGCATCTTTTACGCGTAAACCTAATGCTAGGTTTTCAGCATCGATAATAATATTATGTATATCAGATGGTTTAAAAAGAATATTTGACACATGAGTTTCTTGCCCGATTCTTCTCATCCCTACACTCAGAATGGTATCGCTACTGACGATTGCGTCCGTGGTTTCTTGTTCCACGGAGACACTTTCCTCAAGCGCTCGTGTTTACTATTTCATTTTAAATAACATGTTTCATCCGATGTAGTGGTAGAGCCAAGCTACAGTGATAGAGCCAAGCAGTTCGCTGCATGAATGGGCCGGCTCAACCGGTGAAATACCATGACCTCTCAGGAGATTGACGTAAAGTGGCTTATGTCGCGTTTCGTTCAGTGAGAGAGGTACCCAGAGGCCCATCACCCCCCTTCCCCATATCTTCCTATCCTACTCCCTTAAGGTCGGCAACGCAACTGTAACACTATATGTGTTGCAGGTGTCCATGGACGGCGCTGGTCACTTACCGTCAGGTGACACGCCTGCTCGTTTGCCCCATATCCCATAAAAAAAAGTTTTGAATATTTTTATCAGTGGTGAATGGGCCGGCACGACCGGTGAAATACCTCAACCTTTCAGAATATCGAGTAAAGTGGCTCTTGCCGCGTTTCACTCGGTGAAAGCGGTATCCGGGGCCCAACCCCTTTCCCCCTCCCCTTCCCACTTCCAAGCCCTTCTTTATCTCAATGTAAGGGCCGGCAACACAACTGTAAGTGTTCAGGTGTCCATGGACGGCGTTTGTTGCTCACAATCTGGTGTCACGTCTATACGTTTGACCCCTTTACCATAAAAAAAATACTGTAAAGATCTTAGAAAATAAACCTTCTTTGTCTTTGACTACCCTCAGTTCACCAGCGTGCTCTTCTGCCCTCCAATCCCATAAAAATCATCAGACCTATACCAATATTAATAATTCTGCAATAATAATTGTGGGCATCTTTCTGACCAATGACCTGGCAATGATGCCAAGGTTGGGGGTCATTATTACGAATCACTGCACAGTTCCACGATCAGTCACGAGCTCCTCTCGAACAAGATAAATGACTTGCTTCCCTGTTGTCTATCAAGATGGGAAGACTTCTCAATCAATAGATATGACGGTTATAAAAAAGTTCACACTTTAATAGTCTCGGTGGTCCACTGGTCGCGGGTTCTAATTCTGGCACACACCAATAACTTTTAAAGTTATGTGTGATAAATATCAATGACTAAAAAACTTTGTACCCGATATGGCAATAGGTTCGGCACCTATTCCATTTGGGACGTAAACAGCAACTGCGTATACATTCGGGTAGAAAAAGGCGTGAAGTTATGTTATGTTATATGTTGTTTTCACACTTTTACACTTGTAAAATACACAGGTATATCACGCAGTTGGCTGCTTGAATGGGCCGGCTCGATCTGTCTGAATTATCGATGTAATGAGCCAATGCTCATGGCGTCTTAAGGTACCTCAAACTTAAAAGATACTTAACTTCATGCCTTTTTCTACCTGAAGGTGTTGGTAGCGGCTTTTAAAGCCTCGAATCACCAAATTGGGCACAAAGCTGACAATCATCGATATTTATCACACATAACTGTGAGTCTGTAATCGAACCGACAATTTCTGAATTAGAAGCGGGGATCTCGACCACTGGACCATCATTACATAGTATAAAACAAAGTCACTTTACGTTCTCTGTACCCTTATATGCTTATATCTTTGAAACTTCGCAACGGGTGTCAACTAAGTGGTGTTTATCTATAATTCATGTTTGCGGAACAAAGTTCGATGGGTCAACTAGTTAATAATAAAGCATACACATACATACATAACTTCACGCCAAGTTCCTTGCATGGTAGGCACCGAGCAAATAAAATATGATACATAAATTCAAGTCTGTTTGTTGGTAGGTCTATATGTTACCTTAGTAACAGTAGGACGTCACCACTGGGTCGGTCCGGATTTATCAGGTTTCTATTAAACATAAGAGCATTATACTATTCGTTGCAGCCGTTGCGCCTGACAATCACCACCGACAAACAATTACCAAAGTCACACATTTAACATTCAGACAAACAACGGGATTTATCTGGTGAGGAGTGGTATTTGATGAACTGGTCACCACCCCTGGATAACTACTTGTCTTACCAACATACCAGAGACTGGCTGTGCTAACTGCTTTTTATGGGATTTTGGCAACCGAGCAATCGGTTTACCTGATGTTAAGAGACAAGCGCAGCCAAGTTTTACAGTTGTGTTGCCGACCTTTAAGATAGGATAGGGAGTGGGATGAGGAGGCAGGGGAAAACGCGCTAAGTGACGTCCCTTAACTGAGAATTCGTGATCATTAATGAAGTGATTCTATCACCGTTAGATACTATTGTAGGAGTCTTCAAAGCAATCCCAAAGTAGATCTTAGGTTGAATTATCAGTGAAAAAAGACCAACAAAAATTGTGAAACCGTCAAGTTTCCGAGGATGATTATTTCTTTGCTATGCTCATCTTCCTACCCTATTTCCATCATTTGGAGACGGCACAGCAGGTTTTTTATTTTCCGTATCTTTCGCATAGTGTGGAAGATGCGGCACCCTTCCTAATCCTATCATCTTTCACACAGTACATTCATGTTTTTTGAGGACTTTCTACTCTCTTATTTCCTTCCACACTCAGATTTATCATTGTCTGTTATTGTTTGTTGGCATGTAAAAACAACTGATTATATTTTTATGAAATTTAGCAATAAAATAACTCTATAAAGTAAGAAACGACATCCTTCGGGGGTTCGGACATGTAGAAAGAATAGCTGATGCAAGATTAACTAAGCAGGTATACAATGCAAAAGCGGAAGGATGTAAGAGGCCACGACATACTTTCAATGACCAAATAGAACAAGTACTTGAGGAAGGTGATGTTAGAAGCCTTAAAAATCAACGAGCGTGTTTCACAAGAGTTCACAAAGTCAAAGAAGTGATTGAAGTGTGTCAACATCGTGCCTTATGGCTCTCTGTTCTCCCTGTCTACCCCACAAGGGAATTAAAGTGAAATTTTTGATTCTTTGAAAGATTTGACTAGATAGATACCAATAAACCTTTTATATTGGGTACGTACTGATCTAGTTTCCCAGCACTTAAATATACAGCCTTCGAAGGCTAACTACGAACACAACCTGTCCAATTTCCGTCTATTTTGATAAATAGATACAAGAATGCTAATGTTCTTGATCTAAGAACAACAATATTTAGTAAGTTCTGTTTATATTAATATTACCCATGGGAATAATAAATATAAATTACAAAGACACTGATCGAGGCCTCTCGCGACCAGAGGGCTGGTTTATGGACTGGCACAGCGGGTTAACATTGAAATTCAGCGTGGCAATGCGGCCAGTCTTCTGGGCACGCTGCCAGTAGACCAGGATGCCGAGAAAATTAATTTCACCTAGTCTTTTAATCGTATGTATTGTTAATAATATCATTATCATTACATAGTATAAAACAAAGTCACTTTTCGCTGTCTGTCCCCTTATACGCGTATATCTTTAAAACTACGCAACGGATTTTGATGCGGTTTTTTTTAATAGTTAGAAGGTGTCAACGGGGTGGTTTTGATCTATAATTCATGTATAGTGTAGTGAGATTTAGATCTTTAATCGCAAACGCTGCCTGAACCTTAAGTGATAAAACAAAATAATCTACTACATTCTTATACACCTTCAAAAGATCTACAATAAAGTCTGCGATGGCATATGTCTATCTCTTAGCGATAACCCACAAAGACCATTTTTATTTTTTTACTTTTTACGAGAAATAAGGGCTTATTTACGAAGCGATTTTAAACATTACAGCATTAATATTCATCCAGTTAAGTGTATTAAATAGATTGTGCATTTAATATAGATCAATATACCCCTTTACAGTATGTAATTTAAACGAATATTTACGAAGATATTACAGTATAAACTTAGCGGGACATAGTAGTTGCGTTGCGCGCCAAAACGCGTGCCGATAAATAGCACAAATTGAACTTTATAAAATCCAAATTTTACTCATTACTTTTGATGCGGAACAAAGTTCGCCGGGTCAGCTAGTTATAAATAAAGCATAAATGAATAATGTAGTCTCAGTGGTCTAGTGGTCGAGCCGTGTGCTATGGACTGTGGAATCCACAGGTCGTGGTTCGAATCCTGACACTGGCTCACACCAATGACTTTTCTAAATTGTTTTCAGAAATTTCATCATCATCATTAGCCTTCTTTTTGAGGTCCACTGCTGGACATAGGCCTCCCCCATAGAGCGCCACAACTGCCGGTCCGCTCAATCATGGGGGGCTTTCGCCATAATCGCCACGCTTGGCAGGCGGGTTGGCGATCGCAGTAGGCGTAGGTATTTTCTTCAGAGAGAATGCTGCTGCCCATTCTTCTACCTTTTCCCTTAGTCGCCTTTTACGACACCCACGGGAAGAGATGGGGTGGCGGAATTTATGTATGATAAATATAGATGACTGAAAACTTTGTGCCCGGTAATGCAATAGGTTCGCCACCTATTCCATTTGGGACGTAAACATAACAGCGAGACGAGGCTTAACAGCCGCTGCCTACACCTTCGGGAAACAATGGCGTGAAGTTATGTTATGTTATGTCATACATGAATAATATTCAAATAGTGACTTATTGAATTGAATATGTCTACGATGAGATTGGAGTTACAACTTTGACTGTTGAATATAGATCGGCTGATTTTTCTATGGAGTAGGAGGGCCAACGAACAAGCGGGTCACTCACCACCCATGAATACTGTGGTGCGTTGCCTTCCTTTAGGGAAGTAGGAGGAGAAAGGAAGAGACGAAACCGCGGCACAAGCCACTTCACGCCGATATTCCTAGAGCTCGTGGTATTTCACCGGTCGAGCCAGCTCATTTATGCAGCGAACTGAAAGATTCTACCACTGGTTCAGATAATTGGGTCATGAGCCTGTGTGTTTATACAGCATATAGGCAATGTTTTAACTATTATGAATGTATGTAAATAATGAAGATTAAAGCTCTTCCGTATAATTAAACTGCACGCCTGTTTCTACCCGAAGGTATAGACAGCGGGTATTAAGGTTCAACTTGCCGAATTTGGGACGTTACCAAATGGAATGGGTGATGGAACCAAATGCCTTATACTGGGCACAATTAACAGTCAATTTAACAGTCATCGATGTTTATCTCACGTAACTATAGAAAATTCTGAAAATACATTGGTGTGAGCCGGAAATCGATCCGACGACTTGATTCAGAAGCGCGTGTACAACTACTGGACCACCGAATCCAAGGCTGTTTTAGCCCAGCTTAAATGCCTATGTTTCTTTTGCTAAGGCTTGTTTTTTTGTGATACAGGGGGCAAACAAGCAGGTGTGTCATCTGATGGTGCGCGAACAAACGGTGTCCATGGACGGCGTTTGTTGCGTTGTCATCACGTATAGTGTTAGTTACGTTGCTGGCCCTTACAATAGGATATGAACGGGGTCGGGAGTGGGATGGGAAGGGGAGAGGGATCACATTTTATCCTTTCAAGCTCTCCGAAATGGGTACGCACGCGCCAGTGTCTCCATTTCTTGAAAAGGCCCACAAAACGGCTCACCACCAGGTAGTGGTCCGTATAAAGAGTGGGGCCTCTGTAGGCTCTTGTATCCCTTGGAGTGTTTCGGAGACGACTATCTACCAAAATCAAATCAATCATACTCTTTTGTTCATTCCGTCTCCACGTATACGTGTAAATATCTTTATGATGGAATAATGTGTTAGGTACAAAGAGGAGGCATACGTCCAAGATCGGCTTACCAGCATCATTCACTCTCTTATCACCATTCGGACCAAGGGCAGCCTCCAGGCCATCTCTCTTGGTTCCGACCCATCGATTAAGATCACCACACAGAATTATCCTTTCATTTCCCTCAACCAAATCCAGAATATCCCTAACAGTTTACCAAAACTCCTCTGGTTCGCGGGGATCGGCGGAGCTGGCGGGAGCATAAGCTGCGACCATGAAGACTCGCGTGATTCCTAGTTTTATTCGAACCTCGAAAGTATTGATTCATAAAATGAGTACATCTCAAATCTAATAAGGGTGTTAATCTACTAGATCGTGTGGGTGGATTTTAATAAACCAATTATAAATTTATAGACGTAAATATATGATTAGCATTCGTCTCCGGTCGGCGCCGCGGCGTCAAGCGACGTATTAGAGCGGCGCCTGCATCGATGTAGGTAAAGGTGCGCGCCCATTAGGGCGTAACAAATGGCTTTGCGAAATGTTCTTACCAATTTTAGTATGTACAAGTTCGCATATTGCATACAAATAAGTTGGCACGACCTCAAATGTCTTTGTTAATGTAAATATAATGTGATGCCGTTTGGAAAATTATTTATTTATAACCGTTTATATAGAGAATTACGGGACTCTACATGAAATATTTGTATTTGATTTACTGACTTTTCTAGCAGTTATGGTAGTGCTATTATTTGATGATTCTTCATAGTTTTTTTACGATATTAATAAGTGAAACAGAAATTAGAATATTTTCGGCTGTTAGTAACTTACATAGAAATGTTACATGTAGAGAATGTAATTTTAAAATAATTTAACTAATCTACTATACATTATATTACTTATATATTTTATTTATTACTTATATACTTTATTTATTCACTCTAGTGTAGTGCTACCTTTTTTCTTGTTATAGTGATGTTAGTCATGTCATATCAGTCATATCGATTAGAATTGTCGATTTTAATTAATATCGTTGTATCGAATCACTTGCGACAACTAATAATAATCAGCCGCGTAACTGCGTTTTGCATTAAAATCGATTCCAGTTATATTAGAAATATGTCGGTTATTAAAAACGTTTAGGAGGTTAATCGTTTCTTAACGATACCATAATAAATACTTACAAGTAGATAAAGTGTCGGTACCCGTTTAATTTGAAATTCAACTCGTTTTGAATAATTTATAAACAGCAATATTGATAATATTGATAGAAGGTAAAACATTTTCTGTATTTCTATATATATATATGTTCAATGACCATGTCGTGCCCAAACCAATAAGCGTCGAAGGGTCAGTTCTCGAAGTCGTAAACAAATACGTCTACCTAGGTCAAATCATCCAGTTAGGCAGACGAAACTTCGAGAAGGAGGCCGAAAGGAGGATTCAGCTTGGTTGGGCTGCATTCGGCAAACTACGTCGAGTCTTCAGCTCGCCTATACCGCAATGTCTGAAGACCAAAGTCTTTGACCAGTGCGTCTTACCGCTGATGACCTACGGTGCCGAAACGTGGACACTCACGGTGGGGCTAGTCCACAAATTTAAAGTCGCTCAGCGAGCTATGGAGCGGGCTATGCTCGGGGTATCTCTGAAAGATAAACTCAGGAATGAGTATATCCGCCAAAGAACTGGAGTAACCGACATAGCTCGTAGAATAAGCTCGCTGAAGTGGCAATGGGCTGGTCACATCTGCCGAAGGACCGACGGTAGATGGAGTAAGAAGGTCCTAGAGTGGAGACCGCGTCTTGGCAAACGTAGCGTAGGACGCCCACCAGCCCGATGGTCAGACGACCTCAGAAAGGCTGCTGGAAAAGACTGGATGCGGAAGGCAGAGAATCGGATGTTGTGGCGCACATTGGGAGAGGCCTTTGTCCAGCAGTGGACTGCAATAGGCTGATGATGATGATGATGATTTCTATATATGTAGGTACCTATTTAAAGTCTCGGTGGTCCAGTGGTCGAGCACTCTGCTTCTGAATCAAGAAGACGCGTGTCCGAATCCTGGCTCACACCAATGACTTTTCGAAATACTTTTCGAAAGTTGTGTGTGATAAATATCGATGACTGAAAACTTTGTGCTCGGTATGGCAATAGGTTCACCACCTATTCCATTTGGGACATTAATATAACGGCGAGTCGAGGCTTCACAGCCACTGCCTATACCTTCGGCTTGAAAAAGACGTGAAGCTATGTTATGTTATTGTAAATAATGTAATTAATTACATTCATCTAAAAACGAGTGCAGTGTTAAATTTGTTGGTTATTCGTCTATTTTCTTTATTTGATACAGCCACTCAGTTCACCGAGCGAATAAGCCTGGCTCGAACAGTGTAATACTACGTTCTGTCAGGAAATCGACGTAAGCTTGCTCAATCTGCGAATTTCCGCCACCCTTTCCCCTCTAATCCCCTATCCCAACTTAAATGTCGGCAAACCAACTGTAACTTCTATAAAGATAAAAGTTAGGTACACATCTCTTGGAACTTCATTGTTTTCCTCTCTGCCTACATAAAAGACACTAAGCGGTGTGACATTAAATAACTGATCTGTCACCATTACAATCAAATAAATACCAAAAGATCAGATCTCGTGAGATCTAATAACTCGTTAAGTTAGACCCTCGCTAATGTCATGTGATTGTCGTGTCTAGATGTCGCTAGTTGCTGTCATTAGGTTTAATTGCGTTTGGTTTATTTAGGTAAGTATACTTACTAACAATATTAAATGCCAAAGTGGTTTTATTTTTTGATAACTTCACTCTTCTTATACTGCAAGGTGAATGCGGTCATCAATAATGGCATTAAGAGTAGTATGTGGCTTTTTTGTATGTTTGACTATCCCACTGCACATCTGAAATAAAGAACTGATTTTTTTTTTGCTTGTGACCACGGCCAGTGCAACCTGGCCGAAACGTCAAGCTAATCAAGGTAAATATTTGTTTACCTAAAACAGTGTCGCGTTAATTCCCGTTCATCATTATCAAAGAACTGATTGTCATGAATTTGTTACACCATTTCAGAAGGAGCTACATTAGTATACAGGTGCATAATTTTTATCTGATAACCTTACCTGATAGTGGTTCAAACTGGTACATCAGTAAAACCACCGACTGCGGAATTAAGGTCGGCGGGTTCAATCCCCACACAAGTACAACTAATTATGACAAGTATGAATATTTGTAAGGCGTCTGGGTGTTTTTCTATCTATTAACAAATGAAAGTGTATTTGTATTAATATTTGTTTTTGAAACTAGATGGCGCCGTGTGTACTGTATATTGTGTTTTTTTTTTTTTTTTTTTTATGGAAAAAAGGGGCAAACGAGCGAGCGGGTCACCTGGTGGAAAGCGATCACCGCCGTCCATGGACATCCGCAACACCAGGGGCGTCGCATCAGCGTTGCCGGCCTTTAAGATAGGAATACGCTCGTTTCTTGAAGGTACCAAGGTCGTAGCGGTCCGGGAATACCGTTGCCGGCAGCTGGTTCCATATAGGAGCAGTGCGTGGCAGGAAGTGACGGCTGAATCGCACTGTCGTAGATCGCCAACTATTCAGCCGATGTGGATGGAGACACTGGCGAGTCGGGCGATTGCGAAAGTCAGCAGGCGGTATAAGTCCGAACAATTCCTCAGAGCACTCCCCGTGGTATAAGCGGTACATGATGCATAGAGATGCAACATCTCTCCGCAATGCCAACGGATCAAGCCGATCGGAAAGAGCTTGGTTGTCGACAAGCCGAACCGCGCGTCGTTGAATGCGGTCAAATGGAGAAAGCTGGTAGTGGGGTGCCCCCGCCCAAAGATGAGAACAGTATTCCACGTGAGGCCGGACCTGCGCTTTATACAGTTGCAAGCGATGACCTGACGTGAAATACCGTCCCGCTCTATTGAGTACACCAAGCTTTTTGGAGGCCAATTTGGCCTTGCCCTCCAGATGACCGCGAAATTGGACGTCACTCGACAAGTCGACACCAAGAATTCCGATATTGGCTGAGACGGCTAAGGGAGTGCTCTCAAAGCAGGGAGCTACGACAAATGGTGTCTTTTTTGCGGTAAACGCGCAAACCTGTGTCTTCTTAGGGTTGAATTGGACTAAGTTTAGTCGGCCCCAGTCCGAAACCTGACTAAGCAGAGTTTCGATTTCAGACACAAGTTTGTTCCGGTACTCATCGACGTTTTCCCGAGAAATCCGCGGGTGGCCGGTATATAGGGCATCCCCCGTACTGTCATCCGCATAGCAATGAAGACTGCTGTACTGCAGCATGTCATTCACATGCAGAAGAAACAGCGTAGGGGATAGCACACAGCCCTGGGGGACTCCAGCATTCACAGGTTTTAAGTCGGAGCATGACCCGTCGACAACGACCTTAATGCTCCGATCCATGAGAAAACTGGAGACCCAATCGCATAATTTCTCGGGAAGCCCATAACATGGAAGCTTCGAGAGAAGTGCTTTGTGCCAAACCCGATCGAAGGCCTTCGCCACGTCCAAACTAACGGCCAGCGCCTCTCCTTTACTCTCAACCGCTTCCGCCCACCGATGGGTTAAGTAGGCTAAAAGATCACCAGCTGAGCGACCTTGACGGAATCCGTACTGACGGTCGCTAATCAACTGGTGCTCTTCTAGATAGCTAAGGAGCTGGCGGTTGATCAGTGTTTCCATAGTTTTGGAGAATAGGGAGGTGATGGCGATGGGTCTATAGTGGGACGGATCTGAGCGATCACCTTTTTTAGGGATCGGGTGGACTAAAGCTACCTTCCATGATGCTGGTACAGCGCCGAGAGAGTAGGAGTACCGAAAGAGACGCGTTAGAACCGGTGCCAACTCTGGAGCACACATCTTCAACACGATTGCTGGGATTCCGTCAGGCCCACTCGACTTGTGGACGTCTAGGGAGAAAAGTATGCGCCGTACAGTACTTTGCCGGAAACAGATCTCCGGCATGGCGTGGTCACAACGTGGGATGGTCGGTGGAATTTTCCCCTTATCGTCCAGAGTCGAATTAGCCGCAAAAAGAGTACCAAGAAGTTCGGCTTTTTCTTTAGCGTCGTGGGCCAATGACTGGTCCTCCCTTTGCAGAGGTGGAAGAGATGGCTTGCAGAAATTCCCAAGGACAGCCTTGGCGAGTGACCAGAACGCACGAGTTCCCGAGGGAAGGCGAACTAGTTTCTCGCCAATCCCGCCTATGTACTTAGACTTTGCTATGGCTATAACTCTTTTGAAGGACCTGGAGGCGTGGTTGTACCTCTTCTTAAGATTACCGGTATTTAGATCCCGAGACGACGCTGCTTTTGCCCAGGCCTGATAGCAGTCATGCTTAAGGCGTAATGCCGTTTTGCATGAGCGATCAAACCAGGGCTGGGATCTGCCACCGAACCGCACCACTGAGGATGGAACAAAAAGCTCCATCCCCTGCAGCACCACATCAGTGACAGAATCGGCAACGACGTCAGGATCCTCCGGTGAGAAGCAAACCCGACCCCATGGGTAGGATGCGAAAAAATTCCGCATTCCATCCCAGTCCGCCGACCTGTAATGCCACACACGGCGGCGACTCGCAACACGCGGTCGAAGTGGGCACGTGAGTGGCACCGTACTCTTTATCAGACAGTGCTCCGAAGAGCCCAAAGGGGCGTCTACAGAGATCACATATCCGTCAGGATGGGAGGTCAGCAGAAGGTCCAACAGGGAAGGTAAATGATCGTCCACATCTGGGATGCGCGTGGGCACAGTAACCAGTTGTGTCAGATCAAATGCTAAAGCAAAGTCATGGACAGATTTACCAGCGTGATCGGTGGAGCGCGATCCAAGCCATTCGGCGTGATGTGCATTAAAATCGCCGAGTATCACGATCTCCGCAGATGGCACCTGTCGAAGTACAAAATCTGCAGCCATTTGTACGTGGTCCATGAGTCGGTCTGTGTCGGTGTTGCCGCTGTGGGACCTATAAAGGCATGCGTAGATGCGAGGGTGGTCACCGCAGTCTATACGCAGCCAGAGGGTCGATAGGTCCCTTCCTTCAAGACTGCCGAGGCGCTGAGCAGAGATATCCTCCCGGACATACACACAAACCCCAGCCCGTGGTACAAAGGAATGCTCCAGTTTGTACCCAGGGTATGAGAGATCCGTAGTGTCCGCCGGAGAAGATATCTGCGTCTCCGTAAGGAACAGTAAGGCCGGCTTTGTCGTCTCAAGGTGGTGGTGGACGGCAAGAAGGTTTGTGCGCATACCCCTGATGTTACAAAAATCCACATTTAGCGTGGTAGGGGGTGCCGTGATGTCCTTGCCCTTGCGTTTGCCCCGGGCAGTTTTATGTGCAGAGCGAGAATTTGCCCTCCCCAGAATACGAGGGGCAGCTTGAGCGTCCACGCCTTGTTGGATACCAAACCGTGGACGCTCAAGGGGGGATTCTCCAGTGTTGTGGCAACTGGTACCCCCCTGGGGTAAGTGTTCTTTAATTTTCGCTGCCATTAAGGGGAGGGTTAGGGGATGGGCCTCCGGATACCTCTCTCACCGAGCGAAACGCGGCATGAGCCACTTTACGTCGATCTTCTGAGAGGCCGTGGTATTTCACCGGTCGAGCCGGCCCATTCGTGCAGCGAACTGCTTGGCTCTACCACTGTTAAGTGTTAGTGTACAAGATAAAATTTCTATTAATATAAAAATCCCACAAAACTATTAATGACTGACTTCTAATTTCAATAACGGCGTCTATTATGGTCTTGTACTTTAAAGTACAGTTACAATAGCATCTTGTAAGACCAGCGCCGACCCCACAGACCCTGATAGAACGACATTATCATTGTGTTAGGTCCTGGAGTCACAGCTAAACTGTGAAACTGCTATCTCTAGGAGATATATTAGGGCGGAACTGCATTGTACATGATAAGGTAATGGCTACATGAGGCAATAGTGTACGCACTAGGTGTTCAGAACGCTGCGGTTTTTGTTTAATTAGATATAAAATTTTGTATCACAATATACGCGAACAGACAGGTTATGGTAAGCTACGGCCGCCTATGGACAACACCGACTACTGGTTGTATTACATTTGTGTTATCTGTCTTTAAGTCGGGGATGGGGAGTGGGACTGGAAGATGATGGTGCAGAGGAGTGACCTCCGGATATCTTTCTCACTATCCGTCAATGTTGTATCAAATACCACCACGTGGTATTTGATAATTTCATCTATGATACATGGTAATACGGTTATTTTTGTGGTTGTTCATTTTCTTTTAAAAAAATAACTTGTTATAATATCACGTTTGATTGTTCTAGACCCCTCTTAGCATATTAATTAATATTCAGAAATCAAATCTAATCTATTCTAATCTAGCTATTGAAAGAACCGCCACGTTTCCTGACACCAGTGCGTACAATGCAACTATGAACAAAGTTCAGCTGTATTTGGCCAGCTTACAATATTACACCGTCATAAACCAACAGCTTAGTTAGGCTCTGTTGCTAAGAGGCTTTATCTACAATAATAATATGTTTTATAGTGTACCAACACTGTTTACATAAGTGTTTGATTTGTGAGTACATTTGTTATTTTGTTATTCTCTCCTATTGTCAACTCTGGCGATATCTACATACTAAGAACAAACGATGGCGTAATGGAAATCCTGAATCGCGATTGCGAATTTTTCTTAACGAGTAGTACGACAAGAATGAAAAATATACAGGATCAAGTTTAATAGTGTAATTTTATTATAATGGTGATTGTAATGTAGCTTTGCAAAGACAACTACTAGTCTTGCGCATAGTAGTTCGCGACTAAGATCGCTCAGTTAAGGTTGCCGCTCCTCTACGACCTAGTTCGCTCTTTTAGTTCGTCAGCTCACTTAGCTCCTAGTTCAAAATGTAACACTGCGTGGACGGCCAGGTCTTTTTCTGTCACAAACAGAGGAGGTCTTATTGTACCTATTAATAGCCCGGTACACAAACATTTGACTAATACCAAGTGTATGGAGAGTTTTAAAAATTGCATTTGGCTCTTTTTTTTTTACGGGATAGGAAGGCAAACGAGCAGGCGTGTCACCTGATGGTAAGCAACTAACGCCGCCCATGGACACCAGCAGCACATATGGTGTTACTGTTGCGTTGCCGACCTTTAAGGGAATAGGAAAAGGGAATAGGAAAGGATGGGGAAGGGGGTGGGTCTCCGGGTACCTCTCTCACCGAACGAAACGCGGCATGAGCCACTTTACGTCGGTCTTCTGAGAGGTCGTGGTATTTCACCGGTCGAGCCGGCCCATTTATGCAGTAAACTGCTTGGCTCTACCACTGCTACTTTGTGTAATCCAATCACAGCGATTCGGTTCTCTTTATCACCCCACTCCATTTTAATATCGCAAAATATTGTACAATGTACTGGCGCCAAAACGAGAAAACACAATGAATAATCGTATAAAAATGACAGATTCCAAATTCAAATGTAATATTTTTTTATTTTTAGTCGTAACAGTATTTATGGCCAGACTAAGTATGTAAAAAAATAAAATAGCCATTTTTTCAGCAAATCTTAAGCAATTTCTATAGTTAATGATTTGGTTTTGCCGCGAATAGTTCTGTTTGAAATAGAAATGATGAATTTGATCACGAACTAAAGAACTAAGGAACTGGTAACGACGGACATAGTTCGCACAGTTCGTCTATGGGAGCGCTCTTTTGAACTAGGTCGTTCGCGAACTACACAAGACTAACAACTACTGATCAATCAACTACTTCTACAATAGTCTAGCCAAGCAGAATTCGCTGCATGAATGGCCTGACTCGACTGATGAAATACCACAGCCTCTCAGACGATCGACGGTTAAGTGGCGCTCATGCCGCGTTTCGTTCGGTGAGAAAGGTACCCGGGTGGGGCCCACACTACCACCAACCTTTCCTTTCCCATCCTACTCCCTTAAATGTCGGCAATGCAAAGTGTAACGCTATATGTGTTGCAGGTGTGGGCCGCGCGGGCCATGGGCGGCGCTGGTCACTTACGATGGTAGCTTACTAAATACTCTAATTTAAAAATAGCATAAGGCTCGGCTCCTCCCCATGGTAATGGCAGTGCATACCTAGCCGTGAATTTCACTAATATGGATGACATGCAAAATAAAGCCTAATTCCCTCCCACTCTCTCACTCAGAATTCCGGAAAATCTCTTCATCTTCTATTTAAAATGGATTTTTTTAAAACTTTTGAGAGCATTAATTGGTGGATTGTCAGTACGTAAAAGAAGTACCTTGATTGTAATCAAAACTAATTATTATTATATCAAGGGATTAATTATTTCATAGTTCGCTGGAAACTTGTTTAATTTAAATGTTAAAAAAATAAATATTCCGTGCCGTAATATTGTTGCACGAAGCGTAAGTAAAAATTCATAAATTTTTTCACAACCACTTGCTCATTTTTAAGGTTCCGTAGTCCCAAACGCGGAAACCTCATAGTATTTTAACGATAAAACTTCCATTATAACACTTTTTAATAGACACATTTATTGCATTACTATTCAAGAGACATTCGGTTTAATATTTTACGACAGCAATCAAAACACCACTTATTTTTAACAAGCTTTATATTATTATTTATATATTTGTTAGTGCCACGGAACGGAGGAAGCGATAAAAATAAAAAAAAACATATTGAACAGGCAATAAATTTGAATAAAATAACAACGAATTAATCAGCGCACATAAATTAACTTAATTTGTATTTAAAATTATTCTGTCAAGTGTAGTCGTACACTTGTATCATAAGTTCCGTAACAGTAAAAATACCAAAAAAGGTACTTAGTACATATCCGTAGAGAATTAGAACACAAACATGTGAAAATCTTTAAGGTCATTAATAATCTTCATCGCTTAGCAGTGTATAGTTGTGTTTCTGCTTACAAGATCCCAAATTCAAATCCTATAACAACTAATCAAAGTTACGTATACATACATTTATACATTACTTAAGGTTAACTTCATATTATCAATATAATTTACAAATACAAAATCCCTTGGCAGAGAGAACAGAGCGTCATAAGGCACGATTCTTACACGCCTCACTCGCTTCGTTGACTTTCATAGCTCTTTTCATGCACGCGCGTCGGTTTTTAAGGCTCCTAACATCACCTTTCACCAGAACACGTTCTATTTGGTCATGGAATGTGTGTCTTGGCCGTCCTCGACTACATCCATCCGCTTTTGCATTGTATTTCTGCTTAGTTAATCATGCATCATCCATTCCTAAATTACATATAATTAATATATAATTAATTAATTCTTTAGTATAATTTAATTAATCATTAAATTTTATAGTACAGCTAAAACCAGGAAGACCACACGAAAAATATCGGCATCAAGGTATAAAAAATCATATAATGTAAAATACTATTTTGTTCCCGCTTCTCTCTATTGGTTCTGAAGATTTTTGGGTAGAACGATACCCAAAAAAGTGTTACTACTTAAAATTGAACTACTAAACCATTAGTTTTATTCCCTACTATAAATTATAACTGCCGTTAAGAAGCCGCAGCTTTCAACGCTTCGAAGATGTTATTTGATTTTAAACATTTAAATTTGAACACTAAAACATTGAATTTTTGAGTGACATTTATTTTAGTTATCTACTTTACAAAACTTAAATTAGCTTTCACTATTGAAGTCGCTTTTAAATCAAGAAGTTTTAGGGTCGAATCATAGCTCAAACTAAAGATTTTAAATTATGTGTGATATATATCAATGCCCGGTGTTAAGACAGTACGCTACGCCACGTATTCTTTTTGAGATGTAAAAATTTGGCGAACAATTCGAGACAAAAATGACACTGCCTACATCTTCGGGTAAAAAGGTCTGGTTAACTGTATGTATCTGTCGGGTAACTAATGGTAGAAAATCCAAAATTTTTAGATATGCTTATTTTCACATAACAGAAAAATATCGAAAAATACCTCTCAGACTACCCGCGTAAAATGGCCCATGCAGCGTTTGGTTCGGTGAGAGAGATATCTGCAACCCCAACTCGTTTCCCTCTCCCCATCCCACTTTAGATCCCATCCTTATTCCATTTGAAAGGCTGGTGTTGCAAGTTTTCATGGATAGCGTTAGTTACTTACCATCAGGTTAACGTCTGCTCATTTAAGGGATACCTTATTTAAAAATCATTAAGAAAACATTTTACACTGTGTATGTCATTTTATTACATACTGAACCCACTAATCTAAATCCCTGTCATGCCTCATATAGTTTTTTTTTTTAGAAAAATAAAACGTACATCACTCCAGTTCTTTTTTACGAGTAATATTAAATAATTCATTAGACTATGAACCAATCGTAAATCAGTATTGTATTAAGTTCACTCGGCACGTCGCTGTAACGGCCAATCAGAACGCGGAACTAGTTCTTGATAAATGCGAATAAAATGCAAATACTGTTGAGTTTTACAATTAATAGATACTTTTAAATAAATATACTTTAATGTAACTTCACGCTGCTAATACATAACTGTATTGACTGTGACAATTAAGAATTTATAGGCCAGATTTATTTATCTATTTTGGATAGTTAGAAGGGATGAAATGTTATGTCAACCCCACATAGAGCAGGGATAAAGGCAGGAAAATGATGAATTGAACATTTATTTCTCTAGTCTCAAATATAATAGCAAAACGTAATGTCATACAGAATTCTGTAAAAAGTAGACATTTATATATATACTAGCTGACCCAGCAAACGTTGTCTTGCCGAAAAATAAAATTTAAAAAATAGGGGTTGATCGTAGGGGGTTGAAAATTTAGGGTTGCATGTATTTTTGTATCCCGTTTTATAAAAAAAATAAGAAACAGAAATATGTCGAAAAATTAAAAAAAAAATTGAGGGGTCCTTGTGATTTAGGGGGATGAAAAATAGATGTTGTCCTATTCTCAGACCTACCCGACACGCACATAAAATTTCATGAGAATCGGTCAAGCCGTTTCGGAGAAGTTCAATTACGCACATCTAGACTCGAGAATTTTATATATTAGATAAGTTTAGACAGAGGTTTTTAAGCCACGACTAATGTTTACGACTCGGTTCAAATATTCCCATACATCGGGCACAATATTGTCAGTCATCGATATTTATTTACACATAAATTAATTACATTATTTACAATATATACAATTAAAAAACTACCTGAAATCAAATTTCTCGCATTTCGGTCTACTGGCAGCGTGCCCAGAAGACTGGCCGCATTGCCACGCTGAATGGCAATGCTAATCCTCTGTGCGAAGAATAGACCAGCCCTCTGGTCGCGAGAGGCTTCGATCAGCCTCTTTGCAAGATCTTTGTAAAGTGCACGAGCATAGATTAGCATATATTATTATTAGCATTTGGCTTATTTACACATAATTTCCGAAAATAATTCCGGAAAATCCACCCGAAATCAGAAGATGAGAACTCGACGGAGCATTCGAACTTGGGACTAGTATTAGTATATATGTACACCTTCTATACATCGTATACAAAATATTCTTAAAATCACATAAAGGTTAAACTTAAAAGAAATGACTCTACTTTCAAACAAGTCGGATTTACCCCGAAAGGTCACGAGTTCAAATCCTGTTGGTGTCATTATTTTTATACTATTTCAAATTAAAATATGTCATCATGTGTCTGTATTTAATAAACAGTATCGTAATGTATTCAGTGTGAGATACTACTGTTTGAAGATATAAAAATAGTCATATGTACATAGTGAGTCGATATAGAAAAGTATTTATAATAGCTTGTAGGACGTTGATTTTAATTTAGTTGGGTTTTAACTAATGTCCGACAGAGAGTTCCGTTTCGGCCGAGTTTCAGCCAAAAACCAAGTTCCGCCAAAACTGAACGGTTTCGGCCCAAATTACCCTAAACTTTTCCCGAAACCAAAACTATTGTCATACGTATTTGTTGAGATTAAGTGTGTTATAGTACATAAATACACCAAGTCCCTGTGGGGTAGGCAGAGAGAACAGAGCGCCATAAGGCACAATTCTTACATAACTGACTTCTTTGACTTTCATACCTCTTTTCGTACAAGCTCGCCGGTTTTTAAGGCTTCTGTCACCAGCTTTCTCAAGAAAACGTTTAATTTGATCATGGAAAGTTTGTGCTCGCCGTCATCGAGTCCAACATCCTTCTGTACACTGTACATCTGCTTAGTCAATCTTGCATCAATGTCTAAAACACATTTTCCAGAACCAAACAAAACGAGTCAGGATTTTAATAGTTATAGAGCCACGCAGCTCGCTGCATGAATAATCCTGAATCCACCAGTGAAATTCTACGTCCTGTCAGAAAATCGAACCGGTAAAATACCGACCTTTCAGAGTCAACGTAAAGTGGCACATGTCGTGTATCGTTCGGTAATAGAGGTATCCGGAGGCCCACCCCCTTCCCTTGCCTCCCTATCACACTCCTATAAAGGCTGGCAACGTCACTGCAACACAGTCATTATTGCAGGTGTCCACGGGCTGCTTACAATGTGACCCCCTCGTTTGCCACCTATCCCAAAAAAAGAAGCCTTAGAAATATCTGACAAGGATTATGAAATTTAAAGAAACGAGTGAGGCGTGTAACAATCTCGCCTTATAGCTTATTGTTTTCTCTGCCTACCTCAAAGGGATTCGGCGTGAAGTTATGTATGAATATCCGACGTTTATGAAAAGAAACGTTTATTTCTTTACCAATTGGATAAACTTTGTTATTAGCGTAAACAACTCACACTTCAGTACAAGTGATGTGAAATTCTTTGGACAATGTTTGCGCTGTGACCAAATTGTTTTCGGTGATGACGCCATACATATGAACTAATAAGTTACATTGATTAATGACGTCACCTGAATATACTGTTTGTCATCAAACGGATCTTTATTACTTTAGTATAAGACAAAGATTAGAATCTAACAGGATGTCGTTATATCCTGATATGAGTTTACACAACAGATATTTATAGATGATATTCTTTATGTTAAGGAAAACTTATGGAAGTGAGAACTGGGTATGGCAGAGTAGTACGGAAGTAGGATTAACGCGGTCGAAATGAGGGCACTATCCAAAATCTACCAAGTGACTCTCGCTGACCGAATCAAATACAAGGTTGTGTGGAAGGAAGTTGGATTGTAAGGCAGTGTCGGTGTAAAAGTAAGAAATGGTTCAGACTTGTAGAAAAAATGGATGATGCAAGAACAGACATATAATGTGAAAACGGACAGATGTAGCAGTCGAGGACGGCCACCACTCAACTTCTATGACTAAACGAGTTCTGGAGCAAGGTGATGTCGGGAGCCTTAAAATATTATAACAGAAGTCAGAACTCTCTTGTAAATCCCCAAAACTATTTAACAGATTTTGCACAATAAAATACATAGCATTTTAAAACCATGAAGGCATTTTTATAGCCCATAACTTCCTTTTTTTCCTCGCCTTTTTTTCACCCAAAGGTGTAGGCAGTGGCTGTTAAGTCTCGACTCGTCTTATGTTTACGTCCCAAATGGAATAGGTGGCGAACCTATTGCCATACCGGGCACAAAGTTTTCAGTCATCGATATTTCTCACATATATCTTTGGAAAAGAATTTCGAAAAGTCATTGGTGTGGGTTAAAACCCGCGAATTCTTGATGAAACCAGGTGCTCGACCACTGGACCACGGAGACTCTATTTTTACTATTTATAGCACAAATAGTAAAATTACAGACTACTCTCTCAAACATAAAATGTCACAATCTACATCCCTCGTTCCTGAAATATTTGGAGCTGATACTGAGGCTTCTTCTGCCATCATATCTACGAGTAAAAATATTTAGAACTAGTTGACCCTGCGAACTTCGTTTCGCCTCAATTAAAATAAATTATAACAAACTTTTAACCCCTATTTCATCCCCTCACAGGTCGAAATTGCAAAAACGCTAGAACTAAGGTTTAACTGTTTCCTATCAAGTGCTTAAATATAAAGTTTCTTGGTTTTATCTTTTAAAATTAAGAAATCCCATACAAAAGTACAACCTCTATACCAACCTCTCTTTAACTTTTTTCGCAGTAAAAGGTAGCCTATGTCCTTTCTCAGAGTCTAAAGATTGCCTGTGCCAAATTTCAACAAAATCTGTCGAGAGTTTTAAGCGGGAAAGCGTAACAGACAGACAGACAGAGTTACTTTTGCATTTATAATATTAGTAAGGATGACTTTTGAGGAAAACTCTAATAGTAATAACTAATAGTCATTCTATCGACTCATCAAATCAATATTTAAATACCTGAAAGTGCGGCGCCAAAATTATGAAGATAATGTACTAACACTTCCTGTATCCAAGTTGTCGCCTCGGAGGCGTTGCTTGACGTCATGTCAGGTATATCTGATAATAACACAACTATGCCCGTGGACTTTGATAATAGTGATTATATATCGCAAATATGCAATGATACATATATTTCTAACAATGTTTTGTTAGGGAAAATTAATTTTAGGGTTCCGCTTAAACGATAATACGAAACGTTTTCGTTTTTCATCCAACTCTGTCCAGATTATTTCCCATGAAAAAGATTCAAATCAACTATTTCTGGAGTTATATGTTTAAATTAATTTTTAAATAGTGTTGACAAACCAACCTCAAATTACACTAATAAATCCGAGAGCCCTTGGAACTCAATTCCCATTCATTATTGGTATATTATTTAGGCTTCCGATCCAGAGGTCCGGGTTCGAATCCTGACACTGGCTCACACCAATGACTTTTCGAATGTTTTTTTGGAAGTTAAGTGTGATAAATATCGATGACTGAAAATTTTGTGCCCGGTATGGCAATAGGTTCGACACCTATTCTATTTGGGAGATAAAATATAGGCGAGAAGAGGTTTAACAGCCACTGCCTACACTTTGGGGTAACAAAGGCGTGAAGTTATGTTATATTAAATTATTTACCCATAAACAGATTTATACGGAACCTGAAGCGCATGAATATGGCTTACACTTGACCGGGTTTTTTCTGTATTGATAAAATTCCTGTGTTATTCTTAGAAAGTATACAATTTCTTTATGTAATTCAGTGTTGCTATAGTTATCGTGAACAATTACTAATTTAATAATATGTAGAGACAGTACATAGGTATAATATATAGGTATAATATATAGATATTGTACTTATATCCTCAGTTCGCTGATTTACTTATGCAAATAAAATACTCAGAAGTCAGGAGTACTACCAACCCGCTTCTGAATCAAAAAGTCGTGGCATCGAATCCTGGCTCACGCCAATGACATTTCTACATTGCTATAGGTTATAGCCAGCTATTCCGTTTGGGTCGTAAAACTCGGCACGACGAAGCGGAATAGCCACCGTCTACACCATCTGGTAAAAAGGACATGAAGTTAATGAAATGAGTGAGGGAAACACTAAAAGGGAGTATAAACAGTACTTAGAATATTTATATTGAAATATAGAGGAAGAATACGTTTAAAATAAAATAAAAAATACAATTATAAATGTCAATCTAAGCTAAAAACTCACAAAATTTCCTACAAATCTGTCTAGCCGTTTAAGATGTGCTCAGTTCCTGAACAATAACGTATAGGTTAGTATTTTAAAAGCTTTTATTTAGCTTGCACTGTATGTATGTATGTAAGTATGTATGTTCGGTGGAATCTTGCAACTCAATTTTGAAGTAGATATCTTCAACCGATTGAGCTGAAATTTTGTATACACGTTTACTTTGGATGACAATGCATGATATGATGTGTGACATTATTCTATATCCAATATGGCGGACCACCCAAGATGGAGGAATGGATATTTTGAATGCATTTCTGCAATATGGGTATCAAATGAAAGGGCTTATTGAATGTAACTCAAAAAATAATATGACGTCATCCTAAATCCAATATGGTGGAATATCCAAGATGGAGGAAAACATAGTTTAAGCTTCTGTACAATATGGATATCAAATGAAAGGGCTCATTGAGAGTAACTGAAAAAATAATGTGACGTCATTCTAAATCCAATATGGCGGATCATCCAAGATAGAAGAACTGTTTTTTTAATGCATTTCTACAATATGGGTATCAAATGAAAGGGCTTGTTAATAGTAACTCGAAAAAAAATATGACGTCATTCCAAATCCAATATGGCGGGAAAAATATTTGCGTTTCTACAATATGGGTATCAAATGAAAGGGCTTGTTAATAGTAACTCAAAAAATAATATGACGTCATTATTAACCCAATATGGTGGAATATCCAAGATGGAGGAAAACATATTTTAAGCTTCTGTGCAATATGGGTATCAAATGAAAGGGCTTGTTGAGAATAACTCGAAAAATAATGTGACGTCATTCTAAATACAATACGGTGGACCATCCAAGATGACGGCATACATATTTTTGATGCATTTCTACAATATGGCTGTGAATTAAAAATCATTGCGATTAAATGAAAAACAAAGCTCTAAGCTGGAATTGAATACGATGATCGCCTTATTGAAGAGCTGGACTGTTTGAAATTAAGCGGTAAACTAACTTGCAATAATGATGCGTTGAATGAAATGACACTAACCTAGCCAGCTATAACTAAAAATAAGAAAATAAATTAAAAGCAAAAATCCTTTTTAAAGAAGCTTTTATTTAAGCGCTCTAACAATATGAAAATAATATTTCCTTAAAAATTTCAAGTATCAACTTAGAGCCTCAGTATGTACAATTTATATAATAATAAAAGCTTGTCGCGAGGTTTGACTCCCTATCAGTAGGTAGTTAAATTGCAATAGATAATATAGTAAAGTTAGTAGATTAATTTACATGAGTGTTTTGCCCATTTCTTCTCATGACAACCTTACACTCAGAATCGTCCGTGCGTTTTTGTTCCAATGAGGCAATTTTCACAAGCGCTCGTGTTTTAATATGTTATGCTTTAAATTTAATATTAAGTTAAATATCTATATTTACGGACTATATTTAACTGCTTTATACGGACTATATAAGTCTCGGTGGCGCAGTGGGCGAGCGCACGGCCTCTGATCCAGAGGTCCGGGGTTCGATTCCAGACACTGGCTCACACCAATGACTTTTCGAAATTGTTTTCGGAAGTTATGTGTGATAAATACCGATGACTGACAAACTTTGTGCCCGGTATGGCAATAGGTTCGCCACCTATTCCATATGGGACGTAAACATAACGGCGAGACGAGGCTTAACAGCCGCTGCCTACACCTTCGGGTAACAAAAGGCGTGAAGTTATGTTATGTTATGTGTTATGTTATATTTAACTGTGACTTTATTTGACATTAAAAATTAGTACAGTTTATTAACAACTCGCGCGACAAGCTTTAATTATTATATAAATTGTACATACTGAGGCTCTAAGTTGATACTTGAAATTTTTAAGGAAATATTATTTTCATATTTTTAGAGCGCTTAAATAAAAGCTTCTTTAAAAAGGATTTTTGCTTTTAACTTATTTTTTTATTGGCGGTGAGTTACAAAAGGAGTGGCCTATTGTAATTTGCCGACGCTGCACATGCGCACTTTTGATCTCACCGCCATGACAGACTACGGTGTCATACTATTGGAGATCGCCTTGAGCCAATGTAGACTTGGATGTATTATAGGACAGGAATATCATTCCGGTATATATGTATAGGTACTTCATATTTTTAACAGTGGTAGAGCCAGGTAGTTGGCTGCATGAATGGGCCGGCTCAATCGGTGAAATAACACGACCTCTTAGAAGATCGACGTTAAGTGACTCATGCCGCATTTCATTCGGTGAGAGAGGTACCCGAAGGCTCACCTCCCTTAGCCATCCGACTCCCTTAAAGATCGGCTATGCAACTGTAACATAATATGTGTTACAGATGTCCATGGGCGGCGCTGGTCACTTAACATCAGGTGACACGCATGCTCGTTTGCCCTTCTATCCCATAAAAAAACTATAAAGATAAACCAGAATACTTAAGTTCAACCCAAAATTAATTTAATTTAAGCTCTATTAATTATCATGTGGTAGAGTCTTGCAGCTCGCTATATGAATGGGCCGGCTCGACCGGTGAATTGCTGAGTTACGGTCGGTGAGAGAGGTATCCAGAGGCTTCCCCTCTCCCTCCCCATGCCACTTCCAACCCCTTCCCTATCCCAGCAACAAAATCTTCCCAAGGAGGGATGACGTCAAACAGGCGGCTGGTCATATCATAGCCATCTTTTAACAGTTCGAAAGGATGTCACGTTGCTTGGACTTTTTGGTTTGTGACTTTTTAAAGTCTGATAAAGGCAGAAAAATAATGATTCTACTCAATAATTTTTGCAGCGGCTTTTACTCTGCCACATTTTCACATCTCAAATGGAAAAGGTGGCTATTAACGGCCTCAATTTTTCTACTATAATTCGAATCCTAGACTTTGTGCAAATGATAAATACTATTTCTTTTTTTTTAATTCCATTGAACAAAGTATTCCGAGAGCTTACGCCCTAAGGTAACAATTGCCCCATATTCCATGGGAATTGGGCCCCGATATTTTATTGAACGCCATAAAGAATCCTCACCTACATACGGGTGTTGAAGGTGTTATGATGCTATTAAAAGGTTATTAACAATGTGGTATGTGTTGTCCAGGTGTGGTATGTGGTCACAACGGTGGTAGAAGAGTGGAGGGCGGGAGGATGCGGCCCTCGCGAGCCCGTCCGTCCGCCGGCTCCGTCAGATAGCGCGGCCCGCGCACTCACAGCTCTTCGACTATGCGAATGGCAAGCGCTCTGCCCACTCTGCTCGCGGTAAGCGTAATCATAACAGTAAGTAGTATATTTTATAACGTACATACATTACTTCACGCCTCTTCTATCCGAAGGCGTAGGCAACGGCTGTTAAGCCTCGTCCTACCGTGTTTTTACGTCCCAAATGGAATAGGTGGCGATACCGGGCACAAAGTTTTCAGTCATCGACATATATCACACATAACTTCCGAAAATAATTTGGAAATGTCATTGGTGTGAGCCCACCGGCTCACACCAATGACATTTCAGGATTCGATCAGATCAGGATTCGAACCTGGGACTTCTGGATTTTTCTACCCGAAGGTGCAGGCTGGTAATGCCTGGACTAGCCGAATCGTTACGGCGAAACTGTTGCCATGCCGGGCACAAAGTTGACAATCACCGACAATTATCACACATAGCTTCCGAAATAAATTTCGAAAAGTTATTCGGGTAGAAAAAGGCTTGAAGTTATGTTATGTTATGTTTTATTATAAGTATTATCAGCCTATATGTAATAATAAGCCTATCTCGAGCATCTTGCTTACAACTGACATAATGCAAAAGGAAGTAATGAAGGTATAAGCTATCGCCATACTAAATTTCATCTGAATCGATTCAACATTTTAATCTTGCTGCTACTTTCATGATGATATTAAAAGGCTAAAATCATAGTCATGTTTACTATCAGTAGATATTAAGCTATTCCGTTAATAAGCTATTAATATACGTATCTAAAGTTAATCAGGAGGTGCGACTTAAAGGTAAAGAATTCTTTGAAAGACTGGTTAAAACCAGACTGGTGTGATAAAAAAGATTGTACGACATACCATAGATTAAATAATACTTATTTTTTTAATAATTTAGATAGGTACGCCATTTCTGTACCACAGATAACTGTGGTACAGAAATGTTGTCATATTGAATAAATCAAATTGTATGGAAGGAGGTGTCAAATTCAAATCTAGGACAGAATAGAATTTACGGTGTTTTTTTTTAATCATTTCTCGAGCTTTCCAATTTCTCGGGTCTCAAGAATTCTCCAAACTAATTTTTCGACACTTTTCGGGTTGCAAGAAATTTATTTATTTATTTTAGACATTTAAGTCCGTTTTCCCAGTTTATTTGCTCCCAATAACGTCAACATATTCAATGGTTTTCCCCTCTAATTAAACTTCGTTTGATTTAAAACAAAAAAATTATGACAACACTATTACTGGCCACTTATTTAGAAGAAAAAAAAACAACCTGTAACTTCTATACAAAAATATTCTCTTTCGAATTTACGACTTTTCTCGAGTCGAGAATTCCCGGGAAATCTTTGGGCTTTGTTCACGGGAAATCTATGTCGAGAAAAGTCGAAAACTCGATAAGAGAATATTTTTGCATAAACACTATTCATAATAATTGTCAAAGATATAATATGATAAGTACATTAACAGGTAAATGTAACATAACTCTTTCATATTATTGTGTAAGCTAAACAGTCTCTACGTTTCCTAATTAAGAAATACTTCTCTTTCTGAGTTTCCTACTTACTTATCTATGAAGAAAAATGTGTTATTTTATTAAAGTCCCCGTCAAATCAAGTAATTCCCCGTATCTTCATACATAATCTGTCCCACGAAAGAGATAGTTTGAAAATGGCTCTACATTTGAATTCGACTATAATACAAAAATGTATACAAAATTCTATAAAGTTAGTTATACAGTTAAATATAAACTAACATACATAACTTCACGCCTTTTTTTACCCGAAGGTGTAGACCTCTGGGTCAGAAGCCGCGAGCTCGACCACTGGGCCACCGAGACTTTTTAAAATATAAACTAACTTTAAACTAACTACCTTTAATATAAACTAACCTTTAAAATATTAGTTAAAATAGCACTAAACTATACTAGTATATGTATAAACCCTAGTGTCCGACCGAAGCTTCGGGTTCGGCCACCTTCGGCCAAAAATTCATCTTCGACGAGATCTTGGGCTTCGGCCGGATTCTGGGCCGAAGCCGAAGGACCCGCCGAAGGTCCAAGAACAGCGGAAATTAAACGCACTGCTACGAAAGAGTGAGTGACTGACGGACCGGACTGCACTTAGTTCAGTGCGGATACCTCTATCACCGAGAGAAAAGCAGCAGGACCCACTTTACGCCGATATTCTTCTTTAACTGTAGATAATATTGAAAAAACTTATTAAATTACTAATAGTTTATAAAACTTCGGCTTCGGCTTCGGCCGAAGGTTGTGGAGATTGCCGATAAATCGACTTCGGCTTCGGTCGGACTCTAATAAACCACTTAATAATAAAATAACGTAAATAGAATGTAATAATAATAACCAGAAAATTTCACAATTAAAACTATTAAGCTTATCGGCCTGCCATCCATGGTTAGTAGATTTGGTTTAAAAAAAAATATCAGACGCGGGAATGAGCGAAAACTCGATGAAATTCCAATAAAGCGGTTCGATCTAATCGCGCGCTTCGTTACTTCGTTAGACGATATTGTATCGCCGCTCGTGCAGTATGCAGCGGCTCACGGACGGCACTAGTCGTTCATAGACACGCTGAACAAATATTACCGCGTACGCGCGTTCGAAAATGGAATCTGTCATTCGATAATTTAAAAAAAAAATCCCGCCAAATATATAATAGTGATGTGTTCAATAATCAAAAAGTTCCGTGTCAAATGTCACAAAGTTTTTTAAAAGAATATTGTGTCGTCCTGTTTTATGTATGATTTATTCAATACATTGGAAATCAATATTTTTGCTGATGGCAATTAAAATGGTGAGTTTTCTACTTGTTTATACCAAGTACTTATATTTATGACTCTCAAAAATTTGACAATAGTAATTACATGGTTAATAGGTACATATAAAATTAATTTTGGAATTATATATAATTTTTAATTTATGATATCGAAATCGAAAACAAGAGTTTAATAAAAACAAATTCCAGCATATTTATACTTAACATAACTTAACTTCATGCCTTTTGCTACCCGAAGGCCGTACCCGAAGCCTCATCTCGCCGTTATGTTTAGGTCCCAAATGGAATAAGTGGTGAACCTATTGCCATACCGCGCACAAAGTTTTCAGTCATCGATATTTATCACACATAATTTCCGAAAACAATTTCGAAAAGTCATTGGTGTGAGCCAGTGTCAGGAATCGAACCCGGGCCTCTGGATCAGAAGCCGTGTGCTCGACCACTGCGCCACCGAGACTGTTTATACTTGACAACATAATAAAAGTTACACAAAAGTGTAATTGTATAAAATTTTATGGTCATTTAAATTTTTTATAGACATGTATCTAGTCGTATACCAGATTACAGTTCAATAAAATTGGAACATTGGTGTCACGTTTCACTAAATCGTAACGTACTTCAACAATGTTTAATTATACATAGATCACTGTCTAATGCTATAAAAAATAAATAAAGGTGTATGTATAACATTTTATTAACATATGTATAACTCGTGTTTCTGTTCATAATCAGTAAGCAACAAAATTGTGCTAAACAATTTGTCGATTAATTTTACGACTTGCATAAATAAAACCTTCCTAATAAAAATGAGCGTAAAAAATCGTTCAAAAATCGATAAACATTTTATGTGTTAACATTTCAATCGACAACTTAGTGACTACAAACCTTTCAAATTTTATTATTTTGCATACTCGGAAGATTTATTAAAATATATTAATAGGTGAAATGTGATAGCCTAGGTTTAAATTGGTCTAACTTAAACCAAAAGAAATTATTTATATTACGATATTTCTGGTCATACTAAATAAAATTAAAAGTTACTACTCACGTTTATATTTCAAGATATTAATTCTGCATAAAATTTTACAAACAATATCATAATAAATACAATAAAAATAATTAGGGAAACTATTTATTAGTCGTAAACTCCATGTTGTACTCAGCAGTTTACCCTTACAACAATGCTTTCAACATAGGGTCAATGTATTGCCACTCATTGTTATGGCCATGGAAGAAACGATTACTCTAAATCGTGGCACTCATTAAAGTCGATCATTAATCGAATAGCTGGTCGATTAATCGAATGTGTAATATTGAACAACACTGATAATTTCCTGGCAGCCGGTAGCTTGTTCCATTTTCGAATTTCATTTTCAAGTTTATGACCGCGAATAGTAGGTGAGTATTAAAATTTAGATTCGGAATTTAAATTTAAATTTAGAAGAACAACAAGTTGCTTTAGTGGCAGAAGTTTCTGGAATGTATTTCGTAAATGAGATTTTTAATGAACGCACTGATGTGGTATATAATTCAAATAATGTTCTTTATGTCTGTACGGAAATAATTAGTTAAATTATCGGTTATTACCGGTTCTTAAGCCTCAATATTAATGTTTGTCAATAAGTCATTTATTAGTCTCGGATACCCGAAGGTGTAGCATCAACTATACTTCTTTTTTTTAAGGGATAGGAGGGCAAACGAGCAGGTGTGTTACCTGATGGTAAGCAACCAACGCTGCCCATGGACACCAGCAACACATATAGTGTTACTGTTACGTTGCCGACCTTTAAGGGATAGGGGATAGGAAAGGATGGGGAAGGGGGGTGGGCCTCCGGATACCTCTCTCACCGAAGGAAACGCGGCATGAGCCACTTTACGTCGGTCTTCTGTGAGGTCGTGGTATTTCACCGGTCGAGCCGGCCCATTCATGCAGCGAACTTTGGCCACGACGGATTAAATTGCTATTCCCAAATGCGTTAATAGGTAGCAAAAACTATTGCCAACTTTGTTTATCATTGATATTGATTAAACCTGACATTTTATATCTTCCTGAAAGTCATTGATGGTGAATGCATTCCAACTGGGGACTTAAAAAGCCAATCGAAAATACAAATCACACGAGAACATATAGATAGAATACTATTGCTAGAATAGAAATAGCTACCATAAATATGAGGCCGAAAAGACCAAATGTCGAAATTGCACTCTATTTCTTAATTGTTACTTTTGTAATTACTCTTGTTAATGCTCATTAGTATTTATAGAGCCTTTTAAAACGACACCTTGAAGTAGGTCATGGAAAGACCTTCCTCGACCAGTAAGTCGCTTCAATTTTGCACTGAACATCTGCTTAGTCATTCTTCTCACGTGCCCGCACCACGGAAGTATATATCTCGTCCAAATAGCGTCTCCTTGGTATTAGATTTTTTTTATTGTGATTCCAAAGAGGTATGCATACAGTTATTTTTTTTAATCTATAATACCGACGAGACCCGCCGGTAGAATATCTGGTGTGAACTGGATTAGTTTAGATGCACACAGTTGGTACACTGGACCCTAGTTCGTCTGCTAATGTCAAAGTTGAATGTTTCAAATGACCTTTCAAATTGTCCGGTAGGTTTTTTCGTCCTGTAGCTTACTTTTTTTTGTCAACTGCCAGTGCAATTGCAAAATTTTAAATTGTGAAAAAAAAATGGCCAATAATATTTTTGATTTTAGAGCATTGGGTGAAATTTGAAAAATAACTTCCTAATTCTATAATTTTTTTTCAATTTGTCCATTATTGGACAGGCTAAAGCTTTTAAGCCATACTGCCGTGTCTGACATTATTTTTTATTATGAAGTAATGATGATGAAGATGATGATGAAACTTAAAACTAACCTTTTTTTTTTGTCGCTGGGAAAAAATGCATTGTGCATACGCCTCCCACCGGGGGGTGAGAGGGTTATGTGGGGCTCCCGGGAGATGGTAGTTCGGTTACCCACTAAAACAACCCAGCGCCGTTCCCGCTTCGTCATGTTAGGGAAAACTGGGACACGGCCGAGCCTTTCAGCCAGTCACCCCTGACGATTTGCCCGCCCTTACGGCAGGCTCCGCGCACCCCTCGCGATGGTGAGGGGCTCGGGAACAGCCGGGGATCGCCGGCCATCACCTTCCGACGACGGTGTAGTTAAGTGCAATGCGGGTGAGGGCGCCCCCGCGCCAGTCACCTGCCCTACACCGGGAAGGAGTTGTTGTCGGCGATCGAATTGTCGCCTCCTTCCCCCCCTTCTTCTCCTGCGGAGCGGTGCAGCGAGAGGATCGTTCTCCCGCGCCCGCTCCGCCGCCTCCTTTTCTGCGATCACCTCCTCGCAGAAGGAGGCAAACTCCAACCATGCCTCACCTTCGGCCAGCATGGCAGCCACCACGCTGGAGAGTGACAGTTCTGGCCCGACCACCGCGATTAAACTGCGGCGCGGCCCATCCCAAGACGAGCACACCTGGAGGGTGTGCTCGGGCGTATCTTCCGCCGCACCACAGTGTGGGCACGACGGCGTCTCCTCTCTGCCGATCCGGTACAGGTATGATCCGAAGCACCCGTGTCCGGACAGCACCTGCGCCATTCGGAAGGAGAGGAAACCGTGCGACCTTTCTAGCCACTCCCGCAGGACCGGCCCAACCAACCCAAACTTAAAATTAATTATAATTTAAGATAAAATAACCTAACTTAATCATCCGTAGTATATCAATCATTATGTATTAAACGGCTTTATTTATACAGTCTGACTCTTGTCTATGGTATCGTAGAGTGCTATCGTAGCCTATCGTAGAGTGCAACACCAAATCCTATTTCTGTAATAATTGTATTTTCAATTGCGATTTATGGTAACATTAGTAACATTAGTAACTTACTATCTGGAAGTCTACATATTTATTAATTGTTTAATAAACAACCACAATTAATAAAACAATTAATAAATTGTTTAATAAACTGTGTGGCGCCGGCTTAGAATACCGCCACCCCATCTCTTCCCGTGGGTGTCGTAAAAGGCGACTAAGGGAAAAGCTAGAAGAATGGGCAGCAGCATTCTCTCTCAAGACACTACAGCCTACTGCGATCGCCAACCCGCCTGCCAAGCGTGGCGATTATGGCAAAAACCCCCCCATGATTGCGTGGACCAGCAGTTGTGGCGCTCTATGGGGGACGCCTATGTCCAGCAGTGGACCTCAAAAGGGCTTATGATGATGATTATGATGATGATGAATAAATTTGTCTGAGATAGCGTTTTATTAAAGAATATTATAGGTTTATTAGTTTAGTAGTAAATAAATATGACAACTAAACATAAAGATGCCGTAGAAATATGCCAACATAAGTATTCTATTAAAATCAACGCTTACTCTATTCTGCCTACCCGCAATAAACCGTTTAAGACTTCTTACAGGTAAACCATCTATACTTGATTTGGTTCTTTTGTAAAACCATAACTAAGAAGAGAAAAAAAAGAAGAAGAAAAATAAACAAAACATGAACAACACAAACAATCCCTTCAAATAATGACACTTTATAAAGGTGCAGGGTTTGTTGGAAAAAAAAAACTTTCTATCAACTAGAGCACTAAAAGACTAAAATCGGTGTCATAAAATTACGAAGCAATAACAGCATGGTTTTTGAAGTGCCTTAATCGAAAAAAGAACACTTCCCAAATACTTTCACATAGATTCACAAATATGGCTATATTTCTTTCTTTTTGTGGATGTTTTTGATACTAACTTCTAACTATTGGCAATTCCAAATAAATTTGCTATATCTTTCCAAATAAATAGGTGTGCTTATTTCGGGAGTATATATTTTTATGACACATTTTATTTATTTATTTTTTATGGACGTCCTAGACACATATTCCAAGGTGCCTCAAAACTCGACGTGTGTGTATGAAATGAGTTATAAAAGTCAACGAAGCGAGTTAGGTTTGTAAGAATCGTGCCTTATGGCACTCCGTTCTCTGTGCCTACCCCACAAGGGATTTAGCGTGAAGTTATGTATGTATGTACATATATTTTTCAGACCCGACGCCAACCGGCGAGGTATTTTAAAATGAAAGTTAAGAATTTGGGATAGCTGAATAAGAATATGCTCCTGAAAAAAATCTAGGAAACCTGAAAAGTAATTTTTCAGAATACTCACGATTGTGCGGGATTGGGTCAAGTCTTGGTATACTCACAAAAGTGAGGGTTGGAAAATAAAAGGATTTTATATAGAAAATTAAACTTTAACCACTAATAGAGTCAAAATCTTTATAAAATAAACATTATTAATTATTTTTACATTATTTTACATTTATGCAGTTTTTTTGAGATACAATCACCAACAATAACACTTATTACTTATTATAATTTGTTGTATTATTCAACAACGCAAACGTTTTTCTCTGCATTGACTACTTCTTCATGATCACCTCGCCTCCTTTGTGAATCCTTCATAAATGATTATCCTATTAAATCCATTAAATCTATTAGTCATCAGGGTTTCAGTGCCTACAATTTTATGAGCAATCAATCTTTCCATCAGGGGAATGTTCTCAAAATACCGATAAAAAAATATGAAACTGCCCTTAGGTAATGTAGATATCAATCTGAGTAGGTACAACAGATGGACCAATTAATATATTCGCCTTGATATATTTCAAAATTTAGTATTAAGCCTTTTGACGAGATAATTACAAAGATTTTCAGGCCCACTGCTCTCCTCACATTTTCCTGGTACAAATTGTTTGACTGGGCATTTTCCGAGAAAAGGTACCATTTGCTCGTTAATAGGATAGTTACCATGATTCATGGGCAACTCCAAGCATCTATTACGTACCGTGTCAATCATTGGTAGAACGAGCCATAGCCGATTTTGAGTTTTCTCTTGCGCTGAAACAGTTGTCTTGTCGACAGTGTTTAAATTCGTCCTAATCAAAACGATCTTGTCTCTCGTCAGGGCAATCTGAATTGCTGAGTTATCAGGCCTTTCCTCTGGGGGTATCCCATTGTCGTCATCATCGGAATCCTCCCCAAAGTCGGCAACTCCGACTTTGGCGAGGACTCCGATCAAATGCATCCAAAATACCATCTCCGTCAAGTACTAAGTTACTTATTTATTTCTAAGACTTTCGCGAATCCCACTCATTGATTAAAACAACCTTTAGGATTATATCGCGTTTATTTATTTATATTTATTTCCCGACGTTTCGAACACTTTACAGAGACTTCACTCTCACTCTCACTCTCACACTCTTTTCAGATCTTTCACTCGTGAAAATGATCTCTGTAAAGAGTTCGAAACGTCGGGAAATAAATATAAATAAATAATAAATAAACGCGATATAATCCTAAAGGTTGTTTTAATCTACTAAGTTACTTCTATTCATAGTGATTGATTAACAATAAAATTAAACCTAAAACAAAGCACAATGCGGTAGTTTATTCGTAAGAAAGTGCTTGCAAATTTGAAAATTTAAACCGAACCCTCACATTTGTGAGGTTTAGTTTTGTGGCGCCAGAATCTATTGAACTGAAACAGTAATTCATTATTTTTAATCTCGCGGGCTATTGTTTACTCAATCTAAATGCAATAACACAAAAATAAATACAAATATTGCTTACCAGAACGAAAGTTTAGTCAACACGGTGAGAGGTCGCGACGCCTTCTCCTCGCGTGACCTGAACACGCACATTGACCAATAACGACACCATCGAATATCGTAAAATAATTCGTAGGTAAAAACGACTGCCTTACTTTCATGCGAGCTTGTCCCCGTCAGCTTACCGTTTCCGAATAAGCGTATAAAAAATCATAAAGTAATAGAGTGAGCACAGGGTCCGAAAGGGATATGGTTTCCTAAAATAACTTTAATAACCCTTTAAGCGCAAATTAAAAAGAAGATTTTGTGGTATTTATATTCACTTATTTATTTTTTCTTTTGGGGACCGTGGTTTGTCTATTAGCCAGATTTTTTTTATATTTCAAGACTACTAAAGCGACTTTGTTTTATACTATGTAATGATATATACACTATCAATTATTAACGAAAACAGCTTCAGGAATGTATTCATTTCAAAAATTGCAATCATAACGCCAGCCGGCTGTATACCTAATGTGCACAAAGCTACTCGTTTTAATCCGACAAGATTGAAATGTCACATAAATCAATATTAATTCAAAAGGATTGTGACCATTTAAATTGGCACTAGTATGTATACATAAATACTTATTTATGTAAAGGCGGGAATGTTTCAAGACAGAAATAGTTATATTAATTTATTATTTCATAATAAATATATAGTTTTTAAAAGTATTAATAAGAATGAATTTACAAAAAAAAAACGTATAAGGTATAGTGTCCGACCGAAGGTCTATTTTTGGCCGAAGCCTAAGCCGAAGCCGGCAATCTCCACAACCTTTGGCTTCGGCCGAAGCCGAACGCCCCGCCGAAGGTCTGAAGGTGGATGTTTGGCCGAAGGTGGCCGAAGCCGAAGCCGAAGCTTCGGACACTAATAAGGTATAACTTATTTAGTTTCCATGTCACAGTAATTTAGTTGCTTGTCTGGAAAACTAAATGACGCTGTGTGTATTGTGTCCAGTACATTATATTCTATTTTATATTATAAACTAGCTGACCCGGCGAACTCTATTTTGTCTCGGAAGCAATCATTATATAAAATATTTTAAAAAAATAGTTGGTCGCTGGTCCAATAGGGAGTCCCTATTGGACCAGCGACCTGCCATTAAAAGTCCCGTTAAAATCGATCCAGCCATGTCAGAGGTTACCCGGAAGAAACAAACAGACAGACAAAAAGTGTAAAATTGTTATCTGGCTTTATGTACCATATCCAAATGAATTTACTATGAAGCAGTTTTTGTTATGGGATAGGAGGGCAAATGAGCAAGTGGGACACCTGATGGTAATCAACTACTCGCCGCCCATGAACACCGTGGTGCGTTACCGTCTTTCAAGGGAGCAAGAGGGAAAAGGAAGGGGAAAGAAGATAGGGCCTCCGAACATTTTCGGTGGGAATGAAACGCGGCACGAGCCACTTCACGCCAATATTTCGAGAGGTCGAGGTATTTCACCGGTCGAGCCGGCCTATTGATGTAGCGAACTCTGCAAGGCTCTATCACTGTTAAGTAATGTTATTTCAATCTTAATACAATACCGATGACTGACCTGCCCGATTTGCCCGATCTACGGCAAAAACATCGCCATGGCCATGTAATTACCTCTTACGTTCGGGTATTAAGGGCACGAAAGACTTATGTAGTAATTTAAACTACCTTCAAATAGTTCTTACATCAAATATTATTGCAATTACGAATTAAACCGTATTTACTTATTACAAATATTACACAAAATGGTGAACATTATAATTCTAATTGACATTGCAAGTATTATTTGTAATAACCTGATATAATGTATATATTTACGTTAAAGTGTACACTTAAACATGTGTTGACAATAGGGTTGTCACCGTTCCAGATAATATTTCAACAGTGGCAGAGAATAGGTTGGCTAGACCGGTGAAATACCACGACTTCTAAAAATATTGATGTAAAGTAGCTCATAGCTCAATGTGTTCGGTGAGAGAGTTCTCCGGAAACTCTCCCATCTTCTTTCCCCTATAAGCCAGCAATATAGCTGTCTGTGTTATGAGTGTCTTTCGGCGGCATTGGTCACTTAGCACCAGATGAACGGCTTACTCGTATACAATTAAAAAAAAAACATTATTTAAGATGTGATTACGATATAAATAGATACGAAAATATAAGACATGTCAAATAAATTGCAACAGTAAATAATAATTAATTTAATATAAATTTGACAACCCTACATAAACCAGGACAGCTATTCAGATTATAAAGATTAATTCATGAAACTGGGTGTACAGGTGCGGTTTCCTCTTTTGACGTGTCTTTGATTACTTTGAGAACGTAATGACATTGTCATTTTGATATTTATAAAATTAATTTTCCTTACTTACAATTTGGACTTCGACAATCTTAAAAGAAAAAAAAATAAACAAACGTTCACAAAAATGTAAAAAATTATTAACTTTCAAAAGTGCCAACCCTGTTATATGTAAAGTTTTAATTGTGTATTTCTTATTGTTTTATAACTACTTACATTCATAAATAAGTTCGCACCATGACAGTGAGAAGCCATGAGAAGACAGTGTACCCTTTTTTGGGAACATTTTGAACATGAGCTTTTGGGAAAAGAAGACAAAAATAATATGAAATGAAAATTACAAAACGTCCTTCCGCTTACTACACACATTCATCATCAGTTTATTATCTATTCGCACCCAAAATAAATTTGTGAACATTATCAAACATGTGTATTTTCAAAGTCCTTAAAAAACACTCGGTTGTGTCCCCAAACTTGTCCTTTGCCACTTTCGTAGAAACAAGTGGAGCACAAGAAAAAAGAAAAGAAAATAAAGGTAGTGGCCGACTATCTCAAAAACTTGAATGATCGTTATTTTACTAACGTACGAGTTTTTTTTAACCAAATCAAAGGGTTCCGTAGCCACACGATATTTGTCCACGTGTTTGGACAAACTTTCTAACAAAATACTGGTCTGACTCCATGTAGGACATATCTTTGAACACCTTTGGTGTTTACTGGAGGCCCATTTCCTGTTTGTTTTCGATAAGGGACTGCTTGTATGTGACATGTGGGGGCCGTGGAATTTACTTTCGTTCGAAATTTGAAATTCAAGCGTTGCGGTATAACCTGTAGAATGTATTTTGTTTTACAATTTATTTCATGAGCATGGATACGAAGACCTTCAGATGGTGCAGTATGTACTATAGTCATATACATAGGCTAACAAAGAAACTGCGTATGTCATATTATTATATCATTACTCTACGGCAGAGCTTCATGAACTCTGAATATAAAAATTGACGTGACAAAATTATTTGGTGAAAACGTTCTTTAATCTTCTTCTTTCTTTTCGTGAGGTTTAACACGAAATGGTCCAATTATTTATCATGTGTCAAGTACCGTTAAACATTTTGACTATCTATTGACTCAATCTTTGATCGATTTAATTTTTAACTGCTATTTATTTACCAACTAAATACAGTACGCTTGCTTTGCCTATGAACATTGGTTACTAATAAATTATTTTACCGCCAAAACCGAGCACGTAATCACTGACACTTCCAATCAAGATGGCGTAGTAATTGTGGTAATTTTAGTATATTATAACGGAAATTTATCTAAGATTATTAACTTTGATAATCAAGTTATAAAATTTTATGGTTTAATATAGTTTATTAGTCTATGGTTTGGTTTGCGGCGCCTAAGAATAACAAATAGTCGGTGTAGTTGTGTCTCAGAAGGCAGAGATTACATACTAGTTTTTTTTTACTATTATTACTGGCTAGAAATTCTAAATTCAATTCATTTAACATATGTGATGTACTGATTACTGATGATGATATTTTATTTCTATTTATGAATGAAATTAAATTTGCATTTAAGCCTATATCAGAATGTTTTCAACTTTTTATACAATATTTTTTTGTTTAATATAAACACCGTACCGTATTAATACTAATTATGAAAAAACATTTCACGAACTGTCATTTCAAGATATACTGCCTCTTTGCATTCTTGATACTTCGTAAATTAACACACCGTTAAAAGGGATTAAATCACCGACGCTGTATAACTCCGCGTACACGGCAGACATAATCCCTGATTGTTTGACGTTCAATTCTGCACGCTGCTTCTTATTTACTATTGATTAAATTTCTTTCTTATTTACTAGATTTTAATGCGAACGACAATCGTTCATATTATTTATTATGCCAATCAAAGGAATTAAAGGATTTTAAATAAGATTTATTTCAATTTATTGTGAGAAAAGATCTGGTTCGTTAATAAAAAAAAAACGTGAAATTAAACTGTAATAATTTAAAAACCTGGTTTTTCAGTGCCAGAAACCGAAATACCGAAGTTTACTCTTTACGAATGGTACCTTAACGCCTTATTTGCTGGAAGGTATAAGCAATTTAAATTTTTGGTGAATTGGTGAATTGTGATATATCCAATTAATAAAAAGGTCTTGGTGGTTCAGTGGTCGCGAACCCCGCTTCTGAATCAAGAGGTCGCTGGTTCGAATCCTGACTCACACCAATAACTTTTCGAAATTAATTAATTTCGAAAGTTATGTGTTATAAATATCGATGGCTAAAAACTTTGTGCCCGGTATGGGAATAGGTTCGCCACCCATTATATTTGGAACGTAACCATAACGGCGAGTCGAGGCTTAACAGCCACTGCCTACACCTTCGGGTAGAAAAAGGCGTGAAGTTATAGTTATTATAAGTATTTTAGGTAGAAAGGTTATATTTTTATTCTCTTTTAAGTAAACATATTGTTCTCGTTCAAAGTTCAAGTCGATGAGGCGGTTCTTATTAATTGCGTCTATTAAAAATACATTATTAAATCCATAAACATACGTCAAATTATGAAGTCCGGTTTTACATGATATGCACCTTACTGTCTATATTATAAATAATTATATATTTACTCCACGACCACAGTTCAAATAAAACAATTCATTAGAATCATATCATTGGCGCCAATTATTCCGTCAGTTCAATAGTGCCGAACCATCCGTGCATAATTGAATATATTTATCGATAAAGGCGATAGTATCGATTAAGTGTGGGCTGTCATTGACATCGACTCTACCACGAACAGTTTATTTATGGGCTGTTTATACCGGAACATAACTTTTATCGATAGAACCGCGTTCATTGTTCATAATATTAAACGTTTTGTTTTTGAATAATGTTCATTGAAATACTATTATTAACTACAACTGTATTCCTCATTGTTTGAATGGGAATTAAATGTTTTTTATGCTTTTTATAACCTCTGATATAGCCATTGGGAGTTTATTTAAATTTTGTATAATATATAAAATGGTTATAAAACGTTGTCAATTTAAATTACTTACCTTTTATTTTTTTTCTCTTCCGTTTTGCGTTATACCCTTTTACTAGAGCTGTAGGTAATTTCCGCTTTTATGTATTTATTTATGTACAGACACACATATATTCAGTATTTTATAATTTTTTCCACCTCTCTCATTTATCCAATCTTTTCTGCATCCTATTCCTTCTTCTTTGTAATCCTTATTTTTAATTTTATTTTTTATAATTCTTAAACTTATGTTTTACTAAAGCTGTTTGATTATTATCTATTATGAAGATGTTTAACGTAATAAATACTTCTTGGTAAATGTTTTATTACATACAGATATAAAATTTATGTTTGTGTGCTTACAATATTCAAATACTGTAAGTTCCCGTCCTTCATCACCGTCTCTTCTCACGTTCACAATTCAAAAGGATTATTTCAGAATCGGAATGTGTTTAATTCTAATGGAGTGCGAAGCGTGCGCGCAGATCCAACCGACTGTCTAGTGCTCCATTAGGGTTGCTGCGTGTTGATACCGCTAATACTATACCGATAATATTTATATAATTGGACATATTAGCAAATTTATGATATTAAAACACCATTTTTTGTACATTGACTATTTTTAAGTGTCTGTGAGGACCTATGAAAATAAAACCACTTTGACTTTGACTTTGACACCAGTAAGAATTTATGAAAACTACAAATAACATCACAAGAATGGTATTTGTGCACTTTTCTATCTTTCTTTAATTTTCAAACTGGACATAAATTTATTTCAATACGCTGAAAATAGCGTCCGTTATATAGAAGATAGATATTTTATTATGCTCAATATCTCTTAAATGTCAAATATTCCATTAAATTTCGCAATACACTTTTATTGTAACAAATCTATAACAGAAAAGGTTTTAGCTGTTAGCCCTGTACATCATCCCAACACACTTGAGATACACGCTAAAAGCCACGGCGCTGTATTCCTGATAACGTTATGTTTAATACACATTTATTTCAACCAATGTCAAACGTATCAAGATTTATTACTCGCTCTTTAATTTTTCTTTGTATCAATAGAATATCTATATGAAAAAGAAAAAATAAAATACAAAGCCACAAGTGCTATATGTTCTTCAAGACTTAAAATATTATAACAAATAAACAACCATATTTATTGCATTGTCTCGGGCATCATAGGTGTATTCAGGACTGTCATAATTGGCCTTTGCTCCCGTGAGTATATTATAATAATAGGCACTGACTGTTTTATTTAATCATTAAAATTTAAAATACTTATTATAACATTGACCAATCATATTAAAAATATCGACAAACCATCGGATCACATCAATCAATTGACAACAATATTATATCATCTGTTGTCACCAATCGCATACGATAATCGTTTATCAATTACGAAGAATTGATTTAAATTAAATCGAATCATATAACTGGATTAACCCCTGATTTATTAACCGCCGTTATTTATTTTTAATTTTTTTATTTGTCCATTATTGGACAGGCTAAAGCTTTTAAGCCATACTGCCTTGTCTGACGTTATTTTTTAATATGATGTAATGTTGATGAAGATGATGATGAAACTTAAAACTAACCTAATCTAACTTAACCTAACCTAACCTAATCATACATAAAGTCGTGGCACTTTATGCATGCATGATGTTGCGAGGGAGTCCTGACGACACTGTAGGAGACACAAATATCCGAACACTTATTACATAGAACGCCATGAATTTTATTCAATAATATCCATCGAAATATATTTTTTTTAAAATAATGTAAAGAATAGACATCGCTCTTTTACATTCCCGCCAAAACTCCCCTATTGACTGAAAGAAAAATCGAATTAAATTAACATACATACATAACTTCACGCCTTTTTCTACCCGAAGGTGTAGGCGGCAGCTGTTAAACCTCGTCTCGCCGTTATGTTTACGTCCCAAATGGAATATGTGGCGAACCTATTGCCATACCGGGCACAAAGTTGTCAGTCATAGATATTTATCACACGTATCTTCCGAAAATTTCGAAAAGTCATTGGTGTGTGCCAGGATTTGAACCCACTACTTCTTGAATCAGAAGCGGGGTGCTACCCACTGCGCCACCGAGACTGTTTTTTAATGAATGGATGTCAAGTCTATAGAAACAAATTTCAATTAAAGTTCACTTTTACTATCTGATGTAGTAAGCAATGTTGATATGTTATTGTTATTAAATTATAAAAGAACTAACATAAAATAACAAAATTAGTTATTTTCTATAGTATTAAAAAACTAGCCACGAAATTATCTTAGTTCATTTTATATGAGAAAATGCCTTTAATTAGTCGTAACTTGAGGACAATCGTTAATTGCATATCAAATTCACTCTCAAGGTTTTCCACTAACCTTATTTATTTAAAAATATTAAGTATTCATTATTAATTCGTTCCAAAACTAATCGATCAAGTCACATACCACAGACTTACAAAATAATAAACTTTGATCAAAACTCACTAAACTTATTTATATGCTTTCACAGATTTAATATCCGAAAATGTTGCATCGAATTTTAATATCAACCAGGTGTCCAAGTTATTGCCACATATAGGAAATAATTTGTTTTCTCGTAATTATGACAGATTATTTAAAAAAAGTCATTAGTATGTGTCATGATTCGAAACCAAATAATGATGAAAGTTGTTGAGCTATTGTTCAGTTTCTTTTGGAACGGACTATAGACAATTTGGTGCACTCAGCCAACTGTCAAACAGTGGCGCCCACTAATGGCAATCTAATTACATTAACAATAAACTGTAATGTGTCTATAACAGATTGACAAAGTATCATTATTTAATGGAGTGATAATAATTTAAAATACAATTATTTTGATCTGTTTCTATCATATCTTTCAAAAAATATTTCGTGTAAATATTGATACGTCTATGGAAGAATATCGTTTAGGACATTTCGTTGACAACCTCCTTGTATTTTATTGTTAAATTTATTTAATTATTCTATTATTGAACAACATATTAAAAGATGGAATCAAATTTAAGTTAACCACATGAAACTTGGCATATTAAAATCAAATAAAATATTTCTCAGATGAGCGCACTAAAACACACCTATAAATAAGAAAAATGAAATAGTTAAAAGTTATCTCCAAATTTTAGTTCCGATATTATTTTCCAACATTCTTAAATTTATTTTGTCTCACATATGTGTGAAATTCATAACTATTTGTATCGCCCTATAATTTTTATGTTGCGATGTAGTTTTATTAGTAAATAATCTAAATTATTGTATCGATATATCTATCGAGTGTCAAGTCACTCGCAACCCTATAACCGTACGATGCGAGCGTTCAAAATTGCGTTCACAATTTAGTGATGTGTTTCTTGTACGTTGTGTTGACATTAAATTCGTGTTTATGGCCAAATAAAATCGATAATTTCTATAGAGTTCATCCTACACTATTTTTTATGATATTTTAACGGATATACATATTTATTTATATGTATTTACAAGCTTCGTCTACATTAAAAAGTTTAAATATCAGAAATTAAAATATCAACTTTCTAGCTACAATGGTTCATGAAATATTACTACTTTATAACAATCGGGTCACATTGTTACCTTTTGAATGGGTGCGGAACTCTAAAAATTAACAAAACCGAATGCTTTGATACAATACCGACATATACAAATATAATTACCACACACAGTCACAAACAAGGAAAATCTAACAAAAAAAATCTAAATAAGTATTTTATATTTTTAAAGTTATTTCAACGGCTCGAAGGTTTCCGAACGAAAAAATCAATTAGACTAATGAAGTGTCAAATCGTGTCAATTTATAGTTCCAACAAAAAGGTTTATAGGTTATGTCGCAAGATTCTGTTGCGAAATATTTATGTTAATTTCGATATTTTGTCAAGATTAAGTGGAATAACAATATAATTATATGAAATATATATAAATACACACGATCCAAGGTATTTTTTGTTAATTAAGCATTCGTTTAATTTCCCGCCTCCCACGGTTCTGACGTTTTGTTACTTGTATTGTCTGTGAAAATAAAATCCAATATGGCGCTGAACTTATGTTTAAAAACTGTAGACACATAATTAAACTTTATAATTAGTCATTGTCGCTATGTGATAATATTAAAAATCTAATTTATATTTACTTTGGTGGAAGATGGAAGCTGAATATAGATTTTTTTTTCCTATTGATTGATATCATATCGTGTATCTGTGGAGACTAGTAATACCTAAAATAACCTCGGGTGTATTCCCTTGCGGGGTAAGCCGAAAGAACTGTACGTCAAAAATATAGTACTTAAACGTTCTATAAATGTCTTGACGCCATCTTTATTATCATAATGTAATATTAATTTATTTATATAATTAATGTGATTGGTGATGCATTTAATTAACAGAAATATAATAGAGAATGACTCAGACAGAGTCAAATGTCACCGAGCAGTAAAGTGTGAATAACGACTTTGAAGTGTAACATAGTTTAATTCATTTACAAAATTTAACTTTAATTAGGGCTGTCAAACTAACCAAATTATTTATTTATTTTCGATTTTAAAGTTTCTTCATTAACAATTAATGTTGGTAACTACTTGTGTATTCCATTTTACTAACAAAGACTTGCTTGATAGATAATAATCATTACAAAGTATAAAACAAAGTCGCTTTTCGCTGTCTATCCCCTTATATGCTTATATCTTTGAAACTATGCAACGGATTTTGCTGCAGTTTTTTTTAATAAATAGAGGGTATAAACGGGGTAGTTTGTATCTATAGTTCATGTATGACGTAGTAAAGAAAAAATGATAAATCCATATTTGATTTATTTATTACTTTTAATGCGGAACAAAATTCGCCGGGTCAACTAGTGACTAATAAAGAGTTATACAATCGTTGAGAGAAAATATAAACTAGTTCTGTAAGAGATTTTTTGAAGTAGTGTGTCAGTATTGCATATATTGAATAGCTTCTGGCCTATGAGTTCATAACAATGGATTCGTCAGGTATATCATTTTGACATACCTTGAAGAACTGCTTCTTCACCAGACACTAAGATTATGAAGATTTAAAAAAAAACAACGTCTGCTAAAAGTAACCAAAGTGTCAGCCATTTTTTACGCGAGGAAATGCTTTATGCACACCCCCCGCCTGGGAACGGCAGGGGGTAGTGTGGGACTCCCAAAACAGTGAAATCCGATCCTAGGGTTACCCACTAAAACCTCGCGGCGGCCTTCCTCCAGCGTTGGGGTGGCCCAGGACAGTGCGTCAGCCCTCTGGTCCACCCCGCCGTCGCACCCCCTCTAGCACGAGAGGGTGCTCAAGCTCGGAGAGCCTCGGTGAGGCTCCCCCGGGCGGGGCGGCTTCGACCGCGCACTGTAAAGAAGCGCGCGGCCGGCGGCGCTCAGATACTCACCGAAGCACTCGTGCCCGGTGAGTATCTGATTCAACCTGTAGGTGACAGTGCCCCATAGCACCCATGCCTCGAGGTGGGGCAGGACGGCACCGACGGCGCGCTGACGCGCTCAGCCCTGGAGGACCAGCGCGTCGCGCCGGTCCCCCAGACCCCGCCGGAAGGCCTCCCGCCTCCGCACTTCGTATGCCCGCGCGTCTGGATCCCCCTTCCCGGCCGAGATCGTACGCGGCTGCGTACATCTCGGCCAGGATGATGAAGGGGGGGGGGGGGGGGGGGGGGGGGGAACGCGCGAGGACCGTCGCCGCCTCGTACGATATTGTACGGTAGCCCCGTACGATCCGTATGGGCATGATCCGCTCCAGGCTCCTCAGCAGAGCCCTGGAGCGGGAGGCCACCGCAAGGTCTCGCGACCAAACGGGGGCCCCGTACAGGGCCATGGTCCGCACGACACCACCGTAGAGGCGGCGAACTCCCTCTCCCGGTCCCCCGAGGTTGGGCAGCAGGCGGTGCAACGCGCCTGCCACCCGTCGCGCTCGGGGGACCATCCTCACAAACTGCTCCTCGAAGCTCCAGCGGCTGTCCAGGGTGAGGCCGAGGTACTTCATGTACCGCCCCACCGGAACAGCCGTGTCACCCACCTGGATCCGCGAGGCCGGTGGTTCCCGGCCGGTGGAACCACAGCGCATCACTTTTCTGAGGCGCCAACTCCAGACCCAGCCCGCGGATCCGTTTGACGACGATTGCCACCCCTAGCTCGGCGAACCTGAGCGTACGCTCGAAGTTGGGCCCCGTGGCGACCACCAGAGTTTCATCTGCGTAGCAAACGACACTCACGCCACGGGAAAGTGTTAGCCCTACGTTAATGGCGCCCATTTGATTGACAATTAACTATGTATATAAATACTTAATTGTAGTAAAAATAAATATCTAGGTTGTCTTGTCTCCAAGACACGTGTAATTACCGCTTATTAATTGATAGGTAGTAGTGATACAGACTGATGTAACTTACCTACGAACTTCTAAATAACTTTTATCAAAAAACATATTAATTTACCAAAATATATAGAGTTCGATAATAATCATTTTTGTTATTCCGATAGTTCTGACAATCACGCAGTTATCTGCATGAATGGGCCGGCTCGACCGGTTAAATAACACGAGCTGTCAAAATCGACATGAAATGGTTTATGCCACTTTTCGTACGGTGAAACAGGACCTCTCCCCAACCTCACCCTACCCCAGCCTAAGAGCCGGCGAAGCAATTGTGAAGCTCTCGGTGTTGTTGTGTTTCCCTCTTGCTCCATGCTCTTTAATATTATGTATCTCATAAACCTAACAAACGTTGATTATCTACTAGATAAATAAATTTGTTTAAAGAAAAAATACAAAAATCCGCTTGAAAATGTATAAATATAAAGATGTCATTTAAACGTCATAATTGAATGGTTTTATTTAGTCAGTATTCCGCCGGTCCAGTTTACGGATTGGATATAGAATTCTCAGTAATGACGGTCGGATTGATAGATATAGGTCGTCCGGTATCCGGATAATATTCTAATGTAATAAATAAACATGTCCGACTAAATATTATGGAAGAAGATACTAGCCGCAATAAGACATTAACATCATGGTTGAAGATTCTTCCGCTATTCACATAGCAGAAAGTATTCAGGAGTATGCCACTAGAAAGCTTTATAATTTTTTTTTTCTTTTTAAATGGCATAACGATAAATAAAATGATAATAAAACGATAAATAGTAATGGGCAAGCGAGCAGGCGTGTCATCTGATGGCAAGCAACCAACGCCGCCCATGAACAACTGCAACACAATGTTACAGTTGCGTTGTCGGTCTTTAAAATTGCATAAGGCTTTGGGAGTGACATAGGGAGGGGAGAGTGGAAGCGGTTGGGCTTCAGATACCTTTGTCACCGAGCGAAATGTGGCATTAATCACAGTATATCGATATTCTGAGAGGTCGTGGTATTTCTGCAAGAGAGGTTAGAGTAAAGACTTGGAAATACCTATTAATATGTATTTATAGATAACTCAGACTAACCTTGATAACAGAAACTTATGAGTATTCGGTGCTCCAAGTTTATGTTCATTTCTGCGTCGTTAAACATTATTTTAAAAGTTATCATTTGTAGATATCGATTTGATGCCATTTAGAAAAAAAACAAGTTTCAAACATTTTATCGTGAAACAAATTAAAATGATACTAAACGTAAAACTGTTGACGTAGGTATCATAGATCACATACCATAGATAATACCTCTTTTTTACACAGATAAATTACTGATTTAGGCTAGTAAAAATGTTCTCGGAAAAATTTCAATATTGTGATATTTTAACTAGTTAACGATTCTGCGTTTTAATTAGTATTAAAATTTCCGATAAAAGATATATTATTTTTTACTGGTTATCTGCAATTTCTAATATTTGTTTTAATGTAATAGATATTTAATTGACTTACAAACACATTTGGCATATTTTTAAACTCCTGTAAATACCTATCGTATTTGAAAATGCTAAAAATGCAATAAAATCATCATCATAGATCAAAGATTTATCTTAGAATGTAGTTTTTTTTATATCTTTGGAATAAGTTTTATTGGAAGTAAAGAGTATAAGAGCGCTAAAATCACTTTACAGCGATTCCAGAGCTTGTGTCAGGATAGAAGGGGCATATACGAACTGGTTTAACATCGAAAAGGGTGTTAGACAAGGGTGTGTAGCTTCGCCAGGACTGTTTAACCTATATGTTGATAATTGTTTTTTTTATGGGATAGGAAGGTAAACGAGCAGGCGTGTCACCTGATGGTAAGCAACCAACGCCGCCCATGGACACCAGCAACACATATAGTGTTACTGTTGCGTTGCCGACCTTTAAGGGATAGGAAAGGATGGGGAAGGGTGGTGGGCCTCCGGGTACCTCTCTCACCGAACGAAACGCGGCATGAGCCACTTTACGTCGGTCTTCTGAGAGGTCGTGGTATTTCACCGGTCGAGCCGCCCCATTCATGCAGTGAACTGCTTGGCTCTACCACTGTTTAAAAGATTTGAAAGCGAGTGTGTATGGATTAAAAATGAACGATTTAATCATCAAATGCCTTCTTTACGCTGATGATCAGATCATCCTGGCGTCATCAAAAGAAGAATTGCAGTTGATGATTATTATAGATTGTGATTGATGGAGAAAAAGTGGAACAGGTGAAAGAGTTCATGTATTTAGGCACAAAGTTTACGAGAGATGGAAAGTATGAATGCGATATTGAAAGACGGGTTTTGGCTGGAAATCAAGTGAATGGGGCCCTGAACAACTTTATGAATAGCCAGAAAGTCTCCAAAAAGGTACGACTGGCTGTACACAGAGGGGTTTTGGTTCCCACGCTTATGTATGGGAGTGAATGTTGCGTATGGCAGGAGAAGCACAGAAGTAAGATTAATGCTGTAGAAATGAGGAGTCTGAGGAGAATAGCTGGAGTAAGCTTGGTGGATAAAGTGAGAAACAGTGTAATTCGAGAACGTTGTGGTGTGAAGGAAGATGTAGTGACAAGGATAGAGAAAGGAATGCTTAGATGGTTCGGACATGTAGAAAGGATGGACGAAAGAAGACTGACTAAACGAATTTATAAGACAAGTGTGAAAGGGCGAACCGGTAAAGGTCGACCTAGGCGGACCCACCACCAATAAATCTACGTGTTAGTGAGAGGCCAGGTCAGGAGTGGCCACAACCGACGAGCATGTATGAAAGCGATAATGAGAGTGGAGGAAGCAAGAAACGTATGTCAAGATCGTAGCAAGTGGAAAGAATTAGTATCTGCCTACACCCACGAGAAAAAGGCGTGATTGTATGTATGTATGGACGTAAAGCAACAGAGCCGCCATCTATTTTACATTACCCATTTTTTATTAAATAAGTCTCCGGTTTTTATAATTTTACATTATAATTCATTTAAAAACTTTGTTTCCAGGTGCTGTGTGGTGCAGTGGCGGACGTGGGCGATGTGATAGCCAACGTGAGCCGCGTGCGTCGACACCCACAGCCTCATTATCCGCACCGCGTACTGTGAGTCTTCAACTTAACTGGAACTTACCATCAGACATGCGTTACGAACCCTTATAGAAAGAACCTCATCATACCTATTCCAATAGATATTTTTCTAATCGAATCTCACTCATAGATTAAAACTCTCGTGAAAATGATCTCTGTAAAGAGTTCGAAACGACGGGAAATAAACAAAAATAAGTAATAAATAAACGCGATATAATCCTAAAGGTAGTATCATTACAGTTATTGTTTGATGTTGCAGGGCGGACGAAGAGTTGGAAATGTCGCCTGAGATGTCCTGGAAGCGCTCACATTGGCGCGACATGCAAGTTATATTAAGGCGAGAGGGTAATCAGAAAGAAGGTGTACAGTGCTGTCCGTCAGTTCTTGAAATGGTCACGAAAAAAGGCGGCAGAACTCCGACCGGGCTTTACGTGGAGTTGTACGAGGACGGTGAGAATCAGCAGAGGTTATTCGAGGTGTCCTGCGCACCAAATGTTGTGGATAAACCTTGCCGTTTCGTGGATGCGAGACTTTATAATGAGTCGAGGTGTATACAGAAATATTCGTATTCTTACGCACTTGTGCGTTATCTACATTCGCCGGCGCCTGAGTCTCCACAGCCGCGGACTGAAGGACATTTCTCTGTGCCCGGCTCCGGTGGTTGGTCTATGGACTATGTGAGAGTGCGCGCCGGCTGTGAATGCCAAATTAAACCTAACAAATCGAACAAGCCAGCCCGTAAAAGACACAAGCAACGCAAGAGGAACAGGAGGATCGTCGAGGCAGACGAGACCTGACGCGTCATGTGTTAGTAACATTATATTACGGGACTTGAACAAATTCGGCATCATGCCCATAGTACGTTTATAAAATATACCTTTACTGATGTTTAATTTCCAAAAATCAATTACATACTTGTTGATTGAACTCATGTTTTTGACATCTAATATTTTTTTTTGGCGCGTTTTCACTGATCGAATTTCGAATGTTCAATTGTTTTTGTTTTTATTTGAATGCGTAGTCATTCAAAAACAGATAACGCCAAAGAGGTATTAAAAGTTTCATAAAAATCAATATTAGTCTCTTTTAAACAGCGGTAAAGATATTTTTTGTTTGTGTTGTGAATGCTGTGGATTAATCGTTACCTACATTCAAGTGATACGTTAAAACTTGATTGGTGCAATTATCCGTCGGTGTATTAACTGTATTTATTTTAATTTTTGTCTATATTACGCTTCTTATTATATAGTCCATTAGTCTCGTCCTTAAAAGTGCCTTTTTAGTGCCTTAGATTATAAAAACCATATGTATTTGAAATTATTTGTAATATTTCAACGCCTTTTTATGAGTATTGAATTTAATATCAAATGTCACAAACAGAATTTCCTACTTCATCATTACATACGTATTACATTTACAATTTTGAATTTTTGATGACATAAGTTAGAATTAAAAATCATAGTTACCGCTTCCCGTAGACATGTCTAAATAAATATTGTATTCAATAGGTCTGTTAACATATTTTCAATTAAATTTACATGCATACATGCCTTGTAATAAACATATTACTTGTAATAAACAACGCTTAGAAGTTAGAACCACTGTACTTACTTTACGTCAAGATTTTTTTTATCAATATTTAACCATGCAGCTGGTGGCTAATATGCATAACATAGTCGCTAAATAAACAAAAAAAAACTATTTTTAATCCGTTCTTAATTCAAAATTCTTTGATTTTTGTTGAAATCGATTTTTTTTGTTATCATAGTAAAATAATTAATTCTACTGTTTCAGCCAGATATTTATGGCAGATAAATAACTGAATTATGGCGTTCCACTGTATTAAAATGCTCTCTTCCCCTACTTTTATAGTCTTAAGAATATTTATTCAAAGTTAACATTTTTTTGAATTTTTGTTATTATTTTGTAACAGTAGGTAAGTACTTTTTAGTTTTTAAGCGAGTTGAGTCAAAGATCTGTATTATTTTCTATTTTGTAATACTTTTATTGTATTTATATATAATTAATTTTTATTTTGTAAGAATTTCATTTCATTCTATTTATACCGTTTACATTAATAAAAGGTATTCCGTTATTCTGTATGTATGTTAGTTTGTGCGTAGAAACCGCTTCCATAAAAAATACATTTGATGTATATAAAATAACGCAATAGTATTGTAGACTGAGATTATGTTGTGCATTTATATGTGTAATAAATTGAATGACAGAATATTTTTGTAATTTTAACAATGCTATCAAACATAACGAAAAACTTTGTTAAGCGCCATCTGCTTTCGAGTAGCTATAAACTATTGCTTGACATAGATGTCGTTACTTGCAAATAAACTATAACTTATACGAAACAGTGCCATGTTTAATTGTTATAAATATTAATATTATTGTATAGCTGGAATATATTATGTTGGACAGTTACATGTAGAATATTTTTGATAAGCTGAGAGTGTTTATTACCATTGTACTTGCATTGAGATAATCAAAAGCTTACAATGAAGCGATTTTGGACAAGATTTTCATCTCAATTTCTTTATAAAATAGAAGAGACATGTGATTTAGTCCACTGCAGCGACAGTCATTCTAACATAAGTATAGCATGGAACAAATGTTACAAATGACATCATCATATACTCATCATCACAATACATATAATTTACGAAATATCATTGTTGACATGAAAAACAAAACTTTAAATAAAAATAAAAATCTGAAATAGCAAAAGTTCATTTTATTTTCATTGTCACTTAATCCTAAATTATAAAATCCTTAAAGGATTAACTTACATCATAAATTATCACTACAAAAGCTTAAGGCACTTAGCACTAGTAAACTAGTGTCACATAATTTAGATCCTCTTACACCCCGTTGATCATTCAGCGTCGTGGTCTGAAAACAAAATGAAAAATTACACATTGAATAAAAATACACTGAAATATTACAGCCTGATATTTTACAGTTTAATTATAAGTAAACACATTAAAAAACATTTTTTTCTAAACAAAACATATTTATTTTTACCACAATCAGACCTAAATAATTTTAACACTAATAAAAGCGTAATCTAGAGTTTAATGGGAGAAGCAATTAAATCTACAAATAATATCATTGCTGTCTGTCCCCTTATAAGCTTATAACTTTAGAACTTTAAAAAGTTCTAATTTTATATTAAACAAGATCTTGTTTAATATAAAAATACTTCAAAATAGTTATATATTTACCTAAATACTTCGTTGTCAAATACATAAGTACAAATCCTGTTCCCACGGCAAAGAATTGTCCAATGCCCGCCGACCGATTGCGTTCATGCCAACGTGCCCTCTCTCGGGGCAATACCTCACTAACTGTCACGTAGAGAAGCGTTCCGGCTGCTAGCCCCTGAAATTATACCAGCATTCAATAGATGGCGCTGTAGCCAAATTTTACGAACCATTCTTTTATTTCTATTATTAACGTCTGTCTGGTTGTATAACTTTGAAAATACCTGTAAATTTTAAATGAATCATTTGCTGTTTCTATTCTAGTATACCAAGTCCACCACGAAATGATATATAAAACCACATCTGAAGCCTGATTTCTTTAGTGGCAGAACAAATCCAGAAAATAAATTAACTACCCACCTCTCCACTGATCAAAGTATAGAAGTTATTAAGAATTAATGTGACTTTTCTATTTATTAATAAATAGTAATACAATACGCTACTAGTGGCAACACTGATTCACGGAGGCAAGAGTCAGGTATAGCTGAGTACGCATGAAAGTGGAATGAATGAAATGAATATGAAGACTTGATAGGTATACTTTCTTGCTGACTTCATAAAAAGGAGATGGTTCTCATTTCGTCTGTATTTTTTGTTAATTCTCTATTTCAATTATTAATAAGCCTCCATCAAAGTAGGGACTTAGATATTTAAGAATAGTGTTTTATCAGCCTATCCCGTAAGAAACATAGCGAGATTTAGTTTGTTAAAAAATAAGGAATCATAAAAAGCTATTTAACAGCTCACCTGCATGATCGGCAATGCGACGGAGTCCTTTAACGCGGTGACTGTCTCAAGGCCAGCACCGACCGCGATGCCCACGACTGATCCCATGCTGAACAGAACCACGCACAAGATGTGAGTGCACAGGCGTGATGGAAAGTTCTCGCAGAGTTCAGCTCCCAGACAGAAGCCCACCACGTATTTATGAGAAGCCACCGCCGTGAAGAGAAGGAGGATCTGTTAGGAAACATAGAAGAATTATTAGGTGTATTTTGCTTGTACTGATTACAATATTGAGTGTGATTTGGAAAATGTTTCGCATAATTTCACGCTATTTTCTACCCGAAGGTGTAGGCAGTGGCTGTTAAGCCTCATCTCGCCGTTATGTTTACGTCCCAAATAGAATAGGTATTTTCGAAATTGTTTCCGGAAGTTATGTGTGATAAATATCGATGACTGAAAACTTTGTGCCCGGTGTGGCAATAGGTTCGCCAGCTATTCCATTTGGGACGTAAACATTACGGCGAGACGTAGCTTAACAGCCGCTGCCTACACCTTCGGGTAACAAAGGCGTGAAGTTATGTATTACAAAAGTCAGTGCATGTTCAGTGCTTTATCGATTCATATAACATACACATTACACCGATGGTTATAAAAACAATGATTGTTGAATGACTAAAATGAAACTGTTTTAATTTCTAACATAAATTGCTTAATTCCAATGATTGATATATTAACATGTACATACATACATAACTTCACGCCAAATCCCTTGCTAGGTACGCAGAGAGAACAGCTTACACGCCTCACTCGCATCGTTGACTTTCATAACGCTTTTCATGCACGCGCATCGATTTTCAGGCTCCTAACATCACCTTCCTCTAGAACATGTTCTATTTGGTCATGGAATGTGTGACTAGGCCGTCCTCGACTCCTACATCCATCTGATTTTGCATTGTACATCTGGTTAGTCAATCTTGCATCATCCCTTATTTCTACATGTCATTAACATGTCAGAAGTTCAAATACTCTCTCTCTCTATATAATAGGTTGGGGAAAAAGTATTTTCGTATTTTTGTATGAAAAGTCAAGACATTTTTTTCAAAGTTTATTTACATTTATTTACAATATATATGTACCGTTTTGTTGAATAACTTTCTGCCATTTTGTGGGCAGAGACATTATCCCGTTACTGTAGAAACTTTGGGACTTCTGATCAAAAAAACGGGACAAATAGTTTTGGCAGTCCTCTCTTGAGGTCAACCTTACAGAACCTAAAGAATTCTGAAGAGACCGAAACAGGTGAAAATCTGAAGGCGCAAGGTCAGGGCTATATGGTGGATGCACTAGGACCTCCCAGTCGAACTCTCTTAATTTTTGCTGAGTGGCTAAAGATGTGTGTGGTCTAGCGTTATCGTGATGAAAGACCACACCCTTCCTGTTGATCAATTCCGGCCGTTTTCTCTCGACTGCTTCCTTTAATCTCATCAGTTGCTGGCAGTAAAGATCAGAATCGATGGTTTTGCTGGACGGTAAAAGCTCATAATGAACAATGCCCTTCCAATCCCACCATACACACAGCATCACCTTATTTCGTGTTAGGCCAGGTTTGGCCACAGTCTGTGAAGCCTGGCCAACTTTCGACCACGACCTTTTTCGCACGTTCTTGTCGTACGTGATCCACTTTTCATCGCCAGTTATCAATCTCTTCAAAAACGGCTCGGTTTCATTACGTCTCAATAATGAATCGCAAATGAGTACACGGTTCATTAAGTTTCTTTGAGTGAGCTCGTGTGGCACCCAAATATCGAGCTTTTTTGTATAACCAGCTTTCTTCAAATGGGTCAAAACTGTTTTGTGGTCAATTCCCAGTTCTTCAGCTACATCGTAACTACTAATATGCCGATCTTGCTCCACTCTTTCAAAAATGGCGTCCATTTTATTCGTAACAGGGCGACCAGAGCGAGGTGCATCTTTAACATCAAAATTTCCGGACTGAAAACGTTTGAACCAAATTTGTGCTACTCTTACTGACACTGCATCAGGTCCATAAACATCACAAATTTTTTTCACTGCTTGAGTTGCATTTTTGCCTTTTTTATAATAAAATTTTAAAATGTATCGAATTTCTTCATTAGATTCACTCATTTTTACGGAGAGAAAAACAAATGAAAAATAGCGGGAAACAACTTTTTTTTATTTTTTTCTTTTCTTTATAATGTAACCTTTTTAATGTTACCAAAACCAGCCAGACACAAATAGTACAGTCAAAGAAATTTTATAATAAGTTTATACCTACGTTATGCGAAAAGACTTTTTCCCCGACCTAATATATATATTGGTAAATAAGTAAACCCGTTATTTATAAACACGTGGATAATCATCTAAAATATCATAATTCGTTGGAACACAGATTACTGCGTAATCTATAAGTATTATAATCATCATCTTTGTGTGTCGTTCGCATCATTTGGGGTAGGCATATAAGGTTTCCCTTTTCCATACTATCTTATCGTTCCCTTCAGCACCCTTCCTAATCATATCATCTTTCACGCGATAGATCCATTTTTCTACATCAGTTATTGGGCCCGATTTACAAAACTGACTCATCGCATACTTACATCAAATATAAGTATTTGGCAAGACACCTACACCTTGGGATATTAACGGTGTTAATATACAAAACATTTAATAACTAAAAAATATAATAATCAGACTCAAATTATAGTTATTATTAGCTGACCCCGCGAATACTGTTTCGCCCCGGAAGCAAGAAAAAAAATTGCTTAGTAATGCCAATAAAAAGCCCGTCAAGATCGGTTAAACCATTTCAGAGATTTCCGGGCGTTCTCAAACAAACAGACAGACAAACAATAGTTGTAAAAAATGATATTTTGGTTTATGTAGAAAGCGGTCATTTCAATATTACAAACAGACACTGCAATTTTATACGTATAGATTTTTAAATACTTTCCTATTAAGCAAGGAAATATAAAATGATAAACTTCGAAATACATATTTCTAACGTTCGGCAGTTATTTCATAACTACTTATAATAAAAACTATTATCTATAGTTTTTATTAAAGTTAAGAAATATAGTTACAACATGTTTTATTTAACAATTCATTTAAAAAAAGACAATAATTTGCATATTAGCTTATAGTTTATAGTATTTAGCTGCTATACAGAGGTGAAGTTTCAAGACCGATGTATGATATAAGGTTCTTTGTTTAAGAAGAAAGATCTAAAATGTCCAAAGTCCAGTCCAGCTCCCCGCTTCTGATTCAGAAGTCGTGGGTTCGATTCCGGACTCATACCAATGATATCTCGGAATTCTTTTCAGAAGTTATGTGTGATAAATAATGATGACTAACAACTTTGCGGCCGGTGTGTGGCAATAGGTTTGCCACCTATTCCATTTACGACGTAACTAGGTTTCATCCCGGGAGTTCTCGATCCGAGAATTCCCGGGAAATCGTTGAGCTTTGTTCCCGGGAAATCAAGCTCGACAACTCGAGATATTATAATGATATTACATATGTTATTATTTTTCAATAAATACCTGAATTTGAGATAATAACGTTTTATTTCACGTTATATTTTTGTTGTTTATTAGAAGCTATTTTTGTTTAGAAGTTTTAAGTTGATTCCTTTCTACATAACCAATCAAAAGTAAGCTGTGATTGTATTTAATTAAATTAAGACATTGACGTTGTCATTCCTGTTAATTCTTTGTTTAGATTAAAAGAAGCTACTTTTGTTTATAAGTTCAAATAACCGGTCAAAATGGTGCTGCCATTATAATTATGACATATATACATACATAATCTCACACCTGTATATGGGCAGGCAGAGACTTTGGCTCTCCACAAGCTACGATCCTAACACTCTTCTTTCGCTTCATCCACAGTCATACATCTCAATTGTCAACATACAATCACGTCGGTTTCAGGTACTGCGCATTTTGGCTTTTTTAGAGAGACCATTTATTTATTTGGTCGTGCTAGCTCCGTGTTGGTCTCCCGTCCCTTCAACTCACATTCGCTTCATATACTCTTTTAGTCCGTCGGTTTATATTCATTCTTGCAACATATAATTATGAGCTTGAATAATATTTATTATTTCAATACTCTCTGACCCAGTGAAGTTTGTTTCGCTTCGGAAGCAATAAATAAATAAAAAAAGATTTTTTCTGAAAAAAGTCAACTCAGTTTTTCCAGATTACACCTGCTACCTGCCAATAAAAGTCCAATCACAAGTGGTCCAGCCTTTTTAGAGATTACCCGGAAAAGACAGAAAAAAAAAATTTTGGTATGTGTACCGTAAATATTATTCATATGTATGTAGTAGGTGGCAGGTATTTCAATATTACAAACGGTGACGTCAATTTTATTTAGGTATTTGTATAGATTTAAAAAAGGGATTTTTTTATTTATAAGAAAATACGTTGTTGAATGTAATTAATTAGATATCGTTATGTAAGAGTAAAGCCACTCAATTTTTGATGTTATTGGAACCAAATAATATGAGAAAACGTTCGTAAATGTAAATATCTCGACGACCCGAGAAGACCCGAGAAATTAGCCTCGAGAATTCTCGAGACCCGAGAAATTGAAAAGGTCGAGAAATCATGAATCCTAGACGTAACGTAACGATTCGGCGACTCGAGGCTTTAACAGCCGCTACCTACACCTTCGGGTACAAAAAGGCGTGGAAGTTACGTTACGTACGTTTTATTTATTTTTAAACTAGCTGACCCGGCGAACGTTGTTTCGCATCAAAAGTATTATCTGCTGTCCCGCTATGTTAATACTGCAATATCTTCGCAAATATTTGTTTAAATTGCAGGCTGTTAATGGCCAAGATCATCTATATTACATGCACAATCTATTTAAGACACTTAATTGGGTGAAAATTAATACTGTAATGTTTAAAATCGCTTCGTAAATAGGCCTTTATTTCTCGTAAAAAGTAAAAAAATAAAAATGGTCATTGTGGGTTATCCCTAAGAGATAGACATATGCCCTCGCGGACTTTTTTGTAGACCTTTTAAAGGTGTTTAATAATGTAGTACGTTGTTTTGATTTATCACTTAGGGTTCAGGCAGCGTTTGCGATTAAAGTTCTAAATCTTGCAAATTATCACTTTTTTTTACTACACTAGACATGAATTATAGATCAAAACCACCCCGTTGACATCCTCTAACTATTAAAAAAAACCGCATCAAAATCTTTTGCGTAGTTTTAAAAATATGCGCATATAAGGGGAGAGACAGCGGAAAGTCTTTGTTTTATACTGTTATGACTAGAAAACTGTAATTAAATTTAAATTGGTTTAAAGAGGCATCGCAGAAGCGCTAACAAGCAACAAAATGCAATTTCTGTCGTATTTTTTTTATGGGATAGGAGGGCGCCCATGGACACCTGCAACACATATAGTGTTACAGTTGCTTTGCCGACCTTTAGCGGATTAGGGTGGGGAAGGGTGGTGGGGCTCCGGGTACCTCTCTCACCGAACGAAACGCGGCATAAGCCACTTTACGTCGATCTTTTAAGGCGTCGTGGTATTTCACCGGACGAGCCGGCCCATTAATGCAGAGTTTTTTGTTGTTGGTTGTCTTTGTTGAATGTTACAATCATTTATCAGTGGAGACGGCATCCGCTTTAGATGAAAGAGATGTGATGAGTCGTCTCTCTGATCAGTCCAACTTCCTCAGCGTGATACTAAAGAGCGGATCAATAAATAACACACATTTCGTACTGATTTATCAATTTGTACCGTTCCTGTCACTATTTTTCATTGGTAGAAACAGTACTCCTTAAGATGGTGTTTGGTAGTGAACGGGAACTGGCGACCAAGATCCACAGAATACTGGAAGAGCATCACAAAGGCAACTAACTATCAGGACAAATTAAGACATTTAGGTGAAAATTAAAGGTAATTAATTAAATCTTCTATTGCTGCATTGCCTCCTGGTGGAGGATAAACCACCTATGAAAACATTCCCAAGAAGGGTTGCCGTCAGGCATGTGGCCGGTAATAAAACCACAGCCAAAACTTTGACAATATGGAGCAATTCGAAAGGATGACAGGTTGTGCTAGGGCTAAGGCTTAAATGGTAGCTATCAGGACTGTCTGCTCCATTTAGAAAGGGAAAAATTCCAAGGGCAAATGGGTGATCAACCTTGCCATCTACATTTATTACTAGCTTTGCGTCCCGCAGTGTTACTCGCGTACAGACAAAATGGCGATAACAATGATCATTAAATGCAGATTTCCAATGGAGAAAGATTTTTTGAAATCGGTTCAGTAGTTTTGAGTTTATTCGTCGTAAAATAGAAACCTTTCTTCTTTATAATCATTACATAGGATAAAACAAAGGTTATAACTGTCTGTCCCCGTATATGCTTATATCTTTAAAACTACGCAACCGATTTTAATGCGGTCTTTAACAAATTGTGGGTGTCGACGGGGTGGTTTTTATCTATAATTTATGTATGGTGTACTAAAAAAAAAGTGATAGATCCGAAACTTACTTCTTCATTACTTTTGATGCGAAACAAAGTTCGCCGGGTCAGCAGTTGATATAAAAACATTGGCGGTATTGCCTTATAGCCGTCCCCAGTAATTGGCTATATATTTATATCTAATAAAAAATAATTTATCAAATTGGATAAGCCCCTAAGATTAGGTGGTCACAGACAAAAATCTTCATACTTCGTCATGCCTTTGTTTTTGGCTCGATAAACTCACCAAAATTAAAATCGTTAGCAATCGAGTACGATGTAATTATCATTGTAATATTAATGTTATCGATTAATCAAGTATCGAGTTAAGATTACAATATCGTTGATGTGGGTCATAGCTCCAGAGATAGATAGCGTTTCGGAAATACATTTAATTACTTGTTTTTGTTTTAATTAATTAGAAATCAAATAATTCTTTTCGCAAGTTATGTTTGATAAATATGAATGACTGACAACATTGTGGCCGGTGTATGGCAATGGGTTCCGCCACCTAATCAATTTGAAACGTAACTATTTGGCGAGTTGAGGCTAACGGAATATTGTACCGTTATTCCACGGGATCCAATATTATAATCACCCCTTAAACAATGCAAGCTTTGCATTGCTTAAGGGGCCTACCTATATCTTTAGATTTTAAAAGCATGTAGGTATATAAATACTGCTATGTTACGAAGATATAGTCTTGTACCTATAAAGCCTTATTCTGATGCCGACTATATGTATGTTGCAACAGACTTACATAACATACTATGATATAACAATATAGATTGCAGACAACAATTGTGCAAGAGATTGGGTACGTCAAAGGTCACAGGTTCAAATCCACACTTAGATAAGCTATAAAAAGCAAGAGAACGCGACACTGGCTTTTACAAACAGTTATATTTTGTCTTACATCGCCAAATGATTTTTTTTTTTTATATAACAACATAACTTCACGCCTTTTTCTAGGAAGGTGTAGGCAGTAGCTGTTAAGACTCGTCTCGCCGTTATGTTTACGTCCCAAATGGAATAAGTGGCGAACCTTTTGCCATACCGGGAACAAAGTTTTTAGTCATCGATATTTGTCACACAGAACTTACGAAATTAATTTTGAAAAGTCATTGGAGTGAGCCAATGTGAGGATTCGAACCCGCGACCTCTGGATTCAGAAGCGGGGTGCTCGACCACTGGATCACCGAAACTTAACCCGTAAATCTGTTGTCTAATTATTTGTTACGGGATAGGAGGGGAAAACGAGCTAGCGCTGGTCAACTGGTGGTGGGTGAGTAGCGCTCTTCATGGACACCTGCAACACAAATAGTGTCACAGTGACGTTTCGGATACGGATCTATAACCGAATTAAACTTACGTCGATAAAATCGAACCTGTGTTCTGTGAATTAGAAGTTTGATTGCAAAACCGATTGGCATCAGTGAAAATGAATACCAATATGCAATTAGGTATTTCTAATAGCGGTAATGCCCCACACAACAAAATAATAAAGATATTTTTTTTTTACCCGCATATAACTTATATTTTCCTTGTAACACTGTTCATCATATTTTTATGCAATTTATATGAACCTTTTTTATTTGGTTCAGTAATTTGTTATGTTCCTCCCAAAGATATACCTAAACGCTAATATTGATAACCATTCCTTAGTGGTTTTCGTGGATTGCGACTTGCGACTATGAATTAGAGATTCATAAATATCATTTATTCCTTATTTTCTTATCATTACATAGTATAAAACAAAGTCATTTTCCGCTGTCTGTCCCCTTATATGCGCATATCTTTAAAACTACGCAAAGGATTTTGATGCGGGTTTTTTTTAATAGTTAGAGGGTGTCAACTGGGTGGTTTTGATGTATAATTCATGTATAGTGTAGTAAAAAAAAAGTGATAATTTTCAAGATTTAGAACTTTAATCGCAAACGCTCCTGAACCCAAAGTGATAGATCAAAATAATGTTCTACATTATCAAACACCTTTAGAAGGTCTACATAAAGTCCGCGAGGGCAGATGTCTATCTCTTAGGGATAACCCACAATGACCATTTTTATTTTTTTACTTTTTACAAGAAGTAATGGCCTGTTTACGAAGCGATTTTAAAGATTACAGCATTCATTTTCATCCAATTAAGTGTCTTTAATAGATAATACAGATGATCCTGGTCCTTTACAGCATGCAATTTAAACGAATATTTTCGAAGATATTGCAGTATTAACACAGCGGGTCAGCTAGTATATACTAAATAACAATTTTACAGATTTCAATTGCACGCTTCTTTATTGCAATGAAATAAAAAAAAAGTGTCATTAATGAAAAGGACTAGCGCCCCTTAGGGTTTAATAGCGATTTGCTTAAAAAACCTGCAGACAAACTTCGTCAAAGAGAAAAGAAACGTCCATAGATCATGGACAACTTACTCTCAAAGCAGTTTTTTAAAGCTCTAGAAGTTCAACCATCAAATCCTTTCGATTTCTTTTCAGAAGTTATGACACCGTTGAGTAAAAATAGGCGTGAATTTAGAAAATAAGTAGGTACTTGCTTCTGTAGCGATAATTATAATTTTTAAACTGAACAGAATGAACATGTCTATTATTCCGATATCAAATAATATTAAGTAGTTATAACTTATTTAGCGCAAAGATACCAACGAACTTTATGTTATAAAATACTTACGTAAATATCTCAAGACTTAACAAATTTTATCAAAATTCTGTTTAGCAAACTGAACTTCTGCAAATGCTGTAAATACAAAATCAGTCCTATTTAAACTTGAACTCTGTGGCTAGTTGAACAAATACTTTCAACCAATACGAGCAAACTAAATGCTCCTTGTTAACCTTCAAAGCACTGACCGATTGGAGAGTATATTTACTGCAAATTATTGAGATCATAACGTTCCGGGTACTAAAGTCACCACGCTTTAGTGATCTACTCCATTTTGAAAATAATTAAAACTTTTAACACATCATCAAACATATAAACCAAGAAGGATTTTGTTACGCGTACATAAATAACTGCAGGCAAAACAATTACTTTTTAAGAGGAACGTTTTCCTGTCGAGGTTTCCTAGAATACTACAATCAACACCTTTACAAAAGGAAGATGAATATTTAGAACCTGTTCTGGAGGAAGGTGATGTTAGGGGCCTCAAAATACTACGCGCGTGCATGAAAAGAGTTATGAAAGTCAACGATGCGAGTGAGGTGTGTAAGAATCGTGCCTTGTGGCGCCCAATTCTCTCTGTCTACCCCGCAAGGGATTTGGCGTGAAATTATGTTTATATTATAATTATGTATGTATGTGTATGAATATTTTTCCCTGGTATGATACTCCTGATGTTGTAAAGGTTCAACGATAACTAAGAGATTCAACGATAAGACGTTCAACGATAAGAGTCCAGTGGACTCCACCATACTCTTTATGTAACACTAGCTGACCCGGCGAACTCTGTTTCGCATCAAAAGTAATAACTGCTGCCCCGCTATGTTAATACTGCAATATCTTCGACAAATTTGAAGTCGATAGCAGCTATAGGTTAAAAATGGGAATTTTCCATTGTTAACACCCCCGCAACCCCCCTTGTGGGTGGAATTTCGTAAAATCCGTTCTTAGCTGACCTCTACTCGGCGAAAGGAATAATCCTACCAAATTTCAAGTCGCTACGCCTTATGGTTCCAGAGATATCGTGATGAGTCAATATATATGTGGAAATCTCTTATATAATATACAATATATATAGATATAGTATATATGTAACATAAAGCGTTTTTCTTCTATTACGGTTTTTGTGTACTTTAATAATATATATTGTTCTAGATTATCGAAATAGGTTCTAACAGTCGCAATATAAGATTTATCAATGCGCTAGATGAAAATTCGGTCTGAGTTGTAAGTGATTGGCTAGAAAATCTGAAAGAAAATGAAAACTTTGAAGAAAATGAAGAGGATTTTACATCTCACGCCCCGAATGGTCAGAACAAAGAAAATATTGTCATTGCATGTGTCTGTAATTTATGTGGCAAACCAATATGTTTGAGTTCGAAAAAGTTCTGCAGGCAATGAACTGCACGTATTAGAGATTAAGTCATTGCACATTTTTTTATATGATTGTTTTTCTAACTATTTAATTGTTATTTGTCAAGAAGACTGTTATGTTTACTTAATTCAAATACTAAAAATAAATTGTTATTTTTATAAGATTATGAAGTTCAAAATGGCTATGTCAATTTATATCTGATTTTAAAGACTGGTTGTAAAAATTAAGTATCAAACTATTTTTAATCAACATTCTGATTTTTTATGTTTGTAATTAATAGTTTATTAAACATACTACCTTACCAAATAAAAAATATTTTACTTTTATAGCTAAGTCTTTTTTACCTTAACTTGAATTATGGAGTGCCTGGGTCTCCACCTTACAGTTTACGTACGTTTTAGTCACCATACATACTGAGGGTTAAAAAATTAAAATCTCTTCTTTCGCTACAGCGCAAAAACTAAATCAGTAACTTGTGTATGAATCAGAATTATAACCTGTTTTCCGTAAGCGCGCTATCACATCACACAACTAGGCATATTGTGACATTTACATTGGGCATTGATACAGATATTTAAATATATATTTATTTATTTATTTATATATACTTTATTGTACACAAAAGAAAAAGATACATGAAAAAAAAACCTTACAATTATTATAGTACAAGTTGCTGTGAGCAATTTCTCCCAGGCAACCCTTAGGATGGACAAAAAATTAAATTTGGAGTGGGCAGTAAATGTTGCGTACAATATATAGTTAATAGAATAATACAAAATAAATATTCTGAAGGTTAATTCAGTAATAAACATACTCTCATATATATACATACATACCATTACATACAAATATCTACACATACATAAATATAATAAATCAATATACATACACGTACATATATTAAATACTTAGCTATGTATTTTAAAAACTAGTGGTTAGCCGCGATTACTTTAGTAATTTGTACTACTAATATGTATTGTTTTTTTCAGAATCAGAAATCAGAATATTCAGAGCACTTTGTTTTATTATATTCGTTTTTTTTGATAGACTAATATTCATCATGAAAAACATAACCATCCTTGCGGTTACGGGATATAGAAGAATAGACGATATAAACTCTATAATCGCATAATGTTGATGAATGGGAATAGTTAATAGTTTCGGTGGTCAAGTGATCGAAATCCACGCTTCTGATTCAGAAGTCTTGGGTTCGATCCCGCGGATTCGTAATGGCAATAGGACGTGACGTAACGATCGATGAGCCGAGACTTTAAAATAGCTGCTGCCTATATCTCCGGGATTTTATCGGATAAGAGGGCAAACGAGAAAGTGGGTCACCTGATGGTAAGCGACTACTCACTGCCCACGAACAGCGTGGTGCTTTGCCGTCTTTTAATGGCGTAGTTGGGGAAAAGAAGGGGATCGAGCCTCCGGATACCTGTCTCAACGAACGAAACGCGGCACGAGCCACTTGACGCCGATATTCCTATAGGTCGGGGTATTTCACCGGGATTGCCGGCCCATTCATGCAGCGAACTGAGGGCTCGACCACTCCACGTAAAAAAGGCGTGAAGTTACCTTAAGTGAAAACGGTGATACTTACTTGCGTAGCATTGTCCTGTAGTCCAATCGCCAATCCCTCCAGAACACTATGCACAAACAGAGCTGACAGTAATCCAACAACTCCTGAAGCATTTCTGTTACACGGTTCAGTGTGACTGACATGGCACAACTCTGATCCATCATTTCTCTCTCTCGCCTCCCCTTCTTCTCTTTCTCTTGGCAACAAGCTTGACCGTTCTCCAACTACTCTCTCATGACTATGTCCGTTACTTCTAAACAATAAATTCGATAGTTCGTCTACTAGATACACAATAAAGAATCCAACACACAAAACTAATTCGGAATATTCTGGCAATTTCTCTCTTGTTTCTGGCAGCATGTGGACGAGAGAAGTTGAGAGTAGAACTCCCGCTCCGAAACACAGGAGACACGATATGAGAAGGGGATGACGTTGTCTTGTTCTGTCAGAAAAGAATGCCGGAAGCATTCCTGTTACAAAGCTTCCAATGCCCAAGGCCAGCATTGAAATCGCTCTTGCAGTAACGACATCCATTTTCAGCAAACGTTTATTATTATAACTTTAAGTCAAATTATTCCGAGTTTCTTTACGCCAAGAATGTTAAATTACAAATTGAAAAGATTCTCCTTTCTTCAAACCGCCTTGTCTTTTATTTTTAAACGGGTAAGTTCAAATATTTGCTGTACAATATGGAAATGTCAAGGCAATATTTTTAAACACACTTCACATTTTATACTGAAGGTAGGTGAAGTATAAAATTAACATTAAAACGTGTACAAAACATGTGTTGAAGAGACCCGATATTTTATCAAATATTTACATATCTTTATCAATGATATTAAAAATAAATACGCGCGTTCGTACACTACAAACGACTACACCGAATGACGATTGACGAATGAAATGAATGAAGGGAATCCAATCGGCAATCAAGAGTTTGCGGCTTACAATTTTAATATGTATACTAATCAATTTACTAAAGAATCTTATTTCTTAGGCATAAGGTTTAATTTATAATCATTTTGAATCGCTCAACTGTTTTTGATATTGGTTATAAGTATGATAGTATCCAATACTAAATGCGCTTCTGCGTCCTCCGCTATTTTCAATTCTTTGTGTATTAAATTGGAAGTATAAGTATCTGCAGAGATCATTTTAAAATGGACCTCTGTCAAAACAAAGAATATCATTTAATATTGAAATTATTCGATGTACATACTGTATATCTGTAACAGCATTATATTCATTAATGAATAATTTACATTTTATTTGCGGAACTGAAGTAGTCTCAAGGATAATTATTTTAGATTAGATTTAGTTTTTCGGTCCTAGGTAAGGGGTATTATTATCAAACTGTTTAATTTTGTAGATAACTAATCTAATACTAATATTTACTTTTATATCAAACATAAAGCGTGAGGAAACCCATGGATACTATATTTATCTATCGAGCGAATGAATGAATGAATGAAACTCGTCCAGCTGCCCAAAAATATTTGTTTGCATACAGAGATACAAGTTATCCAATTAATGAACAAAAACCTTGAATTATGTTAAATAAATTAAATTTAAAATTACTTAAAACGTTATTAGAATGACAATAGTATAAAACAAAGTCGCTTTCCACTGTCTGTCTCCATAAAAATGCCTAGATTTTTCAGACTACGTAGCAGATTTTGATGGGTTTTTTTTTATAATAGTTAGAGGGTGTCAACGGGGTGGTGTGTATCTATTATTTACATATAGTGTATGTACCAAATAAAAAGTGATAATTTTCGAGATTTTTAAACATTAGATTATTAAACACCTTTAAAGGTCTACAATAAAGTCCACAATGGCATATGTAGACATATGCCATTGTGGACTTGTCTTAGGGATAACCCATAATTACCATTTTTATTTCTTTTCTGTGGCGAAACAAAGTTCTCTAGGTCAACTAGTAGGTACATAGCTTCACGCTTTTTGTTACCCGAAGGTGTAGGCAGCGGCTGTTAAGCCTCGTCTCGCCGTTATGTTTACGTTCCAAATGGAATAGGTGGCGAACCTATTGCCATACCGGCCACAAAGTTTTCCAGTCATCGATATTTATCACACATAACTTCCGAAAAACAATTTCGAAAAGTCATTGGTGTGAGCCAGTGTCAGGAATCGATACCGGACCTCTGGATCAGAAGCCGTGTGCTCGACCACTGGACCACCGAGACTGTAAACTGTGTAACTAGTAAATTTATAAAATAAGATTTATAGTCATATTGTTCTTTTATTGAGAGGGTAAACTGATATTTTATGAAACGTCTCATAGCCCCAGTCTGCCTGACTTCCATTTCTCACGCCTACGGCAGAAGTAGACAGGCTGAAGTAGACTGTCCACTCCGTATGTGTGAGCATATTAGCTAGGTAGCCGTATTTTCTTTGAAGGTAGACCTCATTGCTCGCCGTATTTCAGACAGACACTATCCAGAAAGGTAATGGTGCCAAGATGTAGGTCTGTTAAGCCCGGACTCGCTGAATTTTTAACCGACTTCGCAAAAAGGAGGAGTTTCTCAATTCGTCCGTATGTATTACGTCCCAAATGGTGACGAACGTATGCCATACACCGGGCAAAATGTTGTCAGTTATTTATCACAAAACCTTCCGAAAATATATTGGGATGAGCCCAGAATCGATCCCACAACTTCTTGATTCAAAACCGCGAGTTCAACAACTGGACAACCGAGACTAAAAGAATCCTTAATTAAGTAATTTAGTCACAAAAATATACAATTCCAAACTATCACATTACACTTATCGTAGCAATAAAATATATTATATCATTGGTCAATGACTCATGAGTATGACCCAACTGTAGCTTATTATAAGTCAACATTAAATGTAGGTACCTAGTCATAATAAGGTTTTGTTATTCTGAGGTGAAGTCCCGACGAAGATGTCAATGATTCACTGTAAATGTTATCAGCTTCCTGTTAATCCTGTTATGTAGGATACTTAAAATTATCCTCCACTAAGCAGATAGTATACGATATTTCGTACTGAATTTAGGCAGGTTTAATGCCGCTTGATCGATAAGCCGTGTGACAAAGTGGTGAATTATGAACTCTTAATTCCAGCAAGCTTACGCGCTGCCTTGCAAATTTGTATTTTTTAAGGAATTAATTTCAGCGAGTCGGTCACGAGTAGTCACTGTCAAATTCCCTCTAAATTCGATTTATTAACGACTAATTCCATTCATTCAGTCATGAGTAGTCTAGTCTAGCTGAAATTAGTCGTTGGAAATACGAATTCGCTTCGCAGCGTGTTAGTTGGTTTTTTTTTTTTTTTATGAATGACTTCTAATTGTTAGCCTTACGGCTGTTACAATTTTACGCGGACTTTTGGTGAGCGCTGAGGGCTCTCAACCTTAGTGAGTTTAAACAACCTGATCCAAGGGCACCCCCTGTGGGGTACGAACCTCATGTGTTAGTTGGCTGGAATAAAGAGTTAATAATAGGCCCCCAGATGGCGCAATGACGTACACAGAGCGGTGGGCATCGACTAAAAAAGAAAAGTGGACCAACAGCGGACTAATGTTGGCAGTTGCAGGCTGATGATGGATAGTACCCTAAACCTGCCATCTATACAATAGGACTCTAAACATAATTTAGATATATTTCAGTGTTACTTTAAAAAATACAGTTTTGTGTGAACAGAGTGTGCATAGTATAGCTTGGAAAACAAGATGGCGGTCTTTGTTACTTTTTTTATTGACATTTTAAATAAAACTTCTTTATATATCCATAGATGAAAACAAAAAAATATAGTTAGATAAAGAATATTTCAAACTGACAATATTTGTATGTGTCTGAAGTCGAAACAAAATCTTTGTCTACAACAATATAAATAGTATTTTTTTTTAAATTAATGTTCTGCAACAGCACCAATTAATAGAATTAAAAATAAAATGAACGAACTGTTGCAAAAACATGGCTGTTCCAATGTTTTCACCGTGCCCGAAGGATTGAGAGAACTCATGGCTGACATTTCCAGAGAAGTACGTATTCTCCTGTCCTACATTTTTCCTAGATGATGCAAGATTGACTGAGCAGATATACAATTAACAAGGGTTCGAGGACGGCCACGACCAAGTATTGATTCCATGACCAAATAAAACGTGTGCTTGAGGAAGGTGATGTCAAGAGCCTTCAAAACCGACGAGTGTGTATGAAAGAACAAGAATTGCCAGTATGAAAATCAAAGCAGCGAGTGAAGTACGTACAAATCATGCCTTATGGCGCTCTTTTCTATCTTTTTTTACCATCTTTTCTATCACCTCGTAAGGTGTATTTTTTTTCTATCTTCCCGCTGTTAAATCTATTAACGAAAATTACTAAGTTATCAAATAAGTATATTCTTAGCCATATGCCTCATTCTTAGCCTCATTCTTAGTCTTGGCTTCTGAATCCAGAAGTCGCGGGTACGAATCCTGGCATACACCAATGACTTTTGGAAATCAATTAATTTCGAAATTTATGAGCGATAAATATCGATGGCTAAAAGCTTTGTTCCCGGTTTGGCAATAGGTTCGCCACCTATTCCATTTTGAACGTAAACATAACGTCGAGTCGAGGCTTAGCAGCCACTGCCTAAATTTTCGAGTAGAAAAAGGGGTGAAGTGTTATGTTATCAATACATCAATAGCTGCCAAAATGGTATCTAAATTTAAACCCAAGACTTCTGATTCAGAAGTGAGCTGTTGGATCTGCATCTGATTAGCAGCTCAGCTAATTAAAATTTGATATTTCATACCAGTGTTTTAAATCATATGCCTTCAAACATTGCTCAAACAGGTTTTGCGCGCTCAGCCAAGGAAATTATTGGACATTATAACAAAGTATTTGTCAGCATTGCTGATCACCAGGGAACATGGTATCATGGCCGTCCAGATATTGGATGACCTATGCGACTGTCGCCCAACAGTCTCCGAACATATGCTACAGCTTGGTTTTGAGAGGGAACGGGCTGAGACTATAGCGGAGATAATTAAGAATGAGATTGAAAAGAAAGATGAAGAGAAAGACGAAGAAAAGGAGAAACAGGAGTCGGATGACCAAGAGGGTACATTAAATTTAAAATGTCTACCCCGTGCACTTAAAATTACCGCACGACAACATAACAGTTATCGTGTGATAACTAGCCACGCAGTGCGCTGCATGAATGGGTCGCGCCTCCACATCTCGAGTACAGTGTCGTCTTAGTAAATCAACGAAAAGTGGCTCCAAGCTTTTTTAGTCTCGAATTTTGACTGTGTTGCACGAAACGTTTGGGTTGTAAATTGTTCTTGTATTCTTCTTCCTGTTCAAAACAATTTTACGAAAAGAGTGAAAGAACTGAATTTGTAACAACTATTTCCTAGTTGCAAACGTACCTACATAGGCTTCAGGCTTTACCCCTTTTTTCCACCCAAAGGTGTAAGCCAAATCGTTATGTTCCAAATGGTCTAGGTGGCGGAACCTATTACCATACACGAGTCACAAAGTTGTCAGTCATCGATATTTATCACACATAACTCTAAGAAAGAATTTCGAGATATCATTGGTGTGAGACGGTAATGGATCTCACGACTTCTCAATCAGAAGCGAGGAGCTCGACTACCGAACCATCGAGACCAAATAGAAAACAATTTATTTTGTATGAAATACCAGATTTTCAAGGACCTGCCCTTTCAGATGCAGTGAGAGAGTATAAGATAATAAAGAGCTTGCTTGCCAAGGTGCCCATGGACGAGGACATGTCTGCCAAGGTGTGCCATGTGGCAAGAAACGCTTACAGAGACTACTGGTACAGAATGAACTTGCTGAAAAAGGCTAGTAATTATATAATAACATTACATAACTTCACACCTTTGTTACCCGAAGGTGTAGGCAGCGGCTGTTAAGCCTGGACTCGGCGTAATGCTTACGTCCGGAGAGCATACTGGGCACAAAGTTTTCAGTCATAAATATTTATCACACTTGACTTTCGAAAAGTCATTGGGGTCAGTCAGGATTCGAACCCGCGTCTTCTTGATTCAGAAACGGGGTGCTCGACCACTGGACCACCGAGACATTAGAGTTGAATACTAAAAGATAATATATTTCAGTTTTTTCTTATCGTCTTTTAGATTTTGATTATATTTAGCTTGAAGGCTTGCAGTATAACCACAGAAATAGATCAAGATTGAACGGCGAATAGGCGTGGCAAGCACAGAAATAGATCAAGATAGAACGGCCGCGATGGCATATTTCCATACATTTCGAGCGTGTCACTTTTTGAAAAACCACGCCCTCAGCGTGACGTCATTTTCATTGTGAGCGGGTCGACTAGTTAGGAGACACTCACATTAGATTGTCGATGTTAATATCGGCAACGTGTGTTAATTTTATTATTTTTATATTTTACCAACTTTATTGATTTTGTGTAACGATAATCATAGAAAGTAAAACATGTTAAATACTTTAATCCGACATATTAAAACCTAAAACATATTTCTCCAACAGTATATAAAATTTAATTGTAAATATTTTACTGTCCTTGAAACTATACATATTTATTAAATATTTGCCTTTTTGTAAGGGTTGGCCTCACAGTCCTGGTTAAATAACGAAGCCGAACGTCTACATATACCTCGGTTACTGCCCATTTGAGAAGAACGAGATGATTTTCCATCGGCAATTGGTCAAATTGGTGAAAACTTATACTGTCAAATAAACTGCTGCCAATGTAATTACGAAACACTTTGGTTGAAATTTGTGGTGTTAGAATAAAGTAGGGACAAAGCAAGATATGAGCTGATACTCAAATTATTATTGAATTAATTTATCGATAAGTCCTAAGACTCAACGATACATGGAGTGCCCATCTCTAACATTCGAATCACAGCGATTAACAGACACAGCAATCAACTGGTAGGTGTATTGTGTATTTCGTTCGATTCGACGTACATTACGCGTATAATTTATACGCGCAATGTTTTTGTATACGAGCGTTGAATGCGGACAGCAATGGATATTTATCATAACGAAAAAATATACAACTTGTGATCGTAATTATTGAACATAGTAAAAGTAAAACAATAATTTATAATCTCAAAAAAATACTTTCTACTGATTTTCTGTACTTACTGATCATACGAAATATTTCCTTTTTTCATATTTGATTCACTACTTTTGTTTTTACAATTTGCCACAGCACAATAAGGCATATATGTGACGTTTTATCTATTTTTTTACGTCCTGAACGCATGGCAGGAACGCTCGTTGCGTAATGAGAGCGAGTTTCGAAAAGCATGCAATATAGTGCAGGGTTTTGGCACGCTTGCCACGCCTATTCGCCGTTCTATCTTGATCTATTTCTGTGGTGGCAAGCGTGCCAAAACCCTGCACTATATTGCATGCTTTTCGAAACTCGCTCTCATTACGCAACGAGCGTTCCTGCCATGCGTTCAGGACGTAAAAAAATAGATAAAACGTCACATAAATGTCTTATTATGCTGTGAAAAATTGTAAAAACAAAAGTAGTGAATCAAATATGAAAAAAGGAAATATTTCGTATGATCAGTAAGTACAGAAAATCAGTAGAAAGTATTTTTTTGAGATTATAAATTATTGTTTTACTTTTACTATGTTCAATAATTACGATCACAAGTTGTATATTTTTTCGTTATGATAAATATCCATTGCTGTCCGCATTCAACACTCGTATACAAAAACATTGCGCGTATAAATTATACGCGTAATGTACGTCGAATCGAACGAAATACACAATACACCTGCCAGTTGATCGTTGCGTCTGTTAATCGCTGTGATTCGAATGTTAGAGATGGGCACTCCATGTATCGTTGAGTCTTAGGACTTATCGATAAATTAATTCAATAATAATTTGAGTATCAGCTCATATCTTGCTTTGTCCCTACTTTATTCTAACACCACAAATTTCAACCAAAGTGTTTCGTAATTACATTGGCAGCAGTTTATTTGACAGTATAAGTTTTCACCAATTTGACCAATCGCCGATGGAAAATCATCTCGTTCTTCTCAAATGGGCAGTCACCGAGGTATATGTAGACGTTTGGCTTCGTTATTTAACCAGGACTGTGAGGCCCTTGCCTTTTTGTAAGGGTTGGCCCTTACAAAAAGGCAAATATTTAATAAATATGTATAGTTTCAAGGACAGTAAAATATTTATAATTAAATTTTATATACTGTTGGAAAAATATGTTTTAGGTTTTAATATGTCGGATTGAAGTATTTAACATGTTTTACTTTCTATGATTATCGTTACAGAAAATCAATAAAGTTAGTAAAATATAAAAATAATAAAATTAACACACGTTGCCGATATTAACATCGATAATCTAATGTGAGTGTCTCCTAACTAGTCGTCTCGCTCACAATGAAAATGACGTCACGCTGAGGGCGTGGTTTTTCAAAAAAGTGACACGCTCGAAATGTATGGAAATATGCCATCGCGGCCGTTCTATCTTGATCTATTTCTGTGAGTATAACCTAGTCTTTCTTCATTAAAGTCTGACTGGCATATGTGGGAAAAAGGATGAGTATGTAGAAAGATACAGCGGATGGAATTGCGAGCTACAACTAAATCCAAACGTAACTTCAATTTTCAAACGTACAAATGATGCTTTCATAAAATTGTTTTTCAGTTTTATTGAAAAACTAATAATATATTTAAGGGTATGAAGTCGCACGAGGAAGAGCCGTGGGAGATTGCAGCACGACACACCCTGGAACTGTACAAGAGCACGAAACCATCTCTGGCTCAATTGAACAGAGCCACTGTAAGAATTCAAGTAGGTTACATTACCATAAGGCCTTTTAATATGAATGATATGAATATTTAAAAGTAAAATTAGTTTCGGACGATATTGGAATGTATTAAAATGAGTGCAGCAATCATACAACTGCTGGCGTATTTTGAACTCCTAATTCCAGCCAGCTTACGCGCTGCCTTACAAAATCTAATTTTCAACGACTAATTTCACCTAGTCGGCTACGAGTAGTCATTGTCAAATTCACTCTAAACTCGATTTATCAACGACCATTTAGTCATTCATGAGTAGTCTAGACTACCTGAAATTAGTCGTTGGAACTACGAATTTGCTAGGCAGCGCGTAAGCTGGCTGGAAGTAAGAGCTCATAATAGGCCCCTGGTCACAAACATCTACTCACGAAGTATTCACAACTGCCTTAGAATACATTAACAATACTAATATTATAGAGAGGAAAGATTTGTATTTTTGTATGTAACGCATAAGCTCAAAAACTACTGGAACGATTGGAATAATTCTTTTGCCATTGGAAGGTACGAAGTTCGCGTGGTCTGCTAGTTGGTACCTCATTAAAGTTAAATATAGAAAACAGAGTGAGAGCTTTTTTTCATACCGTGAAATTGGGAAACAAGCAACTAACCCTCTTAACGGTAAGGCCATTTCTGAAAAATTCATTCAATATACACATATTGGGCAATTCCTGATGAAATTATTAATTTCTCATAAAGAACTTTGCTCATGACCTATTCATTCTTAGGCAGCATACAAAGCCTATCATATAAGAAGACAGGTACTCAGACATCTATTGCCGAAGAAGGACAAGAGAGTGGGTCGAGAGGTGAACCTGACAGGACCTCCCTTAGATGTAGCAGCCTCCAGAGAAATTGATCTGGGACCTGTGCTTGTAAGAAAGAAGTATATGTCTAGAATTAATATTATATTACATATTAATATTACATTGGTCACCTAAATATTTGCCCTATAGCAGTTGTGCGGATTTGATACCTAAACAAATTTCTGATTTATTCAGAAGCTAGTTAATCATTTTTTGAAAGTGTAATTTTACCCTTTGCGTGGTAATTTCTAGATCAGATTGACACTTAACTGGCAGTGTTTTTTCCAGACTTTTGTTAAACCCAAACTTGTCAATAATAAATTAATATGTGCCCGGTGTCCGTACACCGGGCACAAATTAATTACCTATTGCCATCAATAAGTTCGCCACCTATTCCATTTGGGAATTGAAGTTAACATAATTTATTTATAAATACGTTATTCTCTATGCAATCATTTTTCTTAAGTGAAAATTCTTATGCGGATTGCAAATTGAACGCATTTAACGCCCAGCCTCCTACAGCTTTTATTTATTTTTTCTGTTTACCTGTTTGTTTTTCAATAACAGGATATCAGAAACGTTGTTAAGGAAGAGAATGTAGAAGAATTGTTCGAGAAAGAGAAGTCCACTAACTTAGGTCTGAAATACGACCCAACGAAGACCATCACCCACGTCTATGATGATACATTCCTACAAGAGCAGGTGGAGAAGGCAACCGTGCATAGGGATAGCCGTCATAGTGAAGTCGAACAGCGTGCTGGAGAGGGATATGCTAATGGTTATGAATGATTCTTACTTTAGACCTGTCATTATTTTCATTAGTCAATGCTAAAATGTCATCCTAACTCATATAGGTATGCTAGTATTTTGTCTTTAAATATGATTCTATATGAATATGATTCTATATATAATATTTATTGAGAGGGAATTTATTTGTTTGTAAAAATTATAAATTTTGAAGGTAACGTACTGATTCTAGTAAGACTTCTGAAATCGTGTATATTTGTATACATGGACGATCTAACCTAATTTTCTATGTCCTTGAATTGATCTTTTTTTTCAAATTCAACTTACGATTAGTTAAATATGGCAGATAGTTATAAGTTTCCGGAAGTCATGTACAAATGAAATACTGCTCTTTCAGAGACAGTTGTGATTGATGAATCGGCGTTGATGATAGCAGTTGAAGAGTCCAAGAAACTGGCTGATAAATCGTTTAGAATTTCCTTCTCTGCGGTAGATTATATTTTTTCTAAATATTTGCATACATTTCTGCATGAACTCATAAATAGCCTGACTAATTTCAGTCGAAATCTAAATGACTTTCCTTTTATATTTCGTGAAGCTTTGTATGATCACTACCGGTGACTGAAAAAAAATGGGCCCGATGAATTCGAAATTCAATACACGGGAGTTATTCGATGACTTACTGCCGATACCTTCAGATATTAAGGTCATGAAGTTATACAAAATCGTGCCCGGCTTATAAAGGTCATCAATGAATTAGGGATTACTGGGAGAACTTTGTACAATAGGTACCGCCGGAAATAATTGATGATGAAGAGTTGCCAGAGGTTCCCGAAGAAGCCAATAAAGATGACGAGGAACGCGCAGAAGGCACAGACGATGTACAGGATATACCCGAGGAAATATGTGGTGAGCACTATATCAGTCTCTCTGCCTTTTGTAGATGCTTGGATAAGTTAGGTGTGTAAGATCAGACATACAACTGTGTTGTAATCGTTCGAATGAGATAGACAACGCTCCGATTGCCAGAGTATATACATACATACATATATAACTTCACGTGAAATCCCTTGCGGGATAGACAGAGAGAACAGAGCGCCATAAGGCACGATTCTTACACACCTCACCCGCTTCTTTGACTTTCATAATTCTTTTCAAGCACGCGCGTCGTTTTTAAGGCTCCTAACATTATCTTCCTCTAGAACACGTTCAATTTGGTCATGGAATGCGTGTCTTGGCCGTCCTGGACTCCTACATCCATCCACTTTTGCATTGTATACCTGCTTAGTCGATCTTGCATCATCTATTCTTCCTACAAGCCTGAACCACCAGAGCATGCTCCTACTCTATGCTCTTACTCATCGACACTCTCTTTCAATCAAACTTCCTTCCTTACAACCTTGTTTTCGACTCGGTCAGCGGCAGTCAGTCCGCAGATTTTGCGTTGTGCCCTCATTTCGAACGCGTTTAGTCTACTTTCGTACACACTCTGGCATATGTAAAGAGGATGCCATTATAAAACATGGACAAAACACGTATCCAATGCGGAAATTGAAATATGAAAGAGTCGAGCAAAGAAAAACTCAGAACCGACCGCGTTGTATCTGCTGATGAAGACTGGAGCTTAACGACGGCTGTGTAGAAATGCTTATCATTTGATGAATTACCAAACAACTAAAAATTAATATTGGTATCGTAATTTAATGCAATATGTCATTGTAGTAATGAAGCGTGTTTATAAATGTTTACGTGCTACCACGTGAGTGTCTGTTATCACTTTGCGCAACCAACCTGAAGAGTGGGTTGGTTGTTTGATAATGATTTTTTGACATGTTGTGTGGTTTGTTATTAGAATTCTCGTGTAGCCGTGCCGTGTGTCAGTTTTTGTTTGTACATTGGTAAAATTGAGAATCGGTCGTCATTCATTCTCCACACCCCACACAACCCCTTCATTTGTTTTTAAACAAAGCACCATTCTAAAATACAAAAAATGTTATCCCCTTTCTATCACCACGGTATGAAGTTTGCAGACCCACCTAGTGTGCATTATATGTTATTAGTATAGTTTAGATTAAAAAGCAATTTTATTCAGAAGTCAACCTCTATATCTATGTTTATTTGGAGGATCTACCTATATTTTGATCAGAGAAGGTAAAGTTAATAAACAAAGTAGTTAAGCACAGGTAGGATTGCACCCACTGTGCTGTCATGCGAGGTAAACGTGATGTTAGGCGGAAAGAGATGGTTCTATCTACGGCGGAAGATTCAATCTGATATACAAAGTAATATTTATAAAATTTTGCAGAGGATCTATACGAAAATACCGAGAGCTACGGTGTATCACCAGCACCGACATCGGCAGATGAGACCGATGTGGAAGACATTGAAGAGATGAGCGGACCAGCTGAGGAACAATAAACGTATTTTATCAAAAATTCTTGTGTATCATTTTAACAGTATATTCGAGGATAAGAGAATGTTATAATATTCTTATCATTTGCAAAAGACTGTTTCCTAGTAGTGGTCTACGCCACTATTTCGGTCGCAATCGAATCTGGGAGTACGAGTCCGAGATTCTATTGCAGAAAGGTGTCAGGCAAGGGGACGTAATATTTCCGAAGCTGTTCACCGCTGCATAAGCTCAGAGACTAGTCAGGACTTGACATCAAACTCAATTGCGGATATATCAGTCACTTTCGATTGGCTGCTAATATCCTGGTCATGGCTGAGTCACTGAAGGACCTTCGTACAATGGCCAAGGGCCTCATCAGAGTTTGCCAACTGGTATCTCTCAGAAGAACATGGATAAAACCAAAGTAATGTCCAATATCCATGTCCTTCAAGCACCGGTAACTAATAATAAAAATATCTTATTAGACACAAATCACACAGCGCCCTCTAGTTCCAAACTAAGCAACTAAATGCTTGTGCTTTGGATACTAGATAACGGATATATTTTTCTTTGGTAAATACATACTTATAATACATAGAAAAACACCCAGACGCCACACAAACATTCATGCTTCTTACAAATATTTGTACTCGGGTGGGAATCGAACCTGCCAACCTCCATTCTGCAGTTTGTAAGTTTACCAATGCGCCACGAGGTTCGTCAAAACTGTTAATAATGCGACTCTCGAAGTTGTCGATCACTATATTTACCTGTGACAAACTATTTAACCAGGTAGAGCCAATTTGGAGAAAGAGGTAAAACGACGGATGGTTTTCTCGTCCAAAATTGCTCTGCATCTGTCTGAAATCTAAGGTCTATGACCAATTTGTGTTACAAGTGACGTGGTCTCTAAATGTTGGGCTCATTAAAAAGCTCAAAGTCGCTCAGCGTACTATGGAATGGGAAATGCTCGAAATCTCTCTGCGAGACAAAATCTAAAATAAGCAGATCCGTAGTGCGCGACCAGTATTGCCCTTTAGGTTTGTACGCTGAAGTGGAGATGGACTGGCCACATTGCTAAACGAACAGATAACAATTGGGGTAGAAATGTTCTAGAGTGGCGATCAGGAATTGGTCGACGTGGAGTAGGGCTGACGACCTAGTCAAAAGCGGTGGGAGCCACTTGATGCTGACAGCACAGAATCATGAGTTGTGACGTTACATGGGGGAACCCTAAGTCCAATAGTAGATTTGAAAATGCAAATTCTGAATGATGAACTTTTTTATGCATTTTATAATTAAATAGTCGGCCATTTGAGGAAAATTATTCTCTGTAATTTATCATTCATCATCTGTTTATGTTTATGTATAGACTGGATAGATTAATTTCTACAAAGTTTATGTCTGGTACATGTCTTTTTAATAACTATTATAAATAATTAATTAGGAAACAACTTGCACCTATCTATTTCTTAAAAGTAGGAACTTAGTTGGCAACACCTCGTCACGATTAGAAAATCAGGACCCACTAGAATTTTTTTTTACAATTATTAATAACTATATATAAACATGGACGACTTGGTGCAGTCACAGATTAAGGATTATTGCAAACTGAACATACCAGCTGGTCTGAGTGAGTTGATGAGTGATATCTCCAGGGAAGTTAGTGCCCATTTAATTGTGACTTCTTAATCCTATTTCCACTTTCGATTTGCTACAATTTTGTTGCATGTAGGATGCCTGGTGTATATAATGTAAAAACTGTGTATTTATTAATGATAATATGATTTTTAATAGAAAGTCGCCTAGTGCTAAAAGGCCAGGGATCACAGCTGCTGTGACGGCCTTTAAGATGCGATAAATAAAAGTAGGTAGGGGGAAAGGGATGGACTTTCATATATCTTTCTCATCGAACGTAACCCAGCATATGCCATTTTATAACGTTTTGTTAAGAAATCGTGGTATTTCACCGGTCGAGCTGACCCATTCGCTGAATGTAGCGTTGAAAAAACACTAATTATTGAAAGTAATTTAGGTACTCCGTGCTCAACCTCAAAATATATACAAATTCATCACCGATTACCTATCATCACTGCTGGTGACGAGACACAACCTGTCCATTACTGCCCGAGTATGCAATGAACTTTGTAATTCTGAATATCAAAACGACTTACTCACTCAACTGAAGGGTCTAGGATTGAATGATAACGACGTGGAAGTAGCTCATCAGGTCATTGTCAAATATCTGAGTAGAGATAATGGTAAAGTGCACAGTTTTAATTAAATTTAGTTATTTATTGTGGAAAAGGGGGGCAACAATCGCCGCTCATGGACACCTGCAAAACATATAGCGTTACAGTTGCGTTTCCGGCCTTAAAGGGACTAGGATGAGAAATAATAGAGAGGGGCTGGGTCTCCCGAATACCTCTCTCACCGAACGAAAGCCACTTTACGTCGATATTTTGCGAGGTCATGTTACTTCACCGGTCGAGCCGGCCCATTAATGCAGCAAACTGCGTGGCGCTACCACTGTGATGTAGTGTCGAGTGTATGTAGGTATGTGTCTTTGGCACGTTCTCTGGTCTTCAGTCGTCAGTTTCCTTTTAACTGCAAGTAAAATAGGCTGTAGGTGGAAGGTTTTTTTAGGTAATGACCATCTGATGGTTAGCGATTACCGTGACCTTTTGACGCATACAGCAATAAAGGCATTATACATGTATGGTTTGAAACTAAGGAAAGGCATAGTCCTAAAGAATGGCTAAGCAGATATATACATATACACAACGTCCACACTTATCACGACCAAATTAGCCGAGTATCATCAGAAAGTCAGCAGCAGTCAGGAGAGTTAATGACATGATTGGAGATCGTAACTCAAATGACTCTGCTCTTTCTACCAAGAACTTTGGAATATATATGTTACTAAATAAGAATATTTGATTTATTTTAGTGAACGAAGGGAATCTCATGACTGTTCTTATGAAGAAGACAAATATAGAGCCTGCAATATTCCCGAATGTTCTTAACGTAGTGAGAGCAGCCTACCTTCGACGACAAGCCTTGGACGCAACTAAATATCTGGTCACCATTCATTACTAGTATTCACTAAATAGCTGGCGTATCAGGATGTTTGCATAAAGTTTTAAATCCTTTTCTCCGACTGCAGGGACAAAGACCAGAACAAGAAAAAAATAAGCCTTTATCGAGAATTTACTTCTTGTTCTCTCGAATAGTGTTTATTGTTTGAGTTATAAACTCAGAAAACAGATTTTGATAGTTCTACAGTTACCCTAAAGTATCGATATTCTAATCTCCTTGAACCCTCAGTATAGAATGATCACAAAGGTGGAAATCCTGCCCCTTGCTGACTTGTTATACAATGAATCGGTTGTCTGAAAAGTCAGTTAACTGACGATAATTAAACGTGACAAAGTTATTAGAAAATACTGATGGAATGGTTTCATTTTTCACAATAAAACTGTAATTAAATTACAATTTAAATCACACTACACAATACACTCAAGTACGAGAGAGACAGGAGTCGAGCACTGCCGAACGCGGAGGCCGATTATGCCTCTTTTGTCGGTCGTTCTGCGATCTCGCTTGCACATGCGCGGAACGCCTCAGAATGAGGTAACGCCACATGAGTAATGTTTTTTCGTGCGTGCAGCTTCATCGAATTATAAGACCTTGTCACGTCAAAAAATTACGAGCCTAATTCTTGATATTTTCCAAAAGGAAATAATAATTGAAAAGTAATGACTAAATACGCATCTATTTCCAGACACGTTCAGTGAATGATAATGACGACATCGACAGCGCAGTAGCACATACCATCAACATGTACAAACAGACGATTCCCGATGAAAATACGTATACAACTTTGGCTGAAAAATTAAAGGTATACTAAGAGAGAGAGAATTCTGAGGTTGTTTCTTTGCTTTGTTATCACATAACTTCACGCCTTTTCCTACCCGAAGGTGTAGGCAGCGGCTGTTTGTAGCCTCGACTCGTCGTTTTGTTTACGTCCCAAATGCAATAGGTGACGAACCTATTGTCATACCAGGCACAAAGTTTTCTGTCATCGATATTTCACATTACTTCCGAAAAGAATTCCAAGAAATAATTGGTGTATTCCCAAATTTGTTCGTTTTCGATTTGCTACATGAATAGACGGCCTCGAATAGCAAAGGGCCACAAACCAGAATATTCACGTAAAATGGACCATGTCGCGTTTTCGTTCGGAGAGGACCACACCTTGCCGCTTTCCTTATCCTACCTCAAAGGCGGGCTACGCAATCTGTATTGCAGGTATCCATAGGTAGTGCTTACCACCAGGTGACCCGCTTACTCCTTTGCTTCCTATACCATAATGGGTTTTTTTAAACGACAATGCTTCCGTTTTTTAGTTATATATTTACGAGTTTCGTCAATGAATATAAAATATATCCATCACGTTTATTTCTACGGAATATAAACACTAATTGCAGGCTTCTTATCTTGGACATACGGTGAGACGTGACTTAGAATTGAAAAATAAGGAAGAGACACCTGAAAGTGCAGAGAAGTCAAGTGAATTGATGGATGAGATGGAAATTATATCTGACCAGTCCAGTATCTCTGAAACACTCATGGGAGAGGTCAGTATAAAATTGTTGTAAATTATAAATTAATGCATACAGAACTTCACGCCAAATCCCTTGCAGGATAGTTAGAGAGAACAAAGCGCCATAAGGCACGATTCTTACACACCTTACTCGCTTGGTTGACTTTCATAAATCTTTTCATGCACGCGCGTCATTTTTTGAAGCTCCTAACTTCACCTTCCTCCAGATCACATTCTGTTTGGTCATGGTCTTGATTGAAAGAATGTATTATTACAATTATAACATATTAGTTATTATTATATCCCTAAATGCCAACTAACTTCTGCCTACGTCTTTGTACGCCTGGCGTGTTAAGCAAAACCCCTTTTTAAAGAAGCTTTTATTTAAGCACTCTAAAAATAAGAAAATAATATTTCCTTGAAAATTCCAAGTATCAACTTAGAGCCTCAGTATGTACAATTTATATAATAATAAGAGCTTGTCGCGCGTGTTGTAAATAAACTGTACTAATTTTATAATGTCAAATCATACCAAAATAGCTTTATTTTCTTGAGTCTTCACACACAGTTAAATATAGTCCGTAAATACAGATATTTAACTTATTATTATATTTAAAGCATAACATATTAAAACACGAGTGCTTGAGAAAATTGCCACCTTGGAACAAAAACGCACGGACGATTCTGAGTGTAAGATTGTCATGAGAAGAAATGGGCAAAACACTCATGTAAATTAATCTACTAACTTTACTATATTATCTATTGCATTTTAATTACCTACTGATAGGGAGTCAAACCTCGCGACAAGCTTTTATTATTATATAAATTGTACATACTGAGGCTCTAAGTTGATACTTGAAATTTTTAAGGAAATATTATTTTCATATTTTTAGAGCGCTTAAATAAAAGCTTCTTTAAAAAGGGTTTTTGCTTTTAATTTATTTTTTTTATTTTTAGTTATAGCTGGCTAGGTTAGTGTCATTTCATTCAACGCATCATTATTGCAATTTAGTTTACCGCTTAGTTTCAAACAGTCCAGCTCTTCAATCAGGAGATCATCTAATTTAATTTCAGCTTGGAGCTTTTTTCCATTTAATCGCAATGATGAATTTTAATTCATAGCCATATTGTAGAAATGCAACAAAAACATGTATGCCGTCATCTTGAATGGTCCACCATATTGTATTTAGAATGACGTCATATTATTTTTCGAGTTATTCTTAACAAACCCTTTCATTTGATACCCATATTATAGAAATGCAAATATGGTGGAATATCCGCCATATTGGATTTTGAATGACGTCATATTATTTTTTGAGTTAATTTCAACAAATCTTTTCATTTGATACCCATATCGTTGAAATGCAAATATTTTTCCCGCCATATTGGATTTGAAATGACGTCATATTATTTTTTGAGTTAATTTCAACAAGTCCTTTCATTTGATACCCATATTGTTGAAATGCACTAAAAAAACTGTTCCTCTATCTTGGATGATCCGCCATATTGGATTTAGAATGACGTCACATTATTTTTTCAGTTACTCTCAATGAGCCCTTTCATTTGATACCCATATTGTACAGAAGCTTAAAATATGTTTTCCTCCATCTTGGATATTCCACCATATTGGATTTAGAATGACGTCATATTATTTTTCGAGTTGCTATTAACAAGTCCTTACATTCGATACCAGTATTGTAGAAATGCATTTAAAAAAACTGTTCCTCTATCTTGGATGATCCGCCATATTGGATTTAGAATAACGTCACATATTTTTTTAAGTAACTCTCAATGAGCCCTTTCATTTGATACCCATACTGTACAGAAGCTTAACATATGTTTTCCTCCATCTTGGATATTCCACCATATTGGATTAAGGATGACGTCATGTTGTTTTTTGAGTTACACTCAATAAGCCCTTTCATTTAATACCCATATTGCAGAAATGCATTCAAAATATCCATTCCTCCATCTTGGGTGGTCCGCCATATTGGATATAGAATAATGTCACACATCTTACCATGCATTGTCATCCAAAGTAAACGTGTATACAAAATTTCAGCTCAATCGGTTGAAGATATTTACTTCAAAATTGAGTTGCAAGATTCCACCGAACATACATACTTACATACATACAGTGCAAGTTAAATAAAAGCTTTTAAAAAAACAGACTATGTTGCTCTTGAACAATTTTTTTTATGGGATTCCGCAAACGAGCAGGCGTGTAACAAAATGGGATAGGGAAGGGATGGTATACAGAATAGTTTTATAATGGTATCATTCCAAATTATCCTCAGAGATTATTGGATTTAAATAAAAAACATATATAAAATTACTAAACATACATAATTAGTCGCGGTGGCGCAGTGGTCGAGCACACGGCTTCTGATCCAGAGGTCCGGGTTCAAGTCCAGATACTGGCTCACACCAATCACTTTTCGAAATTGTTTTCGGAAAGTTATGTGTGATAAATATCGATGTCTGAAAAACTTTGTGCCCGGTATGGCAATAGGTTCGCCACCTATTCCATTTGGGACGTAAACATAACGGCGAGACGAGGCTTAACAGCCGCTGCCTACACCTTCGGTTAACAAAAGGCGTGAAGTTATGTATGTATAAAATTAGTAAAAATAATCTCCCTCTTTTACAGTTGCTGGTAAAAGCCAACAGTTATAGAAATCGTAAGTAATTGTTTTATTCTTTAGTTTTTTATTTTTATTATCTTCTCTTTCTTAATTTCTGAGAGACTGAAATTCAGAGTCTGAATATTTCTTTGATCACCTGTGGACAGTAGGTTGGTCACACAAGTACCTAGTGCGGAGTGCCATTCGTCAGTAGTAATTTTGACAGTTATTTATCTCCCATAACTTCTGAAAAAAAAATCGAACAGTAAATGCTGTGCACTCGTTTACGAACCCTTCTTATTCAGAAGCAGCCTAATGAACTAACTAGGCCACAGACACTATAATTTTTTAGCTTTATACATACATAACTTCACGCTTGTTCATAGCTTCTGAGGCTCCTAACATCACCTTCCTCCAAAACACGTTCTATTTGGTCATGGATTGTGTGTCTAGCTTTACAATAATTATTAAGTTGCCTATCATTTTACAATCCTACTAGCTAGCTTTGTTTCGCCTCGTAAGCATAAAATAAAAGTTTTTTTTTCCGTATTACATTATCTACTTGCCAATAAAAGTGCCGTTAAAATCAGTCCAGCCATTTCAGAGATTACCAGACGGAAATTGTAAAAAATGTTATTTTAGTGTATGTGAGTGTGTACCGTATTTAATATATTCATATTAAATAATAATATATAACAAATAAATAATATCTTGGACACAATACACACAGCGCCCTCTAGTTCCAAGCTAAGCAACCAAATGCTTGTGTTATGGATACTAGATAACGAATATTAATACATATATACTGTTCTTTTGTAAATACATACTTATAATACATAGAAAAACAGATACCACACAAATATTCATATTTGTCACAAATATTTGTGCTCGGGTGGGAATCGAACCCCCGACCTCATTGCTGCAGCCGGTAGTATTACCAATGCGCCACGAGGCCGAATATTTCATATGAATGAAGTTGAAAGCAATTATTTCAAAATTACAAACAGACACTTTAATTTTATTTATATGTAACACAACATAACATAACTTCACGCCTTTGTTACCCGAAGGTGTAGGCAGCGGCTGTTAAGCCTCGTCTCGCCGTTATGTTTACGTCCCAAATGGAATAGGTGGCGAACCTATTGCCATACCGGGCATAAAGTTTTTCAGTCATCGATATTTATCACACATAACTTCCAAAAATGATTTCGAAAAGTCATTGGTGTGAGCCAGTGTCAGGATTCGAACCCGGACCTCCGGATCAGAAGCCCTGTGGTCGACCACTGCGCCACCGAGACCCCTAAATTATATGTATTAAGGTATTTCTGTAATTTGCTCAGAAAATCTTAGTATATAAAATTTTCGTGTCACAATGTTAGTTACCATACTCCTCCGAAACGGCTAGACCGATTCTCATGAAATTTTGTGTCCATATCGGGTAGGTCTGGGAATTTGGACAACATCTATTTTACGTCCTCCTAAATGTCAGGAGTAGCTCACCCACAAATATTTTTTTTTAATTTCTGAATGAAAAATTGTTTCTTTTTTTTATGAAACAGCATACAAAAATAAACGTTCAACCCTTTATTTTACCCCTCTATGATTGACCCCTGTTTATTTGTTGAACATAATCTTTACTAACATTAAAACAACTTTTAGGATTATATCGCGTTTATTGATTAATTATTTTTATTTATTTCCCGACGTTATACCTACAGTCAAAATAGTTTTACCAAGGAAACCAAGTTTTTTTTTCTCAAAATATCACAATTATTAGTATTGTCAATAGCCCGTCCAAAATGAAATAATAATCAATTTTGAAGAACAGCCGCTGAGTTTTCTTGCTGGGTCTTTCTCAGGACTGGCCGCGTTTGTGACCCAGTGGTAGATTTTTTTACAAATACTTACCTTTAAATATAAAATCAATCAATATTTAATAATAGTTATACTCTGATTTCAACTAACTCAGAAAATAAGATAATTATCTAATAATTAAAAATAACAACTGTTACCTATTAAATCATACAACAAAGGATCTTTCATCATCATAAGCCTTTAGAAGTCCACTGCTGGAAGTAGGCCTCCCCCATAGAGCACCACAACTGCCGATTCTTCCTTCCTACAAACAAAGGATCTTTACAAACAATTTTTTTTCTTTAGTAAATATATCTTATAAATATTTAACTTTTTGTTTCATGGTCTGATGTGGGTTACCAATAGTAAAAATCATATTTTCAACAACAACTTTTTGATTTTTATTTCCAAAAAGTGGGTGTTCTCTGTATAAATTAAAATAGCTTTTGAACAACTACCATCTTTTTTTTCATCACTCGTGAAAATGATCTCTGTAAAGAGTTCGAAACGTCAGGAAATAAATAAAAATAATTAATAAATAAACGCGATATAATCCCAAAAGTTGTTTTAATGTTATGAACGTGATTCGCGAAAGCCTTTGAAATAAATAATCTTTACTTTTTTGGCAAGAAAACGTTTTCTAGGTCAGCTATAAAAGTTAAACTATAAAATATAATATGTAGATTATATTCCTGTTTCGCAGGAATGGAAACAGTATCTTCTCTATCTCTGGCTGGCTCTCTTTGTGGTTTGCCTGAACGAAAGCCTTACAACGTCAACGACATTGATAGCCTCCAAGAGTTAGAAGAAACGGAGAAGGAACACACACAAATAGACTACACATCGAGATGTCTTCATTTGTCATTTGCTGAAAGAAAAAAAGAAGAAACACGTGATAATGATGAAGAAATGATTGAAAATCAAAGAGAAAATGATATGGATGATGATGAATCTATTGAAAATAATGAAGGTGATGTAGAATTTGATGGGAAATTTGATGAAGCAAACGTAGATCACGTGTTAGGTATAGATGATCAAAATGATAATGAAAGCGTTAAAATTGTAGAAGAATTTTTAATTGAAGAAAGTGAACAAGGATCAATGACTTCTGTTCCTGAAGAAATATTGGGTTCTGATGAGGTCAATATGATTATGACAGATTATGAAGATACGAATGATGATTATGAGAATATATTTGATAATTGAGGGATTTATCGCTGAATTTTTTTCCTATATTGTATTGATATATGGTTTATTTATTTATTGTTTTATAAAGAATGTGGCAAGTTTTTGAATGACTATAAAAACTTGGATATAGGATCATAAAATTATTAATAAAAACTACTCTTATTACAATAGTTTTATTTACTTCCAATAAAGAAATTACACTATCAATACTTAATAAATTGTAAGACATTACAATTTTTTATAATTAAATATATATATTTTTGGTCAATAATAATATTTATGTCCCTAAATTATATTTATAAACAAACAATAGTAATCTTATTTAAATATAACTACAACTTATAAAGTAATAATGTGTGGGATAAAACAGTGCAAATTTATCTATATATTTTAAATGCTTTGACTTTCTGTTTCACAAAAAATAGTGATATTTCTTTTGCCACCATGTCACATTCACAGTTTTTTTTTGTCTATGGTCCTTTTTGAAAATCGAATGTCTGTTCCAAAGAGGAGCAATGATTTTAAGGTTATATGTTGTATGCAGGTTTGTATTAACCACAGACCACCGAAATGCTTGGCAGTGACTTGAGAGCCATAATAAAATATATAACATACTTTAAATAATAATTATTATAAAACAACAAATTCTCAACAAATAATAAACATGATATTTTTAAACAAAAATAAATATAATATCAACACCGGTGCGGTATTTTTAGCACAGAGTATTTTAACTATTTCAAGTATATATTATTCAATTAAAATTAATTAAAAATTCTGAGAGACACACGAGGCAACTTTATGACAATGTGTATTTTATTTGTAAAATATCGTATTAATTATTTATTCTAAATATTTTTATTTTTTTATAGCTACTATATTTTTACAGCTTTAAATTTAAATTCATGTTGTTCAAAATTAATTTATTTTGTTAAACAAATCTCTTGTTAAAATGGTTCATCTACTGCTGTCTAATTATTCAGTTAGTCATTATATCAAGTGGGTTACTATTTTACTCTGATTATATTTAAGTAAAAATTAAATTTATCGGATATGTGAATCGAAATTTATTTTCCATAGATATTCAAAAATCTATATTTTATTGTCTATGTCTAAATTAATGTTAGTTGCGGTGCTAAACTAGAGATTAGTAAAAAAATCACAGCAGAAACTAAACGTAGACCTACGCTTAAATTTTTATTTGTGAATGAATTATGCTCATTTAATATTATTGTAGGAAAACCGAAATATTAACAGACTAGTTGTGATAGTATAATACATTAAAATTAAATAAAAATATAATTGTTCGAAAAATTTATAACTTAAATATATATAATTAATTATTATGTACAAGTTTCGCTATATTATTATGCAGCAACGTCATTCTTATGACGAAAAAACATTGTCTAATTGGTAAATAAACATTTATTTAAAAATATATAATGAAATAATAATAAGTAAAAATATGTCTCTTTTTCATTTTGAGCTATCGAATTTTTATAAGAGATCTCGTAATATAACATACTCTTTGGTTGTGTTCCAAATAGTAATTTTTAATTATTTTTTAATTATCTGATTGGCTATACATTTAATTTGTGAAAATTAAATAGAAATATTTCAATAAATTACTAAATATTTTATTGCCATCATATTTGTTAGGTAGAAATTTATAGACTTTTCTATAATAAGTAAATAGCAGTAACTGTTTTTTTTACTTACTTCGTCACTGCTTTTCTTGGTAGTAAATAATGTAGTACAGTCTATATCTAGTTCTGGAATGAACGAATGAATTTTATAATCATTCAATCAATCAATATAGGTTTTTATTACCAAATTGTCATTCGAAATTAAGTCTACAGTTTAAAATTTTCTATTCAATCTACCATTAGTAGTGTCATGAACAAAATCCATAAATTCTCCAATCCAGATTGATTCATACATAAAGTTTATAATTAATTAATTATTAGTTTTGAGATGCGTCAACATTGTCATGGTTGAATTATTTTTTTCACAACGGCAAGTATTTAGGCACAGATGCGTTCACCACATCTGCTAACATCCCGGAGTAGTCTCAGATTCAAGAAACTAAGTAGTAAGTCATAAATACCGGCGAAGTTGGTCAAAATTTCATGAATTTATTTTGGACTTTTTCACAATGTCCTTTTCGGAAACTTCGATCAACTTGGCGAATAGTATTGGCGTGTTTGTCAAGTTAAATAGTGTCTACACCTCCTCCGCCCAGCATTTTGTTACCATATTCGCTTAGAACCTGAAATATAACATAGAAATAATTAATTACCGGGACATTCTTTTTGTAATTCATAAATATGATTTGCTGAAAAATAAGAATGACTAATTTTTATATCGATCAACACAATTACATATTTACAAATATTATGTGTCATTTATTTTAGTGAGGGTATTTAATGTCGTGTATGTCGACAAATTATTCGGTAGGGAGGCAAAAAGTATGAGTAAAGGAAGTATAGGCCTCGGTGGTCCAGTGGTAGATCACCCCGCTTCTGAATCAATAAGTCGCGGGTTCGTATCTTGGCTCACACCATGACTTTTTGAATTTTTTTTCGAAAGTTATGTGTGATAGATATCGATGACTGAAAACTTTGTGTCCGGTATGGCAATAAGTTCGCCACCTATTCAGGACGTAAACATAACGACGAGTCAAGACTAAATAGCCACTGCCTACTCCTAAAGTAGAAAAAGGCGTGAAGTTATGTTATAAGTTATGCAATTAGTATATGAGATCTCTGACTGAAAATAGTAAAAATCACGAGAAAAAATAAACAGGTAAATTAGACCAATGATGAGAGTGAATGACACGAGTATGAATTATGTATGTGTAGAGACGACTAATGATTAGTGTCCGACCGAAGCTTCGGCTTCGGCCACCTTCGGCCAAAAATCCATCTTCGGCTAGAACTTCGGCTTCGGCCAAATTCTGAGCCGAAGCCGAAGGTGCCGCCGAAGGTCGGAAAACAGTCGGAATTAAACGAACTGTTACGAAAGAGTCCAGTCCGGTCCGTCAGTCACTCATGACTGACTTACTTAGTACTGAAGTACGGATAACTCTCTCTATCACCGAGAAAAAAGCGGTTAGAGTCACTTTATGCCGAATATTGAAGAAAATTATTAAATTACGATTATTTTAAACCTTCGGCTTCGGCTTCGGCCGAAGGTTGTGCAGATTCGGCTTCGGCCAAAAATAGACCTTCGGTCGGACAATACTAATGATAGAAGAGAATGTAACGCCACTCGATGTTAGTTCCGGAATAGTGTGATAGATGGCGTCGTTACAGGTTTACCTTGTAGAGGAAGATGTAGTGGTGTCGGTTGGAGAGCGAGTGGGGCCGCTGGTGGCGCAGCTGGCGCACGACGCGCGGCACGTCGGCGGAGTGCGGCAGCGCGCGCGCGCACACGTCCAGCGCCACCAGCGCCGCCGCGCGCCCCGCGCCCGACGCGCACGTCACCACGCACGGACGGATGCCTGCGCACACACACACACGCACACGGGTTATTTTTGGGATTTTACGACCTGGTTGCTAGGACCTTTAAGTCCAGTGTTTTTTTATAATTAACATCATCATTCTTTACCTAAACTAATCTTAACCTTACCTATCCTAAAACTTAACCTAACCTAATCATCCATAAAGTCGTGGCACTTAACGCATGATGTTCCGAGGGAGTTTTGACGACAAAACACCGGTTATATATCGGGAAGAATCATAGATTTATCACTATATTAGATGGCACATGTCAGTAAAAGTGCGAATAAGCGATTCTCAGGATGTTTAAAATTCACACATGAACAATAACCATGTAAAAGTTGAGACGTGGATGCACTTTTTACGCACACATTGATAAGTTACTCACACATCAACAACCCATTTTTGGTCTCGTTGTTTGAGTTACTATTGCCGATCTATTATTCTTATATCTATGGTATGATCAATATCAAAGAGCGAACGTTATAATAACATCGCTTTCTGCTGTCTGTCCCCCTTATATGCTTAGATTCTTAGATCTTTGAAACTATACGGATTTTGATGCGTTTTTAAAGATAAAAAGTTTTACCCGGATGATTTCCATGCGTGACATAATAGATTGATAATGTTCGCGGTTTGTCGCTTTCGTTGCAAACGCTGGCTGATACTTTATGAAGGTATACGAAGTGGATTAAACATTACGAATTTTTCGAAAACATTACAGATATAAAAGGCAGGGACATAATGGCCGACAAATAGCATCAATAATCCAAAATTTACTCATTTATTGCTTTTGTGGCGAAACAAAGTTCGCCAAGTCGGCTAAATGAGTATAAAATAGTTCAAAGAGTCGTTGTAAACATTCTGCTGCCTCCACTTTCGGGAATAGAAAGCATACAATTATATTTTTCTGAAATCTTAACTGTAACAGCATGTCAACGTGTTGTCACATTCCATTTACAGAGACTAACATGGGCTCCCATTATCCACCTTTTAGAATTCAAAGATATAATGGTGATTAGTAAAAATATGTAAAACTGGGACTGTAGAAAGACGAGTGGCGATAGGAAATAGCGTAAATGGAGCGTTGGGCAGATTCCTGGGCGCAAAAAACATTAGCAAAAAAGCCCAGTTAGCAATCCACAATGCAGTCCTGATCCCAACGCTAACTTATGGAAGCGAGAGCTGGGTATGGCAGAGTGTGCATGAAAGTAGAATAAACGCGGTAGAAATGAGGGCACAACTTCCTCACAACAAGGTTGTAAGGAAGGAAGTTGGTTTGAAAGAGAGTGTCGCTGTAAAAGTAAGAAAGGGCATGCTCCGATGGTTCGGACATGTAGAAAGAATGGTTGATGCAAGACTGACTAAGCAGATATACAATGCAAAAGCGGATGGATGTAGGAGTCGAGGACGGCCAAGACACACATTCCATGACCAAATAGAACGTGTTCTGGAGGAAGGAAAAACCGACGCGCGTGCATGAAAAGAGTTATATATATAGCATTACAAGCATTCATCATATATAGCATTTCTTCCCCCCCCCCCCCCCCCCCTCCTTGAATAGTTGATGATAAAACATACCTTCAATATCTGACGCAGCCTTCATTCTGCCAAGTGTGCCGTTGTTAGCTGGCACTCTTCTCAAATGTTCTTCGACTCTTGCTGGTGAGTAGACGTTCACACCGTTACCGGAGTTACCCTCGTCACTCTTCAATTTGGACAGGTTGCTGAATGAGGAACGATTCTGATCTCCATATATTACCTCCACACCTGAAATCAAGGACTCAAATTAAGGTAATTTTGCAAACAATCATTCACAAATGAACTTGAACTAGAATGCTGCAAAGTAATCTCTTTATGGCTGGACCAGCTGATGCCCGTCACTTTACTCCACAAAACTTTTCGCAGGAATCTTAGTTACCCAGGCTTCGCTCTGTAATTCTGTAACCTACTGATCAAACCCCGTTAGTTTAAATAAAGTCATTTCAGGAATTACATACAACAAATTAACAGTGTAACAGTCATCCACGTAATTCACTACATGAGTGGGTCGGCTCAACCGGTGAAATACCATGACAAATGATCAGAATGTCGACATATGACTCATGCCGATTTTTAATATCTAGGGGACCAATCCCATTTAAAAGCCGTTTTAAAGGTTCGTTTGCCTCCCTATCACATAAAAAAAACAAATAGACAAACAAAATGTTTTGCCTAAAAAGAAGTTGCATATGACTTATGGGTTTCGTAATAAATTTAATATAATCTTTACAAACCTTCTTCGTCATACTCCTTAGCCGTTTGCGAGATCTTCATGAAACTCCTCATTTCGCATAAGAAGTCAATTATCGAATCGTAATCATCAGGCACACCCTTAGCAGGCCAGAAGTACCACAGATGTGTGATCTCCCTCCAGGTCCTCGTGGACAGATTGATCAGCTGGACACTGGACACTGCATACTTGTCACGCTGTTCTCGCTTCTTGAGGATAATCTTGAAATCTCCGAAGGAACGCTTGTTGTCTGATATTTCAGATGGCGGAAGATATTCGTAGCACTTTTCCTGGAATTAATATTATTATCTATAAGGTAAGCTTCGTGATCAAATTCTCACGGGTACGATGATTACGCATTCATTTTTTAATTGTTCCTTCTGGGTATTAGGTTACTGATAAGACATAGTTAATATCTAATGTCACATTTCAAGCTAAAATATATCGAGCGCTTTAGGCTGCTGGGGATACCACTATCACAGCACCAGCACAGTCGGCTGAAAAGTCATTTACGAACATTTCTGATGTCTTGAAAAACCTTATTTCTTAATATTGAAGAAATTTTTATTACCTAATCGACTTTGGAGGAAGTTTAGTTGGAGCGAGTTGTGTAGTCAGATTCTTACAGAAGACTCCAAATATCTAAGTACTTGGGTAAAAAAATTTCCTTCATACCTTAGGAAAAACACTTGATTGAACTCAGATTTTCGCAAATCACACTCATAGCATTAAAACAACTTTTTAGGATTATATCGCGTTTATATAATACTTATTTTTATTTATTTAATGAAAAATGAACGACTACCATCTTTTTGTTCATCACTCGTGAAAAGGATCTCTGTAAAGAGTTCGAAACGTCGGGAAATAAATAAAAACGCGATATAATCCTAAAAAGTTGTTTTAATGCTAGAAATAAGAGTATTTACCTACTTCTATGGCCTTATTGTAAGTATGTCTTCAAAGAAACTGTTATAGTAGAATGATATGCAGGATACTTACGACACCATTCTCCATGTACTCAGTAAGCATCACGATGAGTCTCGAGTTCTGTTCCCAGATCATTCTCCAGAAGTCCACCACGGTGTTGGACAGAGGCGCCTGGCATGCTATGTAATAGTTACGTATGTTGCCTGGACCCTGAAAATTTTGATGCTTCCAATAAATATGCATGAATGGTCCGTATCAACCGGTGAAATACCCACGGCTTCTCAAAATATCAAAGTAAAGTGAATCATGCCGTGTTCCCCTCGGTAACACCATTTTTGTTGCAGGTGTCCATTGGGCGGTGCTAGTCGCTTAAAAACAGGTGACCCGCTTGCTGGTTTGCCTTTCTATCCCATAAAAAATATGAGAGATAAATAATGATTAATTAATTACGAGTCTACCGGTCCCGGGTTCAAAAACTGGCGATAATGTAAATTGAATTTTGATCTTTTCCAATTAAGCTTACCGTAATAAAATTAGCGTTAATATACTCCGTGGTGGGATCACTGCCGATCCTCTTCAGCGGTACCCTGGTTTCGGGCAGTGGCAGTACATTTGAATATCTGTTCTTGTCTTCACATCCAGGAGGCACTTCATCAGGGCGTACAGTCACTGATGGTATCTCAGCGAACTCAGCGGACATGGACTCAATATCCAGCGCGAAGTTAGCCAACGCTGCGTAGTTCATTGGATGTGAAGTTACCTGCAAGTTTAAGGCAAGTTGTACAGTGGTACAGCCACGCAGTTCGCTGCATGAATTGGTCAGGTCGACTAGTAAAATACCACGCCGTTCTAGAATTAGACGTAAAGCAGCTCAAATACTGTGTCAAATACTCCCTCGATGTAAGAGGTGTACTGAGTCTCAACCCCTTCCTCTCTTCGCTCCTCTTCCTACTTCCGACCCTTTCCCTACCCCATTTGAAAGCCAGCAACGCAACTGTAACACTTAACTTAACACTTAACTTTATTTCAGGTACCCATGGACGGTGTTATTTGCTTACCAGCCCATAAAAAACGGCATGAACGGCAGAAGTACATGCAAGGATAGAAGATTGAAGGAATATGAGATACCTACATCGAGGGACACCCATTTATAAACCATTGTACCCATCAAAACTATTTGCGATTTTGCTTTGATGATGATGATGATTTTGCTTGCTATCAACTGCTGAATAGAGAGGTTGTCAGGTTCGAGCCCCAGCTGAGTTCAGACATTTAGTTTTGTGATGATGATCATATTTTTCGTAGGACTTATAAGCTTTCTCTTCGTATTACATACATACATAACTTCTCGCCTTTTTCTAAACAAAGGTGGAGGCAGCGACCGCTACTGTGTTCGTACTGCAAGCATTAATTTAAAGAAAAACCTAGATCTACTAGTTGCTGATTTAGCAAACTAGGTGGCGCTGCATGTACTATGAGTAAATAATATGTTTTGAGCCCGCAAGGAGGCGTTAAAAGCGTTAAAAGGTTGCACGAGTTACACTTCAAAAAATGATACCTCGTCATCGTATGCTGGGTTCCCGTAACTCCTCTTGCTGGCTCTCAGGCGGTGGTTTCCCTTCCTATGTCCAACACTGACGCTGTCCAAGCTGTACGCGTCTAAGGACACAGGTGTGCACCTCTGTGCGTATACCCCACGACGACCACGGCGCCGCACGATCAACTGATAATTAAAAGATAACAAATTATTTATAATACTGATAATCATAATTTCACGCCGTAGGTACAGGCAGCGGTTATTAAGCCTTGACTCGCCGAATCGTTATGTTATGTCCCAAATGGAATAGGTGGCGAACCTATTGCCATCAGAATCAGAAGCGAGGAACTCGACCACTTACCCACCGACACATTTTAGCACCAAAAAGATAAGGAAAAAAGTACTTTAATTTAATGTTAACTGTTATGGTAAGAAGTCCCGTGGTCTAATCAAACTCCTGTCACATTTTTTAGGAATATTTACTGTGCAACAATGAAAAGAGGAGTTACCACGTAGCCACGCAGAAGTAAGTGGTGGGGACTATTAGTCCACGAAATCGGTAACAAAATTTCTCCTGTTCACCCAACGTGTAATATGTTATCTGGAGGAGCACCAGCTGATTAGTGACCGCCAGTATGGATTTCGACGCGGCCGCTCAGCTGGTGATCTCTTAGTTTACCTAACTCATCGTTGGGCAGAGGCAGTTGAGAGCAGGGGGGAGGCGCTGGCTGTTAGTTTGGACATAGCGAAGGCCTTCGATCGGGTTTGGCACAAAGCACTTCTATCGAAGCTTCCGTATTATGGGCTTCCCGAGAAATTGTGCGATTGGATTACTAGTTTTCTCGCCGCTCCGAGTATTAAGGTCGTTGTTGACGGTTCATGCTCCGCCTTAAAACCGATCAATGCTGGAGCCCCACAAGGCTGCGTGCTATCCTCTACGCTGTTTCTTCTGCATATCAATGATATGCTGAATAACAGCAATTTGCTTACTTTATATACCGGCCGCGCTAGAATTTCTCGGGAAAACGTCGATGAGTATCGAAACGGACTTGTGTCTGAAGTTGAAACTCTGCTTAGTCAAGTCTCGGACTGGGGCCGACTAAACTTAGTCCAATTCAACCCCAAAAAGACACAGGTCTGCGCGTTTACCACTAAAAAGACACCCTTTGTCGTAGCTCCCTGTTTCGAGAACACTCCCGTGACACCGTCAGCTCATATCGAAATCCTTGGTGTCGACGTGTCGAGCAACGTCCAATTTTGCGGTCATCTGGAAGGCAAAGCCAAACTGGCCTCAAAGAAGCTCGGTGTGCTCAATAGAGCGGGACGGTACTTCACGTCAGGTCATCGACTGCAACTTTATACTTTTACTGCAGGTAAGACCTCACGTGGAGTACTATTCCCATCTTTGGGCAGGAGCACCCCAGTACCAGCTTGCTCCATTTGACCGCATTCAACGAAGGGCGGTTCGGCTCGTCGACAACCAGGCAATTTCCGACGGGCTTGATTCCCTAGCACTGCGGAGGGACATTGCTTCTCTGTGTGTCCTATATCGAATCTACCACGGGGATTGTTCCCAGGAATTGTTCGGACTAATATCACCCGCTGATTTTCGCCACCGCACATCGCGCCAACATTACCACGCACATAAATTAAATGGTTGGCGATCTACGACAGTGCGCTTCAGCCGACATTTTTTGCCACGCACGTCTCCTCTATGGAACCAGCTGCCGGCAGAGGTATTCCCGGACCGATACGACTTAGGGACCTTCAAGAAAAGAGCATACTCCCACTTAAAAGGCCGGCAACGCTGACTCGACCCCCCTGGTGTTGAGGATATCTATGGGCGGCGGGGGTCTCTTTCCATCAGGTGACCCGCACGCTCGTTTGCCCCTTTTTCTCATAAAAAAAAACTGTAACACTATTTGTGTTGCAGTTGTCCGTGGGCGGCGTGAGTTGCTTACCATCGGGAATATGAGTATGAATATAAAACAGTTTTAATAGTAATAATTAGATTAAGATTATTGTTACAAACACTCAACTGAATTTCTTAGTTCTAAGAAACTTTGTACAGAACGTTTCGGATGTATGAGAAAGCTTTTAATCAGGGTTGTCAACCCAGCAGTTCAGATATAAATTAATATTATAAAGAAGAGAGTTTCACAAAAATAATAACAATCTTAAAGCATTTTTAACCCCACCCACCTCCCACTTGGTGAAACGTGGTGAGATTTAAAACAAAACCCAATATCAAGTGTATTTTTAGAGTATTATCTTTAAATACAGGTAAAAATACACGTGATATCTACACCCCGGGGCTATGTTAATTCATATATTCCTTGATTTTTTTCAATTAATTATTAAATGATGATGAATGATGAACCGTTGAATGATGTCTTAACCGTTAACATAAAATTACGAGAGCAAATAACATAAACACGAGCGACAACCCTATGTTTAACACTAACTTATTCACAGGGCCACACCTTGTAAATAGCTATGTACTGTATTACTCTAGAAAATAAAACTCCTATTTTTATCAGGGTTGCCACTTCAACAAACTTCTTAGATGATTTTTTTTGCAATAGGAGCAACGAGCAGGCGAGCCTAATGGTAAGCGACCAGTGCCGCCCATGAACACCCGCAAAATATACAGTATTTATGGATATAAAAGTATGGGGAAGGGTGGTAGTCGTTCGGGTATCTCAATCACCGAACGAAACGCAGCATGAGTCACTATACGTCGATCGTACTTATGAGAGGTCGTGGTATTTCACCGGTCGAGCCGGCCCATTCAAGCAGCAAACACTACCTAATTCATAAATTACCTTCTGCTCACTCTAATATAAAAATAACTTTATGCGTGATTCTTAAAAAAATATTTGCAACAACAAAAATAAATTACGGTGCCAACCCTAATAATTTAATAATAGGTTTTATATATATATATATATATATTGCAGGAGGCGACCGGACGGCATTCATTACAATTTCTCAAAGTTCATAATCATCATATTTTCTGGACAAAGCCATCCCATTCATCAGCACGTACCACCGGTCTACCTGAGGATGTTATGATTAACTGACACTTTAGATAAGGTTATTGGGATACATTGTAATTAACTAACCTAGCATATAATTGAACTAGCCGGACCTTCTATTGTAAGGTCAGAGGTTATATTTTCATAGCATATATTTTTATGAATAGTTTAAATAATTAAAAATATATGACCAACCCGCACTTTCGCATTTGGATAATAAGTATATGTTTTTTTAACAAACATACAATATGTACAATTAAAAGACTAGTTGAAATCAACCTGGCTCACACCAATGAATTTTCGATATTAATTTCGAAAGTTATGTGTTATAAATATCGATGACTAAATACTTTGTGCCACCTATTCTATATGGGACGTAAACATAACGGCGACTCGAGGCTTAACAGGCACTGCCTACACCTTCGGGTAAAAAAGGCGTGAAGTTATGTTATGTTATAAAATCAAGAAATATAAGAAATTATATTGAATCCATTTAAACACTGTTTTTAACAGTGTATACATACATACATGATAGAAGTGGTATGAGGTTTCAGAAATAACATAACTTCATAACATAACTTCACGCCTTTTGTTACCCGAAGGTGTAGGCAGCGGCTATTAAGCCTCGTCTCGCCGTTATGTTTCCACCCAAATAGAATAGGTGGCGAACCTATTGCCATACCGGGCACAAAGTTTTCAGTCATCGATATTTATCACACATAACTTCCGAAAACAATTTCGAAAAGTCATTGGTGTGAGCCAGTGTCAGGAATCGAACCCGGACCTCTGAATCAGAAACCGTGAAGCTCGACCACTGGGCCAGAGAAAGGTTACAGAAATAAATATCTAAATAAAAAACTTTTTTAAGAGCAAAGCAAAACTACTCTAATATTTTATAAGTGAGTTTAAAATCATACTCAACCGAAAGTATCGAAAGTGTTCAATTAATGTCAAATTTATGTGTTTTAAGAAGTGTAAAGCGAAATATTAACTCTGCCAGGGTTCACAATACACGTGGTGTGAAATATCTAATATCAAGGGCCTCGGTCCACTTGAAAACTTAATTTACGAGGTACCCTATACGTGTACGCGTTTCCATTGTCATACGACACGACACGTCAATCAAAAATATAGATCTGAATTGATGTAGAAACTTCTTTTTTATAACTTCGCAAATTCACTTTATAAATGCAAATTGCAAACTGTAGTTATAATTTGCTATGGTAAGCAGATAATAGTTACATATTTGTTATTTACTTTTGAAGAGTAACCGTGTCGGTGGCTTGGAGGATGATCACCTCGCTTCTGTATCAGAAGACTCAAGCTAGAATCCTGGCTCTCGATTTTTTTAAAGTTATGTGTAGAATCATGTAGTAAAATCATCATAGTATCATGTAGAATAACTTAATATTTACTTGACATTCATCTGGGTTAGCTTTTGCCGGATATCACCTATGGTTTTTATTATGTGTGAAAGACAGTGGAAATACGCGCCAAAAGCCCGTCATCAAGTTCGCTTTGTTTATAAGTCGCGTTGTAAAAACATCCTTTATCGAGCTATCGAGGCGACACTTACAGCGCTTACTCGCATAGCTTCAAAATGTACGACAACAAGAAAGTACGGGCATGTTCGTATTGTATATGTTACAGAATTTTTGCAATTTATGCAACATAACTTCACACTTTTTCTACCCGATGGTGTGGGCAGCGGCTATTAAGTCTCGTCTCGTCGTTATGTTTACGTCCCAAACGGAATAGGTGACGAAGTCATTGATATTTATCACACATAACTTCCGAAAACAATTTAGAAAAGTCAATGGTGTCGAACCAGCGACTTTTGGATTCGAGAGCTGGGTACTCGACCACTGGACCACCAAGACTTTTACTACTTGTTATCTATACAAATGAATTTAACGTTTCAATAGTCTGAAGATTGAGCGTTCCGCTTCTGTATCAAGCGATCTTAATTTCGAATGCTAGCTCCCACTTGTAACTTTTTCGAAAGTTAAGTATGATGAATATATATTGGCAATGGGTTTTACCACCAATCACAACATTGGGATCTAAAATTCAACAAGTAGAAACGAAGTTAAGTATAAAAAAGTTCAACTTCAAAATATAAATTATTGTGGTGTATGCATATGTAATTGTACTGTGTAAATGGGTCTTCTTAAGTCCCAAAACTTTGAGTAAGCACTTTCTTGTAAGCCGTACATTATTCACTTCGCACATGACTCTACTCCTATATCGTAGCAGGAGTATGCGATCCGAGCGGTAGAGGTGGGTCGTACTTGCATATTCGCGTACCAGGGCTTCAAAGTACGTACAACAAAAAATACCAGGGTCAAAAACCAAGTTTTTAAATACTTCCAAGTATTTAAAGGGAATTTTGGCCGGTGTTCCCTGTATTAAAATTACTTATTGCACCATCTAGTATCATATTGCACAAGTTTTATTACACTTCTTCTCGCAACGCCAGTCGCCATCTCAGAGTTATGTGCCGAACTACTAAGATATGGCATTCATGAAACATGTATATGGTTTGCCGAAAAAAATTCCTTCAAGGTATTTTAAAACGTTACACGATTATGTTCCGTATTTTTATGAAACGTAAGCCTAATGTTCCATGAAAGTATTTGAGGTATTTCGAGTGTGACGTATTTGAGCCAAATTGACCTCTTGTTACTAGATATTAGGTATGAAATGGTTTGGCAAAGAAAATCCCTTCAAAGTATTTGAAGTAACTTACGCGATTATGTTCCTTATTATTATGCTATGTAAGCCTAATGTCCCATGAAAGTATTTGAGGTATTTCGAGTGTGACGTATTTGGACGTAAATACTTGCAAAGACTTTTAGGCTAAATTGACCTGTTACCACTGGATATTAGGAATGAAATGGTTTGGGAAAAAAATCCCTTCAAAGTATTTGAAGTAACTTACGCGATTATTTTCCTTATTTTTATGATTAGTAAGCCTAACATCCCATGAAGGTATTTAAAGTATTTCGAGTGTGACGTATATAAACGTAAATACTTGCAAAGACTATGAAGCGAAATTGACATATACATCGACGAAAAGGTTTTTTTTTTTAGTTTCCAAGTCCATATACGTAAATTGTAAGTAGGTATTGAAATAAATACAAAGTATCATAAATAATCAAATACTTTAAAGAGTTTTTAAATCAAATCGATCATTTATCAAGCATTGGGTTATAACTGAAATTATTATATCTTATTAGATATTATTTACAATTAAAAAGTAATTATTATACTACTATTGACTACATCCACAACGATTATATTCATTAAATTTATATTACTTAATTGTAAATTCTAAAACAGCGAACGAACAATTATACAAAATAATAATACGTCTCTAATAAAAATTAAACCTATGTAAGCTAGGACCGTGTCCGATTTTGATAAAGCTCCATCTGTGACGAAATGCAACAAATTTCACAAAAAGTATGTATGTGTACTACGCATCAGAAACAAAAACTACTCAACATGTAAATAAGTAAATTGTAGGCACTGTCGGTATTTAATAAACAAAATTACGTATTGCACCATCTAGTATCATATTGCACAAGTTTTATTACACTTCTTGCAACGCCATCTCAGAGGTATATGCCGAACTACTAAGATATGGCATTCATGAAACATGCATATGGTTTGGCGAAAAAAATCCCTTCAAGGTATTTTTAAAACGTTACACGATTATGTTCCTTATTTTTATGAAGCGTTAGCCTAATGTCCCATGAAAGTATTTAAAGTATTTCGAGTGTGACGTATTTGAACGTAAATACTTGCAAAGACTTTTAAACTAAATTGACCTCTTGGTACTGAATATAAGGAATGAAATGGTTTGGCACAAAAAAACCTTCAAAGTATTTGGAGTAACCTACGCGATTATGTTCCTTATTTATATGATGTGTAAGCCTAATGTCCTATGAAGGTATTTAAAGTATTTCGAGTGTGACGTATATAAACGTAAATACTTGCATAGACTTTTATGCTAAATTGACCTCTTATGTCTAGATATAAAGCATAAAATGGATTGGCAAATAAAATCCCTTCAAAGTATTTGTATTAACTTACGAGATTATGTTCCTTAATTATATGACGTGTAAGCTTATTGTCCGATGAAAGTATTTAAAGTATTTTGAGGAAATACCAGGGTGTACGTACTTTCTATCAGATACCAAGTAAAAAACCAGGGATGGTATTTACGAACCACCTCTACCGAGCGGCCACTCTTCGCAGTTCGCAGTGACGTATCGCCCTTAGAACTGAGCACGCGCAACAAAACGAACCTCCTCGGTTTTAATCCAATTTATGATTCCATTTTTAAATATTTAAATTAATTTTTCTTTTAGAAAAATATTCTTAATTGACAGCATATAGATTTAATTCCGGCCAATATGCAAACGGCGTTCGCCAAAATTAAAAAAATATGCATTTAACTTTGAATTTGAATATTTTCTTATTTACTTTCCTATAATAATAATTCTTAAATAAATCAAGACATTAATTCGAGCTCAGTAGTTAATTTTACGAGTACATAAAATGAAGATGCAGAAACAAGATTCGGTAAGTGTTTCTAAAACATATTTAATTTTTTTATTTAATTTATTTTTCAGTTTACGATCATATTTTTGAAATATTATTTGAAGCTTTTACTGGCTCCAAAATAGTATCTTGGATTTTGTATAAAAAAAACTTAAGGGAAAAGAGTTTTTAGTTTAATAATTAAAACTTGCTTACAAGTAGACTATAACAAGTCTTGATAGTACCAACTAAATATAACCATCAAAATTCAACAACGCAACCTTGTAACGGCGGGCATTAAACAATAATTTTTTTTGGTTTTGTTAGAACTTCACAATTTGCTTTACTTGTTTTTTTTTTCAATTACGATTACATATTTGTGGTAGTAATGACCGATACAACTAACTTCACGATTTATTTTCACATATAAACCATTCTAAGCATAAGAAACAATTTTTGATTTAACAAACTAAACGTCGTTACCACGTTGCGTCGCCTTATCGTTTTGTTTTTTAACAGTAAGGATGTTACTCTAAAAGTTGGAAGCTGTTATCATTACATAGTATAAAACAAAGTCACTTTCCGCTGTCTGTCCCCTTATATGCGCTTATCTTTAAAACTACGCAACGGGTTCTGATGCGGTTTTTGCAATAGTTGGAGGGTGTCAACGGGGTGGTTTTGATCTATAATTCATGTATAGTGTAGTAAAAAAAGTGATAATTTTCAAGATTTAGAACCTTAATCGCAAACGCTGCATGAACCCTAAGTGATACTGTGAAAGTACTACATTATTATACACCTATAAAAGGTCTACAAAAAGTCCGCGAGGGCATATGTCTATTTCTTAGGGATAACCCACAATGACCATTTTTATTTTTTTACTTTTTACGAGAAATAATGGCTTATTTACGAAGCGATTTTAAATATTACAGCATTAATTTTCATCCAATTAAGTGTCTTAAATAGATTGTGCATGTAATATAGATGATCCTGGCCTTTAACAGCATGCAATTTAAAAGAATATTTTCAAAGATATTACAGTATTAACATAGCGGGACAGCAGTTAAAGCCGATAAATAGCACAAATTGAACCTCATGATATCCAAAATTTACTCATTTATTACTAGTGTAGAATTTAGTTTAGTGTAGAATAAAATTCATTGATAACTTGTAAAGAAATACCACTGTAAATTAATAACCGCGTTGTGGTCGATGTTGGACATTAATCAATTAATTATTCCTAATCCTTAAAGAATTAAAGAAAAATGAGACAGGGTTTTTTAAAATTTACATACTTTTCAAGTCTGTATCGATTCCATTCGCTTTGATCGAAGTTTTTAAGCAGATTATCTCACTAAAAATATAAAACTGACAGACGTCGAATGTTGAATATTATATTGACCCGATTATAATACAGATACGAAATAAAAACACGTAGGTACAATAACTTTGTACAATTTGGAATTAGGGCAAGTTAACAGAAAAGCTTATTTAGGGAAACAAAGATACTACTGTTTCTAAAATACATAACTAACATTGTTCGATTGTCAATCATCATTGTATTTTTTTTTTATTTTTGCAGTTCAATTTATCACGTAATTATTTTTATAACATAACTTCACGCCTTTGTTACTCGAAGATGTAGGCAGCGGCTGTTAGCCTCGTCTCGCCGTTACGTTTACGTCCCAACTGGAATTAGTTGCGATCCTATCGGGCGCAAAGTTTTCAGTCATCGATATTTATCACACATAACTTCCGAATATAATTTCGTTAAGTCATCGGTGTGAGACAGGATTCGAATCCGCGACTTCTTGATTCAGAAGCGGGATGCTCGACCACTAGACCACCGAGCCTACTAATATTTAGTATTATTATTATTAATGATTAATATTATGTCATTTATTGATGTATGTCTGGTACTGCGTCTTACGACACCCACTGGAGATGGACTCCAGTGGGTGTCGTAAGACGCAACTGAGATATGTACGAACCATCTCTCGTATCACTAGTCTCAATGGCCTAGTGGTTCAGTAATCTGACTTCTAAAATTCGAACTTTTAGCTTTACTCTTGAATGATAATGATGAACGGGAATTTAGTAAGTAATATGCAACGCGAAAGCCTAAAAGTTTTTATTTTTACTCTTGAAGTTGTGTGTTATATTGTAGTGATTATAGAAATTGTATTTTGTATGTATGCCAATTTACATACTTGATATGATATTATTACTGCTGCGTACACCTTCAGATGTTAAAGACTAATAGTTAGAACATTTATTGTTTTCAGAATTTACATTTGGCCCAATGTCCCTTAATCTGTCTCAATTATAATTTTCCGGATTCGAACACACTATTTCTTGATTCATAAGCGGGGTGCTCTACCTTCAGACCATATATTATTACTTTTAAAAAAGTATGAGTTGCGTTACAAATTTCTATGTTATTCTCAAAAAGCACTTGCTTTTGGCAAAACTTAATGCATGAAATAGAAAGCAAAAAGTAGTAAATAATGGTAACCACTAAGCCATGATCATTGACTTTGCTGTAAATCTTTATTTACATATATTGCGAACTGAGCAAACTAAGTTAGCTGTTCTAACGTGCGTGTGTTCCATACGAACGAAGCAATGGAAAAAAACTAGTGTGAAAATCACACAGAAGTACCAGGCGAACATAATAGCATAAGAGATTCTCCAAACCAGTGACCGACTTAACGACGTCCAAGTATGCCAATTCTTGTAACGTAACGATAAGCGTATCTCGGTGGTATCGGGTGACCACCCATTAGACCGCCTCTTGTTGCAAACATAAGGAATTTTTATCGTCAAGACACCGTATACTTCCTACGAGATAGGTATTAGAATAGTCATGCAGGTATTTGTATAGGTACTTGTTGTGATGTGTGAGAACGGTAATTGAAACTTGCTGATATTCGTCTTCTCGTATTTATGTTTTCCTAGTACATGCTTATGGCTATTATTTAAATTATAACGATTCTTACTCCGAATTTAGTGATGCAATAATTTATGGTAGGGCTCTTTTTTCTTCCTTTGGTAATTAACTACTATTCGCCATCTTCAATTTGATCGAAATTCAAAATCCAATATGAATGTATCTAGGTCTATTCTTTTTAATTCTAAAGAGTTAATCAGAAAAAGGCGGGAACGATTTCTGTTTTTAATGAAATGTAAAATGATAGTGACTTTTTAAATTTAGAATGGTATGAGAAACAAGCATTAGAAATATTTAAATTTGGAGCAATCTTTTGGCTTAACTGAAAAAAAAATGATATTTTATTATTACATAGTAAAAAATAAAAGCTTATAAAAATAAAGTCACTTTTCGCTGTTTGTCTCCATATATGCTTAGATAACTTAAACGCAACGAATTTTGATGCAGTTTGTTTTATAAAGGGTGTCAACGGGGTGATTTTTATCTTTAATTCATGTATGATGTAGAAAAGAAATACTGATAAATCCAAAATTTTCTTATTTATTACTGATGCGGAACAAAGTTCGCCGGGTCACCTAGTAATTCTATATAAGATTATTCTAGTTATATATATTTGAGTAATAATCATTTTCAATTTATATATTTCAGTACGTTCAGTTGGACAAGTAACAAGATTGCTAGCGGTTTGAGAAGGTAATTAATTTTTTTTTTTATGGAACAGGAGGGCAAACGCGCTGGCGTGTCACCTGATGGTAAGCAACCAACGTCGCCCATTAACACCAGCAACACATTTAGTGTTACTATTGCGTTGCCGACCTTTAAGGGATAGGGGATAGGAAAGGATGAGAAAGGGGGGTGGGCCTCCGGGTACCTCTCTCACCGAACGAAACGCGGCATGAGCCACTTTACGTCGGTCTTCTGAGAGGTCGTGGTATTTCACCGGTCGAGCCGGCCCATTCATGCAGCGAACTGCTTGGCTCTACCACCTTTATCCCCTATTGCCATACGAGAATACTATACCTAAAATATCTTAAGTTTTCCTACAGACTACAGACAATTTAGAGCTAATTATAACCACTTATCACATTTATTTATTTATTTATTTAAAATATAGCCTCGCTAATAAGGTTTGTTTTCAATATTTTCAGGCTCTGATTATTTTATTATTATTTCAGTCTCTTCACCTGAATTAGAAGCTGTGCAAGTTCTGATCTACAAATGTTTCCAAAGTAGTAAGCGTAATTTATCGTGAGACAGATCTATAGATATTATGCTCATTACTTTGGATATGTTGTAGAAACAATCTGCGAAGTTCTACTATTGAATGAAGAATATGATGAAACTTAAGAAGATAAACAGAAGAATCTGGTCAGAAGATTAACAGAAGCATCCGGTAGATTTTTTTGTATGTTCAGAAATGAATATATGCGCACTTTGATAACACTAACTTAAGGTAAGGAACTCATAAATCTTACTTAACTTATTTCTAAGTATTTTATTTAAGTTATTTTGTTTGTACTTAGCTAACGGCGAGTGGAAGTTTTTTTCCAATTTTTTCCCTCTGTTTTAGGATTTTATTGTGTACTACCCGATACGAACTCGAGACATTTAAATTATTAACGCAATCCAGAATTAATCGGCCACCATATCTACTTTAATAATTGTTTTAATAGAATGTTATTACAACTTACCAATAATCCAATGAGCAGTATCAAAGCAATAACTCCAATAGTGCTTACAGCAATCGCAACACCCGCACCAGACTCTGATGTTTCATCACCATCCATTTTGACTGGAGAATGTTCTGTTGTCAGTTCTCCTGCGTAGGACGTCAAGTCTTCTAAATCATTGATTGCTTTAGTCGTGTACTCTCTCTCCGTTGTGATATCAGACACCGTAGTATCGCGAATTTTATTGTTATATTCCGTTGTCTTCTCGTGAACTATCTGCGTGGTTGTAGGAACTTCTGTTGTTGATGTTTTAGTGGTAATTCTTGGTGTGATAGGCAATATGGTAACCGTTTCAGGTGTGGTCATCTCTTCTGTAGTAGGCTTCACTGTTTGTTGAGTTATTACTTCATTGCTACCAGTTTTATCTTCATAATTACTACTTTGTTGTTCAGAAGATGTGGTAGTCATATCTGCTGGTGATGAAGCTGTCGTTGAAGTGATTCTCTGTTCTCTTTCTGTGTTTATTTCAGTAACTATTTGGACTACAATTGTTGTTGTGTCTTCAACTGGTTCCGTTGTTGCTGCTATTGTGGTCTCATCAGTTTCAGTATTGTTTTCGGTAGTCGTGGTGCTTTGGGCTGTGGTACTACTTTGAGTGGTGCTTGTACTTTGGCTGCTAGTAATAGTTGTAGGTTCCGTAAATTGAGTACTTAATTCAGTAGTCGTCGGTTCAGTTATATCTTCAGTTGCTATTTCTGTAGTTATTTCCATAATAGTTGCTATTTCAGTTTCACTTTCTGTAGTTTTCGTCGGTGTTTGTGTTGTCTCTGTGAATAATTTTGTGTTATTTTCTAAAATTTGAGATGAAACTTCTATGGGTGAAGAAGTTTCTATAAAAATTGTTGTGGTTTCTTCTTCCGTCTCTGTTGGTGTATATTTAGGCCTGTAAGTAGTGATAAGATTATCTTCACTAGTAGTGGATTGCGTTCTTGTTGGAAATGCAGGATGCCAGGTGCTTGGAATAATAGCCTCTGTTGTTTCTATTTCCGGTAACGTAGTAATATCTTCCTCGCTTGGCACGTAAGCAAATCTTATAGTTGTTATTTCATAGTCAGGCGTCATAGTTTGAGACTTATCTTTAGCAATAGTTTGATTTAATTCAGAACTAGCAACACTTTCATCTTGAGGAGTTGTAACACCTGCCGATAGTTTAGTGATCGATTCAAAACCAGTTGAAGTTGTTGGCTTCGGCTGAGGTTTTATATCTTCCGGTTCTACGTCGTTGTTGTCCATGGTTTCATTCTCTTGCATTACTGGCACCCACGGTGCGTTAGTCTCTGTAGCAGAGTTTATGATCTCTTCTGTTGTCACAGAATTCTGAGTAGTGGGAATTTCCGATAAACTGCTTTTAGTAGATGGTTGTTCTGAATTTGTTTCAGTATGTGTTTGGGCGCTTGGTGTTGTTTTCATGACTGGTTGCCAAGGCACCATATTTAAATCAGCATCGGTACTGTTTTTAGGTATGATGTCATTGCTTAGTGGTTGTGCAGACCCCGTGGTAACTGAGATCGGGGCTGTTTGTCTTTTATCTGAAACATAACCGAAATATATACCTGTCAAAATGGAACCATTAAGTAAAAATCTAAATATTTGTAATAATGACTCAAATGACAAATTAAATGACATTTTAACAACAGACTTATAATTAAATTTATTAAATAGGTAGTAGTATTCAACAACACACAATTAATAATTTTAATTACATTAAGCCAGCATAGAAATAACTCTACTTAAATCCTCACCTATCATTTCACCGACAGTTTGTAATTCGTTTTCATCAACATTCTTGTCTCGTGGTCTTGTATTATTAGATGTAGTACTATCCATGGAGACAGGAGGAATGCGGAGACTTGCTAATGCCCAAGCTGTGGGAGGCATTTCACTGTCAGCATCTGAATTTATAGACGATCCTGTAGAAGCCCCAAACTTCATTGATCCTCGTTTAGATAAACTTGCCACAGAATTGTCAGATATTGATTGTGACTGAACGACTTTTTTCTCTGCACCCATATCACCTTGAAAAATAGGATCTATATCTGAAGATACGGTAGTCAACGTTGTTTTCTGCGGTCTATTGAAGAACGGACTTGAAATACGTGGTCTAGAAGTGGTTTTTTCTTTCACGCTAAAATGTTCCGAGTAAATGGGTGACGATATTGTCGGTCGTACGCGTGTAATATTGCGTCGTGACACTAGCCACACAGGTTTAGCCCTTGGTGTTGTATGATGGAACCTTGTGGTATTTGGACTTGAGGAAGTTACTACAGGATTTGAAGTGACACTGTTTGGCGAAGTTTTATTTCTATTTAGATTCATACGCTTAGAATAAAGTCTGTTTCTAAGAAGAGAACTAGAAGACAATTGTGATTTGTCCGTCGATGATAATGAATTCTGGGTTGTTGCTGCTACTGGATTCACACTGTTGTAAACTGATTTTAAACTAGCTACAGGCAAAAAGCTAGAAGATACTGTTGACAGGGTCTCAGAGTTTGGATCTGATAGAACTGGATCTGGTAGCACTGGTCTAGCAGCCACAGGAAGAGCCAGCTTTTCTGCGTTTACAGATGCCTGCTCTTCCTCAATTGAAGTACTTGGTGTAGGGTCTGAAGGTAACGATTCATTATCACAGTCATCATCTGAATTATTAATAGCATAAGTCTCAGTAGACAATACAGACATTTCATAATATATACTTGTACCATGAACATCAGATAGCTCTTTGTTGGCGCTACCAGCTCCATCGTTGTCTAAAAGACGGATTTCTTTGGTATTTTTAATAAATACTGTTTTGTTACCAGGTTTACTACTATTTCCAAGATTCTGTAAACCAATATTTTGTTTAATAATTTTCTGTACATTAGTAGTATTCGGAGGAGCTGTCTTTGCTTTTAAGATATCTAAATTTTTAATAATACTTTTAGAAACTTTGTTGAATCTCTTATCGAAGAAATCATTTTTGGGTGTAGTTAGGTCGCTGTCGTAATTCTGATTAAAGAATTCTGCTTTAAAACTGTCATGTGTAGGTTCCGAATATCCATAGGAAGCTTGATGCGGAAACATACTTGAAAATCCTCCGTAGTTTGAGCTGCCAAAATCATGTTTCACTTTTTTGTTAGAGCTTCCGAAATCGTTATCATGACCGAAGTCACCAAAACTAGGTATAGAGAAGAATTTATCAAAACTAGTACTAAATCCCTCTGACGACTCTTCCTCATTATCGTTATCTTCGTACTCCTCTTCTTCACTAATTTCTTTTTTTAGAGTTACTGGTGTAGTACTGCTGCTGGCAAAGTTGGGCATTTTTGTTTTTTTATACACGTGCATGCTATCGACTATCTCAGCCGGCTTCTTAACTTCAGGTGTAGGCGTGACTATTATTAAACTAGGTTTTTCTGTGGATTTGACTCTGCGTACATTGCTTTCTGTGCTGGACTTGTGTAGCGAATGAAACTTGATGTTCCCTCTTCCTCTATCTTTATATTTTGCATTTTCTTCTGAAGTTGAAACCTTAGGTTTTATTTTGGAATTGAGTTCATTAATAGACACATCGGGGGTTGTAGCTCTGCTCCTGACGGGCAATCTCACATCTCTGGGAGTAGTCGAGTTCGTGTCACGTGGTATGACGTTACCACTTACTGCGCTGCTTGACAGTAGTAAATTTACTACTAATGCTGCACCTGGAAAACATTAACATTTATGGACGTTAATAGGTGGAAAGAGTATTGTATATATTTTTCACATAATTTGGTCAATCATTGAAGTGGGAATTTTGATCAGTGATAAATGTAAGTACTGTATCAAAGAACGTTTGGTCTTCTTGGTTTTTCCAGCACTCTTTTGTCTTGTCAGATACCGCACGCCATTATTTATTTCATGTACTGTGTATTTTTAAATTTTTAACCAATATTAGGTACATGTTATGTTTTACAAATTTAATATTAAATATGTTTCCGATAGTGAAGTTTTATATTTAAACTTACCTAAAAATATTCTAACAGGGGACTCCATACTTATAACATCTTGTCTTACAAACAATGCAGCGGAATCCTATTTGTTCGAGTTCCAGCCATCTTTACCCTGGAAATAGATAAAAATATAATTAAATTTCTTATTAAATAAAAATTGTTTTAATTTCAAGTCCAGTCAAGGATCTATAACGCTTCTTCGACTTGCCGAAATTTTACGTCTCGAATTCAATAGCCGGATAAGTGGCGGAATCAATCTGTCATACACTGGACACAATATTGCCATTAATTCGAACCAGAGACTTGTTGATTTCATAAGCGGTGTGCTCGACCACCTGATATAGGTAGTAAATAAGTAGTGGCAATATTTTTTTCAAAATTATTGTTAAACTTGTATTATTAAAATGTTCATGATGACAAGTTATAAAATAGAATAATGGGAAAATAAATAAAGTATTTTTTTATGGGATATGAGGGCAAACTAGCATGCGTGTCACCTGATGGTAAGCGACTAGCGCCGCCCATGGACACCTGCAATACCTACAATCTACATATAATGTTTACAGTTGTGTTGCCGACCTATAAGGGAGTAGGACGGAAAAAGATGGTGAGGGGAGGTGGGCCTCAGGGCTCCTCGCTCACTGAACGAAACGCGGCATGAGGCACTTTACGTCGATCTTCTGAGAGGTCGTGGTATATGGTCGAGCCGGCCCATTCGTGCAGCGAACTGTTTGGCTCTACCACTCTTCGAAGTATGTAACAAATCAGTATCATCATCATTAGCCTGTTGCAGTCCACTGCTGGACATAGGCCTCTCCCAATGTGCGCCACAACATCCGATTCTCTGCCTTCCGCATCCAGTCTTTACCAGCAGCCCTTCTGAGGTCGTCTGACCATCGGGCTGGTGGGCGTCCTACACTACGCTTACCAAGTCGCGGTCTCCACACCATGACCTTCTTGCTCCATCTACCATCGGTCCTTCGACAGATGTGACCAGCCCATTGCCACTTCAGCGAACTTATTCTGCGAGCTATGTCGGTGACTCCGGTTCTCTGTCGGATATACTCATTCCTGAGTCTATCTTTCAGAGACACTCCGAGCATAGCTCGCTCCATAGCTCGCTGAGCGACTTTAAATTTGTGGACTAGCCCCACCGTAAGTGTCCACGTTTCGGCACCGTAGGTCATTACTGGTAGGACGCACTGGTCAAAGACTTTGGTCTTCAGGCATTGCGGTATAGGCGAGCCGAAAACTCGACGCAGTTTGCCGAATGCGGCCCAACCCAGCTGAATCCTCCTGTCGGCTTCCTTCTCGAAGTTTCGTCTACCTAACTGGATTGTTTGGCCTAGGTAGACGTATTTGTTTACGACTTCGAGAATTGACCCATCGACATTTATCGGTCCGGGCACGACATGTTCGTTGAACATGACCTTGGTCTTGTCCAAGTTCATGCCCAGACCGACACGTCGAGAGGATTCGTCTAGGCTGCGCAGCATTCCGCTTAACTGTTCCAGCGACTCTGCCATTACAACGATGTCGTCGGCGAACCGAAGATGCGAGATGTACTCACCATTCACGTTGATACCCTGTCCAGTCCAGTCCAAGGTCTTAAAGACGTCCTCCAGAGCATTGGTGAAGAGTTTGGGAGAGATGACATCTCCCTGTCTTACACCTCGATTCAGCTCGATGGAGTTCGTCACTTGATCCTGGATCTGGACAGCCATCGTGGCGGTGTCATACAAGCATCTCAACACCTCGATATAGCGCCAGTCGATCCGACATCGCTGCAATGCATCCAGAACTGCCCAAGTTTCGATGGAGTCGAAGGCTTTTTCGTAGTCCACGAATGCCATACACAGCGGCTGATTGTACTCCTCGGTTTTCTGTACAATCTGCCGAACAGTATGGATGTGGTCCACGGTGCTAAAGCCTTTTCGAAACCCGGCCTGCTCCGGAGGCTGGAATTCGTCGAGTCTTGCAGCGAGACGATTCGTGACGACCCTCGAGAACAACTTATAGATATGGCTCAGGAGTGAAATGGGTCTGTAATTCTTCAGTAAGGTCTTATCACCTTTTTTGAAGAACAGCACCACCGCACCCCCGCTCCAAGCCTGTGGTGTTATGCCCTGGTGTATGACGGAATTAAAAAGACTTGCTAATTCCTTTAGTACCGGAGTTCCGCCGGATTTTAGAAGTTCTGTAGTAATTCCGTCATCACCGGGTGCCTTGTTGTTCTGAAGTTGCCCGAGAGCCGCCCTAATCTCGCTTTCTGTAATTTCGGGGATGTCCTCACTATAGTGACGCGTTAGCGGGGCTCTGTGGTCATCATCGCTGTGTCCCGTCGGTTTGGTCATCCGTGTGGAATAAAGGAGCCCATAAAAAGATTCAATCTCTGCGAGAATCTCGGGCTTAGAGGTGACGACACGTCCATCCGCAGTTTTCAGCTTCGTCAGATGGGGCCTTCCAAGCTGCTGAGCGAACACTTTCGACCCTTTGTTGCGGTCGATCGCGTTCTCGATCGCTCGAGTATTCGACCGACGAAGGTCGCGCCGCATCAGCTTTCTAATTCGCTGGTTTAGGCTTTTCCATTCTGACGAAGAGAGCTGATTGGATGGAGTTTCTCGCCTTTGCCTCATCAGCTCGAGCGTCTCAGCAGAGAGTTTGGACTCCTTTTTCTGCGATCTCGGGAACAACCTTTGAGACACTTTCCTCAGCGTGTTGACCACAGTGGCGGTCTTTTCGTCCACGTTGCCTGTGGTTTCCAGCAGGTCGAACCGATTTTGAAGTTCCATTTGGAACTTTTCGGTTTCGGCTATTTGGAGTGGCGTAGGTCGGAGAATAGACCTCATCTTCCGGGTCCTTTCAGCTTTCAGGTTAATATTTAGAGAGCCTCGAAGAAGTCGGTGATCACTTCCAGTATTGAACCTGTTGATCACAGAGACATCTCTAAATATATGCTTACTATCCGTAATGATAAAATCTATCTCGTTTCTTGTCACAGAATCCGGGCTTCGCCAAGTCCACCTCCTGTGGAGACCCTTCTTGAAGAATGAGTTCATCAAGAAGAGCCCTTCAGACTCCAGGAAGTTGACCAGCATCTGGCCCCTGTGATTTCGGCACCCCGAGCCATATGGACCGATTTTCGTTTCGCCGCGTTCTTGTACTCCCACTTTGGCATTGAAGTCCCCCATAACAACGCTGTAGTGAGCCTTGGCGGTACCATGTATTGCTTTTGCAATATCCTCGTACATCGCCTCGGCTATTTCGTCAGAGTATGTCGAGGTCGGCGCATACACCTGTATTATCTTCAGGGTGTACCTGTTGGTGAGTTTTAGTACAAGGTACGCTACCCTGGTCGACACACTACTGATCTCCACAACGCTGCTAACGAAGTCCTTGTGAACGAGGAAACCGACACCCCCCTGGGAGAGCTGGTCACCTTCCCGAAAATAGAATAAGTTGCCTGACTGTAGGGTTATCGTGTCCTCCCCCACTCGCCGGACTTCAGATAGCCCCAGAATATGCCAGTTCAAGCAACTCAGCTCTACCTCGAGTTCGGTGAGGTGTTGGTCCAGCCGAAGACTGCGTCCGTTATACGTGGCCACGCGTAGTTGTTTTTGACAGCCTGCCGTAACCCGGAGATTCTTAGCACCCCCTGTCCCACCGTTACCACGACCGCTGCCTTGGCCGGGAATAGCGGGACCACCGGGAACTGGGGGCCGTTGTATTCGTGCTCTTTTCATCGGGAGGTTTATGCCCATAGTCTCCACGCTGGGCAAACGTGTTGGAGACCGCAGGGGTGAACCTTTTAAAAATAGGGACGCTGCTGCCCGCCTCTACCAGAACATTTAGGTTCACCCATATTTTGGAATGGTTATCCCGCCATTCTTCGGTGTAGTGCTGTGTGAGCTTGTCAGCCATATGTTGTTCTTTCGCTCCCGACTGACTGAGAGTGAAAATCAGTATTATTTTAAGAAACTAATTTCAAAATATTTACCAACTTCTTACTTTCATCATTAACCCATTTACACGTTCCCAATTTTATGCAAGTAGGTGCTGCCCTCTATATTTTATCATGTAATCTATCTATAATGACACATAATCACGTACAACATGTCATTCCAATGTTATAAGGACATTACGAAGTCGCCTGAACTGACCTACTGAAATGTTTGTTTGACAAATGCCCACAATAAATAATTATAGCAAATCCACAATCGTTGTATTTTTGCCAATTTATTTATCTACTCAACTCAACCACTGCTAATTTAAGCATTTTATAATTTTATGATAGTGCAGTAAGTAGCTCCTATAAATAGCTCCTTCAAACGAATTGAATGTAAGTATTTTATTATTCGCTTATACAACCAAGTACCAAGACCAAGTATTTAAGGATTTTCATATTAAACTAGCTGAACCAGCAAACGTTGTCTTGCCAAAAAATAAAATTTAAAAAATAGTGGTTGATCGTAGGGGGTTGAAAATTTAGGGTTGTATGTATTTTTGTACCCGTTTTATAAAAAAAATAAAAAACCGAAATATGTATAAGGAAAAATTAAAAAAAATATTGAGGGGTGGGCTACCATTGTGATTTAGGGGGATGAAAAATAGATGATGTCCTATTCTCAGACCTACCCGACATGCACACAAAATTTCATGAGAATCGGTCAAGCCGTTTCGGAGGAGTTCAATTACGCACCCCGTGACACGAGAATTTTATATATTAGATTTTAACGCCGTTTTATTTTTATTTTTATATTAAATTTGTAGAAAGAAGAGTGAGAGAAAGCACTTAAGGAAGTGTGAGCTGGGTATGGCAGAGCGTGCATGAAAGTAGGATAAACGCGGTCGAAATGAGGGCATTGTGCAAAATCTGCGGAGTGACCCTCGCTGACCGCGTGGAAAGCAAGGTTATAAGGAAGGAAGGAAGTCGGATTGAAAGAGAGTGTCGGTGTAAAAGTAAGAAAGGGCATGCTCCGATGGTTCGGACATGTAAAAAGGATGGATGATGCAAGATTGACTAAGCAGATATACAATGCAAAAGCGGATGGATGTAGAAGTCGAGGACGGCCAAGACACACATTCCATGACCAAATAGAACGTGTTCTGGAGGAAGGTGATGTTAGGAGCCTCAAAAATCGACGCGCGTGCATGAAAACAGTTATGAAAGTCAACGAACCGAGTGACGTATGTAAGAATCGTGCCTTGTGGCGCTCTGTTCTCTCTGCCTACCCCGCAAGGGATTTGGCGTGAAGTTATGTTATGTGTTATGTTTTAACTTCTTTTTCTATTGTCCGACATTGGTGTTCCCAGAATCGCTCCCGCGACTTCTTGATTTAGAAGCGCGAACGCGACCACTCGACCACCACGCCTATAGGATTCAAAGATCGTATTGATAATTATAAATTATTAAATAAAGTCAAAGTAACTTTATTTTCATAGGTCTTCACAGACAATAAAATAGTCAATGTACAAAAATATTTCAAATTAAAATCTGATACCTATATAAAATTCTCGTGTCACAATTTTCGTTTCCATACTCTTCCGAAACGGCTTGACCGATTCTCATGAAATTTTGTGAGCATATTGAGTAGGTCTGAGAATCGGCCAACATCTATTTTTCATCCCCCTTAATGTTAAGGGTAGTCCACCCCAAATTTTTTTTTTTTTTAATTTTTCGTTATATATCTGTTTTATATATTTTTTATAAAACGGGATACAAAAATACATACAACCCTAAATTTTCAACCCCCTACGATCAACCCTATTTTTTTTTATTTTATTTTTTGGCAAGACATCGTTTGCCGGGTCAGCTAGTAATATTTAAAATTCTTAAACATGAGCGCTCGCAAATATGTTGGATACCTTAACATGGACTTTCGGGACTATTTTTAAGTTTGTACCTATTTACTGCTTTTAATTTTATCTCTGCTAATTTCTATAGCATAAAAATAAAACTCATAATAAGTAAACATCAAATTACTAAATCCAAATAGATTCATTTTTATACAATGCTGTACAGCGCCATCTCACGTATTTCTAGTACCACTAGTCACTTAAAACGGTTATCAATTTTATATAAATCCTTTTATAAATGTCATTATCTTGCGTCGTTGAGCACCATCTCATAGATCTTGACAGTACTTGTATTGCTATCTTAGAGATTCAAGTACGGTTCTACTAGAAATACGTGAGATGGCGCTTTTCACATTCCCTTTTGTAATGTATTTTATTTTGCACTATTTAAACCTCAACCTTTGTGATTTCCTCCTGCGTGCCGACTACAGTGCTCTCTCCGAATAATATTGTTTTATTGGGTAGGAGGGCAAACGAGTAAGTGGGTCACCTGATGTTCAGCAACTTATCACCGCCCATAAACACCGTGGTGCGTTGCCGCGATAGGAAGGGAAAAGGAGTAGGGCCTCCGGATATCTAGCGAAACCTAGCGAAACGCGGCACGAGCCACTTGACGCCGATATTAAGTAATATAAGACAAGGAGTAACTTTTGCTACTTGTATTTTAGAAAAATGAGTAAATCTCATCTCAAATTTGGCCAGGACAGCTAGTTCTATAATATTTAATGGGTCTAAAACAAAGAGTGCTTGAATAGGAAAAATATTTAGTGAATTATGATAATTATGGCACCTATGTGGGTCAGGGTACTGGTATGCAGTTCACGTACAACTTGAGCATAATTGTGAAAACATTGTATTGCTCTCAAGGATCCTCTTATTACAACGGCAAACGACTGATTTACATTTTCCGAAGTACATACTTGTATTTACTACTTCTATAGAAACCATCATTCGACAGACGTTGTGGCGGTGTGAATAAAATTTACTTATTTGAGTGGTAAAAAAAATATTGCCGGTGTCCATGGGGGCATTAGTTGCTTGCCATCAAGTAGGGTTCAACCCTACCAGAAACATTTTGTGGCAGTCGTGTCACTTGATGGTAAGCAACTAATGCCGCCCGTGGATACCTGCAATACAGAAAGTGGTACAGTTGCGTGTTCAGCCTTTTAAAAGGGATAGAAAAAGTGGTGGGAAGTGGGATGGGCAGGAAACTGCGCGGCTCTACCACTATTATAGGATTTTGTTTTCATTGTTCTCTTGGGAAGTTATGAATGACAGTATTGTGCCCGTTGTATGGCATTAGGTTCCGCCAACGAATTTTCTCTCGAGTGGTGGAGCACCCCGCTTCTGAATCAAGAGGTTGCGGGTTCAAATCCTGGCTTACATCAATGACTTTTCGAAATTCTTTTCGAAAGTTATGTGTGATAAATATCGGTGACTGACAACTTAGTGCCTGTGTGTTATGGCAATAAGTTCGCCACCTCTTCAATTTGGAACGTAAACATAACGGCGAGACGAGGCTTAACAGCCGCTACCTACACCTTCGGGTAGATAGAGGCATGAAGTTATAGAGTTCAAACTATATGACCCTATATCAAGCAAATTTAATTACCTCAAAGTTAAAGCAAAAAGAAATATGTTTAGCAATGCTAGCTGAGAATCGATTAATCTTAGGTCTGTGCAGACCCAATTCCCTTTTGACACGGGTTATCACTTATTTTATACGCTCGCTCCTCTAGACAGAACGTTGAAGGACGTGTTCTCCTACCGCTTCACGATGCCTACCCATATCAATTGAGATTTATTTTTAATTACCGATTAATATACAATATAAATAAATAAAAATAAAACACCTGCGATTCTAGGCACGTCCGTTTTTTAAGGGTTCCGTAACAAAGTAATATAATCTGAAGTTCAATGTCACTTCCTTCCACATAAGTTCCATAAACTTGGTTGTTTTTCTCTAGCGTTGTACAACTGAGAATAGCGCCATCTAGCGTCCATTTCAATATATGCGATAGCATTTATTAAGGGACTTGCGCTCATTGCATGAGTATCACCAGCTCCCCATGATTGATAGCATCACGGACATGTTGCACGACAAGGAACAAAACACGTGGACTATCAAAAGAACCACGAAAAAACGTGCTTGAGAAACATAATGGAAGTTTAACACTATTGACTCAATTCAATCAAGTAAGCAACCATTACATTTTATAAACGAGTCATAGCTATATATGGTGTACAAAAACAGTAATGTAAAGTAAATGAAGCAGTTGTGTCGTGTCTGAGTATGCAGTCGTATTGAGCACGAAGATCGTGATAGAATGCGTCTGAGCACAGATTGATCGTTCACTAGTGTTGGGACAAGCTCGATACTTAGTTACATTTTATCGAGTTGTTAGCTTAAGGTAATTTTGTGTAAGTATATAAAATATAATAGTTTAATCGTCATAAAAACTAATACACGGCCATCTCTTTCTTAGGCCGAATTAATTAGTCTTTTATTTGCGAATCGTAATGCCGACTCGAATATCTTCCACATTCACATCAAATAACTTCCACAAATCGATGTTAAGCCAGATTCGGGACCTTTAAATCAAAACTTCTACTGCTGCTGAACTAACTGACTATTAAGAATTTCTTAAATTGGTAGCTAGAAAGACACTAATTCCACGATACCAATGTAGCGAAACCTGATAGTCACACGCAAAATAAAAGTGAAAAGTAGTGTTATTTGACCACGCTCTTCCATGAAAACAAATAACAGAACAGTCAAATTCAAAATATTTTTATTCCTTGGGCTTCACAAAGCACTTAGAATCGTCATAAAAACCTTTACGTACTTATATCTTTCTACTGTCTAAAATGCGCGGTGCTTAGATTCCGTTTCATCACACTGAATTGATTGTGAAAGCGTCGTTGAGAAGAACTGGCAAGAAACTCAGCAACAGGCTGATCATTTAAGAGCAAGAGCAAATGCAAAAATCACTATGCCGACTCTCTATAAATAGCAATTAGGAAGTAATATTTTATACAGTCCCTATTGCTAATTGGAGATAAATAAAACAAAAGTAACGTTTGAGAAAATAAAAGAAAGTGCTCTTGTAATTATATAAATTATGATAACAATTTGAATTAAATTAAAATTTTATTTATATTTTTTATGCTCTCATAAACACATATCTGATAGAAAAATGTAAACATGACTAAATACCATATTAGATGTCATTTAAATGCGATGATAACATAAATAGAAATAGACTCTATTATTATAAGTCCATAGGTCTAGTAAACTCACAAACTTACATATTTACTAAATATTTTTTAATTAAGTTACGGTGGTCCAGTAGACGAACACACGGCTTCTGATCTAGAGGTTCGGGTTCGAATCCTGACACTGGCGCACACCAATAACTTTTCGAAAGTTAAGTGTGATAAATATAGATGACTGAAAACTTTGTTCCCGGTATGGCAATAGGTTCACCACATATTCCAATTGGGACGGAAACATAACGGCGAGACGAGGCTTAACAGCCGCTGCCTTCTCCTTCGGGTAACAAAGGTGTGAAGTTATGTATGGTATATTTTTAATATCCAATTACCAACGGAGAACAGAAACAGAGGTTTTACAATCCATCTATGTGCTATGTGGAAAGATAATTAATCTACTAAAACAAGGGAATTCTTCGTAATTAGATTTTATTTGAATAAGGAGGATTGTTTCCTCACTAAGTTAAATTATGAGTTTAAAAAAATAATTTTAGGAACACTTATAAATCTTGAAGTCATTAAACTTAATTTGTGATGATTCAGTCGTATAATTATATTACTTATTTACTACTTAAACATTAAGACTTTAGAAAAAAAAACGGTATTTAAGTGAGATTACCGAAAAGTTTTTAGCAAATTTCACATACAATAATAATCGAATATAAATTATGGATAATCGATAATATTAAACGAAATATTTTAATATCGAGAACACATCCCTAAACTATAAAGTTATATCAACATAAAACATGGAGTTGCGACTCGCACGGCCCGAATCTTAAATAGAGGCGCGCTCTGTACAATCGAAAAAAAAATACTCCAAAGAACATATCAAAATTAGCACATATTTTTTATTAGAATATGTAGTCGAAAATCAACCATATTTGTTAGGCCGAAAGCTATTTATTATATTTGAAATTATCTGAAATTCATTTAAGCACTTTATTACTGTGTTTAGTTTTATTGAGTTTCAAATAAAAACTACAGTCTTTAATATAACAGTGGTAGAGCCACGCAGTTCGCTGCATGAATGGGCCGGCTCGACCGGTGAAATACCACGACCTCTCAGAAGATCGACGTAAAGTGGCTCATGCCGCGTTTCGTTTAGTGAGAGAGGTACCCGGAGGCCCATCCCCCTTCCCCAACCTTTCCTATCCTACTCCCTTAAAGGTCGGCATCGCAACGGTAACACTATATGTGTTGCTGGTGTCCATGGGCGGCGCAGGTTGCTTACCATCAGGTGACACGTTTGCCCGTTTGCCGACCTCACCCATAAAAAAAATAATGAAAGGTGAACTAATAGCTGTACAGTACAAAGTAAAATTATGTAGGAATTAATACAGGTTTAGAAGCATTCATGACTCATGATCAAACTGCCAAAGACTTCTAGGAAGAAACCATCACCCTACAAGAGAAAATGATTTCTGAACCCTCGATAAACTACTATTGCGCATGAGAAGAGTTGTGAAAGTCATTTAGACAGGTAAAGTGTCTAAGAATAGCTTAAATATTCATTATAGTATTTCTTCTTACACAGCAAGGAACTTGCAGCTTTAAAGCTTTATGATTATTCCTTCCCTATAACACTCTTCTTTTCACATGTACTTAAACATTATTTAACAAAAGTATACACTATATATGTATATAATACCGTGTACACACGCCCTTTTAGAAGTGATTGTACAATTGTTTGCAACAACGGTGTGCTCAAGGTCTTAGAAATCTTTTCAATCTCAAATGAACTATGCCTCCGACTGGGAAACTAATTTAATTTTTCGCCATTGAAGCACTTATAAAATAAAGCCTATTTTAAAATAATGCAATGATGCAAATTTAAATTAGATTTAGTGCCGGAATAATCCGTTTTTTATCCGCTCTTAAAAGATACGTCGGCTTAAATTATAAAAGTCTCTTATTGTTTTGTCATTAGAAACGGATATTTCAGTCTGCTTGGATTTTTTTTTGTAAATATTATAATATATTAATAGTCGACTTTTATTCGGTAAGTTCCGGATTCGAATCCAAGTTAAAGTACAAGACATCTCGGAAAAAAATTGCGGAAACTATGTACGATAGTTAACAAATGGAATAGTTACGCAACAAGAACGAAAACCATATTTTTATCTGTTATCTGTTTGGTTATTGGAAACCAAATAGCGTGGAATATCATCGAGCAATGATTTCTAAACACAATTGCCAATTGTCGCAGCTCTTAATTGCCAGGCAAATGATGAAAAAGTAATAATTAAGTTAGCTGATAATAAGATTTATTACAACTTATTAGAAAATATTGGACATAAAGCACTCTATAGCTTTTAAGCAAAGCGTCTAAATTACTGTGTTATGGAAACAAGACAATGAATACACTAATAAATATTATACATTTTTTCTCGTAAAAACATTCTTATAATATATAGAAAATTTGCACAGAAACCATCATCATAATTTATTGGCGGGGAACAAAACCCGCTGCCATCGACGCAGGAGTCGATTATTTTACCAAGGAACGGTATAAGCTAAATATTTAAATGCAAGGTTTCACGTGTAACAAATTTATAAATAAAACTAAAAAGTTAAACAGTTTGACGGGCCTCGTGGCGCATTGGTAAAAACTTATATATAATATAATATACAAGTTTTGACACCGCGACTTCCGGATTCAGAAGCGGGGTGCTCGACCACTGGACCACGGAGACATAATAATAAAGCCTATGTCACTCTCACTTTTAAACGAAATGTACACCGGTAAAAAACATAACACACATTCTGGCTGGTACCAAGTCGGATCAAAAAGATATTTATCAAATTAACAAAACACTTGATAATAATATGATTACATGCATATTTATTAAAATTATTATGGTAGGGTAAACGGGCAGTCATTGGACAATTAAGCGAATAAAATAGTTTGAAGATTTTTTTTCCTTCGACTATTTCAGTATCTCATAAACTGAGGAGATATTTGGAAACTAGATAAAATGAGCTATCATAACAATTAATTAAAAACCTTACTTCTTGTGAACAGTTGAAAAATATTATTATATTTAAAAAAATGAACAAAAAACACAGTTATTGGACAAAAATTATAATTATTGGACGGTCGGAAACAATTATTGGACAGTCAATTAATATAGTGAAATTATAGTTAAACACGTAATAAAACAACTCTCAGTCAGCCGGGGGCGAAAGAAAAACATATGGCTGACAAGCTTACACAGCACTACACCGAAGAATGGCGGTATAACCATTCATAAAATATGGGTCACCCTAAATGTTCTTGGTAGGGGCGGGCAGCAGCGTCCCTATCTAAAAAAGGTTTACCCCTGCGGTCTCCAACCCGTTTGCCCAGCGTGGGGACTATAGGCATAAACCTCCCAATGAAAATAGCACCAATGCAACGGCCCCCAGTTCCCGGTGGTCCCACTATTCCCGGCCAAGGCAGCGGTCGTGGTAACGGTGGGACAGGGGGTGCTAAGAATCTCCGGGTTACGGGAGGCTGCCAAAAAAAACTACTCGTGCCCACTTACGCAGTCTTCGGCTGGACCAACACCTCACCGAACTCGAGGTAGAGCTGGGTTGCTTGAACTGGCATATTCTAGGGCTATCTGAAGTCCGGCGAGAGGGGGAGGACACGATAACCCTACAGTCAGGCAACTTACTCTACTTTCGGGAAGGTGACCAGCTCTCCCAGGGGGGTGTCAGTTTCCTCGTTCACAAGGACCTCGTTAGCAGCGTTGTGGAGATCAGTAGTGTGTCGACCAGGGTAGCGTACCTTGTACTGAAACTTACCAACAGGTACACCCTGAAGGTAATACAGGTGTATGCGCCGACCTCGACATACTCTGACGAGATAGCCGAGGCGATGTACGAAGATATTGCAAAAGCAATACATGGTACCGCCAAGGCTCACTACAGCGTTGTTATGGGGGACTTCAATGCCAAAGTGGGAGTACAAGAACGCGGCGAAACCAAAATCGGTCCATATGGCTTGGGGTGCCGAAATCACAGGGGGCAGGCGGAACTTAAAAATCGATTCGATCTGCTGGAAACCACAGGCAACGTGGACGAAAAAGTCGACACTGTGGTCAACACGCTGAGAAAAGTGTCTCAAAGGCTGTTCCCGAGATCGCAGAAAAAGGAGTCCAAGCTCTCTGCTGAGACACTCGAGCTAATGAGGCAAAGGCGAGAAACTCCATCCGATCAGCTGTCTTCGTCAGAATGGAAAAGCCTAAACCAGCGTATTAGAAAGCTGATGCGGCGCGACCTTCGTCGATCAAATACTCGAGCAATCGAGGACGCGATCGACCGCAACAAAGGGTCGAAAGTGTTCGCTCAGGGTAATACCCTTAATATTTTCAATTTTTAAAGGAAAACCCTTCTTCATCAACCTTATAATCCAAAGTTCTAAGATAGACTCTTCAGCATTTGTTAAAACTGGTTGCGGTCCGAAGGAAGTCCTATGATCAGGATTTTTAATTTAAAATGCAGTGTGGACTTTGGAATGTCATATTTTCGGGCAATTTCTCTTAACTTTGGGTTTTCCGTTTCCTGTAATTCCCTGAGTGCTAAAAGCATATTATTAGAGTCATAATTTTTCTTTTTTCCCTTAGGCATTTTTGAGACTTCAACCTGCAAGCAAACAATTATTGAACACAGTAAGTGACAATTATTGGACAGTGTCCAATAACTGACAGAATAGTCTGTGATACTTGAAATTGAAAGTACGTCATAAGGAATTTAAATGTTTAAAATGAACGCAAAAAACCTCATAGAAACTCAAAACTCTGAAAAAAAATAGTTATTGGACACTGTCCAATAATAGATTTTTTCAAATTGTACCATACAATTACTGGACAGGTGAAAATGACCTCAAAATATAACATTTATGAGATAAAAGTCCATTTATCATGTAAATTGTATGATATCTTACCAATCTCCGAGGTGCCAAAACAATATCAATCACCAATAAGCCAAAATCGTAACTAAACTCTCGACTCAATCTTATAAAAATAATTATTTTTCAAGACAATTATCCGTTTCCGTGACAGCCGCCGGGAAATATTTTTTTAGACAGTTTACTACTGCTATCTGTTACAAAATATATGAACTATAACAATGTTAGGAACTTATAGATTTAAGTAATAGATATAGATGTCGCTTTTTATTTGTTGTTATCTTATTTTTAGCAAATCAAAAGGTACTGTCCAATAACTATTCAGTGTCCAATGACTGCCCGTTTACGGTATATAGAAATCAAAATAAACTAGTAATTAGTCGGTCAGTGGAAGTGCTGTTCGCGCTCTGTTTACTTCACAACAACAATATCTTTCTCACTTTTACTGAAAACCCACCAAAAGTTATACACAAATTAGGCGAAAGTAAAATTCTTTTATAAATATTTATAAAACTGTAGGGTGACTATGTCTTACTACGTTGAAAGTGGATATTACTTTGCATTTACCTAATCGTTGAATTCATGTACAAACTTCATCATATTATTTTTTTTATTGGGAAAGGGAGAAAACGAGCAAGCAGGAGACTTGCGTTGGGATGGGATAGGGAGGTAAAAGGGAGGGCCGACGGTAGAGTTTGGATCTCTATATACCTCACTTACTGTAGGAGATGAGGTATAAGCTACTTTACGTCGATTTTTAACAGCTCATGATAATATACGCATTTTTTTTATAAATCCAGGACTTCTGTAACATTAGATTAAAATCATTATGCTAACTCGTTTGTGTATATATTTTTTTGTATTTCCCAAACAAAATTGTTAATCATCAGAAAATAGACTCACAGTTTTATCAACTTGAGTGTCTCTTCGAATTTTATTTGTGATAAAAATATCTTTTACGAACGAAATAATGTCCAGATTTATGGCGATAGGTGTATTTCTTTTCGTTTGGGACTAAAAAGTGCTGGCGTGTCGAGCCATATTTTCACACAGCTTACTCTTCAAGACTATTAAAGACGCGAAGCTACATTACAGTTATACCATAAAAGTGATCTATCTATCCCCTTGTCCACCTCTTTTTACTGGCGTTAAAAATTAAATATATATCTCTTAGAAAGGTAGTTTCCCACACATTATTTTCAATATGGTCTCCCTACAGATGTTTAATATAAAGGTCACTGCCAAACATTACATTCGAGAGATACGTACTATTAAAATTATACACTACGTTAAATTTAATTAACTATCATTATAAGAACTCATTCTGTATGTTATTAAATGTGATATAAAAGAGTTATCCGGGATGAATATCGTATACTGTAAAGAATAAAAACTTTATATTACAGCTACCGCTTAAGAATCATTCTATAACCGTGGTAGAGCTACGCCGCTCGATACATGAATGGGCCGTCTCGACCGGTGAAATACCACGACCTCTCAGAAGACCGACGTAAAGTGGCTCATGCCGCGTTTCGTTCGGTGAGAGAGGTACCCGGAGGCCCACCCCCCTTCCCCGTCCTTTCCTATCCCCTATCCCTTAAAGGTCGGCAACGCTACAGTAACACTATATGTGTTGCTGGTGTCCATGGGCGGCGTTGATTGCTTACCATCAGGTGACACGCCTGCTCGTTTGCCCTCCTATACCATAAAAAAAAAGGAAGGTGATGTTAGGAGCCTCAAAAATCGACACGCGTGCATGAGAGTTATGAACGTCAACGAAGCAAGTGAGGTATGTAAGAATCGTGCCTTATGGCGCTCCGATCTCTCTGCCTACCCCGCAACGGATTTGGCGTGAAGTTATGTATGTATGTATATTTTTATTCTTTACATTAAGGATGCAAAAACTGTAGGTTTTGAAAATATACTACATTCCAAATTTTCAGGTCCGTTCAGTTAGAAATATTTGTAGATTTATTCTACAGGTATTTCTTACTTGCATGGTAACACTCATGTGCTTAATTTACATATTAAAATTTCCTCAAATTTTCATTTTATTATTTGATTTGATTTGCTTTTACGCCTCTCTTCTCAACTCACACGGGAACAAACCCTAAGAGGAGTTTCGTTGTTGCGAGCGACGCTCTACCACTTGGCAAGGTTTGGGTTTCAGTCCGAAAATTAACCACCACGAATAACTTACAAGTCTTTGTAATAGGTTATTTGTATGATTCAAACAATATTTATGAATCATAATAAACTGATAATGAATAGTAATGGAAAGTGACATATTAACTATGAAACGTTAGGGGGCGTACAGAGAGATCTGATTACATTCTGCTACAAAATGATAACACTGACGAGCGAACATACAATCATTTTACTGGTATATATTATTATATCGATAAAACTGTAACCTGAACATCGATTTCTGATCCTGTCGGCAAAGTCAGAGTATGAGGGAATATTTTTGTATGTTTTAGTTCTAGTTGGGGAATATTCTTATTATAAGTTCACGACTGTTAAGCCTCGACTCGCCGTTATGTTTACGTCCCAAATGGAATAGGTGGCAAACCTATTGCCATACCGGGCACCAAGTTTTTTTTTAGTCATCGATATATATCGATATATCTAAAAACATACAAATTGAACTATAATCGTAATAAGTAATGTTTTTTTGAATATGCTTAAAATAATATATATTATATAGGTCAGCAGATACGACGACAAAGGCAAACAGAAACTAGAGAAAGCATTGCTCAAAATCTGTTGCTTTCTACAATACCCATACAATAATACTCATTGTACTATTTATGTGAAGCAATAAGGACTTTCCAACTTTGTTAATGTCTTGGACTGTATGCCAGATTAAAGTCAAGTTTTAACATAAACGTAAACGTAACTTCATGGCTTTTTCTACCCGAAGGTGTAGGCAGCGGTTATTAGAGTCTCGACTATTAGATAGTTTATAAATTAATACTTTCCAGACTCACACCAATTATTTCTAGGAATTTTTTTGAGAAGTTTTAACATAAGTATAGAAATAAGGGGATATTTTAAAAATGGCAATCCTGAAGAGTTTGGTGATTTACTTAATCTTCAAAGAATAAGGTACAACAGGTCTATATTTACCACACTTTCTTAACATTTGTTTCGTCCAAACTAAAACCTGTTTTAATCATGTCGTCTGTCACACAAGCCAACCAAGTTTTCTCCTTTTATCTATCCCACATATATCCCACTGAAAATAACAATTATTTCCATAGTGCAGTACCACAACATTTAATAAAATCAATAACTAAACATAGTGTGCCAGAGTAACCTATCTTCCTTTCTGTGAGGTTATGAATTAAAGGTCTTCGAAGTGTAAAATACTAAGGGAAAGTATACTGAGACGTCAGAACTCACAAAACTAATAAGGAAACGACAGATTATGGGTCTAGTTGCGCAACAGAGCTGTACTACGCTACGCACAATAAAATGAACGCAACTGAGACGTATAGGACTGCTGAGATAGTAAATATGCTTTAAGGAAAGATATTTCAAAAGCCCACAACCTGTCGATCTATATGATATAATAAGAAAATAAAAGCTGTTGTATATACGTATGTAATTTTGAGGACTTACTGAGGATAGTAAAATAACTCTATAGAATTTAATGACATTTTAAATTATGTTTACACAAAGAAAGATCTTGAGAAAAGACAACACTAACATTGCGATTTGGCCAAGCGGTATATCAAAAAAAAAATGAATGAAGTTATAAATCAAACGGAGAAATGTAAATATTTTATTATTACAAACTATAACTTTTGATTTAACAATTACTGTCATAATTTACCCCATTCATTATAACAAAAGAGCATTATATTATGAAATACTTGACAATAACTGTTTATAGATTCGCAATGTCACACATGTCAACAAACAACAAACTAAAGAAGTGACTCGCCTACTAATTAAGGGACGATAACACGTAACTTGAATGGATTTTAGTTTAGCATTCGACACGTTATTGCATAATATTAAGTACATTTATGGAATGCCACAAGGTTGCATCATTGGACCTCTAATGGTTACTATTGCTGGGTCGGCCCAGAGAATTGTCAACACGGATTCGTGAAAACTAATTGTTGCTTAATTATTTTGTTGGTACTTGAGGAGAATCGATGTTTGAATTCTTTTTTGCACGCCTTATTAGAAACGGTGGCGAAGTGAGGCGTGACGATTACGATACGCACTTGGAATATGGATTGACAGACGTAAAATTTATATCAATATAATGACTTAATATTATTGTTTTTTTATTTCTAGTTCTTTCTCTCTACTCCAAAAGAATTTGGTGTGAAGTATTGTTGCTGTTGTTTATTTTTATTTACACTAAGTCACTAAAATTTATCTATGGGGTTTGCATTTATAAGTAGACCTATTTAGCCACTCAATTTTTGTTTATATTTTAATAAAATTTAGGAAAAGATTTATTAAATTCTAAGAACTGTGTGAAAATATGTGAAGTATTGGTGAAAATACCTATCATTAAACATAGTTCTCGTGATACAAACACATAGAAATTCTAATTCAGTTGAAAGATATTACGGATAATCTTGTACGTGTTAATTGAAATTCACCAATTCCTGTAACAGATTCATTAAAAACTTCTTGTTTATTCATTAAAATTTGTTCTTGTGTCATTTGCACGGACGTTGTCTAATTAATATAATCGTCTGAGGCATTTAGGTCACCTTTACCTAACGGGACTCGTTTCATACTTTCTTATTAAGGCGCTTTGTTCTCATGTATTCAGTACAAACAACATATATGGCCCAAAACTGACTCATTTTTGTTCTTCTGTTTACAATGATCTTAATAGAGATATTTTGCATAAAGTGACGTACCATTACATATTCTGCTACGTAGCATCGTATGAGAGAATAATAGAACTTAAGCAGGAATTTAAGCAGATGCAAAAAAGCTGTCCCTTAAAATAAAAAAAGCAATAAGAACCTACATCAAGGAAAAAAGATATTACAAAATTTTAATTCAGATATTCATGTATGGTGTTCATGTTTTCCATAAATGTACTTCCACAAATAATGCACTGTAGCAGCTATTGTAAGAAGAACCGGGCAACAGTCTCATGTGCCAAATACCCTTTTCCATCACGTAAATTAAAGTAGAAACATATTATTAAGGCACAAAATATTAAGATAACTACCGAAAAATACAGCACCCAGAACATATTGTTCCATCGTTATTGGTTATCAAAATCTTTAAAAAACCTAGGCATACTTGTCAAAGGCAGGCCGATAAAAATTCGTTCTCGTGCGTTTTCTAAAATCATCACATACATATGACCACTCCTTTTCCCATGAGGGTAGGCAGAGACTATTTCTTTTACTACAATCCTGGTACACATTTCTAGCTTCTTCCACTCTCATTGTCGCTCTCATACACGCTATTCTTCTCGCCTTCTCCTAACACATTAAAGATTTGATAATAGTCTAGACTGATGACGTTTTTCTAAAGTCAATGTGAATTTTAAGAATTAGCCAACATTGTCATAGTCACATTTTGACTTTTGACTTTTTGACTTTGACATTGATTGTGTTTATTTAGTAATTAATCTGAAAATAACAAGAAGAAATGTCTACTTAAATTAATAAAAAAAAATCAATAGTATAATGGCACCCGGGTAGAAAATTCTGGTATACATTCTAGTCGTTTGTTGAGCCTCATAGTTTTCTGCAAGGATGGCTTACCGGAGAAATGCCACGGATTCTCAAAATATCGAGGTAAAGGGGTCTATGCCGTGTTTCTTTTGGTGCGAGAGGAATGTCCCGCTCGCTCGTTTGCCCTCCAATTTCATAAAAATGCCTCGCTATTGTTATAAAAATGACTCTGAAATGACGTTCGACGTCTTAGCTCAGTAATGTCCACAGCTGTCGCAAGATGTTTCCAGCAATAAGACGTCTGATATCAAAATTGATGCAACAATTTCGTAATGCGTCGTAACCATTGCAACTTGTATGTACATTATCTTGTTGCCAAAACAGAACATTATCTGCAATGTACACGGAAGATGACGACAGACATATTTAAGAAGTAAATAGTACCACTTTCTTAATAGTTGTAGGTAATGAGTGGAAAACTGAACTGTGATTACATTTACTCCTCATAGTATATGGCGCCCTGGTACATAGCTTTAGTATACATTTTAACAGTGGTAAAGTCACATAGCTCGCAGCTTGAATGGACCAGCTCGACCGGTGAAATATCGCGACCTCTAAGAATATCGACGTAAAGCTAATGCAAAGTTTTATGCGTTGATAGAAGTATCCGGAGTCCCACCCCCCTTCCTCATCTTCTCCCATCATATTCCCATAATCTACTAGTTCGTTTGTCCTCCTATTCCATTAAGAACACATATTTTCATTTTAAAAATAGAACAGATAAATAATATATTTCTGAAAATAGAATTACTATTACTAAATATTGAGCCATTAATGTTCTTTGTCGTATAAAATAAGAACAAAACTATATTGAATGTTTTAATTTCTAATTTAAAAAAAAGGAACAAATATTTTAATACATATATATACAATCTCTGATAATACAGATTACTCTGTGTAACGAAAATATGGAACCTTTTTCATTTACAATTATTTACATTAAAGTATTTATTATGTATATATGTAATCAGAATAACTCAAAAACAAATAATTCGTTTCGGGAAAAACCTAAAACATTTAAAATGCAAAAAGGCTTTTTATGCAGCAACGTAATATGAAGATTGATATTTGTATTTTGTTGTATTGCTATTTAATATAACAGAAACGGGGTGGCGACATTATAATTGCAGAGAAACCAAACGGCACTTAGTCACGACAATCTGTCAATAATATCATGACATGCAGTGCATATGCACCAAATGTATTGAGGGATATATACAGAACTGAATACCGCACTCACAAATAGTCATGAATGCTGAATATGATAGGGTTGACACGTTAGATAAATTAATTTTATTTTTTTTATGGGTAAGGCAAACAAGCAAGCGGGCCACCTGATATTAAGCATCTACCGCCGCCCATGGACACGTAGTATATATGTACTAATATCCGTTATCTAGTACCCATAATACAAGCATTTAGTTGCTTAGCTAGGAACTAGAGGGCGCTGTGTGTATTGTGTCCAAGATATATTTCACCGGTCGAACCGGCTTATTTATGAAGTGAACTGCTTGGCTCTACCACTGTAAATGTTATTATTATAAAATGTTAATGTTTCCTTCCGACAAGTCCGTAGGGGGGTGAACTAAAAGAACTACTTAATTAATGGCCATTAGATACAGATCTCGCATATGCATATGCTTTCAAAAAAAACCTGTGGATTACCTCGGATAAATTATACTCGCAATTCGTTTTATCTTGTTAGTTATTAAAATTTCTAGTATTTAGCGCAAATCATAAAAATTATTTTATAAGAATCAGGCTAAATTTGTAAAAGTTTTTTTGTAGTGGCAACCCTAGCGTGATGTACTGAACGCTAGTTTCGGTCCAGTGATTGTTTACGCTTTCTCTAGAAGGAGATCAGTTCGAGTTCCCGAGTAGTCACGACAATATGCGTTAATATCTATATAAAAATTAAGCTGTTTATGATGCTGTATATACAGGTTCGAATCCTGAATTTTAACTACTAATAACATAACATAACATAACTTCACGCCTTTTGTTACCCGAAGGTGTAGGCAGCGGCTGTTAAGCCTCGTCTCGCCGTTATGTTTACGTCCCAAATGGAATAGGTGGCGAACCTATTGCCATACCAGGCACAAAGTTTTCAGTCATCGCTATTTATCACACATAACTTCCGAAAAAAAATTCGAAAAGTCATTGGTGTGAGCCAGGGTCAAGAATCGAACTCGGACCTCTGGATCAGAAGCCGTGTGCTCGACCACTGCGCCACCGAGACTCTTCTTTTTTATAGTAGTTAAAAATTCCAAATAAAAATTGTATACAGATTAACAATAGACGTTTTACTCTCATAGGGTAAAGTGACCAATTGTGGACACCAAACAAATTATCAACACACTAATTTAATTTGTTACTCTGCGTCCAAAATTTATATTATAAAGAAGTACAGAACATAGATATGTAATAAAACAAAACAAAATGCTTCGAATCAAATTCGAACCTAAAACCATTAAAAGAAAATCTTAAATGTGAATTCAAGCGAACTATTTAATGATCATCACTACATAGTGTAAAACAAAGTGCTTTCTCTGTCCCTATTTCCCTCCCTATGTGACCTTAAATAATTAAAACTACGCAACGGATTTTGATGCAGTTTTTTTTAACAGATAGAGTGAGTCAACATCAAAGGGTATATGTATAATTTTTGTAATAATGTAATAAATAAAAAGTGATAAATGCAAAATTTACTCATTTATTACTTTCATACGGAACAAAGTTCACCGTAATAAGTAGTCATACATAACAAATTAATAAAATTTCAAATAATGTACCTCTTTTTGTATCTACTCTTCTAACCCCATTCTTCTGAAACAAAACAAAAAATGATTATTACTTAATTGCAAATATATATATTTTTTGTAATGTCGTTAATATAGGTAGGTATTAAGGCGATTAAAGCCTGAAGGTACAGGTCAACACCTCACCTTACTGTATTAGTTAGTTAGTCCCGTGGAATAGGCAATGCAAGAAAACTATGACAGAAATCGTTCAGTAATCGATAAATATAACAGAATTTTCCGAAAACAATTTAACGATACCCTGGTGGTTTTCAACTTCAGTTTGAGGCATAAATAGTTTAATGCATACATTCGTCATCCATCAATTACTTCATTTACCTACATTTGTAAATGGCGTGTAAAAAAACATAGATCACGATAGGTACGTTTACCCTAATAGCGTCCAGTATATTATGAACTTTCAACACATACCTAAAATATGAATTTATAGGTCGAATTAAAATAGTCATATATTTGTCAACTTTTGATGTGAATTTCAAAGCTGTGTCATTAGTTTTAAGGTGTATTATTGAATTTTGTATAAGTCTTTGACAGACAGGGGTGGTCATCACAGGTGATTGACCTGGAATTATAATTTTTTTTTCATGATCGCTGGTCATCGGCATTGAATTATGGTCAATTAGCTGATATTATATTTATGGTTATTCAGGGGAAAATAAAAGCTTTCAGCCGTGTAATGTGTTTTTATGATATTGTGTTTATTTTTCGGAAGTAATTTGTGATAAATACTGATGTCTGACAAAATTGTGTTGATATGATCAAATTTAGCGTGTCGAACCACAGTTGTTGTCGCTGCCAAAATCTTCTGCTACTAAAGGCGTGTAGTTACGTTTTACTTGCGTATGTAAGACTTAGATGTTAAAGTTGACATTTCTAAATTTTGTTTTTCAGTTTCAAATTCCAGATCTCTGAATTAATAACGCTGTTGATAAACTACTAGATCAGTGCAACTGTCTACAAAGTATGTCCTGTTCTGAAAGTACTTATTACTAAGAAGAAATTTCTTTCATTAAATACCAAAACAAGTTCATTAGCGCAGTGGCTAAGTAGTACTATTGTTCAGAGCAATTTGCCTGAATATTTTACTATTGTATTCTTCTAGATAATATACAATAACAACAACAACATTTCTTCACGCCAAATCCCTTGCGGGGTAGGCAGAAGGCACGATTCTTACATACCTCACTCGCTTCGTTGACTTTGGCTCCAGAACACGTTCTAGATACTATAAAATGAGTTCCACTGTCTGTACACCTATATCTTTTATACTACTCAAGAGATTTTATAAAGCCCTATCAGTCTCTTGGCAATATTTATGCCAAATTTGACGTAAATGCATGCAGTACTTTTAGAGTTTATCCATAACAAAGAAACTGGCAAAAAATCCAAAACCCATATTTTTGGGATCGGTATCGATTGTAGATCTTGTCCCAAGTATTCCAAAAAAAAAAATTGAATGTGCAGTTTCAACAGCTTTCCTACGATTTTATTATAAGTATAGATTACATTTGGCGGAGAAGAATTATTATCACGTGTGGAGACTATGGTACCCGGGACGTAAGTCGGTATATGTAGTTTGGCAACTATAGTCCTAGGAGGCTTAAGTGGATAGTACGTAATACGAAGCTCGGTGGATCAGCTATTAGTGTATTTATCAAATCGGTTCGTGTCAATTGCACACGCGTTAGCTACTTAGTCTGTAACTAGATGGCGCTAATTGCTTAGTATGCAAAAAACAACCATTCCAATATTTAAATAATCATGCAGATTAACTATTCAACTTACCATCAATGTACTTAGAAAATAATCGCCATTTATATGTTAAATATTGAATAATTTAATGTTTAATATTTCCTATTGCAAAAATTTGTAAGATATATCAGGTCGTTTACTTAACATTGCAAATGGCGCTGTTGAGTTTAATATATAGGATCACTCGTTGCAACTTGCTCAACCTCCAAAGGTATACAGATTCGAATAATTACATAAATACATTGATGATATTATCTGATATTTCAAAGGTTTCGTATGGCATTGAGAAACCTATTGTATTCTACTTGTGTTATCTAACGTAATTGTACAGATGCATGTTTAAATTAATTTATTACAAGCACTCAATAGCCATAATACCATTTATTCACTATATATCATTTATTCCCCATATATTGACTTTGGCTTAACGTTATCTCTCTTGTCTGTGAGTCTGCAGGGTTCGATTCCAGTTCCTCGGAACATTTCAAACGGATAGGCTTATTTCCACTAAGAATTAATCGGATGGATTAGAGTTTCTATACAGATTATAAAAAATAAAACTATTTATTAAAATAAGTAAAGATTATTAATAATTTTAGAAAAGAAAATCTTAACAAATAGGCATTGAGTCACGTGACAGCACGGCAATCAGAAAATGTCGTCTTGAATGACGTTACTCCGTGCTAAACTTCACTAAAAACAGTGACAACGTACTTACACAACCACTTATTATGTTAAATTTGCCACGTTTAGACGTCATTCAAGAGGCGATGACAGTCTGGACCGTTTTTGTGCAGAAATTTGTTTAATTTTTCTAAATGCAAAATAATTAGGTAATCTATTGTAAGCGTGAGTTTAGTGTAAGTAAGTAAGTGTCATCAAGTATCAGAGTATGGGTATTTTGGCATAATATAAATATTCAGCTATATTAGTAACCAATTTTCTAAATTTAGTAAAGTAGCCTATTAGCGGCAGGTCTTGTGCGCACATACTGAATTGAGCATAAAAAAGGTCCGAATATATTATAATGGTGGATTTTTGTGTGCCAAAATAGGTCAGGCTTCAAATCTGATGCCTTCTAAGCAGTAATACTTTACTAAAACCACCAGGATATGGAGACATTAGCAATGGGAAATGAAATTATAAGCTCTAAGATTTTAATATTTTGATCGTTTCTTACAAATAATGATCTACGATTTTTGATCACGACATTCTCACGAATTTGAACGCATCAACAATTAAAATTACGAAATGCTTTCATACAAGGGCTAATGGCCGCGTCTAATTCTTAAATATTGTGTTATTGTTAAGTAATATTGCTTTGGGAAAACCTTACATTACATAACGTAATCGAGACCCAAATTAAATTTACTGTTCGAACAAACAACTAGAACTTAATCACAGCGCCATCTATCAGTTCTTTTTGGGAAACTAAACAATCTGATCCTTACGTGTATGCACAGAAAATGTCATTGCAATCAGTCCAGCATTCAAGAGGTCAGTCACATACTAGTAATAGATCAGCTGTTCGCTTCCTCGTTCAAATGGCTATTACCATCGGTGTATTGTTTCTGGTTAGACTGTTATAGCCTCAGATTTTTTCATACATAACTTGAGGCCAAGTGCCTTGCGGGATAGGCAGAGATATCACAGTGGCATAAGGAGCGATTCTTACACACATAACTCGCTTCTTCTATTTTCAAAACTATTTTGACAGCGGTAGAGCTTTGCAATTCGCTGTTTTGACATCTCAGAATATCAACATAAAGTTGCTCACGCCGCGGCCAAACACCTAACCCCGCACCCCTCCCTTTTCCAATGCTGATTCTTCCCCTATCCCACTTTTCCCTTTAGACTGGCAACGTCTTTTTTTTCATTGTAATTAATATAAGTATCCCTCCGTATGCCTTTAAATGGTTACCTCGATACTCAAAGGAAGTGATTGGACAGAGGCTTGCAGTACCAATGTCGCAAGGCCGCAGCATGAATATAATAAACTTATTAGTCACACTTGTATCTTGAAATACAATGTATAGGATCTCTTTATGAATGTGAAATGATACTTGTCTTACTTCCTTATTAAAAAAAGATACTGTAATTTCATGCCGTTAATATTATAACCTGCGAAAAGCAGTTAATATCGTGGCCTCTGAGCACAAATTGGGACTGCTAAGCCCCATCTTTGTCAACCCAGTGGTAACCTTTTACAGGTTATGATCCCTATTCAACTTGCCAACTTTCAAAAAGAATGGTATACCGACTAAAACCACTAGGGTGTTCCTGGAATAGGTAGCGAACCTATTGCAATACCAGGCACAAGGTTTTCAGTCATCAATAACACATAACATCCGAAAATAATTTCGAAAAGTCAGTATTGTGAGCAGAGAATCGCCCCTGTGACTTGATTCAGAAGCGGGGTGCTCGACCACTCGACCACCGAGACCCTTCTCTAGAGTATTTACATAGTTTTTGAGTCTCCGTGGTCCAGTGGTAATGGAATTGACTCCTGGCTCACACCAATGATTTATGTGATAGATGTCGATGACAGTGCCCAGTATTTGACAAGAGGTTCGCCACCTATTCCATTTGAGACGTATCAGCTTAACATTCGGGTGGAATAACGGAAGTTATGTTATTAATATAGTTAAAAATTAAGAAAAAGTAAATATTAGTAGGTAATCTCAGTTATTGTCGTACATTTTCTTAAATGAAGAAAATGCATTGTAGCGTGCGCGCAGAGAAATCACAGCGCCCGCGCCATGCATATTTATAGCAATATGGCTTTCTCTCTCTCCACTCGGTATTTGATTAGCTCACGTTGAACACCAATCATAATATTCAATAATAACATTCTTCGACTGAAACATGAGAATTATTGTCATTTTTTTTGTATAGATAATAACATAACCTCACATCTTTTTCTACCCGAAGCTATAGGCACTTAGGCAGCGGCTGTTAAAGTCTAGACTCGCTGAATAGAATAGCAGAGAACCTATTGCCATACAAGGGGCACAAAGTTGTCAGTCATCGATATTTATTGCACGTAACTGAAAGACTGAAAAAAAAATCTGAGAAATCATCGGTGTGAACCTGGAATCGATCCCAAGACTTCTAAATCCGAAGCCGGGAGCTCCAACACTTGTCTACCGACATTGATAGATTTAGATAAATCATTGAAACTGATTTATTAAGTCTTCCCGATAGTCTAGTGGTTTAGCATTCCGACTTACCAATTCAGAGGTCTCAATAACCAATGATTTTTCGTAAGTTAACTGTGATAAGTATAGTCGAATGACAAAGATATGATCGATGTATGGCAATAGGTTCTTCCACATATTCTATAGCAAAAGAAATTAATTTGGACTGTTCAAGCATAATTGCCTCCGTCTACTAGCTAGGTAACTGGATGGCAACCTGATCTATGTGGAACTCAATGAATAAATTCTAAAATAAAGGTAAACTAAGTTAATCCTCATACCATCAGCTATTTGCAAGTAACAGTCCCATCTAAAACGGTCCGGCAGAAAGCCCAATTTTATTTGTACCATGTATTTATATACAAACGAATTGATAATTTATATATGTGTTTTAGCACCATATATCGATAAAGTTTCGTAACAAATCTGGACAGGCATGTGATACGACACCCTTAAAATAAGAATAAAACTGAAAGTGTATCTTGATTATTACGAATCTCTGTATAATAAACCAACTAGCCTTGCTCTGTGCTCGCTCGCCACACCAACTGACCGTGAAATTAAACGTTGCGTTGCCAAACACTAAACTAGTGTTGGGAGTCGAGTTGAAAAAAATTGCACTCGAGTAAATCATTGCTTGTGTCATTGAATTTATCTGGTTCGAGAGAATTGTTACTATTGCATAAACAAATATGAGTGTATATTCATAACAAAATTTACAGTTGTAAAAATTTTCAGTTATTGTAACTCATTAAACATTTTGTTTACCGTTGGTTTTACAACAACGCAAAAGCCTAAGGATATAAATCTAAGAGTCTAAGACGGCTACGACACTCTCTCCATGACCAAATTGAACAAGTCCTTGTAGAATCTGAAAGAATCGTGCATCATGGCGGTCGATTCTCCCTGCCAATCCCGCAAGAAACCTGGCGTGAAAATTTGAATGAACTATTGCCATAAAACTTAAATATCATCAATTCATCCAGTCAACTATAGTTTACTCGCCGGATTGACTACAAAAAGTGGAACGTTTCAATAACTTCTCCACTCGAGTACGAGAGTTTGACAAATTCACTCGATCAAAGATGACTCCAATTTAGTAACAACACTATCTGTGGCCATATTTTATTTGTCGATGTGACTTCGTTATGCACAAAAAAAAAACATTTTGAGAAACACTTTTTATAGATTTTTGATGAAATGTCACTCCATTGTCATAGGTTAGTTGTTACAGTTGTTGAGTAATTGATTGTACAGGTCATTACGTATATCTAACTCAAATTATGTTTTGTTAAAATAGCTAAAAAATAAATAGTGTGCAAGAATAGTGTCCACCTTTTTCGTATTGTCGGGTATATTTCATCCTAATTAAATGAGATTTGACTCGATTAACTTTCTAAATGTCTCGTCCCTAAGCTTATGAAGTATCCCTTTCCCTAATAGTCTCGGTGGTCCATTGGTCGAGCATACGGCTTCTGAATCCAGAGGTCGCGGGTCCCAATCCTAGCACACAATTTTCGGAATTAATTTTGAAAGTTATGTGATAAATATCGATGACTTAAAACTTTGTGCCCGGTATGGCAATAGGTTCGCCACCTATTCCATTTGGGACTTAAACATAACGGCGAGACGAGGCTTAACAGAAGCTGCCTACACCTTCGGGTAACAAAAAGGGTGAAGTTACGTATGTATGCCCCTCCCCCCTAAAGCATATTTAGATTTTTGTCGGATCAAAAACACACTCAACTACCTGACCTATTATAGACCGTAGTATTACTACTCTTGTATATGCATACATTTAATAAATAGATGTAAATACCTCAAGATACTATACGTTTTAATAACATTAATACTCTGGACATCGAGGCGAACATGTCCATACAGTATACACACTCAGAGCATCAATTTGACACAAAGGTCAAACTGCGAGCTCTGGACACGACGTATAATAAAGATTTTATATTTATAGAACGGTGACAGACGGACAAACTACATGTACTGTAGTCGGTTGAATGGCTAACTAGTTTATATAGATATATACAATAAAAGATTCTAACATGTAGCAATAGTTTCTATATAAATGAAAGGTAAGTAACATGGTGTACTTCAAATTGCATTTGTGTAAAGTATTGTATACAAGGATAAAAATGCTTCCTTGACTCATTTTTAAATATTCATTCCAACTGTTATTTCTCTGTTTTTACCATGTAGGTAAGTTATCGGCGTATTAAGCATCCTCAATCAGTAACTTAGTCAACTCAAAACTTTTTGTAAATATACATTTTAAATTTATTTGAAGAAGTCTTCGTTCTTTAAAAATATTTAATCTGAGAAATCACATTACTGACTTATGACTGACTCACACTTCTGCCTGGAAGAAGAATTTTCATTGTGTCAGAACGGCGTTCTCCAAGGGACTATTGTGGGTCCTCCCAAAAATAGATTCGTCTAATAAATTATCATCAATATCTTCGCGAACCGATTTGCATTGTTACATCGATATAAATTCTCCTTATATATTTGCATATCATAAAAACATAAACATCTTAAAGAAAAAGTTAAATACAAATCGATCGTATGAAACAACAACTCTTATTAGAAGAATCATTGCTTTACATTATTAGTGGTTTCATTTGGCATTTACTGATTTTGGAACTTATGAAACTATTGAAATCAAAATAGGAGAAGCTAAAACAAATACATGGATGTAGCCCTTAAGCAGAGGTTAGGGAACATCGTAAGTGAAGCGTTAGATAAAATTCTGGGCACCATATAAGCAAGAAAGCCGACACAGACACAGTGAAGTAAGATGTGGACGCAAGAGTGTGGTAAGGCAGAGTGTTCGACACGGTATAAGAAAAGCGATCGAGATGCGATCATAAGCAATGCCGTTTATAGTAACAGACTGATTTGGCACAAGTATCTGAGTCACTGAAATAAAAACAATTGTTTCCAATACGAAGATAAATAAAAGCCCAATATATTACCTACTTAACTACGTCAAACCAAATCATTTTGTTATAAATAAAATGAATACAGTAAAGAGAATGATGATAAAATAACCAAATTATTTGATCCTACAGATAAGGGTAAGAATTCTAAGATTAATGTTACCTATCTCTCTCTTAACCAAGATTGATATATCGATACATCTGAAGCTAACATGCCGTTGAGGATACAGAATAAACATACAGTAAAACATAAAATATATAGATACAATAGAAAAACGGAACCGCCCCCAAACCTCCACCCACCGCTTTAGTGCAGTCTGATAAAAACGTGTGACTTTTCATACTATTGTACTAATTATATCAAGACATTTACAATATCAATTACATTAAGAATAGCAACTTCAATGACACATTTAGCAATACATAATAGATTCGCTTTAGAACAAATAATAATTCAGTCTTTGTATTACTATTGTACGAAGCCATTTTGCTATTCATAACTACGTGACACTCGTGAATAAGATTTCTCACGCTGTTAACGGATAATCCGGTGTCAGTTGGGATGGATCTGTAAGTTTTAAATGTCGGTATACATGCATTATTTCAATTTGTCCAAGAACTGATAATATTCTAGATTTAAAAAACAACAGAGATAAAGAAGAAGGCAATGAGAACAGAACGCACACGTTTACCGAAAAATCCTACTAGTTAATTTTCACTGCAGCACCAGGGCTTTACGACAAATCCCTGGAGAAATATCTAATGCGAATATAGCTTATAATTGAATTGAGAGATTGTCAAAGTAAGACCCATTATCTCATGAGTCCTAGCGGTGCATTGATAATACTACCAATTGCTATCTATATTGCTATCTAATCGTATTATTTATTAATTTAAAAATTAAGCAAATGCTATAAGCATTGTCTAGATTCGTAATACAAGCGTTAGTTAAGCTTACCTTAAAAACTACTTAACGTTATATTCCTTAATGTATCCAAAAATATTATGAATTATTTATTATTAATAATAAATTCTAAGTACATAGTGAAGCCTTCGACTTAACCTGAATGTATTAAATATAATATAACACCAGGAAATATAAGTGTAACTAGCAGTTCGCACGTTACGTACCCTACAAACAGATTGAAGATTAAAATTATACTTGGAGAAAATTAATTGCTTCATTACTAGAGCGGTGGGATCGCATTAGTAATGTAATGTCGGCTAGTTTCACAACCAGCTGTGACCTATGCGGTTCGGTTATGTAGTTTTGAAGTTTATTTTTTAAATACTTTCACACACTGTTTATGTTAGAAGGTGTAGACAGAGTGTCCTTGTGCGACATTACTACATCGGACACATGCAAACTTCCGCGTTAGCTAAAACATTTTTGTAGGTATCTGGGGACCTAAACCGTCAACCTCGAGGCAGTAGCCAGCTAACGTTTACAAAAATCTCTTCTTTTCACGAAAAAATCTATAAATAAATTATGTTTACATACATACATAACTTCACGCCAAATCCCTTGCGGGGTAGGCAGAGAGAACAGAGCGCCATAGGGCACGATTCTTACACACCTCACTCGCTTCGTTGACTTTCATAACTCTTTTCATGCACGCGCGTCGGTTTTTGAGGCTCTTAACATCCCCTTCCTCCAGAACACGTTCTATTTGGTCTTGGAATGTGTGTCTTGGCCGTCCTCGACTCCTACATCCGTCCGCTTTTGCATTGTATATCTGCTTAGTCAGTCTTGCGTCAACCATTCTTTCTACATGTCCGAACCATTGGAGCATGCCCTTTCTTACTTTTACACCGACACTCTCTTTCAAACCAACTTCCTTCATTACAACCTTGTTTTCTACGCGGTCAGCGAGAGTCACTCCGCAGATTTTGCGTAGAGCCCTCATTTCTACCGCGTTTATTCTACTTTCATGCACACTCTGCCATACCCAGCTCTCGCTTCCATAAGTTAGCGTTGGGATCAGGACTGCATTGTGGATTGCTAACTGGGCTTTTCTGCTAATATTTTTTGCGCCCAGGAATCTGCCCAACGCTCCGTTTACGCTATTTCCTATCGCCACTTTTCTTCTACATCCGCGGTGTACCTTCCATCTCTGCTAAAAGCGCATCCAAGATATACAATTTCATTCACCTGTTCCAGCACTACATCATCAACCATTATCCTTGCATCTGTTCTGGATTCCTCCCTTTCAAACACCATAACTTTCGTTTTCGTCGCATTCAACTGCAAGCCATCATGCAATCATCTTTCATAGTAGTGACTAGTGTTTGCAGGTCCGACGGCGATTCGGCTAGAAGCACGGCGTCATCTGCGTAAAGCAGGCAGCTCACAACTAGGTCACCCATTCGCATCCCTACATACATCGATCTCATTCTCTGGAGACAACTGTCCAGGTACAGGATGAACAGTCGAGCGGACAGCACGCAACCCTGTCTGACGCCGATATTGACGTCAAACCAGGGGGACAAGCCGCCGTCAACACGCACACACGCTGTGCAGCCCTCATAAGTGGACTGCACAGCGCGCAGCAGTGCCCCGCTCACCCCGTAGCCCGGGAGTATGCCCCACAGATCCTTTCGTAACACTCTGTCAAACGCTTTTTCCAGATCCACAAAACCGCAGAAAACCTTCCGGTTAACAGCCAGTTGTTTCTCCACGATGTTGCGGAGAGAAAATTATGTTTAATACATTTTTTTTATGGTATAGGAGGCAAAAGAGTAGGCATGCCACCGGATGATGAGCACCAAACGTCGCCCATGGACACCTGAACACTTAGTGTTACAGTTGCGTTGCCGGCCCTTACAATGGGATACGGATGGGGTCGGAAGTGGGATGGGACAGGGAGGAGGAAAGGAGTTTGGCCTTCGGATTTCTCTTTCACTGAGCGAAACGCGGCAAGAGCCACTTTATGTTGATATTCTGCCAGGTCGTGCAGCAAGCCGTGTGGTTCCACAACTGTAGCTATACATAGAAACCGAATTTATTTACAAAAAAATGTAGAATATTTTATAACTTTTCATTGGAAAAAGTTCGAGCCTCGGGAAGTCCAACATATGTATTAACTTAAAACTAATCTAAGTTGAACTAAATTAACTAAATTTGATTAGAGAGAGAGGTCCGAAATACGGGTAACGCTGTGGTTTAGAGTGAGAGAGGAGATGTCTGCCCACCGATGGCGGATATGTAACGCGTTACGTAACGCAGCTATTTACCCTAATGTTGAAATTACCACAGATTCATACTCTAATTTGGTTGTATATAAAATTAGTTACAAATATAAATATATAACTTACTTACAATGTTGTTTTTGTAAATTATAAAAAAAAAACTACGTATAATTTTCAGAATCAACAATTAGGAAATACCCAGAATACTAATCGTGATGAGCAAATGGCAAGCAACAAGACGAACTGTCACATTGACATTGAAACTGGTAAAACATCGTGAGTGGGTGTCGAAGTGAACAAACCGGTTCGATTCCCGATCGACAACTGCCCTAGTGATCCAGAAACCGATGTGATTCATCCAACTTAACGTTATTAAGTTCAATACATATTTGTATTATAAAAAGATATGATTTACAAATTAATTGAATTAGCGTCTTCAGCTGGCGGTATTATGAACTCTTAATTCCAGCCAGTTTACGCGCTGTCTTGCAACTTTGTATTTTCAACGAGTCATTTCAGCGAGTCGGTGACGAGTAGTCACTATCAAATTCACTCTAAATTCGATTTATCAACGACTTATGCCATTTAGCCAGTGGTAAGTAGTCTAGACATAAGTTTGTTTGCCTAAAGGACATTGTAGGCGGCACGCAGGAGAAAATAACAGCCGTGAGCGGTGTAAAGTAAATATAGCAAATATATTCAAAATAAAATAATATCACGAAAATTAAAGAACAAACACAATTTTCTTAATTTGAAATTTTTAAAAATAACTAAATCCGTGCCCGTCATAAAAAGGATCATCATTTTTACAACAACGTACAACTCTACATGTTTATTAAATATTAGTTTCGCATCGCATAAGCATTTGATCATTTATGGATGAAATTTTCGGCTATTTCAGGCGAACTCTTTTGAATCAAGAAGACTTGGGATGAATTGCGGGCTCACACCAATGACTTTTCGAAAAGTCTTTTCGAAAATTATGTGTTATATGATATGGCAATGGCTTTGGCATCTAGTCTTTTTGGGACATTGAAACTCGGTGTCGTTATATTCGCCCTTCTGAAAATCAGATCACCTATTGTCGCAGACAATTGTGTTTATAACAATTAAATTAAACAAAGTTCTATAAACAGACACACACTATTGTTAACACTTAAATTTAAAACTATTTATTGTTTTTTTTATCTATATATATATATATATACTAACATGGTAATCAATGTTTGTTTGTTTTGTTTCAAAACCAATCTCAGAAACAACTCAAGCGATGAGTCCATTAAGTTTCCCAAATTTCCACGACGAAATTTTACTCTTTAAGGAGTTTGTTTGTTCGAATACGCTAATCTCAAGAACCACTGGTTTAACATCATGATTCTGCTGATCTTATCGCACTCTAAGTGGGGTTCAACATGCTATCCTTTCGAATTATTAATGTTGTCAAAAGATTTGGCTGTGGTTTTACGGCCGACCCCTTCCTATCTTCTGGTTCTAATTAAAGATTTTTTTTGTTAAATAGTATTAACATTTATCGAGGAAGGTTCTAAGATATATATAAAACATCACGCTTCGACCAATAGTGGCGGAGTACTGACATTTTTAGTGTTAAAGGTTTATAATTTGCAGGACCAAGTACGCGCGGTCATTTAGTTTCTTTAATAAATTAATCGAATAATATCTTAAGGATAGAGTGAGAGCGTCGGTATAAAAGTAAGAAAGGGCATGCTCCGATGGTTCGGTTATGTAGAAAGAATGGATGATGCAAGATTGGCTAAACAGATATACCATGCAAAAGCAGGTGGATGTAGGAGTCGAGGACGGCCCAGACACACATTCCATGACCAAATAGAACGTTCTGGAGGAAGGTAATGTTAGGAGCCTCAAAAATCAACGCGCGTGTCTGAAAAGAGTTATGAAAGACAACGAAGCGAGTGAGGTGTGTAAACTAAACATCGTGTCTTATGACGCTCTGTTCTATCGGATTTGGCGTGAAGTTAAGTATGTGTATCTTAAAGATCGATTGAAGTTCTCTGAGCATAATACTCATAATGTTTTCTTTGCTTCAACCTTGAAGTATAAAAATTCGTTTTATTGAATCGTGAGTATAACATAACAATTTTTTTGTATCTATTTTTATATTATTTATAGTGTGAGCTTTATTTAAGAGTGTGATAAAAAGTGGGTTTTGTATTTAAATCTGTAATATTGTACAAACAAGAAGAGTTTATTTGATTGAACGTGCAAAAACTATTTGATCTGTAACATAATATAACATAACTTCAAGCCTTTTTCTACCCGAAGGTGTAGGCAGCGGCAGTTAAGCCTCGTCACGCCTTTATGTTTACATCCCAAATGGAATAGGTGGCGAACCTATTGCCATACCGGGCACAAAGTTGTCACTCATCGATATTTGTAACACATAACTTTCGAAAAGTCATTGTTGTGAACTGGGATTCAAACCCGCGACTTCTTGATTCAAGCGGGGTGCTCGACCACTGGACCTTTATTTGATAACATAACATAACTTCACGCCCTTGGTACCCGAAGGTGTAGGCAGCGGCTTTTAAGCCTCGTCTCGCCGTTATACATATTTACGTCCCAAATGAAATAGGTGGCGAACCTATTGCCATACCGGGCACAAAGTTTTCAGTCATCAATATTTATCACACTTAACTTCTGAAAACAATTTCGAAAATTCATTGGTGTGAGCCAGTGTCAGGATTCGAACCCGGACCTCTGGATCAGAAGCCGTGTGCTCGACCACTGGACCACCGAGACATAGTATAAAACAAAGTCACTTTCAGCTGCCTGTCCCCTTATATGCTTATATCTTTAAAACTATGCCACGGATTTTGAAGCCGTTTTTTATATAGTTAGAGGGTGTCAACGGGGTGGTTTTGATCTATAATTCATATATGACAGGAAAAATACAGGAAAAATGTTAATATTTGAGATTTAGCACTTTAATTGCAAACGCTGGCTGAACCCTAAGTGATAGATCAAAACAATGTTCTACATTATTAAACACCTTGAAAAGGTCTACAAAAAAGTCCGCGAGGGCATAAGTCTATCTCTTAGGGATAACCCACAATGAACATTTTTATTTTTTTACTTGTGACGTGAAATAATGGCTATTTACGGAGAGATTTTATACATTACAGCATTAATTTTCATCCAATTAAGTGTCTTAAATAGATTGTGCATGTAATATAGGTGATCCTGGCCCTTTACAGCATGCAATTTAACGAATATTTTCGAAGATATTGCAGTATTAACATAGTGGAACAGCAGTTCAAGCCGATAAATAGCACAAATTGATATCTAAAATTTACTCATTTATTACTTTTGATACGGAACAAAGTTCGCCGAGTCAGCTAGTTAATACATAAATTACGAATAAATGATACACTTTACTCAGTTAATCGAATATAAATAATATTTTAAGTACATAATAAGTGATTTTTAAATTGTTTACCGAATTATTTACCGTGTAGACACTATGTACACAGCTCCATCTAGCTTAAAATAACAAACCTGTGATAAATAACAACTGTACTTAATCCATATTCATATACATACATTGGTAATTTATGAAAATCTTGAAAACATGACATGATTGTTTTTAAATGTTTTTTTTTTCTCTCAAGGAGAAACTCGTTTTTTTATACAACGATGATAGGTAATACTAATGCTTGTTTTGCGATGATCAATTTGAGAATATTGGCAGATTAAACTATTTATATAAATAAAGATCAATTTTTTCCTTGTTAACTTATAAAACTATTGAAAAATATTGGTGTTGTGACATATTTTTTTTTATTTTTCGTTACGCTGATTAAGTCTAAATGAATTTGCACTCATTGCTTATGTCTAACATAAATCTTGTAAAAAAGGGACCTTCTGTTTCATCACCTTCACGGCTTTCTGCTCTCCCAGTATTTATTGTTCATTGATCTGTACCAATATTCGCTTCGATGATCAATTAAAATAAAAATAAAATAATCATTTTCATCACCGGTTCTTACGTTTAATTGGGAGAAGTCGATTCACACGAGTGATTCGACATTGTGTGTTAAGTTTTTTTTTTGCTCATATTGTACAATATCTTTTGTGAGTGAACAAGAGTTTGTCTTGTTTAATAAATACCTAATTGAATACAAACTATGTATTCAATGCCAAAATTTCTGCATAGTGTGATTTATTATTCGATTTTCTGAGTAAGCTCTTACTGTTCTTAGGGGTCATCCATAAAGTACGTCACACGTAAATGGGGGGGAGGGGGTCGACGACGTGTGACATAGTGTGACAAGGGGTGGGCGGGGTCCTAAGTTTTGTGACATCGCATTTCAAAATAAATTGAATCAAGAAATTTTAAATATTAATTAAGACTAAAAATAATTTCTACTCTATCTATGTGAACTTACGGTTTGAAATATTTTGTTTGTTGTTGACGACTTCATACCCGCTCTAGTGACACGCCGCACACGCTGACTATGAGCCCAAGCCAATAACCAACACAATCAACTACATAAGAAGCAGCAAATTTTACCTATTTTTTTATGGGATAGGAGGGCAAACGAGCAGGCGTGTCACCTGATGGTAAGCAACCAACGCCGCCCATGGACACCAGCAACACATATAGTGTTACTGTTGCGTTGCCGACCTTTAAGGGATATGGGATAGGAAAGGATGGGAAAGGGGGGTGGGCCCCCGGGTACCTCTATCACCGAACGAAACGCGGCATGAGCCACTTTACGTATTTCTCCGGTCGAGCCGGCCCATTCATGCAGCGAACTGCTTGGCTCTACCACTGTTGACCTATTATAAAGATTAGTCCTCAAAGAATAGCAGCTAGACGTGCCAGAGAAATTCTTTGTTTGAATGATATAAATGATGCCATATGGTTAGAGGAAAAAGATCACCAGAAATATTCCTCACGTTAACACCCCAATGAGAACGAACTGATTTCTATGCGAATTATAAATAATTTAAAGGAATGGATTCAAAGTCCATGGACTGAAGACGACTAAGTTCCTTTCTCTTTCTTTAATTAATAGTATATGGATTTCTTATTTTTTCAAATATTTGATGTTGATTTCATAAAAAAAGTAATTTAAATGGAAAACTAATTAAGGGGCTGCTGTTTTAATTTAAAAATTTTAGATGTAAATTTGCAAATTTGTGACGTCACACTAGGGAGGGGGGGGGGGGGGGTCTCACAAATGTGACCACCTGTGACAAGGAGGGGGTGGGGGTCTAATAATCATGAAATTCGTGTGACGTACTTTATGGATGGCCCCTTAGCTGTCCATGTAAATCTTCTAGCCTAAATGTCCCATTTCGTTACGTCTAGGCAAAGGTAATAAAAGTTATACAGCCACTACGGTTGACATTTATTTCATTTTATTTCTATTTATTAAACAAGTGTTTTTAATATTTATCATTAAGACTTTCGCGAATCACGTTCATGACATTAAAACAACTTTTAGGATTATATCGCGTTTATTTATTACTTATTTTATTTATTTCCCGACGTTTCGAACTATTTACAGAGATCATTTTCACAAGAGAAATAAATAAAATAAGTAATAAATAAACGCGATATAATCCTAAAAGTTGTTTTAATGTCTTGTGTTTTTAAAATTTTACAAAATCTCTTCAAAGATCAAAAACCAAGTTTTTAATGTTAAAGTTTGAATAAAGTTATTTGATCAAAGAAGTGTAACAGCGATAAACTCATAGACCTAAACACCAGCTGTGGTTTATGTGACTTTCCCGCCTTTCTTTGATTAAGTACAGAGCAAAGACCTCGGTATACTACCAAGGAAATAGCATACAGACTATACAGGTGCATTTCTAAATCGAGGAATCAGAAAAAAAATAAGGAGGCTCATCAAGTTTCATCATAAGTCAACATTTTTTTTTGTCTTATTTCACAAACGACCTTCATTGTCAACTAACCAGAGACTACACAGTTATTATTTTGTTTTATTTTCATAAAATGGCCGCTCCGCCGCACAGCGCCGCGCTGATCCGTGATGCAATTCAGATTTAATTGTTATTGCTAATTAAATATTGCATTCTCAATTTAACATTTACAAATCGAAATTGCGCAATCATAAATTTTCAATATTATAGATTAATATTACATGTATACTACTTAGGAATGATATTTAATAATATTTATACACAGCGGCCTAGTGGCTTCTGATGCATGTCGGGTTCGAATCCAAATACACACCAATGAATTTACGGAATATGGTACCTCTCTTCATTTATGACAATAATTACTATTTAAAAAAATGGCGCGACTCTTTACATACTGAGTAAATACAGATGAACAATATACTCAGCTCACCCTTATTGTGGTAGTGACACAGATTATTTTATGACAAAAAATAATAATATAAAATATCGCGAAATTTTAAATGTAGAGTAATTTTTATACAGATAAAAAAATTCTCCATATTCTTCACGAAGTATAGATACTAGGAGTCCGAACGGCTTTTTATTAATCTACACAATATATAACATAACATAACTTCACGCCTTTTGTTACCCGAAGGTGTAGGCAGCGGCTGTTAAGCCTCGTCTCGCCGTTATGTTTACGTCCCAAATGGAATAGGTGGCGAACCTATTGCCATACCGGGCACAAAGTTTTTCAGTCATCGATATTTATCACACATAACTTCCGAAAACCATTTCGAAAAGTCATTGGTGTGAGCCAGTGTCTGGAATCGAACCCCGGACCTCTGGATCAGAAGCCGTGTGCTAAACAACTGCGCCACCGAGACGATCAAAATACAATATATATTTAGGTACAAAATTATAAACTCATATCTTAGTTCTCTTTTCTGTCATAATTTATGACGTAGGTATGCTATACTTATCATTACACATAAACACGCGTTAAACATTTAAATCTAAAAATTTATAAATCACATGCACTCGCGTTTAGTATTAATTATGTGGTCAACAGAAACTAAACTTCGCGCGTAAGGATTTAAACGAGTAATTATTGAACAATGGTGCGCTCTACCAGCGAAAATTCTGTCCCCTAACATCCTCCATGTGCTTTGTACGTGTATCCTTGTTTTTATTTTCATTTGTTCAGTTTTGGACAGGCTAAAGCTTTGAAGCCATACTGCTTTGTCTGTCGTATTATTTTCTTGAAATTAACAATCTTAAACTAACTTAATCTAATCATCCATAAAGTCGTGGCGCTTTATGCATGATGTTCCAAGGGAGTTTTGACGACAACGTAGAAGACCACGCTACATACGATATTTACACCATTTTCCACATTTGCACACTTATACGACCACTTATTAAATAAAACACCACGAATTTTATTCATTAATGTCCATTGAAATACAACTTTTAGAAAATTATGCAATTAACGGACATGACTCTTTTACATTCCCGCGAAAACTCCTCTGTATGCTTGTTGTGACACAGATTAGTTTATGGGAGAAAAATGTAAAAAAAAATATGGCGCGACGTTTTAAACACAGAGTAATTTGTAAATAGTAATATTTTCTGTGTGTAACAATTACGAAACAATTAATATGGCACCTGAACGATGTTAAAACATTCACATAGTTATGTTACAACACAATGGTATTCCCAGACGAGTATCATTGCCTCTTCGAGTGTGTTACACATGCATTACATGTTAACTATGTATCTATAATAAGACAATCAAGGTTCTTACTCTAATTGACACGTGTCTTGATTAGGTTTTTACTCTAGGCACGTGGCATTATCATGAGCTTTTTTAATTAGCTAACAAGAAGACGCCATTTTGCAAAAGTTGTCAGGAATTTTGAATATTCGACTTGCTTCCGTTTGATAACTTGTGATGCCGGCCGGGCGGACCGCATTTTTTATATTTGCTTTTAAATTACATATTTAAGTTAAGAAGTTATTATTTCTTTTTAAAAAAGGCGAATACATACCTTTATATTAACCATCACAACAGCTTTTTGGTCTTTAAGGATTATAAAAGAATGTCAATGTTAGTAGTCCACTCGATTGTGACGGATCGAAATGCAATTTATTTCTTAAAGTCCATTTAATAGTTCAAACTATCAAATCAAATCAATCAAATAAAAATCTCATTTATTCAATTTAGGTCATTAAAGACACTTATGTCAAACTTAGGACACAGTACGTTAATATTCTTTGGACGCTTGAACAGACCAGTCCCCACAAACAGCAACCGTTCACGAGTAAGACCCATATCTCAGCCATCGCTTCCCTCGTCATATTTAAGGGAAGGTGGCGACCCGATCAACGACGCCGCCGTAAGCATGGACCTTTCAGTGAGCATGACATATTTAAGAGACCAGACAAAAAAAAAACTTGTAAGCTTGCCCGGTGAGAAACGTCATACTGCACACAATCTTACTAATTAAGAGTAATGTTTAGTAAGCAGATTAACAATATTTTGCTATAGCAAATACAAACAATATAACACAAAAGGAGCAATTCAATTCCAAACGGTTTTATCATTGATATAATCTGCGATACAATAATAAGCCCTTTTATGTAGTCTACTTTTAACATATTTCTTAAATTTACCCAACGATAATTCAACCGCGTCGTTTGGAAGTTTATTGTAAAAAATATATGTATAGAGTGTATTCAAAGAAATTTATAGAAATACACGGTTAATTACTCAAAAAAACATCGTATAAATAGTACCGTAAACAATGCGTCGTAAGATTATTATGAATATAAACGACACTGTTTTATCCAGATGTCTGAATGGTAAAATTTAAACGTCATTTTCATTGTCATTATTCACCAAGAGTTTACGAAACCTGCTTCATCTAACAACACTATTTAAACCCTCGTTTGGCATGTATGTTTGTGTGTCATGTAGACACAACGTCATGAACGGAAGTACCCACACGCCATCACCTCTATAGTAGGTAGATACCAACACGAGCATCGGATCTAGGCCGAATAAAATCGATTCGTGTTGGTGAAATTTTACGTAACTATTATTACTTCATTCATTATTATACAAAAAACGTAATATATATAAATATATATTATTATGTATTTAATTACATACCTATTTATTTAACAATTATAACATGTTTCATCAGCGCGTAAAGGTATCTTATAAAAAAAAACTATTTAAAATATTGTATTTATATAAGCGAATATCTGAAACCGCATTTTTACAGGTTTCGCAACCTCCATTTTCCTGGTATTAGCTGATTAATTCGCCAATATTTCTACACTATGTAATAAGACATTTCAATTATCGGAGAGTATTTTCATTTCACAGTTATTTAGTTATAAATAGCATGTACTTAGTTATTATCGATAATGATTTGAGCTGTTATTTGTGTACCAATAACAAGTTAACACATTTTGTTGTGGCTGTATATTATCATCAGCGACGTAATTTATTGTTTAGATTGTAATGGCAACGATCAAATTTTACTGTCATTAAATTGGCATATTATGTACTGGTACTTTAGTTTTAATTACAGTTTACGAAAGAGAACATGTAAACCAATGTGTATTGAATGTGTATTCAAATATTAGAATTACATGTTTTATTGGCTGTATGGCTTGTAAGCTTTAGCCTGTCCGAAATGGTCGAATTAGAAAAATAAACATTTTGAATTCTTTTTTTGAATGACTTTGATTATATAACGAACTCTTTATGTAGTACGTCTGGGTACTTATTGGTACATAAGTGCATAACCCAAGGTTTTGAAGTATGGGATATACCTATCAATCATATACAGAACTCAGCCATATAATCATTATAATATACAGATTTTCTATTGTAAACTGTAGATAAGAATTTTATGTAAATTGAATACACTTCCTAAGACAAATAAAATGGGAGAATAATCAATTAATAGAAGCAAAATAAAAGCTTTTTTAACGATGATAATAACAATCATACAGTCGGCAGGCACCAGGCAGCTTGTCACCAGGCCCATGGACGCCAGACAAGAGGATTAAGATATAAATAATATGCAACTATGGAATAAGCACTATTACTTACTGGATTAGATTCACGACTTAAACTTTCCTAATCATAAAACACCGCTTTTTGCATATTTCAACACACACATTACATAAATTAGTTATGAACTGTTAGTCTACTTTTCACGCGGGACATACTTATATACCACTTGAAATTCGCTAGTCCGGCTATATGTTACTTGCTTTCGAAAGAGCGATGTAAGGAAGAGATGTTAGCATAGTAATTAGAGCATGTGAAAATATTGCCTTAGCAGATATAAATACATACATAAACTCACGTCTGTATCCCATTAGGGTAGGCAGAGACTTTGGCTTTCTACAAGCTACATTCCGGACACCTTTCTTTCGCCTCATCCACAGTCATACATTTGTATGGTCGTGGTAGCTCCGTCTTAGTCCTGATCCCGACCCAGCCAGTCACATTCGCTTCATATACTATTTTAGTTAGTCGGCTTTCATTCATTCTTGCAACATGACCAAACCATCTTAACATACTTCTCTCCACCTTGGTCATCACATCATTCTTCAAGTTGCATTTCTCCCTTAGCAGATATAGAACACAAAAACCGAAAATCGTTTTCCTAATCAATTGCCTCTTTAGCAATAAATCCATTTCTCTTGCACATTGACAAAACTTTTTGATCAGATACTTGCTCAATATATGGATATTGGGAAACCATATTGCATTAAGTTGCATGTATGATCATGCATTTAAACAAACCACTGGTCATCAAGAAATATGTATGAAAATAAATTTTGTCGGGGTTACGCAAATGAGTAAGTTTTAGCAAATAAGTAACTTCTCACCGCCCATGAACACCGTGGTGCGTTGTTGTCCTTTAAGAGAGTTAGAGGAAAAAGCATGGGGAAAGGGGATAGGTCCTCCGGATAACTGTCTCACCGAACGAAACGCGGCACGAGCCACTTCAAGCCGATATTCCAAGAAGTCGTGGTATTTCACCGGTCGAGCCGGCCCATTCACGCAGCGAACTGCGAAGTCAACCTTCATTCCACTTAGACTACATACTCAAAAAGGGTTGTTATAGTCACACACACACATATATATAAAATATATATGTCACGGTAAGAGTGAATAATTGAAGATTATTAATAATTATCTATTATTATTAATAATTACCGAAAGTCGAGGTTAAAGTAATAAATTAATCACATTTGTCGGTTATTTTTAATAGTTTAACCCTAGTGGTGATAAATGTAATAAGTGGCTCGGCTTAGTTGGCTCGGTGTTATTGTATTAAAAGCACGTGCACGTTATTTGTTGTTGCTTACTAGGGTTAGTTAGTTGTTTAGGTTTAGGTTAGGTTAGGTTTTAGGTTTTTTTCTAGTCAGGAGTCGGAATCCTCATGGACACCCAAACTACGTCACGTATGAGGTAGTTTGGGTAGTGCCGGACTCATACCGGCTAAACCTGTCTCCTGCCCTCTATGCTTTCTCCATAGACTGAAGGTCCATGCCCTTTTTGGATTAATTTTGATATTATTTGAATTTGAGTGATTTTAGAAATTGCTCCCCAGTTCTAACTAATTCGGTATTGCAAAATTTTAGTTTGATTTACTGTTATCTTGTTTGTGGATAGTAATTAGTAATAAGCATAGTAATTTACTCGCGCATTTATGTTTGGATATGTGAGGATGAGGTGAGTGAAACAAAGAAAGTGAAATAAGTGGTTAGGTTAGGTTAGTTTTAACCTTGTTTGTGTGATCTCTAATTAATATAATTGTAAGACTGTGTTTAATATTATAAATAAATACCTGCTGGTCAAAAAACATTGGGTTTTTATTTATTTTATAACTTTTACCAATATGTGTCGTGAATTATTAATAATTACTACTAAAAGTAATAAATTTCGATCGTTTATTCACATTTACCAAAACATGTGGTTATTATTAATAATTTTGTAAAAATATTAATAATTTTTCAATTAATCAGATTTACCGTAACATATACATCTCATTAAGAAATCGATCATTACAACACTTACAAAAAAAATCATTAAATTATCGAACAGGATAAACAATCATTAATGGAAGTAATAAATAGAACATTAACTAATTAATACTTCCATAAATGAAATCAATAACTATATACTAAATAACACTATTTAGATATATTTTGAGAGAACAGTACAGAAAGTTATTTACCGTTTCCTATAGCCAATTTATTTGCCTAATCGCGGATACATATAATCCATAACGTATGTACCTACACGGCTTGGTTTGTGTGTGAGAAAAACTTATACAACAGTGGTAGAGCCTTGCAATTTCCCTCATGGATAGGCCGGCTCGACCGGTGAAATACTATGACTTTTCGGAATATCGGCGTAAAGTGGCTTGTGCCATAACGGGATGGTTTGTATCTATAATTCTTGTATGATATAGTAAAGAAAAAGTGAAAAAACCAAAATTTACTTATTTTCATTACTTTTGTTGCGGATCAAAGTTCACCGGGTCAACTAGTAAGTAATAAATAAATGTAAACTTTAGAAAAGAAGCTTACTCCTTTATTTAAAACCAGACGTGAATTGGCAGAATCTTACCAGTTGTGAGGTTTTATTTTTTTATAGATATTGACCTTATTTATGTTGCCAAAAAATAATATTCAATTTCCTTACGCACACATTGACCATTGACGCAAACACACCCCACCCCATAAAGAATTAATTTTTGGTCACAAATTCTTGTAACTATTGCTAATATATTAGTCTTACAAAGTACCAGTATCTATAGTCGACATATCTATAGTCGACAGTTATTCTTATTACTATTGATAGTGTAGTAGTAATCACAAGTTGATCAAAAAGCTATTAAAGCGATTGTATGTTTACAGACTCAACTAATATTATAAGTAAAATATGCACCGTAATGACTTAACTGTTTTGTATTTGGACGATTCGCGATCACGATTATTAAATATATTAATTTAGTTTATTTTTTTATATTATTACGCCTTTATCTACCCAAAGGTTTAGGCAGCAGCTCTAACACCTCGACTCACCCCAAAATATTTTGTCAACTCATAATTAATTTAAATCTCATAATAAATAATTTCATCGGTTATTAAGGCTTTCTCGAGGACTCGTTCAATTTGTCCATGAAAAACGTATAGTGGCCATCCAGGACTCCTACTTATTTCCCCATTGCACTTTATATCTTCTTTGTAAATATTTCATCATCCATTCTTTCTACAGGTCTATCCTTACTTACACTGACGTGTCGGTGTACTCATTTTCTTCTTTTTTTTCCATCCAACTTCCTTCCTTACAACCTTGTTTTCGACGGGGTCAGCCAGCGCCTAAAACATTTTATTTTTCATGTGTCCAGTTTTGGACAGACTAAAGCTTTGAAGCCATACTGACTTGTATGTCATATTTTTTTTTTTAAAGTAACAACCTCAAACTAACCTAATCATCCTTAAAGTCGTGGCGCTTTATGCATTATGTTCCAAGGGAGTTTTGACGACAATGCAAAAGAGGACGCCACGCACGATATTTACACCATTTTCCATATTTGCACACATTTACGAACACTTAATAAATAAATCGCCACGAACTTAATTCAATAATAATATCCATCGAAACGCAAATTTTAAAAAATAATGCTACGAACGGACATGTCTCTTTTACAATCCCGCCAAAACATCTCAAAAACATAACTCCTAAAGAAAATAATTTATGTGAAATCATCGACATTTAATAAGTTCAACAAATATTTCAACATCAAAGTTAAATCTTCTATAAACAGTCACGTTTAACTGTAACTTAATTAAGTGTAATTAAATAAATATGTTATTATACTAAATTAGGTTGGCTTTCCTCTGCGGTTGTGCTGTACCTTAGCTTGGAAAGTTGTCCGCACTTAACTGACAAACGAGTTTTGCAACACGTGGGCTGATTCATGTCGGTTTTATATAAATACATATAATATATTATATTATAAACTGATGTTTATTTCGGAAATTATATGTCTTCTCTGTGTCTACCAAGCAAGGGACTTGGCGTAAAGTTCTGTACGTACCTATATGTGATATAATTGTTATTATAACTTAATATTTTTTGTTGCTATAAATTGAAGACTATTGTAATAAAACCCCTGCCTAAATATTAAAGTAAAGTGGCTTATGCCGCGTTTCCAAGGGCCCGCTTCCCGTCCCTCTGCTTTCCCATCTCAGTCCCTTAAAGGCAACCGCAACACTATCTGCTGCTTGATCTTTTGCCTCTTATTCCATAACAAAAATTAAATGAAATATGTTATTTGTTTTTTGTTCTAAATAACTAAAAATAACATGTGCAAATGATTATTTATAATTTTATATATTTATGTTTGTTTCAAATAACGTGACCATAATGTCAATATTGAATGTCAGTCAGAAGCCAGTTCAAGAATCAGCCCCATATTTGTATAATCATGGACACAATTTAATTTTATTTTATACGAACTCTGGCATCTCCGAGCAAAACGCGGCATGCGCTACTTTACACCGAAATTCAGAGGTCATGTTATTTCTCCGGTCGAGCCGGCCCATTCATCCAGCAGACTGAGTGGCTCTACCACGATTATCAGCTTATCATGTTAATAAATAGGATGATAAATCTCCATATTAACAATAATATGGAGATTTATCCATCCTCTTGAAAATTTTTATGTTTTTGGTACAAACCAAAAACATAAAAATTTTCAAGAGGATAATATTTAGTAAGTTAAATATAAAAAGGTTTTAACTCAGGATAATAAATCACTAAACACCGCTCTCTATCGTAAAGTTGACCTAACTAAGCTTCCTTATAAAATTTCACTAACTTTTCTTATTAACTCGAAGCTAAATAAAAACTTACTGTAGCTAAGCTTTAGGTAACTTTATAATCATAATAAGTTAATATTTTAAATGAATTAATTCAATATTTTACTAATGTTTAATTAGTTTTAATAATTTAGTAATATACTAACATGAGTGCAGCTCGCTTTATAGCCATTACAGACATCTGATGCGTTATTAAAAAGAAGATTACTAAGTTTTAATTAATTATTTTACGTTAAATGGTTTTTCAATCGTGCATTTCATCCAGTGTTTCTCAAATATTTTCAACTTTGTAGTATTTATCTATTAATAGAGACCCCCCCAGTATATAATATATAAACTCTACAAGTTATATTCTATTCAATGTCAGATATAATATTAATATGTAAATGTAACTAGGACTGTTGCAGTTTTAGTTGCATATTCGTCATTATAATCATTGTCACATTATTAAAGAAAATACTTATAAAGAAATATAAACAAAATGTTTAAAAATAAAACTTGTATTTATCACGAGGCCAAAACCGTGGGAACCAACTAGTAATTAACCAATTATGTACAATTTAACATTTTTTTTTTAATCTTGACGAATCATAACCAAACGAACGGATCGTCTGTTAGTAAACGGTAACTGAGACTTATGGACATAGGTAATTCAGTCTTTCTTTAAGGATACCTACGTTACAACGGTTGGGGTCAATTGAGGACTGAATTCCTCCTACTTAATTTTTTCCATATTATACGTTCATTTCATGTATTATATTTATTTGTAAGCATGACTGCATAGCGAAATACAACGACCTCGAAGAAAATCGTCTGAAAGACCACCCCCCACTATACCAGATAAGCAGATAACGCACGGTCATGGGCAGTGGTAATATCCAAACCACCAGGAGACCCCCTGGTAGTTAGTCATCGACACAACTTTGGGAATATGTGTTTTAATTGATAATAACGGATTTGAAGTCCGGAACATCGTAAGCGCGCACCGTGACTGTATTGTACGCGGAGCTGAGCGCATCTAGACACAGGTACCAAACACATATATGAACCTACTTACGCCTGCTTTGATTCTGAACAACTAGATCCGTGAAGTGATTTATTATACTGACCTAGTTCCTAGTGAAGATGAAACTTACAAACAAATATCTAATCTATTTTTTTATATATGTATATTCTACTGAACAGCCCATGATATGACTTTTAACAGTGGTAGAGCCAAGCAGTTCCCTGCATAAATGGCCCGGCTAGACCAAAAACGAATTAACTTCAGTTAGTTTGACTGTTGTTGAAGTTTGATAAAAATATTTATAAATGCGAGATTGTGATTGATGGAGAAAACGTGGAACAGGTGAAAGAGTTCATGTATTTAGGCACAAAGTTTACGAGAGATGGAAAGTATGAATGCAATATTGAAAGACGGGTTTTGGCTGGAAATCAAGTGAATGGGGCCCTGAACAACTTTATGAATTACCAGAAAGTCTCCAAAAAGGCACGACTGGCTGTACACAGAGGGGTTTTGGTTCCCACGCTTATGTATGGGAGTGAATACCCAAGTATGGCAGGAGAAGCACAGAAGTAAGATTAATGCTGTAGAAATGAGGAGTCTGAGGAGTATAGTTGGAGTAAGCTTGGTGGATAAAATGAGAAACAGTGTAATTCGAGAACGTTGTGGTGTGAAAGAAGATATAGTGACAAGGATAGAGAAAGGAATGCTTAGATGGTTCGGACATGTAGAAAGGATGGACGTACTTTCGTCCATCCGAACCACCGACTGACTAAACGAATTTATAAGACAAGTGTGAAAGGGCGAACCGGTATAGAACGACCTAGGCGGACCTACCACCAACAAATCTACGATGTGTTGGTGAGCGACCAGGTCAGGAGTGGCCACAATCGACGAGCATGTATGAACGCGATAATGAGACTAGAGGAAGCAAGAAACGTATGTCAGGATCGTAGCAAGTGGAAAGAATTAGTCTCTACCTACCCCCGTGGGAATAAGGCGTGATTGTATGTATGTAAGTTTGACTAGAAAAGAATTAAACGAAAACGAATTAACTTCAGTAAAGTTTGACTAGAGTATACTGGCCATCTATCTCCCTGGGTTTCATAAGGCACGACTAAGTTGTTTAAACATGTAGAATACTATACTATCATTAGTCTCATTTAGTCTCGTTAGTCTAATAGTCGTGCTCTCGCTTTTAAATCAAGAAGTCGTGGGTTCTATTCCGAGCCGTGCTCACACCAATGTGTTTTTAGAAGTTATGTGTAATAAATATCGATGACTGACAACTATGTGCCCGGTATGTCAATAAGTTACGCCACCTATTCCATTTGGGATGTGAAAATTCGACGATCAAGGCTTAACAGCCGTTGCCTAGACATTCGGCTATAAAAAGGTATGAGTTAAGGCTGAGTTATATTATTATTGGTCTGGAGTCTAGAAAACCAAACGGTTCAGCATTACGACTTGAGGTTCAGTCTTCAAGTTCATATCCTGGTTCACATCAATTATTTTCCGGAAGTTATTGATGAGTAATAAAATTGTGCCTGATGTATGAAAACATGTACTTTCGTCTGTGACATTTGGGACCATAAAAAGTAGATGATCTATTTCAGTATATTAAGCCACGTTGTTCGCTACACGAATGGACCGGCTCTACCAGCGAATTACCACGGCCTCTCAAAATTTCGATATTAAGTGGCTAATGCTGCGTTTCGTTCGGTGAGAGAGGTACCCGGAGACCCACCCTCCTCCCCCTTCCTTTCCTATCCTACTCCCTTAAAGGTCGGCAACGCAACTGTAACACTATATATGTTGCAGGTGTCCATGGGCGGCGCTGGTCTCTTACCATCAGGTGACACGCCTGCTCGTTTGTCCTCCTCATCATCCCATTAAAAAAGTGGTAGAGCTACTTCGCTTCATGAATGGACCGGCTCTACCACCGAATTACCATGGCCTCGCAAAATATTGATGTAAAGTGGATAATGCTGCGTTTCTTGTCGGTGATAGAGATATCAAGAGGGCTTCGGATAGATTTCATGTATTAATAAAGGAACTCTTGTTAATTGAGCCCTACCGTCTCATTCTACTCTACCACCTACTTGATTATATTTAATTATCTTATCCGAAAGGTCGTGAGTTCAAGTCCGTCCTGAACAAGTATATATGAAGATCATATCTATCTATCATAAAATTAACGTATCTTGTCTAGAAATAGTGGGTCTATAAAACAGATATTAGAGTAAAAAATATACTCAATATCATCTAACTAAAATTAGACAAGACGTTCATTTTCAAAAAAATGTGAATACCTTTATAAATGCACCCGAAAAATATAACCCTCCTTTTGTCACAGTCGGGTACTAAACCTTTCCACCTTTTCTTGCGTTCATCCACATGAATGCGGTCATTCTAACAATCTAACAACCATCGTAAGCACGTTAAATATAAAATAGCTCTCTTAATACAACAATAGCAATATTCTAACATATAAATATAAAACCAGTTACGTAATTAAAAATAATTACTATTGTGTAAGTTAATCGGTCAATGTAATAAGTTTGACCGATTAAAACTACGAAATATAATAAATAAAAATAGCTTCGTTATTCATTACATAGTTTAAAACCAAGTCACTTTCCGCTGTCTGTCTCCTTATATGCGCATATCTTTAAAACTACGCAACGGATTTTGATGCGGTTTTTTTTAATAGTTAGAGGATGTCAACGGGGTGGTTTTGATCTATAATTCATGTATAGAACTTTAATCGCAAACGCTGCCTAAACCCTAAGTGATAAATCAAAACAACGTACTACATTATTATACACCTTTAAAAGGTCTACAAAAAAGTCCGCGAGGGCATATGTCTATCTCTTAGGGATAACCCACAATGACCATTTTTATTTTTTTACTTTTTACGAGAAATAATGGCTTATTTACGAAGCGATTTTAAACATTACATTAATTTTCACCCAATTAAGTGTCTTAAATAGATTGTGCATGTAATATAGATGATCTTGGCCCTTAACAGCATGCAATTTAAACAAATATTTTCGAAGATATTGCAGTATTAACATAGCGGGACAGCAGATAATACTTTTAATGCGGAACAAAGTTCGCCGGGTCAGCTAGCCTATACTACTAAATTAAGAAGCTATTTTGTTTTAAACATAAACATAGCACGCCTTTTTCTAGCCGAAGGTCCAGGGAGCGGTTGTTAGTTAAGCCTCGACTCGACGAATCATTACGTCCTAAATGAAATAGGTGGCGAACCTATTGCCATACCGGGCACAAAATTGACAGTTATCGATATTTATCACACATATCTTCCGAAAATAATGTCAAGAAATTATTAGTATGACCCCGGAATCTATCCCATGACTGCCGAATTAGAAGCGGGGAGCTCGTCCACAGGACCACCGAGACTTATTTACTATTATTTTCAAGTAGTTTTCGCTATACGGCTTACAGGCCATGTTCAACGTTTCGTATGAACGTAATGTCATTCACATTGTTTAGTAATGTCATTTTGACACTTTTACTAATACAAGTTTAGTCGCAACAATTTTAATAAAATTCCCTACCCCTCTTACCCCCTACCCACCCTAATACCGGTGATATATTGAGCTGATAGTTCTAGTTACAGTACGTTATCACTTTCGAGTTTGAAAAACAATGTACCACTGATTCCAGACTAAATATACACCAAAAGATCATAAGATTTGGTCAAGACCTTTCGGAAGAGTTTGGCCAAAAAGGAATTTAAAAAATTGCTATTATTATAGTTTTTTTGTATAATCTGCTCAAAGGGAAGCAGTTTTAACATTCCAAATTCTTCCCTGAGATTCCTTACGATAAGTTATGGGAAATTGATAACATTTATAATTTTCTTATCTTGAATTTTATCTCACCAACGCCCGATCTTCGGGAATTTGGGGTCATTGCAGAACTATTCCAGCTATATACCTACTAAGTATTTATTAATAATAATTTACATTATGTTATAACATTCCAAAATAACACATCGAGTTATGCTAAAATATTTGTCTGGCCGTAATTAATTGATTAAATATACGAATCTCAAATTCCTGTTCGAGACATAACAGTACTTAAAGACTCTACGTCGCTTAAATTTGATTTAAACACGCCTCGAACTAGTAATTTTACTTTTGTTAATAAATAAAACTATATTAAAATTTTGTCAAACTTTTATAAAAGTTTAACTTTCAAAACATTCACCTTAAAAAAATACTCATTTATTGCCTATAAATATACATTTATAAGCTTTCAAGTTTCAAGGTAAGAATAAATCCTTTCTAAGTAGATATCACAAAGTTCATTTCAAAGTACATATTTATTTAAAAACACTACAACCGGAATATCTTCTTCGTAACGATCTCACAAATGCGTATTATCAGTAAATTAATTCCATTCATTCAATTGAAAAATAAATAATAACATCAGAATGGTAGATGTGTATAGAAAAAAAAAAAAAAAAATTTAAAAACATTGTCACGTGTTTACCTTTGTTTTAGTTCCTTTAATATCCTTGGCGGTAAAAAAAAAATAGGAAAAGAAAAATAAACGCACAGAGTAGGTACACAACACAATTTGATAAGCACCAAAAAGTTTTTATTTGATAGACACTTTTTTAAAAAAAAAACGCCAAACGTGTTGCTATAACCAGTTTTTAGGCGCGTGCGTTGGTAAACGCGTTCGCGGACCGACTGGCTCGTTCACCGTCCGCGAACAAGGCGCATCGTATCGTATCGAGATAATGATTGCATTCTAGCATCGTTATTAGAAAACGAATAAATCGCATAGACACGGTGTATTTGTTAACTGGCAGTCCGACTGAATGCGCTTGAATTTGCAACATCTGATGACCGCAATTCAAGTTTACTTGGACATTGACAGGTTTAATGAAATGCGAGCGAGAAGACTTGAAATTAAGACGATATGTCTTTATTTAGGTATGTTCCAATTTCAAATCTTCTATATCAATATTTTCAAACTGTCCATGGTGTTGGAGACTGCAACCCAAATACTACTTACAAAGTTTAAATCCAAAAAGGAACTAGGATTGGAGCCTTTTTAGTCAGTCCTTTAATGTTGAAACTCTTTTAAATTTACTTACATCTTGATTCTTTGTTGGAAGGATAAATGAAACACAAGACCCAAAAATCATCATCAAACAATTTATTTAAAATTCATTAAATTTTTTTCACAATTATCATATAAAATAAATTAGTCACTGGATCAGATCTATGTCGTCATAATTAACAGTTTCTAAATAAGAACAGAGAAAACTGTGGAGCGTATTGATTGTACAATTTTACGCTTTCAAAACAAATCTTATTAATAAAAATGGTTAATAAATTAATCTTAATAATATAACTAGCACAGTGAATGTGGAGTCGAAAGGTCAATGGATTCGTTGAAGTATATTATTCTTATTACAATCCATGTATGCTCTGATTTATGGTCCGCGTACCATAAATCAGAGCATCTCAATTGGCTGCAATTGGCCAGCTATAGTGTAGCTAGAGAGTCATAATACTACTATCAACTGTGGTAGAGCCAAGCAGTTAGTTGCATAAATGGGCTGGCTCGACCGGTGAAATACCGGGACCTCTCATAAAATCGACGTAAAGTGGTTCATGCCGCGTTTCGTTCGGTGAGAGAGGTCCCCGACAACGCAAGTGTAACACTATATGTGTTGCAGGTGTTGATGGGCGGCACCGGTCACCTACCATCAGGTGACATGCAAGCCCGTTTGCACTCCTATCCCATAAAAAAAAAACTAGCTGTCTCGGCGAACTTTGTCGGAAACAATAAATAGAAGTCTTGCTAATACACTAAACCTGTCCTGTCAATAAAAGTCCCGTCAAAACAGACAGACAGACAAAACTTGTTGTATTTATATACCGTACATTATATGAATCTAGTAGAAAGTAGTAGTAATTTCAATATTACAAACAGACACTTTAATTTTATTCATATGTATCGATAATTTCTTTAATCACACAAAAGATATTACCAAACAACCCTACAATTAAAAATAATTGGAATTGGGATCAGTAATTAACTTTTACCCTCACATTTTTTACAGTTCAAGCAATACACAAAATAAAGCCACTGTAAAAATATTTTTTTTTACTTTGGAACATCACACGTGTCAGTCTACTGACTCCCGTTACCAAAGACTGATAGACACCATAGTATGGCGCAGATAATTTAAGTAATTTGATCAGGACTTTTTATAAATACCCAGAGATATAGGTAGAGTTATCACGAAATTAGCAAAGAAAATAAACATCACAAAATATTATGCACCACATTTTATCCGTCGTTTCTCTCGGTTATCTTAAATAGTTATTCTAATGATCAGCTATAAAAACTTTTTGAAATACATGTCCAACTTGAAAATGTCTTTATATACACCATTCAGCAAACAACCCTACTGTGGTATGTGGTTCCCTCGCAATAGATACGAGCCGCTGTGAAATACCACGGCCTCTCAGAATCTCGACGTAGAGTCACTCATGCTTGTTAAAAGCCGGCAATGCAACTTTTTTTATGGGATTGGAGGGCAAACGAGCAGGCGTGTCACCTGATGGTAAGCAACCAACGCCGCCCATGGACACCAGCAACACATATAATGTTACTGTTGCGTTGCCGACCTTTAAGGGATAGGGAATAGGAAACGATGGGGAAAGGGGGTGGGCCTCCGGGTACCTCTCTCACCGAACGAAACGCGGCATTAGCCACTTTACGTCGATCTTCTGAGAGGTTGTGGTATTTCACCGGTCGAGCCGGCCCATTCATGCAGCGAACTGCTTGGCTCTACCACTGTTAAAATATATAACAATATCTGTGTTTCATTTGTCCATGGGCTGCGATAGTTCCTTCCCATCGTTTTCCCTTCTATTCTACGAGTATATGCCTGTACAGAATTCGGTAGTTCAAACGTGAAAAATAAAAAATTCTTTGTTTCAAGACATACACCCAGCTACCAGGGCATCATAACACGTGAACAACTGAACAATCAAACCGGCTACGAACAATTACCACACGTAAATATTCAAACACTTACATTACTTTCATAGATATTTGTGGGGTGAGGTGCGTCGTTCAGTTCGTGTCTTGATACTCGTTTAATGACCGTGTAATATACGTTAGCAAGTTATTTACAACAATTTTCTTAAGTTTAACGTTTTACATAAATTGGTGGTTGTTTCAAACTCCATTTACCAATAATGTTTTCTTTTTATGAACATGTCACATGATGGTAATCAACTAACGCCGCCCATAGACACCTGCAACACAGATCCAGTTATTTAAAATGGGATAGGGAAGGGGTTGAGTGGAGACAGCGACCTGGTAAGCGTAGTGTAGGACGCCCACCAGCCCCAGATGGTCAGACGATCACAGAAAGGCTGCTGGAAAAGACTGGATGCGGATGGCAGAGAATCGGATGTAGTACAGCTCAAATTGGGAGAGGCCTGTGCTTCTCTCAATTTGCACGACTACATCAATTCATCATGCCTATTGCACTAGGCTAATAATGATGATGAGGGAAGGGGGAAGGGTTATTGGGAGGGGAGAAGGGGGTCGGCTCTGTGTATATACCTCTCTCACCCAGCGAAACGCGGCATGAGCTACTTACTTTACGTCGATATACTGAGCCACTGAGTGTCGAACCTGTCCATTTAAGCATGAAATTGCGAGGTTCTACAATAATCAAACACTTTTGTCTACGTCGAGTCTCGACTCAGATGGGTTACCAATTACAGCCATTCATGTGTAGCTAGTGTCAAAAATGAGAGACAGACATCATGGTCTGGACATAAAAAAATGAGCGACAAAGATAATAATTATTACAGTGGACCAAGTAATTTTGTTAGAAATGAAGTAATATACGTTATATTACTTCCGCCTATGCCTTCGGATATTAAAAGCGTGGCGATACCAAAAATATTACTTTTGAATCTATGGTCCATTTTTTTAAATTTCTTACAAACAGAGGCTAGATGGTTGGGTCCACAATTTCATATAATTAATTTAATTGATCACTTTTAAAATAAATATATTAAGGGACGTCCATTGATTACGCTAGGTAACAAGGAAGTTATTAGTTGAACATTAGGAATGTTGCGAGACAATCTCACCAAGATTGACAATCTGACGTGATCACGTGATTGACGGACGTCCTTTACACATCAACAGCATAACGGTAATAATCATTAGGTAGGTAAATATTATTTTTTTGTGTAAAATATTCTGAAAATAGTGTAAAAATATTAATAAAACCGTTTATAAACATTCGATTAAGAACAAGAGCGGACCAAAGAGTATATAATAAAACTACAACAGATCCGTAGTAGAGTGTGGTTCTCAAACTTTTTTGTAAGGCCCCCAGACAAAAGATCTTTGTTTAGTGATATTAAACATATTAAAAAATATTATTTCGATTAACTACAAACACAAAAATTCTGTACAATCAAATTTTATATGCACTTATATTACAAAACGATTTTTGTGGTTGAAAAGAATCCTATGCCTACTACTGTCCACTATCACTTTCAACATTTGAAAGATATGTTATCTAGGACGGATATAACTAATGCATTTAATTATTATGCTAATTATCTAAAGTTATTATCGATTCCGATTTGATTCGATTTGATTAGGTGTATGCAGCCTGAATGATAACAGTTACAAACAATTTATTATTACCAAATTATGCTTGTAAAAAGTTTAATAGAAAAATACACGGCAATATGTACATATATTTCAAATATAAATAGGCAGCATATAGTAGTTTTAATATTATAAAAATATCTAGAAAATACTTTTATTGGTTTCGCTAGTAAATATATAAATATTCGCAGATCCATTCAAAAATATTATTACATAGATAACATTTCAAAATGTATATGGATATAAAAAATTTGGCTCTATCATTCATTCATTGATTGATCCCGTACATTTTATTCTAGATTAACTCATACGTAATTGCATCATTGTGATTCTGCCACTTAGTAATTGGCTTGAAAAAAAAAATCGCTAATGCAGGTACTTTTTAAAACCACGGACCTAAGGTAAAGAGGATATCTGACTTTTAACTTGATCTATCTACTTAATACAAATGTTTGCAAAAAGCGTAATACATTGAACTTTATTAAAACTGTAATGCTCAAAATACACTGTAAAAATATAAGAATAAACCTATGTATATATACATAGGTTTATTCTTATATTTTTACAGTATATGTATATTTTGATACATTATATATAATGTATCAAAATATACATATATTTATAGTTATGCAGTATAAAGCATATGTCATACGCACTTACAAATAACTCAAAGGTTCATTTTACCGTGAAAGATAAGAATTATGAAATTTAAAGAATTAAGAGAAAGTGTGCTGTCTTATGTGTTTACGGTCTTGCGGCACTAAAATGTTTCTAATAAGTTTCTAATAATGTAACTAATATCAAATGATAAATAAATAATACATTATCAATAACACAGAATTCCATAAAGTAATAATAATTGGACCTCAAAAATCCCAATAGATCATTTTGTAATAATAATTATAATACAAACCATGGTCCTGGAAAGGCATTTAATTAATTCACAACTGAGATTCGCGTTAATAAAGTTAGACATTCGAAATAGTCACTCAAAATCATTCAAAAATACACACACACAAATAAATAGGTCAAAAAGATATAGCCCTATAATGGTCGGGGGCTACTGAAGTCATCGTGTTATATTACATTTAAAAGCATATTCATTCAGAAATTAGCCACATAGATTAAAGTAAATATTCAATCACTGAAGCAATAATTATTACGAATTGTTTTAAAAAAATCTCTGAGATTACTATTCGAATAAATAATATCATGACCCCCATGCTTTGAATATTACAGATTTTTTTCATATAAGCAATACATAGTTTTATTTACAAAATTATCGTCAACAACTCACAAATAATTAAAGAATTTTTAATAAATGTCACTGATATAGTTTCTTGGGTACAACAGGCTTTATTCCAAGATTGGAAGCCACTTTTAGTAATTAACTAACATGATTTCATTTATGACACATTAGGAAGAGTCTAATTAGAATTCATTTATAAATAATATGAGTATATATCACATACTTGTAATTTTATAGTCAGTATATAAAATGGCACTGTATATGGGGAGTCGTTTTTAACAATATTTTTAATTATTAGTAACTTTAAGCCCATTGGGTGACTATAATCCCATTATTTTTCACTAAATACCATGGTATTTAGTGAAAATATATATTATTAAAAAAATATACAACTGTGCTGTACATTGGAATTTCAATTGTTTAATAAGTATTATTAATTACATTAATTACGTAAACTTACTAATTTATTGTATGTACTTTAACTTTATAATTCATCCTTAAAAATCTATATCATGTATAGTTATATTTATATTACAACTGGTGCTACGTCATAAAATGACAAACTAATTATTTATTAAAATAACTTGTACAATTGTATAATTGATATAAAAATTTCAATTTTTTCACTTCTTTGCATTTTTCGCATTTAAACGAATCTAAAACGTCATTGCAGATCACACGTGCCAATATGGAATTCAGTTTAGAAAAAAAATACTGTATATTGACGAATTTATCTATCGGGGGGGGTAATTTAAAAATGTTGAGAAACACTGTATCGGTAACTGTAGTGTATCGGTTAAGAATAGAAGGTGAGCACGGCGGCGTGGTTGCCCCTCACGAGCAGCGTGGTGTCTGCGGCGGTGGCGATGGCGTGCAGCCAGGCCACGTACAGCGGGGGGGGCACCACCCCGCGGCGCCGCGGCATGGGCAGCGTCACGCACACCAGGCGCGCGCCGGCCGAGCGCGCGCCGATGAGCTCGCGCAGGCGCAGGTGGCGGTGCGTGCGGTCGCGGGCCGCCGCCAGGTCCGCCGCCGTGATGCCGCCCGCTGCACCACCGGGTATTGTGACCACTTACAATATTGAACCCGACGGGTCAAAGCATAACTTCAGCTGCCTCCACTTTCAAGTTTAAACCGGTCAGCTCACTTCATGGTAAAATAGTGTCGCGTTTCTTTCGGTGAGAGGTGTCCGGAGGACCGCCTCCCTAACCCTTCCCTTCCCATCCCACTTCTTTAAAGGCCAGCAACACAACAGCAACACTATTGCAGGTGTTCATAGGCAGCGCTAGTTAAATACCACCAAGTGACCCGCTTGTTAGTTTGCCCCCCTACTTCATAAAAAAAATCAACGAGTCGAAACAAGTAGGCGCTGCCTATACCTTTAGGTAAAAGGAATAAAATAAAATGAAAAAATAACACGATACATACGAATCTCATTGTCATCGGTACACATGAACGGCTGTATCAGCCTGTCGAAGTACGCAAGAGTCGAGTCCTTGGGTCGTTTGTTGATGTCGGCTATCATTTTTAGTGCCGAGTAGTCTATCCTGAACTTGGACAGTAGCGACGCCATACTGCTCGTGACATAAATACAAAACATGTTAAATACAAACTAATCTTGAGTATTTGTATTTTTTAATATACTAGACTGAAAACGCCCTTTTCACCCTATCAATTATTTACTTGCTCTATCGTCAACTTCAGACTCTTTATTTCTCTGATCTTTTTATTACTCCTCACACCCTCTTTTTCGAGCAATCACTCAATTTAAGGAGAATAACACCAATTTATCTGCGACAATTTACGAATTTATGTATAGGGGTGTTTTAAAAATGTTGAGAAATGCCGTATAAAACTTGACGCACGCCAGGCCTTTTAAACGTGAAAAATTAGAAGGTAGAATTATGAACGTTAAATATGATAATATACATGTTATGGTACTCACTTCCTCTCTTCTAGCTCCAGCTCAGTGTTCTTGTTTGCTAATGTGAACACCCGAAGTGGACATGAGGACCAGGCACGGCGGGTGGATAATATGTAAGGCAGCAGTAGGGTCAAACCTAATTCAAGACACAAAACAACAGAAATGAAATGAAAACCTTTCACTCAACTAACTCTTTCTCTCTTTAGGGTGATTTTTTTTAAGTGGATAAGATAGATATATAGATAGAATAGATTTAACAGTGGTAGAGCCAAGCAGTTCGCTGCATGAATGGGCCGGCTCGACCGGTGAAATACCATGACCTCTCAGAAGAACGACGTAAAGTGGCTCATGACGCGTTTCGTTCGGTGAAAGAGGTACCTGGAGGCCCACCCCTTTTCCCGGTCCTTTCCTATCCCCTATCCCGTAAAGGAGGGCAACGCAACAGTAACACTATATGTGTTGCTGGTATCCATGGGCGGCGTTGGTTGTTTACCATCAGGTGACACGCCTGCTCGTGTGCCTACCTATCCTATAAAAATAAATTTAAAAAAGATTTTTTATCAGTGACAAAGCCACGCGGAGTTCGCTGCATGAATGGGCCAGCTCGAATATAGACGTAAAGAGGTAGATGCCATGATTAGTTCCACGAGAGAGATGTCCGGAGGCCCATCCCCTTCCTCCTCTCTTCCTATCCCTCTCCCTTAAAGGCCGACGACACGACTGAAACACAATCTGTGTTGCAGAGGTCCATGGGCGACGCTGGTTGCTTACCACCACGTGACCCGTTTGCTCTTTTAGCCCATATCCCATGAAAATAATACGATTCTCCTTTTTGGCAAAGCATATAATAATAAATTTTAACCTCCATCGTCGTAGAGCCACCACACATCGACAGTGCCTGCCTGCCTCTTGGTGAACTGTTCCACCGAGGTGAAGGAGGAGGCCCGTCGCGCCACCGACCCGCCCAGGGCGCGACGGAATGCGTTACCGATACCTTTGGCACCACTGTAAACAAACAATATAGTGAAAGCGGTGTAAAAAACCTATAATAATAACATTGTTAACCCTTATTATCAAAGAATTATTCAGATTTTTGATATTTTATAAAATGTTCTCTTTACCTGGCCTTATTTTCCGTCGTCTTTTTTGTATCGTTCTTATCATTGGCAGTGGGGTCGCTGGTGACACCGCGTCCCAAAGTTGGAGAACTCATGGACACATCCGACAGACTGCTACCTACATGATACATAATTAGTAATATTAATTTCATAAAATGTCTCAGTGGTCCAGTGGTCGAGCACCCCGCTTCTAAATCCGGAGGTCGTGGGTTTGAATCCTGACACTGGCTCACACCAATGACTTTTCGAAAGTTATGTGTGATAAATATCGATGACTGAAAAGTTTGTTACGATAGATTCGCCACCTATGAGAATTATATACTTTTCACTATTAGGAACCTGCTTTAAATATAATATTATTATACACAAACTTACCTGTTGAATGGATGTTCAAACTCTCATTGGACTTCAATTCTTTGTTATCTCCCATGGAACCTAAACACAAAAGTTTAATAAATCTCATTGCGTAACGTATCTCTTATTTCGATAATAACACTTGCAATAATTAAAACAAATAAAAGTTTACCAATTCAATAAACAAATATAGCGATGTTTTTGGAAGAAAAAACATTTCAATCACGAATTTGACATTTTCTATCAACTTAGCAAATGACTGTCTATAGGCGAATGTTGACTAGCTTTTTGTGTAAGTATTGCGTAATATTTCAACTATCAAACTTGATTGAACACTTGAATTGGTCCCGCGATCCGGATTTCGTAGGGAAAATTATTAGGCACTGGAACTGATCCTGCGAGCCGGACTTTGGACACAAATAGTAGTGTACAAACTGTCGAAGGTGGCGAGGTGATTGAGGCTGGTGTCGGCGAGGAAGGCGCGCAGGTCGTCGTCCAGCGCGTCGCTGGTGGACTGGCCGCCCTCCACGCGCAGCAGCGCCAGCGCCATGTGCACGTCCAGCGCCTTGCTGGAATGTACACACGTGGGTAACACTTTAGGCTGACCAGGAAGAGATGGAGTGTAATAAAAAGACTCACATATTGCAGGACACGTGCATTATTCACGTGATCGTTTTAAGCATTACTACCCCGCCGCCGTTCCCTATAGTGATACGTGGTGAGATTTAAAACTAACGTTTGATTTGAGCCCTTACCCCTTTCTGTTAATTATGGATGCGTTGATGTCGGATATACAGGAAGAGGCCCCCTGGTGCATGCTCTTTACGTATGACATCCTACTCGTTGGCAAAGATGGACCGGATGTACACAGACTGGTTAAATGGAAGCGGAAGAAGTGATAAAATGGAGGCAACGCCAAATCAGAATAATTATTCTGCTATTATGGCAGTCTCTCCTATTCTGCTTGCATATCGCTGGACAGTGTGTTGTAGCTGGTTAACTCTTACTTTAAATACTTGGTATCTAAAGTGCAAAGCGATGGTGACATCGACCGGAAGATGAATTAACATTGCATAGAATTAACGTTAGATGGATGAAATGGCGACAGGTAACGGGAACTATTTGCGAATCACGAATGCCTCTCAAGTTGAAGGGAAAAATGTAGAAAACCATTATCAGACCTATCGTCACTTATGGATCAAAAACTTGGTGTTAAATAAAAGAAGGATACATGCTGTAGAGATGCGAAAAACTAAAAGAAAAAAAGGAATTCGCCTTCCGTGGTGAGGGTGTGTAATGGGGAGCGATGATGTTGCGAGAAGAGTGATTAACCTGAATGTTGAAGGAAATAAAAGAAGAGGCAGACCGAAAAAAATACACGTGATGTCTAACTACACCCTCCTTCGTTGTGATATTTCGTGATTTTTGTCAAACACTCACCCCCCTTTTCAAGCCTCACGTAATTAATGGACGGCCTTACCTAAGTGGCGAAGAACAACAAATTCCAACAAATATTATAATAACTAACAATATAACATACTCACTGCATAACCTCCACGTAGTCAATGATCTCGTTTGCAGAGCTGGTCTGCCAGTTCTCCTTGAAGCCCATCAGGAGAATATTCGGCTTTAATTTGCCGATACCGCTAGCCTGGCAACAGTAACAGGAACATGGATGAACATGAATCTTATATGGAGTCTTTAAAATGGAGGGGAGAGTCTAACAGGTTCTCAAACATTTAGGTTTACTGACCTGCACCAGCGCAGAGGCGCCATCTTTGAAGGCGGCATCGTCAACGATGGTGTAGAACGCCTTGATCTTCCTCTTTGAGAACCACTGGTAAGCCCGACTGGTGAGAACCTCACGTGCCCGGTAGCTCACTGGACCCTGGATTTAAATGCCTGTATAAGTTTTGTTTGTACTATATTTTATATATGCCATATTTCCATGACGCATAAGAGATTCTGTAAAATAACTGGAGTATTCTTAACGGTAGTTTTGACTACTTATGTGTCCACCAAGGTATTTGCTATTTTTTTTTCACTCTAGCCGATTTAGATAAAATTTGGCACATGGGTATAAGAATATATAGTTTAAGGATATATTGGTAGACCTGCAGGATGTGTCCGCAGACCATGAGCGAATGTCCCTTGGTGAGTAAGTACGTGAAGTCGGTGAGTAGCGGCCGCTCGCTCGGGAACCCTGACAGCACCACGATCTGTGGCCTGGAATAACATCACCACCAGTTTTAATAGTTATAATAGTATACGTTCGCTACATGAAAAACCACCACCCGTCAGAATATTGACGTGAAGTGGTTCATATTTATGCTACTTTCCTCCAGAGGCCCTTCGTCTGTCCCATTCCCATCCCACTTCCGACTCCTTCCCTATGATACTGTATGAAACAGTGATAATTTTCGACGTTTAGCGCTTTAAATGCAAACGTTGGCTGAAAACTTGTGTAATAACATTTAAACGACATCAAAATAAATAGTAGATTATGCATCAGTTTACCGGTAGTTCTTGACGTGTTCCGTCACCGAGTTGAGCAGGTGCACCCCGCTCAAGGCGCTCTTGTAAGTCTGCGCCTGCGTGGTGGAGCCCCAGTTCACGTCTACACACAAACAACAACACTCATTACTATACTTGTAAAACAATCTCTAACTGTACAAAACAAACATCTTCGTAGGATTTTTGAGAAATATTGTGACAGAATGTATCGATGTTACACAGTGGGTTAGCGAGGTGGAAACTAGTGTGTGGTAGTGGGGGCTAGTGTGTGGAAGTGGGGGCTAGTGTGTGGTAGTGGGGGCTAGTGTGTGGTAGTGGAGACTAGTGTGTGGTAGTGGGGGCTAGTGTGTGGAAGTGGGGGCTAGTGTGTGGTAGTGGGGGCTAGTGTGTGGTAGTGGGGGCTAGTGTGTGGTAGTGGGGGCTAGTGTGTGGTAGTGGGGGCTAGTGTGTGGTAGTGGAGACTAGTGTGTGGTAGTGGGGGCTAGTGTGTGGAAGTGGGGGCTAGTGTGTGGTAGTGGGGGCTAGTGTGTGGTAGTGGGGGCTAGTGTGTGGTAGTGGGGGCTAGTGTGTGGTAGTGGGGGCTAGTGTGTGGTAGTGGGGGCTAGCGTGCGGTAGTAGTGGGTTACCGGGCTTCCTGTAGGACACGAGCAGGTAGAGCGCCAGCAGCGCCGCCAGCGTCAGCAGCGCCGTGCTCCACGACACCACGAACATGACGCCCGCGCACAGCACGCCGCCGCCCAGCGACACCCACATGTTGTACAGCTGCAACACCACACGCTCACTGCATCAGCATCACTCAGCACCGCCGCTCACAGGTCTACTCACCGGCGAGCTATACGTACCCTGAAGGTGGGGCGCCACCCCACGGGGCGCGCGAGGCTCGCGTGGAAGGTGGCGAAGTTGATGAGAGCGTATGCCGCCAGGAAGAAGTTGGAGATCAGCGGCGCTATCTGGTTCAGTCCACCTGTACACCACATACCGACTTTATCTTTTACTTTATTCCTTTGTAAGTATTAGCTTTAATCATTTATCATTAAAGGTAAGTAAGTGCCTATAATTTGAATTTCTGCATGAATCTGAGAAAGCGAAATACAACTGACCCATAAGTATAAAAGCCAAGGCGATGATGAAGGTGAGCACGTATCCTCGGACCGGCTCGTTGTTCGGTCCGTAACCTTTCGCGAAGAAATCTAAATACGGGTACAGCTTGTCTTGACATAGCGCCTGAAACAAAAAAAGCAAAACTATACCAAAATTGTTGTGCTGACGATGTTACTATTTAATTACTTTATTAATTATATATTAACTAGCTGACCCGGCGAACTTTGTTCCGCATCAAAAGTAATAAATGAGTAAAATTTGGATATTAAAAAGTTCAATTTGTGCTATTTATCGGCACACGTCTTACTAATTCGTATTAATTTGAAAACCATCCCGTTGACACTCTCTAACTATTAAAAAAAATCGCATCAAAATTCGTTACGTTGTTTTTAAGATAAAAGCAAATAAGGGGACAGACTAATACTATGTAATAATGATTACAATTATCGATAAAATATAGTATCTATGTTTACCTGAAACACTTTAGGTGCTGAGACCAGAGAAGCGAGGGCAGAAGACAGTGTAGCAGCGAAGCAGCCACCATAGATCAGTGGACCGAAGCCCGATACCAGACGAATTACCTGTAGCAAACACCCTTAATTTACCGCCTTTTAAAAGGATCTATGAGATGAGATGCAGAATTAAAATATTTTTAAATATTTTAACTTGGGTTGCAAAGCAGAGCTGCGTGAGTCTACAAGCAACTCAGTGCATGACTGGGCCGGTGAAATATCACGGACTCTCAGAAAATCAACGTCAAGTACCTAAAGCTGCATTTCGTTCCATGGGAGAGGTATAAAGTTCTCTTAAAGGACAGCAACGCAAATGTAGTGTACATAGTTCCTACGAGATATCCTGTTAGCTTGTTTGTCCTCCAATCTCATAAAAATGAGAGTAAAAAACAGCTAATTCCCAAGTCGACATCAAGCAGGCCTGTCATGAAACTACAGCCGAAACTTTTGGCAACATGGATAGTTCGAAAGGGTGACATGTTGTGCCCACCCCACTTAGAGTGGAATAAGGCTAAGAAAATGATGAGGCAGTTACATCGTTGCTGTTCTGCAGCCCGTAGCCGCAGCTCCTGTTGGCTGCGCAGGCGGCCAGCGTCCCGTTGTGCAGCGCCAGCACGTCCCCCGACGCGTCCCGCAGCACCGTCCAGCCCGCCACCAGCGCGATCAGCGCGTACGACAGGGTCGTGATCAGGATCGCCAGCAGAGTACCTTTAGGGATCGCTTTGGAAGGGTCCTGCAACAATATTATACCACTACACTCCACTAATTAAATATCACAAATGTAATATGACCAGACAACGCAAACAAAACGTGTCCATCTTATTCCAGTGGGATCCAGAGATAAAATACTTCTGAATGTACATTAATTTGCACCAAGGTTTCGAACCTGGTTTATTTTTTATGGGATTGGAGGGCAAACGAGCAGGCGTGTCACCTGATGGTAAGCAACCAACGCCGCCCATGGACACTAGCAACACATATAGTGTTACTGTTGCGTTGCCGACCCTTAAGGGATAGGGGACAGGAAAGGCTGGGGAAGGGGGGTGGGCCTCCGGGTACCTCTCTCACCGAACGAAACGCGGTAAGAGCCACTTTACGTCGGTCTTCTGAGAGGTCGTGGTATTTCACCGGTCGAGGCGGCCCATTCATGCAGTGAACTGCTTGGCTCTACCACTGTTAGGTGCTTTAGTAACAAAAAATCTCAAAAAATTAATCACCATTACGTTAATTCTATGTAAATAAGTACCAAATAACGCTTAAATTTAGCTTTGCAATGCATTCCCCTAGAAACGCAATAACATCAAACTTTTTGCGTTTTTATTGGATGCTTTTCTTTCAAAAATTTATTTATGAAATCAAAAAAATCTCAAAAAATGCATAACTGTATAAATTAATAGCTACTATCTTGACTAACAAAAACACGTCCTCGTTTTATAAACGAGGACGTGTTTTTGTTAGTCAAAAATTAAAAACATGAAATATAACCTTGAGATCACCAGAAATATTAGCACCGGCCAGTATACCGGTCGCAGCGGGGAAGAATATGGCGAACACGGAGAAGAAGTTGTGCTCCACACCCTCGAAGTAGCGATAGTCGGGGCCCATGTTGTTACGTAACACCGTCACTGCAAGAGTAATTCAAAATGTCAGGAAAAAGCATCCAATTTCTGGTCCAGGAAATATTTTTCATGGTTTCTAACGCCAAAACCACATCAACACAGTAAAAAAACACTCACTGTTAAAACCGACGAACCCTTGGGCCCTCTCCACATCACTTTTAGGTCCGATGATGGAGCCTATACAGAAGTCGGCGATGGCAGCGAGAAGTATCACCAGTAGAACTATTTGCGCCTTCGCTTCCCACTCCATACCCACAATAACAATACCGGTCAGGAGTACTATTGTGATGCAACCGTAGATAGCTTGGTCCTGGAGTCAAAATCAGTAGCCAGCTTATCACATGTAGGTATAACATAGGTATGCGCTATATTTGGAAACAGCCATTTTTTATGGGATAGCAGGGTAAACGAGCAGGCGTGTCACCTGATGGTAAGTGACCATCGCCGCCCATGGACACCTGCAACGCATATAGTGTTACAGTTGCGTTGCCGACCTTTAAGGAAGTAGGATAGGAAAGGGATGGGGAAGGGGTAGGGGGCCTCCGGGTACCTCTCTCATCGAACGAAACGCGGCATGTGCCACTTTACGTTGATCTTCTGAGAGGTCGTGGTATTTCACTAGTCGAGCTGGCCCATTCATGCAGCGAACTGCTTGGCTCTACTACTGTCAATTTTTGAAAATTGATGGAATATAAACTCACCCAACTCTTGCTGACCATATAAGCGGACTCTGGTATGAGAGTGATGAGGGATTCCCCAAACCCCACGACATACATAGCGCATGCGACGGCATTGGCCATAGAGAATATCAGGCCGATGGAACCACCGAACTCAGGGCCGAGGGACCGTGATATCATATAGTATGTACCACCTGATAACCAAATTACACTTTTAACAAAATATCTGTTTGATTGTATTCAATAAACTCTGAAAATAATGAACCAATTTACAAAAAATGCAGTTTTTGAAACATGAAATATTTACCTCCTTTGATGACACCGTTGGTGCTGATGGCTGACATTGAAAGTGCTGTGATGGTAGTTACCACAGATGTGCTGAATATCAGAATCAATGACTGCGCTGCCAACAAAAAGAAAATGAAGGTGGATAAAGTTCCCGAATACGCCAGAAGACATGTCCATGAAAGGAGCGACGGTAACTCAAAGTATACTCACTAACTCCAGCCTGGCCCACGACCCAGGACAGTCTGAGGAAGAGCATCACACCCCATATGTTGAGTAGACACCTCATCAGAACACCCTTGATCCATCCGAACTTCATGTTTTTGGTTGTTAATGACGGGTCATCTATATCTTTCTCAATTGTTTCACCTGGCTGGAAATTTAAAACAATGTTACTTTTACCAATTAGGTATATGTACTCAAACAGTGTAAGCAGATAAACTTTCTATTTCCTAATGTTTATCTGTTTGTCTGTATGTTTGTTACGGATAAACTTTAAAAGTAACATAACATAAGAACCCGGAACCACAGAGTCTGAAGCACGGAAGTCGGATATTTATAGTCAGAAGTCTAAGTGTTGAACCACGAGGCCATCGGGACTTATAGAGCGAGAGGTACATTAGGTGAACTTTCTTAATCATCTCTTACGCCCCTAAATGAAGAAATTGCGATAGCTCTTCTCTAGAGCCTAGCCGCAGACAAAAAAAACTTCAATTTAGTGTTTCGATCAACTGCCATCTTTTTGTTCGTCACTCGTGAAAATGATCTCTGTAAAGAGTTCGAAACGTCGGGAAATAAATATAAATAAATAAGAAATAAACGCGATACAATCCTAAAAAGTTGTTTTAATAATAGATATCGTAGTTGACATTTAAATAGATCGTTGCGTTATTTTTACATAAATAGTAAAACACATTGAGTATGTTAAAATGATAATATTTTTAATGTTCCGGAAACTATTAATTTACCACTTTTGTGATATGTTTGCCAAGGTCTTTTTTTCTCTTAAACGTCTGTATTTACTCGTGTGCAACTAAAATTAATATCAATTATAATTTTGATTTGTTGTGAATGATTATAAAATCTAATCGCTTGAATCAAGAGGTCGCGGGTTCGATGCCTGGCTCACACCAATGAATTTTCAAAATTAATTTCCAAAGTTAAGTGTGATACATATCGCTGCCTACACTCGGGTAACAAAGGCGTGAAGTTATGTTATTATGTATGTCGTGACTCATTTAATCAGATTGGGATCGGATTACAAAAAGTATTATTACGTCGTGACCTGGACTAATTAAAGAAATAGGCTTGACATATGCACCTATCAACTAGGCAAGAGGAATAACGAGGGCATCAGAGTCGTGTGAAGGGTCACCAGACCAGCACTGGTGGTCACTGCGTAGATTGCATAATCTTCTGAACTTAAAGGTTAATTAATGATGAGTAGGGCATAGCGTAAAACTAATCAGCTAATTGTCAGTATCTATATATTACTAGATATAGTTCTGCAAGCAGTGCATGAATGGGACTGCTCGACCGATAAACCACGACATTGAAAAAACGATGTACCACCTTCTTTCCCTTTTACTCCCCATCCCATCTTAAAGACTGGCATCGTAACTGTGACTAACTCGCTCTTGCAGATGTTCACGGTTAGCGCAAGTCACTTACCATCACTTGAAGTACCAGCTCGTTTACCCCCCTTTCATATAAACTTTTACTTCAAACGATGTACACAGTGGTTGAGCCAAGCAGTTCACTGCACAAATGGGCCGGCTCAACCGGTGAAATACCATGAGCTCTCAGAGGAACGACGTAAACTGGTTCATGCCGCGTTTCAATCGGTGAAAGAGGTACTCTGAGGCCTACCCGCCTTACTCATCCTTACCTATCCTACTCCCTCAACGGTCGGCAACGAAACTGTAACACTGAGGCGCCTGTTCATTTGCCCTACTATCTCACAAAAAAGAGATCTTTTGGCGCAAACGAAACCACGAGCAATAGTTAGTGTGTAAAACAGAATTAAAATAATATATGTATTATAAATATACAATGTCGATATCAATAAGGAAAAAAATATCAGATATTATTATTTAACAATCGGAAACAAAGTACCAGGCCGTCATACATCCCGAGGAGGTGTTCCGTATCATGTTGACGTCTTCTGACAACGTGATCAATTAATTACAAGTTCCTTCACAATTACTTCTAATTAACCACCTGAACTAGCTCCATGGCTTAACTAATAGGGTCACTGGGTAATGAAGTGACTCTACACAGTTTACTATATATGCCGTATATATGTAAAGATTAATACCAAATAATAATAATAAAATAATAATACAGCCTCTCAGAAGATCGACGTAAAGTGGCTCATGCAGCGTTTCGTTCGGTGAGAGAGGTAACCGGACGCCCACCCCCCCTCCCCATCCCTTCCTATCCTACTCCCTTAGAGATCGGCAACGCAACGGTGACACTAAATGTGTTGCAGGTGTCCATGGGCGGCGCTGGTCACTTACATGTGAGACGCCTGCTCGTTTGCCCACCCTCTTAAAAACCCTCAATTTACAAAAAATTTGGCTGAGAAATTCGTGGCGCGATATATATCTTATTTCTGGCTTCACGGAACACAAGTGGTACCTATTTCCATATGTATCTGACACAACTTTGTCAATCCGAAAAGACATTTGGTGACAGGTATACGAAGCCAAGACTCACTCTGATTCAGGTGCCAGGTACTCCAGATAGGCAATAAGTTTTACCTACTACCTTCCTATTACCTTCTACATTTGAGACCGGATTGAAACCAATCCGGTCTCAAATGTAGAAGGTTGACAAGTAGACAAGTGGATGCTTACCTTCCTAGATAGTGAAGCGTTGTGAAGCTCATCTAAGGTCGGTCTAGGTGCTGCGTGCAGAGATAACACATTCCTATAATTGTCTAACCTTGGCAGAGCTTCTCTTGTGAAGTGTCTGTAACAAATATAACCGACATATAGCCTCTACTTCTTAGTATTTGCAAGCTACGGGATCGAATCCTGGTACGCGCCAATGATTTTTAAGAGTGGTGACAATAATCGATGAGTGCAAAAATTGTGCCCAGTGTATGGCAATAAAATCACCGTCCATGGTACCAAATATTTCATCCATAACAGAAAGCAACTCCGTCTACCACCTATCATGGTCATAAAGTTGGAAAAAAAATAGAATTGGTTATTCAAGGCAATACGACGCACGATTTGCCAAATAGTTATACAATGTAAGAGCGGCAATGTAAGAGTGACCATATAACATTTCGCTGCGTGAATAGGCTGGCTTGACCGGTGAAATACCCCACGAACTTTCAGAAAATCAACGTAAGATTTTCGGGTATGGAGCCACAGGTTAACTCCACAAAATAAAGTCCAAATGGACCGAAAAATCTTATAAAAGAAAGGAGTCCAACAATCAGCAACAAGCTTCATAAAGGTGCACCTGATATTGCTAAACCAAATTATTAGAAGTCATTACAAATCAAGGAGTCAGGTCAGCAGCGAGCCAAGCTGCCCCAAAACCAAGCAAAATACGGAATTAAATTGGATGTAAAAGCTAGGTAGGTAGGTATTACATAAAAATTCCTGCAGCCATTTTTTTAAATTTCAATGCAAGATTCATCGTGATTAAAATAAAATTGTGTATCACTGTTTACCTGAAACTTTTGCCGTATTTGGTATCATTGGCTGTGAGGGGATCGTCACTCTCCATACCAGAACCATCCGAGTCTTCTGTATCCTGAGATTCTGTCTTTTCATCCTCCATCTGCAATAAAATCACTATTCCTTTAATCAAAATATATGGGTAAAATTGCCCATTGTTGAAAAAGGTCAGCGGGTTCAGGCCCTAATCGTGTAGAAATATTGATAAGCATGGATGCCTGTATGGCGTTTGGACGTTTTTCTAATATCCGTTATCCAGTTCACCATCTAAAATTTACTCAGAGATGTACAAAATGGTTTTAAAAAAGCATTTAAATAGAAAATACTTTTCAGATTTACTATTTCAAATGCAAAATACTAAATAGTTTTTGTTCGAGGGCTCTCTCGACCAGGGGGCTGGTCTATTCTTCTCACAGGGGATTAGCATTGCCATTTGACGTGGCAATGCGGTCGGTCTTCTGGGCACTCCGCCAGTAGATCGAGAAGCGGATCTGAAATTATGCGATTGGGTCTCCAGTTTTCTCGCGGCTCGGCGCATTAAGGTCGTTGTCGACGGGTCATGCTCCGACTTAAAATCCGTGAGTGCTGGAGTCCCCCAGGGCTGTGTGATATCCCTTACGCTGTTTATTCTGCATATCAATGACATGCTGCATAACAGCAATCTTCATTTTTATGCGGATACGGTACGGGGCTATGCGGTACGGCGGATGCCATATATACCGGCCACCCGCGGATTTCTCGGGAGAACGTGGATTCGTACCGGAATAAACTGTGTCTACAATCGAAACTCTGCCTAGTCAGATTTCGGACTGAGGCCGACTCAACTTAGTCTAATTCAATCCTAAGAAGCCACAGGTCTGCGCGTTTACCGCTGACATGGCACCCTTTGTTGTAGCTCCCTTTTTTGAGGGCACTCGGTTACCTGCCTCAATCGATATCGAAATTCTTGGGGTCGACTTGTCGAGTGACGTCCAGTTTCGCGGTTATTTGGAAGGCAAGGCCAAATTGGCTTCGAAAAAGGACGGTATTTAACGTCAGGTAATCCCTTGCAGCTATATAAAGCGCATTTCCGACCTCACGTGGAATACTGTTCTCATCTTTGGGCAGGGTGCCTCTGCCCAAAGATAAGTACCAGCTTACCCCATTTGAACGCACCCAACGACGCCCGGTTCGGCTTGCCGACAATCAAGCTCTGTCAGATCGGCTTAGCCCCTTGGCACTTCTTGCCACGCACTGTTCCGTTGTGAAACGAGTTGCCGGCAACGGTATTTCCGGACCACTAAGACCTAGGCACCTTCAAGAAACGAGCCTATTCCCACCTTAAAGGCCGGCAACGCTGATGTGATACCCCTGGTGTTGCAGATTTCCATGGGCGGCGGTAGTGGCTTTCCATCAGGTGACCCGCAAGCTCGTTTGCCTCCTTATATCATTAAAAAAGACTGTTAAAATCAAATAAGCGAGTGATGCGTGCAAGACTCGTGCCTTATGTGCTCTGTTCTCTCTGCCTACTTCGCAAGGGATTTGGCGTAAAGTTATGTATGCATGTATAACTTTCAAAAATCATTTCGAAGTCATTAGTGTGAGCCAGGATTTGAACCCACAACAACTTCTTGATTCAAAAGCGGGGTGCTCGACCACTGGAGCACCTATTAAATTTTATCTATAAAATTATAATAACCTATAAAATTTGTGGACTAGCCCCACCGTGAGTGTCCACGTTTCGTCACCGTAGGTCATCACCGGTAGGACGCACTGGTCAAAGACTTTGCGGTATAGGCGAGCTGAAAACGCGACGCAGTTTGCTGAATACAGCCCAACCCAGCTGAATCCTCCTTTCGGCCTCCTTCTCGAAGTTTCGTCTACCTAACTGGATAGTTTGGCCCAGGTAGACGTATTTGTTTACGACTTCGAGAACTGACCTTTCGACGCTTATCGGTCTGGGCACGACATGAATACATACGATAAATAACAAACTATACTAAAATTGTACTTACAAAAAGAAATTGCATCTTTTGAATGAATTTGGCTAAAATTAATCTTTTTTTTTATGGGATAGGAGGGCAAACGAGCAGGCGTGTCACCTGATGGTAAGCAACCAACGCCGCCCATAGACACCAGCAACACATATAGTGTTACTGTTGCGTTGCCGACCTTTAAGGGATAGGAGATAGGAAAGGACGGGGAAGGGGGGTGGGCCTCCGGGTACCTCTCTCACCGAACGAAACGCGGCATGAGCCACTTTACGTCGGTCTTCTGAGAGGTCGTGGTATTTCACCGGTCGAGCCGGCCCATTCATGCAGCGAACTGCTTGGCTCTACCACTGTTGAAAGTTACAAAGTATTTTCTATTTTGAAATGACTTTAAAAAATACAAAATACCTCTAGAGAGGTATTTCAAATAAAATACAAAATGCTTTCAACAAAAAGGTATTTAAATACAAAATACAAAATAGGTATTTTGTATTTGTATTTTAAATAGAAGTATTTCAAATAAGTCACCTCTCTGAATTTACTTATCGTAAGTTAAATTCAGAGTTTCTTCGTAAACCGATTCACTAAAATTATCTACCGCCTCCTCAACAGCTCACACGTTAATAAATGAATTGTCTCGTGCTATTTCTGTCCTCTTTAAAATACTGCTGTCTCATTTACATCCTTATATGCTTAATGTTATTCAACAATTACAGCTTAACTTCACAAACTTGCTTCTGAAGCTGTCTGTTCTAAAGGTAATTTTTTGGCTAATACCTAGATGTGTAGTGGTGGAGCCACGTATCGGTAAATCGTACCACGACCACTCAGAATATCCACTCCTTTCCCATCCTAATCCCTTAAAGGCCCTAGTAACAGAGCACACAAAGATCCATTTGCTCCTCCCTTTATCATCCCATAAAAAACAGGTCTACCATCGCTAATGAGAGTCCGGAAATCTCTTAATTTCACCTTATTACGGGACTCTTTCATTTCGACAATTGATGGAGAATTGCATTAATATTGATAGATCGCCTGCCACGATGGAGCATAAAAGCATGGAGGTAGTAAAGCATTATTTTATCGGAATTAATCAGCGAAATAGAGACGGCTTTTTAATTATATTACATATTATAATAAACTATTCTGTTAATTACAAAATATACAGATGAACAAAATGCGCATTGCCGGGTCGCATTTATGCTGATACACACATATCTCTGCGGTCATTGTCCCCATTCTCCTTTACAAAATGAATTTACAAGGTTATTAGCTTTCTTAACTTGACGTCAAGTCGGCGGAGTAGGCAGAGAGACACCTTACTAGCTTCTTCGTCTTCCATAACTCATGTCATACACGCTCCCCGTTTTTTAAATTACCTATATCTTAGGTTACTTTTATTTACAAGATAAAAACTAGATTTAACAAGAGATATATTGAATGTGTCTCTGTTGTTTACAGTTTATCGACAAGGAATATTGACTCAAGGGAATCAAATAGGTACGAGAGAAACGGAAAACGTAATCATGTCTTAATAAGTCAGTTCCGACCATTCAAGACGTTTATGAGATAGAGTAAACTCAGTTATTCGTTTTCTTCAACTCTTCGTTCTGTATTTTCTGTATTTCTACCGTTCTTCGTTCTGACCAAATATATGAAATAAAGAAAATGCTTTTTTGCGGTTATGCAATAGTTTTTTTTTAAAGAACAGAGATTTGCTAATTAATTATCAATCTAATATATAACATTCTCGGGTTGTGTAGTTAAGCTTCTCCAAAACGGCTTGACCGATTCTCCTGAATTTTATGAGCATAAGAGTAAGGGGGTAAGTCTGAGAATCGGACAACCATTATTTTTCATCCCCCTAAGTGTTGAGGGTAGTCCACACCTGTCTTTTTTATTGGCCCTTTGTACATTATCTATAAAGAACATAAAAGCCTTAATTTAACTTGAATAAGATTGACCATTATTTTAATTAACGGTTCTCTTGATGGTTTGTTTGGAACTGTTCTAGTAGACTCATTGACCTGAACAAGCCTTTAAAAAACTTTAAGGAACTCTAAAGAAGATAATTCTCGTTGACAGGTCGTGGCTGACAGTGTGGCCAATCTCAATCAGGCTCACAATAGGATAGGGAACCATTCTAAGTTACTGAATATTCCATTCGGGAATACCAATCGGCAATCCTTCAATTAATGCCTTCATGTGTTTTAGCTATAACTAGCTGACCCGGCGAACTTAGTTCCACATCAAAAGCAATAAATGAGTAAATTTTGGATATCATGAGGTTAAATTTGTGCTATTTATCGGCTTTAACTGCTATCCCGCTATGTTAATACTGCAATATCTTCGAAAATATTCGTTTAAATTGCATGCTGTAAAGGGCCATGATCACAATCTATTTAAGATTATTAATTTATTATTATAAGATTAATTATTCTATTTTATTTAAGACACTTAATTGGATGAAAATAAATGCTGTAATGTTTAAAATCGGTTCGTAAATAAGCAATTATTTCCCATAAAAAGTAAAATGGTCATTGTGGGTACCACCCTTAAAAGATAGACATATGCCCTCGCGTAATTTATATATTTATACTTTTGATGCGAAACAAAGTTTGCCGGGTCAGCTAGTGATACATAAAATAGGTTCGCCACCTATTCCATTTGGGACGTACACATAACGGCGTTCGAGGCTTAACAGACCCTGCCTACACCTTATGGGTAGGTGAAGTTAAACGAACGGTCACCAATACATTCAGTCACGCTGAACAGAAATCTCCAGATACTTGGGCGTCCGTTTCTTACGGGGAGTAAGACAGGCGGGTCGAGGTTATAGGAAGCACACCGGCCGAGGCGTGCACTTATCCAATTTGATCCTATTATGATTTATTGGTCAGTTCAAGTAGACGCACCTAGACCTAGACCGAAACTATCCACCACGCTACCTCTGTGATCAACATTCAATAATATACTTCCGACATATTACAGTCAATAATACGAAACCGCCTTTACCTGTTTCAAGTGGATCGAATAGAATACAATTACCTGTATCCAAAATTAAAAAAAAACAACGCCTTCAATGTTAGCCAAAATTAAAAATAAAACACGTAGGAAAAACAAAACCTCTTTTATACTCTATGTTGTGAAGCTGTCCGAATCACGTGCTATTTTAATTCATCTCAAACTAGAGCAGTTCCTTCGTAAATGCCAAAAGAGTGGTACCAAAAAAAAATATATCACGTGTATTTTTAAATCTGACTGACTGATTCTAATCCGATCTAAATCGGAAAAAAATATTGGAGCGATAAAATGTCGTAATAACTAATTTTATGTCAAGGGCAGAGTTCTTATTTTTTTCAATGTTTTGCATACGTTCAAACAAACCTTCGTGATATTATAGACGTGTAAGATCACGAAAATGATATATGAAGGGCGCGAATTGCGTGACGCTATTATTAACATCCACTACAAAATATTATTAATAATTTATTTGACCTTCATATATTCAAAAACACCTAAACTTCAAGCCTATATATAAAAAATATATTCAAAAAAGTGTAGAAAGAAACAACTATTCATCAACACTCCAGATATATATTTTTTTAATTTCACATGTTTTAGGAGACAAAGTTCAGTTATCCAGTTGGTCTTCCACTTACAGAGCATTGTGCGACTCAGTGCCGCAATGCCGAATTATGCTGAAGCTTATTTCAAATGTGAATTGGTTTTTAAATGCACCATTAGAGTGCGCTAAGTTTAGTGTTCACATTATAAGTGGAATATAAATAAATAATAGTTTAAAAAAACTAAAAAACACGCTTTTTATAGAAAACCGAACTAAAAAATAGAAAATAAATTTTAATGAATTTAAATTAAGAAAATAGTGTTAAAAATTTCAATGAATATAAATTAATAATAGTGTGAATAAAAAAAAATATTTAAAAAAAAGCGTGGGGTGCATGGTGTCAATAGTTATAAATATTTTATTGACAGATAAGTGTTGTTATTATCATTTCGATAATATCTTAAAAAGCACACCACGCTTTTTTTAAATTTTTTTTTTTATTATTCACACTACTATTAATTTATATTCATTGAAATTTTCAACACTATTTTCTTAATTTAAATTCATTAAAATTTATTTTCTATTTTTTAGTTCGGTTTTCTATAAAAAGCGTGTTTTTTAGTTTTTGTAAACTATTATTTATTTTATATTTTTTTTAGTTCGGTTTTCTATAACAAGCGCGTTTCTTAGTTTTTTAAACTATTGCTTAACTATTTTAAAGCGTGCTAACAACAGATATCAAAACCGAATTTGAAGAATAGCGCCATCTGTGACTTATACAAGGAACTCGTTTCAAGTTGATAACGTAGACTTTCCGCTGTTTGCCACTAGTTGGTGCGAGAAGTGAACTATGAACACTAAAAAATTAACAAAAATCATATTTTGCAAATTGAAAAATGGAATAATTTTATCAAATTAGTGTATTGTCATCGGTCCTCAATAAATCTACAAAGTTTGAACGAAATCTGGCCGTTTAAAGTGGGTCAAAATCGCGCCCAAAGAAGTCGGTTACAAACATACAAACATACAGGTGAAGCTAACAAAAAGTCAGTGCTTGTACCTTTATGCATATTTATTAAATATTACTTTTTTTAACACAGGTTGATTAGCTTAATTATTTCCAAAAAACTACAACGAAACGAAACTTTAGAACGAAGTTAGCTTTTTTTTCAACAATAAATATTATTTAAAATATGTATAACATAAATAAAATATTTTGATTACTGCCAACTTAAAGAAAACACTTGATAATTTTCAGTCAATGTGTAATCTTGGTACCCACTGCATGTATCAAGCGAAAGCACTACTATTTAGAGAGAGTCCGATTGTACATACTGATGCTCTATTTGGAACATGAGCATTAAGCATAATGCACTATAATGCTGTAATTTTTTTTTATGGGATATTCGGGCAAACAAGCAGGCGTGTCACCTGATGGTAAGCAACTAACGCCGCCCATGGACACCAGCAGCACATATAGTGTTACTGTTGTGTTACCGACCTTTAAGGGAAGGGGATAGGAAAGGATGGGGAAGGGGGTGGGTCTCCAGGTACCTCTCTCACCGAACGAAACGTGGCATGGGCCACTTTACGTCGGTCTTCTGAGGGGTCGTGGTATTTCACCGGTGGAGCCGGCCCATTTATGAAGTAAACTGCTTGGCTCTACCACTGTTATTTGGAAAATTAGGCCCGTTATCCAGTTTAGTTTATCCATATGTATATATTTATTACATGATGGATAAACTTTGGTAACTTGATCCTCACATCAATATAAACATCTTTTCATATTGATGATTAGATCAACAATTTCCTAACATACTATTAAGAACTAGAACTAGGCAAGAAGACAGAAGTATCTTATGTCTGTACTCCGTACACTGCATAGTTTTTCTCATTACAGAGAGGGGTCCCGACACAGATGGGTGGATGTCATCCAAACATATCCTGTTTGGGTTTTAACTAATTTCAAGAATATTTATTTCATCCCTTGATTTTTTATTCTATATTTATTAGTAGACCTTTTAAAAAGCCAGCAAAAGTAATAATGGAATACTTACTTTTCTAAACAAATAAAATGTTATAGCTAATAATCGTTTGTATACTCCAGCCACACAAAAATATTGTGACAATATAAAACCACTTTCCACTATCTATCCTCTTATATGCTTAGATCTTTGAAAGTAAGCAACAGATTCCTTTTTTTTAATAGGATATTAACAAAGTGGTTTATGTGTGTAATGTAGTAAAGAAAGTTATAATTTTTTAAATTTAGCTCTTTCACTAAAAGCACTGTAAAAATTACTTACTTTTTTGATGCAGAACAAAGTTTGCGACGTCAGCAAGTTTATTTATTTTATGAGTTAGGAGGGCAAACAAGCAAGTGGGTCAAGTGAAGGCAAGTAATTTCTCACCACCAATGAACACCGTTGTGCATTGCCGTCCTTTACAGAAGTAGGAAGTGAAAGGCAAGGGAACTGGTTCGGAATTCCGGATACCTTCTGGTGGCACAAGCCACTTCCTTCCTATCGCTTAAAGGTTGACAATGCAACAGTAACACTATATGTGTTGCTGGTGTCCATGGGCGGCGATGGTTGCTTAGCATCAGGTGATACGCATAAAAAAAAATATTCATGTCAAGAATTTGGAAGTGGCTTTAATATTAATAAAAGCCAACCTTAAAGTCAAGGGTACTTGCCTGAAATCTAGTGGCAGATGGTCGATCTTTGAACCGGGATGGTTTCTCAATATCCCGGAAGCTACTCTTGGCAATATTTGATGATCCCTGAACAATCTGTCCAACATTCTCTACAAGTAACCGATCTTTTTCACCTGGCTCCCTTGTCCTAAACTGTATTCCAGACTCCACATCGTCACACTTTACAGGAACTTCAGTAGGGTACTGAATATTACCATTTGTAGCTGCCATGGACTTGGCGGAACTTATTTTTCGAAATCTACCAATAATAACATCTTCTTCATCTTCTACCGCCGCTTTTTCGTTATCTACTGGTAGGCTTGGGTTGGGATCTTTTTTCATCGGGTTCATCTCTATATCTTTCTGCTTGGAAGTCATTGTGGTTTAACAAGTTTTTAATACAAAAAATGTAATTTAGTGAAATATAACTTAGTTGTTATGGCTGCACGTTGAAAATTTGAAAGGAAATAAAGGCATTATCACTAAGATTTATACTTTTCATTCTGTTATGTGTAAGTGTTATCATATATACGTGACACGAATTTATTTAAATATATTTATTCTATACCGCATTGGAATAAAAGCCGACTGCGACTGACGTTCTACAAGACCAATGGATATTTCGAATTTGATTTGACAGCGTCACTTAACTTCACTTCACTTCTTATTAAAGGCTTCGCATACTAGCTAATGCGACTTAGCCACTCTCTTTATTTTCTACTTCGAACGCTTCAGACAGAAGAATTTGAACGGTTAGGAGGAGAATATGGCCAGTTAAGATGACCGCAGGATTTCTTCAACCAGCGTAGAAACAGAGTCCTCCTTCATTGGCGCGTATTTATAATGACTGGTTGTTATTTATATTCTGCCAGGCTTAGTTGCATTGATGTCATAAACCAGAGGAAACAGATGAAGAAAGGATTTTAATAAACAAAATTTCGATTGAGTATTTTATGACCCATATGATTTAAACATACAACTACTTTCTACGCTTTCTACCTACAACAAAAAAGAAACAAACACTATTACCAATTACTACCAGAACACTTATAAAAAATGAATATAATAAAAATATGAATTTTAAACTAGCAATTATAATGATATAATTATTTACATTAATGCTACAATTTACAAGAAAATATTATTTTTTTTAACAAATTTACATAAGATGAACCGTACTGAATGTGAAGATATGAGAGAGAGTAGGCATTTGAGAGATGTAGGACGAGGAATTTCGGAGGGAAGGACATCATAGAGGGATTGTCGCAATCTCGGACATGAGAAAAAAAGGTGATTGACATTTCCTTCATCCAGTCCGCATTCGCAAAGAGATGAATTCCTGATCCTGAGCTTAGAAAGAAATACAGGGGTACAAGAATGACCAAGTCTAAGGCGGCAAATAGTGGAAACTGTACGTTTGTCCGCTTTACATGACCTAAAAAACCATGGAGATGACGGAATGTCCGATTGGACATCGGCGTAATGCTTACCTTTGATTAATTTAGATGCATTCCAGGCAGCAGTCCATGATTTATTCTGCAGCGACTTAGCAAGTAGACAAAGGTCCTGAGAATAGGTTTGAAAATGTTCTAGAGTGCCATACTGTATTGCTAATCTAGCACAAGAGTCTGCATTGGCGTTACCAGGGATTCCGGAGTGACCCGGGATCCACGCAAGTACAACCTTTATATTGAGTTGATGGCACTCCAGAAGATTTTGTCTGATTTTAAGAATTAAGGGAGAAAGAGATCTCGAACGGAAAGGATTGGAGAGAACAGATTGAAGACAACTATTAGAATCTGAAAATATTATGGAATTATTAAGGTTATGCGATTTGATGAAAATATTAGCTTCCAGTACTGCCAGAGCTTCGCCAGTAAAAACAGTAGCAGAAGAAGGACATTTATAATTAAGAGTAATTTTAGAAGAGGGAATCCATACAGATTTGACAGCGTCAATTATCTAACTATTTTTTTTTTTTTTATTTATTTTACGGCAGTGGATACAAGTCCTTAAGCCTATCTTAATTATAATACAAATGAGATATTAGTATACATAAGTAATAATCTTAAATATTAAATTTTTCCAATAGTATTTACAATAAATTTATATAAGGGCTTATAAAATAAAATGTTTGATAATATTTGTTGTACACTATTGGGAATGTTTACACTATTGCTTGATTCTAAATTGGATACTAAAATTAACCGTTGGAGTTTAAATTTTTGGCATTTCATAATGCCAAAACAATTTCATAATAATTTCGTTACAAGTATTGCATATTCCTTCGGATTGTGGTATTATTTTGAGTTTCGCTAGATGTGCTCTGGATGTGCTGGTATTCTGCAGTGTCCAAATCTGAGTCTATTTATGGTGGATGTGAAATTTCTGTGATCTATTTGTGAATCTTGAGTTTTATTGTACCAAGGTTTAAGCGGCGGGGATTCTTGGAGTTTTGAATACCATTTTCCTTTCTCTGCGCTAACACGAGACCAGTAATTGTGCCAAAGCAATCTTAGGTCACCAGAGATATTTATATGGTAATCGGTGTAGGGAACCTTATCTATGTTGGTGTGATCTTCAAAAGCTCCTCTAGTCGCTCTGTCTGCTATTTCATTTCCTGTAATACCGCTGTGAGAGGGTACCCATTTAAAACCAACAACTTTGCCTTGTTTATTTAAATTATATACAACTCGCTTAATATTAAATAGAATATAATTTAAATTGAACCTAATATTAGGACTCTCTAATGCTAACAAAACACTTAGACTATCAGTAACAATTAAAAATTTTGAGTGATTTACAGTTTCTATATACAATAAGGCTTTATAAATTGCATAACATTCTGCTGTGAATATACTGCATGTAGTGTCTATTTTGAAACATTTTGTGTCTTTTATTTGTGGATCATAAAATGCTGAAGTTACTTTATTAATGGCTTTAGATCCATCAGTATATAGTATATAGGTATTACATTGGCTATTTACAAAATTGAGATATTCATATTCATTCATAACCTTATTTGTGTCTATTGACAAGTTGTTAATTATAATAATAAAATCTAAAGTATACAAAGGTAACTTGGATATATAGATATTTTTACATAAACATTCCATATTTAGCATTAAGGATAATAGTTCAGGGACTTGCCCGGATAGCAACTGTGATGTAATATTAATATTACCTAATAAATCGCGTGGAAGATCCCGAGTGGGCAAGATGTTATTCATGACAAATTCATTTTGTAGAGCTATTAGCTTAAGACTAAAATTGTTGGCAATTTGTACACGTCTAAATTTTAGAGGCATTATACCAGCTTCTGCTTCCATTACATGAATTGGTGTGGAACACATAGCCCCTGTTATAATTCTAAGTGCTTTATTTTGAATAATGTCTAATTTTTTAAGTTGACTCAAATTCGCATTCATATATGCTAATGAGCTGTAATCAAAATGACTTCTAACAATACTTTTATATAACATTGATAATATTTTGGGATCAGATCCCCAATGTACTCTTGTTAAAGAACGTAATATATTCAATCCTTTAGAAGCACTTTTAATTATGTAATTAATATGAGTCTCAAATTTCAATTTTGTGTCTAGCCATATCCCTAAAAATTTTTTTTCACTTAGCCAGCTTAGTGGAGTATTATTAAATAATATTGGGTGTTTCTCTATAGATGGTATTGTTCTTTTGCTAAAGATCATGGATCCACTTTTACTTACATTTATGTTTAGTTTCAGATAATCATAGAATTTGTGTATTTGTTTGAGACCATTATTTAGGGTTTGTACAGCAATGTTAACATCTTTATTCACAGTGTATACAACTATATCATCCGCAAATAATAAATACTTAACAGATGGGTCTGTTATATACTTGTTAATTTGTGAAGTGTACAAATTATACAGTAAAGGGGAGATTGTTGCTCCCTGCATTGTCCCTTTATATACTAGTCTAGGTCCATGAAGTATGTTATTAAATTTAATAAACATTGTTCTTTTAAATAAGAAGTTAAATATCCATTTGCAGATTTTTCCTGGTACACCAAGATCACTGAGTATTTCAATTAGTATAGAAGGGTTTACATTGTCAAAAGCACCACTCACATCAAGGAAGGCGCATACAGTATTTGAATGGCCATGGTAAGAATTTTTTATATCTGCAATAAGGGATGTAAAGCTTTCAGAGGCACTTTTGCCTCTTCGGAAACCAAATTGTTGAATGGGTAATATGTTGTATTTCTCACAAAAGTATTCTAATCTGAATTTTAGCATGCATTCAAATATTTTTCCTACACATGATGAGAGTGATATTGGCCTATATGAACTACTATCATTTGTTGGTTTATCAGGTTTAAGAATTGGGATAACACATTGTGTTTTCCAACTTTCTGGAATATTATCAGTTGACCATAATATATTGAAAATATTTAGAAGGGTAGTTTGAGCCGTGGGGTGTAGGTTGGAAATTAATTTGTAAGGTATGTCATCAAGCCCTGGAGTTGAATCTTTTCTTGATTTTAGTGCTATTTTAAATTCTTGCATAGTAAAAGGGACAGATAGGAAGTAGCTATTAGTGTTTCCTGGTATTTGAAACAGTCGATTTAATTCTTTCTCATCTACATTTTTTTCAGCTGGAGTGACTGGTGCATATTTATCGAAGAATGAAGGTATCCACTCATCATTTTTCGGAACTTTTTGCGATCCTGCTCTCTTAAATCTACGAATGTAGTTCCAGATCCTACTAACAGGTGTGTATCTATTAAATGATTTACATAATAATTGCCAACTTAATCTTTTTTTCTCAGAAATTAGTTTCTTTTTGATTGCATCAATTTTCTTGTACTGAATATAATTTTCAATTGTGGGAAAGACCCTGTAATTTTTTAATGCTCTTTTACTATTATTAACTGCTATTAAGCATTCTTCATCCCACCAAGGAACAGGTTTTTTAATTTTATAAGATGTTGAATTAATTTTTTTAGGTATACAATCTACTTTAAGTTTATTTAGAATATTGCAGAAAGTGTTGTATAAATGAATAGGATGATCTGTTTTAAAATTCATATTAATAAATGCCTTTTCACTTTCAGATTGGTATTTTGTCCAGTTTGCCTGGCTGTAAATGAATCGTTCTGAAGGAGGGCCTTGAATATATTTCTCTATAGCACATTGAATGTTAATTATAATTGGAAAATGATAACTGCCCATGTTATCATCATGAACATGCCATGTGCACAAGGGTGCTATTGTTGGACTTACACATGATATATCTATTGCAGAAGGATTGTGACTAATTGAACCTAAGGTGGTGGTTGTTCCTGAATTTAAGATACATAGATCACATTCATCTAAAAGGTTATATACATCATTACCTCTAGCGTTTGTGGATCTACACCCAAATGCCACATGATGTGCATTTAAGTCACCTAAGACCATAATTGGAAGGGGCAAATGATCAATAATTTGTTTTAATTTTCTAAATTTAAATCTGCCCCTAGGAGGGCTGTAGGCACATAGTATAGATAAGTTACCTGCATCAGTTTTAATAGTAATTGCGCTAGTTTGTAAGTTTTCATAGTAAGGAGTGTTACATGTCTCATACTTAATTGTATTTTTAACTATAATTGCTACTCCACCATGACCATTAGGGCCATGTTGTGCTATGATATCAAATCCTGGAACACTAAAACTACTTCCTTCTTTTAGCCAGGTTTCATTTATTAAACATATATCTATATCTTGATCATATAGAAAGTTAATTAGTAAGGGTTTTTTGTTGTTGACACTCTGAATGTTAAACTGAGCTATTGTTAAATAGGGCTTAATGGCAAAACTATTGTGATTGTTGTTATTATCCATATTAAAATAATTTAGAAAGGAAAACTTCTTTTATTTTATTCATAGTTATGGCTTCATTGCCAGAGTTAGCTAGATGAACTAAAGATTTTACTATGGCATTTAATATAATTTCATTATTAGCTATTTGTTCTAAATCTATTTTTTTATCTTGGATAATTGTAGTGACAGATTTATCCACAGCTGGCTTGGTCTGTGACTTATTGACTATATTTAAATTATTATTAACGTTGGATATATTTTTATATGAATATGTGTCTTTTCTAGGTATTAAATGTGGGAATTCCTTTTCAGTAATTACTGATTTAGTTACATCAACATAAGTAATTTTATTCCTCTTTTCAGTAATCTTCTTAATCTTAATAGGACATGAACGTGAGATAGCAAGGTGAGAACCACCACAATTTATACAATTTATTGCACTAGTATTCTGACAATCTTTATATAAGTGATCTCCTGAACAAATAGAGCATTTTTGTGTTCCATTACATATCTTGGCTGAATGGTTAAATTTAAAGCACTTAAAGCATTGTAATAGAGGTGGTATGTATTCAAAGACCCTGTATGAAAATAAATCATATTGTACTGATTCTGGCAAAGTGTTGGATAGGAAGGTGATACTAACCGTCTGTAGGGGTACCCTCTCTAGTCCAACTTTCTTTGTGAATCTTCTTATAGATATAATATCAAACTTTGATGACAACTTGCTGTACAGCTCTGTATTTGATATATTTGTGGGGACGTGTCTTATTATACCTATTTTTTCTATTTCCTTAGCAGGAATGTAAGCTTTCAAATTATATTTTTCTAGAAAATTGGTGTTTAGTAAGAAATTGTTGGCGTAGTTATATTGCTTGAAAATTATTGCTATCTTCGTAGCGTTGACTCTATGCATTTTTTGAATTCCTTTGATGTCTACTGAGAAAATGTGATTCAAGTAAATAGGGCTTTTGTTCCCTATTTTCTCTTTTGCATTGGCGTTTTCTACAAACACTTGAAACACTTGGGTGTTTGTATTTTCAGGATAAATTCTTTTATATCCCTCTTTAATGAATGGTTTGTAGGGATCATTGCTCCCAACATCATTGTCTTGTGGAAGATTTGTTTTAGAAAATTTTCTTTTACCTGGAGGTGGCCCGACCCCTGTTGGGCCAGGGTCTTCGTCCCCGTCCATGTTTTATAAAAAATTACTATTGTTTATTGGAGATTTATAACTTTTTCCGAATTACAAATAAAAATACGACTGCTTCTTTTGAAAATTCCCGCCAGAATTCAATTATCTAACTACTGACATCAGTGTTGCCAACCCCAACAAATCAAAAAACAACAATTCTCTAATTAAAAAACAGTAGAAAACAGTAGAAGGGTTCAAAAAGGCAGGTTTCATATTTTTCTCATGTATTACAATTTAAACAGAGCCAAGCAGTTCGCTGCATGAATGGGCCGGCTCGACAGGTGAAATACCATGACCTCTCAGAAAACCGATGTAAAGTGGCTCATGCCGCGTTTCGTTCGGTGAGAGAGGTACCCGGAGGCCCACCCCTTCCCCGTCCTTTCCTATCCCCTATCCCTTAAAGGTCGGCAACGCAACAGTAACACTATATGTGTTGCTGGTGTACATGGGCGGCGTTGGTTGCTTACCAACAGGTGACACGCCTGCTGTTTGCCCTCCTATCCCATAAAAAAAAAACTCAGGACCGTCACTCGGAAACAGTGTAATAGTATTAAGTGTGTACATTAAGTGAAGGAATATAGGAACACGAATATACGTAAATACATACTGAAGCCGAAAATTGGCCGTGTTTTGTGCTCCATTTCGCAGTTCAGCGGGTAAAAAAGTGTTGAGAAAAATTTTACCGACAAAATTTCTAAAATTAAATTAAATTCTACGGAATTATTTGAATTAAATAGTTTTATTTCGTGAAGAGTAAAAATCTATTGTAAATTCGCAAAATTTGTGATAATTAACTAATCTTGGACTGGGAATCATAAGAAAAACATTTGTAATTAAAAAAAAATCTGAAGTTGTTTTGTATATTTTTTATTATAATTAATACTCAATAATATATAAAATAATAATTAGCCGAGAACGTTAATCGATAAATAAAAATCTTCTGCGCAGCACTAAAACCGTCATTTTATGCGGCCAAGTGACGTCACACCCGGCTTCAATTTAACTTTGACATATCACTTCTATATGTTTCCTACTTCATTCATATTAAAATGTTATAGTACATTTTTTACTGACATGTGCCATCTACTACATTTTAAATCTATGCAATGTACCCTGTCTGTGTCGACATTGGGTACGTTCTAGGGCTGTTGATATTTTTAAAAATATCAATATCGGGGTTTGATATATCGAAAGAAAATATCGATATTTTGATATATCCATATTTTTGAAGTGAAACTTCTTATACGACATGCAAACGTTTAACGCTTTTAACGCCCCGTTAGCTACAGATGGCTTTTAGATTTTTTTAATAATCGTATTTACTACAATGGTTTAAAATATTGTTTGTAAACAATTTTCCCCAAACAAAAATGGCTACTCATCCAAGTGCTTACCACACCGTTGCTTATCTTTGTGATCGGTCAAGACGACCATATATGTCCATAAGCTAAAACTACTCTAAAGATTACCGATGTAGAATTGATTTCATTGAAGATGTAGCGACATCTATGGATGAAAGGTAGTAAATAGACTAGCAAATAAACATCGTAATCGTGAAAGCTCCATACAACAGCTATCTATGAGACATATATAGTAAGTATTATCTATCACATATTATTTCTATGTATGTATTATTTTAGTAGTAGTGGTCCAGTGGTTGAGCACACGGCTTCTGATTCAGAGGTCCGGGTTCGAATCCTGACACTGGCTCACACTAATTAATATTCAAAATTGTTTTCGGAAAGTTAAGTGACTGAAAACTTTGTGCCCGGTATGGCAATAGGTTCGTCACCTTTTTTTTTTATGGGAAAAGGCGGCAAACGAGCGAGCGGGTCACCTGATGGAAAGCGATCACCGCCGCCCATGGACATCCACAACACCAGGGGCGTCGCATCAACGTTGCCGGCCTTTAAGATAGGAATACGCTCGTTTTTTGAAGGTTATACCGTTGCCGGCAGCTGGTTCCATATAGGAGCAGTGCGTGGCAGGAAGTGACGGCTGAATCGCACTATCGTAGATCGCCAACTATTAAGCCGATGTAAATGGAAACACTGGCGAGTCGGGCGATTGCGAAAGTCAGCAGGCGGTATAAGTCCGAACAATTCCTCAGAGCACTCTCCGTGGTATAAGCGGTACATGATGCATAGAGATGCAACATCTCTCCGCAACGCCAACGGATCAAGCCGATCGGAAAGAGCTTGGTTGTCGACAAGCCGAACCGCGCGTCGTTGAATGCGGTCAAATGGAGAGAGCTGGTAGTGGGGTGCCCCCGCCCAAAGATGAGAACAGTATTCCACGTGAGGCCGGACCTGTGCTTTATACAGTTGCAAGCGATGACCTGACGTGAAATACCGTCCCGCTCTATTGAGCACACCAAGCTTTTTTGAGGCCAATTTGGCCTTGCCCTCCAAATGACCGCGAAATTGGACGTCACTCGACAAGTCGTCACCAAGAATTCCGATATTTGCTGAGACGGCTAAGGGAGTGCTCTCAAAGCAGGGAGCTACGACAAATGGTGTCTTTTTAGCGGTAAACGCGCAAACCTGTGTCTTCTTAGGGTTGAATTGGACTAAGTTTAGTCGGCCCCAGTCCGAAACCTGACTAAGCAGAGTTTCGATTTCAGACACAAGTTTGTTCCGGTACTCATCGACGTTTTCCCGAGAAATCCGCGGGTGGCCGGTATATAGGGCATCCCCCGTACTGTCATCCGCATAACAATGAAAACTGCTGTACTGCAGCATGTCATTCACATGCAGAAGAAACAGCGTAGGGGATAGCACACAGCCCTGGGGGACTCCAGCATTCACAGGTTTTAAGTCAGAGCATGACCCGTCGACAACGACCTTAATGCTCCGATCCATGAGAAAACTGGAGACCCAATCGCATAATTTCTCGGGAAGCCCATAACATGGAAGCTTCGAGAGAAGTGCTTTGTGCCAAACCCGATCGAAGGCCTTCGCCACGTCCAAACTAACGGCCAGCGCCTCTCCTTTACTCTCAACCGCTTCCGCCCACCGATGGGTTAAGTAGGCTAAAAGATCACCAGCTGAGCGACCTTGACGGAATCCGTACTGACGGTCGCTAATCAACTGGTGCTCTTCTAGATAGCTAAGGAGCTGGCGGTTGATCAGTGTTTCCATAGTCTTGGAGAACAGGGAGGTGATGGCGATTGGTCTGTAGTTGGACGGATCCGAACGAGCACCTTTTTTAGGGATCGGGTGGACCAAAGCTACCTTCCACGATGCTGGTACAGCGCCGAGAGAGTAGGAGTACCGACAGAGACGCGTTAGAACCGGTGCCAACTCTGGAGCACACATCTTCAACACGATTGCTGGGATTCCGTCAGGCCCACTCGACTTGTGGACGTCTAGGGAGAAAAGTATGCGCCGTACAGTACTTTGCCGGAAACAGATCTCTGGCGTGGTTACAACGTGGGATGGTCGGTGGAATTTTCCTCTTATCGTCCAGAGTTGAATTAGCCGCAAAAAGAGTGCCAAAAAGGTTGGCTTTCTCTTTAGCGTCATGGGCCAATGACTGGTCCTCCCTGTGCAATGGCAATTCCCTTACTTCCTATTCAAAGTCAAAGTAACTTATATTATTCATAGGGCTATATGGTGGGGGCATGAATTTGAATAGTGGATATGTTTCTATTTTCCAAAGTCAAATGCAATATACAATATTTATTATATATATATATAATGTAGGGCTAGTCTATTCTTTGCACAGAGGATTAGCATTGTCATTCAGCGTGGTAATGCATCCAGTCGTCTGCCAGTAGCCTCGAGATGCGGAGAAATTTTATTTCAGCTAATTTTGTAATTGTATATATGTATTGTAAATAATGCAATTAACTTATTTATTCTTATCATTGTTGTTTCTTATCGAGCTTTCTATATTTTCTTATAGTTGCTTCTTTATATATTTAAACCTAACCCATAGTGGCCTTTTGTCTCACCGTATAGGCATAGGTTTATGTCTTTTTACTAGCTCTACAAGACCAGGATTCCTCAAATCTGGATCAAATGATATATTGTTATCTTGTAGCCATGACTTTAGTTCATTCACCTTACTTGCCGATGTTGGAATTTATTTTTTAATTGGCACTTCTTTTCTCACAGTGTAAAAAAAATGTACTTTTTGGCGGATGGCGCAGATATCGAAATCGTCCAAATTTTTTGGTGGTCGACCTTTTCGGTGCTTAGCAGGGGTGGCAAACTCTCCGCCATTATGAATGTCATCCCGGGCTATTCTGTGTAATGTACTTTCAGAAACACCTAAAACAAAAAAAATTATTTAAAAATTTACTAAATTTTATCGTGACAAAGCAGCCAGGATTGTAGGAAATTTCCCAGTCGGCAGCGATGTAAAAGAGTTATACCTGTAGCTGCGTCTTGTCTAATTGTAATGTACGGTCGAAATCATTAGTGTGACTGTGATGTTCAAATTCTACGAAGTGATGCGTGCGTTTCAGATTAGGAAAAAATATTTTCCAAATGTTAGCGATTAAGCGGGATATTCAGTGTGTTTTTATTAAAACACGCACTGACTGGAGGTATTATACTTACGAAACTAGAATTTAACATTAAAATTTAAATTATGAACATTATTTGCATATAAAGATTGACAAATTTTTCAAGTATCAAATTATTTGGATCGCGCAATAATAATGATAGTCTTTGTTTATGTTTTTGTAACCTAAAAATGAAATTAAAAATAAAGTAATCACTAAGTTTTCGATAGTAAAGTATTTGCCATCACGTGCCAAAAGTATCTTTATAAGTTTTATTTGTTATCTAACTGTTAACTTACCGGTAAAAGCTGCTATACGTTTGTATACATCTTCCAACCCGGGTAACAAAGTTCCAGCTTGAAATTCCGCTAGACACCTCATAAAAACTTTATAAATTATTGCACGGGTACCACTACGGATGGTTTTATTCATGATAATAAACAATATACACACTTGGCTGTCTTAAAATCAGGTCATAGAACAAAATTTGTAGAAATCGTAGCTATCGCGAGATGCAAGATGTCACTGTTGACAATAATTTGTCGTATTCGACTATTCGAGTGTTGCTAGGAATTCAAAATTCCTTAGTTTCAAAATAATTAATTTCTACTCTTTTCTGTCGCCTATAGTTAGGGTGACAATTATCGGTCTTATTTTTTCGGACTTTTTCCCCATTCTTGTAACATATTCAATATCTCCGTCGCCATATTGCTAGCGCTCAAGTTGTGCGTTCCAGCTTTATCATTCGCCTACAACGTTCGCGGCGTTTCACGTTAGTGCAACGACAATGCGGGCGTTAAGTGAAACGTAGTCCAATAGTCTACAAAAGCATGCAGCAGGGTGAATTCACGCACTTTTATTATTTTGATTTATTTTGATAAATATTTTTTAGAATTTGTTTTGATCAAATTTGTATAATGTATTTGATGGAACCACGCAATATAAATATAATTTAATTAGAGGCACTCATTTATATAAGTAATTTTACCCATTATTAGCAATTTAAAATATTAACCACAGTAGGGAATGACTACTACAACCGTGTAATGATTTTTTCGGTAACGGGAATGACAACTTTAGTAGGGAATGATGAATTGATAATAAAATAACATAAAGTTTAACGAATCATATAATTTATTATGAAAACTTTAAAACTTAAACAATTAGTTACATAAGATATAAAAAACACAACTTAAAAAATATATTATTACAGTTTCTTTAAGTTTATTGTAGTGATTGTCTAAGTTTTAAAATTGTTTACAATATGTAAACAATTTTAAAACTTAACCAATTACTACAAAATATATTTAAATTAACAGTCACAATTCTTCAGTCTTATTAATTAAGTAAATGATTTTATTTTATTTTAGCCAAAATTGTCTTCAATCCTTATTTTTACTAGACCTAGAGCTACCGCCGCTGCTGAAATGTTACCAAAGCCTTAGTGAAAGAGCTTAAGCTCAAGGTCGTTCAGCGTGCTATGGAGCGGGCTATGCTTGGCATCTCTCTACGAGATAAATTCCGAAATACGGAGATCCGTAGACGTACGGGAGTAACTGACATAGCCCGTAAAGTTAGCACGTTGAAGTGGAGTTGGGCAGGCCACATCGCTCAAAGAACCGACGAACGATGAGGAAAAAAGGTTCTAGAGTGGCGACCACGGACTGGACTGCGCAGCGTAGGCCGTCCCCCCACTAGGTGGACCGATGACCTAGTGAGAACCGCTAGGAGTCATTGTATGCTAGCGGCACAGGACCGGCAGTTATGGCGTGCTAAGGGGAAGGCCTACGTTCAGCAGTGGACAGATCAAGGCTGATGATGATAGTGAAAGAGAAGCCTGAAAGACTAGTTGCGAAAGAGGAAGTGTGGTTGACGGAGAACTTCGAAGCGAATAACAAATTCTTTTGGAGTGAAGTTAGAAAGTCTCGGGGTTCCCAAACGACGTATTGGATAGGTGGAGTGAGCATCATCATCATCATCATTAGCCTTTCTTTTTTAATCCACTGCTGGACACAGGCCTCCCCCATAGAGCGCCACAACTGCCGGTCTGCTCAATCATGGGGGGTTTTGCCATAATCGCCACGCTTGGCAGGCGGGTTGGCGATCGCAGTAGGCTGTATTTTCTTCAGAGAGAATGCTGCTGCCCATTCTTCTAGCTTTTCCCTTAGTCGCCTTTTACGACACCCACGGGAAGAGATGGGGTGGCGGTATTCTAAGCCGGCGCCACACAGCTGTGAACTGTGGAGTGAGCATTTTGGGTAAATGTACGAGTATGTTCCGGATGTGGGCGCCGCGAGTGAGTCTACGACTGAACCCGCTGTGGCAATATCTGACGAGGACATTACTATGGAAGAGATTGAACGGTAAGGCAGCTGGAATTGATATGATGTCTGCTGAAATGATCAAACCCAGTGGAACCTCTTTTCGGGACGGTTTCCTGACCCTGAGCCATCTATGCTGGAGGTCGGGTAAGGTTCCCATAGACTGGAGGCGAGTCCTTGTATAAAGATAAGAGAAGACGTATGCAGTGCACCAGTTACAGGACCATCAGTTTGATCAGTTTAGCAGCGAAGTGTATGGGAAAATTGTTGAAAGGAGAATGAGGGTGATATCTGATGGAATGTTGTAGGAAGCTCAGGGTGGTTTCAAAAGTGGGCGAGGGTGCATGGTTCAGATTTTTTGACTTCGCAACATCGTGGAGAAACAACTGGCTGCTAGTTGAAAGGTTTTCTGCGGTTTTGTGAATCTGGTTTACGCAGATGATGCCATGCTTCTAGCCGAATTGCCGTCGAACCTGCTAACACTACTCACTACTATGAAAGACGATTGCATGATTAAATACTTGCAGTTGAATGCGACGAAAACGAAAGTTATGGTGTGTGAAAGGAAGGAATCCAGAACAGGTGAATGAAATTGTTGCGCTTTTAGCAGGGATGGAAGGTGCACCGCGGATGTAGAAAGTCGAGTGGCGATAGGAAATAGCGTAAATGGAGCGTTGGGCAGATTGCGGCGTAAAAAAAATTAGCAGACTACATTGTAGACTGCTAGCTGAACGGGCTAAGAAGATTCTTAGCCTGCAACACTTTCAGTTTCTTTTTTAAAGTTATGTTCGAAGTTCTTTTAATTTTCTATAACGAATTTTACTTATGATCTCTGTTTCTTCAGGTTTCTGCAGTGGATCGGGTTTATTATTAGTTATATCACTAATTGGTTGTGGTACTGAAAGTAATTTAGCCTCTTCTTTGAGTTCTCTCTGAGTTCTAATTTCACGTGGAGTTTTCTCGCTAATACTAGTTACTTGCTTATATTTTTTTTTTTCTATATTTTTCTCTTTATTTTGCGTTTTGTATTTCATATAACTCAGGGTCTGCCTTTATTTCAGCATATTTACGGCGTTTATACAGCCTTTGTGCTTTGATGGAAGCGCGGGGGTCATTTTCGTTTATTCATGGCAACTAAAACAAAATTAATGAGAAATGTAACTTTTTAAACATTTTTAGCTATTTATTATCGATTACAAACATTTAATTTATGGTTACACCTATAAAAAACGCAAACTATGACAAATATTATACTTAAATTTAGTATTCATCATTCCCCTACAAGTCACGTCATTACCCTCCTACAAAAAATACGAGGAATGACGAAACGGGGAATGATTAAATTGGATATATGAGGGCAAAAATTCTAGAACACTTGTTTTTTATCTATTGCTTACTTTACCAGCGAAAATAGAACAAACAACGAAAATATTCATTAGTTCTAACAATTAATATAGTTACACTTACCTGATTAATTTCATAGAAGGGGATGATGAATAAATGTGACAAACATCACTTTAAATTATATTACATGGTATTTTGCGGCTTTTTTGCAAGCTTGCGGGATGTGTGTTTCGGTTCCAGAGCCGCAGCTAGATGAACGAGGCGGGGGGTGCCGAAAGACGTTAGCAATAGCAATAAGACCAAATATAATGGTTATTTGATACTATGATCGGGAAATGACGAAATTATTGTGACAAAATTTGTATTCCTCATTAAAATAATACCGGATGCGTATGTACGTGCAAATACTCGTGTATATGAATCTGTTTAGGTTTATTTTATTATGATATTCTTAAAAACGGGTTATAAAGAAAGCTACATACGTGGCAGTATGTTGCACTAAAGAAACCTTGTTTTATCGCCATCGGGTAATGATTATTAGTGCCTTTTTCGTTTTGTTTTTAGCCAAAATAATGTTTTTATTGTGTATATTCATTAGGCGTCCTTTAATACAATCTATAAGTAACTACCAGATCAGAAAATTATACTAAAATATCCCGTCTAGATTTTTTTATCACTTTGGAAACCTTTTTTTGTGAACTGCGTGAATCCACCCAGCAACGGGACAGCTGCTACTGTCAAGTAGTGTCCTGGTGTCCTGTCACAAGTGTCACAGGCTGAAAGTGTGGTGTTGTTCATTGGTGTGGTATATTGAACAAAAATTTAATTATGGGGTTCGATGATGGCCAAATAATGTTAGATAGTGCTAATGGTGCATATTACGCCGGGCAAACTGTTTTTGGTCGAATAGTTTTTGATCAGGGAAAACCGAAAACTATCCACGGTATGCAAACACTTTTGGCAATATATGAAAATTCCTTCAGTATCAATAATATTATGACAACAGCTTTAATTTAATAGTAAACTAATTGCTATATAACGCAAATAGCGTTAAAAATAAAATTATGCAACAGTAATTTTTTTTTCACTAACCAATATCCAACATACACCGGCGCAAATATTTTGTATTATTTACTGTTTGTTCTATTCTCTTAAGAAATATTTTGTCATAATTATTATGTAAGGCTTATAGAAAGGAATATACAATATGTTCGTACATCTCACACATTAACAAAATCTGCCAATCTAATTTAACATTAAAAGTAGGTAATGAAATGGCTCAGAGTGGTGACCTTGATAAAATATATCGTAGACCTAGTAGGTAACAGGGCGGCGACCAGTCACAAGTCATCAAATGGCTTTTTAATTTGACCTTTATTAGATTGGATTAGAGTGTAAATTTGTTTAATTGACTGGTAATAATGTATGCATTGTCTTTTTTTTGCAAGGAACTGAATTGATGCCAGATAGGTAATTCTGTTAGTGTAAATTTTAAATTTGGAATGGCAATTTTTTTTTAAATATACCAAATTTATGTAATATCTAATAATATTTTTTCAATTTATGTGGCCTGTTCCTTGTCCATGAACTTAAGTGATTATTCTTGTAATGTTATAAAATTATCTTGATTTGTTTTATTGCTCATTTAACAGCAGTTTGGTAGCATGGTTTGTTAATGTAATATGCTTGTAAAGTTGTTTAATAAATAAGTAAGCATGAAGCTAGACTTTACTTTTTTCATACTTATTTCGTTTTACCATAAAGTAATTTAAGTTTGTGTACATAATAATAAAAATATCAGATTCCACTTGATGCATAATAATGTATTATATTATACTGTAACCATTATGTACATAATTAATCATAAACCAGAGCTAGGGAAAAACCTCTTTTATAAAATCTCATAGCCATAGCCTTCCATAATTCAAAGTCTATGCAATATAAAGATCATTTTTTCTCACAGAAGCTCATTTAAACATACCCTATATCTTTATTGATATTGACAGGCTTAGATTTGGCATATTAATTCAATTTTAGTTACTTTTATTGCATGAAAATCAACTTTACTATTTTTGAATTAAAAACTTAATCATAAAAAGATTTTTTTTTAAATTTTGAAATTCATAACATGACTTCTTTCTATATCTTTTTAGGTATTTATGTAAGTTGTAAGGGATTTTGCAAAGTACACTGGCAAACAACAGAAGTACGCAGAGTGGGTGATAGAGATATAGAGGAGACTATTGACCATGACTCATATGAAGAGTACTTCAAGAGGAAAATCTTTGTTGTGGGTTCTGAAAATGGTTAGTTGCAACTATAAACGCGTAAACCCAACAAACAAAATTTTTATCTTTACAATAAAGATTGATACCTACTAATTGTAGCACTATGGCCATTTTTCATAGGACAGGAGGGCAAATGAGCTGGCGTGTCACCTGATGGTAAGCAACCAACGCCGCCCATGGACACCAGCAACACATATATACTGTTGCGTGGCCGACCTTTTAGGGATGGTGAAGGGGGTGGGCCTCCGGGTACCTCAATCACCGAACGAAACGCGGCATGAGCCACTTTAGTCGATCTTCTGAGAGGTCGTGGTATATCACCGGCCGAGCGAACTGCTGGGCTCTACCACTGTTAAAAAATGGCGTTAGTTGCTTAACATCATTTGATCCGATTGCTTGTTTGCCCTCCTATCTAAATAAAAAATCAAAAACTTGTACTAATTACAAAAAATCTCTTTCAGGTGAATATAACTTGAATCCAGGGCATCATGAGTACGAATTCAACTGCCCCATTCCAAACAACTCTCCGTCTTCATTTGAAAGTGAATACGCACATCTTAGATACCAGGTCAAAGTTGTGATGGTTACCACTGGCATGTTCTCAATGAACAAAGAGAAAAGAGTCCCCATAAAAGTGCATGCACCAATTGATTTGAACCTGAACCCTTATTGTAAGGTGAGTTGTCTTTAAACACAAAAGAATTTCCTTAAAGGAATATCGTTTTTCCTTCCTCCATTCGATTACTACGTAAGTAGATTTATTACAATTACTAGTTGACCCGGCGAACTTCTTTCCGCTTCAAAAGAAATAAATTAGTAATATTTGGATCTTAAAAAGTTCAATTTGTGCTATTTATCGGCACGCGTTTTGGCGCGCAAACGCAACTGCTATGTACCGCTATGTTAATACTGTAATATCTTCGTAAATATTAGTTTAAATTACATGCTGTAAATGGCTATATTAATCTATATTAAAAGCACAATCTATTTAAGACTTAATTGGATGAAAATTAATGCTGTAATGTTTAAAATTGCTTCGTAAATAAGCCATTATTTCTCGTAAAAAGTAAAAAAATAATAATGGTCATTGTGGGCTATCCCTAAGACATGGACATATCCCCTCGCGGACTTTTTTATAGACCTTTTAAAGGTGTATAATAATGTAGTACATTGATTTGATTTATCACTTAGGGTTCAGGCAGCGTTTTCGATTAAAGTTTTAAATCTTGAAAATTATCATTTTTTTTCACTACACTATTCATGAATTATAGATCAAAACCACCCCGTTGACACACTCTAACTATTAAAAAAACCCGCATCAAAATCTGTTGCGTAGTTTCAAAGATTTAAGCATACAAAGGGACATAGGGACAGAGAAAGCGACTTTGTTTTATACTATGTAGTGATTTATCCCCCCATTCCCCTTGACAGCAAAAGTAAGCAAAGCTCTTACCCACTCCCCCCATAATTACGAAAACATTTTTCAACCATAGATTTAGCATAGACTTTAATAGATGGCACATGTCAGCAAAAATGTACTAATATTCATCACTGACAGTGCAACCGCGTATATTAGATTTTCAGGATATTTACATTTGAACACATGAACTTTATAAAATCATCAAAACAACTTTTTAGGATTGTATCGCGTCTATTTCTTACTTATTTATATTTATTTCCCGACGTTTCGAACTCTTTACAGAGATCATTTTCACGAAAACCTTAGAAACAAATATGTAAACTATGTAAAAGTTGACATTTTGATGCGCTTTTTACGCACACATTGATAAGTCACTGACACATCAACAACCCATTTTTCGTCTCGTTGTTTGGGTGACTATTGCCGATCTTCCTCCGATTCTTATATCTATGTTTTCAACTAATAGGTATCTTATGTTTTATTCAAACATTTTTATTGCCATGTGTATAAAATGTAAAAAATAAATAACAATCGATGAAGTAATCATCTAGATCCCCCACCCCCCATCCCGATGTCATCAAAAATAAGCAAAGCAAAGACCCCCTCGTCCCCCCAGTCCCCCCATAGTGCTTACGTAATAAATCAAATCAAAATCAAAACTCATTTATTCAGTTTAGGTCTTGTCAGACACTTATGAAGGTCACTTTTTGTTCTTTTTTTTTACTTCCGCCAATTCGATTACTCTCGCACTGAGAAGAATTGGCAAGAAACTCAGGGAGGTTTTTTTTCTTTGTTTTTTTTTTTTTTATTACAATCATTTACACAACAAAATGCACTAACAATTCAAATTGTTACAAGTGTAAGAAGTAATGAGCGGTTTATTTAAAAACTTTGTCGTCCTCCAAAAAATCGTTGATACTATAATAAGCTTTACTGATGAGACATCTTTTAACATACGCCTTAAATTTAGTAAACGGCATCTCAATTACATTTTCAGGAATCTTATTAAAGAAACGTACACAATTACCCATAAACGAGTTATTAACTTTTTTCAGACGGAAAAACGGCGTAGCAAGTTTATTTTTATTTCTTGTATTAAATGAGTGCATATCACAATTTTTAGGAAAAAGATGAATGTTTTTCTTAACATGAAGAATATTATCTAATACGTATTGCGAGGCAACGGTGAGAATATTCATTTCTTTGAATTTCTCTCTTAGTGATGCGCGAGATTTCATTTGATAGATAGCTCTTACTGCGCGTTTTTGTAAGACAAAAATTGTTTGTATGTCAGCTGCTCTGCCCCACAGCAATAATCCATAGGACATAACACTATGAAAATAACTAAAGTAAACAAGCCTGGCCGTTTCAACGTCTGTAAATTGACGAATCTTTTTGACTGCATATGCGGCTGAACTAAGCCTGCTTGATAATCCCTCAATATGGGGTCCCCATTGTAGCTTACTATCTAATGTGATACCCAGGAAGGTTGTACTATCGTCAAAAAATAAGTTTTCATCCTGGATTTTAACATAAGCATTATTAGTTTGCTTTACATTTGGTAACATAAATTTAATGCATTTCGTTTTCTTGGCATTCAGCAATAGATTATTAACATTAAACCAGTCTACAATAGTTGCCAACGCGGCATTTACTTTGTCATAATTATCTTCTTTCCTACCTATATTAAATATGAGTGATGTATCATCCGCAAATAACACAATATCATGTTTCTCCTTCACAAGATGAGGCAGATCGTTAATGTAGACTAGAAACAGGAAAGGACCTAATATAGAACCCTGGGGAACACCCATAGCAACAGGAGATCCGGATGATTGTACTCTGTTTATTTCTACTCGCTGAGGTCTGTTTGATAAGTACGATACGACTAGATTTAAGGCGCAGTTTCTTATTCCATAGTGACTTAATTTACGAGCTAAAGTTACATGATCGACACAGTCAAACGCTTTAGATAAATCGCAAAAGACCCCTACTGCGTCCATAGACCTCTCCCATGCGTTAAATATATTTTGTAACAATTTGATACCAGCGTCAGTTGTGGATCGGCCTTTAGTGAATCCAAACTGATTATTATGTAAGAGTTTATTGATACTAAAGTGAGTTAAGAGCTGGTTCAACATTATCTTCTCGAAGATTTTACTCAGGGTAGGAAGAATAGAAATAGGCCTGAAGTTTGTGGGGTCCGTTTTTACACCGGATTTGAAGAGTGGAATTATTTTACTACATTTCATCAAATGTGGAAACACTCCATCGTCAATACAACAATTAAATATGTTAGCTAAATAGGGTGCGATTGAAACAATGATCGCGCTAATAACTTTAGTAGACACACCCCATAAATCTTCTGTCTTTTTGATGTTAAGCATCTTAAAAGTTTTGATTATAGTTGTGGGACATACATAAGAGAACTGAAAGCATATGTCACAAGCATCTACATTATTCCTTAAGTGTGATACAGCATCGTCAGGAGAAGATCGTATGGACCGAGTAGTTTCTAGAGGAATATTTGTAAAGAATTTTTCAAAGGTACTTGCAACTTCTAGTTCATTCGAGACTAGTTTATCATTAATCAATATGTTAAGTTTCGGGTCTCGCTTCTTGGATTTACCCGTCTCACCGTTAATTATTTTCCAGACTGTTTTGATTTTATCTCGCGATTTCTTAATTTTATTAGAAATAAATGCGGCCTTGGCGGCAATACAAACTTTTTTGAACACCTTTGAATAATTCCTTACATATTCCAAAAACGCAGTGTCGCGGGTACTAGTCCTTTTCTCATACAAATCATACAGACGATTTCTGCTTCTGTATATACCACGCGTAGCCCAGTCGCTAAATACTGAATTACTCTTTTGTTTTATATTTTTTAACAAGAAACATTTAGAGAATACTTGAACAGACCCTAGGATATTGATTTTGTTTTATCTTAACTTTTATAGTTGAGTATTCTCGCTATTACACCTTTTGTGCTTGAATCTTTTTTTTAATATTTATTTCTTAGATTTTCGCGAATCACATTCATAAAATTTAAATAACTTTTTATGGATTATATTTCATTATATCTTTCTATTTATTTCCCGACGTTTCGAAACGTTGGGAAATAGGTAGAAAATAAGTTCTAAATAAACGCGATATAATCCATAAAAAGACTTGAGTCTTTTGCTGGATATACTGTAGCAATACTATTGTTGAGAAAAATACCTATACTGAGAATATGCTAGATATAGGTAAATAGTATTTAATTTTTCCTTATATGTAAGTAACTAGCTGTGCCCGCGACTTCGTACGCGTGGAATTTGTGATCAGATAGCTATATTTTTACATAGACAGTTGAGAAGTAATTACCTCTAAAATGAAATTGTAACTGGTAGGATAAGTACAGATTGCGGTAGCAATGGTTGTTGCCCGCATTGTTTATTTTCATTTTAACAGGAATTTTTGTAGTATAGCTGTAGCCCGCGACGTCATCTGCCTGAACGCTATACAGCACCAAAAATACCTACGATTATACCTTTTAAAATAACATTTATTTACCCGTTACTTCTTTACATTTCATAAATACAGAAAGTACAGTAACAGAGGGAGACTGTCTTTTGTAAAATTGTTGAACTTCAAAAGTGCTGATTTTCAGTCTGCTTTGAATAAATGACTTTATGGTGATTCTGCTGAATTAAGTAATAAGTTGCGACTGAAGCAAATGTAGAAAATAATGAATAAGAAAATATAAATATAGAAAAGGATAAAAATATATACTTATAAAACTTCTCTATAAACAACATTGCTGGTTTGGCTCTCCGCAGCCAAAATGTAAAGAGAGTCAGGACTGGTGACGCGGGAGCAAGCGACGTACAGCTGCCCGTGTGAGAAGCAGCTCGTCCTGAGGTCGACACCCGCTGCTCTCAGTGTCTGCCCCTGCGACTTATTGATGGTCATCGCGAAGCAAACACTCACGGGGAACTGTACGCGCTTGAACTGGAACGGGAAGTTATGAGGTATGAGGGGAATGCGTGGTACAAATACTGCCTCGCCTACGCCACAACCCGTAAGAATTTCCGCCTCAATGCTGTGTCTGTGGAGCGAGATGACTTTAAGGCGGGTCCCGTTACACAACTTCGGAGGAGATAGGTTCCGAAGAAGCATAATCGGGACACCGACTTTCAGCTTGATAGTATGCGCTGGAAGTCCACTTGCTGACAGAGAGTTCAGAAATTCCACGGGATAATGTGTGGCATCATCTTGCTCGATGACAGTGTTTATAGAGGTGTAAACCACTTCATTCCCCTCAATTTTCGAGAGAATGCATTCGTTGATTGCTTCAGCCTGACCATTTTTGGGCGTCAAAATTGCCCGCTCACATACCCAAGAATTCTGCTGGTGCGGTATATGACTGATGTCCCCGTACACACAGCGAATGAGTTCTTCTAAGCTGGATACGACTCTACCGAGAGACTCTGGAAGCACCACCTGCCCACCTCTCTCCTCTGGTAGAGTGCCTTCGCCAAGACTTAGAAGAACATCGGAGAATTCTTGAGCACGTGCATTGCCGCCGAGCCGAGCTCTCATATTAATGGTCAAGCGCAGCGTACGAACTCGTGACCACAGCGAAGATCGTTTCAACGAAGCATTCACCTCGTCAGCCCTCGATCCCCGCGTCACCACGGGAAGCGTTTGTCGGAAATCGCCACTGAATAGAACTGTGACACCACCCATCAAGTGTTCGTTCCTGCGGATGTCCTGCAGGGTTCTGTCCACGGCCTCAACTGCTTTTCTATTGGCCATCGTACACTCATCCCATACGATCAGAGAGCAATCCTTCAGCACGTGTCCCTTATCACTATTGCGTGACACACCACAAACAGGCGTTTCGGTGCTCTCTAAATCGATGGGAATTTTAAACATGGCATGTGCTGTCTTGCCACCCGGAAGCAGTGTGGCAGCGATTCCCGACGACGCTACAGCAATGGCAATTTTGCCTTGCCTCCTGACCTCTGCAAGTATGCCAGTGGTAACAAATGTTTTTCCTGTTCCACCAGGAGCATCCAAGAAAAACATTTTACCCTGGTTTTGCCCAACGCTTTTAAGAACAGTGTCATAAATTTGTTTTTGCTCTGAAGAGAACAAAGCGACATGGTGATTTCGTATGGTGGTCATTTCGCTCGGATCGTAAATTGTCTCAGCGTTATACTCTCGATTTCCACGGTCTTGATGCGGTGATGATTGGGGAGCTGGTAACCCATATTCGACCAATGGATTGCCGCCGATGGAAATGACCACGTCTTGAAGTGAACTAAGACAGGTGTTCAGCACGCGTTCATCAGTTACTTCGACTTCGTCTCCAGTAGCACGCCTCAAAGCTCGTAGAAAATCTTCAGATAGATGATGTCGATATTTTTCCCACAAAGCTACCGGGTTCGTGACTCCACAAAACACCAAGATGACGGCAAACAGATGACGCATACGGCTGGGGCTGTTACTGACGCTCGCCTCCGCGAGGGTGTCATCCCAGTTTTGGTCACCGTCGAGAAGGTGACGTGCTACACAGGCTGCGCGGTAAGTGGGATACTCCACGCCATCAAATGTTCTCAGAAAGGCAAAAGACGTTGGGCCTCGGATCGTGTGAAGTAATAACCGCAGAAAATAGCATTCGCCATTATTCGGGTGCACGGTATAAACTCTACCCAATACGGTGTCCTTGAAAATTCCCGGAAAACCTTCGACAGCACCTCCTCTTCGACGTCGGTTAAATATTCCCCTTTGCTTGTCGTACGTGTAATATGAAGGCACCTCGTCATACGTAAGGAACCTCGCAAACTGGTCGATTTCGCAGAGCCTGAAAAATGCCAAGAGAGTTGTTTGGCGCGGATTTTCTAAGCGCTCAGCAACGTTGTTGGGATCAAAATATATGCGCTGACCGTTTTCTAGGTGGACGTCTAAATGCATGACGGCAGGATGCCTGTCATGTATAGAGAACGCCAGTATCCGCCAAACTGCTTCAGACGTGCTGATGTAGCGACCGGACTGATACTTGGTCACCTCGTCTCTGTCAGTGTTCTGTAAAGCAAACGTCGCCTGATCGCTACCTTTGTTCACGTATTTGCAGATATATTTGATCGACCCGACGCTGGTGCACGACTCGACGTTGATGTGCGTCTGGAAGGTCCTGGACAGTACTGGTGAGTAAGGAACAATCCATCGGTTATCGACCGGTCGCGCCTGGCCACGCACGCTCAGCTCAGTGGAATGCCCGCCCTCTGCTGGTGATCGGCGCCGGTATGAGGGATATCCATCCTCACCAGTAATGGTTTCGTTGGTAAATTTTTTTGGGAATCTTTTTGTACAACGTCCGTCTTTCATACAAGGGGAACTTGGATTTAACGTGCCACAGGGGCCATGCACCATGTGACTTTTAACAATTTGATGCAGAACAGGATCAACGTCAGGGTCCGGAAGCTCTGCACTTATGACTTGATCAATCTGGATAGGCCTGATCTTTTCTTCCAACCACAAAAGCAGATGCGCGTGTGGCAAGCCGCGTTTTTGCCATTCCACGGAGTACATATGACATCGGACTGTACCAAACACTTTTGCCTTTGTTAGAAGATCCATAAGGCATTTCAACTTCAGGTGGAATACGCGAGAGATCAAGTCGTGCCTGTCGTACGAAACCTGTCCTGCAAGGAGTTGAGCTGTTATTTCAGGCCACTTTGGGTTGGTAGTGATAGTAATAAAGAGGTCCGGGCGACCAAACTTTCGCACATAGCAAAATGCATCTTGGGTCCTCTCGTGCATGTACCGCGGACCTCCTGTGAAGGTGGAGGGGAGAATGACCATCCTTCCTACATCTTGAGCATTGGCATCATTCTGCATGGCATCTCTGAGATGGACGTAGTTCTCAGCTCTCAGCTTTCTTTGATTGGACCTTATAAATACCAAACGCTCTGTCTCAATTTTGGCATACATGTCCACCAGAAACTGACTAAAGAGTGTACGATGATGGTGGAGATAAGAGCCATTGTTCACCCTCAGCTGGATCAAGAAGCTGTAGAACTGCATGGCGGACGTTTTTTTGTTATAATTTGGGGAGCCTGTCTGGGGGTCTACATTATAGTGGGCGAAATGGTAGCCATCCTCTCCGCGACAAAACATGAGCGGATATTGAAGAGAATCGTACGCGCGGTGAGTTTCGCTGATCCTTTGAAGCCGGTCATCGTGCGTGCGTAAGACGATATCTCTTTTATCACACTCCTGATCGACTAAGAGAACGGCGACCTCATTCGTCGTTGGCGCATTATATCGTCCCGGATGGGCTGCAATCGGCTTTCTATCTGCACTGATGACAAACTTAAAGCGGTTGCGCTCGTTCTCAGGCACCGACGCCAGAGCGGCTTTGAAGTTGCCAATGTGCGGATTAACGTTATGCAACATACTTTGCAATCCTCTGACCAGAACAGGGTCCAAATTGGGGATGTGTCTACTTCGTAGGTTTGCTTGTTCTTCAAAATCACTTACAAAATAAATTTGCAAAAATTTTGGAATGTCTGTAGGTAGCAGCGAACCGATTTGATGGTAAACTTGCCCCTGGACCTTGAATGTCGGCATGAAACCTGCTTCAACGATTTGATTTGCACCAAACGAAGTCATCTGGAAGGCGCTGTTATAAGCTCGGATGTTTTTCAAAAAATGGCTGGACTTCGGATGTTCGCCATTTAGTAAGATTCTTAACAGATCTGGTGGGTCTTGCATAGACTCCAAGGGTACCTTACCAGATGCACAACACATCCCATTGGGCTCTCCTTTCCATTTGCGGGCTTGACAGTGGGCACACACTTCTTCTAAGACACCAATATCTCCGTGTGCGGCGTAGTTAATCGCAACATTGTACATAAATCCACTTCCCTCTTTATTTAGCCACGATTGCTCTTCGATATCGTAAACCATGGATTCATCGTCAGATGTTGAAAGTTGATTCATGCTACGCCGCAGACGATCTAGTTCTAGTTGTGCCGCACGCTGTTCACCCGACCAAGATCCTCGAAACTCTTGAATTCTATCCCGTTCTAGCGATAGATGAGCAGACGTATCGCCACACACGTCGTGGTACCGCTGCCGAGCAGCTGCACGACGTTCTTCACGCTGCTCATCGTTCTCTAACGACCGTGAAAGGGCATGCTGAGAACGATCTCTTCTTAACCGGGTCATCCGCTCTTCATGATCTTCGATCGACCGAGAAAGAGAAGTGCGACTCCGCTGCGAATTCAACCTCGTCTCTCGCTGCGTGTATGTCTCTGACGCGCGAGACTCGGCGTGGCGCTCCCGGTCGCTTTCCAGTCGCGCTTCTCGCGCTTCGACACTCTCATAAAATCGAGCGGCATCTGAGCGAGAGCGCTGGGAACTCAACCTCGTCTCTTGCTGCGTGTACGTCTCTGACGCGCGAGACTCAGCGTGGCGCTCCCGGTCGCTTTCCAGTCGAGCTTCTCGCGCTTCGACACTCTCACAAAATCGAGCTGCATCTGTGCGAGAGCGCTGGGAACTCAACCTCGTCTCTTGCTGCGTGTACGTCTCTGACGCGCGAGACTCAGCGTGGCGCTCCCGGTCGCTTTCCAGTCGAGCTTTTCGCGCTTCGACACTCTCACAAAATCGAGCTGCATCTGTGCGAGAGCGCTGGGAACTCAACCTCGTCTCTAGCTGCGTGTACGTCTCTGACGCGCGAGACTCAGCGTGGCGCTCCCGGTCGCTTTCCAGTCGAGCTTCTCGCGCTTCGACACTCTCACAAGATCGAGCTGCATCTGTGCGAGAGCGCTGGGAACTCAACCTCGTCTCTAGCTGCGTGTACGTCTCTGACGCGCGAGACTCAGCGTGACGCTCCCGGTCGCTTTCCAATCGAGCTTCTCGAATTTCAGCACTCTCGCACGATCGAGCGGCATAAGTGCGGCTGCGCTGCAAACTCAGTCTTGTCTCTTGTTGCGTGTATGTCTCTGACGCGCGAGACTCAGCATGGCGCTTCCGATCATTTAATAGCCGCATTTCGTATGCTTCTATACTTTCCAGAGACCGCAACGATGCATTTTGAGTGCGCATAGTATCTAATCGGGACTGGCGCGACGTACTACTTTCTCCATCTCGAATTTCCGCATTGTGTTCTCGAAGAGTAGCTATCCTTGCCTCACGCTCAATGGTGGTTTCAAGAGATCGAGCTAACCTTTTCCTTCGACTATCGTTTGAGGATTGGGATAGATTAGACCGTTTTCTAGGCATTTTGATTATTTTAAGTTTGAAAAATAACAGAAAATAATTTACACGCTGAGAATTTACACACAGATAATGATAGCTAAGCAGTAAGCAGTAGTCCGATTCCGAATGAAGTTTATTTAAGTAAATATTTTTTTTTTTAATTATATTTCAGGAAAGTATTTTCAGTTTTCACGTTAAATTCGACTAAGCACACGATAACTTATAGCAACGCAGGTAACCCCAGTTTCTATGAGTTGTCGCGGCGACATCCGTACTCATAACATCACTTTTGGTGAACGAAATTATAGCGCGATCTAATTCGACGCCAACGCCATCTAGTTAGCGAATAGGAAACATTTTTTTTTAATGGTGTAAAATTATAAAATTACGAAGCAATCATTACACCAATAAATACCGAACAAAAATATTAACAGTTTTTAGCATATACAAATACATTTTTTTAATTGTCTTGCTCATCTCTGAAAAGAATTAACGATACAATTTTAAAGAAGAAAATGCACAACTCCATCTATGACTCTTAAAAACATCTATTGACCGCAAGCGCATGATGAAATTTCAATTATTTATATTCAAAAAGTGTTTAAACATGTAATTCGACTTGATGTTTTTAAAATCTCAAAGATTTATTTATATCTAAAACCAAAAAGTGCTTACACGTGTAATTCAACTTAATGTTTTCTGTTTTGTAAATCTCATAGATGGCACTGTTTTAAAATTGTCTGTTATGTTTAACGGCATAAGTTAATTAAAATGTGAAGCTAACTTATATTATACAATACAATAATACAATAATACAATATTCTTTATTGTACACCAAAACAAAAGAATACAAACATTATAGACACACAAAGAACAACAATAATGCACAAACGGCGGTCTTATCGCTATCGGCGATCTCTTCCAGACAACCTATATGGACAAAAAAAAAAAAAAAAGAAGTTAGGGTAGTCGTTGGTGACAAAATTAGAATATAAATAGAAAAGTACAAAATATATAACAGTAACAATAGATAGATTACAGTAGATTCAACAAAACAATAAACATAATGTAGTAAGATATATAGCATACTACATATGCATAAAGCTTAAACAACACTTATACATAAATACATATAAATACACATACACATATACTTAAAATATAAACATACATATACATACATATAGATACAGCTTTCGGAATAAGTGTATTCAGGACTAGCTAGAGTAACCTAATTCTATGTGATAGTGATTAATTAGTCGTTTTCTGAATGTACATAATGATTCGGCAGATCTTATTGATAAAGGTAACCCATTCCACAAGCGTGCTGCATGTACTGTGAACGATTTATCTAAAAAAGTCTTGGCGTGTGGCGGTATTGCCAGTTGCAGGTTTTCGGATGATCTTAGAGATCTCGTATGTGTGTCACATAAGAACTGAAAACGTTCTTTAAGATAGATGGGGGCGCAAGGATGAAACAAGATATTGTAAAGAAGAGAAAGAATATGAGAATTCCGGCGAAGGCGTATAGGAAGCCATTTGAGCTTTGCACGAAATTCGGATACGTGGTCATATTTGCGCAAACCAAATATGAACCTAATACAGACGTTTTGAAGTCGCTCAAGTTTATTTAGTTGGTCCTCGGTGATATCAATATAGCTAGCATCAGCGTAGTCGAGGATAGGTAATAAGAGAGATTGGGCGAGTGTAGTTTTGGTGGCAATCGGAAGAAAATTACGAAGTCTTCTTAAAGATCCAGCAGATGCAAAGATCTTACGACTAATGTTCCCAAGCTGAGGACCCCAAGATAGTGTCCTGTCAATGAGTATCCCGAGGTTTTTTATATGGTTACTGATAGGAATGACGGAACCGCCGAGACATATAGGTGGGATTTGGTCCCAGATGACTTTAGATATTAGTTTGGAGCTGCCGATAACCAGTGCTTGGCTTTTTGCGGCATTTAAGGAGAGACCATAAGCTTCACTCCATTCCAATATTTCTTTTAAATCCTGGTTGATTCTGTTAATAGCTTCAGGCATATGTTGCAGTGAAGCCTGAGTGTAAACCTGCAGATCATCAGCATAGAGGTGGTAGGACGAGAGAAGTTTAGTTGAAATTGGATTTATAAAAATCGTGAAGAGTAAGGGAGATAAAACGCCACCCTGCGGTACCCCAGCCGTGATATTATTCCAAGACGAGTAAGAGTCATGAAAACGAACACGTTGCCGGCGCCCAGACAGGTAATTATTGAACCAATCAATAACCGTTGGAGATATGTTAAGAAGCCTGAGCATAGCTAGCAATACTTTGAAATCGACAGTATTGAAGGCGTTGCTGAAATCCAGCAAGCAAGCCACAGTAAGCTTACTGCTCTCCATACCCGTTCTAATGTCCTCCGTAATATTGAGGAGTGCAGTTGAGGTACTATGACAAGGACGGAAACCGGATTGGTAAGGGTTAAGGAGCTTGTTTGTGGCAAGGAATTTACTAAGTTGCTCATGGACAAGGCGTTCCAGGACTTTGGATAGAAACGGCAATATTGATATTGGACGGTATTCAGAAAAGGATGAAGGATTAGCTTTTTTGGGCAAAGGTATGACTTGTGCATCTTTCCACATTGAAGGAAAGACGCCACTGGACAGTGAAGAGTTAAAAATATGACAGAGAACAGGAAGGATGATATCAAGGATAGGAAGGATCATATTACGGCTCACAGAGTCAGTTCCAACTGCATTAGAAGTGATTGATAGCACATGCCTCCGAACATCACAATCGGCTAGTTGATTAAAGATGAAAGGATCGAAATCTGGAGTTGGAATAGATGAAAGATTTTCTAAAGTCGAGGCTTTAGTGGCCCTATTAAAATTGGACGAAGACGTGAAGTGTTGATTGAGCAAATCGATATTGAGATCTAAAGGAAATTCTTCGTTAGACTGTTTACCAACTCCTAGCGATTTAAGAAATTTCCATACCTTAGCTTGGTCTACATTTTCAACTGATTTATGGATATATTGGCGTTGAGCTTTCCTACACACCTTGCTGCAGTGATTCCGAGCATTGACGTATCTCTCTAGATTTTCTGACGTAGGACGACGCTTATACCTAGACCTTGCAGCTGCTTTCTTAGCAATTATTGCCTTTATACAAGGTGTTATCCATGGCGATGGAAGCTGCTTCAATTTTATTAGGCGTTCTGGAGCGTGTACGTTATACAGCTTATTCAATTTGGATATGAATAAACGGACTTTGTCGTCGACCTCGTTGGCATTGAATAGTTCTGTCCAATCGATGTTCATGCAATCTTCCAAAAGTTTAACATGATCCATGCCACCAAAACTACGCTGCAGAAGAGTTTTAGACCTTGGCTTAGGGATATGAGACTTGTAGGACAGGTAAATAAGGTCGTGATAGGAGAAAGAATCAGCTGAGCACTGACCATGTTTAGCAACGTGAGCAGGAGAGGAAACAATTATAAGATCAAGGAGAGAAGGGGTGCACTTGGGAAAATGGTGAGTCGCAGATGAAGGAAGAATGGACAGGTTGCAAGAGTCTATAGTATGGGATAGTAAAGATGACCGATGGTCCATTTTCAGAAGACAGGTGTTAAAGTCGCCCATAATAATGATATGACTGTAGGAACAGACAAGATTCTCAAGAAGAATTTCAAGTGAAGGAAAGTAGTTGATGTGAAGAGAAGGAGAGTAATAAACACCTATAAGGATACGGGTATTGCAGAGTACGACTTCGATAAAAAGATGTTCACCAGCATGTCGTGGTGGTGGCTGCGGAGACATGCTGATTATAGTATAGGATAAGTGCTGGCGAAGATAAATTGCAACCCCACCGCCGCCTCCACTTGAGCGGTCATTGCGTATGAGTTGAAATCCGGGTAAAGAGTAAGATTTAGAAGGAAGACAGGGTTTGAGCCAGGATTCGGAGATAAGAATGGCTTGAATATTCCCACAGTCAAATTCAGCTAGCATATCGGAGAAATGGGCCGGAATACTCTGAGCATTGATGTGAACTACATTGAAATTCCCCGCAACATCAGAAAACCGCAATTTTAAAGTTTCAGAGAGTGAAGGTAAACTAACAAAACTGTCACAGTCGCTGTCTGCTGACTGGAAAGATTCAGAACTGTTACCATCATCAGCATCACACATTAATAAACAATAATTACTAATATATACAAATAATATATAACAAAAAAATAATAATATATATGTTTTCAGTTACTATGTCCAAGTTACCTAAATATATATACTTAAATATATATATATGTAAATATAAATACCAATTAAATATACTAAATATATACTCTTATCTTATACTTTTGGAAACAACTAGTTGCCAGTTCAGTGTCCTAGCGAGTTATTTAATTCAAAAAAGAAAAAAAAAGTGTTATAATGTAGCACCACATTTTACAATTCAAGGGCAATATCACACATCACACAGGTTGCGGAACATATAATGGAAGCTAATAGGCAATAACATTCCCAAATAACAGTTAAATTAAATATAAGACAGTAATAAAAATACGAAATAGTTTGTGAATATGTGTTTGTATCTACACACTCGACATCTTGACTTAAACGATCTGGGTGCCAGGTTGTAGAATTAAGATTAAAACACAGAAATATAAAAAAAAGATAAAAATGAAAAGTGACAGTTGACAATATGTTGAATATGACAGCGAGTGTCAATTGCTCGCTAATGTAAACAAAGTTACCTACTCCAAACCTTAACATATCTTAACGTACACAGTGATTTAAAGATAATTAGGGATTGCTAATTACCTTCAGTGCGAATAAAAAAGTATTTAGTTAAGCAAAAGCATAGCAACACGCATGATGGCTATATAACAGGGGCTCATGCCAGATGCAACATCAATTCCGCTACCAATAAATAATGTAAATTACCGAAATTGCTAAGAAAAGTAAGTATAGACAAGGATATCGTGATTTACTTTTTAGTGGCGGCGGCTCGCCTTGTTTTGGTGGTTTTGTCGCTCGGTGCCGCCGCCCTTGACATCTCACTAGCCTCAAGACTATGCAGATCGCCCAGGGTTGCAACCCGGTGTCGAGAGTTGGTGCCCATAACATATACGCACCCCTCACGTGTCCAACACTTTGCTACACCAAACTTGTCACGGGCCGCCATGAAAAGTTCATGTCTAGATTTAGTTAAAAACTCAGATATGGTTATTCCAGAACCCTTCAGTTTAGTTTTCGCGTACCACACTTTATCACGCACTACAGTATCCACAAATTTTATTAGAATTGGTCGAGGGCTACCAGCTGGCCTAGGCCCACCCAATCGATGGCAACGTTTGATGTCATTGACAGCAATAGTGTCCAGCTTGAGTTTGGCATTTATAACACCTGCAATATCCTTAGTAGTGTCCTCATCCTTGCCCTCGCTTACTCCGTGGAACATTAACATCTTACGACGGCTCCTCATCTCTAGATTATCAATGTTTGAGGTAAGGACAGAAATTTGTTTTTGCACCATGCTGAAGGACTGCAATACAAACTTTTTAAATACAGCAAACTCAGACATCACAGTGGCAACAGATGGTGCAACAGCTGGCCTCTTTAGCTCTTCCACTTGTGCTTCAAATTCAGCCATCCTTTTTTGAAAAGCCTCCATCAAGGAACTCATTGTGTTTTCAATTGATTCCATATTGCTGGTACTGTACACAATTTTTCTGCTAGTTTAATAGTGACAAATTTTGAGTTTGAACAAGGAAAAACACTTCACCGGCAAGCAGGTTTACTTAGTTAGTGTTTCTTATCATTACAATATAAAATTACATGTAATAAAAATAGTTATCTAAATTTTTATGCAGAGCTCTTTTTAATCAGTGCTAAGTGCTAAAACTACCCACACGGAATTATATTATTATTATTATTATATGTATAGATTAAAGCATGGTTATTAACATAATAACACCATAACAACATACAAATATGCGTCGTTAGATTACACGTTGCTACAGAATACATTGAAGAAATAAAGGTTCACTGCTCGTTCCTCGTAGGTGATAGCGTGATAATATGTAGCCTATATGTTGACCCGACTTCTTAATAATTTTCGTGCCAAATTTGAAGTAAATCCATGCAGTACTTTTTGAGTTTATCCCGGACATACATACAGACAAACAGACAAACAGACAAAAATTCTAAAAAGTATATTTTTGGCTTCGGTATCGATTGCAGATCACACACCAAGTATTCTTTTTAAAAAATATTCAATGTACAGTTTTGACTTTTCTACAATTTTATTATATGTATAGATTAATTATTATGGTCTTAAACATCATTTCATATTTATAATAATTGAGTATAATTTACTTTTTATGTTTTCCTTATAGAGTAAATTTTATTTTGCACTTACAATAAATTTCCATACATATATATTACCAGGAACCCATACAAAGTGAAACAATATCTACGTACTGCTGTTGGTGTGTAAACTCTGGGTCTTCAGAGGTCCGAGTGAAACTACCAGTGGGGGGATACTGTCCTGGTCAAGTCATCCCTATAGAAGTCAATGTTGTCAACCATAGCTCTGTTGAAATTGAAGAAATCAAGATGGCTATTAAAAAGGTATACAAATCGATCTAACACAACATAACTTCACGCCTTTGTTACACGAAGGTGTAGGCAGCGACTAATTAGCCTTGTCTCACCGTTATGTTTACGTCCCAAATGGAATAGGTGGCGAACCTATTGTCATACCGGGCACAAAGTTTTCAACCATCGATATTTATCACACATAACTTCCTAAAATAATTTCGATAAGTCAATGGTGTGAGCCAGGATTAGCACCCGCGACTTCACTTTAGAAAAAGTCATGCTCTTAACACAAATGTTTTTACTTTGGGATCAGAGAGTCCAATCCAGAGAGTCCAGAGGGACCAAAGTCTCCCTTAGAGAACGGTTTAAGGAAATTGGAATATTAACAGTTGCTTCTCAATTTATATATGACAATATAATGTTTGTTAGAAAAAACTTAAATAGATATACTAAACATAGTGATGTACATAATTTTAATACCAGAGGCAAGCATAAACTTGTGTTAAAGTGTCATCGCCTGCACAAAGTACATAAGTCGTTTTTGGGAATGGGTGTACAGTTCTATAATAGGATCCCTGCGCATATTCTGGCTCTCTCTTTCGATCGGTTTAGGCGGGCTGTGAAGGATCGTCTCGTTGCCGGTGCTTATTACACCATCAATGACTTCATGACGGACAAGTCGTCTTGGGACCGTCAAATTGCTTGCTCAACGCGGATTATGTAGTTTGCGTGTTGGAATTTGTTCACTTATTTTGGAGTGGAGACGTGCTGCAAATATTTCTATTTCTAATAGTAATCAACATATCTTATTATGAGTTTGAATTGATGTTGTTTTGATAAAAGCTTTATATATAATTTTTATTATTGCACTTACTTGTTGCACAACGTTACCATTCTAAATAGAAGATGTCGCGTCAGTTGTGCTCGACTAATATCATATAATTTCTCTCATTACTTGTACTACGATGATTTTAAGTTGGTTGGATCATAACTGTGATTGTCGAGTAGTCTGGCTGCTACACCTTTTATGTGATATTTTTTCAGTAGCGTTGATAATACTATTCTGTAAATTTTCAATGGTTTTGAAAAGAGTATTGGCACATGAGTTTCTTGCCCGATTCTTCTCATGAAAGCCCCTACACTCGGAATCGGGCCGCTCGTGGCGATTGCTTCCGTGTTTTTTTTGTTCCACGGAGGTACTTGCTTCAAGCGCTCGTGGCTTAGCTTTTTAAATATTATTTTAATTTTAAACATTTTTGTACATTGACTATTTTTAAGTGTCTGTGAGGACCTATGAAAATAAAACCACTTTGACTTTGACAATCCTATCAATCACTCCAATGAATGTAGATCTATCAATATACCTTACTATTAAACCATATGATCATTCACAGAATATAAAATACGAGGCAACTTCCCACGGAGCCACAAGACATGAGAACGAGTACATAGCTGAGGTGAAGTGTGGTCCCGTTGCAGGTGGCACCACTCCCAGCTGGAATTTGGAGATGCCTGTGCCTGTCATGGAAGTGCCGAATCTTGATGGCTGCCGGTTTATAAATATTGACTATGTTTTCAGAGTAATGTTTTTTTTTCAAATTTTATGTACATAATCTAGTTCCGTTTTAAAATAAATTTGCAGACATTTTGTTTACCTAACAGAAATTACAGAATATTAGAGAAAATATACAAGAAAATTACAGTGAAAAATCTTTATAAAATATTGTTTTACAAATATAAACCAACGACGTCTGTGGAGGTATGTAGGAATCATGTTTTAGTGAGCCCAGTTGCAAATACTTCGCAAATAACTTCGTTTATAGTGTATTGCTATCTGTAGACTTATTTTTTCAATTACAGATCAAAACAGAAGTAAGTGGTTGTCATGAGGGTGAAGAGGAAACGTATCCCATTATAATCGGAACAATACCGCTCGTGGGTTTCCAAGACCAATTACCCAATCCACTGCAAGATCAATTGCCCAGCACAGGACCGAATGGACAGCATCCTACTAATTTTACGCCCATGGCGATTATAGCCCAACCATTACCCAATCCTAACAATAATGCCAACTATCCACAAAACACTCCATACCCAGGTGGTAATCCGTCTTACCCTAATCCATCCCAGTATCCTATTACTAACACATCTTACCCTAACGCTAATGCTGGCTATCCTGGTTCACCTAATCAAGGTGGCTACCAAGGTCAACCTAATGTTTACCCTCCTCCCGGTAATCTACCTCAACCCTCGCCTTACCCAGCACCTAATCCAGGACAGCCTTACCCAGGCGCTAATCCTGCTCAACCTTACCCAGGTGCCTATCCTGCTCAACCTTACCCAGCTGCCAATGCTGGCCAACAATATCCTGGCCCCAATGCTAGTCAACAATATCCTGGCCCCACTGCTGATCAGCCATACCCTGGCCCCAACGCTGGTCAGCCATACCCTGGAGCAAATCCAAGTGTTACCAATGCAAATTTAGTGCAATCTGGTAATTACGGGTTCACTGCACCCACCGGTGAAGATTCGTCGAACACACCTTTGCTACCTCCCGGTAGCAATGTACCTTATGTAAGTAAAAATGAATTTGTGTAAATTTTATATAATTATTTTTCAAACTTCTTTCAAATTCTATATAATATTATTCATTACTCAATTAGATTCAAAGGTAATTTTTTTTTAAACTACACAACTATTAAACTACTTATAAAAATCTCACAATTTCACGTCCACAGCCCACAAACCCTGGTGTCAATCCATACCAATCACCGTCTGCTCCTACCACCGACAAGTGTAAGTACTTCAACTCCACTAAATTACAAACTTCTATCATCATCATCAGACTTGCTGTAGAAAATCGTTATATTTTTTTTAATGGAATAATGATAGTGTTATAGTTGCGTTGCCGGCCTGTAAGGGAGATGGATGGAAAGTTGAGATATGGGGGATGGGCCTCGAGATACCTCTTTACCCGAACGAAACGCGGCATGGCCCATTTTACGTCGATATTTTGAGTGGGTAGGTAATATTTCACAAAATTTTATTTTATGTTTTTAACAAAATGAATTTCTTTTGCAGAAGACCTGGACTCCAACCTGCAAAGCACAACTCTAGCGCATACAATGGTAACATAAAGATATTAGCTATAATGAGTGCGTTCCACTTATAGCCCACAAAGACCGCGACCGTGACCGCGGAAATTGCCGTTCCACTAACATAAAAACGCCGCGGGCGTTGTGGGCGAATGTTATAAGTGGAACGCAAAACTTGAGCGCTGTGTGCTAGCAATATGGCGGCTCGGAAAATTCATCAAGTTCTGATAACATATGTCATTTTTTATTGAAAGCCCACCAAGACCTACCAATATTTTGCGGGCGAAGTGGGCGCGATGCGGTCGCGAACAGTGACGTCATCTATGACGTCGAGCGACCGCTCGCAACGACCGCGGGCTTTATGTGGAGCGCTACTGCTGGCGTTACGGTCGTTGTGGGCTTTATGTGGAACGCGGCCATTATAATCAGGTACATTATTACTACTTATGCGCTGATTTATGGACAGGCTGTGATTACCCAAATAGCACTCTAGGAGTACCGCGTGTTTGCTAGCGCCCTCAGTTAGTGTCTCCGGAACTAATCGCAAATGGCAGTTCAGCTCAATTCCTCTTCGCTGTATTAATCCAGGCCAACATATAGATTATAATAAAAGTGATTATAGCCTATTTTATATGTCAGTGTGGACCTTGGACTTAGTAGTAAGTAACTTAAACTACCTCTACAAGAAAACTTCTATTCAAGTAGAGATGTGATATTTTCTGAACGTGAACATTTGAAAAAAAAATAACGAATTTCATTCGCTCTCGCAATAATTTAACGTTTTAAATGTGCAGAAAATTATATAATTTATTTCTTCCATAACATTTTTTACAAGATATTATACATAAGCTTTGTAAAACAACAAGTCTGAAATGGTGTAAGGTTTTTTTGTACCATATTATTATAGCAACAAAAAGTACTCTACAGTTTGTTGCAGTTGACAATAAAATGTTCACGTATTAATGTGTTAATATTATTAATAAGTGTATATGTACGTTTTGAGTCTATGTTGCATTTTTTAAAATATATTTTGACTATAAATAGTCAATAAACGTAAGATGTTAACCGCATTTTGTTTTGTATCGGTGCTATTGTAACAGGGTACCTTCTACATTGCATGCTTGTTTGGTTGTCTATGATATGCAGTGTCCGACCGAAGCTTCGGCTTCGGCCACCTTCGGCCAAAAATCCATCCCCGAAGGTCCCGCCGAAGGTCCGAGAAAAGTAGGAATTAAAGGAACTGTTACGAAAGAAAGTGAGTGACTGACGGACCGGACTGCACTTAGTTAAGTGCGGATACCTCTATCATCGAGAGAAAAGAGGTATGAGCCACATTACCCCGATATTCTTCTTTAGTTATGCATAATATTGAAGAAAATTATTAAATTACTAATAGTTTATGAACCTTCGGGAACCTTCGGCCGAAGGTTGTGGAGATTACCGATTAATCGGCTTCGGCTTCGGCCACAAATAGACCTTCGGTCGGACACTAATGATGTGATAAACGCACAAATTATATTGTGCAAAAATTTACATATACATAAAAAAGTTTTACAATAACTGCTGATATTAAAAGTGGCAAACGCTTAACATATGCGACGCAATTACTCAGGGCGAAAACTATAAAAGTAATTATGCGTACAAATATGTAGTATGTATGTAATAAGTTAGATAGATAAACAATTATGTAACACAAGTTACAAAAAGGAATATTAATGTTATGTACTAGCTTATTCGAGAATATGCTTAAACTTTTTTTTTTAATTCTGTACAACTCGGGGCTTATAATTTTGTAATTATTTTTATTATTGAACTAGGAGTTAACCGAATTGAATACAATTTAAATAAAACTCGAATTTTATTTTGATATTTTTGACTCACTTTTATTTTCTTTTTATTCATCTTAATCATATATTATCTAGTCTGCTAATTAATTGGTATAACCAATTTTTTTATATTTCTCATGTGACATAAATAGTCATTAATACATTTATTCTTATTGCAGTTTTTCTGTAATCTATTTACAATTATGTTTGATTTAATATTTTTTTGTGTGCCTATATTTTATTTTTAAACCAATAATTGCCTGATAATCCCTTTATATAATACATAGGTATATGCGTGGAAAGTGTTTTTTCTCATTAATTTCACAGTTTTAAAATTTATTTCGGTAGAAAGTGATGAAATTATATATATTCTATTAAGTAATCCCAATTGTTTACGGTAATTAATTGCATTATATAATACTAATTATAATAAAATTAATATTATTTCAGGTATAGTTTAGGATAAAAGTATTGTTTGTTTTTGAACATATAATTGTTTTTACAGCTCTGGCTACAAGTTCTTTTGAGCCTTATCGTTATCAGTTAAACTGATCGCTTACTGGGTTGCCATAGTTATTATGTTTCAAACATAACATTTATTTTATTTTTATGGTAGACCACCAGATAATTATTTTGACAACGATTAGTGTTGTTTAACCAATTTTGTTTTTTTTTATAAATATTACAAAAACATATTATCTTTTTATTGATGTAATTTTATATATATATACATATATCTATATTTTTTTTGCTTTGAAATATTATAAGTATGCATCACAATCTCCACTTGTGACACCGTAAATACTGACGTGTACTGCTGCTCCTATGCTATGTGGTATTGAGAGTAAAAATACTGGACTGGAATAAAAGACTTTTGAGTCATAAGAAATCCACATCACAGTTCTAATTAATAATGTAACCAGTGCCTCGTGTTAAGTACAAGTATTTACGAAATATAATAAATGTATATTTTAACTATTTGTAAGTAGACTATGAACCTAGGCTAGATGCTAGTTAGCTATTAGACAGCTATTAAAATTATGATTTCACATTTGTTTGACTCTAAAATCATAATTTTAATAGTTGATCAAATTTACACATGCAAATTATGTAGCTGTTCCAACCGCTATCAACTTATTGGGAAACTTTGGCAAATAGTTTACATAAAATAATTTAAGGTTTAATTTTACCAGGTAAAGTGGAAAAAAGTTATTGGCTAAATAATATTTGCAATAATAATAACCATACTTTTATGTATTTTAATAAAAAACTGAAAATCGTAGTTATTTTTACTGAACAGATTGCTTTTCACTTAAGACTTTGTAGCTGAATGCACACTATGAAGCCATTCGGTCTGACTCTTGATGTTCACATTAGGAGAGAAGTAGTTAAGATCTACCAGAACAATACCTCCTTACTATGGTATATACTACTTTCTACTTTGGGAAAGTAGTATATACTTTGGTAATCTTCCATGTCCTGGCTGAACCTGGGTTCATAGTCTCATACATTTTGGATTTTATTGTACACTTAGTTATGTAAGGAGTTTTAAATATTTGTTTTTGAATGTTTACTCTAATTTTTTATGACAAGAAGCATTTACTTATAATAAAGACGTTAAAATAAATATGTTTTATTTGTTGCTTTGAGTTGTTCATTATTCTCTTGAAGTTTTATGGTCCTGAAACGAGCCAATGTTGAAGAGAAACGAGCGAACATTGCAATTATGTGTCTCAATTTCTATAATTCATAACTTTGACATTTCTGAACAGATTTTACAGTTGCGAGTGAGTTATCTTTTGATTTGATTTACTACCTATGTTGAGGAGATAGAGAAGCAATATGTGTGCAAAAAAATCTGTAAAGAGCAAAACACCAAAAAGTCATAAAAAAAACGATTAGCGCCATCTAACATTGAATCCCTAACAAAAAATGACGGTTTGTCTCTTGAGCCTTTGAACCTACGAATTTTTCGGTAAAAATTGTTTTGTTTTTCAGTTATTAAATTTTGGTGCAAAATACCGATGTATGAGGGTAACTCAGGCAAACAGAAGATATGGATGTTCAACATCGAACCAAAAATATAGATTTATTGAATGAATATAGATTTATATGAATTAATAACTTATTCAGTAAAAAATAATACTAAATTTGTTTATTCTAATGGAAATTACATAACTCAAAGATATCATTAATACTCCAAGTTTGCTAAGAGCACGGTCTGTTTTTACCACTGAGTTCAATATACAAGAGGAGCAAACCTCATACAAATGCATCCAAAAATGTGTGTCCACTTTTTAGATGCAATGACGTAGCTTTGAAACCACTAGACATTTAAAATTAAACATATATCTATCTCAGTCACATAAATCGCAAATACATTGCCGTCACTTTGATTAGACAAAGATGGCAATATAAATTTGCAATGGCGGTGTGGGGTGGCCAGCCCATGCGAAATTTTACCCAACTTTTTCAAGCCATGTACTCGTAAAAATATTTAATAAATATAAATTCAATATTTTACTATTACTTATTAATTTCTTATCAGATGTATTACAAGATAACTGAAATAATGAATGGATCAACGATCTCTGTGTACTCCGTACTAGATCGGCTGTTCCGACAAAAATTGGATCACACTCATCTGTACCTAATTGTGTACACCTGCCTTAGAGCAGCGATTTAAAGCGCTGTAGGTAAGGTGTACACAATTAGGTACAGATACACAATAGTGAAAACGCTTGAGTAGTAAAATAATGTACTTACATTCATTATATTGAAAGGGAATTATTGTATTTAACGTGGACAGGGCCTAACAGCCGCACGGGTCGATCGATCATAAGGGCACATACCCATACTACGTGACCTATTTTTTAAGATTTTTCGAACCCTCCCTCCCATCGGTGACCACTCGTAGTATATGCCAAGACCCACAAATGTGGGAAACTAAAACTAAGTTTTTAGTGGTATCACTGAAGCTAATTATGAAAATTCAACATTTTATCTATTTTACTGTATTTTAATATTAATTTAAACATTAATCTTACGTGTGGAAAGTAATTCCGGTTAATTTCTTATGGGTTTCCGATCTTGAATCGCACTCTTTTACTACGCATTTACCCATTTTGTACCTATTGTTATTCGGTTCGCGTCTGACAGATGACTGAATTGACTTATGCTTCGCATAAGCCTGTAGGCTTATGGCCAGTGGTCACACTTTGAGAAGGTTACTACAAGTCTATATCATATAGGTCAATGGTTTTTACACTTTATTTTTTCCTCAATAGCTGGCAAGGATTAAATATATATGACTCCAGGTAAACATAGTCTCGACCGATCGATATGTATTCAGCACAGATGACTATAACTTGACCCCTTTTTCTACCCGGATGAATATCGATATAACTGAATAAATATCGATTGTAAAATTATTAGGGCAACTCTAGCGGGTTCGCACTTTGGCCGCGTTCCACATAAAGCCCACAACGACCGTAACGCCCACAGTAGCGCTCCACATAAAGCCCGTGGTCGTTGCGAGCGGTCACTCGACGTCATAGATGACGTCACTGCTCGTGACCGCATCGCGCCCACATCGCCCGCAAAATATTGGTAGGTCTTGGTGGGCTTTCAATAAAAAATGACATATGTCATCAGAACTTGATGAATTTTCCGAGCTGCCATATTGCTAGCACACAGCGCTCAAGTTTTGCGTTCCACTAACATTCGCCCACAACGCCCGCGGCGTTTTTACGTTAATGGAACGGCAATTTCCGCGGTCGCGGTCGCGGTCTTTGTGGGCTATAAGTGGAACGCACTCTTTGTCATTGAACTGTAGAAAAAAAATAAAAAAAAACATTCATTCGGTGTTTTTAATTTGTATGGGATTCGCGTACAAACTATTCGCTTTTCTCTTCATAAAACTTTATTGAAATGACCGTGCCTGCCTATTGGTAGCTTGCGGCACCCTTTTGGGCCTCCTTCTTACTTCCTGTGTTATATTATTTTCTATTGTAGTGTTTTTTTTTAACTTTTATAGCTATTTATTATAGATTTCATACCTATATTGGTACTTACTGCAATCTAGGCTTTGTATTGAAACCAAATGAAAATAGCAAGCCTTTATCTCTCGCACGTCGATAGTATACTAGTTGAATTTTTGTGATGGGTTTTGATGAAGGTCGTATAATTTTGGACAATGACAATGGTGTATACGGTTCTGGTCAAACTGTATTTGGTCGAATTGTTTTCGATCAAGGAAAACCAAAAACAATTCATGGTTAGTAACATGTATTATTTTATTTAGATGGTTTTCAATCTTCTTTTACACTACCCAGAAGTAGTGGCATTTCTTCGTATGAGCCGGGTGAAATACGGATAGTATATACGGAATGTGATATAAATATGTAGATATCAATATAATAATAAATTTTCCAACAACTTATGTATTTATGTTTATAGTTTCTAAAGTTTTCACTGATAACTTATAAATACTAAAAGAGACATTTATTTTTGGCAAATTATTTGTTAAGCATGTTCTCAATTTTTGATTAAATTGATTGCATATTTATCTCTCAGACTTTCGCGAATCTCTTCCACAACATTAAAACTTAATTAATGTTATAAATTTATTGCACTTTGAATATTCTGACTGATTATGTGTGAATTATCTGTAGGTATATATGTAAGCTGGAAAGGGTACTGCAAAGTACACTGGACAACTACAAGAACCCGTACCGTGAATAAGAGAACTCACCATGAGACAGTTCATCATGAGTCATACGAAGAGTACATTCATAGAAAAGATTTTGTCATTGGAAATTCAAATGGTATAGAATGATAATTTTGTCAATTTTATGTCTTCTGAATTTGCTTAATTCCATTCATAAGAAGCTGTACTAAAGCCCTTATCATTTTACTGCTCTTATCCCACACTAAATAAGATCGGCACATCATGCCATACTTTCATTATAGCCATCTGAGGAAGAAGCTATATTAAAGCATAATTTAATATATTACTCCTGCAGGAAAACAATTCATCATGGCTCAAAATCTGGGTAGAAATTTTATAAAATAAAAACTGCAAGATTGGGCCATCTTAACTATTGGAATAATGTGATCACTCATGCTGCATTTCATGCAGTGAGAGAGGTATCCGCAGGCGCTTTCTTCCTTCCTTATCCCCATTCTTCTTCCTATCCCATCTGAAAGACTGGTAATGCAACTGTGACCTTCATGAGTGTTATAGATGTCCTTGGGCAAAGCTAATCTCTTATCACCTTGGTCATTTGCCCCCTCTCCTATAAAAAATATTTAAATTTGAAAACAGGTTTAAAATATAACATAAAGATTACTTCCACATTGTGAAAGTTGGGGTTGCTTGTTTAAAAAAATGGCAGTTTTTTTGTAAGAACTCGTCAATTACCTGATATTTTAGCTAATCCAAATTCGAAATCGGCATATATTTAGTTGCTTTTTTATGTAAAAAAAGGGGAAAACTAGCATGCGGGCCACCTGATGGGAAGCATCACATTATTGTTTCTGAGATGGAAATACACTCGTTTTATGAAGGTTCCTAGGTTGTAATGGTCCGAAAATACCGTTGCCGGCAACTGGTTCCACACAGTTTCCACAGATCGCCAACCATTAAGTCGAAGCGGACGTTAGCACTGACGCGTCGAGAGATCGTGAAAATCTACAGGCGGTATTAATCCGAAAAATTCCTCAGAGCACTCCCCGTGGTACATGCGGTACTTTATGCATGAATATGCAACATTTCGATCGGAAAGAGCCTTGTTATCGACAAGCCCAACCGTGCGTCGTTAGATGCGGTCAAATGGAAGAAGGTCGTACTGGGGAGACACCGCCCAAATATGAGAACAGTATTCAACGTGAGGTCATACCTGCGCTTTATATAGCTGCACCTGACGTAAAATACAGTCATTCTAAAGGTATGATGCCGTATGCGTGAGCGATCAAACCAGGGCTAAGATCTGCCATCGATAAGCACCACTGAGGATGGAACAAAAAGCTCCATACCCTGCAGCCCCACATCAGCGACAGAGTTGGCAACGACGTCGGAATCATCTGGCGAGAAGCAAACTTACCCCATTAGTGGCAAGCGAAAAAAATTCGCATCCCATTCCAGTCCGCTGACCTACAAGTACCACACGCGGCGGCGGCTCGTAATACGCGGTCGAAGTGGGCAAGTGAGTGCACCGTACTTCTTATCAAGCATTGGTCCGAAGAGCCCAAAGACGTGTCAACAGAACCACTTATCCGTCCGGATGAAAGGTCAGCAGAAGATCCAATGGGGAAAGTAAATCAACATCTGGGATTCGCGTGGGCGCAGTAACCAGTTGTGTCAGATTAAATGCTAGAGCAAAGTCATGGACAGATCGGTTCGGATGGATCGGTTAAGCGTGATCCAAGCCATTCAGCGTGATCTGCATTGGAATCGCCGAGGATCACAATCTCCGCAGAAGGGACTTACTGAAGTACAAAATCTACAGCCGTTAGTGACCGCTATGGGACCTATAAGGTGCGTAGATGCGAGGGTGGCCATCGCTGGCTATACGCAGCCAGAGGGTTGATAGGTCCCTTCCTTCAAGAGACATTTGGATAATCCACGCACCTGTAGATACCTCTCTCACCGAACGGAAAAGTATGTTCCATTGCGTAGCTCTATTTTTTTTATGGGATAGGGCAAACGAGCATGCGTGTCACCTGATGTTAAGTGACCAGCGCCGTCCATTGGCACCTGCAACACATATAGTGTTACAGTTGCGTTGCCGACCTTTAAGGGAGTAGGATAGGAAAGAAAGGGGGAGGAGGGTGGGTCTCCGGGTACCTCTCTCACTGAACGAAACGCGGCATGAGCCACTTTACGTCGATCTTCTGAGAGGTCGTGATATTTCACTGGTTGAGCCGGCCCATTCTTGCAGCGAATTGCTTGGCTCTATCACTGTTAAATATAACTATCACTGTCAACTTTGTCTGGTTTCAGATGAAATCGAATTGAATCCTGGACATCATGAATACAACTTTCAATGTCCCATACCTATCAACTGTCCGTCTTCATATGAAGGTGAATATGGACATATTAGATATCGGGTCAAAGTTGTGATGGTCACGTGTGGTATATTCTCATCCAATAAGGAGAAAAGGGTGGCAGTTACAGTCTGTCCACCTGTAGACTTGAATCTCAATGCGTATTGTAAGGTAAGTTGTAACTTCTACTCTATTTTAGTTCAGATAGGAGAGAGTGTTCCACTTTTATGTGTATATAAAAGTTACACACACATACATAACTTCAAGGCAGGCCTTGAAGGGTAGGCACGATAAACACAGCGCCAGGACGATTCTTACACACCTTACTTGCTTGATTTTCATAACATTACACACGCACGTTACATTGTTGAAATCACAATACAAATAAAGTGTGACTGCAATTGGTTTTATACAAAATTAGCTAAAATATTAATAAATACATATAAACCTGATATTAAGTAACTACTCTGAGCCGCCCATGAAAACCTTGGTGCGTTGTCGACCTTTAAGCGAGTAGGAGGGGAAAGGGGATCGGGCCTCCGTATACCTCTCATCGAACGAAACGCGGCACGACGTACTATTTCACCGTGATATTTCACCGTTCGAGCCGGCCCATTCATGCAGCGAGCTACAAGACCACCACGGACAATGACTGATCTTGGAATACAAAAGTTGATGAAGCAATCTAATCCCTTCTTTTCAGAATCCAATAGAATATCAATTGAGCAATACTTACTGTTGCTGGTGTATGAGCGCTGGTTCGTCAGAGATTCAAGTGAAACTACCAGTTGGTGGATACTGTCCCGGTCAAGTGATACCTGTGGAGATCAGTGTTCAGAACGACAGCAGTGTCGAGATTGAAGAACTGAAATTCATTATTAAACAAGTATGTACTAAATGTAACTTGGTTATTAAATGAATGAGTCTTTGTCACGTGTTCTATTAAGATCTGTTCATCCATTCTCTTATTCACTCTCATTCAGCGCCCTTAAATAGGAGTAATTGGAATTGTAGCGGCCGCCATATCAATGTTTTTGGGGTTCTCACACACAAAATGACCAATCCACTTATCTGTTTCGATTGGGATGTTTATCCCATTTAAAATTTTATTAATATATTATGGATGCGCTTTTAGCAGGGATGGAAGGTACACCGCGGATGTAGAAAGAAGACGGGCGTTAGGAAATAGCGTAAATGGAGCGTTGGGCAGATTCCTGGGCCCTAAAAATATTAGCAGAAAAGCCCAGCTAGCAATCCACAATGCAATACTGATCCTAACGCTAAGTTATGGAAGCGAGAGCTGGGTATGGCAGAGTGTGCATGAAAGTAGGATAAACGCGGTCGAAATGAGGGCATAGCACAAAATCTGCGGAGTGACAATCGCTGACCGCGTTGAAAAGAAGGTTATAAGGAAGGAAGTCGGTTTGAAAGAGAGTGTCGGGCATGCTCCGATGGTTCGAACATGTAGAAAGGATGGAGAATGCAAAATTGACTAAGCAGATATACAATGCAAAAGCGGATTGATGTAGGAGTCAAGAATGGCAAGGACAAGACATACATTCCATGACCAAATAGACCGTGTTCTGGAGGAAGGTGATGCTAGGAGCCTCAAAAATCGACGCGCGTGCATGAAATGAGTTATGAAAGTCAGCGAACCGAGTGAGGTGTGTAAGAATCGTGCCTTGTAGCGCTCCGTTCTCTCTGCCTACCCAGCAAGGGATTTAAAATACACCGTCGCGGACTTTTTGTAACCGTTTTGAAGGTGTATAATATTTTTTCTTTTGATTTATAACTTACGGTTCAGCCAGCGTTTGCAATTAAAGTTCTAAATACCGAAAATTATCACTTTTTTATTAAATGAATTATACATACAAACTACCCCGTTGACACCTTCTGTCTAATAAAAGAAACCGCATAAAGATCCTTTGCGTAGTTTCAAAGATTTAAAGCATGTAAGGGGACAGATATATTAATGATTGTTACATTAAGCTAAGACGCCTATGTTACTCTGGGTGAATGCAGCTTTCCAACGGTGAAAGAATTTTTAAAAGCAGTCCAATTGTTTTTGAACTTATTCTTTAAATATAAATATACAAATCTTTCCTCTTTAGAATATTATATTTATGTTGCATGTGTGTAGGAAATTAAATTCGAAGCTACCACCAACCCGGGCACGAGGTACCTCAAGGAGAAGGTGGCCGTCATCAAGAAGGGTCCAGTGCCTGCTCGCACATCGCGTAGCTGGACACTCAATATGGAAGTACCAGCCATGAGTGTTTATAACTTTAGTGGCTGCCGTTACATCGACATTTTCCACAATTTTAAGGTATCCAATGAGAACTTAATATATATATACATATTTGTATACACACATATTATATATTTGTGTACGCACACAAATATATAAACCCTAGCCCGCCGCAGCTTCGCTCGCGTTTAATCAAATAAGTACATATTAATAAAAGCTAGATTGTGAGACTCCAAATACTTACTGAACACATCAAATTATTTCTATTGTACCTAAAGTGTTTATTGCGTTTGTGACAGGTTAAAGCCGTATCTAGTGGGTGTCACGAGGATGGTGTAGAGACTCATCCCATAGTGATTGGCACGATCCCACTTATGAACATTCAGGGACCAGTACAGAATCCCATGCCTGTCCCAGTCCCTATACAAGATGTGCCAAGCACTGGTTACCCCCAACCGATCATGAACCAACCAGGGCCTTATCCCCCCTACCCTGGGTACAATTATATGCCTGTAAACACACAAGACCAAGGTCCATCCTATCCCAATCAAGTTTCACCTTACAACCCTGCAAATAGCTTACCGCCGCCTTATCCAGGCTTTGACCCAGCACCACCATATCCTGGGGGTAGTGCCAATCCACCTTATCCTGTGAATAACCCTATGCCTCAACCCTCTGGAGACTCGGTTCCACCGTATCCAACGAAATCTGATCATCTGAAAACTGGTACAATAGGATTTGCTGTTCACGGTGGTGATCCACCTAAGCATCCGATGCCACCAGCTCCGAACTCATCCCACGTAAGTATCAGAGTTAATTTGTGACTGGATTATTCCACTCTTGCTAGTGGAACCATTTTATAACAGTCTACCTGCGGTGAATCTCGGACTTTTATATTTGGTTTAGCATTTGTCGCTATTCTTTGTCTGGGTAATGTGCCAGCACCAAAATCTGCTGTGGTCATTTGTTTTATCTATTACTAGCTGGCCCGGCGAAATTTGTTCCACATCAAAAGTAATAAATGATTAATATTTGGATATTAAAGAGTTCAGTTTGCGCTATTTATCGGCACGCGTCTTGGCCGGTACTGCTGTCCCGCTATGTTACTACTATAATATCTTCGTAAATATTGTAATATAAGCTATAAACAATCACAATCTATTTAATGCACTTAACTGGATGAATATTAATGCTGTAAAGTTTAAAATCGCTTCGTAAATAAGCCATTATTTCTCGTAAAAAGTAAAAAAATAAAAATGGTCATTGTGGGTTATCCCCAAGAGGCAGACATATTCCCTTGCGGACTTTTTTGTAGACCTTTTGAAGGTGTTAAATAATGTAGAACATTGCTTCTATCTATCACTTAGGGTTCAGCCAGCGTTTGCAATTAAAGTGCTAAATCTGAAAAAAAATGCCTTTTTTCTTTAGTACATTAAACTTGAATTATAGATAAAAACCACCCCTCTATCCATTGAAACCCTCTATTCATTAAAAAAACCCGCATCAAAATCCGTTACGTAGTTTCAAAGTTATAAGCATATAAGGGAACAGACAGCGGAAAGCGACTTTGTTTTATACTATGTAATGATAGAAAAAAAAATGTGTTGGTATTAGACATCAGTCTATTTCACCTCCTTAAAGACAATAGATCATATTGGGCTTAAACTAACATCAGATACTTTGTAGTACCTATAGTGTCGGTGGTCCAGTGGTCGAGCACACGGTTTCTAAATCCAGAGGTCGCGGGTAATACTGGCACAAAGCGATAACTTTTAGAAATTAATTAATTTCGAAAGTTGTGTGATAAATATTGGTGACTAAAAACTTTGTGCCCGGTATGGGAATAGGTTCGCCACCTATTTATTCTATTTGGCACGTAACGGTGAGTCGAGGCTTTACAGCCACTGCCTACACCTTTGGGTAGAAAAGGGCGTGAAGTTATGTTATACTTTGTAGTGATTCAGGGGTCTCGAGTTCGTATCTTAGTACGCACTAATCGAATTTGACGAATCGAGGCTGTTTATACTTACTCTGGCCATAAATACTGTTGCAACTAAAAATAAAAAAATAATTTGAATTTGGAATCTGTCATTTTTATACGATTGTTCATTGTGTTTTCTCGTTTTGGCGCCAGTACATGGTACAATATTTTGCGATATTAAAATGGAGTGGGGTGATAAACCCCACCCCTTAACAACACCCTGTTCAATAACGAAGTATGGTCCTTCCAGCAAGACTCGGCACCGGGTCATAAAGCTCGGTCCACACAATCTTGGTTGGAAGCGAACGTTTCGGATTTCATTAGAGCTGAAGACTGGCCGTCGTCTAGTCCCGATCTTAATCCAGTGGATTATGATTTGTGGTCAGTTTTAGAGAGTACGGCTTGCTCTAAACGTCATAATAATTTAGAGTCCCTAAAACAATCTATACGATTGGCAGTGAAGAATTTTCCCATGGAAAGAGTGCGTGTTTCTATTGATAACTGACCTCAACGTTTAAAGGCCTGTATTGCACCCAATGGAGACCACTTCGAATAAGCTTTTTGTATTTTATATCGTTTTATATTTATGTATTAAAGTAACACACTGTAAAAGTAATAAATGTTATTTGCAATTAAAAAAATTTTTTTTTCTTTGTTACAATATTTATGGCATGACATGAAGGCATGAAGTACATTCGGTCATTGGAGCCGTGAAGTTAAAAAAGTGATATAATTGTTTCTTTGCAGGCCGCAGGCGGTGATGCTAACCCTTACGCGTCTGCCTCAGCGCCGGAACCTTTTACCCCGGGCAGCGGCGCGGGTCAGTATTAGTTTAAATGTACAGATATAAAAAGGAAAAAATTGCTTTTTCCTAAAAAAAAATTTCATTTCAAATATTTACTGACTGTAGACATAGCCTAACTAACATTAACACAGATTCTGAAGGAAAACTAAAAAAAAAGGATTTGATTTATAAATTGTTTTTTGGTTTTAGATACTTCCAACATTGTCGAGTCCTCACCAGCGTACAATCCGGACTTTAAAGACCGGGAGAAGAAGGAAAAACCTGACAGTGATTCGAAAGCCCCGTAATGAAACTCAGGTACTCTTGGGATTCGACAGATTTTTTATTATTTAATTTTATTTACTGAGCATGGAGATATATGAATAAACTTTAAAAATCGTGCCTTATGAACGAACAATTAGTATTACTTAACATAATACCTCAATAAATGACAAATTCTTATGGACTATTGGATGAGCAGGTAAACATTCAAATTTTAAATTATAAAATATACAGCCTCAGTCTAAATGATTTATAGTTCATTTTTGTTATGTCGGTTAAATCTTATTATAAAATTTCTATATTTGACCTGAATACGTCGATTTAGACGATAAATATACCTGCTACGGTGTAGCGGACGTTCTACGATTAATAAATTATGTGGAAAAAAAAATGGATTAATCTAGAAAACCAGTGACGCAGTTTTAAGATGGCGGCTTCATATTTTTTTTTACTTAACTCATTAATATGAAATTAAAGCATTTATGTTAAAGCTTTATGTGCGTTACATGTATTAATATAAGCTATTAGTTTATTTCCTATATAATATTGTGTCGTGGCCATTAATTTGAATACATTCCAATAAAAGATTGCTACCAAACTATTAGAACTTTGATAGCTGAGTAGTTACATGCTATTGAATTCTTCTGTAGAACAGTAAAGTATGGCATTTGTGTTCTATCAAAAGTAAAATAAGTATTTGTTTTATGTAGCAGTGTTTCGGAGTTACGGAAAATTTATGGAAAAATGTTAACGAACTTTAGAAACTTTAGAAAAAAGAGTGGCGATAGGGACCAGCGTAAATGGAGCGTTGGGCAGATTCTTGGGCGCAAAAAGTATTAGCAGAAAAGCCCAGCTAGCAATCCACAATGCAATACTGATCCCAACGTTAACATATGGAAGCGAGAGCTAAAGAGTTATGAAAGTGAAAGAACTCACTTCTTTTCTTAAGGCGTGTAAGTCGTGCCTTATGGCGCTCTGTTCTCTCTGCCTACCCAGCAAGGGATTTGGCGTAAAGTTATGTATATGTGTGTATGTTAACGAACTCTTGTGGGATAATGAAATACGCAAATACATAGCTGTGATAGTCCTTCAAATAATAAAATTATTCGTTTACAATTTTCTGGTCTAAAAATAATTGTTAAGTTTTGATATGAACAAAACAGTAATTTTAATTATTTTATTGATTAATTTTATATTTGTGGTAGTGGACCTAAACCAAACAATCTAAGATATTCTCAACCATGTTCATTCAGTATCAGAATATATCTTGATCAGAAATCGTATGTCCTTGGCATGTTCTGCAGGATGGATGGATAAATGATTAAATGTATCTCTTGTCCTTAGGAATCACTTTATGGTTAGAATTACATAGACCAGAGCTATCCAAACTAGATGAAATGACTAAATACATAGAGAGGCCGAAAATAGTGATGAGTACGACGTGATCGGATAGGTTCACGGCCAAAAACATGAATTTTGTCGCGAAAGAAATAATTTGCCATTTAACCTTTAATGTGTTGATTGTTTCAACAAATTAAAGGTTAAAGGGCAAATTATTTAAATTAGTAGCCGCCAAGTTGGTTTGGACAGACCTGCCACAGACAATTGACTTTTTTATACATTTTGGTTATTCAATTAATAAATCAATAATAGTCAATAGCGATAAACTGAGGCGATAAGTCGGAATAATAAAATCGGTTGTGATGTAATAAATACACTTTGGATAAAACTTCCATTTTATTATAATGTAAATGTTATCTGTACATTCTTAATAACTGAAACTGTGGACAGCGGTAACTGTCTTGACAAGCCCATTTGTTAATAATCAGCTTGTTAATTTGATAAACTCGTGCCAAAAGCAAAAAAGCAATTTCCAAAACTAGAAAAGCTTGCTATTTTGTTGTTAAACACATGCCGAAAGCAAAAAAGCAATTACCAAAACTATAAAAGCCTGTTATATTGACAAACACATGCCAAAAGCAATTTCCAGAACTATAATAGCTTGTTATTTTGTTTTTAAAACAGAAATTTAAAATCATTTATTTTTTCAAATACTTGTAATAATTGTTACATGCCTTTTAATAAGAGATAGATAGAGAATGTATTTTTTGTATGAATTTATTTTTTATAACTTTTGATAAAATTGTTGATATTGAATTATATACTTGCATGAAATTATATGTTTAGATTGTAGTTTTTTAATGTAATATTTACAGAAAAATACTTATGTGGTGCTTATTAATTTTTGTACTTATTATAGGAACTGTTTATTTTGTAACTTTGTGTATTAGATTATTGTATTGCTCCACTGAGCTATCAAGGAGTTAAGTATCTATGCCTGTTTTTTTATGAAATAAGAGGGGTAAACGAGCAAACGGGTCACCTGGTGGTAAGCAACTACCGCCGCCCATGTACACCTGCATCACAGTTAGTGTTATAGCTACGTTTCCGACTTTTAAGGGAGTAGAATAGGGGATGGGGACGGAGGGTGGGTCTCCAGATATCTCACTCACAGAACGAGACACGGCATGAGCCACTTTACGTCGAGAGGCCGTTTGATTCTTGCATAGCTCAGCGGTGAAAGCGCTTAATTATATGCTTGGGGTTAAAGTTCCGTTCGAGTAAAGCTGTTATTTTTACAAAAAAATATTTCACATACCATTTAAAGTAAAGTTTTAAAGTTATTGTAAAAATTACTAGTACTTGGTACTTTTAATGGTGTCATATTGACTAGTCACCATTCAGCTAAGAGCTTAATAAAAATATACATACCTTAAATGCTTTTATAAAACTCAATAGGACTTATGTATTTTACAAATATATATACAAATGTTGCAACATATAAATAAAATATTATAATATATAAGAAAATATATTTTTGGACATAAAAATATAGAAATTGTTGTGTACAATATAACTTTTTTTTAATGTACATGATTAATGTGTCCCTAATGTCTATATTATTGATAAAGGAACATAGTTCTTTTTATGTTTTGTTTACAATTTTTCAATAAAAGTATATTTTATGAGAAGAAATTAATGTTTCATTTAATGATTTACTACAGAATAGTGATGTAACGAATGTTGCATTTTGGACATTAGCGAATGCGAATACGAATATTTCTTAAAAACATTCGCGAATGCGAATATTTCTTTAAAGCCTTCGCGAACGCATTCGAACGATTCTCAGACCTACAATGCACACGAAACTTCATCAAAATCGGTCAAGCCATGTTGATGTAGTTATTTAGTGATTAATATCACGTGAAGAAGAATATTGTAAAAAGTTTCATACTTAAAAAAAAACATGTCTTTTTTTGACATTAAAACAACTTTCAAGATTATATCGCGTTCATTTATTACTAATTTTATTTATTTCCCAACGTTTCGAACTCTTTACAGAGATCATTTTCACGAGTCTCTGTAAAGAGTTCGAAACGTCGGGAAATAAATAAAATTAGTAATATACGCGATATAATCCTGAAAATTGTTTTAATATCATGAACGTGATTCGCGAAAGTCTTAGAGATAAATGTATTTTTTTCGGATGTAACGTGAGTTTAAAAAAAATGAACTGTATCTTTTAAGATGGATCAAACTGCATACGGTATGAAAATTTGATTCTATCGCCGACCTGTTTTTTCATAAGTTTTATTTTTATTTTCTGACGAGGACATTACTATGAAAGAGATTGAATGGTCGATACGAAGTATGAAAAATGGCAAGAATTGATATGATGTCTGATGAAATGATCAAACACGGTGGCACCTATGTCCGGGACGCTTTCCTGACCTTGAGCAATCTATGCTGGAGATCGGGTAAGGTTCCCATTCACTGGAGGCGCGCTGTCATCCTGCCCTTGTATAAAGGTAAGGGATCACGTATGCAGGGTGCCAGTTAGAAGGCCATCAGTTTGTTCAGCTAAACAGCAAAATTGTAAGGGAAGATTATTGAATGAGGGTGATATCTGACGGAGTTTTGAGCGAGACTTAGAGTTTCCGACGCGGAAGAAGGTCCATGCACCAGACTTTTTTACTTCACAACATCGTAGAGAAGCAAATGACTCTAAGCTAAAAGGTTGTCTGTGGTTTTGTGGATCTGAAAAAAGCGTGCTGTGCACTCCACTTATGAGGGCGTAAGTGCGTGTTGACCGCGGCTTGTCACCCTGATGTGACGTCAAGATCGGCGTCAGACAGGGTTGCATGCTGTCCGCTCGACTGATGACCTCGTGGCGCATTGGTAAAACTACCGGCTGTAGAAATGAGGTCGGGGGTTCGATTCCCACCCAGCACAAATATTTGTGACAAACATGAATATTTGTGTGGTGTCTGGGTGTTTTCCTATGTATTATAAGTAGGTATTTACAAAAGAAAAAGTATATATGTATTAGTATCAGTTATCTAGTATCCATAACACACGCATTCAGTTGCTTAGCTTGGAACTAGAGGGCGCTGTGTGTATTGTGTCCAAGACTGTTCATCCTGTACCTGGACAGTTGTCTCCAGAGAGTGAGATCGACGAATGTAGGGATGCAAATGGGTGATCTAGTTATGAGCTGCTTGCCTTACACAGATGACGACGGCGGGAAAAGCACGCGCTTTTAGCGAAATCGACGTCCGACCTGCAAATACTGGTAAATAGTGTTGATGTAAAAGTAAGAAAGGGCATGCTGAGATGATTCGGAAATATAGAAAGAATGGATGGAGCCAGATTGGCCTAGCAGATATACAATGCCAAAGCGTATGAATGTAGGAGTCGCAGACCGCCACGACACACTTTCCATGGCCTGTCGACGAGTCCTGAAGGAAGGTGATGTGAGGAGTCTTAAAGGTCGACAAGTGTGTAAGACAAGAATTATGCAAGTAAAGTAACGAGTCGTCCCTTAGAGCGCTCTGTTCTCTCTGCCTACCCCGCAAAGGACTTGACGTGCAGTTAACTAAATACCTTAGTTTTTTGACGGGCCTCGTGGCGCATTGGTAAAACTACCGGCTGTAGAAATGAGGTCGGGGGTTCGATTCCCACCCAGCACAAATATTTGTGACAAACGTGAATATTTGTGTGGTGTCTGGGTGTTTTTCTATGTATTATAAGTATGTATTTACAAAAGAAAAGTATATATGTATTAATATCCGTTATCTAGTATCCATAACACAAGCATTTAGTTGCTTAGCTTGGAACTAGAGGGCGCTGTGTGTATTGTGTCCAAGATATTATTATTATTAGTATGTATTTCTAATCTAGTTACCTAATTTAAGGCTGATCCATTATATAATCCTTTTTATACTAATCTATGTGGGTAAAATATTAAACAAAATATAAATCTCATCTTTCGTGTTGATATTTTATGTACAATTTCTTTTTTTAGTTACTAAAAACATTCGCCAAATATTCGCAATATTTCTTGCGAATGCGAATATCCAAAATCATGCGAATATTCGTGAATGCGAATGCGAATATTCGTTACATCACTACTACAGAATATTAGGTATCTTTCTCATAAACACTTATAAGTTTAGAAGTGAGTTCGTCAATGAGTTTTAATTTAGTGTCTATTCCGTATATTTATTATTGTTTACTAAAATTGGGAATTTGTTTTGAAGAAGAGGCGCGGCGCAGAGTTAAAGTTACACGATTTTGTTTTTTTTTTTTGTTTCCCCTGTCACCTACCAAACCTAAAATGGATTATAATAAACGCTATTCTTTGGCTTTAAAAGTATATAACTTGTGTGTTTTAAGAATATTGAGACATTATATTAAGGCAATGTTAGTTATAGTCTTTTCAGTAAGATAGAAAAAAATTAATGTACACTAGTACTATGCCTATTAATTACTAAAAATATTGTCTATAGAAAAGTGGCTTACGCAACGTTTCTAGCGGTAAGAGAGATATCCGGAGGTCTACCCCTCTATCCCACTTTAAGGATGGCAACACAACTGTGACCCTCTCAGTGTTGCAAGTGTTCATGGGCGGCTGTAATCTCTTACAGCTTTGCTCATTTGCGGTCTCTGTCAATTTTACCATAAATAAAAAATCTATTTTAACATTCTGTATTAATGTGAGAGTAATCATGAGATTACAGCCGCCCATGAACACTGAGAGACAAGATCATTTTCACGAGTTTCTCTGTAAAGAGTTCAAAACACCGGGAAATAAATAAAAACAAGTTTTAAACAAACAATCCTAAAAAGTTGTTTTAATGTAATGAATGTGATTCGTGAATATCTAAGAAATAAATATAACATAACTTATCTTCACGCCTTTTGTTACCCGAAGGTGTAGGCAGCGGCTGTTAAGCCTCGTCTCGCCGTTATGTTTACGTCCCAAATGGAATAGGTGGCGAACCTATTGCCATACCGGGCACAAAGTTTGTCAGTCATCGATATTTATCACACATAACTTCCGAAAACAATTTCGAAAAGTCATTGGTGTAAGCCAGTGTCTGGAATCGAACCCGGACCTCTGGATCAGAAGCCGTGTGCTCGACCACTGCGCCACCGAGACTTAATAAATAAATATGTAATCCATTTTAACTTCAGGACACTTAATATTGACCACAAAGTTCAACTTCAAGCTGTTCCTGCTGTTCAAGTACTTTAGAGTGTAAATTCCAATAAAACCAAGTGTTGTGACAACATGTATAATAAGTATATTGTAAAAATATCCAATAATTAACATTACAATTGTAAATATATTGTATAATATAAAATGAAAAACACTGTTTTATATCATCATTGACGAATACAAAAATAAAGATTCTAAATAAAGAGTCTTACTCGACAACCTATTAAACAACTTTTAATGAATAATATAATCATCAAATATAATTAAATTGGTGTTTCTTAAACATGCATAATTTTATTACCAATTAAACGACTATTACCTACTAAATAAGTGTACGTAACTTTGAGTATCATTACATAGTAAACAAAGTCGCTTTCCGCTCTGTCCCCATAAATGCTTTAGATCTTTGAAACTACGCAACGGTCCTATAAAAAAAGTTATTATTTTCAATGAGAAAGGTCTTATAGAAAAGTTATTATTTTCAAGAATGCACTATATTATTATACACCTTCAAAAGGTCTACTAAAACGTCCGCGATTGTGTATGTCTATCTCGGATAATCTACAATGGCCATTTTTATTTCTTCATAATCTAAGGCGATATAAAGTTCGCTGGGTCAACTAGTAATATATAAATATCTTTATGGGAGAATCCCTTTCCCCAGATTATTTTACAAATAAGTTTTGTAGGAGCCCCTAATTTTCGAAGCCCCCAGGGCTTTGCCCTCCTCTAAATACGTCAGTAAGGCAGGAGTTATCCATCAGAAAACATGTAAGGCCTCGGGATTTCAGACTAAGTTATTTGTGCTAACACTCTGGCACCATACATACTTAACATTGCAAATGCGTTACTTATAAATTAAAATATATAAAAATTATATGTTCTTTGAACGATATAATATTATGTTTCATTCATAAGGCAGTAGAAAGTAAAAGTAGAAGTAGAGACGAGATAAAAAAGGTAAACAAAGTTTCAGGGTTTCAAAACATTTTTCATTTTTCCATGATTAAAATCAACAACTAATTAGTAGCGATAATAACAATAACAGCAAAAAAATAAGAAGAGAACTAAAACAGTTACATTAATAACAAGAAAAAACAACCAAATACGGGAAATGAAAATACGAGTCACTGGCGAACCAACTGTTGACGACCACGGTATCAACTGCTATCATGTACCACGAAGTGCGCAACGATAGCTGTTTTCGACTAAGTGACATCTTTACTGCGTAGGAGTAACAAGGACGGATATACTAATCAATCGGATATTCGTGTCAATCGCTAACTGTCGCTAGATAACTCGGTAAGGGTACGTTTGTTTATATTTTTTAACTCGTCTCGTTGGCCTTACTTTAGAGTGTAAGATTGTCAATCTAACTTTGATTATGGTGAACAAACAGGTGCCACTTTTATCAAATGCGGATCACCTGGTGGTAAGCAACTACCGCCGCCCATGGACACAGTGTTATAGTGGCATTGACCTTTAAGAAAATAGGATAGGAAAAAGAGGGTGGGGGGCTTGAGACTACAGAACCGAAGGAAATACGGCACATGCCACTTTACGTCGATATTCTGAGAGGCCGTGGTATTTCACCGGTCTAGCCGCATAAAAGCTCATGGAATAAACTCATTGCATGGCTCTACCAAAGTAGAAAATTTTAATTCACATAAAAACCTTTTTCAAAGGTGTGATACTAATGGTTGCTGCTTAGTGCTTACATCTTTGGGTTACTGTAACCGCTTGCCATCACACTGTATCTGTTTGTTTACCATATTCATAGTTAAAAAAATATATATAAACCCGTATAGACAATATAATTACACCCTTTTTAAGTTTGGTGATGTTTCATGACCCAGATACGATCACATAGTGACGTTAAATAAAAGTAATTAATTTATTTTTAAAAGTTAAGTAACTTCAATTTTACCCTTTGGTTAGCGCCATATTCGACTGTTAAACTTATATCTAAAGCTATGTTAAATAAAGCATTATAAAGTATTATATTTATAATTATATATTATTTTTTATACATAAAGGAATTATTATTTAATTTTGTACAGCTTTTCTTGTACCTTGTAAATGTTTAATAAGTAAGGTCTTAAATATTGACTAACTATACCTTGGCTCATTTCTAGCTACCAATAAAATCATTCATATAAAACTTCTACACATTTAAGTATGGCTAAGCAGTTAAACATAACAAAATCGTATACATCCAAGTCTAGGAAGATCCTGATGCACTTTCCGTGACCAAATTTGCAGCTTTAAAAGCAATAAAACTTTGACTTATGGCACTCAGACTTTTCTGACCATCTTGCAAAAGACAACTATATAAAAAAGAGCAAAATGGAACATTCGGAATGGAGCTCTTACATATAAATATATATTAATTTAGGTACATTGTAAGCCACGTCACTTTGTTTTATAGCAAAGTCCATAGGTCCATGGATTGGCATCTGGATCCCCCTAAGAAGTAGTCACAAAAACTAACTTAAATCACTGAACTATTGAGACAAAGCTATATAAGTGTAGTCAGGAAAAAATATCTATAACATTCTCCTAAATAAATATCATCAGATTTACTATTAGTATTCATTTTCTGAGTCAAAGCTAGCAACACACATTTATATAAATTTCACCAAAGTTTACTAAGTTTACATACCACCCTTTATTAAATAGAGTGTCAGCTTTGAGTAGGGACTCAAAGCTCCATGGTCCATAGATAGGTATGAGTACCAGGTGTAGTGAACTACTCTGGTGCTGGTGGAGCTGACGGAGCTGATGATGGATATTCGTGTTTATTAGTGGAGTAAGTTTTCATAGTAATATTAACACGTCCGTTGTTACTACTCATGTTTGTAGTCGTCGTATTGAACATATTCTGTGCTGATGCAAACCCTGCATTTAGTAATTGATTAGAAGCTTTGAACAGTTGATCAAACTCTTGAGTGGGAAAAGTCGGATTCAAACCAGGGTAAGGAGGTGGATTATCATTTTGACCCATATTTTGAAAGTTTCCATTCACATTGGGTTCTGGTTCAGTAAATACAGGTGGATCAGGTATAGGGACGGATGGTAACTCGTGTGCCATGGGGTGCACATATCTACCCTGTACAGTTCCCTCAACGGGGATCAAACCCAAACATATTTCAGATTCGTCTTGCAGTGGGTCGTTACATCCAGACAAATTGAACGTGGCCTGAAAAATAATCAGACTATGATGAATCCTGGATAAAGTCAGGTCAGGTGGCAGTTGGCGTAAAAGATAAAGAAGTGTTTGAAGAACAATATCACTGTACATACTACGGAAACAAAGTCAGGGGCATAGTTAGTACGTGGCGGTTCGGATATGTAGGACGAGTGGATGATGCAAGATTGACTAAGCAGATATACAATGCGGTCACGACAGATTTTCCATGAGCAAATAGAACATGTCCTTGAATTAGGCGATGTCAAGAGCCTTAAAAATCGACAAGCGTGTATGACAAGAGTTATGAAAGTCAGAGAAGCGAGTGAGGTGTGTAAGAATCGTGCCTTATGGTATCTCTCTGCTTACCCCACAAGGGCAGGCAGAGAGACACCTCGATTTGGCGTGACGTTATATAGGTATTAAAGACATACCCTGAAGAAGTATCCAACATCTATGCAGGTACATTTGTCCAAGTAGACTGGCATCATGTCCGGCACGACCATCTCCACGGTGAAGCTCTTCTTGGTGTTGGACAAGACCGCGCCACGCGTCGTCACACCGAGCACTTTCTCCGGTAATGTGTACTCGGACGGGGGCTGGCGACTGTGGTACCGCTCCCGCTGTTTATCACAACAATATTCATCATCTTCATACCAGACTCCCATCACATGAGAATAGCACAACAGGTTTTCCTTTCCTACGCTTCATATCCTATCATTCGATTCCTCCACACCAACAAGCACCTAATCATATCATCTTTCACACAATCAATCCATGTTTTCTTAAGTCCTCCTCTACCCTTGGTTCCTTCCACATTCAGATTTATCATTACTATATTATTATTCGCGATATATGTCGCATCGCTCCTTATCACAATAACAATTCTTCTAACACCACTTTGGTCACAGTATTTAATAGTAGTAAGGCCACGCGACATTTTAGAATATCGACGTAAAGAGTATACGCAGGCCCACCCTTTCCATCTCACTGCCTAAATTGCCGGCAACGCAACACTATTAGCTTGGCAGGTATCCATTGCGGCGGTAATTGCTTATCATCAGAAGACTCGCTTGCTCGTTTGTTCCTTATCCCATAAAAAAGTATGATGAGAGAAGTAAGTTAATTATTTGATATTATTATTAGTGTCCGACCGAAAGTTCGGTTTCGGTTTCGGCCGAGTTTCGACCAAAAATCGAGTTTCGGCGGAAGTTTCGGTTTCGGCCAAATTTGGCCGAAACCAAAATAAAATCTAGGTATTACTAATTTTGACTCGTGGTTAACTCTGTTGAGAGTGTAATAGTACATAAATACCTACATATCTTTATACCAAGTCTAAGGGTAGGCAGAGAAAACAGAGCGCCATTAGGCACGATTCTTCTTCTTACTTCTTTGACTTTCAATCAACATTGTCACACATGTTCGCCGGTTTTTAAGACTCCTGGCATCATCTTTCTTAAGGACACGTTTAATTTGATCATGGAAAGTATGTCGAGTCCAACACGACTCGATGAGGGCGACCACATACTTTCTATCCTTCCGCTTCTATACTGTTCAACTGCTTAGTCAATCTTGCATAAATCATTCTTTCAACGTATCCAAACCATCGGAGTAGGCACTTCCTTAATTTTTACACCGAAGCTCTTCCAATCCTCTTTTAAACCTTCCTTCCTTATTACCTTTTTTTTCGACGCGATCGGTGAACCTTATGCCGCAAATTCTGTGCAGAATTTCGACTGCTTTATAATTTTTTCTCATGCACCCTCTGCCATGCACAACTCTCGCTTTCATAAGTTAGTGTTGGGATCACTATCGTACTGTTAGCGAGCTGGGTTTTGTTGCTCAGATTGATTGCTCCCAGGTATCCCCCAACGCTCTTTTATAATTTTACTGTGCTTTCTATATTCCCAGTGTAACAGTAATTTAGGTAATTATTATTATGAGATGAGATGAATGTAGAAAGAAAAGTGGCGTTAGAAAACAGCGTATATGGAGAGTTGGGTAGATTCCTGGGCGCAAAGAATGTTATCAGAAAAGCCCAGCTAACTATTTATAATGCGGTACTAATCCCAACGCCAGCTTATGGAAGCGAGAGTTGAGTATGCCAGAGTGTGCATGAAAGTAGGAAAAACGCGGTCGAAATGAGGCACTGCGCAAAATCTGCGGAGTAACCCTCGCTGACCGCGTCGAAGACAAGGTTTCAAGGAAGGAAATTGGATTGAAAGAGACTGTCGCTGTAAAAATAAGAAAGGGCATGCTGCGACGGTTCGGACGTGTACAAAGAATGGATGATACAATATTGACTAAGCAGATATACAATAAAAAAGCAGATGGATGTAGGAGTCGAGGACGGCCAAGACCCACATTCCATGACCAAATAGAACGTATTCTAGAGGAACGTTCAGGGTTTATCCTGCAATATTAGGAGCCTCAAAAATCGACGCGCGTGCATGAAAAGAGTTATGAAAGTCAACGAAGCGGGTGAGGTGTATTAGAATCGTGCCTTTTGGCGCTTTGTTCTCTCTGCCTACCTCGCAAGGGATTTAACGTGAAGTTATGTATGTATGTAGATGAGTGGTAGAGCTTCGCAGTTCGCTGCATGAATAGTTTTACTCGGTGAGGGAAGGATCTCGAGGCTCAAAGCCTAACCCTTTCCCCTCCTCATTTCACTTCCAACTCCTTTCCTATCCCACCAACGAAAACATTCCCAAGGAGAATTACGTCAGGCAGGAGGACGGTCATAAAACCGCAGCCAAATCTTTTGACAACATGGATAGTTCTATGAGATGACATACTGTGCCGACCCCACTTAAAGTGGGAAAAGGACAGGAAAGTGATAATTATTTTTAGATAAGCAGTATCTCAAAAGAGATAGACGATTCTTATAAGAATAAACAAAAACAATGTATTAAATAGTAATATCTCAACATACCAATACTTAGTATTTCATTAAACAAAAACAATAAACTAATTTGAATATTGGATAATATATATTTTTTATATCTGGTAACATTTTGCCTACACCTTCAGGTAGAAAAGGCGTGAAATTATATTGTTGATTGCAACAAAATTAATACATATATGCATTGTTTTTCATTTCCTCTTCTAATTGACACAAAATAATGAGAAAAAGCATCAAATTTCAGTATTTTATGGAAATTTATATGCGAACATGTGAGTTTCAGTTTCGGCCGAAACTGAAGAGGCGGCCGCACATTCGGTTTCGGTTTCGGCAGGAAGTTTCGGTCGGACTCTAATTATTATACAATTTGTGAAAAGTAATTACTTACAGTTAAAATCTCAAATATAATCTTAGTGATCTCAGTGGAGGTGGTGTTGTCCACGTCGACCCTGACCGGTATTGTCTGACCTGGACAGTAGCCTGTCACGGGCAGTGTTACGCGTATCTTTATTGTATTTGAGTTCCAAGAGACACAACAACCAGTCAACTCGTCAGAAAACACCAACTCTGTGGGTTCCTGTTGAATGATGGATATTATGGATACCAGGTCAAATGAAATAGCATTAGAGATTTCACTTAAAACGAATCTGATCATATTCTTAAATACCTTTAGAGCCGGATTCAAAGTGTTCAAGTTAACTGGAAATACAACTTTAATCTGCTGTTTAATTTGTTCCTGTGACATATTCGGATAAACCATGGTAGCTGTGATGCTGTAAGAGACTCCTCCATACTCTCCGTTGAATGAGGATGGACAAGTGTGTGGAATTTTAAACTTAAATGGAAATGCTTGGTGTGTAGGAGGCAGCTCAGATACTGTACCTAAAATTTATAAGGTTGTAAATTTTCCATAATAAAATAATGTTGGAAATAATAACAAAAGAAAAGGTTGGTAATATCAGTGGTATACAATAACCTTCCCACCCCACCTTCTGTACCTCTACTTTACTATTACATTCAGACAAAATATAGTAGATAATTTTAATTACCAGGCACTCCAGCGAGAATCTCTGTCCCATTAAAATATACTTCATGAGTTTTAAATTCTCTCTGCCTTTGCTGTTCCACTCCATGGATTTCCACCGTTTCATTTTCAGTCCATAACACATTTGCTTCACCAATATAATGTATAGACAAACCTAAATAACAATGCTGTTTTAATTTAAAATGAATGGCTTATAATAAATGTTGCTATTGCTTATGTACATAATTTGTTAATTGCCAAAGTCAAAGGGCTATTTATCCAAGTTAAGATTTACTCAACAACTAATTCAAAAGTCAGAGAGATATACCACTAGGCCACTAAACTCACATCAAGGAGAATATATTGCCTGTTTAGAAGTTAGTTAATAAAATACTGCAAATAAAGTTCTTTTATAGTATTCGTATAGAATCTGACAAAGATTTTACCCATATATTAACTTTTCATTACAAGATTTTAATTAAATAGTTAGTTAAATAATAACTTTTTTTAATTAAATAAAGAACCATATATATTGCAGTGCAATAAGAAATAAAACCATTCATTAAATGTATATGTTAACAGAAATATTTTTAGGCACACGTTACATAAATTTATACAGTATACAGAATATCTAAGAATCCATTGGATCACACAAGCGCCTTCTATAATAATTAATATTGTCATGAATCAAGGTCATTCAACAATCAAATTTCACAAGGTAAAGGATAACTTAGTAGGATATGTTTATAGCGAACCTCTTTGGAGTCTGGTGTAAAATATGACTTACTTGAAAACTTTAAAGGTTGTCTCAGGTCAAAAATAACAGAACCAACTACTGTTTGTCCTGAATAATACACTGGCGGGATTTGCTCTAATCTAATGGAGCCGTGAACAAAACCAACATCTAAGTTACTCATTGTTGATTCGTATATGAACAATATTTACGCGAAATTTTAAGGTTGAATACCTTTCAAAGGCCTAAAATTAAATTACAAAATTTGATTATTACACTATTATCAAATCCCAAATATATTAATAAATACTTGAAGTAGGTAACTAATCAATATCTTATTTACACTTAATGGTCTGTTTATGTTAAGGACTAAATTTTAGAATTTTATTTTGGAATACAATAGCATTTCATTACATGTAATAAAAAGCAATATGTGACATTTCCGCGAATGCCGAATTGCAATTTTGCAATGGGTAGGTCAGCGTTACCAACTCGAAATTCGTCAAGGTGGGAGATAGGGTTCTACAAGTTAGTAGTTTCCAACAAACCCTACTATGAAAAGTTGGTAGATCTACCACCCATACTTTTCAAGTCTTTTAGAGACCCTCCAATAAGAATCTGGCATCCTTAATTTACTTTTCGATTGGATGAGACATATTTGAACTATTTTTATTAGAAATCTAATGATAAAACAGAATTACAGACCAATTACAATCAGTAATCAAAAATTACAATCAGTTATTTATTGATTGAATCGCGTTAGATATAGAGTGTAAGCACAGATACGTAGAAAGAGTTTTAAGATCTAAGTTAGATCTTAAAACTCTCTAAAAAACAAAACAAACATCATGGCGGCGTTAGATCATCTAACGCCGCCATGATGTTTGTTTTGTTTTTTTTTTTTATTAAGCCGCCATGATATGACCTGTACATCAACCTGTAACGCCCTCTATTTTCGAGTAAATTCGATGGATCCATCAAAGGGTAAAAAAGCAAGAGAAAGATTACGAAAAATGAAAAAAAAATTATAGTTTCAATATTATTTTCATGGAGGTTTGATTTGGGATTTTTGAAAACTTTAAAAGTTGGTAGATTTTTGGTACAAGGTGGTAGGTTTGACTACGACACTAAAAGTTGGTAGATCTACCGAAAAGTTGGTAGAGTTGGCAGCACTGGGGTAGGTAGTAGGTACCCACTGTTGCCAACCCCTGTTTTAACAGTAGATTTACTATTTTTCAACTATTGTCTCTGTTTTAGGTTTTATCCTTAAATTTTACTGTTTTTTCAATAAGTGTAGAGAGACACCGTAAGAAAATATTATACTTTATTATTTCTATGTTAAAAAACGTAATGTAACTGGATAGTTAAATAAACCATAGCCCATATGCTAGTGACAACTACAGTTGAAACTTTATATTTCTCAAATACGTGTGATACCTGCCCACCTTTATAATAATAATAAATACTACATACTTTTGCTTCTCTCATAGTTTATTCTAGAGTAGTTTTTTTATTACATATGTTGTGATTATATAATTATAATAATGTGAATGTGTCCTGGTAACTGAAATAATTGAGTATTTTTACTGACATTGGTTATTGTTTTTTTTATTTATGGGATAGGAGGGCAAACTCGGGCAAGCTCGTTTGCTCTCCTATTTTTTAGTTCGGTTTTCTATAAAAAGCGTGTTTTTTAGTTTTTTAAACTATTATTTATTTTATATTTTTTAGTTCGGTTTTCTTTAACAAGCGCGTTTCTTAGTTTTTTAAATTATTGCTTAACTATTTTAAAGCGTGCTAACAACGGATATCAATACCGAATTTGAGGAAAAGCGCCATCAGTGACTTATACAAGGAACTGATGGCGCTTTTAACGTAGACTTTCCGCTGATTGCCACTAGATGGTGCGAGAAGTGAACTATGAACTCTAAAAAATTAACAAAAATCATATTTTGCAAATAGAAAAATGGAATAATTTTATCAAATTAGTGTATTGTCATCGGTCCTCAATAAATCTACAAAGTTTGAACGAAATCTGGCCGTTTAAAGTAGGTCAAAATCGCGCCCAAAGAAGTCGGTTACAAACAAACAAACAGGTGAAGCTAATAAAAATATAAAGCAATCCTGCCTTTGGTAATCAGTTTTTAAAATTACTTACTACATACATAATCTAATCAAATCAAAGTCACAATTGTGACAAACAAAAATATCATATTCTCCATAAATTTTTTATAACTTACTTGTATTTTTTAATTAAGGGTATATTGTGATGTAAAAAGACTAAAGCCCTTTCTGGTAGCAATCGATTTCTTTTTGTTTCATATACCCATTTCATTCTTTTAGTCAGCTGTTTTTCCTTGCCCACCACGAGAAATTATCACTTGGCATTGGTTACACTTTACAACTTTACGGGAATCATTGTCCAATTGTTCAAAAAACATCCATACACGAGATTTTCTTTTTGACATGATTAAATTTTAATTCTACATGTTCACTTCAATGATTAATAACAGTATTATCTTTATTTATTAACAAAAGAATATTTATTTTACACTAAAACACCGCTCTCGACCATTACACAAGCAAAAATGAAGGAGCCAAGCAGTTCGCTGCATGAATGGGCCGGCTCGAGCGTTTCGTTCGGTGAGAGAGGTACCCGGAGGCCCACCTCCCTTCGCCATCCTTCCCTATCGCCTATTCCTTAAAGGCTGGCAACGCAATAGTAACACTATATGTGTTGCTGGTGTCCATGGACGGCGTTGGTTGCTTACCATCAGGTGACGGGTCATCTGATGGTAAGCAACCAACGCCACAAACATGTTCCGACACGCTTGCAGGCGGCGTATGTGATAGCGCGCGAATCAGCCGTTTAGTAAACGATGCGTTACTGAAATCTCCGCAACCGTAATCGGCTTAGCCGACTAGTCGGTCTTATTACAACCGACTAATCGGCTAGTCGGCGAAAGTCATAATCAGCACATCTCTATTAAAAACCGTTATTTAATCATATTCTGGACTGAAATTTTCTAGGCAATCCGTGTGCAATATACCTAATGACTCTGATATAAAATAGGTTACATAAATAAAATACGACAGTGAAAGTCGTTGTTCAACTGACCGCTTAACTGTAAATTCAAATAAAACCAAGTGTTGTGACAACATCATGTATAATAGTAAATTGTAAAAATATCCAATAATATAACATTAAAAATGTAAATATTGTATAGTATAAAATAAAAATACCATTGAAACAAGCAATAATAAAGATTCCAGGAATGAGTCTATATCTTCAATGAATAAAATAAAATAACATTGGAGTTAAAAATGCATAATTCTATTTCCGAGCTAAACGACTAATCGTAAATAAGTACCTATAGGTAACATTATGTATAATAAAATGTAAAAAATCTTCAATCTTTATAGGAGAATCGAGGGTGTGGAGGCACCAGAGAATATTTCAAATAAAGTTTATCGTGTTTTATGAGCACCATTTGAGTTCTTTCAACGTCTTAGGGCTTTGCCCTCACCTAAATAGGACAGTAAGGACAGGAGCTGTCTATAAGAAAATAAGTAAGGCCTCGGGATCTTAGACTAATTTGTGCTAGGCACCATAGATTCTTAACATTGCAAATATGTTTCTTAAAAACTAACATTTTAAAAACGGTCATATCAAAACTATTTGCTCTTTGAACAATATAATAATTATTATGTTTCATTCATAAGGCAGTAGAAATGTATTTACCACAGGTATCATAAAATATGACATTGTGATTAATAGACCAGGGTAGATAATTTTTAAAACCAAAAAAATAATAGTAAGATGTAAGATGAAAATTCTTGACCCAGTGAAGTCTACTGTATTCTTGGGTATTACCTTAGATAATACGCTACAGTGGGGTCCACAAATAAAGTCTTTAGCGGGAAAACTTAGCTCTGCTGCTTACGCGGTTCGAAAAGTTCGACAGCTTACCGATATTGTAACCGCCAGAATAGTTTATTTTAGTTATTTTCATAGCGTTATGTCATATGGTATATTGCTATGGGGCAGAGCAGCTGAGATTCAGTCCATTTTCGTTATTCAGAAACGAGCAATACGGGCAATTTATAATTTGGGTGCTAGGGTCTCCCTCAGAGAACGTTTTAAGGAAATTGGCATTTTAACGGTTGTCTCCCAGTTTATATATGATAGCATCATGTTTGTGAGGAGAAACTTAGATAAATATACAAAACATAGCGATGTACACAATTTTAATACTAGAGGCAAGCATAAGCTTGAATTACCGTATCATCGCCTGCACAAGGTACACAAGTCTTTTTTGGGAATGGGTGTACAGTTTTATAATAGGATACCTGCGCATATTCTGGATTTGTCTTATGATCGCTTTGGGCGGGCTGTGAAGGGTCGTCTCATTGGTGGTGCATACTACACCATCAACGACTTCATGACTGACAAGTCGGAGTGGGACCGTCAAATTGCTTGCTCAACGCGGTTTTTGTAGTTTGTGTGTTGGAATTTGTTCACTTATCGGAGTGGAGGCGTTCTGTAATAATTTCTGATAGCTTTTTAATTGTAAATTTGCCTTGATATGGTGTTCACATATATAATAGAAACTTAATTTTTTTTTTTTTATTATTATTCGCCACAATTTTTGCACAACGTTACCACTCTAATTAAAAGGTGTCGCGTCAGTTGTGCTCGACTACTGTGATCGCATAGAATTTCTTAGTTAACTTGTAGGACGTTGATTTTAATTTGGTTGGATCTTAATTGTGATTGTCGAGTATTCTGTTTGCTACACCTTTTATTCACCAACCTACTGATTTGTTTTCAGTAGTAATAATAATATTGTTATTTATTGCAAATGGTTTGAAAAGAGTATTTGGCACATGAGTTTCTTGCCCGATTCTTCTCATGATAGCCCCTACACTCGGAATCGGGCCGCTCGTGGCGATTGTGTCCGTGTCTTTTTTTGTTCCACGGAGGCACTTTCCACAAGCGCTCGTGTTTGTTTTTTTTTTTTTTTTTATTAAATTTTAAATCATAATGTTATCTGTACTTGTTGACTATTTTTAAGTGTCTGTGAAGACCTATAAAAATAAAGTTATTTTGACTTTGACTTTGACTTTGAAACCCATTAGAAAAGGAGGAGAATATTACAAAAATGAAAGGAAAAATAATTTACGGGCGATCTGAGGTCGGGAAGGGGGTGGGGGTGAGTTTTTAAGGGTAAAAAACGGTTTTTCTCGATTTCCGGCAAAACTAAAAGTCCTATGGAAAAAAGTTTAATGGCAAAGTTGTAGGTAATAAAAAGATCTAAAACTTTTGTATTTACACTTTTTTCACATAACCTCAAAATTTAGATGAAAAATTCAAAAAACAAGTTTTTAGATTTTTATCTTTTACAAATTTTTTTTTTCCCCACGATATTTTGTGAAAAGTCGCCTTTTTATGTCCCAAATACGCTGTAATTTATTTGTTTAAAAATATATATTTTTTTGCCTTATATTGAATTAATATCGAAAAAGCACCCTAATTTTCAATCGAAAATTCACCCGTCAAAATATCAGCTTTTTTCAAAAAGTTGGTATGTTTTCTGTTTGCTGAGATGTCTACTTTCCGATGGTGCAAAAAAAAATTGTGCTATTGTAGTAAATTTTCTCAGAAAATGCAAATCAAAATCGATAAATACTCGAATTCAGAAATTAATAACTTATTTGTTTGTTAATTATAGTAATTCACTTTGATTTGCAATTTTTTTTATCAATGTAACATCTTTTTTTTATCTTGCGATTTCATTTGACCCGGTCAAAAAAAAAAACAGATTGCATTAGTTCCTTACCGCGTCTCTATTCAAATGTCCAAGGTCTATATATAGGTATAGAGTATCGTGTAACACATTCAGGTCTTTGAAATAGTGAATTTCTATGGTGCTGGTGGAACTGACGGAGCTGATAATGGTGGAGCTGACGGAGCTGTTGATGGATATTCGTGTTGGTTGGTGGAGTAAGTCTTCATAGTAATATTTACACTTCCGTTGTTACTAGTCATATTTGTAGTCGTCATATTAAATAAATTCTGTGCTGATGCAAACCCAGCATTTAGTAATTCTGAAGAAGCCTTGAACAGTTGATCAAATTCTTGAGTGGGAAAAGTCGGATTCAAACCAGGGTAAGGGGGTGGTATATCATTTTGCCCCATATTTTGACAGTTTTCATTCACATTAGGTTCTGGTTCAGTAAATACAGGTGGATCTGGTATAGGGCCGGATGGTAACTCGTGTGCCATGGGGTGCACATATCTACCCTGTACAGTTCCCTCAACAGGGATCAACCCCAAACATATTTCAGCTTCGTCTTGCAGTGGATCGTTACATCCAGACAAATTGAACGTGGCCTGAAAAATAATCAGATTATGATGAATCAGAGACGTAATTAGTACGTGGTGGTTCGGCATATAGGAAGAGTAGATTATGCAAGATTGACTAAGCAGACATACAATGTTTGCTTAGTCAATCTTGTGTGTACAGTACATATGGATTTAGGAGTCGAGAACGGCCACCACACACTTTCCATGACCAAATCGAATAAGTCCTTGAATTAGGTGATGTCAGGAGCCCAAAAAAGAGATGAGCGTGTTTGACAGAGTTATGAAACGAGTGAGGCGTTTAAGAATCGTGCCTCATGGCTCTCTCTCTGCCTACTCTTAAAGGACTTGGCGTGACATTACATATGTATTAAAGTCATACCCTGAAGAAATATCCAACATCTATGCAGGTACATTTGTCTAAGTAGACCGGCATCATGTCCGGCACGACCACCTCCACGGTGAAGCTCTTCTTGGTGTTGGACAAGACCGCGCCACGCGTCGTCACACCGAGCACTTTCTCCGGTAATGTGTACTCGGACGGGGGCTGGCGACTGTGGTACCGCTCCCGCTGTTTATCACAATAATAATCATCATCTTCCTGGCCTACTCCCATCATGTGATGATGGGCACAACAGGTTTTCCTTTTTTGCGTTTCCCTATCATTGTATTCCTCGGCACCAACAAGTATCCTAGCCTCTCTTTCATGTTTCACACAACCAATTTATGTTTCCTTCCACATTCAATTTTATTATTGTTTTCGCGACGTATGTATGGTCGCTCCACATCACAAAAATAATTCTTCTAATAACGACTTTATCATATCATCAGAATAAAAGCAAGTTAATTATTTGATATTATCAATTTGGGAAAAGTTTTACTTACAGTCAAAATCTCAAATATAATCTTAGTGATTTCTATGGAGGTGGTGTTGTCCAGTTCGACCCTGACCGGTATTGTCTGACCTGGACAGTAGCCTGTCACGGGCGTTGTGACCCGTATCTTTATTGTATTTGAGTTAAAGGAGATACAACAACCAGTCAACTCTTCAGAAAACACCAACTCTATTGGTTCCTGTTGAATGCAAGATATGCATTTAGATTGTCTTGACATCCAAATAAACTTCTGATCGTGAGACACCAGATCAAACCCTAGAATGCGACTCTTTCTTTTATTGCAACTGTTATAATAGTGGTGAAGCCACGCAGTTTGAAAACTATGATAATTCTTCTACATATTGGATGTTAGGTTGGTTACAAGGATATGGGAACAAGTTTTAAATAATGGTAATCAATAGCAGATAATAAAACAAAAATAGTTTGTGGAGTACCTTCATGCAGAAAAAGTGAAGGTTTGTAATTCTTATGAACTAAGTTTGAGAATAATAAATACTACTATACTATGTGTACCTTATTGATTTAATATTTTCATCGGTATACTTTATGTGCTTACCCCGCCAAAAAGCAGTTGTGACGTGTTGTTTTAAAGCAAAATACATATATTTTAAGCCATGTTATTCAAAGTGATATATTCAGTCTACTACTGAATATATATTCACTTTGAATAGCGGTACATTAATTTCAGTTCACGCCACCTATCGTGACATGACATAAACAAAGATAATTATTTATGTAAGTAATCTCTATATAGACTATAATAAGTCGATGACTAAAGGTATAATGTTATCAGATTTGACAGCAAAACTGAAAAATTAGTGCCCGGTATGGCAATAGGTTCGTCACCATTTGGGACGTAACCGCTGCCTACACTTTCGGGTAGAAAAAGGCGTGAAGTTATCTATGTTTATCACAATTATTTGGACACAATATAAACGTGCTCATATCGTTACAAAGTACAGTTTTATCAGTCGTGTTTGGCACAATGTCCTTGAAAATAAATATTTGTATTATTTTGAGCACATTTGTCATTATCTATAGTGATGATATGCCAACAGATGGTAACTACCACAAATGAACTCTATGAATCCTATTAGTTATTCTACCTATTAATAAGTTCATCATTTTTGTAATGCCGTGTCGGTCCAGTGGTTCTGAATCAAGAAGCTATGATATCGATTGCGGGCTCACACGCGTCTTTTCGAAAGATGTATGTAATGATGTGCTTGCTGTATGGCAATAGGGTCTGCCTGAATTTATTATTAAAAAAAATTGTAAACCTGATGTAGAGACATCAGGTTTACAGACAGACAGACAACTGTACAGAGGTACAGTTTAAATTCAAGCTAAGGGATCTTATCTATCAGTTGACAGGTTCTAAGATAACCTGCATGGGAGTGTTAAACGTTAAATGCTTAGAAGTCGCTATAAAGATTTCACTTAAAAACACCTGATCATATAATGAAATACCTTAAGAGCCGGATTCAAGGTGTTCAAGTTAACTGGAAATATAACTTTGAACTGTTGTTTAATTTGTTCCTGTGACATATTCGGATAAACCATGGTAGCTGTGATGCTGTAAGATACTCCTCCATACTGTCCTTTGAACGAGGATGGTGCAGTGTGTGGGATTTGAAACTTAAATGGAAATGTTTGGCGTGTAGGAGGCAGCTCAGATACAGTACCTAAAATTTATAAAGTTTTTCAAGTTCGAGTTATGCCAAGCCTGAATAGTAGTGTCCGACCGAAGGTCTATTTTTGGCCGAAGCCGATTAATCGGCAATCTCCACAACCTTCAGCCGAAGCCGAAGATTATAAACTATTAGTAATTTAATAATTTTCTTCAATATTATCCACAGCTAAAGAAGAATACATACATACATAACTTCACGCCAAATCCCTTGCGGGATAGGCAGAGAGAACGGAGCGCCATAAGGCACGATTCTTACACACCTCGCTCGCTTCGTTGACTTTCATAACTCTTTTCATGCACGCGCGTCGATTTTTGAGGCTCCTAACATCACCTTCCTCGAGAACACGTTCTATTTTGTCATGGAATGTGTGTCTTGGCCGTCCTCGACTCCTACATCCATCCGCGTTTGCATTATATATCTGCTTAGTCAATCTTGCATCATGCATTCTTTCTACATGTCCGAACCATCGGAGCATGCCCTTTCTTACTTTTACACCGACATTCTCTTTCAATCCGACTTCCTTCCTTATAACCTTGTTTTCCACGCGGTCAGCGAGGGTCACTCCGCGGATTTTGCGCACTCATTTCGACCGCGTTTATGCTACTTTCATGCACGCTCTGCCATACCCAGCTCTCGCCTCCATAAGTTAGCGTTGGGATCAGTATTCCATTGTGAATTGCTAGCTGGGCTTTTCTGCTAATATCTTTTGCGGCCAGGAATCTGCCCAACGCCCCATTTACTTTATTTCCTAACGCTAATCTTCTTTCTACATCAGCGGTGTACCTTCCATCCCTGCTAAAAGCGCATCCAAGATATACAATTTCATTCACCTGTTCCAGCACTACATCGTCAACCATTATTCTTGCATTCGTTCTGGATTCCTCCCTTTCAAACACCATAACTTTCGTTTTCATGTCATTCAATTGTAAGACTTTCATCAAACAATCATCTTTCATAATAGTGACTACTGTTTGCAGATCAGACGGCGATTCGGCTAAGAGCACGGCGTAATCTGCGTAAAGCAGGCAGCTCACAACTAGGTCACCCATTCGCATCCCTACATTCGTCGATCTCACTCTCTGGAGACAACTGTCCAGGTACAGGATGAACAGCCGAGCGGACAGCACGCAGCCCTGTCTGACGCCGATATTGACGTCAAACCAGGGCAACAAGCCGCCGCCAACACGCACACACGCCTCATAAGTGGACTGCACGGCGCGCAGCAGTGCGCCACTCACCCCGTAGCCCAGGAGTATGTCCCACAGATCTTTCCGTAACACCCTGTCAAACGCTTTTCCAGATGCACAAAACCGCAGAAAACCTTCCGGCTAACAGCCAGTTGTTTCTTCATTATGTTGCGGAGAGAAAAAATCTGATCCATGCACCTGCTTCCGATTCTGAAACCACCCTGAGCCTCCCACAACACTCCGTCGGATGTACTACTCTGTGTAAAAAGTATCGGGCATATGTCAATAAAGAGACCCGCGTAAAAGAGGTCGTTCTAATTTTTTTACTGCATGTTGGTAGCACTGTACTGATTTAGCGCGCAAAATTTGAACGGGATCTGTCATTTAATTTGTTTTAAACTAAACTTTTTGTTGGTCATAGTTTTGAGTCCTCGGCGATTTTTACAATGGAAAATATTGTTGAACAAAGAGTGTGCCTTAAATTTTGTGTTTCGAATGATATTTCATGTGGTGAATCACTAAAAATGTTGCGAAATACCTTCGGCGAATCATGTATATCGAAAACAAGGGCTTATGAATGGTATAAGGCTTTTAAAGAAGGCCGAGAAGTAGTAGTAGACTTGCCTCGTTCTGGTAGACCTTCAACCGCTACGACCAAAGAAAACATCGACAGAATCAAGAAGCTAGTGCTCGAAAATCGACGTATGAGTCTGAGAGAGTTGGCTAGTGAGGTGAACATATCTTTTAAGTCCGTCCACAATATTCTCATTGACATTTTAGGCATGAAACGCGTCGCCGCTCGACTAGTTCCAAAAGAGCTCAATTTTGTTCAAAAAGGGCAGCGAAAGCTTGTCGCTGAAGACATGGTTTCCCGAGCTTCTACGGATCCGACCTTTATGAAACGTATAATAACTGGCGACGAGACATAGGTTTATGAGTATGACATGCAAACAAGCCAACAGTCTTCAGAATGGCGTCTCGAAAACGAGCCGAAACCCAAAAAACCGCGGCAAAGTCGCACCAAAATCAAAGTGACGCTGACAGTTTTTTTTGACTACCGTGGTGTGGTTCACTCCGAATTCCTTCCAGAGGGAGAAACAGTGAATAAAGAATATTATTTAGGCGTCATGAAGCGTTTGCGTGAGAGTATCCGCCGAAAACGTCCAGATTTGTGGCGACACAACTCTTGGATGCTGCACCATGATAATACACCATCACACACAGCCATTATAGTGAAAGAGTTTTTAGCGAAAAATTCAACAAACGTTCTCGACCAAGCACCCTATTCACCTGATATGACTCCGTCTGACTTTTTTTTATTTCCCAAGTTAAAATTACCACTTCGAGGAAAACGTTTTGAGTCAATAGAAGCCATAAAAGAAAATTCGCTGAATGAGCTAAAGGCCATACCGCAAATAGCCTATGAAAAATGTATGGAAGACTGGGTGAAGCGGTGGAGATGTTGTATTGCAAGCGATGGGGCCTACTTTGAAGGCGATAAAATAAATTTAGATGAATAATTTGTATTTTTTGTTTTATTGACCAATTCCCGATACTTAGTACACAGAAGGTATGGCTCTGTAACTGGCGCACTGCATACGTGATCCCCTACCTTTATACAAGGGCACGATGACAGCACGCATCCAGTCCATGAAAACCTTACCTGACTTCCAGCTCAAGGTCTGGAAAGCATCCCGGACACAGGGTTCCATTTCAGCAGACATAATTGTCTGCTGAAATGAGCAAACACGCTGGAACCCTCAATCAATTCCAGCTGCCTTACCATTTTTCATACTTCGTATCGACCATTCAATCTCTTCCTGTCCTCGTCAGATGTTGGCGCAGCGGCGTCAGTCGTAGACTCACACGCGGCGCCCACGTCCGGAACATACTCGTACATTTCCTCAAAATATTTACTCCACCGGCCCAATACATCGTTTGGGTTTGCAAGAATGTCACCAGCCTTAGACATAACTTTATCCATTCTGGATGTTGACGTAGAACCCCGAGACTTTCTGACTTCCCTCTAAAAGAGTTTGCTATTGGCCTCGAAGTTCTCCGTCAACCTTATTTCCTCATTCGCAACTAATTTTTCACTCTTCTCTTTCACTAAGGCTTTGGTGACATTCTTGCAGCGGCGGTAGCTCTCACACTTTTTCTCTGATTCATTCATCAATCATTCTGATTCAAACTTGAGACATAATCCGAGCATTTTCTTTCTTTCGACGCTGGATTTTACATCTTTTACATCCGCGTCCCACCAGGCATTACCTCTCACAATCTTATGTCTCTTTGCACAACCACATACTTCCTTTGCACTATCCACTATACTTTCTTTCATTCTTTCCCAGCATTCTTCAATACCTAAGTCAGAAAGACTCGTGTCATTGAGTCTTTTGCTTACTAGGTCTACATACATACTCCGTACACTTTCATCTTCTAATTTCTCACACTTTATCCTTTCAAGCTCTCCGAAATGGGCCTTCACTTCTTGAATAGGCCCACGAAGCGGCTCACCGTGGTCCGTATCAAGAGTGGGGCCTCTGTATCCCTTACAGTGTTTCGGAGACGACTGTCTACCAGAATTAGATCAATCATACTCTTTCGGTCATTCCGTCTCCACGTATATGTGTGAATATCTTTATGCCGGAATAATGTGTTAGACACAAGGAGGTTCCGTTCCAAGCACACGTCCAAGATCGGCTTACCAGCATCATTCACTCTCTTGTTTCCATTCGGACCAAGGACAGCCTCAAGGCCATCTCTCTTAGTTCCGACCCATCCATTAAGATCACCACACAGAATTATCCTTTCATTTCCTTCAACCAAATCCGGAATATCCCTAACAGTTTCCCAAAACTGCTCGAGTTCATGGGGATCGGCGGAGCTGACGGGAGCATAAGCTGCTACCAGAAAGACCCGCGTGATCCTCAATTTTATACGAACCCAAAGGTGTCTTGGGCCTACCAGCTCATAGTCTTTCACTCCAGAAGCAAAGCGGGAGGAGAGAACAACCCCCACACCCCCGCTGGCACGGACGTCCAGGACCACTCCGGACCATAGGGCAACCATGCCACCTGGGAGGTCCTCGGCCTCATTCCCCTTCCGCTTCGTCTCCGTCAAACACAAGGCATCCAGGCATCTCTCCTTTATTACATCCATCAGATAAAGAATGAGATCATTCATCTTTCTTGTCATACTACCTCTAACATTCCACGTGCCTATACGGCACTCCCCTCTCCGCGGAGAGTGCCAAACCGGGCGGGACGCGTCCCGCCCGGTTTGGCACTGCGTGAAGGGTGGCGCCCCCCTGCGCCGCATGCGCATGCACGTACAGCCGCACCGTCGGGGGCTAATCGGTGCCCGTCGCTGTCGAGGCACGCCCTAGCAGCTAACGGCTGTGTTCGATTCGGTCAAGATTGCGTACCTCTGGGACGGCAGGGATCGCGACGTGCACGCTCTTGACATGATCTTTTCATCTTTCCTGCTTTTTTCTCTGTGATAGAGGTATCCGCACTGAACTAAGTGCAGCCTGGTCCGTCAATCACTCACTCTTTCGTAACAGTTCGTTTGATTCCGACTGTTTTCGGACCTTCGGCGGGATCTTCGAAGTTCTCGCCGAAGATGGATTTTTGGCAGAAGCCGAAGCTTCGGTCAGACACTACTGAATAGATAATGTTGTAAATAATACATAACATAATTTCATGCCTTTGTTACCCGAAGGTGTAGGCAGCGGATTTTAAGGCTTGTCTCGCCTTTATGTTTGCATCCCAAATGGAATAGGTGGCAAACCTATTGCCATATTGGATACAAGTTTGCAGTCATCGATACTTATCACTCATAACTTCAGAAAACAATTTCGAAAAGTCATTTGTGTGAGCCAGTTTTAGGATTCAAACCCGCTACTTCCGAATTCAGAAGCAGGGTGCTCGACCACTGGACAACCAAGACATTAAAAAGAAAAGAAAAATGAAATGTAAGAAAGAAAAATGTTGGTAATATTGGTGATATACAATAGTCCACTGTCTGTACTCGGAGAATATATTAGTCAAATTTAACTACCAGATACTCCAGCAAGAGTCTCCAGGCCATTCAAATATAATTCATGACTTTTAAATTGTCTATGCCTTCCTTCTTGCACTCCAGAAATCCCTGTTTCATTTGCAGTCCACAATACATTTCCTTCACCAATATAATGAATAGACAAATCTAAAAATATAAACAAAGAAAAAAATAAAATTCACTGCTTATATTCAAGATACTTTTTAAGATAACAACTTCACTCTAAGTGTAACTCCAACATTCAACAGTGGTAGAACCAAGCAGTGCTCTGCATGAATGGACCGGCTCGACCAGTGAAATACCATAACCTATCAGAAGATCGACGTAAACTGGCTCATGCCGCAATTCGTTCCGTGAGAGAGGTACCCGGAGGCCCAACCCTATCCTCATCCTATTCTCCTAATGGTCAGTAATGCAACCTGTTACACTGTGTGTGTTGTGGGTGTCCATGGTACGGTGCTGGTCACTTATCATCAGGTGATATGCAGGCTAATTTGCCCTCCTATCCCATAGAAAAAAGTACTTCAAAAGGAAGGGGTTTCCTTTGGCCTGGATTTCTCTACTTCATGCACTTTACATAAAAGTTATTGCTATATACCCATATTCAATCTCTAAACATCTCTAAGGGTGACAAAGCCAACAAATTTAGAACTTTGTATATAAGAGTATTTTTACAGATTTTCATTTATTCGTTTCGCATAGATAATGTATCTTTACAAGAGTTTAATTATATAATTAATCCATGCAACAAATAATTAAAAATGTATTTAGGTACGTGTTTTTATTTTTTTATTTTATGGGATAGGAGGGCAAACGAGCAGGCGTGTCACCTGATGTTAAGTGACCAACGCCGCCCATGGACACCTGAAACACATATAGTGTTACAGCTGCGTTGCCAACCTTTAGAGGAGTAGGATAGGAAGGGATGGGGAAGGGGGATGGGATTTCAGGCACATTTTACATGATATACTGAATACCTATTAATTCAGTGGATAACCAAGGCTTTCAATAAATATTGTCATGAATCAAGATCAATCAAACAGTCAAATTTTTACAAGGTATGAGTAACATACAGAGTACATAGTAAGTTAAATTTAAAGCAAGTCCTCTTAGCTGTTAAATATTACTTACTTGAGAACTTTAAAGGTTGCCTCAGGTTAAAGATAACAGAACCAACCACTGTTTGTCCTGAATAATACACTGGGGGGTTTTGCTCTAATCTAATGGAGCCGTGAACAAAACCAACATCTAAGTTACTCATTGTTAAATCGTATGTCACCTTTTATATAGAGGGCTGTAATAAAAAACAAAATTTTAATATTTAATCTAACAATAAACCGCATAGTAAATACTTGAAGTAGGTACCCAATATCAATAATTTATTTGCACTGTTTAATATTAATAACTAAATCAGAAGTAATGTAACAAAAGGCAATTATAGCTTTTCATTACAAGTAAATAGAAATTATCTGACGTTTCCACGCATTTGCGTATTTGCAAAATAGATTGACCTGGACCCTACGAACGACGCCTCCAAACTACTCGCGAAGTTTTTTTTAAATAATTTAACGACCTGGTTGCTAGGACCTTTAAGTCGAGTCTTATTATTTTATAATTAACATCATCATTCTTAACCTAGCCTAACCCTAAAGCTTAACCTAACCTAATCTAATCATCCATAAAGTCGTGGCACTTTATGCATGATGTTCCGAGGGACTCCCTCGGAGGGAGTTCTGACGACAATGTAGAAGAACACACTAAACACGATACCTACACCATATCCCACATTTGCACTCATATACGAACACTTATTATATAAAACGCCACGAATTTTATTCAATAATATCCATTGAAACACAAATCTGAGAAAATAATGCAAATAGCGGACATGTCTCCTCCACAGTCCCACCAAAACTCTCACTCGCGAAGTTGAACGAAGCAAGACCATCGACTTGTTTCCTACTGCATTGAACTAGAACAATACCACATCACCAATCATTAATACTTAACTAGGAAGTAAGTATATTGTTATGTTAAATATTCTGTTTTGGATATCAAAATAAGGGTACATGTTTTTCTAAGATTACTTACCTCTATTTTGCAAACTATCTTAATTAAGTTTCTGACTCTAAAGTAACTAAAACACTACTGCAACATACCTCTAGATAGGTGCACCCCACAGTAAAGCACTATGATTGAAGTTTTAAACTTATAAAGGGACAGAATCTGAAAAATGAATCATCGTCAAAACATTTTTTAGTTAGAAATGCATCTCTTATGACTTCCAGTCTAAGATCAGTTAAGTGGCAAACATATTTAGCGAATTTACAAATATTTACTCGTTACAAAATAAAATTAAAAAAGATCGAGTGTCGTGGGACACCAGGTAGGAACGAAGTTCCTTCGGCTAATGTAGAATCGACACAATTTTACAAAAAAAAGTCGTGCTCAATTTTATGTAGGTTTTTTTTTATATTTCTCTTAAATTTTGCTGATTAGTTTTTATTGAAGTACAAGACTTAGGTACTACAGGTAGTTTTGTGACGGTTTAGTTTATAAATACCGGATAATTCTAAGGAACAGTGATCGCACTTTTACGTACCATTTTCTGGTCCCTTCTGTAAAAAAAACATTAGTATGAAAACATGGAAAATAAAACTCCAAAAAAAGAGTTCCGATACCGGGATTCGTACCTGAGCCTCCTGGATGTGAGCAAGGTAACCTAGCCACTAGACTATTTGGGAACTATGTATAACACATAGTTCTAAATAAGCCAATAGTTGAAAGTGCCTTAGTTTAGCATGGAAAAAGTGTCGTGACAACTTTTCGTAAGATTTTTTTCCGTCTCCCTTTCACAACGCGCGATAAAGAACTTCATTCTAAAATTTTCCCAATACTTTTTACAGGCTGAACTGACAGAAAATCCGCCATGCTTTGCGGATTATCGGCATCAGTGAGTATTTAGGTATATTATTATCTTATTTCCGTATTCATTCACTTTATGTACGCACTGAAATACTGTTTTCAGGCGAGTGACAGTGCTAAGTAAGAACGAGACAGATACATGTTTATGTGTGCAGCGTCAAAATGCCAATATTAATTTAAGCCTAATCTATACTTATATTATAAGGCGGAAGAGTTTGTTTGTTTGAACGCGCTAATCTCAGAAACCACCGGTCCGATTTCAAAAATTCTTTTAGTGGTGTATAGTCCAATTATTGAGGAAGGCTTTAGGCTGTTTTATATTTTCAAATTAATTAATAATCCTAAGTCCAATAATATAACCCCAGGTGTAAGACAACAACCCGAAAAAAATCTTACATCCATCGCGAACGCTGTGAAAACTTTTATTTATATATTAAAGAACAAAACAATGTACTTTTACAGAACATTTAATTGTCTACAATAAAAGTCTATCTGAACACATAGCAGAGGAGATTCAGCATGTGAAAAAAGTCTTACATGCCAATCAGCTTAAAGTTCCCAGAAATCATCACAAAAACCGAGTGAAGCGCGCCACAGTTGAGCGCCAACCTGCTCTCTGTATCAATGAAAATAGCTTTTGATCAACTACCATCTTTCTGTTCATCACTCGTGAAAATGATCTCTATAAAGAGTTCGAAACGTCGGGAAAAAATATAAATAAGAAATAAATAAACGCGATATAATCCTAAAAGTGGTTTTAATCTATATTTATGTAGTGATATCTTTTAAAATGTTGTGAGTTTATTTCGATAAGATTCCAGGTATTCCAAGGTGCAAAATCGACAACATTTTATATATTAAAAAAACACTCAGTGAGTTTTTTAGGTTAGAAATAACATGACACCACATGCGTCGGCGTTATATGTTATGTTTAAGTTATAAACTATTATAAAGTCGTTTATGTAGTATTAAAAAAACTTAAGGTTGACAAAAACCTTCGGATAAGTCCCTGGCATAGCTATTAATATTATAAAGTTGATTGAAGTTGTAAATACTAACAATATCTTGGTTGTTAGAACCCGCTAATATCCACAGCCAGGCGAGTGAGGCGTGTAATAATCATGCTATAAGGCACTTTGTTCTCTCTGCCAACCACGCAACGGATTTGACGTGAAGTTATGTATGTGTGTATCAGCAACTACTGGTTTGAATTGAAAAAATATTAGTGTTAGTTAAGGAATCCAATTAATGACGAAAACTTAAGGTTATTAATATGAGTGGGACAATAATCGGTATCAGTAATTGGTGGAAAATGTTTAAAATATGGCGTCACGAATTTCGTTCGATCAATGAGTGAGATTCGCGAAAATCTTAGAAACAAATATAATTGTTAATGGTTAATTTCAGCAGGCAGACATAATTAATGTCTGCCTGGCAAAGTTAACGAAATTCGTGACACACTAACTAAGAAAAAATGTAAAATAGTCATAAGGAACTTCTGTCTGCAACCGACCTAGTCATCACATAATTGTTGTTGGCTTTTGGTGGGATGGATGATATACCACTGATAAACCCCAGATGGTTTTTATGGTATGTGACTAGAAAAGTCTCCATGCAATATTTATTAATTTTGAAATAAACAATAAAAGAAATCATATCAACCAAATATCGGCTAATAAAGTTGTATTATTTATTGACTCCATATAGTGAATATTTGATTAAATAAATAAATAACTAAACTGTTTAAAGGTATAGAAGGAATGCAGTCATAGATGGCGTTAAAAATAACACTATGGAGAAAGTATTCTTTAATAGTTTTCGTTTCGGGCCAGAAGACCAAACTTAATATCGGGGCGTTGCAGATGAAAAAAAAATCGATAATATGTAATTGAATGATTAATAAAATAATCGATTATTAATCGATTAGTCATATAAAAATAATCACTAATTAAATCGATTATTTTACTTTTAAAAATCGATTATTAATCGATTATTTCAATAATCGATTATTTTTTCACATCCCTACTAGTAGAACAATTTGTCTCGTCCAATATACAAGTCAATGGACGAATGTAAAAAAAAATAGATCTGTCATTTTGTTTCTGACAGATCTAATAAATTTACGTACTCTCTGGATCTAATTTTTGTAATATTTGTATTTCTGAAATAAAACAAAATCTTGATTTAACAAGATGGGTAAGTTGGACGTCTCAATATTACGGTATTTAACCGCAGAAGATTTTCGAGTGCTAACAGCGGTAAGGTGTAGTTTTCATTCACATATGATTTCTGTATAACCTCTATGTAGTATTAATGTATAATTTTATCATGCTAGGTTGAAATGGGCATGAAAAACCATGAACTGGTCCCAGGGGCTCTTGTGGCATCCATAGCAAACCTACGTCACGGCGGCGTGCACAAATTGATGAAAGAATTGTGTAAACACAGATTGTTGACATATGAACGGGGAAAACATTGTGAGTATAAAGTGTATAGGTAACCTACTTCACTAGTCTATCGTGTAGAAAAGAATGTTTTAATAGGTAGTAGATAAAGGCTTCTTGATGTTCTATTATTTTAATTATTCTTAGTCTGACTAAAATAAAATATTTGGTTATCATTAAATCATCTCAAAAAATTTTACTCTTAATTCTTTTCAAAACTTTCAGACGATGGTTATCGACTCACAAATTCTGGATATGATTACTTAGCTCTAAAAGCGTTGACTAATAGAAAAGTTATTGTATCATTTGGTAATCAGATTGGTGTGGGCAAGGAATCAAATATTTACACAGTAGCTGATGAGGACAGAACACCTTTATGCTTAAAACTTCATAGGTATTGTACTTTATCTCATTCCTATTGATATTGTGAGTTTTAAATAGTATATTCTGGACTAGATATTGCAGATATTTTTTATGCTGTTATATTTTTGTTTACCTGAAATTTAAGTATATTATATTAAATTAAATTTATTAACTTTGAATTGAATTGTGTCGTAAAAATTTTAAAATGGAAATTTGGATAAAAATTTTTAATCACACAGATTTCTATAAATTAATATTGCTAGAAATATGAAGCAAAAATTATAATCAAAATAGTTTCCATTTTATAGATCTATTTTTCCTTTTAATCTTGTCGGATGAAGATTTTAATTTGGTTGGGTCTTAACTGTTAGGGTTGAGTATTGTGGCTGCTACATCTTTTATGCATGTGCCTACTGCTATGTTTACTGTAGCGACATTATCATAATTGTTATTAATTTTAAATGGTTTTGTAAAGAGTATTTGACACATGAGTTTCTGGCCCTATTCTTCTCATGATAGCCCCTACACTCGGAATCTGGCAACTGCGTCCGTGTTTTATTGTTCCATGGTGGCACTTTTCTCAAGCGCTCATGCTTAAGAAAGAAATTAATTTTAAAATATAAATAAAATTTTGTACATTGACTATTTTTAAGTGTCTAATACCTACAAAAATAAAGCTTCTTTGACTTTGAAATCTTTATAGATATCTAAAACTAGTTGAATCAAATGATTCCACAGGCAAGATTGGATCAACAACAATTACTAAATGAATTTTGTTTTATTCTTCTAGATTGGGACGTACTTGCTTCCGCAACATCAAAAGCAAGCGTGATTATCATGCGCACCGCAATCGTGCCTCTTGGCTCTACTTATCACGTATCTCGGCCACAAAAGAGTTTGCCTACATGAAAGCTCTCTATGTTCGTGATTTCCCAGTTCCCAAACCCATCGATTTCAATAGACATTGTGTTGTGATGGAATTAGTACACGGAGGACCTTTGTAAGTATTTTATTTTATTTCACTATGCTAAACTAAAATCATATTTATACTATTTAACAATAATTTTTCAGACTTCTGTATATTTATGACAGTAAATAATGATTGGGCAAGCAAGGGACAATTTAAATCTTAGTATAATAGGTATTTAACTACCTTTAAGTGCTATTATAATAAGCTATAATTATATGCTTTGGGCTATGTAACTATTTAACGCATAATTAATAATATTAACTATAAAACATTGTTAAAATTTTAAAATATTAAGCTTTTGATCTTTATCTCCAGTTATTTTATTTTTTTACAGAACTCATGTGACAGCAGTTGATGATCCGGGAGCTTTGTACGATGAGTTGATGAACCTTATAGTCCGTCTTGGTAATTGTGGAGTGATTCATGGTGATTTCAATGAATTCAACATAATGATAAATGAAGACAATCACCCTATTATCATTGATTTCCCGCAAATGGTTTCTACATCGCATCCTAATGCGGAATTGTAAGTTAATATGTACTGTATTTATTTATTATAACTGCAATATTTGAATATAAAGTCTCGGTGGTCCAGTGGTCGAGCACATGGCTTCTAATCCAGAGGTCCGGGTTCGATTCCTGACACTGGCTCACACCAATGATTTTTCGAATTTGTTTTCGGAAGTTATGCGTGATAAATATCGATGACTGAAAAATTTGTACCCGGTACGGCAATAGGTACGCCACCTATTCCATTTGGGACGTAAACATAACGGCGAGACGAGGCTTAACATCCACCGCGGGTAACAAAAGACGTTAAGTTATGTTATTTGAATATAAATTCAATATGAATACTTGAATAAAAATTACATACATAACCTCGCGCCTTTTGTTACCCGAAGGTGTAGGCAGCGGCTGTTAAGCCTCGTCACTTAACTTCCGAAAACCATTTTGAAAGTCATTACTGTGAGCCAGTGTCAGGATTCGAACACGGACCTCTAGATCAGAAGCCGTGTGCTTGACCACTGGGCCACCGAGACCTGTTTAAAAAAATATAATTTTTATAAACAAGATCAACGGTTATTCTCTTACACTTGAGAGTAAATAGTTAAAATAATGTGATATAAAATAAACACTAAGCAAATATACAATGCCGTAATCCCAAGCACTCTAGGGGGGCGGGCAGGTCTTTGCTTTGGTAAATAATAGTAAAAAATCCGCTTACGTAATATTTGTATGGGCTCTATGTGTATGCCAAAAACTTGGTTCTTGTGTACTACCCTGTAAGAAATCAAATGTGAAAATATAGAATGTATGATTTTCAATTCCATTAAAGTTATATAAACTTTGAACAGGTACTTTGACCGTGATGTGCGTTGCATTCGGGAATTCTTCAAGAAACGGTTTGGTTTCGAGTCGGAACTGTATCCCAAATTTAGTGATCTGGAGCGGGACGACAACCTGGACAGAGAAGTCACTTGTTCAGGGTACATGCGCTCCGATCACTTAGATACCGACATCTTACAGGTAAAGTTTATTTGCATACAAATGATTGTAAAGTAATGAGAGAGACAGAGTAAAAACTATCAAATAAAAAGTTTATATTTGAATCAGTACAAATAAAAATACTTTTATGTGGTTACACCTAATTATTTTATTAATCATGAAGTTTAAGTACATCATTATAGAAACTTGGATTTTTATTTGGAAATTGATCCTCACTTTGAGCTGATTTATATTACAAAATTTCAGGAATTGGGTATCGGTCTTGCAGTAAATGATGATGATGATGATGAGTCCGGGGATGAAGAGAATGAAGAAACTGGTAATAAAGACACCAAGAATGCATTGGAAGATATAAATGAGCTCAGAAAAGAATTGGAGGAATCAATACAAAACGACGAACAACGCCCTGCAGTTGCTGAGATTACAGTTAAAACTGAAAAATTAAGTGTAAATAATAAAGAAGATAGTAAAAAACTTGATAATGATGAACAGAATTGTGATGATGAAGAAGTACCTACACTTGTTAGACATGTTGCAGTGGATGAGAAGAATACAGAAGTAGCAGATGAAAACGTGGAAATAGATAAAAACTCGCAGAAATATAGACTGGCAATGATAGAGAAGGCATTATCAGATGTTCGATCTATGAGAACTTATACTTCTGCAAGTACGATAGCGCCAGATGTAATAAAACAACAGGTGAAAAAGGATTTAGAAACAAGACAGAAGAAGATGAATAGGAAAAAGCTGATAGCTAAAGGAGAAGCTAGTGCTGTTACGAGACAAAGAAGAGATAACAGAGAGACAATCAGGGAAAGTCATGGATTATGGGGATGGGATGAATAACAAAATATATGTTTATATAGAAAAGGATGTCATTTTATAAATATACCATTTATTATATAAGACATTGGAAGACATTTTATTTCATATATAAAGCAATAGCGGACGGATAGAAAGATCGGGAATGGGAAGAAAATAGGAAAGAAGGTGGGCCTCTGGACACCTCTGTCACCGAATGAAACGCGACATGTGCCAGTTTACGGCGATTTTCACCGGTCTAGGCGGTCCATTTGTGCAGCAAACTGCGTGGCTCTAACACTGTTATTTGCAGAATCAGTGGTAGGTGGTAGATCGTGGCCTCTAACAACTTAGGGAAGGTGGTCGAACCATACAAATAATAAAAAGCTAGCCTAGCCATAAAAATCGACGCGAGTCAATCATAAAAGTCAGAGAAGCGAGTAAGGCGTAAGAATCGTGCCTTAGGGTGTTCTGTTCTCACTGCCTACTCCGCTGGGCTTTTGGTGTGAAGTTATGTATGTTTTTATGTATTTAATATTACCACATATGTTAATATGCTACCACTTCCAACTGAACAGATCATCTTCTTTTGAATCAACCTTGCCAGGAGTCGTGCTCTCTTCAAGATTCACGTATGCCCAGTTGTGAGACCTGATGTAACGTAGCTGTAATACTGCTTCTACACATAATATCTGAGAAAATAATGAGTGCATCGTTTAAAATGTGTCTTGAATAATCATAGAATAATTATAACATAATATAATTTAGAAAGTCGGGCTTCTGTCGGTGACTTCATAACTTTTTATACTATAACTAGCTGACCCGTGCAAACTTTGTTCCGCACCAAAAGTATACCCTATCACTTTTTCTTAACTACAACATACTTAAATGATGTTGTAAAGAAAAAAATATATAATTTTCGAGATTTTGCACTTTAATGGCAAACGCTGGCTGAACCCTAAGTGATAGATCAAAACACAGTTCTACATTATTAAACACCTTCCGAAGGTCTACAAAAAAGTCCGCGAGGGCATATGTCTATCTTTTAGGGATAACCTACAATGACCATTTTATTTTTTTACTTTTTACGAGAAATATGCTTATTTACGAAGAGATTTTAAACATTATAGCATTAATATTTATCCAATTAAGTATATTAAATACATTGTGCATGTAATATAGATGATCCGGGCCCTTTACAGCATGCAATTTAAACGAATATTTTCGAAGATATTGCAGTATTAACGCGGAACAAAGTTCGCCGCTCAGCTGTTATAGATAAAGACCACCCTCTATCTATTAAAAATAATAACCTCATCAAAATCCGTTGCGTAGTTTCAAAGATATAAGCATATAAGGGGACAGTCGGCGGAAAGCGACATTGTTTTAAACTATGTAATGATAGATCTTTAAAAACCTATTCAGTCCCATCTTGAAGAATTCCAAACTCAGGACAAACTCAGAGAGAAATACGTGTTATATGTATTAATACTTGTTATTTGTATTTCTCACAAAGAATTTTAATAAATACATATAGCTAATATATTATTTAAGACACACCAAAATCAATTAACAAATTTAAACAGAAAATATTCGAAACTTATATAGGCAGATCTATGAAACTTTATGCTCACACACAAACACACACAGGTCACAAACAGTTGAAGAAAATTCCCATACCTCATGTTTATCAACTGTATATCCGTTTAGGCGGTAGATATAACCGAAAACGCTAGTTGATATTTTCGACTCATGGACGGCCAAGTAGTTGTCCTCGGTGAAGAACGGATAATTTACTAAATTATATTTACCAGCTCGTACAGGACATTTCAACCTGTAAGGGGATTTTTTTTATGGGATAGCAGGGCAAACGAGCGGGCGTGTCACCTGATGGTAAGCAACCAACGCCGCCCATAGACACCAGCAACACATAGGTAGTGTTACTGTTGCGTTGCCGACCGTTAAGGGATAGGAAATAGGGGATAGGGAAGGATGGGGAAGGGGTGTGGGCCTCCGGGTACCTGTCTCACCGAACGAAACGCGGCATGAGCCACTTTACGTCGATCTTCTGAGAGGTCGTGGTTTTGGGGGGAATTGCTTGGCTCTACCACTGGTAATAATGGGGAATACAGTTAATAATGTGAATTACCGTACGCAGTCAAAACTTTTTGATAGGTTTTAAAGTCTCGGTGGTCCAGCGGTCGAGTTACCCGCAGCTTTTGATTCAGAAGTCGTGAGAACGATTACGGGCTCACGATATCTCAGAATTCTTTTCGGAAGTTATATGTGATAAATACTACTCTGTGTAAAAAGTATCGGGCATATGTCAATAAAGAGACCCGCGTAAAAGAGGTCGTTCTAATTTTTTTACTGCATGTTGGTAGCACTGTACTGATTTAGCGCGCAAAATTTGAACGGGATCTGTCATTTAATTTGTTTTAAACTAAACTTTTTGTTGGTCATAGTTTTGAGTCCTCAGCGATTTTTACAATGGAAAATATTGTTGAACAAAGAGTGTGCCTTAAATTTTGTGTTTCGAATGATATTTCATGTGGTGAATCACTAAAAATGTTGCGAAATACCTACGGCGAATCATGTATATCGAAAACAAGGGCTTATGAATGGTATAAGGCTTTTAAAGAAGGCTGAGAAGTAGTAGTAGACTTGCCTCGTTCTGGTAGACCTTCAACCGCTACGACCAAAGAAAACATCGACAGAATCAAGAAGTTAGTGCTCGAAAATCGACGTATGAGTCTGAGAGAGTTGGCTAGTGAGGTGAACATATCTTTTAAGTCCGTCCACAATATTCTCATTGACATTTTAGGCATGAAACGCGTCGCCGCTCGACTAGTTCCAAAAGAGCTCAATTTTGTTCAAAAAGGGCAGCGAAGCATGTCGCTGAAGACATGGTTTCCCGAGCTTCTACGGATCCGACCTTTATGAAACGTATAATAACTGTCGACGAGACATGGGTTTATGAGTATGACATGCAAACAAGCCAACAGTCTTCAGAATGGCGTCTCGAAAACGAGCCGAAACCCAAAAAACCGCGGCAAAGTCGCACCAAAATCAAGGTGAGCTGACAGTTTTTTTTGACTATCGTGGTGTGGTTCACTCCGAATTCCTTCCAGAGGGAGAAACAGTGAATAAAGAATATTATTTAGGCGTCATGAAGCGTTTGCGTGAGAGTATCCACCGAAAACGTCCAGATTTGTGGCGACACAACTCATGGATGCTGCACCATGATAATGCACCATCACACACAGCCATTCTAGTGAAAGAGTTTTTAGCGAAAAATTCAACAAACGTTCTCGACCAAGCACCCTATTCACCTGATATGGCTCCGTCTGACTTTTTTTTATTTCCCAAGTTAAAATTACCACTTCGAGGAAAACGTTTTGAGTCAATAGAAGCCATAAAAGAAAATTCGCTGAATGAGCTAAAGGCCATACCGCAAATAGCCTATGAAAAATGTATGGAAGACTGGGTGAAGCGGTGGAGATGTTGTATTGCAAGCGATGGGGCCTACTTTGAAGGCAATAAAATAAATTTAGATGAATAATTTGTATTTTTTGTTTTATTGACAAATTCCCGATACTCCATTTGGTACGTAACGATTCGGTGGGTCTAGGCTTTACAGCCGATGCCTACACCTTCGGGTAGAAATGTCGTGAAGTTATGTTGTATTGAGTAAGTGAGTAAGTAAATTGAGTCAGTTGTTGTTATAGGGTTCGCAATGAACGTCACGTCAACTGCTTAACATCAGACCGTTTATGCATTAGTCTGCCGTCACCGTCCAAAAAAAGAGAACGTGAACGACTATCAACCCGAATATGGGCAATTGACTTGATTTTTACCTTAAATTACAAGCACTCCCTATAGATGTTCTGGTATTAGGTACATAGACAAGTGTCTTACTCAGGTCTAGTATAGTAGAACAGCAAGCCATATATGTCTTGTTCATTCTCATCAGCACTTTTACATCCGCGCTTAATCACGAAGTAAGACTTGAAGTGATCACACGAGTCAATGTTGCGGATGTCCAAACATTTCTCTATGGTTATCTGAAACAATTACGTCGATCGCTAAGAAAGGTACTCCGCGAATGTAAAAAGAAGAGTTAAGAAATAGCGTAAATAGAGCATTGAGCAGATTCCTGGGAGCAAAAAATACCTTTTCGAGACCGCAACTTGGTAAGCGTAGTGTAGGACGCCCACCAGCCCGATGGTCAGACGACCTCAGAAAGGCTGCTGGAAAAGACTGGATGCGGAAGGCAGAGAATCGGATGTTGTAGCGTAAATTGGGAGAGGCCTATGTCCAGCAGTGAACTACAATAGGCTAATGATGATGATATACAATTCAAAAGCGGATGGATATAGGAGTCGAGGACGGAAGTTTTTGGTCAGTCGTCAGATGGTGATCGTGGTAGTATCCCTCTGTGTAGAGAGACAAGTAGACTGAGCAGATAATTGTGCCCTTTAATGTACCTAATGATTGTGTTGTGATGAAGCGATTTACGAACTCACCTTAACCGTCCAACCATTGCGGATGTCAGCAGAAATGTTAAGAGTTCCGCTCAACGTAGAGTCGTAAGTTTGTGTGGTCACACTTAACTCGGAAACCGATACATTGTAATCCCGATCATCGTAACAGGGACCTACTCGCGTCACCATCAAGTGGGTTGGAGCTGGAGAACTCACAACTGGGGTTGAGTAAGAGAATAACAAAACTAGAACCCAACACATACTACTGCGAAAACTGAGTACCTGCTGTGGTGATAGAAAAATAGTATTTGTGCTGCAATTAATCAATCCATCATTCGTCCATGTTTGCTTTCATCATTGTATTATTTGGTGATGTATTTTTAATACAGTCATTAAAAATACATAACATTATAGTATAATGAGTTTAGTATAGGTAAAATATGGTATATAAACACAGATAGTGTTACAGTGGCGTCGCCAACCCTTACAATGGGATATGGATGGGGTCGGCAGTGGGATGGAAAGGGAAGGGGGGAAAAGGGCCTCCGGATACTTCTCTCACCGAGCGAAACGCGGCATGAGCCAATTTAGGTACGTCGATAAGAGACTTGTGCTGATACCTCCCTGTGGGTGTCGTAGGATTTGACCTGATGCGGCCCATCTCTCATATAAGTAGCTACTGCCTCCGAACTTCAACTTCATAGATCCTGAAGCCAATAACTTTCTGGAAGTTAGGTTTAATATTATAATTCTTACCGATCTGGCTCTAGATAATTCATTCAGCATGCTGAGGAATAGCCGTCGCTTCGGATATTAAGTTAATGTAAGTTAATGAAAATTTACCAATTAATTGATTTGTCGCAAACTGTGTAGAGAAAAATTAAGTTTTTCTATTTTTATTACAAATATTAAAATACAATTTTATAGCCAAGTACCTATGTATATTTTTTGTATATTACAAACATACACTTGAATTTTATTTGTTTAGCTTGTTAACTAACTATGCAATCATTATTATTTAACCATACTTAAATGATAAGCAATCACTAAAGCCGTTTTATATAATAAATACTATCTAACATCAGATAAGCGTATTAATTAGATAGTAAGCTGTTTACCATTTTGTATCTCTACGTAACTTGTTTACGATTTATTTGTTTCATATAATATACTAGTTAACCGAGCGAACTTTGTTTCGCATCAGAAGAAATAAAAATGGTCATTGTGGGTTATCCTTAAGAGATAGACATACATTATCCCAGACTTTTTTGTAGACAATTTGAAGGTCTATAATAATGATGTACATTGTTTTGATTTATCACTTAAGGTACAGCCAGTGTTTGCAATTAAAGTGTAGTTATCACGTTTGCAGTTATCACTTTTTTATACTATACATTCATAACTTCACGCCAAATCCCTTGCGGGGTAGGCAGAGAGAACAGAGCGCCATAGGGCACGATTCTTACACGCCTCACTCGCTTCGTTGACTTTAATAACTCTTTTCATGCACGCGCGTCGGTTTTTGAGGCTCTTAACATCACCTTCCTCCAGAACACGTTCTATTTGGTCATGGAATGTGTATCTTGGCCGTCCTCGACTCCTACATCCATCCGGTTTTGCATTGTATATCTGCTTAGTCAGTCTTGCATCAACCATTCTTTCTACATGTCCGAACCATCGGAGCATGCCCTTTCTTACTTTTACACCGACACTCTCTTTTAAACCAACTTCCTTCCTTACAACCTTGTTTTCTACGCGGTCAGCGAGAGTCACTCCGCAGATTTTGCGTAGTGCCCTCATTTCTACCGCGTTTCATGCACGCTCTGCCATACCCAGCTCTCGCTTCCATAATACTACACATTATATTACATTATACATGCAAACCACTTCTTTGACACCTTCTATCCAATAAAGAAAACCGCATCAAATTCCGTCAAAGATCTAAGCATTTAAGGGTCTGACAGCGGAAAGCGACTTTGTTTTATACTACTTATGTAATGAAATGATAGGTACTTATTGTAAGGACGTGTCTATATATATTATATATATCGAGGGGTGAAAGGCTATTTGCATTAAGCGACATTTTGGCGATATTGAGTTATATACATATTTGGAATCAGCAAATTTTTCTGCGTCGACTGATACAAGTTTCATTTAAATCGGAGCACTTTTTTGGCGCTTAAAACATCCCTGTTTTTGGGAAGTTTCCATAGTAGCAGTGTTTTAAGCGACATGGATTTTGCATTTTTTTTACATTAGTTACTTGAGCCATACACTCATATTAAAAACTGAGACATAAAACAATTAGCCTTTCCCAGGTAAATAAGGCAATAATGCTTAAAACATTTTTCCTGTTTCTAAAATTTACTAGGAAGTGATTTGAATCATTTGAACTTCCACCAATTATACCGTGTAATGTCGCTTAAACCATTTAGCCTTCATCCAAATAAGACACGGAAAGTCGCTTAAGTTCTTTCAGCTGCACCTATTTACTAATGTATTTTGAAGGACAGAAGCCAGAGGATTGTAAAGAATTGAAAGATCATTTAGATGAAAAGGAGGCATAAATATGATGAAATTCTAATTGAGACTGTTCTAAGTTATAATTATTATGCTGAACAAACACTTTAACTGATGTTACGTCAGTTATTTATTATTTTAATAAAAGAACCTGACATTTTTGGCGATTGCGCTATATCTAGGTTGTTTTAACAGCCATTTATAGCCTTATATGTTAATAAATGGAACACCAAACGTTATATTTTCAATTGTATATGTTAAATAAATAAATTAGCCTCCTACTCATTTTAGTCTAACGTGGTAGTTGACATAAACAGCTTGCTAATTCCGGGTCATTTGTGTCATTTCATTCTTATAGGCTTACTCTGAAAACATAATGCATTGTCGCTTATTTGTTTTTTCCTGAAGCTAATTGTAGTTTTAAAGTCACTTAAATCATTTTTCCATTCCCTGAAAAATAAGGGCTTAGGGCATTTTGCAGTAAGCGACACGTATTTTTGTGATCACAGGTCGGTTTTATTTAATATTAGCATCAGCATCTAGATATTTTTAATTGAGTTTTAACAAAGCTTACCCCGTTGAAATAGCTCAAGAAGTTTTTCTTTTTTACGGGATAGGAGGGCAAACGAGCAGGCGTGTTACCTGATGGTAAGCAACTAACTCAGCCCATGGACACCAGCAGCACATATAGTGTTACTGTTGCGTTGCCGACCTTTAAGGGAAGGGGTCATGTCAAGAGCTTGCACGTCGCGATCCCTGCCGTCCCAGTGGGACGCAATCTTGACCAAAGCAAACTCAGCCAGACGGGCTGCTAGGGCGTGCCCCGGAAGCGACGGGCACCGATTAGCCCCCGTCGGTGCGGCTGCATGCGCATGCGGCGAAGGGGGCCGCCACCCTTCACGCAGCGCCAATCCTGGCGGGACGAGGAGAGGGGAGTGCCGTATAGGCACGTGGAATGTTAGAGGTAGCATGGCAAGAAAGATGAATGAGATGATGGGTGTATTAAATGAGAGATGCCTGGATGCCTTATGTTTGACGGAGACAAAGCGGAGGGGGAGAGAGACCGAGGACCTCCCCGGTGGCGTGGTAGCCCTATGGTCCGGAGTGGACCCGGACGTCCGTGCCAGTGGGGGTGTTGGAGTCGTTCTCTCCTCCCGCTTTGCTTCCGAAGTGAAAGATTATGAGTTGGTAGGCCCAAGACATCTTTGGGTTCGAATAAAACTGGGGATCACGCGAGTTTTCCTGGTCGCAGCTTATGCTCCCGTTAGCTCCGCGGATCCCCGCGAACTCGAGGAGTTTTGGGAAACTGTTAGGGATATTCTGGATCTAGTTGAGGGAAATGAAAGGATAATTCTGTGTGGTGATCTTAATGGGTGGGTCGGAACCAAGCGAGACGGCCTGGAGGCTGTCCTTGGTCCGAATGGTGACAAGAGGGTGAATGATGCTGGAAAGCCGATATTGGACGTATGCCTGGAACGGAACCTCCTTGTGTCTAACACATTATTCCGTCATAAAGATATTCACACGTATACGTGGAGACGGAATGAGCAAAAGAGTATGATAGATTTGATTTTGATAGATAGTCGTCTCCGAAATACTCTAAGGGATACAAGAGCCTACAGAGACCCCACTCTTGATACGGACCACTACCTGGTGGTAAGCCGTTTCGTGGGCCTTTTCAAGAAGTGGAGACACTGGCGAGTGCGTACCCATTTCGGAGAGCTTGAAAGGATAAAATGTGAGAAATTAGAAGATGAAAGTGTACGGAGTATGTATGTAGGCCTACTCAGTAAAAGACTCAATGAGACGAGTCTTTCTGACCTAGGTGTTGAAGAATGCTGGGAAAGAATGAAAGAAAGTATAGTGAATAGTGCAAAAGAAGTATGTGGTAGTGCAAAGAGGCATAAGATTCTGAGAGGTGACGCCTGGTGGGACGCGGATGTGAAATCCAGCGTCGAAAGAAAGAAAAAAGCATGGTTGGATTATGTCTCAAGTTTGAACCAGAATGATAGTATGACAGAGAAAAAGTATGAGAGCTACCGCCGCTGCAGGAATGTTACCAAAGCCTTAGTGAAAGAGAAGCGTGAAAGACTTGTTGCGAATGAGGAAGTGAGGTTGACGGAGAACTTCGAGGCGAATAACAAACTCTTCTGGAGGGAAGTTAGAAAGTCTCGGGGTTCTTCGTCAACATTCAGAATGGACAAAATTATGTCTAAGTTTGGTGACATTCTTGCAAACCCAAGCGATGTATTGGGCAGGTGGAGTGAGTATTTTAGGGAAATGTACGAGTATGTTCCGAATGTGGGCGCCGCGAGTGAGCCTACGGCTGACACCGCTGCGCCAACATCTGATGAGGACATTACTATGGAAGAGATTGAATGGTCGATACGAAGTATGAAAAATGGTAAGGCAGCTGGAATTGATATGATGTCTGCTGAAATGATCAAACACGGTGGAGCCTGTGTCCGGGACGCTTTCCTGACCTTGAGCAATCTGTGCTGGAGGTCGGGTAAGGTTCCCATGGACTGGAAACGCGCTGTCATCGTGCCCTTGTATAAAGCTAAGGGATCACGTATGCAGTGCGCCAGTTACAGGGCCATCAGTTTGATCAGTTTAGCAGCAAAAGTGTATGGGAAAATTATTGAAAGGAGAATGAGGGTGATATCTGATGGAGTGTTGTGGGAGGCTCAGGGTGGTTTTAGAAGCGGACGAGGGTGCATGGATCAGATTTTTTCTCTCCGCAACATCGTGGAGAAACAACTGGCTGTTAACCGGAAGGTTTTCTGCGGTTTTGTGGGCTTGTGGGTTTCCCGGGCTACGGGGTGAGCGGAGCACTGCTGCGCGCTGTGCAGTCCACTTATGAGGGCTGCACAGCGTGTGTGCGTGTTGACGGCGGCTTGTCCCCCTGGTTTGACGTCAATATCGGCGTCAGACAGGGTTGCGTGCTGTCCGCTCGACTGTTCATCCTGTACCTGGACAGTTGTCTCCAGAGAATGAGATCGATGGATGTAGGGATGCGAATGGGTGACCTAGTTGTGAGCTGCCTGCTTTACGCAGATGACGCCGTGCTTCTAGCCGAATCGCCGTCGGACCTGCAAACACTAGTCACTACTATGAAAGATGATTGCATGATTAAAGGCTTGCAGTTGAATGCGACGAAAACGAAAGTCATGGTGTTTGAAAGGGAGGAATCCAGAACAGATGCAAGGATAATGGTTGATGATGTAGTGCTGGAACAGGTGAATGAAATTGTATATCTTGGATGCGCTTTTAGCAGAGATGGAAGGTACACCGCGGATGTAGAAAGACGAGTGGCGATAGGAAATAGCGTAAACGGAGTGTTGGGCAGATTCCTGGGTGCAAAAAATATTAGCAGAAAGGCCCAGTTAGCAATCCACAATGCAGTCCTGATCCCAACACTAACTTATGGAAGCGAGAGCTGGGTATGGCAGAGTGTGCATGAAAGTAGAATAAACGCGGTAGAAATGAGGGCTCTACGCAAAATCTGCGGAGTGACTCTCGCTGACCGCGTAGAAAACAAGGTTGTACGGAAGGAAGTTGGTTTGAAAGAGAGTGTCGGTGTAAAAGTAAGAAAGGGCATGCTCCGATGGTTCGGACATGTAGAAAGAATGGTTGACGCAAGACTGACTAAGCAGATATACAATGCAAAAGCGGACGGATGTAGGAGTCGAGGACGGCCAAGACACACATTCCAAGACCAAATAGAACGTGTTCTGGAGGAAGGTGATGTTAAGAGCCTCAAAAACCGACGCGCGTGCATGAAAAGAGTTATGAAAGTCAACGAAGCGAGTGAGGTGTGTAAGAATCGTGCCCTATGGCGCTCTGTTCTCTCTGCCTACCCCGCAAGGGATTTGGCGTGAAGTTATGTGTGTATGTGTGTGTGGGATAGGAAAGGATGGGGAAGGGGGTGGGCCTCCGGGTACCTCTCTCACCGAACGAAACGCGGCATGAGCCACTTTACGTCGGTCTTCTGAGAAGCCGTGGTATTTCACCGGTCGAGCCGGCCCATTTATGTAGTAAACTGCTTGGCTCTACCACTGTTAAAAGTTTTTAAGTTATGATTTTTTTTTCAAAATTTCAAACTTTTAATGGCTCTCCTGTAATGTTGCAAAAATGTCGCTTAAAACAAATAGCCTTTCACCCCTCGATATATATATACAGGGTTATTTCAAATATACTAATAATTAGCTAAGGGTATATTCTGTAGGTAATTACCTAACACTTTTGTTCTACGACTTTTTAAAAATCACAATTTTAATTTTTTTTTCATTTCAAACAAATTTAAATAATTAAAATCGGTAGTTGTAAAATATTAACTAAGTCTACGTATTGCATTGAGCGCACCGAGTGACAACGGTATGGGGGGGTAGCGGGGCAAGGTCACGCGGCATTTGTACTTTGATTGCTCCCGTAGGTCATTAGCCAAACATATGTTATGTTAGTCGCCCGTAAGTTATCGCCCGTGACGTTTGATGTACCGCGCGTGTCATCTCATTGTGTGCGAATAGGTAAAGTGACGAATGCCATTCAGTTGGAGTAAACGTGTGGCGCCGAGATCATGCGCAGGATCACGTTTCGACATGTTTTTTAACTTTATGTATGAGTATGTTCGACTTGCGGTGGCAAGTATTTAATAAATGTAATTAGTCGCAGTTGGTATTTGGTATGTCTGAATAATCTCGAATGCTTAATATCGTGGGCGGAATAATCGAGTTTTCACTTAAATACCCACATTAAATAGGTAGGTAAATAATTCAAATTTCCTGAAATACATTAAATTTTAAGTGCATTAGCCTAAAAATACATTTCTAACACGTTTAATTTCGTAATCTACACGATATCCGATTGGGTATGTGAATTAAAGCAGTTTCGTGTAGAAAGCGCGGGAACTCGCTTCTCTTGTTTAGATGCATAAACAGAGCTGCTACTCTGAATGAAAATCGGGTGAATTATGTACGTTTAGTACAAAATACAGAGTTACAAAGTGTCAGATGGTACAATTAAATCTTAAAAATCGTTTTTTTTACTAGAGTTTTAGGTTTTTGTAAAACTGATAAAAGAAAAGTTGTTTAGAATGACACAAAGGAGCTATGTGTAGAATAGTATTAGTATATTAAAATTAACCCTGTATATATACATACATAACTTCACGCCAAATCCCTTGTGGGGTAGGCAGAGAGAACGGAGCGCCATAAGGCACGATTCTTACACACCTCACTCGCTTCGTTGACTTTCATAAATCTTTTCATGCACGCGCGTCGATTTTTGAGGCTCCTAACATTACCTTCCTTCAGAACACGTTCTATTTGGTCATGGAATGTGTGTCTGGTCTCGGTGGCGCAGTGGGCGAGCGCACGGCCTCTGATCCAGAGGTCCGGGGTTCGATACCAGACACTGGCTCACACCAATGACTTTTCGAAATTGTTTTCGGAAGTTATGTGTGATAAATACCGATGACTGACAAACTTTGTGCCCAGTATGCCACCTATTCCATTTGGGACGTAAACATAACGGCGAGACGAGGATTAACAGCCGCTGCCTACACCTTCGGGTAACAAAAGGCGTGAAGTTATGTTATGTTATGAATGTGTGTCTGGTCGTCCTCGACTCCTACATCATCCGCTTTTGAATTGTATTTCTGCTTAGTCAGTCTTGCATCATCCATCCTTTCTACATGTCCGAACCATCGGAGCATGCCCTTTCTTACTTTTACACCGACACTCTCTTTCAATCCGACTTCCTTCCTTATAACCTTGTTTTCCACGCTTTCAGCGAGGGTCACTCCGCAGATTTTGCACAGTGCCCTCAATTCGACCGCGTTTATCCTACTTTCATGCACGCTCTGCCATACCCAGCTCTCGCTTCCATAAGTTAGCGTTAGGATCAGTATTGCATTGTGAATTGCTAGCTGGGCTTTCTACTAATATCTATGTCTATGTCTTTGTCTATAATGTCTGTGTCTATATATAATTTTATATTAATAAAATTAAGGTCTACCTAAAATTAAGGTCTGTCTAATAAAATTAAGGTCTTGGTAGTCCACTGGTCAAGCACCCCGCTTCTTAATCGAGAGGTCAGGGGTTTCAACTCTGCCTAACACCACTGACTTTTCAAAATTAATTTCAAAAGTTATGTGTGATATATATCGATGACTGAAAGCTTTGTACCCGGTATGGCAACAGGTTCGCCAACTATTCCATTTGGGACGTAAACATAACGGTGAGTCGAGCCTTAACAGCCACTGCCTACACATTTGGGTAGAAAAAGGCGTGAAGTTATGTTATGTTATTCATTGGACTATTGGGTATATGAATATCTTTATTCATTGGACTTCTCAAAGCCCTTAGAAACGTGATACAACTAAATTACTTACATCAATCTAAAATACTTATATCTATGTAAAATATGCGGAGCTTAGATTCCCTTTCATTACGCTGTAATGAAAGTGAAAGCTAACCTAAGTGCCAGTTCCGGCATCGAGGCTTCGGCTCGGAAAATAACTGGCAAGAAACTCAACGCCGACTCTTTTAAAATTCCCAGCTTAACATAACCACTCGCCTTTTTCTACCCGAAGGTGTAGGCAGGCTGTTAAGCTCAACCACTGGACCACCAAGACTTTAACAATATTTGATATGGTAAATACAATCAACATAACACAAACGGAGCAATTCAATTCCAATCGTTTTTAACATTGTAATCTGAGATACAGTAGTAAAGCTTTTGATGTAGTCTAGTAATCGGAATCTTGGGATCCTGTTATATCTAAGACAAAAACTTATAACGATATTTTACTTTAGTGTGTTCGGACCTTTATAGCAATATAGTATTGCATTCTTACGCGCGCATTCCCTCTCGTTCTGTTTCATTGTTAATATTCGTTCATTTTCATTCTGCTATCAATCAGTAGTAATTTACGTACTCTCTGTCAGTAGTTCAGTGACACTCGAGAGCTGTGAACGTACAAAATGGCCACAGATAACTTAACAGCTATATTAAACAAACCCAAGGATTTACAATTGGTGAGACTTTCATTTTTAATAAGAAAACCAAAAATAAGTGTTTTTTTATTAATATTCAATTTAACATTACACTGAATATTGTAGTTAAGTACCTTTACATAATTGCTATAATTAAAAATACAAGGTTTCTTTTTCGTCCACACCGGCAACTTGTGACTTATTTGACCCTAGTATAAAAGAAAGTAAAACTAAATTTCGTCTTAATACAATAAAACCGCGTGTAACATTTATCTAAGAAAATAAATAAATCAAAACCTTTGCCCATTAATTTGTATGTATTATTATATTCAATTGAATTGAACAGTTGAATTGTGTGAGAGTTTATAATTCTTAATTATAATTCGAATATATAATAATTGAATGAATTCATAAATTTAAAATTTGCTAATTTTATTAATATAAAATTTTATAACTTTTATGATTCTAGATGCTGTCTTTTTGACTTCTCATCGTTTTCCTGACCTTATCCCACATTAAGTGAGGTCATTATTTCGAACTATCCATGTCGTCAATAGCTTTGGCTGTGGTTTTATGGTCCTTGGGTATGTTTTCGTTGGTGGGATAGGAAAAGGATTGAAACTTGGATGGGGAGGTGAGAGGAAAGGTGATGGGCATCTGGATACCTCTCACACCGAGCAAAACGCGGCATGAGCCATTTTACGCCGATATTCCGAGAGTCGCAGTCGGTCGGAATCAGTATTAGTAGGTATGTTCATAATAATTGTACCACACATTGGGCACGATTTTCTGAGTTTGCTTTGCCCCGCGACTGCGTTAGTTTTTTATAATTCCTTTAAAATTCTTTTGCAGATACAAACACCGATACCAGAAATATCCGGCAATGGTAAGTGCACACAATCAGTTTATATAAGAAACCTCAGTTTACGTTTTTAGTTTAGTTTATAAAAGCGAAATATACATGCCTATATCTACATTTCTTTTAGCCGTCGATTTTTATCCCGGATTTGAACCGGAGACTTCGGATTCAGAAGTTCTCTACATGAATCTGTCGGCTCGACCGGAGAATTACCACGGCCTCTCAGAATATCGGCGTAAAGTGGCTTATGCTGCGTTTCGTTCTGTGAGAGTGGTATCTGGAGGCCCAGCTCCCCTTCTTTCCCATCCCTCTCCTTTGAAGGCCAGCCATGCAACTGTAACACTATCTGTGTTGTAGGTGTCTATCGACGGCGGTAGTTGCTTACCATCAGGTGATCCGCTTGCTCGTTTGCCCACTAAATTATTTCTAAGTAATTATTTCTAAAATAATAAAAAAAACTATACAGTCTCGGTGTGGCTAGGACCCCGCTTCTGATTCAAGAAATAGTGGGTTCAAATCCTGGCACACACCAATGACTTTTCGAAATTTTCGGAAGTTACGTTTTTGACAGTGGTAGAGCCAAGCAGTTCGCTGCATGAATGGGCCAGCTTGACCGGTGAAATACCACGACCTCTCAGAAGACCGACGTAAAGTGGCTCATGCTGCATTTCGTTCGGTGAGAGAGGTATCCGGAGGCCTACCCCCCTTCCCCATCCTTCCCTATCCCCTATCCCTTAAAGGTTGGCAACGCAACAGTAACACTATGTGTTGCTGGTGTCCATGGGCGGCGTTGGTTGCTTACCATCAGGTGACACGCCTGCTCGTTTGCCCTCCTATCCCATAAAAAAAAGTGATAAATATCGATGACTGACAACTTTGTGCCCGGTATGGCAATAGGTTCGCCACCTATTCCATTTGGGACGTAAACATAACGGCGAGACGAGACTTAACAGCCGCTGCCTACACCTTCGGGTAGAAAAAAGCGTGAAGTTATGTTATGTTAAGAAAAAAACTAAATCTGTTGAATTTATTCGCTGGCAATGTGTTGGTGACATTAATACTTTATGTGTTATATAATTCATATTATGTATTGATAGGTAGTACGTACTCCATGGTGGCGTGCTTATCATTACATGTGTTTTTATCTAAATCGTTATTATCATAATCATTGTGATATCTATGATATTATAAATACAAATTAATCTTTCCCTCTAACATTCATCCGAGCCGCAATAAAAAAAAACAAATCAGAAATACTTCATTTTGTAGTTATATTACGTACACTTGAAATTGTACATAATTAAAATGAAAAATAAAATAAAATGACCCAGGAAAGTGTCACCTTGGAACCAGAGAACACGGTCACGTTCGTCACAAGCGGCCTGATTTCGATTGTTACGACTATCATGAGAAGAATTGAGCATGAAATTTGTTGCTTTATAAGATGCATGTTTCTTCACCAGAGGTGCTTCTTCGTATGGACTGTGTGGGTATCTGTGGGTCTGATGTTCACTACTGGCAATCTGGTGCGTGTGGTGACTTCGTACTGCGCGAGCCCATGATCATGGGACATGAGGCGTCTGGAGTAGTTGCCAAGGTAATTTTACTAGTAAATTTCCTCATTAAAGTCTTACTCATATTACTATTAAGTTTGAGTCTAAACCCTACAAAATCAAAAATACTAAATGTCTTAGTGATTTAGCATGGATAGTTCTTTACGGGCTGATCAATTTGAAAATCTTTTGTCCTTCCCGGAACTGACTTCACGTTGATTTTATGTGAGGTGGTAGTATTTCACCGATCGGAACTATGCGATATTCCATGTTAATGTTCACTATAAATTTAAATAAACTGTAAATCCGAATCAGCAACAGGTATATTTATATATCTGTATGATGCAATATCTTCGTTTAAAATTTCTGGATAAAGAGACACACAACTGCGTCGTGAATACCAATTGAATGTCAACTCAAGGTCAAGTTGGTCTGTTGACGTGGAGCCACACCTCCAACTATCAAAACATGTTTCGTATCTATGTGTGTAGATACTATCGTCACATGACCACTACGACGTGTGCAAACAGGTGTGTAGGTACATTACATTAAATACGATTAAACGAGCAAAGTGGCATATTCATGATTTCACCGACTTTTTTTTGTTTTTTCTTTTCCCCCGTGAATTTCCTATTGCATCAATTAGAATATGTTCTGTTTTCGTGTTTTCAGTATTGAAACTAGTTATTTTTCCGTTTAAATAGATGCGGGTAATTACTAGAATTAAATTAGCTTTAAAACGAATTTTCACAAAATAGTTTAATACAATGCAAAAGCGGATAGATGTAGGAGTCGAGGACGGCCAAGACACATTCCATGACCAAATAGAACGTGCTCTGGAGGAAGTTGATGTCAGGAGTCTCAAAAACACTGTGTTCAATATACAAGAGGAGCAAACCTCATTCGCTAATTTATTCGCATTAAATCGCTGTAGGTAAGGTGTACACAACTAGGTACAGATACACAAAATAGTGAAAACGCTTGAGTAGTAAAATAATGTGATGTAAAATATAAATATGTGATAATGTAAAATCATGACGAGTTCCTCCGTGTTTCGGAAGGCACGTTAAATTGGTGGGTCCCGGCTGTCATTTGAACATCTTTGGTAGCCGTTACGGGTAGTCAGAAGCCAGCAAGTCTAACAACCAGACTTACCAAGGGGGATTGTGTTGCCCACGCAACTGGGTTGTGGAGGTCAGATAGGCAGTCGCTCCATGTAAAACACTAGTACTCGGCTGCACCCGGTTAGACTGGATGCCGACCTCAACATAATTGGGAAAAAGCTAGGCAGATGAATTATTGATCATACACCGCTGTGTAACATAAGTTTTGTATAAAATTGCCTTTTAGTCTCTTTTTTATAAGTCTTAGTGAATAATTTGCTTTCAGTGATACAATCTTATTTTTACGTATTTATTAATTATGGCATTTATTAATAAAAGCGAATGATCAACTTGAATTGACGATAAATGATCTCCCGGGTGCAGGTAGCCAGACAGTTTCTTTTCTCAGCAATCGGATAATTTTCACCCACTTGTCACGGCGTGCTGCATCTTTAGGCACCCTGCAGCGTTATTATTATTACAAAAAATATTTAAGATCTCCTTTTCCATAAATTAATAACTCTCCCACATATGTGGGAAACTAAAACTAAGTTTTTAGTGGTATCACTGAAACTAATTATGAAAATTCAACATTTTATCTATTTTACTGTATTTTATTATTAATGTACACATTAATCTTACGTGTGGAAAGTAATTCCGGTTAATTTCTTAAGGGTTTCCGATCTTGAATCGCACTCTTTTAATACGCATTTACCCATTTTGTACCTATTGTTATTCGGTTCGCGTCTGACAGATGACTGAATTGACATAAGCTTCGCATAAGCCTGTAGGCTTATGGCCAGTGGTCACGCTTTGAGAAGGTTACTTCAAGTCTAGAACATATAGGTCAATGCTCAAAAATCGACGTGCGTGCATAAAAAGGGTTATGAAAGTCAACGAAGCGAGTGAGGTGTGTAAGAATCGTGCCTTTAGGCGCTCCGTTCTCTCTGTCTACCTCGCAAGGGATTTGGCGTGAAGTTATGTATGTATGTGTGTGTGTATGTAGTTTCAACAGGTATTACTAAGATCGGCATAGTGCGAGTATTAACGTTTATTATCTATTAAGTAATGTTATTTTAAATTTAATATGGGGCACACATACCTAATAACGTTACGGCATCCGTTAAAACTCCGTATAAAAAGTAAGTTCCGCGGTAACGGATGTCTATATTTACGCTATTTTTGTTAAGCAAATAGAGATAAAGTAGAAGAATAAATCTGGATAATTATCATTCTAATATATATTATCATTATTATGTGGGAAAAGTATGATGAACCCACGCATGTCACGGTGATTTTTTTCTGAGGCCCGGATTCGAATTCAATAACAAAATTATCGTTCTTTTTTTAAAAATCTTTAATGTACCTAGATTAATATGAATGTCTAAAATTTTGATAAAACTAAATCCAGAATGTTTCCATTGGCGATATGATAAATATATCTAAGAGCAAAACAAATAAATCGATGACTTCATTAATTCTTTGCACACTGTTAGTCATAGATACAGTATTTTTTTTAATAATTATATTGTAGGCAAAAGGAGAGATAAGAAAATGACAATCGACGTAGTACCGCTAAGCTGTTGAAATTCACAGCAGATATTTTCTCAATAGTCGGATAGTTTAGCATTTCGACTTCTGATTGATGACACCTGGTCAGTGAGTGAGGTCGTGAAGATTTATTATACTTACAAGTATATTTACATACATAAGCTTACGCCTGTATCCCATGGGGGTAGGCAGAGACTTTGGCTTTCCACAAGCTACGATCCTGACACACATCCTTCGCCTCATCCACAGTCATAAATCTCGTCATGCATTTGATAGATTAATAAAGAAGATGAAAAAAATAAATTAGATTATAGAAACAAAGAATTTTTTTTTTTAATTGCAAATAACATTTATTACTTTTACGGTGTGTTACTTTAATACATAAATATAAAACGATATAAAATATAAAAAGCTTATTCGAAGTGGTCTCCATTGGCTGCAATACAGGCCTTTAAACGTTGAGGCCAGTTATCAATAGAAACACGCACTCTTTCCATGGGAAAATTCTTGACTGCCATTCGTATGGATTGTTTTAGGGACTCTAAATTATTATGACGTTTAGAGCAAGACGTACTCTATAAAACTGACCACAAATCGTAATCCAGTGGATTAAGATCGGGACTAGACGACGGCCAGTCTTCAGCTCTAATGAAGTCCGAAACGTTCGCTTCCAACCAAGATTGCGTGGACCGAGCTTTATGACCCGGTGCCGAGTCTTGCTGGAAGGACCATACTTCGTTATTGAACATGGTGTTGTTAAGGGGCTTGACTACCTTTTCAAGAATGGTATCTTGATACACTTGTGCCGATGTTTTGATACCTTTTTCACAAAAATATGGCTCAGTCACTCCTTCGTAGCTAACACCCCACCAAACCATCACTGAAGTCGGATAATGCCCACGTTGCACTCTGTCAACTAATTGGGAAGCTTCCTTAGAGCTTTGAGCATAAATACGGTCATTTTGTTTGTTAAAATGTTGCTCAATTGTAAAAACTTTTTCATCCGTAAACAATATTTTTCTGTGACCTCCCTTTGCGTACCGCTTCAGTAGTTGTTTAGATTTTAACACCCTATTCTTTTTTAAATTATCAGTTAATAAATGACCAGTGCGCCTCTTATAGGCTGCAAGTCCTAAGTCATCTTTTAAAATACGCAACATTGTTCTAGGCGCTATCTTCATCTCCCGAGATAAGATCTTTTTCTTGCGGACAGGATTTCTTCGAATTCTTTCCCTTACTGCTTTGACTACGTGGACGGCCAGGTCTTTTTCTGTCACAAACAGAGGAAGTCTCATTGTAGCTATTAATAGCCCAGTACAGAAACATTTGACTAATACCAAGTGTATGGAGAGTTTTAAAAATTGCATTTGGCTCCATACCTACTTTGTGTAATGCAATCACAGCGATTCGGTTCTCTTTATCGCCCCACTACATTTTGATATCGCAAAATATTGTACAATGTATTGGCTCCAAAACGAGAAAACACAATGAGCAATCGTATAAAAATGACAGATTCCAAATTCAAATGTAATATTTTTTTATTTTTAGTTGTAACAGTATTTATGGCTAGACTAAGTACTTTGTGTAAATACTACATTATATACATATATTAATATACTATATACATATCCTATTAATATTATAAAGGCGAAAGTTTGTATGTATGGATGTTTGTTACTCTTTCACGTAAAAACTACTGAATGGATTTGAATGAAACTTTACCACAATATAGCTTATACATCAGAATAACACATAGGCTACAATTTTTGAGGTTATTTTTGAGGTTTTTTTTTAAGGCTAATGTGAGGTCGTAAAAAAAACACATTTTTTGCGCTTACATTGCAAACGCTGACTGAATCCTACAAGATAGATCAAAACAATTTACTACAGTATTGTACAACTTAAAAAGGTCTACAAAAAAGTCCGTGATGGTATATGTTTATCTCTTAGGAATAACCCACAATAACCATTTTTTATCCTTTACTTTGTACGAGAAATAATGGCTTATTTACGAAGCGATTTTAAGCAATACAGTATTAATCCTTATCCAATTAAGTATCTTAAATACATTGTGCATTTAATAAAGATCAATATGGCTCTTTACAGCATGTAAATTAAATAAATATTTTCGAAGATATCACAGATTTAAAATGCAGAGTCATAGCAATTTCGGCGATAAATACCGTTTCGATGATAAATACCGGCAGCGGTGCCAGGCGAACGGGGCGTGGGGGGAGCGGGGTAGGTGCGGTGGGGAAGAAGTGGTTCATCGCTGAGTGCGCGACCCGAACGCGGGCAGACGTCGTTGACGGTTGTGTCCGTTTTGCGAATTTTCAAGGCAAAATTCTTCTGTCACAGTGTTTGTCCTCGAACTCCTCCAAAACGGCTAGACCGATTTTAATGAAATTTGGTATACATATTCGTTAGGTCTGCGAATAGGTTTTTATCTATTTTTCATCCCCCTAAATCACAAGGGTAACCCACCCCTCAATATTTTTTTTTAATTTTTCGACATTTTTCTGTTTCTTTTTTTTTATAAAACGGGATACAAAAATACATACAACCCTAAATTTTCAACCCCCTACAATCAACCCCTATTTTTTAAACTTTATTTTTTGGCAAGACGAAGTTTGCCGGGTCAGCTAGTATTAATATACAACGATTATACGAGATTTTATATCGCCTTGTGTTGAGTCTGTCCCTGTAGCCTCAGTTTATGGTGATCTTAATTCACAAAATTTTAAACCAATTTGGTAATGATTGTAGTTATAGACATTGCCTTACGACATGTTACATAATTTGTGTATGAAAAAATTCTTGGACTGTACCCGCACCGCAAAGATATTATGACAGTATTTATGGCCAGACTAAGTATATTACTAGCTGAACCGGCAAACGTTGTCATGCCGAAAAATAAAATTTTATAAAATAAGGATTGATCGTAGAGGGTTGAAAATTTAGGGTTGTATGTATTTTTGTATCCCGTTTTATAAAAAAAACAAGAAAAAGAAATATATCGAAAAATTAAAAAATATATTGAGGGGTATCCTTGTGATTTAGGGGGATAAAAAATTGATGTCATATTCTCAGACTTACCCGATATGCACACAAAATTTCATGAGAATCGGTCAAGCAGTTTCGGAGGAGTATGGGAACGAAAACTGTGACACGCGAATTTTATATATTAGATCTTGGTTGTTAGTCGCTAATATCAACAGCTAAGCAAGTAAGGTGTGTAATAATCGTGCCTTATGGCGCTTTACTCTCTACCTACCCTGCAAGGGATCTGGCGTGAAGTTATGTATGTATGTATCAGGTACTTGAATTGAAAAAAAAATAGTGTTAGATAGTCCATTAATGAGGCAAGCTTTGGGGTAATAATAATAATCTTTTTAGTGGAAAATGTATAAAATATGGCGGTACGAAGTTCGCGCGGTCTGCTAGTGTGCGATAAATGTAGTATTAAATAATTATTTATATTTACTAAAAGTCAGGTAGTAATAAAAACCACATTTCGTAGAATCCTATTAGCAATTTTTTCATTTCAATTATTTTTGTAATAAAAACCATTTAAATTTATTTATTAATTATTTTATTAATTTGAATTTATTTTAATTTATTTAGTAATTTTTATATATTCAATTATTATTAATATTTACTAATTTTTATCTATTTCATTATTTATTATTAGTATTTATTTTATTTTCATGTAATAGTATTTATTTATTTAGTATTAATGTTTATTTTGCTAAATCCACTTAGCTTTTATGTAGTAGAAGACTCAGAGCTCCGTCTGCTTCGATCGCTCACAATAAGTGTCTCAGTACAATGAATACACGTCTTTTTATAGCAACAAACAAACAACATAAAATGAGATCTACTCTCCAAATTACAAAGTCACAAAATGTCTCCTAATTCATTACATAGTTTCCAAAATCTTTCTTATGTGTGTAAGTAGACATTTATAAAGAAGACAGACACATATTTAACCCTACATATTTCAATAATTAAGCGTCATATTTTTGAATAATCTATCACATTCATGTCGGCTTTGGGTGCTACGCATTTTGCCTTTCTTAAACAGACCATTTATTTCGTCGTGGTAGCTCCGTCTTGGTCTCCCGATCCCGAACCTGCCACTCACATTCGCTTCGTATACTCTTTTAGTCAGTCGGCTTTCATCCATTCTTGCAATATGACTAAACCATCTTAACATACTTCTCTCCACTTTGGTCACCACATCATCCATCAACTTGCATTTCTCCCTTATCACGCTATTTTTCATTCGATCCGCAAGGGTGACTCCACACATTTCCACTGCATTCACCTTACTTTCATGCTTCGCCTGCCGCACCCAACACTCACTCCCGTATGTGAGAGTTGGTACTAACACACCATTGTGAATTGTCAAGCGTGCCTTTTCAGACACAGCCTGACTACGCATTCAGGCCGTTGCCGGCTTTTTGTTCCAGCGACGCCAGGCTTTAATCACATCCTTAATTCGACTTACCACCAAATAGTGATCTGTTCCCACACTGACGCCACGATAGCTCCCGGTATCTACGACTTTACTTTTGAGCCTATGGTCAACAATCACAAAATCGATCATACTCCTACTTTCATTCCTATGGGAGAGGTATACTTATGGATATCCTTGTGGTGGAACAGAGTGTTCGTAAGCACAAAGTCCTTTTCCACACACACACTTGTAACAAACTGGAGCCACTCTCGTTTACTCTTTCATCACCATGCTTTCCTAAAACTCTTTCAAAACCCTCTCTTTCCACTCCAACCCAGCTATTACAATCTCCTATTACAATAATCCTCTCATTATTCTCGCATTTACTTAACAACAATCTCACACTATCCCAGAACTCCTCCTTCTCCGACACTGGGCGCCCGGTATCCGGTGCGTAAACAGCTACCAGAAATATACGTAGCAGACCCAGCTTTAGTCGGATCCACAAAAGTCTAGGACTAACACACTCATAATCTTTCATACAATTCTTCAGACGCTCCGACAGGACAACCCCAACACCTTGGCACGCAAGTTCTCTTTCTGAAACTCCCGACCCCGTGTTGAGAAATGCCCATGCCTTTCCTTTTAGTCTCACTTACTACCACCAGATCTATACGTCTTTCTTTCACAACCTGACATAATTCATTCATCTTATCACTCATTCCTCCCTGCACATTCAGCGTAGCTATGCGGCACTCCGCGGCCCGCTTTTCGCCCCGTGGAATACCTTGGCGTTATATGTGGCGAGCATTATCGCCGCCTTCGGTATATTTTCTTTTAGTATATAGTATAGGTATATTTAACTTTACAGATTACCTGCATAGTTACATAAGTGTTATGTAGTTATTAAAATACTGATAACAAGTAGCAGAGTTGATAACATGTACTATTACAAAAAATCATTTACGTATAATAAAAGTTTTGGACTACGTCTGTAACTCTGTATACCGTATAGGGTCGAGTGCTAGAGCCACGCAGTTTGCTGCATGAATGGGCCGGCTCGACCGGTGAAATACCACGGCCTAAGATACTGAAATAAATATTGACGTAAAGTAGGTAATGCCGTTTGGTAATAGAGGTGTCCAGGGGCCCATCTCCATCCCCCTTCCCACTCCTTTCCCTTCTACACCCATACAGGGAGGAAACGCAGCTGTAACACTATCTGTGTTGCAAGTGTCCATGGGCAGCGCTAGTTGCTTACTATCGGATGTTCCGCTTGCTCGTTTGACATCTTTTTTCACAAATTACCAAGATCATCATCATCATCAGCCAATTGCAGTCCACTGCTGCGCATAGGCGAGCTGAAGACTCGACGCAGTTTGCCGAATGCAGCCCAACCCAGCTGAATCCTCCTGTCGGCCTCTTTCTCGAAGTTTCGTCTACCTAACTGGATAATTTGGCCTAGGTAGACGTATTTGTTTAAGAACTGTCCCTTCGACGCTTATCGGTCCGGGCACGACATGTTCATTGAACATGACCCATGTCTTGTACAAGTTCATGCCCAAACCAACACGTCGGGAGGACTCGTCTAGGCTGCGCAGCATTCCGCTTAACTGTTCCAGCTACTCTGCCATTACAACGATGTCGTCGGCAAACCGAAGATGTAAGATGTACTCACCATTCACGTTGATATCCTGTCCAGTGTCTTAAAGACGTATTTTAGAGCGTTGGTGAAGAGATTGGGAGATATGACATCTCCCTGTCTTACACCTCGATTCTGCTCGATGGATCTGTATGTGGACAGTCATCGTGGCGGTGTTATACAAGCATCTCAACACCTCGATATAACGCCAGTCAATCCGACATCGCTGCAATGCATCCAGAACTGCCCAAGTTTCGATGGAGTCGAAGGCTTTTTCTTAATCCACGAATGCCATTCACAGCGGTTGATTGTATTGTACTCTTCGGTCTTCTGTACAATCTGCCGAACAGTATGGATATGGTCCACGATACTAAAGCCTTTTCGAAACCCGGCCTGCTCTGGAGGCTGGAAATCGTCGAGTCTAGCAGCGAGACGATTCGTGACGACCCTCGAGAACAACTTGTAGATGGAGTGAGATGGGTCTGTAATTCTTCAGTAAGGTCTTATCACCTTTTTTGAATAACAGTACCACCGCACTCCTGCTCCAAACCTGTGGTATTATACTCTGGTGTATGACGGAATCAAACAGACCTGCCAATTCCTTGAGGATGGGAGTCCCGCCGGATTTTAGAAGCTTCGTTGCAATTCCGTCATCACCGGGTGCCTTGTTGTTCTTGAGTTGCCCGAGAGCCGCCCTAATCTCGCTTTCTGTGACATCGGGGATGTCCTCACTATAGTGACGCGTTAACAGGGCTCTGTGGTCATCATGGCTGTGTCCCGTCGGCTTGGTCATCCGTGTGGAATAAAGGAGTCCATAAAAAGATTCGATCTCTGCCAGAATCTCAGGCTTAGACGTGACGACACGTCCATTCGCTGTTTTCAGCTTCGTCAGATGGGGCCTTCGAAGCTGCTGAGCGAACATTTTCGACCCTTTGTTGCGGTCGATCGCGTCCTCGATTGCTCGTATCCAAGATGTTGGCATTAATTATATCTAGTAGCAAGAAATATTTACTTGTATAGTGACAATTTGTATGTAGTTTGGGTAATATTTGGGATTTATTTTATTTGATAACCGACTTTCAAAAAAAGGAGAAGGTTCTCAATTCGTCTGTATATTTTTTACGTCTGTTACCTCATAACTTTCGACTGAACGATGCGATTTTAAAATTCTTTTTTATTTAAAAGCTGGTGATTTCTATTTGGTCCCAATTTCACCACGTGAGGATGTGATGGTGGGATCCAGGTGAAATCGAAGGCGACCACCGAAAATTGTATGCTCTTATGGTGTTTTTGGTAATAGGTTTGCCACGTACATTTGGGACTTAAACATAAAAGCGAGTCGAGGCTTACCAACCGCTGCCTACAAAGGTGTGAAGTATGTTATGTGTATTAAAATATTAAAATAAAACTATTGAGGAAACATCAATAAGACTAGAGATGTATTACAAATTGAGTTCAGCAAACTAGGCTAGGTCAACTGGATCTGGGGAATTCATTTTATGCGAGCGGAGCTGCCGGCAACAACTAGCATTTCATATATAAACCTTATCTGCAGTGTTATATTGTTTAAACTGTTTGTAATAAACAGCGAAATGAATAAATACGTATATTAATATAATCACAGGTCATAAAAGTCCCCTAGCTACGGAATAATTTGCAGCAATTATGATAATTTCTTTTATACCTTTTTTATTTATACCTAAATAACGTCAGTGTTATCCTATACGAACTTGTATTTGAATCAGTATATAAATTTACGGTAAAAAATATTATTTTCAAAATATGTTTGGCAGCCGCCATTCTCCGAAACGGCTTCACAGATAGTTACATAATATGAAAGTTTGTGTATATGTCTAGTTAGAACTGAGAATATAATGTTTGGTGAAACCCTATTTTAACTTAGTGGAAACCCGTTATTGGGAAACACCCGCTTGGCGATGCTGGCGTTTATGCCAGACTCCTCATACCCTTTCGAACTCCAAATAAGACGGTTTACCAGCTAAGCGAGTGGTTATTACGGTGCTCCAACTGCCGTATGTAGCGACATACGGCAGGGTCATGGGCGTACTCTGATACACCGCTACCCCACCAGTAACGGCCACTGTTAGAATTCCCTAAAACTTCGCTAGAGGCGTTCCAGAACACCTGGAGCGCCTATCAACTCGGCACTCCCCAGTCCATGGGCCAGAGATCCCCATTAGGGACAGAAGGCCGGCTTACGCCTGTTTCCTCCGCCCACTCCTCGGTGGCTAGGGGGACGCAAGCGGGTTTTCCTCGAGCGTCCTTTCCACCACCTCCTTCTCTGAGATGACGATGCTGCAGAACGTCAACAACTCCTCTAAGAAATAGTAATCGTCTACCATAATAGGAATGCCGGTGAAATGTGGTAGAGCCAAGCAATTCGCTGCATGAATGGGCCGGCTCGACCGGTGAAATACCACGACCTCTCTTAACATCGACGTATCATGCTGCGTTTCGCTCGCTGAGAGAGGTACCCGGAAGCCCACCCCCGTCCCTATCCTATCCTATCCTAGGATAGGAAAAGATGGGGCTAGTCACGGTAACACTATATCTGTTGCTGGTGTCCATAGGCGGCGCAGGTTGCTTACCATCAAGTAACACGCTTGCTCGTTTGCCCTCCTATTACATAAAAAAGATATTAATAAAATACAAAAAAATATCAACTAATTATTATAAATACCTATTATGTTTTTAAAAATTGAAGCAGTTAGCAAGACGGATGTGTGTATGTTATTTCAACCGTGACTGACAATAAACTAGAGCTTGGTTTGTGTGGAATTTATACTATTTAGTTAGCCAACTTTCTGTCAAATAGGGTAGACAAAAGAAGCTGAGCGCAACACCAGATAATGATTCTTAAACACTTCACTCGCTTCCTTGAATTTCATTACACTTGTCGTACACGCTCGTCGGTGTTTAAGTCTCCTGACATCACCTTTTGCTAGGACACGTTCAGTTTGGTCATGGAAAGCCTGCCGCCTTCTGCGCCTACAACACCCTTCCGTTTTTTAATTAGTCGATTTTGCAACTTCTATATCTTCCAAATACCCGAATCATCAGAGCATGATCTTCTTTACCTTAACATAGACATTCTCTTTCATTCCATCTTCCCCCAGAATTTATAAAATCGTGAAATAAATTTAATACTTTCCCAATTTTGATGTTCAATATGTCTGAGAATATGGCGTTAACCATTTTTCATACCCCTGAGTAATATGGATGGCTCTAAGACATTTTATTTTTATTTTGAGCGCTTCAAATAAAAGTATCCTTACTCAACCAGTTAGTATAAAAATCGAATATTATCATCCAGGTGGGTCCAGATGTAAAGGATCTCAAAGTAGGAGACCGCGTGGCGATAGAGCCAGGTGTTCCCTGCCGGTACTGCCAGTTCTGCAAGACCGGCAGATACCACCTGTGTCCGGACATGTTGTTCTGCGCTACTCCACCTGTGCACGGGAACCTTGTCAGATACTACAAGCACGCAGCTGACTTCTGTTACAAGTTAGTATTATTGTAATTCATCCATTCATCATTCCTGAAATACAAAAATTCCCTAACATAGGTCCATGATACATAGACTCCCAAGGAGCTATAAAAATACGCTTTGCTGCTGCCTGCACCTTCAAGTTTAATAGGTGTGATGTTTTATAAGAAAAGTTAGTTTTCTTATTATTATTAAATTGAATGTTTTATAGACTCCCAAGGAGCTATAAAAATAGGCTTTGCTGCTGCCTGCACCTTTGAGTTTAATAGGTGTGATCTTTTATACAAAACTAAGTTTTTAAAGTGAAACTTTTATTACATCGTCTCAAACTTTTTCGTCTGCGTGTTGCATGTCGCGTGACGGTCGGCCGCGGAGTAGGGATAAAGTGAAAGGCGCTCGTCAGAGCGCCTTTCACGTCTATTATCGTTTATTTATTTATTTATATATTAATTAATTACCCAAATATACACTTTATTTTTGTAAATAAATACCGTAAAAACATGTAGAAAAACACCCCCAGACGAGGAATCGAACCCGCCCCGACCTTGTGTTATCGGTAGTGCGGTTTACCGATGCACCACGAGGGCCGTATGTATAATCGTCTAATTACCGTCCTCTTTACCAATTTCGACACATTTTCTAGGATCGGGTTTGTTTGTTTGTTGGTTTTTTACATACATACATATACGTACGTACGTATTTAACATATTGCAGGCGGAAAAAAAAAATTATATTATTTATAAATTGTGTTTTTATAAATTGTGTTTTTTGAAAATTATATTTAAGTACGAATTACATACTAATAAAATAATGAAATATCAATAATATTTTTCGATCTTACCGACAGAATAATTAATATATACTATGTACTAACATATTATATTAGAAACATATACTTAATTTTTTGCAGTGATAAACTGTAATAAAAGCAAAGCAAACACACATTGACTTCGTGTTAGTTAACAACGCCATCTGCTGGAATAGAAATTTCATGAAAATCGTTGGAGCCGATTCCGAGATTCCAATTTTATATATATATATATATACAAGAATTGCTCGTTTAAAGATATAAGATAAGATAGTGCTCTTTATATATGTATTTGTCACATTTTCATAATAAATCGAAATATCATATTTACTGGAGGAAAAAATATCGTTTTGTTTTGTAAAGATCCTTTGTTGTAATGTTGTTAACGTTTAATAGGTGTCGCGTTATCCCTAGTGCCGTAGCTGGAATACTTGTCGATTCGGGCGACATCTATCGATATAATACGATATTACGGCAGAATCATCAATAGTAGCAACCTAGTAGCGCCATCTAGGAATTATTGTCGTGACCACGTAAAATAAAAAACATTTATTAAACCCTATTAACAAATACAAGATGGCAAGTAAATTAAAATAGCCCTTATCGCACAATCCCCTGAAAGCCGGTGACGTCCGGTTCGATTTCAAATTAAACTAGTTTTCTCTCTCTTTGCAAAACTGCCACTGACTTGTAACTAACGAATTAGTGGAGGAAGCAGACTGCCTTTCTTACTTTACTTAAGTTTCCAATTCCAAAAAGTGTGCCAGGATTCGAACACGCGACCTATGCGATTCGGAAGCCGTGTGCTCGACCACTGGACCACCGGAACTACATATATGTGACACAGTTATGTTCGTCAATTTATTAGCGATAAGATAGTGCTCTTTATATATTAGGTCGGGGAAAAAGTCTTTTCGCATAACGTAGGTATAAACTTATTATAAAATTTCTTTGACTGTACTATTTGTGTCTGGCTGGTTTTGGTAACATTAAAAAGGTTACATTATAAAGAAAAGAAAAAAATAAAAAAAAGTTGTTTCCCGCTATTTTTCATTTGTTTTTCTCTCCGTAAAAATGAGTGAATCTAATGAAGAAATTCGATACATTTTAAAATTTTATTATAAAAAAGGCAAAAATGCAACTCAAGCAGTGAAAAAAATTTGTGATGTTTATGGACCTGATGCAGTGTCAGTAAGAGTAGCACAAATTTGGTTCAAACGTTTTCAGTCCGGAAATTTTGATGTTAAAGATGCACCTCGCTCTGGTCGCCCTGTTACGAATAAAATGGACGCCATTTTTGAAAGAGTGGAGCAAGATCGGCATATTAGTAGTTACGATGTAGCTGAAGAACTGGGAATTGACCACAAAACAGTTTTGACCCATTTGAAGAAAGCTGGTTATACAAAAAAGCTCGATATTTGGGTGCCACACGAGCTCACTCAAAGAAACTTAATGAACCGTGTACTCATTTGCGATTCATTATTGAGACGTAATGAAACCGAGCCGTTTTTGAAGAGATTGATAACTGGCGATGAAAAGTGGATCACGTACGACAAGAACGTGCGAAAAAGGTCGTGGTCGAAAGTTGGCCAGGCTTCACAGACTGTGGCCAAACCTGGCCTAACACGAAATAAGGTGATGCTGTGTGTATGGTGGGATTGGAAGGGCATTGTTCATTATGAGCTTTTACCGTCCGGCAAAACCATCGATTCTGATCTTTACTGCCAGCAACTGATGAGATTAAAGGAAGCAGTCGAGAAAAAACGGCCGGAATTGATCAACAGGAAGGGTGTGGTCTTTCATCACGATAACGCTAGACCACACACATCTTTAGCCACTCAGCAAAAATTAAGAGAGTTCGACTGGGAGGTCCTAGTGCATCCACCATATAGCCCTGACCTTGCGCCTTCAGATTTTCACCTGTTTCGGTCTCTTCAGAATTCTTTAGGTTCTGTAAGGTTGACCTCAAGAGAGGACTGCCAAAACTATTTGTCCCGTTTTTCTGATCAGAAGTCCCAAAGTTTCTACAGTAACGGGATAATGTCTCTGCCCACAAAATGGCAGAAAGTTATTCAACAAAACGGTACATATATATTGTAAATAAATGTAAATAAACTTTGAAAAAAATGTCTTGGCTTTTCATACAAAAATACGAAAATACTTTTTCCCCAACCTATTATGTATTTGTCACATTTTCATAATAAATCAAAATATCATATTTACTGGAGGAAAAAATATCGTTTTGTTTTGTAAAGATCCTTTGTTGTAATGTTGTTAACGTTTAATAGGTGTCGCGTTATCCCTAGTGCCGAAGCTGGAATACTTGTCGATTCGGGCGACATCTATCGATATAATACGATATTACGGCAGAATCATCAATAGTAGCAACCTAGTAGCGCCATCTAGGAATTCTTAATCTTCAGTCGTTAACTTCCAAAGAACTTGAAAATGATGAGATTATCGAATTAATTGATTTAAATCTTTAACTTAAAGTTAAACGAAGCCAAAGCAAACTTTTAAAAAAATTGCTGTGAAGTAACTGTTTTACACTGTTGCACTCTAAAAAAATATAAATGTTAATCATTTTATCAGAATCATCAATTTAAAAAACTTACTAACTAAATTATTGAAAAATAATTATGGAAAAAATATTTTGTTTATGTATATTTAAAAAGTAGATTTAAAAATCAATAACCTAAATGTCTATAATGTGAAAAAAAGTTTCACTTTTACGGTGGTTTCATAAAACCACACAATTTTATTATTATTAAATCGAATGTTTTAAATATTACAGACTACCAGATCACGTGAGTATGGAAGAAGGAGCGTTACTAGAGCCCCTATCCGTGGGTGTCCACGCATGTCGACGTGGTGGCCTCCAAGCTGGAGACTTGGTGCTGGTTCTGGGTGCTGGTCCTATCGGTCTACTCACCATGCTCACCGCCAAGTCCATGGGCGCCAGCAAGGTCCTTATCACAGGTACGGCATCACTAAATATACCGTGCAGATTAAGTTCTTTTTATAATATTGTACCATATCTTGACAGTGATATAGGCATTAGGCATGCAGTTCGCTGCGTGAATGGACCGGCTCCACCGGTGAAATACCACTACCTCTCAGAGTATTGACACAAACTTGCTCATATAAGGTTTCGTTCGGTGAGAGAGATATCCCAAGGCTCACCCCCTTTTTACTGCTTCCTTTCTACTCCAGACCAACACACACAAACCTACCAACCCACCAACTATGGCACTATCTGTGTTGCAGTCGTCCTTGGGCGGCGCTGGTCACTTTCACGTTTACCCCCTAGTCCATAAAACATAACAATGTCCAAATTAACGGCTGAAATTGTATTATATTGCTATGATGATGGTGGTGTTTGTGTGCACAGATATTCTCCAATCCCGCTTGGATTTCGCCAAGGAGATTGGCGCCGACCACACGCTGGTGGTGAGCCGCGACACTGCCGAGGACAAGCTGGTGGCCAGGATCCACGAGCTGCTGGGCGGCGCGCCCGACGTCTCGTTCGACGCGAGCGGCGCGCAGGCCACCGTGCGGATGGCCATGAAGGTACCACATTCACTCTCACATACTAGCAATAAGACATTTGTCAGAACTCTCTCTATGACCATGTTAAAATTTTTTTGGAGGGGTAGAGCCAAGCAGTTCGCTGCATGAATGGGCCGGCTCGACCGGTGAAGTACTATGGCCTCTCAGAATATCGACGTGAAGTGGCTTTTGCCGCGTTTCGTTCGGTGAGAGAAGTACCCGGAAGCCAACCCCCCTTCCCCACCCTTCCCTATCCTCTAACCCCTATCCCATAAAGGTCAGCAACGCAACAGTAACACTATATGTGTTGCTGGTTTTCATGGGTGGCGTTGGTTGCTTACCATCAGGTGACACACCTGCTTGTTTGCCTTCCTATCCCAAAATAACCCTCTGTTAATTAATTAGGCATAGTTATACAACAATGGTCCCTGTCCCCTGTCCCCAGGCCACGCGGTCCGGCGGCGCGGCCGTGCTGGTGGGCATGGGCGCCCCCGAGCAGACCGTGCCGCTGGCCGGCGCGCTCAGCCGCGAGGTGGACATCCGGGGCATCTTCAGATACGTCAACGAGTTAGTACACACATACATATAAAGCTTCACACCAGGTACCCTGCGGTGTTGGCAGGGCCATTAGACACGATTCTTACACAGCTGACTCCCTCCCTTTGACTTTCATAACTCATACACGATCGCTGGTTTTTAAGCCTCCTGACTTCGGCCTTCTCAATGATGATGTAAGATGTGTAATATCATAAATGCAACTGTGAATTTGCAAGTTATGTTCCTTCCCCTAGTTTACTGCACCGATAATTATAAAATTTCCGGAACAACACACTAAAAAAGGGGATAAATTGCACTAATGATTTTTGGATACATACAAGACAAGAACGAGGAGAATTGACTTTTTACTTCTCATGAATCACAGTTGCGTTGATGGCCTTTGAGATTGGGTAGGGAGGGAGTAGAGAGGGGAAAAGAGGGAAAAAATTAATCTCCGGACATCCCTATCGTCGAACACACGGCATTAAAGCACTTTACGTCGATTTTCCAAGAGGTCGAATTATTTTCATCGACTCAACCCATTCACCACTAACCCATTTTACCACGGTTACCTAAAATAATTATGAACATCATTGGTAGGTATCCCATAGCTCTGGCGATGGTAGCGAGCGGTAAAATCAACGTGAAGCCGCTGGTCACCCATCACTTCGACATGGAGCAGACCCTCGAGGCCTACGAGGTGGCTCGTCAGGGAGTTGGCATCAAAGTCATGATACACGTACAACCGAGAGATGCAAATAATCCGGTCAAATTCTAGATAATAATTTAATAGACATTTTGTTTCATCAAGATCCTTGAACTGTGACTGCACAAAGTTTACACTTGTATGGTGTATTTTTGTATATAATCTAAAAAAATGTACAGACACATGAAATAAATGTAATAAACAAAATAATAAATGAAATACAACTTTATACTAAAACAGCCTGTAAAATAAATTGTTGTTGTTATAATAAAAATATATGAAAAATCAACCTGAGTTTTAATTAGTGTTCACCCTGAAACCCTCTTCACTGTGGCTTTAGGAATAAGGCTCTTGAACTTGAATATTTGGCACATGAGCTGCTTTCTTGATTTTTTCCATGATGGCTCCTACCTTGGATTTTTTTTATGAGATAGGAGGGCAAAAGAGCAGGCGTGTCACCTGATGGTAAGCAACCAACGCCGCCTATGGACACCAGCTACACATAGTGTTACTGTTGCGTTTCCGACCTTTAAGTGATGGGTATGGAGAAGAAGGGTGGGCGGTGGTGCTCCAGAAGGAGGCCGCCGAGCGGGGTCGGGAGAGAGCCGATCCCGCTCGAAGGCGGTGGCGGCGAGCTCAGTGATCGCCGCCGTCGACGGGCCGCGAGGGCGCACACCCCGCGGGTGCGCCCGGGTTGCGGCCCGGGAAGGATGACCCCCCGGTGCGGCCGGGGAGGGTCATCGGGGGCGCCGCCGGCCGCGCGCCTCTTTACAGCGCGCGGTCGGAGCCACTTAACCGAGGGGAGCCTCCAGAGGTTCCCCAAGGATGAGCACCCCCTCGCGACAGTGGGGGGGGCAACGGCGGGGTGGACCAGAGGGCTGACGCACTGTCCTGGGCCACCCCAACGCCGGAGGAAGGCCGTCGCGAGGTTTAAGTGGGTAACCCTAGGACCGGATTGCAGTTTACTGTTTTGGGAGTCCCACACTACCCCCTGCCGTCCCAGCGGGGGGTGTGCATAAAGCATTTCCTCGCGTAAAAAAAAAAAAAAAAGGTACACGTGTGCCTTGGAAAATTGTATTGCTCGACCGGTGAATACCGCGACCTCTTAGAAAATCGACGTAAAGTGGCTCATGGCGCGGTTCGTTCGGTGAGAGAGGCACCCAGAGGCCCACCCCCCTTTGCCCATCCCTTCCTATCCCTTAAAGGTCGGCAACGCAACAGTAACACTATGTGTGTTGCTGGTGTCCATGTGAATAGTGGTAGAGCTAAGCAGTTCACTGCCCACCCACCTTCCCTCTCCCTGCTGCGGCTGTCCAGGGTGAGGCCGAGGTACTTCATGTACCGCCCCACCGGGACAGCCGTGTCACCCACCTGGATCCGCGAGGCCGGGGGTTCCCTGCCTATGGTGAGGCGGTGGAACCACAGCGCCTCACTTTTGTGAGGCGCCACCTCCAGGCCCTGCCTGCGGATCCGTCTGACGACGATTGCCACCCCCAGCTCGGCGAACCTGAGCGTACGCTCGAAGTCGGGCCCCGTGGCGACCACCAGAGTGTCGTCTGCGTAGCAAACGACACTTACGCCACGGGGCAGACTGGTGCGGAGGACCGGGTCATAGGCGAGGTTCCACAGCAGGGGCCCCAGCACGGACCCCTGCGGAACCCCGCACGTGATCTCCTTCCTCTGCTCCGTCCCGTTCCGGTCGACATAGTCCACCCGTCTCTCTTGCAGGTAGGCCCCGATGACCAACCTTAGGTAGGGAGGCACCTCATGGTATACGAGGGCCTCCCTGATGGCCGGCCAGGGGAGGGTCCCGAAGGCGTTGACTGAAATTACATTCTAACATATTTTAGAGTCTCTGCTTTAAATATTAATATTATTAAGTTTTCGCCCTAAAATTTAAAACTAAAGCCTCGGTAATAGCTATTTTAGTGATTGGGGAACATGGAGAGCCAGTGTCCAATGCAAGCCAGGGATTTTTTTACGTATTTGGAACTAGAAAAATAATATGGCGTGTTGAGGCGAATTGTTGATAAATGGTTACAAATTACATACATACACACATAACTTCACACCAAATCCCTTGCGGGGTAGGCAGAGAGCACGGAGCGCCACAAGGCACGATTCTTACACACCTCACTCGCTTCGTTGACTTTCATAACTCTTTTCATGCACGCGCGTCGATTTTTGAGGCTCCTAACATCACCTTTCTCCAGAACACGTTCTATTTGGTCATGGAATACGTGTCTTGGCCGTCCTCGACTCCTACATCCATCCGCTTTTGTATTGTATATCTGCTTAGTCAATCTTGCATCATCCATCCTTTCTACATGTCCGAACCATCGGAGCATCTCCGATGGTTACAAGTTCAATAAATTATATTCAGTTAACGGACAGACTCGAGAGATTTATAATATAGATGATGAAGCTAATTCAGCTGACAGTATAGCTTGTCTGTGTGCTCTGGCTGAGATAGTATTTAGTTAAAACTAGATTAATGTAGATAAAATTGTGTTTTTATATAATAACTGTTATGGAGTTCTTTATCGTCATCTACTTACAGAATCACGAGGATTACCTATAACATGTGTACAAATAACTACATATTAGTTGTGTTAATATCTACCTGCCTACCCGATAACGGAGTGGCCAAATGATAACGAAAATATAATATTTAGTAAACAAATCTTATCACCACTTACCTATTACCAATTAATTGTTTTTAAGAAAATAATAAAATGTTATTGGTCGCAAATTCTGATACTATCACAGTTAAAAGACCGGCAATAGACACCCAAACAACGAGACCAAAAATGGCTTGTTGATGTGTGAGTGACTGACATATCAGCGTGCGCCTGAAAAATTGCCTCCAAGTGTCAACTTTTATATAATATAATTAATGTTCTATTAATAATATTATTATATTAATTATAATTAATGTTCTGTGTTGAATTTTATACAACCTGAGAATCGCTTACTCGCGGTCGCGCCGTCCGTGATGTTTAGTATTACTTTTTTACTGACATGTGCCATCTACTACAGTTTATAATAAATCTATGCAAGTTATCGTCTCGATGGCATAGCGGTTTGGGTCTAGGAGTTCTAGTGGACAGGTATCGAATTTTGTAAACGTGTGTTAAAATATCGATGGTAAAAATGTGCCCGGTGTATGAAATACTTTTTTTGCTAACACAATGTTCAAGATATTTACATTAATTTCCAGGTGGCTCCAGATGCAAAGAACCTGAAGGTAGGAGATTACGTGGCGATAGAGCCAGGTGTTCCCTGCCGCTACTGCCACTTCTGCAAGACCGGCAGATACCACTTGTGTCCGGACATGTTGTTCTGCGCTACTCCACCTGTACACGGGAACCTTGTCAGATACAAGCACGCAGCTGACTTCTGTTACAAGTTAGTATCTTCTTAATTATTTGATGAATTTATCCCCAAATGTATCTTTTTTTTTAAATTCCTAAGCCAATATAATTTTTCCCCAGGAAGTTTTCAAAAATAGATTGACATATCAATTGGGAATGAGTGAATATATTTATGTTTTAGACTGCCTGATCACGTCACCATGGAGGAAGGAGTGCTTTTAGAACCTCTCTCAGTGGGTGTGCACGAATGTCGTCGTGGTGGCCTCAGTACCGGACACCTGGTGCTAATGTGCTAGGTGCTGGTCCCATCGGTATAGTCAAAATGCTCACCGCCAAGGCCATGGGAGCTAGTAAAGTTCTCATCACAGGTATTGTATTTATTTAAGTAAAAAAATGAGTAATATCATTGATTTGTAGAATAAAACCAAAAAAGCTTTTATTTTCAATCTACCGCAAATATACTCCCTATATTTTTTGGGATTATTAAGGGGATTATTAACCAAGGATGCCTCTAACGACACCAAGTTTTTAAACTTAATACTAGCAATAAATATCATAAACCATGAATTAATTTAGACTAAAATAAATAATTGTCAATAACATTATTATGCCTAGATATTATCCAGTCCCGATTAGACTTTGCAACCAGACTCCGACGAGAATAAGCTGGTGCAGAAGATCCATGAGCTGCTTGGGGGGCAGCCGGAGGTATCGTTCGATGCTTGTGGTGTAGAGGCCACCGTCAGGCTCACCATGCTGGTAGGTCATCGTGTCACGTTGAGTGACAATGTAAATTTTTATTATAATAAATTTAGGCTTCAAAAGACACGGTTTCCAGGTCATAACAGTTTCTAATGAAATGGCCGAATATCCTGTCTAATTCTAAAATGTCTGGCCAGTCTCTCGTATTAAATAATTAACTACCGACTTTAAAGATAATGTATAAAATTATTAACTTTCGTATACTACCTACAGTTGTATTTTTATTTATGACCTGGAAACCGTGTCTTTTGAAGCCTAAATTTATTATAATAAAAATTTACATTGTCACTCAACGTGACAGTCGTTTATGGAAAACATCATAACCTTATATTTATCCTGTTGAACTTGATTATTTGAGAAAACTGAAGGGGAAACTACAGGGCTACACCACCATTGTTTGCATCGTGTAAGTATCCTTGCACCCCACCTTATGCAGTGGCTTCGAAAACCCCAATGATTTTAGCGTATACAACGTCCTTATTGGATGCTAGTAGAGTTAAATCTTTTCCATAGTTGTTTCTAAGGTTTTCGCGAATCTCACTCATTAAAACAACTTTTCAGGATATATTTAATAATAGTTATACTTTAATAATATATATATATATAACTATATATATATATATATATATATATTATTAAATAATATAATAATAATAATAAATAATAAAAAATATAATATATATATATAACTATTTAATAATAGTTATACTTTAATCTCTACCAACTTAGAAAATAAGATAATTTGTAATAATTTAATAATAACAACTTTTACTTATTAAATCATACAACAAAGGATCTTTAGAAGCAGGATATATTAATGCATCTTATAAATAATTATTTAACTTTTGTTCTCATGGTCTGATGTGGGTTACCAATAGTAAAAATCATATTTTTAACATCAACTTTTTGATTTTTATTTCCAAAAAGTGGGTGCTCTCTGTATCAATGAAGATAGCTTTTGAACAACTACCATCTTTTTGTTCATACTCGTGAAAATGATCTCTGTAAAGAGTTCGAAACGTCGAGATAAATATAAATAAATGGGAAATAAACGCGATACAATCCTGAAAAGTTGTTTTAATCTTTTCCATAGGTTAAAAAAAGGTCACCATTATTTCATTACTTAGTGAGCGTTTGCATTCAACAGTGGTAGAGCCAAGCAGTTCGTTGCATGAATGGGCTGGCTCGACCGGTGAAATACCACGGCCTCTCAGAAGACCGACGTAAAGTGGCTCATGCCGCGTTTCGTTCGGTGAGAGAGGTACCCGGACGCCCACCCCCCTTCCCCATCCTTTCCTATCCCCTATCCCTTAAAGGTCGGCAACGCAACAGTAACACTGTATATGTTGCTGGTGTCCATGGGCGGCGTTGGTTGCTTACCATCAGGTGACACGCCTGCTCGTTTGCACTCCTATCCCATAAAAAAATTAAAATAAATAAGAGTCAGGAAATCAAATTAAAAGTGAAAAATATATGCTTATAAAAGATACTCTTTTAATAGCTAACAGAAATTTATCGCTTAAATTTAAAATAATGAATTGCTATGGTCCAGGTCATGGTCCAGTGGTCTAGAAGTCTTAATTTGTGTGCGCGTTGTGAACAGGCGACCAAGTCTGGTGGAGTCGCCGTGCTCGTGGGTATGGGTGCTCCAGAGCAAAACCTGCCTCTGGCCGGCGCTTTGGCGCGACAGTTTGACATCCGAGGCATCTTAAATATATTAAATTACTTACAATTCACTACATATCATTATTTCATCATTTTCATCACCATTACAATTACATTAAACAAAGTTGCTTTCTGCTGTCTGTCCTTACACGCATAGATCTTTGAAACTAGGAAACGAATTTTATCGGTTTTGTATTATACATACAGAACCGATAATAATATATTATTATAATTCATGTATAATGTAGTAAATACAAAGAGTCAATTTTCAATATTTAGCACATAATAATAGATGCTGTAAAAAATAGTTTTGATGCGGAACAAAATTCGCTGGGTTAGCTAGTTATAAGTTAAACTATAATTCACTAAATTTTAGATAACACCCACACGAGGTGCTTAACGATTCCACCCGGTCCCAATATGAGATTTGATTCACCTAGATGACACTGGTATTAATGATTATTTATTAATTTGTTACAGCTATCCCGTAGCTCTAGCAATGTTATCAAGCGGCCAGGTCAACGTGAAGCCGCTGGTCACTCATCACTTCGACATGGAGCAGACCCTCGAAGCCTACGAGGTGGCTCGTCAAAGAGCTGGAATCAAAGTCATGATACACGTTCAACCTAGAGATACTAATAGCCCAGGTAGATTCTAAATAAGATTTGTGACCTATCGCGAATTATGACAACACAATGACATTCTATGACATAAAACATATATTTGTAATTAACTAATTAGTAGTAATTAGTTAGTATATATATATATATGTACACAAATGTTTTTAATTGAAATAAATGCATTCTTATAAACACTTCTACAATTAATTAAGGACCCTACTGCCAATTTTGCAAGTCAACGATATCTATTAAAACTAAATAACGAAAATACATAAGCGTGAATCAGAATTGAAACTTAAGTTCTCCCTAAGTTTGAATTCTGGAGGGAGTACAGAATTTCTAGTCATCCTATATCTTCATCCTTTATCGCCCATTCTCTAAAGAAATGCCGCACTTAATGTTATTTAGCTACGTTTGTCTTTCGAGTAAAGAAAATTGAGACCAGGACTGCTTTAATTTGTGCCCAAAACTCGCATGATAAGGTGATGGTTCTAGACTGTTTGAAAATGATAAATCATCCATCATGTGCTCTGTTATCACAATGTTATTCACATATAATAAGATTATTATTTATTTAGTTGAACGGATACGTTTAACTTTATGGGATTGGCTAGAGCTTCCTTATGCCTACTTTCAAAATTTATGGAGGATTCTGCTAGGATACTAAGTTAAGAGTGAAAGTTTCGATAAATATCTGTCCAGCCATAGTATAGGGAAATTATCTACTAACGGAAACTAACAAAGACTTAGTAGTAGTGTAGTTTCAAGCGTCTTATAAATGCCAGAGAGTATTTTGAATTTCAAAAAATATTTGTGGTATCTTTTCCCCGTATATGTATTACGAAATGATAATAAGTAGTAGATAAGAGTATGTTAAACAATGTGTACTGATGTTGTACTGATGTTATACAATGGCACCACGATGACAAGAAACGGATGAACGATTTATTTCATATTTAACAGTTAGTCTTTTAGTTCGCTGTTTGAATGGGCCGGCTCGACCGCATTGCGTACGTTAAGAGAGGTATCCGGAGGCCCGATCCTCTTTCCCATTCCTTTCCACTCCTACTCCCTTAAAGGACGGCAACGCACCGCGATGAATGATATGATCATGGGCGGTGAGTATTTACTAACCATCAGATGGGTCATCTGAGCTTGCTCGTTTGCTGTCCTATCCCATAAAAAAATAAATAAAAACAAATTATTTTGCAGGCTACAGATTTTTTTCAGTATTATCTTAAAGTTTTAATGGTCCATTCAGAGATAACACACGCTGGTTTAATTTTCGTAGTTCATCACACATGTACAGACGCGTATCTAATGAATTTATTTAATATTTATTACATTACAATATTGTGTAATATATTTAATTCATCAGTTTATTTAAACTCTGTAGACAATATAAGGCAGTTTGTTCTCAGTGCTCGCGATGTCTCAGGGTGAAAATTATGCGGCTGTTCTATATGGACCTTATGACATCAGAATCGTGAGTTATATTCACGTATTGCATATAAATTAAATCAAATTAACCGTAGACTTGATACAACTTTTTATTTATTGTATCGCGTTTATTTATAACTTATTTTTTATTTATTTCCCGACGTTTCGAACTCTTTACGAAGATCATTTTCACGAGTAATGAACAAAAAGATGGTAGTCGTTCAGAAGCTATTTTCATTGATACAGAGAGTACCCACTTATCTATCAATGAAATAAATAAACGCGATATAATCCATAAAAAGATTTTTCAATGTTATGAATGTGATTCCCGAAAATCTAAGAAATAAACATGTAACCTTAGACTGTTGGAAACTTTCCAAATATCTAAAGAAATATTAAATAATTTATTTTGTGGCTCTTATTAAGCTTTTTCTCTCTATTTGTTGACTATTTTATGTATCTGTTAATACTTATGCAAATAATGATTTTTTTATTTTGACATTGTGACTAGTGTTATTCGATAATTTTATGTCCCAAGTGGCGGAACCTATTACTATTATATAAATCTGGATACAGTGTTGTCACTCTTCTATAATTTATCCGAATATAATTTCCGAAAAGTCATTGGTATTTGTGTAAGACGAGGATTCGCTCGCTTAACCTGTTAATTCAAAACAGGACTGTTGGACCTTTTGACCAGAGAGGTGATTACATACAACTACTAGTGATGTAAAGAATATTCGCATCGTATTCGCAAGTAGCATTGCAAATGTTTGGCGAATGTTTTCAACTAGGTAGGTAGGAACTTTAAGTCTAATCAAAATAATAATATCCAATTCAGCTACATATTATGTCATCTAAAATTTGTACTTTCAGCAGAATGTAAATCAACCAATATTCACAGTAATTCCTTATTCGTAGCAGCAGATCATTTACTACTTTTAATTTAAAGAAAAGTAAACATTAATGCGTGTAAGACAAAATTAAACTTGCGTAATTTTAAAGATTTAAGCATAGATAGGGATATAGGGACAGAGTAAGCGACTTTGTTTTATACTATGCAGTGAGTGAAGTAGATGATTAATTTGCTATATTTATTTTTCAACTAAGTATTAATACAAATTATGAAAATTAGGAGAAGGAGATAAATATGTATTTTATTATATTTGTGGAGGACACACCACCAACGAAAACATTTGTTGCAACAGGGTTGGTGTTAGGCAGACAGCCGGTCGTAAAACCACTGCCAAAACTTTTGACGACATGGATACTTCGAAAGGATGACATGTTTTCCCATTTATAGTGGGATAAGGGCAGGGAAATGATGATCAGTGTTCCATTATTGTTTGAAATTAATATCTCTATAAACAAGTTGGGATCAGTTAATAAAGATTGCGAATGGTTATACAAACATGGTTATCGCTTTTTTTTTTAATTTAGTGCGTATTGCGTAACTGATAAGTAGATATTCATACAAATCACGAGTAACATGAGGGTCACGAGATTATTTAATTTTAAACTAGTTAAATATTTACAAATTAAACATATTTAAAGAACTATATATGTATATCTATCTAAACACTTCCTAATAAAATATAAGTTATATGTAGCAAAACGGTACCGTCACGTCGAATTCGTTAGAACAATGAGAGAATTATTTTAGTTATTTTTGTGCAGTCTCCGTGGTCCAGTGGTCGAGTACCCCGCTTCTGAATCAAGAGGTCGTGGGTCCTGGCTCACACTAATGATACAGTAAAGTACTACTCACTTTTTTGTCTAGAAGTGTGGTCTTTCTTTTAACTTTGCATAGACTGCTTATTGAATGGTATTATTGTTGTATTTATAGTAGTAGATTCGTAGCGTAGAGTAGTAAGCCGATGGTCAGACGACCTCATAAAGGCTGCTGGAAAAGACTGGATGCGGAAGGCAGAGAATCGGATGTTGTGGAGCAAATTTGGAGAGGCCTATGTCCAGCAGTGGACTACAATAGGCTGATGATGATGATGATAAGTAGTAGATTAATAGTAACTAATAGTAGTATTATTATTGAGACTGCGAAATTGGCACTGGTCTTTAACAGAAATGCAATAAAACTCAAAAACATATTTGAGTCTTATAAAACATATTTTTAGGTTGTTATAGTCTAACCAGCTTATAAGAAAGAAGAAAGGAAATGATATATGAAGAAAGGGAATGATTCATTTCTTTCTGATAATATATGGTGTCTTTACACTGAATAGTTGTAGTAATGTCATCTGCAAATAAAATCATTGGGTGTTCTGTGCTCTCAGGTAAATCATTTATAAAAAAATATGAATAATAATGGCCCTAGCATGCTTCCCTGAGTGGTACACCATACGCAATATTATGAGGTTGCGAGAGATATGAGAATATTTACTTTACTAATCTCAGTTACTTGTGAGTTATGAAAGTCAACGAAGCGAGTGAGGTGTGTAAGAATCGTGCCCTATAGCGCTCTGTTCTCTCTGCCTACCCCGCAAGGGATTTGGCGTGAAGTTATGTATGTATGTACTTGTGATCTACCAATAAGATAACATTTTATTAACTTTTAATTTGCTAAATAATATACTATGATTCACATAATCAAAAGCTTGGGTCATTTCACAATATAAACCACAAATAGGGATCCTGGAGTTTACATTAGTAATAACTATTTTGTAGAAATCAAAAATAGCTAAATCAATCATTTTAATTTGCCTAAATCCTTTCTGTTCGGGACATAATAATTTATTCGATTCCAGGTAGCTGTATTATTTATTTTAATTATATTTCTCAAATATTTTGGACATAATAGGTAATAGAGCAATTGGGAGCGCTATGAGAGTACATCAACTCATAATGTTTTCAAATTATCAGGAAATATACCATAACTAATGCATAAGTTCAGTATGTGTCTACAAATATATAAATTAACTGTTTTTATTCATTTAGTTGATATGCCACCCGATCCTACACTGTTCGTGTTTTTAACCCATTTATTATTTTATATCCGTCATTAGGTATGCCTGAAGTCATAAAAAAAGAATTCCTCATTTAGGCATTTTTGAGGTTACATTAATAAATTATATTAAATGTTATGGGCACATAGATAATTCATGGGCACATAGATTAAGTTATCATTTACTTTAATTCGAAAAATATTATCACGTGGAATTTTCAATACTAAGTTATTTATTTTATTCCATGTAGTTTTGGATTTTGTTTATGGAGTTTTTAATTGTAAAAAACTGCTAACTTAATTATATACCAGTATTTCAAACTCGTTTGTTTCAGGAAAAATGGCCGATGCCACAGATAAACGACAACGGTGAGTAAAATATTACTGCTGCAATTGTAAGTTAATAACGTTAATAAGTTGTCAGCCAGTTCGATTTCCAGTGGAGAACAAACATTTGTGTCATCATCATTAAATAACATAATTATAATCAAACATTATAATATTTATTTATTTATAATATTTTTTTTGCGAATCACGCTCATGACATTAAAACAGATGGTAGTTGTTTAAAAGCTATTTTCATTGATACAGAGAGCACCCACTTTTTGGAAATAAAAATCACGAAGTTGGTGTTAAAAATATGATTTTTACTATTGGTAACCCACATCAGACCATGAAACAAATTAAATATTTAAAATTAAAATTAAAAAATTTAATTAAATATTTAAATAAATATTTAAAAATAAATATTTATTTTTAAGATTTATTTACTAAAGACACACATTCCAAGACCAAATAGAACGTGTTCTGGAGGAAGGTGATGTTAAGAGCCTCAAAAACCGACGCGCGTGCATAAAAAGAGTTATGAAAGTCAACGAAGCGAGTGAGGTGTGTAAGAATCGTGCCCTATGGCGCTCTGTTCTCTCTGCCTACCCCGCAAGGGATTTGGCGTGAAGTTGTGTATGTGTGTATTTACTAAAGAAAAAGTTTGGTCTGTACAGATCCTTTGTTGTATGATTTAATAGGTAACAGTTGTTTTTAATTATTAGATAATTATCTAATATAAATAGTAAAAATCATATTTTTACATCATCTTTTTGATTTTTATTTCCAAAATGTGGGTGCTCTCTGTATCAATGAAAATAGCTTTTAAACAACTACCATCTTTTTGTTCATCACTCGTGAAAATATTCTCTATAAAGAGTTCGAAACGTCGGGAAATAAATAAAAATTAGTAATAAATAAACGCGATATAATCCTAAAAGTTGTTTTAATAACAAAAACATTATACTTAATGTTATTTAAAGTAATCTGATCAATATATCGATTCTGTTGTTTAACAAGATACACAACTAAAGCTTACGTCTTAGCTTACAAGATGGCGTTAATCAGCAATCATAACAGGTATTCATTTAATCGATTATCGATTTAATTTTTTATTTTATTTGGAGAGGTGCTTGTGAAAATGGAATGCGTGGGCATCTGTGGCACTGACGTCAAAATATACAGCACAGCCTCCTGTGGAACTGAGAAATTTACCGAACCCACAGTTATTGGCCACGAGGGCGCTGGAGTCGTAGTTAAGGTACCAACAATATATTTTAAATAATATATTATTATCTGTTATATAAAATTGTCGTGTTACTAAATGTTAATGAAATTCTACTTATGACTTTATTAGCTGGGTGACAAGGTAACCACACTGAAGGTGGGTGACCGTGTAGCTATCGAACCTACACAGCCTTGCCGAGCGTGCGAGTACTGCAAGACAGGCCGATACAACCTGTGCATCGCACCCTACTACTGCTCCTCCATGGGAGCGCCTGGAAATCTCAGCAGATATTACAAGCACGTCGCTGACTTCTGCCATAAGTAAGTGTATATTGGAAGAACATTAAAATTGCTTGAAATATTTATTTGAATACAACTTACCTTACTGGATACTACCTTTTCCTTTCTAATTTCACAAAAAGTAAACAATATCTTTGCTTCTTAGAATGTCAGACAGTTTGAGCATGAGTGAGGGTGCTGCAATTCAGCCGCTAGCGATCGCGATGCACGCATGTCACCGCGCGGGCATCAAACTTGGGAGCACACTGCTCATACTGGGTGGAGGCCCTATAGGCGTACTCTGCGCAATGACCGCTAAAGCTATGGGCGCCAGTAAAATACTTATAACTGGTAATTATTGCTTTTTTATGATAGAATTGGGCAAACGAGCTTGTGGGTCACCTGATAGAAACCGATCACCGCCACCCATGGCGTCTGCAATATCAGGGTCATCACATCAGCGTTGCCGGCCTTTCAGACGGGAATAGGCTTGGCTCTTTTTTTTTTGGGATAGGAGGGCAAACGAGCAGGCGTGTCACCTGATGGTAAGTAACCAGCGCCGCCCATGGACACGTACAACACATATAGTGTTGCAGTTTAAGGGAGTAGGATAGGAAAGGATGGGGAAGGGTCCACCCCCTCCGGGCCTCCGGTTACCTCTCTCACCGAATGAAAAGCGACATGAGCCACTTAACGTCGATCTTCTAAGAGGTGGTATTTCACCGGCTGAGCCGGCCCATTCATGCAGCGAACTGCTTGGCTTTACCAGGCCTGTTTCTTGAAGGTTTCTAGGTCGTAATGGTCCCGAAATACCGTTTTCGGCAACTGGTTCCATAATAAAACCATGCGTGGTAAGAAGTTCCGGTTGAAGCGCACCGTTGTCGCCACCCATTCAGCCAATGCTTTTTCAAGTTAATATTTACAAAATATGTATATTTTTTTAAAGCTTTCATTTCTGAGAGGTTGTAAGGCTCATTGATGCAACGAAATGGCTCCCTGGTGGACTCTACCACTAGATACTGGTGAGTTGGTGGCAAAGAATGAATCCAGATTCTGGATGTCAAATTGCCAATACTTGTCATTTCAGATGTAGTGCAGTCACGTCTGGATACTGCTCGTGAGTTGGCAGCAGACTACACGTTACTGGTTAAACAGGAATACACCGACCAGGACATAGTGGACGGCATCGTGGCCATGCTGGGCTCCCAGCCGGAGATCACGATAGACGCGTGCGGCTACCCATCTGCACAAAGAGTTGCCATGCTGGTGTGTATAACTTGAGCTGGGGTAGATACTGTAAATTTATGGTTATTCAAAAGTAATCCACCTACAAACTGCACAGAGTCAATGTATTTTTCGATCTGAGCTATCGATTGATTTTATTGACCAAAATTATTGTTCAGGTGACCAAGACGGGTGGCACGGTTCTTGTGGTGGGTATCGGCGGCGAGAAGGTGGAGGTCCCTCTCACCCAGGCTCTGCTGCGAGAGGTCGACATTAGGGGCTCGAATAGAATAGTCAACACGTGAGTAGTATTATTTTTGTTATTATTTATTGCGCTTCCCTCGGAAACTAATGTACATACAGTTTCAGCCGTAATTATTTATACTACTGATTTCAACTTATATTCATATATCAGTAGAAGTAAATCTCGATCTCCTAGTTTGAAGCATTTGTGACTCTTTGACACGGTTATAAGTATGTTGAATATTAGAGGCGTCTCGAGGCATAACTGCGACTGTCTACACCTTCAAATATTAAGGGTATGATAGTGTAATGTTCTTCATAAAAATCTGCAGATATCCAGCAGCCCTAGCGGCGGTTTCCAGTGGCGCAATTTCACTTAAGAAGTTCATCACTCACCACGTGCCTCTGGCAGATACCAAGAAAGCAATAGACCTGGCCAAGACTGGGAATGCCATGAAGATAATTATACATGTACAACAATAGTAAAATCGAACGCGGTTTAGGGTGCCGAATCAGTCAAGAGTTTGTAATAAAATTCTATTATAAATTACTGTCTTCACATACAAATGTTTAATCATCATCCCTAGTAAAATATAAATTATCTCCAGATAGACTAATAATTAAACTGTCGCTACGGAGTGTTGTGGGAGGCTGAGGGTGGTTTCAGAAGCGTAAGACAGTGCATGGATCAGTTTTTTTCACTCCGCAACATCGTGGAGAAACAACTGGCTGTTAGCCGGAAGGTTTTCTGCGGTTTTGTGGATCTGTTGGACATACTCCCGGACCACGGGGTGGGCGGCGCATTGCTGCGCGCTGTACAGTCCACTTATGAGGGCTGCACAGCATGTGTGCGTGTTGACGGCGGCTTCTCGCCCTGGTTTTTCAATATCGGCGTCAGAGAGGGTTGCGTGCTATCCGCTCGGCTGTTCATTCTGTACCTGGGCAGTTGTCTCCAGAGAGTGAGATCGACGAATGTAGGGATACGAATGTGTGACCTAGTTGTGAGCTACCTGCTTTACGCACCGTATGACACCGTGCTCTTAGCCGAATCGCCGACTGAACTGCAAATACTAGTTACTATTATGAAAGATGACTGTCCGATGAAAGACTTACAATTGAATGTGATGAAAGCGAAAGTTATGGTGTTTGAAGCTTTTAGCAGGGATGGAAGGTATACCGCGGATGTAGAATGAAGAGTGGCGTTAGGAAATAGCGTAAATAGAGCCTTGGGCAGATTCCTGGGCGCAAAAATATTAGCAGAAAAGCCCGGCTAACAATTCACAACGCAATACTGATCGCAACGCTAACGTATGGAAGCGAGAGCTGGGTATGGAAGAGTGTGCACGAAAGTACTATAAACGTGGTCGAAATTAGGGCACTGCGCAAAATCTGCGGAGTGACCCTCGCTGACTGCGTCGAAAACAAGGTTGTAAGGAAGGAAGTCGGACTGAAAGAGAGTGTCGGTGTAAAAATAAGAAAGGGCATGCTCCGATGGTTAGGACATTTAGAAAGAATGGATGATGCAAGTTGACTAAGCAGATATGCAATGCAAAAGCGGATGGATGTAGGAGACCAGGACGACCAAGACACAAATCCCATGACCAAAAAGAACGTGTTCTGGAGGAAGATGATGTTAAGAGCCTCAAAAATCGACGCGCATGCATGAAAAGAGGGGGCTTAAGGCGCTCCGTTCTCTGTGCATACCCACAAGGGATTTGGCGTGAAGTTATGTATGTATGTATAAGGTGATTACTGGTAAGGCGCACTGGTCAAAGACTTTGGTCCTCAGGCATTGCGGTATAGGCAAGTTGAACTAGTTAGTTGCCGAATATGGTCCAATCCAGCTGAATACTCCTGTCGGCTTCCTTCTCGAAGTTTCGTCTACATAATTGGATAATTTGGCCTAGGTAGTTATTTGTTTACGACTTCGAGAACTGACCGATCGACACTTGACGGTCAAGGCAGTTCATTGAACATGACCTTGGTCTTGTCCAAGTTCATGGCCAAACCGACACGCCACACCGTCTAGGCATCTTCGATTCGCCAACGACATCGTTGTAATAATGCCATTACAACAATTTCGTCGGCGAATCGAAGATGCACGCAACTAACAATAAGGATTAAAAATTTAAAGTAAAGAAATAATTATAAAAACGAAGATAATAATTTTATTTTATATAGGTATGTCGAATAACAATAAACTGTATAGCAATGTCAAAATTGAAAATGTATCATAGCATAACTTGACGCTTTTTTCTACCCGAATGTGTAGGCAGCGGCTACTACTACTACTAACAAAACGGCGAGACGAGGCTTAACTCGTCTCGCCGTTTTGTTTACGTGCCAAATGGAATAGGACGCGAACCTATTGCCATACCGGGCATAAAGTTTTCAGTCATCGATATTTTTCACACATAACTTCCAAAACAATATATCGTACTTTAAAGATCTATCGCCCGTAAGCATACATAGGATTTTAACAATTTTGCCGTGGTGGTCATGAAGGGAGCTCGAGAGAGATGTTCGTTTGGCGCAGCGCCGGCTATTCAAAGAAAAGATGAATCGCCAGAGAAGTGAGCTGAAACGTAACATAATATAATTTTCATTTAAATTTCAATACAAGCAGTCCTCGTACTTACGGCATGTTAGATTCTGAAAATTTCAAACGAAAAACAATCGTAAGTCGAGACATAGTTTTTATAATGTCAAACGTATATTTTAAATTGTCACATGTAAAACTCAAGGGTTATGAAATAGCTATTTTTCTTGGTATTTGTGTTATTATTTTTGGTAATAATCTTAAAGCATCGATAGACTGCGCAGATTTGGTTATTATCCTTACGACCTGATTTCCTCCTATGTCAAAACAAATAAAGTGTATTTGAGCTATGGTGTCAATACATAGTTTGAAGTGACTTGGAGCAATTTATGACGAGCTTTGCACTGATTGTATACTATACTGATGATTGACAAGTTGAGAAGTATTATTATCAGCGACGTAAGTCGGGTCATGCCGCATTTGTTTCGTGAGAGATGTATTCGGAAGTCCATATCCGTTTACGCCTGTCCTCCCCGTCGAATCCTATCTTAAAGACACGTGACGCGCTGCATGGCGTTTTGAAGTATCAAATTAGGATAAAATTAAGACAAAACAACAAATAGTGAGCCAACACACCGGCGCCACGAGACGCTCCTCTCGCCCCGCGAGCTGCACTAGCTCTCCACCTATTGGCTGCTGTGGTCCGCGGGTAACTGATAAACAGGCAACAAAGAGGTAAATCTCAATATTTCATTTTTCTTAACACTTTTTTTTTATTTTACAGTATATACACCCACATACATATAAACATATAAATATATATGTGTGTGTATATGTCAGTCGTTTCAGAAGGAATAAATGTTTATGTTAATTCCTTACACTTGCATACAGTTCACTCCCCGAAAATCATTACGCTATAATATTATATCGGGTAGTTCTGGAGCGGAAACTCTGTACTTATATACACATAACATACCTTCACACCTTTTTCTACCCGAAGGTGTAGGCAGCGGCTGTGAGCCTCGCCTCGCCGTTCTGTTTACGTCCCAAATGGAATAGGTGGCGAACCATATGTCATACACCGGACACAAAGTTTCAGTCATCGATATTTATCACACATAACATCCTAAAATGATTTTGATATGTCATTGGTGTGTGCCCGGATTTGAGCCGATTCGACTTTTTTATTTAGAAGCGGGGTGTTCGACCACTGGACCACCGAGAGATGTAATAGAAAGTTTCATTATACACATTGCGAGAGACTTACGGCCTTCTGAAATTTCGTCTGTACGTCCTCCGGCCCCGTGCCCCTGATGCACGGGTATTGGGGTCAGTGCCTGAATTCCCGCCATATTCATGTTGCCTTTGTTCATATTCATCTTGGTGTTGCATTCGAAGACCTGAATTCACCAATCAATAGTTGTTTTTGAAGTCGGTATCAACTTCAGACTGTTAAATCGTAATATTATTTTCATGTTTCCAGTCATCTTTTCTGTCACTCTTTATGGATATAGATATGGATACAGGGTAGTTGGCCTAAAGTATCAACTCCATAAAAAGTGTTTCATGTCCTTCTCTTACATCTACGTCTACTAAACTTTGGGTCGACACCACAAAATAGTCACTATCACTCAACGTTGCAGGAGAGTGAATTAAATTACAGAGAGTAGATACTGCCGATATTGAGTCTGTATTATTGCCCAAGTCATTATCCATATGCGAATCAATAAAATTTTCCTGGGCGTTGCTACTGATTTCAGGATTTAATGTTTCATCTTTCGTTTCTGCACTAAAAAATCGACACCAACGTATTGTTTAAAATATTGTGAAGTTTCTGTAAAATCACAATTGTGTGAATGAACAAGTGTAATAACTAGAGTGCCACTACAATCATTGGTAACAGCTGAAACTAAAGGTTGTATACTTAATAATACATATCAATAGAGATAGTTCTTCAATATAGGGCCATAATGCCTGGCAGGCAACGGTGACGATTCTAAAACAATAGGTATAATGTATTAAAATTATGTTATTAGTAAAAATACGTGGGTCCATTATAAATAAAATTGTCATGGTAACGTCTAAAAACTATTTAATATTCGTTTCTATGTAAATATTATACTTATCTAGGGAATTAACGAGGACGATAAAAATCGCTTAGTATTGTATGTAGTGTATTTTGTGCATTATCAAAAACTTTGCACGTTTCGCAACGAAGCGAGTCCATTTTTAAGTATCCTGACATCGCCCTCCTCCAGAACTCTTTCTGTTTGGTCATGGAAAATGTGTCATGGCCGTCCATTCATTCTAGATTTCTGAAACATCGTAGCATCTTTTTTTTACGCGAGGAAATGCTTTATGCTCACCCCCCGCCTGGAGACGGCAGGGGGTAGTGTGGGACTCCCAAAACAGTAAACTGCGATCCGATCCTAGGGCTACCCACCTCGCGGCGGCCTTCCTCCGGTGTTGGGGTGGTCCAGGATTCGGATAACCACTCTGGTCCACCCCTCCGTCTCCTCCTCCCTGTTACGAGTGGGCTCGTCCTCGGGGAGCCTCGGCTTGAGACAGAGTGGAGAGACACTCACCCATCTCCTCGGCGGCGTACTGGGTGGTGATGGCCAGCAGCGTGGCGCCGTACCTGTCGTAGTTGGCGCGCGTCACGTACGGCAGCGCCAGCATAGCGCGCTCGCAGTCGGGACGAGACTTTGCCATCTCTCGCAGTGCCGCTTGGGGAAACACTGTCGTAATTGTTACGCCACGGCTGGCCGCCATCACACTAAACAGACAGATATTTAACTAATTGATAATTATATCCAAACCTTAAGTCCTTAATAATATCTTAAATAATCTGGCATACATGCATTACACTCTTGATATATTATGACAAATACACACCGGCAAGCCTCTACAAGCTTCTCGTAGCATTCTTCCTCCAGCTGCTTGATTTGCCTCTCAAGCGGGGTGTCTACAGTATTCGTAACAGTAGTAGTACTCTCAGCTGCTACGCGGGAGGTGTTTCGCACCACCTTCTTATCGAATATGATGCGATAGTCGTCGTTCATCAATCTGTACAAAGATAATACAGTTGAATTTACGAATGAACGCTGAATGACGTAACGACAGGTTAGCATTAAATCTGAGGTGCAGAAATATAACACTGCCGAAAAATTGTGTTAGCCAGCCCTGGTTCTCTGAAAGACTGGACGCAATTGGTCTGCATCAGTCTAAACAAGATTCGCTAACACCGGGATATTTGACTATTAATCCTTGGATCCACTTTAAGTCACTTGGTAATTTTCTGATGGATGGTGTTCGATCAGTTCAGTCTATTCTATTTTGGCATAGCCCAAATCCGATGTTGCGAAAAAATTGTGCCATCTGGTAAATTGCATTGACTAACACTACTGGCAGTCTTTAAATAATACTTAAGTGTAAAGAATATACGAGTAAAATGAAGCAGTTAGATAATGCCAGGATGGGGTTGATATATTCAAGTAAATAAAAACCCCGTAACGCAACTTCTTTTCAGAATAAAAAAGAAGTCGCTTGGTGTAGAGGGCTTGATAGTATACTGAAGACCGTCAGTTATTATTTCATGTATGGACTAGGTTTACACATTAATTTTACATATTAGAGTTTTTAGTTGCATTAAATATTATCATATGTATCTACTGATCAACATTGGGTCCCAGTACGACGTATGCTCTAGGGATGTCATTGGTGACGACGAGCTTCTCATCCAGTATCTTTTGCACCACGAGCTTACGCAACAGCCTCGGCGGGTCCCCGCGGTCCCATGTCCGCCAACTGCAATTATATTGTATTTATAGATAACATATTTAAAGCTTAATCAAACTTTCATAACTGATAGGTATTTATTGAAGTGAAACTTCTTTAGAATCGTTGTAATTTCAAACCGGATGCAACGGAAATACGACAGGTATGAGACACAAATACAAAAATGTGTAGGATGAAGCCAAGAAAGAATGAGACAGAAATATACATACTATTTTATTTTATATTATTGGTCTCTCTTTGTTTTTTGGAATTTCTGTTTCTACATTGACACATTGTATAGAAACAATTTTTATAATCACAAAAACATCCAAATACTAATGCTAAACTCAGCCTCGATGTTACTCGATAAATAGTATGCTAAAGTGGTTGTTCGAACCGGCGTATCTACTAGGCTACGGATGGTAGTTGAAGAGACTTCAATTACCCGTATATATAATAACTAACTACGAATATTTCGGAACGCGATTTCATTTATTGTATGCCATCTATGTCCATCAGGTATGGACGACGTCTATGAACTAAATTAATAATTATCAATAGTGATAACGATTGAACGAGTTGTTTTTAAATATTTGTGTCAGCCATGAGCCAGTATTAATTTAATTCTTTTTGTGTGATTAATACAAAAAATGCTTGTATTGGAGATATATATGCAATTAGTACAGATAAAAATAAGACATCAATATAAAAAAAAGAAACGTGACATTCCAAATTTGAAATATTAAAGTGAAACTTTTATTACATCGTCTCAAACTTTTTCGTCTGCGTGTTGCATGTCGCGTGACGGTGACGTGAAGGCGCTCGTCAGAGCGCCTTTCACGTCTATTATCGTTTATTTATATTAATTAATTACCCAAATATACACTTTATTTTTGTAAATAAATACCGTAAAAACATGTAGAAAAAACATGTAGAAAAACACCCCCAGACGAGGGATCGAACCCGCCCCGACCTTGTGTTATCGGTAGTGCGGTTTACCGATGCACCACGAGGGCCGTATGTATAATCGTCTAATTACCGTCCTCTTTACCAATTTCGACACATTTTCTAGGATCGGGTTTGTTTGTTTGTTTGTTTTTTACATACATATACGTACGTACGTATTGCAGGCGGAGAAAAAAAAAATTATATTATTTATAAATTGTGTTTTTATAAATTGTGTTTTTTGAAAATTATATTTAAGTACGAATTACATACTAATAAAATAATGAAATATCAATAATATTTTTCGATCTTACCGACAGAATAATAAATATATACTAATATATACTATGTACTAACATATTATATTAGAAACATATACTTAATTTTTTGCAGTGATAAACTGTAATAAAAGCAAAGCAAACACACATTGACTTCGTGTTAGTTAACAACGCCATCTGGTGGAATAGAAATTTCATGAAAATCGTTGGAGCCGATTCCGAGATTCCAATTTTATATATATATATATATATACAAGAATTGCTCGTTTAAAGATATAAGATAAGATAGTGCTCTTTATATATGTATTTGTCACATTTTCATAATAAATCGAAATATCATATTTACTGGAGGAAAAAATATCGTTTTGTTTTGTAAAGATCCTTTGTTGTAATGTTGTTAACGTTTAATAGGTGTCGCGTTATCCCTAGTGCCGTAGCTGGAATACTTGTCGATTCGGGCGACATCTATCGATATAATACGATATTACGGCAGAATCATCAATAGTAGCAACCTAGTAGCGCCATCTAGGAATTATTGTCGTGACCACGTAAAATAAAAAACATTTATGAAACCCTATTAACAAATACTAGATGGCAAGTAAATTAAAATAGCCCTTATCGCACAATCCCCTGAAAGCCGGTGACGTCCGGTTCGAAAACGAAGCCAAAGCAAACTTTTAAAAAAATTGCTGTGAAGTAACTGTTTTACACTGTTGCACTCTAAAAAAATATAAATGTTAATCATTTTATCAGAATCATCAATTTAAAAAACTTACTAACTAAATTATTGAAAAATAATTATTGAAAAAATATTTTGTTTATGTATATTTAAAAAGTAGATTTAAAAATCAATAACCCAAGACTCAATTTTAAAAGTTTCACTTTTACGGTGGTTTCATAAAACCACACAATTTTTTTTCTTTTTAAAACATACTTAAAATAAATAAGAGTTCACAAAAGAGTATATTTAAGTATATGTGTGTTATTATTTCACTGCGTGTTTGTGAGTACTTTTATATCTTGTTGTGCTAAATAATAAATTTTATAAGATGCGGGAAGGTGTCATCAATATCGACGCAAAAGAAAATTAAATTAAAATGACAAAAAATCCAGGAATAAGTTCAACAGAACGTAATCGTGAGTTTCGTGCACGTAAAAAAACAATTATTGCACAATCAAAATGTTCAAATATAAATGTTAATATGACTGATGTAATAAATGGTAAAGTGTAAATATTTTTTAATCCTGTTTTAATTATAAACTAATATTTCAATGTTTTTCAATCAATATATATATATATATTTAGTTTATACTGATCATGGATAATATTACGATTTATTGAAGTTTCACTTCTATCGTGTGTGAATCGCACACACACACACCATTTTTTTAGCAAACATGTATTATATTTCACTCATTCAATGTTGAGTGTGGCTTACGAAACTTTAAAGTTAAAGGTGAATGTAGTAGAAATGCGTTCTCTGAGAAGTATGTGTGGATTCATCTTTGCGGATCTGATGAGAAATAGCGTGATAATAGAGAAATGCAAGTTTATTTATTTATTTCAATACCATACCTAAATCTATTTCACAGGTTTCCACCTAATACAATAGACAGGCATACAAATTATGACAAATTCAGAGCATATTCATAAATAAAATCATAATAAATCAAACCAAAACAACAAAACATAAAATTTTTTAGTCATATACAACACTCATTATAGCCACTTTAACAAAATCACTCAGTGTGCATGAAAATTAGTGTCCGACCGAAAGTTCGGTTTCGGTTTCGGCCGAGTTTCGGCCAAAAATCGAGTTTCGGCGGAAGTTTCGGTTTCGGCCAAATTTGGCCGAAACTTTTGCCGAAACCGTAACTATTGTAGAACTAATTATAACTCGTGGTTAACTTTGTTGAGGATGTAATAGTACATACCTACATGTCTTTATACCAAGTCTAAGGGGTAGGCATAGAAAACAGAGCCTCATTAGGCACGATTCTTACATCCCTTACTTCTTTGACTTTCAATCAACATTGTAACACATGTTCGCCAGTTTTCAAGACTCCTGGCATCACCTTAAGGACACGTTTAATTTGAGCATGGAAAGTATGTCGAGTCCAACATGACTCGATGAGGGCGACCACATACTTTCCATCCTTCCGCTTCTATAGGGTACATCTGTTTAGTAAAACTTGCATAAATAATTTTTTCGACGTGTCCAAACCATCGGATTAGGCACTTCCCTTATTTTTACACCGACACTCTCTTCCAATCCTCTTTTAAACCTTCCTTCCTTATAACTTCCTTATTTTTTTTTCGACGGTGAACCTCGACCGTTTCGACTGGTTTATCATTATTTTCAAATACCCTCTGCCATGCCCAATTCTCGCTTTCACAAGTAAGTGTCGGGATCAGTTTCGTACTGTTAGCGAGCAGGGTTTTAATGCTTAGATTGTTTGCTCCCGATAAAAAACAACGCTCTTTTAACACTGTTTTATAATTCTACTGTGCTATTTACATTCCCGATGTAACAGTAATTTAAGTAATTATTATTATGAGATGAGATGAATTTAGAAAGAAGAGTGGCGTTAGAAAACAGCGTAAGTGGAGAGTTGGGCAGATTCTAGGGCGCAAAAAATGTTAGCAGAAAAATCCAGCTAGCTATTTATAACGCGGTACTAATCCCAACGCATTTGCATGAAAGTAGGATAAACGCGATCGAAATAAGGAAGTGGGCAAAATCTGTGGAGTGACCCTCGCTGACCGCGTCAAAAACAAGGTTTTAAGGAAGGGACAGTGGTAGAGCCACGCAGCTTGCTGCATGAATGCCAGCCATTTCCACCGGTGAAATACCACGGCCTCTCAGAATATCGTCGTGAAGTGGCTTTTTGCCACGTTTCGGTTGGTGAGAGAGGTATCCGGAGGGCCACCCTCTTCCCCCTCCCCAAATGACAGCGGACTTAAAAGTACAATTACCCCAGGAGGGTACCAGTCGCTCTACCGCTGGAGAATCCCCCCCCCCTGAGCATCCACGGTCTGGTGTTTGCCAGAGCATGGACGCTCAGGCTGCCCCGCGTATTCTGGGGAGGGCAAATTTCCGCTCGAAATCTAAAACTGTCTGGGGCAAACGCGAGGGCATCGTCGCACCCCCTACCACGCTTAACGTGGACTTCTCTAATATCAGGGGTATGCGCACTAATTTGCAATTTGTATGTAGATGAGTGAGCCACGTAGTTCGCTGCATCAATAGACCGGCTCGACCGGTTAAATATTACGACCTCTGAGAATATCAGCGTTAAGTGGCTCAGGCTCATTCCACTTCCAACTCCTTTCATATCCCACCAACAAAAACATTCCGAAGGAGGAATTCATCAGGCAGGCGGTTGGTCATAAAACCGCAGCCAAATCTTTTGACAACATGAATAGTTCCATGAGATGACGTACTGTGCCGTCCTCACTTAAAGTGGGAAAAGGACAGGATTATTTTTAGATAAGCAGTGTCTCAAAAGAAATTGTCGATTCTTATGAGAATAAATATTAAATAGTAATATCTCAACATACCAATACTTAGTATTTCATTACATAACAACAATTAGCGATTTGAATATTTGATAATATGTATTATTTACTTTTTATATCTGGTAAACATTTTGCTCACACCTTCATGTAGAAAAAGGCGTAAATATATATTGTTGCTTGCAACAAAATTAATAGATATACCCATTGTTTTTCATTTCCTCTTCTAATTGACACAAAATAATGGAAAAATAGCATCAAATTTCAGTATTTTATGGAATTTTATACGCGAACACGTGAGTTTCGGTTTCGGTTTCAGTTTCGGCCGAAACTGAAGTGGCGGCCGAACATTCCGTTTCGGTTTCGGTTTCGGCCGGAAAACCAGTTTCGGTCGGACCTTAATGAAAATATATCTATCTTGTTGGATGTCGTATTGAGCGCCCGCAACGATCGTGTGAGCGGTGCACGGTGTGGTAAATTAGTGCGTAGTATGAGCAGTAAAGGTGGTCGTCGTCGTCGTCCTACACTCTCGTTCGGAACACACAGTTGGAGTGTTTCTATGACGCTCGGGTTGTGTATCTTACCACGAAGTACTTTGAAGCCTATAGAAACCGGTCATTCCTAAAACGAATAAAGTAGGGTATATCTGCGGGTATCCAGGAAATACACCGTATGGTTTTAGATATAAGAATCTAATAAATTTATTTTGAATACGATCCAACATAAATTTATATTTGTTCTCATGTGGAGACCAAATCACAGCATTGCATTCCAGGTGGCTTTTCACCAGTGCTTCATAAAGTGCCTTTAGGGCGCCGATGTTTGTAAATTCATTAGCTTGTCTGTAAGTGTATGTATGTATTCATTGTAGTCATTTTTAAGATTCGAATTTCTTCGTTAGCACGTACCGTCCATAAAGTGAGGTGTTCTGCAGGCTCCTCAGTCTGGCCGCCTGCACACCTCGAAGTGTATCTGCCACTTGAAGTATTGTGAACCTCGAATACCCCCCACTTGATAGATCCCGAATGCATCGCACAATCATACGACAATCAATACTCACGTCCACCTCCTATAAATGAGATATTATAGTAATTTTACAGTGCATGTATCCAAAGCTATAAGTGGGATTTAGTCGAAGTTATTTCGACAGAAAATGTGTGGTTGCTGCTGCTGGACTTCTGATTCCAAACTATCCAATAATTTATTGTAGTCTAACGCTTAGACTAAAAAAAATTAAAATAGTATAGTAAATGGGTATAGGTTAAAAAAATCAAAATGACTCTAAGTTTGTTTTAATTTAGATAGCATTTTTATTACTTTGTTTTTCCCCATAGAGGAGATAGAAGGTACTCCGTAGCCAATTTACAATTGCCCTTAATGAAGAGATTTTTTCTAGGTGCGGACTAAGTTCTTATCCATCTATCAAACTATGGTTCAGACTAGTAGCCAGACAAACAGAGGTGAGAGCTGGAATTTAAATTTTGAATTTATCCCAGTATAGAGGTGATTGTCGCAAATGAGTCTTAGCACAGCTCTATGTGTAGTTTACAAAAGAAGTACCTAAAGGACCAAGAGAAATAGCAGAGACCTGGTATTGATGCTTGGAGAGGCAGTTGTCACAAGTGGTTCTCCTGTTCATGAGGCACAAATCGCTGTTGTAACTCTCGCCAAGATAGTTCAACACTTGTACCCGGCGACACTCGGTCACGTTCTCACATAGGTCGACCATACGGTACAGATTGTCCATGCGCACATTGATAGCTTCTCTGGTGGTATTTTTTTCATCTTTTTGACAAACGTAACAACAATAAGCGTCATTATTAAAACTAGATATAGGACAAGTAATGATGTTCGTATATTTAACATAACATAACTTCATGCCTTTTTCTACCCGAAGATGTAGGCAGTGGCAATTAAGCCTCGACTCGCCTTATGTTTACGTCCTAAATGGAAAAGGTGGCGAACATATTGCCATAACGGGCACAAAGTTTTGACATCGTAATTTATCACACAAAACTTTCGAAAAGTAATTGATCGTATATTTACGAGTATTATTTGAATATTCCGTCCCGGACCTAATAATAAAGTACTAAGATGAATGTTGTATTTACTCAGTATCATCCCCCTGTATTGCCTCATATCGGCAAAGGAGTAAAAGAGCAGGCAGGTGGCGTGTTCCCCGTCCCTGCCGGCACGGCCCGCCTCCTGGTAGTAGCCCTCCACAGACATGGGCAGCGAGTGGTGGAACACGTAGCGAACGTCGGCCTTGTCTATGCCCATGCCGAACGCTATGGTCGCACATATCTAAGCAAAACGGTGTTTCATAAATCATATAGAGATACAGCTTAGTAATGACTTTTTATAAAAAAAAATGCTAACCTAACAAACATTGGCTTGACAAAATAATAAAGTTTCTTATAAACAAATATAACATATAAGGGTAAAATTTTAGGGTTATAGGTACTTTGTATACTCTGTCACCTACAGGTTGACTCAGATACTCACCGGGCATGAGTGCTTCGGTGTGTATCTGAGTCGAATAAAACGAGAAGAGACGGCGAGATGCCACCATTGCGCATCCGACCTGGACTCGGCCCAGCACACGCTGGAGGTCTGCTCGGCCTGGGCGGCCAAGCGCCGAGGCATGGCACCTAGGCATGATGACCTCATTCGTCGGGCTCTTTCTACCGCCGGCGTAACAGCTGTACTTGAACCTAGTGAGTTGGTGCGTGACGATGGAAAGAGGCCAGATGGTATGTCCTTGATGCCTTGGAGGATGGGTAGGTCTTTGGTGTGGGACGCTACCTGTATCGACACACTGGCCTACACCTCTTCCTCGGACTATCAATGCTGCTGCTGGATACGCAGAGACCCTCAAGCGTCATAAATATATTAATCTTGTGGGTGATTATGTGTCCATGGGGGCCAAGTGCACTGTAGTGTAAGAGCATTTATCTTATGTATGAACTTGTATGACAGACAGTACTTAATAAACCATTGACATAAACACACGTGCTATTTGATTATTGAGCCACTCCCCCGACGCTGCACACCGCATGGCGACCCTACCCAAAAATCGAATCGGCTTTTATTCAAGGGGTTAAAAAAAAGTTATAATAATAAATAAATAAAAATCATGGGCTCGTCCCAAACAAAAGAAGAAAATTTAATAGTGCAAAATGCCGCGGCAGGAAGCAACACTGAAAATATGGAAAATATTATAACATATTTAAATATATTTTCCATCACGATGGGAATTTTCGTAACTATTTTCTGCATTGGATTGGCGAGGTTTCTTTATAAAAAAATCCGAAAGGCACAAAGGCAGATGATTCAAAACGAGGTGAACAAGTTAGTGCTAAGAAGATCCTTCTGGAAAAGGAACAAGGAGAATGGGACTGAAGAAATTAGTGTGTATAAAGTGAAGTGAAAAGGTGCTAAAAAGTGTGAAAGCAGGTAAAGTGAAAAAAAAAGAAAAAGTGTAAAAATACAATTTAAATATGAATATAGACTAAAATTATTTACGTGGACAATTTATGGACTTGCGAAGATACTATTAAAGTAATAAAAATGAATGTGTGCATATGTGTAATGTGTTGTTCTAATTACAGGTTTTTTTTAATATTTCATATGTATTGGTAAATGATGGATTATTTGTTAGAATTATTTAACGAGTTAAACAAAGTAAAAACTTATTTGGTAAAGATAGGACAGACAAGGAGAAAAGGAAAGATAGCGGAAATAAAATTAAAAGAAGCTACAGATTTATATGAAAAGTACGAAATATCGTTAGTAAATTTTAAGGAAAATATTTCAAAAAGACAATTTAGTAATGATGATATTTTAGTATTAAAAGAACACTGTAGTAATTTGGTAGAATTATATAAAAGTATTACATTATTGTGTAAAAAATCGAAAGAAACGGACACGATGGATTTATTTGATTTAAAAATAGCTTTAAGCCTTTTGCCGGTTATGACAAATGAACAGTCGAATACAAAACAATTAATAGATAATATACACAACTTAAATACTACGACTCATTACTAAAGAATAATGCATGCAAACAGAACTTAATTAATTTTGTTTTGAAGAGTAGGTTATCTAATGAGGCTAAATTAAAATTAAAATCAAAATATGAGACAGTTAGTGAGCTAATTTTAGATATGAAACAAACCCTGGTAAGCAAGAAAGCAGCAACGTCAATTCAGTCAAAGTTACAGAAAATTAAACAAAATGAGAAAACTATCGCTAATTTCGGGAAAGACATTGCGGAATTGTTTGTCGACCTAACAATTTCGCAAGCCGAAGGGAACGAAAAATGTTATGACATTCTAAAACCTATAAATGAAAAATTTGCTATCAAGCAGTTCGCTGACGGCTTACGAAATCGTAGGTTAAGTACCATTATTTCAGCAAGGAATTATGGAACGCTGAAGGACGCGATACAAGCAGCACTGGACGAGGAGCAACCGGAGCAGGAGTCGTCGGGAACACTCCTCAACATTAGCGGCAGAGGTAAGAATTTTCAGCATTTCTGGCGTGGTCGTGGAGGTCGTGGCTCGCGAAATTATCATGGTCAGAATCGGGGAAATTAATTTATTCTTTATTCTTTATTGTACATTAACAGATACATTGATACATAAAATAAGGATATACATAGTACAGAGGCGAGCTTAACTCATTTTGAGTTTTCTTCCAGCGAACCCTAAATAGTAGCGGAAAAGTAAAAGTGGTGAGAAGCCAATAGTACAACAATACAAGAGGAAAGAAGTAGGATATAAATGGAAAACTTAAGTATATATATATATATACATATAATCAAACAAATCAATACAATACATACATAATAATATAATATAATAATATACATAAATACATACAATTATAAATCTATAATACAATCTATAATATAATAGGTACATACAAATAGTTATACACATTTATATAACTTTAAAATACATGAAAATATGATTAAATATTCTACAAATCATAGGTCAGAGATAGAAAGTGCTCTTTTAGCTTTTTCTTAAAGACTTCAAGGGAGGAACTGTCTCGTATAACATGTGGTAGTGAATTCCACAGAAGTACAGATGAAATTGTGAAAGAACCACTGTATCTACTAGAACTGTGAGAAGGAGTACGTAGAAGAAGAGATGAAGATGTTCGACAGGGCTTATCCCTGGGTACAAGGTACTCAAAGCGTTCACGGAGGTATGCAGGCATTTTAGGGTTATGAAGGATAGAATAGAGGAGAGAGAGAGAACGTGCATTTCTCGACGCCGTCTGATTGGTAACCATTTCAGTTTCCTTCGGAACTCGGAGACATGGTCATATTTTCTAAGACCGAAGATGAAACGTAGGCATAAGTTTTGCAAGCGTTCCAGTTTATTGAGAAGTTCTTCCGTAGCGTCGAGGTAGCACACATCCCCGTAATCAAGGATAGGTAGAAGGAGAGATTGGGCTAGCATAACTCTAGTCTGAAAAGGTAGAAAGTTTTGAAGGCGCTTAAGAGAGTAGAAGGTGCCAAATACTTTTTTACTTACACTATTAATGTGACTTGACCAAGATAAGTTAGTGTCCAATAGAATTCCCAAGTTTTTAGCAACACTAGTGTATGGTATAGGTATGCCGTCATATGTTACAGGAGGTATATTTTGCAATGTAGCTGATACATATACCTGCCACCAATAACCAGAGCTTGAGATTTAGCCGGGTTCAGGAGAAGACCAAAAGACATAGCCCATTGTCTAATATTCTCAAGATCAGAGTTAATGGCAGAAATTGCAACATCAGTGTCCTCAGCATCAAAATGACGGTATAGTTGCAGATCATCTGCATACAGATGATAATTAGAAGATATGATATTGGTAATAGCATTAATGAAGACGGAAAAAAGAAGAGGAGAAAGAACGCCACCTTGAGGAACTCCCGCAGTCAGATCACACCAGTCAGAATTTTCTTCCTGGGAAGAAACCAACTGCGAGCGTCCCCGAAGATAAGAACCAAACCAGGAGATCACAGAAGTAGAGATATTAAGAGAGGATAAGACACCTAGGAGTATGTCATAGTCAACTGCATTGAATGCATTACTAAAATCGAGTAGCACCAGTATCGTCAGTCTTTTTTTCTCCATGGCCAGTCGAATGTCATCGGAGATTTTAACGAGAGCCGTAACTGTGCTATGGCCAGGACGAAATCCAGACTGAAACTGACTCAAAAGACCGTGAGACGTAAGAAATCGTGCAAGTTGACTATGTACAATGCCTTCGAGAACTTTAGACAGGATAGGAAGAATAGAAATTGGCCGAAATTCAGACAGAGAAGAGGGATTATTTACTTTTGGAAGAGCCATTACATGAGCTTTTTTCCAAGGTGAGGGAAATGAAGAAGTTTTAAGAGAATGGTTCATGATGTGAGTGATGTGAGGAAGAAGGTCACTAAGGATAGGTAAAAACATTTGGATATGAAGGCCATCGTCACCAACAGCTTTGGTTGTTATGGATAGGATAGATTTCTTAATGTCTTCCTCCGTAACCTGGTTGAAGGAGAAACAGGAGCAGTTTGGCACTGAAAGATTAGAGAGATAGCTAAGGGTTGCTGATTTTGTATTGGCATCGAGGGAAGTTGGAGGTTTAGAAAAATGTCGATTTAGATCATTGAGATTAGGAAGTTTAGTATCTTCATTATAATTTTTACCGATACCAAGTGAGCTTAGAAACTGCCAAACTTGTTTAGAGTTGTAATTTTGGATCGAGCTATGAATATGTCGTCTTTTGGAATCCCTACATAAACGGTTGCAGCGGTTTCTAATTTTTTTATATAATGACCAATTGTGGTCAGTAGGTGACAATTTAAACTTACGCTTGGCTTTATCGCGTTTTGACATATGCTGGAGAATTTCTTTAGAAAGCCAGGGTGCAGGAGAATGTTTGAGTCTAACCTTTTTCAAAGGAGCGTGTATATCAAACAAATTTGTTATTATTTTGTTAAAACTCAAGACTTTAGAATCCAAGTCATCGCAACTTTAAACAATAGACCAGTCAACACCTCTGGTATCTGCTAAAAGTGACTCTTTGTCAACGTTTTTAAAACTTCTGAGAACTAGGTATTTGGGTTTGGGTTTGGGAGGTCGAATTTTGTAGGAGAGGAAAATGAGATCATGGTAAGAGAAGGAAGCCTGTAGTTGTCCATGAATGGCCACCTTACTGGAGTCGGACACTAAGATAAGATCAAGGAGTGATGGGGTAGAATGAGGAGCATGGTGAGTAGGATTAAGAGGAAGTATGTGCATGTTCACAGAAGATACTAATGCTTGCAACCTGCGGCTACGTGAGTCATCTTTTATCAAACAAGTGTTAAAGTCACCCAAAACAATGGTGTGGTCATATGTAGAAGCGTAAAGTTCTAGTTTGGATTCCAGAGAGGAAAAATAGTCTATAAGGCATGAAGGACTATAATAAACACCTAAGAGAAATTTCGTGTGAAGGAATTTAATTTCGATGAAAAGATGTTCTGCAAATTTTGTGTAGTCACCGGCGGACCGGTCAATTATTTTAAAGTTAATATCAGAGCGCAGATAAATTGCAACCCCACCGCCTCCTTTACCGGTTCTGTCATTCCGTACAAGTCTGTATCCAGGAATAATATACTGTTTCGAAGGAAGAGCAGGTTTTAAAAACGTTTCAGAAATAAGAACAGCATGAGTATATGTAGAATCAAAGGCAGCAAGAAGGTCAGGGTAGTGGGCGTGAACACTTTGAGCATTAATGTGAACAGCATTAAAGAATTTAGGGAAACAAGAAAAAGTAGCAGAAAGTTGATCGTGTAGATGAACCGATTCATCATCACTTTTGGCAAAAGAATAATCATTCACCGAGTCACTAGATGAAGAGCATGTTAAGAAATGATCATCAGTATCAGATGTATTTTGCATATATGTATAACTAATAATAATAAAAAATAATAAATAAAATATAGCAAATATATATAAATAGTATGAAATAAATATACGTAATATATAAATCTATAAATATAACAATGTTAAAAAATTAGATTTTTGTTTCAAATATCTCTATACACTAGTTGGTAACACTACACAAATGAACATAAAGGTACAATTTAAATTTGAGACAAAGTTAAAACACACTGAGACAAAGACTTATTAAATAGTAAGTACTTTGGCAGGACCTTATCCATGTATAGAAAGTATTGTCTATGGTCCACAGATTCATAATTGACAGTTGTCAAACTTGTCAGTGTCCCGATATGTCACGTATGTCAGTGGCAAGCTGAAGATATTACAATAAAAACAATAATAATATAAATAAACAAGAATCAGCCTACCTCCGAAAAAACATACTAAAGTGAAGTATTTACAAGTAAGTGACACTGTACCGGAATCGAACTACTTCAACGGTTTGCGAGTCCTCTTTTCTTGTGCCGAGGGTGGTTTACTAATAGCTGGCTGTTTCTTTGAATCGCTAACCACCCCACTAGCTGACAAAGATTGAGTAGCAGGATGTTCCAAAATGAGTTTATGCAACTCAGATGACGACTCAATCCTGCGACGTCTGCCATTAGGGAACAGTATGACGATTTTTCCATCAGATGTCCAGCAATTCGTGACACCGAAATGTTTTCTTGCATTCATAAAAACCTCATGACGTGGTTTCGTTAAAAACTCGGAGAGAGTCAATCCAGAGCCTTTCAACATGGTTTTCTTGTTCCATACGTCACGTCGCACGTCAAGACTACTGAACCGGATTAGGAAAGGGCGTGGAGTCTTGGTATCAACTCCCAGCCGATGACATAATTTTATGTCCTTAGCAGATATATTACAAATTTTAATTTTGTTGGACAGAACATTGACAATCTGAGTAGTGCAGTCACTATTTTCCTCCTTAAGACCATGCAAAAGTAGAACCTTTTTACGTGAAGACATCTCATGTCTATCAACAGCAGTCAACAGCAGTTCCAATTGTGATTTCATAGTGCCAATAGTCTTGAGTATGAAGTCCTTAAAATCAGCAAAGTCTGAACTAAGACTAGCCAAGCTCTTATGTGTTCCTTCACCTTCTGCAGCATTTTTCAATTCTAAATCATACTGTCTCATCCTTGCTGTGAAAGTGGCCGATAGTTCATCCATGGAGGAAGATAGTTTGGAATATAAATCCATTGCCGTACAGTGATGTGTTTTTCACAGGGTGTTATTCACAGGTGTTATTCACAGGATACAGATAAAGGAAAGATTATAAGCCAACTTTGTGTATCAGAGAATTATTGTTATAGTAAACTAGGTATCATATATTTTAATAATATTAAACTATTTTTTAACACTTAAAATATGCAGAGCTATCTTTTAAAGTTGTTGTCAGTTAGACTACCCACAGTAAAAAAAAAAAAAAAAAAAATTACAGGAATTTTAATAGTTATGATAATAATTTTAATAATTATCGTGGTCAGCAACCGAATTTTCAACGAAAACGTGGACGTAGGAGCTATTTTAGTGGCTCTCGTGGTGCGCAAGGCCCACCGCGAAAATATCACAATGCATATAGTATGTTTCCGAAGGAAAATATGACTCGTTCGAATCCAATAGAAAACACTAGTATACAGAATTCGACAGAATTTTTTCGTCCATAAAATATTAACTTGTGACGGATTAATAACTTTACAATTAAGTATTCATCAACGGTCAAATATGCACATTATTATTAGACACAGGTGCAAGCTTATCGGTAATTCAAAGAAATAAAGTGCCAAGGGACAGTACATTCAAACCTAATAACACGACAATAAGAGGCATTTCGGGTTGCATTAATTCTGAATATACAAGTGCAATAAGTTTAGAGTTACACGATGGTGTTTTGTTTCAACATAAATTCCACGTAATGGACGAGATACCGTGCCATGCTGACGGTATACTCGGGTCAGATTTTCTGAGAAGTTATAATGCAATTATAAATTTCCACTTGCGACATGTTATCTTGCAAACTAATGAACAAAGTAGTATTATTAAATTACATATGAGTACTAAGAGTAATATTTATTTAACATTGCCGGCCAGGAGCGAGTCGATACATTATTTAAACATAAGTTCTAATTTAAATCAAGAGAATGAGTATGTAGTTCAGCAGGAAGAGTTAGGAGAAAATATTTATTTGGCAAATATTTTAGTTAAACCTAGTAATGGGAAGATTCCCGTACGAATACTCAATGTAAATGATAATGACGTTAAAATACCTATATTTAATCCGCATTTAGAATGTATGTCAAACTGTAAAATATTGAACTTTGTTAAACCAGATAGTTCGGTAGAGAGAACGAAAAAATTATTAAATAGTTTAAAGTTAAGTCACTTGAGTTCAGATATTCGTAAACAAATAGAATGTATATGTGCGAAGTACTCCGATATATTTTACTTAGAAGGCGATAAATTAGGTACTACAAATATAATGACGCAGTCTATCACATTAAAACAAGCCGCGAAGCCTATTTACGTAAAGCCGTATCGATTACCGCACTCGTCTAAATCAATAGTGGAAAAGGAAATAAAAAAAATGTTAGATGAAGATATTATCGAAAATACAAGTAGCGACTGGAATAGTCCAGTTCTTTTAGTCCCGAAAAAGACCGACGGAACAGAAAAGAAGTGGAGGTTAGTTGTGGACTATAGGAAAGTTAACAATGTCATTCAAGACGATAAATTTCCCTTACCTAATATAACGGAAATATTAGATTCGTTATCAGGTGCCATATATTATACACATTTAGATTTACAACAATCCTACTTTCAGACGAGCTTAGACCCTAATAGTAGAAAGATAACCGCGTTCACTACGAACTCCGGCCAAATGAAAAGACTTCCGATGGGATTAAAAATATCCCCAAGTGCTTTTTCTCGCGTTATGTCAATAGCATTATCGGGATTGACATATGACAAAGCTTTTATTTATATGGATGATATTATTATATTCGGGCGATCTATGGAAATTCATAATAAAAATTTAGTTGACGTATTCGAAAGATTAAGGAAGGTCAACTTAAAACTTAACCCACAAAAATGTGATTTTTTGAAAAAAGAATTATTATATTTAGGACATGTTGTTTCAGCGGACGGTGTAAGTCCAGATCCGGAAAAAATAAGAGTTTTAAAAAATTACCCAGAACCGAAAAATTCGGACGAGGTTAGGCGTTTTGTTGCCTTTTGTAACTATTACAGAAAATTCATACCATCTTTTGCTCAAATAATACCACTGAATAGGCTAAGTAAAAAACATGAACCTTTTATATGGAATTTGGAATGTAAACAATCATTCGAACAATTAAAACTAGCATTAATTTCTCCACCGATTTTGCAATATCCAGACTTTTCGGACGAAAACGAATTTATTCTGCAAACGGATGCTTCCGGTATAGCAATAGGCTCAGTTTTGTGCAATAAGGATATGCGCCCTATCGCATATGCCAGCCGGCCCTTAAATAAAGCCGAATTAAATTACCCGACTATTCAAAAAGAGCTGTTAGCTATCGTTTGGAGCGTGAAGTATTTTAGGCCATATTTATTTGGTACAAGGTTTACTATTATGTCGGATCACAAACCAATAATATATCTATTTAGTATGAAGGATCCATCTAGTCGTTTGATAAAGTTTAGACTACAGTTAGAGGAATACGATTACAAAGTTGTTTACATTCGTGGAAAAGATAACAGCGCCGCAGATGCATTGAGTAGGGTGACCATAACATCCGATGATTTTAAATCTATGGGTGAATCAATTTTAATACAAACAAGGGCTCAGAAAGCAAAATGAAAATTACAAAAAGAGATAGATAATAGTAGTAGGAGGTCAAGCATTTCTGGTGAAAACACAGATATCCCAAATATTTCTTCTCAAATTCCAAGGCCTGATCAACCGAGGATTGGGGAAATACTTAGGATTCCAAATGATTTCACCGAAAAGAGATTTATTGAAGAAAAAGAATTAAATAAATTACGCATAAATAAACAAATAACGAAGGAAAAGAAATGTTTTGCATATGTAAAAGATAGTAATATTATATACATAAACCATAACTATATACAGCAGATATCGCGAGACGAATTTGCCAATATGTTAAGTGATTTTAGTAGAGAGATAAAAGTCGACGGAATATGTATAATTAAGACGAACGAAAATGCGTCATTTATAAAAGACTTATTAAATGAAATAAAATGTAGAGAAACATGGACCGTTCCAACAATAAATATTTTGAAAAATGTTAAAAGAATTAGTGACGCGAATGAGAAAACTATAATCCTAAATGACTATTATTTATTGCCAACTAGTGGACACGCGGGTGTCCAACGTATGATAAATAATATAAAAAGGAAATATTATTGGGCAGGAATGGAGAATAGCGTAAGAGAATATGTTAAAAAAATGCAGTAAGTGTCAAAAATTTAAATACTCTAAAAATATTAAAGAGCCAATGGTAATTACGACAACGGCAGATACAGCCTTAGAGAAAATTTTCCTCGATATCGTAGGTCCTGTTGATAGAGACATCGAAGGGTATAACTACGTCCTCACAGTACAATGTGAGCTGACGAAGTACATAGAGGCTTACCCGTTACACCGAAAGGATACGGTAAGTGTGGCTAAGGCTTTAGTTAATAATTTTATACTCCGATATGGAATACCTAAGGTTATAGTAACGGATCGGGGATCGGAGTTTACTTCATCAACAATGGACGAGGTATGTAAATTATTACATATAACAAAATTGCATTCAACTGCTTACCATCATCAAACTATAGGTAGTTTAGAGAATATGCATAAGCATCTTGCTGCCTTCTTGAGAATCCAGTGTGACGGAAATCCTGATGCATGGAGTCAATGGCTCCCATATTGGTGTTTTTCATATAACACCACTGTACACAGTACTACAAAATATACACCTTTCGAACTAGTGTTCGGAAAACAGTGTAATATCCCTAGTAACTTAGAGAATAGCGTAGATCCCTTATATAACCCAGAAGATTATATGTTAGAATTAAAGTATAGATTACAAACTGCACAAAGAAACATTTATTAAATAGTAAGTTAGATGAAGAATGGTCGATTATTCAGGCATATTCTCCAACTGAATCGGACAAAAAGGAAGATGTAACAAAAATAGAAAACTTCTATAATGATCTTCAAAATACTATGGAAAGCGCTCACAAAAATAAAATTGTCATGGGCGACTTCAATGGTCAGATAGGAACACAGAAAAATGGAGAAGAATACATCATAGGAAGATATGGATTCGGCTTCAGAAGTAAAAACGGCACAAGATTAGTAAACTTTGCAACTGAAAACAAATTAAGCATTCTGAATAGCTTTTATACAGCGTGTCCCACAATGGGTATATCAAGCCGCGATGGGTGGATACAGGATGGAATTGCCTATCGGATGGCTATATTTAAAATGTGATAAGTCGAAATTTTAGATCTGAAAAAAAAAAAAAATTCCTACTGAGTCCGCAAATAATAATATTTGACATGGTCACCCTACTATAAAGACTTTCATTGATATCACATACACACATACACAAGAAATCGTAACATATGGTACAATTTCTTGTGTACCTACAACACGGATATAAAAATTTAGACCTTATTCTGTAGTAGTAGAGCCGATATTGCTAAGTTATGGTGAGATATAAAATAAAAATTTTGTATTTCATTCTGATTAAATAAAATTCATTCATAGTTTAATACATATCTAACCAGATTTTTCGTTTAAGATTTATGGTGAACACTTACCATTTCTCAGTGTGACTACAAAAAAGGTTCAATGTGCTGTCCTCCTCTCGTAACACATAGGTTTACACGCCGCGATACAGATTGTGTGGCGCGGCTCAGATACTCCGGTGTTAGAGTACCACAAGCTTCCACAATTTTTTGACGCATATCATTCACAGTTTCACACTGCGTAGCATACACCACACTTTTCAAATATCCCCACAAAAAAAAGTCCATTGGCGTTAAATCGGGCGACCGTGGTGGCCATGGAACAGTTCCAGAACGTCCAATCCACGCATGAAAGCGATCGTCCAGATATTCGCGTACAGAACGAGTGTAATGCGCTGGCGCGCCGTCTTGCTGGAAAATCATGTCGCGGTAAACTAACAAAGGAAGGCCTTCAAGTTCTTCCTCCAAGGTGGTCCTCAACATTTCCAAGTAGATTTCACCGTTCAACCGGTCCGGCAAAAATACAGGGCCTATCAATTTGTCACCGATGATACCGGCCCACACATTAATTTTCCACCTGTGCTGAAAATGGCTTTGACGAAAAGCATGTGGATTTTCATGGGACCAGTAGTGCTCGTTGTGGCTATTGGATAGTCCAAAACGAGTAAAGGTAGCCTCATCAGACCATAGAACCCGAGACGAAAACATAGGGTCAGCAGTAACCTGACTACGATACCACTCACAGAATCGCAGTCTCAATAAAAAATCTGCTTCTGTCAGCTGTTGTGTGCGCTGGTAATGGTAAGCATGCTGATTATCTTTTTTTAAAGTTCTCCATACTTTCATTCTAGACACACCTAATACGACAGAGGCTTTTCTAGTACTTCTAGTTGGATCTTCAGCAAAGTGATCCAAAATATTCTGTTCCACACGAGCATCCGCACGGTCACTCGATCGTCCTTCAGAGTTTGGACTGTGGAAAGAACCGTTTGAGTGCAAACGGTTGACCAGCCTCCTGAAGCATGCATAAGAAGGAAGTCTTCGCTGATTCTCCAGCTCTCTTCCATCAATGTGACGTTGTCGATAAAGTTCGCGCGCTGCAGTAAGGATTCCCTCCGATGCACCCACACACATAATCATATCATAGTACTCTGCATTTGAATACTCCGCCATTATAAAATTACGAAATAACGAAAGCACTTTCACTAACTTCCGACACCGATATATGATACTGACCGATAGAACAAGCGAACAATAATGAAGAGCGTCTAAAAAAATAATCACTAACGAACATTAGTAAGGATGTGAAAAAATAATTGATTATTGAAATAATCGATTAAAAATCAACATCTAAAAGTAAAAAAATCTATTAAATTTAGTAATTATTTTTATATGACTAATCGATTAATAACCGATTATTTTATTAATCATTCAATTACATATTACCGACTTTATTTCATCTGCAACGCCCCGATATTAAGTTTGGACCGGAACGAAAACTACTAAAGAATACTTTTTCCATAATGTTATTTTTAACGCCATCAATGACCGCATTCCTTCTATACCTTTGAAACAGTTTAGTTATTTATTTATTCCAATATTCACTAGATGGAGTCGATGAATAATTCAATTTTATCAGCCGACATTTGGTTGATATGTTCTCTTTTATTGTATATTTCCAAATTACTAAATATTACATGGATACTTTTTAAAAGTCTCGGTGGCGCAGTGGGCGAGCGCACGGCCTCTGATCCAGAGGTCCGGGGTTCGATTCCAGACACTGGCTCACACCAATGACTTTTCGAAATTGTTTTCGGAAGTTATGTGTGATAAATACCGATGACTGACAAACTTTGTGCCCGGTATGGCAATAGGTTCGCCACCTATTCCATTTGGGACGTAAACATAACGGCGAGACGAGGCTTAACAGCCGCTGCTTACACCTTCGGGTACAAAAGGCGTGAAGTTATGTTATGTTACATGGATACTCACGCGCTTCGTTGACTTTCATAACTCTTTTCATGCACGCGCGTCGGTTTTTGAGGCTCCTAACATCACCTTCCTCCATAACACGTTCTATTTGGTCATGTAATGTGTGTCTTGGCCGTCCTCGACTCCTACATCCATCCGCTTTTGCATTGTATATCTGGTCAATCGTGTCAAATGCTCGGTCAGTCTTGCATCATCCATCCTTTCTACATGTCCGAACCATCGAACCAACCATGCCCTTTCTTACTTTTACACCGACACTCTCTTTCAAACCAACTTCCTTCCTTACAACCTTGTTTCCTACGCGGTCAGCGAGAGTCACTCCGCAGATTTTGCGCAGTGACCTCATTTCTACCGCGTTTATTCTACTTTCATGCACACTCTACCATACCCAGCTCTCGTTTCCATAAGTTAGCGTTGGGATCAGGACTGCATTGTGGATTGCTAGCTGGGCTTTCTGCTGACGTTTTTTGCGCCCAGGAATCTGGCCAACGCTCCATTTACGCTATTTCCTATCGCCACTCGTCTCATCCGTGGTGTACCTTCCATCCCTGCTAAAAGCGCATCCAAGATATACTATTTCATTCACCTGTTCCAGCACTACATCATCAACCATTATCCTTGCATCTGTTCTGGATTCCTCCCTTTCAAACACCATAACTTTCGTTTTCGTCGCATTCAACTGCAAGCCTTTAATCATGCAATCATCTTTCATAGTAGTGACTAGTATTTGCAGGTCCGACGGCAATTCGGCCAGAAGCACGGCGTCATCTGCGTAAAGCAGGCAGCTCACAACTAGGTCACCCATTTGCATCACTACATCCATCGATCTCACTCTCTGGAGACAACTGTCCAGGTATAGGATGAACAGTCGAGCGGACAGCACGCAACCCTGTTTGACGCCGATATTGACGTCAAACCAGGGGGACAAGCCGCCGTCAGCACGCACACACGCTGTGCAGTCCTCGTAAGTGGACTGCACAGCGCGCAGCAGTGCTCCGCTCACCCCGTAGCCCGGGAGTATATCCCACAGATCCTTTCGTAACACTCTGTCAAACGCTTCTTCCAGATACACAAAACCGCAGAAAACCTTCCGGTTAACAGCCAGTTGTTTCTCCACGATGTCGCGGAGAGAAAAAATCTGATCCATGCACCCTCGTCCGCTTCTAACCACCCTGAGCCTCCCACAACACTCCATCAGATATCACCCTCATTCTCCTTTCAATAATTTTCCCATACACTTTTGCTGCTAAACTGATCAAACTGATGGCCCTGTAACTGGCGCACTGCATACGTGATCCCGGCACGTATGCAGTGCGCCTCCAGTCCGTGGGAACCTTACCTGACCTCCAGCACAGATTGCTCAAAGTCAGGAAAGAGTCCCGGGCACAGGTTCCACCGTATTTGATCATTAAGCAGACATCATATCAATTCCAGCTACCTTGCCAGAAACATAGAAACATACCAGGAACATACTCGTACATTTCCCCAAAATACTCACTCCACCTGCCTAATACATCGCTTGGGTTTGCAAGAATGTTACCAGCCTTAGACATAATTTTGTCCATTCTGGATGTTGACGAAGAACCCCGAGACTTTCTAACTTCCCTCCAGAAGAGTTTGTTATTCGCCTCGAAGTTCTCCGTCAACCTCACTTCCTCATTCGCAACTAGTCTTTCACGCTTCGCTTTCACTAAGGCTTTGGTAACATTCCTGCAGCGGCGGTAGCTCTCATACTTTTTCTCTGTCATACTAACATTCTGATTCAAACTTGAGACATAATCCAACCATGCTTTTTTCTTTCTTTCGACGCTGGATTTCACATCCTCGTCCCACCAGGCATCACCTCTCAGAATCCTATGCTTATGCCTCTTTGCACTACCACATACTTCTTTTGCAATATCCACTATACTTTCTTTCATTCTTTCTCAGCATTCTTCAACACCTAAGTCAGAAAGACTCGTCTCATTGAGTCTTTTACTGACTAGGTCTACATACATACGCCGTACACTTTCACCTTCTAATTTCTCACATTTTATCTTTTCAAGCTCTCCGAAATGGGTACGCACTCGCCAGTGTCTCCACTTCTTGAAAGGCCCACGAAACGGCTTACTACCAGGTAGTGGGGCCTCTGTAGGCTCGTGTATCCCTTTAGAGTATTTCGGAGACGACTATCTACCAAAATCATCATGTTCATTCCGTCTCCACGTATACGTGTGAATATCTTTATGACGGAATAATGTGTTAGACACATCGAGGTTCCGTTCCAGGCATACGTCCAAGATGGGCTTACCAGCATCATTGACTCTCTTGTCACCATTCGGAACAAGTACAGCCTCCAGGCCATCTCTCTTGGTTCCGACCCATCCATTAAGATCACCACACAGAATTATCCTTTCATGTCCCTCAGCCAGATTCAGAATATCCCTAACAGATTCCCAAGACTCCTCGAGTTCGCGGGGATCCGCGGAGCTTACGGGAGCATAAGCTGCGACCAGGAAAACTCGCGTGATCCCCAGTTTTATTCGACCCCAAAGATGTCTTGGGCCTACCAACTCATAATCTTTCACTCCGGAAGCAAAGTGGGAGGAGAGAACGACTCCAACACCCCCACTAGGACGGACGTCCTGGTCCACTCCGGACCATAGGGCTACCATGCCACCGGGGAGGTCCTCGGTCTCACTCCCCCTCCGCTTTGTCTCCGTCAAACATAAGGCATCCAGGCATCTCTCATTTATTACATTCATAATCTCATTCATCTCTCTGATCATACTACCTTTAACATTCCACGTGCCTATACGGCACTCCCCTCTCCTCGTCCCACCAGGATTGGCACTGCGTGAAGGGTGGCGTCCCCCTTCGCCGCATGCGCATGCAGCCGCACCGACGGGGGCTAATCGGTGCCCGTCGCTTCTGGGGCACGCCGGAGCAGCCCGTCCGGCTCAGTTTGCTTCGGTCAAGATTGCGTCCCACTGGGACGGCAGGGGTCGCGACATGCACGCTCTTGACATGACCCCCTAAAACTAATTGTACATATTGCCCAAAAATTTAAAAATCCATTAATTTAAATAAATCGATTATTTTCTTAAATAAATACGATTATTAATTATCGATTTTTTCATTGTAATAAATTAATCGTTTAATCAAAAATCGTTTTCTTATGTTTAATGTCACATTCCTAAATACTAGTGTCTCTGCCATTTTTAATTTCTTAGGGTACCGTTATACCAAAATACGGAACCTTTATACGATAACTTATTTTTTTATAATAACTTTAAAAATACTAGTCGCTGTACTACAGAGTCTACTAGATATTTTAATTTCACTCAAATCTCATCCAAAGCAAATTGGAATAGTATTTTAGAAAATCTCTAAATTTTAAGTAATAATACGCACAATACCGAATACCGGATTTAACATAACATAACTTCACGCCTTACCCGAAGGTGTAGGCAGCGGCCGTTAAGCCCTGTCTCGCCCTTATGTTTACGTCCCAAATGGAATAGGTGGCGAACCTATTGCCATACCGGGCACAAAGTTTTCAGACATCGATATTTATCACACTTAACTTCCGCAAACGATTTTGAAAAGTCATTGGTGTGAGCCAGTGTCAGGATTCGAACCCAGACCTCTGGATCAGAAGCCTTGTGCTCTCCTATTGGACCACCGAGACTCATAGGATTTACCTACGTAATACTTTTTAAGCTTTCACGTGTTATGCAACATAATGATAATAATAATATACTTTATTAATTTGCGTTGGTACATTAAAATTATACGGACCCATAATAAATAATATTAATATTTCAAAATATTTCACTGTAAATTTAGAAATGCCGACAAATTCTTTTTATAAATGCCGCCTGATGAGTTCAAGGTTACCTTGTGCGAGCCGAAAGGCAGGCGGCAATTCTCAAAGGAAGTTTCGGGCGCGTGTAACAGGTCACAGCACGTGTAAGAGGTGCACACATATACACAGCACATATACACATGACCTACAAATGAATCATTAAGTAGGGTTCACAGTTTTTTGTGTAACTTCACGCCTCAAATACATGAGAGTGTAGGCAGCGAATACTATTTACTAATTATGTTTCATGGTAATTTTATATGATTTCTTATTGCGAACCGAATACAGATAGCTTTTTTGTGGAACTTCACGCCTCAAATACATGAGAGTGTAAGCAGTGAAAACTATTTACTGATTATGTTTCATGGTAATTCCATGTGGTTTCTTAAACAGATCAGAATGTAGTCAGCTTAATATTTTTTTGTAGCTTCACGCCCCAAATACATGCGGGTGTAGGCAGCGAAAATTACTTATTGATTATGTTTCATGGTAATTTTATATGATTTCTTATTGCGAACCGAATACAGATAGCCTTTTTTTGTGTAACTTCACGCCTCAAATACATGAGAGTGTAGGCAGGGAAAACTATTTACTGATTATGTTTCATGGTAATTCCATATGATTTCTTAAACAGATCAGAATGTAATCAGCTTAAATTTTTTTGTAACTTCACGCCCCAAATACATGCGGGTGTAGGCAGCGAAAATTACTTATTGATTATGTTTCATAGTAATTTTATAAGATTTCTTAATGCGAACCGAATACAGATAGCTTTTTTGTGTAACTTCACGCCTCAAATACATGAGAGTGTAGACCGGGAAAACTATTTACTGATTATGTTTTATGGTAATTCCATGTGGTTTCTTAAAGAATGATTAGAAAGAAGATCAGAATGTAGTCAGCTTAAATTTTTTTTGTAACTTCACATAATTATTAAAAATTAGAGATGACAACCCTATTGATGATCGAAATGGAAAAATGAATGAAATACTTTAGGCGAGTAGTCACAATGAACTCAGTTGTCGTAGGTCATAAGTAGGGTGATCATGGTTCATATTTCTGCGGGATAATTTTTGTAAAAAAAGTAAAAAAAAATTTTTTTTGCCTTTTTTTACTTTCTATAGGATATCTAGATTTCAAAGCATGTCTAGATTCTAGATATAAGTGGTTAGAATAGGGTCTGTGAAGCACCCTGTATAAAAAAACCGCAGAAAAAATGGACGTGGATCTCGCCTAGTGGGCTTTATAGGAACGAAATCGACTACATTTTATCTAACAATCAAAAACTTTTCCAAAACATAACCATAATAAATAATCTGAATTTCAACCCAGACCATAGAATGGTTCGGGTAACACTGACAGGAAGACGTCTCAAGAAACTAAGAAAATTTCACAATAAGTGTACCACTATTGAATATACAGGCATTACAGATTTACTTCTTGAAAACCTCCAAACATCACTAAAGAAGGACAGACATGGGAAAAAAGAACTTACATCAACTGAAGAAAAATACAACGGACTAATCAACCAACTAAAAACTGTAACAAGAAAAACCAACACAAACAATAAGAAAGAAATATCACTCATAACTAAACATTTGCTGCAAGAACGTAAAGAACTTATACAACAGAAGAAAAGTAATGAAATCCGCCAAAAAATTACAGAAATAAGCAAAAAGATAAGTGAACAACTTAGAAAGGAAAGCAAAACAAAGAGACTATTTACAATAGAAAAATTTATAGAAAGAACAAGGAATAAAAAAGGCAAGGAAGGAACTAAACCACAAGAAAGAGTGGATACCAAGGATGAAGAAGAAAGATGGTATAACGACAGGTAACAGACTCGATATACTAAAGATTGCCACGGATTATTACCGCCATTTGTAAACAAGCCAAAGAGTTGAACAAACTCAAAAAGAATACAACATACCAACAGATGCAGAGCAGATACCGAAAATACTAACTATTGAAACAATGCAAGCAATTAAAACACAAAAACTTGATAAAGCACCTGGTGCAGATCTCATCACAAACGAGCTTCTAAAAACTACATTACCAGTGATTGCTCCAAAGCTTACGGATATATTTAACGAAATACTTAACACGGAAAACATCCCCGATGATTGGACTAAATCAACAATTATATTGCTCCATAAAAAAGTCGACAAAGGAAACATAGGAAATTATAGGCCCATTAGCCTGATGTCGAATATGTACAAGGTTTTTTCAAAAATTATACTTTCTAGAATTACAAATACCCTTGAAGAAAATCAGCCAAAAGAACAAGCTGGATTCCGTAGACACTTCAACTATAGATCACATTCACGCTTTGAGACAGATACTACAAAAATTTAAAGAATATAACAAAACTTACTACCTGGGATTCATTGACTTTAACAAAGCATTCGACACATTAGAACACAGTTTTATTTGGAACGCACTTGAAGCACAAGGCGTCGAAACAAAATACATTAGAATACTTAAAAATATCTACACAAAAAGCACTGCTCGAGTGAAGCTAGAATCGACAGGAGACGAATTCCCTATTAATAGAGGTGTACGCCAAGGAGACCCTATATCACCAAAATTATTTTCAGCCGTTCTTGAAATGATAATGATAACAGTGGTAGAGCCAAGCATGAATGGGCCGGCTCGACCGGTGAAATACCACGACCTCTCAGAAGACCGACGTAAAGTGGCTCATACCGCGTTTCGTTCGGTGAGAGAGGTATCCGGAGGCCCACTCCCCTTCCCCATCCTTTCCTATCCCCTATCCCTTAAAGGTCGGCAACGCAACAGTAACACTATATGTGTTGCTGGTGTCCATGGGTGGCGTTGGTTGCTTACCATCAGGTGACACGCCTGCTCGTTTGCCCTCCTATCCCATAAAAAAAAAAAAAAATTTAGGAACCTAAAATGGACAAAGGGACTTAATATAAATGGTGAAAATCGCTTTCGAAGTGAAGTGAAGTTCGCTTTGCAGACGACATTATTTTGTTTTCGGACTGCCCAAAAACTCTGGAAAGCATGTTGCAACAGCTATCGAATGAAAGTATTAAAGCAGGCCTGTCAATGAACTTAACAAAAACTAAAATAATGTCAAATTCTACAAATATAGAAATAAAAATAAATGACGAGGTAATAGAATATGTACAAGAATATATATATCTTGGACAACTTATATCTCAAGAAGACTGCATGCAAAAGGAAATAGAAAGAAGAATTGCTAATACCTGGAAACGGTTCTGGTCGCTAAGCGAAGTGCTGAAAAATAAAGACATGCCTATAAAACAAAAGAGAAAAGTATTTAATATGTGTATTCTTCCATGCTTACTGTACGGGTGTCAAACTTGGGCGTTGACAGAAGAACTATCAAACAAATTAAAAATTTGTCAAAATGGAATAGAGAGAAGTACAATAGGCGTAAAAAGAAAAGACCGAATAAAACTAAAAGACATAAAGAGCAAGACAAACTTTAAGAACGCATACACAACTTACAAACAACTAAAATGGCGATGGTCTGGACATATGATCAGAGAGAAAAAGGAGAAATGGACCAGTTTAATAACTAAATGGTATCCACGAGATGGTAAAAGGAATAGAGGTAGACAGACTAAAAGATGGGAGGACGAGATTATAAAAATAGCTGGTACTACATGGACGCGTACAGCAAAGGACAGGACACAGTGGAAATCTTTAGAGGAGGCCTTTGTCGAAGGACAAGCTGCGATATGACAACCACCGTTTGCCGATATTAATTTAATTCCATAAGGAACTTAGTATTTAAGTCTTGGCATGTTTAAATAATTTGATATAGTTTGTAAAACTAAGACAGCAATAAAGGCTTTTTATTTTTATTTATTTTATTTATTTATAAGTTAGATAGGAAGTATAAATATGATAAGAATATTAATAGTATTACTTATAAGAAAGACGATTTAATTTTAATAAAGAATGAGACAGGCAATAAGTTAGGTGAAAAATATAAAGGACCTTATACTGTAATCGAAGATTTGGGTGTAAATGTAAGAGTGTGTATTAATGGGAAAGATGATATCATTAACAAAAATAAGACAAAGCCTTATTATATGTAGTGTGTGTATAAACTTATACACACACTAATTACTTGTAATTAGTTATAAGTTAGATATGTCATTACCGGTAGTGACTACAAAAGAATGATAGAGATAAAAATAAAACAAAATTGTAATGTTATGAGCTTAAAGTTTAAACAAAAAAAAAAGTATAGATATAGAAATTTAGTATAAAAAAAAAATGTAAACTAGGTTAAGTTTATTTTTTTTTTATTTGCCCCCGGAGGTGTAGTGTAAGAGCATTTATTTTATGTATGAACTTGTATGACAGACAGTACTTAATAAACCATTGACATAAACACACGTGCTATTTGATTATTGAGCCACTCCCCCGACGCCGCTCACCGCAGCACGGTTGGATAAAGATCTCGCTAAGCGGCTGGTAGAGGTTACACGTGACCGTGTACAGAGAATAAGTATTGCCATTCAACGTGGCAATGCTGCCAGTGTTCTGGGCACATTACGCGTTGACAACGATGCGGACGAATTTCGATGCCTTTTAATAATTATTTTGTAAACGGGGTGGTTTTGATCTATAATTCATGTATAGTGTAATAAAAAATAGTGATAATTTTCAAGATTTAGAACTTTGATCGCAAACGCTGCCAGAATACTAAGCGATAAGTCAAAACAATGTACTAAACTAATATACACCTTTAAGGCCCGTAAGATCAATCATAGTTAAAACTGTCGATTTTCTAAACTATAGTCAATTTTAATCTAGAGTTTAAACCTGCCTCGTAAGATCAACAGCGAAATGGACATAGATTACGTAAACTAAGTTTAGTTTTCGACAGATGGCAACATTTGGTTATTTAAAGTCCATATTTCGCTCATCATTCACTCTTTTGTACATTGTCTGTGGCATATTTCGTGAAAAAAACTCTTTTTCTCTTTCTTTTATGAAGTTTTATAGTGTGACCATAGATTTAAGAAAAATAGATCGGCAATAGTCACCCAAACAACGTGACCAAAAATGGGTTGTTAATGTGTGAGTGACTTACGGGGCTCGTGGCGCATTGGTAAAACAACCGGCTGCAGCACTGAGGTCGGGGGTTCGATTTTCGCCCGAGTACAAATATTTATGACAAACATTAATATTTGTGCGGCGTCTGGGCGTTTTTCTATGTATTATAAGTATGTATTTACATATTTACAAAAGAAAAGTATATATGTATTAGTATCCGTTCTCTAGTAACTATAGCACAAACATTTAGTTGCTTAGTTTGGAACTGGCGCTGTGTGATTTGTGTCCAAGATATTATTATTATTATCAATGTGTTCTAAGGGAAAATGGAAAAGCTAGAAGAATGGGCAGCAGCATTCTTTCTCAAGACACTACAGCCTACTGCGATCGCCAACCCGCCTGCCAAGCGTGGCGATTATGGCAAAAACCCCCCATGATTGCGCGGACCGGCAGTTGTGGCGCTTTATGAGGGAGGCCTATGTCCAGCAGTGGACGTCAAAAGGGCTTATGATATGATGTGTTCGTAAAAAGCGCTTCAAAGCGTTAACTTTTACATAGTGTTGGGTGTAATGTTAATGGGTGGAAATATAAATATCCCCAAAATCTAATATACGCAGTTACGCTGTCAGTTATTCGATGCTATTAGTAAATTTATCCTGACATGTGCCATCTATTGTAGTCTATGCTAAATCTATGTATGAACCCACAATCGTTGTGTCAGATGTCAGCTGATAAACGACCGCCATTTTTAAACTAGGCAGGACCACAGTTTAAACGGCAAAATCTTCTGGTATAAGCTAAACTATAGTTTAAACTGTTATTGGAGGTTTATCTAGCATTGATCTTACTAAATAAACGACAGATGAAGTTTAAACTAGATAAAATAGTTTAAACTGTGATTGATCTTACGGGCCTAAAAGGTCTACAAAAAAGTCGGCGAGGGCATATGCCTATCTCTTAGGGATAACTCACAATGACCATTTTTATTTTTTTACTTTTTACGGGAAATAATGGCTTATTCATGAAGCGATTTGTAAACATTACAGCATTAATTTTCATCTAATTAAGTGTTTTTAATAGATTGTGCATGTAATAGAGGCTCCTGGCCCTTTACAGCATGCAATTTAAACAAGTATTTTCAAAGATATTGCAGTATTAACATAGCGGGACAGCAGTTATTACTTTTGATGCGAAACAAAGTTCGCCGGGTCAGCAGTAAACAATAAAACATACACCCACTAAAATTTAAATTTGCGGTTTGTAAAAAAATTTAAAACATAACATAACTTCATGCCTTTTGTTACCTGAAGGTGTAGGCAGCGGCTGTTAAGCCTCGTCTCGCCGTTAAGTTTACGTCCCAAATGGAATAGGTGGCGAACCTATTGCCATACCGGGCACAAAGTTTTCAGTCATCGATATTTGTCACACATGACTTCCGAAAACAATTTCGAAAAGTCATTGGTTTGAGCCAGTATCAGGAATCGAACCCGGACCTCTGGATCGGATCGGACCTCTGGTCGAGCACAAGGCTTCTTGTGCTCGACCACTGCGCCACATAACATAGAAAATTAATTGATAGCAAATAACATAGAATTTTACCACATTATATTTATCAGCCATCCATGCAGCTTGAACTTCGGCCCGTTGCTGGTCAGACATACCGCCGTGATAAGCCGCTGCCATAATCTCTTTCCGTCGTAAATCTATCGCCAATTTCTGACACTCCCTTTGTGACAGACAATACACAATCCCAGATTGTCTAGAATAAAGGCTTGAAATTAGTTTTTGGAATGTAAATCTATTTCTACGCACTTCAACAGAGTTTTGCTGAATGTTGACCAATTTTTTAACCGACTTCGAAAAAAGGAGGAGGTTCTCAATTCGTCTTTTTTGACGTGACAACGTCTTATAAATTGGTTTGCCGGGTGACACTTCAAGAAACTGCGTTACGGTCCGCTCACGTTATGCGCTCACAATGAGAGCGAGTGAGAGGCACGCGTCCCTTCCACTCGAGCACAGTTAGCCCGCCTAAGAGCGAGAGAGACAGAGCGACAAGTTATTGTATGTATATTTGTATATAAATACGTATGTATGTGTAAAGGTAAAAATAAAATTTTGTTAATATGAAATTCAGTGCGAGATTCTTTGTATAAATTAATGTTTTAAATATAATTCTTTGTATAAATAAATGTTTTAAATTGTTACTATTATTTCATCCTTCTTCCTACTATACGAATGAATATTCACATTAAAATTATTTTACCACTCAAAGTCGTTGTCACGTAAAACTTTCGCCCGTATACCGACTTTACAGGCAACCATTTAATTTTTTTTGATCGATTAGTTTAGGTTAGGTAACGTACTCTATTGTGTTGCACCGTCTTCAATAATGAGTGGCAATAGTAAATATTATAACAGTTATAGATTACTTTATAAAAGTATTACGTTTTGTATATTGTATTAAGTATACAAATTAGTAAGTTTCGTTATTTATCGCTTTTTAGTTATGAAGGTACTGTTTTCATTTACTTAAAGATTTTGTGGTTTAAGTTTCTAAAAGTGGGTTTAACTGTTCTTTAAAAGTATTTTAAAGTGAAACTTTTATTACATCGTCTCAAACTTTTTCGTCTGCGTGTTGCATGTCGCGTGACGGTGACGTGAAGGCGCTCGTCAGAGCGCCTTTCACGTCTATTATCGTTTATTTATATTAATTAATTACCCAAATATACACTTTATTTTTGTAAATAAATACCGTAAAAACATGTAGAAAAACACCCCCAGACGAGGGATCGAACCCGCCCCGACCTTGTGTCATCGGTAGTGCGGTTTACCGATGCACCACGAGGGCCGTATGTATAATCGTCTAATTACCGTCCTCTTTACCAATTTCGACACATTTTCTAGGATCGGGTTTGTTTGTTTGTTTGTTTTTTACATACATACATATACGTACGTACGTATTGCAGGCGGAGAAAAAAAAAAAATATTATTTATAAATTGTGTTTTTATAAATTGTGTTTTTTGAAAATTATATTTAAGTACGAATTACATACTATTTGAAAATTATATTTAAGTACGAATTACATACTAATAAAATAATGAAATATCAATAATATTTTTCGATCTTACCGACAGAATAATAAATATATACTAATATATACTATGTACTAACATATTATATTAGAAACATATACTTAATTTTTTGCAGTGATAAACTGTAATAAAAGCAAAGCAAACACACATTGACTTCGTGTTAGTTAACAACGCCATCTGCTGGAATAGAAATTTCATGAAAATCGTTGGAGCCGATTCCGAGATTCCAATTTTATATATATATATATATATACAAGAATTGCTCGTTTAAAGATATAAGATAAGATAGTGCTCTTTATATATGTATTTGTCACATTTTCATAATAAATCGAAATATCATATTTACTGGAGGAAAAAATATCGTTTTGTTTTGTAAAGATCCTTTGTTGTAATGTTGTTAACGTTTAATAGGTGTCGCGTTATCCCTAGTGCCGTAGCTGGAATACTTGTCGATTCGGGCGACATCTATCGATATAATACGATATTACGGCAGAATCATCAATAGTAGCAACCTAGTAGCGCCATCTAGGAATTATTGTCGTGACCACGTAAAATAAAAAACATTTATGAAACCCTATTAACAAATACTAGATGGCAAGTAAATTAAAATAGCCCTTATCGCACAATCCCCTGAAAGCCGGTGACGTCCGGTTCGAAAACGAAGCCAAAGCAAACTTTTAAAAAAATTGCTGTGAAGTAACTGTTTTACACTGTTGCACTCTAAAAAAATATAAATGTTAATCATTTTATCAGAATCATCAATTTAAAAAACTTACTAACTAAATTATTGAAAAATAATTATTGAAAAAATATTTTGTTTATGTATATTTAAAAAGTAGATTTAAAAATCAATAACCCAAGACTCAATTTTAAAAGATTCACTTTTACGGTGGTTTCATAAAACCACACAATTTTTTTTTCTTCTTTACAATTGCTACAATTTAAATATTCCAAGGTAATCCCAATTTAAATATTCCAAATAATAAGACCTAAAGCTCTTATTATTTGAAAGTTTAGGCAACAGAAATACAGTCAGCATTGCGCTGTATTCTTAAGCAAATTTTTGTTAATACAATAATATAATCACAAACAATTGTGTAAAACATTATTCAAAGATATCCAAATAATCATTAACGTGTACTCAAGTAGGCTCAATGTTATCATAATGACTATTTATTTCCATCTTCATTCAAAAACATTCTTCATTTTAAGAATATAGCGTCCAACTTACCTTAAAAACTTCTCTTTAATAATATTAGCGATATCCATGTTGATAGACTGGCGATTCTTGTGATGTAGCCTGTACTCAAGATTGGGTCTGTTGAAGCTACTAAGGAATAATTTGAAATGTGTCACGTTGAGCTGAAGCAGGATATCCTTGCGCACCCTGGGAGTGGCGGTAGCAGTCAGCACCATAATTTTGATCTCTGGGAAGCGCTCCCTTAGCATCGAGAGGCGCTTGTAGTCTGGTCTGAAGTCGTGACCCCACTGGGAAATGCAGTGGGCTTCGTCTATCACGAACCTGGAATATTTATTTTTAGTAAAACGGCATTTGATGAGATTATTACTATTGTTGAAATAGTGTATCAAAATTTAGTACTACTAACGCCATCTATGTAAAAAATATGTAACTGATGTATTGTCAAAGTTGAATTTGAATAAATAGTCTGTTGCGAATACTTGACGTGTCTTTATAGGTTATGGACCGCTCCCACATTTATCAGTTATTTTAATAGTTTAAAGTAGATAAATAGTGCACTAGTATCGCAGAAACATGGCTACGAACTATATTACCAGTGTGCCAAAGTTAAAAGGCAGGGAAAATTACGACGAGTGGTGTTTTGCTGCTGAAAACTTGTTGGTGCTAGATGGAATGGACAAGTACATCAAACCGCCAATTGGATTTGAAGTTAAACCAGCGGAAGATGCAAAAACCAAGGCGAAGCTTATTTTGACGATAGACCCGGTATTGTACGTGCATATCAGAAACACCCAGAGCTCAGCTGAATTATGGACTAAGTTGAAGACCATGTTTGACGACTCGGGATTTTCTAGGAAGATCACCTTGCTTCGACATTTAATATCCATAAGACTTGAAAACTGTGATTCAATGGTAAGTTATGTGACTCAAATTGTCGAAACAGCGCAAAGGTTGAATGGCACAGGATTTGCAATTACGGATGAATGGGTTGGGTCATTGTTATTGGCTGGTTTGTCGGAACGATATTCTCCAATGATAATGGCGATAGAACATTCCGGAATTCCGATAACCGCTGATATCATTAAGTCAAAATTACTTGACATGGAAGTTGTCAAGGTCAATGACTCAGAATATAATGCAGGTGGTGCTGCATTCGCGGCTAGAAGAAAATATAATTCTAGCAACACTAAGGCCCGTAAGATCAATCACAGTTTAAACTATTTTGTCTAGTTTAAACCTCATCTGTCGTTTATTTTGTAAGATCAATGCTAGATAAACCTCCAATAACAGTTTAAACTATAGTTTAGCTTACACCAGGAGATTTTGCCGTTTAAACCGTGGTCCTGCCTAGTTTAAAAATGGCGGTCGTTTATCAGCTGACATCTGACACAACGACTGTGGGTTCATACATAGATTTAGCATAGACTACAATAGATGGCACATGTCAGGAAAAATTTACTAATAGCATCGAATCACTGACAGCGCAACCGCTTATATTAGATTTTGGGAACCGCGTATATTTTATTTACATTTCCACACATGAACATTAACTTTGTAAAAGTTAACGTTTTGAAGCGCTTTTTACGAACACATTGATAATAATAATAATATCTTGGACACAAATCACACAGGGCCCTCCAGTTCCAAACTAAGCAACTAAATGCTTGTGCTGTGGATACTAGATAACGGATACTAATACATATATATATATACTTATATACTTATATATCTATACAATATATATACTTTTCTTTTGTAAATACATACTTATAATACACAGAAAAACACCCAGACGCTGCACAAATATTAATGTTTGTCATAAATATTTGTGCTCGGGTGAAAATCGAACCCCCGACCTCAGTGCTGCAGCCGGTTGTTTTACCAATGCGCCACGAGCCCCGTAAGTTACTCACACATTAACAACCCATTTTTGGTCACGTTGTTTGGGTGACTATTGCCGATCTATTTTTCTTAAATCTATGGTCACACTATAAAACTTCATAAAAGAAAGAGAAAAAGAGTTTTTTTCACGAAATATGCCACAGATAATGTACAAAAGAGTGAATGATGAGCGAAATATGGACATTAAATAACCAAATGTTGCCATCTGTCGAAAACTAAACTTAGTTTACGTAATCTATGTCCATTTCGTTATTGATCTTACGAGGCAGGTTTAAACTCTAGATTAAAATTGACTATAGTTTAGAAAATCGACAGTTTTAACTATGATTGATCTTACGGGCCTAAGCAGAAGAAATTTGGCGGTATGCCGACGTCAGTTAAGAAAGTAACAAGTGATACAACCAAAACAAAAGAAGTTACATGTTACAAGTGTAAAAGTAATGGACATTACAGAAATCAATGCCCAATGTTGAAGAAAAACGCTAGCAAATGCGTGTTTAATGTTGTTTTCTTCAATGGAAACTTTAACAAGGAAGATTTTTACGTGGACAGCGGGGCAAGCGCACATCTCACAGTAAACAAGGATTGGCTGAAAAACACGAGTATTTCGCCGTGTTTACCTGAAATTGTTGTCGCTAATGATTCAAAAGTCCCAGTTGTTTGTTCCGGAGACGTAGAAATAGTGTCAGATTTGGATTGTCACATAACTGTAAAGAATATGCTGTGTGTTCCTAGTTTGACAACAAACTTAATATCAGTAAGTGAGCTTATCAAGAATGGCAACAACGTCATATTTGAAGAAGAATGTTGTTATATATGTGACAAAAATGACGATTTAGTTGCGATAGCTGATTTAACCAACGGTGTATATAAGTTGAGGTTACAAAAACAGCATTGTTTGTTGACATCTCCAGCTGTCACAGGACATTTATGGCATCGAAGATTAGCTCACATCAACAGTCAAGATATGAACAAGATGAAAAATGGAATAGTAAATGGCATATCATATGAAGGTTCATTTAACATATCAAAGTCACAATGTAAGACATGTTGTGAGGGAAAACAAATGAGATTACCATTTACTCATAAAGGTGAAAGAAGTGCTGAACCTTGTCACAGAATACATAGTGATTTATGTGGACCTATGGAGGTGAACTCATTGAATGGCAACAGATACTTCATGCTGTTAGTTGATGATTATAGTCGGATGACTTTTATATATTTTCTTAAACAAAAGAGTGAAGCTTTCAACAAATTTAAAGAATTTAAATCGCTTGTTGAAAATCAGCAAGGTAAGAAAATAAAAATATTTCACACGGATAGGGGCTTGGAATTTTGCAACCGTGAGTTTAATAATCACCTGAAGACTTTTGGCATTAAACACCAGACTACAAACAGCTACACACCCGAACAGAATGGTATTTCAGAAAGGGCTAACAGAACAGTGATAGAGAAAGCCAGATGTTTACTGTATGATGCAAAGCTAGACAAGAGATTTTGGGCAGAGGCAGCAAACACTGCAGTTTATCTAAAAAATCGGTCTATTGTGTCAGGAGCTGAGAAAACACCATTTGAGCTATGGTATGGTAAAAAACCTGATCTTAGCCATATTAGATTGTTTGGCAGTAAAGTGATGATGCATGTCCCCAAGGAAAAGCGCTTTAAGTGGGATAAAAAGGCTATGCAACATATCTTAGTGGGATATGGAGAAGATATCAAAGGATACCGATTGTATAATCCTCACAAGAAGACCATAGTTACCAGCAGAGATGTTGTTGTAATGGAAGGTGAGACCATGGACGGTAACTCCGATGAAAGTTTGGCTATCTGGATACCAGATGAAGCATCATCAAGCGTCATGGAGAAGGCGAGCAACACTTCAGTGGGGGAGTTCAGTCCTGTCCATATGGAAGGTGAAGATAATGAAATATCTTCAGATTCTTCAGTTTATGGGGATGTTGATGAAACCTTGATAGAACCTCACACAACCGAGGACCCCAAACAAGTCATCCAGCATACATTAGGCCAAGATGCACAGAGCAAACGACAGAGGAAGAAGCCTGAACGATATGGGTTTAACAATATATGTGTTTCTAGTACAGTTCCAGCAGCTGAAGAAATATCACTCTCAGAGGCTCTGGAGGGTCCTGAGAAGGAGCAGTGGCGACATGCCATGACTGAAGAATTCCAGTCGTTCGAGGACAATGATGCATGGGAACTAATTCAGAACCCAGGTGATGTGTCCATTGTAAAGTGTCGGTGGGTTTTTACCAAAAAGTTTGACGTGGACAACATAGTACGTTATCGAGCAAGGCTAGTAGCTAAAGGTTTTTCTCAAAAACCGGGAATAGACTATAGTGAAACTTTTTCGCCTGTTGTGCGTCATTCAACTTTAAGATTGTTATTTGCACTTAGTGTTAAGTTGAGAATGAGTATCACACATTTGGATGTTACTACAGCTTTTTTAAATGGTTTTCTGAAAGAAAATATATATATGTCAATACCTGAAGGTTTTGCAAACAAAAGTGGGGGAAATGTATTAAAATTAAAGCGGGCAATTTATGGTTTAAAGCAGTCTTCGTTAGTATGGTATGAACGGGTTAAAGATTGTCTTTGTCAATTAGGCTTTAGAAATAGTAAGTATGAACCATGTTTGTTTGCGAAAACTGATGGTAAAGTTAAAATAATAGTAGCATTGTATGTGGATGATTTTTTAATTTTTTTCAAACAGTGATATTCACACTGAAAAGTTAAAAAAGTTTTTAGGATCAAAGTTCAAATTAAAGGACTTAGGACCTGTAAGACAGTATCTAGGCATGAGAATAAATTTAGATAAAAATAAAAATGTAATAACTTTAGACCAAAAGCAGTATATTGAACAGTTAGCATCTAAATTTCAAATGTCTGATTGTAAGCCACAAAGTACTCCAATTGAACCAAAATTAAATGTACAGAAATCTAAAGAATGTTTACCTGATGTACCTTACCAAAAACTTATTGGAAGTTTAATGTACTTGGCAGTATTAACAAGACCTGACATTGCCTATGCAGTCAGTTATCTCAGCCAATTTAATAATTGCTATAATATTAATTGTTACAACTATGCAAAACGAATTTTGAGATATCTGATTTGTACCAAAGATTACTGTTTAAAATATAGTAATAGTGACACTGATCTACAAGGTTATGTAGATAGTGATTGGGCAAGTGATGCTCTAGATAGGAAATCTTACACCGGTTTCTGTTTTGTGATGTCCGGATCAGCCATTTCTTGGCAAAGCCGGAAACAGAGCACTGTAAGTCTTTCCAGTACAGAGTCAGAATACACAGCTTTGTCCGAAGCTTCTAGAGAAGCTGTATATTTAAGAAATTTGTTACATGAAATTACAGGAAAATTGTATGCAATTAATTTGTATTGTGATAACCAGAGTGCATTGAAACTAGCATCTAGTCATCAGAGTCATAGTAGGTCTAAACATATAGATGTGCATCATCACTATATTAGAGATGTTGTTAAGAATAAATATGTGAAAATTGATTATGTTCCTTCTGAAGAAATGCCTGCAGATCTTTTGACCAAAGGCTTGTGTTCTGTGAAACACTATAAATTCATGCACATGTTAGGTTTATTTCTATTGTAATTTCTTATTAATTGTTCAGTTTATTTTGATAAGTGGGGGTGTTGAAATAGTGTATCAAAATTTAGTACTACTAACGCCATCTATGTAAAAAATATGTAACTGATGTATTGTCAAAGTTGAATTTGAATAAATAGTCTGTTGCGAATACTTGACGTGTCTTTATAACTATAGATATATATACCTGTCAAGTTTGCCCCTTAAGTGTAAATCGTTCAGCATGGATTGGAAGTTGGGTGAACTACTAATCTTCTCAGGAGTCACATACAAAAGCTTGATGAGGGGGTCCGGCAGATTTAACTTGCGATAGATCTCCCTGGACTCTCTATAGTCGACAGCACTCAATAAATGTGCAGCTGGGATCTTAAAAAAATATAAATAATATAAAATAGTTGTCAAGTATTAGTAAACCTGTATAATACCAAAGTGTAGGCAGCATTTGCTAGTATTTGACGAATGAAGGTCCTCTCGATTTTTCCTCTCTTGTGGTTTCTCCACACATACCTACATATGGGATCTCCACAGCATTAATCTTACTTCATACCCCAATAATATTATTAGTTATATAGAATTACATCTAAAGATAGTAGTTTGTTGACTTGATCCAAAACTAGTGCCTTCAATGGAGACACGACTATTGTGACTCCCGGAGTGAGTATCGCTGGCAGCTGGTAGCACAGGGATTTACCTGGAAACAGAGTTTCATTTAATAATGCTCATTAGAATAGATTGGGCAAAAAATCTTTTCGCATATAGTATGTATGAACTTGTAATAGAATAATATCTCACTGCTTTTATGTGTTTATTTCCCACCACCTCACCCCCCTTACCATCCTTTCATATCTTACTCCCTTAAAAGTCAGCAACACAACGGTAATACTATATGTGTTGCTGGTGTCCATGGGCGACGCAGGTCACTTACCATCAGGTGACACGCCTGCTCGTTTGAAAATCACCTTGCTCCTGCCTATTCGACGCCTGCCTATCCCATAAAAAAATATATTTTAAAAAAACTTTACATCTATAAAGGTAAATATGCAATATAAGCCGCGTAAAAAATGTGATGTTTGGACCTAATTCAGTATCTACTCGTATGAAATTTTGGTTCAAGCGTTTTCAATCCGGAAATTTTTATATCAAACATGCAACTGTTACGGAAAAAATTGATGCTATATTTTTAAAAAGTATAGTATAGTATTATCCGCATAATAGTAGTTATAATGTAGCTGGAGAACTGGGAATTGACCCAAAACGTGTTTAATAAACCGCAAAACGCGTTTGATGAAAGCTGGGTACACAAAAAAGCTTGACATATGAGTGCGTCATGAGCTCACTGAAAGAAACCTATACTTATTTATGATTTTTTTATTACGACGTAATGAAACCGAACCGAACTTTATTTAAAGAGAATGTTTCCCTAACCAATTCTTATTTCCTAATCATCATCATCATTAGCCTTTTGAGGTCCAATGCTGGACATAGGCCTCCCCCATAGAGCGCCACAACTGCCGGTCCGCTTAATTATGAGGGGTTTTTGCCACGCTTGGCAGGCGGGTTGGCGATCGCAGTAGGCTGTATTTTCTTAAGAGAGACTGCTGCTGCCCATTAGTTTTCCCTTAGTCGCTTATTACGACATCCACGGGAAGAGATGGGGTTGCGGTATTCTAAGCCGGCGCCATACAGCAATATCCTATTTATCTCTAAGACTTTCGCGAATCACGTTCATGACATTAAAACGAACTTTAGGATTATATCGCGTTTAATTATTACCAATTTTATTTCGACGTTCGACTTCCCGACGTTTCGAACTCTTTACAGAGATCATTTTCACGAGTGATGAACAAAAAGATGGTATCCGTTCAAAAGCTATTTTCATTGATACAGAGAACACACACTTTTTGGAAATAAAAATCAAAAAGTTAATGTTAAAAATATAATTTTTACTATTGGTAACCCACATCAGGAAATTAAAGGACTGGCCGCGTTTGCGACCCAGTGGTAGATTTTTTAACAAATACTTACCTTTGAATTTAAAATCAATAAATATTTCATAATAGTTATACTCTGATCTCAACTATTTGTTTCTAAGATTTTCGCGAATCTCATTCATTGATTAAAACAACTTTTAGGATTGTATCGCGTTTATTTATTATTTATTTATATTTATTTCCCGACGTTTCGAACTCTTTACAGAGATCATTTTCACGAGTATGAACAAAAAGATGGTAGTTGTTCAAAAGCTATCTTCATTGATACAGAGAGCACCCACTTTTTGGAAATAAAAATCAAAAAGTTGATGTTAAAAATATGATTTTTACTATTGGTAACCCACATCAGACCATGAGAACAAAAGTCAAATACTTATTTATAAGATGCATTAATATATCCTGCTTCTAAAGATCCTTTGTTGTATGATTTAATAAGTAAAAGTTGATATTATTAAATTATTACACATTATCATATTTTCTAAGTTGGTTGAGATTAAAGTATGACTATTATTAAATATTCATTGATTTTAAATTAAAAGGTAAAGTGTTTATTAAAAATCTACCACTGGGTCAAAAAACACGGCCAGTCCTGAGAAAGACCCAGCAAGAAAACTCAGCGGCTGTTCTGCAAAACTGATTATTATTTCATTTTGAACGGGCTATTGATATTGCTATTATTTATAATGTTTTTGAGAAAAAGAAAGGGACTTGGTTTCTAGGTTAATAAAAATTAAATTAAAATTATTTTGTTTTGATTATTACTGCACTACTGAAAATTCTATATTATTTTGGTTCCTGATGTGGGTCTGACCTGCAAACTATACTAATAGTATCTCGCTGTCTTGAGCTGTGTGATTGTGGGCTAGGTTTGATGAGACTTATGACTGGGTTCCAGCTAGGTGATAGTTTCCAGCCATCTTCTCTATTGAAATTCTTTGGATGTTTTTTGATTTCAATAGCCTCGCGTATCATCCTGGGACGATAATGTTGTTCTTTGGCGAGGATTTGTGGTTTGTCAAACCTGATGTAGTGTTTTGGGCCCTTCCTACAGTGTTCACAAACAGCAGACTTATTATAGCGGTTGTGCTTCACATCCGCTATGTGTTTTTTGATCCTGGTTTTAATGGACCTCTTTGTTTGTCCGATATAAGAGAATCCACAATCACAGTCCAGCTTATATACTCCTGGGTCTTGCAAGGGGATGTGGCACTTGACAGATGGTAGAAATTGACTAACTTTCTTGGATGGCTTAAAGTATGTTTTGATTGAAGCACGTTTTAAAATATAGCCAATTTTGTCAGTGATTCCCTTTATGTACGGCAAGATGGCAGGTTGGCGCTCAACTGTGGCTTGCTTCACTCGGTATTTGTGATGATTTCTGGGAACTTTAAGCTGATTGGCATGTAAGACTTTTTTCACATGCTGAATCTCCACGATGGTGTCAGGTATTTGACGTCAAGATTTAATGTACTGGAGTGTCGTTCGAGTAGTTTCTTGGTCTTGTTTAAAATACTCTCAGTGGGGTCTTTTTTCACTGTTTTATAAGTACTTTCATCCGACAACAGTTGTTCCATTTTAACATTATAATCTGACGTATCCATGACCGAGGGAAATGCTACCGTGGTCATGGATACGTCAGATTATAATTTAATTATTGCGAAACCGCCAAAACTGTATGGACTACCGAAAATACACAAGACAAACGTACCCCTACGCCCAATTGTAAGTCAGATTGATACACCGACTTATAAATTAGCTCAAACTCTGGCGAAAAAATACCACTTTGTCAGTGAGATTAAAGATCTACATCTCGCAGACAATGAAACGATGGTCAGTTTTGATGTTCAGTCCTTATTTACTTGCCTACCTGTACAGGACTGCATTAATATTATATCCAAGGAGCTAGCAGAAAATCAAATAGCCAAAGAATACACTGAACTATTAGAACACTGCCTCACATCTGGCTACCTACTGTGGAAGGACAAATTCTACAAGCAAGTAGATGGAGTGGCCATGGGCTCACCGGTCTCTCCTGTCGTGGCCGACATATTCATGGAGGACTTCGAGGAGACTGCTTTGGTGAGTTCACCTGTTAAACCCCGTTTCTATAAGCGGTATGTAGATGACACTTTCACAATTTTACCATCTGACAAAGTAACTGTATTCTTAGACCATCTTAACTCCATAAATCCCAAAATACAATTCACAATGGAACTGGAGTCTAACAATTCTCTAGCATTCTTGGATGTGTTAGTTATTCGTAACTCTAATAACACCTTGAGTCACATTGTGTATAGAAAGAAAACCCATACAGATAGATACCTGAATGGTGAATCTCACCACCATCCTTCACAGTTAGCTGCCGTGTCAAAATCTTTGTTTCAGAGAGCACGAGGGATTTGTGACCAGGAACACATAGCAGAGGAGATTCAGCATGTGAAAAAAGTCTTACATGCCAATCAGCTTAAAGTTCCCAGAAATCATCACAAAAACCGAGTGAAGCAAGCCACAGTTGAGCGCCAACCTGCCATCTTGCCGTACATAAAGGGAATCACTGACAAAATTGGCTATATTTTAAAACGTGCTTCAATCAAAACATACTTTAAGCCATCCAAGAAAGTTAGTCAATTTCTACCATCTGTCAAGTGCCACATCCCCTTGCAAGACCCAGGAGTATATAAGCTGGACTGTGATTGTGGATTCTCTTATATCGGACAAACAAAGAGGTCCATTAAAACCAGGATCAAAGAACACATAGCGGATGTGAAGCACAACCGCTATAATAAGTCTGCTGTTTGTGAACACTGTAGGAAGGGCCCAAAACACTACATCAGGTTTGACAAACCACAAATCCTCGCCAAAGAACAACATTATCGTCCCAGGATGCTATTGAAATCAAAAAACATCCAATGAATTTCAATAGAGAAGATGGCTGGAAACTATCACCTAGCTGGAACCCAGTCATAAGTCTCATCAAACCTAGCCCACAATCACACAGCTCAAGACAGCGAGATAAGTACTATTAGTATAGTTTGCAGGTCAGACCCACATCAGGAACCAAAATAATATAGAATTTTGAGTAGTGCAGTAATAATCAAAACAAAATAATTTTAATTTAATTTTTATTAACCTAGAAACCAAGTCCCTTTCTTTTTTCTCAAAAACATTATAAATAATAGCAATATCAATAGCCCGTTCAAAATGAAATAATAATCAGTTTTGCAGAACAGCCGCTGAGTTTTCTTGCTGGGTCTTTCTCAGGACTGGCCGTGTTTTTTGACCCAGTGGTAGATTTTTAATAAACACTTTACCTTTTAATTTAAAATCAATGAATATTTAATAATAGTCATACTTTAATCTCAACCAACTTAGAAAATATGATAATTTGTAATAATTTAATAATATCAACTTTTACTTAATAAATCATACAACAAAGGATCTTTAGAAGCAGGATATATTAATGCATCTTATAAATAAGTATTTGACTTTTGTTCTCATGGTCTGATGTGGGTTACCAATAGTAAAAATCATATTTTTAACATCAACTTTTTGATTTTTATTTCCAAAAAGTGGGTGCTCTCTGTATCAATGAAGATAGCTTTTGAACAACTACCATCTTTTTGTTCATACTCGTGAAAATGATCTCTGTAAAGAGTTCGAAACGTCGGGAAATAAATATAAATAAATAATAAATAAACGCGATACAATCCTAAAAGTTGTTTTAATCAATGATCTCAACTAACTTAAAAGAAATAAGATAATTAGCTAATAATTAAAAATAACAACTGTTATCTATTAAATCATACAACAAAGGATCTGTACAAACCAAACCTTTTCTTTAGTAAATATATCTTATTTGTTTCTAAGACTTTCGCGTATCTCACCCATTGATCAAAACAACTTTTAGGATTGTATCGCGTTTATTCGGAACGTTTATTTAAACGTCGGGAAATAAATAAATAATAAATATATCTTGTTAATAAATATTTAATTTTTGAAGTTGATAAAATTGGTAATAAATAAACGCGATATAATCCTAAAGTTTGTTTTAATGTCAATATCCTATTTCCTAATATTCCAAGAAAATTATAAAACAGACTCTACGGTGGTCCAAAGGTCGAGTAACCCGCTTCTAAATCAAGAAGTCTGCCACCTATTCCATTTGAGACGTAAACATAACGGCCAGACGAGGCTTAACAGCCGCTGCCTACACCTTCGGTGAACAATGGCGTGAAGTTATGTTATGTTATAATTGTGGTTAAACGGCTGCAAATTAATATAGTAATAATTTTAATCATACCGCCTCCTGTCGGCATGAGCACAAAACAGTCGTGACCGAGCAAAGCCGCGTTGATAACTTGCAATTGCTTTGGACGAAAGTTTGTCAAACCGAATTTCTCCTTGAGCGTGTCCATCATCATTTGGGAGTGTGGGTATTCAGTTCCATCGAATTCACCTTAAATCAATGCATAATTTTATTAGCTAATTACTCATCCGCTAGTTGGAATCTGAAAATACCAAATTAGCAAGGAATAAGAGAATTGCAGACTAAGAGGCAATAAGACTACCCAAATGTCAAAGGAAAATCCTGTCTCTGTCTTTACTTCTGTTTCTGGGATCCTAAATTATTAGAAGGATTTCTGCAAGTATTTTCTGGGAATCGCTAGTATATACTATTCTAAACCCAAATGGCTTTCATTTAAAAATAATTATCGTGAATGCAAACCTTCAATAACCTCATTTTGAGAGCTCCCATCAACATGACCAATACTCGGTTGCCTTGTATTTTCTACATGACCAGTATTGGATTCCATTAAACGATTAATTTCAATGTCATTCCTCAATTCATCTTCAAAATCGTTACAAAATGTGGATTCATTAACATCTGGTGCATTACTAGGTCCCGCCAAGGAACTCCCAGAAGCATTGATATCTTCGTAAATTTCATTCAGTTCTTGATCAAATTCAAAATCATCATTATCATCATCCCCGATGATTAAAGAGGCTGTTGGTGTACTTTCTTCAGTTAGTGCGTTTAAATTTGTTGATGGGTCCCTTAAAATGTTGTTTAATTTATATTTTAAAAGTGTCATCTCAGTGTAAGCACTTTTGTCATATCCAGGAATTGTTTCTTTAATATGATTCGGTATTCCGTTAAATGCGTCAAATATTTTTTCCAGTAATTGCGTATACAAATGTTGGCACTCCTCTCTATCTTTATCACTTAAAGGTGATCTCTATATTGTGGAAAGTATAAAGTTCATTAAAGTGGAAAAAAGAAGAGAAGAAAAAGGTCTCAGTGGTCCAGTGGTCGAGCACCCCGCTTATATTTGCAAGTCGCGATTTCGAATTCTAGCCCACACCAATCATCATCAGCGTTTTGATATCCACTGTTGAACGTAGGCCTCCCCCATAGAACGCCATAGCTCACACCTATGACTTTTCTTTTATTGTTTTCGGAAGTTATGTGTGATAAATATCGATGACTGAAAACTTTGCGCCCGGTATGGCAATCTGTTCGCCATTTGGGACGTAAACGTAAGCCTACACCTTCGGGTAGAAAAGGTGTGAAGTTATGTTATGTTAACATCAAAGAAGCGAGCTCAAAATAATTTTAGTAGTAATTAATAATTATACAACTATATATCTGACATACTCGTATATGACTATTATATTATTGGGATTCTCGTGAAATAAAATTATATCTGATGTCTTTGAACCTTCGGATCTTAACGTAACATTAATATATTACGAGTACTTACCTCCACAGTGCTCAGCGCTGGATGCTCACTAATACTTTTCAAAAATTCTGACGTTGATTGATCCAATCTGATGTCATGCAATGGTTCTCCATGAGGAGGATGGCTTTCTATGTTATTATTCATTTGAGTTCGAGTTGAATTTCCATTCCGTTCTTCTATTGATGGGAATGTGACTGCGTTATCCTATAACATTACATAACATAACTTGACGGCGTTTTCTACCCGAAGGTGTAGGCAGTGGCTCTTAAACCTTGACTCGCCGTTATGTTTACGTCCCAAATGGAATAGGTGGGGAACTTATTGCCATACCAGGCCAAGGTTTTTAGTCATCGATATTTATCACACATAACTTTCGAAAAGTCATTGGTGTGTGCCAGGATTCGAACCCGCGACCTCTGGATTCATAAGCCGTGTGCTCGACCACTGGACTACCGAGATTAAGTTATCCTATAAAAATGTTATATGTACCTACTGCTTGCAAAATAACTAATCCATAATTATCTTTTTGGGTATATTAACTATAGTTATTTATTTTTATAATTTTAAATACATATATAATAGTAAACATATATGTGAAATGGATAAATGAATTAAATTCAATTTAGAAATACATTTTTTACTTTACACGGGAAAGCTAAAAAATGCTCAAAAGCCTACCTGTTAGATTCTGCCAATCTTATGTATAATATATGTGTTTAAAATTGACAGTCCACTTGTAACTACACACCACTACACTAAAGTATAATATAATTTATAATATTTAAGTATCTAAAATTATAATTTATGGAATTATACAAATAGACTTATACAAAGATACATTTTGAATTTAATTAAAGATTGAAACAACGTATGCAACTAAATGAAAAGTCAAATAATTACTGGTTCTAAGACAATGCGTAACAATAACAAATATACTTACCACGTCCATGGCTAATATGTCATTGCTAACAATAGGTATGTCTTGATAATAATATATCATTATCAGATATTTTGATTGGCGATATTAAAATGTCTGGGTGGCCGATAATGACGAAAGTATTTGGATGTTTTGTATTGGCCGTGAACAACACAACTTCGCCTGGAAAACGCCTGAAGTTATAAAAGCAATATCAATTATTAATACAATAACATTTTAGTATTCTTGTGGGATGACAAAAAAATATGGTCACAAATTAATTACAAAATAAATTTCATTTCATTAAAGTTTTAGTTTCTGTGAAAAAGAGATTTTCGCCGGATTTTTTCAGTTCATTTAAACTCTTTTGGCGTGATGACTGTACTATATTTTACCACAAAGTATTTTATGGCACAGCCACAAAAGTGGTTGAGCCAAACAGTTGCATGAATGGGCCGGCTCCACCGGTGAAACACAACGACATCACAGAAGATCGACGCAAAGCAAAGGTCATACCGCGTTTCGTTCAGTGAGAGAGGTACCCGGAAGTCTGGGCCCCTTCCCGATTCTTTCCTATCCTGGTACTACTGCCCTTAAAGGTTGACAACGCAACTATAATACTATAGCTATAGCATCAGGTAATACGCCTGCACGTTTTACCATCTATCCCATAAAAAAAGAAAATGTTGTTTAAAAAAATATCATTATGACAAAGTGCATTCGGGGAATTACCGACAACACGTAGTTATCAAATATCCTATCTACATAATGAACACACATTAGGTAGATTAAATTAAATAATAAATTGTTTAAATAAAACTTTACAATCGCTTATCGACAGCGCGCTCTTTAAAGGCTGATCGTAATGACGTCTAATAAACGATATCGGTCATCCTATGGGTAAAGATCTGATAAAAGAATATGTGCAGGTTGATGACGGTAGTGCGAGCTATGCTTGGGGTATCTCTGAAGGATAAACCCAGAAATGAGTATATCCGACAGAGAACTGGAGTAACCGACATAGCTCGAAGAATAAGCTCGCTGAAGTGGCAATGGGCTGGTTACATCTGCCGAAGGATCGATGGTAGATGGAGCAAGAAGCTCATTGAGTGGAGACCGCGACTTGGTAAGCGTAGTGTAGGACGCCCACCAGCTCGATGGTCAGACGATCTCGGAAAGGCTGGTGGAAAAGACTGGAGGCGGAAGGCAGAGAATCGGATGTTGTGGCGCAAATTGGAAGGGGCCTATGTCCAGCAGTAGACTGCAATAGGCTAATGATGACCTAATTTAAAACAATTTTGTACACAACGTTTGTTATTACACCACATTGGCCACGTACAGTTGGCCATGCAAAAAAACAGTTTTTCTCTAAATGGACACCTGCTACTTTAATAAGTGTTTACCCTTGCGCTTTGTTAATGGTTATTACGAAGGTTGATTTGAGGGGAAACTTGATACTTTTAAACTGAAAAGGTAAATCTGTAGGGATTATGGGTATCCGTATAAGACGATTGTAAAAAATTGTAAGAAAAACATATATTCTTCCTTTTTAAAATGATCGATTAATAATATTACCTGATGTAAAATTTTTGCTTGAATTTATTTTAAAACATGTCAAAGCTTACTATACGAATAGGCGAGACCGTGACAAGTATCTGGGAAACGGCAATAAAATTATGTGCCCATCAAAACGGAACGAATTTACTAATCAGTTATTTTCAGAATTTACTTGACTACATGAAACAAATCATCAAGATCCCTGGCTCACTCTCCTAATGACAATGGAATAGTAGAACGATTCCATTCTATGTTATTAAATCCACTCGCGACATAATAAAAAGACATTTGGAGCCGACGGGCCACAAAATATAAAATAGGTCTTATATATCATCCTTATTGGCCTTATCGCTAAGAGCAATCTCTTTAAGGCAATCTGACATATGATACTGTCGGAACATTGTGGGAACTGAAAAGATATTCAGTTCCCACAGTGTATACACCGGGGACAATGGTAACAAACATCTCGGGTACGCCGAAGGCTGTCTTGCCGTTACAAATACCTGGTGTCTACAAGATAAATTGGGGCTGTGGTAGTTCGTACATAGGCCAGACTAAGCGAACAATAGCTGAAAGGCTCAAGGAACACAAAGCCGCAGTAAAGAACCAACAGGTGAACAAATCAGCGATAGCCGAGCACATAATTCTCGGCGGCATTAATCACTGGATCGAGTTCGACCATCCGGAAGTCCTCTCCAATGATCGCCACTATTATCCAAGAGCTGTGCGTGAAGCGATTGAAATTAAAAAAAAAACCACAAGAATTTCAATCGGGAACATGGATACAAGCTCTCCGCAACATGGAATCCAGTGATTAATAAAATAATAACACCTCGCTTTAGTTCACAGTCGGCTAATCTATCAGAATAGACACGCGTCGTATGGCGTACAGAATAGGGACGTTATAAGTGTAGTGTGTGACGGTATCTAGAAGAAAAACAACACCAAGCGATGAGGGTATATGTACAAACATTTACCTCATCTACGGAGTCGTGAGGGCGCCACTTCAGTCTGCTTGTGACCACGGCCAGTGCAACCTAGCCGAAACGTCAAGCTAATAAAGGTAAATATTTGTTTACCTAAAACAGTGTCGCGTTAATTCCCGTTCATTAATATTTCTGAGTAATATGATACTTGTTCATTATAACTAGCTAATTATTTCTTTAAGAGGTAATTTAATCATAATTCATTCAAATTTTCTAAATCTACTGGGCAGCTAGTTACAACGAAAATGGCTTTCTCTAAAATGTGAATGATCGTGAAAATTGGACTAAAATATATATCGGAGCTTCTTTTATTCGATTCCTTACTGGAGATATTAGTTGTGGGTAAATCAGGATATAATCCGAGGACAAACACTTGATAACTGTTATCGAACACATTTATTTTTGGTTATACAATATCAAAATCAGTAAACTATTATTTAATGAATAATTTGGATTGAGCAGCGAGTTCAAGACTCCAATCTTTAAAACCACTCCCAAACACAACTCCAGGATCCACTCGATCCGTCTGTGTTTCACAAGACAAGAAGCCTCGTCACAACTATCGCATTCCTTATCAAAGATGGCGCCTCGAGTGGCCTCGACCCCACTCAAGCAAATGCTCTGCTCTGATTGGTTATTACTTAAATTACAATTTTATTGTTATCTCGTCTAAAGAAAAACATAAATAATAAAGTAAAATCAAATTAAAAGTTATTCTCCGATACAGATATATACATATATATGTGGGGTTGGCAAGTCGAAAACAAACTGAATACTATTTTTAAATCTTTATTAAAACACTGGTTCAAACGTGGTACAAGCTTCGGAATAATAACCACCATCTTTTTTCAGTGTTGCCATGGCATAAAAATTGTTAGGGTGGCGATTCTTAAAAAGTACCAATTACCACACGGCCGTCCTGATTAGTCATCTGGCCCAGATGAACTGTCTTCTGCAGAAATCCAGGATTTCATGTAGTCTACAGAGCTCATTGTATTCATCGGGCCCTGACCGTTCCCGATTTTCCTTACAGTATACCTATCTTTTCCTTTATTCTTTACCACTTCATACGGTCCATGGTATTTTGGGTACAATTTCGTGCCTTGTGAGAATTGCGTCTTCTTAATCGCTACTCTCCAGTCCTGTACGTTTTAGACTCTCTCCTTTTCCGATTTTAATTTCGCATATTTTCTTCTTGTATTTTTTTGTATTGATTCTTTGGCCTTCTGCCTGAGTTCTAGTCTTCTTTCATCGTAAGCTTCTATATTTTCAACTTTTATCAATTTCTGCAAATCATCGTCTCTATCTTTTATTTTAATGCCAAACATCACTTCGAATGGCGTCCTTCCTATGTTTCGATGGTATGTCCCGTTAAGACAACACTGGACATTCGGCACATGGCGATACCATTTTGTAGGGTCTTCAAATGACAATTTGCTTAGGACCTTAATGACAACTTGATGTATCCTCTCCACTTGTCCATTCCCTCTGGGCTGGCCGGTTGTAATAGCGTGGTGTACTATACCTTCAGCTTCGCAATACTCCTTGAATGCGTTTGAGGTAAAAGAAGCGTTTCTATCGCTTATATTATATATTATAGACCCAGTGAAGTCAACTTTATTCTTAGGTATTACTCTAGATAATACGCTTCAATGGGGTCCTCAAGTAAAATCTTTAGTGGGAAAACTCAGCTCTGCTGCTTACGCGGTTCGAAAAGTTCGACAGCTTTCCGATGTTGCAACCGCCAGATTAGTCTACTTCAGTTATTTTCATAGCGTTATGTCTTATGGTATTTTGCTATGGGGTAGAGCAGCTGAGATTCAGTCGATTTTTGTTATTCAGAAACGAGCTATTCGGGCAATTTATAATTTGGGGGCCAAAGTCTCTCTAAGAGAACGTTTTAAGGAATTTGGCATAATAACAGTTGTTTCACAATTTATGCCAATATAATGTTTGTTAGGAAAAACTTGAATAAATATACTAAAAATAGTGATGTTCATAATTTTAATACCAGAGGCAAGCATAAACTTGTGTTGCCGTGTCATCGCCTGCACAAAGTACATAAGTCTTTTCTGGGAATGGGTGTACAATTTTATAATAGAGTCCCTGCGCATATCCTGGCTCTGTCATTCGATCGGTTTAGTCGGGCGGTGAAGGATCGTCTCATTGCTGGTGCTTATTACACCATCAATGACTTCATGACGGACAAGTCATCTTGGGACCGTCAAGTTGCTTGCTCAACGCGGATTCTGTAGTTTGCGTGTTGAAATTTGTTCACATGTTCTGGAGTGGAGGCGTTCCGTAATAATTTCTGATAGTTATGTATATACACTTTTTAATTTATAATTTGCTTTGATATTGTTTATAATATATGTACATATAAGTTTCATTTATTGCACAACGTCACCGCTCTAAATAAAAGATGTCGCGTCAGTTGCGCTCGACTAATATATTTGCTTAGTTTTTCTTTTTAGGACGTTGATGTTAATTTGCTGTGATGGTCGAGTATTCTGGCTGCTACACCTTTTATGCACGAGTCTACTGCTTTGTTTTCAGTAGCGATATTAATATTATTGTTATTTATGTCTAATAGTTTGAAAAGAGTATTTGGCACATGAGTTTCTTGCCCGATTCTTCTCATGATAGCCCCTACACTCGGAATCGGGCCGCTCGTGGCGATTGCGTCCGTATTTCTTGTTCCACGGACGCACTTTCCTCAAGCGCTCGTGTTAAGTAGTTTAATTAAAATAATAAAGTAAAATTGTACTTGTTGACTATTTTTAAGTGTCTGTGAAGACCTATGAATATAAAGCTTATTTTGACTTTGACTTTGACTATGATTCTTTGTGGCGAGCCAAAAGTTTGTTTTTAGTTTTCGTCGGATAAATCCAGGTAAACTTGGTGAAACCGTCTACAACAGTGAGAAGATATTTATAATTCTAGTTCGTAGAAGCTAGTGGACCAAGATGATCTATGTGATAAGTAGATAACGGTATATCTCCCTTTTCAATTACATGTAGAAAGCCCATACATACATAGATACATTCTACACAGTTATCTATCACCGATTTAATCTTATCTTTGAAATTATCGATATGATAATCTCTCACTAACAAATCTTCTGTCTTTGTTATACCAAAATGTCCTTTCTCATGACTACGCTGTATTCATTCATTTTGCATTTTCATTGGAACAACCATTAGTTTATTCCCGTCTTTAATTTTCCATAATATTCCAGTCTCATGTACGTAATCTTCATAGGGTTCTTTTTCTAATTTTATGAGTTTTATTTTTAGGTCATCATCCTGTGCCTTTCGGATTCGTGCTGCGGTATCGGTAAGTACGTAAACATGCTATATATGGTGTTCGTGGACCGGTGTTTCATCTTCGAGTAAAATCTTTTGCTCAACATTGGATTCTTTAAAACAGCTTTTGGGATCGTAGTCTTCGATCAAAGTCTTAATTTCGTCATTACATCTGATATCTCCAATATTGTAACATTTCTCGTCTTGATCGTCTACCGTCGGTAGGTGCAAAATCTTCTTAACTGAGATCACTCCAGCTTTAAAACTGATCTCAATGTCGTTTAAAACAGGGTTACCTAGAATTATGTTAACTGGTATGGATTCGTCTTCAACAACGTGAAAGGTTGCATGCAAAAAGCAGTCATCTATCTCAATCTTTGCGTCACGAATCTTTTCTAAGTAGGTTTCATTAATTAAGTTGGCATCGCTTCCTGTATCAATCAGTGCCTCGACATTAGTTCCGTTGATCTTGATTTTTTTGTAGGGAGTTAGACTAACAATGTTATTATTGTCGTGGATCTTTAAACTTTTCTTTGTGTACTTTGGACAATCAGGCGACTTGTGTCCAAAAGTGCTGCAGCGGAAACATTTTATACCTTTGGTGCAGCTCGTTGATTCGTGGTCTGTTTCTCCACAGTTAAGACATCTCTTCGTCCTTACGTGCTGATATTCTTTGGATCTTGAAGGTCTGGACCCCATTGGATGTGGCGGAGTCTGTGGTTTCAATGGAATCGTCTTTTTAATTTCGGCGTAAATATCTAAGTTCTTTTTAATTTCGGCGTAAATATCTAACTTCTTTCTAAATTCTTTTATATTCGTAGCTCTATATAAACTTGTTTTATTTGTTTCCTGGTCTCTGATTTCGTCGATGACATACTCAATTAGTGCACCTTCTTCTAGATTTCCGAGTACTGCTAATTCTTTCATATGTAGAAAATACTGCTGATAAGTCTCAGTTGGTTTCATTTTTCTACTAGCGTGTTTCTTATGGATTGCAGCGCTATTTAACTTTTGTCCAAATTCTAGCTTGAGTTCTTCCTTTAAAATATCCCACGATTTGATACTGCCTAGCGACCTGAGAAATAATTTTGCAGTTCCGGTAAGTAATCTTATAGAATAAATTAATTTTTCGATATCGCTCCACTGCATCAAAGCAGCAACATCTTCGAATTCCGTTATAAAGTTTTCCACTCCGTACGCATCGTCTCCCGTAAAAGGCGTCATGGACTTTTCTAAATCGCGGCCAGCGCCGACGTGGGCAGGTCCGCGTCGGCGCCGGGCGCGCGGGTTCAACTCACGCGGCTGAGCGTCGGCGACGTGCGCCTCGCGCTCGCTCGTGCTGCGCCGAAGCGCTCGGTGGGACCGGACGGTATTCCGGCTTTCTTGTTTCGTGACTGTGCGACAGTGTTGGCTAAACCACTGCAACATTTATTTAACTGCTGTATTGAGACTGCAACTTTCCCGGAACGTTGGAAGACCACTAGAGTTGTACCAGTACCAAAGGGTAGTGGGGGTCCAGCCCTCTCTGATTTTAGACCTGTAGCAATCCTCAGTACTCCAGCAAAAGTATTCGAAGCAGCTATCCATGGCTGTTTGTATCCGCAATTATCCGCCCAGCTCTCAGACGCTCAGCACGGGTTTAGGCCTGGCCGTAGTACCACAGGAAATCTGTTAAATCTAATGACACATCTGGTACCTGCGGTAGACTCTGGACGGCAAGTTGATGTTGCATACTTTGACTTCCGGAAGGCGTTTGACACGGTGGACAATGATGTTTTACTATCGAAGCTAGCGAGTGTGGGGTGTACTCCACACACACTCACATTTTTTGCACACTACCTGCGTGATAGGCGTCAGTATGTCGACTTTGGTGGGTACCTTTCGGAGGTCTATCCAACACGATCTGGAGTAAATCAAGGCAGCAATCTTGGACCTCTTTTATTTATAATCGCGATAAATGACTTACCTGATGTTGTCAAAACGTCAACACCATTATTGTTTGCGGATGACCTTAAACTGGTTCATGAAATCGGAGATAGTTTAGATCATACATCATTACAGCAAGACATCAATAGAATAGTGCAATGGAGTAATCAAAACAAATTATACTTTAATGTGACTAAATGCTCAATATTATCATTTAGCCGAGCGCGTATCCCGAGCCACTACCAATACCTCATGGACGGGACACCGTTACAGCGAGTCAACGAGGTCAAGGATTTGGGTGTACGCTTCACTGGTGAATTACAATTTCGTGATCATATCATAAGTGTTTGTAAAAAAGCATACCGGAATTTAGGGTTGATGTTGCGCCAAGCTAATGAATTTACAAACATCGGCGCCCTTAAAGCACTTTATGAAGCACTGGTGAAAAGCCACCTGGAATGCAATGCTGTCATTTGGTCTCCATATGAGAACAAATATAAATTTATGTTGGATCGCATTCAAAATAAATTTATTAGATTCTTATATCTAAAACAATACGGTGTATATCCTGGATACCCGCAGATATACCCTACTTTATTCCTTTTAGGAATGACCGGTTTCTATAGGCTTGAAGTTAGAAGGGAGGTTACTCTGGTCACCTACCTATTCAAAGTACTTCGCGGTAAGATACACAATCCGAGCGTCTTAGAAACACTCCAACTGTGTGTCCCGAACGAGAGTGTAGGGCGACGACGACGACCACCTTTACTGCTGATACCGCCAGCGCGTACTAATTTACTACACCGTGCACCGCTCACACGTTCGTTGCGGACGCTCAATACGATATCCAACAAGATAGATATATTTTCATGCACACTGAGTAATTTTGTTAAAGTGGCTTATAATGAGTGTTGTATATGACTAAGAATTTTATTGTTTCGTTGTTTTGGTTTGATTTATTATGATTTTATTTATGAGAATGTTCGGAATCTGTCATAATGTGTAGGCCTGTCTATTGTATTAGGTGGAAACCTGTGAAATAGATTTAGGTATGGTATTGAAATAAATAAATAAATAAAAAAAAAAAAAAAAAAAAAAAAAAAAAAATCGTTGAAAGAAATTCGCGAAACACCGTCTTCGACCTCCATTTCCTTATCCTTAACTTCACCTTCTTTAACATCTTTGGTTCTTTTCGGCATTTTCCAGGTTATCTTGTCTTCAAGTCGTAAAATTCGTTTAAAAAATATAAGTCGTAATCTTCGTATTCGGAACAAAGTAATCGACTATGCCAACATTTAATCAAGTTAAGTTATGATGAACGGAACGTTTCTATTTCAATTTGAGATCTGTCAATCGACTTTGACAACTTCAATCGATTTTGACAGGAAGTCCAAACGTTAAAACTGTCATTTGATTTTGACACCCAATAATGGAAAAATATAGATAGGTATTTACCGTTACGATAATGTATCTTAAATCCTGATTTTATTCTTGTTTAACTCTTACAGAACACGAAACTTCATTTATCTTGGCGATTCCAAACGACACTCGATCAAGGAACAATGTATGTGAGTCGGTATCTTCTCGTTTTCGTATCTCCAATCTTTTTTCTATTCTTCCGTAACTCGTTCAAATTACGAAACTTTATTTATCTTGACTATCCATAAAATAACTTGACTATCCCGGACGAGCCCCCATAAATTCTGTGGGGTTAGCAAGTTCAAAACAAACTGAATACTATTTTTAAATCTTTATTTTAACACTAGTTCAAACGTCGTACAAGCTTCGGAATAATAACGATTCTTCACGATTCTTAAAAAGTACCAATTACCACATATATACTTATTAAATAAATATATATATATATATACATTGACCTATATGATATAGACTTGTAGTAACCTTCTCAAAGTGTGACCACTGGCCATAAGTCTACAGGCATAAGCGAAGCCTAAGTCAATTCAGTCATCTGTCAGACGCGAACCGAATAACAATAGGTACAAAATTGGTAAATGCGTAGTAAAAGAGTGCGATACAAGATCGGAAACCCATAAGAAAAAGACCGGAATTACTTTCCACACGTAAGATTAATGTTTATATTAATATTAAAATACAGTAAAATAGATAAAATGTTGAATTTTCATAATTAGCTTCAGTGATACCACTAAAAATTTAGTTTTAGTTTCCCACATTTGTGGGAGAGTTATTAATTTATGGAAAAGGAGATTTTAAATATTTTTTGTTATAATAATAATGCTGCAGGGTGCCTAAAGATGCAGCACGCCGTGACAAGTGGGTGAAAATTATCCGATTGCTGAGAAAAGAAACTAACTGGCTACCTGCACCCGGGCGATCATTTATCGTCAATTCAAGTTGATTATTCGCTTTTATTAATAAATGCCATAATTAATAAATACTTAAAAATAAGATTGTATCACGAAAGCAAATTATTCACTCAGACTTATAAAAAAGAGACTAAAAGGCAATTTTATACAAAACTTATGTTACACAGCGGTGTATGATCAAAAATTCATCTGCCTAGCTTTTTCCCAATTATGTTGGGGTCGGCTTCCAGTCTAACCGGGTGCAGCCGAGTACTAGTGTTTTACATGGAGCGACTGCCTATCTGACCTCCACAACCCAGTTGCGTGAGCAACACAATCCCCCTTGGTAAGTCTGGTTGTTAGACTTTCTGGCTTCTGACTACCCGTAACGACTACCAAAGATGTTCAAATGACAGCCGGGACCCACCAATTTAACATGCCTTCCGAAACACGGAGGAACTCGTCATGATAAGATGGTCACCCATCCACGGACCGACCGCGCCAAGCGTTGCTTAACTTTAGGGACCGTACCCATACTACGTGACCCGTTTAGGGGGGGGGAGCGGAGTCTTTAAAATACTACGGTTAGTCACAGGAGCGGGGGGGTGGCTCAGGTTTTTGTCACGTAGTCGATTTTAATAAGATAAAGATAAGAGAAATCTCGTATTTTTTCGACTATTCTGTGTATCTGTACCTAATTGTGTACACCTTACCTACAGCGCTTTAAATCGCTGCTCTAAGGCACACAATTAGGTACAGATGAGTGTGATCCAATTTTTTTCGGAACAGCCGATCTAGTACGGAGTACACAGAGATCGTTGATCCATTCATTATTTCAGTTATCTTGTAATACATCTGATAATAAATTAATAAGTAATAGTAAAATATTGAATTTATATTTATTAAATATTTTTACGAGTACATGGCTTGAAAAAGTTGGGTAAAATTTCGCATGGGCTGGCCACCCCACACCGCCATTGCAAATTTATATTGCCATCTTTGTCTAATCAAAGTGACGGCAATGTATTTGCGATTTGTGTGACTGAGATAGATATATGTTTAATTTTAAATGTCTAGTGGTTTCAAAGCTACGTCATTGCATCTAAAAAGTGGACACACATTTTTTGACGCATTTGTATGAGGTTTGCTCCTCTTGTATATTGAACTCAGTGTATATATATATATATGTGTTACGGTAAATCTGATTAATTGAAAATTATTAATAATAACCACATGTTTTGGTAAATGTGAATAAACGATCGAAATTTATTACTTTCAGTAGTAATTATTAATAATTCACGAGACATATTGGTAAAAGTTATAAAATAAATAAAAACCCAATGTTTTTTGACCAACAGGTATTTATTTATAATATTAAACACAGTCTTACAATTATATTAACTAGCCAAAAGTATCACTTTGTAAAGGCTCGCAATTTACATACATACATACATAACTTCACGCCATTGTTACCCGAAGGTGTAGGCAGCGGCTGTTAAGCCTCGTCTCGCCGTTATGTTTACGTCCCAAATGGAATAGGTGGCGAACCTATTGCAATACCGGGCACAAAGTTTTCAGTCATCGATATTTATCACACATAACTTTCCGAAAACAATTTTGGAAAGTTATTGGTGTGAGCCAGTGTCAGCAACAATTTAATCACTTTTTAAGTTCGTTTAAAATTTTTCATTCGAGCTTCTTCTTGTTTTCGACACATCAACATGTGTGAGTTTTGAATACTTGTTAATCTGCTATATAAAAATTTTAGGTTGAATGATAAGCCTTCTAAAGTTTTCACTCTTGATAAAGCAACATAAGTTAAACCAACGGAAGTCTCTCTGTCTCCAATATCAACAACAGCTTTTTCTAGGGTTAAACCTTGCGATTTATGAATCGTAATTGCAAAAGCTTACTGCAATGGAAATTGTTTAAGTGAACAATTTATATTTCCACTTTTCCAAAATTTAGTTATGCTTGGAATTGGAATACTACCATTATTTACATAACTAGAATGAGTATATTTTTCGAAACGGACCATTATAACTCGTGGCATTTGATCAGATGGACCATGATTTTCTTCATAGATTATATCTTGAACGTACCCTAAAACTCCATTCACTAATCCATTTTCTATCCATAAATTAGAGCGTAGCATTACTTTACATCCAATTGATAAAATTATCGATGGTTCAAGTCCACCTGATACGCCTGCATTAGCTAGTTGTGCCTTAGAGCAATTATGAATAGCAAAGAGTATATAAAGCATTGACCTATATGATATAGACTTGTAGTAACCTTCTCAAAGTGTGACCACTGGCCATAAGCCTACAGGCTTATGCGAAGCATGTCAATTCAGTCATCTGTCAGACGCAAACCGAATAACAATAGGTACAAAATGGGTAGTAAAAGGGTGCGATTCAAGATCGGAAACCCATAAGAAATTAACCGGAATTACTTTCCACACGTAAGATTAATGTTTACATTAATATTAAAAATAATAGTTTAAAAAAACTAAAAAACACGCTTTTTATAGAAAACCGAACTAAAAAATAGAAAAATAAAAAAAATATATTTTATTTTAAAAAAAGCGTGGGGTGCTTTTAAGATATTATCGAAATGATAATCACTCTACTCATATCTGTCAATAAAATATTTATAACTATTGACACCATGCACCCCACGCTTTTTTTAAAATAAAATATTTTTTTTTTTATTTTTCCATTTTTTAGTTCGGTTTTCTTAAACAAGCGCGTTAATAGCGCCATCTGTGACTTATACAAGGAACTCGTTTCAAGTTGATAACGTAGACTTTCCGCTGATTGCCACTAGATGGTGGTGCGAGAAGTGAACTATGAACACTAAAAAGAAGTCGGTTACAAACAAACATGCAAACATATAAACCTACAAACATACAAACCTACAAACAAACATATAGGTGAAGCTAATAAAAAGCTAATAAAATAAAGTAAAATAGATAAAATGTTGAATTTTCATAATTAGCTTCAGTGATACCACTAAAAACTTAGTTTTAGTTTCCCACATTTGTGGGAGAGTTATTAATTTATGGAAAAGGAGATTTTAAATTTTTTTGTTATAATAATAACGCTGCAGGGTGCCTAAAGATGCAGCACGCCGTGACAAGTGGGTGAAAATTATCCGATTGCTGAGAAAAGAAACTGACTGGCTACCTGCACCCGGGAGATCATTTATCGTCAATTCAAGTTGATCATTCGCTTTTATTAATAAATGCCATAAAATTAATAAATACTTAAAAATAAGATTGTATCACGAAAGCAAATTATTCACTCAGACTTATAAAAAAGAGACTAAAAGGCAATTTTATACAAAACTTATGTTACACAGCGGTGTATGATCAATAATTCATCTGCCTAGCTTTTTCTCAATTATGTTGGGGTCGACTTCCAGTCTAACCGGGTGCAGCCGAGTACTAGTGTTTTACATGGAGCGACTGCCTATCTCACCTGCACAACCCAGTTGCGTGGGCAACACAGTCCCCCTTGGTAAGTCTGGTTGTTAGACTTTCTGGCTTCTGACTACCCGTAACGACTATCAAAGATGTTCAAATGACAGCCGGGACCCACCAATTTAACGTGCCTTCCGAAACACGGAGGAACTCGTCATGATAAGATGGTCACCCATCCACGGACCGACCGCGCCAAGCGTTGCTTAACTTATGATCGATCGACCCGTGCGGCTGTTAGGCCCTGTCCACGTTAAATACAATAATTCCCTTTCAATATAATGAATGTAAGTACATTATTTTACTAATCAAGCGTTTTCACTATTTTGTGTATCTTAGGTACCGATACACAAAATAGTGAAAACGCTTGTACGGTGTACACAATTAGTTGTGTACACCTTACCTACAGCGCTTTAAATCGCTGCTCTAAGGCAGGTGTACACAATTAGGTACAGATGAGTGTGATCCAATTTTTTTCGGAACAGCCGATCTAGTACGGAGTACACAGAGATCGTTGATCCATTCATTATTTCAGTTATCTTGTAATACATCTGATAAGAAATTAATAAGTAATAGTAAAATATTGAATTTATATTTATTAAATATTTTTACGAGTACATGGCTTGAAAAAGTTGGGTAAAATTTCGCATGAGCTGGCCACCCCACACCGCCATTGCAAATTTATATTGCCATCTTTGTCTAATCAAATTTGTGTGACTGAGATAGATATATGTTTAATTTTAAATGTCTAGTGGTTTCAAAGCTACGTCATTGCATCTAAAAAGTGGACAGAAAACCACAAGAGATTTTTGGCGGGAAGCGTGTTGGCGCGTCTTTTGAATTTAATTTGCAATATTTAATATTTAATTGATTTAAACTTGATTTTTTTAACTAATAGTACGCGCAGCAGGCGTTACCTGGAAATATTGTAATGAATGAGTCTAGTGGCGGCAGAGATTTAAAAAGAAAACTCAATAATACTAACGATGAAATAGAACCTGTGAGTAAAACGTCTTTTAAATTTATTACTACCAGAAGAGGGCTTTTTAAAGACTTTCACCACATATATACGGAGGAAAGGGAAGATTATCCAATTTTATTATCTAACGAACTTAATAATGATATGAACAGCAGATCTAAAGTTGATATTTTCAAAGTGAATTTTATATTAAAGAATAAAGTTAATGGAATTGATTACGTAAAGCAAATAGGCAACTATTATTTGAAAATATTTTTTAAATCCAAAAAAGATGCGAATAACTTTGTAATTAATAAAATATTATTAGAGGAAAACAAATGGGTGGCCAAAATCCCATATGATCATCTCGAATCTCAGGGCATTATTAACGCTCCATCAGACATATCCGAGGAAGACCTCTTATGCAATCTGAAAGGTCGTTGTGAAATTATTGAAATTGTATTTTCTCGCCCGTAGGTTAGGGCGTTGTTATACTTGTTTGGGGTCACATATGGCCAATGTATGTGATGACAAGCAACCGTGTCGGCATTGTGGTGGGCCTCACCACACACTCCTCTGTCAGCCGAACCGGACTGGCAATCAAGGTGGGTTGTTACCGGCTCACACGGGCGGGGGTTCGAATCGACACCACTCACCTTCGTCTCCCGTGCGTCGTCAGGCCTCATCGTCTTTTTCACAGCAGATTATAGGGACGGTGGTCGCGCCTCATAGGTATTCACATGGTGGTGCACCGTCCGCTCAAGTTAATATCGCGGAGCGGGCACACATAAACGAGTACAGGCCATTCTCGCCACCTACGTCTGAGCGCCCTCGCGTTACTCGTGAGTTGCGAGCGGGCAGCAGTGTCCATGGTTCGGCGATGAGGTCGCGCGCTAATCGGCTGCCGCCGGTGCCCGAGTGGGACTCGTATGACCATATGACCTTCGGTCCACCTCAAGAACAGCGGCAACGGGAATCCTGGAGTCAGCAGTCGCCAGGGCGTGCCGATTTATGTTGACTCGCAGCAGCAGTCTCGCCAACCACATCCCCTCCAGCGACTATTGTCTTACCCACCGCGCAGGTTATGGTGCACTCACCTCGCGGAACTGGGTTAGTGGCACGGGCTATTTTGGACTCCGGTGCTCAGGGGTCTCTCATGTCATTTTGGTTGGCGAGGCGTCTCCGTTTAAGGATGTCCTCACGGAGTCAGGAAATTATTGGAGTAGGTGGAGTTCCGGTGGACAACGTAGTAGGTAAGGTGTCGTTCTCCTTCTCTTCCTTATTCCACCCTAGTATAAAATATAATTTAAGTGCTGTTGTTTTGAGGAACGTCTTAGGTAATCATCCTCAGGTTTCTTTATCACCGGAGGTACGGCACCTTACATCCGGTTTAACATTAGCCGACTCTCATTTCCACCTACCTAGACCTGTGGAGCTCTTACTGGGAGCAGATGTCATCGGTCTACTGAAACTGGACAGAACTATCTTACTTCAGTCGGGAGGTTTAGTCGCGATTCCAACAAACTTGGGATCTGTCATTATGGGTCCAGTATATTCCCACGCCTTTCAGGTTTCGGATACCACGTTGCAGGTAGGACTCTCTCTCGCTGATTCTCTTCAGCGTTTTTGGGAAGTTGAGGAGCCCCCTGCTGCGTCCCGGAATCGACCAGTCGATGACGAATGTGAGTCATATTTCTTGGCAAATACTGGTCGTTTTGCTACAGGTAGATTTTTTACTCGATTGCCCTTTCTGGATCCCCGTCCACGTCTAGGTAACTCCTGGACTGTAGCCGAAAGGAGGTTACTGTCTATGGAGCGCCGGATGTGTCGTGATAACGAATTCCGCATAAAGTACACAGAATTCATGAGAGAATACAAGGAGCTGGGCCACATGACGCTGTCACAGTTCAAGTGGAAAGACCATGAGCATTATTTCATTCCTCATCACGCCGTGTTCAAGAATGGTAAGATTCGGGTGGTGTTTGATGGTTCGTCACCTTCATCGTCAGGTGTCTCTTTAAATGATTGCTTGATGTCGGGTCCCAAGCTTCAAGTGGATATTGCGGATATTTTAACTGGTTTTCGTCGCCATCGGGTTGTTTTTGTCAACTGCAAGTATACGAATTGAATACAAACACTTACGGCTTGAGGTCCAGCCCGTTCATTGCAATCCGTTCCTTGTTGCATTTAGCCGATCGCGAACGTCTGCGATTTCCGCGCGCAGCCGCCGTCTTCCCCTCAGACGTATATGTCGACGATATTTGCACAGGTGCCTCGTCGGTGGAAGAGGCGTTGGTGTTGAAGGATGAGTTGATAGGGCTGCTTAAGGCTGGTGGCTACGAGCTAAGGAAATGGATATCTAACTCTCCAGATGTCTTGGAGGGTTTGCCGCCAGAACACCAGCAGGAACCTCATCTTTTTCGAAATCCTGACAATCCGGACTCCATCGCAGTACTAGGAGTTCAGTATCGGCCAGCTCAGGATATATTCACTTATTCGGTTGAGCCATCAGAGCCAATGAAACGGTGGACTAAACGCTTGGTTTTATCCACGGTCGCACGTATATTTGATCCAAATGGTTGGGTAACTCCTGTGGTTTTTTGGGCTAAATGTTTCTTGCAGGAGTTGTGGATCTCTGGTCTCGATTGGGATAGTCCTTTGACAGGAGATTTGCTGTCCTATTGGCTACGGTTTTATGCGACACTCGCAGACCTTCAGCATATCTATTTACCTCGTTCTATTCTACCCATCAGTTGCTGTCGAGCCAGTCTTCATGGGTTCTCGGATGCATCGGAGTATGGTTATGCGGCTGTTGTTTATCTTCGCACCGTTGATAGTAGCGGTCAAGTCCATGTTCGGTTAGTCGTAGGAAAAAGTAAGGTTGCGCCCTTGCGCACCAAATTAACAATTCCTAAGTTAGAGTTGTCAGGAGCAGCTTTGCTCACTCGTCTTCTGAGTCATGTCGTTACCAACACCTTAGGGAAATGGATTAAATTTGATTCGGTAACAGCTTGGACTGATAGTCAAATTGTCTTATCATGGCTTAAGGCTTCTCTTCATGCCTTGGAAACCTTCGTGGCCAATCGCGTATCTCAAATACGATCGTCAACGGTTTCAATGGATTGGCGTCATGTACCAGGTCCGATCAACCCAGCCGATTGTGCATCACGTGGGCTGATTGCTTCACAAATCATCAATCATCCCTTATGGTGGGGACCAGATTGGCTGGCCTCTTCTGAAGATATGTGGCCTGCCCCAATGACAGAGTGTGTCGATCCTCTTCCAGGTTTAAGGGTACTCGCTGCTGAGATAGCTGAAGAGGGATCGCCGGATCCGATGCTTAACCGATTTAGTACTCTCGGCAAGCTCATTGCTGTGACCGGTTGGATAAGAAGATTTCTTCACAACTGTCGAAATCGGTCACAGCCAGTAGTTTCCTCAGTCTTATCTCCTCAAGAACGCCATGATGCCCCCCTCACTTGCGTTAGGATTGTGCAAGTTCAGTCGTTTGGTAAGGAAATCAAACTTCTCCGTCAGGAGAAGCAACAGCTGCGAGGTAGTCTTGCTCGTCTTAATTTGTTTCTTGACGAGTCTGAATTGTTGCGAGTAGGGGGCCGACTGCGTAATTCAGAATTATCTTACGGGGCTCGACATCCCCTTTTATTGCCGAAGCACGGTCATTTTGTTGAGCTGCTTATCAAGGACCGCCATGTTCGAAATTGTCATGCTGGATTGAATGCATTACTGGCTTGTCTGCAGCGTGACTTTTGGATTTTGTCTGCCAGGCGGGCGGCTCGGAGTGTCATATTTAAATGTATTCCGTGTTATAGATTGAAAGGCACATTGACTCAACCCCTAATGGGTGACTTACCATCGGATCGGGTCAGACCCGCTCAGCCCTTTGTCAATGTTGGCATAGATTTTGCGGGTCCATTTTCGGTTAAAACATCAAGTGTTCGTAATGCCAGACATGTTAAGGCTTATTTGTGCGTATTTGTGTGTTTGTTTTCAAAGGCTGTGCACTTGGAACTCGTTTCAGCACTGTCCACCGAGGCCTTTATTGCATGTCTGTCACGGTTTGTTAGTCGGCGCGGATTGCCTCATTTGATCCGTTCAGATTGTGGAACAAATTTTAAGGGTGCAGACCGATACTTGAAGGAAGTCGTTCAATTCTTATCTGATAATCACACCTACATCGGCTCGGAGTTGTCCAAACGTGGTTTGACTTGGATTTTTGATCCTCCCGGCTATCCTTCGTGGGGCGGAATATTCGAAGCTGCCGTCAAGGTCGCCAAGGTCCATCTCCGCCGTGTGATTGGGGAAACGATCCTCACCTTTGAGGAGTTGCAGACAGTATTTTGTAAGGTCGAAGCGGTCCTGAACTCGCGCCCTCTTTGTCCTATTTCGTCTGACCCCAGTGACCTGGAACCCTTAACTCCAGGTCACTTCTTAATTGGCAGTCCCCTGACTTCCTTGCCAGAGTATCCGTTTGTTGATGTCGCTGCCAATCGATTGTCGCGTTTTGAGCTGCTCCAGCAAATTACGCAATCATTCCACCGTCGGTGGTCCTTGGAGTATTTACATTTGCTGCAGCAACGGGTTAAATGGACAGATAAAACTAACCCACCGCGTGTAGGCGATCTTGTCCTCTTAAAGGAATCGAACTTACCTCCTTTGCAATGGAGGCTCGGTCGGATACTTCAATTATTTCCCGGGTCGGATGGTATTCCTCGAGTCTCTGAAGTTAAGGTTGGAGATTCAGTTTTGAAGCGGGCTGTCGCGACTCTCTCCCGCTTACCGATTGATTAACCTCCGTTAGAATGCCTTCATCCAGACACGGTCTGGCTGGGGCGGGGGACTGTTCGATATTTATCGGTCTCTTTCGGTAGTTCGTTCGTGTCGCGACCGTGTGCCGCCAGATGGCGTTTTTCGTAGTATAAAAATGGTATGGCCGCGTTGTCTGAACGGTCTGAACGCTATAGTTTTTTCGTGTGTAACATATAAATTTGCACGTTGTTTGTTATCGCGTAAAAACTTACTCTGCCTATGACTTTTAGTTAGGCGTCGGTTGTAGTTCTTAGAATCAGTAATCGGGTCATATTTTGGCCACCGTGCCCGGTCTTGGTTTGAATTGGTATTAAGTGTGGTGTGCAAGGATTCGGCTATTCCTCCCGGTCTCGAATCCTCAGGGAAGTATCTACACACATATTTCAGACAATAGACACATCATAACATCACCTACCTATCTATCAGTACACTACATTCCTCAGCTTCCCATGACCAGCATCTGCAAGGGTCTGGTGAGTACCTACTCTAAGTTCTTAGTTATTCTCATAGGGCACTATTATCGAACACCTTTGGTTTCCTCATTTGGCTTGTTCCTTTGATAATTTTTCACATTCACCATGTGTGAAGGTCCCGGTACTTGTGGTGAATCTGAAATATGCAAAAAGAAATGTTTAGATTAAAAAAATACTATTACAAGTAGATAAACAACCGTGTTACATGTTGTATTAGTAGTCCCTTTATTAACACTAGCTTTGATCAATTGTATGTCATGAAAGATGGAGATAATGCATATGCGCTTCTTTAAGATAATCACCGCAACCTTAGATAGCTGCACCACAATTAAGTCTGGTACACCATAGTAACCTTTTCTGAGTAGCTATTTGTATAATAAATTAAATGCTTTTTTGAATATATATCACCTTCCTAGAAAGAAATGCAAGCAATACATACTATTAACAGTGGTAGAGCCAAGCAGTTCGCTGCATAAATGGGCCGGCTCGACATGTGAAATACCACGACCTCTCAAAATACGTTTTTGTATTCGTAGAAGAACCTACAGATGACAGCACAGTTCTTCTTCTTTCGTTATTGACGACTATGACCCTACTAGTCACTTTTGGCCATTAATAGACAGCACACTTAAAATACGGTCCAATAGACTGACCATTTATATATTAATATTTAATATACCTTTAGGGATGTTAAAAAATAATTGATTATTGAAATAATCGATAAAAATCGATTTTTTAAAGCAAAAAAATCGATTTTAATTTGTGATTATCTTTATATGATTAATCAATTAATAATCGATTTTTTTCTTAATCATTCAATTACATATTACCGATTTTTCATCTGCAACGCCCCGATATTACGTTTGGGCTTATGGCCCGGAACGAAAACTACTAAAGAATACTTTCTCCATAATGTTATTTTTAACGCCATCTATGACCACATTCCTTCTATACCTTTGAAACAGTTTAGTTATTCATTTAATCAAATATTCACTAGATGGAGTCAATGAATAAAACTATTTTATTAGCCGACATTTGGTTGATATGTTTTCTTTTATTGTTTATTTCCAAATATTACTTATTTACAAATATTACTAAATATTACATGGAGACCTTTCTAGTGACATACCACAAAACCATCTGGAGTTTATCAGTGGTATATCATCCATCCCACCAAAAGCCAACAACAATTATGTGATGACTAGGTCGGTTGCAGACATAAGTTCCATAAGACTATTTTACAATTCTTCTTAGTTGGTGTGTCACGAATTTCACTAAGGACAAAATTAATGTCTGCCTGCCGAAATTAACGATTATCAATTAACGAATAATTAATGACATTATTATATATGTCATTAATTATTCGTTGGTAAAACTTCATTTTTCAAACGAAGTTTTTCGTGACTAAAAGTTTTGTTAAAGTTTATAAAAGTCTTTTTGGTTTTGTTTTTGAACAATGTCTAAAACTAAATGGACGACAAGTAGATGGCGTCAATATTTCCATGTTGACAATAAATCTGGCAATGCCAATTGTACATATTGCCCAAAAATTAAAAAACGATTTATTTAAATAAATCGATTATTTTCTTAAATAATAGCGATTATTAATTAATTAATTTTTTCATAGTAATAAATTAATCAATTAATTAAAAATCGATTTTTTATGTTTAATGTCACATCCCTATATACTTTACAGATGGAGCCACTGTCCTGTCTGTATATATAGATATATACATACATTAACAAACTTAAAAATACATTTTTTTTAATTTATATGTATTTTTATTTAAAATGATTTTTAACACATCTAGACATGAATATAAATCGATTACATTTAATTTCATGTCTAGATGTTTTGTAGTTTTTTTGTAAAGTGTACCACAAAAAAGTGACAATTTGACCTAGTAGAGGCTCGCTTCGCTCGCCTAATTAGAGATCACACAAACAAGATTAAAACTAACCTAATCTATCCTACACCCCCGCCTGGGTACGGCAGGGTGTAGTGTGGGACTCCGAAAACAGTAAACTGCAATCCGATCCTAGGGTTACCCACTAAAACCTCGCGGCGGCCTTCCTCCGGCGTTGGGGTGGTCCAGGATTCGGATAAACCCCTCTGGTCCACCCCTCTGGTCCACCCCACCGTCGCCCCCCCTCTGTCACGAGGGGGTGCTCATCCTCGGGGAGCCTCGGTGAAGCTCCCCCGGGCGGGGCGGCTCCGACTGCGTGCTGTAAAGAGGCGCGCGGCCGGCGGCGCCCCCGACGACCCTCTCCGGCCGCCCAGGCCGGGCAGACCTCCAGCGTGTGCTGGGCCGAGTCCAGGTCGGATGCGCAAAGGTGGCATCTTGCCGTCTCTTCACGCCTTATTCGACTCAGATACTCACCGAAGCACCCGTGCCCGGTGAGTATCTGAGTCAATCTGTAGGTGACAGTGCCCCATTTACGGAGCACCCAGGCCTCGAGGTGGGGCAGGACGGCTCCGACGGCGCGCTGACACGCACAGCCCTGGAGGACCAGCTTGTCGCGCCAGTCCCCCAGGACCGGCCGGAAGGCCTCCCGCCTCCGCACTTCGTGTCCCCGCGCGTCCGGGTCCCCCCCTCCCCGGCCGAGATCGTACGCGGCTGCGTACATCTCGGCCAGGATGATGAAGGGAGGGGAACGCGCGAAGACCGTCGCCGCCTCGTACGATATTGTACGGTAGCCCCGTACGATCCGTATGGCCATGATCCGCTCCAGGCTCCTCAGCAGAGCCCTGGAGCGGGAGGCCCCCGCGAGGTCTCGCGACTAAACGGGGGCCCCGTACAGGGCCACGGACCGCACGACGCCACCGTAGAGGCGGCGAACTCCCTCTCCCGGTCCCCCGAGGTTGGACAGCAGGCGATGAAGCAACTAACTAACCCTAGTAAGCAACAACAAATAACGTGCGCGTGCTTTTAAAACAATAACACCGAGCCAACTAACGCGTCGCCTACGCGGTTCCCTCGCGTGGCATCCCCCCCGCACCTCTTGCACGTCGCACACAACGCCCCGCCCCGCAACCCTTGGCCACTTATTACACTTATCACTACTAGGGTTAAATTATTAATAAAAACCGATAAATGTGATTAATTTATCACTTTAACCTCGACTTTCGGTAATTATTAATAATAAGAGATAATTATTAATAATCTTCAATTATTCACTCTTACCGTGACATATACAGCGTGTCCCACATTGGGTATATCAAGCCGCGATGGGATGGATACAGGATGGAATTGCCTATCGGATGGCTATATTTAAAATGTGATAAGTCGAAATTTTAGATCTGAAAAAAAAAAAATAATTCCTACTGAGTCCGCAAATAATAATATTTGACATGGTCACCCTACTATAAAGACTTTCATTGATATCACATACACACATACACAAGAAATCGTAACATATGGTACAATTTCTTGTGTACCTACAACACGGATATAAAAATTTAGACCTTATTCTGTAGTAGTAGAGCCGATATTGCTAAGTTATGGTGAGATATAAAATAAAAATTTTGTATTTCATTCTGATTAAATAAAATTCATTCATAGTTTAATACATATCTAACCAGATTTTTCGTTTAAGATTTATGGTGAACACTTACCATTTCTCAGTGTGACTACAAAAAAGGTTCAATGTGCTGTCCTCCTCTCGTAACACATAGGTTTACACGCCGCGATACAGATTGTGTGGCGCGGCTCAGATACTCCGGTGTTAGAGTACCACAAGCTTCCACAATTTTTTGACGCATATCATTCACAGTTTCACACTGCGTAGCATACACCACACTTTTCAAATATCCCCACAAAAAAAAGTCCATTGGCGTTAAATCGGGCGACCGTGGTGGCCATGGAACAGTTCCAGAACGTCCAATCCACGCATGAAAGCGATCGTCCAGATATTCGCGTACAGAACGAGTGTAATGCGCTGGCGCGCCGTCTTGCTGGAAAATCATGTCGCGGTAAACTAACAAAGGAAGGCCTTCAAGTTCTTCCTCCAAGGTGGTCCTCAACATTTCCAAGTAGATTTCACCGTTCAACCGGTCCGGCAAAAATACAGGGCCTATCAATTTGTCACCGATGATACCGGCCCACACATTAATTTTCCACCTGTGCTGAAAATGGCTTTGACGAAAAGCATGTGGATTTTCATGGGACCAGTAGTGCTCGTTGTGGCTATTGGATAGTCCAAAACGAGTAAAGGTAGCCTCATCAGACCATAGAACCCGAGACGAAAACATAGGGTCAGCAGTAACCTGACTACGATACCACTCACAGAATCGCAGTCTCAATAAAAAATCTGCTTCTGTCAGCTGTTGTGTGCGCTGGTAATGGTAAGGATGCTGACTATCTTTTTTTTAAAGTTCTCCATACTTTCATTCTAGACACACCTAATACGACAGAGGCTTTTCTAGTACTTCTAGTTGGATCTTCAGCAAAGTGATCCAAAATATTCTGTTCCACACGAGCATCCGCACGGTCACTCGATCGTCCTTCAGAGTTTGGACTGTGGAAAGAACCGTTTGAGTGCAAACGGTTGACCAGCCTCCTGAAGCATGCATAAGAAGGAAGTCTTCGCTGATTCTTCAGCTCTCTTCCATCAATGTGACGTTGTCGATAAAGTTCGCGCGCTGCAGTAAGGATTCCCTCCGATGCACCCACACACATAATCATATCATAGTACTCTGCATTTGAATACTCCGCCATTATAAAATTACGAAATAACGAAAGCACTTTCACTAACTTGACACCGATATATGATACTGACCGATAGAACAAGCGAACAATAATGAAGAGCGTGTAAAAAAATAATCACTAACGAACATTAGTAAGGATGTGAAAAAATAATTGATTATTGAAATAATCGATTAAAAATCAACACCTAAAAGTATAAAAATCTATTAAATTTAGTAATTATTTTTATGTGACTAATCGATTAATAACCGATTATTTTATTAATCATTCAATTACATATTACCGACTTTATTTCATCTGCAACGCCCCGATATTAAGTTTGGCCCGGAACGAAAACTACTAAAGAATACTTTTTCCATAATGTTATTTTTAACGCCATCAATGACCGCATTCCTTCTATACCTTTGAAACAGTTTAGTTATTTATTTATTCCAATATTCACTAGATGGAGTCGATGAATAATACAATTTTATCAGCCGACATTTGGTTGATATGTTCTCTTTTATTGTATATTTCCAAATTACTAAATATTACATGGATACTTTTTAAAAGTCTCGGTGGCGCAGTGGGCGAGCTGTTATACGGGAACTTGAAAATTGGTTTTTAAAAAAGAAAATTAAATTTATTTAATGAATTTGTATATTAATTGAAATAGTAATTAAAATATAATTAGGAATTTGAAAGGGCGAGTGGTCTTCCCGGAGGTTCTGACTGGACTGACTGGCTTAGGTTCTATTACTAGTGGTGAATAGCCGAGATTGCTGACTAGGCAATGTGTTGGCCTTTTCATTTACAGTTGAGGGATGTAACAACCCCCCGTTTAAGAGGAAACTTAGGGAAAACGTAAGTTTCCGGAAAACTATTCAATGCGTAATCGCGGTTGATTTGTGATAGGTCCGAGTTCAACTTGAGGATTAATATCTTGTTCATCATCGTTTAAGTTTATTTTACTAGTTCTAGAACACTTGCCCTTTTTACAAACATATGCTATCATTAAACTAAAACATAAAATTATAGATAAAACACTTAAAATAGGGAAACTAATATGGTGGTTAATGTTATTATAATTTGTATCTATGTTGTCCATCTCGTTTAGAAGTTGGTTAGATACAGTCTTAAGATCCTTAAGATTATCTAATTTTACATTATTGATTTTTGACATAGGAATGTTTAAATTCTTAAAACGGCTAAAATTACAACAGTTATCATTAATGATATTGAAATTCGAAGTTATAATTGGTATGTCAATGTAAGGAAAAGTTTCTCTTACAAATCTAACATTTCTATTGTAGGCTATACAATTGGATGGTAAATTAAGGATTCCAGTACCTAATATTACAGTTTCGAATAATGGTTCTTTTTCACATTCAATGGTTAGCTTTGTTGGATTAGATTGTACAAATACCCATTTATTATTTATTAGTTTATGCCAAATGTTAATGTTGCCATGAATAAACTTGTTTTGACAACTTTCAGGTAAAGTATCAATAGCTTTAGTTATTAGCTCTATTTCACAGAATAGATTTCCAGTTGTTATGTACACATCAGTTGATTCACATAAGTAAATTCTGTTTAATATGTTTTTACAATTACTTAAATCTTTTAGATATGTAAATGAGGATTTATCTTTACTTAAGGCTACATATTTCTCAGTAGGTAAAATCATACTGTATGAATTAGGTGTTTTATTGTTAAGTGGAGTAGGTAATGGTATATTGTTGTACAAATTATATTCTAATATATTAACTAAAGGTATTTTGATTACAAATACTAACTTTCCGTCAGTATAATAGCATATTAAATTAGCAATGTTCATTAAGGTATGAATGTTACTTAATTCTAAACTAATGGGAAATTCTCTGTATTTCGGTAATAACTTTAAATTATTTACTATATCTCTGTATAGTTGCTTAGGTGTAATTATAGATGGGTGAATGGTATTACTTTTAACAAACAGGATGGAGTTCAGTATATTTTCAATTTTAAATGAAGTTGTAAGTAAATGACACTGTAAAACATTCAGAACTGCATATAATTTAACCTTAAAACTATTAGAAATAACAATTTGAGAAATATTGTTAGATGACATAATCACTTGATCAATGGCGTCGTTCAACTTCGCTTGGTTAACGTAAAGTTCATGCAAAGTGTTATTAATATTACTGATAGCAGATTGGGAAATCATAATACTTTTCTTAAACGAATCTACAATCTTTTCTTCGTTTTTATACAGTTTTTGAATAGCGTCGTTGTATGCTGTGGCGTCGTTCTCATCTAATGTGCCAAATATGTGTTTAAAAACTACACCAACACCAGAAAACCAGGCTGATCTTTTCGAAATATCGTTGTGTACTATGTGGGAGAGTGAGTCATAGTTGCGTTGGGCATCTGCATATAGTGATTCTAAAGGTTGTAGTAAATTCTTACATTGTTTTTCGTCTATTTCTTCATTTTCTCTGCATTGGAATCTAATGATATTGAATGTTTGTGATATGTTCTCTAAAAGTAGATACGTCTATAGGTATAACTATATGGAATTGGTCATTAATTAATTTTAGGGTACCGACCGGATCGAAGAGCAAACCGGGGCCTTGTGTAATGTATTCTAGATATTGATTGTTTCTAGTTGCCAGAATGTGGACGGCGCCCATCCTGCAATTAATTCGAACTAAATTAATCATGTGCTGGTTTTATTTCATCAAAATGGTGTTTTACATGACGTCTGTTAATTAATAGAGAAAGAGTGTTGTTGCCGTGGATTTTCACAACTTTGTATGGTCCTTTCCAAACAGGTGAAAGAGCCTTACGCAGTCTGAGGTGATTTTTTAAATAGACGTAATCACCTACCTTATATTGGACGGGACGACTGTGTCTATCGTAATAGGTCTTTGATCTTTCTTTGGAATTTTGTATATTTTGCTGTGCTTTTTCTCGGGAGATTTTTAAACGATGTTGGAGCATTTTAATATATTCAGGATAAGTTATATTAGTGGAGGAATCGAAGACAGAGTCAGGAATGTATGGCTTATGACCAAAGATTAGTTCGTAAGGAGTAAACCTTGTTGTTGTGTGGACACTACTGTTATAGGATAGCATAGCGGTGTAAACAAACTTGTGCCAATCGGTTTGGTTTTCATTCACAAATGATTTCAAATATTCTTTTAAGGTAGAGTGGCTTCGTTCAAGTGCACCCTGTGTTTGTGGATGGTAGGGTGAAGCCCAGATGTGTTTTATTTTCAGGAATTCGCATGTTCTTTTAAATAGTTCGGCGGTAAAATTAGTTCCTTGATCGGTGAGTATATACTTAGGGATACCAAATAGTGAAATAAAGTGTACTAAACATTCACAAGATTCCTCTGCAGTAGCGTTGGGGATCGGATACGCTATGGAGAATTTCGTTAAGTCGTCTTGAAGGGTAAGTATATATTTTAATTTTATAAGGCCAGCTTCAGGTAAGGGTCCGACGATATCGAGGCCTATTTTTTCGAATGGACGAGTAGAAGCAGTAGTAATTTGCATAGGTGATCTATTTATTTTACGAAGTGGCTTATTTGATTGACACAATTTACAATTTTTTGCATAACTTTCAATTTCTGATTTCATATTTTTCCAATAATAACGTTCTCTTATACGGTCGTACATTCTATTAGACCCCAAGTGTCCAGCTATCGGAATGTCATGGTTTTCTCTAAGTATTTTATTTATTTCCGAGGGTACAGGGTAAATTATGCTATTATGGTATACATTGGGTGCAATATTAGTATTATTAAACAAAAACATTAGCATACCATATATCTTGACAAAAGAATTTTGTTCGAATGGATTTTTGAAATCTGAAATAGCAAATTCATTTATAGTACCGGTAAGAATAATCTCATCTCTTACTGTTTTTAGTGTTTTAAATATATCGGGATAAGTACACGTATCGAAATAATAAACCTTTGTAAACATAATATAGTAAGTAATATCTCTAGAGGTTATTTTCTTAAAGGAATGAAGCTCTCTTTCTCCATTTGTCAAATTGGATTCATCATCTAAGGAAGAAAGGATTTCTTGTATATAAGGGTTAGATTCATCGAGGTCGATAGAGGTAGGGACAAGGATTGTTTTGATGTTACTTTTTAAAAGGCTTTCATTATGTTCTCGTATTTGAGTGTTATAGGATTCATTCTTATCAGCAAAAGATTTAAGGAAATCTGAATATTCGTCGTTAGGAATAAGAGTTGTTTCGGAAATAGCAGGAGAGTTTGGAGTGGGGAGGCTTAAGGCATCAATGTCTATATTTGGCGTGTTTGATGGGCTTGGATCGAGGACGCCTAAATCAATAAGTTCATCAAGGACGTTTTGAGGGATTTCAGATTCAGGGCTGGCGTCACCATCATTGTTTGTATGAGATGTCGATGGTTGGCTTTCAGTGATCGGATTAACGGGATAACGGGATAATGCGTCTGCGTTACTGTTAACTTTGCCTTTCTTGTATTCTATTTCGTAGTCGAATTCTTCAAGTCTTAGCCTCCATCTCACTAATTTAGAACTAGGGTCTTTACAGTTGAATAGCCATTTGAGAGGCCGATGATCCGTTACAATTTTGAATTGACGCCCGTAAAGATATGGTCTGAAGGTTTGGGTACCGAAAAGAATTGCCAAACACTCCTTTTCGGTTACGCTGTAATTACATTCGGCTTTATTGAGTGTCCTTGATGCATAGGCAATAGGACGGTCACTTCCTATTTCACCTTGGGATAGTATAGCGGAAATTGCAAAATTAGATGCATCGCAGGTCAAAACAAATGGTTTATTAAAATCTGGGTAGGCTAGAATAGGAGCTGTAATTAGGGCGTTTTTTAAGCTTTCAAAGGCTAGTTGCTGTTCGTTCTGCCAATCAAAGGGGATATTCTTTTTCAGGAGGTTTGTAAGTGGTTTTGCTTTCTTGGATAGATCTGGATGAATCGGCGGTAATAGGAGACTAATCCTAAGAATGATTTGATGTCTTTAGGACATTTTGGTACAGGGAATTCTGCGACAGCCTTTATTTTATCTGGGTTTGGCTTGACTCCTTTATCTGTAATTGTGTGACCAAGATAAGAGACTTCCTTACGTAGGAATTCACACTTATCTGGCTGCAGTTTGAGGTTAAAGGAGCGGAGTTTACTAAAGACGTTAGAAAGGATTTTAATATGCTCGTCCAGGTCAAAACTGTGGATAATAATATCATCCAAATATATGAAGCATTGTATTCCTTGGAGGCCAGATAAGGCAGAGTTCATCAATCTTTGAAAAGTAGCGGGAGCGTTTTTCAGGCCAAAAGGCATCCGAGTAAACTCAAAATGGCCTTGTGGAACTGAGAAAGCGGTTTTAGGAGCGTCGTTTTCTGCCATTTTTATCTGATGAAATCCGGAAGCAAGGTCGAGCGTGCTGAAATATTTACTTTTACCTAATTGGTCTAAAATTTCGGTTATGTTTGGTATGGGGTATGAATCACCGATTGTGATGTCATTTAATTTACGGTAGTCTATAACTACACGCCATTTTTGTTTTCCTGAGGCATCAGCCTTCTTAGGAACTATCCAGATTGGAGAAGACCATGGGGAATTTGAAGGTTTGATGATATTCTGATCGAGCATTTTAGTGATTTGGGATTCTATTTCTTGTTTATGGATTTCAGGGAATCTATAGGATTTTGTATTGATTGGAACAGAGGATGAAGTTGGAATTTCATGTTGTAGGATGTCAGTAGTTGTCAGTCGATCATTAGGAAGGTGGAAGATATCGGAGTAAGAGGAACAGAGTTCATATAAAGCATTAGACTCTTCCGTATTTAGATGGGGTACTCTTAATAGATTTAGAACTTCTTCAGTACGATTCAGGGTATCGAATTGGCTTGGGTCGTTATGGTGAATGTGGTAAATTTCTTTTGAATTACTTTCTAGTGGTAATAGTTTTATTTTATTGTCTGGTGTTACGTGTATTGGTTTTTCCGAAATATTTACTACTGAAATGTTGACTTTAGAATTTGATTTCACTTTTACGATACAATTAGCTATTAATAAGGATTCAATTATGTTTTGGTCTAGAACTAAGCCTTCATTTAATTCGGGGTTTAGTACCGAACATTCGATTATGGTTTCGCTGCGAGGAGGTATAGTATAAACTGGTTTAGTAAATTTTAAATTAATTTTTATGGTATCGACAATGAGTTTATTTTCTACAAAGTCGATTTTACAATTTGTTTTGGAAAAGAAATCGTTACCGACTATTCCATCATAGGGGAATTCAATGTTTGGAATTATATGAAAATAATGGCCTAATGAATTAAAATTGATTAATATATGACCGAGAGTGCGCGTGACGTCATTTGTATTACCTACGCCATGGAAAGTGTAGTAAGTGTGTAAGTTTTCTCTATTTTATTTATTTTTATCAAACTGATAGAAGCGCCACTGTCAATGAGCAATTTCAAGGGTTTCGAGGATACAGAGGTGTGGACTTCTATAAAAGGTAAGCATTTTTTTGTTGGATTTGTAGTAATGTTATACACTGACGTATCTTCTTTTTCTTTTACAGGTGCAGTGTCAGAACAGGCTTTGGAAGGGTATCGGTATGAATGAACGAGAGAGTCAATATTTGTTACAGTTGGACCACTATGAGTTTGGGGCTGGTTACCCTGTTTGTTAGTGGATGTATTGGAAACAGTGATTGGGCCACTATGAGTTTGGGGCTGGTTACCCTGTTTGTTAGTGGATATATAGGAATCAGTGATTGGGCCACTATGAGTTTGGGGCTGGTTACCCTGTTTGTTAGTGGATGTATTGGAAACAGTGATTGGGCCACTATGAGTTTGGGGCTGGTTACCCTGTTTGTTAGTGGATGTATTGGAAACAGTGATTGGGCCACTATGAGTTTGGGGCTGGTTACCCTGTTTGTTAGTGGATGTATAGGAATCAGTGATTGGGATAGAAGGGGTGTCGTTATTGTAATTTAATTGAATTGATTGTAGCTTGGGTCTCACGAGACACCGACGTGAGCCCGTTATTCGTTTAAATCGTCGCCGACGCCTGTCTCTTTGGTCACATCAATAGCATGGATGGGTTTATTATTATTCTGAAAGTTTGTCGGCGCTTGATTATGTTGAAATGGCATGTTACTAAATTTTCTATTGTTATATTCCCGTTTACGACACATATCAATGGTGTGTCCAATGGCTTTACAATAACGACACACCGGAGGAACAGAGGTAGAGGGAAATACGTGATTATTAGGTTTACTTGGTGAAGTGATTCCGTGTTGAACAAAACTCCTATGTGTTTAACGAAGATAGATTTCGTTTATGAGAGGCCTGCAATATTTTTTCTTCGGAAACAGCGAAGTTGATTGCGTCATTAAGAGTTTCAAGATCACGGCATCTAACCACCGTGGACAAACGGGCATTTAATCCGCTAATAAATGTGTGTAAAGCTAGATCTTGCATAGCAGCGACACGGCCAGTCAGTTCACCTTTCTTTTTGGTAGGAATTGAAACATTAATTTCTGTTAGTAATTTTGATAAACATGACTCGACGCGTAATGCAAACTGATTGACTGATTCGCTACTAGATTGGTGACAATCTTGAAGGTCGGATAGTAATGCTGCGTAATGCTTTCTTTCCCCGAATTGTGATTTAAGAAAATCTTCTAATTGTTCCCAAGTCTCGAATTCTTTAATCGAACATGCACTTTCTGCTCGACCTTCAAGTTGACTAAGGATATATGTTAATAATATATGTTTTTGAGATGCGGAAGCTAGATTAATTGCATTTCTACAATTATTTAGATATGCATTTAACTTTTCTCGGTTGCCGTCAAATCTATTTATAAACTTAATTAAAACATTTAATTCGATTTCTTTCGTCACTGTTAGGCATTCTTCTTTAGGCATGTTGAATTCCTTGGTGAGTTGTAGTCTAAACAATGATAAGACGCGAGGTCTGGACCGGACGCGATAACGAAACTATGTATGTTCACGCGTCGGGCAACAGGAATGTATGTAGAATTAATTTTAAGTACACGATATTATTCGCTGACACTTTCACTGCACAATATGATGAGATTTAGTAGTAATATGTTATTATGATAGCACTTACAGGAACACGGCGATTACGGAGAGAGCGGGTCTCATCTCTCTCGGGTGAATTACCTCGTTTCAAAGGTAGATTTAGGGCACACAGCGACAGGAAACAGCAACCAGCACGGCAGTAGAATTCTTCTTGCGGATTTGATACACGAAACAGTGATATTATTTAATTTAAAATGACACAATCACAAATTAAAACTTCACGTTATTGCACCACTTAACTGTTCGTTTACGCGATAGAGGCGAACCAGGATTTTATTATCCCTTTGCGCTGCCACCAATGTTATACGGGAACTTGAAAATTGGTTTTTAAAAAAGAAAATTAAATTTATTTAATGAATTTGTATATTAATTGAAATAGTAATTAAAATATAATTAGGAATTTGAAAGGGCGAGTGGTCTTCCCGGAGGTTCTGACTGGACTGACTCGCTTAGGTTCTATTACTAGTGGTGAATAGCCGAGATTGCTGACTAGGCAATGTGTTGGCCTTTTCATTTACAGTTGAGGGATGTAACAGAGCGCACGGCCTCTGATCCAGAGGTCCGGGGTTCGATTCCAGACACTGGCTCACACCAATGACTTTTCGAAATTGTTTTCGGAAGTTATGTGTGATAAATACCGATGACTGACAAACTTTGTGCCCGGTATGGCAATAGGTTCGCCACCTATTCCATTTGGGACGTAAACATAACGGCGAGACGAGGCTTAACAGCCGCTGCCTACACCTTCGGGTACAAAAGGCGTGAAGTTATGTTATGTTATGTTATGTTACATGGATACTCACTCGCTTCGTTGACTTTCATAACTCTTTTCATGCACGCGCGTCGGTTTTTGAGGCTCCTAACATCACCTTCCTCCATAACACGTTCTATTTGGTCATGTAATGTGTGTCTTGGCCGTCCTCGACTCCTACATCCATCCGCTTTTGCATTGTATATCTGGTCAATCGTGTCAAATGCTCGGTCAGTCTTGCATCATCCATCCTTTCTACATGTCCGAACCATCGAACCAACCATGCCCTTTCTTACTTTTACACCGACACTCTCTTTCAAACCAACTTCCTTCCTTACAACCTTGTTCCTACGCGGTCAGCGAGAGTCACTCCGCAGATTTTGCGCAGTGACCTCATTTCTACCGCGTTTATTCTACTTTCATGCACACTCTACCATACCCAGCTCTCGTTTCCATAAGTTAGCGTTGGGATCAGGACTGCATTATGGATTGCTAGCTGGGCTTTCTGCTGACGTTTTTTGCGCCCAGGAATCTGGCCAACGCTCCATTTACGCTATTTCCTATCGCCACTCGTCTTTCTACATCCGTGGTGTACCTTCCATCCCTGCTAAAAGCGCATCCAAGATATACTATTTCATTCACCTGTTCCAGCACTACATCATCAACCATTATCCTTGCATCTGTTCTGGATTCCTCCCTTTCAAACACCATAACTTTCGTTTTCGTCGCATTCAACTGCAAGCCTTTAATCATGCAATCATCTTTCATAGTAGTGACTAGTATTTGCAGGTCCGACGGCAATTCGGCCAGAAGCACGGCGTCATCTGCGTAAAGCAGGCAGCTCACAACTAGGTCACCCATTTGCATCACTACATCCATCGATCTCACTCTCTGGAGACAACTGTCCAGGTATAGGATGAACAGTCGAGCGGACAGCACGCAACCCTGTTTGACGCCGATATTGACGTCAAACCAGGGGGACAAGCCGCCGTCAACACGCACACACGCTGTGCAGTCCTCATAAGTGGACTGCACAGCGCGCAGCAGTGCTCCGCTCACCCCGTAGCCCGGGAGTATATCCCACAGATCCTTTCGTAACACTCTGTCAAACGCTTTTTCCAGATACACAAAACCGCAGAAAACCTTCCGGTTAACAGCCAGTTGTTTCTCCACGATGTCGCGGAGAGATAAAATCTGATCCATGCACCCTCGTCCGCTTCTAAAACCACCCTGAGCCTCCCACAACACTCCATCAGATATCACCCTCATTCTCCTTTCAATAATTTTCCCATACACTTTTGCTGCTAAACTGATCAAACTGATGGCCCTGTAACTGGCGCACTGCATACGTGATCCCGGCACGTATGCAGTGCGCCTCCAGTCCGTGGGAACCTTACCTGACCTCCAGCACAGATTGCTCAAGGTCAGGAAAGAGTCCCGGGCACAGGTTCCACCGTATTTGATCATTAAGCAGACATCATATCAATTCCAGCTGCCTTGCCAGAAACATAGAAACATACCAGGAACATACTTGTACATTTCCCCAAAATACTCACTCCACCTGCCCAATACATCGCTTGGGTTTGCAAGAATGTCACCAGCCTTAGACATAATTTTGTCCATTCTGGATGTTGACGAAGAACCCCGAGACTTTCTAACTTCCCACCAGAAGAGTTTGTTATTCGCCTCGAAGTTCTCCGTCAACCTCACTTCCTCATTCGCAACTAGTCTTTCACGCTTCGCTTTCACTAAGGCTTTGGTAACATTCCTGCAGCGGCGGTAGCTCTCATACTTTTTCTCTGTCATACTAACATTCTGATTCAAACTTGAGACATAATCCAACCATGCTTTTTTCTTTCTTTCGACGCTGGATTTCACATCCTCGTCCCACCAGGCATCACCTCTCAGAATCCTATGCCTATGCCTATGCCTCTTTGCACTACTACATACTTCTTTTGCAATATCCACTATACTTTCTTTCATTCTTTCTCAGCATTCTTCAACACCTAAGTCAGAAAGACTCGTCTCATTGAGTCTTTTACTGACTAGGTCTACATACATACTCCGTACACTTTCACCTTCTAATTTCTCACATTTTATCTTTTCAAGCTCTCCGAAATGGGTACGCACTCGCCAGTGTCTCCACTTCTTGAAAGGCCCACGAAACGGCTTACTACCAGGTAGTGGTCCGTATCAAGAGTGGGGCCTCTGTAGGCTCGTGTATCCCTTTAGAGTATTTCGGAGACGACTATCTACCAAAATCAAATCAATCATACTCTTTTGTTCATTCCGTCTCCACGTATACGTGTGAATACCTTTATGACGGAATAATGTGTTAGACACATCGAGGTTCCGTTCCAGGCATACGTCCAAGATGGGCTTACCAGCATCATTGACTCTCTTGTCACCATTCGGACCAAGTACAGCCTCCAGGCCATCTCTCTTGGTTCCGACCCATCCATTAAGATCACCACACAGAATTATCCTTTCATGTCCCTCAGCCAGATTCAGAATATCCCTAACAGATTCCCAAAACTCCTCGAGTTCGCGGGGATCCGCGGAGCTTACGGGAGCATAAGCTGCGACCAGGAAAACTCGCGTGATCCCCAGTTTTATTCGACCCCAAAGATGTCTTGGGCCTACCAACTCATAATCTTTCACTCCGGAAGCAAAGTGGGAGGAGAGAACGACTCCAACACCCCCACTAGGACGGACGTCCTGGTCCACTCCGGACCATAGGGCTACCATGCCACCGGGGAGGTCCTCGGTCTCACTCCCCCTCCGCTTTGTCTCCGTCAAACATAAGGCATCCAGGCATCTCTGATTTATTACATCCATCATCTCATTCATCTTTCTGATCATACTACCTCTAACATTCCACGTGCCTATACGGCACTCCCCTCTCCTCGTCCCACCAGGATTGGCGCTGCGTGAAGGGTGGCGTCCCCCTTCGCCGCATGCGCATGCAGCCGCACCGACGGGGGCTAATCGGTGCCCGTCGCTTCCGGGGCACGCCGGAGCAGCCCGTCCGGCTCAGTTTGCTTCGGTCAAGATTGCGTCCCACTGGGACGGCAGGGGTCGCGACGTGCACGCTCTTGACATGACCCCCTAAAACTAATTGTACATATTGCCCAAAAATTTCAGTAATATATTGACATAAATAATATAACATAACTTCACGCCTTTGTTACCCGAAGGTGTAGGCAGCGGCTGTTAAGCCTCGTCTCGCCTTGGATGGATGGAAATGGAATAGGTGGCGAACCTATTGCCATACCGGGCACAAGTTTTTCATTCATCGATATTTATCACATATAACTTCGGAAAACAATTTCGAATCGTCATTGGTGTGAGCCAAAGTCTGGAATCGAACCCGGATCTCTGGATCATAAGCTGTGTGCTCGACCACTGCGCCACCGAGACTAATAATAACATGTAATCATAATTAAATCAGCTTACCTAATAAAGTTTTATAGGGTTATCAATTATCATTACATAGTATAAAACAAAGTCACTTTCTGCTCTCTTTCCCCTTATATGCGCATATGTTTAAAACTACGCAACGGATTTTGATGCGATTTTTTTTAATAGTCAGAGGGTGTCAACGGGGTGGTTTTGATCTATAATTCATGTATAGTGTAGAAATAAAAAGTGATAATTTTCAAGATTTAAAACTTTAATCGAAAACGCTGCCTGAACCCTAAGTGATAAATGAAAACAATGTACTACATTATTATACACCTCTAATAGGTCTACAAAAAAGTCCCCAAGGGCATATGTCTATCTCGTAGGGATAACCCACAATGACCATTAATATTTTTTTATTTTATACGAGAAATAGTGGCTTATTTACGAAGCAATTTTAAACATTACAGCATTAATTTTCATCCAGTTAACTATCTTAAAATAAGTAGATTGTGATTTTAATATAGATTAATATAGTCGTTTACAGCATGTAATTTAAACTAATATTTACGAAGATATTACAGTATTAACATAGCAGTACTTAGCAGTTGCGTTTGCGCGCCATAACGCTTGCTGATAAATAGCACAAATTGAACTTTTTAAGATAAAAATATCACTGATTTATTTCTTTTAATGCGTGGTAGAGCCAAGCAGTTCGCTGCATGAATGGGCCGGCTCGACCGATGAAATACCACGACCTTTCAGAAGACCGACGTAAAGTAGCTCATGCCGCGTTTCGTTCGTTGAGAGAGGTACCCGGAAGCCCACCCCTTCCTATCCCCTATCCCTTAAAGGTCGGCAACGCCACAGTAACACTATATGTGTTGCTGGTGTCCATGGGCGGCGTTGATTGCTTACCATCAGGTGACACGCCTGCTTGTTTGCCCTCTTATCCCATAAAAAAAACGAAGTTCGCCGGGTCATGAGTTATTGTATATAGTTGACATCATATACAGCTAGATGGCGTCCTGCGCCGACATATGTATGTTCGGGTGAATATTAGAACTCAATTTTGAAGTAGATAGTTGTCATCTCGGTAGTCTCGGCGGTCCAGTGGTCGAGCACCCCCCCTCCTAAATCAAAAGTTGTGGGTTCGTATCCTAGCTAACACAAATGGATTTTCGAAATTATTCTTGACAGCTGAGTGTAATAAATACCGATGGCTGAAAACTTTGCACCCTGTGTACCACCATAGGTTTACCATCTATTTCAATCGGAACGTAAAAAAACAGCGAGTCGAGGCGTAACAGCCACTGCGGGAGCCCCGTACAGGGCCACGGATCGCGCGACACCACCGTAGAGGCGGCGAATCTCGGGGAAGGCGGTTTAACGCGCCTGCCACCCGTCCTACTCGGGGGACCATCCTCACGAAGTACTCCTCGAAGCTCCAGAGGCTGTTCAGGGTGAGGCCGAGGTAAGTACCTCGCCATCGGGACAGCCGTGTCACCCACCTGGATCCACGCGGCTGGTGGTTCCCAGCGCCGAGTGAGGCGGTGGAACCACAGAGCCTCACTTTTGTGAGGCGCAGCCTCCAGCCAAATTCTACCTAGACCCAGATATTTATTTATACTTGGGTGGGGATCGAACCCGCCAATCTCGATTCTACATTCAGTAGTTTTACCAACGCAAAAATAAAGAAAGCTATTGTGAATACATGTTACTAAGTTCCACTTCTGTAGCGCGGCGGGACTCCACGCAAATTTTTTTTTGTAACTTCTCGCCCCAAATACATGCGGGTGTAGGCAGCGAAAATTACTTATTGATAATGTTTCATGGTAATTTTATATGATTTCTTATTGCGAACCGAATACAGATAGCTTTTTTTTGTGTAACTTCACGCCTCAAATACATGAGAGTGTAGGCAGCGAAAACTATTTACTGATTATGTTTCATGGTAATTCCATGTGGTTTTTTAAACAGATCAGAATGTAGTCAGCTTAATTTTTTTTGTAACTTCACGCCCCAAATATATGCGGGTGTAGGCAGCGAAAATTACTTATTGATTATGTTTCATGGTAATTTTATATGATTTCTTATTGCGAACCGAATACAGATGGTTTTTTTGTGTAACTTCACGCCTCAAATACATGAGAGTGTAGGCAGTGAAAACTATTTACTGATTATGTTTCATGGTAATTCCATGTGGCTTCTGAAACAGATCAGAATGTAGTCAGCTTAATATTTTTTTGTAACTTCACGCCCCAAATACATGCGGGTGTAGGCAGCGAAAATTACTTATGTAACGCGGTAAGCGCACCGCTGACCGCTTTCTCGCTCACACACTATCTACCCGTCTCTTTTCACGGCTATATAAGCGGGTCCCGCGCGGAGCGCATGGCACTTGCTAGGGTGCGCACTTGAGCGATAGCCACATATGCAGTCCTCAAGTACGCCTGGCCAAGGAGCACGATAGCCACATACGCAGTCTACTCCAAAGCCTATGTTAGATCCGCAAGGAGCGCGACGGCCATATATGCGGTCACTCTGAGCGAAGTATTATTATTATTGTCGATCACCTAGTTTATGTATGTTACTTACGAATGCTTTGTAAAAAACCTTATTGTTCTAATATATGATATCAAAGTCACTCATTCTTTTAATCAGCCACCCTACATAGTAGCGCCCAACGGTAGAAAAGCAGCCACCCTACACAGTGACGTCCAGCGGTAGATAAGCAACCACCCTACACAGTGGCGTCCAGCGGTAGAAAATCAGCCACCCTACAAAGTGGCGCCCAACGGTATAAATCTAATAGTAAGGTCATAGCTGAAACAAAGAAACATGACACTAAATCTGTCAGTGGAACAATTTGAAACATTACTAAGTCGATTGCACAAAAAAAATAGTTTAACGAAATGTACCCTCACTTTCGACGGTGAACGAAACTATTGTAAGGTAGATGAATTTATTAATGGAATCACCGTCTACAAAGAAATCGAGGAAATATCAGACGAAGACGCACTAATGGGATTACCCTTGCTTCTGAAAGAGACGGCAAGTGTTTGGTGGATAGGCGTCAAATCTGAAATAAAAACCTGGCAAGCGGCGTTAAAAGCAATACGATGTTCATTCGCACCTAAACTTCAACCATACGAAGTCTATATTCAGTTATTTGCTGACTCGCAAGGTGTACAGGAGCCAATAGATACTTTTATCTGCAGAAAAAGAGCACTAGTAGGAATGTTGCCTGTGAAACGACATAGGGAAGAGGAACAATTGGACCTCATTTATGGCCTACTTAAAGCCGAAGTTAAGAATAAAATAGCACGAACTGACGTGTCATCTTTTACACAACTATTGGAAAGAGCTCGCCACCTGGAGACCCTTGAAAAAGAAAAGCTGGCGACTCCATCTTCAAGTACAGGAGATACACCGAAGTTGAATATGAAAAAGATAATACGCTGTCTTCACTGCAATAAGAGAGGGCACACAATCAGTGTTTGTAGAAAACGCTTGGCCGACTTAGCTACAGTGAAAAAACGGGAAACCACTTCATCAACCCCCACAGTTGCCACAAAACCTGCCCTTACATGCTATGGTTGTGGGGCGCCAGGGGTGTTCAGAAGTAACTGTGCCACCTGTAAAGCCAAAGAGTCGCCACCTAAACCAATACAATTTTATGCCATGGAAACCCAAATGCAAGGTGAGGTACGATTGCCTACCATTGAGTTGAAGTATGGTAACTTGGTTGGGCATGCTTACGTCGACACATGTGCCCGAACCAGTATTGCAGGACAGTACCTATACAACCACATGTTGGCTAAGGGAGCTCACTTCACCGAACAATTCACCTGCATAAAGCTTGCAGATGGGTCCTCCAAAATTGCCAAACTATTTGTAACCACGGTGAATATTGGTATAGGTAATCGGGAGCTACCGATAACCTTTTCTGTTTTCGCTGAAGCTACAGACACCCGGACACTTTTGGGTATAGACTTCTTGGAGGAAAACGGACTCGTGTTAAATCTCCCTCAAAGAAGCTGGCACTTTATTGATGACCCGGATGAAAAATATTTATTTGTCCAGACAAAGCAGGAACATCCTATATCAGTTCCTAGCACTGCAATAAGAAAGCTAGACTTTAAGAAACAAGAAGAGGAAGAACGTGAGGATTTTGTCTCATGGGCTAAACAACTAAGAATGTTATCTCCATTGCCAGACTCACCAACTTACGAAGTTCAGACCCCAGAAAAAGAAGAAGCACCAAAATGGAAATTAATTAAAATTGATACACCACCACGTCCAAACCATCCCCGTGAACCACGTGAGATGAACAAAGATACCCCAAGCGATCCCCGTATTGATTATTTACCAATAAATCCATTAAAATTGTATTGCATTGATGTTTCATTACAACAACATGAAGCTACTACCCTAAACGACATACAAAGAATTAAGTTGAATTCATTGTTAAGAGACTTTCATGATATTTTTAATAAACATGGTGAACCTACACCTTGCACTGAACACAAGATAGATACTAGTACAAATACACCCATATCAGTTAAACCTTATAGACTCTCACCGATAAGACAACAACAGTTAAGAATAAAATTAGATGAGATGTTAGAAACAGGTATTATAGAGGAGAGTGAGAGCCCATAGGCTGCCCCTGTGGTACTAGTACCGAAAGGTAATGATGATATAAGAGTCTGCGTTGATTATAGACGTCTAAATAGCATTACAGTACCTGATAGGTATCCCTTACCACGAATAGATGACCCGTTACAACAAGCCACAGCAATGCCATACATGAGTACAATAGATTTACAATCTGGATACTGGCAAATAAAAATAAGGGAGGAGGACAAAAACAAGACAACCTTTGTTACAGCATTTGGAACTTACCGCTTTAAACGTATGCCATTCGGACTACGAAATGCGCCAAGTACATTTCAAAGATTAATGGATAAATTTTGTAGAGAACTCAAAGCAGAGTCGGTGCTAACGTATCTTGATGATCTGGTCTGTAGGTCATCCACATTTGAAAATCATCTTAAAGATTTAGCAGAAATATTTACTAAACTAAAACAATACCAGCTAAGAGCCAATCGATCCAAATGTAAGTTTGGCTGTGATTCTATAAAATATCTGGGTCATATTATAACACCACAAGGTATACAAACGGATCCAGACAAGGTGAAAGCTATGAGTGAAATGAAGCGACCAAATAACGTGAAACAATTAATTTCATTTATACAAACTGCTTCGTGGTACCGTCGATTTATAAAGAATTTTTCAGACGTGGCTAGACCACTGACGAATCTTACAAAGAAAACAGCAATTTGGATATGGGAAGAACCTCAGGAAAAAGCTTTTCAATTATTAAAAGAAGCTCTTACCACTGCCCCCGTTCTCAGACAAGTAGACACAAAACTACCCTTTGTCATCAAAACGGATGCCAGCCATTACGCAATTGGAGCGGCTTTAGTGCAGGGGGAGGGACCAGAGGAGCATCCTGTCGAATATGCAAGTCGGTTACTAACACCAGCTGAATGTAACTACTCGGTAACAGAGAAGGAGGCATTAGCTATTGTATGGGCCATATCACGCTTTAGAGGTTACATAGAGGGAGTTAAATTCTTGACTATTACAGATCATCAACCACTTAAGTGGCTACTGAATTTAAAAACTCCAACCGGACGATTAGCACGTTGGGCGATGCAATTACAGCCCTACAATTTCGAAGTAAAATATATACCAGGTAGAACAAATGTGCTGGCTGATAACTTATCACGACCACCTTGTGAAAAACACTCACAAGAATGCGATATTTGCCACATCGAAGTAACTATACCAAATAAAGGAGAAAAAGTTATAAGAAACGAGCAAAGAAAAGATAACGAATTAAATAAAATCATTAAAGCACTAGAAGATAATATCAAAACGGAAGACTATGTACAATGGTCTAAGAGAGGATATTAATAAGAACGATGGCGTAGTAGTTTATGTGCATAACGTAGTAAAAGTTTTGTGTGCTTATGAGCCGAAGGTGTCTGAGGGTAATTGTTACGTAATTTCTATAGTGCCAGATTACACAATTATTTGTTCTTATCGTCCACCGTGTTTTAGAAATCATAGAAAATATCTGGATTCACTCGATGACCTGCTCAGTAAAATTAGGACCAATAATGTGATTTTCACGGGAGACATTAATATTGATATTATGCCAGCAAATTTAACTCCAAGCGCCCACGATTATCTGAACCTAATGGCCATGCACGGATTAAGGATTGGTATAGACAAACCTACTCGTATCAAGTCCTGCATTGATCACTTCATGGTTAAATGTCCTTTTACTTGCAAAACTGCTATATTCGAGGAACCAATTACAGATCATTCTCCAATAGCTCTATGTGTTTGCACAGAGAAAATTAAAAAAATGCATAGCGTTCATAATAAAGCTAGGTTAGACTACAGGAAAATTAGTAATCTAATTGATAATGAAAACTGGGGCTGTATTTACAACACTACAAATCCTAATACCGCATCGGAAATAATCACAACAAAACTAACGAACATCATTACAAATAGTACAATCAACGTAAGGATCTCTAATAGGCTAAGACCATTAAAACCGTGGATTACGAGAGGTATTGTCAAATGTATAAGAAGGAGGGATAAACTATATAAGGAAACATTGAAAACTCCTCAAAATATACTGTTAAGGACTAAGTACCTCAAATATAGAAATACATGTAATTCTATTATAAAAAACTTAAAGAATATATATTATCAGAATAAATTTGAGAAAAGTAGAGGTGATATTAAGGAAACTTGGAAGGTTATTAAAGAAGTCAGTGACACAAAGAAAAATCATGAACCAAATCTTGAATTACTAGCTATTGATGCTATACCAACGAAGTCTCTTAATGAGGTTAATAGTTATTTTACTAGTATTGGAGAATCACTAGCAAATGAAATACTGTGCAGAATGAAGAAAACTGAGCATGAACTTTCTTATGAAGCTACTATGGGTTTGTCACCTTTAAAGTCCATGTCGTTCAGGCCTACGGATCATCATGAAGTGAGTGGCATCATCCTTAGACTAAGATCATCCAGTGCCCCGGGATGGGATAATATCACCGCACAAATATTAAAGCAAAACTTATTATTACTTGTACATCCCATCACTCACTTATGTAACCTGAGTCTGACTAGCGGTTCATTTCCGCAAATATTCAAGTATGCTACTGTTTGTCCTGTGTACAAATCTGGGAATAAGAAAGAACCTAACAACTATCGACCTATCTCACTTTTATCTGTACTTTCAAAAATACTGGAACAGATTGTTGGTAAGCAACTCTTGGATTATTTGGAGACTAACAAGTTGCTTAGTGACTCTCAATACGGCTTTAGAAGGGGTAGGTCGACGGAGGACGCTGTTCTTTCACTGTTATCAACAGTAGTTGCCCATATAGATCGTGGAGAAAAGTGTTTGGGGGTATTTTTGGATCTACAAAAAGCATTTGATACTGTGTCCATTCCAATCCTAATTGCACGTATGGAGAATGTAGGTATACGGGGTCTTGTTTTGAAATGGTTCATGGACTACTTGTCTCATAGGTGCCAACGTGTTAGAGTCGCAAGTCACGAAAGTCAAAGTTGTTCCTGTGGGTATGGCGTACCTCAGGGTAGTACTATTGGGCCTACCTTATTCCTTATTTATATAAATGACTTGTGTTGTACATCTAAATTACCATATTTGGATCTTTTTATGTTTGCTGATGATACGGTACTGGTGGCTCATGGTCAAACCTGGGATATAGCGTTTAGAATGGCTGAAACTGGATTGGCTAAGGTGACTTGGTGGCTAGAGAACAGCCTTATGTCATTAAACACGGGTAAGACTAAATATGTTTGTTTTAGCAAAACAACAGTAGGGAAACCAACAGCTACAAGAGTCTTTAAGATTCACAGTTTTCCTTGTAATCGGGGTGAAATACCTGCAAATTGTGACTGTGTGGTACTGTCTAGGGCTGAATGTGTGAGATACCTAGGAATAATTCTTGATGATCAGCTAAACTGGATTCCACACATTTCAGCAACTATAGCTAGAATTAGAAAACTTGTGTATATCTTTAAAAAATTGCGAACAGTTGCAAATGACAAACTCCTAGTGCAAATATACCGAGCTTTGTGTGAGTGTCTTAATCGTTATTGTATTTGTGCATGGGGAGGTGCAGCTAGGACTCATATGCTTGAGGTTGAGCGTGCCCAGCGTATGATTCTTAAGGTACTTTTGCGTCTACCTTATCGCTATCCTACTTCAGCCCTATATAATCTCTCTTGTGTACTATCTGTGAGAAAACTGTACATGTATGAAACGCTGAGACGTTACCATAAGAGATATGTTCCAAAGCTTCCACCATCACAGAAGCGCATTGAACGCTGTCCAGTGCCACGCACTCGGTCAACATTTGCACAAAGACACTTTGATTATATTGCTCCGTACATTTATAATAAAATGAATAAAATAAAAAAATGTTCAAAATTAGTAATCACCAATTTAAACTTGTCTTGGCTGATTGGCTCAAGCCTATGGACTATGATGATGTGGAGGCAATCCTACAATCGAACTAATTTATAGTATATTATATATGTGGCTCAAATATGGTGCAACCCCCCCCCCTCCCCCACACACACATACACACACATGCGCACACGCGCGCGCACACACACACTCCTCATACACTCTCTCACACACTCACACACACATACACTCACTGACTCACTGACGCACACGCACACGCGCGCGCACACACCACACACACACGCCATACAGTGTTTTTTTTCTTTCAATTCTGTATTAAGTGACCTCAATTATGAGGGAAGACACTGACACCTGCAACACAGTTTTTACTACCGTGGGTGTCAGAAGATCCCATACTGTAATATGACTTGTTTATTTTTACAATAAAAATTATTATTATTATATGCTTCATAATGGAGTCCTATACAGATTAATTCATGACCAAGAAGATGAAAATATTAAACTTGTAGTACCACGCCAAGAAGTCAATGATGTTTTGAAAGATTATCACGATGATCCTACAGCGGGTCATCTGGGCGCAGAAAGAACGTTAAAAAGGATAGAAAATAAATTTTATTGGAAAGGAATGAGACGTGATACAATCAAATATGTTAAATCATGTATAGAATGTCAAAGATATAAGCCATCAAATCAGAAGCCGACAGGTCTATTTCAATCCACAGCAAACAATCAACGGTTTGAAGTTCTGTCTATAGCCTCTTGGCTACATCTGTACTACTGATAGAACATAAGAATTTAAAAATTCTCCCGCCTCTGTTTTGAACGAAAATTCAAATTTAACTTAATAGAGACATCTATTGGATGTATGGGAAAGTAAGAAAAAATAAAAGTGGCGCTTCTCATCTGTCATTATATTTCAAAATGGCGTCGACGAGTGATGATGCGGCCGTGCGCTCACGCATGGGTAAGTCAAGCTATTTTAATCTTATGATTTTTTTATTGATTTGACGATTTCTAACAATAATTGAGTAATTAACAGTCCAGTACATATCAACACTGTATTATTTTTGCATAAAAATAAAATATGTTGCAGTAACCTTGAGCTACTTTTCTATGTCCTTTGTAAAGAACAAATGTAGGTAATTAAAGTTTCAGTTGTTGTACTACTGTTGTACTTTGTGTAGTACATTAGAAGATATTTTCATTTAGTTACAATTTTTTCCAGGTATTTCAGAGCGCGACATAATTGAAGCGTTAAATGATTCCGATCTTGACTTTTCCGGGGATGACTGCGACAATGATCCGGAATTCCTACTCCCAGAATTGACTCAGAGAGCAAATAACCAGCTAACATGTGCGTCCAGCAGCTCTGACGACGAAGATTATGCGCAAATCACTCCACCAGATTCTCCAGCGCTGTCACTCGATTCCATTCTTGCATCCTCTTCAACGCGATCTCGTTCACGAGGACTTGGAAGAACAAGACGTGGACGTGGTCATGGACGTGGTCGTGGACGTGGTCGCGTACTTACACCTGCTTCTGACACAAATTCTGACGACGAAACTCATCATATTCAACCGCCTTCACCATCACTATCAGTCCGACAGATTGCGATCAGAAATCGTCAGCAGAATGATGGTGTTCACGACACATGGACAAAAGACACCTTGGAGCCTGAAATAAACGATTTGATGCAACCAGCTTACTTACATCGCGAAACTCAGGAATGGGAGTGGCATCAGTTCTACGATCAGTATATTGATGATGAAATTTTGACAACTATTGTTGACTGCACAAATAGAACACATATTTTAGAGACAGGAAAGTCAATGGGGTTGACTTTGAAAGAACTTAAGATATATATCGGAGTTACAATGATAATGTCAGCATTACAGTACCCTCAGATCGATATGTATTGGTCAGAAAAATGGAAAGTACCTATTATTGCTATGGCTATGACCAGAAACAGGTTTTATTTTATAAGATTGCGACTGAAGTGTGTTTATGATGCTGATGTAACCACTGAACAGAAAAGGCAAAAAATTTGGAAAATTCAACCATTGTTTAGTAGAATTTTGAATGGTTGTCATCAGCAAAACCGACCAAAGGATATGAGTATCGATGAGATGATCATTCCTTTCACTGGGAAATGTCCAATGCGTCAATATTGTCCAAATAAACCAAACCCTGTTGGGCTGAAGGTGTTTGTACTTGCTTCACCACAAGGTGTAGTTTGTGATATGGTGGTCTATGAAGGAGATACCACATTCCCAGAATTAGTTAGCCAGGGATTTGGTCTAGGCGAATCTGCTGTTTTGTATTTGACTCGTACTTTGGTTCCCGGACATTTTTTGTTCTTCGATCGTTATTTTACTTCTGTGAAATTGTGTGAAGCACTTTTAACGCGTGGATTTCATGGTACAGGCACTATTATGAAAAATAGAGTTCCTAGAAGCTGTGTTTTGACGACGGAAAAATTGTTTCGTAAAAAAGCCAGAGGAAGTAGTGAAGTTAAGGTAAGGGAAGATGGAAAACTTGGTGTTACTATGTGGTTAGATAATAAACCAGTCTTGATGATGTCAACATGCTATTGCGATGAAAACCACGATGAGTGCGAACGATGGTCCAAGAAAGAAAAAAGATACGAAAAGGTAAGAAGACCTGAAGTGATTAAAATGTATAACCAGAATATGGGTGGAGTAGATCTCGCTGACCGAATGCTTTCAGTCTGTCCATCTCGTAATCGAACAAGAAAATGGACCATTCGAGTAATTTCCCACCTTTTTGACCTTGCTGTAGTCAATGCATGGCTACAATACAGGATGGTAGAAAGACAAAAGGGTACAGCAACAAAATATATTGTACAGATGAGAGAATATAAATTGAATTTAGGGACAACACTTGTGTTAGACAACGAAGAAGATAGTGGTGAAGAGTGCGAAGAAGAATATGAAGAACTTGAACCTAAACATAAGAAGCGTAAGGCTCTTATAAAACCAATTCCGTCCCAAGAACAATGCCAAAAATCTGCATTACACTTACCTGAATATGGTCCGAAACAATCGCGCTGTAGAGCAAACGGATGTGACAAAAAAACAACGGTTTTTTGTAAGAAATGTGACATTTACCTTTGTTTCACTCCAAATCGAAATTGTTATGCCAATTTTCATATGGGTAATTAGTATTCTTAGTATGTAAGTTTGATTTTAACTGATTGATCTTTAATTTTGATCTCTAATTTGGTTCCTAATTTACGACTGAATAGTATAAATGTTGATTATTTGTTCATTTATGTTTTTTTTGGAGAAAAATGTATAACCTTGATTGTTTTTAATAGTTTTTTTGAGAAAATGTTTAATTTTTGTTCTTTTTATTTTGATTTTTTTAATAAAAGTATGGTAATTGAAATATTGTTTTGTTTATAGGCTAAAATGCGATTCTACTTACACTTTATCGAACTTAACTTTCTATGTCCTATGTGAGCGACATAGTAATATTATACTTTTGTACTTTATAAAGCACATAGTGAAAAACCAATTTCCGAAGAGTAGGAATTTTTTCACTATTTTTCCGGGGCATGTTGATCTATTATGAAGATAATCCCATAGTTTCAGAATCGTACTCGAAAAATAGTATGTCTGGTAGGCAGGAGGATAGACCTTTTCGGTCCACTGCCAAAAGGAACACGAGGTGAAAAATGGATTTTCATTGTCGAAGACACGTGTTCCAGATGGGTTGAACTATTTCCATTAATGGAAGCAACAGCTCAGCAGTGTGCCATGACTTTACTAAATGAAGTATTCCTACGATTTGGATTGCCACGTAAGATTACAAGTGATAATGGTACACAGTTTATCTCCGCAGTGATGCAACAACTTACGTACTGCTTAAATATACAGCATATACTTAGTCCTGTATACCACCCAGAACCAAATGTTGTGGAGAGGAAAAACAGGGATCTCAAAACACAAATTGCAATCATGGTCCAAGGAAACCATAGTAAATGGCCAGAGTCTTTACCTGCAATTCGGTTTGCTATGAACTCAGCACACAATCAAAGTACCGGATTTACAGCAGCTTATCTAACATTCGGAAGAGAGATGAGAACACTGCGCGAAATTTCACACAACTTTAGTGAAGTAGTACAATCAGAGAATGTGATACCGGAAATTACGCCACACTTAAAAGGATTAGCAAGAGTACTACAGATAGCAAAAGATAATGTAGAAATTACGCAAGACACAAATAGAGAACGAGCTAATCAAAAGCGTCGTCCAGACCCTGGGTATAAACGAGGAGATCTTGTTCTTATAGAAAGCCACCCAATAAGCAACCAAGATAAAGACTTTTCAGCAAAACTCGCACCCCGCCGAGATGGACCATATGTAATAAATAAGAAATTAGGAAGTACAATTTATGAAATCGCTAGCATAAATGATCCAGACAAAGTTATAGGAAGATATCATACGTCTGCAATTAAGAAGTACGAGCAAAGGGATGCTGAATTACCAAATCCCATGATCCCTATACGCCAAAGAGGAAGACCCAAGAAGAATTCTTCTGCTTGATGCTGGTACTCATACGAGACGTTTATTGAGTACCAGAGGGGGAGAATGTAACGCGGTAAGCGCACCGCTGACCGCTTTCTCGCTCACACACTATCTACCCGTCTCTTTTCACGGCTATATAAGCGGGTCCCGCGCGGAGCGCATGGCCCTTGCTAGGGTGCGCACTTGAGCGATAGCCACATATGCAGTCCTCAAGTACGCCTGGCCAAGGAGCACGATAGCCACATACGCAGTCTACTCCAAAGCCTATGTTAAATCCGCAAGGAGCGCGACGGCCATATATGCGGTCACTCTGAGCGAAGTATTATTATTATTGTCGATCACCTAGTTTATGTATGTTACTTACGAATGCTTTGTAAAAAAACCTTATTGTTCTAATATATGATATCAAAGTCACTCATTCTTTTAATCAGCCACCCTACACTTATTGATTATGTTTCATGGTAATTTTATATGATTTCTTATTGCGAACCGAATACAGATGGTTTTTTTGTGTAACTTCACGCCTCAAATACATGAGAGTGTAGGCAGGGAAAACTATTTACTGATTATGTTTCATGGTAATTCCATATGGTTTCTTAAACAGATCAGAATGTAGTCAGCTTAAATTTTTTTGTAACTTCACGCCCCAAATACATGCGGGTGTAGGCAGCGAAAATTACTTATTGATTATGTTTCATAGTAATTTTATATGATTTCTTAATGCGAACCGAATACAGATAGCTTTTTTTGTGTAACTTCACGCATCAAATACATGAGAGTGTAGGCAGGGAAAACTATTTACTGATTATGTTTCATGGTAATTCGATGTGGTTTCTTAAAGAATGATCAGAAAGAAGATCAGAATGTAGTCAGCTTACATTTTTTTTGTAACTCCACATAATTATTAAAAATTAGAGATGACAACCCTATTGATGATCGAAATGGAAAAATGAATGAAATACTTTAGGCGAGAAGTCACAATGAACTCAGTTGTCGTAGGTCATAAGTAGGGTGATCATGGTTCATATTTCTGAGGGATAATTTTTGTAAAAAAGTAAAAAAAAATGTTTTTTGCCTTTTTTTACTTTTTATAGGATATCTAGATTTCAAAGCATGTCTAGATTCTAGATATAAGTGGTTAGAATAGGGTCTATGAAGCACCCTGTATATATGTTACGGTAAGACATATAGTAAGAAAAATTATTAATATTTTTACAAAATTATTTTTGTAAAATTATTAATAATTTTTCAATTAATCACATTTACCGTAACATATATATAAGTATACTAGCTAAAAAACCCGGCTTCGCCCGGGAGTTGATATGAGATGACGTGGTAGAGTCGAAATAAAAAAATAAACTATGACGTAAAAAGTAAAAAAAAGTTTATTGAAAACGTTTTCTCATTATTTACAATACTTGTTTATAAACAACATTTTTCATTTTATTGTCCGGAGTATATATACATAAATTTTTTGGATTTCCTACTCTTGAGCAAGCTACATATTCTTTGAGGTTAGTGCCACAATATTTTAAAGTTTGTCCTTGCGCTTTGTTAATTGTAAAACTAAAGGCTAATTTTATTGGAAACTGCAGTCTTTTAAATTGAAATGGCAATTCGGAAGAGATCAGAGGTATTCTAGGTATAAATACTGTCTGTCCTTTGGTCTTTCCAGAAATAAGTTTATAAAGACACGTCAAGTATTCGCAACAGACTATTTATTCAAATTCAACTTTGACAATACATCAGTTACATATTTTTTACATAGATGGCGTTAGTAGTACTAAATTTTGATACACTATTTCAACACCCCCACTTATCAAAATAAACTGAACAATTAATAAGAAATTACAATAGAAATAAACCTAACATGTGCATGAATTTATAGTGTTTCACAGAACACAAGCCTTTGGTCAAAAGATCTGCAGGCATTTCTTCAGAAGGAACATAATCAATTTTCACATAATTATTCTTAACAACATCTCTAATATAGTGATGACGCACATCTATATGTTTAGACCTACTATGACTCTGATGACTAGATGCTAGTTTCAATGCACTCTGGTTATCACAATACAAATTAATTGCATACAATTTTCCTGTAATTTCATGTAACAAATTTCTTAAATATACAGCTTCTCTAGAAGCTTCGGACAAAGCTGTGTATTCTGACTCTGTACTGGAAAGACTTACAGTGCTCTGTTTCCGACTTTGCCAAGAAATGGCTGATCCGGACATCACAAAACAGAAACCGGTGTAAGATTTCCTATCTAGAGCATCACTTGCCCAATCACTATCTACATAACCTTGTAGATCAGTGTCACTATTACTATATTTTAAACAGTAATCTTTGGTACAAATCAGATATCTCAAAATTCGTTTTGCATAGTTGTAACAATTAATATTATAGCAATTATTAAATTGGCTGAGATAACTGACTGCATAGGCAATGTCAGGTCTTGTTAATACTGCCAAGTACATTAAACTTCCAATAAGTTTTTGGTAAGGTACATCAGGTAAACATTCTTTAGATTTCTGTACATTTAATTTTGGTTCAATTGGAGTACTTTGTGGCTTACAATCAGACATTTGAAATTTAGATGCTAACTGTTCAATATACTGCTTTTGGTCTAAAGTTATTACATTTTTATTTTTATCTAAATTTATTCTCATGCCTAGATACTGTCTTACAGGTCCTAAGTCCTTTAATTTGAACTTTGATCCTAAAAACTTTTTTAACTTTTCAGTGTGAATATCACTGTTTGAAAAAATTAAAAAATCATCCACATACAATGCTACTATTATTTTAACTTTACCATCAGTTTTCGCAAACAAACATGGTTCATACTTACTATTTCTAAAGCCTAATTCACAAAGACAATCTTTAACCCGTTCATACCATACTAACGAAGACTGCTTTAAACCATAAATTGCCCGCTTTAATTTTAATACATTTCCCCCACTTTTGTTTGCAAAACCTTCAGGTATTGACATATATATATTTTCTTTCAGAAAACCATTTAAAAAAGCTGTAGTAACATCCAAATGTGTGATACTCATTCTCAACTTAACACTAAGTGCAAATAACAATCTTAAAGTTGAATGACGCACAACAGGCGAAAAGGTTTCACTATAGTCTATTCCCGGTTTTTGAGAAAAACCTTTAGCTACTAGCCTTGCTCGATAACGCACTATATTGTCCACGTCAAACTTTTTGGTAAAAACCCACCGACACTTTACAATGGACACATCACCTGGGTTCTGAATTAGTTCCCATGCATCATTGTCCTCGAACGACTGGAATTCTTCAGTCATGGCATGTCGCCACTGCTCCTTCTCAGGACCCTCCAGAGCCTCTGAGAGTGATATTTCTTCAGCTGCTGGAACTGTACTAGAAACACATATATTGTTAAACCCATATCGTTCAGGCTTCTTCCTCTGTCGTTTGCTCTGTGCATCTTGGCCTAATGTATGCTGGATGACTTGTTTGGGGTCCTCGGTTGTCTGAGGTTCTATCAAGGTTTCATCAACATCCCCATAAACTGAAGATATTTCATTATCTTCACCTTCCATATGGACAGGACTGAACTCCCCCACTGAAGTGTTGCTTGCCTTCTCCATGACGCTTGATGATGCTTCATCTGGTATCCAGATAGCCAAACTTTCATCGGAGTTACCGTCCATGGTCTCACCTTCCATTACAACAACATCTCTGCTGGTAACTATGGTCTTCTTGTGAGGATTATACAATCGGTATCCTTTGATATCTTCTCCATATCCCACTAAGATATGTTGCATAGCCTTTTTATCCCACTTAAAGCGCTTTTCCTTGGGGACATGCATCATCACTTTACTGCCAAACAATCTAATATGGCTAAGATCAGGTTTTTTACCATACCATAGCTCAAATGGTGTTTTCTCAGCTCCTGACACAATAGACCGATTTTTTAGATAAACTGCAGTGTTTGCTGCCTCTGCCCAAAATCTCTTGTCTAGCTTTGCATCATACAGTAAACATCTGGCTTTCTCTATCACTGTTCTGTTAGCCCTTTCTGAAATACCATTCTGTTCGGGTGTGTAGCTGTTTGTAGTCTGGTGTTTAATGCCAAAAGTCTTCAGGTGATTATTAAACTCACGGTTGCAAAATTCCAAGCCCCTATCCGTGTGAAATATTTTTATTTTCTTACCTTGCTGATTTTCAACAAGCGATTTAAATTCTTTAAATTTGTTGAAAGCTTCACTCTTTTGTTTAAGAAAATATATAAAAGTCATCCGACTATAATCATCAACTAACAGCATGAAGTATCTGTTGCCATTCAATGAGTTCACCTCCATAGGTCCACATAAATCACTATGTATTCTGTGACAAGGTTCAGTACTTCTTTCACCTTTATGAGTAAATGGTAATCTCATTTGTTTTCCCTCACAACATGTCTTACATTGTGACTTTGATATGTTAAATGAACCTTCATATGATATGCCATTTACTATTCCATTTTTCATCTTGTTCATATCTTGACTGTTGATGTGAGCTAATCTTCGATGCCATAAATGTCCTGTGACAGCTGGAGATGTCAACAAACAATGCTGTTTTTGTAACCTCAACTTATATACACCGTTGGTTAAATCAGCTATCGCAACTAAATCGTCATTTTTGTCACGTATATAACAACATTCTTCTTCAAATATGACGTTGTTGCCATTCTTGATAAGCTCACTTACTGATATTAAGTTTGTTGTCAAACTAGGAACACATAGCATATTCTTTACAGTTATGTGACAATCCAAATCTGACACTATTTCTACGTCTCCGGAACAAACAACTGGGACTTTTGAATCATTAGCGACAACAATTTCGGGTAAACACGGCGAATTACTCGTGTTTTTCAGCCAATCCTTGTTTACTGTGAGATGTGCGCTTGCCCCGCTGTCCACGTAAAAATCTTCCTTGTTAAAGTTTCCATTGAAGAAAACAACATTAAACACGCATTTGCTAGCGTTTTTCTTCAACATTGGGCACTGATTTCTGTAATGTCCATTACTTTTACACTTGTAACATGTAACTTCTTTTGTTTTGGTTGTATCACTTGTTACTTTCTTATCTGACGTCGGCATACCGCCAAATTTCTTCTGCTTAGTGTTGCTAGAATTATATTTTCTTCTAGCCGCGAATGCAGCACCACCTGCATTATATTCTGAGTCATTGACCTTGACAACTTCCATGTCAAGTAATTTTGACTTAATGATATCAGCGGTTATCGGAATTCCGGAATGTTCTATCGCCATTATCATTGGAGAATATCGTTCCGACAAACCAGCCAATAACAATGACCCAACCCATTCATCCGTAATTGCAAATCCTGTGCCATTCAACCTTTGCGCTGTTTCGACAATTTGAGTCACATAACTTACCATTGAATCACAGTTTTCAAGTCTTATGGATATTAAATGTCGAAGCAAGGTGATCTTCCTAGAAAATCCCGAGTCGTCAAACATGGTCTTCAACTTAGTCCATAATTCAGCTGAGCTCTGGGTGTTTCTGATATGCACGTACAATACCGGGTCTATCGTCAAAATAAGCTTCGCCTTGGTTTTTGCATCTTCCGCTGGTTTAACTTCAAATCCAATTGGCGGTTTGATGTACTTGTCCATTCCATCTAGCACCAACAAGTTTTCAGCAGCAAAACACCACTCGTCGTAATTTTCCCTGCCTTTTAACTTTGGCACACTGGTAATATAGTTCGTAGCCATGTTTCTGCGATACTAGTGCACTATTTATCTACTTTAAACTATTAAAATAACTGATAAATGTGGGAGCGGTCCATAACCTATAAAGACACGTCAAGTATTCGCAACAGACTATTTATTCAAATTCAACTTTGACAATACATCAGTTACATATTTTTTACATAGATGGCGTTAGTAGTACTAAATTTTGATACACTATTTCAACAAAGTTCAGCTTCAATGATATTATTCGATAGCTGTTTTACGATCATTCTAGTTCCATTACATAATTTTGGGTTTGAGATTGAGATTGTTGTTGAGATTTCTGAGTAGTATGATTGGAGTTCCAATTTTCAGACGAAGGCAGTGTAATGGCATTCCTGGTACTTGTAAAGAGTTTAGAAATTCAGTGGGGAAGTTGACACTTTCTTCAATGGATACCATCGTGTCGATCGATTTATATATTTTCTCTTCATCAGGTATTTTCTTTAGAATATTAAAATTGATATCGTCAACAATATTATTTTTAGTGGCCAAAATTGCTCTTTGAAATAACCACTCTGCATTAGTATAGTTCTGAATAATATTTGGATAAATTTTGTCGATTAGTTCGTCTTCAGTAGTGGCTATATTACAGAAATCACTATTAAGTTCAATGAGGCCGGTCGTTTGGTCAGTAGGATATGTACTTTCGCCGATTTGTAAAAGTATTTTAGCAAATTGTGCTGTTGTTTCATCTCTTGATAATTCAACTCTCATGTTTTTTGTTAATTGCAGTATTTGTACTTGTGGCCAGAGATGTGATTTTTTCAAGCATGCATTGATCTCGTCTGCTGATGTTGACTTGGGAATAACTGGAAGTGTTTGTCGAAAATCTCCTGAGAGTATGAGTAGAGCTCCTCCCATTATTTCAGAGTTTTTTCGCAATTCTTGTAATGTTCTGTCCATGGCATCTATAAATTTTTTATGGGCCATGGTGCATTCATCCCAGATGATAATTTTAGCTTGTTTTAAAATTTGACCACGTCCAGATTTTCCTGAAATTTTACATACCGGGAATTGTTGTTCGGCTATATTCAATGGTAGTTGTAAGGCAGAATGGGCAGTTATTAAGTCAATTATATATAATTAAGTCCTTAATCAATAATTATATTGCCTTACACCGGGCTCTTATATATTCAGAGAGCTAGGCTCTAGAATATTCGAGAAAATTTGAAAATATTTTCTCTCTCACACCTTCTAGAGTATTCTGGTCATTATCGTCCGCCATAATAAAAGGTTCTATAGCGGTAGCGTTTGTAGTAAAAGCGCGAAATTTAAAAACCTAAATTTTTTAATGTTTTGAGAACTAATTTGGATAACTAAAATTATGTCGCTTTAACTCCTAAATATAAGTTAGCTAATGACGTATAAATACACAAAATTTAATAACTTTATTATAGCAACAAATTAAATTTAAGACTTTATTGAAATTGGAATTTTAAATTTCGCGCCACTACTACACATGCTACAATTGCTCGCAACGCTTTTGGAAATGCAACCCAAACAATCGTTGTCCTGAATGAAGTTCAAATATTCGATAACAGATGGCGCCACTATACTTAATTTCCAAGTTGTAGGGTTGGAAAGTTCCTTATATCTTTAGAAACACGCCCTTTAGATTAAAACGGGAACTTTCTAGCTTCTGTAGCGGTAGCGTATGTAGTAAAGGCGCGAAATTTAAAAACCTAAATTTTTAAATATTTTGAGAACTAATTTGTATAACTAAAATTATGTCGCTTTAACTCCAAAATATACGTTAAATAAAGACGTATAAATACACAAAATTTAACAACTTTATTATAGTAACAAATGAAATTTAAGATTTTATTGAAATTGGAATTTTAAATTTCGCGCCACTACTACACATGCTGCAATGGCTCACAACTATGGAGACTATACACTATGACTATTGGAGTGTATAGTCTCCATAGTTGTCTTGAACGAAGTTCAAATATTCGATAACAGATGGCGCCACTGGACTTAATTTCCAAGTTGAAGGGTCGGAAAGTCCCTTATATCTTTAAAAACATGCCCTTTAGATTAAAACGGGAACTTTCTTGTTCGAGGAGGGATAAAGGGCTATCACACCACATAAGTCCCTTTATCGTGTCGGGACTCCTTTTTAAGTTTTATCGGCACGCACATTTTATCGACTTAGTTTTATTATATATATAGATATGTCGGAGAATAACTTTTACTTTGATGTTACTTTATTATTTACGTTTTTCTTTAGACGAGATAACATTATAATTGTAATTTAAGTATTAAATAACCAATCAGAGCACAGCATTTGCTTGAGTGGGGTCGAGGCGCCATCTTTGATAAGGAATGCGATAGTTGTAACGAGGCTTCTTGTCTTGTGAAACACAGACGGATCGAGTTGGATCCTGGAGTTGTGTTTGCGAGTGGTTTTAAAGATTGGAGTCTTGAACTCGCTGCTCAATCCAAATTATTCATTAAATAATTGTTTACTGATTTTAATATTGTTTAACCAAGAATAAATGTGTTCCATAACAGTTACCAATTGTTTGTGCTCGGATTATATCCCGATTTACCCACAACTAATATCTCCAGTAAGGGTTCGAATAAAAGACTCCGATATATATATGGAAGAAATGCATTCTTATAAACACTTCTACAATTAATTAAGGACCCTACTGCCAAGTTTGCAAGTCAACGATATCTATTAAAACTAAATAACGAAAATACATAAGCGTTAATCAGAATTGAAACATAGGTTCTCTGAAATAGTACTTCTATTTCAGAGAACCTAAGTTTGAATTCTGGAGGGAGTACAGAATTTCTAGTCATATAAAATATATATATAATTTCTAGTCTATATCTTCAGCCTTTATCGCCCATTCTCTAAAGAAATGCCACACTTAATGTTATTTAGCTACGTTTGTCTTTCGAGTAAAGAAAATTGAGACCAGGACTGCTTTAATTTGTGCCCAAAACCCGCATGATAAGGTTATGGTTCTAGACTGTTTGAAAATGATAAATCATCCATCATGTGCTCTGTTATCACAATATTATTCACATATAATAAGATTATTATTTATTTAGTTGAACGGAGATACGTTTAACTTTATGGGTTTGGCTAGAGTTTACTTATGCCTACTTTCAAAATTTATGGAGGATTCTGCTAGGATACTAAGTTGAGAGTGAAAGTTTCGTTAAATATCTGTCCAGCCATAGGGAAATTATCTACTAACGGAAACTAACAAAGACTTAGTAGTAGTGTAGTTTCAAGCGTCTTATAAATGCCAGATAGTATTTTGAATTTCAAAAAATATTAGTGGTATATTTTCCCCGTATATGTATTACGAAATGATAATAAGTAGTAGTTAAGAGTATGTTAAACAATGTGTACTGATGTTGTACTGATGTTATACAATGGCACCACGATGACAAGAGACGGATGAACGATTTATTTCATATTTAACAGTTAGAGTCATTTAGTTCGCTGTTTGAATGGGCCAGCTTAACCGCATTGCGTACGTTAAGAGAGGTATCCGGAGGCCCGATCCTCTTTCCCATTCCTTTCCACTCCTACTCCCTTAAAGGACGGCAACGCACCGCGATGAATGATATGATCATGGGCGGTGAGTATTTACTAACCATCAGATGGGTCATCTGAGCTCGCTCGTTTGCTGTCCTAGCCCATAAAAAAATAAATAAAAACAAATTATTTTGCAGGCTACAGATTTTTTCAGTATTATCTTAAAATTTTAATGGTCCATTCAGAGATAACACACGCTGGTTTAATTTTCGTAGTTCATCACACATGTACAGACGCGTATCTAATGAATTTATTTAATATTTATTACATTACAATATTGTGTAATATATTTAATTTATCAGTTTATTTAAACTCTGTAGACAATATAAGGCAGTTTGTTCAGCAGTGCTCGCGATGTCTCAGGGTGAAAATTATGCGGCTGTTCTATATGGAACTTATGACATCAGAATCGTCAGTTATATTCACGTATTGCATATAAATTAAATCAAATTAACCGTAGACTTGATACAACTTTTTATTTATTGTATCGCGTTTATTTATAACTTATTTTTTTTGAAGTGGAACTTCTAATGTCTCGTGCAAGAGCGTTTAACGCTTTTAACGCCCCCTTGCGGCCACTATTAATATTATAATATAATGTAAGATATAGCCAAGATCCATATAAACCAAGGACGAAAAGGTATAGCGACTTTTTAAACTACCCGTACAGACATCTAGTAGCGGATGGTGGTACTAGCTGGTCATAATTGATATTACAAAAATGATAAACTCAGTTAACGACCTTTTTTTTTACCTAACAAATGAATCTACTCGAGAATCATATTTGAAAAACAGATTAAAACTCAAAATAACAATTTTAAATAATTATAACAGCAGTTTTAGTACGAAATAGTGTGTAAATGAATAAATTACTTATTTCAACAATCAAAATTCACTATCTTTCGGTGGATGGCGCTACTAGGATGTTATAAAATTGAGTTCTCTTATTTTAAATTGATTGCATAGAATGAGTTGATATTATCTAGTATTAAGATATTAATTATGAAAATAATTATTATGAATATTCATGCAGCATCAGTATTGATTTAAACATTTAAACAATAAAAGTGATTGGGGTGGTACTTAAAACCTTGAAATAAGTAGACTGTATAATTTTGTACTCACACCCAACAATTTATTAATGAACATCAAACTACTTACATATAACATGTGAGCGAAACCATAGCGCGATGTAGATTGTCTCCTAGCGACATCTATTGACACACAAATTAGACTCGAACATTCCGCCCACCAAGGACAGAATGACTGTCCTTCACAGCTATGATACCGCCCACCATGACATCACCAACTCTTATCTAATACATCCTTTAGCAAACGTCAACCATATTACAAAAAAGAAACATAACAATAACAACATATAACACAACAACAATATCCTTACAGTTAATCATTAACAGGCAAAATACAAAGTTTAGAAGTAGGGCGCTTCATAGTGGAATTTTTACATTTTAACAAAACAACTCTGGTTAATCCATCAGATCCAGGATATTTTTCAATAATTCTGCCTAACAGCCACCTACTAGGCGGCAAATCATCCTCCTTCACCCAAACAATGTCACCAACTGCTGGTTCAGGAATTTTATAAGCCCATTTGTAACGATGCATGAGCTGTGTTAAATATTCATTGGACCATCTCCGCCAAAAGCTCTGAAGCATCGCTTGTGTAACCTGCCAGCGTCTCAAAGAATTTAAATTCGAACGTTCATAGTTAACCTCTGGCACCGTAACTAGAGGTTCACCAATGATAAAATGACCTGGTGTTAGGGGGATAGGCTCTCGGGGGTTATTGTTTATTACAGTCAACGGACGAGAGTTTAAACATGCCTCGATTTGGGCTAAAAGCGTAGACATTTCTTCGTATGTCAACGTAGACTCCCCTATTACACGTCTAATATGGTACTTAACAGACTTTATACCTCCCTCCCATAATCCACCAAAATTGGGTGCTCTTGGGGGTATAAAGTGCCATGTAGTTCCCTGAATCGCGAGGGCATCGACAACTTCTCGAATCATAGTGGATTTCTCAGAATCGAAAAGAACCTTCAGATCCTTTGATGCTCTTACAAAATTTGTTGCATTGTCACTGTACATATTGAGGCAGTGACCCCGTCTTGCAACAAAACGCTTAAAGGCTTCTAAAAATCCTATTGAGGTGAGGTCACTAACAACCTCAATGTGTACAGCCTTTGTGACCATACACACGAATAAACAAATATAGGCTTTATACGCCTTATGCCCTCTACCCTTAGATGCTCTCAACATTACAGGACCAGCATAATCTACACCAGAATTAACAAAGGCCCTAGCTGGTGTGACTCTAACTGATGGTAACGATCCCATAAATTGTGTTTGCAATTTTGCCTTGTGACGAACACAAGTGATACATTTGCGTAAGTGAGATTTAACCAAATTCTTACACCCTACTATCCAATAAGCGGAACGTAAATAGTTAAGCATCAACTGTATATCACCATGCAACGTTTTTTTATGAGCATGGTCAATTATTAGTTTCGACAAAGCTGATTCATGCGGCAATATAATAGGATGCTTCATCGTATCACTCGCTTGTGATTGAGCTATTCTCCCACCTACTCTTATCAATCCTCTACTGTCTAAAAATGGAGCCAACGATAATAACCTAGATTTCTTCCATTTAACTTGTTTATATGTTTTCAATTCATCTAATTCCCTAATATATGCTGCACCTTGAGCTAACCTTATACATACATTCAGAGCTTCTTCTAATTCAGATGAACTTAAACCGGTAGCTATCCTTAAATCATGTCTCTTTTTTGTTATAAAACGCCTGCAATAGGCTACCACACGTATTAACTTTTTAAGTGAGGAATATTTCTCTAAGATAGATTGATCTACTGTACCTACGTGAACCTTTATGGATTCTTCTTCGTGAGTGCTATTGTGCGACAACTTAGTGTAAGTAATACGTTGTGCCCTCAGAAAACTTGGACCAGATTTCCAAATATCTAGTCCCATCAGAGATGCAGGAAGAACACCACGCGATGCACAATCTGCCGGATTGTCCTTAGTCGACACATGTGACCAATGGGATGATTCCAAAGTAGTGTGAATCTCTGCTACTCTATTCGCCACGAATGTCTTCCAGTTACTAGCGTGCTTGCTTAGCCAAGCAAGCACCACCGTAGAGTCCGTCCACGCTCTGATACAACTTGTGGGAATATTTAAAACTTCTGCCACTTCCTTCAACAATTTAGCCACTAAAACAGCTCCACATAACTCAAGCCGTGGTATGCTCACTTGCTTCACTGGTGCAACTCTTGTCTTGGCACATACAAGACCTACGTGCACATCGCCTGATGCCTTTATGACACGGAGATATACAACAGCAGCGTAAGCAACGTTAGATGCATCCGAAAATCCATGAAGTTCTACTTTAACATCATTTGATTGTGTTTGTAACCATCTAGGAATACGAAATTCCGTCAAACGTGTCAAGTCATTGCGGTAAGTATACCAGTCATTTATTATTTCATTTGGAGGTTCTTCATCCCAATCCGTTCCAGCTATCCACAACCGCTGAATAAATGTTTTTGCTATTATAACACAAGGCGCTATCCATCCCAGTGGATCAAACTGACGCGAAATATCAGATATAATTTTTCTTTTTGTTACAGGTGCAGATAGAGGCGGCAACGTCACCAAGTACTGAAACTCATCTTCCTTTTGGTTCCAGGTAAGTCCTAGAATTTTCACAACACTATCTATTTTTTGTTCTACTTTCCTATATCCTTGTCCTTCCTTTTCTTCACTGTCCTCCGATTCCTTTTGTTCTAAAACCCTTAGTAACTCCTTATTATTACTAGCCCACTTTTGCAATATAAATCCACCTTCTTTTAAAAGTTTATTCATTTCTCTTGCTAAGTTTATTCCTTCTTCTACCGTTTGACAACCACTCATCCAGTCATCCATATAAAATTCTTTAGCTATTCTTTCGGATGCTATTGGATATCTATCCTTATGATCTATAGCTACTTGGCCGAGAACCTTTACTGCTAAGTACGGAGCTGATGCCGTACCAAATGTGACAGTAAGTAATTTGTAATCCTTTACTTCCTCCTTTGGATCACTTCTCCATACTATGCGTTGGTAATCACAATCCTCAATTGACATTCTCACCATACGATACATTTTAATTATATCTGCGGCTATACAAACCGGGTGGATTCTCCAGTTTATAATCAAATGGCGCAGGTCTGGTTGTAAGGTAGGTCCAACCATTAAGGTATCATTCAGTGAAATACCATATTTATTTTTACAGGACGCATCAAAAACCACGCGAAGTTTAGTGGTAGACTTGTCTTCCTTTATGACAGCGTGATGTGGGAGGTACACTGCTTGCTCCTTGTTTTCATCAGGTTGTTCTACCAGCTTCATATGATTCATTTGTAAGTATTCATTCATAACTTCGGTATATTTTTCCTTAAATACCGTATCTGAGCTAAATTTTCTTTCTAAGTTTTTAAACCTTCTTAATGCTATTTCACGTGAATCTCCATTCTTGCAGGAAGGCACTTCCTGACGAAATGGCAATTTGACGACATATCTGCCATCTGGATCACGACGAGTAGTAGCAGCGAAAAATTCTTCACACCTTTGCTCTTCTGATGTTAACCTTTTAGATGTAAATAAATCTGATTCTAATTCCCAAAAGCGTTTTAAATCAAATTCCTCTGTGTAAGCATGTAAAGATGTGACCCTATTTCCATCTGTAGTATCTAGAGGCCCAGACAGTATCCACCCTAAAGTGGTGCACTGTGCCACCAAACCACCCGTAGGCGCCCGCCATACACCTTCCTTTAACACCTGACCGTAAACGTCTGCTCCTAATAAAATATCTATACCATTTGGCATATCAAAGTGGGGATCGGCCAACACAAAATTGGGTAATTTAGCCCAACTAGCAACTGATATTCTATTTCCTGGTATAAAACCAGTGATTTTACTCAAAACATAAGCTCTGATCTCTAATACCACACTGTTATCTACTGTTGATCTCAGTGTAATTGAAACCATAGATTTAGATACTGACGAGTTTTGACCACCTAAAGCTGACACTACATTGTTTACCATAATTCGTTTTAATCCAAGTTTCTGTACAGTAGCTTCAGTCACAAACGATGCTTCAGAACCCTGGTCTAACAAAGCCCTAATAACTTGATATTGCCCAGTTTTTGATTTAGCATTAACTAATGCGGTGGCCAATAACACATGACTTCTTTTACCTTTAGTGCAATACGCCATATGGTTCACAGTTGCTATTGGCAGCGAGTCACCATGTGAACTATACGCCTCGTTTTTGTTAATGACTCGACCTGTAACCCCTTCAACCGTTTGACCTCCAAACCTCGAACCAACAGCTGAAGTTGTGACATTCCTTGGGTGCAGCAAGGAATGATGACGTTTTTTACACAATCTACAGTTTGTAGACTTCTGACAAAATTTTACACCGTGGTTACTTCCTAAACAATTAAAACAAAGTCTATTTTTCATCACAAAATCACGTCTAGTTTCATAATCTATATTAGCAAACCTTTTACAAAAACATAATTTATGTGTCTCCTTACAGAATTCACAATGAGGTTTTCTATCATTTGTATTAGTATGTAAAACCTTGATAGAAGATTGCTCTCGCTTAGGCTCGATTGCCTCTAATGCACGAAATCTCTGATTCAGAAACTCACTCAATTGACTGAAACTTGGCAAGGAATCGGAATCTGTTGCTCTGGAAATATGCAGTTCCCACTCCCTACGTGTTTCCGAATCAAATTTAAGAGCTAATAAATGTATAATTATAGGGTCCCACGTGGAGATATCTATCCCCAAATTAGCAAGGCATGTTAAGCAATCAGTCGTAACGTCATTGAATTCCTTTAAAACCTTAGCCGACGCTGAATTTGCGGTTTTTTGGCTTAAAAAACGTTTTAAAATACTGTCCATAAGGAATTTTTTATTATTATATCTTTGTTCAATGACGTTCCAAGATTTTGCATAATTAGCTGCAGTTACAGGGGTACTCCTAATGAGTTGTTCTGCCTCACCAGTTAAGTACCCTTTTAAATATTGCAAACGCTGCACATCATCGAGCGACTGGTTATTATGAATCGTAGAAATAAAAAGATTCCTGAACGTAATCCATTCTGTATATTTGCCAGAAAATTTAGGAATATGTATTTCTGGTAACCTTGCGTGAATTGATTTTGAATCACCATTTTGATTGATTGCTGAATCATTTGGTAATCCCAACTGTTTCAGCATATCAGACAAAACTTTCTTTAACTCACTCTTATAATTCAAAACATCCGATTCAGTTTTATCATAAAGATCAAGTTTAATATAATTTTCATCATTTAATTTATCTGGACTATGTTCTTGTAATAATTTCTTATGACCCTGTTTAAAATCAGCCCACATCTCTAATAGAGCCTCTAACCTATTGTCAATATATTCGCTATTTAATCTCTCTTTTGGACATTTTTTAAAGTTTGTTCTAGCCTTGACAATTCTACTCGATAAATCGTTTTGATAATTTATGAGTGCTTGTATAGTTGACATTGTCTCTAAATAAGAAATTTTCTGAAGATTAGAAGAAAACAATTAAATCATAAATTTTACAAGTGTTTTTTAACATTAAATTTTAAGTGAAATCGGGCATAGGTTCCCCGTATCTCCCTTTTTTCTCTTACAATTCTAAGTCCAAACTACAACAAATTATAACTATTCTAAGTTTAAAATTAAAACTAAATTAGTCCAAACTGATTTTAACTTGATCTTGAAAAACTCCAAAGTAATTTAATTCCTTGCAATAAGGATGAATATTGTCTGATCTTTTTAAAATATCAAAAAAAGACTCACGGCTTACGACACTTCACTCACACAGATTGTACTAGTGATCCTCCCTCGATCTGTATTGTAGTGATTTGAACGCTTCAATCGTCCTGTCGTCTCAGCTTCCCTGCTCACTCCAAACACCTCCAGCCAATATCCAGTATCCAGCTTTCGGTACAACAACCACAGTGCTCGTGTAGAGGTGGTTCGTAAATACCATCCCTGGTTTTTTACTTGGTATCTGATAGAAAGTACGTACACCCTGGTATTTCCTCAAAATACTTTAAATACTTTCATCGGACAATAAGCTTACACGGCATATAATTAAGGAACATAGTCTCGTAAGTTAATACAAATACCTTGAAGGGATTTTATTTGCCAATCCATTTTATTCTTTATATCTAGATCTAAGAGGTCAATTTAGCATAAAAGTCTTTGCAAGTATTTACGTTTATATACGTCACACTCGAAATACTTTAAATACCTTCATAGGACATTAGGCTTACACTACATATAAATAAGGAACATAATCGCGTAAGTTACTCCAAATACTTTGAAGGTTTTTTTTTGCCAAACCATTTCATTCCTTATATCTAGTAGCAAGAGGTCAATTTAGTTTAAAAGTCTTTGCAAGTATTTACGTTCAAATACGTCACACTCGAAATACTTTAAATACTTTCATGGGACATTAGGCTAACGCATCATAAAAATAAGGAACATAATCGTGTAACGTTTTAAAAATACCTTGAAGGGATTTTTCTCGCCAAACCATATACACGTTTCATGAATGCCATATTTTTTTTTTTTTTTTTTTTTTTTTTTTTTATGGGATAGGAGGGCAAAGGAGCAGGCTTGTCACCTGATGGTAAGCAACTAACGCCGCCCATGGACACCAGCAGCACATATAGTGTTACTGTTGCGTTGCCGACCTTTAAGGGAAGGGGATAGGAAAAGATGGGGGAAGGGGGTGGGCCTCCGGGTACCTCTCTCACCGAACGAAACGCGGCATGAGCCACTTTACGTCGGTCTTCTGTGAGGTCGTGGTATTTCACCGGTCGAGCCGGCCCATTTATGCAGTAAACTGCTTGGCTCTACCACCATATCTTAGTAGTTCGGCATATACCTCTGAGATGGCGTTGCAAGAAGTGTAATAAGACTTGTGCAATATGATACTAGATGGTGCAATACGTAATTTTGTTTATTAAATACCGACAGTGCCTACAATTTACTTATTTACATGTTGAGTAGTTTTTGTTTCCGAAGTTTGTTTCTGATGCGTAGTACACATACATACTTTTTGTGAAATTTGTTGCATTTCGTCACAGATGGAGCTTTATCAAAATCGGACACGGTCCTAGCTTACATAAGTTTATTTTTTATTAGAGACGTATTATTATTTTGTATAATTGTTCGTTCGCTGTTTTAGAATTTACAATTAATTAATATAAATTTAATTAATAATCGTTGTGAATGTAGTCAATAGTAGTATAATAATTACTTTTTAATTGTAAATAATATCTAATAAGATATAATAATTTCAGTTATAACCCAATGCTTGATAAATGATCGATTTGATTTAAAAACTCTTTAAAGTATTTGATTATTTATGATACTTTGTATTTATTTCAATACCTACTTACAATTTACGTATATGGACGTGGAAACTAAAAAAAAACCTTTTCGTCGATGTATATGTCAATTTCGCTTCATAGTCTTTGCAAGTATTTACGTTTATATACGTCACACTCGGAATACTTTAAATACCTTTATGGGATGTTAGGCTTACACGTCATAAAAATAAGGAACATAATCGTGTAACGTTTTAAAAATACCTTGAAGGGATTTTTTTTGCCAAACCATTTCATTCCTAATATCCAGTGGTAACAGGTCAATTTAGCCTAAAAGTCTTTGCAAGTATTTACGTTTATATACGTCACACTCGAAAGACCTCAAATACTTTCATGGGACATTAGGCTTACATTGCATAATAATAAGGAACATAATCGCGTAAGTTACTCCAAATACTTTGAAGGTTTTTTTTTTGCCAAACCATTTCATACCTAATATCTAGTTACAAGAGGTCAATTTGGCTCAAAGGTCTTTGCAAGTATTTACGTTCAAATACGTCACACTCGAAATACTTTAAATACTTTCATGGAACATTAGGCTTACGCTTCATAAAAATACGGAACATAATCGTGTAACGTTTTAAAATACCTTGAAGGAATTTTTTTCGCCAAACCATATGCACGTTTCATGAATGCCATATCTTAGTAGTTCGGCATATACCTCTGAGATGGCGTTGCAAGAAGTGTAATAAAACTTGTGCAATATGATACTAGATGGTGCAATAAGTAATTTTAATACAGGGAACTCCGGACAAAATTCCCTTTAAATACTTGGAAGTATTTAAAAACTTGGTTTTTGACCCTGGTATTTTTTGTTGTACGTACTTTGAAGCCCTGGTACGCGAATATGCAAGTACGACCCACCTCTATGCTCGTGGCGTTGCTGTTCTGCCTAGTGCCTAACTCAAGCCCTTGAGCGGCACTTAACCTACCACGTACTTCGTCTGCTGCAGCGATCCACTGCGAGTACGGGTTCAGTGACAAACTTTGTCACTGTGAACTTCCTATAGAACCTTAATTACTTCCGGCTCGCAAGGACCAAAATGATTGGGGTGGTACTTAAAACCTTGAAATAAGTAGACTGTATAATTTTGTACTCACACCCAACAATTTATTATTAATGAACATCAAACTACTTACATATAACATGTGAGCGAAACCATAGCGCGATGTAGATTGTCTCCTAGCGACATCTATTGACACACAAATTAGACTCGAACAAAAAGGAAATATCAAAACAGTTACGCTACATAGTGAATTGTTAAATCACATAATTATAAATTTCGCGCATTTTACTTAACTAAATAATAGATTTTAATAATATCTTGACCAGTTTTAGTACGAAAGAGTTCGTAAATAGATAAATTAATTATTTTAATAATCATAAATTCACTATCTTTCGGCGGATGGCGCTACTAGGAGTAAGTTCTCTTATTTTACAAATATTACATAGAACGAGTTGATATTATCTAGTATTAAGATATTAATTATGAAAATAATTATTATCAATATTCATGTAGCATCAGTATTGATTTAAATATTAAAACAATAAAAGGAAATATCAAAACAGTTACGTAATAGAATGAATTGTTTAATCACATAATTAAACACTTCGCGCATTTTACCTAACTAAATAATAGATTTTAGTAATATCTTGACATAAATATGTAATAACATGTAATCATAATAAATCAGTTTACCTAATAAAGTTTTATAGGGTTATTATTATATATATAGTTGGCATGATATGCCGCTAGATGGCGTCCTGCGCCGACATATGTATGTTCGGGTGAATATTAGAACTCAATTTTGAAGTAGATAGTAATTATCTCGGCAGTCTCGGCGGTCCAGTGGTCGAGCACCCCCCTCCTAAATCAAAAAGTTGTGGGTTCCTATCATGGCTAAAACAAATGACTTTTCGAAATTATGTTTGAAAGCTTAGTGTAATAAATGCCGATGGCTGAAAACTTTGCACCCTATGTAGGACAATAGGTTCGCCACCTATTCCAGTCGGGACGTAAACAAAACAGCGAGTCGAGGCGTAACAGCCACTGCGGGAGCCGCCCCGTACAGGGCCACGGATCGCGCAACACCACCGTAGAGGCGGCGAATCTCGGGGGAGGCGGTGTAGCGCGCCTGCCACCCGTCCCACTCGGGGGACCATCCTCACGAAGTACTCCTCGAAGCTCCAGAGGCTGTTCAGAGTGAGGCCGAAGTACTTCAAGCACCTCGCCACCGGGACAACCGTGTCACCCACGTGGATCCGCGCGGCTGGTGGTGCCTAGCGCCGAGTGAGGCGGTGGAACCACAAAGCCTAATTTTTGTGAGGCGCCACCTCCAGCCAGATTCTACCTAGACCCAGATACTTATTTATACTTAATTATTATGTAGATTCGATTCCACAGTCGGTAGTTTTACCAACGCACCACCAGACCTTACCCTTACTTACATTAACAGTATATTATAAATGTATATTGTTAATTATTTATTGAATATTTTAAGTGTCTGTGACCTATAAAAATAAAGCTATTATGAATACATAAGGCTTTGTAGTTCACGAACGACATAGTTCAAAAATCGCTCCCATAGACGAACTGAGCGAACTATGTCGCTCATTTCCAGCTCCTTAGTTCTTTAGTTCGTGACCGAATTCATCATTTCTATTTCCAACAAAACTTTTTCGCGGCAAAACCATATCAATAGTTATTCAAATAAAGAACTATTATATAGAAAATATTATATAACTATTTAGAAAAATCGACGCGCATGCATAAAAAGAGTTATGAAAGTCAACGAAGTGAGTGAGGCGTGGCTTATGGCGCTCCGTTCTCTCTGCTTACCCCGCAAGGGAGTTGGCGTGAAGATATGTATGTATGAATAACTATTACTAAATGTTAATTATTAAACCTAAGGAACCGTATGATTTGTCTTATTTGTGTAACATAACATAACTTCACGCTTTTGTCTACCCGAAGGTGTAAGCAGTGGCTATTAAGCCCCGTTATGTTTATGTCTTAAGTGAAATAGGTGGCGAACCTATTACCATACCGGGCACAAAGTTTTTAAGTCATCGATATTTATCACACTTATCTTTCGAAATTGGAAAGGTCATTGGCCAGGATTCGAACCCGCGACCTCTGGTTTCAAAAGCCGTGTTCTCGACCACTGGACCACCAAGACTAAATTATACTCAGTGTGTAATTTGTTACTTTGTGTAAGTAAATGTATATACATATACCTACTTACTCGTATATGTAAGTTACTCTTAATTATTAAAAACAAGTACAGTGAAAAAATTAAATACCATTTTTTTTTTTTCTAAAAACTGGTTATATTATTTTCTTAGATACTATCAACGAAGAACAAGATTTTGTCGCGTGCGAACGAACTAAGAAACGATTTGTCTGCGTTCCTTTACATTTTGAACTAGGAGCTGAGGGAGCGGGCGAACTAGGTCGTTGAGGAGCGGCGACCTAAACTGAGCGATGCGCAAGACTGGAATATATGTTACAAAGTTTCACTTCTATAGCGCGGCGGGACTCCACGCAATTTTTTTATTTATTTCCCGAAGTTTCCAACTCCTTACAGAGATCATTTTCACGAGTAATGAACAAAAAGATGATAGTCGTTCAGAAGCTATTTTCATTGATACAGAGAGTACCCACTTATCTATCAATGAAATAAATAAACGCGATATAATCCATAAAAAGATTTTTCAATGTTATGAATGTGATTCGCGAAAATCTAAGAAATAAACATGTAACCTTAGACTGTTGGGAACTTTCCAAATATCTAAAGAAATATTAAATAATTTATTTTGTGGCTCTTATTAAGCGTTTTATCTCTATTTGTTGACTATTTTATGTATCTGATAATACTTGTGCAAATAATGATTTTTTTATTTTAACATTATTCGATAATTTTATGTCCCAAGTAGCGGAACCTATTGCTATTATATAAATCTGGATACAGTGTTGTCACTCTTCTATAATTTATCCGAATATAATTTCCGAAAAGTCATTGGTATTTGTGTAAGACGAGGATTCGCTCGCTTAACCTGTTAATTCAAAACAGGACTGTTGGACCTTTTGACCAGAGAGGTGATTACATGCAACTACTAGTGATGTAAAGAATATTCGCATAGTATTCGCAAGTAGCATTGCAAATGTTTGGCGAATGTTTTCAACTAGGTAGGTAGGGACTTCAAGTCTAATCAAAATAATACTATCCAATTCAGCTACAAATTATGTCATCTAAAATTTGTACTTTCAGCAGAATGTAAATCAACCAATATTCATAGTAATTCCTTATTCGTAGCAGCAGATCATTTACTACCTTTAATTTAAACATTAATGCGTGTAAGACAAAATTAAACTTGCGTAATTTTAAAGATTTAAGCATAGATAGGGATATAGGGACAGAGTAAGCGACTTTGTTATATACTATGCAGTGAGTGAAGTAGATGATTAGTTTGCTATATTTATTTTTTAACTAAGTATTAGGACAAATTATGAAAATTAGGAGAAGGAGATAAATATGTATTTTATTATATTTGTGGAGGACAAACCACCAACGAAAACATTTGTTGCAACGGGGTTGGTGTTAGGCAGACAGCCGGTCGTAAAACCACTGCCAAAACTTTTGACGACAAGGATACTTCGAAAGGATGACATGTTTTCCCATTTATAGTGGGATAAGGATAGGGAAATGATGATTAATGTTCCATTATTGTTTGAAATTAATATCTCTATAAACAAGTTGGGATCAGTTAATAAAGATTGCGAATGGTTATACAAACATGGTTATCGCTTTTTTTTTTAATTTAGTGCGTATTGCGTAACTGATAAGTAGATTCATACAAATCACGAGTAACATGAGGGTCACGAGATTATTTAATTTTAAACTAGTTAAATATTTACAAATTAAACATATTTAAAGAACTATATAAGTATATTTATCTAAACATTTCCTAATAAAATAGAAGTTATATGTAGCAAAACGGTACCGTCACGTCGAATTCGTTAGAACAATGAGAGAATTATTTTAGTTATTTTTGTGCAGTCTCCGTGGTCCAGTGGTCGAGCACCCCGCTTCTGAATCAAGAGGTCGTGGGTCCTGGCTCACACTAATGATACAGTAAAGTACTACTCACTTTTTTGCCTAGAAGTGTGGTCTTTCTTTTAACTTTGCATAGACTGCTTATTGAATGGTATTATTGTTGTATTTATAGTAGTAGATTCGTAGCGTAGAGTAGTAAGCCGATGGTCAGACGACCTCATAAAGGCTGCTGGAAAAGACTGGATGCGGAAGGCAGAGAATCGGATGTTGTGGCGCAAATTGGGAGAGGCCTATGTCCAGCAGTGGACTGCAATAGGCTGATGATGATGATGATAAGTAGTAGATTAATAGTAACTAATAGTAGTATTATTATTGAGACTGCGAAATTGGCACTGGTCTTTAACAGAAATGCAATAAAACTCAAAAACATATTTGAGTCTTATAAAAACATATTTTTAGGTTGTTATAGTCTAACCAGCTTATAAGAAAGAAGAAAGGAAATGATATATGAAGAAAGGGAATGATTCATTTCTTTCTGATAATATATGGTGTCTTTACACTGAATAGATGTAGTAATGTCATCTGCAAATAAAGTCATTGGGTGTTCTGTGCTCTCAGGCAAATCATTTATAAAAAAATATGAATAATAATGGCCCTAGCATGCTTCCCTGTGGTACACCATACGCAATATTATGAGGTTGCGTGAGATATGAGAATATTTACTTTACTAATCTCAGTTACTTGTGATCTACCAATAAGATAACATTTTATTAGATTCATAACATTTCCAAGAATTCCATATGCTTTTAATTGAATCGATGGTTTTGCCGGACGGTAAAAGCTCATAATGAACAATGCCCTTCCAATCCCACCATACACACAGCATCACCTTATTTCGTGTTAGGCCAGGTTTGGCCACAGTCAGTGAAGCCTGGCCAACTTTCGACCACGACCTTTTTCGCACGTTCTTGTCGTACGTGATCCACTTTTCATCGCCAGTTATCAATCTCTTCAAAAACGGCTCGGTTTCATTACGTCTCAATAATGAATCGCAAATGAGTACACGGTTCATTAAGTTTCTTTGAGTGAGCTCGTGTGGCACCCAAATATCGAGCTTTTTTGTATAACCAGCTTTCTTCAAATGGGTCAAAACTGTTTTGTGGTCAATTCCCAGTTCTTCAGCTACATCGTAACTACTAATATGCCGATCTTGCTCCACTCTTTCAAAAATGGCGTCCATTTTATTCGTAACAGGGCGACCAGAGCGAGGTGCATCTTTAACATCAAAAATTCCGGACTGAAAACGTTTGAACCAAATTTGTGCTACTCTTACTGACACTGCATCAGGTCCATAAACATCACAAATTTTTTTCACTGCTTGAGTTGCATTTTTGCCTTTTTTATAATAAAATTTTAAAATGTATCGAATTTCTTCATTAGATTCACTCATTTTTACGGAGAGAAAAACAAATGAAAAATAGCGGGAAACAACTTTTTTTTATTTTTTTCTTTTCTTTATAATGTAACCTTTTTAATGTTACCAAAACCAGCCAGACACAAATAGTACAGTCAAAGAAATTTTATAATAAGTTTATACCTACGTTATGCGAAAAGACTTTTTCCCCGACCTAATATATAAATTAATTGTTTTTATTCTTTTAGTTGATATGCCACCCGATCCTAAACTGTTCGTATTTTTAACCCATTTATTATTTTATATCCGTCATTAGGTATGCTTGACGTCATAAAAAAAGAATTTCTCATTTTAGACTTTTTTGAGGTTACAATTATAATTAATGTTATGGCTGTATTCATGGACACATAGATTAACTTATCATTTACTTTAATTCGAAAAATATTATCACGGGGAATTTTTGTATTCCATGTAGTTTTGGATTTTGTTTATGGAGTTTTTAATTGTAAAAAACTACTAACAAAATTATATACCAGTATTTCAAACTCGTTTTTTTCAGGAAAAATGGCCGATGCCACAGATAAACGACAACGGTGAGTAAAATATTACTGCTGCAATTGTAAGCCACTAGATAATACGGTTTTACAAAAGGTCGCTCTACAACCGATGCTGGGGCTGCTCTTATCAAACATATTTTCGATGCTTGGGAGAACTCGCAGGACGTAATTGGCGTATTCTGTGACCTCTCTAAAGCTTTTGACTGCGTGGATCACCACACTCTTTTACGTAAGCTCAGTCACTATGGTATTAAGAACACTGCACTTAGGCTGGTTGCATCATACTTGAATAACAGGTTACAGTTTGTTGATGTAAACGGAGTGAGATCATCTGGATCATCTGTGTCTATGGGCGTTCCCCAGGGTTCCATTCTCGGTCCGTTGCTGTTTATTATACATATCAATGATTTGCCTTTTTGCGTTCAGAAATTTTGTAACATTGTACTATTTGCTGATGACACTTCACTCCTCTTCAAGGTAGACCGTAAAAAAACCATTTTTGATGATGTGAATAGCTCCCTTACACATGCCCATGAATGGTTTACGGCTAATAATTTAGTCCTAAATTCCAATAAAACTAAAATAATAAGGTTTACTATGCCTAATGTTAATGGTCCGGCTATAAATATATCTCTGAATAACACAATTTTAGACCCAGTTAAGTCAACTTTATTCTTAGGTATTACTCTAGATAATACGCTCCAGTGGGGTCCTCAAGTAAAATCTTTAGTGGGAAAACTCAGCTCTGCTGCCTACGCGGTTCGAAAAGTTCGACAGCTTTCCGATGTTGCAACCGCCAGATTAGTCTACTTCAGTTATTTTCATAGCGTTATGTCTTATGGTATTTTGCTATGGGGTAGGGCAGCTGAGATTCAGTCGATTTTTGTTATTCAGAAACGAGCTATTCGGGCAATTTATAATTTGGGGGCCAAAGTCTCTCTAAGAGAACGTTTTAAGGAAATTGGCATATTAACAGTTGTTTCACAATTTATATATGCCAATATAATGTTTGTTAGGAAAAACTTGAATAAATATACTAAAAATAGTGATGTTCATAATTTTAATACCAGAGGCAAGCATAAACTTGTGTTGCCGTGTCATCGCCTGCACAAAGTACATAAGTCTTTTCTGGGAATGGGTGTACAATTTTATAATAGAGTCCCTGCGCATATCCTGGCTCTGTCATTCGATCGGTTTAGTCGGGCGGTGAAGGATCGTCTCGTTGCTGGTGCTTATTACACCATCAATGACTTCATGACGGACAAGTCATCTTGGGACCGTCAAGTTGCTTGCTCAACGCGGATTCTGTAGTTTGCGTGCTGAAACTTGTTCACATGTTCTGGAGTGGAGGCGTTCCGTAATAATTTCTGATAGTTATGTATATACACTTTTAAATTTAAAATTTGCTTTGATATTGTTTATTATAAACAATATCATATGTACATGTAAGTTTCATTTATTGCACAACGTTACCACTCTAAATAAAAGATGTCGTGTCAGTTGCGCTCGACTAATATATTTGCATAGTTTTTCTTTTTAGGACGTTCATGTTAATTTGCTGTTATGGTCGAGTATTTTGGCTGCTACACCTTTTATGCACGAGTCTACTGCTTTGTTTTCAGTAGCGATATTAATATTATTGTTATTTATGTTTAATAGTTTGAAAAGAGTATTTGGCACATGAGTTTCTTGCCCGATTCTTCTCATGATAGCCCCTACACTCGGAATCGGGCCGCTCGTGGCGATTGCGTCCGTGTTTTCTTGTTCCACGGACGCACTTTCCTCAAGCGCTCGTGTTAAGTAGTTAAAATAATAAAGTAAAATTGTACTTGTTGACTATTTTTAAGTGTCTGTGAAGACCTATGAAAATAAAACTTATTTTGACTTTGACTTGACTTTGACTAATCATCATCCCAAGTAAAATATAAATTATCTCCAGATAGACTATTAATTAAACTATCGCCACGGAGTGTTGTGGGAGGCTCAGGGTGGTTTCAGAAGCGTGAGAGGGTGCATGGATCAGTTTTTTTCACTCCGCAACATCGTGGAGAAACAACTGGCAGTTAGCTGGAAGGTTTTCTGCGGTTTTGTGGATCTGGGAAAGACGTTTGACAGGGTGTTACGAAAGGATCTGTGGGACATACTCCCGGGCTACGGGGTGGGCGGCGCATTGCTGCGCGCAGTACTGTCCACTTATGAGGGCTGCACAGCATGTGCAGCGTGGGTGTTGACGGCGGCTTCTCGCCCTGGTGTTTCAATATCGGCGTCAGAGAGGGTTGCGTGCTATCCGCTCGGCTGTTCATTCTGTACCTGGGCAGTTGTCTCCAGAGAGTGAGATCGACGAATGTAGGGATACGAATGTGTGACCTAGTTGTGAGCTACCTGCTTTACGCAGATGACGCCATGCTCTTAGCCGAATCGCCGACTGAACTGCAAATACTAGTTACTATTATGAAAGATGACTGTCCGATGAAAGACTTACAATTGAATGTGATGAAAACGAAAGTTATGGTGTTTGAAGCTTTCAGCAGGGATGGAAGGTATACCGCGGCTGTAGAAAGAAGAGTGGCGTTAGCAATTAGCGTAAATAGAGCCTTGGGCAGATTCCTGGGCGCAAAATTATTAGCAGAAAAGCCCAGCTAACAATTCACAACGCAATACTGATCGCAACGCTAACTTATGGAAGCGAGAGCTGGGTATGGAAGAGAGTGCACGAAAGTAGGATAATCGCGGTCGAAATTAGGGGACTGCGCAAAATCTGCGGAGTGACCCTTGCTGACGGCATCGAAAATAAGGTTGTAAGGAAGGAAGTCGTACTGAAAGAGAGTGTTGGTGTAAAAATAAGAAACTGCATGCTCCGATGGTTCTGACATTTAGAAAGAATGGATGATGCAAGATTGACTAAGCAGATATACAATGCATCTTCGATTCGCCGACGACATCGTGGTAATACAATTACAAGAATTTCGTCGGCGAATCGAAGATGCACGCAACTAACAATAAGGATTAAAAATTTAAAGTAAAGAAATAATTATAAAAACGAAGATAATAATTTTATTTTATATAGGTATGTCGAATAACAATAAACTGTATAGCAATGTAAAAATTTAAAATGTATCATAGCATAACAGCAGCGGCTGTTAAGCCTCGTCTCGCCGTTTTGTTCACGTGCCAAATGGAATAGGACGCGAACCTATTGCCATACCGGGCATAAAGTTTTCAGTCATCGATATTTTTCACACATAACTTCCAAAACAATATATCGTACTTTAAAGATCTATCGCCCGTAAGCATACATAGGATTTTAACAATTTTGCCGTGGTGGTCATGAAGGGAGCTCGAGAGAGATGTTCGTTTGGCGCAGCGCCGGCTATTCAAAGAAAAGATGAATCGCCAGAGAAGTGAGCTGAAACGTAACATAATATAATTTTCATTTAAATTTCAATACAAGCAGTCCTCGTACTTACGGCATGTTAGATTCTGAAAATTTCAAACGAAAAACAATCGTAAGTCGAGACATAGTTTTTATAATGTCAAACGTATATTTTAAATTGTCACATGTAAAACTCAAGGGTTATGAAATAGCTATTTTTCTTGGTATTTGTGTTATTATTTTTGGTAATAATCTTAAAGCATCGATAGACTGCGCAGATTTGGTTATTATCCTTACGACCTGATTTCCTCCTATGTCAAAACGGTATGGTGTTAGTTTGAAGTGACTTGAAGCAATTTATGACGAGCTTTGCACTGCTTGTATACTATACTGATGATTGACAAGTTGAGAAGTATTATTATCAGCGACGTAAGTCGGGTCATGCCGCATTTGTTTGGTGAGAGATGTATTCGGAAGTCCATATCCGTTTACGCCTGTCCTCCCCGTCGAATCCTATCTTAAAGACACGTGACGCGCTGCATGACGTTTTGAAGTATCAAATTAGGATAAAATTAAGACAAAACAACAAATAGTGAGCCAACACACCGGCGCCACGAGACGCTCCTCTCGCCCCGCGGGCTGCACTAGATCTCCACCTATTGGCTGCTGTGGTCCGCGGGTAACTGATAAACAGGCAACAAAGAGGTAAATCCCAATATTTCATTTTTCTTAACACTTTTTTTTTATTTTACAGTATATACACCCACATACATATAAACATATAAATATATATGTGTGTGTATATGTCAGTCGTTTCAGAAGGAATAAATGTTTATGTTAATTCCTTACACTTGCATACAGTTCACTCCCCGAAAATCATTACGCTATAATATTATATCGAGTAGTTTTGGAGCGGAAACTTCTGTACTTATATACACATAACATACCTTCACACCTTTTTCTACCCGAAGGTGTAGGTAGCGGCTGTGAGCCTCGCCTCGCCGTTCTGTTTACGTCCCAGATGGAATAGGTGGCGAACCATATGTCATACACCGGACACAAAGTTTCAGTCATCGATATTTATCACACATAACATCCGAAAATGATTTTGATATGTCATTGGTGTGTGCCCGGATTTGAGCCGATTCGACTTTTTTATTTAGAAGCGGGGTGTTCGACCACTGGACCACCGAGAGATGTAATAGAAAGTTTCATTATACACATTGCGAGAGACTTACGGCCTTCTGAAATTTCGTCTGTACGTCCTCCGGCCCCGTGCCCCTGATGCACGGGTATTGGGGTCAGTGCCTGAATTCCCGCCATCTTCATGTCGCCCTTGTTCATATTCATCTTGGTGTTGCATTCGAAGACCTGAATTGACCAATCAATAGTTGTTTTTGAAGTCTGTCAACTTCAGACTGTTAAATCGTAATATTATTTTCATGTTTCCAGTCATCTTTTCTGTCACTCTTTATGGATATAGAGATATGGATACAGGGTAGTTGGCCTAAAGTATTAACTCCATAAAAAGTGTTTCATGTCCTTCTACGTCTACTAAACTTTGGGTCGACACCACAAAATAGTCACTATCACTGAACGTTGCAGGAGAGTGAATTAAATTACAGGGAGTAGATACTGCCGATATTGAGTCTGTATTATTGCCCAAGTCATTATCCATATGCGAATCAATAAAATTTTCCTGGGCGTTGCTACTGATTTCAGGATTTAATGTTTCATCTTTCGTTTCTGCACTAAAAAATCGACACCAACGTATTGTTTAAAATATTGTGAAGTTTCTGTAAAATCACAATTGTGTGAATGAACAAGTGTATTATCTAGAGTGCCACTAGAATCATTGGTAACAGCTGAAACTAAAGGTTGTATACTTAATAATACATATCAATGGAGATAGTTCTTCAATATAGGGCCATAATGCCTGGCAGGCAACGGTGACGATTCTAAAACAATAGGTATAATGTATTAAAATTATGTTATTAGTAAAAATACGTGGGTCCATTATAAATAAAATTGTCATGGTAACGTCTAAAAACTATTTAATATTCGTTTCTATGTAAATATTATACTTATCTAGGGAATTAACGAGGACGATAAAAATCGCTTAGTATTGTATGTAGTGTATTTTGTGCATTATCAAAAACTTTGCACGTTTCGCAACGAAGCGAGTCCATTTTTAAGTATCCTGACATCGCCCTCCTCCAGAACTCTTTCTGTTTGGTCATGGAAAATGTGTCATGGCCGTCCATTCATTCTAGATTTCTGAACCATCGTAGCATCTTTTTTTTACGCGAGGAAATGCTTTATGCTCACCCCCCGCCTGGAGACGGCAGGGGGTAGTGTGGCACTCCCAAAACAGTAAACTGCGATCCGATCCTAGGGCTACCCACCTCGCGGCGGCCTTCCTCCGGTGTTGGGGTGGTCCAGGATTCGGATAACCACTCTGGTCCACCCCTCCGTCTCCTCCTCCCTGTTACGAGTGGGCTCGTCCTCGGGGAGCCTCGGCTTGAGACAGAGTGGAGAGACACTCACCCATCTCCTCGGCGGCGTACTGGGTGGTGATGGCCAGCAGCGTGGCGCCGTACCTGTCGTAGTTGGCGCGCGTCACGTACGGCAGCGCCAGCATAGCGCGCTCGCAGTCGGGACGAGACTTTGCCATCTCTCGCAGTGCCGCTTGGGGAAACACTGTCGTAATTGTTACGCCACGGCTGGCCGCCATCACACTAAACAGACAGATATTTAACTAATTGATAATTATATCCAAACCTAAGTCCTTAATAATATCTTAAATAATCTGGCATACATGCATTACACTCTTGATATATTATGACAAATACACACCGGCAAGCCTCTACAAGCTTCTCGTAGCATTCTTCCTCCAGCTGCTTGATTTGCCTCTCAAGCGGGGTGTCTACAGTATTCGTAACAGTAGTAGTACTCTCAGCTGCTACGCGGGAGGTGTTTCGCACCACCTTCTTATCGAATATGATGCTATAGTCGTCGTTCATCAATCTGTACAAAGATAATACAGTTGAATTTACGAATGAACGCTGAATGACGTAAGACAGGTTAGCATTAAATCTGAGGTGCAGAAATATAACACTGCCAAAAAATTGTGTTAGCCAGCCCTGGTTCTCTGAAAGACTGGACGCAATTGGTCTGCATCAGTCTAAACAAGATTCGCTAACACCGGGATATTTGACTATTAATCCTTGGATCCACTTTAAGTCACTTGGTAATTTTCTGATGGATGGAGTTCGATCAGTTCAGTCTATTCTATTTTGGCATAGCCCAAATCCGATGTTGCGAAAAAATTGTGCCATCTGGTAAATTGCATTGAATAACACTACTGGCAGTCTTTAAATAATACTTAAGTGTAAAGAATATACGAGTAAAATGAAGCAGTTAGATAATGCCAGGATGGGGTTGATATATTCAAGTAAATAAAAACCCCGTAACGCAACTTCTTTTCAGAATAAAAAAGAAGTCGCTTGGTGTAGAGGGCTTGATAGTATACTGAAGACCGTCAGTTATTATTTCATGTATGGATTAGGTTTACACATTAATTTTACATATTAGAGTTTTTAGTTGCATTAAATATTATCATATGTATCTACTGATCAACATTGGGTCCCAGTACGACGTATGCTCTAGGGATGTCATTGGTGACGACGAGCTCCTCATCCAGTATCTTTTGCACCACGAGCTTACGCAACAGCCTCGGCGGGTCCCCGCGGTCCCATGTCCGCCAACTGCAATTATATGGTATTTATAGATAACATATTTAAAGCTTAATCAAACTTTCATAACTGATAGGTATTTATTGAAGTGAAACTTCTTTAGAATCGTTGTAATTTCAAACCGGATGCAACGGAAATACGACAGGTAAGAGACACAAATACAAAAATGTGTAGGATGAAGCCAAGAAAGAATGAGACAGAAATATACATACTATTTTATTTTATATTATTGGTCTCTCTTTGTTTTTTGGAATTTCTGTTTCTACATTGACACATTGTATAGAAACGTTGATAAGTGACCGTCAGTACGGATTCCGTCAAGGTCGCTCAGCTGGTGATCTTTTAGCGTACTTAACCCATCGGTGGGCGGAAGCGGTTGAGAGTAAAGGAGAGGCGCTGGCCGTTAGTTTGAACGTAGCGAAGGCCTTTGATCGGGTTTGGCACAAAGCACTTCTTTCGAAGCTTCCATGCTATGGGCTTCCCGAGAAATTATGCGATTGGGTTTCCAGCTTTCTCACGGCTCGGAGCATTAAAGTTGTTGTCGACGGGTCATGCTCCGACTTAAAACCTATGAATGCAGAGTCCCTGGAGTCCCCCAGGGCTGTGTGCTATCCCCTACGCTGTTTCTTCTGCATATCAATGACATGTTGCTTAGCAGCAATCTTCATTGTTATGGGGATGACAGTACCGGGGATGCCTTATATACCGGCCACCCGCGTATTTCTCGGGAAAACGTCGACGAGCACCGGAACAAACTTGAGTCTGAAATCGAAACTCTGCTTAGTCAGGTTTTGGACTGGGGCCGACTAAACTTAGTCCAATTCAACCCTAAGAAGACACAAGTTTGCGCGTTTACCGCTAAAAAGACACCCTTTGTCGTAGCTCCCTGTTTTGAGAGCACTCCCTTACCCACCTCAGCCGCTATCGGAATTCTTGGTGTCGACTTGTCGAGTGACGTCCAGTTTCGCGGTCATCTGGAGGGCAAGGCCAAATTGGCCTCCAAAAAGCTTGGTGTGCTCAATAGAGCGGGACAGTATTTCACGTCAGGTCATCGCCTGCAACTTTACAAGGCGCAGGTCCGTCCTCACGTGGAATACTGTTCACATCTTTGGGCGGGGGCATCCCAGTACCAGCTTACTCCATTTGACCGCATCCAACGACGCGCGGTTCGGCTTGTCGACAACCAAGCTCTTACTGATCGGATTGATCTTCTGGCGTTGCGGAGAGAGGTGGCATCCCTATGCATCCTCTACCGCATATACCACGCACTGTTCCTTCATAGAACCAGTTGCCGGCGACGGTATTTCCGGACCGCTACGACCTAGGAACCTTCAAGAAACGAGCCTATTCTCATCTGAAAGGCCGGCAATTTCCATCAGGTGACCCGCAAGCTCGTTTGCCCCTTCACCCATAAAAAAAAATACCAGTACTTAGTATTTCATTACATAACAACAATTAGCGATTTGAATATTTGATAATATATATTTTTTACTTTTTTATATCTGGTAAACATTTTGCTCACACCTTCATGTAGAAAAAGGCGTGAATGTATATTGTTGCTTGCAACAAAATTAATACATATACCCATTGTTTTTTTATTTCCTCTTCTAATTGACACAAAATAATGGAAAAATAGCATCAAATTTCAGTATTTTATGGAATTTTATACGCGAACACGTGAGTTTCGGTTTCGGTTTCAGTTTCGGCCGAAACTGAAGTGGCGGCCGAACATTCCGTTTCGGTTTCGGTTTCGGCCGGAAAACCAGTTTCGGTCGGACCATAATGAAAATATATCTATCTTGTTGGATGACGTATTGAGCGCCCGCAACGATCGTGTGAGCGGTACACGGTGTAGTAAATTAGTACGTAGTATGAGCAGTAAAGGTGGTCGTCGTCGTCGTCCTACACTCTCGTTCGGAACACACAGTTGGAGTGTTTCTAAGACGCTCGGGTTGTGTATCTTACCACGAAGTACTTTGAATAGGTAGGTGACAAGAGTTACCTCCCTTCTAACTTCAAGCCTATAGAAACCGGTCATTCCTAAAACGAATAAAGTAGGGTATATCTGCGGGAATCCAGGAAATACACCGTATTATTTTAGATATAAGAATCTAATAAATTTATTTTGAATACGATCCAACATAAATTTATATTTGTTCTCATGTGGAGACCAAATAACAGCATTGCATTCCAGGTGGCTTTTCACCAGTGCTTCATAAAGTGCCTTTAGGGCACCGATGTTTGTAAATTCATTAGCTTGTCTGTAAGTGTATGTATGTATTCATTGTAGTCATTTTTAAGATTCGAATTTCTTCGTTAGCACGTACCGTCCATAAAGTGAGGTGTTCTGCAGGCTCCTCAGTCTGGCCGCCTGCACACCTCGAAGTGTATCTGCCACTTGAAGTATTGTGAACCTCGAATACCCCCCACTTGATAGATCCCGAATGCATCGCACAATCATACGACAATCAATACTCACGTCCACCTCCTATAAATGAGATATTATAGTAATTTTACAGTGCATGTATCCAAAGCTATAAGTGGGATTTAGTCGAAGTTATTTCGACAGAAAATGTGTGGTTGCTGCTGCTGGACTTCTGATTCCAAACTATCCAATAATTTATTGTAGTCTAACGCTTAGACTAAAAAAAATTAAAATAGTATAGTAAATGGGTATAGGTTAAAAAAATCAAAATGACTCTAAGTTTGTTTTAATTTAGATAGCATTTTTATTACTTTGTTTTTCCCCATAGAGGAGATAGAAGGTACTCCGTAGCCAATTTACAATTGCCCTTAATGAAGAGATTTTTTCTAGGTGCGGACTAAGTTCTTATCCATCTATCAAACTATGGTTCAGACTAGTAGCCAGACAAACAGAGGTGAGAGCTGGAATTTAAATTTTGAATTTATCCCAGTATAGAGGTGATTGTCGCAAATGAGTCTTAGCACAGCTCTATGTGTAGTTTACAAAAGAAGTACCTAAAGGACCGAGAGAAATAGAAGAGACCTGGTATTGATGCTTGGAGAGGCAGTTGTCACAAGTGGTACTCCTGTTCATGAGGCACAAATCGCGGTTGTAACTCTCGCCAAGATAGTTCAACACTTGTACCCGGCGACACTCGGTCACGTTCTCACATAGGTCGACCATACGGTACAGATTGTCCATGTGCACATTGATAGCTTCTCTGGTGGTATTTTCTTCATCTTTTTGACAAACGTAACAACCATAAGCGTCATTATTAAAACTAGATATAGGACAAGTAATGATGTTCGTATATTTAACATAATATAACTTCATGCCTTTTTCTACCCGAAGATGTAGGCAGTGGCAATTAAGCCTCGACTCGTCTTATGTTTACGTCCCAAATGGAAAAGGTGGCGAACATATTGCCATAACGGGCACAAAGTTTTGACATCGTAATTTAACACACAAAACTTTAGAAATTAATTTCGAAAAGTAATTGGTCGTATATTTACGAGTATTATTTGAATATTCCGTCCCGGACCTAATAATAAAGTACTAAGATGAATGTGGTATTTACTCTGTATCATCCTCCTGTATCGCAACATATCGGCAAAGGAGTAGAAGAGCAGGCAGGTGGCGTGTTCCCCGTCCCTGCCGGCACGGCCCGCCTCCTGGTAGTAGCTCTCCACAGACTTGGGCAGCGAGTGGTGGAACACGTAGCGAACGTCGGCCTTGTCTATGCCCATGCCGAACGCTATGGTCGCACATATCTAAGCAAAACGGTGTTTCATAAATCATATAGAGATACAGCTTAATAATGACTTTTTATAAAAAAAAATGCTAACCTAGCAAACATTGGCTTGACAAAAAAATAAAGTTTTTTATAAACAAATATAACATCTAAGGGTAAAATTTTAGGGTTATAGGTACTTTGTATACTCTGTCACCTACAGGTTGACTCAGATACTCACCGGGCATGGGTGCTTCGGTGTGTATCTGAGTCGAATAAAACGAGAAGAGACGGCGAGATGCCAAAATTGCGCATCCGACCTGGACTCGGCCCAGCACACGCTGGAGGTCTGCCCGGCCTGGGCGGCCGAGCGCCGAGGCATGGCACCTAGTCATGATGACATCATTCGTCGGGCTCTTTCTACCGCCGGCGTAACAGCTGTACTTGAACCTAGTGGGTTGGTGCGTGACGATGGAAAGAGGCCAGATAGTATGTCCTTGATGCCTTGGAGGATGGGTAGGTCTTTGGTGTGGGACGCTGCCTGTGTCGACACACTGGCGCCTACACCTCTTCCTCGGACTATCAATGCTGCTGCTGGATACGCAGAGACCCTCAAGCGTCATAAATATAATAATCTTGTGGGTGATTATGTGTCCATGGGGGCCAAGTGCACAGTTGGATAAAGATCTCGCTAAGCGGCTGGTAGAGGTTACACGTGACCGTGTACGGAGAATAAGTATTGCCATTCAACGTGGCAATGCTGCCAGTCTTCTGGGCACATTACGCGTTGACAACGATTCGGACGAATTTCGATGCCTTTTAATAATTAGTTTTGTAAACGGGGTGGTTTTGATCTATAATTCATGTATAGTGTAATAAAAAATAGTGATAATTTTCAAGATTTAGAACTTTAATCGCAAACGCTGCCAGAATACTAAGTGATAAGTCAAAACAATGTACTAAACCAATTACACCTTTAAAAGGTCTACAAAAAACTCGGCGAGGGCATATGCCTATCTCTTAGGGATAACTCACAATGACGATTTTTATATTTTTACTTTTTACGGGAAATAATGGCTTATTCATGAAGCGATTTTTAAACATTACAGTATTAATTTTCATAATAGGTTGGGGAAAAAGTATTTTCGTATTTTTGTATGAAAAGTCAAGACATTTTTTTCAAAGTTTATTTACATTTATTTACAATATATATGTACCGTTTTGTTGAATAACTTTCTGCCATTTTGTGGGCAGAGACATTATCCCGTTACTGTAGAAACTTTGGGACTTCTGATCAAAAAAACGGGACAAATAGTTTTGGCAGTCCTCTCTTGAGGTCAACCTTACAGAACCTAAAGAATTCTGAAGAGACCGAAACAGGTGAAAATCTGAAGGCGCAAGGTCAGGGCTATATGGTGGATACACTAGGACCTCCCAGTCGAACTCTCTTAATTTTTGCTGAGTGGCTAAAGATGTGTGTGGTCTAGCGTTATCGTGATGAAAGACCACACCCTTCCTGTTGATCAATTCCGGCCGTTTTCTCTCGACTGCTTCCTTTAATCTCATCAGTTGCTGGCAATAAAGATCAGAATCGATGGTTTTGCCGGACGGTAAAAGCTCATAATGAACAATGCCCTTCCAATCCCACCATACACACAGCATCACCTTATTTCGTGTTAGGCCAGGTTTGGCCACAGTCTGTGAAGCCTGGCCAACTTTCGACCACGACCTTTTTCGCACGTTCTTGTCGTACGTGATCCACTTTTCATCGCCAGTTATCAATCTCTTCAAAAACGGCTCGGTTTCATTACGTCTCAATAATGAATCGCAAATGAGTACACGGTTCATTAAGTTTCTTTGAGTGAGCTCGTGTGGCACCCAAATATCGAGCTTTTTTGTATAACCAGCTTTCTTCAAATGGGTCAAAACTGTTTTGTGGTCAATTCCCAGTTCTTCAGCTACATCGTAACTACTAATATGCCGATCTTGCTCCACTCTTTAAAAAATGGCGTCCATTTTATTCGTAACAGGGCGACCAGAGCGAGGTGCATCTTTAACATCAAAATTTCCGGACTGAAAACGTTCGAACCAAATTTGTGCTACTCTTACTGACACTGCATCAGGTCCATAAACATCACAATTTTTTTTCACTGCTTGAGTTGCATTTTTGCCTTTTTTATAATAAAATTTTAAAATGTATCGAATTATTCGAATTTCTTCATTAGATTCACTCATTTTTACGGAGAGAAAAACAAATGAAAAATAGCGGGAAACAACTTTTTGAAGTGGAACTTCTAATGTCTCGTGCAAGAGCATTTAACGCTTTTAACGCCCCCTTGCGGCCACTATTAATATAATATAATGGTTACAAAAAAGCCAAGATCCATATAAACCAAGGACGAAAAGACATAGCGACTTTTTAAACTACCCGTACAGACATCTAGTAGCGGATGGTGGTACTAGCTGGTCATAATTGATATAACAATAATGATGAACAACATCTTTTTACACAACAAGTGAACCTACTCGAGAATTATAATTGAAAAATAGGTTAAAATTCAAAATAACAATTTTAGATAATTATGACACCCGTTTAAGTGCGAAATAGTTTGTAAATCTATAAATTACTTATTTTAACAATCCAAATTCACCATCTTTCGGCGGATGGCGCTACTAGGAAGTTGTAAAGTGTAGTTAAGTTCTCATAAGTTATAATTATTACATAGAACGAGTTGGTACTATCTAGTATTAAGATATTAATTATAATAAAATAATTAAAATAATTATTATGAATATTCATGCAGCATTAGTATTGATTTAAAGAATAAAAGGCAATATAACCAAAACAGTTACGAGTCATGAATTGTTAAATCACATAATTATAAATTTCGCGCATTTTACTTAACTAAATAATAGATTTTAGTAATATCTTGACCAGTTTAAGTACGAAATAGTTTGTAAATATATAAATTAATCATTTTAATAATCAATAACTTCACTATCTTTCGGCGGATGGCGCTACTAGTCTGTTTTAAAATTAGGTTATCTTAAACAAAAAATATTACATAGAACGAATTGATACTATCTAATACTAAGATATTAATCATGAAAATAAATATTACGAAAATTCATGCAGCATCAGTATGGATTTAAACATTTAAACAATAAAAGGAAATATCACCAAAACAGTTATTAAATGTAATGAATTGCTTAATTAATCACATAATTATAAATTTCGTGTATTTTACTTAACTAAATAATACATATATTTCAGTAATATATTGACATAAATAATATAACATAACTTCACGCCTTTTGTTACCCGAAGGTGTAGGCAGCGGGTGTTAAGCCTCGTCTCGCCTTTATGTTTACGTCCCAAATGGGTGGCGAACCTATTGCCATACCGGGCACAAGTTTTTCATTCATCGATATTTATCACACATAACTTCCGAAAACAATTTCGAATCGTCATTGGTGTGAGCCAAAGTCTGGAATCGAACCCAGATCTCTGGATCATAAGCTGTGTGCTCGACCACTGCGCCACCGAGACTAATAATAACATGTAATCATAATTAAATCAGTTTACTTATTAAAGTTTTATAGGGTTATCAATTATCATTACATAGTATAAAACAAAGTCACTTTCTGCTGTCTTTCCCCTTATATGCGCATATGTTTAAAACTACGCAACGGATTTTGATGCGATTTTTTTTAATAGTCAGAGGGTGTCAACGGGGTGGTTTTGATCTATAATTCATGTATAGTGTAGAAATAAAAAGTGATAATTTTCAAGATTTAAAACTTTAATCAAAAACGCTGCCTGAACCCTAAGTGATAAATGAAAACAATGTAGTACATTATTATACACCTCTAAAAGGTCTACAAAAAAGTCCCCAAGGGCATATGTTTACCTCGTAGGGATAACCCACAATGACCATTAATATTTTTTTATTTTTTACGAGAAATAGTGGCTTATTTACGAAGCAATTTTAAACATTACAGCATTAATTTTCATCCAGTTAACTATCTTAAGTAGATTGTGATTTTAATATAGATCAATATAGCCGTTTACAGCATGTAATTTAAACTAATATTTACGAAGATATTACAGTATTAACATAGCGGTACTTAGCAGTTGCTTTTGCGCGCCATAACGCTTGCTGATAAATAGCACAAATTGAACTTTTTAAGATACAAATATAACTGATGTATTTCTTTTAATGAGTGGTAGAGCCACAGAAATAGATCAAGATAGAACGGCGAATAGGCGTGGCAAGCGTGCCAAAACCATGCACTATATTGCATGCTTTTCGAAACTCGCTCTCATTACGCAACGAGCGTTCCTGCCATGCGTTCAGGACGTAAAAAAATAGATAAAACGTCAAGGCATATATGATGCCTTATTATGCTGTGGTAAATTGTAAAAACAAAAGTAGTTAATCAAATATGAAAAAAGGAAATATTTCGTATGATCAGTAAGTACAGAAAATCAGTAGAAAGTATTTTTTTGAGATTATAAATTATTGTTTTACTTTTACTATGTTCAATAATTACGGTCACAATTTGTATATTTTTTCGTTATGATGAATATCCATTGCTGTCCGCATTCAACGCTCGTATACAAAAACATTGCGCGTATAAATTATACGCGTAATGTACGTCGAAGCGAACGAAATACACAATACACCTGCCAGTTGATCGCTGTGTCTGTTAATCGCTGTGATTGGTCTTCGAATGTTAGAGATGGGCACTCCATGTATCGTTGAGTCTTAGGACTTCTCGATAAATTAATTCAATAATAATTTGAGTATCAGCTCATGTCTTGCTTTGTCCCTACTTTATTCTAACACCACAAATTTCAACCAAAGTGCTTCGTAATTACATTGGCAGCAGTTTATTTGACAGTATAAGTTTTCACCAATTTGACCAATCGTCGATGGAAAATCATCTCGTTCTTCTCAAACGGGCAGTAACCGAGGTATATGTAGACTAGTTCGGTTTCGTTATTTAACCAGGACTGTGAGGCCAACCCTTACAAAAAGGCAAATATTTAATAAATATGTATAGTTTCAAGGACAGTAAAATATTTATAATTAAATTTTATATACTGTTGGAAAAATATGTTTTAGGTTTTAATATGTCGGATTAAAGTATTTAACATGTTTTACTTTCTATGATTATCGTTACACAAAATCAATAAAGTTGGTAAAATATAAAAATAATAAAATTAACACGTTGCCGATATTAACATCGATGTGTAATAATCTATGTGTGTGATAATCTAATGTGTGTGTCTCCTAACTAGTCGCCCCGCTCACAATGAAAATGACGTCACGCTGTGGGCGTGGTTTTTCAAAAAAGTGACACGCTCGAAATGTATGGAAATATGACATCGCGGCCGTTCTATCTTGATCTATTTCTGTGGGTAGAGCCAAGCAGTTCGCTGCATGAATGGGCCGGCTCGACCGATGAAATACCACGACCTTTCAGAAGACCAACGTAAAGTGGCTCATGCCGCGTTTCGTTCGTTGAGAGAGGTACCCGGAGGCCCACCCCTTCCCCGTCCTTTCCTATCCCCTATCCCTTAAAGGTCGGCAACGCTACAGTAACACTATATGTGTTGCTGGTGTCCATGGGCGGCGTTGATTGCTTACCATCAGGTGACACGCCTGCTTGTTTGCCCTCTTATCCCATAAAAAAAAAACGAAGTTCACCGGGTCATGAGTTATTGTATATAGTTGACATCATATACCGCTAGATGGCGTCCTGCGCCGACATATGTATGTTCGGGTGAATATTAGAACTCAATTTTGAAGTAGATAGTTGTCATCTCGGTAGTCTCGGCGGTCCAGTGGTCGAGCACCCCCCTCCTAAATCAAAAGTTGTGGGTTCGTATCCTAGCTAACACAAATGGCTTTTCGAAATTATTTTTGACTGGGACAGCCGTGTCACCCACCTGGATCCACGCGGCTGGTGGTTGCCAGCGCCGAGTGAGGCGGTGGAACCACAGAGCCTCACTTTTGTGAGGCGCAGCCTCCAGCCAAACTCTACCTAGACCCAGATATTTATTTATACTTGGGTGGGGATCGAACCCGCCAATCTCGATTCTACATTCGGTAGTTTTACCAACGCACCACCAGACCTCACCCTTACTTACATTAGCAGTATATTATAAATCTATATTGTTAATTATTTATTGAGTATTTTTAAGTGCCAGTGAAGACCTATAAAAATAAAGAAAGCTATTGTGAATACATGTTACTAAGTTCCACTTCTGTAGCGCGGCGGGACTCCACGCAATTTTTTTTTTTTTTCTTTTCTTTATAATGTAACCTTTTTAATGTTACCAAAACCAGCCAGACACAAATAGTACAGTCAAAGAAATTTTATAATAAGTTTATACCTACGTTATGCGAAAAGACTTTTTCCCCGACCTAATATAATTAAAGCCCGAATACTGAACCGCCACTTAGTTTATAAGCGCTACTTAAGTGTTTAAGTAGCTGTCACATTAGACAGAATACGTGAAATTTGAGCAGTAAGTAGCACTTTATTGATTGTCAGATTTGAGTGGCGGTTCAGTATTCGGGCGTAAGTGTTTTTAATTTTTAATAGATTGTGCATGTAATAGAGGCTAAATACTTGTTTAAATTGCATGCTGTAAAGGGCCAGGGCCCTTTACAGCATGCAATTTAAACAAGTATTTTCAAAGATATTGCAGTATTAACATAGCGGGACAGCAGTTATTACTTTTGATGCGGAACAAAGTTCGCCAGGTCAGCAGGTTGTAAATATTTTCTTATCAGATTTGAATATTAGGTGCCTATGTTTTGTGATTTTCCTTTGTTTTAAAATTTCACTATAATTGGTATTTTCGTGAATACTGTTTTCACATCTTATCATTTATTGTACCTGAAGCGAAACCAGCAGTCGCCGGTTCAGCAGTAAACAATAAAACATACACCCACTAAAATTTTAATTTGCGGTTTGTAATAAAATTTAAAACCTAACATAACATAACTTCATGCCTTTTGTTACCTGAAGGTGTAGGCAGCGGCTGTTAAGCCTCGTCTCGCCGTTATGTTTACGTCCCAAATGGAATAGGTGGCGAACCTATTGCCATACCGGGCACAAAGTTTTCAGTCATCGATATTTATCACACATGACTTCCGAAAACAATTTCGAAAAGTCATTGGTTTGAGCCAGTATCAGGAATCGAACCCGGACCTCTGGCTCAGAAGCCTTGTGCTCGACCACTGCGCCACATAACATAGAAAATTAATTGATAGCAAATAACATAGAATGTTACCACATTATATCTATCAGCCATCCATGCAGCTTGAACTTCGGCCCGTTGCTGGTCAGACATACCGCCGTGATAAGCCTCTGCCATAATCTCTTCGCGTCGTAAATCTATCGCCAATGTCTCACACTCCCTTTGTGAAAGACAATACACAATCCCAGATTGTCTAGAATAAAGGCTTGAAATTAGTTTTTGGAATGTAAATCTATTTCTACGCACTTCAACAGAGTTTTGCTGAATGTTGACCAATTTTTTAACCGACTTCGAAAAAAGGAGGAGGTTCTCAATTCGTCTGTATGTATATATTTTTTTTATGTCTTTTGACCGATATTTTCGTCAATTATAGACCGATTTAAAAAAGAATTTTTTGGATCGATAGTGTTTACTTTCGAGATGCTCCCTTTTTCACCAGGTCGGGATCCGATGATGGAAACCAGGAGAAATCGAAGGCAACCTCCAAAAATTGTATGCGAATATGGTGTTTTTGTTACGTAATAGTGCTGTCTTAGGGATATTCTTTATGGTGTTAACATCTGATGCTGCTGTGCTGATGAAGAAGCCACCGAACGGTTAGGTTAGGTAACGTACTCTATTGTGTTGCACCGTCTTCAATAATGAGTGGCAATAGTAAATATTATAACAGTTAAAGATTACTTTATATAAGTATTAAATTTTGTATATTGTATTAAGTATACAAATTAGTAAGTTTCGTTATTTATCGCTTTTTAGTTATGAAGTTACTGTTTTCATTTACTTAAAGATTTTGTGGTTTACGTTTCTAGAAGTCGGTTTAACTTTTTTTTAAAAGTAATTTTTCTTCTTTACAAATGCTACAATTTAAAATATTCCAAGGTAATTCCAATTTGAATATTCCAAATAATAAGACCGCCCTTATTATTTGAAAGTTTAGGCAACAGAAATACACAGTCAGCATTGCGCTGTATTCTTAAGCAAATTTTTGTTAATACAAAATATTATTTGATAATCACAAACAATTTTGTAAAACATTATTCAAAGATATCCAAATAATCATTAACGTGTACTCAAGTAGGCTTAATTTTATCGTAATGACTATTTATTTTCATCTTCATTTAAAAACATTCTTCATTTTAAGAATATAGCGTCCAACTTACCTTAAAAACTTCTCTTTAATAATATTAGCGATATCCATGTTGATAGACTGGTATTTCTTCTGATGTAGCCTGTACTCAAGATTGGGTCTGTTGAAGCTACTAAGGAATAATTTGAAATGTGTCACGTTGAGCTGAAGCAGGATATCCGTGCGCACCCTGGGAGTGGCGGTAGCAGTCAGCACCATCATTTTGGTCTTTGGGAAGCGCTCCCTTAGCATCGAGAGGCGCTTGTAGTCTGGTCTGAAGTCGTGACCCCACTGGGAAATGCAGTGGGCTTCGTCTATCACGAACCTGGAATATTTATTTTTAGTAAAACGGCATTTGATGAGATTATTACTATAGATATATATACCTGTCAAGTTTGCCCCTTAAGTGTAAATCGTTCAGCATGGATTGGAAGTTGGGTGAACTACTAATCTTCTCAGGAGTCACATACAAAAGCTTGATGAGGGGGTCCGGCAGATTTAACTTGCGATAGATCTCCCTGGACTCTCTATAGTCGACAGCACTCAATAAATGTGCAGCTGGGATCTTAAAAAAATATAATTAATATAAAATAGTTGTCAAGTATTAGTAAACCTGTATAATACCAAAGTGTAGGCAGCATTTGCTAGTATATGACGAATGAAGGTCCTCTCGATTTATGGTGGTTTCTCCACACATACCTACATATGGGATCTCCACAGCATTAATCTTACTTCATACCCCAATAATATTATTAGTTATATAGAATTACATCTAAAGATAGTAGTTTGTTGACTTGATCCAAAACTAGTGACTTCAATGGAGACACGACTATTGTGACTCCCGGAGTGAGTATCGCTGGCAGCTGGTAGCACAGGGATTTACCTGGAAACAGAGTTTCATTTAGTAATGCTCATTAGATTAGGTTGGCAAAAAATCTTTTCGCATATAGTATGTATGAACTTGTAATAGAATAATATCTCACTGCTTTTATGTGTTTATTTCCCACCACCTCACTCCCCTTACCATCCTTTCATATCTTACTCCCTTAAAAGTCAGCAACACAACGGTAATACTATATGTATTGCTGGTGTCCATGGGCGGCGCAGGTCGCTTACCATCAGGTAGCAACGCTTGCTCCTGCCTATCCGACGCCTGCCTATTCCATAAAAAATTATTTTTAGAAAACTTTACAACTATAAAGGTAAATATGCAATATAAGCCGCGTAAAATGTGATGTTTATGGACCTAATTCAGTATCTATGAAAATTTGGTTCAAGCGTTTTCAATCCGGAAATTTTTATATCAAACATGCAACTGTTACGGACAAAATTGATTCCATTTTTTTTAAAAGTGTAGTATAATCCGCATAATAGTAGTTATAATGGGAATTGACCCAAAACGTGTTTAATACACCGCAAAACGCGTTTGATGAAAGCTGGTTACACAAAAAAGCTTGACATATGAGTGCGTCATGAGCTCACTGAAAGAAACCTATACTTATTTATGATTTTTTTATTACGACGTAATGAAACCGAACCATTTTTAATGAAACTGATAACTGGTGATGAAAAGTGGATCACGTATGACAAACATAAAACATAACTTCACGCCTTTTGTTACCCGAATGTGTAAGCAGCGGCTGTTAAGCCTCGTCTCGCCGATAAGTTTACATCACTAATGGAATAGGTGGCAAACCTATTGCCATACCGGGCACAAAGTTTTCAGTCATCGATATTTATCACACATAACTTCCGAAAATAATTTCGAAAAGTCATTGGTGTGAACCAGTGTCTGGAATAGAACCCGGACTTCTGGATCAGAAGCTGTGTGTGTGTGGTGGTGTGGCTGGTGTGCTCGACCACTGCGCCACCGAGACTATAAACGACGTATGACAAAAACGTGCAAAAAAGATCATGGTCAAAGACTGGTACACAGACTGTGGCGAAACCCGGATGATGATGATGATGTTGCTGCCGGATTGATTCGCAACAAGGTGATGGATGGATACAACACTATGTATGGTGGGACTGCCAGGGCATTAGTCATTAAGACATTGATTCTGAACTGTACTGCGAACAATTGATGAGATTAAAGCAAAAGTTGAGAGAAAACGGCTGGAATTAATCAACAGAAGGGGTATAGTTTTTCACCACGACAACGCTAGACCTCACATATCTTTAGCTACTCAGCGAAAATATCCTTTCGAAAATAGCCTAAAATATCATCAATCATTTTTTATATAAAATGCGAAGAAAATGTTTCCCTAACCAATTCTTATTTCCTAATCATCATCTTCATTAGCCTTTAGAGGTCCACTGCTGGACATAGGCCTCCCCCATAGAGCGCCACAACTGCCGGTCCGCTTAATTATGAGGGGTTTTTGCCATAATCGCCACGCTTGGCAGGCGGGTTGGCGATCGCAGTAGGCTGTATTTTCTTAAGAGAGACTGCTGCTGCCCATTAGTTTTCCCTTAGTCGCTTTTTACGACATCCACGGGAAGAGATGGGGTGGCGGTATTCTAAGCCGGCGCCACACAGCAATATCCTATTTCCTAATATTCCAAGAAAATTATAAAGCAGTCTCTACGGTGGTCCAGAGGTCGAGTAACCCGCTTCTAAATCAAGAAGTCTGACACCTATTCCATTTGGGACGTAAACATAACGGCCAGACGAGGCTTAACAGCCGCTGCCTACACCTTCGGGGAACAATGGCGTGAGGTTATGTTATGTTATAATTGAGGTTGAATGGCTGCAAATTAATATAGTAATAATTTTAATCATACCGCCTCCTGTCGGCATGAGCACAAAACAGTCGTGACCGAGCAAAGCCGCGTTGATAACTTGCAATTGCTTTGGACGAAAGTTTGTCAAACCGAATTTCTCGTTGAGCGTGTCCATCACCATTTGGGAGTGTGGGTATTCAGTTCCATCGAATTCACCTTAAATCAATGCACAATTTTATTAGCTAATTACTCATCCGCTAGTTGGAATCTGAAGATAACAAATTGGCAAGGAATAAGAGGATTGCAGACTAAGAGGCAATAAGACTACCCAAATATCAAAGGAAAATCCTGTCTCTGATCCCAGAAACACAAATAAAGATTCTGTCTCTGGGATCCTAAATTATCATAAGGATTTCTGCTAGTATTTTCTGGGAATCGCTTGTGTTTACTATTCTAAACCCATTGGATGGATGGATTTCATTTAAAAATTATTATTGTAAATGCAAACCTTCAATAACATCATTTTGAGAGCTCCCGTCAACATGACCAATACTCGGTTGCCTTGTACTTTCTACATGACCAGTATTGGATTCCATTATACGATTAATTTCAATGTCATTCCTCAATTCATCTTCAAAATCGTTACAAAATGTGGATTCATTAACATCTGGTGCATTACTAGGTCCCGCCAAGGAACTCCCAGAAGCATTGATATCTTCGTAAATTTCATTCAGTTCTAGATCAAATTCAAAATCATCATTATCATCATCCCCGATGATTAAAGAGGTTGTTGGTGTACTTTCTTCAGTTAGTGCGTTTAAATTTGTACTTTCCAAAAATTCTGACGTTGATTGATCCAATCTGATGTCATGCAATGGTGCTCCATGAGGAGGATGGCTTTCTATGTTATTATTCATTTGAGTTGGAGTTGAATTTCCATTCGGTTCTTGTATTGATGGGGATGTGACTGCGTTATCCTATAACATTACATAACATAACTTGACGGCGTTTTCTACCCGAAGGTGTAGGCAATGGCTCTTAAACCTTGACTCGCCGTTATGTTGAGATTCGCCCCTCCAATATTATATGTACCTACTGCTTGCTAAATAACTAATCCTTAATTATCTTTTTAGGTATATTAATTAAAGTTATTTATTTTTGATAATTTTAAAAACATATTTAATAGGTTTACTATTAAATATGTTTTTAAAATTATCAAAATATATGTGAAATAGATAAATAAATTAAATTCAATTTAGAAATACATTTTTTACTTTACACGGGAAAGCTAAAAAAGGCTCAAAAGCCTACCTGTTAGATTCTGCCAATCTTATGTATAATATATGTGTTTAAAATTGACAGTCCACTTGTAATTACACACCACTACAGCACCACTTGTAAACCATGATAAAGTATAATATAATTTATAATATTTAATTAACTAAAATAATAATTTATGGAATTATGTAAGATTTACAATTACTTCAAGATTTTCACAAAATAGAATTAAACAAAGATACATTTTGAATTTAATTAAAGATTGAAACAACGTATGCAACTAAATGTAAAGTCAAATAATTACTGGTTCTAAGACAATGCGTAACAATAACAAATATACTTACCACGTCCATGGCTAATATGTCATTGCTAACGATAGGTATGTCTTGATAATAATATATCATTATCAGATATTTTGATTGGCGATATTAAAATGTCTGGGTGGCCGATAATGAGGAAAGTATTTGGATGTTTTGTATTGGCAGTGAACAACACAACTTCGACTGAAAACGTCTGAAGTTATAAAAGCAATATCAATTATTAATACAATAACATTTTAGTATTCTTGTGGGATGACAAAAAAATATGGTCACAAATTAATTACAAAATAAATTTCATTTCATTAAAGTTTTAGTTTCTGTGAAAAAGAGATTTTCGCCGGATTTTTTCAGTTCATTTAAACTCTTTTGGCGTGATGACTGTACTATATTTTACCACAAAGTATTTTATGGCACAGCCACAAAAGTGGTTGAGCCAAACAGTTGCATGAATGGGCCGGCTCCACCGGTGAAACACAACGACATCACAGAAGATCGACGCAAAGTGGGTCATACCGCGTTTCGTTCAGTGAGAGAGGTACCCGGAAGTCTGGGCCCCTTCCCGATTCTTTCCTATCCTGGTACTACTGTCCTTAAAGGTTGACAACGCAACTATGATACTATAGCTGTGTGTTGCAGGTGTCCATAAGCGGGACTGATCGCTTACCATCAGGTAATACGCCTGCACGTTTTACCATCTATCCCACAAAAAAAGAAAATGTTGTTTAAAAAAATATCATTATGACAAAGTGCATTCGGGGAATTACCGACAACACGTAGTTATCAAATATCCTATCTACATAATGAACACACATTAGGTAGATTATATTAAATAATAAATTGTTTAAATAAAACTTTACAATCGCTTATCGACAGCGCGCTCTTTAAAGGCTGATCGCAATGACGTCTAATAAACGATATCGGTCATCCTATGGGTAAAGATCTGATAAAAGAATATGTGCAGGTTGATGACAGAATTAGGTAGGTATTTGGATAATTTAAATGCAGGTTGTCCACATGATAGAGATAGATTGTTGAATTGGCATTGGGGAATTGTGCTTAAAATGACACACTCAGTTACGATGATACCCAAGTCGTATATATTGTAGGTTTTCAGTCATTGATATTTATCACACTTAACTTCCGAAAACAATATCGAGAAACCACTGGACCACCGAGAATATATGTAAATATGTATAATAACATTTAAATAATAATATAAAATAAATGGTGGTAGAGTCATGCAGTTCTTAAGTTTATTTATTTAATTCTTAAGCTCGACCGGAGAAATACCACGATCTGTCAGAAGATCGACGTAAAGTCAATTAAAGTGGCTCAAGCAGCGTTTCGTTCAGTGAGAGTGGTATCCGGAGGCCCAGTAATGTTTACTTTTTATTTATATGGTTCATTGTTCCTAGTACGAGAGCTAGCGACGTTGGAAAAACAAGGAATTTAGGTCGGCCAGTTTTAAGATATGTTATTCCTCTTACTCTCCTGACCGTAACACAGGCAGTATGGCTAGACAAAAACATGTTCTACAATATTATAGACCATATTGCTATCTAGCAAAAAAGTTAGCGAGACTATACTACACATACATTTACAAATATGGTTAATTTTCTTAATATTTATTGCCGTATCTTCAACAATAAACACCGTATCGTTATAAGATGTTACCTATGTGTTGTTCTGAGTTATGCTGTATCTTGTAAGGTTTCATCAAAATTCATTCAGTAGTTTTTAGGTGAAAGAGTTACAAACTTTCGCCTTTTCAAGTAAGATTTTCATAGTTGAGATTGATAATTTTATTAAATTTCTACTACAATCTGTTATTACTTTGATACCGTACTAATATACAAATTCATTTCATTGTTTTCAATCCTTTCTCTGAAATTTATTTGACAACGATTATTTATCTCTATTTATCTTTAAGACTTTCGCGAATCACGTTCATGACATTAAAACAAACTTTAGGATTCTATCGCGTTTATTTATTACTAATTTTATTAATTTCCCGACGTTTCGAACTCTTTACAGAGATCATTTTTACGAGTGATGAACAAAAAGATGGTATCTGTTCAAAAGCTATTTTCATTGATACAGAGAGCACCCACTTTTTGGTAATAAAAATCAAAAAGTTGATGTTAAAAAATATGATTTTTACTATTGGTAACCCACATCAGACCATTAAACAAAAATTAAATATTTATTAACAAGATTGGTTTGTAAGACCGATTCCTAAACAAAAAAAAATGATCCACATCCCGTTTCACTTTTGAATGCGTCTGGCGGAAGGTTAGCAACCAGATACCGGTCTGGAAAAATTAATCTGGGTTCTTATATACTTAATTAACATCATATCAAAATTTCAGCCTTACTAAATTGATTTGAAAATCAAAAAATTGCTTATCTAAAATTGCGTCTGGCAAAGCTTTAGCAACATCAGAACGATCTAGCAAAATTAATATATGTCGCAAAAACTTTAATAAACATAATGAATCAAACAAAAATCTTCTTAAAATGATTTGAAAAATGGATATATTACGTGTACAAATAGGCTGCGCAGAAACGAACGCAACCACTACAGCCAGCCAGACTGTCAGTGTTACGATTACGAGAGTGAGAGAATTAACATATTTTAAAACTGGCCGACCTAACTTCGTCGCTCAAAAACGTTGCCAGCTCTTATAATTTGTGACACGTGCCATTTATAAATAAAGTTGTTAAATGCACATGGCTTATTTTATTTCGAATATTAGAGTTAAAACAAAAAATATGTTATCTTAAGCACGAGTCTCCTTGGAAAAACATTTAACAAAACCATCATGTCCTAGATATTTAAAAAACAACTGAGTGCCCTCGGCCACGGTTTTAGACTTTATCTTCGCTTCCTCGACTGACAGTATTAAATTGTCTATTACACTGGTCAACACTGTTTTCGCCACACGAACGCACGTAGTTCGCTGTATAAATGGGCCAGCTCGACTGGTGAAATACCACGACCTCTCAGAATATCGACGTAAGCTGGCTCTAGCCGCGTTTCAGAGGTTCTCAGTTAGAGAGGTATCTGGAGGCCCAAGTGTACGTGTAAGTGACGAACTAGGTTAGAGGTTGCATCAGGACATTTCCCTGAGAAGCGTTTTCAAGGGAAACGGGGTCCGATTGTTATAGGAGACTTAAAAAGGACCTACCAAAAGCCAGATATTCAAGAAAATTATAAGTAGTTAAATATCAGGAAATAAAATGAATGAATTTTGTATCGGTCGAAATGAGGACACTGCGCAAAATCTGCGGAGTGTCCCTCGTTGACCGCGTCGAAAACAAGGTTTTAAGGAAGGACGTCGGATTGAAAGAGAGTGTCGATGTAAAAGTAAGAAAGGGCATGCTCCGATGGTTCGGACATGTAGAAAGAATGGATGATGCAAGATTGACTAAGCAGATATAAAATGCAAAAGCGGATGGATGTAAGAGTCGAGGATGGCCAAGAAACACATTCCATGACCAAATAGAACATGTTCTGAAGGTAGGTGATGTTAAGAGCCGCAAAAATCAACGCACGTGCATGAAAAGAGTTATGAAATTCAACGAAGCGAGTGAGGTGTGTAAGAATCCTACCCCTGCACATCCTGTACATCCTGCCTACCCCGGCAGAGAGAACAGAGCGCCATAAGGATTCGGGCAAGGGATCCGGTGTGAATTTATGTATGTAATTCTGTCATTGTGGCAATTTTTTGCACTTCTTACAAAAATATTTGTTGTAAGTCACAACAAAACCTGACGTGTGCATTTGTTTCGTTGATGTTTAAAAAATGTGGAAAAGAAAAATGAAAATTTTGTTGACCATTTGTTGGTGTGTTATTAAAATTCCTGACGTAATTTCCTATGATCCTGAAATGGATAAGGCAGTGTAGCCTTATTACTCCTTGCGTTTTTTGAACACTAAGAGAACTCAGGGATGATTCAGGAAAAAGCTAAATAACAGTTGGCATGGAATAGCTAATTAAGCAACTAACGCCGGCCATGGACATCTGCAGCACATAAAAGCAGTTGCGTTGCCGTTCTTTAAGTGGGGTAAAGAGGGAAGTGTTGGAAAAGGCCTCCGAATACCTCTCTCACCGAGCGAAAATTGTAGTGCGAATTAAGTTTGTCGAAGTTATTGTTATCATCATCATCATCATCATCATCCAAAATCATGTCAAAATCTCGCACCGTTAAGACGTATAAAGTTTTACTGGCATATTTTAATTCTAATTTGTGTTTGGAAATCTATTTTAAGTAGTGAATTGCTGTTCAACTACTGTTTTTAAGTGTATACTACCCAATTAAATATTGAGTGAGTGGAAATACTTTATAAACTGTCTAATTTAAAGCAAATATTGATATCATCGTCGTTGAATTTATCAGACTACCCACATCTCGTTTTTTTTTGTGCTTGTGGTTTCCTTATCATTGGAGATCCGTCGAAGAGAAACCCTCTGACGATAATATAAGTGACGGCTGTCATTTGAATTAAGTTATAATCTTACACAATAAAATGGCTTCTGTGTTCACGTCATGGGGATGTTGCGGTAATGAAGAGTTGAAGAGAAATGAGAAGTTCATTAAATGCCTACGCTGTAAAAAAATATATCATTTTTTATGTCCCTCTATACCAGAAATATCTAATAACTCAGATGTCTATCGTCAATGGGAATGTCCGGAATGCCGGAATCTGCTTCCTAGGGCTGTTAAAAAAGATAGCACGCCACTACGTAATGTCAACTCAGCTCGTGGGAGTAAGAGATTGGCTCCTAACTCTCCTCCTGAATCAAGCGCTATTACCGCTGAGGAAGTGCGCTGTATTGTACAAGATGTTATTAAGACTGAACTCCGTACGATGCTTCAAGAAATAAACAGTTCAGTGCTTACTATCATTAATAAGCAGCTGGACCCCATAAAAAAGGATGTACAAGACTTGAAAGTATCATTAAACTTCCATACTGTTGAATTTGAAAATCTTCAGTCTGATTATGCCGCCACGGGACAACTAATGAAAACACTAAAGGACGAAAACAATCAACTACAAACTACAGTAGCTGAATTAAATCGAAGACTGAACTACTTAGAACAGCACGCAAGGTCTAGCAATTTGGAACTGCAATGCTTGCCTGAGAGAAAGGAAGAAAATTTGTACACAATTGTTAAACAACTGGGTTCCGTGGTTGGATGTGAGATTAAGGACGGCGACATCTTGCACACGACCCGCATAGCCAAAATTAACTCGAGCAGTACTCGTCCAAGGTCTATTATTATTCAGCTATCTACTCCAAGGAAGCGAGATCAACTACTGGCAGCTGTTGTCGGCTACAATAAGAAAAACAAAGAATGCAAACTGAACACCAGTAATTTTGGCTTGGGAGGCAAGAAAGGCCCTGTTTTTGTAGTGGAGCACTTATCACCAGCCAATAAAACACTTCACGCCATAACTAGACTAAAGGCAAAGGAGAAAGGATTTAAGTATATTTGGGTGAGAAATGGTAGAATTTTTGTGAAAAAGGATGATAATTCAGGGCATATACTTATAAAAGATCAAGAATCATTGGGTAAAATTATGTAGTCTTTCTTTTAATATTCTTAAATAATTTTTTTTTTTTCGTGATATTATTATTTTTAAATTGGGAAAATTCAGTAATTTACATATCTATTACCAAAATGTCCGCGGTTTAAGAACGAAAACCGACACAGTCTATCGTAATATTTGTTGTAATAACTATGATGTTATAATACTGACAGAAACTTGGCTCAATAGTTCGGTTTTTAGCAGTGAGCTGTTCGATGATAGGTATATGGTTTATAGGAGGGATAGATCGTCGAGTGCAAGGTGTGGCCAGGGTGGTGGTGGAGTTTTGATCGCAGTAACTAAAAAAATAAAATCTAACTGCATCAGGAAATGGGAAAGCGAGTGCGAGGATATTTGAGTCGCTATTGATGTGCCAGGAGCCCATTCAGTGGGTCCAATATTTTTCTGTGCTGTATATCTGCCCCCTCCTGTGCGCCGGTCTTCTCTTGAGCATTTTATCGATCATTGCAATTCGGCATTTGAGCAGATGACAGATAGTCCTATTTGTATTGTGGGCGATTTAAACCTCGGTAATATAAATTGGAAATTACCAACTTACTCCCTAGGCCATCAAGGAGTGCTTAATACAAGTGAAATCCTGCTTGACTTTACTAACATTAATAGATTAACTCAATTTAATTTTGAATGTAACACCTCTGATCGCATTCTTGATCTTGTGCTGTCTACTCTTTCCACTTGTAAGGTTAGTAAATGTTCAAATCCTCTTAGTAATACGGACCCACATCACCCCCCCTTAGAAATTGATATCTGTCTCAAAAAATAAGTTATGCTTCCGTATAATAGTGTTGATGCTAGACCAAATTATTTTAAGGGCGATTATCAATCAATTCGCAATTTTCTGAAAGCTCAGGACTGGAATATATTGTTTAATGGACTAAGCGATGTCAACGAGATGCTTGACGTTTTTTATGATGTTATTAATCAGGCAATACATAAATTTATACCCGTACGTGTGCCAAAGAATAAAAAGTTCCCACCGTGGTTTAGTCACAGATTGATCAGAATGTTAAATAAAAAAAATAGACTTAGAAGAAGATACAAAAAATATAAAAACCCCATAGATGCAATCGAACTGAAATACTTTAGTAAATGTTGCGAATGCTTAGCCAGTGCCTGTTACAACAGTTATATTAAATGGATGGAAAGTGAGCTCAGAAAAAATCCCAAGTTATTCTGGACACACGTAAAGACCAAGAGAGGCGGATCTAGTGCATATCCGTTGTCAATGATGGATGGTTCAAAAACTTTTTCCGATGGTAACGAAATTAGTGAGTTATTTGCAGACTATTTTGCCTCCGTCTATATCTCAGAGGTGAACACGGATTATAATTTCAAGTCCGAGTCCTTAAAATGCCTTGATAGTGATAGCTTGTGTTTAGCTCAGCTCCATATAGATCGCGATATCGTGTTAAATAAATTAAAAAGCATAGACATTAAGAAGGGTGCAGGTCCTGATAGAATTCCGCCGATTTTCATTGCAGAATGTTCGTCTGCTTTGGTCAGTCCACTTATGCATCTCTTTAAAAGATCACTAATATCTGGGGTTTTTCCCCAAAAATGGAAACTGGCAAAAGTAGTCCCGATCCACGAATCAAATGATATTAATCTTACTTCTAATTATAGGCCAATCTCGATTTTGTCATCTTTTGCTAAAATATTTGAAGCCATAATCTGTCCACACATCCAAAACCATTTGAGACTGTATCTCAGCGTACATCAGCATGGATTTGTCGGGTCTCGATCAACATGTACGAATCTGGTTGGCTTCTGTGAACTTTTGATTAAAGCCATAGACACAGGCTGTCAGGCGGACGTCGTTTATACTGACTTCAGCAAAGCTTTTGACAAGGTTTCCCATGCGATCTTAATATCAAAGTTAAGCTGCTATGGTATTTCTGGAGCTTTGCTGCAGTGGTTGATATCCTACTTGCAAAACAGAGAATTTTTTACTGTAATTAATGGTTATAGTTCTTCCATTCACCAGATCACTTCAGGAGTTCCCCAGGGTTCTCATTTGGGACCTATTTTATTCAATGTTTTTATTAATGACGTTATAGATTGTTTCCAGTTTTCTGAGGTTTTTATGTACGCAGATGATCTTAAGTTTGTAAGAGTAATAAAAACATCAGAAGATACCATCCTTCTACAAAGTGATCTTGATAGGCTTGTGCAATGGTGTGATAATAATAAAATGATATTAAATTCGAAGAAATGCTACCACGTGAAATATACGCGTAAAATTAATCACATAGTTTCTAGTTATAGGATAGCGAATAACAAAATAGAGGAGCTAGAAAAGATAAGGGATCTCGGGGTAACTTTTGATCAAAAAGTAACATTCATTCCTCACTTGGAAGATATTATTAAAAGAGCGTCCAGAACTTTGGGTTTCGTTCTTAGAATATGTAAATCCTTTGCTAATAACGAAACAAAAATTCTGCTATACAACAATTTCATTCGGAGTATACTAGAATATTGTAGTGTAGTTTGGCGGCCTCACTATGCAACACACTCGCTGCGTCTTGAACGGATACAAAAACGGTTTCTTTGGCACTTAGCATTCTCCGATGGGATTACCAAGACAATACTTTCTTATAATCGTAGGCTAAAATACTATAAGATGAATACATTATCCGGCCGCAGAAGTATAAATGATGTCGTGTTTGCATACAAAATCCTGAATAATAATATTGACTGTGCTGGACTGCTATCGCTGTTTAGACTTCGTGTTCCAACCAGGATGCCACGTACCTCCATCACACCACTATGTCCACCTCTTAGAAGGACTGTTCTGGGCTCTAATTCTCCATTAGCTAGAATGTGTAGAACTGTCAACAGCTGCAGCGATAGATTGGACCTACATTTTGACTCTCTCAGTAAAATCAAATTAATTCTTAGCCAAAGAGACAACTTGCCGTAGTTATAATAGCACCACTTACTTCTATCTGTTAGAATGTTTTATTATGTCTGTATTGCGACTTTTTGCTCAATTCCTTTTTCTAGGTTGAGTTTACTATTTTGTCAAAAGCCATTGTATTGAGTCTTATACTACCATTCTATATGTTTTAATGTAAGCACTTTTGCATGTGGTGTTTACCTATAAGTGATTTCTACATTGTTTTATTTTATAATTATATGTGTTTTGTAAAGATCTAATGTAAGAAATTGTTGGTAAACCTTATAATAAATAAATAAATAAAAAAATAAATAAATAAATTAGCCCTTTTGAGGTCCACTGCTGGACATAGGCCTCCCCCATAGAACGCCACAACTGCCGGTCCGCTTAATCATGGGGGGATTTTGCCATAATCGCCACGCTTGGCAGGCGGGTTGGCGATCGCAGTAGGCTGTATTGTCTTAAGATAGAATGCTGCTGCCCATTCTTCTAGCTTTTCCCTTAGTCGCCTTTTACGATACCCACGGGAAGAGATGGGGTGGCGGTATTCTAAGCCGGCGCCACACAAGTTATTGTTAATAAATATTAAATTAAAGAGGAGCAGAAATTTACCCTACACTTACTAGCTTACTAAAGTATCGGTGGTCCAGTGGTCGAGCACCCTGCTTCTAAATCAAGATGTCGCGGGTTTGGATCCTGGCTTACACCAATGACTAAAAATCATTTTCGAAAGTAATTTGTGATAAACATCGATGACTGAAAACTTTGTTGCCCGGTATGGCAATAGGTTCGCCATTTGGAACGTAAACATAACGGCGCGACGAGGCTCAACAGCCACTGCATACACTTTCGGATAGAAAGAAGGCGTGAAGTTATGTTACTAGCTTACTAGTTCACACCAACTTAATTCTACCAACCAAGGTCTTTCACAAGGTGACCCTTTAAATGAAAGACGTTGCGTCAGTTATGGTTCAATATAATGGTTACATACAATAGTCTTTACTATAAAGACAGGTTTTTTATTGGACATTGTTTTCGTTGCATCTTAATTTTGATAGTCGATTATTCTGGCTGTTGCACCTTTTGAGGCTACTGCTATGTTTACAGTAGCAGTCTGTGTGGTCCAGAGGTCGAGCACCCCGCTTCTGAATGTGATAGATCGATTTCTGGCCCACATTAATGATATTTCGGAATAAATAAACCGTGTGATAAATATGGATGTTAGAGAACATTGTGCCTGATATACCGACGCTTCGCCATCTACTCCATTTGGGAAGTAAAAGTCGGCATAATAATCGTAATAAGTTGAGGCTTAACAGCGTCGACTTATTAAGGGTAGCGAAAAGCGTGAGTTTATGTAAAATAATAATAGGTTAAATTTCATGTTTTATAATTACATTTGCATACATACATAACTTCACGCCAAATCCATTGCGGGGGTAGGTACAGAGAACAGAGCGCCGTAAGGCAGGATTCTTACACTCGCTTCTTTGACATTCATAACCATATAATAATAATAAATAAGCCTTTATTAACAATCAATACATATAACAATAGGTAGTTATGTAAGTTTCTATCAGACACCAGTAACATTTGATTGTCTTGCATTCGCATAGGCCTCCCCAAATACTCTCCACAGCTGTCTGTCCTTAGCAATTCTCATCCAACACGGTCCTACCACCTCTTTGATGTCATCCTCCCACCTACGGTGCTGCCTACCTTTTCTTCTATTTTTATATCTAGGGTACCACTCCGTCACTTTATTCGTCCACTTATCTGTCTTACTTCTTAATAGGTGTCCTACCCATTTCCATTTTAGTTGTTTAATTTGATATTTTATGTCTATAATCTTGGTTTGTTTTCTTATTGTTTTTAACTTTATTTTGTCTTTTAATTTTATGTTGAGTATTCTTCTTTCCATACGGTGCTGGCAAGTTTCTAGTGTTTTGACATTTTTTTTTGTGCAACTCCACGTCTGGCATCCCTAAATCATGGTTGGTAGGATGCATGTATTAAAAACCTTCTTCTTCCCTTCTAATGGTACACAGCCCCGGATCTAGAGGGGGGCAAGCCGGGGCCCATGTCCCGGGCGGCAAGTTCAGGGGGGCGGCCAAATTACTATAAAATTACTTAACGTTGACGAACAGAATAAATGACAGTACAAGTACAAAAAATTACTACTTATTAGCTTAGCTTATTACTTATTAGCAGAAAATCACCCCAAAAAGATTGAATTTAGATCAACTGAATGCAGTGGCAGACATTTAACATCGTCCATGGGGTACAGATTGTGGGTTATTAGCAAAACGGTTTGAAGTTTTTGGCATATATTTTCCAGGACAACAACTCTTTGTGCGTGCTGCAAGATTTACCAAATGTCTTCTACCGTTCTTTTTTGGTACGCTTGGACAAAATGCTGTGGGGCTCCCGGGAGATGGTATTTCGGTGTACCCACTAAACAACCCAGCGCCGTTCCCGCTTCGTCGTGTTAGAGAAGAATGGAACACCGCTTCCTCCCCAACGAATTGCTGCCCTTATGGAAGCTCCGCGCGCCCCTCGCGATGCTGAGAGGCTCGGGAACGACCGGTGATCGCTGGCCATCACTGTCCGGCGACGGTGTCGGTAAATGCAATGCGGGTGAGGGCGTCCCCGCGCCAGTCAACCGTCCGACCCCGGGAAGGAGTTATTGTCGGCGATCGAAGTGTCACCTCCTTCCTCCACTTCACTTCTTGCGGAGCGGCGCCGCGGGAGGATCGTCCTCCCTCGCCCGCTCAGCCACCTCCTTCTCTGTAATCACCTCCTCGCAGAAGGAGGCGAACTTACTCCAGGCCGCACCTTCGGCCAGCATGGTAGCTACCACGCAGGGGAGCGATATAGTTCCCTGCCCTAACGGTAAATTGTTTATAGTGAACTACCCACCGCCCTGAAAAGGCCTGTTTAAGGCCTGCTGACTGAGCTAGCTGACACTTCAATACGTGCAGATTAGGCAGCTACCAGTATCCAGCTGGTTCCGGAGCTGCAAATCCATGCAGCTACTCATCAGCTGAAGCCCAGCACAGTTGACTGGCGCAAACCACTAGCGAAACCGTGCTACTTGCTATCCAGGCAAGTATCGGAGATTTGGTCCCCTGCAGCAAACTAACCGTTGGTTCGCACTCACTGCACTGCGCGACGTCGCGACTGGATACCACGGAACCCCTGGTCTCACAGCCTTGCTGCGCGCGGGATCAGATATTGTCTACCTACAGGTCAACCACAACGTAAAGGTGGCCCTGCTAGGAAACAGGGACCGAACCACCCCGTCCAGAGGTAAATCCGACCAGTATCCGTCCTTTCGTCAGGACGGCCTGGGCCGCTGCGACAGGGCACTCGAGGCGCATCGCGCCCATGCCACCGCGGTCGGGTCAGATAGGGCGGCACTTGACCGCCGCGACTTCGCAGCAGCCGATGTTCGCGATCGCCGTTTCCACTTCCTCCTTGGCGACCGAATCGTCTAGATTGGTCACCACCAACGCCGCCAGATTTACCGGCCGCACTACGCTTGCCACGCTTGCGTAAAGATCCGCGTGGAGGCCTGGGCTGTGGCTTGGGTTCGGCGGCACGACACCGATGTGATCGACTATGAGCCGAGCGCGGGTGAGAACTGACGGAGTAGTCATACGACATGGTCTGCTAAACATGTTGCTGTGAATGCCCCATATATATAAATAATTTGCCAAAAATAGTTCAAGCCTTAGAAGAAGTTTTCTTTGTAACAGTAAACAAGCAGGCGTGAGCACCCAGTGGCAAGCAACAAACGCCGCCCATAGACATCTGAACACAGCTAAAACAGCACATGCGTTGTTGTTACTAAAATTGGAATATGGAAGGGATCGGAAGCGGAATGGTAAGAAAAGATGTTCCCTTTTGGGATGGGATTTCCGGATACGCGGCATGAGTAGTAGTAGATTAGAGCGGCAAACGTTAAAATAAATGTTAGTGGGCGGGGAGGCATTTTTCAGTTTTTGCCCCGCCTAAAAAAAAATTGAAGATCCGGGGCTGACGGTATATCAGTGTTTTTCATTACGTCTTTAAGAGCCCAGTATCTCTTCCACCCTAGATTTATTCTATTTTGAATTACCTTATTTGTCATGTCTATTGGAGATATTATTTGCCCTAAGTACGTGTATTCGCTTACATTATCTAATTCAGCAGAATTTTCTGGTTTTATTGGAGTTTTGTAGTGGTTTGTCATCAACTTTGTTTTACTGTAGTTTATTGATAATTCATAACCATAGATAACATTTAATAATATACGATATTCATAACTTTTCATTATTTTCGCGCGGCGACTTTAAACGGCAATAGGTTCGCCACCTATTCCATTTGGGACGTAAACATAACTGCCAGACGAGGCTTAACAGCCACCGCCTACACCTTCGGGTAACAAAGGCGTGAAGTTATGTATGTATGACTTTAAAGGCTCGTAACATCACCTTCCTCCAGAACTCGTTCTATTTGGTCGTGGAAGGTGTGTCGTGGCCGTCCTCGACTTCTATAACCATTGTATATCTGCTTAGTCAATTAATATAAATGTAAATAAAATAAATAAAATTTAATCAATTATTATTTAAAACACTACGACTACGTTATTTATTACTTATTTTTATTTATTTCCCGACGTTTCGTTTTCTAAAAAGTTCGAAACGTCGCAAAATAAATAAAAATAAGCAATAAATAAACGCCATATAATCCTAAAAAGTTGTTTTAATCTTATGAATATGATTCGCGAAAGTCTAAGAAATAAATGTTGCATTTCTCCAAGAGTCCTCTTTAGTGGGGTTTGAGCACGCCGTCTTTTTTATGGAATAGGAGGGCATACGAACAAGCAGTTCACCTGATGATAAGCAACTGTCCTCGCCTAGAGACAGCTACAACACAGATAGTGTCAAAGTTGGGTTTCAAATTCAAATTCAAAAAATATCTTTATTCCATAGACTTTACAAAGTACTTAGAATCGTCACATAAAAAAACACGGAGCTTAGATTCCCTTTCATCACACTGTCTTGAATGTGAAAGCGAATCTAAGTGCCAGTTCCGGCGTCAAGGCTTCTTGAGAAGAACTGGCAAGAAACTCAAGGCCGACTCTTTTCAAATATCCAGTTTAACAAATAGTGATAAGTACAATCAATACAACACAAAAGGAGCAGTTCAATTCCAAACTTTTTTATCGTTTATATAGTCTGCGATACAATAATAAGCCCTTTGATATAATCTACTTTTAATATAATTTTTAAATTTCCCCATGGATAATTCAATCGCGTCGTTTGGGAGTTTATTGTAAAAGCGTATACATTGACCTGGGAACGAGTTAGAGATTTTATGGAGCCTAGTAGTGGGCACAGCGAGTTTGTTTTTATTTCTTAAATTTAGTTTATGAACATCACAGTTTTTCTTAAATTTACTTTTATATTTATGAACATAAATAAGATTTTCATAAATATATTGTGAATAAAATGTCATAATTCTTATTTCTTTGAATTTATTTCTTAGTGTATCCCTGGGACTCATCATATAGATAGCACGAACGGCTCGTTTCTGGAGCACAAAAACTGAATCTGCATCCGCGGCACTACCCCAAAGCAATAAGCCGTACGACATAATGCTGTGGAAATAGCTAAAATAAACTAAACGCGCAGTATCAACATCGGTTAGCTGACGTATTTTCCTTACAGCGTAAGCTGCTGAGCTTAGTCTGCCTGACAACGTTTCTATATGTGGGCCCCATTGTAATTTAGAATCTAATGTTATACCAAGGAAGACAACCTTAATGACCAATTCCAATCTCTCATTGTCCATCACTACACTGGTTTTTACTTGTTTAGCATTTTTTGTAAAAAATTTAACATATTTGGTTTTATTACTATTTAGAAGCAAATTATTAGCACTAAACCAGTTTACAATTTTTGAAAGAGCATTGTTTACATCGTCAATTACTGTCTGTTGTCTATTTACCTTAAAAACTAAAGAAGTGTCATCTGCAAACAAAACTATTTCATGATTATTTTTCACAAGATATGGCAGATCATTAATGTACAAAAGAAACAGGAAAGGTCCCAAAATAGAGCCTTGTGGCACTCCCATTGCTACAGCTGATCCATGTGATAGCTTCCCGTTAACATATACTCTTTGAATCCTATCACTCAGATAAGAAATGAGAAGATCCAAAGCGATGCCTCTTATACCGTAGTGGTGTAATTTTCTGACCAGAGTTTCATGCTGCACACAATCAAAAGCCTTAGACAAGTCACAAAATATTCCATAGGCATCCCGTGACTCCTCCCAGGCTTCAAATATACATTCTAATAATCTAATCCCCGCATCACATGTTGACCGTCCGCGCGTAAAACCAAATTGCTTATTGTGCAGCAGATTATTATCATTAAAGTATTTTAGTAGCTGTGCGAGGATAAGCTTTTCGAAAATTTTACTTATTGTCGGTAGTACTGATATTGGTCTGAAGTTAGTGGGGTCTAACTTCCAGCCTCTAATGGTAGTAAGGGAAAGGGGTGGGAAGGGAGGTGGGCCTCCCGATACCTCTATCACCGAAAGAAACGCGGTGTGAGCCACTTTACGTCAATAGGGCGTGGGAAATAGCAGTCAATAGATGGCGTTAGTTTAGGTTAATCATACTGAATATGTTTCACAAATTGCACAAGATACGGAAATAAATAACACCATTAACGTATCATTCATTTATTTACAAGGTCCATCATTCCTTCGACTATTAATAATTAATTAAACAAACAATTAATTTGAAAACTATTATTATTTAATTACGATTCACACATTAAAATATTTTTTGATTAGATTCATTGCCAAAGTGTCTTTACTAGCTACTTTAGCTATATATTTGAATGTGTTATACTGACTAGAGGGCAGCGGTTCCAAATCTTTACATAACCGTCTACCAAACGGCCCCCATATCGATCATTCTTCAACTTTCTATCATTAGTTTCAATTGTGGAGGGGTGGGGGGGAATAAATTTACAGATTTTAAAACCAGCTCAATAAGATAAGCTACTTAATTTCACAGTAAAAAGGATGATATTTTTATAAAATTTTCTCTTATTTGTGGTTTGACAAAAATAAAACATTTATATATTAAAATTAGATGAAATCACAATCCTAGTAGGTAGTAAGGTAAGTACTATATTCTGAATACTGACTTAGCCTATATTTCGATGTTTCGTGTAGAAAATGGGTGAAAAACAAATTAATTAAAAATAGATAAATTATAAAAAGCAACTTATTTACATGCAAGTTATTTCCTATGAACACGGAATAACAACAAATGCAGGTAGTCAGAGAAACAATGCATGTTTTTAAAGTTGTGAATTTATGAAATTAATCCTCTGTACTAGTCTGCTAAAAACACTTTTCAAAGATTCTTGAGCTTAGAAGATTTGAAGACGCCAGGTCTGTTGTTAAGCGTGGTGGCGGCAGGTCTAGAAAAAGATGGGCCGCCGGAGCCGCGACCTGAAAGAGGTACTATATTATCATATATTATCATTTGATTAGGTTATAAACTATGTTGCATTTATCATGCAGTCTCACTGGTCCAGTAGTCGAGCACCCCGGATCTGTGTCAAGAAGTCGTGGGCTCAGATCCCGGCCTCTTTCCGGAAATCATGTGTGATAAATATCGATGACTGACAATATTGTGCCCGGTGTATGGCAAAAGGTTGCAACTTCCTACCCTATTCCAATAGGGGACATAAAGTACGCCTAATCAAGACTTAAATAGCCACTGCCGGCACCTTTGAGTAGAAAAAGTCGTTATTTTTTTTCATTGAATATCTCGCAATATATTATAAACCAATTTTTTCCAATGTAACATGTGCGTATTGACACACCAATGACTATTTTTTATGGAGGTGTAAGAGTAGGCTTGACACCCGATGATAAGCATCCCCGCCCATGGACACCTGCATCACAGATAGTGTTACAGTTGCGTTGCCAGCCTTTAAAATAAGATAGGGAAGAGTTGGGAACTGGGTTGGGAAGTGGGATGGGTAAGGGGAGCAGTTGATCATGGCATGAGCCACTTTACTGAGTCATATTTTGAGAAGTCGTGGTATTTCAACGGTCGAGCCGGCCCAGTGAACTGCGTGACTACTTTTGAAATCTGCCTCCGCATAAGTAATAAAGAAGGTATAAGAATATAGAAGGAATAAAAAGTAAGTATACCAGCACTAGTGGACCCCCCCCTCGCCCCCCTCGCCGCGCGTGCTGCAAAAGTAGCTTTCTTCTTGGCAGCCGATGATGCCTTATGCTTGTATCTGTACAGCAGACGATTATAGTTAAAATAACATATTATTACCTCCCAACTAATATTATAAAAGCGAATATGACCAATGACTAAATTACTGAACTGATCATCATAATATACATTCTTTTCTATACTATGTCAGGGCCACAAATATACAATGATTTTTTGTATGGGATTGGAAGCATGGATTGGACATGCGCGGCTAATGGTAACAAACTAGCACCGGCCATGAATATATGAACCATGAACGTAGTGTTACAGTTGCGTTGTCGGCTTGCCGGGTGGACCTCTGCATACCTCTCTCACCGAAGGTACACAACTCTGTCGCTACTGTGGTGCTGGAGAGAATGGAGAATTTCGTTCCATCCTCAGTTTGGTCGCTCTTACAAAATGGCGTTACGGTATAAAGTCATAAGGAACAAACTCATGTCTGAAATCGAAACTTTTCTTAGTCAGGTTTCGGACTGGGGCCGACTAAACTTACTCCAATTCAACCCTAAGTGACAGAGGTTTGCGCGTTTACTGCTAAAAACACCTTTAGTCGTAGCTCCCTGTTCTGAGAGCACTCCCTTACCCGCCTCAGCCGACAGCGGAATTCTTGATGTCGACTTGTCGAGTGACGTCCAATTTCGCTGTCATCTAAAGGGCAAGGCCAAATTGGCCTCAAAAAAGCTTGGTACCTTGTGCGCAGTAGAGCAGAACAGTATTTCACGTCAGGTCATCGCTTGCAACTGCATAAAGCGCAAGTCGTCCTCACGTGGAATACTGTTCTCATCTTTGGGCGGGAGCAGCCCATTAACAGCTTTCTCCATTTGACTGCCTCCAACGACGCGCGGTCCGGCTTGTCGACAAACAAGCTTTTTCCGATCGGCTTGATCAGTTGGCGTTGCGGAGAGATGTTGCATCTCTATGCATCATGCACCGCCTATACCACGAGGAGTGCTCTGAGGAATTGTTCGGATTTATACCACCAGCTGATTTTCGGCGTCTCCGATCCTCCCTTCCTTCCTGATAAGTACGAGTCTCACCGACTTCCATTCCAGGAGGAACACCCCGCGGTGGAGGCAGTTGGTGAGCCCAACTGCCTTGCCTTGCTCCACAAGACTCCCAAAGCGAGCGCCAGAACGGGAGCGGCGCTGCGAGAGGCGAGCCGCGTCCAACTTAAGTCCTATCGTATCACCTGCCTTTTCGCCAAGACAATGGAAAAACTCATTAACCGCCAGCTCCTTAGTTATCTAGAGGAGCACCAGTTGATTAGCGACTACGTACGGATTCAAGTCAGAGTCAAGGTCGCTAAGCTGGTGATATTAGCTTACTTAACCCATCGGTGGGCGAATGCGGTTGTGAGTAAAAGAGAGGCGCTGGCGTTTGGACGTAGCGAAGGATCTCTCGAAGCTTCCATGTTATGGGCTTCCCGAGAAATTATGCGATTGGGTTTCCAGCTTTCTCACGGCTCGGAGCATTAAAGTCGTTGTCGACGGATCATGCTCCGATCTAAAACCTGTGAATGCTAGAGTCCCCTAGGACTGTTTACGAATGATTTCACATCATATACTCAATACATTTCCTTTACGATTAAGAAAACAAAAATGGACCAGCAAGATCTACATTACTGTTTCTTGACCTTGACTTAACTCAAATTCGTTGGCGAAATTAGTCCCTGAGATTTTGCATACTTATTAACTACCTCTAGCCCTTGGACTAACTAACAATCTTTTGAAAGCTACCATTCCGTTTGCAATATTTTTCTTGAGACATTAAAATAAAACATATTTTTCATAAACATTTATGTTATTATTTAGCTTATGGTATATTATTTATTGACGTGCGCAGACGCGATAGTCGTATACACAAGCGAGTAGTGTATAATACCTATCTCTTTCTCCTTAATTAATAATGTATTTATTATAAACTAGCTGACCCAGCGAACTCTGTTTCGCATCAAAAGTAATAACTGCTGCCCCGCTATGTTAATACTGCAATATCTTCGACAAATTTGAAGTCGATAGTAGCTATAGGTTAAAAATGGGAATTTTCCATTGTTAACACCCCCGCAACCCCCCTTGTGGGTGGAATTTCGTAAAATCCGTTCTTAGCTGACCTCTACTCGGCGAAAGGAATAATCCTACCAAATTTCAAGTCGCTACGCCTTATGGTTCCAGAGATATCGTGATGAGTCAATATATAGGTGGAAATCTCTTATAAAGATTAATAAATAAAATTAATAATAATTAAAATTTATTTTAATAATTTATTAATAATTTAATTTCTCTTTCATTATTTCTATGTAATTTTAAGTTGTCAAACAAAAATAAAGAGACATATTTTGTTATTTTAATTGATAATTTGAATTACTTTTATTTTACGTAATTTATTATTTCCTAAAACACTGAATTTCCTAAATACTTTCTTGTACTTAAATAAAAACTAGTCAGTAAAATTTTAGAGAAAAATTAAGAAACTTACATAAAGTTGAGCACGTTTTCTTTTTTTGCAAATTGTGTCGATTCTACATTAGCCGAAGGAACTTCGTTCCTACCTGGTGTCTCGGGACACCACATATTTTATTTCATTTATTTGTACAGTTAATTAAATGTATTATAATATAATAATATACTTACGTAAGTCAGTGAAGGGATAAACTATTAATGTAAAAAGCAAGTGCTTAGTGTTAAGGAAATAAGCATGTGCTTAAAGTTATTTTAATAAGCAAGCGCTTTGAGTTAATGTAATAAGCAGTTGCTTAGTGTTAGAACAATAAAGAGTGATGTGATGAAATAAGCAAGTGCTTGGCGCTAATGTAATATGCCAAAAATTAATTTTAACGAAATAAGCGGGTAATTATGCAATTAGAATTACGTACAAAATACTACGTGTTTAAACTCTGGATTTATTAATTAAAAAATAACAATGGATATAATTCATTAATTACAGATTATTGGTTTTATTTCTGGGGATAGTAATAAGAAAATTTAAAACAAAAAGGACAGTAATATTAAGCTGGATCTATTTCTTCATAAACATCTATAGTAATTAAACCGTCCTAGAGCCCATCTAACTCTATGAGCAAAAAGACACACAGTTGAAACACACTGTATATTGTCATAACTTACATCTTTCTCGTAAAAGCCCGCTCGTAACGCCATCTGTGTTATAATATGAAACATTATAATACACTAACTGCTTTTTATACACCTTTACGCGATCGATAATAGATATTTGAGTTTGGAGATTATGTTCCTTTAAGGTTTTTGATTTCATCGCGACGTTTGAATCTTCGAAGATAATATTATAAACTCGTAATGCAATCAAATTTCATTGATAATACTTAGAAATCTTCTACAAATTATTCATATAGTGTGTGGTAGATGACTTACGCCTTCTTGACTCTCCCTCTGTACGACCTTCTGCCGCGTGTCCCGGAGGCCCTGATGTTGGTTTCGGCCTCCCTGCCAATCTGGCCCCAGTCTGTATCCGAACCAGAACCCTCGTTCTGGAAGTCGTCTTCTTTAGGCTTTTCCTTTTCACATTCATCTTCGTGCATCATGCGGAGACCTGGAATATTATCTCTGGAGACAACTGTCTAGGTATAGGATGAACAGCCGAGCGGACAGCACGCAACCCTGTCTGACGCCGATATTGACGTCAATATCTGCGTCTCCTTTCAATAATCTTCCCATACATTTTTGCTGCTAAGCTGATCAAACTGATGGCCCTGTAACTGGCGCACTGCATACGTGATCCCTTACCTTTATACAAGGGCACGATGACAGCACGCCTCCATTTCACGGGAACTTTACCCGACCTCTAGCATAGCTTGCTCACGGTCAGGAAAGCGTCCCGGACACAGGTTTCACCGTATTTGATCATTCCAGCAGACATCATATCAATACCAGCTGCCTTACAATGTTTCATACTGGTTATAGATATTGGCGCACCGACGTCAATCGTAGACTCACTCGCGGCGCCCACATCCGGAACATACTCGTACAGTTCCCCAAAGCACTCACTCCACCGACCCAAAACATCGTTTAGGTTTGCAAGAATGTCACCAGCCTTAAACATAATCTTGTCCGTTCTGGATGTCGATGAAGAACCCCGCGACTTTCTAACTTCCCTCCAGAAGACTTTGTTATTGTCCACGAAGTTCTCCATCAACCTCACTTCCTCATTCGCAACTAGTCTTTAACGCTTCTCTTTCACTAAGGCTTAGTTGGCATTCCTGCAGCGGCAGTAGCGCTCATACTTTTTCTCAGTCATACTCTCATTTTGATTCAAACTTGAGACATAGTCCAACCAGGCTTTTTGCTTTCTTTAGACGCTGGATTTTATATCCGCATCCCACCAGGCATCACCTTTCACAATTTTTGTCTCTTTGCACAACCACATACTTCCTTTGCACTATCCACTATACTTTCTTTCATTATTTCCCAGCATTCTTTTTTTTATGGGATAGGAGGGCTAACGAGCAGGCGTATCACCTGTTTTACCACTGCTAAAACATTCTTCAACACCTTAGTCAGAAAGACTCGTGTCATTGAGTCTTTTGCTGACTAGGTCTACGGAGTGTGTATACACTCCGTACACTTTCATCTTCTAATTTCTCACATTTTATCCTTTCAAGCTCTCCGAAATAGGTACGCACTTGCCAATGCGTCCACTTCTTGAATAGGTCCACGAAGCGGCTCACTACCAGATAGTGGTCCGTATCAAGAGTGGGGCCTCTGTAGGCTCTTGTATCCCTGAGAGTATTTCGGAGACGACTATCGACCAGAATCAGATCAATCATACTCTTTTGTTCATTCCGTCTCCACGTATACGTGTGAATATCTTCATGACGGAATAATGTGTTATGTGTAATTATGTGTGTGTTGTTGGTTCCGTTCCAAGCATACGTCCAAGAGCAGCTTACCAGCATCATTCACTCTCTTGTCATCGTTCGGACCAAGGACAGCCTCCAGGTTCTCTCTCTCAGTCGGTTCCGACCCATCCATTAAGATCACCACACAGAATTATCTTTCATTTCTTTCAACCAAATCCAGAATATCTCTAATAGTTTCCCAAAACTCCTCGGGTTCACGGGGATCGGCGGAGCTGACGGGAGCATAAGCTGCGACCGTGAAGCAAAGCGGGAGGAGAGAACGACTGCCACACCCCCACCGGCACGGACGTCCAGGTCCACTCCGGACCATAGGGCTACCGTTGCCACCTGGGAGGTCCTCGGCCTCACTCCCCTTCCGCTTCGTCCCGGCAAACATACGGCATCCGGTCCTCTCATTTATTACGTCCATCATCTCATTCATCTTTTTGTCATGCCACCTCTAACGTTCCTTCCGTTCACTGTTTTAAATCCTTTTACTCACCCATCTCCTCGGCGGCGTACTTGGTGGTGATGGCCAGCAGCGTGGCGCCGTACTTGTCGTAGTTGGCGCGCGTGACGTAGGGCAGCGCCAGCAGCGCGCGCTCGCAGTCGGGCCGCGCCAGCGCCATGCCGCGCAGCGCCGCCTGCGGCAGCACGGCCGCGAGGCTCGCGCCGCGCGCCTCCGCCATGGAGCTGGACACGTGCCAGTGTACACAATACTGTACTATTTTATATATGCTTCTGGACACATAATATATTGACCCGCCTTGCATGTTCACTTTCGTTTGGTCCTAGCAAAAATTTTATATTAGGTCGAAAAAGTTTTTATGCAATTTTGAACCTGGCGCATTCATAATTAATTCGATAGTCTTGTTTTGAATATCGAACACAGAATTTAAAGAAACAAAAGACAATTTAGAGCCTGTCTGTAGATATGAAACGATCGAATACTAAGAAAACTTGATTTTATCGGTTTACTTGAATTTAATTCTTGAAAGTGTGATTGATCTCTTTGATGTGAACATCACAGTTGTGGACTAACCAGCCAGAAGCCCAGACATGAACATGCACATGTGGGACGAGCTAAAAAGACGTGTCAGGGCTCGTCGGCCAGTTGCCCAGACAATGCAGGAGTTAAAAACTGCCATAGAAGAGGAATGGGAGATGTTCCCTCAAAATTTTATAGAGCAGTTGATAAACTCTATGCCTAATCGTATAAGAGCTGTGGTAGATGCCCATGGAGGCAACACGCGTTATTAAATTAAACCTTTATTTGATAAAACATATTTTTTATTCAAAAATCAATTGCCATTATCAAGGCGTGTAGCCGAGCTAGCGTATGAGAGCTAGCAACGTCAAGAAAACAAAAAATTTAGGTCGGCCAGTTTGAAGATATGTTATTCCTCTCACTCTCCTGAACGTAACTCGGGTTGTCTGGCTAGCACCAGTGAATGCGTTCGTTGCTGCGCAGCCTATTCGTACTCTTAAAATATCCAGTTTTCTAATCATTTTGAGAAGATTTTTGTTTGTTACAATATGTTTATTGAAGTTTTTGCAACATATATTAATTTTGCCAGATCGTTTTGATGTTGCTAAAGCTACGCCAGACGCAATTTTAGATGGACAATATTTTTTATTTTTCAAATCCATTTAGTATGGCTGTAATTTTGATATGATGTTTTATGATGATATGATGACCCAGATTGATTTTGCCAGACCGGTATCAGGTTGCTAACCTTCTGCGAGACGCATCCAAAAGTGAAAAGTGATGTGGATCATTTTGATTTGTCTAGCAATCATTGTCGAACAAATTACAATGAAAGGATTGAAAACAATGGCATAAATTTGTCAATCAGTACGGTATCACTGTAATAACACATTGTTGTAGAAAATTAAGATAATGATCAATCTCAACTACGAAAATCTTACTTAAAAAAATACTTTAAAAAAAAGTTAAAACGACTTCTAGAAACGTAAACCACAAAATCTTTAAGTATATGAAAACAGTACCTCTATAACTAAAAAGCGATAAATAACTTAATTTACAAATTTGTATACTTAATACAATATACAAAACACTTTAATCTTTAACTGTTAAAATATTTACAATTGTCACTCATTATTAAAGTTGATGCAACACAATATAGAGTACGTTTCCTATGCTGGCACCGACTCCGAAGAAACTTGAATTGAGAACCTCCTCCTTTTTTGGAAGTCGGTTAAAAAGACAAAGTTTGTAAGTATGGATATATGCATGTTTCTAGCTCTTTGCCTTAAAAACTACTAAATTAATTTTAATGAAACTGTACAAGACACAGCATAAACATCAAAACAACACATAGGCAACATCTTATAACGGTACGGTGTTTATTGTTGAAAATCCGGCAATAAATACTAAGAAAATTTAACCATGAAATGTCGTTTACCGCGTACGCTACGAAAATTATAGATTACAAAATAAAAAAACGTTCTGCAATATTAATATCTGCAAAAAAGAATTTAATATTGATATCTGCAAAAAAGTTCGCGAGACCATACTACACATAAATGTTAGTACTGGTGATTTTAAAATTTTGAAAAATTCCTGTTCGTGTGGTATTCTGAATTCAAATTTAAAACAATGCGATCGAAAAAGATGGTAAACTGCATCGATAGTTTTTGCTCGATCTAATATTTAGCTACGACCAAATAAAACTGAAAAAGCTTGGTGTGTTTCGTGTATTTTTAGTACATACAAAGAATCTTAAAATTTTTAGAGTATTATTTTAATTCATCACCAATCTCGCTGGTCGAATACTCGAGCGGCCTGCTTCTGAATCAGAAAGTCGTGGGATCGATTCTGGGCTCACACCAATCTATTTGATTCTGGGCTCACACCAATCTATTTTATTCTAATAATAAGTTGGAAAAAATAAATACACGTGATATCTTACTACACCCTCTCCCCTCGTGATATTTCGTGATTTTTGTTCGACCTCCTCCCCTCCTTTCTAATCTCACGTGATTAATGGATGCCCCCTATGGACTCTGAGTAAGAAACCCGCGACACCTCCTACATACCGGCAGGCCTCCACCAGCTCCGCGTAGCAGTTCTCCTCTACCCGCTTCAGCAGTGTCTCAAGTGGGGAGTCGACGGTGTTCGTCGCAGGTGTCGGAGCGGTCACGAGGGACGTCTTCCGCTCTACTCTCATCGGGAACACGAATCGGTCCCCGCCACGCATCAATCTATACACGTAAACATAATATGTGTAAACTGACACTATTTACTTATTATTTGAAATGTATATATTCATCAAAATAATTTATCTTTGTAAATTTAAATATTAAACAACGGTACGCATATCTGAAATGGTGATGAGACCGAAGATGCGAAAAATATTTACTTTTCAACATTGGGTCCCAGGACGACATACGCGCTGGCTATGTCATTGTTGATGACGAGCTTCTCTGCCAGGATCCCGTGTACGACGAGCTGACGCAGCAGCCTCGCCGGGTCACCGCGGTGCCAGGACTTGCAACTGGACATCGGATATACATTTTCTAAATATCTTTATCATATTTGGTGTCGTCTCTCGTGGCGGGTCTCACCGTCCGTGCAGCGGCGTGTGCTGCAAGGCCTGCAGGCGCGCCGTGTTGGCGCCGCGCAGCGCGTCCGCCACGTGCAGCAGCGTGTGCGCGCCGCGCAGCTCGCGCAGGCAGCGCACCACCACGCGGCACTCCTCGCTCACGTCCACGGGCTGCGGACAGACGCACGTGAGACACGGTGCCCCCGCGCCACTGCAGCCCCCCGCCACTGCAGCCCCCGCGCCGCTGCAGCCCCCTCACCTTGTACTGGTGCTGCGAGAGGCAGTTGTCGCAGGCGGAGCGGCGGTCGCGGAGGCACAGCGCGCGGCGGTAGCGCTCCCCGAGGTAGGCCAGCACCTGCGCGCGGCGGCACTCGCTCACGTTCTCGCACACCTCCACCACGCGCAGCAGGTTGTCCAGGTGGACCTGCATCGCGTCTCTCGTCGCGTTCTGTTCGCCTGTCACGTCACACCGTCGGAGCTCGTATTAACTGGACGAATTAACTCGTCCTGACTCGTGCACTGACGATCCCGAATGAATTCGTCGGTAATGATGTTTCAGTAGTAGGTTGTGCGTTCTAGTTGCAAACGATTTACGCAGATATTCTGAGAGGTCTTTTTATTTCACCGGTCGAGCCGTTCATGTAGCGATCTGCCTGGCTTTACCACGAAAGCTGAGTGCTCTACCACAAAATTTAAATTACTTAATATGTAGTATAAAACAAAGTCACTTTCCGCTGTTTTTCCCCTTAAATGCTTCGATCTTTGAAGCTACTTTTTACACATTTTTTTAATAAATAAAGAGTGTAAAAAAATTTTTTTTACCGAATAAAGCCGAGTCATCTAGTTGAAGAATAAATGTGCTCTGTCTTTCTTTTTGAAATATTTTCAGTTTATAGTTATTATATCATTACTTTTCCATATATATTAAAATACCTTATTATTACAAGATTTAAAATACCTAAAAAGATTTAAAATACCTAAAAAGCTTTTTCTTTAAATAATAATTGAGCTATAACAAAATGGACTATACGTTTTTTTAGGGACCAGTGGGCATATTATGAGCTCTTAATTCCAGCCAGCTCGTTCTCTGCTTAAAGAATTCTTATTTTCAACGACTAATTTCACTAGACTACTCATGAGAGTCACTCATGAGTAGTCTAGTGAAATTAGTCGTAGAGTGAAATGGAATTAATCTTTGATAAATCGAATTTAGAGTGAATTTGACAGTGACTACTCGTCACCGACTCGCTGAAACTAGTCGTTGAAAATACGAATTCTATTGCCATTGTCATTAGCATCACACATAACGAAAAATAAGCATATGCTACAATAAAGCATAAAAAGCGTGCATCAAATTATTTAATGTATGCATTATAAAATAATTTTATATACGATTTTAAGCTTATATGCTTTTTGAACGCCATTAGTGTACAGATTTATAAAATTTTGATATAACAAAAGGGGTATAAGGAAAATAATTTTCTAAAAATGATGTCATGGAGTATATTGATATTTTAGTATAATTACTCTGTATCATCTTCCTGTGCCGCACCACGTCGGTATAGGAGTAGTAGAGCAGGCAGGTGGCGTGTTCCCCGTCCCTGCCGGCGCGGCCCGCCTCCTGGTAGTAGCCCTCCACGGACTTTGGCAGCGAGTGGTGGATCACGTAGCGGACGTCGGCTTTGTCTATGCCCATGCCGAATGCTATGGTCGCACATATCTGTACGAACACGTACACGTACAGGAGTTTGGGCGAGAAATGCTGACAGCAGCAGCAACAGTTAACATATGAAATTCGCCCGTTTCACTTATTGATCTTAACGATACAGTGATATATCCAAATAAATATGGTAAATTAACTGAATGCCACCTAAAAAACGCCTACCATTTTTTTCTTTTTCCTTCTTTACTTCGTATTCCTAACCAAATATTACATTTAAACGAATATTTATGCTATTATTCATTTGATAACATAAGCTATATAAGATGTAAGTTTAACAAATTATTATTTTAAAAAAGTGCGTGGCGTCCCTCCGCGCTATAGAAGTGAAACTTCGTAATGTGAAAAATAAATAAAAAAAGGGTTAGAAATTGATTTCCGGCGAAATGATTTAGTGTTAATAAGACAAACTTTATTGACAAGGCTTCCTATTCACAATTGAATTTTAATGATTATTGAGTAGAGAAATATCCAAATCCAATTAATAATATTGATAAGTATAAAAAAGCTATTAAACTCAGACTGTGTAGTAAGGCTTACTATACAATAGCGAGTTTCCTTGAGGACCGCACATAGTGGAAATGAACGGCTCCTCATACAGTAGTATATTTTAATGTATGATTCGTCAGTGACTCGTGTAAAACTCTTTAAACTGACGTCAAGGTTTATAAAGACTTTGTTTGAGATGAGTACTTGGCACATGTGTTTCTTGCCCGATTCTTCTCATGACACCCCCTACACTCAAAAGTACTCTTCTCAAACAAAGTCTTTATAAACTATAATTATTAACATTAATACAAAAGTAAGTATTGAAGGGTGCAGCAACTGGCCAAAGAAAATCAGAAGTAGTAGAAAAATAATAGAATTAATTAAAATTTAATAATGTGAATAAACCTTGACGTGAGTTTAAAGAATTTTACACGAGTCACTGAGGAATCATACATTAACGTATACTACTGTATGAGGAGCCGTTCATTTCCACTCTGTGCGTTCCTCAAGGAAACTCGCAATTGTATAGTAAGCCTTACTACACAGTCTGAGTTTAAAAGCTTTTTTTATACTTATTAATATTATTAATTGGATTTCGATATTTCTCCACTCAATCAATAATCATTAAAATTCAATTGTGAATAGGAAGCCATGTCAATAAAGTTTGTCTTAATAACACTAAATCATTTCGCCGGAAATCAATTACTAACCCTTTTTTATTTATTTTGTCACATTACGAAGTTTCACTTCTTTAGCGCGGAGGGACTCCACGCACTTTTTTAAAATAATAATTTGTTAAACTTACATCTTATATAGCTTATGTTATCAAATAAATAATAGCACATAAAACAAATGGCGCACTGACTTGTTATAAAAATATTCGTTTAAATTTAATATTTGGTTTGGAATACGTAGTAAAGAAGGAAAACGAAAAAAAATCCAATCCTAAAAAGCTTTTTCTTTAAATAGTAATTGAGCTGTAACAAAATGGACTAAGGTTTATAAAGACTTTGTTTGAGAAGAGTACTTGGCACATGTGTTTCTTGCCCGATTCTTCTCATGACAGCCCCTACACTCAGAATCGGGCCGCTCGTGGCGATTGTGTCCGTGTGTTTTTATTCCACGGAGGCACTTTCCTCAAGCGCTCGTGTTTTTCATTCTTTTACTTTAATTTTACTAATATCTGTATTAATTGACTATTTTTAAGTGTCTGTATAGAACTGTAAAACTAAAATTATCACCTCTCTACGACTACTACTCTAACGTTGATATATTTTTTGAAGTGTAAATTCTTATGCAACGCGCAAACGTTTAACGTTTAGAATACCGCCACCCCATCTCTTCTCGTGGGTGTCGTAAAAGGCGACAAGGGAAAAGCTATAAGAATGGGCAGCAGCATTCTCTCTCAAGGAAATACAGCCTACTGCGATCGCCAACCCGCCTGCCAAGCGTGGCGATTATGGCAAAAACCCCCTACGATTGAGCGGACCGGCAGTTGTGGCGCTCTATGGGGGAGGCCTATGTCCAGCAGTGGACGTCAAAATGGCAAATGATGAATGATTATGATGAAACGTTTAACGCATTTAACGCCGAAGCTGTAGAAGGCTGTTACATTTTTTTCAGTACAAATATTCCTACGGGTGCTGGAAGGCTTGTCACTGTTAAGCAACTCTGATTATACTAAACGCGAGTTAAATTATTTCTTAAGTTAGAAAGAAGTTATTTAAAAAAAAAAACGAGATTTGTTAGCTTTAAATTTTCAACTTTTTAACGGGTAATGGTTAATGTTAAGTTAAAACTTAATAAGTTAAAACCTAATGGTTTTTATATCAACAAATATAGTTGCAGTTTAAAAACCTGTTTTAAAAATTATAATAACTACCGAATTATGTCTGGAAATCACTTTTTGTTAAATTTCTTTTACTCATTATAATAAATGTCGACACTAATGGAGCATGGAAATTTAGCAAAGGAACCAAACAAACAGTTCCACTTAGCAAGTCTTTAACTCATAATTTGGCAAGAAAATATTTATATATTAACCATCTATATATCATCACAAGATTATGTTTAGTTACATTTATAACAAAATAATCAATACGATCAACATATTCATCGAACCATGGCGTCCAGTTATTTTCATTTATTGTTTACATAAAATGCGTTCGACCGAGGGGCTGGAGTACCGTTGCCAGATGTTTTTTATAGGGTAGGGGGGCAAACGAGAATGCGTGTCACCTGATGGTAAGTGACCATCGCCGCCCATGGACACCTGCAACACATATAGTGTGACAGTTGCGTTGCTAACCTTCAAGGGAGTGGGATGGGATAGGATGGGGAAGGGAAGTGGTCCTTCGGGTACCTCTCTCACCGAATAAACGCGGCATGAGCCACTTTACGTCGATCTTCTGAGAGGTCGTGGTATTTCACCGATGGAGCCGGCTCATTCATTCAGCAAACTGCTTGGCTCTACCACTGTTATGTGTTTGGTTTTATGGCATATTCCATAAAGATGTCACCAACACAAAAAACAGACACTTATTAACTACGTTACGACCCAAAAATATTCTATTTTTAAAAAGTTTCACGCCTGGAGACCAAAGTTCCCGAAGTCTGCATCGGTGAATACTCTTTTGGGAACTAAACTTCCCGAAATGTTCAACTGACTAAAACACACTCAAATATTAAATATTTGAGTGTTGCTTACTCCTCAAATAAAGACAAATTTTGTCTTAATTTGAGGAGTAAGCAGGAGAGATAATGAAAATTATTAGTAAGGAACGTAATGTTTTTATCACATACCACATTAAATTTATCAGCCACCCATCCTGCCTGCACCTCGGCACGTTTCTTGTCTGTCAGCCCCGCATGATACGGCGCCGCTTGTATCCCAGCAGATCTCAAATCTGCAGACAGAGTCTCGCACTCTCTGCGCGATAGACAGTACACTATCCCGGATTGTCTAAAGCAATATACGGACGCATAAATTTCCTTTATAGTAAATTATAACTTTAAAAATACTTCACAGAAAACTGTAGAAACTTACTTGAAGAACTTCTCCTTAATTATATTGGCAATATCCTGGTTGACAGACTTGGGCTTCTTTTCGAGCACCCTATACGCAAGGTTAGGTCGGTCGAAGCTGCTGAGGAACCACTTGCATTGCGTGACCTTGAGCTGATGCAGGATGTCCTTGCGCACCCTGGGAGTGGCCGTGGCTGTCAACGCCATTATGTTGGTCTTTGGGAAACGTTCCCTCAGGATCGAGAGGCGCTTGTAGTCCGGTCTGAAGTCGTGACCCCACTGGGACACGCAATGGGCTTCATCTATTACGAACCTGCAATAGTTTTCTATACTACCACCTGTCTTCAGTCACTCTAAAAATAATAATTACAATCTTCAGTGGTCATATCTACCTGGCCAGTTTGTCCCTTGAATGTAGATTATCCAACATGGACTGAAATGCGGGTGAGCTGCTGATCTTCTCAGGAGTTACGTACAGGAGTTTGATGAGAGGCTCCCTCATTGATAGCTTGTGATATATTTCATTGCACTGGTCTAAACTAACATCACCCAGTAAGTGTGCCGCTGGGATCTAAAACAAACAGCTCATAGCTCTTATAATTGTTTTTTTTTTCACTATGAACGAATCAGATGGATTAGAATTTCTAACTATTGATTAAGATCTACATACACATTTTAAAAAAATAAAAGGGTATGTAAATAAATTTAGATTAAGTCCCGTGAACGGCAATCAGAAAATGTCGTTTTGAATGACGTCACGCCGTTTTTTAGTAATCTACTGTTTATGTCAGTTTCAAAAATATTACTAAGAATCAATCCAACTTACATCTAAAGATAGCAGTTTGTTGACTTGATCCATAACAAGCGACTTCAAAGGAGACACAACTATTGAGACTCCTGGAGTGAGTATCGCTGGCAACTGGTAGCAAAGAGATTTACCTGGACACAGAGTTCCGTTTAATAATGCACATTATGACCAGTATACTAAATATATAGACCAGTTTCAGAGGACACTCAGAACCACAATACGTCGATTTTCTGAGGTCAAAGTGTTTCACCAGTCGAGATGGCTGCATGGCAACCATTAATTACTAGAGAAAGTTATGAAATAATATTAGACATACCTCCTCCTGTAGGCATGAGAACAAAGCAGTCGTGTCCGAGCAAAGTCGCGTTGATAACTTGCAATTGGTTTGGACGAAACTTTGTCAAACCGAACTTCTCCTTGAACATTTCCATCATCACACCGGAATGTGCGTAATCAGTGCCATCGAATTCACCTAAAATTATCAAAGAATGCTACTAAATAGTGTTACAGAGCGCAAGACTCTATCGTTTTCAGTCACCAAAAAGACATAGATTTTCAAAAACCTTTCTTTATCTATCTTTCAAATGATAAAAGTTATCTGCATGGACTCGAGAATACTAGTAATTAAAATTGTGGACAGAAGTAAGATTCTTAGTTAAGAAAGGGTTCACAATCACCCACAAAGTCAAGAGGCTATGAAGTTCAAAATAAAAAATGACGACTACAGTCAGTATTAAATACTTTTATAAATTAATAACAAGCACACCTGTAATCCCATCATTTTGAGTGCCTGTATGAAAATCACCCATCCCTTCATATTTCGCATTACCATCATCATCAGCGGCATCAGACATTTCCATTAAACAACCAATCTCAGTATTATTCATTAATTCATCTTCAAAATCTTCTGCCCTATATTCTGGCCAGTCATCATCATCTCCTTCTTTAATTTTAACATTATTATCATCACCTAAATTGCTACGTCTTGACAATGATTCGTTATTAATTGTACTCCCTGATATATTTATAATCTCTTCGCTAACGATGTTGGGTTTCTGATCTTTACCAGAATCAGTATCCTCTTCAATCTTAACAGATACACTATTTTGTTCGTTATAATTAATTAAAGAACTTTTACTAAATAGTGGTGGTTGAAATTCTACGGAACTGGCGGGTACGGATGCTATTTTAGGGGTTTCTGATTGTTCTACTTTAATTAATCTATCCGCTATAGTCCTTATTCTTTCAGCAGTAGACGACTGTATATTATTAGGGGTTGAGGAACTTAGTGCCGATGGGGTTTTCAAAACGAACTTTTTGCCTTTGCCTTTTAATTCTGATGATCCTATATCTGAATCTGATTGGCTAGTCTCCAATCTCAATGAATCATGATGAGGCGTATTGAATTGGAGTGATTTTTTTGAATATATGGTTCTTGGTTGTCCATTTTTATTTAGATCACACTCTGGTGTTGAATTCCCCGAATTTAAAAAATTTTTCTTATAAATTACAGCATTATTTGGATCAGAACTTATGAAATCATCATCAAGATCATCAAAGTGTGAAACACTACTGTTGTTTTTGGGAACAGCCTCTACATTATCTCCAGTGTATTTATGTGGTGAACTTAAATTATTCATAGACTCATCATTTAAAACTTTTTTCAATTTATATTTGAAACATTTCATCTTAGTGTATATACTTTTGTCATATCCAGGCAATTTTTCTCTAATGCAATTTGGTATTCTGTTAAATGCATCAAATATCTTCTCCAGTAATTCGATATACATTTCTCTGCACTCCTCTCTATCTCTATTATTTGAAGGAGAATTCTGAAAAAAGTGCATTTACATTATTTAGCTTTCTTCCCAATCTGCCAAAAACAAATGTTTACCTGGTGGTAAACATTTGTTTACCTAGTAGTTATACCTACCTAGTAGTTACCTACCTATACCTAGTAGTTATACCTAGTAGTTATATTTTGCAATTTGATGCTGGTGCATCAAATTACAAAATATAACTACTAGTGACATATAAAAGAGTTCCTTTCAGATTTACCGATGGCAGATCAGGTTAGCTTTTAATTTAGCAGTGCTTATACAGTAGAGTAGTATGCCCTTTTGAACACCAATCAGACCCAGAGGTATACTACCGGGCCCGCACGGGTTGTATGTCATACCGGTTTGCAATATCTACTATACAGGTTATACTCTTACCTACCTTCATTGTCCTTAGTGCTGGATGCTCACCAATTTTCTTCAAAAACCCAGATAATGATCTGTCCAATTTGATGTTTTTCAATGGATCTCTATCTACTGTAGGATTTCTTTCTGCTGTTTTCGATACATTTTTATTATCGCCTGAATTTACGATATTTTTCTTCAGTGGTGATGATATTGAGTTTCCACTTATTGAACTATTAGTTTTTAGTGGTGATGGGAACGTAACTGTATCATCCTATAATAAGAGTTACTTTAATACACATCTCATAGCAATATATGTAGGAACTGCTTCTATAAGCCAAAACAAACGGTTTTAGTGAAATTTCGTAGGGTAATAATTCACCTATTACTAAAATCCTTTCCTAAATTAAAAGGGGGGAATGAAGATATGGCTGTATAAGAAATCAAGTAATTATACAGTAACGTATTGAAATCTTATCAGAATTAACATAACATAACTTCATTCCTTTAATACCCGAAGGTGTAGGCAGTGGCTGTTAAGCCTCGTGGTGAACCTATTGCCATAGCGGGCACAAACTTAACAGTCATCGATGGTTGTCACACATAACTTCCAAAAAACAATTTCGAAATGACATTGGTGTGAGCCAGAATCAGGATTCGAACCCACGACCTCTGTGCCGTGTGCTCGACCACTGTACCACCGAGACTATTAAATCATCAGAATTAAGTTATAGTATAGTCGAAAATATATTAGATACTAACTGACCCAGTGAGTTTTTTTCGCCTCAGTAGCGATAAATGAAAAAATAAATATTTTCTAAGAAAAATTATACCCTAAGTTGCTCCTTATTGGTATTGGTATTTTTATTGGTAGGTAGCTGATGTAAGCTACCTACCAATAAAAATCCCATCCACATTAGTCCAGCCATTCCAGAGATTAGGTGGAACAAACAGACAATGTTTTAAAATGTTATTTTGGTGTATATATTTTCATATCGGTGACTAAAAACTTTGTGCCCGGGATGGCAATAGGTTCGCCACCTACTCCATTTGGGACGTAAACATAACGGCGAGTCGAGGCTTAACAGCTGCTGCCTACACCTTCGGGTAGAAAAGGAGGTGAAGTTTTAACTATAACATTTTTTTCCTAATTGGATATACATATATTAATTTGATTAGACCAATCACGTATTTTTTTATTTCTTTCGTGATTTTGTTAATTCGTAGAATCGTGACGTTAGTTCCCAAATGGTGGTGGCGGACCTATTGCCATTACACCGGGGCCAAAGTTATTATGTACTCCCAAACTACTTAACCCATTGCAATCAAAGTTGCACAACATATTTTAAGTATGAGACTCGGCCTCAATATTCTTCATGGCAAGATATTAATCACCAACAAACTCCACCGAAATGGCTCGACCGATTTAGATGAAATTTTGTGTGAATTTTAGGTCTAAAAATCGTTTGAGCATGTTCACGAAGGTTTAAACGAAATATTCGCGAATGTGCAAATTGAAACATTTTTTACATCACTATTATGTATACATATAAATCTGTACATAGAGGAAAGAAGCAAACTAATACAAGCAGATTAATTCAGAACTATAACCTACTAGCAAATTATTAGTGTCCGACCGAAGGTTCGGCTTCGGCTTCGGCCACCTTCGGCCAAAAATCCATCTTCGGCGAGATCTTCGGCCCAGAAACCGGCCGAAGCCGAAGGTCTCGCCGAAGGTCCGAGAACAGTAGGAATTAAAGGAACTATTACGGAAGAGTTAGTGACTGACGGTCCAGACTGCACTTATTTAAATGCGGATACCTCTATCATCGAGAGAAAAGGGGCATGAGCCACTTTACGCCGATATTTATACAGTGGTAGAGCCAAGCAGTTCGCTGCATGAATAGACCGGCTCCACCGGTGAAATACCACGACCTCTCAGAAGATCGACGTAAAGTGGCTCATGTCGCGTTTCGTTCGGTGAAATAGGTACCCCCGGAGGCCCACCCCGCTTTCCCCATCCTTTCCTTTCCCCTATCTTCCCTTATCCCTTATTTCCCCTATATACCTATGACGGGCCTCGTGGCGCATTGGTAAAGCTACCGGCTGCAGCACTGAGGTCGGGGCTTCGATTCCCACCCGAGCACATATATTTGTGACAAACATGAATATTTGTGCGGCGTCTGGGTGTTTTTCTATGTATTATAAGTATGTATTTACAAAAGAAAAGTATATACTACTCTGTGTAAAAAGTATCGGGGATATGTCAATATAGAGACCCGCGTAAAAGAGGTCGTTCTATTTTTTTTACTGCATGTTGGTAGCACTGTACTGATTTAGCGCGCAAAATTTGAACGGGATCTGTCATTTAATTTGTTTTAAACTAAACTTTTTGTTGGTCATAGTTTTGAGTCCTCGGCGATTTTTACAATGGAAAATATTGTTGAACAAAGAGTGTGCCTTAAATTTTGTGTTTCGAATGATATTTCATGTGGTGAATCACTAAAAATATTGCGAAATACCTACGGCGAATCATGTATATCGAAAAAGGGCTTATGAATGGTATAAGGCTTTTAAAGAAGGCCGAGAAGTAGTAGTAGACTTATTTCGTTCTGGTAGACCTTCAACCGCTACGACCAAAGAAAACATCGACAGAATCAAGAAGTGCTTCAAGCTAGTGCTTGAAAATCGACGTATGAGTCTGAGAGAGTTGGCTAGTGAGGTGAACATATCTTTTAAGTCCGTCCACAATATTCTCATTGACATTTTAGGCATGAAACGCGTCGCCGCTCGACTAGTTCCAAAAGAGCTCAATTTTGTTCAAAAAGGGCAGCGAAAGCATGTCGCTGAAGACATGGTTTCCCGAGCTTCTACGGATCCGACCTTTAGGAAACGTATAATAACTGGCGACGAGACATGGGTTTATGAGTATGACATGCAAACAAGCCAACAGTCTTCAGAATGGCGTCTCGAAAACGAGCCGAAACCCAAAAAACCGCGGCAAAGTCACACCAAAATCAAGGTGATGCTGACAGTTTTTTTTTACTATCGTGGTGTAGTTCACTCCGAATTCCTTCCAGAGGGAGAAACAGTGAATAAAGAATATTATTTAGGCGTCATGAAGCGTTTGCGTGAGAGTATCCGCCGAAAACGTCCAGATTTGTGGCGACACAACTCATGGATGCTGCACCATGATAATGCACCATCACACACAGCCATTATAGTGAAAGAGTTTTTAGCGAAAAAATCAACAAACGTTCTCGACCAAGCACCCTATTCACCTGATATGGCTCCGTCTGACTTTTTTTTATTTCCCAAGTTAAAATTACCACTTCGAGGAAAACGTTTTGAGTCAATAGAAGCCATAAAAGAAAATTCGCTGAATGAGCGAAAGGCCATACCGCAACTAGCCTATGAAAAATGTATGGAAGACTGGGTGAAGCGGTGGAGATGTTGTATTGCAAGCGATGGGGCCTGCTTTGAAGGCGATAAAATAAATTTAGATGAATAATTTGTATTTTTTGTTTTATTGACAAATTCCCGATACTTAGTACACAGAAGGTATGTATTAGTATCCGTGATCTAGTATCCATAGCACAAGCATTTAGTTGCTTAGTTTGGACACAAATCACACAGCGCCTGTGTGATTTGTGTCCAAGATATTACTATTAAGATATTATTATTATCCCTTAAGGGTCGGCAACGCAACAGTAACACTATATGTGTTGCTGGTGCCCATGGGCGGCGTTGGTTGCTTACCATCAGGTGACACGTCTGCTCGTTTGCCCTTCTATCCCATAAAAAAAAATATTCTTCTTTAGTTGTGTATAATATTGAAGAAAATTATTAAATTACTAATAGTTTATGAACCTAATAGTTTATGTGGAGATTGCCGATTAATCGACTTCGGCTTCGGCCAAAAATAGACCTTCGGTCGGACACTACAAATTATAGAATAAATAGAACAGACAGATAAGTGAGTCTCGGTGGGCCAGCGGTCGAACACACGGCTTCTGATCCAGAGGTCGCGGGTTCGAATCCTGACACTGCCTCACACCAATGACTTTTCGAAATTGTTTTCGAAAGTTATGTGTGATAAATATCGATAACTGAGAACTTTGTGCCTGGTATGGCAATAGGTTCGCCACCTATTCCATTTGAGACATAAACATAACGGGCAAGACGAGGCTTAACAGCTGCTGGCTACACCTTCGGCTAACAAAGGCGTGAAGTTATGTAGATAAGTAAATGAATACAACAATCGTGAGCTTAAACAAACTATTTAGGTACTTACCACATCCATTGCAAATAAATCATTACTATTATCACATGAGGTGATCCCATTGGCATTATTCAGATGTTTCTGGGGCACTAATAAAGAAGGTGACTCCGGTAAGCTGTTCCCTTGTCCAGATACCTACAATTTTGAGCAATCATTACTGAATATACTATCTTACAACAACTGCCCCACATCTTCATTTAAACGGCACGGAATATCAGTAATTGCATAGACATTTTATACCTAAACGCATTTTATTTATATGTCAGGTATTGATTATTTCTAGAATGTTGATATTAAAATTATAAACATCTTATTTTTTAAATAAAATTACTTACTTTTGAGGTAACTGAATGGTTATCATCTATGTTCTTCTTCAAAGGTGGTGTCCCTGTCAAATTAAAAAAAAAAATATCATAATATGCGGTTACTAGCAGCAGCAGGAGTAAGGACTTTTAATATAACTTTTCAGGCAATCATTTAATTACTAACTTTTCAGGCAGCAAAATATTTGGTCTTTGAATAAGTTCTATGCTTACATTTGACTGAATCTGTGGACTTGGTTTTGAAACTGAACTTTAACTTTTTCTCTGAGACCTGCTCATTAACTTTTCCACTGGCACTGAAAAAAATAATAAATAAGAAACCCATGCAATATATATGGCATTAAAATAATATTATTAGATGAAATTTCTTACCTTAAATCAGGTTTTTTCACGAAGCTTGTGATAGATGATTGCTTTGTTGCCATTTTGATCAATATTAGAATATCATTTGATCATGGATAATGCTAAAATTATAAATCTAAACAAATAAAAGAATTGGAGTATCTGTTTGTAATCATTAATTAAATAGTATAAAACATAGTCACTTTCAGCTGTCTGTCCCCTTATATGCGCATATCTTTAAAACTACACAACAGATTTTGATGCGGTTTTTTTTAATAGTTAGAGGGTGTCAACGGGGTGGTTTGGATCTATAATTCATGTATAGTGTAGTAAAAAAGTGATAATTTTCAAGATTTAGAAATTTAATCGCAAACGCTGGCTGAACCCTAAGTGATAAAATAAAACAACGTACTACATTATTATACACCTTTAAAAGGTCTACAAAAAAGTCCGCGAGAGCATATGTCTATCTCTTAGGGGTAACCCACAATGACCATTTTTATTTTTTTACTTTTTACGAGAAATGGCCTATTTTCGAACCACTTTTAAACATTACAGCATTAATTTTCATCCAATTAAGTGTCTTATATAGATTGTGCATGTAATATAGATGATTTACAGCATGCAATTTAAACGAATATCTTCGAAGATATTGCAGTATTAACATAGCGGAACAGCAGTTATTACTTTTGATGCAGAACAAAGTTCGCCAGGTCAGCTAGTATTAAAATATCTTCAACTAAAAAAATAAATTAGCTTAAAATAAATTCAACAGTGGTAGAGTTGGCAACACAATGGAAACACTATATTATTATGTGTTACAGTTGTCCATGGGCATCACTACTTGCTTACCATCAGGGGACACGCCTGCTCGTTTGGCCTCCTATCACATAAAAAACAAAATGCTTATGGATATACTGGACATATACCATAATAGAATTCTTTTTACAGTATTTCGCTAATCTGTGAAACGCCCGAACCGGCTTTGCGGGACTTTGACTATCAGATAGCGGATTAAGGAGTGACTAGGCTATTTTTAACTTAGAAATTTTATTTGCTTTTCTAATTAAGAGTTACATTAAGAGTTTATTTAGGAAAACAAAAGCTTTTATAACCGCAAAAATATTATTTGACCCAGGAACAATTACTTACGAATATATTAATAAATCAAACGCTGAAAACCTTATAGTTCTTACTTTAGCGACCGTCAATAATACAATTTGCTGCTATTAAAATTACAATTTTATATTACTTTAACAATAACAATAACACAACACGAAACAAGACAAACAGACAGAATCTCACTCACTCACTGTCACTCAGTCAGTACGGACAGCTGACAGATGGCTGACAGACAGACAGGCGCAACATATCCTTCAGGACCATGGACGCAAAGTCTTTCAGCCGGAATACTAATTTTAACATGACAATTTATTAAATTTATTCTAACTTAAAATAACCTAAACTAAAACGAATTTGATCAACCATGATGTACCAAGGTAGTTTTGATGACAGTTCACGATATAGAAGAGACTGTTTACATCCCACCAAAAAACCTCAAATCTATTAATTACAGCTATTTACTCAATGAGGAGTTTTGACGGGAGTGTAAAGGAGATATATCTGCTCTTTGCATGATTTTCTAAAATTTGGGTTTCTATGGATATTATTGAATAAAATTCGTGACATTTTATTTTTTAAGTGTTGGTATATGAGTGCAAATGTGTAAAATGGTGTAAATATCGTGTGTAGTGTGCTCTTCCACACTGTCGTTAATACTCCCTCGGAACACCATGCGTATAGTGCCACAACTTTATGGATGATTAGGTTAGCATAGATTAAATTAGTTTAGGTTAGTTTAAGTTAGTTTAGGTAAGCTTAAGTTGTCGAGGGACTGGACAGGGACCCATGGGGACGCCCGTACAGAATGGTACTGGGCAAGCTGACCCCGTGGGTCCCTCCGTTGACGGAATCCCTGGACCCGGAAGTCGTGGGAAGAGTCGTAGACGCACTCTTCCCTAGGGTCCAGGGCGGTCCCTCGGTTCCTCCGTCACAGTCGGACCACGCTCCGTCGTCGTTCCGGCCGATATGCCTGCTGAACGAGGCGGGGAAACTCTTCGAAAGAGTTATCTCCGCCCGTATCAGCAGCCACCTGTCGCAGGTGGGCCCGGACATATCGGACTGCCAGTTCGGGTTCCGGCAGGGGCGCTCGACCATCGACGCGGTGCGTCGGGTGCGGGCCCTGTCGGAACCGGCAGTCCGATCGGGGGGGGTCGCGCTGGCGGTGTCGTTAGACATCGTCAACGCCTTCGGGACCCTCCCCTGGCCGGCCATCAGGGAGGCCCTCGAATACCACGAGGTGCCTCCCTACCTAAGGTCGGTCATCGGGGCCTACCTGCAGGAGAGACGGGTGGACTATGTCGACCGGAACGGGACGGAGCAAAGGAAGGCGGTGACGTGCGGGGTTCCGCAGGGGTCCGTGCTCGGGCCCCTGCTGTGGAACCTCGCCTACGATCCGGTCCTCCGCACCAGTCTGCCCCGTGGCGTGAGTGTCGTGTGCTACGCAGACGACACTCTGGTGGTCGCCACGGGGCCCGACTTCGAGCGTACGCTCAGGTTCGCCGAGCTGGGGGTGGCAATCGTCGTCAGACGGATCCGCGGGCTGGGCCTGGAGGTGGCGCCTCACAAAAGTGAGGCGCTATGGTTCCACCGCCTCACCAGAGGCAGGGAACCCCCGGCCTCGCGGATCCAGGTGGGTGACACGGCTGTCCCGGTGGGGCGGTACATGAAGTACCTCGGCCTCACCCTGGACAGCCGCTGGAGCTTCGAGGAGCACTTCGTACGGATGGTCCCCCGAGCGCGACGGGTGGCGGGCGCTTTACACCGCCTGCTGCCCAACCTCGGGGGACCGGGGGAGGGAGTTCGCCGCCTCTACGGTGGCGTCGTGCGGTCCGTGGCCCTGTACGGGGCCCCCGTTTGGTCGCGAGACCTCGCGGGGGCCTCCCGCTCCAGGGCTCTGCTGAGGAGCCTGGAGCGGATCATGGCCATACGGATCGTACGGGGCTACCGTACAATCTCGTACGAGGCGGCGACGGTCCTCGCGAGTTATCCCCCCTTCATCATCCTGGCCGAGATGTACGCAGCCGCGTACGATCTCGGCCGGGGAGGGGGGGACACGCGGGGACACGAAGTGCGGAGGCGGGAGGCCTTCCGGCGGGTCCTGGGGGACTGGCGCGACGCGCTGGTCCTCCAGGGCGGTACGCGTTCGCGCGCCGTCGGGGCCGTCCTGCCCCACCTCGAGGCCTGGGTGCTCCGCAAATGGGGCACTGTCACCTACAGGTTGACTCAGATGCTCACCGGGCACGGGTGCTTCGGTGAGTATCTGAGTCGAATAAAACGTGAAGAGACGGCGAGATGCCACCATTGCGCATCCGACCTGGACTCGGCCCAGCACACGCTGGAGGTCTGCCCGGCCTGGGCGGACGAGCGCCGAGTCCTGGTCGACGGGATCGGGCGAGACTTGTCCCCGCCGGCGTTGGTCGCGGCAATGCTGGCGGGCGAGGAGGAGTGGAGGGCTGTGGCCTCCTTCTGCGAAGCAGTCATGCTCCAGAAGGAGGCCGCCGAGCGGGGTCGGGAGAGAGCCGATCCCGCTCGAAGGCGGCGGCGGCGAGCTCAGTGATCACCGCCGCCGACGGGCCGCGAGGGCGCACACCCCGCGGGTGCGCCCGGGTCGCGGCCCGGGAAGGATGACCCCCCGGTGCGGCCGGGGAGGGTCGTCCGGGGCGCCGCCGGCCGCGCGCCTCTTTACAGCGCGCGGTCGGAGCCGCCCCGCCCGGGGGAGCCTCGCCAGGCTCCCCGAGGATGAGCACCCCCTCGTGACAGAGGGGGGGCGACGGCGGGGTGGACCAGAGGGGTTTAACCGAATCCTGGACCACCCCAACGCCGGAGGAAGGCCGCCGCGAGGTTTTAGTGGGTAACCCTAGGATCGGATTTCAGTTTACTGTTTTGGGAGTCCCACACTACCCCCTGCCGTCCCCAGGCGGGGGGTGTGCATAAAGCATTTCCTCGCGTAAAAAAAAAAAAAAAAAAAAAAAAAAAAAAAAAAAAAGGTAAGCTTAAGTTGTGTTAGGGAACAAGGCGAGGCGGCTGTTCACCAGCTGCCTCCGCCGCGGGGTGTTCCCCCTCGACTGGAAGTCGGCGAGACTGGTGCTAATCAGGAAGGAAGGGAGGACCGAGAGACGCTCCGTCGTCGTTCCGGCCGATATGCCTGCTGAACGAGGCGGGGAAACTCTTTGAAAGAGTTATCTCCGCCCGTATCAGCAGCCACCTGTCGCAGGTGGGCCCGGACATATCGGACTGCCAGTTCGGGTTCCGGCAGGGGCGCTCGACCATCGACGCGGTGCGTCGGGTGCGGGCCCTGTCGGAACCGGCAGTCCGATCGGGGGGGGGTCGCGCTGGCGGTGTCGCTCGACATCGTCAACGCCTTCGGGACCCTCCCCTGGCGGGCCATCAGGGAGGCCCTCGTATACCACGAGGTGCCTCCCTACCTCAGGTCGGTCATCGGGGCCTACCTGCAGGAGAGACGGGTGGACTATGTCGACCGGAGCGGGACGGAGCAACGGAAGGAGGTTACGTGCGGGGTTCCGCAGGGGTCCGTGCTCGGGCCCCTGCTGTGGAACCTCGCCTACGATCCGGTCCTCCGCACCAGTCTGCCCCGTGGCGTGAGTGTCGTTTGCTACGCAGACGACACTCTGGTGGTCGCCACGGGGCCCGACTTCGAGCGGACGCTCAGGTTCGCCGAGCTGGGGGTGGCAATCGTCGTCAGACGGATCCGCGGGCTGGGCCTGGAGGTGGCGCCTCACAAAAGTGAGGCGCTGTGGTTCCACCGCCTCACCAGAGGCGGGGAACCCCCGGCCTCGCGGATCCAGGTGGGTGACACGGCTGTCCCGGTGGGGCGGTACATTAAGTACCTCGGCCTCACCCTGGACAGCCGCTGGAGCTTCGAGGAGCACTTCGTACGGATGGTCCCCCGAGCGCGACGGGTGGCGGGCGCTCTACACCGCCTGCTGTCCAACCTCGGGGGACCGGGGGAGGGAGTTCGCTGCCTCTACGGTGGCATCGTGCGGTCCGTGGCCCTGTACGGGGCCCCCGTTTGGTCGCGAGACCTCGCGGGGGCCTCCCGCTCCAGGGCTCTGCTGAGGAGCCTGGAGCGGATCATGGCCATATGGATCGTGCGGGGCTACCGTACAATCTCATACGAGGCGGCGACGGTCCTCGCGAGTTATGAAGGGGGCTTCATCATCCTGGCCGAGATGTACGCTCCAAGGCGGTACGCGTTCGCACGCCGTCGGGGCCGTCCTGCCCCACCTCGAGGCCTGGGTGCTCCGTAAATGGGGCACTGTCACCTACAGGTTGACACAGATACTCACCGGGCACGGGTGCTTCGGTGAGTATCTGAGTCGAATAAAACGTGAAGAGACGGCGAGATGCCACCATTGCGCATCCGACCTGGACTCGGCCCAGCACACGCTGGAGGTCTGCCCGGCCTGGGCGGCCGAGCGCCGAGTCCTGGTCGACGGGATCGGGCGAGACTTGTCCCCGCCGGCGTTGGTCGCGGCAATGCTGGCGGGCGAGGAGGAGTGGAGGGCTGTGGTCTCCTTCTGCGAAGCAGTCATGCTCCAGAAGGAGGCCGCCGAGCGGGGTCGGGAGAGAGCCTATCCCACTCGAAGGCGGCGGCGGCGAGCTCAGTGATCGCCGCCGCCGACGGGCCGCGAGGGCGCACACCCTGCGGGTGCGCCCGGGTCGCGGCCCGGGAAGGATGACCCCCCGGTGCGGCCGGGGAGGGTCGTCCGGGGCGCCGCCGACCGCGCGCCTCTTTACAGCGCGCGGCCGGAGCCGCTCCGCCCGGGGGAGCCTCGCCGAGGCTCCCCGAGGATGAGCACCCCCTCGTGACAGAGGGGGGGCGACGGCGGGGTGGACCAGAGGGGTTTAACCGAATCCTGGACCACCCCAACGCCGGAGGAAGGCCGCCGCGAGGTTTTAGTGGGTAACCCTAGGATCGGATTTCAGTTTACTGTTTTGGGAGTCCCACACTACCCCATGCCGTCCCCAGGCGGGGGGTGTGCATAAAGCATTTCCTCGCGTAAAAAAAAAAAAAAAAAAAAAGGTAAGCATAGTTAGTTTAGGTTAGGTTAAGTTTTATATTCTAAAAAAAATACGACAGATATGACATATATGGCTTAAAGCTTTGGCCTGTCCAAAAATGAACAAATAAATAAATTACTCCATGGGCGTGTTCCACTAAACGACCGCGGCGATCGTAACACCCTCTGTATCGTTTCACATAAAGCCCGCGGTCGTTGCGAGCGATCGCTCGACGTCATAGATGACGTCACTGTTCGCGACCGCATCGCGCCCACTTCGCCCGCAAAATTGGTAGGTCTTAGTGGGCTTTCAATAAAAAATGACATATGTCATCAGAACTTGATGAATTTTCCAAGCCGCCATATTGCTAGCACACAGCGCTCAAGTTTTGCGTTCCACTTCTAACATTCGCCCACAACGCCCGGGGCGTTTTTACGTTAGTGGAACGGCAATTTCCGCGGTCGTGGTCGTGGGCGCTGCGGTCTTAAGTGGAGCGCGCCCCATGAGGGATGGTTAAATAAACGTCAAAAACACATGGCATTTGCATTGTATTGATGCTTTCATTGCAGCATGCTATTCGAATTTACACTATTTGGGTTTAACCTATGAGACAATCAGTTACAACAGAAGTGGTTTTTAACTATGTCTGATCAAGATAGTAAAATTGCTATCAAAAAGGTACGATATTCAAACAAGTGTAAAATAGAAATTACCTCTTGAAAATGTAGTAACATTTAAGGGTTACTTTCCAGTTTCTGATGTTTATTAGATTATAGTATACTTTTCTTTCCTCTTCTATCAAACGATGCAGAATTATAATTAAAAATCGCGTCCAAAACAACGGTCTAACCACGTCCAAAATAACCTCGTCGTGAAATTAACAAAGCCAGATATTATAAAGTCCTTCAGGTGCGGCACAGCACAGCACTAACAATTTGAGTATTTGTCTGTCAACTCTCAGGACCTTAGTAACTTAGTAGCCTTAGTAGCTGCATTCAGTTGTTTCTGTGTAAGGGATTTGTGTAAAAATGTACTGCTCAGTTATCTTTGATCATGATAAATGTTTTCTATAGTTACTAAACAAGAACAAATGTAGTTCTATCTGCTTTATCTATTAAATTTGTATATTGAAAAAACATTTTTATGTATTACAGAAGCGCAAAAAGATTATTGTGACTGAAGGTTTGGATAATACGGCTACTGCGGATCAAATAATAGATACCTTGCAATCAAATGTCAGAAAGAATAAACTTTATATACTCTACAGTCAAGCAGTTAGGCAAAGAAGAACAACACCCAGCAGATATCTTAAAAATGCACATTATGTATTGCCTGGACACCCATTAAATGTTTTCAATCCAGACTGGGACGGAGGACTAAATTCTGGGTATTTTGAAACATTTACTCATAAAAGTTTACTGCCTAAAATCATATCAAAAGTAAAAAATTTGGGCAAAATAGATCCATTGACAGAACATTTGAAAAAAAAAATTGCTTGGCAGACTAGTATGATGGACTATAAAAGAATCATGAGTGAGTTTTTGTATTTATATCAATAGTAAACTTATTTGGCCAGCAAATTTTCCTTTATTGATACCATTTTAACAGTGGTAGAGTCTCGCAGTTCGCTGCATTAGTGAGCCGGGTGGCTGGTGGGATGATGCAACCTCGCGGAATATATGTGTGAAGTGGCTCGTCCTGTGTTTCGTTTGGTAAGATAGGAATCTAGAGGCCTGATCCCCTTTCCCCTCCTACTCCCTTAAAGGACAGCAATGCACTACAGTGTTAATGGGCGGTGAGTTGTTGCTTAACAACAGGTGACCCACTTGCTCATTTGCCTTCCTATACCAGAAAAAAAAAAAAAATTATATTCTCTGCAGATTGTTTTTGTATGGTGGTAAGGGTTTGGTTTTTCAGTAATTATTTCTAAGTCTTATATTTTTTATTGTTTTTAGGTTTAACACGCAAGACATGTACTTATGAATGGATCAATGATGAAATACTTCAATGTCCGAGACAATTGTTGCAAATTGCAGCGCACTATGAACAAAATCCTGATCCTTATTTCGACAGCAGTTACAATTGGTATTATGCAGGTCATGGTAATTTACAACACATAACGCATAATGGTGTGGACTATGTGCTGCACAGTAATTTTAGTTGTGTGTGTAAGTAATGTCTTGTTATTTTTTAACTATATTGTAATTAGTCTTAACATCTAAGTATGAACACTGGACATTATTAATTAATACAACATAACCGCACATCTTTTCTACGAGAGAGTGTAGGCAGAGGCTGTTAAGCCATCAATCGCAAACGTTATGTTATGTCGCCGAACCTATTGCCATACACCGGGCTCAAAGTTGTCAGTTGATAATAACTGATGATGCTTGTTTGCCACTCTATCCAATACGAAAAAACAAAAAATAACTTAACGTTATAAAATCTTTTACGGTACTCCTACTCTATCAGCGCTTGTACCAACATCATTGAAGGTTGCCTTAGTCCACCCGATCCCTCAACGTGACCGCTCAGATCCGTCCAAATACAGACCTATCGCCATCACCTCCCTATTCTCCAAAATAATGGAAACACTCAGCAACCGCCAGCTCCTTAAGTATCTAGAAGAGCACCAGCTGATAAGTGACCGTCAGTACGGATTCCATCAAGGTCGCTCAGCTGGTGATCTTTTAGCGTACTTAACCCATCGGTGGGCGGAGGCGGTTGAGAGTAAGGGAGAGGCGCTAGCCGTTAGTTTGGACGTAGCGAAGGCCTTTGATCGGGTTTGGCACAAAGCACTTCTTTCGAAGCTTCCGTGTTATGGACTTCCCGAGAAATTATGCGATTGGGTTTCCGATTGGCTTTCTCACGGCTCGGAGCATTAAAGTTGCTGTCGACGGGTCATGGTCCGACTTAAAACCTGTGAATGCTGGAGTCCCCCAGGGCTGTGTGCTATCCCCTACGCTGTTTCATCTGCATATAAATGACATGCTGCTTCGCAGCAAGCTTCATTGTTATGCAGATGACAGTACCGGGGATGCCTTATATACCGGCTACCCGCGAATTTCTCGGGAAAACGTCGGCGAGCACCAGAACAAACTTGTGTCTGAAATCGAAACTTTGCTTAGTCAAGGTTCCGACTGGGGCCGACTAAACTTGGTCCAATTCAACCCTAAGAAGACACAGGTCTGCGCGTTTACCGCTAAAAGACACCCTTTGTCGTAGCTCCCTGTTTTGAGAGTACTCCCTTACCCGCCTCAGCCGCTATAGGTATTCTTGGTGTCGGCTTGTCGAGTGACGTCCAGTTCCGCGGTCATCTGGAGGACAAGGCCAAATTGGCCTCCAAAAAACTTGGTGTGCTCGGCGGGACATTATTTCACGTCAGGTCATCGTCTGCAACTCTACAAGGCGCAGGTCCGTCCTCACGTGGAATACTGTTCACATCTTTGAGTGGGGTACCAGCTTACTCCATTTGACCGCATCTAACGCGCCACCCGACGCAAGGTTCGGCTTGTCGACAACCAAGCTCTTACCGATCGGCTTGATCCTCTGGCGTTGCGGAGAGAGGTGGCATCGCTATGCATCCTCTACCGCATATACCACCGGGAGTGCTCTGAGGAATTGTTCGGATTAATACCGCCAGCTGATTTTCGCCATCGCTCGACGAGCCAAAGCTACCACCCGCATTGGCTGAATGATTGGCGATCGACAACAGTGCGTTTCAACAGGCACTTCTTGCCACGCACTGTTCCTTCATGGAACCAGTTGCCGGCGACGGTATTTCCGGACCGCTAGGACCTAGGAACCTTCAAGAAACGAGCCTATTCTCATCTGAAAGGCCGGAAACGCTGATGTGATGCTCCTGGTATTGCAGATGCCATGTGCGGCGGTGATTGCTCTCCATCAGGTGACCCGCAAGCTCGTTTGCCCCCTTCTAACATAAAAAAACATTCAAGTTATTACAGAGAGTGCTTTGTGTAAGTGCTTTCCAGAGACTAGTGATAGTCTTTGATGTTCAGACATTCCTATCTAGATATCTTTAAATATTTTTTATAACAATCGAAAAGAAAATATGTATGTAGGTACATAACATACACACACACACACACATAACTTCATACTAAATTTCTTGCGGGGTCGGTAGAGCGAACAGAGCGCGATAAGGCACGGTTCTTACATGCCTCACTCGTTTCTTTGACTTTCTTAACTCTGTCATAAACGCGCATCGATTTTTCAAGGATCCTGACACGCACCTTCCTCCATAACTAAAAATTTAACTTAATTTGCTCATGGAAAGTGCGTTGTGGTAGTCCTTGGCACCGCATCCATCAGCTTTTGCATTGTATATCTGCTTAGTCAATCTTGCGTCGTCCACTCCTTCTACATGTCCGTCCCGTCCGAACCGAAAAGAAAATATTTTGTATATTTCATATTCATTTCAGATTTGTCACCGTTCCACAAGACAAGCTTGGAAATCAATTTTAAGGGTGAGCTGAAATATGATTGTGGAGATAAACTACATATATTGGAGACTGTATCATCTTTAAATATAATTGTGTTGAGAACTAGAAATAAAATAGTTGTTCTCAAAATAATAGAAAGCCAAAATAATATTCAACTAGAAAAAATCAAAGAAATGGAATCGAAAATACCTTTTACGGGAATATCATTTGATGAATATCATAAAAATATATTGTATGTGACCACATTGGATTTTAAACTTACCATAGTCAATTTAGACAGGATGACGGGACGTAGTAAAAAGTTACGTGCCGAAATTTCTGATATGGTTAACAACTGGAGCACTGTGATCGGTTCGGAGAGAGGCTATTTCTCACATATATCCAAAAATTCAGTTACCCTCTATGATAAGAGAACCAATTATGCGTTTCAACGGTGGACAACCCTTAGACAGATTACGGACGATACAGAATGCAACGATATAAGTGTTGCCAGACACGGCACAGACAAACGATTAATGTATATTGGAAGCAATCACCACTTATTTTTGCTGGACTTGCGTTATAATAAAATTGGAAGAAATAAATTGAAAGTTTTGCAAAGATGGACGCATGGTATGCAGTCTCTACCGACTTACATGACAGTGTGCAACTTTGAATATAGTAATAAAGAATTGATTACTATGAGTAGTCAGTGGTGTGAGGATATGTGTGTGGTCAGCAATTATGCAGACAGATTGACGAGATATAACGATATCAATGGTGTTGCTATGCCTTATCGTCCACCAAGTATACTTCAAGTTTTGAGTGAAGCTAATGAGAAAATGCTTTGCTGCGATTTGTATAATCCAATCAATACTAGACTATGTACTGCCATTACTGGCCTTACTGTATTGGAACAAGACAATAGCTATGATATACTGATGTCAAACTCGCTTGGTGACCTATCATGCCATATATTATGTCCAAATCATATGACAGCATTCTTTGATGACATGAGTCTTGACCTCTTACATGAATGGAGTAAATCATTTATAACTGAACCTAAAGATTTAGAAGTGTCATCAATAATTGATATCAGTGATATTTTAAAAGACCTAAAAAGAGTACCAGACGATTATAAACTTGGTGAAAATAAATTTATTAATAAAAAAGATAAGTTTAACGAACAAGAAATATATGATGCATTTGCAAATGAGGAACTGGAGCCAGGTTTGTTAGATATATGGCTTCAAGATGAGCCCACATGTACACAAGAGGAATCTTTAAATTTCTTTTCCAAAGAGTGATATAAATAAAACACTGGTAAATATTCATAACTGTATTTCCTACCTACAACTTGAGTTTTACAAATGACATAGTAGTCAAATCGAACAAACTTACGCACATTAAAAATTCATAACAAATTTTGATCTTTACAATTTTGTAATTTTGATAATTTTGAAAGTTTGAGAATAATGAGCTAGAACTCGTGACTTACTTACAACAGTGAATGATGTCTACTTAAAGTAGATGTAAATGCAAGGGTTTTAAAGCTTAACTTTGTAATAAATTTCATCACTTGTGTGGAAGGTTAACTGTCGGGACCAGATGTGAAAACTGCAAAAAAAACAACACAATGCAATCCACTAAAGAATGAAATTTTTGTTCATTTCATACATAAATTATGAGCAGTAACTCTTAACGATTCTATATATTTATATACTTTAAGATATTGTTTCAATATTACTATTAACTAAAACTAGTTCTGATTGAGATGATATTAGCATCCAAGAATCAGGACAATGACCAGTATATATACATGTGTATAATTATATTGATAAACATAGACTTTTTAAAAACGCGCTATTCTTTATTACTTATCCAAAAAATTTATTCAACATTAGCGAATTATTTAAGTGTTTCTGCTATCTGTATTTTTTTTAGGGTTCCATCACAATCAAGTGGAATTAATTATTAAATTTTGTAATAATGAGGAGTATTGTGCCGCACCTAGTATTACTAAGGGTCTTGTAAGTGAATTAATAGTTATTTACAATGCACATTAAATTGTTTCAGATTGTGATGTGATACACATCAATATCATGCTGAGGAAATTTCTTTAAAATAATTCATACATTTGGCCTGACTTCGTAATCAATCATAGAAGCTCACAATAGATAAAAATTAAATTATTAAGTGAAAAACAGTTCCACATTCCGCTAAAAGTATGAAAATTGAAATGAAGAATAGAAAGATTGACATGAAGCAGAAGTTTTTGGTGTAAGAGTTTGGTTTTGGTATCTTTTACGGATAGCCAAGAAAGAATATTGAAATGTTCATGTTTACAAAACAATATCTAGTCATTAAAATAATAAATTAAAAATGTTATTATTTTTACTAAACACGTGCACAATCCTGCATATACAATAAAGTTTAAAACTCTCTATTCCCCTTATGCTAGATTTTTGAAACTGAACAATGGATTTTGATGCAGTCTTTTTTAATGTCAAGGTGCCAACAAGGTGGTTTTAATGTATAATTCATGTGTTTATTTACTGTAGCAAATGAAAAGTGATAATTTTCGAGATTGAGCCCTAAGTGATAGATCAAAACATGTGGCATGTCTATTTTTTAGGGATATCCCACAATGACCATTATTTATTTTCTGAGGTAAAACAAAGTTTGCTGGGTCAACTAGTAAACAATAATAATATAATGAAGCCACCAACAAATATTTGACTGGAGAATGATATGAACACCAGTGAAGACTCAAATCACAAAATATCAATGAGAACTTTATGTTAAAAAGATAAATATTATAAATAAATAAAAAATACCATAAAATTATTTAATGACAAGACCAGTTTCTGGTTTGCACCACAAATAGTGATTTAGCTTATTGGTGAGATAGACATGTGATCAAATTTACAAATCCCATTACTCAGGCAGAACCCATTACTACAATTCTTAGATATTAAGTAACAGTTACAAAATAATGGCAAACAAAGATGCAATGGGCCTAGAAATCAGGTCTTCATTTGGATGTGTCAATGGGTTAATGTTCCACGCAGACATATTTTTTTTATGGGATAGGGGGACAAACGAGCAGGCGTGTCACCTGATGGTAAGCAACGAACGCCGCCCATGGACACCAGCAACACATATAGTGATACTGTTGCGTTGCCGACCTTTAAGGGATAGGGGATGGGGAAGGGGGGTGGGCCTCCGGGTACCTCTCTCACCGAACGAAACGCGGCATGAGCTACTTTACGTCGGTCTTCTGAGAGGTCGTGGTATTTCACCGGTCGAGCCGGCCCATTCATGCAGCGAAGTGCTTGGCTCTACCATTTAAAATTATAATAATGTCTTAGTAAATATACACATTTATTAAAACAATTATAAAATTATTGCGAATTAAATATATAAAACTAGCAATTCATGTTGCAAGCACAATAATATATTTAACAAAGTTAATTTAAAAAAAAAACTGCATGCAACAAAATACTGAAATTGACATCAATATCAAAATGAAACTTGGTCAACTCAACAACAAAATTAAACACAAAAAAAAACAACAACCAACTCTACTATAACTCTAATCTTTAGTTAAACATAAAATAACAACAGTTTTGCAAATGGACCATCAATATTTAAATTTATTTTAAGAATTTCAAATTCTCAATCTGAAATTATACAATAAACAAACTTTTAACAAAATGGCCTCTACAAAATGATTGAAGATTAAATATATTCTAGTTGATGACATTCAGTAGACATTCCGTAATCACTTTGATGAGTACTTACACACAGGAGAGTAACTGATCCGATGCTACTGATACAACTACTGCACAGTACTAGTGTGGTGATATGAGGGACTCTATTGGTCGATTCCAAATGATCATACGAACCCCTGATGCTAACGTCGTGTGAAGGTCCGGAGCCAGTTTCTGGTGAGGGTCTGGTCGGGGCCCTTCACGTCGCGCTCCCTCTCCTCGAGCTGCTCCATCAGCTTGCGCTGGTTCTCGCGGAAGGCCGCGATCGGGTCTTCGAACTGGCTGTAGTACGTGAGGACCTCGCGGACGTCAAGCACGTCAGACATTGCTATCGCTGGAAAATAAAAAAAAATATTTCGATTTCAATGTACTTTTGAAAAGTCCTTTTCGTGCCCTTCTCCCACTAAAAGTGGGGTCAGCACAAAATGTCAAGTGTCATGGCGGTCTTACCCTAGTCACTCTCCTGATAGTATGACTTTCTTCTATTGTCAGAGCATGTCCATACAATGTCAATCTACCACTTCTAATATTTTCTATGATTGGTACTTTTAAAAAATCATAAGGATCAATTTAATTTTAGATAATTATATTAAATACAAAGGATAGGTAGACTCACTCTGCAGCAAGTTGGCGAGGTCCAGGAGGGCGGTGTCGTCGTCAGTGCCTTTCCATTTCTTAAGTATGAGCGAATTTTGTGGATGATATTTTGTAGCAGCTTTATTCCAGTCAACAACTATTACCTGAAAATTAATAATTGTAATTAAATTCTCCTCTCTTCGCCTTGTCTAAAAGAAGTCTTACCGGCAAATATATATGATGCTCATATTAAGGCACTTAACATCAAATTTAAGATCATTGTTGTTTCGATAACCTATGGGTTTGATATGCGTATCTCACTATGTTTGAGACATCCCGGGTTCGAATCCAAATATACACCGATAAGTTCATGTCTAATTAATAGATTTTTACCTTTGATAAATCCCGATTGAGTCCGTCTAAATTTTTTACATGTACACCGTCAACGAAGTGTGTGGAGTCCCTGAACAGTCGGTATGTGATGAATTTATTTTCTGGATCCAATTTGTCGAGTACCGGCCAGATCATGAACGCGTTCTCGGTGGTGAAGATCACCACTTCATAATTTGAATTGGCAACCGCTTGTAAGAACTGGTCCACTCCTGGGCGCTTTTTAAACCTGATAAAGAAATAAAGAAAAATGTTTGCTCTACAATCGCATTTTGTTTTAACAGACTATCAAGGTGCATCAAAGTCTTGAATAAAAACATTTTTAAAATAGTGTCGTTTTTTCTTTTATGGCATTTTATGCTTTATGACATACCTAAATAGATTACTTCTTAGTCCCTTCAGAGTAAAATGTCATAGGATCGAGATCAGCGGGTTTGATCTCTACTTTATGTACTCCGGGTGAGCTCGATATAGGTACGAAATATAAAAAAATAATAAATCTGGTAGTTACTTGCATATAGAATACTAACAAACTAAGCTTTAGAAAACCTTACTTGAAAAAAACGGGTAGTTGCTGCTACTTTTGAATGACTTAGTATTAAATAAAGAATAGAAAAACTTGATTCATCACTTTTAGAGCTAATCGATTACGAACAAACATACATTTCAAATATTAGTATGGATTATATACGCGCTCGAAGCTAGTGTCACTATCAAATAGTGCAATAAGTTGTACGGCAATAGACAATTCGCCGCCTTATGCATTGGCATAGGAATTGTCCTATGCATACAAGCGGTAACACCATCAAGTATTTACGGCGTGAAGTTACAGCAAATATGTCAAGATTTGAGTGTCAAATTTTGATGATAAACAAATTAAAAAAAAACAATTATGCTTATCAAGCGTGCGCTAGATTTCGAATGATTTTATAGTTTTAAACTTGATTGATGAATCAAAGAAACGAAAAAAAAACAGCAAATAATAACAAAGAAAAGTTTAATAATAATAAAAAAATAGTGGCACATTGTCTCCTCCTTCTTCTACATATCTATGGTAACAAATCTTCTTTGGGTTATGAAGTAGTAATAACCTTGATAATTTGAATCACACACAGAGGTATAATTGTAATACTGATTGATTGTGGACGATGGTGATGATTGATGATGATAAAATCATGCCCGGTGTTATGATATAGGGAACATCATTAGACCAGTCTGTGGTAATCTAAAACAATGCACAACATAATATGTAAAACACAACATAGGTACAGTTAGTAGACCAACGGCAGATGAAAATGTTAGAAGTGTTAAATAATGTGCAAGAGAGGCGAGTAGGAAATGCAAAGCAACACTCTTTTGATAAAATCCATAGTAACTGTAAGGTTAGGGTAGTAAATTCGTGAGGAGGGAAGAGGATAGTGGATACAGTACTCAATGGTAGATGTATTATTAGTGAGTGAACGCCTTATTTTACCTTCTTATACGCGAGGTTTTTGTCATGTGACGGACCGACCTTGCATATTTGGTAATAACCACAAAAGCTAATACATAACGTAACCTCACGCCTTTTTCTATCCGAAGGTGTAGGCAGTGGTGGTTAAGCCGCGACTTGTCGTTATGTTTACGTCCCAAATGGAATAGGTGGCGAACCTATTGCCATACCGGGCAAACATTTGTTAGTAATAGATATTTATAATAATTATGACATTGTTAAGAAACAATTTTAATTGTAAAGTGCCAATGAAATATCATTTCATTTAATTTATCACACATAACTTTCGAAGTTAATTTCGAAAAGTCATTGGTGTGTGCCAGGATCCGTAACCGCGACGTCTGGATTCAGAAGCCGTGTGCTCGACCACTGGACCACCGAGTCTACCAAACTACCAAAGTTATTAATTTTGCAGTAATACACAAAACACCAAGTACTTGACAGTCACCGACATACCTAACTAACCTGTTAGACATATTTATACAATGTCACCTTCAGAGGTTGGGATCATGCACGCTTATTACGCCAAACCCATCTATCTATCTATACAAATATATTAAATTTGGGAGTAACTGGTTGTAATATCAAAAGCTGATAACTAAATACACATACTATATCAAAATATTATGTTCCGGCAAATCTTAATTTAGATTTGTCCCCAGGCACAGCAACAGAAATACAGAATATATTATTATAATCCGGCTCGATAGACCAGTGGGATTTCGAATACTGTCATCGACCTTTTATTGAACTACAAAACCAGCGATTATTTATTATTACATATAGATAGACTTGATCACTTTCGGCAACTGTTCCAGATAATCTTCACGTTAATAAACCTATAAACTTAACAATAAGTTTGTGATATAATATGGTAGAAGTGAGCATGCTGACTGAAGAATACGCTGATCACCGACTATCGAATACAACCTTACCAATTATTTTATTCAGTTACACCAGTTACGTTATCGGTTTAATAAATATAAAAAAACAAAAAACCTAATACGGCGTATAAATAAAAAGGCGTATATTCTCTGGGATAGGGGCAAGCGAGCAAACATGATGGTAAGATACTAGCGCCGGCCATGGATACCTACAACAAATACAGTTGTGTAGCCGCCCTTTAAGGGAGTAGGATGAGGAGGGAGGGTGGTTCTCCGGATACCTCTCTCACCGAACGAAACGCGAAATATGTCGCTTTGCGTCGATATTCTGCGAGGTCGTGGTACTTCACCGATCAACTGGGCCCATTCATGAAGCGAACTACGTGGTTGAACGTTGCGTGATTTCTTTCTTTGGTGGAAATATATAAAAAATCACTGAAAACAATTTAGGTAGTTTACGTTCATCTCGAAGAATCTAGCGGCCCCTCTCTGAAAACCATCCAGCTGTTATGGCAGCATAAAGTGCTAGAGAAATGTATGTAAATAGGATGAAAACGTTCACCGACCTCCATCCTGTTTGATAGGACCAGTCCGGGTGCACCAGCACATCGGTGAACTCCAGCACAAGCGTGTAGGTCGGCTGGTATGGCGGCGGCAATGGGTCGGGCAGGAGCTTTTCACGGGACGGCTCCTTTATCATCTATCACATAAACAATAATAATTAGACCTCCGATGGAGATTTACGGCCCGGCCACAGCTTAACGCGGTGCGGCACGCCGAGAGGTGAGCAATGTAAACAAATGCCAGAAAACCTTGCGAGTAGATGTGCCATACTTCTTGTATAGCACAGCTACTCGCAAGTCGCACCACTGGTCGCATCGCCGGAGCTATGGCATACTTCATAGGTTTTCTAACATTTGTTTTCGCGCGCATCTCAATTTGCACCACGTTTGACTTAGGCAGGGCTGTTTGTATTCCCATGGATATAGGATTTCCATTAATTTACGATGATAAATATATAACAGCCACGCAGTTCGAAAACACTACCTCTCAATATATCGACGTAATCCGTACACAGCATGTTTCCTTCGGTGCGACAGGTATCTGGAGGCCCAAACCCTTTCGCTACCTGTCCCCAGTTCCAAACCCTTCACTATATAGTTTTGCAGGTATCCATGTGTGGTGTTAGTTGCTTACCATCAGATAACATGCCTGCTTATTTGCCCTCCTATCATATAAAAGAAACTATCATTATTTTTCTTCTAAAAAGAAAATCCACAGCTTACCTACCTAGTTTTGTTAGGTTTTTTGCTCAACCATACCTTCTCATAGAATGTAAGTTCTTTCCATGTTCGCTTTAGATACTGAAGTGGGACTGGCATTTGTGAGAACTCATCCTCAATAATCTCGCCATCATCCCCGCGACGAGGAGCACCCATCTCGATCACAACACAGCCTCCTAACATGGCCATAGCACCTCCAAATACGGCAAAACTATCAAAGTAAAAAATTACTAAGATATATTCCATACACAGTACCGAAATTTAACTATTACATAGAAAACAGTATTATAAGAAAAAAAATTAAAACATATTTTTATAAATGTGTCATAACGAAAGTAAAATATTTCAGATAAATGTAAGTAAATATGGACTTTTTTGACTAGGCCTTGTTGAGTTTTTCAGTAAAATAATTTTGGTAGTACATACTAAAAGAAAACAGTAATTTCTAAGTACTACATCACATTTCACTAAAAAAAAATGTTAGTAATTTCCTCCTCATACCCAAGTTTCATTCTCTTCCAACTTTTCTCATTTTCTTCAGTTTTCTCTTTGCTTTCTTTTTCAAATTTTTCCTGTTCCTTTTTAATTGTCTGAGTATCATCTGCAGCCTGAGGAAAAAATCTTCCTAGGATATCTACTTTTTCAGTCTTGACATCTTTAGACTTATCTGTAATTGAATTTCTTATTAAATGTATTTATAAGTGGCCAAAATAAAAAAGTTCTGTTTTACCCCCTTTCTATAACTTTGGGTAAATATAAAAATCAAACATAATGAGTTAGGTTTCAGATATTTTCATGAGAAATACTTGTAACAATTAGAATAACTTTTAACAGTGTTAGAGCCACACAGTTGCACTGCATGAATAGGCTGATGAAATACCACAAGGGAAATACTTTGTGAGATTCAGGTCTATGTCAGGTGTCAGGGCAGACTGATAGCTGGCTGGATAACTTATATCATGCAAGTTTATGTATGTATATTTCTTAGCATTTACGATTTTAACTTAGTAGTTGTTATTAGTAAATCTATTATAACCGCGGAAGTGACATGAACTATAATCATACATTATTTCCTAATTCCCAGGGATTGCCGACGATCGTTTTAGGCATCATCTTAGTATTAATTATTTCGATTCTGAGTTCTGTTACAATTCTGTAATTTAGATTATGTGATTATAGGGTAATGGGCAATATTATTTTTAAATTATTATTGTAATTTTACAGATTTTATTCAATTTTTCCCCGGTGTAACATTTAATAAAAACTAACCTTTATTTTCGGTACCATAAAATCGCGACGAATTTGCTGCAAGTAGCCATATTTTCTGCTGATTTAGAGTTTTAGAATTCAAATCTATTATCTTACAACATGCCGTTCGTGTCAGAAAAAGGGCTCTTCGTAGAGACATTTTACTAAAAATCACATTCACAACAAATTCCAAATAAATGTCAATTCAAGTCAATTGTCAAAACAGTCAAAAATCAAAAGGTTTTTCAAATGTTGCCAAATAAATTTCCACCATAGATATTTCTTCTTCTTCTTTCATTATTGGTGACTATGACTACTAAGACCCTATTAATCTCTTTTGCCCATTATTATACGGCTAACTTCGCGATTCTACCTTAAATATTTGAGACTAATAGATCGGCGATAGGGTAGATTTGGCGGGAATGTAGAAGAGTCATGCTAGTTCTTTCTATTAGTTAGTTTGGGTTAGTTTAAGTTTGTTACTTCATGCTAGGCGCTCTCCTTCGTGGCACGAGCGTAATTTGTTATGCAAACGACACGCTTCTTTTCGGGGGGGGGGGGGGGACTACAGGGAGGCGGCAAGCCTCGATTCAGCGGCGGGTGGAAAACTTATAGCAGGGCGAATCCACCGTCTGGGTCTGCGAGTGGCGCTGCATAAGACTGAGACGGTCTTCTTCTCTGGCCCTCGATAGCGCCACCCGCTAACACCCACATTGTGGTAGAGGGTATCAGCATCGCGCTGAAGGCCCAGATGAAGTATCTAGGCAGTCAGCCCGCCTGCTAAAGACGGCGCATTCGCTTTCCTGGCTCCTCCTCAATTTGGAAGGCTCGAAGGCTCGATGCCGGCAGCTATATGCTGGTATCTTGAAGAACATGGCCCTTTATTGGGCTCCCATATGGGCAGACTCCCTCTCTCGAAGGGAGAACGACACCGCTTTGCGGAGGCCACATGGGGCCATCGCCCAGCGAATGGCAAGAGACTGTCGCTCGGTGAGTTTCTCAGCAGCGTGCGCTCTGGCTGGTACACGCCCTTGGGAGCTCGAGACGTGGGTGCTAGCTAGGGTATACGAGTGGACAGCAGGGCGACTTGATTTGCGTGGTCATATTATAATCTGCAATTCAATTAGGTAATAGATAGTATATAATGTATAAGAAAAGGACAAGATCACTTATTAAGAGGGCTAATAAGAGAACTTGAGAACTAACTATACTGCACATGAATACAATATTGCCCTTTTATAATATTGCATCAACAATGAAGGAGATGGGGGTTTTAGCTGACGTAGTTATTATCTTTAATATAATTTGTTTATAACAGTGCGTGTACGCTCTGTCCAGCTTTGGAACGCACTGCCCAAGGAAATCAGGATTGCGAAAAGTCGGTTTACTTTTAAACGTAGGGTCCGTGAGCACCTCCTTCAGAAAATTGCAGAGCAAAACCAACTTTGAAATTCGTCAACATATAGCTACCATCGCCTATGTATATTTGTGTATGTATTATATAGTATGGTGTGTATGTATATATTATTATGTATCACGGTGTGTATGTATATGTGTATGTTCATGTATATTAGTATGTTATATTACGTATAGTGTTTCTTATCTCCTTATATATTTCTCCTGTTATATTTTTTTTCGCGATATGCCTACCACTTACAGTCCCACCAACTTATCTGTGAAATGGAAAAAATAGGAACTACGGCCGCCATGTTGAAATGTCATTCGATTGTCAGTATCTACTACATTCGGGTACTCTGTGATTTCTGTTGCTAAATTGCTATATTTACAACGTTAATTATGCCGAAAGCGATTAAAAGTGATGCTCGAAGCATTATTCTAAAGGTTAAATCCTTTTTTGAAGAAGAAGCTCGGGCGGAGGCTCCGATTATACCATTTAATCAAATATACAAACGAATTTCGGCAGCTACAGGTTAGTGTTCCCACTTTCTTTTTGTAAATTTCCCAATATTTATGAATTTGTTGGATGTAAGAGTCAACTAACCCGCAACAAGAAATAGGTACATATCTACTGATATTTACTTTTGATATTGCCACTATTCATTCGTACTTACATATAGCAAACATTGTGTGTGTGACGTTAAGGGGTTGATGATGATAATGTGTTATTTATTTCAGGTGTGAGTCAAGGACTCATATCTAAAATAGTAAAAGAAGGGCATGTGGCAGAAGAGACTGGTACAAAAATTCAGACCCCAGGCAAGGAGAGGCAGCGTAAAACGGGATTTATACATGTTGATGATTTTGACATGGGAGTTATTCGAAGAAAAGTACATGAGTTTTATTCCATTAAAAAGGAGCTACCAACTATCAAGAAGCTACTAGAGGTCTTAAAGACAGAAATTAATTACACAGGACAACGAGAAAGTCTTCGAAAACTGCTTCACAAGATGGGTTTTCGTTTTAAAAAGACTCAGAGTAACCGTAAGGTACTAATGGAGCGTAATGAAGTATCAGCTTGGAGAGCAAAGTACTTGCATGCAGTAGAAAAAAATAAAATAAGTCCACAACCTCAGCCGCTAATTTATTTAGACGAGACATATATTCACTCATCGCATACATCAGGTAAATGTTGGCAAGGCGAGGGTGTAGACGGAGTATTAGAGCCTGTATCAAAAGGACAAAGGTATATTATTATACACGCAGGAGGGGACACTGGATTTGTTAATAATGCACTTCTCGTTTTCAAGTCTAATACTAAAAGTGGTGATTATCATGATGATATGAACAGTACTAACTTTAAAAAGTGGGTTATTGAAAAACTGGTGCCTAACTTACAGCAGCCATCAATAATTGTAATGGACAATGCTCCCTATCACCGTGTTTGCATAAATAAGGTTCCAAATACGAATTCTTTAAAAAGAGATATGCAACTATGGTTGACACAAAATAATGTTGACTTTGGAGAAGAGTTCACAAAACCTCAGCTGTTAGAACTAATAAAAAGAAACAAGCCTGAACCTGAATATGAAATTGATAAAATATTAGAACAAAATGGGCACAAATGCTTGTACTTACCTCCCTATCACTGTGATCTTAACCCCATTGAATTCATTTGGAGCACAATGAAAAGAAAAGTAGCTGAAGTAAATATTGACCATAAAAATGCTGAGATTCCCCGCCTGGTTCAAGAAGCCTTTGAAACCATTACGGTTAATGAGTGGGCACAGCATTGCAAACATGTTCACAAGTTAGAAGAAGAATATTTGAAACAAGATTCGTATTTGGATAAGCCTTTTATAATAGAAGTAAGAAGTGACACAGAAACAGAAAGTGATAGTGATGATGATGATGGTTGCATGGAAATAGGAGGTATATTTCCTCACAGCCTGACTGAAGTTGGGCGTGCAGGTTGTTCCAAAGACCATAATTATTGTAAACCTGGTTTCAATAAATGAATTATTCTAAAACTCATGTTTTATTATATCCAATTGCTAGGTCAGCTCTTGTATCTATCCTGTAGATATGAAACTAGCCGACCGCCAGTGACCTAGTCTACTGACAACTCTGCCCTGTCCCGTCGCTCTTATTGGTCGCAGCGTGATGTTATATAGCCTAAAACCTTACTCTAAAAAGGGACTGTCCAACAGCAGCTAACATGAATTTTAGGTTACAGTTACAGGTTATCTACCCCTAATCAATTCATCTTTGCCAAGGGTTTTCGAATATTTTTTACACACTTAATGAATGAATTAATGTATAGACATAAATAATATAATAAGTACTAATTACCTTAATAACGTATCTAATTTATTACTACGCTATGTACTAGGCAAACATGCCAAATTCTGGGAAATCTATAATAACTTGCAACACTATGTCGACGGTGTCGCCGCCACTCAGTTCACAGATAAGTTGGTCGAGCTGTATATCTCTGCACTACCCATGGTTGACTGGTAGAGAATGCTTTTAGCATTAAGTCCGCCTGTATACATAAATTGTGTATGAAGTTTTTAAATAAATAAATAAAACACGAGAGAATAAATTAATAATTATTTTAACTGGCATTTTCAATCGACATGTATCAAACCTAGACAAACAAAACATTCATTAGAAAAATCACGTTGGAATTTAATACTTATAACCATTGAATCATTAACATTTCTGGAAAAGATAGCGCTGTAAATACAGTTATAACCAACATGGAATATACAGTAACTAAAATATCTCGTTTAATATTCATTACAGAATCAACATCAGGATTTTCGATATTGGGTTTCTTTTCTGATCTTTCGGTATCGTTTTTCAATGACAGAGTTTTCTTATTTTTGAGATTTGTTTTATTGCAATTTAGTATAATATTAACTTCCTTCAAATTAGATACTTTTGGGAGTTCAATCTCTTTTGTTAACGCGCCATTGTTGGTTAATTTTAAGAAAGACTCGTCCGATGTCGTGGAGTAGAATTCTGTGAAAGAGAACAATGATTGTGTATGGGATTGGTGAAATTCTCCTTTAATTGAATTGCTGACATTTGTGCCGTGGTTTACTGTGATTGGAAAAACTATAGAGGGCACATCGGTTGGTCTGCTGATAGCCTCATATTGAATTACATCTACATTTATTTCTTTATCAGTGTAGATTGGTTTACACTCAGTACGGTTTCTAATATCGGACCAATGTCTTATTTCTGGTGTTCTTTTATTGAACATGTTAATATTGTCTGATAAATAGTATGATGATAAACTCTGATTGGATTCTATATAGCGCAACTTCTCAAGCGAAGTAATAGAAATATCATTTGCGGATAAATTACCTAGATGGCTACTTTGAACTGAACTTTCCAAAGGAGATTTCTTTAAAATAGTTTCTAATTCCTTACTGTGTTTGTCGTCGTTATTGGCTAAATGTGTTTGACATGTCGTGATTTTTTTAATTTCGTTAAGAAGCGTCACTAAAACGTCCAAAGATGTTGTATAATCAATGTTATCGACATTATTTGAAGTGAAGAGCCCTATTTCACTTGTGTGGACATCACTATTTTCTATAAAATTTTCGGATACATCTTGAGGAATTTCTTTTATTGCATCTATATCTACTAGAGGTGCATCGCAAGGTGCGCATTCAAAATGTCTATGTTGTGTCAACTCTACTTTAATGACATCCTTTTGAACGTCTTCATCCAACAGAGTTTGTAATTGCTCATCTGACTGACACTGTCTCTCTTGAAGAGTGTTCAGATTTTCTAAGACATCGCATTTATTTGATTTATTTATCTGAGAGATGGAATCATTCTTAATAGAAGCTTCTTTCAACAGTTTAACTAATGAAGACGACTCGCAATGTTTACTGTCATATTCAGGGAATGCATAACCGACAGTGGTCGTTTGCGTAGGGATATTTGTGAAGTTCCACTCCAAAAAAGGGTTAGGTAACATTGGAGCAGTCATTATATCTTGCAGTCTGTCGGTCATTGAATTCTGTGATATTGAGGCTTTCAAAAGTACACTAGCAGACTTAGCATCACCAGAGTGTAAAATATATATTTTCTGCTTTGACGTAGTTTGACTCAAATCTTTAGGCCTCATATTTTGGAAGAAGGTGCCCACAGATAAACGACGAGATAGAGCAGTGTTATATTTTTCTATAGTAGCGACTGATCCACACGGTTGTACTGCATATAATTGACCGTCCAATTCATGAACTTGTTTCCTTTCCTGGTCTTCTTTCCACACAATGTCACAGTTTTCATTTCTAGCCTGTGCAATTCCATCATCAGTTGTACCAGCGGTGTTGCATTTGGAGACCGACGACCGATTGTTATCTAAACTTAACTTCGAATTTGTTTCGAAAGATTCTTCCGATGCATCCAATCCTGGTGAATTTGATTGTACTATAGAATTTATAATAAGATGAAGTTTATTTCCTGCTTCCGTCGCCTTTTTAGGTGATGAAGTTGATGTACCGGATGCTAGAATAGTAGAAAATAGTTATTTGACGAAATATAATTTTACTATAACTTATTTCAAGATACTAACTACATAAAATTTCTTTTTTCCATATCTGCAATGTATTATGTAAATGTATGCACATTTAGCGGGCATAATAAATAGTACAGTAACAGATTCATCATTTGAACAAAAATTCAATAAATTTACTTATTAAAAAAAACCAGTTTATGTTAGCTAGTGGGTCTAGATAGTGGCTCAGTAGTCATCGAGACCATTTGCGATCGATAACTGATTCACATTAATCACATTCAGAAATCTTTTGGAAAGTTATCATTACATTATATAAAACAAAGTCGCTTTCCGCTGTCTGTCCCCCGGATTTTAATGTCGTTTTTTTAAATTACCTACCATTCAAGTATGATGTAGTAAAGAAAAAGTTGTAAATCCAAAATTTACTTCTTTATTACTTTTAATGCGAAATAAAGTTCGCCGGGTCAACTAGTATGTGATAATTGTAGTAATTAAATAATTTTCTCTGTGGGCCAAACAAGTGGGCGACAAGAAATAAAATTGCCTACACTTTTTGAGTACCTATTATGAGCGTGTAAGTAGGTTATAAGTTGAAGTTAAATGGCGGCGTAGTTAAGCTTCCGAGTTAGACGTGGACGTAGACGCATTTCGGTGCATCAAAAAAACAGTATTTGAATTGCAATTGATAATGAATATTTCAATTAACTAAAGTGTATTGAGGATCATGTCAAGAGCGTGCACGTCGCGATCCCTGCGGTCTCAAAGGGATGCAATCTTGACCGAAATGAATAAAGCCACGCTGGCCGCTAGGGCGTGCCCCGACAGCGACGGGCACCGATTAGCCTCTGTCGGTGCGGCTGCACGTGGAATGTCATACTACGACAAGAAAGATGAACGAGATGATGGATGTAATAAATGAGAGATGACTGGATGCTTTATGTTTGACGGAAACGAAGCGGAAGGGGAGTGGGGCCGAGGACCTTCCTGGTGGCATGGTTGCCCTATGGTCCAGAGTGGACTTGGACGTCCGTGCCAATGGGGGTGTGGGGGTCGTTCTCTCCTTCCGCTTTACTTCTGGAGTGAAAGTTTATGAGTTGGTAGGCCCAAGACACCTTTGGGTTCGTATAAAACTGGGGATCACGCGGGTCTTCCTGGTAGCAGCTTATGCTCCCGTCAGCTCCGCCGATCCCCATGAACTCGAGGAGTTTTGGGAAATTGTTAGGGATATTCTGGATTTGGTTGAAGGAAATGAAAGGATAATTCTGTGTGGTGATCTTAATGGATGGGTCGGAACCAAGAGAGATGGCCTGGAGGATGTCCTTGGTCAGAATGGTGACAAGAGAGTGAATTATGCTGGTAAGCCGATCTTGGACGTGAGCTTGGAACGGAACCTCCTTGTGTCTAACACATTATTACGTCATAAAGATATTCACACGTATACGTGGAAACGGAATGAACAAAAGAGTATGATTGATCTGATTCTGGTAGACAGTCGTCTCCGAAACACTCTAAGGGATACAAGAGCCTACAGAGGCTCCACTCTTGATACGAACTACTACCTGGTGGTGAGCCGCTTCGTGGGCCTATTCAAGAAGTGGAGGCACTGGCGAGTGCGTACCCATTTCGGAGAGCTTGAAAGGATAAAGTGTGAGAAATTAGAACATGAAAGTGTACGGAGTATGTATGTAGACCTAGTCAGCAAAAGACTCAATGACACGAGCCTTTCTGACTTAGGTGTTGAAGAATGCTGGGAAAGAATGAATGAAAGTATAGTGGATAGTGCAAAAGAAGTATGTGGTTGTGCAAAGAGACATAAGATTCTGAGAGGTGATGCCTGATGGGACACGGATGTAAAATCCAGCATCGAAAGAAAGAAGCATGGTTGGATTATATCTCAAGTTTGAATCAGAATGATAGTATGACAGAGAAAAAGTATGAGAGCTACCGCCGCTGCTAGAATGTTACCAAAGCCTTAGTGAAAGAGAAACGTGAAAGATTAGTTGCGAATGAGGAAGTAAGGTTGTCGGAGAACTTCAAGGCCAATAGCAAACTCTTTTGGAGGGAAGTTAGTAAGTCTCGGGGTTCTTTGTCAACATCCAGGATGGACAAAATTATGTCTAAGGCTGGTGACATTCTTGCAAACCCAAACGATGTATTGGGTCGGTGGAGTGAATATTTTGGGGAAATGTATGAGTATGTTCCGTACGTGGGCGCTGCGAGTGAGTCTACCACTGATGCCGCTGCGCAAACATCTGACGAGAACATTACTATGGAAGAGATTGAATGGTCGCTACGAAATATGAAAAATGGTAAGGCAGCTGAAATTGATATGATGTCTGCTGAAATGATCAAACACGGTGGAACCTGTATCCGGGATGCTTTCGACCTTGAGCAATCTATGCTGGAGGTCGGGTAAGGTTCCCATGGGCTAGAGGCGTGCTGTCATCGTGCCCTTGTATAAAGGTAAGGGATCACGTATGCAGTGCGCCAGTTACAGGGCCATCAGTTTGATCAGCTTAGCAGCGAAAGTGTATGGGAAAATTATTGAAAGGAGAATTAAGGTGATATCTGATGGAGTGTTGTGGGAGGCTCAGGGTGGTTTTAGAAGCGGACGAAGGTGTATGGATCAGATTTTGTCACTCCGCAACATCGTGGAGAAGCAACTGGCTGTTAGCCGGAAGCTTTTCTGCGGTTTTGTGGTTCTGGAAAAAGCGTTTGACAGGGTGTTACGAAAGGATCTGCGGGGCATACTCCCAGGCTACGGGGTGAGCGGCGCACTGCTGCGCGCTGTGCAGTCCACTTATGAGGGCTGCACAGCGTGTGTGCGTGTTGACGGCGGCTTGTCGCCCTGGTTTGACGTCAATATCGGCGTCAGACAGGGTTGTGTGCTGTCCGCTCGGCTATTCATCCTGTACCGCGACAGTTGTCTCCAGAGAGTGTGATCGACGAATGTAGGGATGCGAATGGATGACTTAGTTGTGAGCTGCCTGCTTTACGCAAATGACGCCGTGCTCTTAGCCGAATCGCCGTCTGATCTGCAAACACTAGTCACTATTATAAAAGATGATTTCTTGATGAAAGGCTTACAATTGAATGTGATGAAAACGAAAGTTATGGTGTTTGAAAGGGAGGAATCCAGAACGGATGCAAGGATAATGGTTGACGATGTAGTGCTGGAACAGGTGAATGAAATTGTATATCTTGGATGCGCTTTTAGCAGGGATGGAAGGTATACCGCGGATGTAGAAAGAAGAGTGGCGTTGGGAAATAAAGTAAATGGGGCGTTGGGCAGATTTCTGGGCGCAAAAGATATTACACAATGCAATACTGATCCCAACGCTAACTTATGGAAACGAGAGCTGGGTATGGGAGAGCGTGCATGAAAGTAGGATAAACGCGGTCGAAATGATGGCATTGCGTCAAATCTGTGGAGTGACCCTCGCTGACCGCGTGGAAAACAAGGTTATAAGGAAGGAAGTCGGATTGAAAGAGAGTGTCGGTGTAAAAGTAAGAAAGGGCATGCTCCGATGGTTCGGACATGTAGAAAGGATGAATGATGCAAGATTGACTAAGCAGATATACAATGCAAAAGCGGATGGATGTAGGAGTCGAGGACGGCCTAGACACACATTCCATGACCAAATAGAACGTGTTCTGGAGGAAGGTGATGTTAGGAGCCTCAAAAACCGACGCGCGTGCATGAAAAGAGTTATGAAATTCAACGAAGCGAGTGAGGTGTGTAAGAATCCTTATGGCGCTCTGTTCTCTCTGCCTACCCCGCAAGAGATTTGGCGTGAAGTTATGTTGTGTTACTACTAAAGTGGCTATAATCAAACATTTCAACCATCACCTATATCGATGTCGTTTGGCAACAGAGGTGTTCTCGTCTTTTGTGTGTATTGGAAGTCACTGGAAGCTGTCGAGAATGACGGTGGCTTATAATGGCTGTTCACGTACGACTCTACAGCCACCATTTTGTTCCTTTAATATAACACAAATAATTTTAAATAATTTAACAAATGTTTTCAAATAACATCTAGGTCAACAACAAAACAAAGTCTCTGCTCTTAACAGCCCACACCTTCGGGTAGAAAAAGGCGTGAAGTTATATCATGTGTGATATTTTCAAATAACATACATATAGTTTTCTTGGTATTTCGAGGTAACAATATGTTTTGAAATATATAATTTCCTATAACTAATACGGGATAGATTATAAATACTGAAAAGGCTAGATGTTATCTGCCAAGAAAGCAAAACGCTCTAAAAATATCAGTGAAATGGGCAAAACTACAAGCTTGAGATAGTTACAATTATAATAAGATAATTAATTTTCACACCGAGTAGTGAATATAGGAAAATAATCTTACAATATGTCAGACGTTTCAGGCGCGTTAACTGAATTGTAGGAGGGACCAAATCCTGTATGTATTTTTTCTTTTCTCTCTGGACTGCAATTACTGGAGCGTTGATATCTTGATCGGAAGGATTGTGACTCTGAGCGGAAAAAAACATGTTTAATTCAAAATACAATTAAAATATTGTGTGATTAAAAATATGAAATTGATGAGTAAAAATAAATTAAAAAGAAATTTTAGTATGAGCAATAAAATTCACCTTTACACACCTATTTGAAGCCCTGATTGTAAAGGCTGTTTTACGGGCGATGAGAGAGCTCCATCGTTACGTTTAGCTTTATTTCGTGCTCCAACTGTTCTATCTGTCATTGCCGGTGTAGCTGCTAACCTTTGTAATCTATCTGTAATTAAATTTCTCCCATATCTAGTTTGATATTCCTCACTGTGGGCTTGCACATAAATTCTCTTCGGCTGTGCTAAGGAACTCAACCTAGAGTTAAATTTTGATGGTCCCCTCACTGCTTCCCCTCTGGCTTCTTTTGCTTCATCCAATATATCACTAATTTTTTTCTTGCAATTCTTGTCCACAATTCTGTCTTCATGTCCTATTGGATGTGGATTTCTCACTATATCCGCAGCGAATGGTTTAGTTTTCTTTTCTTTTGGTGTGATTGTTGGTTTGTTGTATCTATTCGTTGATTCGTTATGTTGCTCTGATTTTGATTGTCTTTTATAAGAAACTGGACGTTGTATAGTCTTTACGTCAGCCGATGTTATAGCAGCATCAGATTTTTTAACGTTTTTGTGGTCAGTGCCCGATTTCACCCGGTTCTTCTGCACATTTTCAAAATCGCGTAAAAGTTGCGTAATTGTTTCTATAGGATTTTCTTGGATCTTAGAGTGCCTGAAGACTGCTCTTTTACGTTCAGACTTAGATTTTTGAGCTTCTTTTTTTGAACTTATTATAACTTTGGGTATTACGTTTGTATCATTTCCGGAGTGACTGTAAACTTTTAAATCATTGGTCTTATTATTCTTCTCAAAGCTAAACGAACTGGGATTAGAAGATGTTAAATGATGTTTCAAACTTGTGCCGCTGTCACTGACTTGTATAGATGTACTTCCTTTGTCAGCCACAATTTCCGCTCTATTCGATTGAGAGCCGTCAACTTTGCCCTGACAATTTTCCAGCTTCTTCATTAAATTGTATATTTTATCTATACTCTTTCTACATTCAATAGAACAAATGGTTTTCTTATCTTCCTCATCATTCACCATGAAATTTGTCAAAATTTTAGGTGTATTCAACGGTACAACGTTTTGTGATAAATTAAATTCTTCTGGGCACTTTTCTTGCATAGTCTCACTGTCGCATAGTGGATTCCATCTACATACAAAAACTTGTAATTAGAATTTATTCAAATATTTAAAAAAATATTAGAATGACATTTTAAACTACCTACTATAGTTACTATTATGTTCTGAACTTACCGTTCTTTGCTATTATTCTCATCATTTTCATCTCTATGTTCATTAATAGCATTGATCTCGGAATCAGACGGAATTAACTGCGAGATTAGATTCAAATTAACTTGGTAATCGCTAGAATTAGAAGCAGTACAAATTCCTTTATCTTCATCTTCCTCGTCTTGTTTCATATTTACAAACATCATTTCAGTTACGGTATCATCTAAATAATAACTTCTATTAATGATTTTTTTTAAATCCTTAGTCGGCGTTGCACTGGTTATTTCTTGTTCATGCTTTGGATTTTCTAACGTCATTTCGATTTCCTCATTATTACTCCCTCCTGGTTTCTGGTTTCGGTTTCTGTTTTTTAATTGATTGATATCTGCATTTGTACACTGACCATATATAGAATTATAGAAGGATTTGTTCGTTATAGATAGCTTTGTTACCGAACTGGACGGCTGTGGCATAGCAGTTACCTTACCATATTTATATTTGGCAACTTTGTTACGTTCTGCAATGGCCATTTTTTTCTGCTCACGTTTTGCTCTTATCGCAAGCATTTTTCTTCGTTTCTTCTCTTCAACAATGTGCGACTTATTTTCATATGGCGATTTTATTCTTGCTTTAGGAGACTTTTTCCTTGTTGCTATTGAATTGGGTATATCTTCTGAGCATTCCTCGGGTAGTATGCTTTGCAGTGAAATTTTCCGTATTGTCATATGTAACTCGTCTGGACCCATGCCAAGAAATGCATCTCTGTGAGCTATCTGAATTTCATCATCACTTTCGTTAAAAGAAATATTATCGTTACCCTCACTTCTTTTTTCCTCATTGTTAAAATATGAATTAAGAGAATTGTCTCCATTGAAATCAATGCTATTTTCTGAACCGGCTTCATCAATTTCAGGCTCATCGCTTATTTTCTCAGTAGGTGAATCAACATTTTCATTAGAATCCAATTCTATTATTTTAATGTGGTCTTCACTATTATTATCCGTGTCGTTGACAATATCTTCTTTAGCCGTCAAGCAGAGTGGTGTGTCTAGAAATAGAAAATAATGTGTAAGACTCGAGGACTGCCAAGGTAAAGCTATTGCGATTCATGCAATATAATTTATTTGCAATGAAATTTATAAGAAAATATTTAAATAATTGTTTTTTATGTTTGTATTATGGTTGGGATTTAGGGGGATAAATTTTTGACAGTTGGCAGCACTGTCGTGCTAGCTTCATACTCTTACCTTATCATCATCTTAAATCTTTTTAAGTTTACCAAAACTTGCGATAAAAGCTACGCACTGGCTTAAAATATTAAACAAAATATAAACGAATATTAAAAGAAGATTGTTGTAAAGTGGCTCATACCACAGTGGCCCACCCCCCTTGCCCATCCTTTCCTATCATACTCCCTTAAAGGGCGGTAACGCAACTGTAACACTATATGTGTTGCAAGTGTCCATGGGCGGCGCTGGTCACTTACCATCAGGTGACACGTTTGCCCTCCTATCCCATAAAAAATAAAATAAAAGAAGTTAGAGTTAGACGTATATTATTAAAGCAGTAAGTCGCACAAATGAATTATAAGCATTACTATGCTCTCAACACTCGAAATAACTTACCTCGTGCAAGAGGAAGTGCTTGAAGGATCATAATGGAATTTATATTACTCATAAGTTGCCCAGTCTCTGAAGGTTTTAGTTGAAACACTACATCAACTCGAGACTGATGAGGTTGTTCGACTACCTCCTGATCTTTTTTACAGCTAATAATTAGATTATCAGCGCAACATTTACTGAGTAGTTTATAAGATCCACTTATAAGTTTTGGAATTTCAATGACAATTTTCTTTTCGAGAATCTTCGATAGTGACCTAATGTCTACCGCGGAATGGACAATATCATCCCACGTGGACATTCCTCCACCAGTTTTACACTCAACGTGTAAAGGTATACTTGTAGACGTGGCTAAAACTTTTGTATTATCATCAATTGTTTCGTCAGCGCGTTCAACTTCCCTCCATTTTTCCTTGGCTCTGTCGGTTAAATAGTCACCATTGCTGATACGTTTTAATTGTTCTATAGTGTTTTTCACATATATAATTATATTGTCCATATAGAAGTTATAATTATCTTCCAAGCGTTTGCAACATACATAGTCTAGCAAAGAAGTTGGTAGTACATTATCTTCGGTTTGATTGCAGCTAGTCAGCAAATTAAAACTTCTGAGCTGTTCCTTAATATAAGGATCTTTGAATAGGAAGTGTTTATCATAGTCATTGTCAGAGCTCTGGATTTCGAGGTCGCCAAATTTGTGACACACTGTCTTATCCACAGAAGACTGGCTATTAAAAAAATCCAATCTTTCTTTATTTATAAGAAATACATTATGTATGTCCTCGTTGCTGAAGATGTTGTCGCTGAAGTCAGAACCCTCCGAATCTTGTTCATCATTGTGGATAACGGTCTCGACATGTTGGTTTGTTCTTTGACCTTCGTTAGCGTTTGTCATTAGTTTTGTGCCGATATCAATATTTTTATATAAAAGAACTAAGTCTCCAGGAGTCAGTATATCACCATCTGCTGAAAAGTATTTATTATAAGTACCTACCTATGTATTAGCATTCAGAAATTATTAAATAACAACTCTTAACTCAATGTCACTCAAGTCACGTCACTAGTAACACACGGGATCTTCAGTAATTCTATCAAAGCCGTGGAACTTAACGCCCTTAATAGCCAAAGATATAAACAGCGTCAAATATGCCTGGTCTGTTATTAGGTCCCACGTAACAGAACACATCATTTATTTATTTTATCACTCATCGATATAATCACATATAACTTAGGGAAAATTACATATATGCAATTATGTACCAACTAGCATTCAAACCAGAGGTTTCTAATTCGGAAGTGATATACTGAATAAATAAAAATTGGACGTTTGGATGATCCTTCAGGTGGAAAAGAAGGTTTTTAAATACTAACTTTGAGAACATATGATTAAATTTGTACAGTGTAACTTACTTTGAGATGAGAGGCATGCTCCGATGGTTCGGACATGTAGAAACGATGGATGATGCAAGATTGATTACGCAGATATACAATGCAAAAGCGGATGGACGTTGGAGTCGAGGACGTCCAAGACACACATTCCATGACCAAATAGAACGTGTTCTGGAGGAAGGTGATGTTAGGAGCCTCGAAAATCGACGCGCGTGCATGAAAAGAGTTATGAAAGTCAACGAAGCGAGTGAGGTGTGTAAGAATCGCGCCTTATGGCGCTCCGTTCTCTCTGCCTACCCCGCAAGGGATTTGGCATGAAGTTATGTATGTATGTAACTTCCGAAAACAATTCCGAAAAGTCATTGGTGTGAGCCAGTGTACGGATTCGAACTCGGACCTCTGGATTAGAAGTCCTCGGCATTAGAAGCCACACAGCTCGACCACTGGACCACCGTTTGGTAGTTCTTCAATATTTAAAAAACTATTGTATTAATCAAATAAAACTTACCGCTTGTATTGAAATTTTGATTCTTTGCCATAAAATCGAATAGTTCGCTGGCCGTTTGGTAATCGTGCGTGTCGTTCCCGTCGTTCAAATCACAACTATCACATTTAGTTAACTCTTCATCAATAACTTTAGATATCAACATGCCTGTCTTCAAAGACGATTTAGTTGTAAATAATTCAAAATAACACGTCGCCGACTCAAAATGTATATATAAATAGTAAATAGTTTATTAAATTAAATAAAATCACAATTGACAATAGCGTATTTTTTATTATAAAATTTTACATGGTGAACATTTTAATACTTGTAACCAATGATAGGGAGTCAATTCATTTTGAATTTCGAATGTCGGCCGCAGGCTGCCGAGTGATTTTGGCATACAAAAAGTTGCTTTCAATTTAATAATGGAACTCCTTTTGAGTATTTTTTTACTAATAATAGGGATCGTGCGTCTAGACTTTTACGCCAACTAGTGGCAAGCATCCGAAACAGTTGGGATCATGTATTCAACGTAAACATATGTGATTAACTTTTAAATAATTATAAATAAAAAATAAAACATTTTTTTAAACAATGCCTGCTTCGAGAAAAATATGTTGTATTCTAGGATGTATTATTACATCACGTCGAGAACGTGGATTTGGTGTGGAAGTGAAATTTTATAAATTTCCAGAGAGCGTGTTAGGAGCCTCATGGAAAATATTAAAACGTAAACAGTGGATAAATGCAGTGAAAAATTACGTGTAAGTACAATATTAATTAAAATTTATAAAATCGAAATGCACCATTCAGTAAAATTATAACATTTAAAATACGACGTATGTAATAATTGATCATTTAATTGATGAAATTTCAAATATTTGTGACATTTATTTTATAGTTATGACTTAACCATTTACCTTTCTCATCATTCCGGCCATGTATTATATTATTGACTACAGGTTGAAATCCGTATTTTATGATTTTTTCCATTGTTATAACTTTTTTTAATGTTATTAAATGTTTGTTTTGATCCCACTAAGTTCACGAATAAAACACCAGAGAGCGCTAATTCTGACAGTAGTGCTGCCTCTATGTTTCACGCACGATCCCTATAACATATCTTGACTATGAAGGAAGGGAAGAAGGCCATGTTACAAGATGATACAACAATTTCTTTAATGATAGAATTGAGCAAACGAGCTTGCGGGTCACCTGATGGAAAGCGATCACCGCCGCCTATGAAGTCAACAATACCACGGGCATCGCATCAGCGTTGCTGGCTTTTCAACTGTGTGTGGCAAGAAGTGGCCGTTGAAATGCACAATTGTCGATCGCCAACTATTCAGCCAATGTGGATGGTAACGTTGACGCGTCGAGCTATAGCGAAAATCAGCTGACGGTATTATTCCAAACAATTCAATTCTGTCTTGGAGAACAGGGAGGTGATGCGATAGGTCTGTAGTTGGACGGATCTGAGCGGTCACCTGTTTTAGGGGTCGAGTGGACTAAAGCTACCTTTCATGATGCTGGTACCGAGTCGAGAGAGTACGAGTAAAGGAAAAGACGCGTTAGCGGAGCATAAGTCTTCAGCACTATTGATGGGATTCCGTCAAGTTTTTTTTTTTATGGGATAGGAGGGCAAACGAGCAGGCGTGTCACCTGATGGTAAGCAACCAACGCCGCCCATAGACACCAGCAACACATATAGTGTTACTGTTGCGTTGCCGACCTTTAAGGGATAGGAGATAGGAAAGGACGGGGTAGGGGGGTGGGCCTCCGGGTACCTCTCTCACCGAACGAAACGCGGCATGAGCCACTTTACGTCGGTCTTCTGAGAGGTCGTGGTATTTCACCGGTCGAGCCGGCCCATTCATGCAGCGAACTGCTTGGCTCTACCACTGTTCTACTGTACCACAAGTCCTCTCGACTTGTGGACATCCAGCGATAAAAGCATGCGCCGCAGAGTACTTTGCTGGAAACGAATCTTCGGCATGGCATAATCGCATCGTGGGATGATCGGCGCGATGTTACCTCTATTGTCCAAAGTCGAGTGGGATGCAGAAAGAATGCCAAGAAAGTCGGATCTCTCTTTTGCGTCGTAGGCCAGTGACTGGTCCTCCCGGTGCAGAGGTGGGAGAGACGGCTTACAAAACTTCCCAAGGACAGCCTTGGCGACCGACCAGAACGCACGGGTTCCTGAGGGAAGGCGAACTAGTTTCTAGCCAATTTTGCCTAGGACTTTTCTACGGCTATATCTCTTTTGAAGGACCTGGAGGCAAGGTTGTACCTCTTCTTAAGAGAACCGGTGTTAGAGTCCTAGGACGCCGCTGTTTTTGCCCAGGCTTGATAGCACTCATGCTTAAGACGTCATGCCATTTTGCATAAGCGAACAAACCAGGACTGGGATCTGCCACCGATTGGCACCACTGAGGATGGAACGAAAAGCTCCATTCCCTCCAGCACCACATCGACGACGAGTCGGCAAAGACGTCAGGATCATCCAGCGAGAAGCAAACCTGCCCCCATGGGTAGGACGCGAAGAGATCTAGCATCCCATCCCAGTCTGCTGACCTATGGTGCCACACATGACGGCGGCTCGCAATTCGCGGTCGAATTGGGCACGTGAGCTGCACCGTACTTAGTTTAGGTCTTGTCAGACACTTATGAAGGTCACTTTTTTTTTTTTTTACTTCCGCTAATTCGATTACTCTCGCACTGAGAAGAATTGGCAAGAAACTCAGGGAGGTAAAAGGAAGGAAGAAAAAGGAGGCCATATTGTGCTAACCTTACTTAGAGTGGATAAGTAAAGGTAGGATAATGATAAAGGATGAAAAGTATAATAAAAATAGATTGAACATAACATAACTTCACGCCTTTTGTTACCCGAAGGTGTAGGTAGCGGCTGTTAAGCCTCGTGTCGCCGTTATGTTTACGCCCCAAATGGAATAGGTGGCGAACCTATTGCCATACCGGGCACAAAGTTTAAAGTCGTCGATATTTATCACACATAACTTCCGAAAACAATTTCGAAAAGTCATTGGTGTGAGCCAGTGTCAGGATCGAACCCGGACCTCTGGATCAGAAGCCGTGTGCTAGACCACTGGGCCACCGAGACTATACTATATTGAATGTATTTTATATGGAAATGTATGAAACAATTAAACACGGACACCCAAGTACTGCTTGCATAACAGCGCCATAATAGCATAACTTCACACCTTTCTCTACTCAAAGGAGCAGGCAGTGGATACTAAGCCTCGACTCGGCGAATTTCACGTCTCAAATGAAATAGGTGGCGCAACTTATTGCCATAGACCGAGCACAAAGTTGTCTGTCATCGATATTTATCACACATAACTTCCGAAAACAATCAATATTTCAAAAGGTTATAATATCCACATTATCAATGTTTGCAACTTTCGAGCAGCTTTCAAAGAAGCTTCAACATTTCTGAAGTATATTGAATAAACTGTACACACACAGAATAAATGAAACAAGAGTAAATATTTAAAAAAATGTTAAAATATAATGATAAAATAATATTAAGTACATTATGCAAAATAAATACTTACATTTCATATTGGAATGATATTATAATAAGTAATACAGTTAAAAGTATCATTGGTTTACATTTATTTATTATTATGTCAGTCTTAATTAATAAATAACAATGAGATTAATAAAAATATTAAATTGGTAATATATTCGATATTAAGTAGTACTAATAATACATGGGATAAATCATTGCTGAAATACTTCAAGTCCGACTAAAAATTTAGTAGAATAATATACAGTACACACATATTAAATACATTGTTATGCTTTGCATTATAACCAAAATTTATAAAGAGAGAATAAAGACAAAATGGGCACGTTTTGAATCCTGTACCTTTGAGGATCCGTGCCAAACTTTTTAACCACCGCGCTTCTGAGAGATCAAGTCGAAAGTTCACTCCTTTTTCTTCCGAAGGTATAGGCAGCGGCTGTTAAGCCTCGACTCGCCGTTAAGTTTACATCCCAAATGGAATAGGTGGCGAACCTATTGCCATAACGGGCACAAAGTTTACAGTTATCGATCAAACACAATCAAAAGTTCCAAAGTCATTGATAAGAGCCAGGATTCGAACCCTATTCAGAAGCTTGGTGCTCGACCACTGGACCACCGAGACTATAAATAAAATATATAAGATAGATAAACATAGATAACTAAAATACTGTGCACATATTTTTGAGAAAGCAATTAATATTTATAAAATGAATATATAAAAAGTAGCTCTAGATTGCATACGCCGCTACTTACATCGAAGTGATTGGCGACATTGTTGACGAATTTTCGTTTCTTTTAATCTTACAGTTGTATAATATACTTAAAATATGGATACAAAATGCTCGCTTCATAGCTATGTATGCATCTATGTATAATATAAATATTGCCCAATGTAATGATTTTAGTATCGAATGACCTAAATTATTTTTATTCTCTATGGTGTTCTGAAGAGCGACTCTAGTAGTTCCGGCTCCGACAGGTCCTTCTTGTAGTGCAGGGCCAGCTCCTGGATCAGGTGGCGCCGCCTCACGTGCGGAGGTTGATATCTACCAAGAGTGTTGGAATGTTGTTAAATCATCAACGAAAATATTCCCAAGAACGGTTGACGTCAGGCGGGCGACTGGTCAAAAAACCACAGTCAAAACCTTTGTGAAATTCATTTCCCCACGGAAAATTTTATTAATTTTGCGGAGACGAGTTTATCAAAATTATCCTTATTTCAATATTTGTTTGTAAGTTAGGACATAGCTTGTAATTAGGGTTGCCAGATGGCAGGGATCGTCCCGTAATGAAAAAGAGCTAGTATTTTTCACAAACTAAGTCATCTAAACATGCGTGAGGTATAAACTGTGTGAGATCAGCAAGAGGAGGAGTTTCTGTATTTTTTTTTTTATTATTTTCTTATAATATTTGAAGTTAATGTTCAAAGTTTGGTATTTAATTAAACAATTCCTCAGAGCAATCCCCGTGGTATAGGCAGTACATGATGCATAGAGAGGCAACATCTCTCCGCAACGTCAACTGATCAAGCCGATCCGAAAGAGCTTGGTTGTCGACAAACCGGACTGCGCGTCGTTGGATGCCGTCAAATGGAGAAAGCTGGTAAGATGGGAACAGTATTCCACGTGAGGTCAGACTTGCGCTTGATATAGTTGCAAGCGATGACCTGACGTGAAATACCCGTCCCGCTCTATTGAGCACACCAAGCTTTTTCGAGGCCAATTTGGCCTTGCCCTCCAGATGTTTCGAAACTGGACGTCACTCGACAAGTCTACACCAAAAATTACGATGTCCGCTGAGGCGAGTAAGGAGTGCTTTCAAAACAGGGAGCAATGACAAAGGCTGTCATTTTAGCGGTAAAGGCGCAAACCTGTGTCTTCTTAGGGTTGAATTGGAAAGTTTAGTCGGCCCAAGTCTGACTAAGCAGAGTTTCAGACACAAGTTTGTTCCGGTACTCATCGACCTTTTCCTGCTGTTTATAGAGCATCTCCCGTACTGTCATCTGCATAACAATGAAGATTGCTGTATTGCAGCATGTCATTGATATGCAGAAGAAACAGCGTAGGGCACACAGCCCTGGAGGACTCTAGCATTCACAGGTTTTAACTCAGAGCATGACCAGTCGACCTTAATGCTCTGATCGGCGAGAAATCTGGAGACCCAATCGCATAATTTCTCGGGAAGCCCATAACAAGGAAGCTTCGAAAGAAGTGTCCGGTGCCAAATCCGATCGAAGATCTTCGCTACGTCCAAACTAACGGCCAGTGTTTTCCCTTTATTCTCAACCGCTTCCGCTAACCAATGAGTTAAATATGCTAGAAGATCACTAACTGAGCGATTGTGACGGAATCAGTACTGGCGGTCACTAATCAGCTGCTGCTCTTCTAGATAATTAAGGAGCTGGCGGTAGATAGTTGTTTTCATGATTTTGGAGAACAGGGAGTTGGTGGCGATGGGTATGTAGTTGAACGGATCCGAACGGTCTCCTTTTTTAGGAATCGGGTGGACTAAAGCCACCTTCCATGATGCTGGTACAGCCCCGATAGAGTAGGAGTACCGAAAAAGACGCTTTAAAACCGGTGGCAACTCTGAACACACATCTTGAAAAAAAAATGCACCGTACATTACTTTGCCTAATGGATGGTGAATTTGCCCTCCCCAGAGTACGAGAAGCAGCATGAGCGGCTACGTTTTATTAATTATTAATACCAAAGGGAGGACGCTCAAGAGGGGATTCTCTAGTGCTGAGGCATCTGGTAAGTGATCTTTTATTTCGCTGCCATTGAAGGGAGGGTGAAGGGATCGCGGCATGAATGGGCCGGCTCGACCAGTGAAATACCACGACCACTCAGAATATTAACGTAAAATGGCTAGTGTCTCGTTTCTTTCAGTGAGAGAGGTATCCGGAAGCTCAACCCGTTCCTCTCTCACCTCCCAATCCCACTTCCGACCTTTTCCCCTATCCGATTTTGCCAACGATAGTTTTCCTTTTATTAGCAGGTAGCTGATGTAATAATGAGTAACTTAGGCTAAATTTGTTTTATAAAAAAATGTAACTTATCATGGCGTTAAACGCTTTTGCAAGAAACATTAGAAGTTCCACATCAAAAACTAGAGGACCGCCACTCTCGATTTTGTACGTGTTCAGAAATCGGCCTAAAAATGATTACCCTAGAGCTGGTGGCAGCGCTATCTGTAGAAGGGAGCGGGTTGTATAATTATGGTCGCTACGTACTGGTCGGTGTTGAGGCGCGCGCGGCGCGCGGCGTCCAGCGCGGCGCGGCGCAGGCAGTCCGGCAGCAGCGCCGGCGCCAGCAGCGCGCCGTCCGCCACCACGCCCCCCGCCCCCGCGCCGCCCCCCGCCCCCGCGCCCCCCGCCTGCACGCGCACCAGCCCGCAGCGCCGCGCGCTCACGCACAGCGTCACCACCTCCTGGCGGCGCCACGGCAGGCCCGTCTCGCAGTACGTCAGCAGGTCGTCTGGAACCGCACCTCGGCGTTGTATAAACTCGGACAGACCGATGTAACGAGCTATATTCGCCCGTACAATATTTGTCTCCTTTAAATGTTGTGTCCATGACTGATACGGTTCAATCAACATTTAAAAGCATAGCGACCAGCGATTCGATGATCTATTACAGTGACCGCGCCAGCTATCCGTAAGCCCCGAAGACATGACAGATGTATAACCTCGACACATTATAATAACAATAATTTAGCAATATGATTAAAATCATGCACACATTATAACTATGAAATGAATGTACTATACCGGGTGCCAGTAGATGTAGCCCGAATATAAAATAGCCTGGTCAAATAAAAGTATATTATTATAACTCAGCCGCACTTTTAATAACTAGACGAGGATTTTGCCGAACAATATTGAATGCTAATAAAATAAAGAAAAATAAATAAATTTATTCCACTGTCTGAAAGTCTAACTACTTGTCCCGGTTTCACGATATTTTGCGAAGCGGAACATTCGTTAACAACCCAAAAATCTCAGATAATATTTTTTTAAGAATCATCATGTCAACATATTTTATGCCTAGTACACCCATTACTTACCACAAGTTTTTGCACGGGAATGGGGCCTCTCATGAAAGTGAAGAATTAGCTTGATAGTAAAAATATCTCATGAATAAAATCTATGTACCTATATGAAATCTGGTATACACGATATGAATTTTTTTTTAAATGATGATTTGATAAAAGTATTGTGTGTTTGAGGTGATTTTTATTAAATACGAATACTACATCACCAGTAAGTAGGTGTATAAACTGTACAACTAACCTATTGGCAGATTTAGGTGATCTTCGAAATCTTCCAACCATATGATAAGTATCTTTGTCGTGAAATCTCGGTTTCGTCTTCCACTACCTGAAACAATGTGTTGATAATATATCAAGACATTATTAGACTCTGCTTTGCAAACAGAGAGTTGAAAATTATACTATAGATGGCAAGATTCAGCTCGAGCCTAAAAAGCTGGCACAATACCTGTGAGCACGGAGGCTCCGGCGGCTGCTGCGGGCTGCTTGTCCAGGTCCAGGGACAGAGTGCGCAACTTGTCCGTGAGGGGCGCGCGCTCAGACTCGCTGACGCTCCGTTCGTGAGACACGTCCCAACAGGATCCCGCCGCCCTATCGCTGTATCAAGTGTAAAGATATGATTTCAGGGTTGTAAAAGCTAAATTCTTGTAAGATTACACTGAAACTGCTCATACTGAGTCACTCCAACTTTCTCAGTTTATACCGTCACTCCCTTGCATCCCTCTCAATTTTCGTTTGCCATACCCAATCACACTTTTCGTAACACATTCACTAAGTACCTTCAAAAACCTTACCTAGAAGATACACAGGAGCCATCGATATCTGATTTGATACTATCAGTTTGTCTATCGTCGTCGACGATATCGTGTCCAGAAGGCACCACGAACGCGATTTCGTTTGTCGAGTCCGACCAATACAAGACCTGACAAAAACAAAACGAGGTAATTTTCATGGGACTTAATGATTCGGATACTTTATAGGGGATTTACTTTATCAAAACCATTTTGTGCAATTAATTCAAAGTCCTCAAAACTTTTTTAAAAATTTAACATAACATAACTTCACGCCATTGCTACCCGAAGGTGTAGGCAGCGGCTGTTAAGCCTCGTCTCGCCGTTATGTTTACGTCCCAAATGGAATATGTGACGAACCTATTGCCATACCGGGCACAAAGTTTGTCAGTCATCGATATTTATCACACGTAACTTCCGAAAATTTCGAAAAGTCATTGGTGTGTGCCAGGATTTGAACCCACTACTTCTTGAATCAGAAGCGGGGCGCTAGCCACTGCGCCACCGAGACTGTTTTTAAAATTAGCTTAAAAATTAAAAAAACATAGTTAAAAATTTAGCTAAAATATTTTTTTTTTACGGAATAGGAGGGCAAACGAGCAGACGTGTCACCTGATGGTAAGCAACCAACGCCGCCCATGGACACCAGCAACACATATAGTGTTACTGTTGCGTTGCCGACCTTTAAGGGATAGGGGATAGGAAAGGATGGGGAAGGGGTGGGCCTCCAGGTACCTCTCTCACCGAACGAAACGCGGCATGCGCCACTTTACGTCAGTCTTTTGAGAGGTCGTGGTATTTCACCGGTCGAGCCGGCCCATTCATGCAGCGAACTGCTTAGCTCTACCACTGTTGCTTTTGCTGTTGCTGAAAATTGCTTTCATACTACCCATCATCGAAAAATTTTACTGATTAAAATATCTAATTTCAATATTGGAAGTCGTAACCAGTTTAATAACACGGTGTATAGTTTAGATAATTTAATAGAATGTATGAGTTTTTGAAGTTAAACTTCTAATCTCTCTTGCAATCGTTTAACGCCCACGTGCGGCCAAAACGTGATATATAAACATTACTATTTAAGTAAGGGAAGATTTTAGGTAAGATAAACAGGTCAATATAATAACCAACTTAAAAAAGCTATCTGTACATAGACATCTAGTAGCGGGGGCTGGTACTATACTAATAATTGATATTAAAAATAAATGCATGTAAGTTTGTATGTTCGGGTGAATCTTAAAATTCAATTTTGAAGTAGATATCTTCAACCAATTGAGTTGAAATTTTGTATACACGCTAAGCGTAGATGATAATATTAATATTGGTGGAGCCACGCAGTTCCCTGCACGATTGGGCCCCGGGTCGACCGGTGAAAAAATACCGCGACCTCTCATCCAGAGATTTTTAAAGGGTTTTTCGCTTGTAACTCGATAAATAATGTGATATCACTCTAAATTCAATATGGCCGTCGTAATGTAATTACAATATATCAGTCGTAATGTAAGTAAGATGAGCTCTTTTTACATTTAGTATGTTATAAATGTATGTATGTTACAAAGTTTCACTTCTTTAGCACGGAGGGACATCGCGAATTTTATTTTAGTTCGGTTCTTCTCGTGTTTCATATACCCGAAATAAGATCATGGTAAACATGAATGACTGTCTTTTTTTTCTAATCGCATGTGTCAATGTCTAATTTAACTTTGATGACGATAATGAGTTTCATCAATTTTAAATATGTCATGGATCAATTTGTTGACCATTTTAACTGTAAACAATGAAACAAAAATAAAAAACAAAAGTATAATAAGTAATACCTGCTCTCTGCCGTCGTACATGTTGGGCGCGGGCGGGGCGGGCGGCGCGGCGGGGGGCGGCGCGCGGCGCGGCGGCACGTGCGCGTCGTAGCTCGTGGCCGTGTGCCCCGCCCAGCCCGCGTGCCCGCGCACTCGCACCGCCGACCCCAGCCTGCGGGACGGAAGTTTACTGTTAATACTCTACCGCGATTGAAAGATACCGAAGAAGGAGCTTCTGCTGAGATTTTTCTAGACGGTTTTCGGCGTCTTCTCTACTTTTTTACAAATATGTACTTATGAAGTATTTGTAAAAGTAAATAGTGAAGTTCCTAAACAAATATTTATGTGCTCGAAATAAAAACCTCTATAAAAGTAATCATACTCGTTATAATTAGGTAAAGTATAGTAGGCGCACCCCTTGAGCATCCTGAGGAAGGCGGGCGGCACGGTGGCGCTGGAGGCGCAGTTGGCCACGATGTCGGCGGCCGCCAGCTGGCCGGCGCGCGCCGCGAACACGTGCACGGTGTGCGGGGCGCGCGCGCCGCACGCGTCGAGGCGCCGCAGCGCCGCCGCGAACCCCGCGCGCCCGTCGTCCAGCGCCACCAGCCGCCCCGCGGCGCCGCCCCCGCCGCCCGCGCCGCCCCCGCCGCCCCCTATGTTCAGGTACCCGAAGTGCGACAGGAACAGCCGCGCCGTTTGGAACTCCGTCACCGGACTCGGAGGTATACACTCCTCGGGCACCTAGCCGCAAACCATATAGAGCGACATTTCTCATTTTTTTATGGGATAGGAGGGCATGCGTGACAGCTAATAATAAGTGACCGGCGTCGCCCATGGATATCTGCAACACATATAGTGTCACAGTTGCGTAACCGACCTTTAAACGAGTAGGATGATAAAGGATTGGAAAAGGGGGTGGGCCTCTGGGTACTTCTCTCGCCGAACGAAACTGTATTTCACCGCTCGAGCCGGCCTATTCGTGCAGCGAACTGCTTGGCTTTACCAACATAAAGGACTAATATGATCCAATTAGTTGTCTTTGGGTTTGACTAAGCAAATTATCATATATCGAACACAACTTTATGAATTATGCCATTTATTTATACCTAACTTCCAAGAAGAGTGTCGGTGTAAAAGTAAGTAAGAAAAAAGTCCGATGATTCGGACATGTAGAAAGAATGCATGATGTAAGATTGACCAAGCAGATATACAATGTAAATGCGAATGGAAGTAGGAGTCGATGACGGTCAAGACACACATTCTATGACCAAATAGAACGTACTCTGGAGGAAAGTGACGTCGGGAAAGTGAAAGGAAAGTTGTAAAAGTCAACGAAACGACTGAGGTGTGTAAGAATACTACCTACTCCGCAAGGGATTTGGCGTGAAGTATGTATGTGTGTTATTTCCAAAACGAAATCTAAGAACACCTGTATCTATATGTCAAAAATTCAAATTATATCAGCCCATTATTCAACTCACAACATTATCTTCGCTCTCTCTAACACGTTTCTCGATAGTCGCCTGTTGTTCGAGCAATTTGAACAGCGTGGGCGCTTCGGGGTCGTTGAGTTGTCTCAGTACCGCATCCAGACTTGGGAACGCAGAGTCACTGTAACACGCATACGATTGAACATCAATATCCTCGATCGTGTCGACGTGGTCGGATGTAGTGACAGGAGCGGCACTGACAGCGGCGTGTGCGGCGCGGGGGGCAGCGCGCGGCACAGGGGCGCGGGGGCGGGGCGCGCGTCGCGCATGTCCACGGGCCGCGCGCACGCCGCGCCCGCCGCGCGCCCCGCCGAGCGCGCCGCGCCGCGCGCGCACAGCGACCAGGCGCGCCGGCCCCAGCCGCACCGGATGATCACTGCGCACAGACACGCCTCGTTACTGCACATTCTGAACTACGACACGGGGGATATGTCGAGCGGCGTCACCGATGAGCGTGGGCTGCGGCTCCTGGCTGTTGCTGAGGGGCTCCTCGAGCAGCGACAGCAGGATGTTCCCGTCGGCCACGAAGTGCCGCAGCCGGCCGTGCCCCAGCGCCGCCAGCCAGCGCTCGTCCAGGCGGCACCACGACGACCCGACGCCGCTGTTACCTATTTGCTGTTGCGAATATATAAAACATAAATTTATGTCATCCGACGTGTCGGAGTGACATCGACAGATACGGACGGTTACGGACGTTACCTGTTCCAAAATGAGCATGAGAAGAGACTCGGCAGCGTCACGAACGCGCATGGACACCGGCTTCAACTCTTTCTCGTCCTTCATCTTCGGCGGTTCTCCGGGCTTCCCTGATGTGTTTATACAAACTTTTATTTAGTTACACCTATTCCGATTTTTGTCATCAGATAATGCAAAATTTTATTTTTTAATTGAAGTGAAACTTCTTTAGAATCGTTGTGATTTCGAACCGGATGTAACGGAAAAAACGACAGGTAAAGAGACACAAATACAATAATGTGTAGGATGAAGCCAGGAAAGAATGAGACAAAAATATACATACTATTTTATATTAACGGTCTTCTCCTTTTTGTTTATTGGAATTTCAGTTTATACATTGACACATTGTCTAGAAACAATTTTTATAATAGATTAAAACAACTTTTAGGATTATATCGCGTTTATTTATTACTTTTTCATATTTATTTCCCGACGTTTCGAACTCTTTACAGAGATCATTTTCACTAAAAAATTATCTCTGTAAAGTATATATATAAATAATAAATAAACGCGATATAATCCTAAAAGTTGTTTTAATCTATTATAAAAATTGTTTCTAGACAATGTGTCAATTGTTTTAATCTATGAGTGAGATTCGCGAATGTCTTAGAAATAAATTTTTATTATCACAAAAACATCCAAAGGCTAAAACCCGGCCTCGATGTCACTCAATTTAATGGTTGTCCGAAGCGGCGTATCCACTAGACGGATGGTAGTTAATTACCCGTATATACATTGATGGCGTTAAAAATAACGTTATGGAAAAAGTATTCTTTAGTAGTTTTCGTTCCGGGCCAGAAGACCAAACTTAATATCGGGGCGTTGCAGATGAAAAAAAGTCGTTAATATGTAATTGAATGATTAACAAAATAATCGGTTATTAATCGATTAGTCATATAAAAATAATTACTAAATTTAATAGATTTTTTTACTTTTAGAAGTTGATTTTTGATCGATTATTTCAATAATCAATTATTTTTTCACATCCTTACTAATGTTCGTTAGTGATTATTTTTTTACACGCTCTTCATTATTGTTCGTTTGTTCTATCGGTCAGTATCATCCATCGGTGTCAAGTTAGTGAAAGTGCTTTCGTTATTTCGTAATTTTATAATGGCGGAGTATTCAAATGCAGAGTACTATGATATGATTATGTGTGTGGGTGCATCGGAGGGAATCCTTACTGCAGCGCGCGAACTTTATCGACAACGTAACATTGATGGAAGAGAGCTGGAGAATCAGCTAAGACTTCCTTCTTATGCATGCTTCAGGAGGCTGGTCAACCGTTTGCACTCAAACGGTTCTTTCCACAGTCCAAACTCTGAAGGTCGATCGAGTGACCGTGCGGATGCTCGTGTGGAACAGAATATTTTGGATCACTTTGCTGAAGATCCAACTAGAAGTACTAGAAAAGCCTCTGTCGTATTAGGTGTGTCTAGAATGAAAGTATGGAGAACTTTAAAAAAAGATAGTCAGCATCCTTACCATTACCAACGCACACAACAGCTGACAGAAGCAGATTTTTTATTGAGACTGCGATTCTGTGAGTGGTATCGTAGTCAGGTTACTGCTGACCATATGTTTGCGTCTCGGGTTCTATGGTCTGATGAGGCTACCTTTACTCGCTTTGGACTATCCAATAGCCACAACGAGCACTACTGGTCCCATGAAAATCCACATGCTTTTCGTCAAAGCCATTTTCAGCACAGGTGGAAAATTAATGTGCGGTATCATCGGTGACAAATTGATAGGCCCTGTATTTTTGCCGGACCGGTTGAACGGTGAAATCTACTTGGAAATGTTGAGGACCACCTTGGAGGAAGAACTTGGAGGCCTTCCTTTGTTAGTTTACCGCGACATGATTTTCCAGCAAGACGGCGCGCCAGCGCATTACAGTCGTTCTGTACGCGAATATCTGGACGATCGCTTTCATGCGTGGATTGGACGTTCTGGAACTGTTCCATGGCCACCACGGTCGCCCGAATTAACGCCAATGGACTTTTTTTTGTGGGGATATTTGAAAAGTGTGGTGTATGCTACGCAGTGTGAAACTGAATGATATGCGCCAAGAAATTGTGGAAGCTTGTGGTACTCTAACACCGGAGTATCTGAGCCGCGCCACACAATCTGTATCGCGGCGTGTAAACCTATGTGTTACGAGAGGAGGACAGCACATTGAACCTTTTTTGTAGTCACACTGAGAAATGGTAAGTGTTCACCATAAATCTTAAACGAAAAATCTGGTTAGATATGTATTAAACTATGAATGAATTTTATTTAATCAGATTGAAATACAAAATTTTTATTTTATATGTCACCATAACTTAGCAATATCGGCTCTACTACTACAGAATAAGGTCTAAATTTTTATATCCGTGTTGTAGGTACACAAGAAATCGTACCATATGTTACCATTTCTTGTGTATGTGTGTATGTGATATCAATGAAAGTCTTTATAGTAGGGTGACCATGTCAAATATTATTATTTGCGGACTCAGTAGGAATTATTAATTTTTTTTCAGATCTAAAATTTCGACTTATCACATTTTTAATATAGTCATCCGATAGGCAATTCCAACCTGTATCCACTCATCGCGGCTTGATATACCCAATGTGGGACACGCTGTATAATAACTAACTACGAGAATTTCGGAACGCGATTTCATTTATTGTATTGCCATCTATGTCCATCAGGTAATACTACTTACTACACAGATTACCGATGTAGATTTGAACGACTTCCTCAACTTTATTAAAGGTTTAGCGACATCTATGAACTAAATTAATAATTACATATCAACAAACTCGTTCGATCGTTATCACTAAACGATCGAAAAATCGATAAATTTATTACTTGTTACTCAAATACATAATATTTTGGTAGGTATGCAATTATAAATATAAAAATTCAAGTTTCTATCTTATTTATTACTGGTTTTATTTAATCCTGTTTTAAGTATAAACTAATATTTCAATGTTTTTCAATCAATAATTTTGATTTTTATTTTATACTGATCATTGATTAGATATATATATGTATGTATATAACTTCTATCACTTCTATCATATGTGAATCGCACACACACACCTATTCTAAAAAAACAATTTTTCGCTATTTCCGTATTCCTAAACAAATATTTATAGAAATAAACAAACATAAAAGTGTTTTTTTTTTCAATTACTTGTGGTAAACATAACATTAAGCTAAGCTCATAGTATGTAACCACTATGTACTCAGCCTAGCTGCATGTTTTTAGAGGTCTCGATTTCATGTCCTGGCACAATCGATGCGATTTTTAAATACTTTTCCGAAATTAAGTGAAGATTGTATCCTTAATTTGAGCGTCGCTAGTGTAGTGTAGTACAGTGTACAGACCTTGGCTCTTGGCGCCCGAGATGCCCAGCTCGACGACCTCGAGCAGCGTGCCCAGGCAGTCGCGGTCGGCCAGCAGCGGCGGACAGAGCCAGGCGGCGAGGCACTGGTAGGCGGCCACGACGCACGAGTGCAGGTCCCGCGAGTGCGCGGGCGGCGGCCGGCTGCACTGCACCGAGATGTAGTCGCAGATCCACCGCACCGCGCGCTTGCGCTCCGTCGCCTCTGCGCACACGCACACTCACTCACTCACGGACAGACAGACGCGATCGCATTTCACCTCAACCAAAATTATATTCACTCACCGATGACAAATTCTAGGTGGCATGAAAATATATAAAACCTTCATCAATTGTGTAAATAAGTATCAAAAAACATGGGATAATATTAATAGTTGTAAATGAAGGACGCGAGGAAGAGTACTAGGGTCTCGTTGTCTTTTTATTGAATTCGTATCCTGTATCAACAGTCGAGGCGCCGAAATTATGCGGGGGAACTATAAAAACACCCTGTATAATTTAATAACCAGTACAAATGCGTATTTGTACGTGCATTAACTATATATGGGTTATTATTAATCCGGTCACGGAGCCCGCACAGTAAAGCCCAGGACGGCAGAGTGGTAGGTACGTACCCGGCTTGGAGGAGTGCAGCTTGGCCAGCCCCGAGAGCAGCTCGAGCGCGGCGAGGGACACCTGCAGGTCGCCCTTCCACGAGGAGATGAGCCGGTGGCACACCAGGTACGTGGCGCGCACCACCAGCGCCGCGCCTGCACACACTTTCTTAATTATATTCTAATCATGTGCTTTCTCATCGCGCTCGAACAAGCCGTTGCGTCGTCTAGTTATATAGGACAGACTGAAGACATTATCGAAAATAATAAAATTTTACAGTGATTTACACTGTGAAAACTGATATGGATAAAAAATTAAATACCAGAAATAATGGACAGATCTATTTGGATCAAATGGATTATTGCAAATAAAAAATGTTAGAACGATTAAAAAAAAAATACAGCAAGCAAAAATGTCAATATCAAGACAAACTGTAAGCGTTGAAATAGACACCGTTTTTTCCTGGATTTTAAAATAAAACACAAATAAAATGAAAGGAAATCTGTTTTTGACATTATACTAATCGGACACATTTCGGCTTACAGTTTGTTTAAAAGGGTTGTACAATGTCGCCTCACCTGCTGGTTTTTATTAAGTATTCTAAATTAATTTCTAACTCACTATTACAAGAATGATGATAATGTCGGTTTTCAAATTTTGCAAAAAGTGGAACTGCAATTTGATAGCGTGGTGGGTCGTTTAGCAACAGAGAGGCCACAATTTGACACGTATTCGTCAGTTTAAAACTTAACCAAAACATTACAAAAAATACATCGACATGACCTTTTAATTATTTATAACATAATATAGTACGCATTTCAAAATTTCAGTGTATTTTAGTGGCGACATTGTACCGCGCCGGGTGAAGGCAAACAAAAAGTGTGACGTAGTTACCGAAGACGGGCGAGGCCGGGTCTAGCTCTTTAACGTCCGCGGCGAAGTCCTCCAGCGCCGCGCCCTCCGCGCTGCCCGCCGCGCTGCCGCTCTCCGACCGCGCTACAACCGCCCGCTCTGTACTGCACCGGCTCACACACCACCCGCACCACCCACACCAGCCACACCACCCACACTCCCCACTCACACAGACTCAATTCATCTCTTTACAAAAACTAAAAAGACTTTAAAGTTAAAAAAAAACTCTTTCGAGTACACAGTTAACTGTGCAGTCTTTTGAACACATATACACATCAGGAGTGGTGAAATATTTTAGTTACCAAAGAAACCATAAAGATTTCATATATATTAAGGTTATCCTATTAGAATATCGCAGGCACTAACATCGGTCGAAAATATTGCACATGTTGTGTTAACATTATTTAATCGTCATTATTTTAGTGTAAAATTACTTGATTAGTACCCTCTTGTGGTTAATGTGAGACAAATAAAAAGTAGCATTGCAAAACAAATGTAGCCATGTGCGGTGTACGAGCGGAACAGCGATATAGTGACACGTGGTGATCATGTGACAGAATTAGGCGATCGATTAAATTGTAAGGCCAATACAACAGTAACGAGTGTTACTAGGATTCCTATAAATAAATGTTCATTTAGAGATTTATTCGGGGGTATTATTAATCTGTTGATCGTCCCGTGTGATCGTCGCGGGAGTGCGTACCTTTACCGTCGGCTTGCGAGTGCGCGGAGGGGGGCGCGCTGTGCGGCTTGCCCCCGGGGGGCGCGTGGGGCGCGGGGGGCGCGGGGGGGCTGTGCGCGTTGTGGCGCACGCACAGGTACAGCGCGCTCAGCAGCGGCACGGCCAGCGCGTCGTGCGTCTCGGCCTGCACGCCCGCCACGCACAGCAGCGAGATGCGGCCGCGCGTCAGCTCGCCCAGCGTCACGCCGGCGCTGCGGGGGGCGGGGGCGGGCGTTAGTAACGGGCGGGGCCGAGCGGCCGGGCGGGACGGGCGGACACTCACTGGTCGCTGCAGCCGGGCAGCTCGGGCACGGGCAGGCCGCGGTAGTGGTAGGGGAAGGCCACGAGCGACAGCAGCGCGCTGATGGCGGCGCGGCGCAGCTCGCAGTCGGGGCGCGGCTCGCGCGCGCACAGCACGTGCTCCAGCGCGCGCGTGAAGTCCGGCACCAGCACCAGCACGCCGTCCAGGTCCAGGCGGAAGATGTCGGCCGCGTTGAGCACCACGGCGGGCGCCGTGGCGGGGTCGCGCAGGCCGCGCAGGATGGCCGCGTAGCAGCGCGCCAGGTAGGGCGCCAGCACCTCCTCGCGGCACTGCTTGGAGCACAGCACGCGGCACAGCGTGCCCAGCGCCTCGGCGCGACCTGCCGCACGCACAGAACCGCACTAGGTCGCGTCCGGACTCCGCAGGACACTTTGTTGTGTTGAGTCGGGTGACGTCACTTACCTGGCTGGTAACTCGACATGTTCAGTTTGTACGCCGCCTCGGACGTAGAGAGAGGCGGCGGTGTGCCTTCGGTGCGTTCTGAAATAAAACGATAAATAAAAACATATTATATCCTTACGAAATTCGATCTCCTATTTATTTTTTCGATTTAAAAATAAATTTTACATCCATTCCGTAATCCGTGTAATTACGTTGCTTACGAAAAATGAATTTAAAGTTTCCAATGGTGATATAGGAATTCCATAAAAAACACCTAAAAATTGCTACAACACCGTTTTTTATATTTGGTTTTGCTCTACTGGCACCCGGTATATTAATTAATCTTATTGTAAACCAAAGAAAACCACAAAATTTGACCAAAGTGAAATCCTTACCAGAATGGATGATAACATTCGCCCAGAGTTGCGAAAGTATTATACTCAATTCTCGCCGAAATGTACAAAATAAATTAATATTATGTATTATTATTAATTATTAAAGCCTTTATTTCATGTAAGAAAGAATTACAATATGATATTAGTATTTACAAATCTTGTTTGCTTTTTTTTCACCTGCGGGTAGTTAAGTAGTTACACTGAAAAAAAGAGCTGTCCTGTATTTTAATTGATTTTAAATAAAATTAAAATCTTTTTATAGTTTATTTATGTCTAAAGGTTTCTAAGTGCCTCTATTACACTCAGTTTCCTAATCAAATTTCCTTATTTTTCACTGGACTGCACAGTATGGATTTGTACACTGAACTATTTAAGAGTATGGACAATCTTACTACAACATTTACCACAAGGATGGCACAATATGAAGAGGACCTGATTAAGGCCAGCAATGATGCCACAACTCATAAATCCATTGCCAGCCTTTCAAAAGACTTCACAGACTTCAAAGGGCTTATATGGAAGACAATGGCCATACTGAAGTCTCAAGTAGATCTATTGGCATTGGGCATGGATAGGCATGAGATGGCCTCACGACTTAAGATTCTTCTGCTGCATGGTTTCCCTGAGAAGAGCCGTAGTAATTTGATTCCATCAGTTGTGAAGTTGTTCTCAGAAAAAATGGCTGTACCTGTTTCTCCTAGTGACATATGCACCTGCTACTTTTTGGGCACAAACTCTGACAAGCCAAGGCCGCTCCTGATTAGATTTTCAAGTCGTACATCACGTAATGCTATCTGGAGTAGTAAAACTAAGTTAAAGGGATCTGGCATAACTCTTTCAGAATTTCTAACGAAACCCAGGCATGATGTATTTTTATCTGCGCGTCATCATTTTGGGATAAGGCGTTGTTGGACCTCCGAAGGCAAGATCGTCATCCAGGTTTCTGATGACTCCCGTCGTAAGGTTGAAACGGCAAAAGAGCTTCGAGAACTTATTATACAATTCCCAGTGACCGCAACGCAAGGCACGTCCAATGTGGCACCCGACACAGCGGTCGCCCATGGACCAGACAAGAGGTCCCGCAAGCCGGTTAAATAATTTCCTAATTTGTTTGTCTTATTTTAATTTGCTTAAACACGTACGTACCCACTTATTTATTTACTTTTCTTTTTCACTAAAGCCTAATGTACCTATTATTGACACTTATGTCAAAATTTGACAGTTATGTCAAAATTTGACAGTAAATTGTCTATTGCTGTTCCTTTTTAGTGTTTATATACTTGGTCTTTTAAACCTTATGTGCAACCATCACTCCACTAATGAGTGTATAGAGGATAATTAGTAACTTTTAATTGAGAAGCATATATTTTTACTATTATATAATAATTTCATTTTTATTTGAACTTTATTTTATTCATTAATATTTAATTTATTTATCTATAAATTTATTGTATTGTATTTATGTCCGATTTAGAGAACTTTGAGTCTTGTTCTTCTTCTGCTGAGTCCGATACCAGTTTCTCTAGCGCATTAGATGTGAATGATTCCACTCGCCTTGGTGAACAGCTAGCTTCTATTTTTTCTCCTTTTCCTAACTCTTTTAACTGTGTACACATCAATGCTCAAAGCATCCCAGCTCACCATCCTGACCTTCTATCGTCCTTTGATGCTGAAGTTGTCCATGCTGTGCTAGTCTCTGAAACTTTCCTTAAACCTGCACTTCCTTCTGTCCAATACGCCCTACCTGGTTTTAAGCTTGTGCGCAATGACAGGACGGGCAAGGGATATGGTGGTGTTGGAGTTTACCTAAGAGGTGATCTACCTTACGTAATTGTTGACCAGTCACCAAGTATTTATAGTAAATTTGCAGAACACCTTTTCATTGAAATTATATTTAAACAAACTAAGGTCTTACTGGGTGTTTTTTATTCTCCTTCCTGTCATATCGACTACTTTGCGTCATTTGAAGCTAATTTAGAAAAAAATTCTTCTTTATATAGTCACATTATTATTCTCGGGGACTTCAATACTTGCCTTCTGAAAGACGACATGCGCAGCCGGAGGCTTAAATCTATTGTCACTTCTGCTGACATGGAAATTTTACCTCTAGAGGCTACACATAGGGCTCCTCATTGCAACCCTTCTCTATTAGACCTAATTATTGTTTCCGATCCTTCTAAAGTAGCCACACATGGACAACTATCAGCATCCTTCTCATATCATGATCTCATTTATCTATCCTATAAAGTTCGTCCTCCCAAACGCAAGAGTACATTTCTCAACCTTCGCAGTTTTAAAAACATTAATTTGGAGCGCTTGTGTGATGACGTGGATGGTGTCGACTGGTCTCCTGTTTATAACTGCAGTGACTTAGATGGTAAGGTGACTACCTTTAATAACATAATTATTGGTCTATATGATACGCACGCACCCGTCCGAAAGGTAAAAGTAAAATACCCTCCTGCACCATGGTTTTCTGAGGCAATCAAGGAAATTATGGCTAAACGGGACAAGGCCAAACGCGGGTATAGGCGAGATCCGTGTGAGGAGAGTTGGGGCCTGTACAAAAAATTACGGAATCGCTGCAATCGGATGTGTAGAGATGCGAAGCGAAGCCACATTCATTCTTCCGTCCTGAATTCTAATAAAGCACAGGTATGGCAGTTCATTAAGTCGCTGGGTATTGGCAAGTCTACTGATGCCAATTTAACAAATTTGAATTTGAATGCTCTAAATGCTCACTTTGCCAATGCTCCAGTCTTCTTAACTGATTCAGTAAAATCTTCTACACTTGACTATCTCTCTACTCTTCCATTGCCTATAAATACCTCTTTTTCCTTTCAACCTATAGATGAAGCGGACATTAAGAAAACCATCCTTTCTATCACTACCAAAGCCGTAGGCTGCGATGGCCTTCACCTTAAAATGATACACCCTCTCCTTAATCACCTAATTCCTATCATAACCCATATAATCAACTACTCCCTTCGCATAGGCTCCTTTCCCTCATCATGGAAGAAAGCATATGTTATACCCTTGCCCAAAGTACCAAATCCATCCCTGTTTACTCAATTCCGTCCTATCTCAATACTTCCTGTCCTATCCAAAGTCCTTGAAAGCGGTGTCCAGAATCAACTGAAGACATACTTATCCTCTAATGGCCTGCTAAGCCAATATCAATCCGGTTTTCGATCCGGCCACAGTACCGTAACTGCCCTAGTTAAAATAACGGACGATATAAGACTGGCCATTGAGAATAAGTCCTTGACTATTCTCGTACTCCTGGACTTTAGCAGTGCCTTTAATTCAGTTGATTTTGACATCTTGCTTGGCATCCTGTCCTCTCTTAATGTCTCGCCTTCTGCTATTAAATGGTTCAAATCATATCTTCAGGGTCGTTCGCAGTCGGTCCACCTTAACGAGGCTACCTCAGAATGGTGTGACCTGGTTGCGGGCGTACCTCAAGGTGGCGTACTTTCTCCGCTTCTCTTCTCCGTTTTTATAAATGCCATCACAAAGGTTATTAACTCCCGCTTTCATCTCTATGCTGACGACTTGCAGCTATATCGCCATTTCAAGGCAGAGGATGCTGTGGGGGCTGTCGCTGCCATTAACGATGATCTCAGCAGCATCAGCACATGGGCCAAATCTTTTGGTCTACTCGTCAACGCAGCTAAATCACAGGCACTTATTATCGGCGGAAGATACATGCTAAACAGAGTGGATACTAATATTCTTCCTCCTATAACGTATGACTCTGTGCCTATCGCTTTATCAAAAAGTGCTAAGAACCTCGGTATTCACATAGACTGTAATCTTTCCTGGGATTTTCACATTGCAGAAGTAAGCAGGAAGATGTTTGGCACCTTTCAGTCTCTCAAACGTCTTCAAAAATTCCTACCATTTCATACTAAAGTTACTCTTGCTCAGTCCCTTCTACTCCCTATCCTAGACTATGCCGATGTTGCATTTCTTGATGCTAAGGACGAACATCTAAATAAGCTCGAACGCCTTCAGAACTTGGGTATACGATTCATCTATGGTCTTCGGAAATATGACCATGTCTCTGAACTACGCTCTCAACTGAAGTGGCTACCAATTCGTAAACGTAGAGAAACCCATATCCTCCATCTCCTATTTTCCATTCTTCACAATCCTAATTCGCCTTCTTACCTACGTGAGCGCTTTGAATACCTTGTTCCTAGAAACAAACCCTGTCGTACTTCGTCTTCTCTCCTTCTTCGTGCCCCTGCTCGCACCTCCAGCTGTTACGATTCTTCATTTACTGCTCGTGCAGTTCGCTTATGGAACTCCCTACCGCATTCTGTAAGAGATACTACTTCTCTGGACGTTTTCAAGAAGAGAATAAAGGAATATTTTCTCTCTAAAGATTAATCGGCAATATGTATGTTTATGTAATGTATTTATGACTTTTTGGTATGTATGTATATATGTATTTGTGTATGTAGTATGTATGTAATATGTATATGTGTGCGTATATATTATATGTATTAATAAATATTTTTCTTTTTTTCTATCTATCTTTTTTTCTCTTCTTCTCGTATTGTACACTTTGGCTACCTATAAAACTATCTCCTCTATTACTCAAAGGGTTTGCTGGTAGAAAACTCAATAATGAGTTAAGCTCGCCTTTGTACATACATCTGTTGTAAATTTATATTATTCTGTAATTCTGTTTTTGTGTACAATAAAGTATAAATAAAAATAAATAAACTGTTTGTTGTGTTAGTTCTTAATATTAATGTAACATTAATATTATGTATTAACAGAAGGAAACATTCTACTTACGTTGGTTATTATAAGCTGGTGTAGTTCCAATGAGCGCTGCCTCGAATAGCCATTCTCCAAACAAATGGAAGATGGAGTTCACCTTCGGACGCAGAGGAGTCAACGGCGGCTTCTCTGACTCGCCTACACAACATACATTTTGAGTTCATCATCTATCATCATTTCATAATTAATGTTCATTATTCATCCTCATCACATAATGGGGGGGGGGGGGGTAAGGGGAGAACGGAAACAACAACTTATTCGGCCCAAATGTCAACCTCACCTGCACGCGCCAGATGGCGACGATGGCTTTAGAGCTATCGTGGTACTCCCTGCTAGATAACAGACGAGGCTCTGGCGACCGAGCATTGGCGGTATACCCATAAACCTATCCCTCCATGGGATGGAAGGGGTTGCAGCGGCCCGCAGGATTAAATAACCTGGAAAGTTCTGATGATGGAAAGCAACGGGAAACTACCATCAATTAATAATCCCTTGTGTGTCTTACTCTAATGAATGAAAGTCCATAAAGAAACGGCCCCGAGTTCCCGGCGTCTCTTAAATGAGACAGGGGTGCTAAGAATCCCCGGGAGGGTACACAATGTCAACAAATGGAAACTAGCTACTTGGAATGTTAGGGGCCTGAAAAGGGAAGAGAAAGTAATTAATGTAGCCATGGAGATGGAGCGTCTAGGAATAAAAATACTTGGGCTGAGCGAGGTCAAATGGAATGGAAAGGGTAAAATAGACGTAAGTGAAAGTAAGATCATGTATTACTCCGGAAGTGACAACACAAAAGAGATCCATGGAGTTGCAATCATAATTGATAGAGACATTGAAGCTGCCATCTTGAACTTTATCCCACTGTCAAACCGCGTTATGATGTTACAAATAAATACCAAGCCTCGAAGGTTCAATGTGATTCAGGTCTATGCACCAACTAGTGATAAATCAGATACGGAAATGGATATGTTTTATGATGAAATTGACCAATTATACAAACTAACAAAGAAAGAAGATATTAACATAATTATGGGCGATTTGAACTCTAAAATTGGAAAAGGAGAGGTTCCTGGTGTCGTCGGTTTGTGGGGACATGGAATGAGAAATGACAGGGGAGATATGTTGGTGCAATTTTGTCAAGAAAATAACTTAACTGTCACTAATACTTTCTTTAAAATGCCGCCGAGAAGATTATATACCTGGACTTCACCAGCCAGTACGAAGGAAAAGCTGGTTAGAAACCAAATTGACTTCATAATGATAAACAATAGATATAAAAACTGCATAACATCTGCCAAAACATATCCAGGCGCTGACGTGGGTTCCGATCACAACCCGGTTGTTGCAACTATAGCTTGTAAAATGAAGTTCATAAAAAAGAAGCGAAGTACACGTCCTGTTGACATAAAAAAACTATCACAGACGAAAGTTAAAGATGCGGCATATAACGAACTAAATAAATGGGCGGCTGGTTGCACGAAAAGTGATAGGAACGAAATTTGGCAAGATCTGAAACGAACGGTGCATAGTATAAACAACAACATATTAAAGCCATCAAAAACACATAAGAAACAAGCATGGATGACGGACGAAATTATGGAGCTCATGGGGGAACGCCGTTTATCTAAAAGCCACAGCCTAGATAAGTACAATGCCATTGACAAAATTATCTGTCGTAAATCGCGAAAGGCTCGTCGGGAATGGTATGAAAAACGGTGCCAGTCCGTGGAATCTCTTATGAAAAAGCATGACTACTTTAACCTTCATAAAGAGATTAAAGAAATCACGGGAACCCAGAAAAAACGTCTGCAAACATTTATAGTTGACGACAACGGTAAGATGATCCTTGATCAAGAAGACCAGAAGAGACTGTGGACATATTATATTAAACAGCTTTTCGAAGACGTTAATAGATCACTTCTTGTCGACGTAAATGCACAAGCGGAAGGACCATGTATTTTGAAGTCAGAGGTGCTTAGTGTTCTACGACGTGCTAAGACCGGGAAAGCACCTGGACCAGATAATTTACACGTTGAAGTCCTACAATTGCTAGATTCACAAAATGCTCAAGTTTTAGTGGATCTATTCAACTATGTGTACGACACGGGAGACATACCTCAGGACTGGTTAAAGTCTGTCTTCATCCCTATTCCTAAAAAGAGAAACGCAAAAAGGTGCCAAGACTTTAGGACTATTAGCCTGATGAGCCACATTTTAAAAATATTCCTGCTCATTATACATGACCGGATCAGGAGAAAGTGTAATGACCAGCTTGGAGACAGCCAATTCGGTTTCAGAACAGGTATGGGTACCAGAGAGGCACAATTTGCACTCAACGTGTTGGTCCAGAAATGTAGAGATATGCAGCAGAACGTGTTCCTTTGTTTTATAGATTACGAGAAAGCGTTTGACCGTGTACAGCATAACTTGCTCCTAGACCATCTTGGGAAAATCGGTCTGGATACAAAGGATACACGAATCATCCAAAATTTATACCTGAATCAGGTTGCGACTATAAGGGTTGGAGGAGAAGAAACCGACCCTATAGAAATACAACGAGGTGTCAGACAAGGATGTGTTCTGTCTCCCCTGCTTTTTAACTTGTACTCCGAAGCTATCATTCAGGAGGCCTTGGAAGACGCAATGGATGGAGTAGTCATAAACGGTGAGGTGATAAACAACCTGAGATACGCTGACGATACTGTTCTTATTGCGTCAACTCAAGAAGGACTTCAGAATATTATCAACAAAGTGTACGAGTGCAGTAGAAGGGCGGGGCTGAATATGAATGCTTTGAAGACCAAATACATGGTAATCGCAAACGCACCACCTGAACAAGTTCGACTTAAAGCGGGAAGTAACAACTTAGAGAGGGTTCCACAATATAAATATCTGGGATCGTGGCTGACTGAGTCATGGGAAAGCGACACCGAAATACGTACTCGTATTGAGATTGCCCGATCATCTTTCACAGCAATGAAAAAAATACTATGCTGCCGCCAACTCTCTCTAAAACTCCGTACTAGACTCCTGCAGTGTTACGTTTGGCCAGTTGTCCTGTATGGGTGTGAAGCCTGGACCATGAAAGCAGAGCTTCGGAAAAGACTGGAAGCTTTTGAAATGTGGTGTTACCGCCGTATGCACCGCATCAAATGGACCGACAAAATTACGAACGAGGAGGTCTTAATACGAATGGCCAAGAGTGTGGAGCTTGTTCGAACGATAAAGCAGAGAAAAGTCGGATATTTGGGTCACCTCTTTAGACATGAAAACTACCGACTGCTGCGTACTATAATGATGGGAAAGGTGGAAGGCAAACGAAGGGCAGGCAGAAGAAAATTATCATGGCTACGAAACATCAGAGAGTGGACCGGTATAAAAACCGTGGAACAATTATTTGCTCTAGCTAAGGACAGGAACAAGTTCAAAGAGATGACTGCTAACCTTCAGTAATGGAGAGGCACTCAAAGAAGATCACATAATAGTCCAAAATGGGCATAACATTACCGTAGATAAAGGACTTCAGATACAGGTTTTGTTGATTAACTTCAACCATTTAATACCCGACGATGTTGCAGTTACAGTAGGTAAATATATTTACCTTGCGATGAAATCGAGTTGGGTGGTGTAGTAGGAGCGACGCTCGGAGGTCGGCTCGTAGTTATCCCGATTAACGATGTACGAGGAGTGCCTGTACAGGACATGCTATTAGAAAAATCTTGACAAAATAGAGCTCAACGGATGTCATATGTCCTCTTAGCTGATGTCATTATAGACTCTATCTACTGAACACCTGGTATTATTTACACACAAGACTCTTGAGTGGAACTTAAGCCCCCTATTTGTGCATCATATATAAATAAGTGCAGTAGCCAAGTCTCTCTTGCTGATTTTACACTAATTCAAGTGTAGCAATGGTATGACGTGTCGTGTTAACTCATTTTCATCTCCGGTTGAAGCTCGTTTATAAAAATTTACCTAAAACAATAATAATTAAATGGCATATTTTAAGCTTACCGCGTAGAAGAAAATCAAAGCACATGTTTTAGAAAAAAATAAAACAAGCAAACTAATGAAAAACAAATCTACATATCGCTTAAAGGACTAGTAATAAAAGTGCATAAAATTTAAAGAAAAAAAAAAGTAAAATCACACACAGCCCAAGAGAATAAGCCCAGGTGCACAGAGCGCAATTAGAATATTTTTACACATAAATAATACAGGTCACAAAACTACATCTGCGTAAAATAAACTTCCATATCTCTGAACTATAATTAAGATTTTATTATTTCAACCACAGAACAACAAATAATAGAACTAGAACCAACACGCACACATTTTTTCAATAAAATGATTTATTTTTATGTCTCTAATCACAAATAATTTATTTAATTGATGTATTTCCGGTATTATCCGTATATTATATATAAAGGCACAAAGCCAAACATTGTTTTAGCTTAGCACTGTTTGGCTTTGTGCCTTTAGACAGACGGCCTGGAGGCTGTCCTTGGTCCGAATGGTGACAAGAGAGTGAATGATGCTGGTAAGCCGATATTGGACGTATGCCTGGAACGGAACCTCCTTGTGTCTAACACATTATTCCGTCATAAAGATATTCACACGTATACGTGGAGACGGAATGAGCAAAAGAGTATGATAGATTTGATTTTGATAGATAGTCGTCTCCGAAATACTCTAAGGGATACAAGAGCCTACAGAGGCCCCACTCTCGATACGGACCACTACCTGGTGGTAAGCCGATTCGTGGGCCTTTTCAAGAAGTGGAGACACTGGCGAGTGCGTACCCATTTCGGAGAGCTTGAAAGGATAAAATGTGAGAAATTAGAAGATGAAAGTGTACGGAGTATGTATGTAGGCCTAGTCAGTAAAGGACTCAATGAGACGAGTCTTTCTGACCTAGGTGTTGAAGAATGCTGGGAAAGAATGAAAGAAAGTATAGTGAATAGTGCAAAAGAAGTATGTGGTAGTGCAAAGAGGCATAAGATTCTGAGAGGTGACGCCTGGTGGGACGCGGATGTGAAATCCAGCGTCGAAAGAAAGAAAAAAGCATGGTTGGATTATGTCTCAAGTTTGAACCAGAATGATAGTATGACAGAGAAAAAGTATGAGAGCTACCGCCGCTGCAGGAATGTTACCAAAGCCTTAGTGAAAGAGAAGCGTGAAAGACTTGTTGCGAATGAGGAAGTGAGGTTGACGGAGAACTTCGAGGCGAATAACAAACTCTTCTGGAGGGAAGTTAGAAAGTCTCGGGGTTCTTCGTCAACATCCAGAATGGACAAAATTATGTCTAAGCTTGGTGACATTCTTGCAAACCCAAGCGATGTATTGGGCAGGTGGAGTGAGTATTTTGGGGAAATGTACGAGTATGTTCCGGATGTGGGCGCCGCGAGTGAGCCTACGGCTGACACCGCTGCGCCAACATCTGATGAGGACATTACTATGGAAGAGATTGAATGGTCGATACGAAGTATGAAAAATGGTAAGGCAGCTGGAATTGATATGATGTCTGGTGAAATGATCAAACACGGTGGATCCTGTGTCCGGGACGCTTTCCTGACCTTGTGCAATCTGTGCTGGAGGTCGGGTAAGGTTCCCATGGACTGGAGGCGCGCTGTCATCGTGCCCTTGTATAAAGGTAAGGGATCACGTATGCAGTGCACCAGTTACAGGGCCATCAGTTTGATCAGTTTAGCAGCAAAAGTGTATGGGAAAATTATTGAAAGGAGAATGAGGGTGATATCTGATGGAGTGTTGTGGGAGGCTCAGGGTGGTTTCAGAAGCGGACGAGGGTGCATGGATCAGATTTTTTCTCTCCGCAACATCGTGGAGAAACAACTGGCTGTTAACCGGAAGGTTTTCTGCGGTTTTGTGGATCTGGAAAAAGCGTTTGACAGAGTGTTACGAAAGGATCTGTGGGATATACTCCCGGGCTACGGGGTGAGCGGAGCACTGCTGCGCGCTGTGCAGTCCACTTATGAGGGCTGCACAGCGTGTGTGCGTGTTGACGGCGGCTTGTCCCCCTGGTTTGACGTCAATATCGGCGTCAGACAGGGTTGCGTGCTGTCCGCTCGACTGTTCATCCTGTACCTGGACAGTTGTCTCCAGAGAATGAGATCGATGGATGTAGGGATGCGAATGGGTGACCTAGTTGTGAGCTGCCTGCTTTACGCAGATGACGCCGTGCTTCTAGCCGAATCGCCGTCGGACCTGCAAACACTAGTCACTACTATGAAAGATGATTGCATGATTAAAGGCTTGCAGTTGAATGCGACGAAAACGAAAGTAATGGTGTTTGAAAGGGAGGAATCCAGAACAGATGCAAGGATAATGGTTGATGATGTAGTGCTGGAACAGGTGAATGAAATTGTATATCTTGGATGCGCTTTTAGCAGAGATGGAAGGTACACCGCGGATGTAGAAAGACGAGTGGCGATAGGAAATAGCGTAAACGGAGTGTTGGGCAGATTCCTGGGCGCAAAAAATATTAGCAGAAAGGCCCAGTTAGCAATCCACAATGCAGTCCTGATCCCAACACTAACTTATGGAAGCGAGAGCTGGGTATGGCAGAGTGTGCATGAAAGTAGAATAAACGCGGTAGAAATGAGGGCTCTACGCAAAATCTGCGGAGTGACTCTCGCTGACCGCGTAGAAAACAAGGTTGTAAGGAAGGAAGTTGGTTTGAAAGAGAGTGTCGGTGTAAAAGTAAGAAAGGGCATGCTCCGATGGTTCGGACATGTAGAAAGAATGGCTGACGCAAGACTGACTAAGCAGATATACAATGCAAAAGCGGACGGATGTAGGAGTCGAGGACGGCCAAGACACACATTCCAAGACCAAATAGAACGTGTTCTGGAGGAAGGTGATGTTAAGAGCCTCAAAAACCGACGCGCGTGCATGAAAAGAGTTATGAAAGTCAACGAAGCGAGTGAGGTGTGTAAGAATCGTGCCCTATGGCGCTCTGTTCTCTCTGCCTACCCCGCAAGGGATTTGGCGTGAAGTTATGTATGTATGTATGTATGTACTGTTTGGCTTTGTGCCTTTAGATTTTGAGTTTAAAACTCATTAATTTATGTTGTAATAATTGGGGTAAATTAACATTAACACTGAATCATAAGAAATACATTTTAGAGATTTGTATAGCAAAAACTGAGAATAAATATGACTGAAGACACATAAAAATGCTTTACAACAGGTAAGTTAAAAAAGAAAAAAGGTTTTAAGAACAAAGTTTAGTTCTCGCGCACGATTTACGATACTTCTCCTCCATCATTAGTGTTCTGTGATCGTACTAAATATTATTATTTAAGTATATTCTAGTTATCAAGATAATTCGTCTCTAAAATAAACTAAATTTGCATTAATCTAAATCATTTTACAAATGCAATAAACATTGATGTACAAACCGAGTATTGTAGATAATTTTTATCTAGAGAAAATCATGATTTGAAATTGTTTTTTTTTTACATAATCTCGATCGTGGAATGTGGGTTTTGGCACAGTTTCGTTATGCCATCTCAATTTTTAATTTGGTACATTTATATTTTTAGACTTTTCGATTAACAAACCTTTGGAGTTTGAACGCTTGTAAATCATTCTGTCAAAGACTTGTTGCAACACACAACTATGTTTGATGGATTTATTATTACGTAGATGTTTATCATATTTTTCATTTACATTTTTTTTTATCAAAGCAAAATGCAAATAATTGCTAAAACTGGCAAATACAGTTAATTGTGTATGACCAGTCTAACCTTTACAGGGTGAAATTGCATAGTGACGTCACGAATTTACGGTTAAATTTATCATTACATAAAATATACTGTTTTTTCACATTGCATTGACAATAATCAATTTCTAACAATCGAGAACAATGACGTGGATATATTGAATATTTAATTTGAGAATGTTCAGAGTACAATGACAAATCTGTCAAACTTTTCGACGAATAATCGAAATCACGTTGGCGAAAACGAATAACACACAATTCGGTACATCACTAGTAAGCAATTCGAGGGTGCTCAGCCTTCAAAAACCCTTGGAAAGCGATTAAAAATGGGAACAACCCAAAGGGTTATTATAGAAAGGTTGAGCAGCTTTGGTTGAATGAATGGTCCTTACTTTTCTCCGGCATCTTGTCCCTCGGCCTGGAGGCGGACACGCTGAAGGACTTGGCGAGGCGGCGGTGCGCGGGCGGGGTGAGCTCCCCCTCGTCGGCCAGCTCGCCCCCCGCGGCCCCCGCTGCCCCCGCGCCCCCCGCGCGCGCCCACCACCGCTCCGAGCCGCGCCCTGACCGACCCTCAACCGTATATACGTACTCCCTGCACTACTTATATTACACTAAACATACCGCTTTGTACCATCATGCCTGTTTATACCAGAAGGTTTGAGCAGAGGTGTTTTTACTCCTATTTCAGTCAGTCGTCGCGTCATCGCATTGCGAGCGATAATGTTCATCAGATTAAATAACTCATTACGACATCCCCGGGATAGCAAAACAAATTTGCAGTCATAATTCTACCCTAAGAGCATCTAGTTCAACATAAAATTCTAGCAGGAAATAAAACAGAATACTAGACAACATCAACAATAAATATTTGAGTATTTCAATAAAAAGAGAAAATTTATCTCAGCGTAAGAGATAGTTACATTGTGTAAGCTCACATTATTTTCTTGAAAACAAAGACATTACAAGCTCTTGTTGTGAGGAGACGCTCACGAGATCTGGGGCTTGCACCTAAATACTTGTCTACTAACTTTACAGTTTGGCATATTTAAAAATATAGATATTGCAGTGCATATATCCAACCCGGTGCTATATATATATACAATATATTATTATATATTTACAAACATATTACTAAATCCATAATCTTCTAAATTTCAGAGCTTATTTCTGTCAGTTAAAACTTCAAGCAGACTTGTAAGGCGCACTTCTCGATACACCAAATATGTATCAAAAATGGATACTAAGACATAATATAATCATTTATAACCTCACGCCTCTTATGGCGCCCCCCTTATCCCTCGTTATCCTACCTTCAATCTGATTTAATACGCCTCAACTTACTTAACTATAAACTACGTGAACAAAATAACACCCATTGTTATATTTAAAAACATTCACTCACACAATCAACTTTGAAAATTATTTGTTCAGTTCCAATAAAATCATTATGCCCTTATCAAAGCAATAATATTGGACGTCAAGTCCAAAACACTTTGAGAAAGACATAATATATACAGGATACTGCCATAGATTAAGTATTGTCAAACACTCAAACTGCTATCTAATTATTAGTCTTTTAAATTTTAATATTAACTTGTAAATCTCTCCACACAATAATAGACACACACACATATGCAGTATTATAGTACTTACCCAAGAAAGCGTCAACGTGGGCAGCAATACCCTTCATAGCCTTGTGGAAGATGGAGGGCAGCGCTTGCAGACAAGGGTGCTGGCTGGGGTCCCTAGTACCTTCCTCTTGAGTTATCGAGTACTGGAGGAGGGCATTGGATATCCTTATAATTGTACTAAATGATAGAACACAGACTTTTATAGCTAAATAGGCAGTCGCCATTGCTTTACAAAAGACCCGGAGCCCCAATCCCTTCCCTTCTCACTTCCGGCCTCTAGCCTATCACATTTTAAAAACTGACAACGCAACTGTGGCTATATCTGTGTTGAAGGTGTCCATGGGCGGCGTTAGTTGTTAACCATCAGGTGTCACGCCTGCTCGTTTGCCTCCTTATCCCATTAAAAACCCCTGTCATTTCTACTTGAAACGCAGTTTTAGCAGTAAAAGAATATATTATTATAAGAATCCAATAGATGTCGCTGTAATAATGTACTGTTATCATACAGTAATGGTCGTTACTTTAAAACAAAAACTACAAACCTGTAAGAAATCAGGCGTCTGACTGATAATGTGCGGCCGGCACAAGTCCACTGGGTTCCCGATGGTGTGCAGGATGCGGTACCAGCTCTGCATCACAGCCTCCGCACTCATATCCGCTGGAATCAGGTTGGAATCCTCTTCGCCTACACAGTACAAAAATTTTGGTTGAGACATTGGAAGCTACATTATCCTACTAGCTTAAAAATTTGAATTTCACTGAGAAAAGATTGTAAAAAATAATAACGTGGAGTCCCTCCGCGCTACTGAAGTGGAACTTTTTAACAGACGTACATTTATAACACGCTTAATTTATAAACAGCACAACTTACTTACATTCCTCAGTCGATAGTTTTACCAAAACACGGTAAAACTACTGACTGTGGAATGGAGATTGGCGGGTTCGATCCCCACTAGAGTATAATTCTTAATATAGGTCTGCCGTCTGGGTAGAATTTGGTGACTACTTTATTTAGGAGGATCTGCCATATTCGACGTCGCATTGTTCTTTGATTTAGGTACTCCCCCAAGCTGAAGCCCATTCGATACCCATATTGTAAAATGCATTAAAATACTTATAGCATTCGATTTAGAATGACGTCACATTTTCAAGTTACTATCGAAAAGCCCTTTCATTTGATATCCATATTGTAAAAAAGCATTAAAACTATATTTGAATGAGGGGCGGTGGAGTTTCACCGGTCGAGCCGGCCCATTCATGCAGCGGACTGCTTGGCTCTACGACTGTTAATAATATCATCCAAACTTAGCGTGTATAAAACCTTTAAAATTGAGTTCTAAGATTCAGTACTTAATAAATATTTATTACATACATAATATATGCATACTTAGATACTTACATACATACATTGCAAAATAACAAATATCGATTTAATTATCTTTATAATAACAAATATACGTCTGAAATGTTCGGTAGCCGCTTCGTAACTACTTGTTGTTACAAAAAAATTTAGAGATTTACAAAAAAAAGTACTAGTACAGATAGCACAAAAAGAATTATTTAGAAAGAAATTGCAATAAGGTAAAATTAATTAAGACAAATCAAAATTTAGTTAATATAATTAAATTAAATACAAAGAAATAAAGCCCTTATTTTACCAGCTACATAATGCATTTTAATAACTATACTAGTTGTTGCTCGCTACTTCATCTGCGTGGACGCCAAAAATATTCAATGTATAGTTTCAACTTTCGTACAATTTTTCAACGGGTAATTTGTTCCAAAGATGTACAGCTTGAACAGTGAATGATTGTGCAAAAAAGTTTGTGGAATGACTAGGAACAGACAATCTCAGATTTTCAGACAACCTCAGACACTCTGAATGTGTGTCATTTAAGAACACAAACCGCTCTTTGAGATAATGGGGTGTTTTCGGACAGAATAAGATGTTATATAGTAAAGTAAGAATATGAGTATTCCGGCGAAAACGAATAGGAAGCTACTTGAGTTTTTTACGCAACTCGGAGATGTGGTCATATCGTATATTTACCGTAATAATAATAACGGTATACTTTTTATTAAGATTCCCAAGCTGGCTTTTCAGTTATAGCGAGGTCAAACTAATTATTATTTGTTATTATTATTATTATATAACATACAAAAAAATGCCTTTTTTGTATATTTGAATTTTTTGGTTTGTTTTTTTTTAAGTACTATATAAATTTAAAAATTAAAAACAATATTTTTATGCAGTTAGTTACTTTTGTTACACGGTGCGATAAAAACAGTGCCGCTACTAGCTACTAGATGTCTATGTACAGTTTTTAATCACGCTATGGAAATTCTCTTCCTTGGTTTATATAAGCCGATTTATGTTCTAGTGCTTTATATTACCTATAATACCCGCGAAGGGGGGTTTTAAGCGTTAGACGCTTTTGCAAGAGACATTAGAAGTTCCACTTCAAAAAGTTAAACAAAAATGCGACAACGTTAAAACGAATGGAATCCTCGTTATACTGCACTGAACTACACTGCCGCTGAAATGAGATGTCAGGAATTCAAGTCCCGCAAAATATATGAAATATTTTGGTAAAGTTACAATATGACTTTAATATCTTATTATCTATCGTCTCAGTGATATGGCAACAGGTTCCAATAGGCCACTAAAATTTGGTGAGTCGTGACTTGTTTCTTGTTATACACACTCGAGAGCAATGAATCCGGGTCACTTAAAGAATCCTAAAAATCTCGGAAACTAAAAATGCTAGGTTAATGCAATAAATTGTATTTAATAGACAATGTAATACTCCTTAAATGAAGGTATTAAAACTTCTTAGTTATTGTAAAGTTATATCATAAAAAAATCAAATTTGAAAAAGGGCCACTTTCGAAGATGGAACTACGAAATTACAGCATTTGGTTTTGCTTTTGTTTGTAATCTGTCATTTATGTGGGTACATAAACCATGTTGATAGTGCTCTATATTCATTATTCAAGCTGAAATTATGTCGCTTACGCCTGAAGAATGCACCAGAATACTTACAATGCTGGAAACCGGCCGGAGTCAGCGCGATACAGCCAGGACTGTTGGTGTGTCGCTGTCAACAGTACAAAGAGTTCTCCGACGTTACGAAGAAACTGGTTCTAACCTACGCAGACCAGGAACGGGCAGAACCAGGTATACCACAGCACGAGAAGACCGATACTTGGTGAACACCATGCTTCGAAATCGCTTTCTCACAGGAACTGAACTCACCAATCAGTTTCGACGCCTCGGAGGAAGTAACCCAAGTGCATGGACAGTAAGACGTCGGCTTTCTGAATCTAACTTAAAACCCCTTAGACCTGCAAACGGCCCTAAACTGGAGCGTGGGCATCGTATTTCAAGACTAAGATATGCCCAGAGCCACGTAAATTGGAGTATTGAAGATTGGTCAAAAGTTATGTTCTCCGACGAATCAAAATTTATGCTCTACAAGCACGATGGAAGACACAGAGTGTATCGAAGACCAGGGGAAAGATTCAAGCAAGCATGCATCGAGGAAAAAGTAGCCTACGGTGGTGGGTCTGTACTTGTGTGGGCCGGAATTTCTTCTGAAAGTCGCACAGAGCTGGTGATCATAGAAAACGGCTCTTTAACTAGCGTAAGATATGTGGAAGAAATCCTCAATGATCACGTTGGTCCATTTATGGTCAATTTAGGTGAGGATGCTATATTTATGCATGACAATGCCCGACCTCATACAGGTAGGATTGTGAATGACTACCTTCAAGAGATGAACATTACTCGTATGGAGTGGCCAGCGCGCAGCCCGGATATCAACCCGATCGAGCATGCTTGGGACGAGCTAGGCAGATGCGTAAAACAACGAAACCCTCCCCCAATCACGCTTCGTGAGCTCAAAATTGCTCTCACAGAGGAATGGGAGAATATTCCCCAAAATCGTATAAGGAACTTGGTGTACAGCATGCCAAACCGCGTAAACGCAGTAATGGAAGCACGAGGAGGCAATACGAAGTATTAAAATTCAAGAAAATCGTAATAAAGTTCAAAAATTTCATGTTTCCTATTTTTGTTTTAAGGAGAGATCAGCAGATTTTTTCTTTATGTAATTTTGTGTTAATAAAATGTATGGTGACTCATATTTTTTTTACTTTCATTTAAGGAGTATTACATTGTCTATTAAATACAATTTATTGCATTAACCTATCATTTTTAGTTTCCGAGATTTTTAACATTCTTTAAGTGACCCGGATTCATTGCTCTCGAGAGTAGTATAAAATTCCAGTAGATACTTAATGAACTTACTAATGGGCATCACCGGGAACAGTGGTCCGTACATGTGCTTCAAGAGTCTCGCCGTGAGACAGAGTGAGGCGCGCGTCCATTGCTCGGTGAGAGGCGCGCGGTGACGCCACCTTATACACTGTTCGCGCAGTGTACGCCACAGGGGCGGGGATGGGAAACATCTGTGATCAGACAATCTAGTTTTATTGCGTACTAGTAAAAGCGTAATACAGGTAATTAAATGGTATATATTCGGTTATCTCGACGGTCCAGTGGTCGACCAACCCGCTACTGAATCAAGAAGTCGCGGGTTCGAATCCTAGCTCACACCAATGATTTTTCGAAATTAATTTCGAAAGTTATGTGTGATAAATATCGATGACTGAAAACTGTGTGCTCGGTATGGAAATAGGTTCGGCACCTATTTCATTTGGGACGTAAACATAACGGCGAGTCGTCGTCGTTTTAACTGGCACGGCCTAAACCTTCGGGTAGAAAAAGGCGTGAAGTTGTGTTAAATAGTATGTAAGCAGTGTTTTTTCGTATTCGCTAATTCAAATCGTGGAAAAATAATGGCCTCATGGAAATGTCGGCTGAGTGCTGCTGCTACAGTTATTGTTCTTTTCGCGCCCGAGTCAAAGGGCTCCAGATTACACGAAGTACCTCTCTACACTACTTGTAGTATTTCGCTTAAAATCACTTCAGTAGTCATTCAGACGCTGTGTTATACATACGTTGGGTACGACGTTGGGTTATACGGAACGCTATTTTATTTCCATTGACTGTATCAGTTGAAAAATGGCCTCAAATGTAACCAATGTGTACCTACCAATTTCCAAAGCCACTATGCGGCTGTCAGCAGTAGCATCACGCGAGAGTGACGGTAGCCCAGACGGGCTGTACGTAGAGAGGTACCTGTGCGAGGCCAGGATCCAGACCTCGAAGAGCACGCACAGCACGCGCTCGCACAGCTGGTCGGCGGCCGCGTGGTGCGGCGCGGGCGGGGCCAGCAGCGCCGCGGCCGCCGCCAGCACCAGCAGCAGCAGCAGCACGCGAGAGTGACGGTAGCCCAGACGGGCTGTACGTAGAGAGGTACCTGTGCGAGGCCAGGATCCAGACCTCGAAGAGCACGCACAGCACGCGCTCGCACAGCTGGTCGGCGGCCGCGTGGTGCGGCGCGGGCGGGGCCAGCAGCGCCGCGGCCGCCGCCAGCACCAGCAGCAGCAGCAGCACGCGAGAGTGACGGTAGCCCAGACGGGCTGTACGTAGAGAGGTACCTGTGCGAGGCCAGGATCCAGACCTCGAAGAGCACGCACAGCACGCGCTCGCACAGCTGGTCGGCGGCCGCGTGGTGCGGCGCGGGCGGGGCCAGCAGCGCCGCGGCCGCCGCCAGCACCAGCAGCAGCAGCAGCACGCGAGAGTGACGGTAGCCCAGACGGGCTGTACGTAGAGAGGTACCTGTGCGAGGCCAGGATCCAGACCTCGAAGAGCACGCACAGCACGCGCTCGCACAGCTGGTCGGCGGCCGCGTGGTGCGGCGCGGGCGGGGCCAGCAGCGCCGCGGCCGCCGCCAGCACCAGCAGCAGCAGCAGCACGCGAGAGTGACGGTAGCCCAGACGGGCTGTACGTAGAGAGGTACCTGTGCGAGGCCAGGATCCAGACCTCGAAGAGCACGCACAGCACGCGCTCGCACAGCTGGTCGGCGGCCGCGTGGTGCGGCGCGGGCGGGGCCAGCAGCGCCGCGGCCGCCGCCAGCACCAGCAGCAGCAGCAGCACGCGAGAGTGACGGTAGCCCAGACGGGCTGTACGTAGAGAGGTACCTGTGCGAGGCCAGGATCCAGACCTCGAAGAGCACGCACAGCACGCGCTCGCACAGCTGGTCGGCGGCCGCGTGGTGCGGCGCGGGCGGGGCCAGCAGCGCCGCGGCCGCCGCCAGCACCAGCAGCAGCAGCAGCAGCAGCACGCGAGAGTGACGGTAGCCCAGACGGGCTGTACGTAGAGAGGTACCTGTGCGAGGCCAGGATCCAGACCTCGAAGAGCACGCACAGCACGCGCTCGCACAGCTGGTCGGCGGCCGCGTGGTGCGGCGCGGGCGGGGCCAGCAGCGCCGCGGCCGCCGCCAGCACCAGCAGCAGCAGCAGCACGCGAGAGTGACGGTAGCCCAGACGGGCTGTACGTAGAGAGGTACCTGTGCGAGGCCAGGATCCAGACCTCGAAGAGCACGCACAGCACGCGCTCGCACAGCTGGTCGGCGGCCGCGTGGTGCGGCGCGGGCGGGGCCAGCAGCGCCGCGGCCGCCGCCAGCACCAGCAGCAGCAGCAGCACGCGAGAGTGACGGTAGCCCAGACGGGCTGTACGTAGAGAGGTACCTGTGCGAGGCCAGGATCCAGACCTCGAAGAGCACGCACAGCACGCGCTCGCACAGCTGGTCGGCGGCCGCGTGGTGCGGCGCGGGCGGGGCCAGCAGCGCCGCGGCCGCCGCCAGCACCAGCAGCAGCAGCAGCACGCGAGAGTGACGGTAGCCCAGACGGGCTGTACGTAGAGAGGTACCTGTGCGAGGCCAGGATCCAGACCTCGAAGAGCACGCACAGCACGCGCTCGCACAGCTGGTCGGCGGCCGCGTGGTGCGGCGCGGGCGGGGCCAGCAGCGCCGCGGCCGCCGCCAGCACCAGCAGCAGCAGCAGCACGCGAGAGTGACGGTAGCCCAGACGGGCTGTACGTAGAGAGGTACCTGTGCGAGGCCAGGATCCAGACCTCGAAGAGCACGCACAGCACGCGCTCGCACAGCTGGTCGGCGGCCGCGTGGTGCGGCGCGGGCGGGGCCAGCAGCGCCGCGGCCGCCGCCAGCACCAGCAGCAGCAGCAGCACGCGAGAGTGACGGTAGCCCAGACGGGCTGTACGTAGAGAGGTACCTGTGCGAGGCCAGGATCCAGACCTCGAAGAGCACGCACAGCACGCGCTCGCACAGCTGGTCGGCGGCCGCGTGGTGCGGCGCGGGCGGGGCCAGCAGCGCCGCGGCCGCCGCCAGCACCAGCAGCAGCAGCAGCAGCACGCGAGAGTGACGGTAGCCCAGACGGGCTGTACGTAGAGAGGTACCTGTGCGAGGCCAGGATCCAGACCTCGAAGAGCACGCACAGCACGCGCTCGCACAGCTGGTCGGCGGCCGCGTGGTGCGGCGCGGGCGGGGCCAGCAGCGCCGCGGCCGCCGCCAGCACCAGCAGCAGCAGCAGCACGCGAGAGTGACGGTAGCCCAGACGGGCTGTACGTAGAGAGGTACCTGTGCGAGGCCAGGATCCAGACCTCGAAGAGCACGCACAGCACGCGCTCGCACAGCTGGTCGGCGGCCGCGTGGTGCGGCGCGGGCGGGGCCAGCAGCGCCGCGGCCGCCGCCAGCACCAGCAGCAGCAGCAGCACGCGAGAGTGACGGTAGCCCAGACGGGCTGTACGTAGAGAGGTACCTGTGCGAGGCCAGGATCCAGACCTCGAAGAGCACGCACAGCACGCGCTCGCACAGCTGGTCGGCGGCCGCGTGGTGCGGCGCGGGCGGGGCCAGCAGCGCCGCGGCCGCCGCCAGCACCAGCAGCAGCAGCAGCACGCGAGAGTGACGGTAGCCCAGACGGGCTGTACGTAGAGAGGTACCTGTGCGAGGCCAGGATCCAGACCTCGAAGAGCACGCACAGCACGCGCTCGCACAGCTGGTCGGCGGCCGCGTGGTGCGGCGCGGGCGGGGCCAGCAGCGCCGCGGCCGCCGCCAGCACCAGCAGCAGCAGCAGCACGCGAGAGTGACGGTAGCCCAGACGGGCTGTACGTAGAGAGGTACCTGTGCGAGGCCAGGATCCAGACCTCGAAGAGCACGCACAGCACGCGCTCGCACAGCTGGTCGGCGGCCGCGTGGTGCGGCGCGGGCGGGGCCAGCAGCGCCGCGGCCGCCGCCAGCACCAGCAGCAGCAGCAGCACGCGAGAGTGACGGTAGCCCAGACGGGCTGTACGTAGAGAGGTACCTGTGCGAGGCCAGGATCCAGACCTCGAAGAGCACGCACAGCACGCGCTCGCACAGCTGGTCGGCGGCCGCGTGGTGCGGCGCGGGCGGGGCCAGCAGCGCCGCGGCCGCCGCCAGCACCAGCAGCAGCAGCAGCAGCAGCAGCAGCACGCGAGAGTGACGGTAGCCCAGACGGGCTGTACGTAGAGAGGTACCTGTGCGAGGCCAGGATCCAGACCTCGAAGAGCACGCACAGCACGCGCTCGCACAGCTGGTCGGCGGCCGCGTGGTGCGGCGCGGGCGGGGCCAGCAGCGCCGCGGCCGCCGCCAGCACCAGCAGCAGCAGCAGCACGCGAGAGTGACGGTAGCCCAGACGGGCTGTACGTAGAGAGGTACCTGTGCGAGGCCAGGATCCAGACCTCGAAGAGCACGCACAGCACGCGCTCGCACAGCTGGTCGGCGGCCGCGTGGTGCGGCGCGGGCGGGGCCAGCAGCGCCGCGGCCGCCGCCAGCACCAGCAGCAGCAGCAGCACGCGAGAGTGACGGTAGCCCAGACGGGCTGTACGTAGAGAGGTACCTGTGCGAGGCCAGGATCCAGACCTCGAAGAGCACGCACAGCACGCGCTCGCACAGCTGGTCGGCGGCCGCGTGGTGCGGCGCGGGCGGGGCCAGCAGCGCCGCGGCCGCCGCCAGCACCAGCAGCAGCAGCAGCACGCGAGAGTGACGGTAGCCCAGACGGGCTGTACGTAGAGAGGTACCTGTGCGAGGCCAGGATCCAGACCTCGAAGAGCACGCACAGCACGCGCTCGCACAGCTGGTCGGCGGCCGCGTGGTGCGGCGCGGGCGGGGCCAGCAGCGCCGCGGCCGCCGCCAGCACCAGCAGCAGCAGCAGCACGCGAGAGTGACGGTAGCCCAGACGGGCTGTACGTAGAGAGGTACCTGTGCGAGGCCAGGATCCAGACCTCGAAGAGCACGCACAGCACGCGCTCGCACAGCTGGTCGGCGGCCGCGTGGTGCGGCGCGGGCGGGGCCAGCAGCGCCGCGGCCGCCGCCAGCACCAGCAGCAGCAGCAGCACGCGAGAGTGACGGTAGCCCAGACGGGCTGTACGTAGAGAGGTACCTGTGCGAGGCCAGGATCCAGACCTCGAAGAGCACGCACAGCACGCGCTCGCACAGCTGGTCGGCGGCCGCGTGGTGCGGCGCGGGCGGGGCCAGCAGCGCCGCGGCCGCCGCCAGCACCAGCAGCAGCAGCAGCACGCGAGAGTGACGGTAGCCCAGACGGGCTGTACGTAGAGAGGTACCTGTGCGAGGCCAGGATCCAGACCTCGAAGAGCACGCACAGCACGCGCTCGCACAGCTGGTCGGCGGCCGCGTGGTGCGGCGCGGGCGGGGCCAGCAGCGCCGCGGCCGCCGCCAGCACCAGCAGCAGCAGCAGCACGCGAGAGTGACGGTAGCCCAGACGGGCTGTACGTAGAGAGGTACCTGTGCGAGGCCAGGATCCAGACCTCGAAGAGCACGCACAGCACGCGCTCGCACAGCTGGTCGGCGGCCGCGTGGTGCGGCGCGGGCGGGGCCAGCAGCGCCGCGGCCGCCGCCAGCACCAGCAGCAGCAGCAGCACGCGAGAGTGACGGTAGCCCAGACGGGCTGTACGTAGAGAGGTACCTGTGCGAGGCCAGGATCCAGACCTCGAAGAGCACGCACAGCACGCGCTCGCACAGCTGGTCGGCGGCCGCGTGGTGCGGCGCGGGCGGGGCCAGCAGCGCCGCGGCCGCCGCCAGCACCAGCAGCAGCAGCAGCACGCGAGAGTGACGGTAGCCCAGACGGGCTGTACGTAGAGAGGTACCTGTGCGAGGCCAGGATCCAGACCTCGAAGAGCACGCACAGCACGCGCTCGCACAGCTGGTCGGCGGCCGCGTGGTGCGGCGCGGGCGGGGCCAGCAGCGCCGCGGCCGCCGCCAGCACCAGCAGCAGCAGCAGCACGCGAGAGTGACGGTAGCCCAGACGGGCTGTACGTAGAGAGGTACCTGTGCGAGGCCAGGATCCAGACCTCGAAGAGCACGCACAGCACGCGCTCGCACAGCTGGTCGGCGGCCGCGTGGTGCGGCGCGGGCGGGGCCAGCAGCGCCGCGGCCGCCGCCAGCACCAGCAGCAGCAGCAGCACGCGAGAGTGACGGTAGCCCAGACGGGCTGTACGTAGAGAGGTACCTGTGCGAGGCCAGGATCCAGACCTCGAAGAGCACGCACAGCACGCGCTCGCACAGCTGGTCGGCGGCCGCGTGGTGCGGCGCGGGCGGGGCCAGCAGCGCCGCGGCCGCCGCCAGCACCAGCAGCAGCAGCAGCACGCGAGAGTGACGGTAGCCCAGACGGGCTGTACGTAGAGAGGTACCTGTGCGAGGCCAGGATCCAGACCTCGAAGAGCACGCACAGCACGCGCTCGCACAGCTGGTCGGCGGCCGCGTGGTGCGGCGCGGGCGGGGCCAGCAGCGCCGCGGCCGCCGCCAGCACCAGCAGCAGCAGCAGCACGCGAGAGTGACGGTAGCCCAGACGGGCTGTACGTAGAGAGGTACCTGTGCGAGGCCAGGATCCAGACCTCGAAGAGCACGCACAGCACGCGCTCGCACAGCTGGTCGGCGGCCGCGTGGTGCGGCGCGGGCGGGGCCAGCAGCGCCGCGGCCGCCGCCAGCACCAGCAGCAGCAGCAGCACGCGAGAGTGACGGTAGCCCAGACGGGCTGTACGTAGAGAGGTACCTGTGCGAGGCCAGGATCCAGACCTCGAAGAGCACGCACAGCACGCGCTCGCACAGCTGGTCGGCGGCCGCGTGGTGCGGCGCGGGCGGGGCCAGCAGCGCCGCGGCCGCCGCCAGCACCAGCAGCAGCAGCAGCACGCGAGAGTGACGGTAGCCCAGACGGGCTGTACGTAGAGAGGTACCTGTGCGAGGCCAGGATCCAGACCTCGAAGAGCACGCACAGCACGCGCTCGCACAGCTGGTCGGCGGCCGCGTGGTGCGGCGCGGGCGGGGCCAGCAGCGCCGCGGCCGCCGCCAGCACCAGCAGCAGCAGCAGCACGCGAGAGTGACGGTAGCCCAGACGGGCTGTACGTAGAGAGGTACCTGTGCGAGGCCAGGATCCAGACCTCGAAGAGCACGCACAGCACGCGCTCGCACAGCTGGTCGGCGGCCGCGTGGTGCGGCGCGGGCGGGGCCAGCAGCGCCGCGGCCGCCGCCAGCACCAGCAGCAGCAGCAGCACGCGAGAGTGACGGTAGCCCAGACGGGCTGTACGTAGAGAGGTACCTGTGCGAGGCCAGGATCCAGACCTCGAAGAGCACGCACAGCACGCGCTCGCACAGCTGGTCGGCGGCCGCGTGGTGCGGCGCGGGCGGGGCCAGCAGCGCCGCGGCCGCCGCCAGCACCAGCAGCAGCAGCAGCACGCGAGAGTGACGGTAGCCCAGACGGGCTGTACGTAGAGAGGTACCTGTGCGAGGCCAGGATCCAGACCTCGAAGAGCACGCACAGCACGCGCTCGCACAGCTGGTCGGCGGCCGCGTGGTGCGGCGCGGGCGGGGCCAGCAGCGCCGCGGCCGCCGCCAGCACCAGCAGCAGCAGCACGCGCCACTCGCGCGCGCCCAGCGCCCCGCCCGCCGCCAGCGCGCGCGCCAGGCGCAGCACGCGGTGGCACAGCACGGCCTGCTTGCTGATCAGGTCGCCGCCTGCACAGACCGCCACGTCACTCTCTATACCGACCTCTCTGATCCAATTCGACTTCTAACTCACTTCCTCTCCTTGAACAATTTTAACAATTTGAACAAAACAACAACGCAATTCCAAAGAAACGAATGATAACAAAATCGCCACCAGATTCAAGAGAAAGTTTTAAATTTAAGAATTTATTACAAGTAAAGACTGTAAAAAAATCCCGCGCGGGAGAAGGGGAAGCCCCCCCCCCCCCCCCTTCTTTAATTGTTTAAGGTTAAGTTATTTAAAAAAGTTTGCTTTACTGCCAAATAAATATATAGAAGCAGGCTGATACAAGAATCTCAGAACAAGATTAGAACAGACAAGAAGTAGTAACTTGGAATATCATCAAAAATTAAACTGGTCGTACAAGGAACCGTGATGCAAATATTAAACCTTTAGTTAATAATAAAATTATAGAAGATAATTATGCTGAGGCCGAAACATTTAATTACTTTTTTGCCAAAATTTCCATCACTAACTACTACTAATACGTTAAATTCATGTCTCGTCAAAGATTAAACTCGGCTTATGGATGGTGTGGGCGAGTGCTACGTTTTTTACCCTTACGATGTTTAAACATTGAAAATCCAAAAAAACGGCTGATTTATGGGGCATCACCGTTAAATTCATAGATTCTGTCATTGCCATTTTATGAAACACAGCAAATTGATATCATTATTTAAAAATGGATGTAGGAATGATCCAACCAACCAAGAACAGTACAAAAGGTCGTTCTACAACTGATGGGAGAACTCGCAGGATACAATTTGCGTATTCTGTGATCTCTCTAAAGCTTTTGAATGCGCAGAATACAACACACTTTTACGTAAGCTTGGTCATAACGGTATTAAGAACATTGCACTTAAACTTGTTGCATCATAATTATATAACAGGTTACAGTTTGTTGATGTAAACGGAGTGAGATCATCTGGATCATTGGTGTCTATGGGCGTTCCCCAGGGTACCATTCTCGGTCAATGATTGTTGTTATCCATGTTAATGATTTGCCCTTTTGCGTACAGAAATTTTGTAATATTGTACTATTTGTTGATGACAATACACACTTCTTCAAGGTAGACCGTAAAAAAACAGTTTTGATTATGTAAATAGCTCCTTTACCTTACCTTTAATGGTTTACGGCTAATAATTTAGTTCTCAATTGGAATAAAACCAAAATAATAAAGTTTACTAGGCCTAATGATAGAGGTAATTAAATGTTATAAATATATCTCTGAATAACAGAATTCTAGACCCAGTGAAGTCAACTGGATTTTTAGGCATTACTCTAGTCTAGATAATACGCTCCAGTGGGGCCCTCAAGTAAAATTTTTAGCGGGAAGACTTAGCTTTACTACCTACGCGGTTCGAAAAGTTCAACAGTTTACCGATTAGTTTATTTTAGTTATTTTCATAGCGTTGTACGCAACGATATGCATAATTTTAATACCAGAGGCAAGCATAAACTTGTGTTGCCGTGTCATCCCCTGCGTTAAGTACATAAGTCGTTTTCTCTTTCTCTCGTAAACCTGTAGGACGATGATTTAAAATTGGTTAGGTCTTAACTGTGATGGTCAAGAATTCTGGCCGCTACGCCTTTTATGCACTAGCCTACTGCTATGTATTAAGTAGCGATATTAATATTATTGCTATTAATTTTAAATGGTTTTAAAAAGAGTAATTGGCACATGAGTTTCTTGCCCGATTCTTCTCATGATAGTCCCTACACTCGGAATCGGCCGGCCCGTGGCGATTGCGTCCGTGTTTTCTTGTCCCAACTTTCCCCGAGCGCTCGTGTTATACAATTAAATTTTAAATCTTATATATAAAATTCTCGTGTCACAATTTTCGTTCCCATACTCCTCCGATACGGCTTGACCGATTCTCATGAAATTTTGTGTGCATATCGGGTAAGTCTGAGAATAGGAAAACATATATTTTTCATGCCCCTAAATCAAAAGAGTAGCCCACCCCTCAATATTATTTTTTTAATTTTTCGATATATTTCTTCTATTTTTTTTTTTATAAAACGGGATACAAAAATCCAACTCTAAATTTTCAACCCCCTACGATCAACCTCTATTTTTTAAATTTTATAACACATTTATGAGTGTTGTTCACTACTAATAATCATAGAGGAACCACTCACCCAGGTCCATTTGATATATGAATGTGAGAGCTTGCAATTAAAGACATTATGATATAATTTAACAAAAAAGCTTTTAATTAAAAACAAAATGTATTCTTTTTTAGTCTTGGAGGTGGAGGAGGTCTAGCTTCTGATACCAACAATTTTTCGAAATTCTTTTAGGAAGTTATGTGTGATAAATATCGGTGACTGAAAACTTTGTCCCCGGTGTAATGGTATTAAGTTCGGCATTTAATCCATTTGGGACGTAACATAACGATTCGGCAAGTCGAGGCTTTAACAGCCGCTCCTTACTACACCTTCGCGTAGAAAATGGCGTGAAGCATGCCATGTTTACAATATTTTTATTTTCTACTACATATGCAATTAAACAACTTATTACACGACATTAAACATAAAATGGCGGCTGATATTTCACGATTAAACTAGTGGGCGTTTTCCTCTTTCCTCACAAAAACAGGAGTAAAACAAGTAACCAAAAACATCATTTAATTTATGATTTATATACTCGCCATCAACGTACTTAACTTTACAACGAAACTTACTTTCATTAGGCCTGGGAACGAAAAGATTCTGCAGGTGCCTTAGTATTTTCCTGGCATACTTGTGCGGAGCTTGTAATACTGGTGGAGGTATAGCTGGTGGGGGTGGCATAGCAGGCGGCGCTGGGGGCAGCAGAGGAGCCAACCACGCGCAGCACACACGCACACAGTCACGAAGTGCCTCATGTTCTTGCAAAGGCAGGGATAAGCCAAAACGTATTACTTCGAGAACCCATTCCACCTAAAATTTACAAAAAAGACATGCAGAACAAATATTGCCACCATTGTATTGCTGGCCTTTTAATCAATCAATCAATCAATCAATCATTTATTTATTCATTACATTTTGGGTTATCAATACAAGATCACAATTTACTTTTGGTTTCACAAAAATCTGCCAGTAATGGCATAAGAACATTATTGAATGATATCAAATAATAAAAAAAAATATATATATGAATAAATCTATGTACAATCTAAATTATTAATAGATAAATTAGAAAAAAAAATAAACAATTAGAAAAATTTAATGAACAATCATAACATAGTGTTTAAACACTATGTTATGATTGTTGGTAATCACAAATTAATGAATCAGAATTTAGAGAGTAAAAGGAAAACCACGAGGCAGGGCACGGGTCTCGGGATACTGCTGTCACCAAATGAAATGCACCAGTTTACGTCCATATTCTGAGAGACATAAGCCCGAAAACTGAACCACCACTCAAATATATAAGCCTACTTAAGCGTTTAAGTAGCTGTCACATTAGACAGAATAAGTGAAATTGAGCAATAAGTAGCACTTTATTGATTGTCAGATTTGAGTGGCGGTTCAGTATTCGGCCGATAGGCAATGATTTTATATTAATTGTTTGATTTTAGTTATACTACTAGTCAACTATAAGTTAATAACAAAAGCTTTTGATAAAAGAAACTACATGCACAGGTTACAGTACTTGTAATTTCTTTTATTGAAAATAGAACCTGGAACTTAAGAAAAAACATTTTATTACTCTGTATAAGTGATAAGCAAATATACGAAATGGCATCAATGATGCGATAACATTTAAAACATAGAGATAAACTATGTTAATTACAAATGAACTACCCCAAAATCAGGACAGTTAAAGAGGGGATCAAGACCAGGAGTATAAATTACAGAAAAAGGCTAGAAATGCATCCCAATAAGCTTGCCTCGCAACTAACCACACCAGATCTAATAAATAGGCTTAAAAGGTGTCAAATCCTTAGTCTTGATGAACACAGTTGTCAGAGTGGAGCAGTCTCGATGGAGATTTTGCTCTAACCGCCTAACAACACTCAACACATCTGCTCATAGTCTGCATGACTGATTGCAAGATAAAGCTTATATAAAAAAAAACCTCAGCATCAGTAGTGAGAGGGCTAGGTTCATGTGAGGCAAGCTGTTTCACAACAGCCAGCACCACATCACGACCACCAACTGCACCAAGTACCCCCCGCCCTCCACCCTCCAGAGGCAGAGAACTCCACTCGGAGTACATACCACCGCTGTCTTTGTTCTGAAATATTTTTATTAATAGTAAAATTGGTAGCCCAAATCAATGCCTTTTCTATTACCTCTCAGTTATCACATATATATGATCCAGGTAGAGGATTACACTATTCACAAGATCACAACATTCTAACAAGAATTAGTGATATCTAGACAAATAATAAAATTGTAATTGAGACATGCTAGTAGTTCCATAACATTCATACAAATTTACCAATTTTATCAGTTTTATTAAACTCAGAGCAAGTTTAGACAGAAATTTATTATTGGGCAAAATATACCCAAGTATGCTGAAGAATGATCACATTAATACAGTAAGCAAACAAGTAAGGAGTATAAAAATCTAATGTTTTTATTTATTAAATTATTGACTTGGTGAAGAACTCTGATTTCTGAGTGGGAATAAAGTAAAAATAAATTTTATTGTTTTTGGATCAAAATAATTACTTAGCTCATTCAATATGTACAACTTGCCAGATTTATTTTGCACACATATATAACAATGATTTCATCCAGTTCCTACCTGGTGGTTAACTCTGTTGAAAATTCTCACATTCATAAATAATACTTTAATGGTACCCTATATAACGGGTCCCTGACAACCAGAAGAAACTTAAGTTTATGTGAACATAATAATTTCTGATATTTTTTATTTTAATAAACGTTCCACAGCGGAAATAGTATCTCCGTACAATATTAAATTCTGATTAACTGTCCATTAAACAGGCATAAAATAAAAAGAATTTTAAATGTTCATTAAATACAGAAATTGTACAGAAACAAGAATCACACACGAACAGCACCTAAGACAGCACATCAAATGACATTGTTGATTGTTGTTAAAATTATGACACTTATGACAGAATTAATTTTTGTGTGGCAATTTAAATAAAAATAGCTCGCAGTCTCGCACGGGATTCAATAATAAAATTAAATAACTCTAAAACTTTAATATAAGTATATTTAGTTTTATAACCAAAAAAACCCTTTGTTATTAGTGGTTACTAAGAGAAACAAAGTTTTCTTTATTAAAAAGATATACCAACAAATTTTAAGTCTCGGTAAGTCAGTTTTTGAGCTACCCGCTTCGGATTCAGATTATTCAGAAGGCGTAGTCTTGATTCCGAATTCTGTAGGCTGTATACTCTTGTATCCCTTAGTGTTTTATAGACAACCATCTACCAGAATCAGAATTTCGGAAGTTATGGGTAATTAAAAAGTTTATGCCTGTATACACTCTCATTATTTATTATTTACTATTGAATGTATGTCTTTTAATCTATTATTATTTATTTATATGTTTGATTACGTATTTATTTATTTATTATTTTTTAATTATTTTATGCCTATGAGTACCCGTGTCTTTTTTACTATTTTCCTTCCAAAGGTTGCCTGGAAGAAATTGCTTTGAAATTGCGAAATAAGCCATTTGTACTTTTATATAGTAAGGCTAATGTATATTTCTTTATTTTCCTAGTCTATAAGGTGTGCAAGTACAAATAAAGAGTTGTCTATCTATCTATCTAATAAATGTCGATGAGTTCGATGACTAACAACTTTGTGCCCGGTGCGTACCGATGCGGCGAGTAGAGGCCATAGGTCGAGGCTTAAGTCTTAACCACTGCTTACACCTTCGACTAAAAAAAGGCGTAAGTTATGCTTTAATACATAACTTCTGCCAATCAATAAATGAACATGTAAAGATATTTTTTAAGGAATAGAAATTTCAAAATGCGTGGCTCGACCTATGAAATACCACGACCTCAAAATAAATACATACAATCACTTCTTTTGTGACAACGTCGTTTTAATTCGATGGAGCCGGCTGCACGTAAAAAATAACTCATGCGGCGCTACCTTGATGCTGGCTGAGCTGGCTCTGAAGTCTGAGGCGTTCCGTTTAGGAACGGCAGTAACATACATAACTGCACGCCCAGAGAGTATGTAAATGTGCACGCCTTTTTCTACCCGAAGGTGTAGGCAGTGGCTGTCAGGCTGTTATGTCTCGACTCGCCGTTATGTTTACGTCCCAAATAGAATAGGTGGCCAACCTATTGCCATACCGTGCACTAAGTTTTTAGTCATCGATATTTATAACGCATAACTTTTAAATTAAATTAATTTAGAAAACTCATTGGTGTGTGCCAGGATTCGAACCCGCACCTCTTGATTCAGAAACCGTGTGCTCGACCACTGGACCACCGAGACTACTAAAAATTTAGGAACGGCAGTAATTATATTTATTTCGGGAAATAAATAAAAATAAGTAAGTTAGTAAATATTACAATAAACGCGATATAATCCTAAAAAGTTGTTTCAATGTTACGGCAGTAATTAATTTAAAATTTTCTTTTTGTCAATTGTCGTAATATAATTAAAATATTTTTTCAAAAAATGAAACCATTCCATCGGTATTTCTTTATGACGTTGTCACGTTCAAATATCGTCTTAGTCGTCAGTAATTCGACCGATTTTTTGTCCCATGGGGTTAGGCAGAGACTAATTCTTTCCATTTGCTACGATGCTGGCATACAGGAATACCTTTACCGGTTTGACTTTTCACACTTATAAATTCGTTTTCGTTTCGTCTTCTTTCGTCCATCCTTTCTACATGTCTGTCCTTGCTAAGCACTTGTTTCTCTGTCTCTGTAAGTTCTACATCTTTCACACCACAACATTCTCGAAATAGGTACCTATACTGCTTTCTGTCCTATTATATGCTAAGATATTACTATGCAAAGGATATTGATGTGTTCTCTATAAAGGTATTCTCTTTATGGGCTTTAGTTAGATGGTGGTTATTATGGTTTTATGTGTAATGTAGAAGAAAAAGTGATAGTTTTTGAGATTCAGTACTTTATTGCAAAATCTGATTGAACCCGAACTGATCAAAACAGCATGTTCAAAATGTCTACAAAAAAGTCTGTGATGGTGTATGTCTGTATCTTAGGGATAAACTGCAATGAGCATTTTTATTTCTAAAGGACTAAATAAATATAGAATGATATAGAAAAACACAGTTTACTAGAAAAAATATTCTAATTTAATTATAAGCATTATATAATTTCTTACTCTAATTTAATTCACAATTTGATTATATGCCTAAGATTAAATTAATATTTAATTAGAAAAGTACAAATCCATACAAATAAATATAGTCTTTAAATTTAAGACTAGTACATGTTGATAAGTTTTAAATTTTTTAGCACCAAACATTCTAAACCACAACGAGAAACATTATTGAGATAAGATTAAACTCCAAGTAAACAGATAATTGGTGCCTTAAGAATAATAATAAAAAAATAAATATGTAAATTCATAATTTAAGAACCAAAACATTCATAGAGTTAACATAATGCAAACTGAAATATTTTTAAAATTCAATTTTATTCATCACCTTTACCCAACCTATTGTTAACTTTTGCTTCTTCATATTTTAATTTCCACATTTTAACTTCCTCCTCCAGGTCGTTTACTTTATCTTTTTCTTCTGCTAAAAGTAGCTCTGTTGACTCGAGTTTTAATTTGATTTCATCATGTTGTTGCTCAGATGCTTGTAGTGAATTAGCCAATACTGTAGTCTTAGCAAGTTTTACTGTAGCTTCTGCTTCTTTGATAATATTAGCTGCCTTGATGGTCAATTCATCTTGTATTATGAGCATAGAGACAAGTCTACGAATGACAAATGCTAGAAATATAGCAAAGCCAGTAATGTAAAAGTTTCTCTGAGCTCTAAATAGTTTCACATTTCCTTTCATTTCACTGGATAGATGAACATGTGGAGTGCCTTCTATGTTGTGTGAATATTTCCTCATTTCCCTAACAGCGTCCACCAAGAACAAGCCTAGTACTCCTAACAGCATATAGAAGTAAACAGCCGCATGCTCTTGAAACATGGTAAAAAGCCTTGATTTGAAAAATTGATTCCATCTTCTCGGACTAAATATCGGCAAAATCATGATTATAACTATAGCTATTTCGAAATACAAGTACCCCGCAATAAAAGTCCACTGGATAGACATTTTTGGCAATGTTTTACAACTTTGTCATTCGCGCTTACACTGCGGAATGGATAAATCAGTTACGAAATTTATATGCAATATGCAGCTCCTCATTAAAATTTTATTTTTCCTGTAATTATACCAGAACAGGTTTTTTGGCCCTCCCAAATACTTCCAATTCAATTTAATCCACTCGATTTAATTTAGTTTAAGGTAGGATCAATTTCGAGTTTGATAATTTGTCATTTGAGAAAATTTTGCTATTGTTTTTATTTTTTTTTTTTTCATTTGTCCACTTTTGGACAAGGTAAAGCTTTGAAGCTATACTGCCTTGTCAGTCGTATTATTATTTTTTGAAAGTAACTTATTCTAACCTAAACTAACTTCCTCTCGGTCAGCCGGGAGCGAAAGAAAAACATATGGCTGACAAGCTTATACAGCACTATACACCGAAGAATGGCGGTATAACCATTCATAAGATATGGGTCACCCTAAATGTTCTTGGTAGGGGCGGGCAGCAGCGTCCCTATCTAAAAAAGGTTTACCCCTGCGGTCTCCAACCCGTTTGCCCAGCGTGAGGACTATGGGCATAAACCTCCCAATGAAAATAGCAACAATGCAACGGCCCCCAGTTCCCGGTGGTCCCACTATTCCCGGCCAAGGCAGCGGTCGTGGTAACGGTGGGACAGGGGGTGCTAAGAATCTCCGGGTTACGGCAGGCTGCAAAAAACAACTACTCGTGGCCACTTATAATGGACGCAGTCTTCGGCTGGACCAACACCTCACCGAACTCGAGGTAGAGCTGGGTTGCTTGAACTGGCATATTCTAGGGCTATCTGAAGTCCGGCGAGAGGGGGAGGACACGATAACCCTACAGTCAGGCAACTTACTCTACTTTCGGGAAGGTGACCAGCTCTCCCAGGGAGGTGTCGGTTTCCTCGTTCACAAGGACCTCGTTAGCAGCGTTGTGGAGATCAGTAGTGTGTCGACCAGGGTAGCGTACCTTGTACTGAAACTTACCAACAGGTACACCCTGAAGGTAATACAGGTGTATGCGCCGACCTCGACATACTCTGACGAGATAGCCGAGGCGATGTACGAAGATATTGCAAAAGCAATACATGGTACCGCCAAGGCTCACTACAGCGTTGTTATGGGGGGTTACAGGGGGACTTCAATGCCAAAGTGGGAGTACAAGAACGCGGCGAAACGAAAATCGGTCCATATGGCTTGGGGTGCCGAAATCACAGGGGGCAGATGCTGGTCAACTTCTTGGAGTCTGAAGGGCTTTTCTTAATGAATTCTTTCTTCAAGAAGAGTCTCCACAGGAGGTGGACTTGGCGAAGCCCCGATTCTGTGACAAGGAACGAGATACATTTTATCATTACGGATAGTAAGCATATATTTAGAGATGTCTCTGTGATCAACAGGTTCAATACTGGAAGTGATCACCGACTTCTTCGAGGCTCTCTAAATATTAACTTCAAAGCTGAAAGGACCCGGAAGATAAGGTCTATTCTCCGACCTACGCCACTCCAAATAGCCGAAACCGAAAAGTTCCAAACGGAACTTAAAAATCGATTCGATCTGCTGGAAACCACAGGCAACGTGGACGAAAAAGTCGACACTGTGGTCAACACGCTAAGGAAAGTGTCTCAAAGGCTGTTCCCGAGATCGCTGAAAAAGGAGTCCAAGCTCTCTGCTGAGACACTCGAGCTGATGAGGCAAAGGCGAGAAACTCCATCCGATCAGCTGTCTTCGTCAGAATGGAAAAGCCTAAACCAGCGTATTAGAAAGCTGATGCGGCGCGACCTTCGTCGATCGAATACTCGACCAATCGAGGACGCGATCGACCGCAACAAAGGGTCGAAAGTGTTCGCTCAGCAGCTTGGAAGGCCCCATCTGACGAAGTTGAAAACTGCGGATGGACGTGTCGTCACCTCTAAGCCTGAGATTCTCGCAGAGATAGAATCGCGTCACTACAGTGAGGACATCCCCGACTTTTCAGAAAGCGAGATTGGGGCGGCTCTCGGGCAACTTCAGAACAACAAGGCACCCGGTGATGACGGAATTACTACAGAACTTCTAAAATCCGGCGGGACTCCTATCCTAAAGGAATTAGCAAGTCTTTTTAATTCCGTCATACACCAGGGCATAACACCACAGGCTTGGGGCAGGAGTGCGGTGGTGCTGTTCTTCAAAAAAGGTGATAAAACCTTACTGAAGAATTACAGACCCATCTCACTCCTGAGCCATATCTACAAGTTGTTCTCGAGGGTCGTCACGAATCGTCTCGCTGTAAGACTCGACGAATTCCAGCCTCGGAGCAGGCCGGGTTTCGAAAAGGCTTTAGTACGGTGGACCACATCCATACTGTTCGGCAGATTGTACAGAAGACCGAAGAGTAGGTACAATCAGCCGCTGTGTATGGCATTCGTGGATTATGAAAAAGCCTTCGACTCCATCGAAACTTGGGCAGTTCTGGATGCATTGCAGCGATGTCGGATTGACTGACGTTATATCGAGGTGTTGAGATGCTTGTATGACACCGCCACGATGGCTGTCCAGATACAGGACCAAGTGACGAACTCTATCGAGCTGAATCGAGGTGTAAGACAGGGAGATGTCATATCTCCCAAACTCTTCACCAACGCTCTAGAGGACGTCTTCAAGACCCTGGATTGGACTGGACAGGGTATCAACGTGAATGGTGAGTACATCTCACATCTTCGGTTTGCCGACGACATCGTTGTAATGGCAGAGTCGCTGGAACAGTTAAGCGGAATGCTGCGCAGCCTAGACGAGTCCTCCCGGCGTGTCGGTTTGGGCATGAACTTGGACAAGACCAAGGTCATGTTCAATGAACATGTCGTGCCCGAACCGATAAGCGTCGAAGGGTCAGTTCTCGAAGTCGTAAACAAATACGTCTACCTAGGTCAAACTATCCAGTTAAGTAGACAAAACTTCGAGAAGGAGGCCGAAAGGAGGATTCAGCTGGGTTGGGCTGCATTTGGCAAACTGCGTCGGGTCTTCAGCTCGCCTATACCGCAATGTCTGAAGACCAAAGTCTTTGACCAGTGCGTCCTACCGGTAATGACCTACGGTGCCGAAACGTGGACACTCACGGTGGGGCTAGTCCACAAATTTAAAGTCGCTCAGCGAGCTATGGAGCGGGCTATGCTCGGGGTATCTCTAAAGGATAAACTCAGGAATGAGTATATCCGCCAGAGAATTGGGGTAACCGACATAGCTCGCAGAATAAGCTCGCTGAAGTGGCAATGGGCTGGTCATATCTGCCGAAGGACCGACGGTAGATGGAGTAAGAAGGTCATTGAGTGGAGACCGCGTCTTGGTAAACGTAGCGTAGGACGCCCACCAGCCCGATGGTCAGACGACCTCAGAAGGGCTGCTGGAAGACTGAATGCGGAAGGCAGAGAATCGGATGTTGTGGCGCACATTGGGAGAGCCTATGTCCAGCAGTGGACTGCAATAGGCTAATGATGATGATGAACCTAAACTAACTTACCATAAATTTCCACCAAAAAATGATTAATCATCCATAAAGTCGTGGCAATTTAAGCATGATATTCCAAGCGAGTTTTGACGCCAATGCAGTAGAGCACGAACACGGTATTTACATCATTTCCCACATTTGCACACATAATATGAACACTTATTAAATAAAACGTGACGAATTTTATCCAATAATATCCATTGAAACTCAAATTCTAGAAAATAATGCAAAGAACGGACGTGACTCTCTTACATTCACTCTTTCTAGTAGGCTGATTTCGATATTAATTAGTTACAACTTGGAAAATCCTAACTCTAGTAAAGTAAAAATGTCTAGTAAAAAATGTCATTAGTGGTATTTTTCCTATGCACTACTTTTCGATATTTATAATTAATCTAGAACAACTATATTCAACCTTCGGCCCGCCAAGCTTTTATTAGTGGCACGGGTGCAGTTACAATTGTAAGCTATTTCGAATTTTGCGCTTGTTCGCTGATGCGTTGTTTTAACAATAGGTAGGTAAGAGTAGGTAGATTCGAAGTTAAAACGCCCTTAACTAGCAGGAAGAGGTAGAGTTCAAAGCAGACCCTTAGTGCAGACCCACAGCGACACCGAACTCATTAGTAATACACGCAACCGGGCGGACAAAGGTCCAAGATATTTACTCTGTACATTGCGAGAATTAGGCTCACGTACTTCTAGGGCACAGCTTTCTCTCTTAGGGCCCACCAGAAAACCTTTCTAAACATGATAGGAGTATTTCCAAATACTCCTGACGTGATGACTGACGATTGTTAGATAACAATTGTTAGGCACTACAAAATATTCAGTGTCCCAATCATCTTTCGTTTATATTTTAACGTTAAAGTTCAACTACTTATTGGCATGTCTGTGGCATTATCACAGGACTCCGCGGTAACTAACACACTTTCTTATTTTTCTTGCGCCCGCGGCTAAAATGTGTTGTGTGGCATAAAAAAAAATGTTGAGTACCGCTGATGTAGAGAATTATATCGACGGGCCTCGTGGCGCATTGGTAAAACTACCGGCTGCAGCAATGAGGTCGGGGGTTCGATTTCCACCCGAGCATAAATATTTGTGACAAACATGAACATGTGTTTGGGTGTTTTTGTATGTATTTTATGTATGTATTTACAAAGAGAAGTATATATGTATTAGTATCCGTTATCTAGTATCCATAACACAAGCATTTAGTTGCTTAGTTTGGAACTAGAGGGCGCTGTGTGTATTGTATCCAAGATATTATTATTATATATTGAACGTTTCGATTTCGACTTATTACACATTTCAACATCGATATTTTCAGGTGTCCATATTTATCGACTATCCGATATATCCTTGCAACTCTACTCACACAAACATATCCCAGTTCTAGTGATACTACGTATACTGGGGACTGTTGCCCGTTTGTTAGTCATAGAATATGAATTCTACAGCTTGCTCGGATGAAGCAAACCTTTATTGCGATGCGATTGGAAGATCAGCATTACGGCGAAGTTTTTGTTGTTAGGTCAACAAAGTTGGTACATCGGCTGATCAGCCTTACAGAACACAATAAACGATTCTTTTAAATCTAAGGTCAGCATAGTTAAGAGTGCGTATGACGTTGGTGTTTATAAGAGCCGCCGCCGCCATAGTAACAACATGCAATCAGGCATGCATTGTGGACTTGTTTACTTGATGTATTTAAATACGCAGAACAGCTTCCATATTTAATATCAGCAGACAATCAGGATGATGCACTCTAAACAACATCAATATTGTTCTATAAATCGCACTATTTGAACAACTCGCCCAAGCTGATTAATACTGACTTTTGAATTCTGAAATAAAAGAATTGAATTCTTGTCATTTTTTATTGACATTATCTTATCTTCAAAGAACAAAGATTCACAGAATAAAACTAAAAAGATATTTCGACAAATCTAGTATGAAACTAGTTGCTTTTTAAATCTATTTATAAAGTTCCTTAGAACTCTTACTATCTAAATATAATAAATTATGTATTAAAACACACCGAGATTTAATTTAACGTGGTGCAAAAGTATCAATGCAGATGTCACCAAGTAACACTCACAGTAATGGCCGCGAAGATGAAGGACTAACTATTGTGCCATTACTTGGGACACGTGTTCATATAAACTCGCCTATACCGAATTTAGATGTAAGTGTACTTTCTTTGCTACGAGCTTAATATAAATTTAGCTTATCGTCTACAAATCACAAATTATTTTAAACTTTTCAAGCAAAATAATAACAGTGACAACTTAAACCAACACACCGACCGGCGCCGCGTCGCTTTTTATTTATATATATATAATAATAATAATTCGTCTAATTTAACGCATTGTGTATACATTTACAATACACATAAGAAAAATATACACCTTAAAAACTAGTCATATCGGGGGTTATGTTCCTAAATATTAAAAATAAACTGTATTGCAACACAAAAACGTATATAATAAGGAACTAAAGATAAATAAAGTCAAAATACTGCAACCTTTGACAACAGGGTCCTCAAGCGGTAACGTCACACAATGAACTTAAAGACAATGCCCTAATTTCATCATTGTGAAGAGAAAAGATAAAGATTTAAAATTCACAAATTTAAATAGAGAAACTGAACGGGCTCTAGCTCGCGTTAATCTACGACATCGTTTTAACTATGTCCCTAATTAAATTAATTTAGAATAAAATTGTAAACTGTCTTTGCAGAAAGATTGAATATTGGTGAGCACGATTGTGTACGTTACAGTTCGAGACGCCATCTCCCGTGTAAGACGCTAACACTAATTACACATCAATGTATAATACCTTATTTTACGCCTAACTAGTCACCACTACATAAACTGCGACTTAAATTCTATCTTAATTACACAATGTTACGTTCCAACAGCGCAAAAGCTAAAATTATTAAATATACATACTAACTTTCCGTATCATTTTTGCCTTACTTCAGCCTAAATTCTACGGCCCATTTCAGTGTCACATCCTTATCTGGTGCCAAAAATAAATAATTTATATCTAGTAAATGTACATTAAATATATAAGAATACGTACATATTAAATCAACCAATGTATTTTAAGTGAATACACAAATCAAATTCGTGAATCTGTAAAAATGCTATCTAAGACGTGATCTATACCTGTGTACCTCATAATATTAAGCGCAGTGCGTAGTCTGCTCTCCGTAGCGATTCTCAAAATTACATGCTTCACAGCTTGAATGTTAAAATATATTTTAGATTTTGGTTGATTATTGATGAGCCAATTAACATTAGCTTTCACGCTGTCGCCACATTAGTTCTGGACTGGTCATATTGACAAAAAATATTTCTTTTATGTAAAATAGTTCAGATCGTACAAAATATCTCATATATATATATTGTACACAAACACTGAGAAAACTAACTTGATGTTCCCAAGCACATTTCTTTTATAATTTAAAATGAGAACAATTTGAAAACCTTATTTCCTTGCAGAAGAGCAATAAGGGACAGGGCTGACTGTCACCCACAACATTTAGTGTAGTTTAAGTTTATGATAATAAAACAAATTTCCTAGTTAAAAATTTAAAAAAACTAACCATAGTCTTAAGATCTCTCGAGTCAAAAAGATTAATAGATAGAATCTAAGAAATTCGTACATGTATATATATATATTATCCAGTGATCCCAAATCTCGAGAAAAAGCTAATTTAAAAAAGAAATCACAGATTATGATTATATTATTATCCATGGGGTAAAAACTTTTGTAGAGTCTTATTAAAACTTTCTAGTTTGTAGCCTTGACAGTTGACAGATTCCAAGCAACCAGAGACAAAAGGATTCTTTAAAAAATGGTGAAAAAGACAGGAACAGGACAGTTCTACGTCTTATAAGAGGCCAATAATTAATAATCCAGTATCTAGAAATAGACTGATTTGGTGAAAGAAATTTCAGGGACCACTGACAAAATAGGACATGCTCATCTATAACTTTCAAGATACACCATGCAAAAAATACTGTTGCAGTTTGAACACTCTCATCGAGACATGATAATTGTCAATACAATTTTAAATGTATTTCGTTCAAAGTACTTTGACTGCTTAGCAGTCAAAGTACTATCACATATTATATCCATGTTTTGTAGTCCCATTGAACAGAAAATTTTGCCACATTGACATTAGTTGGTCACAATTATTATGACAAATAATTGTAAATTATCCCATGATGACAGTTATTTGTGTTCACATTTAGATTTCTGAACAACTAAATGTTTAAACAGCAATTTTAAAAAAGTTTTTTTTTCCAAAATGAGAATGTGGCAAATACTTGTTTTAGAAGTATTTGCCCTAGGCGTGTTTTAGTGTTTAGAGTAAATTTTGGTTAATTAATTATATAACTACGGCATTGTATGCAGCTACTTCTTGACAGTTGCTGTTTCAGAGGCATCTTTCTTCTCTTCGGTCTTGACGATCTTGCCTTCACCTGTTAATTTTAATAAGAATTGCTGTATATTTTGTTGAATCTATCAGTAGCAAGTAAAGATTTACAATTACACAATTTATTAGTCTTGAGATAAAACGAAGTTTGCTGCATGAACTGCATGGCTTGGCCTGTGAAATACCATGACCTCTCGGGATATTGAAGTAAAGTGGCTCATGCCGCATTTCGTTCGATGAGAGGTATCAGGAGACTCATTCGCCTTCTATAAAGGCCGGCAACGCAACTATAACACTATGTATTGCAGGAGTCTATGGGCGGCGTTAGTCGTTTGCTCCCTATCTCATAAAAAAGTGAGGAGAGCGGTATCAGTGGATCAATAAGGTGTTAGTTACCATTGGGCGTGTCAGTCTCGTTGTCAGTGTTGGAGCGCCTGCGTTTGCGCGGGAATTTCCACGGGCCGTTAGAGTGCTTCAGTTTGGGCAGCGGCTCCATATCTAACACCTGCAACATTAAGGTGTAACATTAAACAACCGGTTATATTAATAGTCAGTATAAGTGAACTACAAGTAGCCTATGATAGTACAGCACCTTGTGTATCTGGCGGAAGGCGATCTGGCGGAGGAACTGCTGCGCGGAGGCGGTGAGGTCCTCGCGCTTCTGCGGCGGCATGGCGCCGAGCGCGTCCCCGAGCTGTATGTAATGTGAACTGTGGCTCACCTTGTGTATCTGGCGGAAGGCGATCTGGCGGAGGAACTGCTGCGCGGAGGCGGTGAGGTCCTCGCGCTTCTGCGGCGGCATGGCGCCGAGCGCGTCCCCGAGCTGTATGTAATGTGAACTGTGGCTCACCTTGTGTATCTGGCGGAAGGCGATCTGGCGGAGGAACTGCTGCGCGGAGGCGGTGAGGTCCTCGCGCTTCTGCGGCGGCATGGCGCCGAGCGCGTCCCCGAGCTGTATGTAATGTGAACTGTGCCTCACCTTGTGTATCTGGCGGAAGGCGATCTGGCGGAGGAACTGCTGCGCGGAGGCGGTGAGGTCCTCGCGCTTCTGCGGCGGCATGGCGCCGAGCGCGTCCCCGAGCTGTATGTAATGTGAACTGTGCCTCACCTTGTGTATCTGGCGGAAGGCGATCTGGCGGAGGAACTGCTGCGCGGAGGCGGTGAGGTCCTCGCGCTTCTGCGGCGGCATGGCGCCGAGCGCGTCCCCGAGCTGTATGTAATGTGAACTGTGCCTCACCTTGTGTATCTGGCGGAAGGCGATCTGGCGGAGGAACTGCTGCGCGGAGGCGGTGAGGTCCTCGCGCTTCTGCGGCGGCATGGCGCCGAGCGCGTCCCCGAGCTGTATGTAATGTGAACTGTGGCTCACCTTGTGTATCTGGCGGAAGGCGATCTGGCGGAGGAACTGCTGCGCGGAGGCGGTGAGGTCCTCGCGCTTCTGCGGCGGCATGGCGCCGAGCGCGTCCCCGAGCTGTATGTAATGTGAACTGTGGCTCACCTTGTGTATCTGGCGGAAGGCGATCTGGCGGAGGAACTGCTGCGCGGAGGCGGTGAGGTCCTCGCGCTTCTGCGGCGGCATGGCGCCGAGCGCGTCCCCGAGCTGTATGTAATGTGAACTGTGCCTCACCTTGTGTATCTGGCGGAAGGCGATCTGGCGGAGGAACTGCTGCGCGGAGGCGGTGAGGTCCTCGCGCTTCTGCGGCGGCATGGCGCCGAGCGCGTCCCCGAGCTGTATGTAATGTGAACTGTGCCTCACCTTGTGTATCTGGCGGAAGGCGATCTGGCGGAGGAACTGCTGCGCGGAGGCGGTGAGGTCCTCGCGCTTCTGCGGCGGCATGGCGCCGAGCGCGTCCCCGAGCTGTATGTAATGTGAACTGTGCCTCACCTTGTGTATCTGGCGGAAGGCGATCTGGCGGAGGAACTGCTGCGCGGAGGCGGTGAGGTCCTCGCGCTTCTGCGGCGGCATGGCGCCGAGCGCGTCCCCGAGCTGTATGTAATGTGAACTGTGCCTCACCTTGTGTATCTGGCGGAAGGCGATCTGGCGGAGGAACTGCTGCGCGGAGGCGGTGAGGTCCTCGCGCTTCTGCGGCGGCATGGCGCCGAGCGCGTCCCCGAGCTGTATGTAATGTGAACTGTGGCTCACCTTGTGTATCTGGCGGAAGGCGATCTGGCGGAGGAACTGCTGCGCGGAGGCGGTGAGGTCCTCGCGCTTCTGCGGCGGCATGGCGCCGAGCGCGTCCCCGAGCTGTATGTAATGTGAACTGTGGCTCACCTTGTGTATCTGGCGGAAGGCGATCTGGCGGAGGAACTGCTGCGCGGAGGCGGTGAGGTCCTCGCGCTTCTGCGGCGGCATGGCGCCGAGCGCGTCCCCGAGCTGTATGTAATGTGAACTGTGCCTCACCTTGTGTATCTGGCGGAAGGCGATCTGGCGGAGGAACTGCTGCGCGGAGGCGGTGAGGTCCTCGCGCTTCTGCGGCGGCATGGCGCCGAGCGCGTCCCCGAGCTGTATGTAATGTGAACTGTGCCTCACCTTGTGTATCTGGCGGAAGGCGATCTGGCGGAGGAACTGCTGCGCGGAGGCGGTGAGGTCCTCGCGCTTCTGCGGCGGCATGGCGCCGAGCGCGTCCCCGAGCTGTATGTAATGTGAACTGTGCCTCACCTTGTGTATCTGGCGGAAGGCGATCTGGCGGAGGAACTGCTGCGCGGAGGCGGTGAGGTCCTCGCGCTTCTGCGGCGGCATGGCGCCGAGCGCGTCCACGAGCTCCTTCTCGCAGGGGTCGCGCAGCCCGGGGCCCGGCTCCAGCAGCAGCCCGCCGGCGAGCGCCTCGCACACGCGCCGCAGCGCCTCGCCCGGGGACAGCGCCGCGCCCGCCGACTGCACCACGCCCGCCACCAGCAGCTCCATGGCGTACGGGTTGATGGGGCTCCAGTTGGGGATGCGCCGGCACAGGTCCCTCATGATGCGGATGATGATCACGCACGACTGCAGGGTGGCAGCTCTAGCCTGGACACGGAATCTCGGTCAGCTCTAGACCACACGCTAACTATCGACACTTATTGCTCCGCTTCATAAAAATAATTAGTTGTAAATTACAGTAGGTAGTAAAGAAGAGCAAATGAGCAATAAATGTAAAACTAAATAGTATTTCCAAAAACTGCGTTTCCATTCGATTAAGCTTATCATAATGGGACACAAAGTGAACGAAGAAACGCAGCTTAGTGGGGGGCGGGAGCTGAAGCACTTGAAGCCACATGTTCACCGAATACATGACAGATTCTCGAAACGACCCGATCAAGGCCTGTGCCCACGGACGGCAAGGTGTGGCAAATCGAAGGATTCTGTGTCCCACTCACATTAACTAATAATTTAGTTTTAATAATTTGTCACTCATTCTTTTTAATGACACGAACTAGCTTAGGTGTCCCACGCGATGCTATAGCTTTTCACTATATATTTCAGACTATTTGTGTCTAAATAAAGGAAGGTCAACGTCAAAATTTACAAGAAAGAAACTGATTAATGCACAAATAATTTTACAATGCCATACCGTCAATGGGTGCAGGTCTATGATGGTGCAGTTAAAATTAAAACATGTGAACTAAGATTAATGAATACGTTTTCCGATATCGCTCACACATCTCACATTAGGATAACTGTCGATGCTGTAGAGAAAATAAATCGTACACGGTCAAACCATCTTTAGTGATTGGATAAAAAATCAGAAATACTAACACGTTATTTTAATGACATTTAACAAGGTAAAATTTTTACTATTTCACTTATTAATTCGATACATAAATATTTCTTGAAAGATGTGCAGTTTTTGCTACGGTACTAATGATACGGTCGTCTAAGTAACCTAAACATGAGTAGGTGTTGTGATTTTTGTTTGCATTTTGAATACTTTAATTGAAAACCAGAAATATTATTACGAGGAAAAAATCTAAAAATCATAAATTATGTTGTTTATGGTTGATATTAGGTTTTAGGTATTGTTATTACGTTTAAGTACACGTTGGTGATAACCATTTGCTAGATCAATATTTGACAACTGTTTAAGCCAATCAGAATACGAAAATAAATTTGGAAATATTTCGAAAGTGTACGTTTTAGGGACATTAAATGTTAGATCGCGTGGAGTGCATGAGCGATGTCGAAGCGCGTACTCTGCTCTCGGCATGGGGCCCGCAGATGTAGAGGCAGTGTAAATGTTATGTCGATGTACCTGGAACCACTTGGCGTGCCGTAGGGCGGCTAACGCGTCCAAACACTTCTGTCGCGGGAGCACATCCTTGTCGTCTCGCTTTATGTCACCGCCCTCTAGCGACAACAACACAAAGGGTGTTTGACCATCAAAACATCGACGAAAACGGGGCAAACATCACTAACTTGTACACCCTACTGGGACATCGACATGCACCATACTCGCACAGACCAACGCGCACTCATTGGACATTTATAACGATCTATTACTTGTCGGTTACAGAAACACGCACTCCGGTTATCGGTGTCACAAACTTCCTATACATCGTATGCGCATTAACCTATTCGTTCGGGCATTTTATTTATAATCTTATATAAAAATAATGATATAAATATCTACGTATGAGTAATAAAAGTAAATTAATTATGTTTGCTCCGTTTCAGTAGAGTGATATACCACTGCAGAGTCAACGCACTGGATATATCAAAGTAGATGATCAAAAATCCTTTTCTTCTCGCAGCATCTTACCCTACTCACACCTAAAAATAAGCATTCAACACAGTGCCCGACGCGACGAGCGTCGGACGGTAAACTTTGAACAAATTATCTTTTTTTTTATCACACAATGTCAATTAGAAAAAAAATGTCAAATACATACAAAAGAAAATATAGAATACATGATATACCACATATTATAGATAGTTTGTTCTGAGCGCGTTCTCCATTGTCGGAGGATAATACGATTTCGACAACCAATTTCAACCGTGTCCGTCTTAGTATCAGCAGGCTAACTTTCGGCTAGAACAGTAAACATTCCGATAGAGTGTGAGAGTACAGGATGGTGGTAAGTGAAATTGGCGCGGTCGATATCTCGTGGGTGGGTGTGCGTGCGGCACCGGGACCAACCTGCGGGCTCGCGCATGACGGCCGACGTCAGCGACACCAGCACGCTCACCGTGCCGTCCGCCACCTGCACCGCGCCCTCGGCCGGCAGCAGCTCCACCTTGTACTTGGGCTCGTCGCCGGGGCCCTGCGGAGGTCGGGCGGTTAGCGCGTGTGGCGAGGGTCGTGCCTGGCGGTGTGCGTGTGGGCACTCACCTTGACCTTGGCCAGGTGCGCGGGCAGGTCGGCGGCGACCCGCTTGAGCAGCGTGACGGTGGGCCGGTCGTGGCACAGCACCACGAGGCGCACGTCGCGGTCACCCTTGAGCAGTAGCCCCTTGGCCAGCAGTCCCACGCGCATCACGCCCTTGAGCGCACGCGGCGCCGCCTCTGCAGCCGGCACCGCCCCCCCAGCCCCAGCCGGGGGCCCCGCCTCGCCCTCACTCGCGAATGAGAACCTGCAGGTGGAGTATGCAATAAAATACATATTTTCTATGAATAATATCTTGGACACAGTACACGCAGCGCCCACTAGATCCAAACTAAGCGACTAAAAGCATGTGCTATGGATACTAAATAACGGATATTAATATTCATATATTTTTTTGTAAATACATACATACTTACAAAAAATAGAAACACCTAGACGCCATACAAATATTCATGCTTCTCATAAAAATTTGTATTCAGGTGGGGATCAAACCCGCCAACCTCGATTCTGCGGTCGATAGTTTTACCATTCCACCACGAGGCTAGTCAACGCACTGAATGATTCCTTTGAGAGCAACAAAATAAGCATTATACTTACAACTGATTATCACGTCCATCCTCTTTGCCTTCAGGTTTAGTGTCGTTCTTGTCATCTGTTTTGCCTTTACCTGCCGCTGGACTCTGTCACATAGTATATACAAGATTATGAAGTTTTCAAGAACTAAAATGATTATAAGTTATAGAGATATTAATACATTATAATTTACCGATTAATTCTAATATTTAATTATAGAATGAAACAAATACAATACTTTGATATCAGAGGTTGCATAAAAAATCACACTAAATATTGTTAATCACAAGATATCTCTTATTTAGATATGCCTTGTGGCAAAGGCTCCTCCACTGTACTCTACTAATACTGTCATCCTGCCATCTTATAGATTTCCAACCTCAGCTTTTCTCGCCACCTCTAGGGCATCATGTTGTCACCAGTCTCCACCATTCCACTTTCCTTTCTACACCATATTATCCGTCCGCCGCCATTTAAGTTGGTCGATGCGTGACAAAATGTTACAACGCTCCTCCCCTATACATGAGAATTTTTTCTGTAAAGCAAATTTATTTTACCTTAGGTTTAGATTGTTCTACTAGCGAGTCGGAGAGAGACTTGAGCGCGCGCTCGGTATGGGAGACTGCCCGCTGAATTTCCTGTAGCTGTTGCTCGGGAGGATAGATGTCGGCGTGCTTGGCGAGCACGTGGCGGTCGTCCGATGTCTCGGGGCGCCTCCCCACGGGACCGAAGCCCCCGAGTGCCGGATGGTGATGATGCAGAGGTGGAGGCACTGGGCCGCGTCCCCACCAACCCTCCATGCCACCTTCCCAGTACATGCGTTCGTCCTCCTCCATACCCTATGCATTACATTAAGTATAAAATTATTGAACTGTTTGTAAAATTAACCAAACAGATGTGTTAGCGTAAGTATATACCTCATGCATGCGTCGTCGCGCCCACAACTCGTCCCGCACCAACATTCGCTGCGCCTTCGCTTCGGCGAGCTTACGCTGATGCATAGATGGTTTAACCTTGACTTCGAGATCAGGTTGTACCTACATATAAATACACATATATCACATACATGCTTGATTTTTGTAAAATATAAAGACAAACTCGTATTTTCTCATTAAATATTGTAATCATACAATGCACGGAACTCTTGGTGATGCTTATTCAGCATTACCAGGCTCTACATGCATTTCAAACCTTTTACTAAGTAATCATTGGAAATATTTGGAGAGTAAATCTCTACAAAATTGTTCTCGTCTGTGTCCATAATTAAGTTTAAATCCAGAGATGGCTTCTCATGTAGACACTCAATATTCAGACATAGTTATTATATACATAAGTCGCCTGGTGTTTCTCTAACAAGGTAAGAATTGAAATTCATGGAAATCATTAATGGTTAAATGGTAACCAAAAGTGACACACATACTTTGTCACAATATTAGTTAGTTTTGATGAGGGATAGATTTAAAGTTGTGCAATGATTCTGTGATTATGTGTGAGAGTGATGTGTAAGGTACAGTGGCATGTTATGTGGAGTAGTGACCTTCTTCTTATACTGCAGCCGGTGCCTGCGGCCCTTCATGTGCATCTCCTTGGCATTGGGGTCATTGAACTTGCAGTCACAAAGCTTGCAGTTGAAGCTGAGCGCCTTGCCGTCGTCCCCGCGGATCTCCTCGATGTAGTCCTGCCCCACGGGCTGCACCTCGGGCTCCTGGTCCCCGTCGTCGTCCTTGTCGTCGCCCTCCTTCTCCTTGTCGCCTGGAGTCACAGTTTGCTCTTGCCCACCACCGACTGTGCTGAGTCCCCCGCACGCCACGAACGCGATCTTGGGCGTCCCGGCCACAGTCTTTTTGGCTGATAGATTGGAAAAGTCAAATTTTCTCTCGTTACGTACAAATATTGCACTCTATTTTACAGGCTCACTGGGTCTTTTCTACATGTTTTTGTCGAGTCAGTATTATTTTTTATAGTTTTGTTTATTTTTTAATAAGTGATTATAAAAAAGACCCATAAATCACACTCCACATATCTGTACTAGACGGTAAAATAACGAACGATGAGAAAGTTTGACCATTGCAATTCTAGCTGCCGACTGTTCGCGAGACTTACTTATACAGATATGGCGTTGTGGCCAATGCGGGGAACTGGCAGGGTGGTGGTGCGGGGACTCATAACAAATATGTTCTTATAAAAAACAAAGAACATATTTGATATTAGATATGCACTACAAAAGTTTACTAAGTAGCAGTAGAGAACGGTAGACAGGGCAACTGCAAGAAGCTATAATGACCTTGGCCCAGCTTGGTGGGCTCCGTGGAGGGGATGGGCTTGCCCAGCATGGTGTGCAGCTTGACGACCTTCTGGTGCTTGATGCCGCGCACGTGGGCGGCGTAGGCGTCGGCGCCCGTGCACGTGACGTCGCACAGCTCGCAGCGCAGCGCGCCGCCGCCCGCGCCGCGCGCCGCCGCGCTCACGGCGCCCGCGGCCGCCAGCTTCACGGCCGCCTCCTTCTTCTTGTGCTTCTGGCCCTCGAGGTGCTCCTTGTAGGTCTGCGGCCCGGCGCACGAGATGCGGCACACGTCGCAGTAGTGCAGCTGCTGGGCCTTGGGCGGGGGCTTGGGCCGCCGAGTCTGGCCCGCGCCCACTCCGCTCTTGTTGTAGTTCTTCCAACCGCTGCGAACAAAATTAATTATTATATTATTATTATTATATAGAAGGATAACTTGAAAACCCTCAAAATGCCAAGTGAGTAGAAAACAAATTTATTGAAGTAAATCGTCTTTGCGCAAATACAATGGGAGTACACTAATATTCCGAATGTTAGTAGGTGATGCAAAGCAAGTTGAAAGAAAGATTAGAGATAGAGTTACTTTCATATATTATTATAGGGGTGAAAGACGGCAAATAGAAGTGTAAGCGCATATTTTCTTTTTGTCATCGACTCAAATACTTAAAATTACTACCTTAGTCATGTGTGATTTATAGCAATCCAGGTTTTATTTGTCATCAATACAATAAGTATATTATATAAAGATCTGTACACTCACCCTCCACCGGCAGGCTTGCTCTGTTGAGCGACAAACATGGTAGCCGCATTGTAGAGAGCTGTGTCATACGCAGTGTTGCCTCTGTTGGTGGTCTCTGTAATACAAGGGCCGGTTAGGGGTTTGGTCTCGGCCACAAGCGAGTGTCAGATGCGAGTGTGAGGTGTGAGGTGTGAGCGGTACATACGCTTGGCCTGCGCGGGCGCGGCGCTGTAGGCCTGCGTGGGGTAGGAGGGCGCGGCCGTGGTGGCGGTGTACACGCCGCCGTACGTCTTGGGCGCGCCGCCCGACCGCGCCGAGCTCTGCGTGCCGTACTGCACACATAACAACGCTTTATAAACAAACAACACGCCAAACACATTATCATGTTTCAGCTCTGAATTCAAGTTCTCTGTTTAAGATTCTGGTACAAGTCAAACGACGAGTTATTACGAGTGCATAAGACTGACCAACAAATTTGCTCTATGGAGGAACTATTTCTGCTGCCTGATATAGGCAATATTCAGGTATTAAATGTGTGATTTATATAGGGTGTCATACATGGTGACATAAAAAAATGTCTAGAACGTTTGTCATATTTTGTTGGTATGTTGTAAAACTTCAAGATATCCCAAGATATAAAATGATTTAACACTACTAAATGAATTACAGTACCTGTGCATATGCGGGCTGCGTGGAGTAGGCGGGCTTGGCAGCCGCCGCGTCATAGGTGGGCTGCGGCTGCGGCGGCGCCGCGGCGGGGTAGGCGGCAGCCGCCTGCTGGTAGTACGCGCTCTTGCTGGCGTCGTACGCCGACGCGGCCGCGGCAGCAGCGTGCGCGTGAGCGTGGGCCGCTGCTGACATTAATCACCATAATCTTAACTAGATATAATAATCATTACATAGAATAAAACAACAACAACGCTGTCTGTCCCCTTATATCTTTAAAACTACGCAACGGATTTCGATGCGGGTTTTTAATAGATAGGGTAATTTTAATCTATAATTCATGTATAATATACTAAAGAAAAAATAATAAAATTCGAGATTTAGCACTTTAATTGCAAACACTGGCTGAACCCTAAGTGATAGATCCAAGATTTTTTGTAGAACTTCAAAAGGTCTACAAAACAGTTTGAGATGGCATATGTCTGTCTCTTAGGTATAACTCACAATTATCATTACATAGTATAAAACAAAGTCACTTTCCGGTGTCTGTCCCCTTATATGCGCATATCTTTAAAACTACGCAACGGATTTTGATGCGGTTTTTTTTTAATAGTTAGAGGGTGTCAACGGAGTGGTTTTGATCTATAATTCATGTATAGTTTAGAATTAAGTGTAAATTTGAAAGTGTAGAATTTTCAAGATTTAGAACTTTAATCGCAAACGCTGCCTGAAACCTAAGTGATAGATCAAAACAATGTTCTACATTATTAACACCTTTAGAAGGTCTACAAAAAAGTCCGCGAGGGCATATTCTATCTCTTAGGGATAACCCACAATGATCATTTTTATTCCTTTATTTTTTACGTGAAATAATGGCTTATTTACGAAGCGATTTTAAACATTACAGCATTCAATTTCACCCAATTAAGTGTCTTAAATAGATTGTGTATGTAATATAGATATTCCTGCCCCTTTACAGCATGCAATTTAAACGTATATTTACGAAGATATTATAGTATTAACATAGCGGGACATAGCATTTGCGTTCCGCGCCAAAACGCGTGCCGATAAATAGCATTTTGATGCGGAACAAAGTTCGGCGGGTCAGCTAGTAATATATATTTCATAACTTTTAAGGTAAAAAATGGCTTATTAATGAAGCGATCTTAAACATTACAGCATTAATTTTCATCCATTTAAGTGTCTTTTATAGATTTTACTTTTAATATAGATCAATATGGCCCTTAACAGGATGTAATTTAAGCCAATATTTACAAAGATATTACAGCATTTACATAGCGAGACATTGCAGTCGCGCAGTAGTACCGGCCAAGACGCATGCCGATAAATAGCACAAATTGAATTTATTAATATCCAAATTTTACTCATTTATTACTTTTGATGCGGAACAAAGTTCGCGAGGTCAGCTAGTTAAACATACATTTGACAATTTATGTTGCATTCAGCATAGATTCAGAGTATAATTATTTATACCCTATTACCACATCCGTTCATTCCTGTAACTATAAGTAACAAGTCACTAGGAAATTTGACCTGAGAATGACCATATTACTTAGGTATCATCTCTGACACTTTCAAATATGTATTTTAAGAAATTTAAAAAGAAGTATGATCACACACAAGATACGAACTGTATGAACTTTTTTAAACCAAAAAGGTTTTTTGTTCTAAAAAGTTACATTTACTTGATAAATGATCACTACATAAAACTACTTTTTAAACACATGACTTTAATAGTCATTTATTTATACTTTAAAAATAAAATACTAGTTTATCTATCATAATTTTAACTCACTTCTGAAGAATAGTGGTCAAGATGTGCTGCTCATATTAATGTCAGATAAGTTTTATTTTATTTTTGACAATAAATAGGCATAGGTAATTTTATCATCATAAAAAACTACTGGACTATATCCTTTTCTTTTGCGAAGTTCGCTGATTTAGTGTACTTAAAAATACACCAATAGAAAGCAGGATCTGCTAAAATATTTTAGATAGTGCACAGATATATTCTAGAATACACTGTCATATTTTGTTGTCAAATTAGTGTATTTTTAACAAGAAGCTAGTTTCAGTTACCCAAGTGAAATCAGTCAATCGTAAAGATTGTTTATTATTAAATATTACTGTTTTTGCTTCACCCATTTTTAGAGGGTCTTTAATAGACATACATAGTGTAAATAACACCTACGAGCATATAAAAATCTAAAATAATTTATAGCAAAATACAATAAAACGAATACGAATAATGATAATTATATATAATTAAGATATAACGTACCCTGAGTGGCGGCCGCGGCCTGATACGCAGTGTCGTATCCTGTGGCAGCGGCACGTTGTGTTCCGTAAGTTGCAGCTGTTGCTGTCGGTGCTACAGCATATCCAGTTTGGCCCCCGTATGCTGCACTTGCCGTAGCCGCACTAAAATAACAAGTTTATCACAATATACCACAAAAATACACAAAATGTTATAAATCACACGATCAATAATTAAAAGACGCCATTTTGATTAGAACAAACATGAGGCTCAAGACACATCCCGCACAAAATTGTTCCACACAATATTTACCAAGTTTTATCTACAATATGGATAAATTCTGCATTAACAAACTCACCCATATTGGGTTCCTCCATGAGTAAACCCAAAATAATTATTTGCAGCCATCATTTACCAATTTTCCGCGTTGAAACAACAGACGCCTCAAAACGGAAAGACCGGCGATTTTTAGTCTATGTTTAGTTTTTTAATATAGATTTATATTTATCAATGAACAACCTAAAGCCCTTTAGACCATCGTGCTCTCGTTGATATTGTTAATGAAATATAGTGATGAGAGCAAAAAAAATACAATTGAAGAAAATATCTACGTACAATACCATTTCGCTAGAAAGCCACTATTTTATAAATAGGGAATTGATTGTTGCTTATTAGACGAATAAGCATTCTACTTTAACAACAGTTTAAATATATTTTAGTTCGATAAATTTTCTATTATTTTATACGATGATATATATATATGTAAATTTTATATTACTTATTAGTTTATTATTTATTAATTATCAGTGTGACAATACGGCCAGTCATCTGGGCAAGCTGCCAGTGGATCGAGATGCGAAAAAATATAATTTCAGCTAGTTTTTCAATTGTATATATTGTAAATAATGTAATCAATGGATTTTTATAAAAAAAAAGTAAAAGAGATCTTAGTTTCAACATTGGAGATATTGCAAGAAAGCTAATATGAAGGATATTTACTAGATCAAATGAAGGCAAATTAAGTGTTTTATTTGAATATATAAGACATGTGTATACATACATATATAGATAGATAGCTTAATTTGCACGAGACCAAATATACCGCCTTTGTACTAGCCATAACACTTACGATGTACTACTTACTGTCATGTATTATTTAAATGGTGTACAATAAAGTGTAATCTATTCTATTCTACTGAATTTAGGACATTAATCACGGTGATGTAGGTTGGCAAACTGTGTCAATATGTCGGTCAGTACCAGGTGCCAACTAACACGCCTACTGCATGTCAAACTTTGATGTCAAGTTTTGTCAGGCCTGGATCAGGGGTAGGCAACCTGAGGCGGCCGAGCCACATACATCAGCACTTTGTATATGAACGTGCGGCTCTTTTGCTCCCTACAAAAATATATTGTTTGTTGTAACTTCACGAATTTTTACTTATGTATTCTGTATATGTGTGCTAGGGTTCAATTCGCAAAATTTTTCGGTATGAGTATTATCAGAGGTGAAACCTGCAGCCATATATACAGCAACATTTTCTCATTCATCGACATTTAACATATATGACAGAACTTCCGAAAAGTAACTGTTGTGGGCCAGGATTCAAACCCATATCTTCTTGATTATGATGCGGAAGGATGAATATGCTATTTTTTATTTGTTTTTCCTATCAATATATATGTAGTTTTAGTAGTATATACAAGTACTACTTACTACATTTATTGTTGGCGAGAGAAATGTTATGGCTTCCAAAAATATAAAAAAACATATAGATAGTTTTGACTCTTCCGAGTTATGAGTATGTATTAATAACCCAAAAGGTTGCCAGCCCCTAACAGGCTACTGGTGATGACAGTTAATTGAATTTGCAAAAATATTAATTTTTGTTTTTGTTTAAATTTGTTTTGACGTTTAAAGAACTTGGGTTTCGCGTTCATCAAATATTTTCCGTAAATATGCTAACCTTATGGAATTTATTTGAAGCTTCACTTCTGTGTTTGAATGCAGTATGTGTGCTACATGAAGAAAGATTTATGCAAAAAAGTAAGATCATGTTATTATTTGATTGATATTTGTGTAGGTTATTTATAAGACAATTTTATTTCATTAATTTTTTATTGTACTTTAGTCTTCTAGGTATACTTGGAATAGTTCTTTCCATATGGAGTTTCTTGAAATCAAGTGAAATAATTAAATGTATTTGTTTTCCAATTTTAGTGGGCTGGGGAGCTAATAGTCCAAACCAAGGGTTTGAAGATCAATCTTCAGTAAAGTTTCAAATTCTCAACTTAGTTAGATCAATAAGGACAGTCACAAGAAGTAAGTACCTATTGATTATAAATTTTTGTCTTGATAAAACTGTTCTTTTATTAAATAGGTCACTACTGTTCGAATTATTGATGAATTGAAACTTTTTTATTTACTGTAGTAACTTTAGTTTCAAGATATTATCATATGGCACAAATAAAATAGTCCTTTTCGTGGTGAATTTTTTTTTCTGACCATGTTTGAATAATGTCTCGGTGGTCCAGTGTTAGAGCACCCCACTTTTGAATCAAGAAGTTGCACGTTCAAATACTGGCTCACACCAATGACTTTTCAGAATTGTTTCGGAAGTTATGTTTGATTTTCCATGACACCTATTCCATTTGGGATGTAAACATAATGACGAGATAAGGCTTAACAGCCACCGCCTATACCTTGGGTAGAAAAGACGTGAAATTATGTTATGTTGTTTGATTTCCTTAGGTTTGAAACCTGGTTATGACACATATTCTCCATATATCAGACCCATATGTGTAAATAAAGATTTTAAGGAATATAATGATAATAAACCGTTTGCAGTCTTTTATTATCCCAAAGTTTTCACATAACCTCCTATTTAACAATCTTCTTGTTTTGTTATTGGGCACTATGAGTCACTTTTGGCCATTATTATACAGCTAGTTTTGCAATACTTGATAAACTTAGCATTAAGTTGACTGGAATAGGATCCATTTGTCCATTTTATTTGTAAATTCCAAACTAACATTATATTATAGCTGATAATATTGAGTATTATTTGTTGTGTTTTTTTTTTCAGTTCCTTTGATAATCCTGAACATATTGACAATAATATTTAAATTATTGTTGGGATAGTAATTATATTTTAGATATATAAGTGACTACGGTAATTATAATTCCAATGAAGTGCAAAGAGCAGCAAGATTACAAGGGCATTATTCCTTAACTTCATAACATCAGCAACCATCTGTACTGGAAATGTTCAATTTGTTACTAAAGATATATTTATTTATTAATAAGTTGCAGTTTTGCTAAATAAATTCAAATTTGGAAATTATTTTTGATAATTATTTATAAGTACACTATGATTTATCATTACATAGTATAAAACTAAAGTCACTTTCCGCGCTCTGTCCCTTTGTATGCTTATATGTATGTAATGGATTTTGATGACGTTTTTTCTAATAGTTAGAGGGTGTCAACGGGGTGGTTTTGGTCTATAATTCATATATGATGTTGTAAAGAAAAAAATTATAATTTTCGAGAATTAGCACTCTAATTACAAACAATGAAATATCAATACAATGTTGTTCTCCCTGCCTACCCAGCAAGGGATTTATGGATGGCGTGAAGTTATGCATGTAGGTATTTCATTAATCTTTCATCATATTATTGAACACATAATAACCGGGCCTCCACATGGCTAGGAAAGTTGTACAGAGTTGGGCGAACACGAGTATGTGGGAAGGCACTTCGCCCTACCTCGTCCAACTTTGCCTCGCCTCGTACTACTTTCTGAAGTTGATCCGACCGTCCACACGGCTAGGAAAAGTTGTACGGAGTTGAAGTGCTTGTCATGTGGGAACGCACTTCGCCCTACCTCGTCCAACTTTCCCTCGCCTCGCACAGCTTCCATTTGCTGTCGGTTTTATAGCCCGAGTCAAAGGGCCCGAGCATAAATACCTATTACCTACATAGTTTTTTGTATATTTATAATATATAGTTATTGCACATGTGCGTTCACGAAATAAATGAAATTTTCGAATAAATCATTTGAAGAAATTTGACAGATATTTGTTTAAGTCGACGTGCACAGAGCATATAAATAAGAGTCGGCACTCCATACAATGTCCTGAGCTCGTTTAGACTGCATCTTTCACCAACATAATAATCATTCGTTTTCCTCTGTACCTAATGTTGGCATCGTTGCCGTCACTGCCAAACGTCAGTGTCACTGTCAAACGTCAGTGTCACTGTCAAATGTCAGTGTCACTGTCAAATGTCAGTGTCACTCAAATGTCAGTGTCACTGTCAAACATCCTCATCCATATTATTAGTCGTAGGAAAAAATAAAACATTTTATTTTGATGTAATTGATATATTTCGTAATATATAAAATGATTTTACATTCAGTCAGGGTAAATAGACAAATAATAATGCATATTTCATTCACACATCTAAGTATTGATAAGGAAATTAGAAGCGATATTAATTCAAACTCAACTTTGTTTTAAAAGTCTTTAGTTAACTTAAGCAAAGAAAAGCAGGTTATTTGCAATATTTTCAGCGATGTTACTATTAGTAACGCCCCGTTTCCCCATTATCGCTGAAAAGTGGCCTTAGCCGCGTTTCACTAGCTGAGAGAGGTATTTGGAGGCCCAATCCCTTTCCCCCTCCCCTTCTGAAACCCACTCCCGACCCCACCCATATCCCATTGTAGGGGCCGGCATTTTTCTAGTTTGTGTTGATTATAATGTAACGCGTAAATTCTTGATTTTGTGATTTAAAGCGTCTGTGAGACAATGAAACTGTATTTGTTACAATATACCTTTGGTTTCAACATTTGGCTTATTCCTTTGATAATTTTTCACATTCACCATGTGTGAAGGTACTTGTGGTGAATCTGAAGTATGCAAAAAGAAATGTTTAGATTAAAAAAATACTATTACAAGTAGATAAACAACCGTGTTACATGTTGTATTAGTAGTCCCTTTATTAACACTAGCTTTGATCAATTGTATGTCATGAAAGATGGAGATAATGCATATGCGTTTCTTTAAGATAATCACCGCAACCTTAGATAGCTGCACCGCAACCTTAGATAGCTACACCACAGTTAAGTCTGGTACACCATAGTAACCTTTTCTGAGTAGCTATTTGTATAATAAATTAAATGCTTTTTTGAATATATATCACCTTCCTAGAAAGAAATGCAAGCAATACATACTATTAACAGTGGTAGAGCCAAGCAGTTCGGTGCATAAATGGGCCGGCTCGACATGTGAAATACCACGACCTCTCAGAAGATTGACGTAAAGTTGCTCATGCCGCGTTTCGTTCGATGAGAGAGGTACCCGGAGGCCCACCACCCTTTCCCCATCCTTTCCTTTCCCCTATCCCTTAAAGGTCGGCAACGCAACAGTAACACGTTAGTATATGTGTTGCTGGTGTCCATGGGCGGCGTTGGTTGCTTACCATCAGGTGACACGCCTGCTCGTTTGCACTCCTATCCCATAAAAAAAAAAAAATTTGTCCTCATACAATTACTCCCGCATTATAAAAATTATTCCTAATTGATTTAAATAAATAACTTTATGGTACTTGATAGAAATATTGATAGTGTAGTACATTTCTTATTATTTTGTCGTTGGCTTAGAACAACTCGTGATTTTTCTTGTAAGCTGTAGTTTTGGGGGGGGGGGCTGGTAATCTGTATGACAGGGAATCCTAGTTCGGATGCCAGTCCCCCACAAAGAATTGAGAATGTTACAATGTGCTTTATACCTCGGATGAACAACATAATTATTTAATCTGGGAAAATTTAAAAAAATGTCTCGGTGGCGCAATGGTCGAGCGCTCGGCCTCTGATCGAGAGGTCCGGGTTTGATTCCAGACATTGGCTCACATGACTTTTCGAAATTGTTTTCGGAAGTTATGTGTGATAAATATCGATGACTGACGAACTTTGTGCCCGGTATGGCAATAGGTTCGCCACCTATTCCATTTGGGACGTAAATATAAAGGCGAGACGAGGCTTAACAGCCGCTGCCTACACCTTCGGGTAACACTTAAAGGCGTGAAGTTATGTTATGTAAAAAAATCTATTATTTTCTTCATTCAAAACTAAATATTTCAATCTACCCGTATACCGTTTAACAGTGGTAGAGCCAAGCAGTTCGCTGCATGAATGGGCCGGCTCGACATGTGAAATACCACGACCTCTCAGAAGATTGACGTAAAGTTGCTCATGCCGCGTTTCGTTCGATGAGAGAGGTACCCGGAGGCCCACCACCCTTTCCCCATCCTTTCCTTTCCCCTATCCCTTAAAGGTCGGCAACGCAACAGTAACACGTTAGTATATGTGTTGCTGGTGTCCATGGGCGGCGTTGGTTGCTTACCATCAGGTGACACGCCTGCTCGTTTGCCCTCCTATCCCATAAAAAAAAAAAAAAATGTCCTCATACAATTACTCCCGCATTATAAAAATTATTCCTAATTGATTTAAATAAATAACTTTATGGTACTTGATAGAAATATTGATAGTGTAGTACATTTCTTATTATTTTGTCGTTGGCTTAGAACAACTCGTGATTTTTCTTGTAAGCTGTAGTTTTGGGGGGGGGGCTGGTAATCTGTATGACAGGGAATCCTAGTTCGGATGCCAGTCCCCCACAAAGAATTGAGAATGTTACAATGTGCTTTATACCTCGGATGAACAACATAATTATTTAATCTCGGAAAATTTAAAAAAATGTCTCGGTGGCGCAATGGTCGAGCGCTCGGCCTCTGATCGAGAGGTCCGGGTTTGATTCCAGACATTGGCTCACATGACTTTTCGAAATTGTTTTCGGAAGTTATGTGTGATAAATATCGATGACTGACGAACTTTGTGCCCGGTATGGCAATAGGTTCGCCACCTATTCCATTTGGGACGTAAATATAAAGGCGAGACGAGGCTTAACAGCCGCTGCCTACACCTTCGGGTAACACTTAAAGGCGTGAAGTTATGTTATGTAAAAAAATCTATTATTTTCTTCATCCAAAACTAAATATTTCAATCTACCCGTATACCGTTTAACAGTGGTAGAGCCAAGCAGTTCGCTGCATGAATGGGCCGGCTCGACTGGTGAAATACCACGACCTCTCAGAAGATCGACGTAAAGTGGCTCATGCCGCGTTTCGTTCGATGAGAGAGGTACCCGGAGGCCCACCACCCTTTCCCCTATCCCTTAAAGGTCAGCAACGCAACAGTAACACGTTAGTATATGTGTTGCTGGTGTCCATGGGCGGCGTTGGTTGCTTACCATCAGGTGACACGCCTGCTCGTTTGCCCTCCTATCCCATAAAAAAAAAAATACAATTATTTGTCCTCATACAATTACTCCTGCATTATAAAAATTATTCCTAATTGATTTAAATAAAATATCTGGATGACCGAGCTTTGCTCGGTATTTTCTTTTTTTTTATAAACAACGCCATCTGCTGGAATAGCTTTAGTGTTGTTGTCGTTAAAGCAAGTTAGTTGCTCACAATTTAAAATAATTATAGCATTCGCCAATAGATGTCAGGAATTCCAAAAAGTAAGTTGATGTTTAAGTTGATTATCGATAAAACACGATAAAATGAAATTTTCTAAAAATGATTCCTAGCTAGATCGATTTATCGCCCCCGAAACCCCCTATATACTAAATTTCATGAAAATCGTTGGAGCCGATTCCGAGTTCCAATTAATATACATATATATATACATATATATATATATACAAGAATTGCTCGTTTAAAGATATAAGATAAGATAACTTTATGGTACTTGATAGAAATATTGATAGTGTAGTACATTTCTTATTATTTTGTCGTTGGCTTAGAACAACTCGTGATTTTCATGATTGCAAAAGATATTTTGAAAGACATTTTGTACATTAGAGACTGTAAAAATGCTTATAAAGGTAATAGTATCACTTATTATACAGGCAACTTATCCATTTAGTCACTTATTATGTCATAACAACTATGTAAACAAGTTTGGTAAAACATACAATACAACCCCACCTACATTGTACAAAATGTTTATTTTCCTGTCTTATAATGTTGTATTAATGCACATCAAACTAATATCTACGATGAATACTGAATATTTAAGAGTGGTAGAACCAAGCAGTTCGCTGCATGAATGGGCCAGCTCGACCGGTGAAATACTACCACCTCTCAGAAGATCAACGTAAAGTGGCTCATGCCGCATTTTGTTTTGTGAGCGAAGTACCCGGAGAGACCTACTCCTACTCCTTTAAAGGTTAGCAACGCAACTGTAATACTATATGTGTTGCAGGTGTCCATGAGCGGCGTTGGTCGCGCCTGATTTTAATCAGGTGACACACCTGCTCGTTTGACCTCCTATCCCATTAAAAAAATATATTGAAAAACATAAGAAATCCTAAAGAATATGATGATAAATCATCATAAAAAAAGTTACCCTAAAACTCGAGTAACATAGTTTCTTTTGTTTATCAGGTAATATTTGAACTTATACTTTGCATTCATATTATTATTTTCTATAGTTTAAGCTATAGTTAGTGTAGTGTAGTTTAGTGCGTTTATTTCTAATCTGGTCACCAGGAGGTTTTTAGCTACTCAACTTACATACATATTTATTAGTAACAAGTTGAAATCAACAAACAATCGTTATATGTAGTATAAGTGACTGAAATGGCAATAAAAATACCTCTATCCTGGGCATAAGATACTTTTTGTTTATTTATTGATAAAGGGGTTAAAGTCATAAATACACATAAATGGACATTTTGGTGTTATAACTGTATATGTTACAACATACCTTTGGTTTCAACATTTGGCCTGTTCCTTTGATAATTTTTTCATTCACCATGTGTGAAGGTCCCGGGTGCTTGTGGTGAATCTGAAATATGCAAAAAGAAATGTTTAGATTAAAAAAATACCTAGAAATTGTAGTCAATTGGTTCTTAGGCACAATAATTCTAATAGTTTCTTTTATGTAGTCTTTAAAAATGTTTATGTAAAAATATAGATAGGTACTATGTACTAGAGTTCTAATATTTGATTATATCTATACACAACATAGGAATAGTGAATGGAACTAATCATGAGACAGAATCTGATACTAATTAAATATTATTTAAATAGCAAAAAAGTGTCAAAGACAGAAACAAACTTAATTAAAACATTTTATTGATAGAAATTTATTTTACATTTGCCTTTTCAAAACTAATGTGTTACATACATACAATATGTTGTCAGTAAGAATAGTTATGCCAAGCTAATAGCCAGTACACATCATGAATCATTTAAGGTTTAAAGAGATGATTGATGATTACTTACATGTCGGATGTTGGCCAAAATACACAGGGAAATTAACAAATAGTTCATCTTCTACAGGTGTGGGTAAATTAATTGTTGGTACAGCATGTGTTAAGAGTCTTGTTCTTAGTTTATTATTGTGTTCGTCACTAAAATGTTCGAAATACATACATACATCAGTTCATGAAACTTCTCTATAGGTAAGACGACCAGATCTTCTTGACCAACGGCTATTACCACTGGCAACATATATAAAATACATCAGATTTTTATTTGTTTTCCACAATTTAGTAGGCTGTAGGCAAATATTCAGTAGTAATATGATGTATGGTTACTATTTTTTTTTATAAAAATGAGGTATATCTGAACTTATCTGTTCATTTTGTGCTTAATATTTATTTGTTCTTTGTATTGGGTTAAAAAGATAATGTAAACTGGTGCAGAAATGTAAAATTATATTAATACAGAAGTATAAGAAATAAATTTAATATTATCCTGTTAATATTATAAATGGGAAAGTTTGTGAGGATGTATGGATGTTTGTTACTCTTTCATACATCAACCGTTGAACAGATTTTGATGAAAATTGGCACACAGGTAGAAACACTTCCTGGATTAACATATAGGATACTTTAATCCCAGTAAAGCCTATGTCCCCTCGGGATGTTTTTACTTTTTACGCAAGCGGAGTTGCGGGCAGAAGCTAGTTAACATATAAATACAAACCTAATGCATGATAGAGTTTATTTAAGGTTTTACATAATAAATACTTTAAAGACGAAGCTGGATTGTTTGTGTTTTTGTGCTTGCATTAATCTTCAAAACGTCGGCAGATTAGATATCGGGTTAATAACACAAGATGACCGTTTTTAACTAGTGATATTTTGAAAACAATATTTTAGTGTTTCCGTGGATAGATATGCTATGAAATAGTTACAATAATTTAGCGTTTATATTTGAAGTCTTTAGTTTTAGTTTATATTTCAAAGCAAATACATTATCAAGTATAAATAAATTGATGATCACCATGTGGATATGTAACTTATAAGAATTAATAAGATGTCCATAAGAATTTCATACCTGTCAGGGTCCAACGGTAATTTAGCCAAATGTATATTAGAGCCAGGGACACGCCTTTTACTGCAAATGATGCATTTTTTATAAATCCTTGATGCGTAATTGTGATTTCGTGAATGCTCCATGTTGAAAAGAAGAAATTAGAAAAATCTTCTATCGACGTCAAACTAATGTAAAATATTAATTTAACGAGGAACTAGAGTTCAAATCAAGCAATTTTCAGAGTAATTTGGATAAATGAGGAAGAAAATTATTGTAATTTATTGCGATTAAAATTTGCGAAGAAATTTTGCCAAGCTTATGACAGAAAATGGCGGTTTTAGACAAAGAGTATATAAATGATTTTAGATATTTTTCACTTTGACATCGACGATCCTATTGGTTAATCATGGTCGGCCATGATTTTGAATTCGACGATTCTATTGGTTAAAAAATACCTCGTACAGATAAAACAAACTTAAATTATTTTTGTTCTAAAGTGTATATGGGCTGGTCGACGTGTGGTATGAATGTATAGGTAGTTAATGTCTTCTAATGTAGGTACTTATTAGTAAGTATATATTATAAGGCAATTTTTGCACTTGATTACTATTAAAGTGTGTGTTTGTAATATTGAAATAACTGCATTCTACTACATTCATATAAACATAAATAATTTTTGTTTTCAATTTTTACGTATCCGTCTGATTGTTTCGGGTAATATCTGAAATGGCTGGACCTATTTTGACGGAACATTTATTTGCGAGTTATTTTAGAGAAAAAATATTTATATATTGCTTCCAAGGTGAAACAAAGTTCAGCCGGTTCCGCCAGTACCTAATAAAGTTACAGCAATTATTTTTTAAAGAATTATCAAATCAACATATTTTAATCCTGCTACTATATTACCTACCACTAGAGATAATTTTTGTAAAGGAACTTTTGGTCGTCTCATTCATAATTTACCTACATAGTTTTTTGTATATTTAATATTTATCTATAGTTATTGCACATAGTGCGTTCACGAACTAAATGACTACAATTCAGTAGTACATAGATAATACAATATAAGTTTCAGTTTATATTGTATTATCTATGCAGTAGTAAATCAGACGTCGTCGGGGCACGTTGTGTTAGGCAGATCTGTAAAATTTAATCAATCGATTAATCATTCGAAGAAATTTGACAAATATTTGTATCAGTTTACGTGTGGTATAAATGTAGGTATAGATAATATCTTCTAAATTAAATTGCTTTATATATACCTACTATTATGTACCTACAACATAATAGTAGGTATATATAAGGCAACTTTTGCACTTGATTACCATCAAGTTATTATCATCACAAATCTAAACATTTATATAAAATTGAAATGCGTGTTTGTAATATTGAAATAACTGCATTCTACTACATTCATATGTATTATAATATATGTATATATCGTATGTTTTCATATGAATTGTCTTTTTCAATTTTGTCCGTCCGCCTGTTTGTTCCGGGTAATCTCTGAAATGGGTGGACCTATCTTGACGAAACTTTTATTTGCTGGTGTAATAACGAGTAACTTGGCGAATTATTATTAAATATATAATACCTGGTAAAAATAGTAATGGTTTTTTGAGAATTATCAATTTTTATTAATCAATCAATATTTTATTCCGGCTACCCATATTACCTACGACTATAGATAGTTTTCGCAAAGGAAATTTTTGAGCGTCTCATCGAAAGAAGCTAATCATGAAAATTCAGCTTATTAATTTTATATCTTTAGGTACTACTTCTGTCGAGCATAATGCACCGCTTGATTTGATAATATGAAAGTTAAGTTATAATAATACTAAAAACATAACTTCACGCCTTTTTCTACCAGTGGCTGTTAGAGCCTTGACTCGCCGGACACAAAGTTGTCAGTCCTCGATTATAATAATTTTCGAAAAATATACGAAAAATAATTGGTATGAGTCTGGAATCGAACCCACGGCTTCTGTATTATCAAAAGACTATATAAATACTAATCAATTAAAAAAAGAGCAAAATTAATTCGATACATGTTGGAAAAAGGGGACTCTTTGATCAGACCATTTAATTTTTAGGACAAACATTTATTCAAATAATTTAAATATTTATCTTAAGATTACTAGAGAAACCATCAGTTACTATAAATGTTTTAATAAGAAGATCAAATTAATCACATCTTAGTGTGATATATATTATATTCACGTAATTAAAATACGCGAACAACGGCAGCTGCTACTTGAGCGTCCATAACATGCGTGCGCAAGCGATGGGCACCGTAGAGCGACTGAGAACTTTTGGAAGTTGTACGAGAATGTGGAGAGCCACTTCGAACTTTCTCGAAGTCGCACGAGGAACTTTGCCGAGCACTCCGCTATAATTTGTACGCAGCATACTTTTTATGAATGTTGATCATTCGCGCGATTTTCGAGCATTCCCTAAACTAGCATGCTCAGGGTCCCATGGACACCAGGAACACATATAGTGTTACTGTTGCGTTGCCAACCTTTAAGGGATAGGGGAAAGGGGGCTGGGCCTCCGGGTACCTCTCACACCGAACGAAACGCGGCATGAGCCACTTTACGTCGACCTTCTGAGAGGTCGTGGTATTTCACCGGTCAAGCCGGCCCATTCATGCAGCGAACTGCTTGGCTCTACCACTGTGGTAGTAGTGAAAATATAGATCAGAGGGAGGTAGATACCGAGTATAACAGTAGAAGTGGAGTGGGAAAGGCATCGAAGAGAAATCGAGAAATAAGCGTGGGATAAGTTGCCTGTATAATAAGTGATACTATTACCTTTCTAAGCATTTTTACTGTCTATAATGTACAAAATGTCTTTCAAAATATCTTTTGCAATCATGAAAAAAGCCAACGACAAAATAATAAGAAATGTACTACACTATCAATATTTCTATCAAGTACCATAAAGATTTTTGAGAAAAAAGACAGCTTTGTCAACTCTTATTGTTTTCACATTGTTGTTGTAAGATTATATCAAATGAAAATCTTTATTTACAGTAATAAGAACAAATAAATAAATTAGATAATAATAATAATTAGATTATATTAATATAAGATTACCTTCAAGCAGATGATAATATGTCAAAACACTGAAAATTTACAAAGTCGTCATTGGATCTGGACAAACTGGGCAGCACTATACTGAGGGATCTAGTCAGTGATGTAGCTAAAAATTGTAAAAAGAAGCCAGCAGGCAAGCATTGGACTATGAAAACAAAATTGTGGGCTTTGGCAATTTTCAAAAGTTCACCTAAACGCTACCAATATCTCGCGGGGGCTATATCTCTACCTAGTGCAAAAACTCTTCAACACTTACTTCTTAAAGTACAATTAGAACCGGGTATTATTAAAAAAATTACATCAAAATATTCAGAAATGTTATCAGGTTTTTCAGATCAGGTTATGCTTTGTGCATTATACAATGAAACTACTGATAAAACAGAAGACTTCGTAGATTACGGTGACTAACGCGATTCTAAAATTGCCGACCATGCTCTTGTTTCATGGTTCAAGGGCTGAAAAATAAATTTAAACTACCCGTAGCGTATTTTTTTGTTCATGGATCAGTTTCTTCTGCCAAACTTTCCACATTCTTAAAATTTCTCTCGAGCAATTTGGATTTAAAATCTTAACAATAGTGTGCGATCAAGGTCCTACAAATACTGGTGCTTTAAATTTATTAAATAATTCGGTGGGCAGTCTTTAGAAAAGAATTATTTTATTTTTAATGTTAACAAAAATGTTTTCATAATTATTAGTTATTTATTTAAATCAATTAGGAATATTTTTTATAATGCGGGAGTAATTGTATGGGGACAAATAATTGTATATGGGTAGATTGAAATATTTAGTTTTGGATGAAGAAAATAATAGATTTTTTTTTACATAACATAACTTCACGCCTCTAAGTGTTACCCGAAGGTGTAGGCAGCGGCTGTTAAGCCTCGTCTCGCCTTTATGTTTACGTCCCAAATGGAATAGGTAACGAACCTATCGCCATACCGGGCACAAAGTTCGTTAGTCATCGATATTTATCACACATAACTTCCGAAAACAATTTCGAAAAGTCATGTGAGCCAGTGTCTGGAATCTAACCCGGACCTCTCGATCAGAGGCCGAGCGCTCGACCACTGCGCCACCGAGACATTTTTTTAAATTTTCCGAAATTAAATAAGTATGTTGTTCATCCGAGGTATAAAGCAAAAATGCGCTTGCAAGTTTGTTTGCTTTGCGAGTTAAACCAAGATTCTTTAGAGAATTTATTTGGCTTAATCCGACAACATAGTGTTACTAATAAAAACCCAAATGTACCCATTTTGTATGCATTATTATTTGTTTAATTACCCTGACTGAATGTAAAATCATTCTATGTATTACGAAATATATCAATTACATCAAAATTAAAATGTTTTATTTTTTCCTACGACAAAAAATGGATTCGGTATTAGTGAGTACTCGAGTATATCGATATCGTACTGCACTAATTTATCGTATCCAAATATCGATACAGCACATCACTATGTAGGGACAGCCGTTTGACAGTGACACTGACATTTGACAGTGACACTGACGTTTGACAGTGACACTGACATTTACAGTCCCACCAACATAACTGTGAAATGGAAAAAATAGGAACTACGGCCGCCATGTTGAAATGTCATTCGATTGTCAGTATCTACTACATTCGGGTACTCTGTGATTTCTGTTGCTAAATTGCTATATTTACAACGTTAATTATGCCGAAAGCGATTAAAAGTGATGCTCGAAGCATTATTCTAAAGGTTAAATCCTTTTTTGAAGAAGAAGCTCGGGCGGAGGCTCCGATTATACCATTTAATCAAATATACAAACGAATTTCGGCAGCTACAGATTAGTGTTCCCACTTTCTTTTTGTAAATTTCCCAACATTTATGAATTTGTTGGATGTAAGAGTCAACTAACCCGCAACAAGAAATAGGTACATATCTACTGATATTTACTTTTGATATTGCCACTATTCATTCGTACTTACATATAGCAAACATTGTGTGTGTGACGTTAAGGGGTTGATGATGATAATGTGTTATTTATTTCAGGTGTGAGTCAAGGACTCATATCTAAAATAGTAAAAGAAGGGCATGTGGCAGAAGAGACTGGTACAAAAATTCAGACCCCAGGCAAGGAGAGGCAGCGTAAAACGGGATTTATACATGTTGATGATTTTGACATGGGAGTTATTCGAAGAAAAGTACATGAGTTTTATTCCATTAAAAAGGAGCTACCAACTATCAAGAAGCTACTAGAGGTCTTAAAGACAGAAATTAATTACACAGGACAACGAGAAAGTCTTCGAAATCTGCTTCACAAGATGGGTTTTCGTTTTAAAAAGACTCAGAGTAACCGTAAGGTACTAATGGAGCGTAATGAAGTATCAGCTTGGAGAGCAAAGTACTTGCATGCAGTAGAAAAAAATAAAATAAGTCCACAACCTCAGCCGCTAATTTATTTAGACGAGACATATATTCACTCATCGCATACATCAGGTAAATGTTGGCAAGGCGAGGGTGTAGACGGAGTATTAGAGCCTGTATCAAAAGGACAAAGGTATATTATTATACACGCAGGAGGGGACACTGGATTTGTTAATAATGCACTTCTCGTTTTCAAGTCTAATACTAAAAGTGGTGATTATCATGATGATATGAACAGTACTAACTTTAAAAAGTGGGTTATTGAAAAACTGGTGCCTAACTTACAGCAGCCATCAATAATTGTAATGGACAATGCTCCCTATCACCGTGTTTGCATAAATAAGGTTCCAAATACGAATTCTTTAAAAAGAGATATGCAACTATGGTTGACACAAAATAATGTTGACTTTGGAGAAGAGTTCACAAAACCTCAGCTGTTAGAACTAATAAAAAGAAACAAGCCTGAACCTGAATATGAAATTGATAAAATATTAGAACAAAATGGGCACAAATGCTTGTACTTACCTCCCTATCACTGTGATCTTAACCCCATTGAATTCATTTGGAGCACAATGAAAAGAAAAGTAGCTGAAGTAAATATTGACCATAAAAATGCTGAGATTCCCCGCCTGGTTCAAGAAGCCTTTGAAACCATTACGGTTAATGAGTGGGCACAGCATTGCAAACATGTTCACAAGTTAGAAGAAGAATATTTGAAACAAGATTCGTATTTGGATAAGCCTTTTATAATAGAAGTAAGAAGTGACACAGAAACAGAAAGTGATAGTGATGATGATGATGGTTGCATGGAAATAGGAGGTATATTTCCTCACAGCCTGACTGAAGTTGGGCGTGCAGGTTGTTCCAAAGACCATAATTATTGTAAACCTGGTTTCAATAAATGAATTATTCTTAAACTCATGTTTTATTATATCCAATTGCTAGGTCAGCTCTTGTATCTATCCTGTAGATATGAAACTAGCCGACCGCCAGTGACCTAGTCTACTGACAACTCTGCCCTGTCCCGTCGCTCTTATTGGTCGCAGCGTGATGTTATATAGCCTAAAACCTTACTCTAAAAAGGGACTGTCCAACAGCAGCTAACATGAATTTTAGGTTACAGTTACAGGTTATCTACCCCTAATCAATTCATCTTTGCCAAGGGTTTTCGAATATTTTTTACACACTTAATGAATGAATTAATGTATAGACATAAATAATATAATAAGTACTAATTATATAGATTACCTTAATAACGTATCTAATTTATTACTACGCTATGTACTAGGCAAACATGCCAAATTCTGGGAAATCTATAATAACTTGCAACACTATGTCGACGGTGTCGCCGCCAGTACCACTGACGTTTGGCAGTGACGGCACCGATGCCAACATTAGGTACAGAGGAAAAACGAATGATTATTATGTTGGTGAAAGATGCAGTGTAAATGAGCTCAGGACAATGTATGGAGTGCCGACTCTTATTTATATACTCTTTGGTAAGTTTGAGTCTTGCTTGAGTGAAGTGTTAATTTATTTGTAAATAAAACATTTCTAGGTTATTTTTAAGAATCTAGCCTCAATTTTATCGTGTTACTTTTGTGTTTTAAAATGGATGATTCCTCTTCTGATAAAATAGCTGGGTTAGAAATAAAGACTGTGGTTCAGGAAACTAATAAAACTGTGTCGAATGAAGATGATACGGTCTTTACAAATCTACTATCACCAGACACAAGGAAATTCCAAGATAAAATATCAGCTACATCAGATACAGCACAAATATTAAATTACCAAAATAACCCTCAGACGTTTTCAAGTATTAAGGAGGATGTTACGCAAAAGTTACAAAACTTAACTCATAAAACTGTTGACTCGGTATTTTCACAACCGTCTACATCCAAGCAAAATTTTAGAATGGAAGATGATATTTGTTTGAAGAAACGCGTTGAACTCTATGCCCCGGACACTGGACCTCAGATGTATATGCTGAAAGGAGATTTAGTTACGCGTCCAATCATAACCAAAAATCTACCACAAGTATTCCAGTACTTACCTATTTACGGCAAACCTGGTCCGGATGTGAACTTGGAAACTTTTCACAGAAATAAAGTAAGAGAGTTTGTTGGATGTGATATTAATGATGATGAATTTAATGAATTGGAGAACTATTGCAGGTGAGTACTTGAGACATGAGTATAAGCAGCAGCATGTAAGGTGGTACAGATACATTACCTAACTATGTAAAATAATATTTAACACCAATATATATAATTCTGGAGTAGGGTGATGTCTCAGCATTCTCTCTGAAGAAAATACAGCCTACTGCGATCGCCAACCCGCCTGCCAAGCATGGCGATTATGGCAAAAACCCCCCATGATTGAGCGGACCGGCAGTTGTGGCGCTCTATGGGGGAGGGCTATGTCCAGCAGTGGACCTCAAAAAAAAAGGCTAATGATGAAATGATGATAATAGAATCAATAGACTTTAATATGAACTAATAGAATATACAAATAAGTGTAATATGTGTGTTTTATTGTGACAAATAGAAAAAAATATATAATTATTTCAGTCCAGAGCATTTGAAAACTGGTAAAGAATTGAAGATGTTTTCAACTGTACCACATTTGGGAGTGGCTACTGGCCTCCTTCCTAATAAGTCCTCATCCGATATGGGTGAGGAGCCCAATCTGGTGACACTGAAAAGGAATGATATCAGGATTAAACAAGATGTGAAGGGTGCATTTACAAAGAAACTAAAATACAGGGGTGTGAGAATTATACCAGTTTCCCAAGAGGTAAGCATATGAAGAGGTAAGCGTATGCATGAGTTTATTTTTTTAAATTGTCCTATTATTGTCTATGAAAACAACGAGATTTTTTTTTATGGTATTGCGAACAACCAGGCTCCTTATCTGATGGTGAGCAACAAACGCCGCCCATGGACTCCTGAATACAAATAGTGTTACAGTTGCATTGCTGACCCTCATTATGGTATATGGAAGGGGTCAGAAGAGGGACGGGAAGGGGATAGGGTAAAGGGTTGGGCCTCTGAATACCTCTCTCATCAAACCAAAAGCGGTAAGGGCCACTTTGATTTTCTAAGAGGTTTTGGTATTTCACCGGTTGAGCCAACCTATTTATGCAGCGGACTGCGTGGCTTTACCTATGTTAAGATAGATGTGTGGATAGGATAAGAAATGTGCGTACTAACACACTAATTACAAAAAAAATTGAAAGTGTTGCTGTCGTATGGTGTCGTACTAATATGAAAGAAGTAAGTGTGGAGACAACTAGTGATAGATGAGAATGGAAGAGGATGACGTGATGTACTGACCCCACTTTAGAATAAGGGTAGGAAACTAATGATTATATGAAAATAATAATGTTAAAAAGTAATTTTAAACCTTGTTTTTATTTTAGCCTCATATTTTATTCCTAGCCTTATAACTTCTATGTTCACGGGTGACTTGTTATACCTTCCAGGTAAAAGTCAAAAGTAACATCTCAGATGGTGATGAAGAGTTAAGTCCTGGTGTTGATATACTGTATAGAGTACGAGTCTACAGATGCTTCTCTTATAGCATGATCAAGGAGCGCTATGTGAGTAGTTCCCTTTGTTTTATTTATTACTTTTGACGCCTTTTCTACCCGAAGACAGCGGCTGTTAATCCTCGACTCCATCCTTTTCGTGTTCCATATGGAATAGGCGGCAGAACCTATTGACATGTACAGGACACTATTTTGTCAGTCATCGATATTTAGCATACGTAACTTCCGGAAGTAAATGTGAGCCTGTGACTTCTCGATTTAGAAGTGCGACTAGTGCGAACTTGACCATCTCAAGGACTCGTTCTATTTGGTCGTGACAGTTCTCAACCCCTGTGTTGCCAAAAAAATGTGTACAAGGTTATTAATGAGTTATGTTTGTGAGTAGACTCGCTGCCGTCACTCGGTGTTCGACCACGACATAGTGCTGAGTGGACGTAACAAGTTGTCCGACCTGAGGGACCGGTTCGTGTGTTACAACGACTTCGATATGCGAGTTGATGTCTCTGAACATCCCGATATAGTACCCGTTGCCAAAGCGAAGGTATGTACCTATCTAATATCTTTAGGAGTGTAAGTATACCAAGGAAAGAAATCCGGAACAATTGCGTTATTTGATTTCAGCGATCAGCTCAAGGCTGACATAGTAGCAAATATCGATATTAGAAATACAAGATCGAGTGTTTTGATTATAGTTTATCTTCGCGCGCATCCAAAATGGACAAAGTTAATTCTAAATTTATCAGATAGTCCACCCCCCTTAATCCTTTCCCCATCCAACTGTCGGAAATACTTACTTCGCAACTGTACCACTATTTGTGTTGCAGGTGTCCATAGATGGAGATAGTTATCTACCACCAGCTGGCGTATTATGAACTCTTAATTCCAGTCAATTTATGGGCAGCCTTGCAAATTCATATTTTCAATGACTAATTTCAGCTAGTCGGTGACGAGTAGTCACTGTCAAATTCACTCTAAATTCGATTTATCAACGACTTATTCCATTTAGTCAGTATGAGTAGTCTAGACTAGCTAAAATTAGTCTTTGGAAATACGAATTCGCTAGGCAGCGCGTAAGCTGGCTGGAATTAACGAGCTCATAATAGGCCCCCAGGTCTCTCGTTTGCTGGGTGAAAACGAAGTGAAACCATCTATTAAATAAATATTCTGTTAACAGGACTTATTCCCGTCTGGGTTTCTGTTCATAAACAACGTGTTCTACGTGGACACCAGAGAGGGATGTAAAGATTACAGCGCGCCGATACGCGAGTGGGCGATCAAAAAGAAAATTGGGGAATTCCCCAAAAAGGACATGTGCCAGGTTCGACTGCACGACCTAGTACTCAAATTGGGATACCCTGAGGTTGGTTTATTATGATTTTGAAATTCTTTTTACATGATTGAGTAAGAAGAGAGTTAAAGTTGATCTGTTTATTTTTATCTCTTAGGCTCAATGGGTAGCCATTTAGGCTACCAATTGAGCCTAATTATGGCTGGATATTTAATTTATTTTTAGCAGTTGGTTAACTATACTTGTGTAAAAGTAATTAGTTTACTACTGTAGTAATGCCAGCATCTGCATATCAATGTACTCAATTATATAAATATGTGAAACCTAATTTACCAAGTTCATTTGAAAACTGTAAAAAATATTAACAATTTTCTCTCTCTCTAGTGGTCGAGCACACGTTTTCTGAATCCAGAGATCGTGGTTCGAATCTTGACACTGGCTCACACCAATGACTTTTTGAAATCGTTTTGGGAAAGTTATGTTTGATAAAAACCGATGACTGAAAACTTTGTGCCCGGTATGGCAATAGGTTCGCCACCTATTCCATTTGGGACGTAAACATAACGGCGAGACGAGGCTTATCAGCCGCTGCCTACACCTTCGGGTAACAATGGCGTGAAGTTATGTTATATTTTAGTCATTTTATGAGTTTGAAATTGTGATTCCATCCCATTCCAGGTGTACGTCCACCAAGGTAACTGCGAGCACCTGTTCATCTTCTCCGAGGTCCGGCTGCTGAGCGCCACCGACCCGCTCCGCTCCAGCAGCTACCCGCTGTCCACCACGCTGTGCCAGAACCAGACCGTGTACTGCACCACGTGCGCAGAGTTCAGCGCCAAGTGGATCGTGGTGGGCAGCGAGAGAGTGCCCTTCGATCCTGGATTCTTCTGCGACACGTGCTTCAAATCTTATATGTATAAGGACGGTGTCAAAATAGGCCAGTTTAAAGCTTACAGATACAGGGGCAATGCATTGAACGTATTGAAACCCTAAGTACACTCTTAGATATATGCAAACTCATAGTGCTGTGGTATACAATACCACTGCCTCTCAAAATATCGACGTAACGTGACTCATGCCGCGCTTCGTTCGATGAGAAAGGTATCTGGATGCCCATACCCCTTCCCCTCTTTGCCTTTACTCTCATAAAGGCTGGCAACGCATCTGTAACATTATATGTGTTACACGTGTTGCATGCATTTCTCACAAATTCCTAGTATTGCAGAGAAAGGATATAAAAAAAAATCATCGGATATTTGATGGTTTGATTGTAGAGGATTTTCCGGCGATATCTTGCAGACAGAGCGAGTTTGAATTCCGAGTCAATAATCAGGTATTTTTGTAGTTAGTAAATACTCAAAATTAGTGGCTGTGATATGATATTAAGTTAATCTAAGTTATGTTAGTATTTGTATTATATTAAAGCTATTCATAATCCTTCTTTGACTTTTATTCTAGTTCTTAACCGAGTTTCCTTGAATAAGAACATATTTTTAATGGGTAAACCTCCTCCAAACCTCCCAATAACCAGCTGTGATTCTACTGAGTTCACAATAGAGGGCGCATTGCATGAGTTCGTTTAAAATTATTGGTATTTGCGCAAATAGCCCAGATTAACACTTTTGTAATTGGTTTTGCAAAACTACAGTTTGACCAAAAAAAATCTATATAATTAACAAATACAGAACAAAGAAGATCCTAAAAATTGAAGTTGTATGCATCTATGTACATAGATACATAGATGTTCTATCATCATACAAAAAAATATGTCTAAAAATAGACCACCCATAAAAGTTATGGGTATGAAAAATAGATGTTTTAGATGATGAAAGTTTCAAAGATCAAAGACTGATGAAAAAACATCAGGGATAGGGGAAAGGAAGGGATGGGGAAGGGCGGGTGGGCCTCCGGGTACCTCTCTCACCGAACGAAACGCGCCATGAGCCACTTCACTTCACGTCGATCTTCTGAGAGCTCGTGGTATTTCACCAGTCGAGCTGGCCCATTTATGCAGCCAACTGCTTGGCTTGCTTGGTATATTTCTTTACAAATTTGAAGTTTATATATCTCGGTAGCCCAGTGGTTGCGAACACGGCTTCTGATCTAGAGGTCCGGGTTCGATTCCTGCCACTGGCTCGCACCAATGACTTTTCGAAATTGTTTTCGGAAGTTATGTGTGATAAATACCGATGACTAAAAACTTTGTGCTCAGTATGGCAAAAGGTTCGCCACACTTCGAACGTAATTATAACGGCGAGACGAGGCTTGACAGCCGCTGCCTACACCTTCGGGTAACAAAAGGCGTGAAGCTATGTAATATGTTATGTAGATGAACGTGACGGATCGTTTGCAAGTATAATCTAAAATTGTATAAAGCAGCAACCATTATCTGCGTAGATAAAAGATATCTAGCAGACGCCTCCCCGCGTTGTGAAATTGACCTGGAAAATGAGACGTGACCAGGTTACTTTATTATAATTAGCACCAAATTATTATTATCACATTTGAGATAATTACAAATAAACATTTTTTAATATTTTTCTTTATGAAAATGAACATAAGTTTTGGTAACAGGTATGCAGGATATACCAACTATTTTCCACTAGTAGGTACCTAAGGAAGGTCCAAATTCTGCCATTCTTTCATTCTCATCAAACTTCCAACACAATTTGCGTTGCAGCTGTCGATGGGCGGCGTTACTTGTAGTGACACGACTGCAAGTTTGTTGGCCTATTCTATAAAAAAATCAAATGTTTGAATCAACGTTTCCAAACTATACATATATAAACTCATGCCTGTATCCCATAGGGGTAGGCAAAGGCTTTGGCTCTCCACAAGCTACAATCCTGACTCAATTCTTTCGCCTCATCCACAGTCATACATCTTGTCATGCATTCACGCCGGTATCTGGTGCCGCATTTTGCCTTTTTTAAACAGACCATTTATTTGATCGTGGTAGCTCCGTCTTGGTCTCCCGATCCCGACCCTGCCACTCACATTCGCTTCAAATACTCTTTTAGTCAGTCGACTTTCATCGTTTCTTGCAACATGACCAAACCATCTTAACATACTTCTCTCCACCTCGGTCACCATATCATCCTTCAACTCTCTCATCGCTTATCAAGCTATTTTTTATTTTCAAACTACAGTAGATAATAAATTATATCGTTAGGCGCTATTTTGATTAAAAAAAAACTAAAATAACAATATAATAGTTTTGAGGACAGTTTACCGTCACGTTGCATACTGTTACGATATCAGACAAAAATGCGAAAATATTTGCCAAGCGTTCAGCGCATGGTGTCGGTAGGTATGTATGAACAAACACAGGTTTGAGGTCGCGCACTACACAACACAAGTCTAGGTGCCTGTTACATTGTTTGTGTCGTACAATACCTGGCCGTCATCGCGTCACGTCGTTAAGGAACTTGATTGATTTCATAAAAAATTGTGGGTACCTACCTACTAATATATATAGGCCGCCGCGGGGTTTTAGTGGGTAGCCCTAGGATTGGAATGCAGCGTGATGCTTTGGGAATCCCACACTACTCCCTGCCGTACCCAGGGGTGTGTTTAAACCATTTCCTCGTGTAAGAATAAAAAAGATACCTATTATATCACAATATTTGGTACGGCAATAGACTCCGCTACTTATTGCACAAAGACCAAATAGCTCGATAGAGTATCGAGACATAATCGTTGCTGTCTTTGATCTGCGAATATCATGGAACAATAATTATACTTTTGACACAATACGCACAGTGCCCTCTAATCTTCCAAACTAAGCAACCAAATGCTTGTGTTAAGGAAACTACATAACAGATATTATCAGATATTATATACATTTTTTGTAAACACATAGTTTTATACGTAACTTCACGCCTTTTTTTACCCGAAGGTGTATTAAGATTCAGCGAGTCGATGCTTTAACAGCAGTTTAACAGCATCGATGTTACATCCCAAATGGACTAGGCGGCGAACCTATTGCCATACACCGGGCACAAATAATGCATACATACTTATAATTGGTTGAAAAATACCTAGATGAAGATTGGGACCGAACTCGCCCACCTACACTCTGCTGTCAGTTCTTTTAGCAATGCGCCATTGGCCCGTCATAGTATGCTGTGCAGTCCGAGCATTTGCTTTCAAATGCTCATCATAAGAGGATGAAAGTATAAGAATATCCAGTAGCAAATTTCTTACACATATCTAATATATAAAATTCTCGAGTCTAGATGTGCGTAATTGAACTCCTCCGAAACGGCTTGACCGATTCTCATGAAATTTTATGCGCGTGTCGGGTAGGTCTGAGAATAGGACAACATCTATTTTTCATCCCCCTAAATCACAATCTCAATTTTTTTTTTAAATTTTTCGACATATTTCTGTTTCTTATTTTTTTTATAAAACGGGATACAAAAATACATGCAACCCTAAATTTTCAACCCCCTACGATCAACCCCTATTTTTTAAATCTTATTTTTCGGCAAGACAACGTTTGCTGGGTCAGCTAGTATTTTATAAAGTTAAGTTTAAGTTAAAGTTCGAACGTGATGAGTTATGACGTAACACAAACATCTAGTAAGTACAATATGTATACTTGCTGTATTTGTCATTATAATTGTTCAAATATTATCTCGTGCCTACTCTTTGCCCGAGGTACCTATACTACCTACTGTTTGCACAACTTCTAGTGATTTTGTATTATCATTTGATTGTTCTGTGTGCCTTCTGCCTCGTAGCACCCAAACGACAACAAGATTTTGAGCTATTTTCTGTCGATTGATTGTTGTTTTCCCTTTTTTTTTAGATCTACGATCTGTAAAACATATGTAAAATAATAACGGTCAATTCTTTAAAATTTTATTTCTATTTCGTGGTAATATATAATATAATCTAATTTCTTACACACTTAAAATTTGCGGTTATTGAAAGGAGAAGATCTGCGGAGTCTCGCAATGGTATCTCATATATTAACGAATCTACAATTCATCAGAACAGTTTTATAACATCCCAATTAAAATAATAACTATAGCAAGAGAAAGTTACCTACAGAGTCCATTAGAAATAAATAAAGATCGCAGAATATATTATACTATTATTTTTACTTACTTTTGTGTTTTAAAGTAGATTAAAGAATTAAATACATGAACGATTTTGAAAGTGTTTGAAAGGGCGGATGCAAGGATAATGGTTGACGATGTAGTGCTGGAACAGGTGAATGAAATTGTATATCTTGGATGCGCTTTTAGCAGGGATGGAAGGTACACCGCGGATGTACAAGGAAGAGTGGCGGTAGGAAACAACGTAATTGAAGAGTTGGGCAGATTCCAGGGCGTAAAGATGTTAGCAGAAAAGAGCGGCTAACTATATTACAATGCGATACTGATCCCAACGCTAACATCCCACATGGTAACATCCCACATCGTAACTTATGGATGGAGCTCTGGTCTCTCTGCCTACCCCGCAAGGGATTTGGCGTGAAGTTATGTATGTATGTTAAATACATGAATTTATATATAATAAATTGCAAGAATGAGCTCAAATAAAACCTTATGAACTTCTAAGATCTCTCTCGTGCAAATTTTGAAATGGTTCTCCACAATAGTTATACAAGTTTGATAAGGCTCCTAGCAATAGTTAACAACCCGTCAAGGCTTCAGATAACACAATTAATTTAATGTATCCACAGATAACTGCAAATTGGTGGCCGCAGTTAAATAATATTGAGTTTACTGAACGCATCTGTAACATTTAATTTTATTAGTCCATGGAAGCTCACGGACTTATCAATATTAGCACCTATATCAGATATTGCTGAGTAGGTACTTCATCTGGGTAGTGGTAGTTTTTCAATTGTAGCACTAGAGCGCATTATGCGGCATTTATTTAATAATTTTATTTTATTTAAGTATCTTTAACTTACTTTTAACTTTTATAGCTTTCGTTTCATTGTAGTTTTTTGGAAATAATGAAAGTTAAACTGTGTAAAAAAACTAATGTAAATATTGATGAAGATGAATGATGAATTGACTTGATGAATATTGACTTGTTTTTAATCCACATTTTATATGTGGTAGAGAGGTATCTGGAAACTCAATCACATTCCCCCTCCTTCCTGTCTCAATTTCCATCCTATTTCAAAGGCCAGCATCTCAACTGTAAAACTATCCGTGTTGTAGTTGTCTATGCTGTAGATTTCGCCCGGTCAGATAGGTATAGGAGGTCCAGCCTCTCTTCCTCTCTCCTTCTCATCCCATTTCCGACCTCTTCCATATTCCATTGTAAGGGCCGACAATCCAACTGTATGCATATGTACACTTTATGCATTCAGGTCTCCATGGGCGGCGTCTGTGTCTCACCATCAGGTGACACACCTGCTTGTTTGCCCATCTGTTCCAAATAAATTCTCCCTTTGCCATAAAAACAAGCATTGCCTAGAATTGAGAGAAACTTTCCGTAAAATCTTTGCTGGTAGAAGGATATTGCATGAAGATGCAATATCCATAATATGCAAAAAAAAAACATATGTTAGCTATACTTTATAATAATAATACAAAACTTTCGAATTATTTTCATAAATATACATAATAGTGTTTTTAATTAGGTCAGGCTACTTTACAAAAAAGATTAGATAAGTTGAACAAACTTCGCGGCGATGATAGCGTAGCGCCGATCTTGTCTTACCTGTAGGCTGTAAGTATGTACTGTGTACAGTGTACACAGTGTACTTACAAAACGATGATATACATTAATTATATTTATTAATGTAATATACTAATTAGCTGAATGACAAGCGTTTTCTTTCTAAGTTTAATAGATTAGACTTTTCTCGTGAGGTACAAAAATTACGTATCTTAACAAACAGAAGTTGAATGCGAGATACCTATATGCTTTTATAGTTGGTGTAGGGAGTCCTCGCCGGGTTATCGACGACTCAAGTCTCTTATAAAAATCATTCATTCGCACACATTTCTAATAGTTGGTTAATTAGCGGCAGAGCTTAAAATATTTCCCTATAAATGTTTGTAGCCGAGTTAAATTTTACAATAAAAAATCGTCCTTAGATACTTCATCTTTTTTTCATATCCTGTCCGGGTATGAAAAAAAGATGTTGAACGATTCTCAGATCTATCCAATATTCAAACATGACGAGAGATAATCTTTAGGCAGATACTAGATAACACAACTTCACGCCATTTTCTACCCGAAGGTGTAGGCAGTAGCTGTTAAGCCTCGACTCGCGTTATGTTTACGTCCCAAATGGCGAACGTTTTGCCATATAGCGCACAAAGTTTTCAGTCATCGATATATATTTTTTTAATTGGATAGGAGAGCAAACGATCAAGCGTTTCACCTGACAGTATGCCACTTGCGCCACCCATGGACATCAGCACCACATATAATGTTACCGTTGCGCTGCCGACCTTTAAGGGAGTAGGATAGGAATGGATGGGGAAGGCCTCCGCGTACCTTTCTTACCGAACAAAACCCGGCATGAGCCATCGATCTTCTGAGAGGTTGTGGTATTTCACCGATCGAGCCGGCCTATTCATGCAGCGAAATGCTTGACTCTACCACTGTAAAATGTGGTTTCATTTGGAAAAGCATACGTTTTGTTTAGATAGTCACGCTCAACCACAAATACTACCACCATTATATATTGCTGAATTCTCAGCTTACTTGCTGTTTGACAACATGGATAGTTCGAAAGGATGATTTTGTGCCGACTCTACTCAGAGTGGGATAAGGCCTGGGAAATGATGATCATCATTTTTGGCCTGGGAAATGATGATCATCAGTTTTGGCCTGGGAAATGATGATGAAGTTAGTATTTATATAAAAAAATAATTTTATTCAATTAATAAAAATAACGTCCAACTTTCTTGTACAAGTATTAGTACCTGGATGACCGAGCTTTGCTCGGTATTTTTTTCTGCAAATTGCATTTTTTGGAAATTATATTAAAGTACAAATTACATACTAATGAAATGATGAAATATGAATCATATTTTTCGATCTTACCCACGGAATAATAAAAAAATATGAGTTATAAAACACGGTACGATAGATACGACACGATAACATTTTCTAAAAATTATTCCTAGCTAGATCGATTTATCACCCCCGGATCCCCCTATATACTAAATTTCATGAATATCGTTGGAGCCGATTCCGAGATTCCAATTATATATACTTATATACACAAGAATTGCTCGTTTAAATATATAACATTAACAAAAATGTCTTTATATTTGTTCAAGACATTTTGTTATAATTCGTATGTAAAATTTGCTCAAGTTTGCACATTACATTCCAGGTCAATATTTTCTATCTGACTCATCGGCTTTTATTAGCATCTTATATCCAGATAATGGCTTTAAACGAATTTATCTTTAAGACTTTAATAGCCGAAGGTGTAGACAGCAGCAATTATGAATCGATAGCTCCCATGGAATAGGTGACAGAGCGCAATATCTGTATTGGTAATGATTTTGTTTACTTTTCTATATTTATAGGACCTTACCAGGCCTTCAGATGATTTGTAAGAAAGTGTTCCCGCGACTTTACAATATGTGGTTAGGAGGTTCACCCCAGTAGTTTTAACCGGTATACCTTCCTATTTGGAGGGTGGCAGGGAACGAATAGTCAGTATAACCACCAGCTATCCCGAGCTGGTAAAAAGATTTCACTAAGATAAAAACGATATTGCAAGAAAATATTGAGCACATATTGCACGATTCTTATGGCGCTCTGTTTTCTGTGTCTACCCCGCAAGTGACATGGTCTGAAGTTATGTATATTATACATACATAATTACCTACATAGTAACAGTAAAGTTTGCAATCTTATCATCACATTCTTGCTTTAATCCTCACACGAATACTTCTCCGCAGACGTAATCATACACACTATTGAGCAAATAACTAACGAACGCTTGGTTTTTTCTTAATGAAATATAATAATACTTACATAACTTCACGCCAAATCCCGGCAGAGAGAACAGAGCGCCATAAAGCAGGATTCTTACACGCCTCACTCGCTTCGTTGACTTCCATAACTTTTTTCATGCGCTCGCGTTGATTTTTGAGGTTCCTAACATCACCTTCCTCCAGAACACGTTCTATTTGGTCATGGAATGTGTGTCTTGGCCGTCCTCGACTCTTACATCCATCCGCTTTTACATGGTATATCTGCTTAGTCAGTCTTGCATCATCCTTTCTTTCTACATGTCCGAACTATCAGAGCATGCGCTTTCTTACTTTAACACCGACACTCTCTTTCAATCCAACTTCCTTCCTTACAACCTTGTTTTCGACGCGGTCAGCGAGAGTCACTCCGCAGATATAGTAATAATTGCTCTTTAATTTTCGATGTCTTCTCAATTCAAAGGGATTTGTAAAAAAAAATATTGAGGCATCGCACTTAAGAATTGGGAATTTATTTCATTAGTCAAAGACGACTAACGAATGACCCAATGTAAACAATGAACATGTAACATGTAATGATACTCAAGCCGATCGATGGCCTAGTTGCAGTTACATTGGAACCATTTACAAAATTAAAAAAATATAAAGATTAAAAAGAAATTTAAACAAAAATATTTTTAAAGCGCGAATGAGCAACGATATTTTCGATTAAATTAAAAGTAAGAGCTAATTAAATTAAATGGCCGATTTTGTGTATCTATCGACAGGCGTACTTTTTCAGTTCTTTTGTTGTTCCTCCTGATAATCGATGCCCTTACATCCGATATTCAGAAGGACGTGCCCTGGACGACCCTGGTGCATGCTCTTTGCTGACAACATAGGAGGTACATATTCTGGTAAAAGAGGAAGCGGCAGGGGCTAGAAAATAGGCTAAAAAGATGGCAGGAGAAGCTAGAGAGTGCCGGTTTTAATATCAGCCGCGTCTCGGCGTTATGTTTACATCCCAAATGGAATAGGTGGTGAACCTATTGCCATACCGGGCACAAAGTTTTCAGTCATCGATATTTATCACACTTAACTTCCGAAAACAATTTTGAAAAGTCATTGGTGTGAGCCAGTGTCAGGATTCGAACCCGGACCTGTGGATCAGAATCCGTGTGCTCTACCACTGGACCACCGAGACAACAACAACAACCAACACGAGAATGTTATGTGTGATAAATATCGACAAAACTTAAAAGACATGCCTCTATACTAGTCCCGAGTACTGTGTGTTTAGAAACCGATTTTCAAGTGTTTCGAGGCGCGATATTCAAGCACACAAGAAAACGGACTTATCAATTTTAATTATAATGAACAATTTTAAAATAAAATATAGTCAAAAATCTATTTTTTTTTAATTTGTTTGACCGACGTTTGCCCCGTTCGCCACCTCAATCGCCGCCACTGCCTAGTTGTTCACAACTTTTATAAACAAGTCAATTATATAGCTACTTATACTTTCTTCAAGATATACAAACAACAGTAGGCGATAATTACACGTTTCCTATACGTAGGCGCCACATATTATATTGTGTTTGATTAATAGCTTCCCAGTTGGGTAACACACAATATTACACCTATTAAATTGGCTAACCATGAGACGCACCTGTGTACAACCGTTGAACTACTATTACAGCTGATGTGACAATTACGACAAATGCCCGCTCAAGAACTACATACCATGTTACACAGTATAATAAAAAATACTTTCTCCGTTCTTCTCTACTTTATTTTCATGTTTGAAAAGTTTGGGTATAAGGGCCAGCACTATTTTGTTGAGGATTAAGATAGAATTTCACCATTTTCCTCTGGCATTTTCAACCCAGTGCGGTCTTTTATTTCGCACGTTCACCAGCCACCGTCTATTTCAGGAACAGCTATCGAGAGCACTATTACCTTATATTCGAGACTATCATCCTCTGTATACTCTAAGAATTAGTCTCATAATTAACTCCTAATGAATATAGTTTGTAGTTCGCGAAAAGTTTTCGTTTCGTTTCTTTTATGTCGGCCAAAATGTCATGTATCCAGTCTAGTTATTATTACATTGCCTATTGGCCAATGTAACAATTTATTCGAAACAGCCTAAATTATAGTTAAAAAAAATGTAAACCGAATTGGTGACCTATTTGGGAGGTACTCGAACATTATACCATAGACAACACCCACGCTCACCGTATTAAGACTGGTCATTGCAGACCACTCAAATGGTAGTTTAATATCGGTGAGAAAATCAAAGGCGGGCCATCAATCTCTTGTCAAAATAATAATGGTTACTAATAGTGTTGGTGTGTTCTGGTAATTGTTGACTGTCAACTATGATGTAATATAACATTGTAATGCCAAAGGACTGTGTGCACATACTCATATTTTTGTGTACATTATTTAAAAGACTTTTTTTTTGCAGCATCTTTGTATAGCTGAGTCATGTTTGCCATTAAAATTTGCAACTAAAATGTCACATTTATATTGATTTCAAATTTTAATTTCAAACACCATAGGTACCAACACAGAAATAAATCAAGATAGAACGGCGAATAGGCGTGGCAAGCGTGCCAAAACCCTGCACTATATTGCATGCTTTTCGAAACTCGCTCTCATTACGCAACGAGCGTTCCTGCCATGCGTTCAGGACGTAAAAAAATAGATAAAACGTCACATATATGCCTTATTATGCTGTGAAAAATTGTAAAAACAAAAGTAGTGAATCAAATATGAAAAAAGGAAATATTTCGTATGATCAGTAAGTACAGAAAATCAGTAGAAAGTATTTTTTTGAGATTATAAATTATTGTTTTACTTTTACTATGTTCAATAATTACGATCACAAGTTGTATATTTTTTCATTATGATAAATATCCATTGCTGTCCGCATTCAACGCTCGTAAACAAAAACATTGCGCGTATAAATTATACGCGTAATGTACGTCGAATCGAACGAAATACACAATACACCTGCCAGTTGATCGCTGTGTCTGTTAATCGCTGTGATTCGAATGTTAGAGATGGGCACTCCATGTATCGTTGAGTCTTAGGACTTATCGATAAATTAATTCAATAATAATTTGAGTATCAGCTCATATCTTGCTTTGTCCCTACTTTATTCTAACACCACAAATTTCAACCAAAGTGTTTCGTAATTACATTGGCAGCAGTTTATTTGACAGTATAAGTTTTCACCAATTTGACCAATCGCCGATGGAAAATCATCTCGTTCTTCTCAAATGGGCAGTAACCGAGGTATGTGTAGACGTTCGGCTTCCTTATTTAACCAGGACTGTGAGGCCAACCCTTACAAAAAGGCAAATATTTAATAAATATGTATAGTTTCAAGGACAGTAAAATATTTATAATTAAATTTTATATACTGTTGGAAAAATATGTTTTAGGTTTTAATATGTCGGATTGAAGTATTTAACATGTTTTACTTTCTATGATTATCGTTACAGAAAATCAATAAAGTTAGTAAAATATAAAAATAATAAAATTAACACACGTTGCCGATATTAACATCGATAATCTAATGTGAGTGTCTCCTAACTAGTCGCTCCGCTCACAATGAAAATGACGTCACGCTGTGGGCGTGGTTTTTCAAAAAAGTGACACGCTCGAAATGTATGGAAATATGCCATCGCGGCCGTTCTATCTTGATCTATTTCTGTGGGTACCAACGTTCTTTAAATAAGTGTATTGTACATGGTATTAGAATAAATTTATTCTAATACCACAAGTAGAGTCAAGCTGGATAGAGTAGGCGAAGTTATCAACATAAAGAGAGGTGTTAGGCAAGGAGACCCAACCTCGCCCAAATTATTCATAGCAGTTTTACAACACGTAATGGGAGAGCTGCCATGGTCCCATCAAGGTATTAATATAAATGGGAATTTTCCAAGTCACCTTAGATTTGCCGACGACCTAACGACGACTTTATTTTCAAAAACCCCCCACCAACTAAGCAAAATGGTAAATGAATTGAACCAGGCTAGTATAAAAACTGGTTTGGAAATGAATCTGGAAAAAACCAAAATCATGTCTAACCGCAGTGCATCGCCCATCCTAATGAATAACTAAAATTCACACATCTCTTGAGTTTGTCAACCACTACATATACTTAGGAAAGCAAATCTCGTTTAGCAAGGAAAGAAACACTGAAGAACTTAACCGAAGAGTGGCGATTACCTGGAACAAGTTTTGGCAACATAAAGAAATACTAAAATCGCAACTTCCGCTACCAACCAAGAAAATAGTCATGGATACAGGACTTTTACCGTGCCTCACCTATGGATGTCAAACTTGGACCTTCGATCTCAAAACCAGAAACAAAATTCAGACAACCCAGAGAAGAATGGAGAGAAGCTGCCTAGGTATAAAATTGAAGGATAAAGTAAAGAATGTTGACATTAGAAGGAAAACAAAAGTATGCGATGCCTTAACCTTTGCAAGGACGGCTAAATGGAAGTGGGCAGGTTACGTCGCCCTCTACAGGGATGATAGATGGACTCTACGGGCAGTAAAGTGGTCTGGACCAAAAGGCATCAGACCAAGAGGTCGAGCAAAGGCCAGATGGGCAGACGAAATTATAGCGTGCGCGGGGAGAAGTTGGCTAGACAGAGCCAAGGACAAAGAAGGATGGCATTCCTTGGGGGAGGCTTTTACTCGAACGGGGTCCATGCATTAATTTAATCAAACAAATTGAAGAATAATTTCAAACTTAATTTTTAATTTTACTTTAATTTACTAACTTTAATTTTAAATAATGTAGGTTAAGAAGTTACTGCATGGAATCAAATAAAGCTTTATTATTATTATTATTGTACATGGGCGGCTACAGCGCCCAGAACAAGAATTACAACTAAAGTAACTTCATGTTGTATAATACCTAAAGATAGAAGTAGAGTTCGCTGTATGAAGGGGCTGCAGAATATCGAAGTAAAGTGTCTCACTCCGCGTTTCTTTCGGTGAAAGAGATATCCCATCCTACTCCCTGAAAGGCCGACAACGCCACTGCAACAGTATATGTGTTGCAGGTGTCAATGGATGGTGCTTTTTACTTACCTGCATATGAATTGCTTGCTCGTCTGCTCTCTTATCTCACAAAAAAGACTAAGAATAATAATAATAGACGGCCGATTGTCATACACCGAAATTTATATATTTGAAACATTATATACTTGTTGAAAATAGTAGAACTGCTTTTACCCGATAGCACTATAAGCGTTAAGTTAAAATTACACATACATACATACATACATACATAACTTCACGCCAAATCCCTTGCGGGGTAGGCAGAGAGAACAGAGCGCCATAGGGCACGATTCTTACACACCTCACTCGCTTCGTTGACTTTCATAACTCTTTTCATGCACGCGCGTCGGTTTTTGCGGCTCTTAACATCACCTTCCTCCAGAACACGTTCTATTTGGTCTTGGAATGTGTGTCTTGGCCGTCCTCGACTCCTACATCCGTCCGCTTTTGCATTGTATATCTGCTTAGTCAGTCTTGCGTCAACCATTCTTTCTACATGTCCGAACCATCGGAGCATGCCCTTTCTTACTTTTACACCGACACTCTCTTTCAAACCAACTTCCTTCCTTACAACCTTGTTTTCTACGCGGTCAGCGAGAGTCACTCCGCAGATTTTGCGTAGAGCCCTCATTTCTACCGCGTTTATTCTACTTTCATGCACACTCTGCCATACCCAGCTCTCGCTTCCATAAGTTAGTGTTGGGATCAGGACTGCATTGTGGATTGCTAACTGGGCCTTTCTGCTAATATTTTTTGCGCCCAGGAATCTGCCCAACACTCCGTTTACGCTATTTCCTATCGCCACTCGTCTTTCTACATCCGCGGTGTACCTTCCATCTCTGCTAAAAGCGCATCCAAGATATACAATTTCATTCACCTGTTCCAGCACTACATCATCAACCATTATCCTTGCATCTGTTCTGGATTCCTCCCTTTCAAACACCATTACTTTCGTTTTCGTCGCATTCAACTGCAAGCCTTTAATCATGCAATCATCTTTCATAGTAGTGACTAGTGTTTGCAGGTCCGACGGCGATTCGGCTAGAAGCACGGCGTCATCTGCGTAAAGCAGGCAGCTCACAACTAGGTCACCCATTCGCATCCCTACATCCATCGATCTCATTCTCTGGAGACAACTGTCCAGGTACAGGATGAACAGTCGAGCGGACAGCACGCAACCCTGTCTGACGCCGATATTGACGTCAAACCAGGGGGACAAGCCGCCGTCAACACGCACACACGCTGTGCAGCCCTCATAAGTGGACTGCACAGCGCGCAGCAGTGCTCCGCTCACCCCGTAGCCCGGGAGTATATCCCACAGATCCTTTCGTAACACTCTGTCAAACGCTTTTTCCAGATCCACAAAACCGCAGAAAACCTTCCGGTTAACAGCCAGTTGTTTCTCCACGATGTTGCGGAGAGAAAAAATCTGATCCATGCACCCTCGTCCGCTTCTGAAACCACCCTGAGCCTCCCACAACACTCCATCAGATATCACCCTCATTCTCCTTTCAATAATTTTCCCATACACTTTTGCTGCTAAACTGATCAAACTGATGGCCCTGTAACTGGCGCACTGCATACGTGATCCCTTACCTTTATACAAGGGCACGATGACAGCGCGCCTCCAGTCCATGGGAACCTTACCCGACCTCCAGCACAGATTGCTCAAGGTCAGAAAAGCGTCCCGGACACAGGTTCCACCGTGTTTGATCATTTCAGCAGACATCATATCAATTCCAGCTGCCTTACCATTTTTCATACTTCGTATCGACCATTCAATCTCTTCCATAGTAATGTCCTCATCAGATGTTGGCGCAGCGGTGTCAGCCGTAGGCTCACTCGCGGCGCCCACATCCGGAACATACTCGTACATTTCCCCAAAATACTCACTCCACCTGCCCAATACATCGCTTGGGTTTGCAAGAATGTCACCAAACTTAGACATAATTTTGTCCATTCTGGATGTTGACGAAGAACCCCGAGACTTTCTAACTTCCCTCCAGAAGAGTTTGTTATTCGCCTCGAAGTTCTCCGTCAACCTCACTTCCTCATTCGCAACAAGTCTTTCACGCTTCTCTTTCACTAAGGCTTTGGTAACATTCCTGCAGCGGCGGTAGCTCTCATACTTTTTCTCTGTCATACTATCATTCTGATTCAAACTTGAGACATAATCCAACCATGCTTTTTTCTTTCTTTCGACGCTGGATTTCACATCCGCATCCCACCAGGCGTCACCTCTCAGAATCTTATGCCTCTTTGCACTACCACATACTTCTTTTGCACTATTCACTATACTTTCTTTCATTCTTTCCCAGCATTCTTCAACACCTAGGTCAGAAAGACTCGTCTCATTGAGTCCTTTACTGACTAGGCCTACATACATACTCCGTACACTTTCATCTTCTAATTTCTCACATTTTATCCTTTCAAGCTCTCCGAAATGGGTACGCACTCGCCAGTGTCTCCACTTCTTGAAAAGGCCCACGAATCGGCTTACCACCAGGTAGTGGTCCGTATCAAGAGTGGGGCCTCTGTAGGCTCTTGTATCCCTTAGAGTATTTCGGAGACGACTATCTATCAAAATCAAATCTATCATACTCTTTTGCTCATTCCGTCTCCACGTATACGTGTGAATATCTTTATGACGGAATAATGTGTTAGACACAAGGAGGTTCCGTTCCAGGCATACGTCCAATATCGGCTTACCAGCATCATTCACTCTCTTGTCACCATTCGGACCAAGGACAGCCTCCAGGCCGTCTCGCTTGGTTCCGACCCACCCATTAAGATCACCACACAGAATTATCCTTTCATTTTCCTCAGCTAGATCCAGAATATCCCTAACAGTTTCCCAAAACTCCTCGAGTTCTCGGGGATCCGCGGAGCTAACGGGAGCATAAGCTGCGACCAGGAAAACTCGCGTGATCCCCAGTTTTATTCGAACCCAAAGATGTCTTGGGCCTACCAACTCATAAGCTTTCACTCCGGAAGCAAAGCGGGAGGAGAGAACGACTCCAACACCCCCACTGGCACGGACGTCCGGGTCCACTCCGGACCATAGGGCTACCATGCCACCGGGGAGGTCCTCGGTCTCCCTCCCCCTCCGCCTTGTCTCCGTCAAACATAAGGCATCCAGGCATCTCTCATTTAATACATCCATCATCTCATTCATCTTTCTTGCCATGCTACCTCTAACATTCCACGTGCCTATACGGCACTCCCCTCTCCTCGTCCCGCCAGGATTGGCGCTGCGTGAAGGGTGGCGGCCCCCTTCGCCGCATGCGCATGCAGCCGCACCGACGGGGGCTAATCGGTGCCCGTCGCTTGCGGGGCACGCCCTAGCAGCCCGTCCGGCTGAGTTTGCTTTGGTCAAGATTGCGTCCCACTGGGACGGCAGGGATCGCGACGCGCACGCTCTTGACATGACCCCCTATATAAGTTAAAATTAAAACACTTAGTTTATGGGTTTCGTTAAGAAAAGCGTCCGATCTAAATCAGATAAATTATCCAAAACAAACTATTAATTGTGCGTGTCCTCGTAAACACAATTAGAGTGATGAAGAATAAGTCATTCATTATGTTGGAGAACTTGGATAAATTAATTTATTGGCATAATATGTAAATGTGGGGGCTTCTGAATTAACAAGGCCCTTGTTCGATCTAGTTTACCGTAAGACAAAACGTGTATACATAAATATATTCGATGATGCAAGATTGACTAAGCAGATATACAATCCAAAAGCGAGTGGATGTAGGAGTCGAGGAAAGCTACGACACACCTTCTATGACAAAATAGAACTAGTTCTGGAAGACATCACTTATGTTAGGAGAATCAAAAGTCGACGCGCGTGTTTGAAGAGTTAGGAAAGTCGAAGAAGCGAGTGAGGCGTGTAAGAATCGTGCCTTATGACTCTATGTTCTCTCTGCCTACTCTGCAAGAGATTGGGCGTAAAGTTATGTATGAGTGTATTTACATAAATTTATGATCACGAAGTATGAATCAAGGGTGTACTTAGAGTGAGATTGTCTCTTAGTTTTACCCGACTGCCGAGAATGAGAGTTCTTTATTATTTTGTTAGTAAGAAACTCTTTTATGAGTTTCTTACTAACAAACATATTAAAAATTACGTATTACATTGTAAAAACATAGTCGCTTTCAGCTGTATGCCCCCTTATATGCTAAGATCTTTTAAACTACGCAACGGATTTTGATGCGGTTTTTTTTAATAGACAGAGGGTGTAAACGGGTGTGGTTTATGTGTAATGTAGTAAAGAAAAATTGATAAATCTAAAATTACTTACTTATCACTTTTGATGTGGAACAAAGTTCGCCGGGTTAACTACTAAGTATATATATTATATACCCGTATTCTCTAAGTCTTAGTACCTGGGATAGACGGAGACACGACGCTGTTTATCATTTCTAGTAAAAAGATATATGCTTTAAGTTGCTGTTCAAGGCAGCACATACCTTCGGAATATCTTGGCTGGAAAGAAGATAATCCATTCATGAATAAAGGTTCCCTTAGAAAGACTCAATGAGAGAGAGTCTGCTTCAGAAAATCAAAATATATCAGAAAATTATTTGGGTGCAGCGATTCCAGATTAGTATTCTGTACGGATTGATTTACACACACAATAATAATTAATAACAGCCCTCTGTTTTAGTTTGGAGAACGTATGATTAATAAAATTATTTTTATTTAAATGTAGTAGATATAAATAGACAGCTTTATCTGCGTGTTATCGTGACTCAATGAGACGCTTTTAAATCACACATCACAATACTGACATAATGATAAAAATAATACAGAAAAATGTTTCAGCATACTCTACAACCTTATGCCAGAAGACCCAGCTTGCTATACATAAGTGGTAAGCAGTGATACTTTTTTTTTACGCGAAGAAATGCTTAATGCACACCCCCGCCTGGGGACGGCAGGGGTAGTGTGGGACTCCCAAAACAGTAAACTGCAGTGATACCTAACTAAATTCTGGGAATGACAGTCTGATATGGCCGAGCACTTCTGAAAGTAGAATTAAGTCTTCGGATATTGAAAGCATGAAGGTAACGCTTCAACACCTTCATTCACTTCTTTACCACTTTTTAGCAGTGATAGAGCCAAACAGTTCGCTGCATGGATGGGCTGGCTCGACCGGTGAAATACCACGACCTCTCAGAAGATCAACGTAAAGTGGCTCATGCCACGTTTGTTCAGTGAGAGAGGTACCCGGAGGCCAACCTCCTTCTCCATCCTTACCTTCCTACTCTCTTAAAGGTCGGCAACGCAACGGTAACACTATGTGTTGCTGGGTCCATGGGCGGCGAATGTTGCTTACCATTAGTTGACAAGCCTGCTCTTTTACCCTCCTATCCCATATAAAAACAGAATGAGTTGGGGAGGTACTAAACTCTAGAATGACGATACATATAATTTTTCAGAATAAATACGTGTCATTTTATTGTTGTAGAGTCCCGCAGTTCGCTGCATGAATAAGCCCGCTCGGCCGGTGAAATACCACGGCCTCTCAGAATACAAACGTAAATTGGCTTATACCGTGTTTCGTTCGGCGATGGAGGTATCCGGAGAACCCCTTTCTCATCCTACTCCCTTAAGGGCCGCCTACGAAACTGTAACTCTATTTGTGTTACGATCTAAAATCGTCGTGTGTGCATGAGACACATTCTCCCAGGTCAAGTAAGAGTCGTGATAGAGATAAGGAACACGAGGAGTGTTGCGGTTACCGGGCAAGCGAATCAGTAAAAAAAATGTGCATTTTTTAACATTCATAACTTATTCTTTTATGTTTATCAATTTCATTTTTTTATATGATAACCAAGCTATTTATTATAACTGAAGCCTAAGTTCAGCTAATAGAAATCTCCAAAAAACCATTTAAATGCCTGGTTTCTATATTCGAGGTTATATGGATTGATTTATTTCAAAAATAAGACATATGTTTTTTTATGGGATAGGAGAACAAACGAACAGGCGTGTCACCTGATGGTAAGTGACCAGCGTCGCCCATGGGCATCTGAAACACATATAGTGTTACAGTTGCGTTGCCAACCTTTAAGTGAGTAGGATGGGAAGGGATGGGGAAGAGGGGTGGGCCTCCGGGTACCCATCTCACCGAACGAAACGTGGCATCAGGCACTTTACGTCGATCTTCTGAGAGGTCGTAGTATTTCACCGGTCGAGCCGGCCCATTACTCCAGCGGACTGCTTGGCTCTACCAATGTTAAAATATGCGTAATTTGTAATATATATGTGTAATTTGTATGAGATTAATTATTTTCTGAATGTATTTGGGTGTAATAATCGTTATATTAATGGTTGTTTGAAGTGGTTGTAGAAATTGGTGCGCGTGCGGCCGCGCGGGCCGACGATAAAGCTCGCGATTTGTCAAGTCAGTCGGGAGCGCACCGCTGAACGATACGGTCCTCCTTGTTGCGTGCGGCGTCGCTACGAGCGCGCTTGTCTCATCCATCCGGTCTTGTACATCGTCTACGAGCGAAACACTGCTCTTGAACATCACCAACGGCACCCTGGTGACACTCCGTCGTGGATTCCAGTGGCATGGTAATTGTGATAATAATTCTTCATCAGGATAATGTTTATTTAATTTTGTTACGGACGGATCCGGATCCTGGGTGTTCACCGCCTATTGTCTCTCTTGTACACATCTCGAGAATTGGTATTGTATTACGTAATCTACATTGAATATTAAAAAATGAATTTTAAAGTACATAATGAAAAATTTGAAAATTGCATTCAATTACAAATCAGCGTTAACTTTAAAAAGCTTTATGTGTAACGTTCCTGATTTAAAATTAGAAGAAGAAAAAAATACGTAAATTTAAAAAGATCTTAATTTTGTTATGAATGTTTTTGCAACAAACGGAATGGTCACATCCTCAGTTATTGGGCCAGGGTTAAATGTTGGTCAGTGATGACTCCCTTATCAGTTTAGGAACCGCGCGAAGGCTAGCCGATTTGCGCAATCTCGTCACTCCATATCACGTCCGTCGCTAAAAGCACATATATATTATATGTGGGAATAATTATTGAATGTACATATATATGGATAATAACATAATTTATTTTCATTATTACTCTTACATTGTTCAAAGTGCAGAGTTTGATATCATTGAAATTGATTCCATCAATAAATAGCTCTACGACAATTTTCCCGGTTCTAAGTCTAACAGATGAATACAAATATTTGTGCAGTACCTGGACGGTTTTCTATATTGACAAGTATTTTATATCTACCCGAAGAACATCATAGAAATTATAAAAAATAAAGAAATATTGTATATCTGCTTAGAAGACAGATGTCAACTTCTGGAACACTAAAGTGTTAATTTATTATTGAGGGTATATGGTAATGACTTCGTCTTAGGTACAAAGAAATAACTCTTTTTATATATACTTTATAAGAAGTAACATCAATATTTTAGAGAAAAATTAAATGTTCAAGATAGAGCAGAATGACTCTACATTAACCAAAGCAGTTCACGAGATCACTACACATTTTAATAAATTAGAACTAAACCTCATTACCAACAAAATCAGCCATCTTTTACTTAGTTTCAGCCAGTAAATTCAAACAATGACAAATATTGACTTAATTAAATATTAACTTTTAAGGTTTTCAAGCGGATTAAACCTAAAGAACTACCTTCGAGAATGCCTGATTAATTCAACGCAGACACTAGAAAATAGGTAGTAGTGCTTAGAGACTCATAATCTGACAAATGCCTCGCTTTTTGAAAATTATTTAACATAAGATTTTAAATTTATAGATCAAACTGTTTGAAGGATTTTTGATTTCCTTATTTCGGACAGGCTAAAGTTTAGAAGTCATAGTGACTTTTCTTTTGTATTGATTTATCCGAAGTATCAAATTTAATGTAACTTAAACTAACCCAACTTAATCATCCATAAAGTCGTGGCATTTTATGCACGATGTTCCAAGGGAGTTTTGAGGATAATATAGAACTTTATAGAAGAGCACGCTACATATGATATTTACACAATTTGTCACTTTTGCACACATATAGGAATACTTATTAGATACATCGCCACGAATTTTATTCAACAATATCGATTGAAACTCAAATTTTAGAAAATAATGCAAAAAACAGACATGAGTTGACATGACATGACTCTTTTTCATTCCCGCCAAAACTCTAGTCCAAGAAAATGTTTCTGTCGAGTTTACAGACATTATCCACATTTCGTATTAATCAAATGCAGCATGATGTCAGATTCAGTTCAGGTGTTCATTTACATCTGAATTGTTATCTCTTGGGTCAGTGTTTCTCATACATATAAATTTAGACGCTCCGGTGTCAAAAACAAAAACATTTTAATAAACCCATTTAGTATACATTCTTTTTTTTTATGGAATGCCGTAAAATTATATACCTATATTCGGTAAACTGCCTGTTTTGAGGATTGAGGAGAACAGAATTATTATTTTATAAACGAATAGTTACGGCTGGAAGTCAATTTGATAGATGAAAAACTTAAGTCAAAATCCTGTGTCATTCTATCTCTTCCTATCTATCTATTATTTCGTCTCAATATTAAAGCATCACATTATGCACATTTGACATCTGTTCCCTAAAATATTTTTTTACAAACGTTGTAATGACTCGGTAAGGTGGAGTGGTCGAGCTCCCCGTTTCTGATTCAGAAGTCATGGGATCGATTCCAAGATCATACCAATGTTTTCTCGGAATTATTTTCGGAAGTTATGTGTGATAAATTTCGATGGCTTTTTTGTCCGGTAACGTAACGATTCAGCGAGTCGAGGTTTAATAGCCGCTGCCTAGACCTTCTAGGCGGAAGGTGGAAAAAGGCGTGAAGTTATGTTATGTTTTAAACTAGTGATTTGTCTGTCCAAACTTCTTAACATGAAAGTATTTAAAAATAGTAATTAATACAGATCAGGAGAGAAGCTAAACCTAGAATAATTATTTTTAGTATTTTTCAAATTTAAATACATGCCTAGTGTAAGTTTCATAGATGAAATCTGTAGTTTTGTTCGATAATAAAAATGTTATTATTTTCAATCCTCACAATAAAAATGAAATTAAAGTAGTGTCAGCATTAAGGGAGCTTTTTTTTATATGACGATTTTTTTTTAACTTCCATGCCTTTTAATGTCACGCGAAGTCCCTTAAAGGGTAGGCAAAGACAGACCTCCAGAAAACATGATTCTTACACACATCGATTTTTTTCGATTTAATATCTCTTGACATCCACGCTAGTTAGTTTTTAAGGCTCCTGACATCACCTTGCAATTTTGTCAATGAAAGTGTATCGTGACCGTTCTCGACTTCGATATCCTTCCACTTCTGTACTGTATATCTGCTTAGTCAATTTTCCAATATCCTTTGTTTCTACATGTGCAAACTATCAGGTTTTATATCACTATTATTTGGAGGTTAGTGCGTTCACTTTGAGGAATGCTGTCCTAATGTGTTTCAACTATTAAAATTATCATAACGCCTGTGTATGGTGCTTGTGAGGCAAGTCGGTGCTGGGCCTACATTTAGTGGCTAATTCTCTATTGTGTTTGATGTTTTATAGTTGTTCAATATGAATTACAACCTGGCACTTATCTGTCACTCTGAACTTTGTTGTCAACAATAATAATTAATGCTTAGTATTTATCACCAATTGTTTTACATTGTGTGCAGTATTCATGTCGTCCATATATTTCTGATATTTTGGTTAGGTGATATGATTATAGTTACGTAGGCATAAGCCCGAATACTGAGTCGCCACTCAAATATATAAGCGCTATTTAAGCGTTTAAGTAGCTGTCACATTAGACAGAATACGTCAAATTTGAGCAGTAAGTAGCACTTTATTGATTGTCAGATTTGAGTGGCGGTTCAGTATTGGGGCGTTAGACAGATAAATTCGGGTGCAAATAATCATTTTTCCTGAATTAGTTTCAATATTATGTTTGAAAAATAGTAAAAATGTGATTGTTGAAAATTGTACCTAACGTAAGGCGACATCCTCCGCCATAGAGGCTAGAAAAAATTGGCGGTTCGAACATAACTATCAAAAGTCTTTTACTTACAAAGAAAATACTTTAATCCTATATATTGTAATAAATATAATACCTACACGATTTTTTTAATAAGATCAAAAAGATTCTATGACTTTTACATTTATGTAACCTACATTTGAACAAAGAAGTTGGTATATCCATGAACATTGTCAACACAGCTGGTAGCGTGTTCCTCTGACACAAATATAACACATGTCAGCTAAGTTTTGTTTGTTTTAATTTTAATATTACCATTATGGAAGCTATATTAATCGTCTGTGATGACGCCAGATTTAATCGTCCATCATATAATAAAATAGTTAATAAGAAAACATGAAACATACATTTTAAGTACAAGTTGAAAAGTGTTTGATTGGAGGCTCTGGTGTAGCATCAGAACTATTTAAAAATAATCGCTAAATTTATTAAAATTTTGAATTATTAAAACTTTGAAAAATATTAGTGTAGATTAATCGTTTGCAATTACACATTACACTAATTGTGAATTAAATATTAATTAGAATTAAGGTCGTAATTTTTTCTTGAGGATATTTCTGCTGTATTGTTTTTAGTTAAGATAACTTCTTTAAGTTTAAAAGGATATATAATAATTAATCTACATCTTCATCCTTTCATCGTTCAAGAGGTAAATTAGCAAAGCAAATGTGGAGCTTTGACTTCACTAAAAATTTTTGAAAAAGTGAACACTCAAGCAGGTACCTCTTGAGTAGAACTGCAAGTAAGGCAGTATCTGATTAATATTCAGTGAACTAACCCAACAAATAGCGAGATTGCCGAGAATTAAGTTTATAAGTACTCACTTTTGAGAAGAATTTGCTACAACTGAGGGATTTGCTAAAAATAATACAGATTTAGCATATTTTGAAATATGTTAAAATAAAATAAATATATATATTTTTCAATACATATTCTTAGGGTACATATAAAATAGCTAACGTCAAATGAGGACGAAGCTGCGTGTAACCTCTGATAAATATATGAACATAAAAACAATATTCTCGGAGTTGTGTTTCGACTATTTTGGGACATGTCATACGAGTATCTATATGTATATATTTGTCTTCGTTTTTTTAAAATTCCCCAGAAGATTATAAGATAATGGGCTAATGAACTTTACGTTTTTTTTTCATGGGACAGGGGGGCAAATGAGCAAGCGAGTCGCCTGGTGGTAAGTGGCGAACAAAATGGGGCAACACCCATATTACGTCGATATTCTGCGAGGTTGAGGTATTTCACCGGTCGAGCCGGCCCATTCATGTAGCGAACTACATGGCTCTATTCCGAATTCGTTATACTCGCGTACGTTTCTGAGTGTTAAGTACTAATTTTAGATATTGTTTTATAGATCCGTCAGATTAATTATCGCGTCAAGATTGCCCTACATACAGACTTTTATATAAACAACACCATTTGAACGAACTCATTATATTATGTATGTTACTCAATTTTTTTCATCAACTTTATCTCCAAAGTTAAATAATGTTGCTTTGTGAATGTGATTTATGACTTGTTCATTCATATTTCACATAAAACAAGTAGCATGCAGGGAGCCAAGTTCTACAATTTTCTTTAACTTCACGGTTTTTCTTTTTTTACCTGAAGATGTAGGCAGTAGCTGTTAATCCTCGACTCGTTGAATATTTATGTACATACATATGCACATAACTTCCGAAAAAAATTAAGAGAAGCCGAGAGCCCGGATGCGATCCTACAACTTGATTCAGAAGCGAGGTGCTCTATCTCCAGACCTTTAAATAAAAAAAGCTGTATTAGAGTTTATGTATCTAATTTAATTACTATGGTACAATACGATCCGATACATACAATACGACATTACTTAATATAGTACAATTTATACAAACTACAAAGCTATTTGTGATAAGAATATTCTGAGCACTTCTGCGTAAATAAAACTATCTTCATAACAAGTTTCATCTAAATTAGTTCAGTAGTTTATTTATGTATAGAAATATTAATTTTGCCGGTACAAGTACATTGCCTCGTCGTCGCATTAGTAAGACTTTCTTGAACATTAACAAGTAGATAAGCATCTTGTAAGTAAGTTATTGAAACTTTAGCGCAGATTAACGTCGTATTCTTAAGCGAGAGAAATGTTGCCCGGCAAAGGTACGCCAAGGTCGGACATTGTCACATTACAAATTTTACGAAATATTGACATTTAACTAAACTCATCCGTGATCGTAAGAATATTTTCCTTTTTTTGTATCTTACCTGATTTACTGTCCCTTTATGATGCGTAGGTACAAGTAAAGATATTATCTCTTGTTGGGATTTGACCTCACGAACTCTACCACACACTTACTACTGACAAGATCACAGCGCGTTTGAGATGATAGGTACATATCTTGGTGCATATCTTACGGTTGGAGTGAACGTTACCATATCACTAGTATTTGCGAGTGCATCGCAGTTAGTAAGTGGCCCTTTCATCTGTTTGAAACATACACCGCTTCCAACTTCCTAGTTGATGTATGAAAGGGCTCTTTGTGAAATAAGTGGGCTGACATGTTGTATACAGTAAGTCTTACCAAATATAATAAAATTTACAAATAACAAACAAAAATATTTAAGTAGTTAGATTTGTTGATTTTGTTTTTGGTCTCAACATATATAACGCCATCTAGTGTAAAGAAAAACAACAAAATATTTAGTAAAATAACCTAAACTCTACATAAGCAATTAGAATGTTAAGAATAGTTTAACGTCGTCACTTAATTTGAATTCTGTCAAGCTGTTTAATTAATCGAATAAAACACTCGTTTTTGTGAAATCGGGTAAATATAAAACCTAAAATAATAATTATGTCGATAAACTAATTTCTATTTTGTGTATTTAATTAAGATTAATTATGCTATTTTATTATTCTGAACCGAATATTAAATTTTACAATGGTTTTATAAAACCACAAAATATTTTTTAAATTGTATTATATATGTATTTGTAAGGAAGGAAGTTTGATTGAAGTTGAGAGTGTCAGTCTAAAAGTAAGAAAGGGAAATAGGAGTCGAAGATGGCCACGATACATTATGAGTAATTTGAACTAGTCCTTAAGAAAGGTGATGTCAGGAGTCAATTCAAAGAAGCGAGTATAATGTGTAAGAATGGTGCCTTGTTGTGCTCTGTTCTCTCTGCCTATCCCACCAGGCACTTGTCGTGAAGTTATATATAAATATGTATGTAGTAATATTGGAGTCGCGTGTTCAATCTGGGGTTCTCTTAAATTAAACTCCAAACAATGAATGTTCCTGTTCAACTGATAGAATCAATACTTAAACTCGGTGAAGGAAGCCCTAGAAAGTAATCTCTGCACACTTGGGTAAAGTAAATATTTCACGGTGTGTACTCCGCCGGCTACCGCCGCTGGGCCCATAACCTATTAAACAGATTATGTCCGCGATAATTGTAGTGTTAACTCAGGATTGTGCCAGTTATGAATTGAAAACTGAAAGAATAACAAATTTCTTTGTACTTATGGAAAGTATCGTTGCTAAGGTTTCTTTGTTGATTAGATTTGGCTTTGATTGTTATGCGCGTGTTTGCGGGAAATAGGTGGTGTTTGCCCGCGTAATTAATCAAGTAGTATATTAAAGTAAAAAGCGTCTCTTTTGAATCTGCATACCTACGTATTTTACAAACGTTTGGAGCGGATCAAAATTTTACTTATAAAGTTGTATTTTTTTTACTGAGTTCCTTTGTCCATTTTTCTGGCCATAGTATTTTTACTAATTTGGTTTAATGTATTCAATATAATTTCCTACTCAATCTCTCATACTCTATAACATAACATAACACATAACTTCGCGCCTTTCGTTACCCGAAGGTGTAGTCAGCGGCTGTTAAGACTCGTCTCGCCGTTATGTTTACGTCCCAAATGGAACAGGTGGCGAACCTATTGCCATACCGGGCACAAAGTTTTTCAGTCATCGAGATTTATCACACATAACTTCCGAAAACAATTTCGAAAAGTCATTGGTGTGAGCCAGTGTCTGGAATCGAACCCGGACATCTGGATCAGCAGCCGTGTGCTCGACCACTGCGCCACCGAGACTTAACTCGATAAAAATGCATTTAATTATGGTAAACACCATTTACCATAGTAAAAAAGAGTTCATGAAATGATTTTCGACTAAGCGTTTTAATACTGTACTAAATACTGTTTTAATACTGTACTTAAATGTAATAAAAATTTTTGGAAATTTTAAGATCTTTAAACCACGCTCCAAACGGCTCTGGTTACTGTGAGCTTTAAAACCCTGATGTAATAACCTAACCGGGGAAGGACCTAGATTTAAAATAAAACCACAGCGAAATCGAGCTATTAAGTTCCCCTCTGGATGAATGACTTGAGATCTGTGGCTTAGAAGTTCGTAGAAGAGCTATTTCTTTTGAAAAGTGTATTAATATTTGATAAGCTGTTACTGACATGTGGTTTGCTTATAAAATACCATTCACAGTTTTTCCTGTTTAGTCTAAATTAGCTTCATATCTATGTAAGTATTATACAATTCAATTATACAATTAAAAAAGTTTACTTGAAAACAAGCACTCCGCATACATTTAAGTATCATTAGAAACAGACGCTTTGTTTTTGTATAGTCGTAGAGATAGTTAAACTTAAATTTAATTTCATGCAAACTATGGTTCTAATGTTTTGTACTTGACAGAATGAAGTTATTGTTTTTATTATGAGCTACATGGCAAAATAAGTCATTAAAATAAGTCGATATTAAATAAAACAAACAGATGGACAGATATCAAATGTCACCATTTATTTATGCGGTAAAATACCGCAGTAGTAGTTTTTATACTCAGACAATTAAACTGTATTTTTTATATTTGTAAAAATAAATACGTTTAATTTCTGTTATATTTACTTTGCGCAGGAATTTTTATTCAATAATGTCCAGAGAAAGAAACTTGTCCTTGACCTGAATGCTTATCATCTAATAGTATTGGGTCAGTTTCGTCATCGCACAGCTTCTTATCCTAACTTCACCTCTAGACCTCTGAATCAGACGCCGAGAAATTTATTAATTTATAATAAAACTTTTAACATTATATTATTTATTGAAAACCACCGATATTGTGGTCGGTTTTATTTAACGAATACCCATGATTTTAAAGAGTACAATTTGTATGTGTGTTTGCAGTAATCCTCTTAAACATTGCACTTATTTTAATATTTTATTTACATTTATTTATATCATATATTATCTCGGTGGCGCAGTGGGTGAGCGCACGGCCTCAGATCTAGAGGTCCGAGGTTCGATTCCAGACACTGGCTCACACCAATGACTTTTCGAAATTGTTTTCGGAAGTTATGTGTGATAAATACCGATGACTGACAAACTTTGTGCCCGGTATGGCAATAGGTTCGCCACCTATTCCATTTGGGACGTAAACATAACGGCGAGACGAGGCTTAACAGCCGCTGCCTACACCTTCGGGTAACAAAAGGCGTGAAGTTATATGTTATGTTATGTTATATATTATAACAAATGTTTAGGTTAGGTATATAGTTGAAATTTCTGTTTTTTCCATAGAATTAATAGTTATTGATAAATATATAAATATCGAAGTGCATTTTAAAATGTACCGTAGACTTATGGGGTTAGTTTGAAGATGTTTTTAATACTTATTTAGAGTATTAAGTCTAGCGTTATATGGCACTTGTGCTATATTTAATTTTACGAATTGTATTTATAACAAGAGATCACTGTTCAGTAAACCTTCCATACAAGTATTGAAGGAATCGAAGGAACGATCTTTGCGAAGAAGTAATACCACTATCCACTGCGGAAAGCCTGATCATTTGAAGTACAAAAAATCCAATACATCATGTTCTTACATTAGGTAAGTTAATTAGTACTTGGGTAAGTACTCGTTAATTGAGGTTAGTGTCACATATATTTAGTTCAATCGCGTAGTGTGTGCCGGTGTGATGAGTTCTGTACACACTTCGGTGTTTACTTCATCATCCATCACTATCATCATCACCATGATTGATGAGGTGATGACATAGTTTTTGAGTTTTTTTCTTTTTTTTCATATTTGTTTATTCAGATTAGTGTGATATAGAGATTGTTTTTTAGGAGTGATCGTTTTGTTTTGTTAGTGATATTTGGATATTTGTAAGTGTAATCTTTATTGATATTTTATAGAAATTATTCAAGGGTTTTTACACTTTTTACTAAACCAAATTCTTAATAGATAGGGAATAATTAATAAAATGCAGTTTCATTGATCATACAATATAAAACAGCGCCGTCTAGAGCCAATTTTAGAAACTAACTTTACGAACGAATATATAATAATACTTTCTAACGAATTTACTGTGAAAATATCGATAAAATAAATTTGAATACATTTATTTCGAAGTGATCGAACTCACTTAGCTCTACTCAACTGCCGTTAGTGTTGTCCATTGCACTATTAGGCCTATAAAATAACAATTACTCATACTGCCAAGTCTGCATATTGTAAACTATATGAAGAACTAAGAAATATACAGCTGATATTACGCAAATATTAGTTCAGACAATACGCTTTTAGATGAGTCACTTTGAAAGCGTATATTAAAATGAAATTTATAATGAAAATATTTAGTAACCATTGTCCATTACCGATTCTGGTCGGATGATTTTTATGGTTTTAATGCTCTAAATCCATAGACTATTGCCATAAGTTCACTCATATATTTGCGGGAGTGGTGTAAGGTCTTAATACTGTTATAATATGTTTATTATATATATCATATAATACTACATATTCATTTAAACATACTATATATTCATTTAAAATATATCTCTGCCTATACCGTTACAATGGGATATACATAAAAAACTGAGATACATGTGTATACCTAAGTATCAATTAATCGTGTCTGTTTATAATATTAGTATCAATTTGTATTTTCATCAATTTGTAAACTTAAAACCCTGTTTTTATAAACAAACATGGTACTTAATTATTTTATAATTTTTATCTGAAGAGTTATTTTTAATATTAGGTTATGGTACAGATTTATATGTAGTTTCATACTGGCAAATAAATAAAACCGCGAACTTTAGATTAAATAAAAAAGAATAAGACCTCAACTTAAAACATGATTTTCTGTTTTTTCAAAACTTAATTATAATCGGCTTAGAAGTTTCAATTCTAAGTACACTTTCGCCAACAAAAGATTATTTTTACTAATCAAATATATAAGCTCTTAATTGAATGTGCATGTACTTACATCGTAATAATATGTATACAGTTAAAGAGCTTACAAAATCTACTAAGTGCGCAACTTTGAACGCATCCGAAACGAGTTATTCATATTGATGATCATCGATTTAAAAATCGATTAATCATATCGATACAATGTCAAATGTTTTGGCGCCTTGCTGTCTACGTGCATGCGAGTTCGTTGATCCCATAGTTTATTGTTTGGTTTGGCGGGAAACAGTGTAAGTTTTAAAATATAATTTTATGTCATTACGGTTTTAAATTTCACATAATAGTTAAGATATAAATAGTATCTATATTTATAGTCTACGAATCAAACTTTATTTCAGGAATTTCTTAAAAAAAATAACCATTTAACAGAAAATAATAATCCGGTGTTGTGTGAAGTGTATAGTGTTTTGGGATTCTAATAATGTTTGATTCCTTCCTATGTCGCAAAAACATAGGTAAAATTTTATTAGCAAGTCGGACAACTACTGAATTTTATAAAATAGTTAAAGATCCATAGATAATCCCATCGTAGGAGCAGAAACAAAAACCATTTCCGACAGATAGAGCTTTGGGAATCACCAGTTTTCTATAGTTATCTGTGGAACTAATTCGATTAATAGTATTATGTACTAAAAGGAAAACCTATTCCAAGAATCGAATATAATATCAAATTATTAGCACATAATATAAACTGTTGTTCTGATTCTTAGTTTTTATGTCCCATTATAATATAATGACTATTTGAAAGCTTAATTAAATTGTAGTATGTATTATTTATTTTATTAAAATTTTATTGCGGCTGATTAAAAGAAGAGTTATGTCAAGAAGATGATTTAAAAAAGATGAAGCGGCGCACTTTTTATCAACTGTCATTATTTAAATTGAAATAATCTATACTAATATTTTATAGAGTGATGATTTGTTTAGTTGTACACGATAACCTCTGAAAGTTTTGAACCGATTTGAATACATCTTTAACCAATAAGAAAGATGAATAACTATATAATTATATTTCTTTGAGTGACTAGAGATTTTAGACTAACTAAAAATATTTATAATCTAACTAAAAACATTTATAATCTCCCCTAATTATAATTGGAGGTAATCAATTAAATAGATTACAATTATTTTATATAGATAATAATTAATTATTGTTCTCGGCAGTGTAATTAACTATTGATAGATGTAATTAATGGTCACAGAAGTATCCGCCGAGGTAGGACCACCCTCTAGAATTAAAGTACCGACATATAAGGATATAGTTTTTTTAAAAGCTGGTCAAACTTTTTCTTTTATTTGAGTCAACGTTTGAGGTTTCTTAATGTTGCCGATACCAACCTATGGAGATATCAACCAATAGAATAGAATATATTTCTGTGTTGATGGTTTTCATGCGAAGTCGTTTTAAATTAAATTAAAATAATATTATACATACTAAGTGAGAACCTCATCCATTTTCGAAGTCGCTTAATAAAAACGTTTAAATGCAAAAGTATTAATTTTTTTGGCTTGATGACTTTTTTAAATTCGTGTCTTTTTGTATGTCATATAATATTTTCGACGCAGCGTAGGCAGAGAGAACTGAGCGTTTGTTGGACAACTCATTCGCTTTTTCGACTTTTGTCATACAAACTCGTTAGTTTTTGAGTCTCCTTACTGTCCTCCCGTCACTAAGGCACTTTCAATATGGAATGAAATGTACAATATAAGAAATGAATTATATACCTGTATGATAAACAGAAAATGCATATTTAGTACATTTCAATGTTACACTTTTAGGACCGAATATTGCATTTCTTAGAGTGTTTTTAACCCCTTTTTTCAAGATGGCGGCCAGATGACAAGGGTGGCGACCCCACAAACTTCAAGTTAAGCGTCTATTAAACGCCTCCATATGTTTAAAAAATAAAATTTTGTCCTCTAAGAAATGCAAAGCTCATGTAACATTTCAATGGATTAATTTCAGAATCGAAATCTAAATAAAAATAATAATTTGGAACTAGGAATATATATGTAAGTATATATTGTTGTGTGTATGGCTGTTGTATCGAATCGTTAGGAGCTTTGTTGCAGCAAGCTGCGTTAATAACACTTCAATCGAGGGCACTCGCTTGCCTCTTGTACCAGTTGTTAATTCATAAGTAGTAGCGTGTGGTTTTGATCTATAATTCATATATGATGTTGTAAAGAAAAAATAATAGTTTTCGAGATTTAGCACTTTAATTGCAAACTCTGGCTGAACCCTAAGTGATAGATCAAAATAATGTTCTACATTATTAAACACCTCTAGAAGGTCTACAAAAAAGTCCGCGAGGGCATTTGTCTATCTTTTAAGGATAACCCGCAATGACCATTTTTATTTTTTTACTTTTTACAAGAAATAATGGCTTATTTACGAAACAATTTTAAACATTACAGCATTAATTTTCATCCAGTTAAAGCCCGAATACTGAACCGCCACTCAAATATATAAGCGCTACTTAAGCGTAAGTAAGTAGCTATCATATTAGACAGAATACGTGAAATTTGAGCAGTAAGTAGCACTTTATTGATTGTCAGATTTGAGTGGCGGTTCAGTATTCGGACGTATGTGTCTTAAATAGCTTGTGCTTTTAATATAGATCATACCATAGCAGTTGCGTTGCGCGCCAAAACGAGTGCCGATAAATAGATCAAATTGAACTTTTTAAGATGCAACTTTTACTCATTTATTACTTTTGATGCGGAACAAAGTTCGCCGGGTCAGCTAGTATACATATAAAAATTTGACACAGTACTATAACGACTTCGGCCGAGTCAACTACGACTTCGGCTCAGCTAAGATGATATTGTTCTTAATAAGGAGCTTTCCATATTTCAAGCTACCGAAAGGTAGGAGGTTCCTTATTCAAAATGCTTTCATTCAGTAATATAAATAAATATACACAATTTTCTTAGAAAAGAACTGCCTCAAAGAAAATTTAAAATAGGAGTTATTTTAGCTCGTCTAGGGTATAAAATATGTAGGGTAATAAATATCGGGTATCTTAGTATCTACATATACCCACAATTTAGTACTGAAAATTATTAATATAGTAGATGGTACGTTCTTTAAATAGTATTGTATTTAACGTAACTCATAGAGTTTCTTTCTATAACACATCACTAATAAATATGAGTGTGTGATATATCTTTTCGCTTCATCTTCTGTCATGCACCAGCCACTGTCTATATTGATGTGAGCACGTGCTGATCTTCCCTCCCCTGCCCGTCTATAATACGCATCATTGTTGGTATTGAGATGAAGCCGCCACAGACAAACACACACACAGACCACTTGTGATGATCACACTTGACACTGATTGAGCTGATACTATGCACAAGGATCAAGGTCAAGGTGAACTTTTTAAAATTTTCTCCACGTGTTGTTTGGACATAGTACAATTTTGGTTCCATGGAATATAGTGAAGGTATATTTCTTGGAGTAAAAAAAAATACTTAAAAGGTGTAGGCAGTGCAGTAGGCCTCAATATGTTGAATGAGTTAATTGGTGTTATGCAATATTGACATTTTTTATATGCGATGGGTGGGCAAACAAGCAGGCGTGTCACCTGATGGTTAGTGACCAGCGCCGCCCATGGATAACTGCAACATATATTGTGTTATAGTTGTGTGGCCGACCTTTAAGGGAGTAGGATAGGAAAGGATGGGGAAAGCGGGTGGGCTTCCGGGTACCTCTCTCGCCGAACGAAACCCATCATTAACCACTTTACTTCGATCTTCTGAGAGTTTGTGGTATTTCACCGGTCAAGCCGGCCCATTCATGAAGCGAACTGCTTGGCTCTACCACTGTTAAACGTATCGCATAATTTCTGTACAGTTTTCCAGAACGTCATTAGTGTGTATACAGATTTGAACTGGGTATTTCTGAAAAAGACTTATAAGCCAGTAGGCCATAGAGTTGAAGCAATATTTTATTTCGGCCAAGAGATTTATGATGATAAAACTATATTTATTTACAGATGCATCTTATTGTTACCCGCGAGAAAGTTAATTTGAAACCATTCAGAACGAATGAATGAATGAATGGTTAAGGATTCGTTTACTTAGGACAATATTGATTTGACAGAAGCTTTGTAGGTCACCACGTAACGGGAACTTCACTATGTATTGGTAATTCAATTGATGGAATTTTAAGTAGGTGACTCTAGATTTATTTTTATAATCCTGTGGAGCCGATAAGTCGTTTTGTGTATGCTCATGAGTTGGTATGACGGCATAATAATGTGTGGAAGAATGCGGAAATTAATAGATATCAAAATGTTTCTATAAATTTATTTAAACTAAGCAAGGGCATGGTTCGTAAATATAAAAATAACATATGATCCGAGATTGAGCAGATATTCAGTAACTCCGGAGCAAGGCCGTCGCGAGGTTTTAGTGGGTAGCCCTAGGATCAGATTGCAGTATACTTCTTTGGGAGTCCCACACTACCCCCTGCCGTCCTCAGGCGGGGGGGGGTGCATAAAGCATTTCCTCGCGTAAAAAAGGTACTAAACCGGAAGAATGTAGGAGTCGAGGTCGGCCACGGCACTTTCCATAAACAAATTGAACGAGTCATGGCGGAAGATGATGTTAGGAGTCTTAAAAACTGACAAGCGTGTATGAAAAGAGTTATAAAAGTCGAAGAAGTGAGTGAGGTCCATAAGATAACATAACATCACGCACAACTTCACGGCTTTGTTACCCGAAGGTGTAGGCAGCGGTTTACGTCCAAAATGGAATAGGTGGTGAACCTATTGCCATACCGGGCACAAAGTTTTCAGTCATCGATATTTATCACACTTAACTTCGGAAAACAATTTCGAAAAGTCATTGGTGTGAGACAGTGATAGGATAAGATATCGTGCCTTATGGTGCTGTATTCTTAACCCTTTTAACAGTGGTAGAGCCAAGCAGTTCGCTGCATGGGTGGGCCGGCTCGACCGGTGAAATACCACGACCTCTCAGAAGACCGACGTAAAGTGGCTCATGCCGCGTTTCGTTCGGTGAGAAAGGTACCCGGAGGCCCACTCCCTTCCCCATCCTTTCCTATCCTCTACCCCTTAAAGGTTGGTAACGCAACAGTAACACTATATGTGTTGCTGGTGTCCATGGGCGGCGTTGGTTGCTTACCACCAGGTGACCCGCCTGCTCGTTTGCCCTTCTATCCCATAAAAAAAAACACACACACACACACCTATCCCCAAGGAATTTAGCGTGAAGTTTTGTATGTATGTAAATTGTTAATTAAAAAAATATCAGGTCATCTCCGATGAAAAAAGAAGTGTGAACGTTGCATTCTCTACAAGAATTTAATTCACAATTATATAAAGTAAAAATCGTAAGTGGTGCGGGCGTCCGCGGCGCGGGCGACTTCACTACTCATGTCAATGTGGGCGGCAATATTCCTGTGAAGTGACTCATTGGAACAGAGATGTTCCTGTACGTCAGACAGGACGGTGATACGTGACGAGGATATTATCCTTTCCAATAGGGCTGTCAACCCCCCCTATACCATGATTAAAATTAATAAAACTTATGACCATTCCAAATTACCTACTTACATTTTAAAAACGGGCTAACTACGACTACTATTTAAATAAAGGATTTCATCAAACAAATAATCATTATATTCGACTCGCCGAATCGTTATGCTACGTCCCAAATCGAAAGGTGGAGAACCTATTGCCACACACCTGGCAAAAAGTTTTCAGTCGTCGATATTTATCATACATAACTTCCGAAAATAATAAATAAATTACATATTTTCAATATATACAATTAAAGAATTCATCTGAAATCATTGGTGAGAGCCCAGAATCAATCCTACGACTTCTATATCAGAAGCGGGGAGCTCGATCACTAGATCACCGAGATTCAAATATATTAAAAGAACACTTAATCAATTTAGAAAGGAATTCTTATCCAATTCAAAATAAGAGTAAAATCATCAACAAGCAAATAATTTTAGAAGAACTCTACAACTGTATCACAACATACTCTGGGCGGTTATTAAGATTTTTCTTCACTTCGAACACATTATTATCAACGTCATCAAGTCTTCGAAGTGCAAAAGCATTTATTAGTATTTCAGAACTAAACCAAGGAACTCCTTAGGATGTCCTTAGGGCAAATAAGTGCCCGCTAAAAAATGTTTCCAGCTTTATGAAAACAAAAACTGTTACTTGTTTTCAATAAACTTGGTTTAAACCAGAGTGGGTTTAAACCAAGTTTTTTCATTCCACCATTCATCAAATATTATTTTCAAGTGTTTAAAAAAATTGTGTTTTTATCTAATTACGGTAACTAATAGATGATGGTAACGTATGAGGCGCTGGAGCGAGGTCGTCGTCCCTTCTTATCATTTCGGCACAGATTGCTTGATCCCTCCGCCCTCCGTCCTCTGTTCTCTCCTCTCATGCCTCCCCTCTTACTTGCCTATACGTCATATTAACTCATGTAGATCCTGCACGACAAAATATCTTGTGACTTGACTAATTTAAAAAACAATAAGTAATAAGTTGATAATTTTATCAATGGCCTAGTAGTTAAGTACTTTGATTTCCTTTTCTGAGGTGCTGAGTCCGAGTACTGGTCCACATCCAATTCTATCCGGAAGTTATTTATGAACATATCGATGACTAGAAGCATTAGTATCCGATATATAGGAATAGGTTTTGCCACCCATTACACTTGGAAACAGAAAAGCGTTCGAGGCAGATTTGCAGCTGCTTACACCTCTGTGTATTAAGTGCTTAAGAATATTATATAGATACATACATAACTTCACGGATTTTTCTACCCAAAGGTGTAGGCAGCGGCTGTTAAACCTCGACTTGCTCGAGTCGTTATGTTACGTCCCAAATGGAATAGCTGGCGATCTATTGCAAACTGGACTGGATTGGGCAAAAAGTTGTCAGTCATTTTTATTTATAACACATAACTTCCCAAAAAGACTTCTGAATCAGAAGTGAGGAGCTCTAGTACTGGACCACCACAAAACTATACGTACTTATTAATATACTATTTTGAATATTTTATCATTAATCATTGTTTTAAACGGTCCATATTTAACAATATTTTTTAAAAGGCGTTCAGAGGTCACAAGCAACCATTCATCTTCAATTTTCCTATAAATCTTTAAATTTAAATAATCCGGAAATTAAAGACTGTTTGCACTGTAGTCTCAGTATCTTATAAAATAATCTATTTCATATCATTTCTTGTATTAAACTGGACGATATCAGTGATTATGTTGAGGTCGCAACCTTGATGCAGAGATAATGCATCCAAAATGACTTCACTGTTTGACAGAACTTTTGCTTAATTTTAAAGGTGGCTGCTCAATGTTACGACCAGGATTTTTTTTATAAAATAGTACGAGGCAAATACGCGGCATGAGCCACCGTACGTTGATATTCTATGAGGTCGTGGTATTTCACCCATTCCTGCAGCTAATTGCGGAGTTCTTAAAAGTACTTTTTATAAATGAACTTGATCTGTCATTTCTCATTGCTTACATTACAAGCAATATCTATCAACATATACCTACATGAACGTTTTTGTCATTGAGGCAAGATTTTAAAACAATATTAATGAATATTGTAAACAGCAGAGTTTATCAATGCACTGGTGATAAAGATGCGCTCAGAGTCGTCGTTAACCTAATTTATTTGTAATGTCGGCTATCATACGGTTTATTTATAAGTGATGCCAAATATGATGTTAAATATTCGCAAACTTTGAATCTAATACAATAAAAAAACAATAAACTAAGTATTGTCGAAGTACCTCCATTCTTACTGCCATTGGCATGGTTGCCGAATCGAATGCTTCCTATTTAACCGACTTCGAAAAAAGGAGGAGGTTCTCAATTCGTCTGTATGTATATATATATATTTTTGTATGTACCGATATTTTCGTCAATTATGGACCGTTTTTTCGTTTTATAGTGTTTACCTCCGAGATGGTCACATTTTCACCAGGTCAGGATCTGATTATGGGAACCAGGAGAAATCGAAGGCATCTGCCAAAAGTTGTATCCGAGTATGGTGTTTTTATTACGTAATAGCGATGTCTTAAGGATATTCTTTATGGTGCCAACATCTGATGCTGCTGTGCTGATGAAGAAGCCACAAAACTCCTCAACGGTTAGGAGTTGGGAGACAGTACTGCAGTTAGTCGATGGAAACTGTTTAGTAGTATATAGGACTAACGTGTTGCTTGGGAGGTATGCTTGAATCAACGTCTGATACTGCTGTGCTGATGATGAAGCTACTTTAACTCTTAAACGCTTAGGAGTTCGGACACAATTCTGTAAAAATGTTTTTTTATTTTCTGCAATAGTTTCCAGGCTACGATTGGCCTTCATTCGGCCTGTAATGTTATTGGGTCTACCCATGAAAATTACAAAAATATAAATACTTAGCAAGGATACTCATACTCTTTTATCTGAGTACCTACTTATGACCATTATAGCTCCCTAAAAATATTAACCATTTAACAAACGAACTTTTCATTAGTGAAAATATATTTACTAAACTGAAAGCCATGTAAATGAACTAAGTTCCATTGAAGTTCACAACTCATTAATGACACTAAAACTCGTGAAAAAATTACTTTAAAAAAAAGTTAAACCGACTTCTGGAAACGTAAACCACACAATCTATAAGTATATGAAAACAGTACCTCTATAACTAAAAAGCAATAAATAACGTAACTTACTCATTTGTATACTTAATACGATATACAAAACGTAATAATTTAATAAAATCATCTTTACCTATTATAATAATAGGTTGGGGAAAAAGTATTTTCGTATTTTTGTATGAAAAGTCAAGACATTTTTTTCAAAGTTTATTTACATTTATTTACAATATATATGTACCGTTTTGTTGAATAACTTTCTGCCATTTTGTGGGCAGAGACATTATCCCGTTACTGTAGAAACTTTGGGACTTCTGATCAAAAAAACGGGACAAATAGTTTTGGCAGTCCTCTCTTGAGGTCAACCTTACAGAACCTAAAGAATTCTGAAGAGACCGAAACAGGTGAAAATCTAAAGGCGCAAGGTCAGGGCTATATGGTGGATGCACTAGGACCTCCCAGTCGAACTCTCTTAATTTTTGCTGAGTGGCTAAAGATGTGTGTGGTCTAGCGTTATCGTGATGAAAGACCACACCCTTCCTGTTGATCAATTCCGGCCGTTTTCTCTCGACTGCTTCCTTTAATCTCATCAGTTGCTAGCAGTAAAGATCAGAATCGATGGTTTTGCCGGACGGTAAAAGCTCATAATGAACAATGCCCTTCCAATCCCACCATACACACAGCATCACCTTATTTCGTGTTAGGCCAGGTTTGGCCACAGTCTGTGAAGCCTGGCCAACTTTCGACCACGACCTTTTTCGCACGTTCTTGTCGTACGTGATCCACTTTTCATCGCCAGTTATCAATCTCTTCAAAAACGGCTCGGTTTCATTACGTCTCAATAATGAATCGCAAATGAGTACACGGTTCATTAAGTTTCTTTGAGTGAGCTCGTGTGGCACCCAAATATCGAGCTTTTTTGTATAACCAGCTTTCTTCAAATGGGTCAAAACTGTTTTGTGGTCAATTCCCAGTTCTTCAGCTACATCGTAACTACTAATATGCCGATCTTGCTCCACTCTTTCAAAAATGGCGTCCATTTTATTCGTAACAGGGCGACCAGAGCGAGGTGCATCTTTAACATCAAAATTTCCGGACTGAAAACGTTTGAACCAAATTTGTGCTACTCTTACTGACACTGCATCAGGTCCATAAACATCACAAATTTTTTTCACTGCTTGAGTTGCATTTTTGCCTTTTTTATAATAAAATTTTAAAATGTATCGAATTTCTTCATTAGATTCACTCATTTTTACGGAGAGAAAAACAAATGAAAAATAGCGGGAAACAACTTTTTTTATTTTTTTCTTTTCTTTATAATGTAACCTTTTTAATGTTACCAAAACCAGCCAGACACAAATAGTACAGTCAAAGAAATTTTATAATAAGTTTATACCTACGTTATGCGAAAAGACTTTTTCCCCGACCTAATATTTACAAATGTTACTTATTTTTGGAGTCGGTGCTAGCCTAGGTAACGTACTCTATTGTGTTGTTTTAATACCCTCTTAGCTGTGTATTATTATGATGTGTTGTTTTTATGGGTAAGGGAGCAAACGGGTAAGAGAGTTATCTGATGGTAAGCAATCGACATCACCCAGTGATCGTTACTTGAAAGTTTCTAAGTTATCTCCTGGCAACTGTTAATTCTATTCATATGTCCTCAGGGTGATGGTGTCAAGATGACGTGGTTGCGGATGGTGGCGGCGCTGGTGGTGGTGGCGGCGTGCGTCGCCGAGCCGCGCCTGTCGCACACCACGCCGCGCGGCCCCCGCCACTGGCCGCGGGGCGCCCGCACGCTCGCGGATAACAAGCCAAACCCCTTCGTCGGGTAACTACACCACCAAAATATGCCTTCAACTATAGCTTATTCATTCAAGATTCCGCATTCGACGCTTAACTTACTTCAATGACCTGACAGCATATCCTCGTAGGACAGGGTTCCAATATCTATTTGCATGATCATCGTCATAAGCGGTGTATCACATGGACCTTACATACTTACATATACATAATTCTTTTGGGAAGTTTTGTGTGATTCAGCCAGCTAGCTATTCTAAGCTTACAAGCCGCTGCCTTCACCTTCCGGTAGAAAAGAGCTTGTCAAAATTTGACAGATATAATAAGACTTCTGACTGCTATTCAATATTACCAAACATTTTATTTGGTAAGACGATGGAACTATACTTAAGAAAGGTATAAAATTAACCATAGACTTGAACAATCGAGTGAGGTGACATGTTGAAGAATGTTATGTAAAATAGTTTTAATCGGCGGCACATCACTATGCTGGTCGACGTTGTACGTGTCTAGCATTTGTTATGATGGGTCTCTGTGTGTGTACACTCACCGCTTCAACATATCTTTACACACCTGCGAATATATTTATAAAAAAATACAAATATTTGAATTGTCTCGATAATCGAACACCTCGGATTTGAATCAAGAAGTCTTAGGATCGAATCCTGACTCACACTTGTGTATTTTCGCAACTTAGGTATATGTTCGATGATTGTATTGTATTGTATTGTCTATGACTGGCATCCAATGTGTGTCATTGGGTTCCACCATATTTTTGGGTTCAGAATTCGGTTATGGAACTTACGAAAAAATGTGATTTATTTTTACTCTGCTCTGTTTTTTCATACTTTAGTATTTTTATTATCCGAAGGTATAAGCAGCAAAATATCCTACTGACAAATAAAATAGTTTTTCCCTGGAAATATGTGGAGGCTTATTTACAAATTACCCCCATGTTGTTTAGCCATCGTAATTTCCGAAAAGAAATGTTCCATGCTCGTACCCCATATCAACAGACACAACTATAAATAAAACGAATATCATCCTGATATCTTCAATCATTCTCAAATTATAAATGGACAGAAAAACAAACAATCTTTCGTTAATTTTGCCTTCTCATGGTGGTCGTAAATTATTTTTTTCTCACACAAGCATCTGAGCATAAGTCGACGGACTTATCAAAATACACATCACTAAGTGCAGTTCCGGTAAACATATCATATTAAAAGCAAGAAGAAACATATTTTAAAATATCATTTACTTATCATTAATATCATCATTTAATAAACTTTAAATTTCGTATTTATTTTTGTACCTTTACGCATATTTCTATCCGAAAATGTTAGGTAGCGACAGTTACGGCACGACTCGCTGAATAGATACGCCCCAAATAGGTGGCGGAACTTTTTGCCTGATATCGAGGTCAGTCATCGATATTTCCTATAAAGTCTTTGTTATGACTCAGGATTCCATCCCTCGTCTTCTTAAAACTTTTCTCGGCCGTCCAGTGGTCGAGCACTTCGCTTCTGAATCAAGAAATCCAGGGTTCAAATCCTGACTCACACCGATGACTTTTTGACATTGTATTCGGAAGTTATGTGTGATAATATCGATAACTGAAAACTTTGTGCCCGGTATGGCAATAGGTTCGCCACCTATTCCATTTGGGACGTAAAACATAACGGCGAGATGAGGCTTAACAGCCGCTGCCTACACCGTTTGGTATAAAAAAGCTGGAAGTTATATATGTTGTCTTCTTAAAACCTAAGCGGGTTGCTCGAGCTCCAGACCGTCAAATTCACCAGAAGCAGTTTGAGAAATATTATAAATTAAGTGAGGAGAAATGTTGTTTTTTGTGTATGTCTAGCGGTAACACAATACCTATGTAAATACATTGCAGCTAAGTACATGTATTACATTATGTGGTGGGCGGCGCTCGTCAGTGCGTATACAAAATTTTTCACGGTAATAATTTCGGGGATAGTGTGGACAACTAGCGGAACAACTCAATGGCGGAACCGTGTGCCGAGTTCACTGGGACAGGTTGTGACGAGGCACATATGAACATCAAGGTTGGGATTGCAAGCAATGAGTGCAAGGATGATGGATCGAATTGTGTTAGATGTTCACACGGCTGTTGCGTCAACTTAGGAAGGAAGATTATTTTAGTTCTCTCGTTATTGGTCATGATCCTGAATGTTCGAATCCTGACCAATGAAATTTTTGGAGTCAGGTGTGAAGTAGCATCGATGTTGTTCTCTTTCATTGACACCTCGCCTCTACCTGTGGCGGATTTCAATATTTAGCCCTATGGAATTGGTGACTAATTTAAATAATTACCGGAACGTTTTTTGAACGATCATAAGTCTCTGCGAAAATACGAAGCTGTGATTTCAAAAACAGAAATTCCTTTATTTAACAAATGGAAGTAGTGGAAAAGATCATAATAAATGTGTCTCGCTTAATTAAATTCACGCTTAGTCCCACGCAGGGTAAGTAGATAGGACAAAATCACCATCCATAAGACAACGAAGCTGCAAACATCACTAAGTTCTTGAGTTTCTTTCATAACTCTTGTGAGTAGACATCCCATTAAAACGTACCAAAAATTTAACGGCAAAGTGATCCCCGTAACCTTGCACTTTATAGGTAGAACTAACCACGTTCGATGCGCCACTTGCAAGACATAAGTAATAACACTTTGGGTCAGGGAGCATCTGCGCGTCCTTCTTCACGACCTTGTTAAATTGAGATTTAGTGCACAAATGCACTAAATCATGTATTGTAATTGCTGTCGTGTTATCTATTCAAGATAATTGTGTTCGCTTAGAGCGTAATTCAACTAGATTGTTGAGATTCTAATCAGTTTTCGTTATTTGAGTAACTCCAATATTATTAGTATCTACGTTGAATTGATGATAGTTTCAGCGATAAAAAAGTGCGATCTCTCATCGAACGATTCATGGCCTGAGCTACTTTATGTCAATTTTCTTAGAGGTGCTCCTTCACCGATCGAGCCGGCTCGTTCATGCAGTTGAGTGCGTGTCTCTTCTTAAATAATAACGGCTAAATATTTTTTTATAAATTATTTGTCTGTTTCCTTCCAGTCCGCACGTGTGCAGATCAAGGAACAGCACGCATTGCTGTCCAGGATGGACGTCCAGACCGAACTCACTCCTCTGCATTGTTCGTGAGTTATCGTTCTATTGTTATTTATTCATAAATCAAGTATAATTTTAATTGTCTATCCCCTAGACATAATCATGTATTCAATTAATGAAATAATTGGAAGGTATTGTCAAAATTGTTTCATTTTGCGCACATTAGAGCACCAAAGTAGACCGGCCCATAGCTAATACATAATAATATAAGATAGACCATTATATTATTTATAGGCTTATATGGCGGTAATTCTGTTTTGTAGAAAAACGCAATCAATCTTTATTTTGCATTAGTATCACGATTTGAATTATTTTCATTTCGGAAGTTATGTGTGGTAGTATTAAAAGTGGTAGAGCCAAGCAGTGCCCCGCATGAATAGGCCGGCTCAACCGGTGAAATACCACGACCTCTCAGAAGATCGGCCTAAAGTGGCTCATGCCGCGTTTCGTTCGGTGAGAGAGGTACCCGGAGGCCCACGTCTCTTTCCCATCTTACTCTCTTAAAGGTCGACACCGTACTATGTGTTGCAGGTACCAGCGCCGCCCATGGGCGCCCATGGGCGCCCATGGGCGGCGCTGGTCACTTACCATCAGGTGACACGCATGCTCGTTTGCCCTCCTAACCCATAAAAATAAAAATATCGATGACTGACAACTTTGTACCCGGTGTATGGCAATAGATTAGCTACCTAATCCATTTGGGTCGCAAACATGGCGGCGAGTCGAGGCTGCCTCCACTTTCGGGTAGAAAAAGGCGTGAAGTAAATTCCTAATAGGCGATCAGAGTGTCTTTAACTGTTATTTTTAACGTGGGCAGCTGTATGTCGTCAAGAGTGTGGCTCTCCAGGCGCTTGCGTTGCTCCCAATATGTGTCGGTGTGCTGGAGGCCTAGAAGCACCGTCGTGTGGTGGAGGTGGAGGAATTTATCCTTATCCTGGTGAGTAGTCCTGAATTTAGCTTAAGAGAACCCAATAGTTTTTATCATAGTGTAGTCATAAACGATTAAGCTAGCGGAATGAAGCCAGAGAACGGGTATAATGAATATATACTTTTTAGTAAATTAATATCACGTTGACTTTTATGGTTTTCAATAAGTCGACTCAAAATTCATAAATCAATCATGTATGAGAATGTCTACTTTGCAGCTCGAACCCCTGGTGGGTGTCGTCGCATCTGTATGAATGGGGGTACTTGTAGCAACGGAACGTGCTCCTGCGCGCCCGGATGGAGTGGGGAGTTCTGTACTGAGCGTAAGTTATATATTTTCATATTTTTTGTAATTACAAATATCATTATAACATTAAATATAGCACATTATATTTCATTACAGCTATTTGTCGGGAGCCATGTCTTCACGGTGGTAGATGTATAGCACCAGACAGGTGTGTCTGTTTCCACGGACTGTCTGGTACGAGATGTGAAATTGACAGAAGAACTGGTGAGAAATTAATTAATATAATACATAAATAATTTTACGCCAAATCCCTTGTGGGATAGGCAGAGAGAACAGAGCACCATAAGGCATGATTCTTCACGCCTCAGTCTCTTCCTTGACTTTCAAAGCTCTTTTCACACCTTCCTCCAGAACACGTTCTATTTGGACACGAAATGTGTGTCTTGGCCGTCCTCGACTGCTACATCCATCCACTTTTCCATTGTATCTGCAAAAGTCAATCTTAGTAGTCAATCTTAAATCATCCATTCTTTCTACATGTCCGAACCATCTGAGCATGGCCTTTGTTACATTTACATCGACACTCTCTTTCAATTCAATTTCAAACCTTGTTTTCGACGCGGTCAGCGAGAGTCACTCCGCAGATCTTGCGCAGTGACCTAGTTTCGACCGCGTTTATCCTACTTTCGTGCACACTCTGCCATACCCAACTCCCGCTTCCATAACTTAGCGTTGGGATCAGTACCGTAATTATTATAATTTTTTTTTGTATATTTGTTAGGAAAAAATATTTGGACATATAATTTTGTATCAGGTCCATGCTACACGGACACCCGTGGCGCTCTTTGCACTGGGGCCCTAGAGGGCGTGGTGTGTACCAAGCAGTTATGCTGTGCCACTGTGGGCGTGGCGTGGGGCCACCCGTGCGAGCGCTGCGGCGACCTGGACTGCCCGCACGGACACCTGCGCAACCTTGCCACCAAGGAGTGTCAGGTATACTGCACCCGATCATACCATACCATACCATACGTAGCTGTACAAAGAGATAAAATCCCAAATAAAATATATGTTAGATTCTATTGACATGGCAACATTAAAGTGCTGGAAAAAAACTGAAACTTCAAATAATAAATGCTGAAGATTGGGACGATTGGTGAAATAAGGTTGACGATAAAAAACCCAAAAAAATATATAAAACTGTTTTGTAGTGTACTTAAAAAATCTTTCTTGTCCCAGAAGTGGTAGAGCAAAGAGATGTTTTTTCTTAAATGTGAGACTTTAAATATACGGTGGGGTCGGTGATGGAGCACAATGGTCAAGATTATTGACAGTGGAGTAAAAGAAGTTGCATCTGTAGATTCTGCAAAATGGATATGCTGCTCTTATGCTGACATATCCAAGTGCATATTTAATAATATATTGCTCAATTTCAGGATATAGACGAATGTGCAGCTGTACCAGGTCTGTGTGAAGGTGGTCGCTGTATCAACTCAGTGGGCTCCTTCTCTTGTGAATGTCCACCAGGACAGCGGAGACATCACGTCTCCAACAACTGTGAGGATATTGACGAGTGCGAAGACCCAGATATTTGTCCAGTGAGTTATTGTTATAGAGATGAATTGTTCCAAAGAATATCAATTGCACTAAATTAATTTCTTACAATTATAGATTTTTATGTAAGGGTGCAATGTTTCGACACGCCTAATTTGTCACACATTTGGCACAATTTTGTCACACATAGACAATAACATTTACTACACATGACTGCCAAAACAATTTAAATTTCATTGCTGTGCAAACTCTGACTTCTGATTCAAACTAATAGACCACCGAGAACGCTAAAATTTTCAGATACGTTTTTATAATTAATAATATTTCAACGGTTTCATGTGGTGAAGAATATTACGGTAAGGAAATTTAAAATATAAATTCTTCAATTAATTTCGTAGCGCTTGCTTTTGTATTCCAAACGAGTTTTGCCAATCCAGATATACCCAAGTTTATTTTGTTTTAACAAATAAACTCTTTGTTTTATTGCTGCAAAAGTGTTTCGATTCGTCTTGATAAATAGAACTCATTCTTTTTCAGAATGGAAAATGTGTGAACACGGAAGGAGATTACTACTGCCTATGCAATCCCCACTTCATTCCTAGTCCTGATAAAAAGTTTTGTATAGGTAAGTTTTTATAAAAATAAGAAAATATATTTCGACCCAAAAAATATTATCCAAATATTACTAAGGATTATTAAAACACACGTATATATTTTTTATTAGATGGGAGAGTGGGCAGTTGTTTTGCATATCTGAGTGAGACTGGTGAATGTGAGGACAGACTGCCTATGCCCCTGTCCAACCGGGACTGTTGCTGCGGATATAATATGGGGCGAGCCTGGGGAGACCTCTGCACTCCCTGTCCTCCCAGAGGTTCTGGTAAGTCATATTTTTTGAGGAGAAGAATTTTATTTTCACTTCAAATATCTTGAACGTTTTTGTTTATTATACGCAGGTGACTGGACCCACCTTTGTGGTGGAGGAATTATACCTCCAAACTGGAAGCGCAACGTGACAGGTACAGATGATGGTGATGAGTCATACGAACCTCCAGCTATAGCCAAGATCAATGAGTGCATGCTCAGGAATGGCATTTGTGGTCTTGGGACTTGTGTGGACAAAGATGTGGGGTATGTATCTAGGGGATGATAAGATGACAAGATTCTATTGGGGATATTCCTCAGCAGCAGTAAATTTATCTTCAGATTTTTTCGTAATGCATATCAATTAGTCTATGAAATAGTCAGACTGAATAATGAAACTGAATAATAATGAACTGAATAATAATAAATGAACTGAATAATAATATTTCTAATAATAGTGTGATAGTTACAACAATAGATTAGATCAATATTGGTGGAGTGTCAACAATCGGGAACTTTGTTTTTATATACGGTATGTTAATGTTGTCAGTTACCAGTGCGAGTGCTGGGATGGCGCTGAATCCGTGGTGCAGGATGGGAATCCAACGTGCATAGATATTGACGAGTGCGCGCTCGAGTACTGTAAAGGTGGCACTTGCATCAACAGACCTGGGGGCTTCGACTGCAGGTATGTTAGTACGCCATTTAATATGTCGCAATGGCCAACGAGAGATTTTCAGCTAGATTCTGTAATGCCTATTGCCTTTTTGATAAAAAAAATGTTTTCCTTATTTTTCCCTATCACAAAAGTCATCTACGAAACACTTTTCCTGTAACTTTTTCTATAAAGAATGTGAAATTACAAAAAAAATAATTAAACGCTTTTAATTGACTGCGTAATGCGGCGGTGTTAATTCGGTAGTATTTGTTATGCGAAGGAAAATATACTGCAAGTAGTTTAATTCGGCCCTCGTGTTAACAGATGCCCTCCGGGATTCGATCCGATCGACAATGGATTGAGATGCAGCGACAAGAACGAGTGCGAGATGACGAACGGCGAGATGTGTACCAACGGAGTCTGCAGGAACAGTGATGGCGGGTGAGATAACTATTACTAAATGAAACTTGATGCACCTAGTATAAACCGCGAAGGATATCTTTATTTAAATTTCAATGATGGGTCGTCTTAAACTCGTTTGGGAAGGAATTTCTCTCTGTGACTGCACTTTACGTGATCATTTGGATGGACATGAGGATGAACTTTCTACCTGTGATCTATAGATACGATTGTATCTGCAATCCCGGCTACGAGTCGACGGAGACAGGCCACGCTTGTCGCGACGTGGACGAGTGTCGCGACAACCCGCGCGTGTGCCGCCGGGGCCGGTGCCACAACACCCTGGGCTCGTACGAGTGCGAGTGCGAGCCCGGCTTCAGCACCACCGCAGGTGGATACTGCACTGATGTAGATGAGTGTGCTGACAAGACGGTCTGTCAGGTATGTTCGTTTTGGATCAACAGCGTTTTGGATGCGATTTGTTGTAGATTTAGTGGGCGTCGAACTCTGTTCAACAACCACTAAATCTATTAATGCACCACCAGACCCAGCAAATTGCACTGTTGTCTAAAGTTACTATAAACACCAAGTTTAAGGAAACTTGACTTCTATCCGACTTAAAGATTACAGCAGCGCCTCCTATATCTCCAGCTATTGATGTTGTAACGGTACAGTTAGTGTTGTTCTTTTACCGCAGGGTGGCAAATGTGTGAACAGCGAAGGTTCGTTCCAATGCGTGTGTGAGGCGGGCTACCGACCTACGCCCGACAGAGGCGCCTGTATCGACGTGAACGAGTGTTCAGAACAGCGCGTGTGTCGCAATGGCAAGTGTCACAACACGCCCGGATCATTCCGGTGCGAGTGCTTGCCAGGGTTCACGCTCAGCAACGATGGCAGAACTTGTTTAGGTAAAGAACTGCTACTTATATTCCATAACAGCACAGATTTATACCAAGTTCTTTGCAAACAAGGCAGACAGAGCGTAGAGACACTATTCTTGTATAGGTTCATCAGTTCTTATGGCCCTGACGATAAGACATCTCCATCAATTTAGGAATCCAGTCAGCTTCTATATTATTAAATTTTATGTAAATAGACATTTTTTATGTAAGGCTAGCATTTATAACACCTTGTTGAAAGTTGAATCACGATATATCAGTTGCATAACATATTTAAGGGGTATAGTCAAGCTTACGAAATACTTTCTAAAAAAGGAATGTTTACGAAAATTTCCATGGTATACATACAACAGAGCATGCAACATTGTGTGTTTCTGATCTTCTTTAGTCCTTGTATCAATTCGAAATGCCTTATGTTACAGACGAAGTCCAAGATTTATGTTACGAGAAATATGAAGACGATCATTGTACTGGACCAGGACAAAACCCTGTGACGCGGTCACAGTGCTGCTGCAGTTCGAGCAAAGGTTTAATAGTTAATTTTATATTTAGTATTCCCGTGCAGGCCTGAAACCTGTATTATCAAAACTGTATCTGCCCCCAACATTTTCAGCACACTTTTTGGTACTTTCAGGTCTACACTTAGGCTGGGGTGTGTCTTGCAAAGCGTGTCCGGAAGTAGATAGCAAGGAATACAACATCCTGTGTCCTGAAGGTTCGAGCAAAGACAACGGTGGAGCCGATATCAACGAATGCACCATGATCCCGGGAATATGCCCGCATGGCACTTGCGAAAACTTGGAGCCGGGATACAAGTGTATATGTGACCCTGGCTTCCACCCTGATGCTGATGGGATATGCAGGGATATAGACGAGTGCGATATGCATCAATCGGTAAGTAAAAATGGGAATATAAAATTATTGATCCTTTTGTGAAATGTCTTTGATTTGAAAAGTAACACTATTGTCATGTCCTTTTAGTACTGTACAGGAGGGCAATGTCGCAACACCCTGGGCAGCTTCTCGTGCATATGTCCTCCAGGAACCAGATACGAAGCAGACGAACAGATCTGTCGCGACATTGACGAATGCGAGGGTGAGCTTACTTTCCTCGTCAAGGAATATGACAGGGGAGACATACCCCCACTGATATCAGCAGGAACAGGTTAAAAAACCTTTGTGTGAAAAGCACTCAGCATCATTATGCTCCATTGCCATAAGCCCATGGGCATCTAACGCAAAAGCTCATTGCCATTTGACGAACATGAGAGCTTGGCCATATTTTCAACTAAATATTTTTACAAATTATACATTAATTCCACTTGATCTACATCATTGCACTGCTTAGATATTCATACTATTAAAATTGGATAATAATATTAAAATTCCTAATAATTAATATTTTGACATATTTATTAATTTAATAATAATTGATAAAACAGGGTATCGGTAAAAATAACTCGCAAGCGCGGCAATGAAAACTCAAATTAATTTAAAAATGGATAGGGTGCACTTTTTATGCCCAACATGTCGGATTGATCTCTTCTACCGTGATTACAAAGGCGTTAAAATTTAACTCAGAACTTATAAACTATTTCACGCAGATATTTTTACTACTGTTGAATTCTCTCAAGGGGATGCTTTCCATAAAGTTTTAGAGAAATATTTAACTCTTTCTCGCTTCAAGCTATCTCATTTGGGTGTTTCTTACTCATCTTTAAATCCATTCCATTAGATTCCTTGTTAGATTCACCATTCAACCATGGTACTTTTCACAAAAAAAGTTTTTTTCTAGCCTCCGACCAGACGAAAGACAAAACGGGTTTAAATTTTGAGTAAAAAAACCACTACCTCATCTTTACGCGTGGGTAAATTAAGAAGTCACTAAACGGGAGTAAACCTGAATGAGATCAATTAATCAGACAAAATGAGATCAATGCTCCTATCGTATGCCTTGCTAGCTTAGTGGTTCAGAATTACAGCTTCTAATTCTAGAGACGAATCTGACGACACATCAAGCATTAATAGAATTTTTACTTATAGTCCAGTCATTTAAGGTTAAATTAGGTAAGAATCTCGGAATTTGAGATACCCGGCTGTAACTCTGTAAATATTTATATATTGACACCCTAAAAGTTGTCTCAAAACCTACATATGGTAGGGTGTACGCAACTATTAAATTTTAAGGTCAAAAGTCACAAAAATCGGTATTTTGCGCTTTCTTCGTAAATATCTCATTTCCAATGAGATTTTTGCTATGTATTATGTATCAATATTGTAGATTATTAAATTCTCTACAAATTTTGATGAAAAAATATTTTTTTTTACGGTGAACCGTTTTAGAGATACAGCGCGGAGAGCGCGCAGTCACAGGACCACTTCAGGTCAACCAGTGCCTCCGCTCGAAAACGAGGCATATATAGTTGTTGAACTATCGATAAATCAATGACTATAAATATTTGTCAATTTTTACATAACTTGACATTATACCTTAACGTGAAATTATCCCAGAAAATTGTATTTAGCAAATCGTCTGGAGCAGGTGGTAAAATTGTCAATGGGCAATACGATGGTTAGAAAGTTAGAAAGTTTGAACTGATAATATACTAGTGAAATATTTGAAAACTGTCCAGGTTTATTAGGTTTTGTAGACTTGACATAACGAAGATGATCGAGACTTCTCACAGATTTCGGATTAACAGCTACCGCCTAAACCTACGGGTATAAAAAGGCGTGAAGTTATGTAAAAATTGACAGTTCATCAACTATAATGGCGCATTTTTAACCGTAGGTACCGGTCCAGTGAACGCGCGCTCTCCGCCTTTTATTTCTAAAACGGTTCACCATATAAAAATAATTTTATACAAAATTCGTAGAGAATTTAGTAATGTACAATATTGATACTGAATACAAATCGCAAAAATCCCATTGGAAATGAAATATTAAAGAAGAAAGCGCAAAATACCGATTTTCGTGACTTTGGACCTTAAAATTTAATAGTTGCGTACACCCTACCATATGTAGGTTTTGAGACAACTTTTAGGGTGTCAATATATAAGTATTTACAGAGTTACAGCCGGGTATCTCAAATTCCGAGGTGAACTTACTATAATGACTGGACTATTAGTCGTTTTTGTCTTCACTAGATGTTGATTATATTTTAGTAAGCTATTTTCTTTATTTTTGCATCAGTCTCAGTTTATTGTGCATAGAAGTACCCGTAGGTTTAATCTTGACTCTTCGTGCTCTGAAAACTCTTATGTTATGTTTGGACCTATATGTAAAATTACAGAGCAATCCAACCCGTGCGACAACGGTCGCTGTATCAACTCTCACGGCAGTTACGAGTGCGAATGTGAAAATGGATTCGTGCTTGACGCCACCGCGCAACACTGCCTCGGTAACACGCTCTTTAATAAATTTATTGTAAATATCTCTTAATATAGGTGTAAAAAAGTAAACGAATATGAATGACACCACGAACAAGTTTCAGTTGGGTCAGTTTACAAAAAGGTAAATGATGAAGATGACAAAGTATATGAATATGGACGAAGTGGAAGAAGTACCTAATTAAATCTATATAGTGGCTTGTGCGAAGCCCAAGTCCAGGTATTTAAGTTGTTGTTTTGCAAAATCTATTGTTGCCGTTTTTGTTGAAGAAACTGCATATATTCTTCGATATTCAATATCGTTTTGTGTTCGTAGATAATCGTCGCGGCTCTTGTTGGCGGCGCGTAGTGGACGGCCAATGCGAGGCTGCAGCAATGCGTCCGCTCCTGCGGCAGGAGTGTTGCTGCAGCGTGGGTCTCGCCTGGGGCTCGCCCTGTGAACCGTGCGAGCTTGAACACTGCCCTTGTCCTAAAGGATTTGCCAAGGTAGTGTTTATGAAGTGAACTCTTCGTCACATTGATATTTGCAATTATATATTACAATAGAGATTTCGTTTTCAATTCGAACGAAATTTAAAATTTTTATACATGTTTTGGATTTGTTAGTTGGACGGAGCCACATGTCGTGATGTAGACGAGTGTCAGCTAGATTCGGAGCTGTGCGTTGGAGGTACTTGTATCAACACTGACGGCTCGTACAGATGCGAGTGTCCGCCTGGACTTACTCTCGACGCCACTGGTAAGTACACTAGCTAAGTATGTACCGAGTTTCATATGAAAATTTACAGCGCGACTCTAATTAAAACCTTAAATTTCAGTATTTGTGATTCTTTATTAAATTTGATGAATATGTAGGTAATCGTTGCGTGGACACTCGACACGAGTACTGCTATACAGACTACGTCGGAGGTCGTTGTTCTGCACCACTGCAGGTGGAAGTTCTAAGGGCGGTTTGCTGCTGCTCAGCGCTGGGCAAGGCCTGGGGCGATGGACGATGTGAACCTTGTCCTAAAAAGGGTACTATTACTGGAAAGATTTTTACGTGATTGATTTTAATAGAAATAACTTAGGATCTTTTTAATATTACGGGAATTATCCTTCTAGGTACTGATGCTTACCGGAATCTATGTATCGCTGATGCTACCGGTGGTGGTCCGCCCACGATATGGGACCGACCGGGGGATGGCAATGGTACGTCATCTACCATATGGGGTGGAGGACAAGGTGGTGGCCAAGGTGGAGGGCAAGGGGGCGGTGCGATAGACTGGGGCGGTGGAGTAATCGATAACTGGAGCAACATTACCGGGGACAATTGGAACAAACCGGGACTTGGAGTTATTCCAGGACAGATGGAGGTGAACGAGTGTGCAGCCTTCCCTGGACTGTGCGGACATGGACGGTGCAGGAACCTGGTGGGAACATTTACTTGTGATTGCTTCCCAGGTTATGAAAAGGTAGGTGATCTTACTTCTTTTACGTAGCCACAGCTTTAATTTTGTTCACCTAAGCACTTACATCGTCTGTACCGTTTTTAAGCGACTAAAATAAACATGGTAGCCTGAGGCCTTTAACTCGGTTTCAATTAGTTCAGTCACAGTTCAATATCACGATATCAGGATATTTTTTCCCAAGGCCATTGATCTATACCAGAATTGGTACTTTCCAAAAAATACGACTTTGAGTCACATTGATTAATTTTTCTAACGTAATTCTGCAACGACTTGTGAAGTGTTTTTCACACGAATGAGTGAAAACTAGCATTTGTAATCTGCCCAGTTAATATTAAAATTCTAGTTTCAATTTAAAAGTATAACAGAATTAAAATTATGGGCATGTTTTGGGACAGGACTCAAAGAACCACACTTGTGTGGATGTGAACGAGTGTGAGATAGTAGACGGAGTCTGTGGAGCAGGCGAGTGTCGCAACACTGAGGGCTCGTTTTCTTGCCACTGCCATCCCGGACACAAGTCTGATGATTTCTCCAAAGTTTGTGTTGGTAAGTAACTTCTGTAATAGGAATTTAGCATGACATGTTAACCGTATCTTCATATCGTATGATTGATCGCATACATTTTTCTCTTCAGACATAGACGAGTGTGCAGAAACCCGTGGGTTATGTCGTGGTGGTCGCTGCATCAACACTCCTGGCTCGTTCCGTTGTGAGTGTGGGCCTGGCATGGAACTGTCTCCTGACAGACTCAGCTGCAAAGATGTAGACGAGTGCTCTATAACTTCTGGTAAATTGATTACAAACATTTCGTGGTAATAATTTTCCATTTTATTACGCAAGTATTTTTTTAATTCAATGTCATAATTCTATAGGTATATGCAGTAACGGCGCTTGTGAGAATTTAATGGGAACATACCAGTGCGTATGCGACGAAGGTTACGCTCAGTCTACTGTCAAGTCTCATTGCGAAGACATCGACGAGTGTACAGAAGATCCCACTAGATGTCAGCACGAGTGTGTCAACACGCCGGGATCGTACCACTGCACTTGTAGGTATGTACCTACAATTGTAAAAGCAATACATTACTTGTATGTTTCGAATAGAGCTGATTGTTTTTTGACAATAAAGTGAACACTGACGCTATAGAAGAACATCCTCCGTTCGAAGACTGGCTTTCTTTATATTCTATTGGTGGTCAACTGAAATTTGCACGTATTCCATGTGACTGTATAAACCATTCGGCGAAAATGCTCTGCGTAAATCTTTGTGGGTTATAAGTATAAATCTTGTGTGATTTCAATATCATACCCGTCGCTACTTACACTTGCGGTCGTTATGTGCCAGGGAGGGGTGGCACCTGCGCGCGGACGGACGCACGTGCCGCGACGTGGACGAGTGCGGGGCGGGGGCGCGGCCGTGCGGGGGAGGGGAGTGCCGCAACACGCCCGGCTCGTACACGTGCACGTGCGCCGACGGACTGCTGCCGGCGCCCGACGGAGCCAAGCCCACCTGCCAGGACATAGACGAGTGTGCTGATGTAAGTGATATCGCCGCTTATTAAAAAGTTATTATTTTTAATCGCGGAATCACAATAATGCCAGAGTCACACTTTGTCCTTTATTAGATAGCTTTGTAGAAAACTTATTAATATTGTACTTTTTTACAAATGAATGCCTCACCATTTCTTTGCCTCATATTTCTCTTCATTCCCCGAATCCTTTATTACAATATATTGTAAATGAAATGTGTAATATTTTGACTTTAAATAGATACCAGACTTATGCGGAGCGGGCGAATGTCACAACACAATTGGAAGCTTCGTCTGTCGCTGCCCAGATGGGTATAGTGTGAAGCCCGAGCAAGGTCCTGCCTGCACAGATGATGACGAGTGCGAGCTTGGAACGTGCGACTGTCATCCTGCGGCTGATTGTATCAATTTACCTGTAAGTATTGAAACATCATTTATTGAAATTAAGTTTCGAATTTAGACTTACAGACAAATTTTTCCTATCGTTTTTATACTTGCCATTAATGGTCTTTCACAAGGTTCCACATTAGGGCCTTTACTTTTTCTACGGCTTATTTATTTCTTGTTAATTTATTGGATCGCTCTATAAAGCATATTTAATAAGTACGTACTGTTACAATTTCCAGGGCTCCTTCCAATGTAGATGTCGTGACGGTTGGCGAGGTGACGGCACAGAGTGCGAGGACATTGATGAGTGCCTGACGAACAACGGCGGTTGTCACCCGCGAGCCACGTGCACAAACACTGACGGCTCCTTCACATGCCTCTGCGACACTGGATACAAGGGAGATGGGTTAGTGTGCCATATATATCGTGAAATATTAGAATAATGCAGTGAGGCGTCAGTCGCTTTCCATTTGAGGCGTCAGTCGCTTTCCATTTGAGGCGTCAGTCGCTTTCCACCAGGTGAACAGATGTTCGAATGCCTTCTGGAGCCTGAAAAAAATATTGCTGGTTAATGTCATCGCACTATTTTTTTAAAACTAAAACTTACTTATTATGCATATCTTTTGTTCTTAGCTCGTCATATACAATAGTAAACAGTGTCTCTAATAGTAATCATGACGTTTGTCGTCAGATATTCTTGCGTGGACATAGACGAGTGCGCGAATGACCCAACACTCTGCGAGAATGGCCACTGCTCCAACATCCCCGGAGGTTACGAGTGCGACTGCGATGTCGGCTTCACCAGGTCTGCTGACGGGAAGTCATGTCTTGGTCAGTATTAAGTTGTATTTTATAATTTTATCTGAAGAATATACGCTGATTTGTTTAGGAGTACAAAATTAGGTGAAATATTTTGTATATCTTTTAAAAATTCCAATGCTCCTTAGGCGACTATATTGTTGACCTCAAAATTTTGATCAACTTTCAGATATGGACGAGTGTGCGACGTTCGATAACGTGTGCGTTTTTGGTCGCTGCGTGAACACGTACGGCATGTTCAAGTGCATCTGTGACAAGGGATATCAGTCTGACAGCATCGATGACTGTGAGTTTTTTAATTGTTTTATACTTTACGTCAAGTACCTTGCGGGGTATGCAGAGAGGTAATTTGGTATAATAGTGTGTAATTGATCCTACTGATTTGGGGCCGATTACGGAAGTATAAAATAGATCTATAAAGTAAAGATGATCTATATAAACTTAAGACTAGATGACTCGCTGTGAATTGTGCCTAAAATACATTTATATATTTGACAGTGATGCCAGGCTTCAACTGCACGGATGTAGACGAATGCAAGTCACCTCAGTCCTGCCAGTATGGACAATGCATCAACACGCAAGGATCATACATCTGCCGTTGTCCTCCTAATTATGAACTGGTGTCAGATGGAACCGCTTGTTATGGTAAGTCTTTTATTAGAAGCAATTCATTTACACCTTCTTGGGATAATGATGTAACTGTCGTTCCTATGGTTTAGGGATTGAAGAACTCAGAAGTTGAGAGTTCTTAAGTTTTATTCCGGTCGTACATAAATGACTTTCAGGAATTATTTCCGAATTTCTGTGATAAATGTAATGAAATTCTGGAGGGACGAATATTCAAATAAAAAAGGCCCTGCTTTTGTTGAAGTTGGGTAATCTGTTATCGAAATATCGTGGCTTTATTATAAAACCTTTTTCGGTCAATAAAGACTTCGTTGTCTCATTTAAAATGTTATAGAACTTAATTGTTCCTATGTTTATTCCCTATTATTAATATATTATAATATGTATGTATGTTTGTTTACAGATTCAAGGAAGGCCCGTTGTTACGGAAAAGTGGACCTGCGTTCAGGAACTGAACACTGTCGTGACACTGATGAGCTTTCCGAAGACGGTACAATGGCGGCGTGTTGTTGTTCAGTCGGTAAGTACAAGATTATATTAGGACTGACTAGTGTAGTCTACTATAGGATCTCCTATTGTTCTTTTGGTGTGGAGTGGCACTTATTAAAAGGTCATAAAAGTATTACGTTTTGTATATTGTATTAAGTATACAAATTAGTAAGTTTCGTTATTTATCGCTTTTTAGTTGAAGGTACTATTTTCATTTACTTTTGTGGTTTACGTTTCTAGAAGTCGGTTTAACTTTTTTTTTAATACTTTTATTGTAATTTTTGTGTTCGCACTGTGCAGGTGCCGCGTGGGGTAACTACTGCGACTTGTGTCCGGAGCCGGGCTCTGAAGCGTACAGACAGCTTTGTCCAGGCGGATCTGGCTACCAGCCTGTGTTGGAACCTGTAAGTGTTAGCAGTCTAAACTCTCCGCCTGTAATAGTTTATGTGTAACCTTTTCAAGCAAAAACTACTCAACTGATCATTTTGAAACTTTGTACATATATTTTTGGAGGTATCAGAAGTAGCATAGGATAATGTTTATATTTTTTCTTACAAAAAATAAAGAATATATTTGTCGAAAAAAATCTCACAATAGGGCTATATGAAATATAAAAAAATTATGTAGCCGTTAGTGTGTTATAAGTAGTAAAATAAAACGCATTCTATGCGTGTCCATTGAGTGTTGTGCGTAGTATATAATGAGGGTGTCGCCTGTCCAGCCGTCGTACGTGGTGACGCTGGCCGACATCGACGAGTGCGAGCAGCACCCCGCGCTGTGCGACCACGGCACGTGCACCAACACGTTCGGCTCGTTCGTGTGCACCTGCGGGGACGGCTGGCGGCTCACCGCGGACGAGCAGCGCTGCGAGGTCAGTACACGCTACACGCCGCCTCTTGTGTCGGCTCACAGTCTACACAAACGATACACTAATTTATATACTTTTTTAAGATGCAAGTAGCGGCTAACCTAAACTTGCCGAATTTAAGGTCCAAAATGCAATAGGCGGCGGAACCTATTGCCACACATGCTGCACACTTTTGTCAATCGTTAATTTTTATCACATTTACCCAACCCGCAAAAAGGCTTCCTACTTGTTATTGGTGTGAACCGAGATACGAACCCAAGCTTTCTTAGTTCAGAAGCAGGGTGCTCGAACTCCAACTGTAATTGACTGAACTGACGATGTTACCGTAGTGTAGGAACTTTCAATTACACAACAGTAAGGCCAACGAGACAAGATAAAAAAAATGACGTGTGTGCGATTCACACACGATAGAAGTGAAACTTCAGTAAATCGAGATATATAATATAATCCATATATATCCATATATATTTATTATAATCCATGATCAGTATAAAATAAAAATCAAATTTATTGATTGAAAAACATTGAAATATTAGTTTATACTTAAAACAGGATTAAAAAATATTTACACTTACCATTTATTACATCAGTCACATTAACATTTATATTTGACCACCCATTTTGATTGTTCAATAATTATTTTTTACGTGCACGAAACTCCCGACTACGTTCTGTTGAACTTTTTCCTGGATTTTTTTTCAATTTAATTTTATTTTCATTTTTTTGCGTCGATATTGACGACACATTTCGGCATTAGTTTTCGGCATCTTATAAAATTTATTATTTAGCACAACAAGATATAAAAGTACTCACAAACACGCAGTTAAATAATAACACACGTATACTTAAACATACTATTTTGATGTGAACTCTAGTTTATTTTAAGAATGTTTTAAAAAGAAAAATATTTTAATACAATTTTAATAAAACGAACTAAAGTAATACTGGCGGACACAAATATTTAAAAACAGCTCGTTCAATCGTTATGACTATTGATAATTATTAATTTAGTTCATAGATGTCGCTAAACCTTAAATAAAGTTGAAGAAGTCGTTCAAATCTACATCGGTAATCTGTGTAGTAAGTAGTATTACCTGATGGACATAGATGGCAATTCAATAAATGAAATCGCATTCCGAAATTTTCGTAGTTAGTTAATATATATACGGGTAATTGACAACTAGTTCAACTACCCGCCGTACACTAGTGGATACGCCGCTTCGGACAACCACTTAATTGCGTGACATCGAGGCTGAGTTTAGCCTTTGGATGTTTTTGTGATTATAAAAATTGTTTCTATACAGTGTGTCAATGTAGAAAATGAAATTCCAAAAAACAAAGAGGAGAGACCAATAATATAAAATAAAATAGTATGCATATTTTGGACTCATTCTTTTCTGGCTTCATCCTACACATTTTTGTATTTGTGTCTCCTACCTGTCGTATTTCCGTTGCATCCGGTTTGAAATCACAACGATTTTAAGCAAGTTTCACTTCAAAAATATCAACAAAGTTTCAGGGATTCAGAACATTTATAATTTCTACATAATTAAAATCAACAACTAATTAGTAACAATAATAACAATAACAGTAAAAATTAACATTAGAACTAAAACAGTAAAGGATTAATAATAAGAATAAAACAAACAAGGGAAACGAAAATACGAGTCACTTCGAACGCTTTTATACAGGAATGAACTTGTTAATAGTTGTTAATAAAATTGCGGACCAACTGTTGACGACCACGGTGCAAACTGCTATCATGTACCACGAAGTGCGCAACGATAGCTGATTTTGACTAGGTGACATCTTTACTGCGTAGGAGTAACAAGGACAGGGATATCAATCGCTTGGATATTAGTGTCAATCGCTAACTGTCGCAAGATAACTCGGTAAGAGTCCGTTTGTTTACAGTTTCTATCTCCTCTCGTTGGCCTTACAATAGCCGTTCGTACTGTTACGCGGGACGCGTGAAATTAAGTTTAAAAAAAAAACTTATTTATTTACACTGAGTTTATTTGAAATAAAAAAAGAAATGAATGAAACTTAATTAATTTATATTAATGAGTTGTTACACATTTAGACGTAGAAATTACACATTTAAATTGTTACACATATGGACATAGGAATTACACACTACTAGTAGGATTAGACATAGAAAATGAGTCTTCGCGACGGAGGATGGAGAGCGACTGCTCTAGCGAGAGCTGGGTTTGGAAGCGAAGCTGTGCTGCTGATATGGCACTTTTGCGAGTTGAACCGTTTTTGCATAGGGGAGGATAAAAGGAGCTGGGTAAGGAATAAGGGTTACATTTCCAATATATAACAGTACGGTGGCTGACTTATCTCTGGTCAACTACCTAATTTTGCATGACATTAAATAGATAAAAGGTGCTCAAGTTTATTTACTTTAATACATTGCAGGACATAGACGAGTGTGCTAAACCAGACATTTGCGGTCCTGGCATCTGCAGGAATATGCAGGGGAGCTACGTCTGTCTGTGTCCCGAAGGATATGTCGCCATGCCCAACGGAAGTGAGTGTGGTGTACAATATTTCCTATTAAATTAAGAATACTTATGGCTGTCAAGGTTTACATAAACAGATATAATTGTTTTGAGTGTTTAAGATTTGTTTTGGCTAAAAGTATTAGGAAAAAAACAAATTCCAATGGAAAATTGTGCTTAATTTTTGATACGAACGTTCTGCAAGTGAAGTTAAGCTTAGAAACTATGGAAGATATTTTTTCTTTGCTACAGTCATCAATAATCGTGATAATGATTAACATCTAATTGATTTACAGAGGAATGCGTGGATGTTCGTCAACGTCAGTGCTATATGGAATGGGACGAGAGTAGCGGAGAATGTTCAGGAGCATCTGGAGTACCGCAAACAAAATATCTGTGTTGTTGTTCCGTGGGACGAGCTTGGGGAGCTCCCTGCGAGGCTTGTCCTGACAAAGGTTCCCACGAGCACATGGCACTTTGCGGCGAGAAGCCTGGTGAATACATAAACCCTATGACTAACGAGACGAAGCCCATCAACGAGTGTGATATAATGCCGCAGCTATGCAAGCCGGGAACTTGTCACGATACTCCGACCGGCTTCCAGTGCGGATGTGATCACGGGTAAGTAAACACTAAAACAATCAGCACTGACAATGCATAAAATTTTTACTTTTTCTGGGGGGATTTCATGTGGGGATCGAGTGAGTTTACGAAGAATGACTTCATGTATAATACAATCGGCTAGCTACGAGCACGACAACACGTCCCACCTGTGCCGCGACGTGGACGAGTGCGCGCTGCGGCGCACGCCGTGCCGCGGGCTGGCGCAGTGCGTGAACCTGCCGGGCGCGTACGAGTGCCGCTGCCCGCCCGGCTACCGCCTCACGCCCGCGCTGGACGAGTGCGAGGACGTGGACGAGTGCGCCGACCAGCGGCTGTGCGAGCACGGCGACTGCAGGAACACCGTCGGCTCCTACCGGTCAGTGCGCGACTCAACCAAACAGGCGGACGAGCTCATTTCGTTTTTAATATTTTACGATACACGGTCCTATTTCACATAAGTTTTTGGTATTTCTGATCTACAACATTAAAGAATACTACTCTGGAAAACTATATGCCAAAACGCAGGATTCATTCTAAATTGTGAACGTATCTTCACGGTAGTATGGGAATCATTACAAGGTATAAAACAAAGTCATTTTCCGCTATCTGTCCCCTTATATGCGCATATCTTTAAAACTACGCAACGGATTTTGATGCGGTTTTTCTTAATAGTTAGAGGGTGTCAACGGGGTGGTTTTGATCTATAATTTATGTATAGTGTAGTAAAAAAAAGTGATAATTTTCAAGATTTAGAACTTTAATTGCAAACGCTACCTGAACCCTAAGTGATAAATTAAAACAACGTACTACAATATTATACACCTTTAAAAGGTCTACAAAAAAGTCTACGATGTGTGATATGTCTATCTCTTAGGGATAACCCACAATGGCCATTTTTATTTTTTTATTGTTTACCAGAAGTAATGGCCTATTTACGAAGCAATTTTAAACACTACAGTATTAATTTCCATCCAACACTGCTCAGTGTAACCTCAAATGACAGATTTGCATCGTATGTGCACCGATTTTTGACAGTTATTTTTCGCGCGTAATTTTTACGTCTATCTATGCGTAGAATAAACCAGATTATACAAAAACAATGAATGAATAGTACAATACTCTTTGTAGCATTGTATTCTCAATTAAATAACCAATTGCGGTATAACTGATAAAATGAAACTAGAACATATATATAAACATTTATTTATTTACGTAATAAAATGAGTCATAAAAAAAATGTCCAAAAACAACTTTTATATTCCAATTATAAATAAAATTAAGCCCTTACAAGATGTAGAACCAGTGGTTTATAGTTCTACTACAATGTATATATCAATATTAAAACAAAACAGCATACTCTCAAAAACATTTTTTTATACCACTTATGTTTGTTTACATTACGATGAAAAGGTCACGCCCACTTGAGATGTCGGCCGCGCTCGGCCAACATCCGATTTTTTATCTAAACATTTTTATCATCGGAGCCGGGCCGTGTTTTGTTTATAAAAACTTAAGCATGTGGCCTATATCATTAATTTATTGATTTATGGGTGTTAGTAAACCGACTTAAGAGTGTAAATTTATCAAAGTTGGCACCAAAACAAATCGAACAAAAAAATAGGGTATCCTTAGAATTAAGATTTTACGAAAAGTATGCTTATGAGTGGTATATTGATTCATTATTTATGATTTACAATAGTGTAGCTATTCGTTTAAATTAAAAAAGACCCATGTTTAGAAGATAAATCAAGAAAATCTTATTCTTGAATTTAATGAAAAAACTTCCCGATTAGTAACGTATTTTGAAGGTAGAAATTTTCGTGTTTTCGACTATCACTCTATCATTTAGTTATTTTTACATTGAAGTTCAATATATAATGATATGATAACACATAAGAATTGCTCAGATTTAATAAACTTTCTAGATTAGCAAAGTAGAAATCCGAAGCAACGTCGTAAAATGATGATGTTCGTGGTTTCGTGTTTTTTTTGTATTAAAATGTAAATAATGTTCACTTTTTAGTTTAATTATTTAATTATAGATTACTTACCCATGATTTTCTGGTGTTAAAAGGCACCTGGAGTCTATTAACTGAAAGAAGGATACCAAGAAACACACTCCGACGCGGGAACAATCATGCCACAGTTTAAAATAAGAATTATGTAAACAAATTGTACCACAAATTGTACTTCAAAGAGTGTGTAATAGAGAGGTGTATTCATTTAAAAGAGGCTAAAGCTTAGTTTCCATACAGCCAAAATTTGAAAATCGAATAATCATTGAAAGCCGTATATCGTGTAGTCGCCGTTTTGCGGCGACTACACACCTATTGAGTGTATGTCGGTCGCTGTTTTGCGGCGGTTACACACAGGAATCTGGTCTTAAATAGATTGCATGTAATATAGATGATCCTGGCCCTTTAGAGCATGGAATTTAAACGAAAATTTACGAAGATATTACAGTGATAACATAGCGGGACATAGCAGTTAAATTGGGCGCCAAAACGCGTGCCAATAAATAGCACAAATTGAACTTTATAAAATCCAAATTTTACTCATTTATTACTTTTGATGCGGAACAAATTTCGCCGGGTCAGCTAGTTCTGTATAAGTTATAAAGCTTGGTGTTATCACACACGGTTTCTTTCAGATACAATACTCATTCGTCCCCAACACATCCGAGTCGAATGTCACAATGTCGAAATGACAAATAAAATAGCAAAGATTTAACTGCTCGCAGATGCGACTGCAAGCCTGGTTTCACACTACGCGACAATGTGTGCAGAGACGTGGACGAATGCGCTCGCCCGAGACCGATGTGTCGCAACGGCACCTGCGAGAACTTGCCAGGTTCTTACACGTGTCACTGCGATGAAGGGTTCAAGCCGGGCGCTAATAACGATTGTATCGGTAAGTCTTTTCTCGAGTTTGAGAAATTGAAATCCTGTTATGACATGATGGTAAATGCGTGTGGTTTTTGGATCGAATGATTGATGATTGACACCTGATGGTAATGGACTATTCCATCTATGGACACCTGCAGCACAGATAGTTGCGTTGTCGACCTTTAAAGGATTCAGATGGCGATGGGCCTTCGGATGCCTCTCCTCGCTTCGCACTTCGCTGCATGAGCCGGTCCATGCAGCGAAGTGCCAGTAACAGTAAGCGCGGCATTGCAGACATCAACGAGTGCCGCGAGGGCGGGCCGGTGTGCCGCAACGGGCGCTGCCGCAACTCGGCGGGGTCGTTCCGCTGCGAGTGCGCGCCGGGCTACGCGCTGTCGGCCGACGCGCGCCACTGCCGCGACGTGGACGAGTGCGCCGAGCTGCCGCACGCCTGCGGCCGGGACGGCGCGCCCGCCTGCACCAACACCAACGGCGGGTACGAGTGCTCGTGCGGGGCCGGCTGGCGCCTCGTGGGCCGGCGCTGCGTGGACAGAGACGAGTGCAAGGAGATACAGTACGTGTGCGCGGGAGGAGAGTGCAGGAACTTCAATGGAGGGTAAGTTGTGCGACGATATACTTTATCTGTATGCGTTGAAAACTTGTAATTTTTCCACTTTAAAAGTTCATCGTGAGTTAACGCCACATGATATCTCACATTGCTCAACCGGTGAAATACTTTTGTAAAATTAACAACAGTACACGATCATAAAATTTTACAGATTTTAAATAAATTAATGAATTTGTATCCGAATATATGAATAAATTACATACATACATACATAAGCTCACGCCTGTATTCCATTGGGGTAGGCAGAAACTTTGGCTTTCCACAAGCTACGATCCTGACACACATCTTTCGCCTCATCCACAGTCATACATCTCGTCATGCATTCACGTCGGTTTCGTGTGCTACGCATTTTCTCTTTTTTAAACAGAGCATTTATTTGGTCGTGGTAGCTCCGTCTTGGTCTCCCGATCCCGACGCTACCACTCACATTCGCTTCCTTTTAGTCAGTCGACTTTCATTCAATCTTGCAACATGACCAAATCATCTTAACATACTTCTGTCCACTTTGGTCACCACATCATCCTTCAGCTTGCATTTCTCCCTTTCACGCTATTTTTCATTCGATCCGCAAGGGTGACTCCACACATACTTCTCAGAGAACGCATTTCTACTGCATTCACCTTACTTTCATGCTTCGCCTGCCACACCCAACATTCACTCCCGTATGTTAGAGTTGGTACCAACACACCACTGTGAATCGTCAAGCGTGCCTTTTCAGACACAGCCTGACTACGCATCAGGGCATAAAAATTAGGGCATATAAATTCAAAATATATTATCAATAAGATGGATAAATTGAATTTTAGATATGTTTGCGATTGTCCCTCTGGCTGGAGATTCGACAAGGCAGCCGCTATTTGTGTAGACGAGCGCAAGGAACTTTGTTACGATGAGTGGGATTCAGGAAGATGCCACAGGGCGAGACCTCTGCAGCTTGGAAGACCAGAATGCTGTTGTTCTGAAGGTAAATGTATACCTATAAAAATTATTATTTTGCATAAAAATAACTAAAATATGTAAAATTTGAATTTTCGAAGAATGAAAACTATAAATAGATATTTTAGTTAATATCTAGTATAAAGAAAAACGTGGACTGCAATTGCATAACTAAGGACGTTGCATGGAGTTTGTTATTTTGAACAATATTATCACACATTAAACTTATCCAAGTGTATTCTTCTTGAAATAAGGTGCTGCGTGGGGAAGATATTGTGAACGTTGTCCAGCGCCAGATTCACCTGAATTCCTTAGAATTTGTCAAGGAGGAATGGGCAGACCGAATCTGACCCAAGATTTAGACGAATGCAAAGTTCGTCCAGACGTGTGCAAAGGTGGTCGCTGTATCAACACTGACGGCTCCTTCAGATGTGAATGTCCACCTGGATATGTTTTGGATGGAACTGGTCTCACGTGTGTGGATGCTGATGAGTGTGCTGCAGATCCAAGGATATGTGGCAATGGAACTTGTACGAACACCCCTGGGGGATACGAGTGCAGATGTAATTTTGGATTTACACAAGGACCTGAACAGGCGAGTGATTTGATATTGTCCAAAAATAATAATATATGAGTAGTTTATTATAATAGGGGTATAGCGCATGGCTTTTTGACCCATAAGGATGAATATTTTTTTATTAAATAACAAGAACTTTCCGTTCACAGACGTGTGTGGACATAGACGAGTGCGCTGAAGGTCGAGCCCTGTGCACGTTCCGCTGTCACAACACCCTGGGCTCGTTCCGGTGCACGTGTCCCTATGGATACGCAGTCGCTGCTGATGGAGTTCACTGCAAGGATATTGATGAGTGTGAGGATAACAAAGTGTGCCCTCACGCGTGCGAGAACGTCGTTGGATCGTATATTTGCAAATGTCCCGAAGGTCAGTTTTTAATATTTTGGATTGGTTTTTATACTTATTGTATCGTATTTCGTAGATGTTGGGTAAAAATTCTTCAACATACTCTCAATAATTATTCTGGTATTTTAATTATACTTTATTAGTGTCTTCTATATCACCAGGATTTAAGAGGACATCGGCAGCTCACGACGCTCCGGACGCTTGTGAAGATATAGACGAATGCAGCGAGAAACCAGACCGGTGTTCACCAGGTGTGTGCATCAATGTGGAGGGTGGGTTCACGTGCGATTGCGACGTTGGCTACGAGCCCAGCGAGGATGGGATGAACTGCATAGGTGAGTACATTTTAATATACTGTTATAATTACTTTGTTCAGAATTTGACACCAGACTCTGAAACAAAACAAATATTAGTATCGTCAGTTTTTAGATAGCCTGAAATTTGGCAATGGTCAATTTAGTCAGAGCGATGCATTTTTCTCTTTTTATGTCCTTGAGATTATCCATATGTTGTTTATAATCATCGTCAGCCTTTAGAAGTCCACTGTTGGTCGTAGGCCTCCCCCATAGAGCGCCACAACTGCCGGTCCTGTGAAACCTGCATCTATCGGCCTCCCGCGGATTTCTCAAGGTCATCGGTCCACCTGGTGGGGGGACGGCCTACTCCGCGTCGACCAGTTCGTGGCCGCCACATAGAACCTTTCTACCCCCGCGGTGATCGGTTCGTCGATCACCGCGGGCACTGAACATTACTTTGGTTTTGTCCATGTTCATTCTGAGACCTACTTGTTGGGAAAATCTACTGAGATCCTTGAGCATTGTACCAAGGTCCTCCAGTGACTCTGCCATGACCACGATATCGTCGGCAAATCGAAGCTGAGTGATGTATTCGCCATTGATGCTGATGCCTAGTCCAGACCAATACAAGAGCTTGAATATGTCTTCCAATGCAGCGGTGAACAGCTTCGGGGAAATTATGTCCCCTTGTCTGACACATTTCTGCAATGGAATTGGATTCGTACTCCCAGACCCAATCCAGACTGACATAGTGGCGTTTCTATACAAACACTGCAGCACTTCGATATACCGATAGTCAATTTGGCATCTCTGGAGGGACTGCAGCACTGCCCAAGTTTCGACGGAATCAAAGGCTTTCTCATAGTCCACAAACGCCAGGCACAAAGGCTGATTATACTCCTCGGTATAGGTTTAGGTATAGGTATAGGTCTAATTTGGCGTAGTGTGTGTATGTGGTCTATGGTACTATAGCCTTTCCGGAAACCGGCTTGTTCGGGAGGCTGGAACTCATCAAGCCTGCGCGAGAGTCGATTTGTAATGACCCTCGAGAATAGCTTATAGACATGGCTCAGAAGCGACATGGGTCTATAATTTTTCAAGCGGGTTGCATCACCTTTTTGAAAAATAACACCACCACGCTCCTGGTCCACGCCTCTGGGACGTCACCCCCGAGCACGACAGAATTAAAAAGTTTCTGAAGGGCCTTAAGGATCGGTGTACCACCTGCGTTCAGAAGTTCGGTAGTAATTCCATCGTCACCCGGTGCCTTTCCGTTCTTTAGCAGCTTGAGCCATTCTGATCTCGTACAGACTGACGTCCGGGATGTCTTCGCTGTAGTGCCGAATTAGCTTGGATTTGGGATCTCGAGCCAAGCCGACAGCAGGAATTGTGTATCATGGAGTGAACTAATTCTTATTCTGCTCATCATCCATTATTTTTAATTAAATGTTGTTAATTTCGGCTATATTGTATTGATGTTTAATGAGAGTTAGTCGTATATGTCAGTTGACTTCGTGACCACATGTGCGTTGTACATTAATCAACGAGATATCTCTTAGTTGCCACGAGTGATGTTTGAGATATTATGTTTTCTGATATTATTATTCTTCAAGTATATAATGAATTATAATATCCATGAACAGCTATTAAAGGTTCTTGTTATAATAATATAATATCTTGGACACAAATCACACAGCGCCCTCCAGTTCCAAGCTAAGCAACTAAATGCTTGTGCTATGGATACTAGATAACGGATAAAATACATACTTAAAATACATAGAAAAACACCCAGACGCCGCACAAATATTCATGTTTGTCACAAATATTTGTGTGCTCGGGTGGGACCGGGAACCCCCGACCTCAGTGCTGCAGCCGGTAGTTTTACCAATGCGCCACGAGGCCCGTCAAACGTGTTAAAAAAATGTAGAGGATCCTTCTGAGTTCATCAAGTCGTTTCAGATCGAAGATTATATTCGAAATATGTAACCATTTTTGGCCGCAGTTGGGTAATAATGGGTGTGTTTTGTGTAGATCACCGCACTGGCATGTGTCACCGTTCGCTGGTGGGCGGGCGCTGCGTGCCGGAGCCCTGGCCGCGCGCCCTGGCCTCCACCCCGCCCCCACCGGCGCACGTCACGCGGTCAGTACAATATCCACGCATGTACCATATACCACACGTTACGTGGTTTATAAGGAACTGGCTATAAGCTTCTTAATAATGTTGTAAATGAGAAACTTAGTGCAGATGTTTCGATGTTTGTACAACCAGTATTCAAACGTAAACAACATTCGCTTAAAGCTTTCTAGATTAATAAGCTTTTCGTCCCACGTCACTATATGTACTCCAGCGAGTTGGTAAAAACTAGTGCACAGTAAATGCATAATAATGTGTCATCAGTCATCATTTTCATCAAGAGCATGAATGATAGGGCCCTGCAACTTCGAATTTAGAAGCCGAGTCCTCAATATCCAAACCATCGTAAACAACAATTTTTATTTCCGAAAGTGATTCATTCCGAAAAAGTCTAATAACATAACTTCACGCCTTTTCTTACCCGAAGATGTAAGCAGCGGCTGTTAAGCTTCGTCTTGCCGTTATGTTTAGGTCCCAAATAGAATAAGTGGCGAACCTATTGCCATACCGGGCACAAAGATTTCAGTCATCGATATTTATCACACTTAACTTCCGATATCAATTTCGAAAAGTCATTGGTGTGAGCCAGTGCCAGGAGTCCAGTGCCAAGTCTAATACTATTTTCTCAAATATTTGATGAACCTCTCCAGACGTATGTAATAGGACTTTTCAACCATATCTATGAATTATCTTTGATACAGAGCTCAATGCTGTTGCACATTGGGCGTTGCGTGGGGTCCAGAGTGCGAACTGTGCCCACAGCCCGGTACCCCGGAGCGCTTGGAGTTATGTTCACCAATCAACTTGGGTGGTGGTGGTGGTGGTGGTACTCACGTGGTGCCCGGCATCACCGGCGACAACAATCATATCATGGGCAACGGACTGGACATGTTCGACGTGGACGAGTGCGCCGCCATGCCGGGACTGTGCGCGCCAGGACGGTGCGTCAACACTATTGGAAGGTAAATAAATGTTACTTATATTATTGAACACAATTTTAAATAATCTTAGTAGTCGACAATAAAAAGCAAATTGACGGAGCTACCAGGACCTAATAAGTGGTGTCTTTAAAAAAGGAAAAATGCGTAGCACCCAAAACCCGCTTAAATTTATCACGAGATGTATGACTGTGGATGAGGCGAAAGAAGTGTGTCAGGACCGTAGCTTGTGGAAAGCCAAAGTCTATGCCAACCTATGGGATACAGGCGTAAGTTTATGAACGTATAAAAGCAAATAATGAGGATAAAAATAAACAAACAGGTATCCATAAGGAATGAATTTACAAACTTACTTACTAAGGAAGCCCTAAATCGCCCTAAATCGTCAGACATGTGTCAGGTTAAATAAGTGACTTCGATTGCTGTCAATTGACTCCATAAATGATGATGGAGATCATTAAAGACTTATGTTCGAAACAAAAAATAAATTATTCCAGTTTCCGTTGCGTGTGCGGTCGAGGATACAAAGCCGCTGGGGAAGTATGTTCAGATGTGGACGAGTGCAGCGTCAGACCACCGCCCTGTGAACAGCTCTGCAGGAACACGGAGGGCTCGTACGAGTGCTTCTGCAGAACTGGCTACGAGGTGGACGAGGACGGCGCCAACTGTCGGGACGTGGACGAGTGTCAGCGGGCCACTCACACCTGCCAGCAGATCTGTACCAACACGGAGGGCTCCTATGAGTGCTCCTGCCAAGATGGTTACGAGAAGAGGGGTGACGCTTGTGTTGGTGAGTCAATGATTCGTGATGAAGTGAGACTGACTTTGTGAATGTAAGCTTTGCATCTTAATAAATGTGTTAAGCTAGATTCTGATAAATTTTAAGTTAATTTAAAGTTTGGATTTTGCATTTGCTTTCATTCTTTTTTTCGATTCAGACATCAACGAATGCCACGAAGAAGGAGTGTGTCCAGCGCCAGGCAAGTGCGTGAACCTACTGGGCTCATATCGTTGCGTGTGCCCGCGCGGGTTCCGCCTGGACCTGAGTGGTACCAGATGCCTGGACCGCGACGAGTGTGAAGATGGAAGATGTCAGTCCCCGTGCAGAAATTATGCTGGAGGCTACCGCTGTGACTGTCCCCAAGGTAAGTGTACAAATTATGAGTCATAATTTTTTTAGTTATTTATAACTTACGACTTCTTAATTCAGAAGCGCGGGCTCCATCACTGGTGCATTAATTTTTTTTTATGGGATAGGAGGGCAAACGAGCAAGCGCGTCACCTGATGGTAAGCAACCTGCGCCACCCATGGACACCAGCAACACATATAGTGTTACCATTGCATTGCCGTCTTTTAAGGGAGTAGGATAGGAAAGGATGGGGAAGGGGGTGGGCCTCCGGGTACCCCTCTCACCGAACGAAACGCGGCAAGAGCCACTTTACGTCGATTTTCTGAGAGGTCGTGGTATTTCACCGGTCGAGCCAGCCCAATCATGCAGCGAACTGCTTGGCTCTACCACTTTTAAATTCAAATAAACTTGTTAACAAATCACGCTACCAAATTAAAATGTTTACCTACTTCAGGACAAATCTGAAGTAAGACTAATTTAAAAACAGTTCCTCTCCAATGCAGTGGATGGCGCTGTTATACATTCGGATAAAAATCATAATCTCGAATGATTCTTAACTTCCACAGCGTTCTTAATCCAGGGGATAGATGACACTGTAATACTTTTCTTTAAAATGCATTGGTTTTTACTTAGCAAATAAATGCTGTTGATTTTATTGTATTTAAATTTCTGGTTGACCCGGCGTTGTTTAACCTGGGAAGCAAATAAATGAGTAAATAAAATAACATATATAACATAACAAACATAACTTCACGCCTTTTGTTACCCGAAGGTGTTGGCAGCGGCTGTCAAATCTCATCTCGCCGTTATGTTTACGTCCCAAATGGAATAGGTGCCATACCGGGCACAAAGTTTTCAGTCATCGATATTTATCACACTTAAGTTCCGAAAATAATTTCGAAAAGTCTGTGGTGTGAGCTAGTGTCAGGATTCGAACCCGGACCTCTGGATCAGAAGCCGTGTGCTCGGCCGCTGGACCACCGATACTGATGTAAATAAAATAATTTTCCTAACATAAGAATAACCCAAGTAACTCCTTATGTCATCCAAATTGAAATTCAAAATATCTCTATTCCTTAGACTTTACAAAGTACTGAAAATCGTCATACAAAACTACTAGGTAAAATTCGCGGAGCTTAGATCCCCTTTCATCACACCATCTTGAATGTGAAAGCAAATCTTAGTGTCGGTTCCGGCGTCAAGGCTTCATAAGAAGAACTAGCAGGAAACTCAAGGCTGACTCTTTTCAATTTTCAGTATGATCCATGTTTAAACCGGTTTAATCCTGAGCCCCATTATGATCGGTCTAGCCATTTCAGAGATTAGCCGGAGTAAATCTAATTTTAGTAAATGTTATGGTGCAGGCACGGTGCGCGCGGCGGGCGGCGCGTGCGTGCCGCAGGACGCGTGCGGCGCGGCCCCGTGCGGCGGCGCGCCGTGCTTCGCGCTGGGCGGCGCGTACCGCTGCGGCTGCCCCGCCGGCTACGGCTGGGACGCGCCGCACGCCGTCTGCCTGCAGGTACAACTTCTTATCACGGTCGCACGGCTTACAGGCTGCGGCTCGAAGGACCATCACTGCCAGCTCGTACTCTTTCGAGCTGATTCTATGATCATGTTAGGTTATATATCCGATCCGGCTAACTTTGTTTTGCCTCAGAAGGAATAAATGAGTAATTTTTGGATTTTATTATGGTCCATTGGCTTGGATCCATTAGTACATTACTTAATGTATCGCGTAAGGTACAGACGATATTTGTAATTAAAGCTCCGAACCTCGAAAATGACCACTGTTCCTCTACAATATCGTGCATGAATTATACATACAAAACGACCTCTTTAAACCCTTTATATGACGACATCCAAATCCGTAGCGTAGTTAAAAAGATCTAAGACGACATATTTATTTCTTAGATTTTCGCGAATCACATTCATAACATTAAAACAAATTTTATGGATTATATCGCGTTTATATAGTCTCGGTGGCGCAGTGGGCGAGCGCACCGCCTCTGATCCAGAGGTCCGGGGTTCGATTCCAGACACTGGCTCACACCAATGACTTTTCGAAATTGTTTTCGGAAGTTATGTGTGATAAATATCGATGACTGACAAACTTTGTGCCCGGTATGGCAATAGGTTCGCCACCTATTCCATTTGGGACGTAAACATAACGGCGAGACGAGGCTTAACAGCCGCTGCCTACACCTTCGGGTAACAAAAGGCGTGAAGTTATGTTATGTTATATCGCGTTTATTTAAAACTTATTTTCTATTTATTTCCCGACGTTTCGAACTCTTTACAGAGATCATTTCCAAGAGTGATGTACAAAAAGATGGTAGTTGTTCAGAAGTTATTTTCATTGATACAGAGAGCACCCACTTTTTGGAAATAAAAATCAAAAAGTTGAAGTTAAAAATATGATTTTTAGTATCGGTAACCCACATCAGACCATGAAACAAAAATTTAATTTTTATTTTGTATTTATTTATAAAATATATTTTGTTTGTAAAGATCCTTTGTTGTATGATTGAAAAGGTAACAGTTGTTGTTTTTAATTATTAGATAATTATCTTATTTTTCTAAGTTATAAAAACTTTTAGGCTTTCGCGCTGCATATTACTTAGTGATAATGATGAACGGGAATTAACGCGACACTTTTTTAGGTAAACAAATATTTACCTTGATTAGCTTGACGTTTCGGCCAGGTTGCACTGGCCGTGGTCACAAGCAGACTGAAGTGGCGCCCTCACGACTCCGTAGATGAGGTAGATGTTTGTATATCTACCCTCATCGCTTGGTGCTGTTTTTTCTTCATTTTTCTAAATACCGTCACACTACACTTATAACGTCCCTATTCTGTACGCCCTACGACGCGTGTCTATTCTGATAGATTAGCCGACTGTGAACTAAAGCGAGGTGTTACTATTTTATTAATCACTGGATTCCATGTTGCGGAGAGCTTGAAGCCATCCTCCCGATTGAGAGATTGAGATTTTTCTAAGTTAGTTGAAATCAGAGTATAACTATTATTAAATGTTGATTGATTTTAAATTTAAAGGTAAATAGTTGTTAAAAAATCTACCACTGGGTCCAAAAACGCGGCCAGTCCTGAGAAATACCCAGCAAGAAAACTCAGCGGCTGTTCTTCAAAACTGATTATATCATTTTAGAATGAAATTGTTGTGTAATTATTGTGTGTAGTTTACATAAAAAAGTATACGCGATTGAATTATGTAAATTAATTTGATTTAAACCATACAATAATATCCAGTTGGCTGGTGGGTGCGCTTCGGCAAGCTGTCTTTATGGATGTACCGCCTTTGGCTCGTCATACCAGTGTGGTTGTCCAGCCGGCTATCAGTTGGTGGGTGCCGGCCACTGCCTCACTGCTCTGGACCCTTCCTTACCTCCAGATGATATAGGAGATGCTCCCGTCTTCCCAGTGCAGGACCAGTACAAGATCGGAGGGGAGAACGAGCTAATCTCTACTGAAGGATGCTTCTCTTGCAAGGTGAATACTAACCCTTCTTCTACGAACCCAACGGCATTATTAATATTAAAAGTGAGCTCCAGAGTTTCTTGCCAAGTTTTTATGATAAAATTTCCGTGTATGGTCAAAATAAATTAATAATAAAATTATAGATGAACGGTCGGAGACGTAGGGCGCCTGATGAAGCTATCGTATTCGCCAACGGAACTACCATCATGAGGAAGAGGAAACGGCGCAGCAGACGTATGTGTTAATTGTATTTTGTTTTCTTTTAACTTCCGGTACTTAATTATACGATATTCTATTAGAAAGACAGCTTAAAAATTCCTGTGATTAATAACCGACTATTTTCAGGTCGCCGTTCAATTCTGGAGCCAGAAGCTGAATTAATAGTAGTATCGGCTCATCCAAAGCAAACATGGGGCAGAGCTCCCTTACTGAGACTGGTGCCCGCGGAGGGCAGAGCCCGAGCTCATTATAGAATCGCGTACGGAGATCCCAACAACGACTTCGTGCTGTCCAAGAGAGATGGAGCGACCGCGCTCAGACTCAGGAGACATCTAAAGTCACAGGTATTTAGGAATTTTCTATACAAATGTACATTTTTTCTCAATCACATGGTTATAAATTTAGTATATATTTAACTGAATTATGCCTAAAAAATAAGAGATAGTGTTACAAGATATTGAAAATTCAAGAATTTAGTGACTACGTCAACTAAATTTACTTTACCTATATTTAACTTTGTAGTTCTCTATTTGTATTTATATATGAAAGTGGCGGATGTAAACTTATATTGTATAGAAAATAATTAACTAGACACAACACAACTAATTCATTCTAATAATAAGTAGATAGTCTAACTTGCTGGAGTCGTAAGTAGATTTTAAACCTGTTGCTACACGTTGCCAACGAAACGTTGCTACATCAACATTGTACACTTCAGATATTATAACTTAAAAAAAAACCTAAATATTTTATTATTATGTGCCCATCAGACGTCAATGGAACGGCAGCTGGAGCTGGAAGCCCGCTTCGTGTATCCCAGCACGGAGCAGAGGCGAGGAGGCCGCAAGAGACGCGACCTCGGCCCCGCCCCACTCCGACTCTACGTGTCCGTAAGGATATCTCCAGACACGCCCAAACGCTGATGCATGAACTTAGTTCTGTAGTGAGACTTGTATTTACTAGCCGTGAATATATCAAATGAATACAATCTTCAAATATATCATGAAAAAGAAAGCATCACTATGAATGTGCCTTAAGATACACCTCCTGATCTTTATTTATTATTAAATTAGATAGTCAAATAAAGTTCCAAATATTTACACCAGAACTATGGCCTTCATGTTCAGTACCTCTCACGGCAGCCAGATGTGGCGTACCAAACTCCCATAATCAGTCATTAACCCGCGATTTTCTTTTTCTTTAGGTAGGTAGGGTAGTAGAATAAAACTGATGAAGTTCGTTGTGATTTTGATTTCAGTTTCTTAAAATGATTACTAAAAATCGTTTATTTAAGGAAATCAGTTCTCGCTGATATCTTTTATAACACTGCCGTCTAAACTGCCTATTTTTATATCGCTATACAATCTTGATCTTATAAAATGTCGTAATTATTTATATCAAGATTTATGTTTTCTATCAGAATATTTGAATAAGTCTCACTACTTAATATATTGTGATGTCGAGGTTCCCGATTGATCGACTGGATCTGTTTGAATGTGTGATCAAATATTTTGTGTTGACGGCGAATTCGGATATTTGCATAATATTGTGATACTCGTACTGGACATATTCAGTACCACTAAACTAGACCTCAGTTTCCGATTGTGCAGGCACAGATTTGTATATTCGTCAAAATAAATATTCATTATCATATTTATGGAATAAGTTGCTGGGCTGTTATCACAAATTGGGTAAAAACCGTTCAATGGGTTTATAATTATTTTCTTCACTTAATTGTTATTACAATTAATAAAAGTTTCCATTTTATGAATCAATTAAAAATTAAAAATAATTAATTAAAATTAATTTAAAATTACATTAATAATGTAAATCATACAGTAGACATCAAGTCTTCATTCTTTCAATATAAGTTATGTATAACGGTTTTTATTATAAATCCAATATGGCCGTCCTCACAGAATATTTGGCGGCGTATGTCCCACGGGTCGGCCCGGGCGCCGATCTAATCGGCAGTATTATTAATAAATTTGTGTGAGATTGAATGCATAATATGTAGTAGTTATATAACAATTTCATCGATAATCACCTATCGATATTTATTATGAGAGCTGATATATTATTTTACATTATTAACGGCCACATCACTAGTTGATATCCCTCTGATACGAGATATGTACCAGTAAATAAGTTTATTTACATAATATTAAGTACTGACTTTGATTTAGTGTCCTTTTCTTTGTTTAGTTTAATTTTTTTGCGTTAAGTAAAAACTAAATTAAAAAGGAAGTTGTATTTGGAATTGTTTGGGTGGTTGAGGTTTATAATAGAGTATCGAGAGAGAGAATTGTGAATATTTTAATGTCGATAATGTATCGGTAATATAAATATCAGTTATCAATACCTAAGTACTACAAAGGAGAGGGCTTTAAATTAAGTTATTATTTATTCATTTCTCATGTTTTTTTTTTGCAAAAGTAATTACTTGAAAGTATAATCTTTTGTGAATATAATTTGGCGTTACATATAATTCTTTTATGTTTTGATAAGAAATACAAAAATCGATGCAATAGATTTGTTTTTGTAAATATGTGTATACAAATTATTAAAATTAATAAATGAAAATAAGTAGATATCGTAGATAATATATTATAAGAGTTATCTTAACTTAAGTTTTAAGACGAAGTGGATAAAGATTAAATTGATAATTTTTTTTATTGATGTTTCATTTATTTTAATACGTAGGTTATTTTTATCTTCACAGAATTTAAATATCCTTAATTTAGTTAATATTGAAATCAAAAATATTTTTAAGTGGGTAGAAGGTTCTGGGTTTGATTGTGTTTATTTTTTTGTTCAAGTCTGTTCACCGATTACTCCTGTAACATCAAATTCCAGATAAATGATATCATGGAAGGTAGCCTGGAATATTTGTTCAGAACGCACAACTTTCTTTTCGGATGTGACGAATGAAAACGAAAAAAAACAAACAATTAACAGTGGGACAGCCAAGCAGTTCCCTGTATGAATAGTCCGGCACGACCGGTGACATACCATGACCTCTCAGAAGATCTACGTAAAGTGGCTCATGCCGCGTTTCGTTCGGTGAGAGAGGTATCTGGAAGCCCACCCCCTTTCCCCATCCTTTCCTATCCTACTCCCTTAAACGTCGGCAACGCAGCGGTAACACTATATGTGTTGCTGGTGTCCATGGGCGGCGCTGGTCACTTACCATCAGGTGACACGCCTGCTAGTTTGACCTCATATCCCATAGAAAAGCTGCTAATGGTGCATAGTGCAAAAGATAGTGACGAATAAACTTAGAACTTGCTATTTTCCAAAATAGGTGTTAATATTTTTACCAAAGATGCAATTGACAATAGGCTGAAAAAGAAATAGACACATCATCTTGACATAACGTATTATCAATAATGAGGCTTATAAATTATTATCCTCATTATATTTTTAATAGATCCATTTAAAAATATATTGTGATTTTGTTTAAGTATTGAAAATAGATAAAATTTTGCAAAGATGTCTAAGAAAGATGCTCCTCAATACTCGTGTGAGATGTACAGTAACAAATTCTTCCTTCTGTGCGGTATCGGTGGTATTCTGGCTTGTGGTAGCACGCACGCCTTCGTCACACCCTTGGACCTGATCAAATGCCGCTTGCAAGTGGATCCAGGGAAGTATAAATCAATCTTCAAAGGATTCGGTATTTCCTACAGAGAAGGTGGTGCTCGAAATCTCGTTAAAGGCTGGGCTCCGACACTCATAGGATATTCTCTTCAGGGTTTCGCCAAGTTCAGTGGATACGAATATTTCAAATACAAATATTCCTCAATGGTAGACGAGGAAACTGCTTACATATACAGAACTGGATTGTATTTGGCTGCCTCTGCATCAGCTGAAGTTATTGCTGATTGTTTTCTAGCTCCATTTGAAGCCACCAAGGTAAGAATGCAAACTACACCAGGTTATACTTCCCAGATGATGAAGGCTATGCCACATATGCTCAATTGCGAGGGTATGGGTGTGTTTTACAGAGGGCTGACACCATTGTGGGGTCGACAGGTTCCGTATACCATGATGAAATTCTCGTCTTTTGAGAACATTGTAGAATTCATGTATAATAATCTAATGCCCAAGAAGAGAGCAGAGTGTACGAAGGTTGAACAGCTGATAGTCACTTTCTCGTCAGGATATATTGCAGGAGTGTTGTGCGCGATTGTGTCACATCCAGCTGATACAATTGTGTCGAAGCTGAACAAGGATCCTGGAGCGTCCATCGGTGGGATTCTATCTGAAGCTGGTATTATGGGCATCTGGCGTGGTTTGACTGCGCGCATTATTATGATTGGTACTCTGACTGGGCTGCAGTGGTTCATTTATGATGCTTTCAAAGTTTATACAAATATGCCTCGCCCTCCACCACCAGAAATGCCAGCATCGCTGAAGAAGAGATTGGCAGAGGAAGCAAAGAAGAAATAAATGTCATAAATACGAACATGATAAAATAGTTTGGTAATAGTGACTGCTAAGTTGTCTTGTTTTAAGTACCCAGTCTTTATGGACAGGTTTTAGACAGGGTTATTGGACGATGTTTTTTTTATAATATTTTTATTTGTCATTACAATTACCAATATAAGTAGGTATTTCGTCAACTTCAACTTAAAATTTAGTAAAAGTACTTTACATTAGTCGCTTGTAAGTTAGACTAAAACGGCGCTTTTGTATGAATAAATTTTATTTGAAGCGATAAATTCATTTGATATAAATAAAACTGGTAGAATTATTATTATTTATACTGTTGTCTATAGTTTGAGTTATCTATTGTTGAAAGTGAGCGTCGGTGTAAAAGTAAGAACGCTCCGATGGTTCGGACATGAAGAAAGAATGATTGATGCTAGATGGACTAAGTAGATTAAAATGCAAAAGCAGATGGATTTAGTCATCGAGGAAAGCTAACATACAAATTCCATGACCAAATAGATCGTGTTCTGGAGGAAGGAGATGTTGGGAGCCTTGGAAATCGACGCGCTTGCATAAAAAGATTTGTAAAGGTCAATGAAGCGCGTGCGACGTATAAGAGTTGTGACTTTGGCGCTCCGTTCTCTCTGCCTACCCTGCAAGGGATTTGGGAAAGGGAAGTTATGTATAGTGCAGTCTATAGTTTGATTTCTGGATTGAATGCTGAAATGGTCTTAAGTTCCGGTAAAAATCAATAGTACTGGAGACTTTGGTAATGACCAAAGTCTCCAGTACTATTGATTAGTACTATCTCCAGTTCTATAGTGAATTCATAAAGTCAGTTTTATGGAAAAGATCGACACTAAATATAGAACCAACAAGTTTTATTTCACGCAATAGGAGGGCACTAGAGCAAGCGGGTCCACTAATGCCGCCCTTGTACACCTGTGACACAAATAGTTTAAATGTTGCGTTGCCACCCTCCAAAGGAATAGGATGGGACAGGGAGGAGGAGGGAGGATACCTCTTTCACCGAACGAAATCGCCACTTCACGTCGATTTTCTAAGGCCGTGGTATTTCACCGGTCGAGCCGCTGCGTGGTTCTACTACTGTAAACATTTTGATCAATATCGCATAATATTATGTAGATTATCCCCTATTTTCAAGTGAGTTATTGGGTTAAGGTTATTTATTTGGGTTCAATAATAAAGAAACAGAAAAAGTCATTTCAACTAAAAATTCCTGCCTTTCCATTTGTTTATTTGTTCCACATTAGTTAGTTGGTATGTCTCAAACCGTTTTGATATCGGTAGATATTGGCCTATAAACGGTATCATCAGTATTACTAACACATTGAAAAATACAATTGGAAAGAGACGTTATAATGGCAATAGACGCTCGTATAGTAAGGAGCCAGAGATCCTTCCTGGCAATAACAATAATATGGGGATTTATTTGAGGACCGTGCCCCACTTACGGGATTTAGCCGGCCCGTACCCGGCCCGCTGCGGCCCGCTCCGATGACCGTAGGTAAATGGGGCCTGCACACAAACAATGTTTTATAAGTGGCTGGATCATGATCTCCAACATTGGTCGGCCGATTGAACATAATCTAGACGATCCGCGGGGCCTGCTCTCCAGATATACCTATTTGTTTTGTGATTTATGTAAAACTGTTATCAAGAACCAATTTTGTTTTATCTGATACTACGATGTGGGTTTTCCGAAAACAGAATGCTTATGTTTACAAACACCGCCTGATGAGTTTTGGTAAGGTTTTCTAATAGAAGTGAAAATTGCAGTCTTTATAACTTTATAATTGTTCTTTTTCCTCTAAAGGTAAAAAATATAGCATCAAATAAAGAATATGGTAGTCGGATACTATTCCAGTGAAAAACCAAAGATTGTTTTAGCATAGGAGCATTCAGTTCTGTGCAGACATAAATGTGGGTAATTCCCAACCATTACGGTGACCGAAGCCAAAACATGGATGCTGTGTGGTGTCCAGATATGCCTGATGCATGATACTAAGCCCCGCCAGGTCGTTCATTGAATTCAATATCGCATCGTCGTAACCTTGTTGTTTAGTATTTTATTCTCTGATTGAAGTGCCAAGTTTTAATCCGCAATTACATGATGTGCTGGTAAAATATTTTTTACGCTCAAAATTAATTAGTTTGTCGAATAATTGCAGCTGCCTACCACTTGGAGTATTAAAATGAGTGAATTTATATCACTAACTATTTACCTTTATCCATCATACCTTCTTTAATGATGCATTATCCATACGAGCTGATCGAGTTTCGACTTTAAGTCTTTTACAATAAAGTCGTGATCACTTACAGCTGCTATATAATGTTGAGTATATTTTATTCAGAACCGCGGGACGGCGACAAGTTAGCAACTTCGCTAAACTTTGACACGTCCCCAGAAAGTTAGCAAATCGAATTTTTGTCGAGACTCGATTTGAAATACAGAGTTTTTAATATTGGAAAATATTGTTTCCAACTTTATCAGTGCTGCGAGTTGCTCATATTTAAGCGCTTGTATGAATTTTAGTGATTTTGTTGGCAAAGAATATTAATAGACGAATTTATTAATCTTCTCTACCTAAACATCACTCTAAACCATGGTATTTTCTCCAAGTATCTAATAGATTTTTAAGTAAGTAAATGTAGTTGTATATCATAGCTCCATGGTGCAGTTGTCTAGGCTTTTCAAAACACAATACGCCTCTTTCCTACAAAACTGACTTTTGTTCTGAAGCCTTTGTTAGCGGCACAATCTCAACGGCGCTCGGATATTTTCTTCAATCTCTCCCCCATAACTAGTTTTGCAACTTCTTGCAAATCAAATAACTAATCCGCTACCGGGGAATCGAATCCAATAAACTGCAAGTCGCATAATTGAAAAACTTCTAGTTTTAAACGGTTGCACTTAAGTGAACAACAGTATAACTCAAGTTTAACGTCGGAAAGTCGGAATGTTGCCGCAGCGTGGCCGCAACGTTCTCGCAGCGGTCGCCTGCGACAGCAAAACTGTATTAAGACAAGTTGGACAGTAGCTAGTTGGTGAACTAGTTGACCCCGATCTACAGAACGCCCAGAAGAAGGCCATTGCTGATATCTCGTGACAATATCCGCTGACAGTATACGGACTGACTTAAGCTGAATATAACTTTATCTAACGGTCAACCTCTTGGGTACAATGGTTGCTTTTGCTGGATGTAAAAGTACATGGGTTCGCTTATTCTCATACATATCGGTACTAAACAGATGTATTTGGTAATATGTGCACATGGCAAAACACTTGCCATGACCAGTGTCGTGAGTTCATGAGTTAACGGCGTGAAGGTATTTAAAAGATATACCACTAACTATCTCTATAAAGATTTTCAAAGAAAACAACGTATTTCTTTAATTAGTGTCTACCAAAGTGCATCAATATGCAAAAATATTTTGATCCAGAGAGAAAAATATAGATTTCAAATAGGTGACGATGTGAAGTGTTTTGTTTGTTCCCGTAGAGTAAGTATGTGTTGTGTAAATAAGTATTGTCATAACATCGGGCATCATCTGATTCAGTCAAGTTATCTATAATTATTGGGTAACCCCAGATATGAGAGACCTTAGTTCACACTATTACACACATCTAATCCGTATGACGAGTGCAACCCATGGATACATATAACAGACATGGTGTTACAGTTGCGTTGCCGGCCTTTAAAATCGGTAGTGCGGTAGAAATGGAAAGGGACTGGGAGTGGGACGAGTAGCAAAAGAGGAAGGGAGAGTAAAAAGAGGCTGGATGCCTCTTTCAACAAGCAAAAAGCGGCATGAGCCGCTTTGATATTCTGAGAGTTCGTGGTATTTTACCGGTTGAGCATTCTCGCAGCGAACTGCATGGCTCTACCACCATGTTATATTAATAAGCAAATTTACTTTGCAAAATGTTTAAGAATACCCGAGGTTAGTGAACGTGCGACCGCACTTTGCTAAGACCTAAGTTTTGAAGCGCTCGGCTCTGAAATCATAATATATTAGCATATTTATCATCCTCGTCTAGAAAAAGAAACTATCATTTTGAAACATCTTATGACAACGGAACAGCTGACGGGCTCCTTGTAAAAATACTGAACGCTGTTGTTATTTTGAACAAAACTTCATGTAATTTTAATTTTATTTTATAATTGTTTTACACAGTTCGTAACGAAAGGTGTAGGCAGCGGTAATCATGTTTCTATATTAAGGATGAATCGTTTGATCTCAAGGAATTGTGGAGAGCAAGTCTATTCTATATAACACAACATAACTTCACGCCTTTTTCTATCCAAAGGCTTAGGCAGCGGCGGTTAAGCATCGTCTCGCCGTTATGCTTACGTCCCAAATGGAACCAATGGTTTGAACGTATTGCCATACCGGGCACAAAGTTTTCAGACTTCGTTATTTTTCACACATAACTTCCGAAAAGAACTTCGGAAAGTCATTGGTGTCAGCCAGTGTGAGGATTCGAACCCGCGACCTCTAGATTTAGAAGCGGGTGCTCGACAATTGGACCACTGAGACTTTAATCAATAATTATTACCTATACATAAAAAAAGAAAAGTCAGTGGCGTGGACGAGTACAGACAGAATAATAGGCCCACTGCCTATTCGATGAGATCATAAATATGTTTATGACACAGAGATGGCTTATAATATTAAAAGTGTAAAAAAGAGTGAAAGTATAAAAACAACACGAAATATAAGAAAATTAATGTTTTTTTCATAAACTAAATTGAGATACATGATTCCGTATGAATGCCGCGATCGGCCTCTGAATATTGTTGAAGGAAATGTCGGTTGAACTTGTGTATCCACCAACTTATTCTTGACACATAGTGTGCACTTTAATGTCAGGGACTAAGGTTTAATTTTGATTGTGGCAAGCGTTAGAACCAGTGACCACAATTGTATGACTCGTGTGTGAAAATATACTGATATAAAAGATTTGGTAATCGTACGCCGGACTTGTTTTGTAGTTATTTAGAAAAAAAATTCTAATCCGCTTCTATCCGCAGTTTCACCTGCGGGAATGTTAAATTTCATGACTCTTCTATTCTATTTTCATTTTTTTTTCTGCAGAATCTCTAAAATAAAATAATTTGCTTCTCAATATAGGAAAGCTTTGTGAAATAATAATTATTAAAAGTCAGAGTATGTTGGCTACAAACAATCAAATCTTGCTTCTTTACAGCCGCGTTACATTCTTCACTTTGAATTTTTCTAAAAAAATGTTATGTTATGTAAAAGGTCTCGGTAGTCTAATGGTCGGGCACCCCTCTTCTGAATCATGAAGTCGCGAGTACGAATCCAGACTCACACCAATGACTTTTCGAAGTTATGTGTGATAAATATCGATGACTGAAAACCTTGTGCCCTGGTATAGGCAATAGGTTCACCACGTATTCCATTTGCGACGTAAACATAACGGCGAGACGAGACTTAACAGCTGCTGCCTACACCTTAGGGTAGAAGAAAACGTGAAGTTATGTTATATGTTATGTTATATTAATTTTATAAGAACTCTTCAGCATTATAAAGATTAAGCACTCGGCAGAAGGTTGGAGAAATTTTCAACTTTTTCAATTAAATTTTAGTACTGTTCGGTTCAAATTAACATATTACAGGACAAGGTTTGAAGTTGTAACAAAGATATTATTGTCGACTGCTACTCCGATAAAGGTGATTGGTCCTCTCCTACGTTATTTCTTTTGTAAATTATTATTATGAACTAGCTGACTGATTAACAAATGAAAGATTTTTTTCTAAAAAAAAGTAGCCCGAGTTACTCATTATTACACCAGCTACATGCCAATAAATAATGCCTCGTCAAAATCGGTCCAGCAACTTCAGAGATTATCTGGAACAAACAGACAGACATAAATTAAAAAAAAATCTTTGTAGAAAGCGTGTGGCGTGTGGTACGGCTCTGCAGAATAGTGCCACTCTATCTCTTCGTGGTCATTTCAGGAGAGATTGACATATTGCATACCAGCTCTCCCGCTATGTCCATAGACTAGTAATTTAGCTCAGCATAATGTCGTTCCAATTTAGTTTTAGGGAATTCCAGAGTAACACATAAGTGGAGAATCCGGGACACAAGGAATTTCATTATTTAGTGTCATTATTTTTCTTATCACTTATCGTATTTTCGAAAATTACAAAATAAAGATAAGGTACCGTGTGTTTCCATGTCAAAGTTTCTCGAATACTATTCTGCATAGGATGTCCGGATAGAAACGTATAAAATAGTCCGAGTGATGCATAATGTTTCCTATGATATATTGGGGCCGGGATGTATTGGATTTTGAAAGTATTCTGTTGCTGCACACAGACAACAGTACATACCACCTATTTCTATATTGATTTGTACAACTTTAGGTATTCAGAAAGGGAGAGAAATGTTTGATTCCGTGGTTAGAGAATGAGATATGAAGAATTGACTAAGTAGATATGACACAAAATTTTAAAGACATGAGAGTTGATTAAGATAATAATGAATTTGGGAAGAAGAGGGCGAAAGTCCAATTAACGGGTAGGTTTAGTAAAGACTATCATACTCCACATGGGACTCAGTATGAAGTTAGCTATGTACGCTATTCATGTATTTGGGATTGAGAGTCAGGTAGCAAGAGAAGTATAGCAAAATAGTCAGTCTCCCAGAAAAAATACATATAAAATCCTCTTCCACCTTTTTTACAAGTCGTTACAAATTAATGTCATCTTACTTCACAACCATTAAAATATAATATTATTACCAAGTAATTACTATTAGTCCTATAATATTCTAGACAGACAACAGATGGCAGATATTACAAGAGTAAAATCAGATGTGATCAATAAACATCCAGACATAACTTCACGCTTTGCCTTTATACAACCGAAAGGTGTTAGACAGCAGCTGTTAAACCTGCAATCACAAAACGTCTCAAATGGAATATGAGGGGCGTAATCTATTATTATACTCTGGGCAATTTTGTCAGTCATCAATATTTATCACGTTAAGTTTTAGTCAATAGTGTGAGTCCGGATACGAGCCCACGAATGACTTCTTGAAACAGAAGCGGGATGTTCGACCACTGGACCACGAGATACTCGTATTAACTAAAGTGATTTCAAGTATAGAATTTTATGATTATTTATATTAACTTAACATATCTTTGGTTTTCAATAATTTGGGTATAAAAGTCTAAACACAAGTTAAGCGCTTCCTTATTTACTTTTTTAAAAGCCTTTTAAACAGCGTTATTTTTTCCAATATGATGTGTATTTTATATATATATATATATATATATATATTCGGTGTGGTGGCGCCACGGGTAACGACTAGTAAACTCTCCTTATAAATAAATATTTTTAATGGTTTAAACTATAGTTTCGAGTCAAAAAACTTTGCAACAGTGAAAATATCGTGTAATACTTATGTGACAGTGTTATACAGTGTTAAATAGTGCTAATAAACAACATTTAGAGAAATATAAGTGTGTAAAAAAAATTGGATCTCCATTGTGTCCATTAGCCAAACAATACCAATACTAAATATTTTATCATCTTAAAAACCTCACATTTACTCATAATTCTTTTAAAGTTCCGTAAATTAAGTCAAATAAGTGCTATTTGGATAGAATATACCAATAAAAAAGTTCTTCGTGTTGTGAACAACTTTTTTACAGATACCCGCTTTTTATTTTTATAAATTGATTATATAAAATTAACGGTCTTTAATGTGCTCTTTTTATTTATTTACTTGTTCGTTGCCACTATTATTTCTTTAATAACCAAGAGAATAGTGAGACAACAATTCTACGAGCAAATATAAGTAAACATTATGAATTTCTTTGAAAATATAACTTTGCGAAGAAATCGTACACAATCATTGACAGATACATCATTAAATGAGACTAGCGTGAACTTGACTATGTTAGATAGCAGCACCAATAGTTTACCTAATATTTCCGACGACCATAGCGACGAAATATTGGAATTAAAGCGCCAAATAGATAAATTAAATTTGGAACTTTGTGCAGCTCATGAAGAAATAAATAGACTATCTATAGAAAACACAGGTTTGAAGAAGATAGTTAGCGATGTAACAAACAAGTATGAAATTATAAAGAAGGCTAGTAAAAAAATTTCACATCAGGTATTAAGTACACCGAATTCAAAATGTTCTAAAACAGCAACCCCAAGCAAAAGTACATTATTGTTAAACCAAAAGCAGGCTAGTACATCTCACACAACATCAACAAAACGAAATGAAGCTTCTCAAACGACACCACAAATAACTCCACGTCGTGAAGTACAGCAACCCCATAAAAGACATAAATTGTGCATCATCAGTAGCAACAAAACAAATAAAATATTAAAAATAGCTGAAGCAACGTTCCCTAATCTGCAAATATGCCATTATCTCTCACCAAACTGTGGAATGCAACAGCTTACCAGTAATTTAGAGACAAAACTTAGTGACTACACACTACTTGACTATTGTATTATTATGATAGGCCCTGAAGATTTTTTAAACACACAAAATTATCATGAATTGGTTGTTAATATTCGACAAACTATCCTACAGTTACAACACACAAATATTATACTTTGCCTCCCCACCTATAGAATAGGCGACTACAATAAAATGTTTAATTGGAGAATTGAAAATTTTAACAATTTGCTTTTCCTTGACATGTACACTTATAATTATGCTTTTGTTTTTGACTCTAATTTAGAACTATCATATGATTATAAAATGTTTTTAAGACATGGTGGTAGAATTAATAATTTTGGCATGAAAATAGTCTTTGACAACTTAAAAAGCTACATAAATGAATTAATACACACAAATTACAGATCATCTGACATAGAATGTAACGGTGATAAAATTAAAAGCATAGAAGGTAACAGTGAAGATGTCAATAAAATAGTAAATAAAATACTTAATATAGGTAGCAAAAATCTTTTTCGGGAATGATAAGTTCTATATTCTCCATCAAAATATAGCAGGCCTATTGACCAAGTCTGATGATCTATCTATATGCTTAAATGAACTATCAGAAAAATATATAAATGTGGACGTCATTTGTATTAGTGAACACTTCATTATGTCTGGTTTTGAATCACATCTGTATATACCTAACTATCAATTAGCTGCTTGTTACAGTAGACCTAACAATAAGAGAGGTGGAACTTGTATCCTAGTAAAAAAAGGACATTTATACAAAGAGTTGAGTGATATTGCTGACTTATCCCAGTTAGGCGTATTTGAGTGTTGTGGAGTGGAATTAACTTACAAAAAAACAGTGATCATCTGTATTTACCGAACACCGAAACCACAGAATTTAGTTATATTTTTTCGTAAACTTGAGCAATTACTTATGAAAATAAGCAATAAACGCTATGAAAATATAATTATAGCAGGTGACTTCAATATCAATATTGATACTTTGAAAAATAATAACTTGACATTACAGTTTAAATGTTTACTATTAAATTTTAACTTAAAACTGGCTTTTGAAAAACCTACACGATTGAAGAGCAGAACCTGCATAGATAATATAGCACACAATTTTCCAAAACAGTGTAGTAATATTATATTAGAATTTCAACTTTCGGACCACACTGCTCAACTACTAGAGTGTCCAATTAGGAATAGATCTACTTTAATGTATTGGTATAGGAAGCAACGAGACTACACAAAGGATAATATACTCAAATTTAAAAATTGTTTAATGAACTTGTCCTTTGCTGATATATATAAAACGAATGACCCAAATATTGCATACAAAAGCTTTATTGACTTATTTAAGCTATTCTACGATCTATGCTTCCCTATAAAATTTGTGCGAACTAGAATTAATAGAAAACCTACTTGGATATCTCGTGGTATTAAGGTATGTACTAGAAAAAAAAGACAACTCCTATGGGCCTACCGCAATAATCGCACTCAAAGTAATCTCTCTAAGTACAAGACTTATGCAAAGTTACTGAAAAGAATAATAATTTTGACCAAGCGAGCTCAAAATTCCTATAAAATAAAAACTTCTGAAAATAAAAGTAAAGCTACTTGGCAAATAATTAATTACAAAAAAATAAATGGGCTTAAAAATGACGTTCAAAACCTGTGCATTGATGACAAAGTTATATCTGACCCTGTTGATATTGTTAACGCCTTTAATGATTATTTTGTTGATAAAGTTGGAAAAAGTTCAGACTCAGTAAATCAAGCTAATACTCGAATAGAATCGAAGCGAGATTCGATGTACATGAATCCATGCCTACCCATTGATATTCTTAATATAATAAAGGGGCTTAAAAATACAAATAGTGTAGGACAAGATGAGGTAGCTACGAAAATTTTAAAATCAATTGCTCTATCGATATGCGATCATCTAAGTCACATTTTGAATATGTGCATTAGTAACGGTATTTATCCTCAGGAGTTAAAAATATCTGTAGTTAAGCCAATTTATAAAAAAGAAAATAAAGCACTAGTGCAAAATTATAGGCCTATCGCACTTATATCAGTGTTCTCGAAAGTATTTGAAAAGTATTTATGTGGTCAACTCTATAACTACTTTGAAAATAATAATCTTTTCTGTCGGGAGCAGAAAGGTTTTAGAAAAAACATGACCATCAATATGGCAATATATGATTTTTTACACAATATCATGTTAAATATGGATAAAAATATTCCAGTATGTACTGCTTTTTGTGATATGACTAAAGCCTTTGACTATGTGAACTTTAATATACTCAAAAGTAAGCTGGAATGCTACGGTATAAGGGGAAACGTTTCAAAACTATTAATATCCTATCTAACTAATAGAAAACAAGTAACTGTCATATCAATGCTTGACATTAATTGTAATAAAGAGATAACTTACACTTCAAGAGAACGTAGTATATTATGCGGAGTTCCTCAGGGAAGTGTTCTTGGCCCGCTTTTATTTTTAATATACATAAATGACATGCCTAAATCAATATCACAACATATGACTCTTTTTGCTGATGATAGTACAATTACTGTAGCCTGCAATGATTCAAACAACTATGAAAATGACATCAATTACTCATTAAATTCTATTATTTCATGGTTAAACAATAATAATTTAAGAATTAATTTAAATAAAACCAATTTAATACACTTCAGTCAACGAATAAATAATTTATCTAATATAAAAGTCCACTTTGAAAATCAAACAATACGTGAAGTAAATGTAACTAAATATCTGGGGCTGCAGATTGATAAGAAATTAAACTGGAAATTTCATATTGATTATATCAGTAAGAAAATAAGCTCGTCCTCATATGCTCTGAGCAGACTTGCTCGTACAGTCAATATAGAGACGTTACTTATTGCATACCATGGACTGGTGGCATCTGCTCTAAGATACGGAATAATATTCTGGGGCAATTCAACCGATAAAGACATTGTATTTAAAATGCAGAAAAGGTGTATACGTGCGATGTTTAATATAAAGATTCCTGATAGCTGCGCACCATTTTTTAAAAAACATAAAATATTAACCTTGCCATCAATGTATATTTTGGAGGTCTGTGTTTTCGTTAGAATGAATCCTAATTTGTTTCCCCGTCTATCAGATGTTTCTAAGCGTAACAGACGGGACAATTTTAGATTGTGTATGCATAAAACTAGAACTACCCTGATGGCGAAAAGTGTATTCTGTATGGCACCAATCATTTATAATAAAATTCCCAATATTTACAAAGAATTAAATACTACATTATTCGTTAAAAAGCTTAAAGAAGTATTAATCCAAAGGGCCTATTATAATATTAATGATTTTTTGAAAGACACTTTGTAATTTTCTGACTCTGACGTAATTATGGACTAGAAAAATTGATTCTTCTTGTAACGTATATATTGACTTTATTTTTGACATAATTGTATTTGACATAAGTTAGACATATGCATTTTAATTTACTTTTTAATAATATTAATATTTGTACGCCTACCACGGCAAAACATGTTGAAACTCAATGTTTTGTAAAAATTAACACCAAGTCTATTTGTACTACACATGTTTTGAACAAATAAATGAATTTGAATTTGAATTTGAATTTGAATTTTAGATAAGATATAATCTTTCATTATTAATAAAGACAGATTAAGTGTATTACGTAGATGGGGAGATAAAAATCTCATTTGTTAATTAGAGGCCCCCGCGGACATGGAGGGACCCCGGAGGGTCGCGCTAATATTAGCTTGTTCACATACACGCATACAAACACACAGACCAGATCAAATATTAAGTAATTAATTAAGTTTTTCATGTTCCCATTTGATCCGGACATTTCCCCGGCTGTGAATCATTTGTAAATGTTTAAATAATTTGATCAAATATTTTATGTTTTAAATTTGATTTGAGATAGTTTTTCAATTGTAAATATTGTAAATAGTGTAAGTAATTTATTTCTTCTTATTATTGTAAATAAATAATCGTTTTATTACTTGTCATGATATTTATTTACAAGTAATTTTAATAATAAGGTATTTTAGTGATTTCAAATGACTTTTTACCATTTTTTGTGTAGTTATTTATTAATGTATTATTTGCAAAATGTTACGGCAAACGTTATTAACATAATAATATAGAGAATTGATCGTGGATGGGTAAAAAATAGGTATGGTTTTTATTTTTTCGAGGATTCAAAGTATCGTTGTGTTTATGTCCACAATTTTGCTGCTTTTATGACAGGTGGCAAATGGATGAGTCTGACCATTCCTTGGGACCAAATTTTTAACTGACCCTAGTGTGGCTACTTCTTTTTTACACTTTTGTACTAAAAAGGTGTAAAAGAATAGTAAGAAATTATCTTCCTTTTCTGTCTTATATATAAATACATTCATAACCTCACGCCAAGTCTCTTGTGGGGTAGGCAGAGAGAACAGAGCGCCACAAGGCACGGTTCTTAAACGCCTCACACGATTTTTTAACTTTCATAACTTATGTCGTCACACTCGTCGGTGTTTAAAGCCTTTCCTCAAGGACTCGTTACATTTGGTCATGAACAGTGTGTTACGGCCGTCTTCGACTCTTACATCCATCAGGTTTTGCACTGTACATCAGCTTAGTAAGTCTTGAATCATCCATTCTTTCTACATGTCCGAACTATTATTGTTTTGCCTCAGAAGCAACAAATGACTAAATAAAAGAATTTTTCTAAAATAAAAGTAGCCTATGTAATGCTATTCCAGTTACTTTAGAAATTAACCGGAACAAATAGTCAGACAAACACTGAAAAAAATATTTTACTAATTGAATTTAAAAATCAGAATATTTTACTACTCATACTTTAAGGAATATTATAAAACAGGAATTAGCGAAATCAGTGCACCCTTTCACGTGTTCATCCATATTTGGTCATCGACCAGGGAAATATGGTTTCATTTATAATATATAGATTTGTATCATTTATTTCTTCTAATAAACTAATATGAACATTCAAAAATCAACGTCTTAATTTCACACACTAATTATTTTAGCGAAGATCACAATTCATTTTTTCTATACAATATACTTAGAGTTAGTTAAAATTTCACCTCGTCCCAGTTGGCGCTGTTCCGCCATCTTCACCTCGGAAGTATAAAATACAGTATAATTCCCGGTCATTATTCACAGTTTTCCAAGGGATTTCGTGCGTGCGTAATGGCTTTATTTCAAATAGAATTTACCAAGATACCAGCGCGGAAGGCCCCGCAGTCCCGCGGCCAGACGAGCCAGTCTTATTATTGAATTAGACACTCTTCTGTATAGCATCTTATTATTATCCTGTAGATATAAAAAGTGATGCCTTCATTTTGTAATCTTATTAGTTTTGAATGATGAATTAACGGCGCTTATCGTATTAAAAGCTCTCTGTATATGCTCTACAATAAGCTAATTCTATTATACATTTTAAGTAAATTACTTTATTCAGCTTAAGTTTTGAATGTCTGAATAGATTTGTGGTTGAACCATCTGTTTTATAGTGAAAAGTCTCGTGTATACTTTAATGTGATGACTGTCAAATTTTTGTCTGATATTTAAGACAATGTGGTCCGTCAATTTGTACGGAACTAAAAAAAAACATTAGGCGTTTTAAGGCAAGATTGCAGCAGCCTAAGCATTTGAGCATTAAGTGGATGAAGATATTAAAAAGGCTGATATTTTCCAGTTTTATAATAATAGTGTAGTAGGTATTTTCTATTCGTAGTATAATCATTGATCTTTAAAATAGTAGGAATGTTATAGAGGAGTCAGACAGTAGTAAAAACCCAACAAAATGTGTAAATTGAAGGTGGTCCATGACAGGCGCGCGCTGGTGAGATCTGTTTTTGTGGAGCGTTTTGGCAAACGGCGCACGTGCCCAATGAGTTTTTACGTCAATCAAACCCTTGGCGTAACCTTCGTAAGTAAGTTATTGCCCATGGGCTGTGAAGATAGCGGGAGATACGTCTTTACAAAATATTTTTACAATTTTTTTTTCTGTAAACTAAACCTCCACGGATCCTTTTAAAATCATACCTACACTTCTTTAAGAATCTATAGTGAAGTTCACACGAACAATTTTGTACAACAATTGTGTTGTAGTATAATATTGATATTATAGTACAGATTCCTAGGTGCAGAGAATGTTAGCAGAATAGCCAGATACCAATACACAATGCGGCACTGATCCTAAAGCTAACTCTAGGATGCGAGAGTTGGGTATGGGTCTGGGTATGGTATCCACTCTCTGGGATAACAGTAAATGAACTCGCTCGAAATGAGGGTCCTGATTTAGCAAACTATGACAAATACTAGATTGTAAGGAAGGAGGAGAAACAGTATCGGTGTAAAAATAAGAAAAGACATGCTCTGATGGTTCGGACATGTAAAAATAATGCATGATGCAAGATTGACTAAGCAGATGTACAATGCAAAAGCAGATGGATGGACGTGCAAGACACACATTCCATGACCAAATAGAACGTAACATTGAAACAACTTTTTATGGACTATATCGCGTTTATTTGGAACTTATTTTCTATTTATTTCCCGACGTTTCGAACTCTTTACAGAGATCATTTTCACGAGTCGGGAAATAAATAGAAAATAAGTTCCAAATAAACGCGATATAGTCCATAAAAAGTTGCTTCAATGTTATGAATGTTATTCACGAAAATCTAAGAAATAAACAAATAGAACGTGTTCTGGAGGAAGGTGATGTTAGGAGCCTTAAAAAAAGCCTTGCCGTTCTTTTCCCACTGCCTACCCCGCAAGGGACTGCGCGTGAAGTTATGTGTGTTAGTGTGTATGGATGTTCTATAGTATATAATAAATAAGTATTACATTAAGTAGATGTATCTGCCGTCTACTTTGCATGATATAGGTAAGCATTTAGTTTCTTGATTTAAAACTAGATGGCGCTAGGCGTATTATGCTCCAAACATTACTATAACTTTGATACGTCTATTCCGGCTATATGTGAGAGCAGCCAGACAATATGTGCGTAGCATATATATGCTCGTGGTATTAGCTGTTTGCCAGCGAGTTGTGTGGCCCCACGGGAGGCTGGTGCGCGGTGTATTTTGATTCGTACCGCTTCGTCGTGTTCTCGTAAAGCCTCCACCAGATATCAGTCTAGCCAGCGTGAGATGCGGGACGACTTTTCACCAAGTAATCACTAACAGAAGGTCTGATCTGTACAATGTTAGAGAGTTAGACATTAACACTAGTCAGTCATTTGTTCTGAGCTAATTAAATCATTACAGTTTTTTTTGGTTTGTCTTTGTTGCTTAACATCTCATAATCTTCGTATTTTATTACAGCAATTCGGCTAACAATATCTCCAGTTCAAACCTATAAAGTATTTGCCCAAATTTCAAAATGTTTGTTTAAGCTTGCATGGTATAATTCTGCAGTAAATCATAATTACTTAATTGGCTTTCCAGGATACAAGCATTAGGAAACCAAAATATCATAGCCATTTAAATTAATAAATACAAGCCTCGCGAAGTCGAAGCCTCTCGCGACCAGAGGGCTGGTCTATTCTTCGCACAAAGGATTAGCATTGCCATTCAACGTGGCAATGCGGCCAGTCTTCTGGGCACGCTGCCAGTAGACCGAGATGCGGAGAAATTTGATTTCAGGTAGTTTTTTAATTGTATATATTGTAAATAATGTAATTAATTTATTTGTTCTTATTATTGTAAATAAATATTATAAATACAATAAATTATTGTATTTATTGTTGTGTTTTGAGAATATTGCTTAGATATCAGAATATTGAATAATCAATGAAATAGTAATAAGAAACCTGTACTTATTATATATAAAATTAGAATTATTTTTTGTTGATCATGAAGATGTCCAACGTACGTGTGTTATCGGTCATCTGCTGGTAAACAACCAGCGCCGCCCATGGACACCTGCAACATAGATAGTATCTAGGTATTATAGTTCCGCTGTCAACCTTTTAAAGAGTAGAATGGGAAAGTAACGAGTAAAAAGTGGTACCACAAATCCTCCAAATACCTCTCTCACTGACTGAAACGCGATATTTGCCACTTAACATCGATATTATAAGATATCGTGGTATTTCACCGGTTGGGCCGGCCCATTCATGTAGCGAACTACTTGGCTTTAATGTGTGTAATACGCAACACTAATGCACTTTTTAACTGGTAACATAAAGTGTTACTTCTGCGTGTTTCTGTAGCGTGGTCTTACGATACATCCCAACGATTCCCTCAAGGAACACCGCGCGCTTCTTTCTCGCGCTCAAACACCCAACATTTTTATCATTTACAAGGAAATGATTAAACGAAATACGATAAAACGAGTTTTGTGTGGAATGTTCAATGGGCTTTTTTATTGGAATCCAAGGGATAGGTAGTTGTGTCGGTTTCTATTTTATATAAACATCTCTGACACAATGTACTGTTTAAGTGTTTAGAGAATACAAGTAGACAGAGCTCTATTACCGCGGTGGTCCAGTGGACGAGCTTCTAATTCAGATGTAGTGGAATCAATTCCGGTCTCACCCTGATGATTTCTCGGCATTCTTTTCGGAAATTAAGTACCTATGTGTGATAAATATCTATGATTAACTAGTATTGCTCCCGGTGTATGGCAATAGGTTTCGCCGCCTATTACATTTGAGACGTAACGATTCGGCGAGTTGTGTCTTAACTGCCGCTGTTTACACGTTCGAGTAGAAGGCGTGAAGTTACAAAAAAATGATTATACTTTCATAAAGCAAAATTAAATAGCATTTGAATATAGTTATAATGAACCATGAATATTGTTTGACGTGAGTACGACAGGTAGTATTGGTACATGCTTAGTGATCAAATATATCGGTGCTGGCTGCTGGATACTGGACGCTGCTGTGCGTCTACTGTACCGACTAATTTAGTTAATTAACAGAGAGAACAGAGCGCGAGCACTTTGTGAACTACTCAATCTGGCTAATAACGAACACGACCGCTGCTGTATATGTTCCTACGTTTATAGATACAGTTTTATGACCCCTGACCCCAAAGAGGGGGTGTTATGATAAAGTAACATGTACAATGTCTATGGGTTATGATTAAATAACAGTGGTAAAGCCAAGCAGTTTGCTGCATGGATTAGCCAGCTCGATCAGTGTCGACGACCTCTCAGAATATCGACGCAAAGATGTATCCGAAGGCCAAGCTCCTTTCTCTTCGCCCTTTCTATCCCACTTCTGACCCTTTTCCTATCCTATGTTAAGGGCCGGGCGCTCTATTTGTGTTGTAGATGCCTGACGGCATGTGCAGATTTCATCAAGTGAAACTCCTGCTCGTTTGTCCTCCAATACTAAAAAGCTGATGATTGTATGCTTAAAATATTGTAGAAATACGGATTTCAGACGTCGTTTTAGAACAACAGTTATCAATAGTAGTTATAAAGTTTTTAAACTAGATTTGATTGACTTAACTAGAGTGTTAAGTAAATTTTGAATCTCCGAAAATTGCCAATAGATTTTGTTGTTTAATATTTCGATTAAGTTTTTAAATAGAACCCCAAGGCTATGTACTCGTATACATATATTGTGTTTTATTATAATTAGATGCTAGGAGAACACCCTCGCACGCAAGATCTGGTTTTTAAAGTATTATTATCTACCTGACGTTACGAACTTTGACTAGCCTCGGAAGCAATAATCAAAACATTGTTCTGAAAAATTACTTTAAAAAAAAGTTAAATCGACTCATTATTGAAGCCGGTGCAACACAATAGAGTACGTTACCTAGGCTGGCACCGACTTCAATAATGAGTAACATTTGTAAATATTATAATAGTTAAAGATGACTTTATTAAAGTATTACGTTTTGTATAATTAAGTATACAAATGAGTAAGTTTCGTTATTTATGGCTTTTTAGTTTAAGAGGTACTGTTTACATATACTTATAGATTGTGTGGTTTACGTTTCTAGAAGTCGGTTTAACTTTTTTTTTAAAGTAATTTTTTTCTCGAGTTTTAGTGACATTGAGCTGTGAACTTCAATAGAAGTTAGTTCATTTACGAGTACATGGCTTTCAGTTTAGTAAATATATTTTCACTAATTAAAAGTTCGTTTGTTAAATGGTTAATATTTTTAGGGAGCTATAATGGTCATAAGATATAAGAGTATGAGTACACTTGCTAAGTATTTATATTTTTGTAATTTTCATGGGTAGACCCAATAACACTACAGGCCGAATGAACCTAGTAGTAGCCTGAAAACTATTGCAGAAAATAAAAAAAATATTTTTATAGAATTGAGTCCTAACTCCTAACCGTTTAAGAGTTCTGTAGCTTTATCATCAGCACAGCAGTATCAGACCTTGGTACTGCATACCTCCCAAGCAACACATTAGTCCTTTATACTACTAAATAGTTTCCATCGACTAACTGCAGTACTGTCTCCCAACTCCTAACCGTGAAGGAGTTCTGTTGCTTTTTTATCAGCATAGCAGCATCAGGAGTATATTCCAGGATACTTCACAAGCAACACGCTAGCCCTACATACTACCAAGTAGTTTCTATCGACCAATTGCAGTGCTGTCTTCAAACTCCTAACCGTTGAGGAGTTTTGTGGCTTCTTCATCAGCACAGCAGCGTCAAATGTTGGCAGCCATAAAGCTTATCCCTGAGAGGTCACTATTACGTAATAAAAACACCATATTCGCATTACAAGTTTTGGTGCATGCCTTCGAATTCTCCTGGTTGCCATCATCAGATCCTGATCTGCGGAAGTAAACACTATACAACGAAAAAAAAAATTTTGAAATCGGTCCATAATTGAGGAAAATATCGGCGAACATACATAAAAAAAAATTAAAACAAAAAATTATACATACAGACGAATTGAGAACCTCCTCCTTTTTTCGAAGTCGGCTAAAAAGTAGTCACTCACACAGCTTACTCATTATTACACTATTAGTACTCCTTATTACACCAGCTACCTGTCCATAAAAGTTCCATTAAAATAGGTCCAGCCATTTCAAACATTACCAGGAACACTTTTACAGTGGTAGAGCCAAGCAGTTTGCTGCATGAATGGGCCGAATCGACCGGTAAAATATATTATTGCGCCTACACTGTTTGCCGTATACTTTGCAGTAGTAGTCATGGAAGTCTTGCGGACAATATCCGAAGGAGTGCGCATCCGCTTCCGAGCAAATGGCAGCCTCTTTAACTTGGCTAGGCTCAGAGCCGGCACTAGGGTTTCGCATGCGGTCATCACGGAGATCATGTATGCTGATGACGTGTGCTTTCTTGCGGAAACTTCAGACGGCCTACAACAGCTGATGCCGGTTTTTCACCAGGCTTGTTGCAAGTTTGGCCTAAAGATAAGCGTGAAAAAGACAGAGGTAATGTGCCTAGATACCCACGGTCGTGAGACGCTAGCCATAAGACTTCGTGACGATATACTGAAGCAGGTCGATAAATTCAAATATCTGGGGAGCACCATAACATCAAAGTGTGACCTTGATGTAGAAATCAACAGCAGAGTTGGTGCTGCAGCGGCAGCATTCGGCAAACTGTACTCAAGGGTCTTCAGCTCGCACGAAATCAGGCTGCCCACCAAAATTTCAGTATATATGGCTGTTGTTCTGCCTAATCTTTTATACGCATCTGAAACGTGGTGCTTATATCGCCATCAATTACGCACATTAGACCGCTTCCACTTGAAATGTGTTCGCAAAGTTATGGACATCAAGTGGTCTGATCGTGTACGAAACACCGAGGTATTACGACGAGCCAACGTTGACGGTATTGAAGCCTGCTTAATGCGACGTCAGCTTCGTTGGTGCGGGCATGTATCACGAATGGGGGAGGAGAGACTGGCGAAGTGCATCTTGTACTCAGAACTCGAGAAGGGTAAATCGCGGGGGCCAACTTCTCCGATACAAGGTTGTCATAAAACGTCACATGAAGGCATGTGACATCGAGCCCACTAAATGGGAGACCCTGGCAGCAGGGCGAACAAAATGGCGCGGCTATGTGCAAAGTCAAGTACGTAGCTTCGAAAGCAAGCGTAAAGATGACCTAAACGCTAAACGTGATCAGATGAAAGCCCGTCCACCCGCGTCCATTACTTACAATTATGTGAACGGAAAACTCACGTGTCCACATTGTGGACGTGAGATTGCCGCTAAAATTGGCTATGTTAGCCACATACGTGCGCACCAGCGACAACATGATTAGGAGACGAACGTAGTCGCCATGACCGAAAACGGTCGGAGTGGAGTAGTAGTAGTAGTACCACGACCTCTCAGAAGATCGACGTAAAGTGACCCATACCACGTTTCGTTCGGTGAGAGAGGTACCCGGAGGTCCACCCCCCTTTACCCCCCATATATTATAAAAAAAGATGCTAGAGCTGTGAAAATGTACAACGGGGGGTGTTATGAACCTTAGTACATCAGAATCATTTGTATTTCAGGTTCTTGTATTAAATATCTTAAATATATATTTAAGATATTTACTATAGGAACCCAAATGAGAAACAAAAATTAACTTTTACATACACATACATACATACATAACTTCACGCCAAATCACTTGCGCGGTAGGCAGAGAGACTTTCATAACTCTTTTCATGCACGCGCGTCGGTTTTTGAGGCTGTTATCATCACCTTCCTCCAGAACACATTCTATTTGGTCATGGAATGTGTGTCTTGGCCGACCTCGACTCCTACATCCATCCGCTTTTGCATTGTATATCTGCTTAGTCAGTCTTGCATCGACCATTCTTTCTACATGTCCGAACCATCGGAGCATGCCCTTTCTTACTTTTACACCGACACTCTCTTTAAACCAACTTCCTTCCTTACAACCTTTGTTTTCTACGCGGTCAGCGAGAGTCACTCCGCAGATTTTGCGTAGTGCCCTCATTTCTACCGCGTTTATTCTACTTTCATGCACACTCTGCCATACCCAGCTCTCGCTTCCATAAGTTAGCGTTGGGATCAGGACTGCATTGTGGATTGCTAGCTGGGCTTTTCTGCTAATGTTTTTCGCGCCCAGGAATCTGCCCAACGCTCCATTTACGCTATTTCCTATCGCCCCTCGTCTTTCTACATCCGCGGTGTACCTTCCATCTCTGCAACAAAAATATGAATACATCTTATAAATAAGTATTTAACTTTTGTTTTCATGGTCTGATGTGGGTTACCAATAGTAAAAATCATATTTTTAACATCAACTTTTTGATTTTTATTTCCAAAACGTGGGTGCTCTTTGTATCAATGAAAATAGCTTTTGAACAACTACCATCTTTTTGTTCATCACTCGTGAAAATTATCTCTGTAAAGAGTTCGAAACGTCGGGAAATAAATATAAATAAGTAAGAAATAAACGCGATATAATCCTAAAGGTTGTTTTGATCAGCTAAGTCGTAGTTATCACAACCGTGTTCAAAGAGCCATTGCTCAAGTAAGCAAAGCAAATGACTATGATCAACCATTACTACTTAAAAGCGTCACCTAAGTTACAGTCTATCTACTAATTCTATTAACCATACATTCACACCAGGTCTCGTGCAAGGCAGTCAGAGTAATCTAAGTGCCACGAGACGATCACATTGGTGGCTCCAACGTCCTTAACTTATTAACGCCACTGATATATATATCTAGCATTTTCTATATCTAAACAAAATAAAATCAAACTAGCAAAATCTTTATTCTATGAACGCATCAAAATAAAGATTCAAATAAAAGTGCGCAGCCGTTCTGGGACAAGTTAAAAGCACCATTTTCAGCGTTTTCTTATATAAACGCCGCCATTCTTAAGTCAAATGCATTCATATTCAGTCTTTACAAAAATGCACGAGACTATTTTAACACGAACAGAACACAAAACGACATTTCCAATCGGAGCATTTCCATCGGCCGCGACAAAAGAATTGTCTTTAGACCGACTCGTTCAACTGACTCGTTCATTCGACGGCCGGGAGTGAGTGAGTGAGTGAATGAAAGGAAACAATGAACGTATTGCTCGGTCGAGCGGACGTCAAAGGGAGGACAAGTGGGGGTGGAGTGTCACTATTGTGATATTTGATACGATATTAAGGTACTGTAGCGACGTCTTCTGATATTAACGGATTATTGATATTTGTCACAAAAGAGCAATATTTTTTTGCGAAGGGCGAAGTAATCTATCAAACGTTCGAGTTGCCGTCAGTTCATCTAGCGATGTTGGCACTGGATTCTCGCGTCATTTATTTCAAACTAGCTATTGCTCCTGTGTTTGTCCCTCTGTGTTAAGTACGATACATAATATATATACATACATACATACATACATAACTTCACGCCAAATCCCTTGCGGGGTAGGCAGAGAGAACAGAGCGCCATAGGGCACGATTCTTACACACCTCACTCGCTTCGTTGACTTTCATAACTCTTTTCATGCACGCGCGTCGGTTTTTGAGGCTCTTAACATCACCTTCCTCCAGAACACGTTCTATTTGGTCTTGGAATGTGTGTCTTGGCCGTCCTCGACTCCTACATCCGTCCGCTTTTGCATTGTATATCTGCTTAGTCAGTCTTGCGTCAACCATTCTTTCTACATGTCCGAACCATCGGAGCATGCCCTTTCTTACTTTTACACCGACACTCTCTTTCAAACCAACTTCCTTCCTTACAACCTTGTTTTCTACGCGGTCAGCGAGAGTCACTCCGCAGATTTTGCGTAGAGCCCTCATTTCTACCGCGTTTATTCTACTTTCATGCACACTCTGCCATACCCAGCTCTCGCTTCCATAAGTTAGTGTTGGGATCAGGACTGCATTGTGGATTGCTAACTGGGCCTTTCTGCTAATATTTTTTGCGCCCAGGAATCTGCCCAACACTCCGTTTACGCTATTTCCTATCGCCACTCGTCTTTCTACATCCGCGGTGTACCTTCCATCTCTGCTAAAAGCGCATCCAAGATATACAATTTCATTCACCTGTTCTAGCACTACATCATCAACCATTATCCTTGCATCTGTTCTGGATTCCTCCCTTTCAAACACCATTACTTTCGTTTTCGTCGCATTCAACTGCAAGCCTTTAATCATGCAATCATCTTTCATAGTAGTGACTAGTGTTTGCAGGTCCGACGGCGATTCGGCTAGAAGCACGGCGTCATCTGCGTAAAGCAGGCAGCTCACAACTAGGTCACCCATTCGCATCCCTACATCCATCGATCTCATTCTCTGGAGACAACTGTCCAGGTACAGGATGAACAGTCGAGCGGACAGCACGCAACCCTGTCTGACGCCGATATTGACGTCAAACCAGGGGGACAAGCCGCCGTCAACACGCACGCACTCTGTGCAGCCCTCATAAGTGGACTGCACAGCGCGCAGCAGTGCTCCGCTCACCCCGTAGCCCGGGAGTATATCCCACAGATCCTTTCGTAACACTCTGTCAAACGCTTTTTCCAGATCCACAAAACCGCAGAAAACCTTCTGGTTAACAGCCAGTTGTTTCTCCACGATATTGCGGAGAGAAAAAATCTGATCCATGCACCCTCGTCCGCTTCTGAAACCACCCTGAGCCTCCCACAATACTCCATCAGATATCACCCTCATTCTCCTTTCAATAATTTTCCCATACACTTTTGCTGCTAAACTGATCAAACTGATGGCCCTGTAACTGGCGCACTGCATACGTGATCCCTTACCTTTATACAAGGGCACGATGACAGCGCGCCTCCAGTCCATGGGAACCTTACCCGACCTCCAGCACAGATTGCTCAAGGTCAGGAAAGCGTCCCGGACACAGGTTCCACCGTATTTGATCATTTCAGCAGACATCATATCAATTCCAGCTGCCTTTCCATTTTTCATACTTCGTATCGACCATTCAATCTCTTCCATAGTAATGTCCTCATCAGATGCTGGCGCAGCGGTGTCAGCCGCAGGCTCACTCGCGGCGCCCACATCCGGAACATACTCGTACATTTCCCCAAAATACTCACTCCACCTGCCCAATACCTCGCTTGGGTTTGCAAGAATGTCACCAAACTTAGACATAATTTTATCCATTCTGGATGTTGACGAAGAACCCCGAGACTTTCTAACTTCCCTCCAGAAGAGTTTGTTATTCGCCTCGAAGTTCTCCGTCAACCTCACTTCCTCATTCGCAACAAGTCTTTCACGCTTCTCTTTCACTAAGGCTTTGGTAACATTCCTGCAGCGGCGGTAGCTCTCATACTTTTTCTCTGTCATACTATCATTCTGGTTCAAACTTGAGACATAATCCAACCATGCTTTTTTCTTTCTTTCGACGCTGGATTTCACATCCGCGTCCCACCAGGCGTCACCTCTCAGAATCTTATGCCTCTTTGCACTACCACATACTTCTTTTGCACTATTCACTATACTTTCTTTCATTCTTTCCCAGCATTCTTCAACACCTAGGTCAGAAAGACTCGTCTCATTGAGTCTTTTACTGACTAGGCCTACATACATACTCCGTACACTTTCATCTTCTAATTTCTCACATTTTATCCTTTCAAGCTCTCCGAAATGGGTACGCTCTCGCCAGTGTCTCCACTTCTTGAAAAGGCCCACGAATCGGCTTACCACCAGGTAGTGGTCCGTATCAAGAGCGGGGCCTCTGTAGGCTCTTGTATCCCTTATAGTATTTCGGAGACGACTATCTATCAAAATCAAATCTATCATACTCTTTTGCTCATTCCGTCTCCACGTATACGTGTGAATATCTTTATGACGGAATAATGTGTTAGACACAAGGAGGTTCCGTTCCAGGCATACGTCCAATATCGGCTTACCAGCATCATTCACTCTCTTGTCACCATTCGGACCAAGGACAGCCTCCAGGCCGTCTCGCTTGGTTCCGACCCACCCATTAAAATCACCACACAGAATTATCCTTTCATTTCCCTCAGCTAGATCCAGAATATTCCTAACAGTTTCCCAAAACTCCTCGAGTTCGCGGGGATCCGCGGAGCTAACGGGAGCATAAGCTGCGACCAGGAAAACTCGCGTGATCCCCAGTTTTATTCGAACCCAAAGATGTCTTGGGCCTACCAACTCATATTCTTTCACTCCGGAAGCAAAGCGGGAGGAGAGAACGACTCCAACACCCCCACTGGCACGGACGCCCGGGTCCACTCCGGACCATAGGGCTACCATGCCACCGGGGAGGTCCTCGGCCTCCCTCCCCCTCCGCTTTGTCTCCGTCAAACATAAGGCATCCAGGCATCTCTCATTTAATACATCCATCATCTCATTCATCTTTCTTGCTATGCTACCTCTAACATTCCACGTGCCTATACGGCACTCCCCTCTCCTCGTCCCGCCAGGATTGGCGCTGCGTGAAGGGTGGCGGCCCCCTTCGCCGCATGCGCATGCAGCCGCACCGACGGGGGCTAATCGGTGCCCGTCGCTTCCGGGGCACGCCCTAGCAGCCCGTCCGGCTGAGTTTGCTTTGGTCAAGATTGCGTCCCACTGGGACGGCAGGGATCGCGACGTGCACGCTCTTGACATGACCCCCAACAATAATATCTGGAATAATATATATCTGGGGAAATATAAATATAAAGCTAAAACATCATCAGTAATTTTTATTACTAAATCTTATATATGTTTTAAAATATTCATTATAATTAGGAATATTTACTCACTAACCACAAATTTTAATGCGTATATTGTTCCACGATCTGGTTTTAGCAATTTTGCGTTTATTTTGTTGATGACAAAGTTGATAAAGTCACTACTAAAATATAAGCTTTGAAGAGAATTTCCTCGAAATAGTTCTAACTATTTTCAAGACAGGTCTTTTTAAAAAATACTATTTCAAAATCTAAATTAGAACCATTAACTACCTTAATATACGATACATAATTATTAAAATAAACAAAAATTTAACTTTTATATAAAAGTTAAAGAAAGGGAGGAATCCAGAACGAATGCAAGGATAACGGTTGATGATGTAGTGCTGGAACAGGTGCATGAAATTGTGTATCTTGGATGCGCTTTTAGCAGGAATGAATGGTACACCGCGGATGTAGAAAGAAGAGTAACGTTAGGAAATAAAGTAAATGGAGCGTTGGGCAGATTCCTGGGTGCAAAAAACATTAGCAGAAAAGCCGAGCTAGCAATCCACAATGCAGTCCTGGTCCCAACGCTAACTAATGGAAGCGAGAGCTGGGTATGGCAGAGTGTGCATGAAAGTAAAATAAACGCGGTAGAAATGAGGGCACTGCACAAAATCTCCGGAGTGACTTTCGCTGACCGCGTAGAAAACAAGGTTGTAAGGAAGGATCTTGGTTTGAAAGAGAGTGTCGGCGTAAAAGTAAGAAACGGCATGCTCCGATGGTTTGGACACGTAGAAAGAATGGATGATGCAAGACTGACTAAGCAGATATACAATGCAAAAGCGGATGGATGTAGGAGTCGAGGTCGGCCAAGACACACATTCCATGACCAAATAGAATGTGTTCTGGAGGAAGGTGATGATAACAGCCTCAAAAACCGACGCGCGTGCATGAAAAGAGTTATGAAAGTCTCTCTGCCTACCGCGCAAGTGATTTGGCGTGAAGTTATGTATGTATGTATGTGTATGTAAAAGTTAATTTTTGTTTCTCATTTGGGTTCCTATAGTAAATATCTTAAATATATATTTAAGATATTTAATACAAGAACCTGAAATACAAATGTTTCTCGAGAGTACATAAGTTAAAATGGAACATCACCGGTTAAGTATACTTCGTAGGACAAGACTAAGCTATCGGGAACGATCCGAAACGCCGGCAATCAGTTAAAAGCATACAATCCCCGGCTTAAGGCAATGGGGGGTTGGGAGTGAGGGGCCCGATGGTCAAACGTTAACTGCTCCAAGATCTTGAACCGATTATTTAACAAGTGTACCGGGATGTGATTAAATTTGCCTCCAAGATAAATCTAAGTTTCTTTTTTCAAGTCGGTATTTTGTCTTCAGTCGTGGAGCTATTGAAGTGGGAACAGTTTGAACAATTTTAACCGTGTCTGGATAGTCATCGTTACCTTTGAATAAGTTTGCATTGCTTCTTTTTAAAAGTCCCAAGTAGCTACGAATCTGTTACGAGTTGCACGAAAAATAGCTTTTCGAAGGTACGTGTCGTAATTATCGGTGATTTATTTATATACTATCTATAAACAAAGATGCATTTGGATTTAAATATTTCCTTTTTTTTCTGTGACACGAAGCAAAACCTTTGAGATACCTACTATACTCAATATACTTAATTAATTTTTCTTGTCGAGTAAAATACTACGACCTCTCAGAAAATCGACGTATAAAACTACTAATGCAGCCTTTTGTTTGATGAGCATACGCCTCTCACCTGCGGGTGAGAGAGTAAAGCCAGTCTCCCGAGAGATGGTAATTCGGTTTACCCCCCAAATCACGCTGGCAGGAGACTGGGACACGGCCAAGCCAGCCAAGCAAGCCCCCCCTACCCGGAATTTGCTCGGCCTTACGGCAGGCTCCAGCTTTTCTGCCTTTCCTGCACAAGTACGATGCGAAGCACCTGTGTCCGGGCAGCATCTGCGCAATTCGGAATGAGACCTGACCTTTCCTGCCACCCCGCAGGATCCCCCAATCCCCCAATCGAAGCCGATGTTCCACAGGAGGGGTCCCAAAAAACAGACCCCTACGGAACACTGGAGTTCATTCTATATCGCCGTAGCCGGTCTGTCTTATCCATCAGGAGGATGAAACGGTCCTTCAGGTAGGCCAGCGCGTCATGAGAGAGATGTCTAACCGAACCGGAACTGTCGTCCTCTCAATGTTACAGAATCATTACTCCAGCTAGTCATTTATCACCACCAAGTTTTTAGATGAGACACACGAACAAGGGAACTGTGTTTTTGTTGTTCCTTGTTCGTGTATCTCATATAAAACTATAAACTAGTATTAATTCCTTATTTTCAATCTAGATGTTTAGGTACTAACAAATGCGCACATAAGATGGTGACAGGGATCCAAAATTACGCTCTTTCTTGTCTTTACGCGACCAGCACTATCTATAGATCGGATTTAGACAGTAGATAGAGTATACTGCCCAGCAGGAGAGGCACACGAGAATAAGTTCCATTATATTTAAGTATTGATTTGTTTGACGTCATTTTTGGCCCATTTTGGAGATGAACGTCTTCTAACTTAATGACAATAATCCAGACAGTAATTATTTCATGCGAAAATAGATTTAAATAGAATGTTAATAAATATGGGTGTTTTTCTATGTATTGTAAGTATGTATTTACAAAAGAAAAGTATATATGTATTAATATCCGTTATCTAGTATCCATAACACAAGCATTTAGTTGCTTAGCTTGGAACTAGAGAGCGCTGTGCGTATTGTGTCCAATATATTATTATATTATTATTATTAAATAATTTGGTGGAGTATCAACAATAATAATATTTATTCATGTAACATAGTTACAATAGTTATGTTATGAAAACATATCTTCGCGCCTTTTAAACGAAAGCGTGGGCAGCGGCTGTTAGTTAAGCCTCGTCTCGCCGTTATGTTTACGTCCCAAATGGAATAGGTGGCGAGCCTATTGCCACACCTTGCACAAAGTTTTCAGTCATCGATATTTATCACACTTAACTTCTGAAAACAATTTCTAAGTCATTAGTGTGAGGCAGAATTCGAACCCGCGAATTTTTAATTCAGAAGCAGGGTGCTTGACCACTGGACCACCGAGACATTAATGTACCATCGAATAAAAAAGCAATATCGTTATGTACACGGTCATCGAAAACCTCTGGCTTGAATGTCTAGCTGACTTATCCTGATTATATCTGAGGAGTAAAAACTTCAAAAATGACGAATTTTATGTGAGAAAAATTAGGTGGAAAAATACCAACATTATTTTATATAAATATATATAATATATAACGGTTAACTCGTCATCAATCAATCTGTAAGCATTTATTTAATTTGGCAACATCTACCTATTATTCGCTATGATGGATGAACGATGCTTATCATTTGGGAAATTTTTCGTAAATAGGCAACACCAGAACAAACATAAATATACTTGGTATTTTTTGATAGAAAATATATTGAAAATATTGTCAATACCGAAACTAATTAGTCAAACTAATTTTTATCTGCAGCCCTGTCCTGTTTCCTTGATTAAGTTTATAGCCCTGAAAGACGGATCATTGTTTAGATAATTGCAGTATTTTGCCCAATTTGTATAATGTTTCTACCCGAAGATAGAAATAAAGATGTGGATTCAAATCCGAAAGATCTTAGGTACTAACGGGGTCGAAAACAAGGTTGTAAAGAAGGAAGTTGAATTGAAAGTGAGTGTCGGTGTAAAGTAAGAAAAGGCATATTCTGGTGGTTCCAACATGAAGGAAGAATTGATTATGCAAGATCGACTAAGCAGATATACAATCCAAAGGACGTCCTTGTGAACTTGTTCCACGGAGGCGCTTGCCTCCAGCGCTCGTGTTTTAATTTTACTATAGTATTAAGTTTAAATTTGTAATTATTGTCTATGTTCAAGTGTCTGTGAAGACCTATATGAAAAAAAAAGTTATTATGAATATTGATTTTTTTTTAAATTTTGAAAGCGGATTGATCTAGGAGTTCTGGAGGAAGGTGATATTGGAGCTTTAAAAACCGACGAGCTTGCATGAATAGAGTTGCGAAAATCAAATAAACGAATGAGGCGTATAAGAATTGTGCCTTATGATGCTCTGTTCTCTGCCAAGCCCACAATGGATTTGGCGTGAAATAATGTATGTATGTACATACATACCTATTTGCTGATATTAACACATGTTAATATTAGCAAATAGGTATCAGAAACTTCCTGAAATCACAATTATATAATTATAACTATAGCAATTTGTCAGCGCTAACTCGATAATATCCTGTCAAAATTTTTTATTTAATTATTGAATCAATCCCATAAATTTCGCGATTGATAATTAAATTCGATTTGATTCGAATCAAACAGTTCGCTAAAGTTTCGAGCGCTCGTTAACGATTTGTTGTAACTTTTCGATTCGAACATTTGAATTTTTTATTTGAGAATCAAATAATTTGGTTTATATTTTAATGAACGGAAAATTTTGATCGGACCTGGGCATATTACATTTTATAAGTATCTAAATTATAGCAGAGATGCGAGAGGCGAAAATTGATAAAATACGGAATGAGTAGGTAAGAGGAAGTTTGAAAGTTGAGCCAATAACTAAGAGGATAAAAGAAAATAACCTTGCACGGTATGGGCATGTAATGATTAGGGATTATATACAAGTTGTGAGAAGAATGATAAACCTGAATGTGGAAGGAATAAGAGAAGAGAAAGACCTAAGAATATGAATAGATTGTGTGAAAGACGACATGATTATGAAGTGTGTTGGTGTGGAAGACGCGAATGGGGAAGTGGGAAAAGAAACCAAGGCAGGAAAATTCTGATGATGATCTAAATTTGTTAAACGCCTCTCTGTGGTCGGTAAGTTAAGCATCTCGCTTCTGAAACAATAAGTCATTTACAGTAATGACTTGTAAGAATTATTTTAGTATCAATATCGATGACTGACAACATAGTACCCGGTATATGGCCAAAAGTTCCGACACCTATATATTCTATTTGGAACGTAAAAATTCAATGAATGAAAAACGCAACTAAATTTGTCCCGCAGTTCTGCCAGTGGGTACGATATCCCATTCTGGTCAGTATAATTCGTCACCTAAATATACAGTTTATATTTATTGTCTGTTTGTATATTGCAATATATTTATAACTAGATGACCCGGCGAACTTTGTTCCGCAAAAAAAGTAATAAATAAATAAATTTTGGATCACCATTTTTTATTTTCATCATAAATGAATTATAAATAAAAACAACCCCTTTGACATCCTCTATCTATTAATAAAAACACATCAAAATATATTGCGTAGTTTTAAAGATATCAGCATTTAAGGGGACATTTAGCAGTAAACAACTTTGTTCTATACTATCTAAAATGATCAGGAAATATTACATAAACAATTACATACAGAGGTATTTATATATTCTGGTTGAAAGTCACATTGTTAAGAAGAAACCATAAAACTACATTGAAATTATAAAACAGTTTACAGTCTTCAATTTAATTAATTATCGCTTTCTTGAAAGCTAGCTCGATTTACTGCAAGGACAACGGTTTCCAAACTGTTTTATACAAGAGACCCCATTGTAAAATTAACTAATATTGTTATATTGGTCGTTTAATGGTTTGGAAGTTGAACCTCTGAATCATAAAGTCTCTGAACTGGTGGTGGAACAGCATGTTCCTGTATCAAAATTTATCGGCTCAGAATCCTGGCTTACAGACGAGACTCTTCAGAATTCTTTTTGGGAGGAAGTGCGATAAATATCGATGAGAGATTAAATTACGCAATATTACAATAGCACGTAATGATGTAAGGATGTGTGCTGTGTGGCGCCGGCTTAGAATACCGCCACCCCATCTCTTCCCGTGGGTGTCGTAAAAGGCGACTAAGGGCAAAGCTAGAACAATGGGCAGCAGCATTCTCTCTTAAGACAATACAGCCTACTGCGATCGCCAACCCGCCTGTCAAGCGTGGCGATTATGGCAAAATCCCCCCATGATTGAGCGGACCGGCAGTTGTGGCGCTCTATGGGGGAGGCCTATGTCCAGCAGTGGACCTCAAAAGGGCTAATGATGATGATGATGATGATGATGTAAGGATTAAAAACGTAACTTCACGCCTTTTTCTACCCGAAGGTGTAAGCAGTGCCTGTTAAGCCTCGACTCGCCGTTATGTTTGCGTCCTAAATGGAATAAGTGGCGAACCTATTGCTACACCGGGTACATAGATACACATAACTTTAGAAAATAATTTCGAAAAGTCAGTGACAGTGGTGGAGCCAAGCAGATCGCTGCATGAATGGGCCGGCTCGACCGGTGAAATACCACGACCTCTCAGAAGATCGACTTAAAGTTTCTCATGCCGGGTTTCGTTCGGTGAGAGGAGGCGCACCCCCCTTCCCCATCCTTTCCTATACTACTCCCTTAAAGATCGGCAACTAAACTGTAAGACTATATGTCTTGCAGGTGTCCATAGGTGGCGCTGATTTCTCAACATCAGTTGACACGCCTGCTCGTTTATCCTCCTATCCTATGTCAGAAGCGGGCCACTCAACCAGCGAAAAGATTACGTTAGTTAATATATAATAACAGCTGCCTTTATCTTCCGGCACAAAAAGTCAGTTACAAAACATAGATAACATAACTTCACGCCTTTTGTTACCCGAAGATATAGGCAGCGGCTGTTAGGCCTCGTCTCATCGTTATGTTTACGTCCCCAATGGAATAGGTGGCGAAACTATTGCCATACAGGGCACAAAGTTTTCAGTGATCGATATTTCATCATCATCATCAGCCTATTGCAGTCCACTGCTGGACATAGGCCTCTCCCAATGTCCGCCACAATATCTGATTCTCTGCCTTCCGCATCCAGTCTTTTCCAGCAGCCTTTCTGAGGTCGTCTGACCATCGTGCTGGTGGTTGTCCTACGCTACGTTTACCAAGACGCGGTCTCCAGTCTATGACTTTCTTACTCCATCTACCGTCGGTCCTTCGGCAGATATGACCAGCCCATTGCCACTTCAGCGAGCTTATTCTACGAGCTATGTTGGTTACCCCCGTTCTCTGGCGGATATACTCATTCCTGAGTTTATCCTTCAGAGATACCCTGAGCATAGCCCACTCCATAGCTCGCTGAGCGACTTTAAATTTGTGGACTAGCCCCACCGTGAGTGTACACGTGTCGGCACCGTAGGTCATCACCGGTAAGACGCACTGGTCAAAGACTTTGGTCTTCAGACATGGCGGTATAGGCGAGCAGGAGACTCGACGCAGTTTGCCGAATGCAGCCCAACCCAGCTGAATCATCCTTTCGGCCTCCTTCTCGAAGTTTCGTCTACCTAACTGGATAACTTGGCCTAGATAGACGTATTTGTTTACAACTTCGAGAACTGACCCTTCGACGCTTATCGGTCCGGGCACGATATGTTCATTGAACATGACCTTGGTCTTGTCCAAGTTCATGCCCAAACCGACACGCCGGGAGGACTCGTCTAGGCTGCGCAGCATTCCGCTTATCTGTTCCAGGGACTCTGCCATTACAACGATGTCGTCGGTAAATCGAAGATGCGAGATGTACTCACCATTTACGTTGACACCCTGTCCAGTCCAATCCAGTCTTGAAAACGTCCTCCAGAGCATTAGTGAAGAGTATGGGAGATATAACATCTCCCTGCTTTACATCTCGATTTAGCTCGATAAAGTTCGTCACCTGGTCCTGTATCTGAACAGCTATCGTGGCGGTATCGTACAAGCATCTCAACACCTCGATATAACGCCAGTCAATCCGACATCGCTGCAGTGCATTCAGAACTGCCCAAGTTTATATGGATTCGAAGGCTTTTTCGTAGTCCACGAATGCCATACACAGCGGCTGATTGTACTCTTCAGTCTTTTATACAATCTGCCGAACAGTATGGATGTGGTCCACGGTGCTAAAGCCTTTTCGAAACCCGGCCAGCTCTGGAGGTTGGAATTCGTTGAGTCTTGCAGCGAGACGATTCGTGACAACCCTCGAGAACAAGTTGTAGATATGGCTCAGGAGTGAGACGGGTCTGTAATTCTTCAGTAAGGGCTTATCACCTTCTTTGAAGAATAGCACCACCACACTCTTGCTCCAAACCTGTGGTGTTATACCCTGGTGTATGACGGAATTAAAAAGACCTGCTCATTCCTTTAGGACAGGAGTCCCGCTGGATTTTAGAACCTCCGTAGTAATTTTGTCATCACTGGGCGCCTTGTTGTTCTGGAGTTGCCCGAGAGCCGCACTAATCTCGCTTTCTGTGACATCGGGAATATCCTCATTATAGTGACGCATTAGCGGGGCTCTGTGGTCATCATCGTTGTGTCCTGTCGGCTTGGTCATCCGTGTGGAATTAAGGAGCCCATAAAAAGATTTGATCTGAGCGAGAATCTCAGGCTTAGATGTGACGACACGTCCATCCGCAGTTTTCAGCTTCGTCAGATGGGACCTTCCAAGCTGCTGAGCGAACACTTTTGACCCTTTGTTTCGCTTCATCGCGTTCTCGATTGCTCGAGTATTCGATCGACAAAGGTCGCGCCGCATCAGTTTTATAATACGCTGGTTTAGGCTTTTCCATTCTGACGAAGACAGCTGATTGTATGGAGTTTCTCGCCTTTGCCTCATCAGCTCGAGTGTCTCAGCAGAGAGCTTGGACTCCTTTTTCTGCGATCTCGGGAACAACCTTTGAGACACTTTCCTCACTGTGTTGACCACAGTGTCGGCTTTTTCGTCCACGTTGCCTGTGGTTTGCAGCAGGTCGAATCGATTTTTAAGTTCCATTTAGAATCTTTCGGTTTCGGCTATTTGGAGTGGCGTAGGTCGGATAATAGACCTTATCTTCCGGGTCCTTTCAGCTTGCAAGTTAATATTTAGAGAGCCTCGAAGAAGTCGATGATCACTTCCAGTATAGAAACTCTTGATCACAGAGACATCTCTAAATATATGCTTACTATCCGTAATGATAAAATCTATCTCGTTCCTTGTCACAGAATCGGGGCTTCGCCAAGTCCACTTCCTGTGGAGACTCTTCTTGAAGAATGAATTCATCAAGAAAAGGCCTTCAGACTCCAGGAAATTGACCAGCATCTGGCCCCTGTGATTTCGGCACCCCAAGCCATGTGGATCGATTTTCGTTTCGCTGCGTTCTTGTACTCCCACTTTGGCATTGAAGTCCCCCATAACAACGTTGTAGTGAGCCTTGGCGGTACCATGTATTGCTTTTGCAATATCCTCGTACATCGCCCTGGCTATCTCGTCAGAGTATGTTGAGGTCGGCGCATATATCTGCATTACCTTCAGGGTGTACCTGTTGGTGAGTTTCAGTACAAGGCTACCCTGGTCGACACACTACTGAATTCCACAACGCTGCTAACGAGGTCCTTGTGAACGAGAAAACCGACACCCCCCTGGGAGAGCTGGTCACCTTCCCGAAAGTAGATTAAGTTGCCTGACTGTAGGGTTATCGTGTCCTCCCCCTCTCGCTGGACTTCAGATAGCCCAAGAATATGCCAGTTCAAGCAATCCAGCTCTACCTCGAGTTCGGTGAGGTGTTGGTCCAGCCGAAGACTGCGTCCATTATAAGGCCACGTGGCCACGAGTAGTTATTTTCGGCAGCCTGCCGTAACCCGGAGATTCTTAGCACCCCCTGTCCCACCGGTACCACGACCGCTGCCTTGGCCGGGAATGGTGGGACTACCGGGAACTGGGGGCCGTTGTAATCACGCTTTTCTCATGGGAGGTTTTTGCCCATAGTCCCCACGCTGGGCAAACGGCTTGAAGACCGCAGGGGTAAATCTTTTTTTGGATAGGGACGCTGATGACCCCTACCACGAACGTTTAGGTAGACCACTATTTTGGAATAGTTATACCGCCATTCTTCGGTGTTGTACTATGTAAGCTTGTCAGCCATATGTTTTTCTTTCGCTCCCGACTGACTGAGAGCAGCATCGATATTTATCACACATAATTTCCGAAAACAATTTCGAAAAATCATTGGTGTGAGCCAGTGTCGGGAAGCGAACCCGGACCTCTGGATCAGAAGCCATGTGCTCGACCACTGCGCCACCGAGACCTTTTAGTTTTCTCAGTTACAAAAAATACTGATAATTCAGATGTCATAAGTCAAAATTACACTTATCACTTTATATAGTATAAAATCTAAAATGTAACGAGATCATAAAGTTAGATACTTTTCAGTTTTCTTTTACACCTCTACGAAACCCATTAAGACCTCAAGGGGGCTATAGTGACCACTTTGAGATTGATTATTTTATATTATACCAGTAGTTACTCGTAGATCCACACGGTGTAGCTTTACTTCCAACGACTATAACTATTTTCACAGGAATTTGATTTCAGTTAAACAAAATTTATCTATCCTCTCAAAAGTCTACGTATTGGGAATGTGAAAAGCATATTCAAATTTGTTAAATAGATTTGTATAGATGATTTAAAATACAGTAAAATACTGCCTGGATATAAATAAAATAATATAAATCAATGAAACCAATGAAAGCTAAATACTACTGTATTTATTACGTATTTATACTACTGCATAAATATAGTATTAGTAACTATACAAACATACATACAAAGAGACAAATATTATAAAAAAAGCTTTGTTGCTTGCACTGGCCACATAATGACCCCCACTTTAATTTTTCTTTGATAACATTTTGTCACATTTTTTAGATATTTAAGAAGTACTATAATTTAGGAATAAATCTCACTGTCAAGAATATTATCATGAATTACAAATCTTGTACTTTAATTTAGAATATAACCCTATCAAAATAAGAAGCTAGTTCTTGGTTCACCCTAGGTGAATACCAACATATCTACGTAAATAAGTACATTAGTATTCAGCGGCTCCGAACTATGGCCGTACTATAAATCGCCACAGACATTGTTACACTCATATAGATAAGGGCCAAAACACAGATAACACAGTTTGGATTGATCTTCAATGAGTGGAAATTCATTTATCTCGACCGAGCCTTAAGTGAACAGGACGTGCGCTCCAATTTGAACCTAATCGCCTCAAGCGAGAGTCGATTTTAGATATATGTACACATGATTGGGTGTTATTAAGCTGTAGTTCCGTTACTGAGATTTTTGTATTATGAATCGAAATATGGAAGCATGTTTTGTTGTCAATAATTTGTGTTTGTTTTAGCATGATCATTCAATGTCATCATTTTATTTGAGACCTTGGACTTTGAAGATACACCAGAGGATTACTTACAATGGAAATGTAAATAAAACTCTAAATAAATAATCACTTACGGTGAGATACTAGTTAAACAAGATACTACAGTGTTAGATATGCATATGATGTTTGTTAAGTAGTCATATATTATTATGCATACATACATAGCTTCACGCCAAATCCCTTGCGGGGTAGGGAGAGAGAACACAGCATAAGAGCGCCGTAAGGCACGATTCTTACACGCCTTACTTGCTTCGTTGACTTTCATAACTGTTTTCATGCACGCGCGTCGGTTTTTGCGGCTCCTAATATCACCTTCCTCCAGAACACGTTCTATTTGGTCATGGAATGTCTTGGCCGTCCTCGACTCCTACATCTATCCGCTTTTGCATTGTATATCTGCTTAGTCATTCATTTGTTCATTCATTCATTGCATCATCCATTCTTTCTACATGTCCAAACCATCGGAGCATGCCCTTTCTTACTTTTAGACCGATACTCTCTTTGAAACCAACTTCCTTCCTTACAACCTTGTTTTCTACGCGGTCAGCGAGAGTCACTCCGCAGATCTTGCGCAGTGCCCTTATTTCTACCGCGTTTATTCTACTTTCATGCACACTCTGCTATACTCAGCTCTCTCTTCCATAAGTTAGCGTTGGGATCAGGACTGCATCGTGGATTATTAGCTGGGCTTTTCTGCTAATGTTTTTTGCGCCCAGGAATCTGCCCAACGCTCCATTTACGCTATTTCCTATCGCCACGCGTCTTTTTGCATCCGCGGTGTACCTTCCATTCATGTTATTATATCTAAACTCTTTACTAACTTATATGGAGAGCTTTTCTAAGATTCTGGGGATCATGTCAAGCGCGTGTACGTCGCGATCCCTGCCGTCCCAGAGGGACGCAATCTTTACCGAATTGAACACAGCCGCGCTGGCTGCTAGGCCACATTGCGCAAATTCTGTGGAGTGACCCTCGCTGACCGCGTGGAAAACAAGGTTATTAGGAAGTAAGTCGGATTGAAAGAGAGTGTAAAAGTAAGAAAGGGCATGCTCCGATGGTTCGGACATGTAGAAAGGATGGATGATGCAAGATTGACTAAGCAGATATACAATACAAAAGCGGATGGATGTAGGAGTCGAGGACGGCCTAGACACATATTCCATGACCAAATAGAACGTGTTCTGGAGGAAGGTGATGTTAGGAGCCTCAAAAATGTGCATGAAAAGAGTTATGAAAGTCAACGAAGGGAGTGAGGTGTTCAAGAATTGTGCATTATGGCGCTCCGTTCTCTCTGCCTACCCCGCAAGGGATTTATGCCCTGCCTATACCTTCGGGTAGAAAACTCCGTGAAATTATCTTATGATGTGTTGTAATGAAAGCGTAATAGAATGAAAATCCATCAGCTTTTTGCTCAATCCATAGTATATAAAACAGAATTCGAGCTCGGACCTTTGAAATGAAGTCTCTAGTCACCGGGAATTCTCAATCTCCCATTGCGACGATTACGATTAGTTCACAGCCTTCAGTAAAGAAAACAATCGCATTACGGGAACTACACCTTAACCCAAGGAAGCACATAATTTGTGACCGCTATCGACACGAAGATAAAACCGTTCGATTCGGCGCGACTTTAATTTCTTTTCCGACGATAAATGCCCTCGCGCGCACCTCTCGTTCGTTTTGTACGCGCCAGAGCGAGACGCAACACTCTCTGTAGACAAAGAAGTTTAGTTATTGGATCGCTACGGAGAGAGTTGTATTGATGATGTAAATTGTGTGAACTTGTTAAAAAGCAAACATATGAAATTATGTTTTAAACTGACTAAATAATACTATATACTTTTTCATATACAGGGGTCATCTTGGGGGGGTCTTCTGGGGGTCATCATATACAGATTTCAGGTTTATTTTCCAAAGTAATGTAATTTTGTTAAGATTTGTTTGTGGTGTATATTTTCTGGTATATGTATGTTACAAAAGAACTCTTCCAGTGAGCCCTCAATTATTTTAGTCGTATGTTTATTTAACTATTTGCATCATTCCATTGCTTAAAATATTTGATATTTTAACAGGGGTATAGTCACGTGCCTCGCTGCAGGAGAATGGGTTGGCTTAATCAGTGATATGCCATGATCTCTCAGAATATCGACGTAAAGTGGCTCATGCCGCGTTTACGTTTGGCGAGAGTCCTAAGTGTTGTTTGCAGAGTGAAAAGTTTACTCTTCAAATATTTTAAAATGAAATAAATATTTTTGTGATTGATAATATATCTGAACGTTATTGTATTAATGTTTAAGGCTTTAATATTGGCTAATGTAGTTTTACGAAATCATTAGGTTGCCTGTGTGTACCTGCAAAATAAATGATGTGAAGGTATATAAGATAATTGTATAATAGTATAGAGTGTATTAGTGGACATTAAACAAAGAGAGGGAAGGCAGGCGGGCGGGGGGCAGTAGGGTCGCGCTGATTAAATCTGAAGTGACACCGAGGAATGACCGGGCCGTGTTTGGAGAAACCAGGATTTGGACACGACACCCACTCACACCGACCTGTAACAACATCATTTATCAATTTTTAAACATATATCAGACTAATAGCCACCGCATGAGCCGCTTTCACCGGTCATTTCACCAGTCGAGCCGGCCCATTCATGCAGCGAACTGCTTGGCCCTACCACTGCTAAATTTCTATTGCTTTTTATTATACAAAATTTATTCATAGCAATGGTCTTGAAACTTCTTTACCTTTTTTGTTACGTAACGAGTTACAGCACCAATCTATCTGGTACCCCCCCTCTCACACTAACCCATAGAGCTAGCTTTATTTCGACTACAGGCTATCCCTCTCCCTGAAAGTCCAATTACACCAAAGCCCAATCATCGACTACGGTGTGATTGCGAACCTTTGATGTTTAATCTAGTGGTGGGGGTACCTGGGTGGATTTAATCTAGGCTACCTGTGGTCGTAGAGATATGGTACCGCAGCCAGAAGCCCTCGATACACCCAATAATAGTCCTCCTAGCGAGCTGTAATGATATCACTAACTGACTCCTAAAACTTTAGCGCATACGGAACCGTATAAAAATCGTGAGCCGTGGGGGAACGCTTGACAGATGTGAAATATCGCAATTATTTTGATAGTTGCTTTAATTTGTAATGAAAATACAGAAATCACCATTTAGTTGAAATTCTACACTATCATGAACAAAATTTAATAGGAAGTAATATTATGAACCGATCTCTTGATTCAGAAGCAGGGTGCTTCTAAATCAAGAGATCGCGGATTCGAATCCTGGCTCACACCAATGACTTTTTGAAGCCCAACTCTTTATCCCATTAATTCATTCCATTCTATTTATTATTCTTCTTTATGACTTCGGTTAGGGTGTGACAGGTCGGAGAGTCATTCTCTATAAACAAAACAAACTCTGTAGGCAAAGGGATCTGTATTTATCCCACTCCTGACCCCTTCTTTATCTTAAAATTCGTCAACGCAACTGTATTACTGGTGTCCATCGGCGGCGCTAATCACTTAACAATAGGGAACATCCTCGTTCGTTTGCCTCTATCAGATCAAAACAAGCTTAGCCGTTTCACTAAAAAGTTAACCTAAGTAGTGAGATTACAGGGATTGGATCAAAAAATACACGAAACACATAGATAGACCTCCTTTCTGGCGTTTTGGGTAACATAACATAACTTCACGCCTTTTACTACCCGAAGGTGTAGTGATTATTAAGCCTCGACTGGCCGTTATCTTTATGTCCCAAATGGAACAGGTGGCGTATCTATTGCCATACCGGGCACAAAGTTTTTAGTGATCCGATATTTATCACACTTAACTCTCGAAATTAATTTCGAAAACTCATTGGTGTGTGCCAGGATTGGAACCCGCGACCTCTGGATTCAGAAGCCGTGTGCTCGACCACTGGACCACCGAGACTATTATTATATTAATAAAAATAATTGACGATATATTAGTATTGCCAAAGAAGGAATAATATGTAAAGAAACAGCAATTTGTGGAACAAAACTCCGTTGTGTGTATTGTAAACTGGAGTAATTTGTGAGCGTCTCGGCCAAGAGACATCTGGACCACGGGAGCTTTGATTACGGAGACACCGATTTATTTATTGTTATAGTTAATCCTTGAATATATCGCACGACGACGTTACTTAAGACCTGAAAGTCTCTTTATCTTGTACATTATATGCTTCGAAGAAACGAAACTGATTTAGTTTCGGGCCAAAAAGTAAATACTAATCTATTATTATATTTATCCATTGTGCAAGCAAGATAAAAACACGTCGTTCTTGATAGGATTTTAATACAAGACTTCCTTGTAATTAATTAAAATAAAAACTACCTAAATCATACTTCAGGAAAAAAGAAAATGATCATCTGGAAAAGATCATACTGGCTTATACGAATCACTTTCCGGAATTACTGTCAGAGGTGATATTTTATAGTTATATTTTATATTTATTTTATTCTTGCCCGACAATCGAAGCATAGTTACCGTTAGTGAAGTTCCCAAAAAAATACATAATTTAACAAAATTAGGCAATGCGCTGCGGTAAAGTTAATTCAGATAAAATGGCTGTTCACTAACAGTTTTTACGCCGACGCACTTAATTTGAGTATTTGCCACTTGAAGTATAAAATTATGAGCAAATTTTATTAACAACATAACATAACTTCACGCCTTTTTCTACGGTTAAAAGGTGTAGGCAGTAGATGTTAATCTTCGACTCACCGTTATGTTGACGTCCCAAATGAAATAGGTGGCCAGCCTATTGCCATACATCGGGCACAAAGTAATAAGCAAATTTTATTATTATATATTTTTATATTTTACTGACTTGCTTACTGTCGCTTCAATGAAACTTTGTATTTTGCAATGAGTAGGTAGGTACCTGTTTAAATTAAAACTAACTGCTGAGTAAAAGTCGACGTGTTCGATTCTCAGCGGAATACAAGTATTTACGATGAGCGTGGACTCTTGTAAGGCGTCTGGGCGTATAATATCAACATATTATAATGTCAAAGTCAAAGTCAAATTAACTTTATTTTTATAGGTCTTCACAGACACTTAAAAATAGTCAACAAGTACAGATATAACATTATGATTTAAAATTAGATAAAAAAAACAAACACGAGCGCTTGTGGAAAGTGCCTCCGTGGAACAAAAAAAAGACACGGACGCAATCGCCACGAGCGGCCCGATTCCGAGTGTAGGGGCTATCATGAGAAGAATCGGGCAAGAAACTCATGTGCCAAATACTCTTTTCAAACCATTTGAAATAAATAACAATATTATTATCACTACTAAAAACAAATCAGTAGGTTGGTGAATAAAAGGTGTAGCAAACAGAATACTCGACAATCACAATTAAGATCCAACCAAATTAAAATCAACGTCCTACAAGTTAACTAAGAAATTCTATGCGATCACAGTAGTCGAGCACAACTGACGCGACACCCTTTAATTAGAGTGGTAACGTTGTGCAAAAATTGTGGCTAATAATAAAAAATAAAAAAAAAAAAAATTAAATTTCTATTATATATGTGAACACCATATCAAGGCAAATTTACAATTAAAAAGCTATCAGAAATTATTACAGAACGCCTCCACTCCGAAAAAGTGAACAAATTCCAACACACAAACTACAAAATCCGCGTTGAGCAAGCAATTTGACGGTCCCACTCCGACTTGTCAGTCGTGAAGTCGTTGATGGTGTAGTATGCACCACCAATGAGACGACCCTTCACAGCCCGCCTAAAGCGACCATAAGACAAATTATAAATTGCCCGTATTGCTCGTTTCTGAATAACGAAAATGGACTGAATCTCAGCTGCTCTGCCCCATAGCAATATACCATAAGACATAACGCTATGAAAATAACTAAAATAAACTATTCTGGCGGTTACAATATCGGTAAGCTGTCGAACTTTTCGAACCGCGTAAGCAAGCGTAATAAAAAGTACATAAGCATTGATATCTATTATCTAGTTTCCATAAGATAAGTAAATAAAGTTGGTTAGCTTGGAAAACTAAAGCGTGTTCTGGGTATTGTCTCCAAATCATTATTAGTATTATTATACACTGGAGATCACCTATGTTCAAGTGGCTTTATAAGTTGTGAACCGTGCAGTGGGAAGAGTTGAACTGAATAAAGAAAAAAACTGTTACATAATTGGTGGTCGCAACAGAGGCGGCAAATAAAACGGGTGTTGCAATTTAGTCGGATGTCCCCATGTGGCCGGACGAGGGCACTCCGCTCACCAATAAAATAAAAAATTCAAATGAAACCAAGCACTTTTCAGTGTTACCAACGAAAATGTTTCAATTTCGAACACACCGTTCTACACCAACTAACTCACTGAGATACAATATTTTTTTTTTATTTATTGATTAAATGCATACCTACGGCTTTTTTTTCTTTTATTATTGTGCCAATCACTAGATTTGAGTATTTACCAGATTAAATAATTACATGATTTTGTCATTCCAATGAGATAGTATCTTAGAACGGGAACTTATATTTAAATATTCCCGATAATGAATTTGGGTTCACCACAGTATTTTCTGTAAACTTCTCATTTAATAAAAAAAAATACATGCACAACATTGCGTAGGATGACTCCTCTGACTGGTGATGGTCTGAATTTGTTTTAGTTTCATGTGAAATGAAAATGAAAATCAATAATAATCACTTACTGATAATGCCATGCCAAATAATTCCAATACAAACACTCGTGGAAGTATAACATGGCAAAATTGAATGGGCTATTTGAAATACGAAACACCCACAAGAGCGAACTCTCAAATTTGACAGAGCTATACGCAAATGGAATCTCTGCTAATGAGTGTACCGGAAAATTAGTCATTTTATTTATTCACCCAGTTAGTTACCTTGAGTTGGTGGTCGGAATATTTTGAACTGTTTAAAGTTATAACTCACTTTTCGCATACGGCCATGTAAGGGGGGATTCGGGGGGGTGAAGGTATGTGGAATAACAAACGTGGAACAAAATGAACAAAAAGGGAGCGAGCGGAATTGTTGTACTTGTGAGTTTGTGGATCATTTTGTGATTGAATAATGAAAACTCCTCCGTTATTTTGCTCAAGTTCGATAACTTCTTGAACTGAACATGAAAAGCTTCTGTAAACATTGTTCTTATTCCTTATAATACACATGCTATGGTAATGTGAGAAATAATATTAATTAAAGCGAAAGTGCTTCGCAGATGTTTTTGTTATAGAAGCTTCAAATTTATTTTTTGATCAAGTCTTATCATCTTATCTTACTTACTAATATTAATAATTAAACACGTAATATTAAACTCAAAATCTAAGTTAAAATATAGTATTTATTAGCCAAAATAAAATTAGCTTAATAACTTCATTGACGCTAAAGGAACACTTTATTTTACAATCAATCAATCCCTCTCAAATTAGGTCGAACCTGTGTCGCCCTCTGGCATGAGGGAGTAAAATGTATTACCGAAATTATTTTTAATCCAAGTTTTGAAACAGTAACTTTAATAGCAAGGAAATTATTGATATTTTTTACCTAACCTACTATAAAGATTTTTATAACCTTGAACGTATTTATAATTTAATTTACTAAAGCCCCAATACTGAACCGCCACTCAAATATATAAGCGCTACTTAAGAGTTTAAGTAACTGTCACATTAGACAGAATACGTGAAATTTGAGCAGTAAGTAGCACTTTATTGACTGTCAGATTTAAGTGGCGGTTCAGTATTCGGGCAAAAGATTAGTATTTCCGATACCAAAATTAAAAATGTCAATTAAATTGTCGACAAATCAATGAAAAAAAAATTGAGATAGATTTTAGAAACCAAACAAGCAAGTGGGTCACCTGATGGTAAGTAACTTCTCGCCGCCCATTAACACCGTGGTGCGATGCCGTCTTTTAAGGCTTGTAAGAGGGGAAGGGGAAAGGGGATCAGGCCTCCGGTTACCTCTCTCACCGATCGAAACGCGGCACGAGCCACTGCACGCCAATATTCCAGCACCCCGCTTCTGAATCCAGAATCCTGGTTTACACCAATGACTTTTCGAAATTAATTTCGTAAAGTTTTTAGTCATCGATATTTATCACACATGATGAAAAACTTTGTGCCCGGTATGGCAATAGGTTCGCCACCTATTCCATTTGGGACGTAAACTTATCGGCGAGTCGAGGCTTAACAGCCGCCGCCTACACCTACAGGTAGAAAAAGGCGTAAAGTTATGTTAAGTATATATTGAATATTATATGATGGGTTTGTATTTTACCGCCATATTTTAGCCCCAAACTGTGCTCCAAGTATAAGCTTACCATGCGCTACCTATCCCGTGGGACCCAATACTTCACGTGTTTTTTCCATACCTCACTCGCTTCTTTGACTTTTCTCTTGCCTGACATGCTCATGGTATTATAAGAGTTCTGACGTCATCTTCCACTTGAACATGTTCAATTTGGTTCATCATTTGGCTTGGTTTTTCATATTTATGTTATAAGCAGCTGCTGTTAAGCCTCATCTCCCCGTTATGTTTATGTCCCAAACAGAATAGGTGGCGAACCTTTTGCCCTACCCAGCACAAAGTTTTTACCTATAGATATTTATCACACATAACTTCCGAAAACAATTTCGAAAAGTAATTGGTGTGAGCCAGTGTCAGGATTCGAACCCGCGACTTCTTACACTTTCGGGTAACAAAGGCATGAAGTTATGTTATGTTATAAGCCATTATGTATTATTTAAACATACTTTGATATTACAAACCTATGTTAGTATCTTGTCTATACAAATAATACTATAGAAAGTTACCAAAACAAAGATAATAAGCTAAGAGCCATGTACAGTAAAGATTAGATTATTTGAACTCAGATCAGTTTGCTTAACGAGAATTACCTACGTATAAAGTAAAGTGGATCTTTCTCAAATCTCCGGCATGTTATTTTTGATAATATTTTGTTTGTTAAAGGTCACATTGAAATTTGTGGTTGGCGCTCAACTCAAGGATGACGACGTCATCCAAAATAATCTTTCAATTATAACATAACATAACTTTACGCCTTTTTCTACCTGTAGGTGTAGGCAGCGGCTGTTAAGCCTCGTCTCGCCGTTATGTTTACGTCCCAAATGGAATAGGTGGCGTACCTATTGCCATACCGGGCACAAAGTTTTCAGTCATCGATATTTATCACACATAACTTCCGAAAAACAATTTCGAAAAGTCATTGGTGTGAGCCAGTGTCAGGAATCGAACCCGGACTTCTGGATCAGAAGCCGTGTGCTCGACTACTGGGCCACCGAGACTATATATCTTATCTTTCAATTATAATTAGTCTATATATATATAGGCTAATTATAATTGAAAGATATTTTGATATATATATTTTGATTTGAAATTACCAAAAATAAATAAATTGTTGGTAGAACGTAGCGGGATACTTGTACGTCTAGTCCTAAAATAAATGTGAAACAGATCCCGTCCTATAAATTACGTCAGCCTTGGAGAATACAGCACCCAAATATCATTACTTACTATTAGACACTTGGTTGCCTGGTAGTTTAGGACAGTTTCTGATTCAAAAAACAGTACAGTTGGAATCTTTTTCGAAGCTCCGTGTGGTCAATGCAATGAAAGGCAATACACTCCACCACTTATTACGAAAACCTAACAATTGTGTGTGCCTAAACACATGTCGCTGCTTTATTATGAGCGTGAAGTGTTAATGTGTCCCCGACAGAAATATATATGAAATATACGTTACGCTTTTCTAACCTAGTGAAAAATTACCGTTATTACCCTTCTCTTTCCCTTTCTCATGGTACCTACATGACGCCATGACAGTTTACTTAATAATAATAATTTGCCGATGAGTTGTTTACATAACTTAAGTAATAACATGTCTAATTTGAACGGGTAGACATTTATGTTTACTGAGACACGCAAATCGGAGAGATGGATATGACAATACATATTGGAGCATAAATAAATTTAGCCGAATCCTCTCGGCGTGTCGGTTTGGGCATGAACTTGGATAAGACTAAGGTCATTTTCAATGAACATGTCGTGCCCGGACCGATAGGTGTCCGTCAAGTTTTCAACTTGGGTATACCGCAATGCCTGAAGACTAAAGTCTTTGACCAGTGCGTCTTACTGGTAATGATCTACGATGCCGAAACGTGGACACCTACCGCGGGGTAATCCTATGGAGCGAGATATGCTCGGGGTATTTCTGAAAGATAAACTCAGGAATGAGTATATCTGACAGAGAACTAGAGTAACCGACATAGTGTGTAGAATAAGCAATGCTGGTCATATCTGCCGAAGGACCCATGGCAAATGGTGCAAGAAGGTCATAGAGTGGAGACCAAGACTTGGTAAGCGTAGTGTAGGACGCCCACCAGCCCGATGGCCAGACAACCTCAGAAAGTCTGCTGGAAAGGACTGGATACTGAAGGCTGAGAATCAGCTGTTGTGGCGCAAATTGGGAGAGGCCTAGAGGCAGTGGGCTGCAAAAGGTTGATGATAATGATGAAATTTAGCCAAAGTTACTCACTATTACATTAGCTAAATCCTAATAAAATCGGTTCAGCCATGTTAGAGATTAGCCGCAGCAAACAAACAACCGCCAACCGGAAGAACAATTGTAAAAAAATATGTATAGATCTGTAGATATTATAGTTATAGTCACATATTTGTTATGTATTTAGATTTTAGATGTCGGATAGAGACAATACAGGATATTATATAGTTTCTTTCCTATAATCTAAAAACAATGCAAGTAGAATAAACCATTTCCGTGGTGAATGTAATATCACTCCATTATACCATTTGTCCAAACTCTCCACGTAATATTTTAATAAAACCACACGTTAGATGGTATTTGTGTTAAATAATTATCATAATATCGTCCTGCGAATGAATTTTAAAAGGGAAATTCAGCCAAGACAATTTTAATTAAGTCCCAGAGAGCTCATTATCTTGGAGTGGCGTCAGTTCCACGGGCTCGAAGGAACAACTTTGCTTCTTTTTTTTTCAACAAAAATCTCTTTTATGTGGAGATAGCGTTATCTGGAGCAAATGTGCCGAGTTATACCCACAGACATCCAGTTAGCTAGATTCAATTATATTTCTGTACCAACTTGTAAGTGTTTTCAAGTGAAAGAGTACGAGCGACAAAACTACTCTGTAACTATTCTACTCTATACTGTGGTCGTTTTATTGTCGGACATTTGAATTTAAAATTGTTAGTATATACTTTTATGTACAAAAGTATTGAGCTATGATATATAGTTTAATTATTTTTGAACAATCTGATTGTCTATTTAAGCGCGTGAACCTGATTCGGAAAAAAATACTACATGGATTAAAATCATTCGTAAAAAATATTGTGGAAAGTTACATATATATATATATAATTACCGGCTGTATATATATAATATCTGTGTGGCGCCGACTTAAATACCGCCACACCATCTCTATCCATATTTTTAGGGGGCTATAATTGTTATTATTAGGTACTTAGTTAAAAGAGTTTGGTAGTACTTGCTAAGTATTTTTATTTTTGTTATTATCATGGTTAGACCTAATAACACTGCAGCCCGAATGAAGGTCAATCGTAGCCTGGAAAGTATGGCAGAACGTAAAAAAACAGTTTTACAGTATTGTGTCTTAACTCCTAACCGTTAAATAGTTCTATAGCTTCATCATCAACTCAGCAGTATCAGATGTTGTTTCAAGCATACCTGCCAAGCAACACGTTAGTCCTATATACTACTAAACAGTTTCCATCGACTAACTGCAGTACTGTCTCCCAACTCCTAACCATTAAGGAATTCTGAGGCTTCCTCATCAGCACAGCAGCATCAGATGTATATTCAAGCATACCTTACAAGCAACGCGTTACTCCTACATACTACCAAGTAGTTTCTATTGATCAAGTGTAGTACTGTCTTCAATCTCCTAACCGTTGAAGAGTTCTGTGGCTTCTCTATCAGCACAGCAGCATCAAAGCTTGGCACCATAAAGTATATCACTAAAACATCACTACGTATTACGTAACAAAAACACCATACTCGCATATAATTTTCGATTGTTGCTTTCGATTTCTCCTAGTTTCCATCATCAGGTCCTGTCCTGGTGAAAAGAGACCATTTCAGTGGTAAACTCTATTAAACAAAAACAAATTCCAAACCGTCTATAATTGACAAAAATATCGGGGAACATACATGAAAAAAAATATATATCGAGGGGTGAAAGGCTATTTGCTTTAAGCGACATTTTGGGCGATATTGAGTTATATACATATTTGGAATCAGCAAATTTTTCTGCGTCGACTGATACAAGTTGCATTTAAATCGGAGCACTTTTTTGGCGCTTAAAACATCCCTGTTTTTGGGAAGTTTCCATAGTAGCAGTGTTTTAAGCGACATGGATTTTGCATTTTTTTAAAATTAATTACTTGAGCCATACACTCATATTAAAAACTGAGAGATAAACCAATTAGCCTTTCCCAGGTAAATAAGTCAATAAGACTTAAAACATTTTTCCTGTTTCTAAAATGTACTAGGTACGGATTTGAATCATTTGCACTTCCACCAATTATACCATGTAATGTCGCTTAAACCATTTAGTCTTCACCCAAATAAGACATGAAACGTCGCTTATACCAATGTATTATGAAGAACAGAAGCCAGAGAATTGTAAAAAATTGAAAGAACATTTAGATGAAAAAAAGGCATAAGTATAATAAAGTTCTAATTGAGACTGTTCTAATTTATAATTATTATACTAAACAAACACTTTAACTGATTTTGCGTTAGTAATTTATAATTTTAATAAAATAACGTGAGATTTTCGGCAATTGCGCTATATCCAGGTTGTTTTAACAGCCGTTTATAGCCTTATCTATACTAATATTATAAAGAGGAAAGATTTGTTTGTTTGTTTGTTTGTAATGAATAGGCTCCGAAACTACTGGACCGATTTCAAAAATTCTTTCACCTTTGGAAAGCTACATTATCCCCGAGTAACATAGGCTATATTATATTTTAAAAAAATTAGGGATCCCTACTAAAACTCCAATAATGTAACATAAGGTGTAAAAAATGACCTGAAAAATTCCTTACGTCGCGTGCGCTGCGAAAACTATTGATGATAGAACAAAATCATTTACTACGACTTTGCAGAACTCATCATTATCTACAAAAAGTGTCGCGACAGCATTTGTCTAAATATTATAGTTATGTCACAGTAAGCAGTTTTTTATTCTAAAATATTAATTTATATATGCCGCCTCTTGAAAAGGCTCTTCATTTGTACCTTGATATTAATCCTCATCAAAATAAATTACTTTATATTCAAGACGGCTTTAATACCTTTTTATAACTTTTCATTCGGAAAAATATGCTTTTGACACTATAGTCGATAGCGTGAATAATAACAAAGGAAAAATATTTTTCTTGCTGCATGAATGGGCCGGCTCGACCGGTGAAATACCACGACCTCTCAGAAGACCGACGTAAAGTGGCTCATGCCGCGTTTCGTTCGGTGAGAGAGGTACCCTGTGGCCCACCCCCCTTCCTCCCCCCATCCTTTCCTATCCCCTATCCCTTAAAGGTCGGCAACGCAACAGTAACACTATATGTGTTGCTGATGTCCATGGGCGGCTTTAGTTGCTTACCATCAGGTGACACACCTGCCCGTTTGCCCTCCTATCACATAAAAAAAAAATTCGCCAGGTAGCACTGGCAAGACTTTTCTTGCAAATTTGATACTAGCTAAGATAAGAGAATCAGGGAAGATAGCGATTGCAATTGCTTCGTCAGGAATTGCCGCAACTCTCTTAAAGGATGGAAAAACGGCTCATTCTACTTTTAAACTTCCACTATCCGTAAATCTTGAGCAACAATCGTTATGTTCAATCCGTAAAAACGGCCCTCTTGGTAAATTATTACAAGACGCCTCATTGATTATGTGGGATGAATGCACTATGAGTCACAGAGCGCATATAGAGGCCGTGAACAGAACATTAAAAGACCTTAGAAACTCCTCTGCCCTCATGGGCGGGATTACTTTTGTATTTGCTGAGGATTCCGACAGACTCTTCCTGTGATTAACAGAGGTACGCGAGCAGATATCATCAAATCATGCTTGATATCGTCTCCCTTATGGACTTCGATAGAACATTTAAAGTTACGGACGAATATGTGAGCTCATCTTCATCGAATCACAGATAGTAATTTCCCACAACAACTGCTAAAACTTGGAGAAGGAATTTTTCCCACTTCAAATTGAAGCAGTTGTGACATCCTGGTGGATGAGTCTGTAGGCTAAATAGTCCATAATTTAGAAAATTTAATAGATGCTGTATACCCTGACATCGAGAATTGGCGAGAGAGCACGAAAAGGACTTTCATTGGTTGTATTCAAGGGCAATAGTGTCACCCAGGAATGATACTGTCAACGAAATAAACAATCTCATTATTCAAAAAGTCTCCGGCCAAATAAAAATTACAAATCGATCGATACCGTGACTAATATTGAAGACGCAGTCCATTATCCACAGGAATTTTTAAATTCACTAAACCCTTCTGGACTGCCACCACATGAATTGACGTTAAAAATTGGAATTCCAATAATGCTTTTAAGAAATTTAAGCCCTCCGAGCATGTGTAATGGGACGAGACTGCTTATTAAGGAATTGAAGGACAATTTAATTGTAGCGACCATTATCACTGGCCCAGCAGCTGGTCAAGTAGCTCATATACCGAGGATGACGATGATCCCAACTGATCTGCCAATCCCTTTTAAACGACTTCAGTTTCCGGTGAAATCATCTTTCGCGTTAACTATTAACAAGTCCCAGGGCCAAACCTTCGAATTATTAGGGATCGACCTACGAAAAGAATGTTTCACTCATGGCCAACTGTATGTTGGCCTATCACGTGTCGGAGCTTCTGAAAATCAATTTATTTTGCTGCCACAAAATAAAACTACTTCAAATATCGTTTACAGTAAAGCTCTGACTCACTAAAACTAATGGCTTTTGTTTTGTAAATAATATGATATATGTATAAAATTTAAAAATAAAAAAATACAAAAAAAATATTTATAAAAAATATGAATAAAAAAAATTCATAAAAAAAATTCAAACTTCCTTTATAATTTTAGTTTTTTTTTGAAACCCGATGCAAAAAAAGGGTGTATGTGTGTGTGTATGTACCCGTGCAAAGCCGGGGCGGGCCGCTAGTATGTTAATAAATGGAACACAAAACGTTATATTTTAAATTTTATATGTTACATAATTTAATAAGCCGCCTACTCATTTTAGTCTAAAGTGGTGGTTGACATAAATAGCTTTCTACTATTAATTCCGGGTCATGTCATTTCATTCTTATAGACTTACTCTGAAAACATAAAGCATTGTCGCTTATTTGTTTTTTCCTGAAGCTAATTGTACTTTTAAAGTCACTTAAATCATTTTTCCATTCCCTGAAAAATAAGGGCTTAGGGCATTTTGAATTAAGCGACACGTATTTTTGTCATTACAGGTCGGTTTAATTTAATATTAGCATCAGCATCTAGATATTTTTAATTGAATTTCAACAAAGTTTACCCCGTTCAAATAGCTCAAGAAGTTTTTAAGTTATGAATTTTTTTTCAAAATTTCAAACTTTAAATGGCTCTCCTGTAAAGTTGCAAAAATGTCGCTTAAAACAAATAGCCTTTCACCCCTCGATATATGCACAGACGAATTGAGAACCTCCTTCTTTTTTCGAAGTCGGTTAAAAATCAGCACATTCTGAAAACAGGATTTTGATTCTGAAGCGATATAAAATTTGTCGAGTTTCAGGAAACTTTGTAATATAGCGATATTAAACATCCTTTCCATACGTCCATATATTGTAAAAATCCCGGATGCATCTCAAAAGCACTGCCCGGAATGCATCCCGGTCAAAGCTTTTATGCTCCAAAGTAATATAATCCATCGACATGTGTAAGTGTGTACCTGAACTTTGGAGAATGCAAGTCGAGGACACTATTCTTAAATCAAGCCGTCTTCTCATCTTTTGTACTCGGGTTTTGTTAATACCCCATGATGTAGGCAGGGTTGTCATGCATTGTTGAAAGAAATATCTGGTTCCAAAGTGTTTTTTATGGATGGATGGACATCTGATGTTAAACGACGACAGATAGTGCTACAGTTGCGTTGTCAGGTTTTAAGATTGGAAGGGGGTCGTGTTTGTGGTTGGGCCTCTGGATACCTCTCAAATGCAGCATATGCCAGTTTTAGTCGATATGCTCGTCCATATATTAGTGGTATTTCATCAGTCGAGCCGGCCCATTCATGTAAGGAGTTGTTTAGCACTACTGCTGTTCATTGTTGATAAAAGTGACGTTCATCGTCTCTTACAATGTAATAAATTTGTGAGATGAAAGTACATTATTTATTATAATAAGCAAAATAAAATACTCTTACCTATTCGCCTTATAATTTACTCAAGAAATTTACCTTTTTTTTCTCTAACACTAATAACTTCGCTCTGTAAAAAGATAAGTGTCCAAAACATTTACCTGGCTATTTTGCTAATGACAAATTTATTATTTCATTTTACGAGAGATAAAATTTATCTTTCCATTTTACAATACATCCATCTGCCAATTAATTCGGGAGTGATCTTAAAGAATATCACAAAAGAGGTTTGTTTGGAAACTTAAAAAAAAAAATGGAAAAAGTTATCTCATTATGAGAGGTTTAGGGTCGTGGCGCGCTATGAAAGGGCCGAGTTGTTCGTAATCCGAGACTCTTTTTAATTTATGATGCACAAGACAGATGTTTGTGAACACCGAACATCCAATAAAAAAAATGTTTTTATTTTTTTTTAATTTGTTTTTTTTCTTTTCAACAAACTTGTCTGTTTTATTTTATTATTTGGCTTTTTTAAATGCTTCGAATGCAATCGATCAGAATAAATTAAACGGAATTACTAACACAAAATACGCGCCTAACAAAAAAGTTTTTATAACTATTTTCTTATATGGTAAAAAAAAGGTCCATCTCAACATACGATTATCGCTTAATCTGGAAAAAACGGCATATTAAGCGCTAAAAGAAATTGGAACTATGGACATCGTCTTCAACTTCAGATATATTATACTGGCTCTACCAGTGGTAGAGCCAAGCAGTTCGCTGCATGAATGGGCCGGCTCGACCGGTGAAATACCACGACCTCTCAGAAAACCGACGTAAAGTGGCTCATGCCGCGTTTCGTTCGGTGAGAGAGGTACCCGGAGGCCCACCCCCTTCCCCGTCCTTTCCTATACCCTATCCCTTAAAGGTCGGCAACGCAACAGTAACACTATATGTGTTGCTGGTGTCCATGGGCGGCGTTGGTTACTTACCATCAGGTGACACGCCTGCTCGTTTGCCCACCTATCCCATAAAAAAAAATATTAGGAAATTATGTCGTTTAATTAATTTTCAATGCAAGCTTCTATAACGCCATTTTTTCTGTCTTTAAAACATATTCGTGTTCTTAATCTCGCAGTATGGAAACACAGGAGTAATGTCGAACGAATGGTCTCTATTTAGGTGAAATAATTTTCGTCGGGCGCCATCCTTAGAGAAGCACTCGTTCAAGTCCTAACGCGGGAAGGTTAGTCGCCTTTGACCGTTCTATTTAATACTAAACGCGACGTACGTATGTAATCATCAGTATGTCCGAAATTCTAGCACGGCCAGTGGCAGAAAAGAAAACTAGATCTTAGTTCTCAGTCAATCAGTTAATTATTATGTATATACTCTGGAAAAGATTAGAACTTTCGGACTCCTGTGTATCGAGTTCGTAAATCAAAAATTGTTTTTTTTTTCCTATCAATCTATTTTCATCTTATCAATCGTTTTATCAAAGTCACAGTCATAGAGAATCACAGTTTTTTTTTAATATTTAAAAACATCGAAACGTGTTCTTTTTCTGCGAGCTCACTCGTAACGGGATTGAATAGATAATGTCATCGCGTCAAATATGATATTATTGATAAAAAACGTGGAGTAGCAATTGGATCGATATAACGATCCAATTGCTACTCAAGTAAACAATTTAGAAATTAATTACCGAAGCCGACTCAAGACTCAAGTGGGTGAGAGCCATTTTCATTAGATGTGAACTAATCTATTTGCTTTGTACATGTACGAAACAAATTTATTAACTCGCAGCGCGCATTTAAATAGTTAGTTGTTCGTTCAAGTTGGTGAGCGGTGAGGCAGTGGCAGTGTAGTGTGTGACGCGCTAACAATTTGCTTCTAATTAATTATACCTATTTTTTATTGGATCAATTTGAATTTCCAACACTGTGTTTATACTAATATATTTTTTTTTTAATTATTATATTTTATTATAAAATAAAATAAAAAAGCCTTTATTTTACCTGTAACATAAAATGAATATTAATTATATTATTCTTTGCTTATTATTTAAGTTTTTTTTTTGTTTATTTACTAATATTCAATAGCTCGACTTATTCCTGTACTCATATGTATGTATTGGTTATGCAAGGTCCCTGTGTTGGGTGTAGGCCTCCTCCAAAACAGTTTTGTCTTATGAAAAGGTTATTGCATGTTGCTATATGTATTTAATGATATTATTCTGTCCAATAACATATGTATCTGGTGATCTTTTCCTCTTGCTGTTTGTTGTTGTATTTAGTATTTGGAGGGTTGTGGTCATATTCTTCCACGGTGACCAGCCGGGTTGGAAGATCAATTGTGTTTGTTTGTCTGTTTGTTTCTGTGTCTGAGAGGAGGGGGCGCGTAGATGCTAGGTTAGTTTGCTTTAGTTATTACGGTTTTTTGTTGTATTCTTTACTACATAGTTTAATATTCCCTGTTTTATAATTCCCTCCGAAATACTGCTGGACTTGCTTACTTCTTTATCTAATTGGTTTATTCAGTTCCTTTTATTGATTCCCGTATTCTTCTTAATACTGGTTGCAGCTGCATTTTGGAGTGAAGTCGACATTTTATATTCTGAGTTATTTTTCGAAATTATCAATTTATCATATATTATTTTGGCTTTTCTTTTTTTAGTTGTAGCTGTCCTTGTAGTTCTTTTCTCTTCTCCAATACGTATTTTGGAAAATCTTCTTTAATGTAATAGTTTGTATCTTTAAGCGCTCTTTTTTGTTTCAAAATTTTTATTTTTGTGCCTAGAAATGAGAAACTTACTACTATTGGGCGTGGTCTGTCTCCTTTCTTCCCTATTCTTTTAGTCTCGGTGGCGCAGTGATCGAGCACCCCGCTTCTGATCCAGAGGTCCGGGTTCGATTCCAGACACTGGCTCACTCCAATGACTTTTCGAAATTATTTTCGGAAGTTATGTGTGATAAATATCGATGACTGAAAACTTTGTGCCCGGTATGGCAATAGGTTCGCCACCTATTCCATTTGGGACGTAAACATAACGGCGAGACGAGGCTTAACAGCCGCTGCCTACACCTTCGGGTAACAAAAGGCGTGAAGTTATGTTCTTTGATGTCGTTGTATTTTATTTTAATAGAGAGATGTTGTTGCAACCACTTAATAAAGTTTATTTCTAAGCTCTCGTAAGATTTTTCATTTTCGTCGATGCCAAAAAATACTAAATTATTTTTTCTTGCCTGTCTTTCTAAACTTTGTAGTAGTTTTTCCTGATTTTCTACTTGATTCTTTAGCGCTTCATGGTTTTTAACTATTTCTAAAAAATTTCCTTCAAACATCCTGAAAATATTTTGTGTGACTTTTTCCGTGACAATCTCTCCTGTTTCCCGAATTTCTTGTCTTTGTTTATCCAAATAATTTTTTATTGTTTTTAGCACGTTCAAAATTTCCTCCATAATTTTTCAAGTTTATAATGGTACACCTAACGCCCTCCGTCAGCACTCTTGTGGATATATGGATTTTTAGTAACCAGCAAAGAGGGTTTGCTTCTCAATACTAGATGGCGTTGCTTAGTGGGTCGCTTGATGACTTTGATATTGTTTTTTTTTAGTACAAATTGAGGTTATAATTTATGTTGGTTTTTTTTAACACTGCTTTTTGTACTTATTAATCAATTAGTAACAAAATCTAACCTTCTCAACTTCTTCATGGCTTGTTTCTTCGCAGGTTAAGTGTGTTAAATTTCATAAAGATAAAATTCCTTGTGGGCAGTTATTTGAATCTTAACGTGGAAATAGCAAACTTGCATAGCTAATATCATTTAAATAGTAGGTTTAGTATTGTTTTCACCATTTATATGACAAATTACGACAATTTGGGTACTTTTATTACTTTTAAACACAAAATATTACAGAGTGAATCAAAAAACGACCACAGTAGCGCCCTCCTCCTCCACCTTATATATATATATGCTGCATACTTCTTTTTATATTTATTTTTACATGCATATTTATTTTCTTATATATTATTGTGTTATTTTATTCGCGTTAGGCCTTGAGCGAGTTATTAGTATTTTTTTTTATAAAACTACTTTATTGGGAACAAACTACAACTCCCCCATTTGAGAAAATATAAAATCCTTTTCGTAATTTTGCTCACAGAAAAACAACGCAGTCAAAAAGTTGCTCCGTTACGTTTTCTATTTTATTTTATTCGTCTATTTTATTATACATATACACAACTTCACGCCAAATCCCTTGCTGGGTTGGCAGAGAGAACAGAGCGCCATAAGGCACGCAAGGCATCACTCGCTTCGTTGACTTTTATGACTCTTTTCATGCACGCGCATCGATTTTTGAGGCTCCTAACATCACCTTCCTCCAGAACACGTTCTATTTGGTCATAGAATGTGTGTCTTGGCCGTCCTCGACTCCTGTATTCATTCGCTTTTGCATTGTATATCTGTTCAATCTTGCATCATCCATTCTTTATACATGTCCAAACCATCGGAGCATGCCCTTTCTTACTTTTACATCGACACTCTCTTTCAATCCGACTTCCTTACAACCTTGTTTTCGACGCGGTCAGCGAGGGCCACGTGCCCTCATTTCGACCGCATTTATCCTACTTTTGTGCGTGATTTCTAATTGTATATATTGATATAGGTCTGTATATGTATATTGTTTAATACTTCGAGGTCTAAAGTTTGTATCGTTTCTCCTATCAATGACTTTCCAGAAATTATGATGATAAATATACGTAACTGAGAAAATATTATGTTAACTTATTCATACCAACTGTTCGGGGATGAGCTCCGAAGTCCGAGATTTCTTTCAAGATACATTCACTAAGACAATATTGTATTAGTACATTTGACATCAAATACATCACGTCGACAGTTTTGTTACGATCAGAAGCCGTACAAGGGTTCAGTTATTTAAAGAACTAGCTCAAGGCTGCGGCTGTGATAGCTAAAATCGACTCAGCTGATTCTGTCTAGTTTGTTTGAATCTTTTTTAATAGGGACGACAATGTTTTGAATTTTTTTTTATGGGATAGGAGGGCAAACGAGCAGGCGTGTCACCTGATGGTAAGCAACCAACGCCGCCCATGGACACCAGCAACACATAGTGTTACTGTTGCGTTGCCAACCTTTAAGGGATAGGGGATAGGAAAGGATGGGGAAGGGGGTGGGCCTCCGGGTACCTCTCTCACCGAACGAAACGCGGCATGAGCCACTTTACGCCGGTCTTCTGAGAGGTCGTGGTATTTCACCGGTCGAGCCGGCCCATTCATGCAGTGAACTGCTTGGCTCTACCACTGTTACTGTTAATACTCTTTGATTTGATATTATTCAGTATGTGTCACAAGTGATACACAGTGACAAGCTTCACTATCAAACAACAAAACTTACATAATTATGGTGACAATTTTAATTAAACACGTAGTTTCGGGACAAAACAAATAAAATTGAACAAAATTGGCATCATCGCAAATGTTGGCAACAACAAAGCGGTATTATATTGGGTGGTGCGCAATTGTGCCCCTCCGCTATCTGATGGAGCCGTTACATTTACCGTATTTTCTAGACCAAGGCCAGTTTTATGATTATAAATAAAATTTTGTGAAATGAATAATAATGTTGACGTGACGTGGCGTGACATGACATGACGTGCTGAGGAATAGTGGTGCACAAAGTTAAGCAGACTTGGTCCACATCTGAAGTGCCAAAAATAACCTCTTTTACTAAATAAATGTGATTGATTCTTTTTGCATGATCTTCATGGATATGAGATTCTAACTGGATGCAGGTGATTTATAAAATATAACTGCAATAAACAAAAAGTTTCATTATTAAATAAATATCATAACTTTTTGGAAATCGAATATCAAAATGTCATATATCCGGAAAGCAATACATAATCCTCCTTTTTTTTTGGTGTAGGCCTAATCAATAATACAAAAAGGAATTTTCATTTCACTACATTTTGTCGAGCTTCAGTAGTATCTACATGTTGAATGCGAGAACATGGTATAGTAAAAAATAGAAGGCCCTGGTATTCCCAAAATATAAAATATTAAAATATAATTAATCACTTATATCAACAGCGTGTAACAAAACAATGAAGGTACTGAAATGACGACTGTTTTAAAATTCTCTCAAACAACGGAGCGGACGTCTCCTCGGCTTATTTGCAAATAAATCTTACTTCGCAAACAATGAAAAAGTTATACAGATTTGACCTCGGAATGAGTATAAAGAAAAATCCAAGTAGGTAAGGCATGTTTTAATCACTTGCCTCTCTGCCGTTCCCTCTATTGACGGCTCAATTTTGGCGTGTTTGAACGACACTGTTGGTGGACAGGTGTGGTTCGTGTCACGAGAGACCTGTTTATACTACGTGTTAACTCGCTCCTGTCTCATCATCATCATAAAAATACACTTCGACGTGCAATCGAATCCAAAGGACAAGATAAAAAATCATAAAGTTAAAACACGGTTTGTAAACGCAATATAACATTTGAAAAAAGAATGCATTGTTGATATGTTTTATTTTTTTATTTTTTGACGTTGACAAAAGAGTCTCAAAAGGTTTTTCTTCGTATTGTTATCTTTTTATAGCTTGTTCCTAGTTTTTGTTAATGAGTCCAGATATATATTCTCATACATCATAGTAACAATTATCTACAATAAGTAGGAATTTAATGGAAAGCTCAAATTTAAGTTCTTATTTATTTACATTTTCCAGGTAGCTTTAAATCAGAAATACTACTACTACTACTACTGTATATATAATTCAGAATTAGTATAGATAGATATTTTCATGAATCATATCTTATCTATTTTCAGTAAATAGCGAATAAAGCTCGCTCCGCTTGTGGATAGTGAAACCAAGATTTCCATCTTACGCCGGCAGCTGCACAGTCCGTAGATTACTTTGCAATTGAAAACAAATAATAATAAATACGAACGTTGCGAACACGCCCCGGGAAATTGGAAAAAGAAGAAAAAAAAATCGCCAAGTATTCGGCGCGGGCGGTGGCCCCACTTCGGTGAGATATTGAAACAAACGAAGCCAGATGCTGTAATATACAGATGCTGCCGTTTCATCTCATAATTTTTGGTCTAGTTTGTGATTGATTTTTTATTTAGTCTGTGGTAGCGAATAATGGCATTGGGAAAATAAAAACGAGTATTTTGTTTATAATAATATATTTTTCTTTTCGAAAAATACGTTATTTGAGTCGGTGTTCTGGTTTTCATGAAAAGTGCTTAATAGGATGTTAGGAATTCATACATATTGATACTTAATTTACACTTTAGTATACTAACGCCGAAAATATAAACGTTAAGCTTAAGTTGAAACGAGATTCTTGAATATTGTTGAGATCGAAAAAGTTCTTGCTACGGTTTATCACAGCGTTAATTAAGTGTTGTAAGTAACGTGATGCTGGCCAAGATTTTACTACATATACTTACTATAAATTATCGATTTGACATATAAATAAATCTTTTCTGTACCTTCACGCTCTTAATACTGAAGACCTAGGCAGTGGTAGTTGTCGACTCGACCCGCTGCGTGAATCATTTGGTCTTTAGTATAAGGTGAAAAGGCTAGGAATATGAGTTTATTTCATCCTTAGATATGTCGTCGTCGACAGACTCGGTCCAGTAGTCGAGTTCCTCGCTTTTGATTCAGAAGTCGTGGGATTAATCCCAGGTTAACACCAATTATTTCTAGTAATACTTTTCGGTATTTATGTTTGATAATCGATGACTGACAACTTTGTGTCCGGTGCATGGCAATAGGTTCGCCACCTATTCCATTTGGGACGTAGCATAACACATCAGCAAGCATCCAGAATGAAGTTAATAATAATGAAATTATATATTTCGACAGCAATTTTTTTAAGTCAATATATTTATGTTGACTTAAAAAAGTCTTAAAAAAGTAGTAAAAGAATATGAGTTTTTTAAATTTTGTTAGAAGCCCTAAAATCTTTTTGGCACAACCCTCAAAAACTTAAGCAAAGTTTGCAAACTGAATTATTGACCAATAGGATTGAACGAGCTTTCAATGCAATGGTTTTAGGGAACAAAATAATATAATAATAATATGAATGTTATTGGCACTCATTTCGCAATTTACAACTTGGGTTTTTATAACATTTTCTTTGGAGGTTCCAATTCTAAAAACATATAAATGTCTCACTATATAAAGTGTTTTTATGCTATTTTTTTCCAAATGAACTTCGCCGCCCACGGACACTTGCAACACAAATGGGGTAGAATAGGGGTAGGAAGTGGGATGGGGAGGGGAGAGGAGAAGGGGTTGGGTCTCCGGATACTTCTATCACCAAGCAAAACGCGGCATGGGCAGTGTTATATCGATATTCTGAGAGGTCGCGGTATTTGTCGAGCCAGCCCATTCATGCAGCGATCTGCATGGCTTTACCACTGTAATTATTCACAAGTTCAATAGAGTATAATACATCACGATCAGACATAGTCAGTGAGCCATACATCGAAGTTCGTAACATATTTTAGGGTGAAACTTATTATAGAAAATTATGTTCACCGTTGTTAAGTCACTTAGGTCGCGCATGTCTAACAAATGACGTCACACAAACTAAGTCAATAGATCCGCATAACGTCTGTGTGGGCTTCATAACACTACAGATACCCAGCGGACATGTGATATTGTACTGGAAGCGATAACTTTGTTACTAACTAGTTCAGTTGCACCTGAACAGCGAGCGTACTAACTAAAAGTTGCTCGGCCAAATAAATAACGACAGTCATAATATAATAATATCAAATGTTTGTATGATAGTATATTTGGTATTGCAGAACCGCTTCTTCAAGAATCTTACTCACTTGATTAAATTTTCTTGATGAAAGCTTGAAAGCCTTAATATAATAAAATAAACGCCAGATACAGCGGCGATGTTGAATACAAATATTTGACTGGTAAATATAAATTTTTGTTTAGAATCTGCGTGTTTTTTTGGTATTATAAGTTGTGCATAAGTTAGTATAGATTACGTTAAACATTATTGTTCCGGATCGATCGAATTGAAATCATCGCTGAAGGTATGATATTTTCTAAATTGTTAGGCTAATGTCCTAACATTTCCAATCCCAATGACCAAAACGTACATTTAAAAAAAACAAACCGTTTACTTTACTAAGAAGAAGAATAACAACAAACCGTTGTCATCAAACACAGCAAAGAAACAATGATTGTAAAAAGAATCCCAGAACCGATTACGTTGTTACAGCTTTAAATCTAAACTTTATAAGCAATAAAGTGTCGTGATGGTTGTTAAAAGCGTCTCCATCGGATGTACATCGTTGTGTCGGTCGGCAGATATTCGCGTCACGTGGCCTCAGCCCGCTGACGGATTGCCCGGCAATACCGGCAGCATACAAATGCCTCAGCCCGGATAGTTTTCATAAAGATAAGCCCGGATTATGAGAAATGTGGCCGGCCGTCACGAATCCACCTTTATATGTTATTTATTTGGGGGTTAAAGCTTATGTATGTTGTGCCGTTTTGGCCAACTTGTCATTCTGACAGGTTGGTTAATACAATCCACGGATGGAATATATTATTAATGATACTGAGCCAGTCAGAGAGAGAGAGAGAGAGACTTTTTGTGATTTATTACTAAATATCAACACCCTATCTCATTTCACGGTTGTTCATTTATGATTGCGCTGGCAAATACATCCTTATACCTAACCCCTTTTTATTTTAAGGAAAAAAAGTTTTTAATCGCTAATAAATAATATAATTCGGTAGCCAATATTATGAAATAAGACCATCCCTCGCTCATGAGCTATCCACCAGCAATATGTGCCTCCATTGTCACTTCCAAGAGTGATTCTAGCTAAAAAGAAGTGACTCTATCGTCCCTCATAATTGAGCCCAAATGCAATAAATCAACTATTAGCAACAACCAAATAAGAAATATATTTGGATATAAGAAAGTAAGAAGACTCTACTGTGGGGGACCCACATATGCGATCCCAGCAGGCCAATAGGCGCTTAATAAAGCGCCTTTTTCTTAACTCCTGTCAGCTTAAGCAAATTTGTATTTCCAACTACTAGCTAGTATTCCTTCTAGTCAAGACTACTTATTACCGACTAAATGTAATCGTTGATAAATCGTTTTTGCAGTGACTTTGACAGTGATAACTCATTAGTGGAATTAGTAGTTGGAAATACGAATTTGCAAGGCACCGCTTACGCTGGCTGGAATTAAGAGTTTATAATAGGCCCATAGATCAATGTAAAATATGACGCCATTGTCCCTCGACTGCACTTATAAATAGTGTCCGACGAAAAGTTCGGTTTCAGTTTCGGCCGAGTTTCAACCGAAAATCAAGTTTCGGCTGAACATTTGGTATCGGCCCAAATTTGGTCGAAACTTTTGCCGAAACCACAACTATTATTATATTTGTATTCTACTATTGTTGAAGTTAAGTCAAGTCTCGGTTGCGCAGTGGTCGAGCACACGGCTTTTGATCCGGAGGTCCGGATTCGAATCCTGACACTGGCTCACACCAATTACTTTTTGAAAGTGTTTTCGGAAGTTATGTGTGATAAATATCGATGACTGAAAAACTTTGTGCCCGGTATGGCAATAGGTTCGCCACCTATTCCATTTGGGACATAAACATAACGGCGACACGAAGATTAACAGCCGCTGCCTACACCTTCGGGTACCAAAGGCGTGAAGTTATGTTATGTTATTATTGTTGAATTTCATACCTGAGCACGTGAGTTTTGGTTTTCGTTTCGGCTGAAAGTGAAGTGACGACCGAACATTCGGTTTCAGTTTCAACCAGCTTCGGTCGCACTCTACTTTTAAAGAACCCGAAGAGTGCAATATATCGGTCGACATTCAGAGTACTGGAGAAGTGTGGGACCACCACTCGGATAGATCGGACCGGACCCCCATTGTTTTATCATTGCGATGAGCTTTGCAGCCAGAATTCTACATCTATCATCGATTAGGACCACACCATAGCTTACTTAGCTTGTAATTATATTTTAAATTAACGGACTCTACATCTCACATTGTAAGAGTTCCCCCTTAGAATTGTAACTTGATTGTAAATTAAAGTTTAAGTATTTGATTTTTGGTTTGAAACAAAAACTTAAGTGATATATAAACAAAATAAAAAAACTGTGTGTATGTCAATAGGATTCCCCACCGAAAATTCGGCGAGTGGAGTCTTAGAAGACGCTTTTTTCAGCTAGAAACTGGCATGCAGTTATAAAGAATAAAACTATAATAATTAAGTGTTTAAAAACAATTATATTAGTGGTATGTGTTCCAAGCCTTGATTAATTAATTTCCTAAGCTAATCAAACTGTCTGTGCACAAAGGATACGTTCAGCCACAGAGTAGGTTGGCGCACACATGAAGTTAGTTTAAAAAGTCGTCTCTTTGAATGGCATCAACATGTTCCATGTTGACAGAACAACTGTTTGCAATTAAGTGATAGCAGTACTGAATACTGAATGTACGAGAGCTAGGCCTTTTCCACACATTTAGCTAGTTATTTTAAATGTCATTGCTTACGTTTGAAGTTAACGATTTAATTACTGGACCGGCTCTGAAGAAGTTTTTTTTTTTAAACTATACATAAAATTGTTAGTACTAGTCACGAAGTTTAGTAACACTGGTGTCTTAACCTACTGCTAAACGAATGGTGTCTCTTTAAGGGAAACAACTTTCGCCGGTAGAGGGCGCCATCCTCCGAGAAGCACTTTTTCAAATCCTTACGCGGAAGGTTATGTCGCCGTTTACAGCTTTGTTCAATACTAGACGCGACGTGCATACTTCATCGTCAAATTCTATGACAGCTTGTGACAGAAAAGAGGATTCAGATTATTAACTTGTAGGACGATGATTTTAATTTGGTTGGGCCACAAACACCTTTTATGCACGAGCCTACTTCTATGTTTTCAGTAGCGATTTTAATACTATTGTTTCAATTTTAAATGGTTTTGAAAAGAGTATTTGGCTCATGACTTTCTTCGGGCGTGGCAATTGCTGGACGTGTGTTTTCTTGTTCCACGGAGGCACTTTCCTTAAGCGCTTGTGTTTAAGAATTTTAAATATTTTTGTACATTGGCTATTTTTAAGTGTCTGTTTAAGTCTTATTTTTAAGACCTACGAAAATAAAGCTACTTTAACTTTTACTTTGATCAATTATTAAATTTGTCTGATATTTAGATCATACATACATATACACATACATAACTTCACGCCAAATCCCTTGCAGGGTAGGCAGAGAGAACGGAGCGCCATAAGGCACGATTCCTACACACCTCACTCGCTTCGTTGACTTTCATAACTCTTTTCATGCACGCGCGTCGATTTTTGGGGCTCCTAACATCACCTTCCTTCAGAACAGGTTCTATTTGGTCATGGAATGTGTGTCTAGGCTGTCCTCGCCTCCTACATCCATCCATTTAGATCATATTTCTCTATAATAACAAATGTATTGTTAAATTCTGTTTAATATTTTTGATAAAAAAGAAATCACTTGTTTCTTATATAATTATTAATATTTTATTGCTATTGCATAGTCTTTCAAGCACTTTATATTTTTTGAACATATCTTAAGTGCCCGGTATGGCAATAGGGTCGCCACCTATTCCATTTGGGACGTAAACATAACGGCGAGTCGAGGCTTAACAGCCACTGCCTACACCTTCGGGCAGAAAAAAAGTGTGACACACCTTTTTGCCATACCGGGCACAAAGTGTTCAGTCATCGATATGTATCACATATAAATTTCGAAAAGTCTTTAGTGTGATCCAGGATTCGAGCCCGCAAGCTCTCGATTCAGAAGCGGGGTTCTCGGCCACTGGACATATATTTTTTTTGGTTCTTTTTTAAATTAGTAATACATCAGCTTAGAGATTGTATTGTTAAATCGTAAGTTTTATAACAAATAAAGTTTTGTAATAAATTAGTAATTTTTATTGTATGTATTATAATATGAATGTGCGCGGTATGTATGTCGGTGTGTACACTTGTGTTGTGGGTAATTGTGTTTGTCATAGTTAACAACCAGCCCTCGCCTCGGGCGCACGGATTGACGAGCGGCCATCATGCCACGTGTAAGGCATAACCGGTAGCGGACTCAAGACCGGAAGTCAAGTCTAATCGCAACAGGCAATTGATGTTATATGTTATTATGTTGCCTTACTTCAATAAATATATGCATGTATAATCCATATTCTTATTTAATCTATGATCAAATTACATTTACTTAGTAAACCACAAAATGTCAGTAAGAATAAAATTAATTATAAATAGAAGTCGTCGTTCCCAAAAGTATTATTATATTCGTCAATAACGGAAGAACTAAAATCATCATTTGACAGTACTTTTCCCAGCGAATTCTGACATAATTAGAACTGTTATAGCTTAATTTATCTTATTTATCTCTGAGACTTTCGCGAATCACGTTCATGACATTAAAACAACTTTTAGGATTATGTCGCGTTTATTTATTGCTAATTTTATTTATTTCCCGACGTTTCGATATAATCCTAAAAGTTGTTTTAATGTTAATTGATCTTGTTAAGATTTAATTATGTCTATTAGCTTTGTACCGCAACCATTGAAATGTTGTTGTCAATACGTACCTAAATACTCTCGGTGGTCCAGTGGTTGAGCACACGGTTTTTGAATCCAAAGGTTGCGGATTCAAATCCTGGCACACACCAATGACTTTAATTAATTTCGAAAGATATTTAAAGTTATGTGTAATAAATATCGATGACTAAAAACTCTGTGCTCAGTATGGCAATAGGTTTGCCACCTATTCCATTTGGGACGTAAACATAACGATGAGACGTGGCTTAGCAGCAACTGTCTACACATTTGGGTAGAAAAAGGCTTGAAGTTATGTTATGTTACTACATTATTCATTGAGTATCATTTCATGTAATCGAACTACGAAGGCATGCTTAATATTGTAATGAATGATTGAAAAAAATAATTACTAGACTAGTATTAATTTAATAATACGCACCATAAATTTGCTAAACTTATTTAGTCGATGGATTGTAGGTTTAACAGCTTGCTGAATCTGAATCGGAAGTCATAAACGTCAGAATTCCAATCTTGGCTCACAGGAATTACTATTAGGAATTATTTTCAGAAATTTGTTACGAGTGAGTAAAAATAGTGCCTGATGTACAAGTTAAAGTTTGGTAAATTGATGCATAGTTGCCGCTGTCACTTCCCTTCCGGCTGTGACATAACACGTAAAACTATGTAAAAACTACTGGAAAATCGCTCGACGCTCGTGACTCAAGTCCAGTTCCGATACTTCATATTATTAGCTTATATTAGCTTTATTCAAGGCAAATCCGCTTTGTTTTCCCGAGAGTAAATAGTGAAATATATATGAGTTTGTAGCCTGTTGTTGTTTCATAATATTGTACATAGAAAATATATGAAACACTCAATTTTAAAATGTTCAGCTTTCACTTCGTTCCACGAGATATGGACTCTTGGGAGTTGTAGCTTTTTAAGTTAATCAGGATTCTTGTAAAATGTTCAGTTTTATATAAACTTTTTTTATTTTTTTAAATAAAATACACATCTTTCTTGTTGGGCTATTTCAGCCTCCTGGACTCATATTAATTATTTAAAAAAAGTTATGTATGATAAGTAAAGAGGATAAGAGGTAGTAATTAACAGTGCGATCAAGGTTTTACTGATTGGAGAAATAAACTTTGCATGATTAAAATGTTTTGTTTGTTTAGAGAAACGGTTCAATAAAGATAATTTGATGATTGGAAAGTTTCAGATTCCTGGGCGCAAAAGATATTAGCAATAAATAATAGTTTAAAAAAACTAAAAAACACGCTTTTTATTGAAAACCGAACTAAAAAATAGAAAAATAAAAAAAAATACTTTATTTTAAAAAAAGCGTGGGGTGCTTTTTAAGATATTATCGAAATGATAATCACTCTACTCATATCTGTCAATAAAATATTTATAACTATTGACACCATGCACCCCACGCTTTTTTTAAAATAAAGTATTTTTTTTTATTTTTCTATTTTTTAGTTCGGTTTTCAATAAAAAGCGTGTTTTTTAGTTTTTTTAAACTATTATTTATTTTAAATTTTTTAGTTCGGTTTTGTATGACAGCGCGTTTTTTAGTTTCGAATTTGAGGAATAGCGCCATCTGTGACTTATATAAGGAACTCGTTTCAAGTTGATAACGTAAACTTTCCGCTGATTGCCACTAGATGGTGCGATTTGTGAACTTTCATAGTTCACAAATCGCACCATCTATCGTTCAAAAAAGCGTGGGGTGCATGGTGTCAATAGTTATAAATATTTTATTGACAATATGAGTAGAGTGATTATATTATCATTTCGATAATATCTTAAAAAGCACCCCACGCTTTTTTAAATTTATATTCATTGAAATTTTTAACACTATTTTCTTAATTTAAATTCATTCAAATTTATTTTCTATTTTTTAGTTCGGTTTTCTAGTCTAGAACTTTCATAGTTCACAAATCGCACCATCTAGTGGCAATCAGCGGAAACTAAAAAAGAAGTCGGTTACAAACAAACCTACAAACCTACAAACCTACAAACCTACAAACCTACAAACATACAAACATACAAACATACAAACATACATACAGGTGAAGCTAATAAAAAGCTAATAAAAAAGCCCAGCTAGCAATTCACAATGCAATACTGATTCCAACGCTAACTTATGGAAGCGAGAGCTGGGTATGGCAGAGCGTGCATGAAAGTAAGATAAACGGGGTCGAAATGAGGGCATTGCGTAAAATCTGCGGAGTGACCCTCGCTGACCGGGTGGAAAACAAGGTTATAAGGAAGAAAGTCGGATTGAAAGAGAGTGTCGGTGTAAAAGTAAGAAAGGGCATGCTCCGATGGTTCGGACATGTAGAAAGGATGGATGATGCAAGATTGACTAAGCAGATATACAATGCAAAAGCGGATGGATGTAGGAGTCGAGGACGGCCTACACACACATTCCATGACCAAATAGAACGTCATCATCATCATCATCATTAGCCCTTTTGAGGTCCACTGCTGGACATAGGCCTCCCCCATAGAGCGCCACAACTGCCGGTCCGCTCAATCATGGGGGATTTTGCCATAATCGACACGCTTGGCAGGCGGGTTGGCGATCGCAGTTGGCTGTATTGTCTTAAGAGAGAATGCTGCTGCCCATTCTTCTAGCTTTTCCCTTAGTCGCCTTTTACGACACCCACGGGAAGAGATGGGGTGGCGGTATTCTAAGCCGGCGCCACACAGCACGTTCTGGAGGAAAGTGATGTTAGGAGCCTCAAAAATCGACGCGCGTGCATGAAAAGAGTTATGAAAGTCAACGAAGCGAGTGAGGTGTGTAAGAATCGTGCCTTATGGCGCACCGTTCTCTCTGCCTACCCCGCAAGGGATTTGGCTTGAAGTTATGTGTATATGATCGGAAAAGGTCTTAAAAAGATTTACACGGGAAGTACTGCGGGTATCAAGTAGTATGTTTTTTTTATGGAATAGGGAGGCAAACGTACAGGCGTATCACTAGATGGTAACCAACTAACACCGTTCATGGACACCTGCAACACTAATTCGTTGCTGCCCCTTAATATATTACACAGAAGGGTCCAAAGTTGCTTGGGGAGGGGAGACGGTAAGGCTTTCGGCCTCCGGATTCCTCTCTCATCAAGCGAATCGCAGAGTGAGCCTCCTTACGTCGATATTCTGAGCGGTCGTGGTATTTTAGCGGTCGAGTCGGCCCAATCGTGAGCCAAACTACGTGGCTCTACTACTGTTTTCAACGAATGACAAATCCAGGGCATTAATTTAGGACAAAAGGGCTTTTGAACTGAAACCTAGTTCAGATTTTACAATCTCATTAGTGACAAGAGTTTGTTGTAACAAAGGAATTGTCACTAATGAGCTGGGTTAATGATAGATGTGGCAGACTTATGTATCGATCGAACAGGAGCCGACTAGACAAGATAACCTTGTGTGATGTGAGGGTTTCCATATTTTACCACAGGAATGTCATTTAATCCCATGAAGAACAGTGGGCGTTGAGAAGTTACTTACCTACAGGCACTTGCTCGTTTGCCCTCTTATCCCATAAAAAAGAAAAAGACAAATTTCTAAATTTGATAGTAATGTTTTGGGCGCAAGTTCTACACCGCCATCTAGCTTTCAAAGTTTTTGGTAATGCTCTGTCATCATACAAACATCTTATTTACCTCATAGAAATAAATAGTCCTTTGTCCTTTGAACTACTCTACTTCTATTCAGTAGATATAAAAAAGAAAATAAGGGTATTTGGACTTTTGTCTGGAATAAATCACTTTCGAGATGAACTATTGCGATTCTGTGCCAACACAAATGTGCTTTACAAGTGTTGGAGGAGCTGATCGTATACGGGGGGAAAAATCATCAAGCTGATCTAACGGAAATATTTTATATCCAAAAGTCACAATTTTGCCACATCTACCAAAGTCATCATTTTTTAATTGAGATTGAGGGCCAACGAGCAACAAGCCTCTATTGAACTCTCTTGCCGCACTAAACTAAATAACTTGGTTAGTTGATAAGTTAACCAAGTTATTTTTTGTTGTTGTTATTATACTTAGTCATGCCTTAAATATTGTAACAAAGAAAAAAATATTTTTGAAGTGGAACTTCTAATGTCTCGTGCAAAAGCGTTTAACGCTTTTAACGCCCCCTCGCGGGTATTATAGGTAATATAAAACACTAAAACATAAATCGGCTTATATAAACCAAGGAAGAAAATTTCTATAGCGTGATTAAAAACTGTACATAGACATCTAGTAGCTAGTAGCGGCACTGTTTTTATCGCACCGTGTCTCAAAAGTACTAACTGCATAAAAATATTGTTTATAATTTTTAAATTTATATGCTGCTTAAAAAAAGAACAAAACAAAAATTCAAATATTAGTAGGAATATACAAACAAGGCATTTTTTAATGATATATAATAATAATAATAACAAATAATAATTAGTTTGACGTCGCTATAACTGAAAAACCAACCTTGGGAACCTTAATAAAAAGTATCTATACAGACACAGGAGTAACACAACTAGTTCAGTATTAGAATTGTAAAACATTTAGTAATTAGTCAATAAATAATATAGTTATTAAAATGCAATAAATAGGTCGCAGGTAAAATAAAAGTTTTTTTACTTCTGTATTTATGACTGTATTTAATTTCAGTATATAAACTAAATTTTAATTTGTCTTAATTATTTTTACCTTATTGCAACCATTAGTGTATATGTACAAAAGTACAATTAGATTACAAATACGTTTAAGAAGTATGAAAAACAAAATGGGTAAAATAAATAATTTCTTTCTAATGTGCCGCCAAATAATCTATACATGTAATAAAATTGTAGGAAAGTTGAATATTTCATTGAGTTTCATTGAATATTTCATTTGCATAATTCTTGGGATATAATCTACAATCGATACCGAACCTCAAAATATAGTTTTTAGAATTTTTGTCTGTTTGTCTGTATGTTTGTTACGGATAAACTGTAAAAGTACTGCATGCTTTTACGTCGAATTTTGCTTAAATATAGCCCAGAGGGTCGGGTAAATATTATCACGCTATCACTAACTGGGGGTGAGCGATGAACCCGCACAGGCACAGTATTCTTCCTGCTTTTTTGGCGTCCACGCAGATGAAGTAGCGAGCAACAACTAGTATACTTATTAAAATGCAATATGTAGCTAGTAAAATAAGGGCTTTTTAATTTCTTTGTATTTCATTTCATTACATAAACTAAATTTTGATTTGTTTTAATTATTTTTACCTTATTGCAATTTCTTTCTAATTAATTCTTTTTGTGCTATCTGTACTAGTATATTTTTTTTGTAAATCTCTATTTTTTTTTGTAACACATCAAGTAGGTACGAAGCGGCTACCGAACATGCCAGATGTATATTTGTTATTATAAGGATAATTAAATCGATATTTGTTATTTTGCAATGTATGTAAGTATCTAAGTATGTATTTAATAAGTATGTAATAAATATTTATAATGTATTGAATCTTAGAACTCAATTTCAAAGTTTTTATACACGCTAAGTTTGGATAATATTATTAACAGTCGTAGAGCCAAGCAGTTCGCTGCATGAATGGGCTGGCTCGACCGGTGAAACTCCACCGCCACTCATTCAATTATAGTTTTAATGCTTTTTTACAATATGGGTATCAAATGAAAGGGCTTTTCGATAGTAACTTGAAAATGTGAAGTCATTTTAAATCCAATGCTATAAGTATTTTAATGCATTTTACAATATGGGTATCGTAATGGGCTTGAGCTTGGGGGAGTACCTAAATCAAAGAACAATGCGACGTCGAATATAGCACATCCTCCTAAATAAAATAGTCACCAAATTCTACCCAGACCTTAAGATGGGGATACTCGAGTGGGGATCGAACCCGCCAATCTCCATTCCACAGTCAGTAGTTTTACAGTGTATTGGTAAAACTACCGACTGTGGAATGTAAGTTGTGCTCTTTATAAATTAAGCGTGTTATAAATGTTCGTCTGTTCCACTTCAGTAGCGCGTAGGGACTCCGCGTATTTTTTAATTTTTTAATTGCAAATAACATTTTAATAAATGTTATTTGCAATTAGATGAGCAATTGATGCAATTAGAAGTAATCTTTTACAGTGTGTTACTTTAATACATAAATATAAAACGATATAAAATATAAAAAGCTTATTCGAAGTGGTCTCCATTGGCTGCAATACAGGCCTTTAAACGTTGAGGCCAGTTATCAATAGAAACAGGCACTCTTTCCATGGGAAAATTCTTCACTGCCAATCGTGTGGATTGTTTTAGGGACTCTAAATTATTTTGACGTTTAGAGCAAGCCGTATTCTCTAAAACTGACCACAAATCATAATCCAGTGGATTAAGATCGGGACTAGACGACGGCCAGTATTCAGCTCTAATGAAGTCCGAAACGTTTGCTTCCAACCAAGATTGCGTAGACCGAGCTTTATGACCTGGTGCCGAGTCTTGCTGGAAGGACCATACTTCGTCATTGAACATGGTGTTGTTAGGGGGCTTGACTAACTTTTCAAGAATGGTATCTTGATACACTTGTGCCGTTGTTTTGATACCTTTTTCACAAAAATATGGCTCAGTCACTCCTTTGTAGCTAACACCCCACCAAACCATCACTGAAGTCGGATAATGCCCACGTTGCACTCTGTGAACTAATTGGGAAGCTTTCTTAGAGCTTTGAGCATAAATACGGTCATTTTTTTTGTTCAAATGTTGCTCAATTGTAAAAACTTTTTCATCCGTAAACAATATTTTTCTGTGACCTCCCTTTGCGTACCGCTTCAGTAGTTGTTTAGATTTTAACACATTTTTTAATTATCAGTTAATAAATGACCAGTGCGCCTCTTATAGGCTGCAAGTCCTAAGTCATCTTTTAAAATACGCGACATTGTTCTAGGTGCTATCTTCATCTCCCGAGAAAAAATCTTTTGCTTGCGGACAGGATTTCTTCGAATTCTTTCCCTTACTGCTTTGACCACCTTTTTCGTACGAACACTACGTGGATGGCCAGGTCTTTTTCTGTCACAAACAAAGGAGGTCTCATTGTACCTATTAATAGCCCGGTACATAAACATTTGACTAATACCAAGTGTATGGAGAGTTTTAAAAATTGCATTTGGCTCCATACCTACTTTGTGTAATGCAATCACAGCGATTCGGTTCTCTTTATCACCCCACTCCATTTTAATATCGCAAAATATTGTACAATGTATTGGCGCCAAAACGAGAAAACACAATGAACAATCGTATAAAAATGACAGATTCCAAATTCAAATGTAATATTTTTTTATTTTTAGTTGTGTATTTATGGTCAGACTAAGTTTAAACTGATATAAACTCTTGAAATTAAGCTGTTAGGCATTAACTTAATATTTCTTGCCATGATATTTAAGGAGAAGACATAATATTAATTCTAATGAACTTTCAAGGATAGTGATGTTAGGAGCCTCAAAAATCGCATGAAAAGAGTTATGAATGTCAAGGAAACGAGTGAGGCGTGTAAGAATCGTGCCTTATGGCGCTCTGTTTTCTCTGCCTACCTCGAAAGGGGTTTGCCGTATAGTTATAGAGTAACTTTCTAAGTTTCAGAGAATTAAAATAGGGCAATAAATTATTGAACTATTTTTATATCTTTCCCTCACTAATTATTACTATCTATTATTATAAGATTTCTCAGTCGGTCCGCTATTCAAAAAATCTTCCGACATAATTAGTTCCTATCCTATATCGGTGTTCGGATCGGCATGATGTGTTCTCGTATGTTTGCACCCCAACCTGGCGCGCGCTGGCGACTTGCATCTCTGGATCTTGATATCAAACTTTTGAATTTTGTACATTTACATAACCTATTTTATCAACGATCTTTATTTCACGAATGACAATTTTGTACATTATTATACTCAGTGTTTTCCACATTTCAAGTAAGATTTATTGTTACTGTTATTTCACGGCCTTAATTACCGATAGTATAAGCAGGCAATACGGACCGTCATATAATCACAATTGCGACAAAATCTATTAGCATACTTTGAGCACAATTTTCTTACTCGTCGACACTTAGTGCACAGATGTACTGAAAAGTCAATGTTGTAATCCAGGATTCCAATTATTGACGACAAAATAAAAAGTCAGAATGCTGAATCACTTGGTCAAGCAGACACGAGAAAATATCAAATCCACGACAAACATACAAAAATACCACGAAATATACAAAATACCACAAAAATACCACGACCTCTCAGAAGATTGACGTAAAGTGACTCATACCGCGTTTCTTTCGGTGAGAGAGGTACCCGGAGGCCCACCTTCCTTTCCCATCCTTCCCTATCCCCTATTCTTTAAAGGTCGGAAACCCAACACTAACACTGCTGGTGTACGTTCGTTATTCGTTCGTTATTCAGAAACGAGCAATACGGGCAATTTATAATTTGGGTGCTAGGGTCTCCCTCAGAGAACGTTTTAAGGAAATTGGCATTTTAACGGTTGTCTCCCAGTTTATATATGATAACATCATGTTTGTGAGGAGAAACTTAGATAAATATACAAAAAATAGCGATGTACACAATTTTAATACTAGAGGCAAGCATAAGCTTGAATTACCGTATCATCGCCTGCACAAGGTACACAAGTCTTTTTTGGGAATGGGTGTACAGTTTTATAATAGGATACCTGCGCATATTCTGGATTTGTCTTATGATCGATTTAGGCGGGCTGTGAAGGGTCGTCTCATTGGTGGTGCATACTACACCATCAACGACTTCATGACTGACAAGTCGAAGTGGGACCGTCAAATTGCTTGCCCAACGCGGATTTTGTAGTTTGTGTGTTGGAATTTGTTCACTTTTTCGGAGTGAAGGCGTTCTGTAATAATTTCTGATAGCTTTTTAATTGTAAATTTGCCTTGATATGGTGTTCACATATATAATAGAAACTTTTATTTTTTTATTTTTTATTATTAGCCACAATTTTTGGACAACGTTACCACTCTAATTAAAGGGTGTCGCGTCAGTTGTGCTCGACTACTGTGATCGCATAGAATTTCTTAGTTAACTTGTAGGACGTTGATTTTAATTTGGTTGGATCTTAATTGTGATTGTCGAGTATTCTGTTTGCAACACCTTTTATTCACCAACCTACTGATTTGTTTTCAGTAGTGATAATATTATTGTTATTTATTTCAAATGGTTTGAAAAGAGTATTTGGCACATGAGTTTCTTACCCGATTCTTCTCATGATAGCCCCTACACTCGGAATCGGGCCGCTCGTGGCGATTGCGTCCGTGTCTTTTTTTGTTCCACGGAGGCACTTTTCACAAGCGCTCGTGTTTGTTTTTTTTATCTAATTTTAAATCATAATGTTATATCTGTACTTGTTGACTATTTTTAAGTATCTGTGAAGACCTATAAAAATAAAGTTATTTTGACTTTGACTTTTTTTGACTTTGTACATGGGCGGCGTGATGGTGAACAACCATCACCATCAGGTAACACGCTTGTTCGTTTGCCCTCTTATCCCACAAAAAACAAGTTTTGTCTGTGAAGTTATAACAGTTTTTGTTTTCTTTTTTTTGTTTAACATTGATGACAAATTTGATGAAATGACAAAATTGTGCTAGATAGTGTATCATAGTATCCACAACTAATTCCATAAGACCAAAAAACTCAAAAAATGGTCATGTATCGACAGAATAGCCGCTGTCTACAGCTTTATGCATCACAGTCATGAAGTTACCCTATAAAATACAATTTTTGTAAAACATTCCTGAGGAGCCAATGAATAAACAATATCGGATGGTTTACGCGCTGCCCGCGGCCCGGACGAGTCCCGCGGTAGTCACACCGCCATACATTATTATTTTATTATGGAAATACAACAATCGAATAATAACATATAAACGGGTTTTTATTAAAATACCCGGTAACCGAAGGAATTTATTACAACCAATGTTGATATAAAAATCGTTCTCATTCATATGTCGGTTACATTTAAAATTATGTTTGTATTTATATGTATGTGTTTTATTTACTTTACAGTGTTGATCAGTCCACGATGCTGGCTTACGGCCGAAAGTAATAATCAATCTCCAATCTAAGATAGAAGCCAATCTAAGATTATTCTGTATCTGTCGATCGATTCCCCAAACAAAATCAATCCATGGATTGATTATTGGCACGCTTATTAGTAAAAATGGATTGAAATATAGATCTTAGATACTAAAATTCGGATTGGGATTGATTATTGGTTTCGGCCGTAAGTGGTTCGAAAAATCAGAAATCTCTGGTTCTGATCTGGATCTAAAGGACTGACTTTGCATGACTGATAAAATGTCAGATGTATTGCAATAGATTATATTAAACTATAAACATTCGGGATATCTACGCATCAATTCCTCTGCCGAGATGATCTTGCAAAGATGCTGAATGATCAATCATGCACGCGGAATGAATAGAAGATGAAAGAATAACTAAGCAGATATTCATTGCATAAGCGGAAGCCCTAAATTGACGAGCCTTGAAAATCGCCTAGAGTATTAAGGGATGTAAGAACTTATAACTTGTGCCATTCCCAAATTAAAATAAATAAAAATGTATAACAGAAACTGCTGTAGCTTATCAATAAAAAAACATTCTTTAAACATTCGCTTATTACTCGTATTCATGCGATTCTTCGGGGAATAACATGGGAAGCGAATAACATACTTGAGACACGTAATCGCAACTGTCTATTTAGTTTCAGCTTTCTCACGGCTGCTAACAAATCCCATGGGATCTGTCGACTCAAACCAAGATCGGAGATATAATAGTTACCTATATCACAAACCTTCCGACTAAATTATGTAAATGTGGGCCAGATAGCTCCAAGGTCTGACTCCTACAACGTAGGTATTTCACAATGACGACGGCTTCCATATTTAAATTTTGGTATACATTCTATATATTTTTTATGATATTGGGAGGCAAACAAGCAGGCGTATCACCTGATGGTGAACAACAATCGCCGTCCTGGACACCTGAACACAAATAGTGTAACAGTTGCGTTGCCAGCCTTCACAATGGGATATGGAAGGGGTCGGAACTGGGAAGGGAAGAGGATAGGGAAAGGGGTTGGGCCTCCGAATACCTCTCTCACCGAGTGAAACGCGGCAAGAGTCACTTTACGTCGATATTCTGAGAAGCCGTGGTATTTCGCTGGTCGAGCAGGCTCAGTCATGCAGCGAACTGAGTGGCTATAGGGAATATAGGGATTTTGTTGGCGGAACTAAGTCATATCATGCCATTCATGGAATTCTCCTTTACTTCTGAATAATAAAGAAAATTTTTAATGGTAGCAGCATAGTGAAAAATTCGTCCATTACTTTTAGAGATTTTTTGTATCAACGATTTTATTCAAGAAATTAGAAAACATTTCTATGAATTCAACAGTCAGTGAGTACTACATATTTATTAATTTGTTTTACTTATTAACGCAAACAAAACATCTTATCAGATTCTTAAATAAATAATTATAATATCTTGTCTATAAATTGAGAGTTCCCTATTGAAGAAATATATAGAGAAGATTAGAGATAATACATAATATGGAGATTTTTTTGTAAATGTAATTTAAAAAATTATTGGATATAACTTATCCAATTAATTTTTAGATTATATTTTTTCCCGGGCTAGAGACAGCACGCAGATGTGACAGACTCCAAGCTATAGTCAAGTAATCGCACTACTCTTTATCAGATTCCTTTGAACTAGCCTGGTTCTAGGGCAGCATAGGGAGATAGGGTAGTCACAGTAGCGTAGCGAAAGTGGGTGCAACTCCCACATATATGGTAGATAATGAAGATAACCCCGATGATTTTCTACTACTCCATAAAATCTCTAACTCGTTCCCAGGTCAATGTATACGCTTCTACAATAAACTTCCAAACGACACGGTTGAATTATCCATGGGTAAATTTAAAAATTATATTAAAAGTAGATTATATCAAAGGGCTTATTATTGTATCGCAGACTATATAAACGATAAAAAAGTTTGGAATTGAACTGGGCCTTTTGTGTTGTATTGATTGTAATTATCACCATTATTAAACTGGATATTTGAAAAGAGTCGGCCGTGAGTTTCTTGCCAGTTCTTCTCAAGCAGCCTTGACGCCGGCACTGGCACTTAGATTCGCTTTCACATTCAAGACAGTGTGATGAAAGGGAATCTAAGCTCCGTGGATGTTAGCTAGTAGTTTTATGTGACGATTCTAAGTACTTTGTAAAGTCTATGGAATAAAGATAATTTGAATTTGAATTTGATGATTTTAGCCAGTACAAACTTTAGATCAAAGAAGATCATGAAAGAGTATACAGTAACTAAAAAAATGTCCACAGATCAATGATGGGTTCCATAAAGCTTAAAATAAATCATATCTCCCTCTGTGAATTTCTAAATTTTGTTGATAGAAATTAATGTTAAGACAATTTTGAATCAGGCATCACATTTCCAAATAATGAAAGCCTCCGACGAGGCATGACGCAGCTAGACGTCACAACAAATTTAAAACAATAACATCAGGTAACTAGACAGGATTAGAGTGAAAAAAGCACCACCTGTTGTCTGCGTCATTAATCATTGAACGTATTTATCTTAATAAACGACGACGGCCCTCGTATAACAACGCCTCGTAAATATATCTGATAATCAAATAAACAACATTCGTCATTTGAAAGTTTTATTATTTTTCTTTATTTCCTTTTTTTTAAGTTTTTATGGCGCCCCTTAGTGTTTTTGACTTTTTCAGCTTTTAGAGTCACAAACATCCAAGGGCTACCCCAATATCATAAGTCTTCGTCGTTTTGCTAAAATACTGCTAAATAAATTATATCCAAAACATAAAATTGTTAAAATTTTATCCTTGTGAAAATACTAAGTAGAAAGATTGGCCCAGTACAAACATGAATCTATTTTCCCCACACAAATATTTGTTCGAGGGATTCATAGCACTCTTGACCTCTGCAAAGGAGGTGTTAAATGAGTACGACAAATATTTGTTTTTGTGGGATAATTTGGACCACTTAACTCATTCAGATATATACGCAGTCTTAATTAAGGCACGTAGTTGATGTTCTGAGCCGCTCATCGCGGAGGTACGTTTGTACATCGACCGTGTCGCCATCTACCGAACACAACACAAATAGACACATTGAAATATTGCTCAAGCTCTGGATCCAGTGGCACAATACAATTATATTACAGTAATATCATTATAAAGTGCTACTGCATCTATACTCAATATTTGAAAGTTGCGCTAATAACTGAGAGCATAAGATAAAATTGCTTTGCATAAAATGAACAATAATGGGTATTAATGAGGAGGAGGATACACTTGTTGTGGGAAGAATAATAAACCTGAATGTGGAAGAAAGTAAGAGAAGAGATAGACCTCAGAACATATGGATAGATTGTGTGAAATATGGCATGATTAACAAAGGTTAGTGTAGAAGATGCAAATAATGGAGAAGTGTGGAAACGAAAATTCTGTCGTGCCAAACGGCAGGAAGATGAACATGATGTAGATCACACTTACCATCCACTGACTGTTAGGGGAACTGAGAATTCTAAGTAACCACCAGCGTCTTCAGTTTGGAGATATCAATAAGAGGTTTTCATTAGTTATAAAAGTTTCTACTTGTAAATTTGTTGGTGGAAATATTAAAGCACTAAAAGAAACATAATGGTGAAATTCGAAAAAATAATCTAATATTTATTTCATTCAAATTGTCTTGAAGATATCAGTTAACCTAAACTTAAATCTAAGGCTAACTACAAGCCCTAAGAAAGTAATATCATTATAAATTAATTTTGTTAGAAATCATAACATAGCATAAAATAAAGTCACTTCCCGCTGTCTGTCCCCTTATATGCTTAGATCTTTGAAACTATGCAACGTATTTTGATGCGTTTTTTTTTAATACATAGAGGGTGTCAACGGAGTGGTTTAGATCTATAATTCATATATAAAGTAGTAAAAAAAGTGATGGTTTTTCAACATTTAGAACTTTAATCGCAAACGCTGGCTGAACCCTAAGTGATAGATCGAACTACATTATTAAACACCTTCAAAAGATGGCATATGTCTATCTCTTAGAGATAACCCACAATTGTAATTTTTATTTCTTACTTTTCAACATAAAATAGACTTCATTTTAAACATTACAGCATTAATTTTCATCCAGTTAAGTGTATTAAATAGATTGTGCTTTTAATATACATCAATATGGCGCTTTACAGCATGAAATTTAAACGAATATTAACGAAGATATTACAATATTATCATAGCGGAACATGGCATTTGCGTTGTGCGCCAAAACGCGTGCCGATAAATAAATAGCACAAATTGAACTTTTTAAGATCCAAATTTTACTCATGTATTACTTTTGATTTGCAACAAAGTTCACCGGGTCAGCTAGTTATAAATAAAATTATTATGATTAGAAGTGGTAGAGACACGCAGTTCGATTATTTCGTTAACTATCATATCATCAACTTATCTCCAGTCATAATTCTACCTACTTTTTATCTGAAAATATTAAAGTTGACCTTCTATTATAACATTTTATTGTGTTGCAGGTGAATAGATATTAGCATAGAGCATTACGGGTTTATTAAATGCAGCAGACATACTGGTACATGGTCGTACACTTGAAAGTCTGTTGAGAGAATATTGCTGTCATGAAGCGCCCCCTATGGGAGATGTTGCCACTAAACTGATATATTTAATAACGTTGTCAATTTAGATGCATGCAAGTAGAATACTGTTGTATGTTTGTAAAGTTTAGGGTTCCATAAGTATAACATAACTCGTTACCCGAAGGTGTAGGCAGCGGCTGTTAAGCCTCGTCTCGCCGTTATGTTTACGTCCCCAATGGAATAGGTGGCGAACCTATTGCCATACCGGGCACAAAGTTTTCAGTCATCGATATTTATCACACTTAACTTTCGGAAACATTTTCAAAAAGTCATTGGTGTGTGCAATTTTCTTGAACCCCTATCTTTTTAGCTGCTAATAGTTATTCCTTAATCCCAGTGCTCTTGTGGTGTAATACCCAGCTTCTAATTCAGAGGGCTCGAATGCAAAAACTCGTACGAGTATATCGTTAGTTTTTCAGTTATTCCTTAATCCCAGTGCTCTTGTGGTGTAATAGCCAGCTTCTAATTCAGAGGGCTCGAATGCAAAAACTCGTATATCGTTAGTTTTTCAGTTATTCCTTAATCCCAGTGCTCTTGTGGTGTAATAGCCAGCTTCTAATTCAGAGGGCTCGAATGCAAAAACTCGTATATCGTTAGTTTTTCAGTTATTCCTTAATCCCAGTGCTCTTGTGGTGTAATAGCCAGCTTCTAATTCAGAGGGCTCGAATGCAAAAACTCGTATATCGTTAGTTTTTCAGTTATTCCTTAATCCCAGTGCTCTTGTGGTGTAATAGCCAGCTTCTAATTCAGAGGGCTCGAATGCAAAAACTCGTATATCGTTAGTTTTTCTTTCATTTAATGGAACCACCTGGGACTAAAATATTTGGCATGACGTTAATTGCATGATAACCATATAAAATTATCTATTCATCATTATGATTACATAGTATAAAACAAAGTCGCTTTGTATCTCTTGTGTATCTCTCCCCTCATTTGCTTAAATCTTTGAAACTACGAAACGGATTTTAATTTGTTCTTTTATAGATAGAGGGTGTCAACGGGGTCGTTTGTATGTATATTTCATGTATAATGTAGTAACGAAAAAGTCATAATAATTTTCGAGATTTAGGAGTTTAATTGTAAACGCTGCCGGAATCCTTCTTCATAGATCAAAACAATGTACTGTATTATTTTACACCTTTAGAGGATGTCAAAAAATTGAACGCCAATTGTACTTAATAAAATCCAAAAATTTACTTATTTTTTTCTTCTAATGCAGAACAAAATTCTCTGGGTCATCTAAATTAACTATTATTTAAAGTTTCATCAATCTTAGATTTGTAATACTTAAATATTAAATTATCAAAATTTTGACTTTTATTTATTCATTTTTTCTATTGTCTGATTACCCATATTTAATATAATTGTAATTGTTTTCCAACATTGCATGTTATCAGCATCACCTGTTGCTGCTATAAATCATTGGTTTTCTCTGCATTAGATTAATCTCAGTAGTAATTTATTAGAGGCCCTTCTAAATCTGAATTAAACAATTTTACCTTCAAAGTTTAAATTGTTGCAAGATTATTTAGTAGGGGACGCTCTGAGGTCACCTGAAAGATTTATATTTAATTAATATTGACCAAAGTAAGATATATAAAATTTAATCACTAAGAATGTATATGTACTTATTATTATCAAAATGTTAAAGTATCCAACATGTCAAATACGTCTATACCTAGTGCACAGAGAGTAGAGTTGGAAAAAACCCACCGTATATTTGTAACTACAATCTAAAGACGTAATATCGTAAATATCCGATGTCACAATATCGTGATAACCAATATAGGTTTGTAAAAACTTAGGTAATTATTTCGTGATACATTTAGAAAAATATCGTTATTTTAATACAGTTTCAATTATTTATATATTTTTTTTACTAGCATTCAATAAAACCTACAGGTGTAGGACTATTTGATAGGAGGACTGGTTCTCTAGGTTAGCGCGATGTGAGCGACGTCCTTTGCAACCTCGAGTCTTGAGCACTCATACAGGTTTAGTCAGTTAGACACTGGGCACGGGTGCGTTGGTGAGTATCTGAGCCGAAGCGGCCGAGAGAAAACGGTGAGATACCACCATTGCACATCCAACTGGAGGCACATCCAAAAGTCTTCAACCAGTGCGTCTTACCAGTTATGACCTACGGTGCCAAAACGTGGACACTTACGGTGGGGCTAGTCCACAAATTTAAAGTGCGCGCTTCTTTATAGGGCGGCGTCAATTTTTAAGACTCCTGACATAACCTTCTTCAATGACTCGTTCTATTTGATCATGGTGTGTCGTGGCGGTCATCGACTAATACATCCATCCGCTTTTGCTCAGTCTATCTTGCATAACCCATTCTATAGTTAGTAAATAATGTATTTAACCAAATAATCAATCAATACATAAAATATTCCCAACAATATCTCACGTACAACATAATGTTGCAATCATTATCGTACAATTGGTGTTGATTGATGGTTGAATTTGAACACCATTCAGATGTGACTTCATTAATGATTCAATGTACACCAATCACCAATTTATATTCAACCAATTTATTTGTAATCTGATTATAAATAAAGTAATGTTCTAAAGTTTTTCACTTAGATATTTTTTTCTCATCTCTCATCATAATCTTCCATCTCAAGGCCCCGAGTTCCTTTGCCCCCGCAAACGAGCAAGCGCTCATGCTCATGGACAATTGCTACGCAGATAGTGTTACAATTGCGTTGCTGTTCTTAAATATGAAATAGAAAACAGGTCGGAAGTGGAATGGAGATGGATCAAACGAAATGCCGGCACGAGCCACTTTACGTAGGTATTCTAAGAGGTCGTGTTATTTCACCGGTCGCTACAACTATGCACATTTTCAAATTTTAATCTTATCTTTTAATTTTATATATAAAAATAAAATCCAACATTCTTAGTACACGACGTTAAAAATGTCAACGTTGTACATTAATGGCTGTGTATGTCTACATACGCCAGCGATGTTCAGACTCGGAAATGGAATTTAAAAATATGCGCTCGGTCACAGACGCTCCCACATATTTGTGTGAAGTACGATGTAACTGAGATATGCACTAGTTCTCTTCCACTTAATATATTCACTCAACTTAATTTTAACATTATATAAAGGATTTTAAAACTGCTTTTTAAGGTGCTTTTATCTTAAATTATTTTAAAGGGATTGGATGTATAGTTTTTGAAATGATCAGTAATACAAAGTAAACGCATCAATAGACCACAGTCAATATTTCCTATCTGGTGTGTAATTTGTTATTTCGATATATTTGTAGAAAAAAAACGAATATTCAATTAAAAATTAAAAGTAAAAAATACATAAAAAATGACAATGTATTCACAAATGAACAACCTTATCTCCTGAAATATATTCAAATAGGTCACGGCTACATCCAGGATAATTAGACGAAGTCACGCGTCAACATTATGAGTTATCTCAATACTTAACAAAAGCCTGGAGGCTGTTAAATTATGAAATAGACAAAGTAATTCGCGTCACCTTACATTTTACAGTTTCCGCTCGTAGACGGTTGTAGGGTGGCCACCGGCACCCACTCCCCGGGGAACGATCCTGTTCACAAACAAAACGAACAATACAAGGTGATTACCTATTGTTTTATCTTCATCACATATTTTGCTTGTAATTTGTTTGCGTAAAGAACTTATTATATTAGTGTTGGGTTTTGAGCGTGACTCGACATTTGCAAATCATTTTAGTATTATGCATCGCAATCGATCAAGTCGCATTTCATTTCACAGGATATTAGGAATATTAAATGTGACGACATTAAACAAAAAAAAAACTACAGCCAAATTAATTTCGCTACAGTAACCAGTCTGCTTTGGCAGTTTAAAGAGGGATTTATTTTTCAGAATATTTGTATACTTTACAATAATATTAAACAATAATATTTCTAATTGAAAGATACCGCTTTTCAATCAGTGAGAGAGGAGTCTGGAGCCCCGCTCTTTCTCCTTCCTTGTTAAAGGCCGACTACGTAACTGTGGCTCACGGTGCTGCAGATGACCCTAAGTGGAACTAGTCATAGTAATCATTTACCACCAGAAGATCTGATTGGTTGTATGCCCTCTTTCCTATTATAAAGATAAACAAATCCCAAATGTATTAGTAAGCAGCGTCGCCCTACCGCGTGACGCACAGGTTGTAATCCTACAGCGGCACATGTGCTCGCGGCTGAGGCAGCAAATAAATCAGGCGCATCTCACTCCCGCCCAGCATCACGACCTGATCTTACCCGCTGTTTGTGTATAGATTTAACTGTTAGCGAGAACACACTTGAAACTCACCTGTATCTGAATGAATGTTGAGAACAAACTTTTTAATAACCGCGCTCTACTTGATTTTTGTGGCTCTGAGATTTTTTACGTTATGTACTTTGTTCTATTAAAAGATTTTTCAATTGAAACAATTATAAATAAATATTAAAAATTCTAATTTATTTATTATGATTACATAAGTCAAAATATATTTATTTTGTCAGTCGCCAAACTAGGAATTTTGTCTTATTGATGTCTTGGTTTTATAGATAGTTGGGACTTTTCTTTTCTTATAGGAAGTCATAATTTTTTTATGGGATAGGAGGGCAAACGAGCAGGCGTGTCGCATGAGGGCCGCCTGCAACTTAAATAGTGTTATCGGTACGTTTCCGAACTTTAAGGGAGTAGGATAGGAAATGTTGGGAAAAGGTGGGTAGCCCTCTTGGCTCTCACTGAATGAAACGCGGCAAGAGCCACTTACGTCGATCTTCTGAGAGAGGGTGATTATTTCACCGGTCGAGCAGGCCTATTTATGTAGAGAACTGCTTGTTTCTACCACAGACATTACTAATATATATAATAAAGTAATAACTCACTTGAGATGACTAATATAAATTTTCTATATTAGTAATAATTTTATGGTAATACACAATGCTAATTTTATTATAGTACGCATAAATAAATGCCTAAAAAATAAAAGTACCTTAATATGCAGATTAGATATTAAGTAATCCGAAAACTTTTAAGAAGGGACCCTCGGATGATGTAGGTCAATTTATTACGCAGTCCGCGCGAACTTCGTACCGCTATACTGTATGTAGCTTCCCGCCTCACGCCTCAAACAAAATGTCGATGACGACGATGATTACACATAGCCTATGTTACTCAGTTGTAATGTAGCTTTCTAAAGAAAAAAGAATTATTAAAATCGCTCCAGTACTTTTTGAGTTTATTCATTACATACAAAAATACAAATCTTTCCTCTTTATAATATTAGTATAGACTAGTATAGATGACCACGGACAATAATGCATTGGAAAAATTGGGATCAAAAAATTATCAAGTCAAATTGTACTTGGAATAGGTACATAACTTTGATTTTATTATCATTTTGACCAGCAATATGATAGAGAGCGTTATATTTTTAACCGACTTCGAAAAAAGGAAGAGGTTCTCAATTCGTCTGTAAGTATAATTTTTTTATGTCTCGTCACCGATATTTTCGTCAAATAAGGACGGATTTCAATTTTTTTTTTGTTGGTTGGTGTTTACGATAGTTATTTTAATAGTTAAAGATGAGTTTATTAAAGTATTACATTTTGTATATTGTATTAGGTATACACATTAGTAAGTTACGTTCTTTATAGCTTTTTAGTTATGAAGATACTGTTTTCATCTACATAATGATAAAGATTTTGTGGTTTACGTGTCTAGAAGTCGGTAGTAAGTATTTTTATTTGGAATCTTATATTGTCGTCGCGCTTAACTGAGTACAACTAAATTGTAAACTTCATTTCATTTGAGTGTAATTATAGGTGTTTATATTTGCGTGGTGGTGAACCTTAATTATTTTACAAAATAAATACATATAACCTGGTATACTTGCTAATAATGTGCCGTTTTATTGATCAAAGAGTTTTAAAAATCTATTCAGTAAACAGCTATATTTACTCCTGTAACCTTAGCAACCCTTCATTAAAGTAATATTTATAGAAATAAGAATCGAAGATCGCTAATAGTCACCCAAACAACGAGATCAAAAATGGGTTGTTGATGTGTGAGTGACAATGTGTGCGTAAAAAGTGCCTCCAAGTGTCAACTTTTACATAGTTATTGTTCATGTGTTGAATTAGATACATCCCGAGAATCGCTTACACGCGGTCGCGCTGTCAGTGATGATTACAGTACATTTTGACTGACATGTGCCATCTACTACAGTCTATGATAAATCTATAGTAATATTAGTATCACATTCACATTTCTTGTCTTAAAAATATTAAAGAAGAATCTTATGAGCTGATATGAATGAAGTCACTAACAACAAGTAAGTCACTAACATTATATTAAAATATCTCGGAGAGGGTTGCTTATAATTTGATATTTTTGCTACTTTTACGTCGTGACATTATTGAAAGCAAATAGGTACAGGCTTTATTAATATAAGAAAGGAAAAATCCAATAACTAATCTGGATGGCACGGCGATATAACACGTTGACTCCGTGTGCAAAGTCGTAAGTTTAAACTTGGATGTATAATTAGTACTAAAAGAATACAAAACAACACTGCTAATACATTCGAGTAATAAGTAATAATTTATAATAAATAAAGTATATGAACATAACATAACATAACTTCACGCCTTTTGTTACCCGAAGGTGTAGGCAGCGGCTGTTAAGCCTCGTCTCGCCGTTATTTTTACGTGCCAAATGGAATAGGTGGCGAACCTATTGGCATACCGGGCACAAAGTTTTCAGTCATCGATATTTGTCACACTTAACTTCCGTTAACAATTTCGAAAAGTCATTGTTATAAAGTATATGAATATTGTTAATATTAACTGGCTTTAAAACTAAATAGATTCCAGTTGAATTCTAAGATATATTATTTATACAGTAATTAATAGATTTACTAAACAGTTTTATCACTTATTAAGAAAACATATTTTGGGGGCTACTAATACTTATACTTTTAACTCTATGATGAGATACTGATATGATGCTGCGTTGGAACATAGATTTATAAGGCCAGACTGGGATATTAACAGAATTATATTTTATTAATTTATTATTTAATTATATTATAGACGAAAACCTAATTACTAGAAAAAAGCAGAAAAATAGTTTTAAAACTAAATGCAGAGAAAGAAACTGTGTTATAGATAATATTTTAGACTTCTAAAGCTTGCTTGTTTTTTCAATATATATACGAAAAAAACATCAGTTTCATAATAATAATATAACACGCGTTACAAGATATTCAGCCACAATATAGGGACGATATCTAATCTGAGATATGAATGGTCCGGGCCGTGCTCCCGTTTCGGCACCAAATGAAAAAGCTCGCCCTCCAATATGGCGATCGGAATAATTACAACACTGAGTTGACCTCTTTCACTACCTATCCCCCTGCCACACCCTGCACCTACGTGTCTATAATGTGCGAAAATAACACAAAGACGAAACACAGAGTGTGTGGTATGCTCAAGTGGCATAGAGAGAAAAGTGTATAAGTCTCTTTTTATCAATATTCGATGTATTTTTAAAGTGGTTAAACGCGTTGTACAGACAAATAAAATGGATTTTTAATAAAAAATTTTTATATCGGAAAAAAAATTGATTAGATTAAATTAATTAAATTATTATTAATGAATAGGCTTAACAGATCTGAAGAGGACTTTGTATCCTAGATTGAGAAATTTAACGCTTTTGTATCATTCTTTGCCTAAATAATACTAGATAAAAGATCACAATATATGTCACCTACTCATAATCGGCGGTAATATCAAATGTAGTTTGGGATGTACATACAGGTAAATCTTGTATAGTACAAGCCAAGCATTTAATTCATCGAAACGTAATTGATAGGATTTTATATGTTTAATTGTTCATATAAATAAACAATTAAACATATAACATCGTATCAATTACGTCACAACTTTAATGGTAATTAGTAACAGTAAATATCCACAGTATTATGCTTTACTATTATTAATTTTACCCTGATTTTTAGCAATTCCATATTGATTCCAATAGTGTAAGTTGTATTATAATACAGTATAGGATATGACTAACGTTAATATTTTAATGTTATTTTTATAAAAAATCTCAGATTTTTTTTATAAATAACAATGGCAGCAGCACTGCTCACCAGCAGTGCTTTGAGCGCTCGTTATATGTAATAATAATAGTAAGTTTTAAAAACTGCGTAAATTGGATTTAAGAACTTTTGATCACAGGCAGCACAATTATTTGGACATACAAGTGTAATCACGTAGTAGGCAGCAATAAGCTCACATCTTTGTGTTGTAGTGAAGAGCAATTTGACATATGAAATATTGTTAAGGAAACGTATATTGAAATGTTTTGTTTGTCATATTTTTTCTTTTCCATGTTAATAATATATAAAAATATTTAGTCAGTTCTAGGATAAAATATCTCTTTTTTGTTGCTTTAATCTTAATACCTGAAAATGAGCGAACAAACAAACCGGCGTTCTTTATTATTATCTAATATATAAAATTCTCGAGTCTAGATGTGGGTAATTGAACTCCTCCGAAACAGCTTGACCGATTCTCATGAAATTTTATGTGCGTGTCGGGTAGGTCTGAGAATAGGACAACATCTATTTTTCATCCCCGTAAATCACAAGGGCAGCCCACATGCAACCCTAAATTTTCAACCCCCTACGATCAACCCCTATTTTTTAAATTTTATTTTTCGGCAAGAGAACGTTTGCTGGGTCAGCTAGTTATAAGTAAAAAGAGAATTTTTACATTTTTATCGACATTTAATAAGATTTTATTTATTTTCCGAACCGAAGGCGAATCCATCCATTTTGTATTTTATATAACGTCAAATGAATTTTGATATTCAGTCGCCGTCTTAGTTGGCGGTCTTGGTTCCGTGGAAAATATTTAAGAAATAAATAGAAATTTAATAATAGACCAGCGGGAGCGTTCCGAAACTTGTACGTCGCCAGTTGGCCAATGATTTTATATTTGTAAAGTTTTAAAATTGCGCCAAGTGAACTGAACGTGGCGCCTGTTTCTGAACAGATTATAGATTCTTATTCGTTCACTATTTAGTTGCTGTTGGCGCGAATAGCGAGTAGTTCACTCAGATTTTAACGTTCTCTAACTAGTTCATTCATTCAATGTATTATGTTGTTTGATGAATTATGTGTTTTGGATCGAACTGTAGTAATGGACAGTCTTACTCGTGATCATGGAGGTTATAAATATGGAGAAATAGGTTTGTATCCTACGTACCCACACGGTTTTTGGTTAATATTTTGGTATAGTTCTGTCTGATAAATATCGACGAGTGACTAAGTTGCGTCATGATGTATGGTAATAGGTTCCGCCCGCTATTCCGTAAAAAATCGGTTAGTCCAGGCGTGAAACCTTCGGGGAGAGTAGAAAAATTGGCGTCAATTTACAAAAAAAAATATACGTATATTAATATATACTTAGTCTGGCCAAATACTGTTACAACTAAAAATAAAAAAATATTACATTTGAATTTGGAATCTGTCATTTTTATACGATTGTTCATTGTGTTTTCTCGTTTTGGCGCCAATACATTGTGCAATATTTTGCGATATTAAAATGGAGTGGGGTGATAAAGAGAACCGAATCGCTGTGATTGCATTACACAAAGTAGGAGCCAAATGCAATTTTTAAAACTCTCCATACACTAAGTATTAGTCAAATGTTTGTGTACCGGGCTATTAATAGGTACAATGAGACCTCCTCTGTTTGTGACAGAAAAAGACCTGGCCGTCCACGTAGTCTTCGTACGAAAAAGGTGGTCAAAGCAGTAAGGGAAAGAATTCGAAGAAATCCTGTCCGCAAGCAAAAGATTTTATCTTGGGAGATGAAGATAGCACCTAGAACAATGTCGCGTATTTTAAAAGATGACTTAGGACGTGCAGCCTATAAGAGGCGCACTGGTAATTTATTAACTGATAATTTAAAAAAGAATAGGGTGTTAAAATTTAAACAACAACTGAAGCGGTACGCAAAGGGAGGTCACAGAAAAATATTGTTTACGGATGAAAAAGTGTTTACAGCTGAGCAACATTTGAACAAAGAAAAAGACCGTATTTATGCTCAAAGCTCTAAGGAAGCTTCCCAATTAGTTGACAGAGTGCAACGTGGGCATTATCCGACTTCAGTGATGGTTTGGTGGAATGTAGCTAACATTCCACCAAACCATCACTGAAGGAGCGACTTAGCCATATTTTTGTGAAAAAGGTATCAAAACATCGGCACAAGTGCATCAAGATACCATTCTTGAAAAGGTAGTCAAGCCCCTTAACAACACCATGTTCAATAACGAAGTATGGTCCATCCAGAAACACTCGGCACCGGGTCATAAAGCTCGGTCCACGCAATCTTGGTTAGTCCCTAAAACAATCCATACGATTGGCAGTGAAGAATTTTCCCATGGAAAGAGTGCGTGTTTCTATTGATAACTGGCCTCAACGTTTAAAGGCCTGTACTGCAGCCAATGGAGACCACTTCGAATAAGGTTTTTATATTTTATATCGTTTTATATTTATGTATATAAAGTAACACACTGTAAAAGAAATAAATGTTATTTGCAATTAAAAAAATATTTTTTTCTTTGTTACAATATTTATGGCATGACTAATAATAATCGTAAAAGTAAAGTTAACATTTTTAATAGATTTCAGGTACTTAAAGGGTAACATATTATTGGCTACAGCCCAAAGTTCAAACACTGTTTACTTGTAATCACAGTATTTATTTCGTCAATTCAATGTTTCTTAATTAATGTATAATTTTCGCAGTAAATCAGGGTAGTTGAAAATGATAATCTAACACAGCTACGTCTAGAAAACGCTTGTTGTTCCGTCGAGCGCGCTATCCAGAATGCCCCTTCCGTCCGTCACGCCACAGTGGGCGTAACGGCGCAAGTTTCAAAATCCAACGGTCAAACTGAAGTGTGATCATTTAATGCAAAGGAAATCAAATAACTATTTTAACACATGTTAATTCATTAATTTACGAATAGAAATAATTATCCTACATTTATTTAACAACTAATATAAATATTTGATTTTAAATAGTTATTGAACACAACTCAGATTATTATCGGTGATTCAAATCGGTTCATTACTTTCAGAGTTGAATGAAATCAAACAAACAATTTGAATTTGATGTTACTATAAAAAATTATTATTTTATATTAAAGAATTTTTTTAGAATTATTATTAGAATTATTAAAGAAAATTATATTTTATAAGAAACTAAATTATCTACTCGGATTTGGTTGTTAATAAAAATGGCTTCCATCATTTTTTATTACAAGTATCGCCTTCAAACAAAATAATCTCAAGTACCCACATTTATTTTTAAATTTCCTGAACGGATTAATTTCTTAAATATCGGCTAAGAGGAAAATGTCGCGTCTCAAATATGATTTCGCTTCGTAAAAATGGAAAATTAATTAAAAAAAAAGGAATTAATAAAATGGCGCTCAGTATTTTTTTGTAATTTGAATTTTCATAACATTTTCTCTCTCCGGGTTTTTACTTTTTTTTTCATTTTTTTCTAAGGCTGTATGATAGTTAACTAGGACTAATAAATGTGACGCGTAACCGAAAAATGTGACGGGTAACCGATAAATGTGACGCGTAACCGAAACAACGCCGATAAAGAAGTTTCACTTCAAAAAAATACCATCACGTTTCAAATGCTCAAAGGCGTGGGCAGCATTGCCTTGTATTAGTCATCGATAATGATCATATTATTTCTGAGATTCTCACAAGATTAAATTAAAGCTGGTCAGTTAGTATAGAGTTTTATTTAATAGGCGACAAATTTGCAGGTCGATTATCTCCTGGTGGTAAGTGATTAACGCCGCCCAGGGACACTTGCAGACTGTACTACAGTGACAGTGCTACCGTTTTTTTAAGATTGGATAGGATAGGGAAGGGAGCGTTGGATTCTGGATATCATTCTCACCAAGAGAGACGCAACTTCAGCTACTTTTTATCGAGAATTTAGTATTTCACAGTTTTGAGTCAACCTTTTGCAAGAGGCCGATCAGTCTCTTTGCAAGATCTTTTTAGAGTGCGCGAGAATTCGGACCCCATGTCTCTAGAGTCTCGAACTCAACAATTTGTAATTGATGTAAAATCTAAATATAAGTGTAATTAGCTCCAAAGTTTCCAGCAGAACGCGTGACAAAATCCTTTGACAATTTATCAATCGTCCATTCTGACATTTGTGGAGCGCAGTGTGTAACCACCATCACCACTCAATCAATTAGCTGGATAACGACGAGGTGTGTTGTGCTGCATCACAATTAATATGGTGGTTAAGCGCCAATATCCACTCGTTTGATACAAGTGTCCGTCCACATATTAATTTTGGCGCTGAACCGACCGCGCATTTCGTTGAAATGAACATATCAGTACACTACATATAATGAAATGTTTTAATAACTTAATATTATATGTTGTTTTTGAAATAACGCTAAAAATGTGTATAGTAATCTCCCTTGTCTGGAAGTCGAGCAACACGCTTCTGAATCTATAAGTGTTGAGATCATTAACAAGCCCACAACAATAACGATGGATAAATATTGATGGCTGACAACATTGATGTTTTGCTATTCATCTCAATCTTCAAGAAATTTTAAATAAAAGTTGTCATAGTTGCAAAAAAACCCTATTACATCATTTTGCTGCAAAGCCTACTAGTACAAGGTATATTAAAAAACGTAAAAGTTGACAGTGCGCTGTACATTTTCGTACGTTATTCAATCATTGTATTCGATTTGAACATTGGTAAAATTCCCTGAAATCCTTATGTTGCACCCGACCATAACCACCATTTTATGCGGCCATTTTAATTAAAAATCGATTATGATTCGGACTTAAAATAGCATGACATCATAATATTGTAACTATAACTGGCAAATACAACTGGAAAACGAAAATAAATGTAAACTAAAACGTACTACATACATATTTTAGTAGTACCTATTTAAATTTTATACTGCTCTGCTACCATAAATTTACTGAATGTTTAAAAGCCTATTTTAAATGAATAGACTGACATTTAAGCAGCACAGTTTCATTATATAAATGAAAATTTTACTTTCAAATTAGTCACGAACGATCAAATAGCTTTGAAATGGCATCTATCGTCAAACAATTTTCGCTGCACGAAAAATGTCAGACATTTTGACTATTTACTATGTTTACACAATTCATTTTAAGGCACTGATTATAAAGGTTCGTCTTGAATATGATTATTTGAATATAAAATTTTACGTAAAATTATTACAAGTGGTCTGTTCTTCGGCCATATTTAATAGCCTAGCGTGCTTGACCTAGTCGCCTATTTTTGAAAAGCCTTACCGAAGTCATTTTTTAGTTCTGAAAGTTATACTCTATCAAACTCTAATACATTTATATGTACTTGCCTCTTTTTCTCTTAAATTGTTTTACAAAGCTTTAAATTTATCACCCATAAAATGTATAAGTCGGTATTTTTCAATCCTGTCTTTACTTACACTGGTACATTGTGTTTTAAATACTTTAAATATTTTGTTTCACTCAACAAGATAAATAATAATGTGTTTTACATACAAGAAGGTTGTGTATTCAGACCGAAACCCATTTGACACCCGACGATGTTGTCTTTGCGAACAAAAATCCAATTTTGATTAAAACTTTATAAAGAGGGGAACTCTATTAATTTAAACTTTTTCGCGGTCTCCCTCCCTTTTTGTTCCAATCTGTGCGAGTGTCCCACTCTTCTTGTGGGAATCGCATTTGAGTAAAATTTACTTTTACTTGCTTGTCCTGGCTAGTACAAGGGCATTGCGCTGAATGGGCAGTTTCTACCTCAACGTGGAAAATAATACCTTTTTTGTTTTGGTTTCTTTTATTACTCATCCATTATCTATTTTATCTCATGTTCGATACGTGACCTAGAGGGTTTTTATGGGATAGGTTGACGAGCAAGTAAGTAAGCAACTAGCGCTGCCCATGGACAGGTACAACACATATGGTGTGCGTAGCCAGCTTTTATGGAAAGGGAATGGGAAACAGTGGTAGAGCCAAGCAGTTCGCTGCATGAATGGGCCGGCTCGACCAACTCACCTCACCTCGCTGAAATACCACGACCTTGCGGAGGATCGGCGTGAATTGCACATGCCGCGTTTCGTTCGGTGAGAGCGATACCCGGAGGCCCCCTTCCCCATCCCTTTCCTATCTTGCCTCGTTGAAGGTCGGCAGCGCAGCTGTAACACTATATGTGTTGCAGGTGTCCATGGGCGGCGCTGGTCACTTGCCATCAGGTGACACGCCTGCTCATTTGCCCTCCTATTCCATAAAAAAAAATACTTGGTGTTCCGGTTAACTCTTTCGTGTAAAAAAACAGGGTTTAAGGCCGCTTCTCGATATTTTAAGACTAATTACACTTCATGTATTTTAACAGCAAGTCGGGCCGGCCCTAGCGTGCGAGGGACTGTCTGTCTCTACTACTGTAGTAGAGCATAGTATGGCTTACATATTATTGATTTGTAATTCAGCTATAACAGTCGGCCTATAAGATAAGAATACGCTCATTTTTCAAGGTTTTTAAGTAAAATCGTTCTCGAAATTCCGGTGACAGCAAATTTACGTAATTTATTTTGTTTTAAAATGTACTTTTAAGGAATATATTCAATACAAAAATACGGTATGAATAAAATTACTATCAAATATAATATGCTATAATATAAATCAACTACTATAAATAAACATAGATTATTTTCTGTAAATAATTATGAAAATTACATATTAAAATAAAAAATAAAATAAATAAACAGCCGCGAATAAAAGTAAAAGTATAAAAACATAACTGCGGTAGTGAGTTTGTAAGAGTTAGTTGTGAGTAATAAGTTCTGAGTTACGAGTTGTGAGTAGTAAGTTGTAATTTGTGAGTTGTAAGTTGCGGGAGTACGAAGCGGAACCGTTAAGATTATGTGTTTTGTTTCACGAATTCTCTCCTCATATTTCTTGATGGCTACTTAGCTGTACGCTGTTACAAGTATTTCATTGTTATTATTTTATTTTTATAATGTTTCAACGTGGCTTATATATAAATGAAATACACTTATATTTTATTGTATTTGGGTAAGTGCGTTACTATTAAGATATCTATTTCATTCTGTCTGAAATATTAAACATTATTTTTGTAAATTTGAGATATTTAAAGACTTATTTTTGATTAATGAACCGGATTAACTGTTTTAATAAATTTTAATTACTACAAGGCATTGAGTTAATCATTATATTTTGGCCTTCTAGCAAAAAAAAATAGATAGGCTGATGTTAAATACCAGTAGGAATGTTTCTTGCTATCTTTTTTATGTTTCACCATCTAGAATTAAATTATTTCTACGTTAAAAGTATTCTCTATGCCCCTGACCTATATGGTGAATACGTATTCTATTTTAAGGTGCGGTAGCCCACTTCCCCCTTTCATACACAAATGTATTTTCAAAAGTATTTTCGGCATTTTTATTCATTTACTGGTATATTAATTATTTTAATTAAGGGTATGGCAGAGTGTTTTTGAAATGAGGGGACTTCGCCGAGTGACTCTTGCTAACCGCATCGAAAACAGGGTTTTGTGGAAGGAAGTTGGATTGAAAGAGAGTGTCGGGGTTAAATTAGAAAGAGCAAGCCCCCATGGCAACAACATGGCAACAAGGTACAGTAAGAGTGGATAATGCAAGATTGACTAAGCAGATATACTTACAATGTTTTGGAACGGATACTTACAACGGATGGATGTAGGAGACGAAGACGACTACGATACACTTACATGATCAAGTAAAACGAGTTTTGGAGGAAGGTGATATCAGAAACCATTAAAAAGGACGCGAGTGCATGAAAAGAGTAATGAAACTTAAAGAAGCGAGTAAGGCGTGTAAAAATCGTACTTCATGGCGCTCTGTTCTCTCTGCCTACCCCGCAAGGGATATGGCGTGAATTTATATATGTATGTTAAAACTGAAAATACTGTGCCCCATTTAATTTGAACACAGATCTAACCACCTATTCCACGATATCAAAAACCATTTATTATTAAAATTTTCTTGCTTTTCAAACCATACTTACAACTTCAGTCATCGGAAGTGTGAAAATACAAAAAATGTAGTCTACAAAGATACTTGTTCCTATATTTAGATCAGGGGTATCCCAATAAATTGTGTAACAAGGAAACACAATTTAACTTTTGTAGTCTCTGCCAGTGTGCCGGCCACATTAGCGGTCAAAAACAATCTTGCCACTTGACCAATCCATTACATGTAAGGTTATGTACCGGGTCAAGGGGTACCGGTTCATTTGATAAATGAAAGTCTAGTAGGATAACAATCAAAGCCCTTTCCTTCATATGAATAGTACATAGAGAGAGTTAGTAAGTTATAGAGTTAAAAAATGTGACTACAGACAAAAACTCCATAGATCTTTATCGACATTTTTATTTTTAATTAAATAAACATACGTATTTGTTAATATTTGATTTGATATTGTTGATATTGTTCACCAAATTTAGTGCAAACACACGACGAGTAACAAGCGACAGTTGTTAAGTTAAAATATTATTTATATAGGTAATTTATTTCTATTATTATCTATATTATGTATATTTGGGGATCATGTCAAGAGCGTGCACGTCGCGATCCCTGCCGTCCCAGAGGCACGCAATCCTTACTAGCATTGGCTGCTAGGGCGTGCCCCGACATCGACGGGCACCGATTAGCCCCCGTCGGTGCGGCTGCACGTCCATGCGCATGCGGCGAAAGGGGCGGCCTCGGCGTCACCCTTCACGCAGCGCCAAACCAGGCGGGACGAGGAGAGGGGAGTGCCGTATAGGCACGTGGAATGTTAGAGGTAGTATGACAAGAAAGATGAATGAGATGATGGATGTAATAAATGAGAGATGCCTGGATGCCTTATGTTTGACGGAAACGAAGCGGAAGGGGAATGAGGCCGAGGACCTCCCAGGTGGCATGGTTGCCCTATGGTCCGGAGTGGACCTGGACGTCCGTGCCAGTGGGGGTCTGGGGGCCACTCTCTCTTCCCGTTTTGCTTCTGGAGTGAAAGACTATGAGTTGGTAGGCCCGAGACCCCTTTGGGTTCGTATAAAACTGGGGATCACGCGGGTCTTCCTGGTAGCAGCTTATGCTCCCATTAGCTCCGCCGATCCCCATGAACTCGAGGAGTTTTGGGAAACTGTCAGGGATATTCTGGATTTGGTTGAAGGAAATGAAAGGATAATTCTGGTGATCTTATTGGATGGGTCGGAACCAAGAGAGATGGCCTGGAGGCTGTCCTCAGTCCGAATGGTGACAAGAGAGTGAATGATGCTGGTAAGCCGATCTTGGACGTGTGCTTGGAACGGAACCTTCTTGTGTCTAACACATTATTCCGTCATAATGATATTCGTGGAGGTATACGTGGAGATGGAATGAACAAAAGAGTATCATTGATCTGATTCTGGTAGACAGTCGTCTCCAAAACACTCTAAGGGATACAAAAGCCTACAGAGGCCCCACTCTTGATACGGACCACTACCTGGTGGTGAGCCGCTTCGTGGGCCTATTCAAGAAGTGGAGGCACTGGCGAGTGCGTACCAATTTCGGAGAGCTTGAAAGGATGAAGTGTGAGAAATTAGAAGATGAAAGTGTACGGAGTATGTATGTAAACCTAGTCAGCAAAAGACTCAATGACATGAGTCTTTCTGACTTATGTGTTGAAGAATGCTGGGAAAGAATGAAAGAAAGTATAGTGGATAGTGCAAAAGAAGTGTGTGGTTGTGCAAAGAGACATAAGATTCTGAGAGGCGATGCCTGGTGGGACGCGGATGTAAAATCCAGCTTCGAAAGAAAGAAAAGAGCATGGTTAGATTATGTCTCAAGTTTGAATCAGAATGATAGTATGACAAAGAAAAAGTATGAGAGCTACCGCCGCTGCAAGAATGTTACCAAAGCCTTAGTGAAAGAGAAGCGTGAAAGATTAGTTGTGAATGAGGAAGTGAGGTTGACGGAGAACTTCGAGGCTAATAGCAAACTCTTTTGGAGGGAAGTTAGAAAGTCTCGGGGTCCTTCGTCAACATCCAGAATGGACAAAATTATGTCTAAGGCTGGTGACATTCTTGCAAACCCAAATGATGTATTGGGTCGGTGGAGGGAATATTTTGGGGAAATGTACGAGTATGTTCCGGACGTGGGCGCCGCGAGTGACTCTACGACTGACGTCGCTGCGCCGACATCTAACGCGGACATTACTATGAAGAGATTGAATGGTCAATACGAAGTATGAAAAATGGTAAGGCAGCTGGAATTGATATGATGTCTGCTGAAATCTTCAAACACGGTGGAACCTATGTCCGGGATGCTTTCCTGAACTTGAGAAATCTTTACTGGAGGTCGGGTAAGGTTCCCATGGACTGGAGACGTGCTGTCATCGTGCCCTTGTATAAAGGTAAGGGATCACGTATGCAGTGCGCCCTTTACAGAGCCATTAGTTTGATCATCTTAGCAGCGAAAGTGTATGGGAAGTTTATTAAAAGGAGAATGAGGGTGATATCTGACGGAGTGTTGTGGGAAGCTCAGGGTGGTTTCAAAAGCGGAAGAGGGTGCATGGACCAGATTTTTTCCCTCCGCGACATTGTGGAGAAACAACTGGCTATTAGCCGGAAGGTATTCTGCGGTTTTGTGGATCTGGAAAAAGCGTTTGACAGGGTATTACGGAAGGATCTATGGGACATACTCCCGGGCTACGGTGTGAGCGGCGCACTGCTGCGCGCTGTGCAGTACACTTATGAGGGCTGCACAGCGTGTGTGCGTTTGTGACACAGTGTTGACGGCGGCCTGTCGCCCTGGTTTGACGTCAATATCGGCGTCAGACAGGGTTGCGAGCTGTCCGCTCGGCTGTTCATCCTGTACCTGGACAATTGTGTCCAGAGAGTGAGATGGACGAATGTAGGGATGGGAATGGGTGACCTAGTTGTCAGCTGCCTGCTTTACGCAGATGACGCCGTGCTCTTAGCCGAATCGCCGTCTGATCTGCAAACACTAGTCACTATTATGAAAGATGATTGTTTGATGTGTTGGGACTAAAAAAGTTGAATAAAATGATATTTCTAGAATATTAATCTTTCTCAAATACTGTCAATCTTAATCGCTCATCTTTAATATTCCACCGCTGTCTAAAATCAAACTCTAAGTAATAATTAATTATCAACTTAGCTGAAATCAAAGTGTTTTCCTACCAAACACTTTTGCCTCTAAGCTCTCTGTAAATGAGTGGTTTGAATTCGCTTCAGTGGCGGTTATTCCCGATTATTCCAGGATATTCCCTTATATTCGGTAACAAGGGCCGCAGGGTCGCGGCGTTATAAACACTCGCTCGACACTAACGCGATTTAAGGCTCTGTCCTGTTAGCTTTATTTGGGACGTAAGTTGTAAGTGGTAACTGTTAATATACCTATTTTAATATATGCAATTATAACATAACTTCACGCCTTTATCTACCCGAAGGTGAAGGCACTGGCTGTTAAGCCTCGCTTCGCCGTTATGTTTGCGTCTTAAATGAAATAGGTGGCGAACCTATTGCCATACCGGGCACAAAGTTTTCAGTCATAGATATTTATCACACATAACTTTCGAAACTAATTTTGAAAATTCATTGGTGTTAGCCAGGATTCAAACCCCGACCTCTGATTCAAAAGCAGTATGCCACTAGGCTACCCAGACTATATGTAATTTTAAAGGCAAATTTGGTTTATATTGTGGAATAAAGCGGCATAAACTTTTTACCTCTTTGGGGCTGAAAATCATGGGAGGAACCTCTGCTATTTGTAGAAAACGAATCAGCAAGTCTTCTGATACGCTTACTGTGATACAGGGAGTATTATGATGGCCTTGGTCCTTATGATTATGTGGGTTGAAATGTTTCTAATGGAGGGCACAGCTGGATTTATGCAGTGGCATTTTAACAATGGTAGAGCCAAGCAGTTCGCTGCATGAATGGGCCGGCTCGACCGGTGAAATACCACGACTTCTCAGAAGATCAACGTAAAGTGGCCCATACTGCGTTTCGTTCGGTGACAGAGGTATCCGGAGGCCCACCCCCCTTCCCCATCCTTCCCTATCCCTTAAAGGTCGGCAACGCAACAGTTACACTATATGTGTTGCCGGTGTCCATGGGCGGCGTTCGTTGCTTACCATCAGGTGACACGCCCTCGTTTGCCCTCCTATCCCATAAAAAAAGCTTTGTAGAAATCTATAACCAAAAATATAGTATGAGAGCAGCTCCTTAAATATTTTTTACAAGTTTTACCTCGAGTTCTTATGGGATAGGCAGAAAGAACATCACCAGTCGTGATGAGTGTCCTTGTTTTAGAATTATTACTGTAGTACATATTTCTCCCTCTGTAAGAGAATGTAAACAACAACACGGTTCCGATTATGAATTGGGCCACACGTGTAACCTTAAGTCGTCCGACTTAGATATACTTCCTTTGCTTAATTTTGTGGAATGAGCTCCTAAGCGTGGCCCTTTACTTGTCCTGACTTGAGGACCCTACACCTGAAACTTACCCTATTTTATATGGGTTTCAGCTTGTTTACCTACATACAGTTTTATGTTGCCCCAAGGATTAATATCTCGCTGAGCTTAGTTTTAATAGCACTAGCTTAACTTGAGAAGATTCCAATCCTCGGTGATCCTTGGTTGGTTAAGTGATGTAGTAATTAAGGATTATCATTACGCCCTTTGTGTACATTATAATTATAACATAACATAACTTCACGCCTTTTGTTACCCGAAGGTGTAGGCAGCGGCTGTTAAGCCTCATCTCGCCGTTATGTTTACGTCCCAAATTGAATAGGTGGCGAACCTATTGCCATGCCGGGCATAAAGTTTTCAGTCATCGATATTTATCATACATCATTCCGAAAACAATTTCGAAAAGTCATTAGTGTGAGCCAGTGTTAGGATTCGAATCCGGACCTCTGGATCAGAAGCCGTGTGTTCTCCCACTGGACCACCGTGACTACTATAATAATATTATACTTTTGTAAATATCTACGCAATTCTTTGGTATTACTAATCTCTATTCACAAAAATATACTTAGAACATTAATATTGTACAAAACACTGTAATTCATTGCTTTAGAAAACCAAAAATAATAATTCATTGTTGTGATTTTTTACTCTAAAAGAAAAGAGTTATGAAAGTCAACGAAGCGATTGAGGCGTGTAACAATCGTGCCTTATGGCGCTCTGTTCTCTCTGCCTACCCCGCGAGGGATTTGGCGTGAAAGTTATGTATGATTATGTTATGTATTAAGTTATGTATGTATGATTTTTTAGAAGCAGCAAAATAATATTTCGCATTATTTCGATAACATACTTGGAAATGAGAATATCATTGATTATTATTAATTGTAATACTTTGGATTTCCGAACTAGTATACAAACATAGAGGCAGAGCAGTCTGTATTTCTATTCAACACTTTAAAAAATAAAACTAAACCAACCCACTTGAAGTTCACTAAGATGTTATTCCTACTAAGCGACGGAGCTATTTATTCAAATGGCCCACTGACATGAGTCCAACTTGGCAATTGCGGGAGTAAATATATTGTTGCAGATGTACAATGCAAAACTGGATGGAAGTAGGAGGACAGCCGCTACCATATCCATGACCATATAGAACAAATCCTTGGGGAAGTTGATATCGGGAGCCTTAAAAGCCGGTGAGCGTTTTTTTTATGAGAGAAGGGGGTAAACGAGCTTGCGGGTCAACTGATGGAAAGCAATCACCTCCGCCCATGGCGTCTGCAATACCAGGGGCATCACATTAGCGTTGCCGGCCTTTCAGATGAGAATATGCTCGTTTCTTAAAGGTTCCTAGGTCGTAGCGGTCCGGAAATACCGTCGCCGGCAACTGGTTCCATGAAGGAACAGTGCGTGGCAAGAAGTGCCTGTTGAAACGCACTGTTGTCGATCGCCAACCATTCAGCCAATGCGGATGGTTGCGAACAATTCCTCAGAGCACTCCCCGTGGTATATGCGGTAGAGGATGCATAGAGATGCCACCTCTCTCCGCAACGCCAGAGGATCAAGCCGATCGGTAAGAGCTTGATTGTCGACAAGCCGAACCGCGCGTCGTTGGATGCGGTCAAATGGAGTAAGCTGGTACTGGGGTGCCCCCGCCCAAAGATGTGAACAGTATTCCACGTGAGGACGGACCTGCGCCTTGTAAAGTTGCAGGCGATGACCTGACGTGAAATACTGTCCCGCTCTATTGAGCACACCAGACTTTTTGGAGGCCAATTTGGCCTTGCCCTCCAGATGACCGCGGAACTGGACGTCACTCGACAAGTATATAGATAGCGGCTGAGGCTGGTAGGGGAGTGCTCTCAAAACAGGGAGCTACGACAAAGGGTGTCTTTTTAGCGGTAAACGCGCAGACCTGTGTCTTCTTAGGGTTGAATTGGACCAAGTTTAGTCGGCCCCAGTCCGAAACTTGACTAAGCCAAGTTTCGATTTCGCGCCAAATGCTGCCAATAGCCAACAGCAAAACAAATACAGTGTTACTATTACGTTACCAGCCCTTATGATAGCATAGAGAAAAATTCGCAAGTGGGTTGGGGACGGAGTTGGACCTCCAGCTAGTTTTTTCACCAAACGCAACGTGGCATGAGTCACTTTACATGGAAATTTTGAGATGTCGTGATATTTCGTCATTCAGGCCGACAAATTCATGCAGCAAAGTGCGTGACTTTACTCCCATTGATTATGATGTAATGCATCCTTCAAATGGTGAAGAACAAAACGTTTTTTATTCTAAAATAAGATAAATATAAAAACGACTCACTCATTATTACTTTACGCAATTTGTAAAAAAAGAAATCTGATCTTAATTTAAAATATTCTCATACAATAAAACGGCATTTGATTTCCATAACAAAATAGCCATTATCCTCGACGATTATAATATCATCAAGTTGTTTGAAGAAAAATAAATAAATAAATAATATCAAAGAAAAACCTCTGGCTATGCAGATTATTTATACTTCAAAGGCAGATAGAATTACAAAAAGCCCGAGTCCAAAATCGTTTATAATGTTCCGAGTACGTACAATCGACTTTTACTCAAGAGTAATTTTATATTGAAATCGTTTTGGAAAGATGAAAAAACAGAGATAATTGATAATGTAAGCATCGCAGTCATTTGCGAGGGGTGAGTGGTGGGGGCTGGAGGGTGTGAGAGGTGTTGCTCGATACACATTTTGAATCTCAAACGGGACTAATGGATGCTGAAAATTGTGTATTTATCGTGAAATACAAAAATTAAGTCATCCCTTTTTATTTCAGTCACGTACGTAAAGATTGTCTGCTGTGTTTGATGGCAACTCACACAGCTCAGTGAATGGCGTACTTCTGGAATTACTCTAAGAAGGAAGCTTTTTCAGATACCACAATTTGTGGATCGAGGCCTGAACGCTGCTATCAACGCTTTCCGTTACTAAAGACAGTCACAGAGCCACAAGAAGGAATAGGCCAGCCGACCCTTCGGAGTAAGGACGTAAAGAGGCTCATGCCGTGTTTCGTTCGATGAAGTATCCAGAGACCCACCCCGCCCCATATTTTGATACTATCTTAAACGCTAGTAACGCAACTCTAGCACTATTTGTGTTGTATGTCACTAGTCACTTATAATAAACGAGTGACACCTGCTTCCTCGGTTTTCCTCGTTATCCTATTGAAAAGTCGTTATGGTGCCACATATAATAGAAAACTGCACCCAAAAACTTATTCAGCTACAACCTTTCAATAACAAGCCTATCTATATTTGAAATGAGGCTCTACAATTTGAATCGCGTAAAATATATTATATAACGAATTTTGTAGCCTCCGGAAAACCGTCGTCTCGAAATTTGGCACGAAAAAAATTGTCGAAGAAGCAAGACCTAAATTCAAGTTTATCAGCGCGTTGCGAGGAATTTATTCAAGTTCGGGATAGAATCACCGCGTTTTATTGTCGCCGATAACCGCCAGCCAGCCTGTCTGAATGTAGGCCAGGCCGGGCGTTAGTACGCATTCACTCTCATCAATGAATTTACCCAAAAAAATAACTTTTAACGCCTTTATCTTGGAAAGATTTCTATTATTTTGAATCTAGTCTAGTTATTCCTAAAGATGTAGGTAGCATGGATTCGCATTTCTGTATGAAATATGGAATTGTACAACGAACTCATGGAATATTTTTTTATGTACAAACCCAACACACGCTTGACTTAAAAGATACTTAAATAAATAAAAGTCTGACAGTCACGATTGCTGTCACAACTGATAAAAACTAAGAATTCTGTAAATGTTTTACATTTTTCATTTTAGGTACCTAAGTTAAATATTGTAAATTCACGAAAGGTTGTTCTTGAATTTTCTTATAAAAATGAGGTTTGAATTTATTTAATTTGACTAAGAAAACTATTGTATTTGTGTATCGTACACAACAATTTAATAGATATATAACTTATCCAGAATAATTGCCGCTGTATATACCTACTAAAGTTAAGAGCCGTGAAGATACAGTCCTAGTAATTATTATATGAATTCATAAAACAATATTATTAATTGATATATATTAATTAACATAAACCACAAATCGACACCGCCATTATATCAGCGAAATTACATATTTATCATTGTTCCGGCCGTTTCAATCAACGTCACGCCTGTCTCCCAAATAAAGATAAATATCACCGACCCTCGAAAATTTCAACCAACAAGTGAGGAATGAAAAACAACCCCCTCACAAAAGTACCCCGTTTATATCTGTTATAATACAATTCAATAATTGTTTGATCCCGTCTTGGCCATTAATCAATTGTCAGAAGTACTGTTCCACTGTTAACTTTGGTACCATTTGGCGAATTTAATTTCTGACCTATGTCATAGATTAAGTATTAGATAGTGCGGTATCTCAGATTGATCATTGTTGTTAAGTTTAACACCCACATCGTAAGGGATGATCTAGGGGATTAATCGGTTCTGTTTAATCAAAGTTTAACTTGTAATCTTTAACAGAATAGAGTGATGTACTCGGAGTATGTTTAGTTGTTTTATCAGTTTGATTTCTTTGTCAATGTCAGCAAAACCTATTTAAGATGTTATGTTTGTATATATATTTTAAAATAATAGACAACATGTACATAACCATAGCAGTGGTAGAGCGGCGCATCTCTATGCATGAATGGGCCGGCTCGACCGGTAAAATAGCAGAATATCATTCAGAATATCAGAATAAGGTGGCTCATGCCGCGTTTCGCTCTGTGACAATGGTATCCGAAGTCCCAAACTCTTCCTCTCTCCCCTCCCCATCGCATTTCAAATCCCTTCCCTCTCCCACCAACCAAAACATTCCCAAGGTTGATGTCACGGAGGCGGCTGGTCATAAAACCACAGCCAAATCTTTTGACAAAATGGATAGTTCGAAAGGATGACATACTACGTGGGCCGACTCGACCGGTGAAATAGCACGACCTCTCAGTAGATCAACATATAGTGGCCCATGCCGCGTTTCGTACGGTAATAGAGGTACCCGGAGGCCCACCCCCCTTCCTCATCCTTCCCTATCCCCTATCCCTTAAAGGTCGGCAACGCAACAGTAACACTATATGTGTTGCTGATGTCCATGGGCGGCGTTGGTTGCTTACCATCAGGTGACACGCCTGCTCGTTTGTCCTCCTATCCCATAAAAATAATCTGGAATCTGATCGACACCGCTCTAGATATTGGTGCTTCTCTATCTCTTCTCGTAGGTACTGTAACAGTCGCCCAAAAGGTTTGATCTAATTCTGTCGATCCCGGGGATTCTTATAAAACTTAATAGGCTAGTTACATTACGACTTCTCGCTTAGAGATACAGAGTATTTATTGAACTAAAATTTCATGAAGCAGACAACCAGGATTCGCATCTGCCCCCTCCCCCCATTTTCAATAAAAACAATTTAAGTAGACAGCAATGTGCTATATTATTAGTATCTGTGGTATACAGCTCCAGTGGCGCAATTGGTTAGCGCACGGTACTTATAATCAGTATGTCGTGTAAGGAATGCCGGGGTTGTGAGTTCGAGCCTCGCCTGGAGCAATCTCTTTTTAATTGATTTAGCTAAGAACCTTTCTATTTATAACTAGTATAGCTAACCCCGTGAACTTTGTTTCGACTCGGAAGCAATAAGTAAAAGATTTTTTTAAAGTATTCTAAGTTATGATGACCTGCAAACACTAGTCACTATTATGAAAGATGATTATTTAATGAAAGGCTTACAATTGAATGTGATGAAAACGAAAGTTATGGTATTTGAAGGGGAGCAATCCGGAACGGATGCAAGGATAATGGTTGACGATGTAGTGCTGGAACAGGTGAATGAAATTGTATATCTTGGATGCGCTTTTAGCAGGGATGGAAGGTACATCGCGGATGTAGAAAGAAGAGTGGCGTTAGGAAATAAAGTCAATGGGGCGTTGGGCAGATGCCTGGGCGCAAAAGATATTAGCACAGAAGCCTAGCTAGCAATTCACAATGCAATATTGATCCCAACGCTAACTTATGGAAGCGAGAGCTGGGTATGGCAGAGCGTGCAAGTAAAAAGCAAAGTAGGATAAACGCGGTCGAAATGAAGGCATTGCGCAAAACCTGCGGAGTGACCCTCGCTGACCGCGTGGAAAACAAGGTTATAAGGAAGGAATTCGGATTGAAAGAGAGTGTCGGTGTAAAAGTAAGAAAGGGCATGCTCCGGTGGTTCGGACATGTAGAAAGGATGGATGATGCAAGATTGACTAAGCAGATATACAATGCAAAAGCGGATGGATGTAGGAGTCGAGGACGGCCTAGACACACATTCCATGACCAAATAGAACGTGTTTTGGAGGAAGGTGATATTAGGAGCCTCAAAAATCGACGCGCGTGCATGAAAAGAGTTATGAAAGTCAACGAAGCAAGTGAGGTGTGTAAGAATCATGCCCAATGGGGCTCCGTTCCCTCTGCCTACCCTGCAAGGGATTTGGCGTGAAGTTGTGTATTCTAAGTTACTCTTTATTACACCACCAAGAAAAGTCCAACAAACCAGACACCTGCCAATAAAAGTTTCTTCAAAATCGGTCAAGCCATTTCAAAGATTACCCGGAAAGAATAGACAGAGAGACAAAAATTTGAAAAATATATATTTTGGTGTATATGTTACGGTAAATCTGATTAATTGAAAAAATATTATTATTTTTACAAAATTATTAATAATAACCACGTTTTGGTAAATGTGAATAAACGATCGAAATTTATTACTTTTAGTAGTAATTATTAATAATTCACGACACATATTGGTAAAAGTTATAAAATAAATAAAAACCCAATGTTTTTTGACCAGCAGGTATTTATTTATAATATTAAACACAGTCTTACAATTATATTAATTAGAGATCACACAAACAAGGTTAAAACTAACCTAACCTAACCACTTATTTCACTTTCTTTGTTTCACTCACCTCATCGTCACATATCCAAACATAAATGCGCGAGTAAATTACTATACTTATTACTTAAACCGAAAACGAATTATTATCACAAACATAAGATAACAGTAAATCAAACTAAAATTTTGCAATACTGACTTAGTTAGAACTGGGGAGCAATTTTTCAAATCACTCAAATTCAAATAATATAAAAATTAATCCAAAAAGGGCATGGACCTTCAGTCTATGGAGAAAGCATGGACAGGTTTAGCCGGTAAGAGTCCGGCACTACCCAAACTACCTCATACGTGACGTAGTTTAGGTGTCCATAAGGATTCCGACACCTGACTAGAAAAAAAAAACCTAAAACCTAACCTAACTTAAACCTAAACTAAACAACTAACTAACCCTAGTAAGCAACAACAAATAACGTGCACGTTCTTTTAAAACAATAACACCGAGCCAACTAAGCCGAGCCACTTATTACATTTATCACCCCTAGGGTTAAACTATTAATAATAACCGACAAATGTGATTAATTTATCACTTTAACCTCGACTTTTGGTAATTATTAATCATAATAGATAATTATTAATAATCTTCAATTTTTCACTCTTTCCGTGACATATACATTCATAGCAGAAGCAGCAGCAGCAGGTTATTTTAATATTACAAACAGACACTTCAATTGTATTTATATGTATAGATTAACTGTGAAAACTCTCTATTTTACCGTAGGAATAAATTAAATTTAAACGTGGAGCCTATACTTTGAGTAAGAAGTTCAGCTATACATCAGCGAAAACCATATCAAAGATTGTTGCATAGTTTTGATCCAATGTTAATTTAAAAAAGAACCCGAATGTATGTGCTCAGAAACAGAGCTTCTTACCCTCTGTACTAAAACCCTGATCTTTTGCTCAAAACTAAGGTGTTGTTACCTCTACTATTTCTGTATAATCATACTTAGATTAAATTATAACAGATGTAAATATAACAAAATGATTTATCGTAAAAACTTAACCATGAAAATCAAGTTTTTTCATCGCTAATATTTGAAAGTCAATCGTGTTTGAGGATTTATTCCTTGATACCTTGCAATTTGCGTAATTGATTCATCTGTCTTCGAAGAGCCAGTGAAAGGGAGAGGGGGTGAGATTGGATGAAAAAATTATATTGTCCGTCGAATAATTGGGGCCGAATTAGGTTTATAACTTATTATATCTTCGTTGGTATTCTAGCAAGATTTTATTAAGAATATTTTAAAATTGATTTTCATTTTCTGCTACAAATTGCTCATTAGTGTTCCAGTAATTTACTATATTAAACTCTATAACCTTATGTACGTATAATAATGTTGACGCTATGTCTATCCCGGGGTAAGCAGAGTACACAACTACACGCCTCAATTGACAACCATAATTCTTTTCATGCATTCTCCTAAGTCGTTAAAGCGCTTCACATAATCTCTGGAAATAGCGCTAATAGATAAAAATAACTAAGATAAAGCAACAATAATAACGGTGTTGTGACTTTCTTTGATTCCTAAATCCTTTACCCGGCTTTAATGATGATATTTGGTTATTCTCTGAGACCTTAATGGATCCGTTCTAAAGGTGCTTGAATGAGGCCTTTGCTTTGGAAATAATAGACTGTCGTTTAATAAGGGCTCAGGGATGATAACGAATGTAGTTTGGTAACTTAAAACAAATTATTATATTACGCTAAAACTAAGCTCAAGAAAACAAGGCTAAGATAAATAGACAGTTGTTACTTTCAAGTACCAGGCAAAAGATAGTGATGGAGGTAGACACGTTACTCTTAGTTGGTTAAAGAATATAATAGGAACAAAAAAAAAGTGAAAGTGTGTGTGTCCGCTCCGACGCACGACTGGAGTTTACTCCTCAAGAACGATTATAAAATAAAATAATAAATATTTACTGTCTACAAATATGAACACATTTCTTCGTAATAGAGAATGGCGTATCGCTATAAAGAGCTTTCTATAAAGAGCTCAGGACATTGTATGGAGTGCCGACTCTTATTTATATGCTCTGTGACTATAGCGCATAACGCATTTCGTGTGACATGCTATACTCTCTAGTACGATTTTGGTCCCCATAATTTTCATACCCCGGGCCTATATATGTAAATCGATTCTTAAGGAGTAAACTCCAAAATGTGATATAATGAAATCGCATTGTTTTCGAGAGCAGAATTATTTGCAATTTGTGTAATATTAATAAAATGAAATAATGTTGTTGTGCCAAAAATTAATTAAGCTCGGCGAAGGCCACCGATGGACACATTTTAATTTGCGTCGGTGGCCAAAGATAAATATTTGTGATATTATACAACGAAGACTCTGATTAACGATGGCGCAGTATTGCCGCACAGTGTTGGGATATTAAATATCGATAAATATGAGTTATTCATTTTAACCAATAACCTATCAGGAAAATTATTATTTTTACAACCCTGATAAAAATCAAATAGTGTTTATGTAACAGTCTCTCAATGACTAAAGGCCGTATTAGTTTCCTCTAGTAAAGGTAAAGGATGGGATGCTATTTTATAGCAAACTTCATCAATTTTACCACAGATGTTTATCCTAAATATCTTTATTCGGATTGGAATCAAACCCTGCCAACGTTCATACTGCAGGCAGTACCATTAACGGCTAGGCCACACATTCACAATAACAATTTTTGCTAAAGCCAATATGATATTAAAAGACTAGACACGTTATATGAATAAAAAATACAAAAATATGCATGAAACTTTAGCAAAAGTTTCACGTGACGACGCAAGCCCCTTTGATTACGGGACCGTGAGCTAAAATCCAAGCGAGACACTTAAGTAGTTGCGCACATTACCTACACAAGTTTCATCCCTTTTATATCGCTTGAATTTATTTTAGGTACTACTTAATTTGGATTTTGTTATTAAGTCACCTTATTATGTGAAATTCGTGATTTGATTTTACGATCTAAAACACGACCTTCATCAAGCTTGTTTTATCATAAAACCTTAATAGGATGATACTGTGTATAAAGGATTTTACTGCTTTCGAAGATAAATAATAAGTGTTTAATAAAGCATATTAATAAATGTTTGATTTTGATTTTAATAAAATTTCAACTAAAAAGTCTCGGTGGCCCAGTGGTAAGAGCACGGCTTCTGATCCAGAGGTCCGGGTTCGAATCCTGACACTGGCTCACACCTACGACTTCAAAATTGTTTTCGGAAGTTATGTGTAATAAATATCGTTGACTGAAAACTTTGTGCCCGGTATGGCAATAGGTTCGCCACCAAACACCACAATACCTGTTTTAATTAACTGAAAAGTCAATTTCGAAAAGTCATTGGTGTGAGCCAGTGTCAGGATTGGAACCCGGATCTCTGGATAAGAAGCCGTGTGCTCGACCACTGGACCACCGAGCCTGTCCACTAGTAGTGTCCTTTATTTTTGGCTAAGTAGATATACAATGTAAAAGAGATGTAGGAGTCAAGCACAGCCCCGATACTCCTTCCATGACCAAATAGATGAAGTCGATCGTTAAAATCGACTAGTGTGTATGCCAAGAGTTATGAAAGTCATAGAAACGTGTGAGGCGTGTAAGAATCATGTTTTATGGCGTTCTGTTCTCTGTGCCTATGCCGCGAGGGACTTAGCGTGAAGTTATGTAGGTATGTAACTTACCTTTTAATTCAAAGCTTGATGAAGCATTTGTACAGGGCAGAAATTATGTTTTTATTATCCGCTCTCTATAGGTCCCCATAGTCTACTATAGGTAATGCAAAAAGCCATCAATAGATTTATTGATAAATTTGTATTGATTTGTAATTATTAACATTCATATCAATTTAAATATTTCATTAAGCAACAATCAATCAATCAATCAATCATTTATTCACATAATTCATAGGGTATTTACAGTATGGTGACAGTATGTTCTAAGTATGCATCTCCAAAATTTGCCAAGTAAGGCGTGTGAAATGTACGTGCAGTTATCTTTTTATACAATATACAATAAATAATAAAATTATTACACATTTCATGTCAATAACAATGTTAAAGATATTATCGAAACACCGCCCATCATCGATAACACAAAACGCACATCACTATTCCACATTTTCAACAGAACTGTAATTGAATTTGCAAACAGCAAAACCGTTAAGTTATCGACTTTTGTGAATAAGAAATTGATGAATGAATTCTGCAAGCGTCTATAATTATGATGGAGCTTACAAATGGGTTGATAAATTGAGCGATAACATTATATGCCGACACTAATTATATTTTACTTGTACATACAAAACTGCACGCCAGATCCCTTGCGAGGTAGACAGCGAGAACACAATGCCATAAGACACGATTATTACATGCCTTTTTCACTTGTTTAACTTTCATAACTCTTCACTAATACACGCTCGTCGATCCCTAAGTCTCCTGACATCACCATCAAGGACTCGTTCTATTTGGTCATAGAAGGTATGTCGTGGCTGACCTCGACTCTTCAATCCATTGCATTGTATATCTGTTTAGTCAATTTTGTATCTTGCATCGTATATTTTACTTGTAATACAGAAATATCACTTACTAGTAAGTAACATGGAGTGAGCTCGCGTACACGTACTTAACTAAATATCATTTAAAATTACATGGAGGTGGAACTATTATCCCATGAAAATTATCATCGGGATTGTCGTATGTTTTATCATCATTATTGCATACTTAATAGAGGTGACTGCGGGTAACAGAGTTAATGGTGCATTGCATGCCTTGATGCGTAGTCAGGCTGTGTCTGAAAAGGCACGCTTGACAATTCACAATGGTGTGTTAGTACCAACTCTAACATACGGGAGTGAGTTTTGGGTGTGGCAGGTGAAGCTTGAAAGTAAGGTGAATGCAGTAGAAATGCGTTCTCTGAGAAGTATGTGTGGAGTCACCATTGCGGATCGAATGAAAAATAGCGTGATAAGGGAGAAATGCAAGTTAAAGGATGATGTGGTGACCAAAGTGGAGAGAAGTATGTTAAGATGGTTTGGTTGTTGCATGTTGCAAGAATGGATGGAAGCCGACTGAATAAAAGAGGATACGAAGCGAATGTGAGTGGCAGGGTCGGGATCGGGAGAGCAAGACGGAGCTTCCACGATCAAATAAATGGTCTGTTTAAAAAAGGCAAAATGCGTAGAAACCGACGTGAATGCATGACGAGATGCATGACTGGATGAGGCGAAAGATGTGTGTCAGGATCGTAGCTTATGGAAAGCCAAAATCTCTGCCTACATCCATGGGATACAGGCGTGAGCTTATGTATGTATGTACAAAATAAAGTCGCTTTCCGCTGTCTATCCCCTTATATGCTTATATCTTTAAAACTATGCAACGGATTCGGGTATATTTTTTTTTAATAGATAGAGGGTATCAGCGTAGTGGTTTTTATCTTTAATTCATGTATAATGTAGTGAAGAAAAAGTGCTTGGTCTAAACATTTATTTATCTATTACTTTTGAAGCGGAACAAAGTTCGCCCGGTGAACTAGTTATGGAATAAAGTTCAGAATAAAGTTTTACATAAATAACATATAAATTTAAGTATTATAAAAGAAATATGTAATTGAAGACATATGTTACTAATGTTATTAATATGTTATGTTATTAATATTATTAATGTTTTATCTTAAAAACGTAACTTCACACCTTTTTCTACACGAAGACGGCGGCTGCTAAAGCCTTGGCTCGTCTAATAAGTACGTTACGTCTCCAATGGAATAGGTGGCGAACCTATTTATATTGCACTGAGCACAAAGTTGTCCGTCATCGATAATCATTACACATAACTACAAAAAATAATTCCGAGAAATCATTGGTCTGAGGCCGTAATCGAACTCACTACTACTGAATCAGGAGCGGGGATCTCGACTAACTTGTCTACCTTTACGACACTGTTAACTATTGAATTAAGTTCAATTATCATGATGTGATTAAGTGAAGTGATGTGACGGAAACTAGATGGCGCTCTATCGGACGACTGAATCGCACTATTTTTTGTTACTGGGTATTTACTTATTAACTAGCAATAATTAGCAACTAGCATTGGGAACTAGGAATCAGCTATAACAATTATTTAGATCAATTGTACCTATGTATACATGTCCACAATATAGTTCATAGCAGATCAGAAAACAGGTTGTTTTATTCAATCCTCCTAGTATTCACGTAAGTTCACATTAGTTCAAAATAGTTCAAAGCACCGTGTTCGGTGCTATACACTATACAGACACTTTTTATCAAGTTCTGTTTAACAGTTGACCCATGATGGCCATGATTGAGGAAGAAATGTTTGTATATTAATATATAATATATTTTATTCGTAATTTGTAAGTAATAACAGCTTCAATAAATAATTACTGGAACAAAATGTTCATGAACGGGCAGTAAATTCACTTTAGATAAATTTTGGTCGAACGCGCGCCATACTTCGATTATAATTACATGTCGATTATTATTTTACCACCAATAAATGTCTATTTAATACCTTGACAGTATAGCGGTTCTGTATTATTTCTGAGAAAGATCACGGGTTCGATTCTGTTGACAGTTGTTCGAATGTTTAGTGTCATAATTACTCTCTGAAAATAAAACTTATTTATTCTATCTGGACCTAATGTGTATTCAGAGATACGAGGCAAAGTTTAAATGTATCCACCTATTCCACAACAACAAGCGTGAAGATATATGAGTAAAATAGAATAAATTAACCCTCGATACTCCAATAGTTAACCAAAATAAATGTTATTTGTGAATGTTATGAATAATAATTTGATGACTTCCTCAACTTACGGCTGGAACACGGAGAGTGGGGACCTCAATACGTTTATTGTCAAACTGTCGAAACAACTTTCCGGGCAGGGCATACCCCACGAGACTCGCCACTGTCACAGGCATTTGTATTAGCTTGTCAAAGATCCGGGAATTATTAAAATTATTATTCGGTTGCAGGTTATATTGTTATATATATTAGTTGTGTGGTATCTCTCTTGGCAATATTGGTACCATCATTTTTACTTCTGTAGAATTCGAATGATTGGTTTGACCTGATGGGGATCATCTCTTGTGCCATTAGTCTCCGTAAACTTTTTACGCGTGGAAATGCTTTATGCACACCCCCCGCCTGGGGACGGCAGGGGGTAGTGTGGGACTCCCAAAACAGTAAACTGGAATCCGATCCTAGGGTTACCCACTAAAACCTCGCGGCGGCCTTCCTCCGGCGTTGGGGTGGCCCAGGACAGTGCGTCGGCCCTCTGGTCCACCCTGCCGTCGCCCCCCCTCTGTCACGAGGGGGTGCTCATCCTCGGGGAGCCTCGGTGAAGCTCCCCCGACGAACCTCCCCGGCCGCACCAGGGCGTCAAACTTCCCGGGCCGCGACCCGGGCGCACCCGCGGGGTGTGCGCCCTCGCGGCCCGTCGGCGGCGGCGATCACTGAGCTCGCCGCCGCCGCCTTCGAGCGGGATCGGCTCTCTCCCGACCCCGCTCGGCGGCCTCCTTCTGGAGCATGACTGCTTCGCAGAAGGAGACCACAGCCCTCCACTCCTCCTCGCCCGCCAGCATTGCCGCGACCAACGCCGGCGGGGACAAGTCTCGCCCGATCCCGTCGACCAGGACTCGGCGCTCGGCCGCCCAGGCCGGGCAAACCTCCAGCGTGTGCTGGGCCGAGTCCAGGTCGGTAGTCTGCGTAACCTAGTGGTAGACTTCTTAATATCTTTTTACGACATAACTTCAAATTTTGACGCAAAATAAGGGATTTCCCAAAAGTTAGGTATGTCTTTTTATGGGATGGAAACCAAGAAGCATTCCACCTGCTGGTAAGCAACTAACACCGCCCATGGACATCTGCAATGCAGATTGTATTACAGTGGCGTTACCGGCCTTTACGATGGGATAGGAAAAAGGTCCGTTGTGGGATGGGAAGAGGAGACGTATCCGGAGGCTGAACTCTTTACTTGTCTGTCATGAGCCCTTTACATCGGTATTCTAAGTGATCGTGGTATTTCACCGATTAAGCCGGCCCACTGCGTGGCTCTACCAAAGTTAAATATAACAAATAGAAATAGCGGTTATAATGTTATTCCAGTGTATCAAGGCGTATTTTCCGCTGCTTACGCTTTCGGCTATTATGCGCGTGAAGTTTAGAGGTTTTGTATTAAGTATCGAGGCATCGGAGTATTAAGTGCACCTGGTTATATCTTCAAGTATCTTTGTTTAACTGTAACAAGTTTTTATTGTCCATAAAATATTATTTTATGAGCAGTCTTTCAGCAGTTTATACGTTTCCGTTCGAGTTGTTTACATAATTCCGTGTTGTTTCAATGGCCGACACTGTATAAGCAAAATGAATAATTAAGACTTCTTTTTTTGTTTTATGTTTGTTCCTGAATACAAATGGTAGTTTTTTTCAGGCTTCCTTCCAAATAGGTTTTTGTGAACACTCGTTTAACCGATTTCATTTCATTTTGTTTTTGGTAGCAGATTGCACGCAACAATGATAATAATTTTACGGAGGTGGGTTTTAATGTGAGTCATGTTAAAAATAATTTGGTTATTCGTTGCTTATTCGTTGCATGCAACGAACTGCGTGGCTCTGCGAATGTTAAGTTTGGGTCGTCTAGATTGGTGAAATACTACGACTCAGAATGTCGATGTCGAGTGGTGTAAGCGGCATTTTGCTTGCCAAGAGGGGTATCCGGAGCACCAACACCTTCCCCTCTCCCCTTTTTGTCCCATTTCAGACCCGTTTCCTATTTCATTTTAAAGGTCAGCAACGTAACTGTAAAATCTATTTTTCTATCTCCATGGGCGGCGTTAGTTGCTTACTGTCAGGTGATACGCCCGCTCGTTTGCCTGCCTATACCAAAAAACAAAATCTTAATACCCTAGTGATTCAAAACCATCTACTACATAGACCCAAAGCAAAGCAAAATACACACTAATGGTACTTAAAATCGTATTCCCTCTCTTTTCTTCCTTTTTCCTCGCTGGTGGTGATCTCACTACAGTTATTGGCAGCTGAAGAGTGTGATGCAGGTGTTCTGCAGACGGAGGTGATATCACGGTTGTTATGTACCTAATAAGTACATTATTCAGCCGCATGAAGGCACCTTTGTTATTTAAATTAGATCTCTCGTTGCAAGTAGCTTCATACTATATATAGGATGATATAAACAGGAAGTTACTTGACATAGCTCACATGTTACATTGAGAGATGTTTGTGAGAATGTTGGCTTTTTAAATTTAACATAATTTAATTTAACAGTGGTAAAGCCAAGCAGGTCGCTGCATGAATGCGCTGGTTCGACCGGTGAAATACCACGACCTTTACGCCACTTTACGACGATCTTCTGAGAGGTCCGCGTTTCGTTCTGTGAGAGACGTGCCCGGAGGCCCACCCCCATTCCCCATCCTTTAGATAATGAAAAAGTAGTAGAAAAAACTTCCTATCCTACTCCCTTAAATGTCGGCAACGCAACGGTAACACTAATGTGTTGCTAGTGTCTATAGGCGGCGCAGGTTGCTTACCATAAGGTGACAAGCTTGATCGTCTGCCCTTGCTATACCAAAAAAAAATATATATATATGATAATTAGTAGTACTAGTATCTCTCTGGGTATAAAAATTGCAGATATTTTGACGTAGACGCATTACTTACATAACTTTAAGCCAGGTCCCTTGCGGAGTAGTCGGAGAGAACAGAGCGAAAATACGGCACATATTTCACACAGCTCACTCATTATTTGATCTTCTTGACTTACTTCTGCTTTTACAATTAAAAATATATGGTATTAAATAACAGGTATAATATTGTAGTATGTAATTAATTTATATCAATTAAAATAACTCCAATCAATTTTTAATTTCAATTTGTAAGTGCAATGTTTTCCAAAGTGTGGTAATAGTTTCAATCAATACATAGAAATACAGTTATTTATTTTTCTATTTAACTATCTCGGCGGTCCGGTGATCGAGCTGCACGCTTCTGAGTCAGAAATTGTCGTATCGATTCCAGCCTCACACCAACGATTTCACGGAGTTCTTTTCGGAAGTTACATGTCATAACCATCAACTGTGTACCTGGTCTATGGCAATAGGTTCCGCCACGTAATCCGTTTTGTATTACGTAGCGTAGCTTCGACAAGTCTAGGCTTAACAGCCGCTGCTTAAACCTTTCGGTAGAAAAAGGCGTGAAGTTATTTTTTTTTTCAAATATCTTTTTATTCACTGATAATTGCAAATCCTCACAGTACCGATCGCCTATTAAATTTTACTAAGCATTAGACAATGGCGTACTTCCGGCGCATTTGAGCGGCAAACACGGAACAGAGTCCAAACATTGTAATCGAATCGAGAGGATTCCGACCAATTGATACGAATAGGCCTCGATTAGATGCTAACTAAACTTGTTATATACAGGCTGATATTTTTTATATAACCATTTTCTGCAATAACAAATAATTATAGACAAATAAACATTATATAACGGTCTCGTTGGTGCAGTGGTCGAGCATCCAGCTTCTAAATCTCGCGGGTTCTAATCCTCACACTGGCTCACACCAATGACTTTTCGAAGTTAGACGTTGGTTTAGACATATAGAATTTTGACAGTGATAGAGCTAAGCAGTTCGGTGCATAAATCAGAAGATCGACGTAAAGTGGCTCGGGCCGTGTTTCGTTCGGTGAGAGAGGTATCCGGAGACCCACCCCCCTTCCCCATCCTTTCCTATCCTACTCCCTCAAAGATCGGCAACGCAACTATAACACTATATGTGTTGCAGGTGTCCATGGGCGGCGCTGGTCACTTACCATCAGGGGATACGCATGCTCGTTTGCCCTCCTATCCCAAAAAAAAGAAAGAATGGATGATCCAAGATTGACCCACGACATATTTTCATGACCAAATAGAAAGTGTCCTGGAGGAAGGTGATATCAAGAGCCTTAAAAGTCGACGAGGGTGTATGACAAGAATTGTGAGAGTCAATGAAGTGATGGAGTCTTGTATGGATCGTCCCTTATGGCGCTCTGTTCTCTCTGCCTAGCCCGCAAGCGACTTGACGCGTAGTTATTAATATATTGTATTTTATGTATTTCTCGTCTAGTTACCTAACATAAATTAGGCGGATCGATAATAGAATACTTTTTTATAAAAATTTAAGTGGATAAACAACTAAACAAAATATCAATCTTAGTTTTCGTAATATCATTCTAACATCTAAAATCTTTTTTTGGTATTAAAAACATTCGCCAAACATTCGCAATATTTCGCCAAACATATACGAATGCGAATGCGAATATCCAAAACATGTGAATATACGCGTATGCGAATGCGAATATTCGTTACGTAACTAGTTTATATATATAGATTAAAACAACTTTTAGGATTATATGGCGTTTTTTATTACTTATTTGTGGAACAAAGTTCCTTATCGCGCGTTGTGAAAGGGGGCTAGACGGAAAAAATTACGAAAAGTTGTCACGACACACTACATCTTTTATTGGCTTATTTAGAATAATGTATATCTACCAAAATGGTCTAGTGGCTGGGATACCTTGCTCTCATACAGGGGGTACGGGTTCGAATCCCGGTATCGGACCTCTTTATGAAATTTTATTTTCCATGTTTTCATATTTTATATATGTTTTTTTTAGCTCTCTCTCTCTCTCTTATAGAAAGCAAGCCAGATATTTTCATTTCTATTTTGTATTGAACAGTGTGGTGCCGCGACGATTATTTTTGTTGAGTGTATACAGGTTTTTTGTAAATAATAATGAAATGAAAAATCAAAATCATTGCTACAGTTTCTAGAGGAAGAATTTGATTTAAGAATTAACAATAATCCAGCAGAATCAACAACAAAATATAATACTACCATTGATGCAGTTTTTTCAAGACATTTAAATAAAATAGAATCCCAAACATATGTTTCCTACTTCAGTTACCACAAGCCAATTATTACGAAAATTGAGCCTACTGATTAAGTTTATATTACATTATACTTGTTAATAATAAAAAAATATTATTAAAACTTAAAAAAAATAAAATTTTATTACAATTCCTTCACTAATTAATCGAAAGGAACTTCGTTCCATCCGGGTGTCCCTTGACATCTCGCAAGTTTTTATTTATTTCCTGACGTTTGTTATTTTTTAATTATTAAATAATTACGATGTGGGACTTTATTTACAATAACAAGAACAAATAAATTAATTACATTATTTACAATATATACAATTAAAAAACTACCTGAAATCAAATTTCTCCGCATCTCGGTCTACTGGCAGCGTGCCCAGAAGACTGGCCGCATTGCCACGCTGAATGGCAATGCTAATCCTCTGTGCGAAGAATAGACCAGCCCTCTGGTCGCGAGAGGTTTCGATCAGCCTTTTTGCAAGATCTTTGTAAAGTGCACGAGCACTCGGACCCCATGTCCCCAAAGTCTCAACCCCAAACGGCTCAAACACATAGTCACCTACAAGGTTTCTGTATTTGTGCCGCTTGAGATTTTCTGCCGAAGCAGCAGCAGCACCGGCCACCTCCACCGTGCTTGGAAGATGCGATGGCGCAAGGGTGTCTACGCAAGTAGCGTCCCACACCAAAGGCCTACCCATCCTCCAAGGCAAAAGAGACATCCCGTCCGGTCTCTTGCCATCATCGCGCACCAAACCGTTCGGTTCCAGAACGGCCGGTAAACCGGCGGTGGCAAGACCACGACGGATAATGTCGTTGATGTTGGCGTGACGGGAAATGCGGCCGGCGCTCCTGGCGCATGAGAGGCCATGATGTCCCTTGCTGTCGACCACCTCTCCGCAGCGACATAAATGCGAAGAAACACAAGGAGCACCTAAACGAAGACAAATTGCGATACGGAAAGTCGTATTATTTAATAATGTTCCTATATTGGGCGATGGCAGTGCCCTAAGCCAAACACCGGACTCCCACTCTCCCACAGCCCGCAAACGAGCGCGCTCAGCATCTCCTACAGAACCACTAATAAGTGATTCTTTTGAGATGGCGCAGAGCGGGTCGTCCCACTGTCTCTGGGAAAATGGGTTGGTCGGTAAATTTGAGTTAGGACAGGCCTGTTTCCAGGCATTTACTGCGTCAGTCTTGCATAACACTTCAGAATTACCCAGTGTATGAGTGAGAATTTTCCTGGTTAATTCTTCTGTGCTATGGACTGAAGACAGAAAAGCCGGTAAACTTACATCAGAAATTTTTCGAATACCTAAACCCCCTAAACGAACTGGTAGGGATGCCTGTTGCCATGCCCGGTCGTTTAGCGATACATTAAGAATTTTACTGAGAGTGGTTTTTACAATATTATCTATTTTTTCTAACAGTGCCGGATGTTTAAAAAATTGTGATGATCTAATAGTATGTGTAAATTTTGGAACAAACAAACAATAACGAATAATGGTGAAAGCTGAATGCATGTTAATTTTAAGTAAGCGGTCCGAAACTTGATGAAAATTTTGAATTTTTTCCTCTAAGAAAGAGTTGTAGGCATCTTCACAGATTGGAGACCCTAAGAGGCGTAATGAACTGTTTTCTACTATTTTTATATTGGGTGCCAAAGAATCAAATTTTGACAAAGCCGAAATTTTATCTATTTTATCATTAAAATAGATTTCACATTTTGATGTATTTAACTCCAAGCCAATAGACTTAAAGTTACTTTTTAATATTGCCAAATCTTTCAAAACTGTATCTATTGTACCTCCAAGAGTTCCATCATCTAGATACCAGACATTAAATTTTGAATTCAGCTGCTTTATGATAGGATGTATCGCTAAACTGAAAATTACTGGTCCAAGAGGGTCACCCTGCTGACAACCAACAGCTGACTCCAAAAGGTTATCTTTATATAATAATTTTGAAGGATTTCTATAGCATTGCCAAAGGAATTTGAAAATTTCAGGTGTCTCTGTTTTGGCTTGACTCAGCAGAGTATCCCTATTCACAGTGTTGAAAGCATTTTTGATGTCAACCTTTAAAACGACCTCACCTTCACCAGAACCCAAATATGTGGCCAAAGCATGTATGGCAGCCTCACAGCCTCCTCTGGACCCGAAACCAAGTTGGGTAGGCTGAAATTTGGAGGCGAGAGATGTTCTATAGTATTGGCAACATAGTTTAGCTGCCATACGTCGGTAAGTGCAACCCACGGCAATGGGACGAATGCCACCATCCTTTTTTGAAAGGGCGCATAAATTTGCACCATAAAGCAAATCGGTTATGCATTCGTTCACAGTGCCGGACAGCATAAGGTTCATTAAAGCAGTAAGCTCCCTCAAAAGAGCATTACCGGCTTCTCCGGCGGTTGGACATACAAGATCTTTCAGATGTTGTGGTGTCAAACCATCGAAGCCACCGGCAGAACCACTCTTGAAGGAGCCAATTGCAGAAAGTACATCTTTAGCTGTGGTTATCAAATGAGAAGATTGGTTCGAAAAATCGGGAGGATCTGGGAAAGTAAGATTGTCAATGGGCTTTGGATGCTTGTCTTTTAGACCCGTTAGCGTGTCAGAAGAACAAGGTGCCACCACGTCACTACTGAACAATAACTTCGATGCTCCTTTTATGTCACCTTCCCTTAACTTTGACTCCACATGTTGGTAGAGTGATTTTTTAGGATTTTGATTAAATTTTGTATCCAAATCGTGAAATGAAACATTACAATTGTTTTTAATTTGATTGGTCAAAGATTGATTACATGTATCTCTGGAAATATGTAAAACTCTGTAAGGGAATGTGAGTAACTGCTCCCAGGCTGCTGTAGAATTTTCGTGAAGGACAAGATGAATACAATCTACCAATTTCTTGGCAACTGTAGCTCTTGCACCACGCGGGATTCTCTTTATAACCGGAACAGAATTTTTCAAATTCGATAATGTTTTCCAAAAAGGAATTTGACTACTATCTAATGGTGGAACGGAGTTGGAAGTCACTATGAGATTACATAAGACACTTTGTGACCTGTGCACTTTCCCAAAATGTACTTTCAAACCCCGTTCACCTTTGAAAAATCGTACCTGGGAACAATGTGGGCACCGAACTAAAGTAGTTCGTGATGTGGTCGGTTGACTTAGACTTACTTCCGCATCGTGATTTTCGTTGGTGCTCATAAAAAATAATATCTAATATTACTTACAGTATAAACACTATTATCACTACGAAGACCGAAAAATACAAACGTCAAAATTTTTCACGGTATGATAAAAAAACAGTCTCTAATTTTGTGCACTCTCGATCACGCACTCCACCCTGCAGTGGACGCCAGGCAGCACAGCCATCAGCTCCACCTGCAAAAATCCAAAAAATTTAGTTGAGAGTGAAATAAATTAAAATTATTTCGCGGAGCCAAATAAAAAACGTCTGAATTGAAGCTGTCAATTTTGACGTTTTTTAAATAATTTAGATAATTATCTAATAATTAAAAAATAACAATTGTTACCTATTAAATCATACAACAAAGGATCTTTACAAACAAAAATTTTATCTTTCTTTTTTAATCTTTTAAATAAATATTTAATTTTTTGTTTCATGGTCTGATGTGTACCAATAGTAAAAATCATATTTTTAACATCAACTTTTTGATTTTTATTTCCAAAAAGTGGGTGCTCTCTGTATCAATGAAAATAGCTTTTGAACAACTACCATCTTTTTGTTCATCACTCGTGAAAATGATCTCTGTAAAGAGTTCGAAACGTCGGGAAATAAATATAAATAAGTAATAAATCATCATTTGCCTTTTGAGGTCCACTGCTGGACAGGCCTCCCCCATAGAGCGCCACAACTGCCGGTCCGTTCACTCATGGGGGGTTTTTGCCATAATCGCCACGCTTGGCAGGCGGGTTGGCGATCGCAGTAGACCGTATTTTGTTGAGAGAGAATGCTGCTGCCCATTCTTCTAGCCTTTTCCCTTAGTCGCCTTTTACGACACCCACGGGAAGAGATGGGGTGGCGGTATTCTAAGCCGGCGCCAGTAATAAATAATCGCGATATAATCCTAAAAGTTGTTTTAATCTATGTGTGAGATTCGCGAAAATCTGAGAAATAAATAGTTTATATATAATATGTATAATGCCTAATTTATATATCTAAAATTCTATTCTTCTCCCCTGATCACACTTTTCGTCACGCATGCACCACTTTACTTCAGAAACATCAACCTGTATACTCGAAAATTTCCATTGTCAATACAGATAGATACATGTCAATGTTGGTCTAATTTTGTATCTGAAAATGGATTCGTTCACTGCTTCTCACGCTATTTTCTATTTTCGTACAAAGTACTAATTCAATGTTTAACTTTGTTTAAAATACTTTGCTTATTACTAGCTAACTATATATTATTTATGGAAACTCAATACAACGCCATCTATGATTAAATTAGATATATTTTGTTCGTTCTGCGAGTTTCTTAGAACTTCAATTTTTTTTTAAATTTATTTGAGATAGACTCAAATCTATACTTATATTATAAAGCGGAAGAGTTTGTTTGTTTGTTTGTTTGTTTGTTTGAACGCGCTAATCTCAGAAACCACCGGTCCGATTTCAAAAATTCTTTCACTGGTATATAGTCCATTTATCGAGGAAGGCTTTAGACTATATTATATTTTCAAATAAATTAGGGATCCTTACTATAAGTTTAATAATGTAACCCAAGGTGTAGGAAAAAGACCCGAAAAAAATTCTTAAATCGTGAACGCTGCAAAAACTATAGATTATAGAACAAAACAATTTACTACACTTTCACAGAACATATAATTGTCGACAGAAAAGTCCGCGACGCCATATGTCTAACTATTGTAGTTATCGCGCAATAAGTGTTTTTTGAATTTTTAAAAATAATTAAAATGACGTCGTTTTAAAAGTTCTTTATTTTGTACTTTGGTATTAACTCTACTCAAAATAAATTACTTCAATATAAAGATAGATTCAATACCTTTCTAGAACTTTTTGAATGATTCAATTCGGACATTTAATTCAAAAGATATCGCAAAATACAAAATGTAAGTATACGTTTCTCAGGCAAATATTCCGCGCACATAATAATATACATGATCGGGAGACCCGCCCGACTCGGTCATGAGCGCCGCTCATAGCTGGCAGGTAATTTTTATTTTTATTTTCTTAGCCTTTTTTTTTCTTTTTGTCCTAATATGTTTGTAGTATTTAATCGTCTTTTGGGGTATATGTATATTCATTTTGTAATAATTAATAGGTGATGTGAACCTGTAACATCTGTGACCCGTGTCTATTTAGACACATTAGATTAGAATTTGATCTATTTAAGAGTATAATAAACGGGAAATAACACGACAAGTGTAGGTAAACAAATACTTACTTTTATTATTGGCTTGATGTTTCGGCCTGGTTGCACTGGCCGAAGTCACAAGCAGACAGATAATTTGTTTACCGAAATGTGTCGCGTTATTTTCCGTTCATTATATTTATTTAATATGGAACGCGAGGATTAAAAGATTTAAAAATATTTTCATACTTAAGTAATCAAAGTCATGGGTCAAAGCAAGAGTTAGTTTACAGTTAGTTCTTCACGTAAATATTATAATATTATCTATAATTCTTTACAATATTAAAACTTCATATAAAAAGACGAAGCGCGAGATATCCCTACGCACCTCAATCTTGGCGTCTTTTGCTAAAATATAAAGACTTAGCGAGTTTGTTACACGTCTGCTTACCACATAGTTGCCCATCTATATATATTTACATTTTTAATATCGTGATCTCTTTTAAAATTTAGTGAATTTATTTTGATAAGAGTAATACCAAGGTGACAAATCGACATCATTTAAAATATTAAAAAAAAACACTCACTGTGAGTTAGCCATACTGGTAAGAACATGTGGTGACCAGGTTTTTTTTTAAATCGACGACAATGACAAATTAAAAAAAAAAGGTTCAAGTCGTATTAAAAAAAATTAAAGATTGACAAAAAACTTCTGACAAAGTCCCTGGTATTGCTATTGATTGAAGTTGATAATATTTTTTTTTATGGGATAGGAGGGCAAAGGAGCAAGCGTGTCACCTGAAGGTAAATAACCTGCGCCTCCCATGGACACCGGCATCACTTATAGTGTTACCGTTGCGTTGCCGACCTTTAAGGGAGAAGGATGGGAAAGGGAGGTGGACCTCCGGGTACCTCTGCCACCGAACAAAACGCGGCATGAGCCACTTTACGTCGATCTTCTGGGAGGTGGTGGTATTTCACCGGTTGAGCCCATTCATGTATTAATTCAACTGCTTAATATTTTAACTGCCATTATTTTTATCGTATCTAGGTTGTTAGACGCTAATATCAAAAGCTAAGCAAGTAAGGTGTGTAATAATCGTGCCGTATGACGCTTTGTACCCTTTACCTACCCCGCAAGGGATCTGGCGTGAAGTTATGTATGTATGTATCAGGAACTTGAATTGAAAAAAAATGTATAAAATATGGCGGTACGAAGTTCGCGCGGTCTGCTAGTATCTGTTATAAGAACAATCAATCATTTTGTTAATTACGCAATGCTTCATAAATAATAATTCTATCATTATTCTAAACTATTTGGATAGTTTTTTTTTCTGGTATTTATTGTAGTCGATGCGCCTTATGCAGTGATAATATAATAACTTGCACAAAAAGGCTCACATTACGCGCAGTATAATTCAAAGGATTTTTCTAATCGCCAATTAATTCTTGAAATCAGTCTGAAACAAACAAACAAACAAACTGAATTTTTACTATCTCAGTATAATATATGTTACTAACTGTGATCTACGAGCACAGATCAGCACTTTGCGGAAAGTGAATCAAGTATTAAAGTTAGAATATCAAGACATCTCGTTAGAATCCAATGCATCATGCACTCACATCCATGTACGAGACGCTAGATATTTGGATACGGCACTCGGTTAAAACTTGTACTCTTACGCTCTTTATAGGCGACAGTGTAGACAAAGGTAATTGTGCAATAGACATTACAATAACCTTTTTTTTTATGTAATAGTAGGGCATACAAGCAAGTGGGTCGAGCCAGTAACTACTCACCGCCAGTGAACAACGTGCTTCGTTGCCGTCCTTTATGGGAGTAGAAAGGGGATCGGGCCGATATTCTGAGAGATCGTGGTAATTCACTGGTCGAGCCGGCCCATTCATGCAGCGAAGTGCAAGACTCTACCACTGTCAGATTACTTATTAAGCACTTAGAGCATTTATCAGAGATGATTTTATCAGACACTCGTAATTTCATTTGAGGATTTGATTTTCAGACCACTGAATTAGAAGTAGAGCGGTTGTAGAGCGGTATTGCATAGGTTCTATCGCGGGTCTTGAGCGTGGGGACCGAATCCAGAAATTCCGTAACGAAAAAAACCTAACACCTCCACTCCGACCGGCACAGCGGCAAAATTTCGATATTCGTTATTTCGAAAACACATGGCGCGGTGGCAAAAAACACACATTTGTTTTAAAGTTTTGGTTCGTAATCTAAAGATAAACAAAGTTTTAGCTATTGAAAACATTTACTTTACAAGTATCAAACAAAAAACCAAGCACTTAGAAATCACGGCTAAAAAAAATTCAAAATTCAAAAATACAATCTATTGGAGAAGTTTTTCCAACAAGAATATTAATTCTACAATTTCATAAATATGGTTTTACTATACAAACATACAAAACTACTTTAGAAATCATAAATAAACACTTGACCAACACTCGGGTCGTATTACACCAAACAATGCGCTATTGTCTCGCCGCACTCTTAAAATTTTTTGTTGACATTTGGGGCCCGGGTGGGTGTGTGTGTGATGTTATATTCCTTCTTTATCGCTCTCCCGTACGTTATACTTGTTTGAGCAGGCTAAATATAGTTAAACGCTTAGTTTCACCGACAAATACGGTGGGTACGATCGGCCAGCTGCTGGCGTTCGACAAATGCGCGTGTTCCTCCTGGCACCAGCCAGGAGATGGTCGATCGACAGTTGAGGTTGAGTTTGTGTACAAAGTGCTTAAATATGAATTACCTATAGTTTCAATGATAAATATTCCTGAAGAACCGACATGTATTAAAAGATAATAAAAATATTTTGAACAATATTAACATCTCATTTATTTAATAAAAGAAAAAAAAAATGTTTTTTTATCGGTCACCACGCTCAAAGTGCAACTTGAATTAATATCAAAGAAAAAAAAACAGGAAAAAAAATACTGCATTAATAAAATAAATAAATAATTATAATTGCATAAGTTGATAAAAAAATGCTATGCAATAGCTTTACCGCGGCAGTCTCCGAGTGCCACACGTCTTTTTTTAAAGAAAGAATTGATTTTTGAGAAAAGATATCGCCTAAAGAAAGAAGATACGAGGCAAGTATCAAAAGAAATGGACTCATCATTTTCTTTTTAACTGCATGTGAACTATGTCCAAAGTAAGGCGGTTCATTGGTCCACAGTAAGTGAATAGTTGCGGACTAAGTTGAACTAAGTTGAACTAAGTCCGTTAAGTTAATTGAACTGGCGCTTACTTTGCCTTTAACTGCCGTATATGTCTCCGGATATGACGTCATTTTAAGATAACTTCACTATTAAAAGCTTTCAAATAATTATTTTCATACTTTTAAGTCGTGTCGTTTTTTTATAGGGGCGTTATACTCTCAAGGCTTTTTAGGTATAAAAATAATTTCGTGTTTTATAAAAGAAAGACACACCGGTGATAGAGAATCGTGTCTTGATGCTCTGAATTGTTTCTACCTATATGTTAGGGGCCATGGGGTGAAGAAAGGTCATTATATTCATTAGCTATAGGAGTGAATAAGTCGAAATGTTCATTGTTTTAAATGTTGTTTTTCTTATATATTTAGTCCCTGACCGCAGCTACCTGCATTGGATCAAGGGAGGTTTTCAATTCGTTGTTCGAAGCTATATGAGAGTGTCTATGTTCTATCCCCAGTAGGGTCACTATAAGGGTTAATTAAAATTCAGGATTTTTGGCGTGCGAAACAATGGTCCAGTGTTTTAGCTCCTCGCTTCTGATTCAGTAGTCGTGGGATCGATTCCGTGTTCACACCAATCAATCCGGAAGTTTTGGGATATAACAATTTAGCGCGTCGAGTGTAAAAAGCCGCAGCCCACACCTTCGGATAGAAATAGGCGTGAGGGTATGTTGTTTTTGGCATGTAGTGCCTGTCTACGGAACAGTGCCAACTAATTTCTTTCTGTGGATTTCGTAAGAGATCACTTGAGGATTTGTCTTCATGCCACCTCTCCTCTCTTAAATATCGATGGCCTATTTGTTCAAAGACAAAGATTACGCGTAATGTAAATGGTTAATAAAAAAAATGCATAGTTGAAAACCTCCACTGTTTAAATATTGAAACAAAGCTCATTATCACAAACAACAGCGTAACTTAGTTCTAGAAAACTGCTGTATTACAGATCTGTACTTCTTTAGTTTGAACACAAACAAGATCTTGTTTTTGCTGAAGGTGTTAATTACCAAAACTCAGTTTGTAGTGCACTAACAAAAGTTGTCTGAAGTGCGGCTGGGTAGAACTGTATTATTTAATTGTCGGCCATCTTAACTATTTGAAATGGAACAGTGGCTGAGAGCAAACCAAGGATTTGATTAAAACTTGACTTCACCGAGCCAGTGTAAATTACAGTTATTCTTGTTGCGTTAAATGTATTTAATTTCAATTATAAGATCTTTTTACCCGAAACTAAAGACAGATGGAATTGTATCTTAATATTTCTCATAGGTGCTAGTTTACTGTTTAACAGTGGTAGAGCCAAGCAAGTCACTGCACAAATGGGCCGGCTTGCCCGGTGAAATACAACGACCTATCGAAAGATCGACGTAAAGTGGCTCATGACCGGTTTCATTCGATGAGAAAAGTACTCGGAGGCCCACCTTTCCTATTCTTTCCTATCATACTCCCTTAAAGGTCGGCAAAGCAACTGTAACACTATATGTGCTGAAGGTGTTCATGTGCGGCGCTGGTCACTTACATTCAGCTGCTCGTTTGCCCTCCTATTAAAAAAAAAAACCTGTCATTTATCGGGCACAATTTTGGTAGTAATCACTTATATCCAAAGGATTTCGGAAAAGTGATCACAGCCTTGGCAGATTTGAGCTCGAGATCTCTCAAAGAGAAGTTGGAGTGCTCATTCCCCTTGTACGAGTTAAAGTCAATGCGGTGTTGATGAACTATTCCAGAAAACATGTTTCAGTAACTTTGTAGTATTTGAAGAGCTACTACTAAATTCTGATGAGAGACAATTTAATATTATATTATATTCAAAATGACCGCTACCACAAAGTGTCATCGTAGGGCGACCGTTAGATATTCACCACAAAATATAAAATACATTTAGGACACCACAAGAAGAGCACATAAACATTATCAGAGGCTATTAAAATTCCCCACATCACCTCGCCCAAAAGAATCCAATAGCGTTTTTTTTGTACCGTATGATGGTCTCGTTACAAACCCTCATCATTGCCACCCTGGCGCAGATCAAAGTGATTCGCTTTTGTTCCGTCTGACAGCACCGCCGAATGATTCCGTGTTAGTACAGTGATTGGTTTTTGACGTAGCGCAGTTTCGGTTCGATGGTCGGGCCGATACGATACGATACGCTGCGGCAATAAGCCCGCCGTCATTCCCGTGTTGCGATATTTAGAAATTGTTTGCTGTTATTGCCCACACGTTATTGGTGATGAGTGTGTTTGTTTTAAATTTCAGTTACAAACTACATCACGCCAAATCTCTTGCAGGGTAGATAGAAGGAATTGAAATTCTTGAACACTTCACTCCCTTTCTTATTATCAGAACTCTTGTCAAATTCATGACACTTATCTATAAATGAGGACTTAAGGAAGAATTATATTTTCAAATTTAAAGTTAACTATTACTATAAACCAAAGCAAGTGTTGCTCTAACAAATAATTTGAGCTCGAACGATCTCATATTACAATACAATTTGAATACACAAACTTTGAAACTGAATTTTCATGAATAAAACAAACGTCAACAGTTTCGTTCGCTCGCGCGAAGACAAAGTAAACCATTCTATAAAGTAACGGAGGAGTGCAACAAAGCATGTGGCATTGCAACGTCGGTATCGGGCTTACCGAGGTATGCTCCATGTTTGCCAACTAAATCCCTACTTTGAGACGCGGGTGTTTACTCAAAAATTCAAGCAAGATTTAGAAGAAGTAGGTCGAAGCAGGAGACGAGTCTACCTTATTGAACAGCATTGTATAGTGACTTCGCCTTTGAGCAGGCGAGATTAATGTAAGTGGATGTCGATGTTTACGTTCCCTATTCAACAAGCTTGTTTTCTTATTATTGTTTTTGCTTTACAGATCATGACATGGCTATGAATTTTGAGTCATCGTCCTTCGAGACGGCTCACTTTAGTGGAGACTGGAAATGGCGAGTAATCCGACATATAAAAGTTAAAAAAGAAGTAATTAATTGTCGTAAATCTTTAAAAGAAATGTGGTTTTGTCAAAACATTAAAAAAATAAACACCAGTAATTCAGAAGTTTTATCTTACTTGTATATAAAACATGCTAATATATATATAATAGGTCGGGGAAAAAGTCTTTTCGCATAACGTAGGTATAAACTTATTATAAAATTTCTTTGACTGTACTATTTGTGTCTGGCTGGTTTTGGTAACATTAAAAAGGTTACATTATAAAGAAAAGAAAAAAATAAAAAAAAGTTGTTTCCCGCTATTTTTCATTTGTTTTTCTCTCCGTAAAAATGAGTGAATCTAATGAAGAAATTCGATACATTTTAAAATTTTATTATAAAAAAGGCAAAAATGCAACTCAAGCAGTGAAAAAAATTTGTGATGTTTATGGACCTGATGCAGTGTCAGTAAGAGTAGCACAAATTTGGTTCAAACGTTTTCAGTCCGGAAATTTTGATGTTAAAGATGCACCTCGCTCTGGTCGCCCTGTTACGAATAAAATGGACGCCATTTTTGAAAGAGTGGAGCAAGATCGGCATATTAGTAGTTACGATGTAGCTGAAGAACTGGGAATTGACCACAAAACAGTTTTGACCCATTTGAAGAAAGCTGGTTATACAAAAAAGCTCGATATTTGGGTGCCACACGAGCTCACTCAAAGAAACTTAATGAACCGTGTACTCATTTGCGATTCATTATTGAGACGTAATGAAACCGAGCCGTTTTTGAAGAGATTGATAACTGGCGATGAAAAGTGGATCACGTACGACAAGAACGTGCGAAAAAGGTCGTGGTCGAAAGTTGGCCAGGCATCACAGACTGTGGCCAAACCTGGCCTAACACGAAATAAGGTGATGCTGTGTGTATGGTGGGATTGGAAGGGCATTGTTCATTATGAGCTTTTACCGTCCGGCAAAACCATCGATTCTGATCTTTACTGCCAGCAACTGATGAGATTAAAGGAAGCAGTCGAGAGAAAACGGCCGGAATTGATCAACAGGAAGGGTGTGGTCTTTCATCACGATAACGCTAGACCACACACATCTTTAGCCAGTCAGTAAAAATTAAGAGAGTTCGACTGGGAGGTCCTAGTGCATCCACCATATAGCCCTGACCTTGCCCCTTCAGATTTTCACCTGTTTTGGTCTCTTCAGAATTCTTTAGGTTCTGTAAGGTTGACCTCAAGAGAGGACTGCCAAAACTATTTGTCCCGTTTTTTTGATCAGAAGTCCCAAAGTTTCTACAGTAACGGGATAATGTCTCTGCCCACAAAATGGCAGAAAGTTATTCAACGAAACGGTACATATATATTGTAAATAAATGTAAATAAACTTTGAAAAAAATGTCTTGACTTTTCATACAAAAATACGAAAATACTTTTTCCCCAACCTATTATATAAAAATGCGAAAATAGATTCTTTTTCTTAGACAAGTGAAACGTTCGGGAATATTCGATTGTGCCAAAAAAGTATTAAGTGATGTTTGCGCGGGAAAGTGTACAGAACGATTCCTCAAATACGTATTCTCGCTTTATTTAATCGTTTTGTCAAATAGATATTTACATTTCCACTAAAGTAAATAAACATCGCCTCTCGATACGCAATCAATCGATCTGTCTATATTATCACATCTATTAAATTTGCTTTTCAAGTTTCCATTTCGTGTATTCTCGTATTTTATGAGGCTTTTCCTTTACTTTGATATTGTAATCGATGACAGATATTGTTTCTATAAATAAATGTATTTTTGGAGACATTGCATGCAACATTATCTTCAAAATTTTGAAAGAAGTAATGTTTGTGAAGTCATATCGAAGGTATTCAAATTAAAATCCAATTTTCAATAGCTATTTAAATTATATAAACATTATCTGCAGTGAGAATGATACTACCCCATCGAATATATTACACGTTTAAAGTCTACGTTTATGTCTCGGTGGTCCAGTGGTCGAGCGCCCCGCTTCTGAATCAAGAGGTCGCGGGTTCGAATCCTGGCTCACACCAATGACTTTCAAAATCAATTGCGAAAGTTATATCTGATACATATCGATGACTGGAAAGGTTTTGCCCGGTATGGGAAAAGGTTCGCTACCTATTCCATTTAGGGCGTAAACATAGCGGCGAGTCGAGACTTAACAGTCACTATCCGCAAATTCGGGTAGAAAAAGGCGTGAAGTTATGTTATGTTATGTTACAACTACAGATTTAGATCCACCATCTTTAATTTCGTCCTTGAACATTTGAACGTCCATGATTAAACCTAATTATATATGAAAAAAGTCAGAGATATAAATTATTATTATCCTTTAATTTAAAAGACTTTTCCAAATTCACAATGTTAAAATCTAAGTTTCGAGTGATTTAATAAATAGTCAACGTACTGAACTCTCAACACGTGTGTATAATAGGCATGATCCACCTGTACGGGCAAGAATTTTAAACAGAAGTATCAAACGCAGCTCTCATTTTTTACGAAAATAACATCATGAGTTGGTAAGCGCGATGATTTTCTGTTATTTTAGACGTTCCCTTTAGACGTTCCCTCTAGATAATAGACGTCTTGGAAGCAAAAGCAATATTTCTGCTCTCATTTCACAGCCGATGAATATTCAAAAAGCTTTCACGCCGCCGCCATCTTGCCAAGTGCGTACTCCATATCAATTAGTGACGTCACTTGTCGCCAATAAATACATTTTTACTGCAACTCCGACTATGATGAATGGGGAACATCTGAATAATTATGTACTTACAAATGTGAGGGGATGTGGATCTCATTAATATTAAAATACTAGTGGCCATTAGTTTTTGGAACTATTTCTGTGCTAGATAAAATACCAGATTCACTCGAGTTAAATGTTTATAAAATGTAGATACGTACTTATGTTACTGTCGGGTTTCAAGGATTTTTTTTATGATAAAGCTGGGGAAAATGACAAGCGGGCGGCGCAATCAGCAACACTAAGACAAATAGTTGCGTTTATGATGGGACAGGGAGTGAAGGCGGAAAGGGGTTGGCCTCCGGATACCAAATGACACCCCTTAAGAGGCACTTTACGTCGATATTCTGAGAGATCGTGGTATTTTACCGCTCTAGGCGACTCATTTATGGACCCACTGCCTGGATTTACTATTGTTATTAGGTAAGCCATTCATTAAAATTTATTGAAAATATGGTGGTACTGTAGTGGACGGAACTGTAACTTCACTGATACGTCTGAAGCGGTGTTAACGAACTCAAGATGGCCTCCAAGTGGCCAAGTGGACGGCTGATATTTGCACTATTAGAACTTAATAAAACACTCGACAAACCGAAATTTGTGGATATAATATACGTATTTGTTGTCGACTGGAAATTATTATTTTTGCATGTTTTTATATTATTGTAAAGTTTTATTCCAGTCTTTCATTCTCCCTGACCAAATTATTATCATAGATATCAAGGCAATGTATTGTGTCCAAGATATTATTACGATTTGACGGGCCTAGTGGCGCATTGGTAAAACTACCGGTTGCAGCAATGAGGTCGGGGGTTCGATTCCCACCCGAGCACAAATATTTGTGACAAACATGAATATTTGTGTGGTGTCTGGGTGTTTTTCTATGTATTGTAAGTATGTATTTACAAAAGAAAAGTATAAATGTATTAATATCCGTTATCTAGTATCCATAACACAAGCATTTAGTTGCTTAGCTTGGAACTAGAGGGCGCTGTGTGTATTGCGTCCAAGATGTTATACTATGTTAAAGCTTACCCGGGTGTCATTTGAGAATCTCCGAAAATATTAAATAGTCAAAGACAAAAAAGCTTTATTTTTTAGGTCTTCACAGACACTTAAAATTGCCAAGACACTTAAAAATAGTCAATACATTTTCTTATCATATTTCTGAGCTTTACTTTGGCTTTTCAATGAAATGGCTTTCTAAAATTCTTATCATGCATGCAAAAAAGTGGTATTATCATCAATAAAGCCACGCCCGTCGGGGTGATGGACAACTAGTCCAATATAAATTTTCATCAGAGATTACCGACACATTTCATCTCATATGAAAAGGTAACGGATCGTATACATACACCGAGTTAATACATAAGTCTATACGACAATAGGGACCGTACTCATCCGCTGGCGATTCCTTCCTATTCATTGGGCAACCCGTCTGCCCCACCAACCCCCTCAGCCCCTACGAACCCCTTTTTTAATCCGAAACTTATGACCGTGTAAATGTAACGGCAAGGGTTAATATCGAATTTTATTGGATATGTTTCAGTAAGGTTCGGATTTTTTTCCCATATATCTCCGCCTTTGAAACATTTTCAATGGGGCTTTGCAATTGACATGATTTTAATACCTTGCTTTATTAGAATTCGTTCTACGTGTACCTTAATGCTGATTATACCCGAAGGTGTAGTCAGTAGCAATTACGTATCAAATGAATTGTGTCCTGAATCTGTCCTTGAATTGATTAACGTTTATTTTCTTGCATAATAAGAGTCTCGGTGGTCCAGTGGTCGAGCACACGGCTTCTGTATCAGAGGTCGCGGGTTCGAATCCCGACACTGGCTCACACAAATGACTTATCTTTTTTTATGGTATAGGAGGCAAATGAGCAGGCGTGTCACCTGATGGTAAGTAACCAACGCCGGCCATGGACACCAGCAACACATATGGTGTTACTGTTGCGTTGCCGACCTTTAAGGGATCGGGGATAGGGAAGGATGGGGAAGGCTTTTAGCAGGGAAAGAAGGTCCGAAGTGGATGTAGATAAAAGATTGATGTTAGGAAAAAGCATAAATGGAGCGTTGGGTGCAAAGATTTCTGCTAACGAGCAAGAGTGGTAGAGCCAAGTAGTTCGCTGCATGAATGGGCCGGCTCGACCGGTGAAATACCACCACCTCTCAGAAGATCGACGTAAAGTGGCTCATGCCGCGTTTCGTTCGGTGAGAGAGGTACCCGGAGGCCCATCCCCCTTCCTCATCCCTTCCTATCCTACTCCTTTAAAGGTTGGCAACGCAACTGTAACACTATATGTGTTGCAGGTGTCCATGGGCGGCGTTGGTCACTTAACATCAGGTGACACGCCTGCTCGTTTGCCCTCCTATCCCATAAAAAAAAAGTGTTCTGAAGGAAGGTGATGTTAGGAGCCTCAAAAATTGCCGCGCGTACTTGAAAAGAGTTAAGAAAGTCAACGAAGCGAGTGAGGCGTGTGGCGGTTTGTTCTTACTGCCTACCCCTCAAGGGATTTGGCCTGCAGTTATTTTCTTGTATACAAATTCTGAATTCTGATGGAGTGTTGTGGGAGGCTCAGGGTGGTTTTAGAAGCGGACCAGATTCAGATGGACCAGCATGGATCCGATTTTTTCACTGTGCAACATCGTTTGAGAAACAACTGGCTGTTAACCAAAAGGTAGAGCATGGTAAGCTTATACGTGGAGCACAGTCTGGGGCTAAAATATGGCGGATATTAAATTTTTGGAATGAAGTTCCTTTTTGCCCGTTGTGAAAGGGCAAGACGGAAAAAATTGTCACGACACTTTTTTCATGCCAAACTGCACTTTCAAGTATCGGCTTATTTAGAAAATTGTATAACAACCCAAATGGTCTAATGGCTGGGATACCAGGTTCATATCCCGGTATCGGAACTCTTTTTGAAGTTTTATTTTCCAAGTTTTCATAGTTTATATATGTTTTTTTTAGTTCTAAAATTTTATTACAATTCCTTCACTAATTAATCGAAAGGAACTTCGTTCCATCCGGGTGTCCCTTGACACCTCTCAAGTTTTTATTTTTTTTAATTTCCCGTAGTCCACTTATGAGGGCTGCACAGCGTGTGTGCGTGTTGACGGCGGCTTGTCCCCCTGGTTTACCGTCCATATCGGCGTCAGACAGAGTTGCGTGCTGTCCGCTCGACTGTTTATCCTGTACCTGGACAGTTGTCTCCAGAGAGTGAGATCGATGGAGGTAGGGATGCAAAGGGGTGACCTAGTTGTGAGCTGCCTGCTTTATGCAGATGACGCCGTGCTTCTAGCCGAATCGCCGTCGGACCTGCAAACACTAGTCACTGCTATGAAAGATGATTGCATGATTAAAGGCTTGCAGTTGAATGCGACGAAAACGAAAGTTATGGTCAGTGATAATGATGAACGGGAATTAACGCGACACTTTTTTAGATAAACAAATATTTACCTTGATTAGCTTGACGTTTCGGCCAGGTTGCACTGGCCGTGGTCACAAGCAGACCAGTGCTTGTGACCACGGCCGACAAGCTAATCAAGGTAAATATTTGTTTACCTAAAAAAGTGTCGCGTTAATTCCCGTTCATCATTATCACTGAGTAATATGCAACGCGAAAGCCTAAAATTTTTTGTAAGTTATGGTGTTTAAAAGGGAGGAACCCAGAACGGATGCAAGGATAACGGTTGATGATGTAGTGCTGGAACAGGTGAATGAAATTGTATATCTTGGATGCGCTTTTAGTAGGAATGGAAGGTACACCGTGGATGTAGAAATACGAATGGCGATAGGAAATAGCGTAAATGGAGCGTTGGGCAGATTCCTGGGCGAAAAAAACATTGGCAGAAAAGCCCAGCTAGTAATCCACAATGCAGTCCTGATCCCAACGCTAACTTATGGAAGCGAGAGTTGGGTATGGCAGAGTGTGCATGAAAGTAGAATAAACGCGGTAGAAATGAGGGCACTGCGGAAAATCTGCGGAGTGACTCTCGCTGACCGCGTAGAAAATAAGGTTGTAAGGAAGAAAGTTGGTTTGAAAGAGAGTGTCGGTGTAAAAGTAAGAAAAGGCATGCTCTGATGGTTCGGACATGTAGAAAGAATGGATGATGCAAGACTGACTAAGCAGATATACAATGATAAAGCAAGTGAGGCGTGTAAGAATCGTGCCTTATGGCGCTCTGTTCTCTCTGCCCACATTGCAAGGGATTTGACGTAAAGTTATGTATGTAAATTCTGAATGTTTTGTAGTTATTGTCATCTATGTCGACGAAAATAATTTAAATGGAAGCGATTAATTCTGAAAATTATTATAAATTAGTAAGTTATTATAAATCTACAAATGTATTATTAAAAAAAAGTAAGTTTGAATTAAAATTCAAATTAAAAAAGTAATTTGTGACATTTATTCAAATGGTGACACTCGAGGTGTGAATAATAAATGAGAGAGACGTCCGTTTATTTAAATTATAATCTTAATAATTCATTAATAAAACTAAGTGTTTATATTAAATATTGTTATCAAATTATTTATCTTATTAACATAACGTATTTATAAAAATTTGTTTTATATTATGGTATGGTGTTTGAAAGGGAGGAATCCAGAACTGATGCAAGGATAATGGTTGATGATGTAATGCTGGAACAGGTGAATGAAATTGTATATCTTGGACGCGCTTTTAGCAGAGATGGAAGGTGCACCGCGGATGTAGAAAGACGAGTGGCGATAGGAAATAGCGTAAATGGAGCGTTGGGCAGATTCCTGGGCGCAAAAAACATTAGCAGAAAAGCCCAGCTAGCAATCCACAATGCAGTCCTGATCCCAACGCTAACTTATGGAAGCGAGAGCTGGGGGCTTGTAAGGAAGGAAGTTGGTTTGAAAGAGAGTGTCGGTGTAAAAGTAAGAAAGGGCATGCTCCGATGGTTCGGACATGTAGAAAGAATGGTTGATGCAAGACTGACTAAGCAGATATACAATACAAAAGCGGATGGATGTAGGAGTCGAGGACGGCCAAGACACACATTCCATGACCAAATAGAAGGTTAAGAGCCTCAAAAACCGACGCGCGTGCATGAAAAGAGTTATGAATGTCAACGAAGCGAGTGAGGCGTGTAAGAATCGTGCCCTATGGGGCTCTGTTCTCTCTGCCTACCCCGCAAGTGATTTGGCGTGAAGTTATGTGTGTGTGTGTGTGTGTGTGTGTGTTTTATATTAATTTGATAAGTGAATTTTATAAATATTAAACTAAATGTCATTCCTAGGTGCAGAACTGAGTGCAATTAATCTCGCTCTTCCTGGCGGTTACTCCAGCCATGCAGCAAACCATAGCCACTAACTTCTGTGTTGGTTTGCACGAATGTTTATTATTTAGCTGACATCATTGGAGGTGGCCAGTGTTTCTTTTGATATTATTGACGTGACAACGTCTTAAATTAGGTTGCGGCTGGGAGTCACTTATGAAAAAGTGTAACGCTCGGTAACGTTACGATGAGTCACCGAACGAGAGAGAGGCCCGCCGAAATAAATAAATGTCATACTATTGATAAATGTTGATAGTGTTAAGTAAATTATTAGTTTAAAATTAATTAATTAATTAATTATTATTTTACAAATTTTCATTAATTTCAAATTTATTTAGCAAAAATTTGAACCTTCGATCTGAATAAATGTTTTGATTTTCGAATTGATTCTTTAAAATTACAAATATTAAGAAAAAGTGGCAGATATAAGAAAACTTGATTTAAACTGTGTTGAGCAAGAATTTTAACATCTAATTTAAGTAAATGTTTTAATTTTCAACTTCATCATTTACAATTACAAATTTTAATTAATTTCAAATTTATTTAGCAAAAATTTGAACCTTCGATCTGAATAAGTGTTTTGATTTTCAAATTGATTCTTTAAAATTAAAAATTCATCCATTCAATTTCAAATGTTCAACAGGAATCACCACTCTCAAAACAATGGAAACGGACGAGCAAATGCCTTCAACTTAATTATATTCATATCAATAAATATTCTACCGAGAAAAAGACGTTGTCACGTAAAATCTTCGCCCGTAAAACCGACTTTACAGGCAACCAGATTTTCTTTAACTTTTAATTTTCCAGAAAACCTTTATATTTATTTCCCATAAAACCTCTTCGTGAATATGTGAATAGGGTTTCATAAGGCTGACGAAGCGGTGCGCCGCCTGTCAGACCATGTGCATATTTTTATCGTATGGGAGGGCAAACCAGCAAGTGGGTCCCCTGATAGTAAGTTCTCACCACCCATGAACACCGTGGTGCGTTACCGTTCTTTAAGGAGAAGGGAGAGGAATGGAAGGGGAAAGAGGATCAGGCCTCCGGATACCTCTCTCACCGAACGAAACGCAGTACCGCCACACTTAACGCCGATAATCCGAGAGGTCTTGGTATTGCACCCGTCGAGCCAGCCTATTCATGCGGCGAACTGCAAGACTCTACCACTGTAAGAAAACCAGAAAACTGAAGAATTTTGGCAGTATCGAGTTGCAAATCCAGTAGCAGCAACAAATATTAACTGAGTTATGATAGTTATTACGTACTGCACAACACAACTATTCTCAACTATATTACTTCTCGCACGGTTATTTCTGACTCATTTATTCCTTATCATTAAATTATGACCAAAGTGCTTATAAATTGTAATCTATTTGCTACTCACATGTGTTAGCTTCATTAATAGACAATAACATAATAAAATATTTAGCAGTTTTTTTTGTAAACGAGTAGCTGACATCCATTCGTCCTTGCAAACTTTCATATTAATAATATTAGTAAGATAAGATTTATTAGTTGACTGAATAATTTATTTTAGTGGTATTGTGACGATCCACTAGCCAGCCACTAAGACGAGTTATGTTAAGACACTTTTATTATTATTTCAGTATCTCCAGTATACGTTTTTACGACAGATTTTGCAGCACAGTCGAAAGTATGGCAGCACGACACGTAGGTAAGTATATCGTAAAAAAATAAAATAAAATCACGATGTTCATTGAATTGTCATATTGCCAAAGTGGACTTAATGTGTAGGAAATGTGATCAATGAATCGTGTTTTATAACCAGCCCTGTGGATGTGCCTACACCGGACGACACCAACGCGACAGACTTTATTGACTTTTGATAATCCATTCCCTCTCTTTTGATGGCGCACTTAAACAACTTAATGTCGGAGACGTGAATTCTCTTTCTCATATTTTGACTGTACTGATCGATATCATAATATATTTATTGGTGTTTAAAAAGTTCAGTAACTTCTATTGGGAGTCTTTTGTTGTTGTTTTAAAATTTATATATGTACTGTTACGACTTTATTATAAGTGTAGACAGTTTTTTTAGTATTCGCCTATTAAAATATTGAGTAATATTAAATACCGTTCGTAACATAACATAACTTCACGCTAACAGCCGCTGCTTACACCTTCGGGTAACAATACCCGAAGGTGTAAGCAGCGGCTGTTACGCCTCGTCTCGCCGTTATGTTTACGTCCCAAATGGAATAGGTGGCGAACCTATTGCCATACCGGGAAGAAAGTTTTCAGTCATCGATATTTATCACACTTAACTTCCGAAAACAATTTCGAAAGCCATTGGTGTGAGCCAGTGTCAGGATTCGAACCCGGACCTCTGGATCAGAAGCCGTGTGCTCGACCACTGGACCACCGAGACTATAAACCGTTCATCAAGTATTATTAATACATATCTAGTTATTGATAAATTTTATACATAAGTAGACAGAGTCGTGAAAGCTTTGAATTAAACCTAATATATTGTAGCGATCGAAAAATCATTTTTAAACACATACAAAATATTTATTTTGAACCAGCTTCAGTTTGAAGCAATTTGAAGATTAGGAGAGGTTTATATTTACAGGTCTTTACAGACATTTAAAAATAGTCAGTAAATACTGATATGCCTATTAACTTATTATTACGAGTATTGTTAAATTTTAATACAAAACATAAGAGTTTGAGAAAAGTGGTTCCGTGGTACAGAACACGTGGACGCAATCACCACGAGCGGCTCGACTCAGATTGTAGGGGCTGTCATGAGAAGTACTGGGCAAGAAACTCATGTCTCAAATACTCTTTACAAACCATGCATTACCGAGCTACAATTATATATTTTATGTTATATCATAAATAATATAAATAATAATATGTACTAGAAAAAAGAACCTTGTCTATATCTTCGGATGTTAAAACCGCAAGATTTAATTCGTATAAAGTTAAAAAATCTTTAATTCAATATCTTAATATTAAAACAAAAGGAATCACTTAAATAATATTGTTATGAAGTTAAGTGGTGCACTCGCCAGTCCCGGCACGTCCCGCCACTTGTTCATGACATAACAGATGGCGCTGCCGTCTGGAATTACCAACAGCCCCACAACCCCACGACCACCATACACGTGTATGATTTTATAACACGATCAAAAAGTCTGTCACGAAATTATAACGTTATATTTAATGTTCACAATTATTCTTGCTTCTACAATTTAATTTTCTACAATTTTTTTTATTTTTTATCTTTTTGGGAGGCAAACGAGCAGTCGTGTAGCATGATGGTAACAAACGCCACCCATGGACACGTGAACACATATAGAGTTACAGTTGCATAGCCGGCCCGCACAATGTGATATGGAAGGGGTCGGCAGTGGGATGGAAAGGGGATGGGAGAAGGGGTTGGAGCTCCGGATACCTCTCTCACCGAGCGAAATGCGGCAAGAGGCACTTTACGTCGATATTCTGTGAGTTCGTGGTATTTCACCGGACCAGCCGACCCATTCATGCAGCAAACTGCGTGGCTCCACCACTATAGGATATGCATTTGATATTATATTACCAAGTAATTCTTCTTCCTTTCGCCAGGAATTGACAATAATAGAGGTATAATCTACGTGCTTAGTTCTTCATTCGGCATTTCATCATTTTTCTGCCCGGTTCCCATTATCTGGGTCTGCACAACAGATATTTTTTCTACACTTCCCGATCATTCACTTCTTCCAGACCTAATACCTTTCTTAATCATGTCGTCTTTCACATAATCCATCCATATTTTCTTAGGTCTTCCACTTCTATTATTTCCTTCCACATTCAGGTTTATCGTTCTTCTCGCAACATGTGTATTATAAAGGTAGGTAGGTTGGTCTATTCATTTTAGAATATAGGTACTAGGCACCTTTAAAATACACTTATAATACACATGTTGGGAGATACTTGGATAGTTGGATAGGTCTTCAGTAACATAACATAACTTCACGCCTTTTTCTACCCGAAGGTGTAGGTAGATGCTGTTAAGCCTCGACTCGCCGTTATGTTCACGTCCCAAATGGAATAGGTGGCGAACCTATTGCCATACCGGGCACAAAGTTTTCAGTAATCGATATTAATCACACATAACTTTCAAAAGGAATTTCGAAAAGTCATTGGTGTGAGCCAGGATTCGATCTCGCGACTTCTAGATTCAGAAGAGTAGTGCTCGATCACTGTACCACCGAGTCTTCAGTAAATCTATAAAATATCGGTCTCATCCAATATTATATATATTATATGTTATATCTTGATAATTAATTAGGTACCGAAAAGCAAATTCGTATATTAATAATATTAGCTTACTCTAATAATAGTTAACTAACATTTGTGTCCTAAAGCTATTAACAAATCCATGCAGCATTTTCTGAGATTACTATTAGTATTTTTACGCTTTTAGCTATTTCAATATTTCTAAACTACGCTCAAACTTTTTTAAATCTGAAATTGACTCGAAAAGATTTCAACATTTTCTTAATTTTGATTCAGTGGTGAGTGTGGGTGTATCAGGTAGACTCGTTACGGTAGATAGATCTCGGCAGTAGATAGTGGGCAAGCTGTATCTATGTGCTCAACCAACTCAACCAGCTCGACCACAAACATTAACATTGCACGAGCGGTGAAAGCCTCTGCAATATGTTATGCACATTCGACTCTCAAGTTCGCTAAGAACCAGATCATACTCCTTTAATATTTCATCTCTATTGCCTGAATGCTGTTGCAGATTACTAATGCCACATTTCTACTTAGTTTCAATTATATTCTTGTCTGTTTGTGTTTATTTATCTGTAGTCTGAGAACTAAATGTAATATTTTATATTACTTTGAAGGTTTCTTCAGTTTTGTTATACCTTCAAGCTTAGTTAGATAGCACTTTCACGTGTCTCACAAAATACGACTGCAAAAAATTCTATCAGTTCTTGTTCTTATTTATTAAAAACGCTAAATGTTGAAATACTTAACCAATTTTAGCAGTTTGCCGGTCGAGCCTGCCCATTCATGGGCCGACTAGACCGGTGAAGTTTATTTTATGGGATAGGCGGGCAAACGAACAAACGTGTTACCTGATGGCAAGCGACCTGCGCCGCCCATGGACACCAGCAACAATATATATAGTGTTACCGTTGTGTTGCCGACCTTTAAGGGAGTAGGATAGGAAAGAATGGGTGGGCCTCCGGGTACCTCTCTCACCGAACGAAACGCGGCATGAGCCACTTTACGTCGATTTTCTGAGAAGTCGTGGTATTTCACCGGTCGAGCCGGCCCATTCATGCAGCCAACTGCTTGGCTCTACCAGTGTTGAAAAGTACTATGATTTCTCGGAATATCGGCGTGAAGTGCCGCGTTTCGTTCGCTGAGAGAGGTATCCGGAGGCCCAATCCCCTTTCCCCTTCCTATCCCCTCCTACTCTCTTAAAGGACAGCAACGCACCACGGTGTTCGTGGGAGGTGAGAAGTTACTTACCATCGGATCATCACTTGCTCGGTTGCCCTCCTATTCCACAAGTAAATCACAGATATAATAACAACGACAAAATCATTTTTGATATTTCTTTTATTGCTTTCTACCAACAAGGTTCTATAAGCACATTAGATAGCAGTTATGTGTTAAGACATAATATATATAAGATAAAATCTATTGTAGTCACATTCAAACCCTTTGCAATAAGAATAAAATTTAGTTTGTCGTATCAGCAGCACTCTTGCCAAATGCAAATAGCCGGCCCACATGTGATGTTTGCTCGTACACACACACACTTGTTTATCTAGACGATGTTATTGTGCTCGCGGTGCAACTGTGGCAGCTGATCTTACAACAAATATACACTAAGTATTTTTATCTTTAGTTTTCAAAAAGGGTTTATTGTATTTCAATATATTTGCTGGTCAGACGTATTTGATTATCGAAAATGGAACTAGTGTTCAGGGATTGGTTATTTTCTTTTTTTATAAATAGTTTTTTGTAGCACTGGCAATGAACTTTATCCCGGGGACCGTTAAGAAGAGATTGTGTTTTTTTAATAGGATTAGGACAATCTTGTTGCTAAGCGACTAGCACCGTCTATGGCAATTTAATCTGAACACACGTTTATGTTTGAACTTATATTTCTATAATTATTACAATGTGTAGGTATGTAACTTTGTATATTTGTAAACAATAAACAAACAAAGTTACATACACAATTATTGTGTAATATTAATAGAAATACAAGTTCAATTGGCTTTTGAACGTACGACTTGACAAAGGTGCTGGCAGAGAAAGCAAACTCATTAATTCTAGAGAGAAGAAATTAAAATCCGATACGACACAAAATTTCCGTCTTCCATCGTTACAGTATAATCACATTAGCGTAGAAAAATCTTGTTTAAATTTCTGTTTTACTAACTTATAAATAAGGTCGTATTTTTGTTTGGCATATCGAGGCGGTTATGATGAAATCTCGACAGGACAAAGAGAAGTTTCCAATTTAATTTGCCGAATAGATTTGTATATTTTTTCTTGCTATATTGATTTCTATTTGATTACATCGAAGTGAAATGTTTTCATGGCGTACGTGGTATTCCACAGCCTGATCTGCCCACACCTTCATACGTAAGGGACTATTTTTATATTGGATTTATTAATAATAATAAGTTTACATACAATAATGTTGAAAGGTAGTTGAATCAAGTACCTACTACGAGCTAAGTTTTCACCTACAAAGCCTTAATCTTGGCAGCTTTTGTTCATATATCACGAGGTGTACGTGTGTACGGAACGCACTGCAGCGCTACGTGATAATGAGATCGCTGGAAAAGCATCCAAAAATTTTAAACAAATAAGCCAACTCTGAGAAAACTTATAAACGTATATTTGCTCTAGAAATTCTAAAAGACAAAAATAAGTACACAGTACCTAAAGCTATTTCAAAATAAGCAACTTCACTATAAAGTTATGTTTGCTTAGTTTTTTTAACTAAACAAAGGATTTTAATGCAGCTTTGAGTAATAGATTTAGAGCAAGGTGTTATTTTTAATCAATAAATAAATAATAATATCTTGGATACAATAAACACAGCGCCGTCTAGCTTCAAGCTAAACAACTAAATGCTTCTGTTATGAAAACTAGATTACGGATTATTTATATATACATTTCTTTTGTGAATAGAAAAACTACTGTGAATATAATATAGCGATAAATAGCGTAACTTACTAATTTGTATACTTAATACAATATAATAATAATAAGCCTCTTTATGTCCATGACAATAACAGTATGTACAATTAGACAGATATATTAAATATATATATAGTTTAGTGTCGTCATGGCCCCTCTCGGGTATAGGCCTCCTCCAATTCTATCCTATCGTAAGCAATCATCGACTTCTTCCTCTGTTGCTGCAGAGCTGGGTGCGTAAAGTTGAATTATTGTAACCTTCATCGATCCAAAGTTTAGATTTAGCATACACACTCTTTCAGATATCCCAAGGTAATTTTCTATATTGTTTTTGAACTCTTTCTTATTCAGGAATACGATTCTATGTAACCCTTTCGAACCTCCGGTGTGACAGAAAATATGCTCATCATCTTCTATAATATTATTACCTTCACGCCTGTCCCCGGCGAGGCCTATAATGTCGTATTTGATTTTTTCTAGAGAATGCTTTAATACGTAATAACATTCGTTGTGGTGAAAGTAATGATTTTACGTTGTATGTGCATATATATGTTTTTGGCGAATTGGAGGGTTACAGTCTAAACCTCCCGCGGTGACAAGCCGTGTTGGGAGATTGGAAGGTGTCGGCGTTAGTTGCTATTTAGTAGTTTGTTCGCGTAGTACGTTGAAGTAGGGGTTTTTTCTGTTTTTTTTTTTTATAATATAGTTATTGATATTGTTCGTTTTATTTATCTTTGTGGCATGTTTTCTCGTCGGATTTTCTGTGCTGCTAAGGTTGGTTGTTTGCTAAACATATACAAAACGTAATAATTTGAAAAAGTCATCTTTGACTTTAATATTTACAATTGTTGCATATACGCTTCTGAATCAAGAACCCAAATCCTGGCTCACACCAATGACTTTTCGAATTTTCTGAAGTTAGTGATAAATATCCATGACTGAAATGTTTGTTCCCGGTATGGCAATAGGTTCGCCACCTATTCCATTTGGAACGTTAACATAACGGCGAGACGACGCTTAAAGACCGCTGTCTATACCTTCGGGTAGAAAAAGGCTTGAAGTTATGTTATGTAAAAGTTTAGGAAGTCCGTAGAACGTACGAAACATAACATGAATGTAGCGAGTCACAAAATTAGTTCTATTCAAATATCAAGTAAAATTGTCGAGATCATTATTTGAAAATATGTTCAAACTAGATCGCGCAGTTCTGCATACATTAATGATTCAGACTGCAAAACTTTCTACGGTAATATGTTTTAGCAATAATAGCATCTGCTATGAGAGTTTTCTTCCCAAGATATGTATGTCGCAAAATGAAATGTAGACCTTATACTGAAGATAATAAGATTTGAATTACAACAAATATTGTTCTAGAAAATTGTGAACAATTGTTTCAGATGTCTTTTAAATGTTCAGCCGCTGTTTAACGTCCAAATCATTTTTTTTATCATTTCTAGTGTCTGTCCTTTGGAAATTCTTTTTTTCATTCCGCAATTTCTGTATGATAGAGGAGGAGGGCGCTACTGTGTTGGAATCAACATCGACTGCGTAAAAATATATTAAATAAAAATATAAATAGTGATTGAAACATATTGTAAATACTAAGTGTAACTAACAAAGTGCATAGTGAAGTTATAGAATAGAAATTAACTGTTATAAACGTTTAAAACTTAAAATAAATGGTATAAACATAGTGCAAACCATACACTACTTTTTCTTTTTTTAAATCTACCCGTCATAAGCGGGTTCTTAATCGGGTTCTTCAAGGCAAGCCACCTATTATTGATGATATCTGATGGTGAAAAAGTGAAAAATACGCGAAACAGGGAGTACTAAACTAAGTGCGGATAAACTTATCCTGGCAACAATATAACGATTTACAAATTTTGTACACAAGCCCATAGAACAATTAAAAAACAGCGCCATCTATTATAACGGAGTCACACTTCTTCGAGAACATATATACCACGACATTATCGAGCGATCTACGAAATCACGGATGCTAATAGTTCAAAGCCTCGCCAACGAAGGGCGTTACTAAACAAATTTGCTAGAATTTTAAATCATGGAAGAAGTACTAAAAGCACTAAAAAAAATACAAAGTGAACTAAACGATCAAAGAAAAGAAATCCGGGAAACTGGAAAAAATATTACAGAACAAGTCACGAACAACATTATCAGAATCTTTGAAGAAAAATTTCTAGCAGTGGAAAAAAAGCACGATAATCTAAAAGAAATAGTGGAAATTCAAGAAAAAAGAATTAACTTTATGGAAAAACGGGCAAGAAAAAGAAATTTGGTATTTTTTGGTATCGAGGAAACAGAAACCTCTTATGAGAGTTTAGAAATTATCATTATCAATTGGCTGACAAAATTTCTATCGGAAAATTTAGGTTGCAGCGACATACAAGAAGTGAAAAGAGTAGGCACAAAAGGTGAAAGGCTACGCCCAATAATAGTTACTTTTTCTACTCTAGGAACAAAAATAAGAATTTTGAAGAAAAAAAGACTACATAAGGATACACAATACTATGTAAAGGAGGACTACCCAAAAACCGTACTAGAGAAGAGAAAGGAACTTCAAAATCAGGTACAAACCGAGAGAGAGAAAGGAAACTCTGCCAAGATTATATATGATAAACTGGTAATATCCAAAAATAACAACACTAAACGGAAATTGCCCACCTCACCTGAAAATCAAAATGAGCTTTATACAAAAACAAATACCCAAATAAACAAGAAAAATAAAATAAAACAGTCTGATACAGCTGTCAAGAGATCAAACAGCATCTCTGAGGGGGTGATAAAACCTAGCATACTTAATTACGTAGTCAAAAATTCCACAAGCACAAATCACCCACAAAACAAACTAACATAGCAACCAGTCGCCTCCTCCTCACATACAGAATAAACAAACAAATAACATCAACAACTATCTTCCAACCCGGCTGGTCACCGTGGAAGAGTACGACCAAAACCCTCCAAAGGAAGGAACATAATAATATATAAAAGGAAATAAAATATAACAGGAAATAAAAATATTACAGAAATATATATAATGTTTATATAATATAATCCAAGTTCATATTGCGACGTACGAAACTGGAGTCAAATAGCAATTGACAGAGAAAAATTGCATCTTTGGAGGAGGCCTGCACCCAACCAATGGGATTCTTGCAAAAAAAATAGCTACGAAATTGTTAAACAGTTATAACCTAATTATTAAATTTTTAAAACACATGTTAATAAAGATTAGTAAATAAGAGCAACAGTAAAGAAAAATATTTACCTAAGTTCAAAACTAGAGAATAAGATTTATTATAATATTATTAGTAATGCTATTTTAAGATAAAAGTGTACTAGATTTACTGTAACAATGCAAGTATTAAAAGGCTTTTTATTTATTATTATTTATTATTATAGAGAATTGTCTACTTGTAGGTCATAGACTCGAAATGACGATGTAATTTTGATATATGGCCAATTTTGTTATATAAAATAATGCTAAAGCAAAACTGAAAAGACGTTAAGTCAAAACCGTAAGTAGTTAAAAAAGGTCTCAGCTTACCCACCACGACTTAGTTTTTTTTATGGGATAGGAGGTCAAACGAGCAGGCGTGTCACCTGATGGTAAGCAACCAATGCCGCCCATGGACACCAGCAACACACATAGTGTTACTGGTGCGTTGCCGACCTTTAAGGGATAGGGGATAGGAAAGGATGGGGAAAGGGGGTGGGCCTCCGGGTACCTCTCTCACCGAACGAAACGCGGCATGAGCCACTTTACGTCGGTCTTCTGAGAGGTCGTGGTATTTCACCGGTCGAGCCGACCCATTCATGCAGCGAACTGCTTGGCTCTATTACTGTTAATCAGCCATCAGGCGCTATAACAGAGGAGCGAGTCCGAAAAAGACTATAACTAATAAAATGGAAAAATATGAATGCGAATCATAATGTTCAAATATATTTTGTTAACTGTAAATATAGTAAGCAATTTTTTTTATTGTTATTAACCAAGGAACCATTATTAACAATTAGCTGAACCTACTTCAGAATTAATACGTATTACATAAATTGCTATTTATTTCAACCGCTCTACGTAGCACGGATGTCAAAAAAAATACGCGGAGTCCCTACGCGCTACTGAAGTGGAACTTTTGGCTCGACAGGTGAAATACCACCACCACCAATATACGTCTGGCATGTTCGGTAGCCGCTTCGTACCTACTTGTTGTGTTACAAAAAAAATAGATTTACAAAAAAAAATACTAGTACAGATAGCACAAAAATAATTAATTAGAAAGAAATTGCAATAAGGTAAAAATAATTAAGACAAATCAAAATTTAGTTTATGTAATGAAATTAAATACAAATAAATTAAAAAGCACTTATTATACTAGCTACATATTGCATTTTAATAACTATACTAGTTGTTGCTCGCTATTTCATCTGCGTGGACGCCAAAAAAGCAGGAAGAATACTGTGCCTGTGCCATTATACGGGTTCATCGCTCACCCCCAGTTAGTGATAGCGTGATAATATTTAGCCTGTGTTGACCCGACCCTCTTGGCTATATTTAAGCAAAATTAGACGTAAAAGCATGCAGTACTTTTACAGTTTATCCGTAACAAACATACAGACAAAAATCTAAAAACTATATTTTGAGGTTCGGTATCGATTGTAGATCATATCCCAAGAATTATGCAAATGAAATATTCAATGAAACTCAATGAAATATTCAACTTTCCTACAATTTTATTACATGTATAGATTATTTGGCGGCACATTGGAAAGAAATTATTTATTTTACCCATTTCGTTTTTCATACTTCTTAAACGTATTTGTAATCTAATTGTACTTTTGTACATGTACACTAATGGTTCCAATAAGGTAAAAATAATTAAGACAAATTAAAATTTAGTTTATATAATGAAATTAAATACAGTAATAAATACAGAAGTAAAAAAGCCATTATTTTACCTGCGACCTATTGCATTTTAATAACTATATTATTTATTTACTAATTACTAAATGTTTTACAATTCTAATACTAAACTAGTTGTGTTACTCCTGTGTCTGTATGGATACTTTTTATTAAGGTTCCCAAGGTTGGTTTTTCAGTTATAGCGACGTCAAACTAATTATTATTTGTTATTATTATTATTATATAGCATTAAAAAATGCCTTGTTTGTTTATTCCTACTAATATTTGAATTTTTTTTTTTGTTCTTTTTTTTAAGTAGCACATAAATTTAAAAATTAAAAACAATATTTTTTATGCAGTTAGTACTTTTGAGACACGGTGCGATAAAAACAGTGCCGCTACTAGCTACTATATTTCTATGTACAGTTTTTAATAACGCTATGGAAATTCTCTTCCTTGGTTTATACAGCGTGTCCCACAATGGGTATATCAAGCCGCGATGGGTGGATACAGGATGGAATTGCCTATCGGATGGCTATATTTAAAATGTGATAAGTCGAAATTTTAGATCTGAAAAAAAAAAAAAAATTCCTACTGAGTCCGCAAATAATAATATTTGACATGGTCACCCTACTATAAAGACTTTCATTGATATCACATACACACATACACAAGAAATCGTAACATATGGTACAATTTCTTGTGTACCTACACCACGGATATAAAAATTTAGACCTTATTCTGTAGTAGTAGAGCCGATATTGCTAAGTTATGGTGAGATATAAAATAAAAATTTTGTATTTCATTCTGATTAAATAAAATTCATTCATAGTTTAATACATATCTAACCAGATTTTTCGTTTAAGATTTATGGTGAACACTTACCATTTCTCAGTGTGACTACAAAAAAGGTTCAATGTGCTGTCCTCCTCTCGTAACACATAGGTTTACACGCCGCGATACAGATTGTGTGGCACGGCTCAGATACTCCGGTGTTAGAGTACCACAAGCTTCCACAATTTTTTGACGCATATCATTCACAGTTTCACACTGCGTAGCATACACCACACTTTTCAAATATCCCCACAAAAAAAAGTCCATTGGCGTTAAATCGGGCGACCGTGGTGGCCATGGAACAGTTCCAGAACGTCCAATCCACGCATGAAAGCGATCGTCCAGATATTCGCGTACAGAACGAGTGTAATGCGCTGGCGCGCCGTCTTGCTGGAAAATCATGTCGCGGTAAACTAACAAAGGAAGGCCTTCAAGTTCTTCCTCCAAGGTGGTCCTCAACATTTCCAAGTAGATTTCACCGTTCAACCGGTCCGGCAAAAATACAGGGCCTATCAATTTGTCACCGATGATACCCGCCCACACATTAATTTTCCACCTGTGCTGAAAATGGCTTTGACGAAAAGCATGTGGATTTTCATGGGACCAGTAGTGCTCGTTGTGGCTATTGGATAGTCCAAAACGAATAAAGGTAGCCTCATCAGACCATAGAACCCGAGACGAAAACATAGGGTCAGCAGTAACCTGACTACGATACCACTCACAGAATCGCAGTCTCAATAAAAAATCTGCTTCTGTCAGCTGTTGTGTGCGCTGGTAATGGTAAGGATGCTGACTATCTTTTTTTAAAGTTCTCCATACTTTCATTCTAGACACACCTAATACGACAGAGGCTTTTCTAGTACTTCTAGTTGGATCTTCAGCAAAGTGATCCAAAATATTCTGTTCCACTCGATCGTCCTTCAGAGTTTGGACTGTGGAAAGAACCGTTTGAGTGCAAACGGTTGACCAGCCTCCTGAAGCATGCATAAGAAGGAAGTCTTCGCTGATTCTCCAGCTCTCTTCCATCAATGTGACGTTGTCGATAAAGTTCGCGCGCTGCAGTAAGGATTCCCTCCGATGCACCCACACACATAATCATATCATAGTACTCTGCATTTGAATACTCGGCCATTATAAAATTACGAAATAACGAAAGCACTTTCACTAACTTGACACGGATATATGATACTGACCGATAGAACAAGCGAACAATAATGAAGAGCGTGTAAAAAAATAATCACTAACGAACATTAGTAAGGATGTGAAAAAATAATTGATTATTGAAATAATCGATTAAAAATAAACTTCTAAAAGTAAAACAATCTATTATAATTAGTAATTATTTTTATATGACTAATCGATTAATAACCGATTATTTTATTAATCATTCAATTACATATTACCGACTTTATTTCATCTGCAACGCCCCGATATTAAGTTTGGCCCGGAACGAAAACTGCTAAAGAATACTTTTTCCATAATGTTATTTATTTGTTAACGCCATCAATGACCGCATTCCTTCTATACCTTTGAAACAGTTTAGTTATTTATTTATTCCAATATTCACTAGATGGAGTCGATGAATAATACAATTTTATCAGCCGACATTTGGTTGATATGTTCTCTTTTATTGTATATTTCCAAATTACTAAATATTACATGGATACTCACTCGCTTCGTTAACTTTCATAACTCTTTTCAAGCACGCGCGTCGGTTTTTGAGGCTCCTAACATCACCTTCCTCCAGAACACGTTCTATTTGGTCATGTAATGTGTGTCTTGGCCGTCCTCGACTCCTACATCCATCCGCTTTTACATTGTATATCTGGTCAATCGTGTTAAATGATCGGTCAGTCTTGCATCATCCATCCTTTCTACATGTCCGAACCATCGAACCAACCATGCCCTTTCTTACTTTTACACCGACACTCTCTTTCAAACCAACTTCCTTCCTTACAACCTTGTTTCCTACGCGGTCAGCGAGAGTCACTCCGCAGATTTTGCGCAGTGCCCTCATTTCTACCGCGTGGCCATGGACACCAGCAACACATATGGTGTTACTGTTGCGTTGCCGACCTTTAAGGGATCGGGGATAGGGAAGGATGGGGAAGGCTTTTAGCAGGGAAAGAAGGTCCGAAGTGGATGTAGATAAAAGATTGATGTTAGGAAAAAGCATAAATGGAGCGTTGGGTGCAAAGATTTCTGCTAACGAGCAAGAGTGGTAGAGCCAAGTAGTTCGCTGCATGAATGGGCCGGCTCGACCGGTGAAATACCACCACCTCTCAGAAGATCGACGTAAAGTGGCTCATGCCGCGTTTCGTTCGGTGAGAGAGGTACCCGGAGGCCCATCCCCCTTCCTCATCCCTTCCTATCCTACTCCTTTAAAGGTTGGCAACGCAACTGTAACACTATATGTGTTGCAGGTGTCCATGGGCGGCGTTGGTCACTTAACATCAGGTGACACGCCTGCTCGTTTGCCCTCCTATCCCATAAAAAAAAAGTGTTCTGAAGGAAGGTGATGTTAGGAGCCTCAAAAATTGCCGCGCGTACTTGAAAAGAGTTATGAAAGTCAACGAAGCGAGTGAGGCGTGTGGCGGTTTGTTCTTACTGCCTACCCCTCAAGGGATTTGGCCTGCAGTTATTTTCTTGTATACAAATTCTGAATTCTGATGGAGTGTTGTGGGAGGCTCAGGGTGGTTTTAGAAGCGGACCAGATTCAGATGGACCAGCATGGATCCGATTTTTTCACTGTGCAACATCGTTTGAGAAACAACTGGCTGTTAACCAAAAGGTAGAGCATGGTAAGCTTATACGTGGAGCACAGTCTGGGGCTAAAATATGGCGGATATTAAATTTTTGGAATGAAGTTCCTTTTTGCCCGTTGTGAAAGGGCAAGACGGAAAAAATTGTCACGACACTTTTTTCATGCCAAACTGCACTTTCAAGTATCGGCTTATTTAGAAAATTGTATAACAACCCAAATGGTCTAATGGCTGGGATACCAGGTTCATATCCCGGTATCGGAACTCTTTTTGAAGTTTTATTTTCCAAGTTTTCATATTTTATATATGTTTTTTTTAGTTCTAAAATTTTATTACAATTCCTTCACTAATTAATCGAAAGGAACTTCGTTCCATCCGGGTGTCCCTTGACACCTCTCAAGTTTTTATTTTTTTTAATTTCCCGCAGTCCACTTATGAGGGCTGCACAGCGTGTGTGCGTGTTGACGGCGGCTTGTCCCCCTGGTTTACCGTCCATATCGGCGTCAGACAGAGTTGCGTGCTGTCCGCTCGACTGTTTATCCTGTACCTGGACAGTTGTCTCCAGAGAGTGAGATCGATGGAGGTAGGGATGCAAAGGGGTGACCTAGTTGTGAGCTGCCTGCTTTATGCAGATGACGCCGTGCTTCTAGCCGAATCGCCGTCGGACCTGCAAACACTAGTCACTGCTATGAAAGATGATTGCATGATTAAAGGCTTGCAGTTGAATGCGACGAAAACGAAAGTTATGGTCAGTGATAATGATGAACGGGAATTAACGCGACACTTTTTTAGATAAACAAATATTTACCTTGATTAGCTTGACGTTTCGGCCAGGTTGCACTGGCCGTGGTCACAAGCAGACCAGTGCTTGTGACCACGGCCGACAAGCTAATCAAGGTAAATATTTGTTTACCTAAAAAAGTGTCGCGTTAATTCCCGTTCATCATTATCACTGAGTAATATGCAACGCGAAAGCCTAAAATTTTTTGTAAGTTATGGTGTTTAAAAGGGAGGAACCCAGAACGGATGCAAGGATAACGGTTGATGATGTAGTGCTGGAACAGGTGAATGAAATTGTATATCTTGGATGCGCTTTTAGTAGGAATGGAAGGTACACCGTGGATGTAGAAATACGAATGGCGATAGGAAATAGCGTAAATGGAGCGTTGGGCAGATTCCTGGGCGAAAAAAACATTGGCAGAAAAGCCCAGCTAGTAATCCACAATGCAGTCCTGATCCCAACGCTAACTTATGGAAGCGAGGGTTGGGTATGGCAGAGTGTGCATGAAAGTAGAATAAACGCGGTAGAAATGAGGGCACTGCGGAAAATCTGCGGAGTGACTCTCGCTGACCGCGTAGAAAATAAGGTTGTAAGGAAGAAAGTTGGTTTGAAAGAGAGTGTCGGTGTAAAAGTAAGAAAAGGCATGCTCTGATGGTTCGGACATGTAGAAAGAATGGATGATGCAAGACTGACTAAGCAGATATACAATGATAAAGCAAGTGAGGCGTGTAAGAATCGTGCCTTATGGCGCTCTGTTCTCTCTGCCCACATTGCAAGGGATTTGACGTAAAGTTATGTATGTAAATTCTGAATGTTTTGTAGTTATTGTCATCTATGTCGACGAAAATAATTTAAATGGAAGCGATTAATTCTGAAAATTATTATAAATTAGTAAGTTATTATAAATCTACAAATGTATTATTAAAAAAAAGTAAGTTTGAATTAAAATTCAAATTAAAAAAGTAATTTGTGACATTTATTCAAATGGTGACACTCGAGGTGTGAATAATAAATGAGAGAGACGTCCGTTTATTTAAATTATAATCTTAATAATTCATTAATAAAACTAAGTGTTTATATTAAATATTGTTATCAAATTATTTATCTTATTAACATAACGTATTTATAAAAATTTGTTTTATATTATGGTATGGTGTTTGAAAGGGAGGAATCCAGAACTGATGCAAGGATAATGGTTGATGATGTAATGCTGGAACAGGTGAATGAAATTGTATATCTTGGAAGCGCTTTTAGCAGAGATGGAAGGTGCACCGCGGATGTAGAAAGACGAGTGGCGATAGGAAATAGCGTAAATGGAGCGTTGGGCAGATTCCTGGGCGCAAAAAACATTAGCAGAAAAGCCCAGCTAGCAATCCACAATGCAGTCCTGATCCCAACGCTAACTTATGGAAGCGAGAGCTGGGTATGGCAGAGTGTGCATGAAAGTAGAATAAACGCGGTAGAAATGAGGGCACTGCGCAAAATCTGCGGAGTGACTCTCGCTGACCGCGTAGACAACCAGGTTGTAAGGAAGGAAGTTGGTTTGAAAGAGAGTGTCGGTGTAAAAGTAAGAAAGGGCATGCTCCGATGGTTCGGACATGTAGAAAGAATGGTTGATGCAAGACTGACTAAGCAGATATACAATACAAAAGCGGATGGATGTAGGAGTCGAGGACGGCCAAGACACACATTCCATGACCAAATAGAAGGTTAAGAGCCTCAAAAACCGACGCGCGTGCATGAAAAGAGTTATTAATGTCAACGAAGCGAGTGAGGCGTGTAAGAATCGTGCCCTATGGGGCTCTGTTCTCTCTGCCTACCCCGCAAGTGATTTGGCGTGAAGTTATGTGTGTGTGTGTGTGTGTGTGTGTTTTATATTAATTTGATAAGTGAATTTTATAAATATTAAACTAAATGTCATTCCTAGGTGCAGAACTGAGTGCAATCATCGCTCTTCCTGGCGGTTACTCCAGCCATGCAGCAAACCATAGCCACTAACTTCTGTGTTGGTTTGCACGAATGTTTATTATTTAGCTGACATCATTGGAGGTGGCCAGTGTTTCTTTTGATATTATTCTTTAACTTTTAATTTTCCAGAAAACCTTTATATTTATTTCCCATAAAACCTCTTCGTGAATATGTTAATAGGGTTTCAAAGGCTGACGAAGCGGTGCGCCGCCTGTCAGACTATGTGCATATTTTTATCGTATGGGAGGGCAAACCAGCAAGTGGGTCCCCTGATAGTAAGTTCTCACCGCCCATGAACACCGTGGTGCGTTACCGTTCTTTAAGGAGAGGGGAGAGGAATGGAAGGGGAAAGAGGATCAGGCCTCCGGATACCTCTCTCACCGAACGAAACGCAGTACCGCCACACTTAACGCCGATAATCCGAGAGGTCTTGGTATTGCACCCGTCGAGCCAGCCTATTCATGCGGCGAACTGCAAGACTCTACCACTGTAAGAAAACCAGAAAACTGAAGAATTTTGGCAGTATCGAGTTGCAAATCCAGTAGCAGCAACAAATATTAAGTGAGTTATGATAGTTATTACGTACTGCACAACACAACTATTCTCAACTATATTACTTCTCGCACGGTTATTTCTGACTCATTTATTCCTTATCATTAAATTATGACCAAAGTGCTTATAAATTGTAATCTATTTGCTACTCACATGTGTAAGCTTCATTAATAGACAATAACATAATAAAATATTTAGCAGTTTTTTTTGTAAACGAGTAGCTGACATCCATTCGTCCTTGCAAACTTTCATATTAATAATATTAGTAAGATAAGATTTATTAGTTGACTGAATAATTTATTTTAGTGGTATTGTGACGATCCACTAGCCAGCCACTAAGACGAGTTATGTTAAGACACTTTTATTATTATTTCAGTATCTCCAGTATACGTTTTTACGACAGATTTTGCAGCACAGTCGAAAGTATGGCAGCACGACACGTAGGTAAGTATATCGTAAAAAAATAAAATAAAATCACGATGTTCATTGAATTGTCATATTGCCAAAGTGGACTTAATGTGTAGGAAATGTGATCAATGAATCGTGTTTTATAACCAGCCCTGTGGATGTGCCTACACCGGACGACACCAACGCGACAGACTTTATTGACTTTTGATAATCCATTCCCTCTCTTTTGATGGCGCACTTAAACAACTTAATGTCGGAGACGTGAATTCTCTTTCTCATATTTTGACTGTACTGATCGATATCATAATATATTTATTGGTGTTTAAAAAGTTCAGTAACTTCTATTGGGAGTCTTTTGTTGTTGTTTTAAAATTTATATATGTACTGTTACGACTTTATTATAAGTGTAGACAGTTTTTTTAGTATTCGCCTATTAAAATATTGAGTAATATTAAATACCGTTCGTAACATAACATAACTTCACGCTGTTGTTACCCGAAGGTGTAAGCAGCGGCTGTTACGCCTCGTGACGCCGTTATGTTTACGTCCCAAATGGAATAGGTGGCGAACCTATTGCCATACCGGGAAGAAAGTTTTCAGTCATCGATATTTATCACACTTAACTTCCGAAAACAATTTCGAAAGTCATTGGTGTGAGCCAGTGTCAGGATTCGAACCCGGACCTCTGGATCAGAAGCCGTGTGCTCGACCACTGGACCACCGAGACTATAAACCGTTCATCAAGTATTATTAATACATATCTAGTTATTGATAAATTTTATACATAAGTAGACAGAGTCGTGAAAGCTTTGAATTAAACCTAATATATTGTAGCGATCGAAAAATCATTTTTAAACACATACAAAATATTTATTTTGAACCAGCTTCAGTTTGAAGCAATTTGAAGATTAGGAGAGGTTTATATTTACAGCTCTTTACAGACATTTAAAAATAGTCAGTAAATACTGATATGCCTATTAACTTAATATTACGAGTATTGTTAAATTTTAATACAAAACATAAGAGTTTGGGAAAAGTGGTTCCGTGGTACAAGAACACGTGGACGCAATCACTACGAGCGGCTCGACTCAGATTGTAGGGGCTGTCATGAGAAGTACTGGGCAAGAAACTCATGTCTCAAATACTCTTTACAAACCATGCATTACCGAGCTACAATTATATATTTTATGTTATATCTTAAATAATATAAATAATAATATGTACTAGAAAAAAGAACCTTGTCTATATCTTCGGATGTTAAAACCGCAAGGTTTAATTCGTATAAAGTTAAAAAATCTTTAATTCAATATCTTAATATTGAAACAAAAGGAATCACTTAAATAATATTGTTATGAAGTTAAGTGGTGCACTCGCCAGTCCCGGCACGTCCCGCCACTTGTTCATGACATAACAGATGGCGCTGCCGTCTGGAATTACCAACAGCCCCACAACCCCACGACCACCATACACGTGTATGATTTTATAACACGATCAAAAAGTCTGTCACGAAATTATAACGTTATATTTAATGTTCACAATTATTCTTGCTTCTACAATTTAATTTTCTACAATTTTTTTTATTTTTTATGTTTTTGGGAGGCAAACGAGCAGTCGTGTAGCATAATGGTAACTAACGCCACCCATGGACACGTGAACACATATAGAGTTACAGTTGCATAGCCGGCCCGCACAATGTGATATGGAAGGGGTCGGCAGTGGGATGGAAAGGGGATGGGAGAAAGGGTTGGAGCTCCGGATACCTCTCTCACCGAGCGAAACGCGGCAAGAGGCACTTTACGTCGATATTCTGTGAGTTCGTGGTATTTCACCGGACCAGCCGACCCATTCATGCAGCAAACTGCGTGGCTCCACCACTATAGGATATGCATTTGATATTATATTACCAAGTGATTCTTCTTCCTTTCGCCAGGAATTGACAATAATAGAGGTATAATCTACGTGCCTAGTTCTTCATTCGGCATTTCATCATTTTTCTGCCCGGTTCCCATTATCTGGGTCTGCACAACAGATATTTTTTCTACACTTCCCGATCATTCACTTCTTCCAGACCTAATACCTTTCTTAATCATGTCGTCTTTCACATAATCCATCCATATTTTCTTAGGTCTTCCACTTCTATTATTTCCTTCCACATTCAGGTTTATCGTTCTTCTCGCAACATGTGTATTATAAATGTAGGTAGGTTATTCTATTCATTTTAGAATATAGGTACTAGGCACCTTTAAAATACACTTATAATACACATGTTGAGAGATACTTGGATAGTTGGATAGGTCTTCAGTAACATAACATAACTTCACGCCTTTTTCTACCCGAAGGTGTAGGTAGATGCTGTTAAGCCTCGACTCGCCGTTATGTTCACGTCCCAAATGGAATAGGTGGCGAACCTATTGCCATACCAGGCACAAAGTTTTCAGTAATCGATATTAATCACACATAACTTTCAAAAGGAATTTCAAAAAGTCATTGGTGTGAGCCAGGATTCGATCTCGCGACTTCTAGATTCAGAAGAGTGGTGCTCGACCACTGTACCACCGAGTCTTCAGTAAATCTATAAAATATCGGTCTCATCCAATATTATATATATTATATCTTGATAATTAATTAGGTACCGAAAAGCAAATTCGTATATTAATAATATTAGCTTACTCTAATAATAGTTAACTAACATTTGTCTCCTAAAGCTATTAACAAATCCATGCAGCATTTTCTGAGATTACCATTAGTATTTTTACGCTTATAGCTACTTCAATATTTTTAAACTACGCTCAAACTTTTTTAAATCTGAAATTTACTCGAAAAGATTTCAACATTTTCTTAATTTTGATTTAGTGGTGAGTGTGGGTGGGTGCATCAGGTAGACTCGTTACGGTAGATAGATCTCGGCACTAGATAGTGGGCAAGCCGTATCTATGTGCTCAACCAACTCGACCAGCTCGACCACAAACATTAACATTGCACGAGCGGTGAAAGCCTCTGCAATATGTTATGCACATTCGACTCTCAAGTTCGCTAAGAACCGGATGATACTCCTTTAATATTTCATCTCTATTGCCTGAATGCTGTTGCAGGTTACTAATGCCACATTTCTACTTAGTTTCAATTATATTCTTGTTTGTTTGTGTTTATTTATTTGTAGTCTGAGAACTACATGTAATATTTTATATTACTTTGAAGGTTTCTTCAGTTTTGTTATACCTTCAAGCTTAGTGAGAGTTAGTTAGTTAGTCACTTTCACGTGTCTTACAAAATACGACTGCAAAGTATTTTATTCTATCAGTTCATGTTCTTACTTATTAAAGACGCTAAATGTTGAAATACTTAACCAATTTTTGCAGTTTGCCGGTCGAGCCTGTCCATTCATGGGCCGGCTAGACCGGTGAAGTTTATTTTATGGGATAGGCAGGCTAACGAACAAACGTGTTACCTGATGGTAAGCGATCTGCGCCGCCCATGGACACCAGCAACACATATAGTGTTACCGTTGTGTTGCCGACCTTTAAGGGAGTAGGGTAGGAAAGGATGGGTGGGCCTCCGGGTACCTCTCTCACCGAACGAAACGCGGAATGAGCCACTTTACGTCGATTTTCTGAGAAGTCGTGGTATTTCACCGGTCGAGCCGGCCCATTCATGCAGCCAACTGCTTGGCTCTACCACTGTTGAAAAGTACTATGATCTCTCGGAATATCGCCGTGAAGTGCCGCGTTTCGTTCTCTGAGAGAGCTATCCGGAGGCCCAATTATCTTTCCCCTTCCTCTCTTAAAGGACAGCAACGCCCCACGGTGTTCGTGGGAGGTGAGAAGTTACTTACCATCGGGTCATCACTTGCTCGTTTGCCCTCCTATTCCACAAGTAAATCACAGATATATATAATAACAACGACAAAATCATTTTTGATATTTCTTTTATTGCTTTCTACCAACAAGGTTCTATAAGCACATTAGATAGCAGTTATGTGTTAAGACATAATATATATATCTATACATATAATAAAATTGTAGAAAAGTCAAAACTGTACATTGAATATTTTTTAAAAAGAATACTTGGTGTGTGATCTGCAATCGATACCGAAGCCAAAAATATACTTTTTAGAATTTTTGTCTGTTTGTCTGTTTGTCTGTTTGTCTGTTTGTCTGTTTGTCTGTATGTATGTCCGGGATAAACTCAAAAAGTACTGCATGGATTTACTTCAAATTTGGCACGAAAATTATTAAGAAGTCGGGTCAACATATAGGCTACATATTATCACGCTATCACCTACGAGGAACGAGCAGTGAACCTTTATTTCTTCAATGTATTCTGTAGCAACGTGTAATCTAACGACGCATATTTGTATGTTGTTATGGTGTTATTATGTTAATAACCATGCTTTAATCTATACATATAATAATAATAATAATATAATATAAGTTAGCTTCACATTTTAATTAACTTATGCCGTTAAACATAACAGACAATTTTAAAACAGTGCCATCTATGAGATTTACAAAACAGAAAACATTAAGTTGAATTACACGTGTAAGCACTTTTTGGTTTTAGATATAAATAAATCTTTGAGATTTTAAAAACATCAAGTCGAATTACATGTTTAAACACTTTTTGAATATAAATAATTGAAATTTCATCATGCGCTTGCGGTCAATAGATGTTTTTAAGAGTCATAGATGGAGTTGTGCATTTTCTTCTTTAAAATTGTATCGTTAATTCTTTTCAGAGATGAGCAAGACAATTAAAAAAATGTATTTGTATATGCTAAAAACTGTTAATATTTTTGTTCGGTATTTATTGGTGTAATGATTGCTTCGTAATTTTATAATTTTACACCATTAAAAAAAAATGTTTCCTATTCGCTAACTAGATGGCGTTGGCGTCGAATCGTCGAGTCGTGCACCAGCGTCGGGTCGATCAAATATATCTGCAAATACGTGAACAAAGGTAGCGATCAGGCGACGTTTGCTTTACAGAACACTGACAGAGACGAGGTGACCAAGTATCAGTCCGGTCGCTACATCAGCACGTCTGAAGCAGTTTGGCGGATACTGGCGTTCTCTATACATGACAGGCATCCTGCCGTCATGCATTTAGACGTCCACCTAGAAAACGGTCAGCGCATATATTTTGATCCCAACAACGTTGCTGAGCGCTTAGAAAATCCGCGCCAAACAACTCTCTTGGCATTTTTCAGGCTCTGCGAAATCGACCAGTTTGCGAGGTTCCTTACGTATGACGAGGTGCCTTCATATTACACGTACGACAAGCAAAGGGGAATATTTAACCGACGTCGAAGAGGAGGTGCTGTCGAAGGTTTTCCGGGAATTTTCAAGGACACCGTATTGGGTAGAGTTTATACCGTGCACCCGAATAATGGCGAATGCTATTTTCTGCGGTTATTACTTCACACGATCCGAGGCCCAACGTCTTTTGCCTTTCTGAGAACATTTGATGGCGTGGAGTATCCCACTTACCGCGCAGCCTGTGTAGCACGTCACCTTCTCGACGGTGACCAAAACTGGGATGACACCCTCGCGGAGGCGAGCGTCAGTAACAGCCCCAGCCGTATGCGTCATCTGTTTGCCGTCATCTTGGTGTTTTGTGGAGTCACGAACCCGGTAGCTTTGTGGGAAAAATATCGACATCATCTATCTGAAGATTTTCTACGAGCTTTGAGGCGTGCTACTGGAGACGAAGTCGAAGTAACTGATGAACGCGTGCTGAACACCTGTCTTAGTTCACTTCAAGACGTGGTCATTTCCATCGGCGGCAATCCATTGGTCGAATATGGGTTACCAGCTCCCCAATCATCACCGCATCAAGACCGTGGAAATCGAGAGTATAACGCTGAGACAATTTACGATCCGAGCGAAATGACCACCATACGAAATCACCATGTCGCTTTGTTCTCTTCAGAGCAAAAACAAATTTATGACACTGTTCTTAAAAGCGTTGGGCAAAACCAGGGTAAAATGTTTTTCTTGGATGCTCCTGGTGGAACAGGAAAAACATTTGTTACCACTGGCATACTTGCAGAGGTCAGGAGGCAAGGCAAAATTGCCATTGCTGTAGCGTCGTCGGGAATCGCTGCCACACTGCTTCCGGGTGGCAAGACAGCACATGCCATGTTTAAAATTCCCATCGATTTAGAGAGCACCGAAACGCCTGTTTGTGGTGTGTCACGCAATAGTGATAAGGGACACGTGCTGAAGGATTGCTCTCTGATCGTATGGGATGAGTGTACGATGGCCAATAGAAAAGCAGTTGAGGCCGTGGACAGAACCCTGCAGGACATCCGCAGGAACGAACACTTGATGGGTGGTGTCACAGTTCTATTCAGTGGCGATTTCCGACAAACGCTTCCCGTGGTGACGCGGGGATCGAGGGCTGACGAGGTGAATGCTTCGTTGAAACGATCTTCGCTGTGGTCACGAGTTCGTACGCTGCGCTTGACCATTAATATGAGAGCTCGGCTCGGCGGCAATGCACGTGCTCAAGAATTCTCCGATGTTCTTCTAAGTCTTGGCGAAGGCACTCTACCAGAGGAGAGAGGTGGGCAGGTGGTGCTTCCAGAGTCTCTCGGTAGAGTCGTATCCAGCTTAGAAGAACTCATTCGCTGTGTGTACGGGGACATCAGTCATATACCGCACCAGCAGAATTCTTGGGTATGTGAGCGGGCAATTTTGACGCCCAAAAATGGTCAGGCTGAAGCAATCAACGAATGCATTCTCTCGAAAATTGAGGGGAATGAAGTGGTTTACACCTCTATAAACACTGTCATCGAGCAAGATGATGCCACACATTATCCCGTGGAATTTCTGAACTCTCTGTCAGCAAGTGGACTTCCAGCGCATACTATCAAGCTGAAAGTCGGTGTCCCGATTATGCTTCTTCGGAACCTATCTCCTCCGAAGTTGTGTAACGGGACCCGCCTTAAAGTCATCTCGCTCCACAGACACAGCATTGAGGCGGAAATTCTTACGGGTTGTGGCGTAGGCGAGGCAGTATTTGTACCACGCATTCCCCTCATACCTCATAACTTCCCGTTCCAGTTCAAGCGCGTACAGTTCCCCGTGAGTGTTTGCTTCGCGATGACCATCAATAAGTCGCAGGGGCAGACACTGAGAGCAGCGGGTGTCGACCTCAGGACGAGCTGCTTCTCACACGGGCAGCTGTACGTCGCTTGCTCCCGCGTCACCAGTCCTGACTCTCTTTACATTTTGGCTGCGGAGAGCCAAACCAGCAATGTTGTTTATAGAGAAGTTTTATAAGTATATATTTTTATCCTTTTCTATATTTATATTTTCTTATTCATTATTTTCTACATTTGCTTCAGTCGCAACTTATTACTTAATTCAGCAGAATCACCATAAAGTCATTTATTCAAAGCAGACTGAAAATCAGCACTTTTGAAGTTCAACAATTTTACAAAAGACAGTCTCCCTCTGTTACTGTACTTTCTGTATTTATGAAATGTAAAGAAGTAACGGGTAAATAAATGTTATTTTAAAAGGTATAATCGTAGGTATTTTTGGTGCTGTATAGCGTTCAGGCAGATGACGTCGCGGGCTACAGCTATACTACAAAAATTCCTGTTAAAATGAAAATAAACAATGCGGGCAACAACCATTGCTACCGCAATCTGTACTTATCCTACCAGTTACAATTTCATTTTAGAGGTAATTACTTCTCAACTGTCTATGTAAAAATATAGCTATCTGATCACAAATTCCACGCGTACGAAGTCGCGGGCACAGCTAGTATAAGATAAAATCTATTGTAGTCACATTCAAACCCTTTGCAATAAGAATAAAATTTAGTTTGTCGTATCAGCAGCACTCTTGCCAAATGCAAATAGCCGGCCCACATGTGATGTTTGCTCGTACACACACACACTTGTTTATCTAGACGATGTTATTGTGCTCGCGGTGCAACTGTGGCAGCTGATCTTACAACAAATATACACTAAGTATTTTTATCTTTAGTTTTCAAAAAGGGTTTATTGTATTTCAATATATTTGCTGGTCAGGCGTATTTGATTATCGAAAATGGAACTAGTGTTCAGGGATTGGTTATTTTCTTTTTTTATAAATAGTTTTTTGTAGCACTGGCAATGAACTTTATCCCGGGGACCGATATGAAGAGATTGTGTTTTTTTAATAGGATTAGGACCATCTTGTTGCTAAGCGACTAGCACCGTCTATGGCAATTTAATCTGAACACACGTTTATGTTTGAACTTATATTTTTATAATTATTACAATATGTAGGTATGTAACTTTGTATATTTGTAAATAACAAATAAACAAAGTTACATACACAATTATTGTGTAATATTAATAGAAATACAAGTTCAATTGGCTTTTGAACGTACTACTTGACAAAGGTGCTGGCAGACAAAGCAAACTCATTAATTCTAGAGAGAAGAAATTAAAATCCGATACGACACAAAATTTCCGTCTTCCATCGTTACAATATAATCACATTAGCGTAGAAAAATTTTGTTTAAATTTCTGTTTTACTAACTTATAAATAAGGTCGTATTTTCGTTTGGCATATCGAGGCGGTTATGATGAAATCTCGACAGGACAAAGAGAAGTTTCCAATTTAATTTGCCGAATAGATTTGTATATTTTTTCTTGCTATATTGATTTCTATTTGATTACATCGAAGTGAAATGTTTTCATGGCGTACGTGGTATTCCACAGCCTGATCTGCCCACACCTTCATACGTAAGGGACTATTTTTATATTGGATTTATTAATAATAATAAGTTTACATACAATAATGTTGAAAGGTAGTTGTAGAAATCAAGTACCTACTACGAGCTAAGTTTTCACCTACAAAGCCTTAATCTTGGCAGCTTTTGTTCATATATCACGAGGTGTACGTGTGTACGGAACGCACTGCAGCGCTACGTGATAATGAGATCGCTGGAAAAGCATCCAAAAATTTTAAACAAATAAGCCAACTCTGAGAAAACTTATAAACGTATATTTGCTCTAGAAATTCTAAAAGACAAAAATAAGTAGCTACCTAAAGCTATTTCAAAATAAGCAACTTCACTATAAAGTTATGTTTGTTAAGTTTTTTAACTAAACAAAGGATTTTAATGCAGCTTTGAGTAATAGATTTAGAGCAAGGTGTTATTTTTAATCAATAAATAAATAATAATATCTTGGATACAATAAACACAGCGCCGTCTAGCTTCAAGCTAAACAACTAAATGCTTCTGTTATGAAAACTAGATTACGGATTATTTATATATACATTTCTTTTGTGAATAGAAAAACTACTGTGAATATAATATACATGCAAAAAAATACTTAAAGTTAAAAGTTAAACCGACTTCTAAAAACGTAAATCACAAAATCTTTAAGAATATGAAAGCACTACTTCTATAACTAAAAAGCAATAAATAGCGTGACTTACTAATTTGTATACATAATACAATATAATAATAATAAGCCTCTTTATGTCCATGACAATAACAGTATGTACAATTAGACAGATATATTAAATATATATATAGTTTAGTGTCGTCATGGCCCCTCTCGGGTATAGGCCTCCTCCAATTCTATCCTATCGTAAGCAATCATCGACTTCTTCCTCAGTTGCTGCAGAGCTGGGTGCGTAAAGTTGAATTATTGTAACCTTCATCGATCCAAAGTTTAGATTTAGCATACACACTCTTTCAGATATCCCAAGGTAATTTTCTATATTGTTTTTGAGCTCTTTCTTATTTAGGAATCCGATTCTATGTAACCCTTTCGAACCTCCGGTGTGACAGAAAATATGCTCATCATCTTCTATAATATTATTACCTTCACGCCTGTCCTCCGCGAGGCCTATAATGTCGTATTTGATTTTTTCTAGAGAATACTTTAATATGTAATAACATTCGTTGTGGTGAAAGTAATGATTTTACGTTGTATGTGCACATACCTAGTCATGCCATAAATATTGTAACAAAGAAAAAATTTTTTTTAATTGCAAATAACATTTATTACTTTTACAGTCTGTTACTTTAATACATAAATATAAAACGATATAAAATATAAAAAGCTTATTCGAAGTGGTCGCCATTGGCTGCAATACAGGCCTTTAAACGTTGAGGCCAGTTATCAATAGAAACACGCACTCTTTCCATGGGAAAATTCTTCACTGCCAATCGTATGGATTGTTTTAGGGACTCTAAATTATTATGACGTTTAGCGCAAGTCGTACTCTCTAAAACTGACCACAAATCATAATGCAGTGGATTAAGATCGGGACTATACGACACCTACACACCCTATTCTTTTTTAAATTATCAGTTAATAAATGACCAGTGCGCCTCTTATAGGCTGCAAGTCCTAAGTCATGTTTCAAAATACGCGACATTGTTCTAGGTGATATCTTCATCTCCCGAGATAAAATCTTTTGCTTGCGGACAGGATTTATTCTAATTCTTTACCTTACTGCTTTGACCACCTTTTTCGTACGAACACTACGTGGACGGCCAGGTCTTTTTCTGTCACAAACAGAGGAGGTCTCATTGTACCTAATAATAGCCCGGTACACAAACATTTGACTAATACCAAGTGTATGGAGAGTTTTAAAAATTGCATTTGGCTCCATACCTACTTTGTGTAATGCAATCACAGCGATTCGGTTCTCTTTATCACCCCACTCTATTTTAATATCGCAAAATATTGTACAATGTATTGGCGCCAAAACGAGAAAACACAATGAACAATCGTATAAAAATGACAGATTCCAAATTCAAATGTAATATTTTTTATTTTTAGTTGTAACAGTATTTATGGCCAGACTAAGTATAATATATGTTTTTGGCGAATTGGAGGGTTACAGTCTAAACCTCCCGCGGTGACAAGCCGTGTTGGGAGATTGGAAGGTGTCGGCGTTAGTTGTTATTTAGTAGTTTGTTTCGCGTAGTACGTTGAAGTAGGGGTTTTTTCTGGTTTTTTTTTATAATATAGTTATTGATATTGTTCGTTTTATTTATCTTTGTGGGATGTTTTCTCGTCGGATTTTCTTTGCTACTAAGGTTGGTTGTTTGCTAAACATATACAAAACGTAAAAATTTGACAAAGTCATCTTTAACTTTAATATTTACAATTGTTGCATATACGCTTCTGAATCAAGAATCCAAATCCTGGCTCACACCAATGACTTTTCGAATTTTCTGAAGTTAGTGATCCATGACTGAAATGTTTGTTCCCGGTATGGCAATAGGTTCGCCACCTATTCCATTTGGAACGTTAACATAACGGCGAGACGACGCTTAAAGACCGCTGTCTATACCTTCGGGTAGAAAAAGGCTTGAAGTTATGTTATGTAAAAGTTTAGGAAGTCCGTAGAACGTACGAAACATAACATGAATGTAGCGAGTCACAAAATTAGTTCTATTCAAATATCAAGTAAAATTGTCGAGATCATTATTTGAAAATATGTTCAAACTAGATCGCGCAGTTCTGCATACATTAATGATTCAGACTGCAAAACTTTCTACGGTAATATGTTTTAGCAATAATAGCATCTGCTATGAGAGTTTTCTTCCCAAGATATGTATGTCGCAAAATGAAATGTAGACCTTATACTGAAGATAATAAGATTTGAATTACAACAAATATTGTTCTAGAAAATTGTGAACAATTGTTTCAGATGTCTTTTAAATGTTCAGCCGCTGTTTAACGTCCAAATCATTTTTTTTATCATTTCTAGTGTCTGTCCTTTGGAAATTCTTTTTTTCATTCCACAATTTCTGTATGATAGAGAATTGTCTACTTGTAGGTCATAGACTCGAAATGACGATGTAATTTTGATATATGGCCAATTTTGTTATATAAAATAATGCTAAAGCAAAACTGAAAAGACGTTAAGTCAAAACCGTAAGTAGTTAAAAAAGGCCTCAGCTTACCCACCACGACTTAGTTTTTTTTATGGGATAGGAGGTCAAACGAGCAGGCGTGTCACCTGATGGTAAGCAACCAATGCTGCCCATGGACACCAGCAACACACATAGTGTTACTGGTGCGTTGCCGACCTTTAAGGGATAGGGGATAGGAAAGGATGGGGAAAGGGGGTGGGCCTCCGGGTACCTCTCTCACCGAACGAAACGCGGCATGAGCCACTTTACGTCGGTCTTCTGAGAGGTCGTGGTATTTCACCGGTCGAGCCGACCCATTCATGCAGCGAACTGCTTGGCTCTATTACTGTTAATCAGCCATCAGGCGCTATAACAGAGGAGCGAGTCCGAAAAAGACTATAACTAATAAAATGGAAAAATATGAATGCGAATCATAATGTTCAAATATATTTTGTTAACTGTAAATATAGTAAGCAATTTTTTTTATTGTTATTAACCAAGGAACCATTATTAACAATTAGCTGAACCTACTTCAGAATTAATACGTATTACATAAATTGCTATTTATTTCAACCGCTCTACGTAGCACGGATGTCAAAAAAAAAATAATTCTTTAGATTAAGACGATTATACAAACAACATTTGTTCCACTATAAAAATTTGATTGTACAATATGTTACGTTAGCTCAACTTGTAAAGGCAACAACTAAGTGGCCCATCAAAAGCTTGAGAGAGGAGGCCCAACGTTCTCCCAAGTCATCCTTCTTCATAATGCAATTATAATGACGTAAACGTGGCGTTTGACCGATCCCCTTCATTTCCCTCTCCCGTCAAATATTCAGGAAGCGGCCTACGCCGGAAGGAGTGAAGGGGCCGGGGGCTGGCCGGGTCTCCTATAGTGTGATTTCTCTAAGGTTTCACTTGCAGACAGACAGTCTATTTTGTGTATAATTAATTGGTGTTATTTATGTAATATTTTATTGAATATTTCGTTGTTTCAACGTAAGAAGATTTTATTTGAAATTCGTGCGTTTTGTATTCCAGGGTTTTGTAGATTGAGTTCGGGTGTAAATTTACTTAACTATTGAGACGGAATATGTTCCAATAAGTATTAAGAAAAGCATTAAGATCTTGTAAAGAGACTGATCGAGGCCTCTCACGATCTGGTCGTGGCTGATCTATTCTTCGCACAGAGGATTAGCATTGCCATTTAGCGCGGCAATGCGGCCAGTCTTCTGGATACGCTGCCAGTAGACCGAGATGCGGAGAAAATTTATTTTAACTAGTTTTTAATTGTATATATTGTAAATAATGTAATTAATTAATTTGTTCTTAATATTGTAAATAAAAGCATTGACTGATTAATTTTAATTTGAACTCCGGTCACGACATATCGATTTTGAAACTAAAACCTTACTCAACAAATCAGGAATCACCACATCGCCGGACGTCACACTGACGGCGTCACGTAACGGCCGCCAGAGGTCGCGCTCCGACTGCTAAAGGATCATTTCCGCCCAGTAATCGACTACCGGCCGGAGTGGACTCGACTAATCGGTAAATTATCGATGTTGACTCTTTATGATTGTGAGTTTGGTAAGAAAACAGATGAAGACAACAAGACCGTTATTAAGAGAAGTCTGGATGATGAAGATCGGATGTGATAAAGTCAAGATTTGTCGAGAGTCTAGTGATTTAGTAAGTAGAATTAAGGTCTAATGGTCTCGGATTCAAATACAGGTTCTAACTTCTAACTTCTTCTAACTAATCGTCTTTTCAATTGATATGTACGATATTTTTTATGGTATGGGGGCAAAGAAGTAAGCGAAACATCTGATGGTAAGTGAGGCCGCTTATGGCCACCTGCATTTCAACGGACGAGCCAGTCTACCAAAAATTTATTTTCTCGCCAAGGCAATTTTGTCTATATCTCAGTTTACTAAAAACGTGAAATCATACAAAATACTGTATGAAATATTAAATTAAAAGGTTAAACATTTCAACATTGGCCCGAAAACCGAATAGTGAGCACAGTTGGGTGCATACCCTCAAATTGATATGAACGAGCGGCACGTGGCATCTCCTCGGAGGCTGTACACTCTATATACTTACCCTGTATTTATTCTTATAAATCGGACTTTATAAAGGCACCCTCATAAAATAGACTTGTTGGCCGGCATCAAGGTATTTGTAGTTGGAAATATGTGAAATAGTGTATCGATGTAAACGGCGGGGCAACACTAGTATGTATAATAATACAGACAGACTCGTAAATTCTTATCTGTTTATATCCAGATTCTATGTTTTAGTACTTTCCTACGTTCGTGCAAGTTTTACGTGAACCTTATATTTTATTTTTTTACTATGATCGTCTCGAGAATTTTTCTCGACTAATAAGTAGAGATGTACGTTTGGTTTTATCAATCTCTGACTATATTTTATAACATATTAGTGGATGCATGATGTAGGGATGCGAATGGGTGGCCTAGTTGTTAGCTGCCTACTTTACGCAGATGACGCCGTGATTCTAGCCGAATCGCCGTCGGACCGGCAAACACTAGTCACTGCTATGAAAGATGATTTCATGATTAAAGGCTTGCAGTTGAATGCGACGAAAACGAAAGTTATGGTGTTTGAAAGGGAGGAATCCAGAACAGATGCAAGGATAATGGTTGATGATGCAGTGCTGGAACAGGTGAATGAAATTGTATATCTTGGATGCGCTTTTAGCAGAGATGGAAGGTACACCGCGGATGTAGAAAGAGGAGTGGCGATAGGAAATAGCGTAAATGGAGCGTTGGGCAGATTCCTGGGCGCAAAAAACATTAGCAGAAAAGCCCAGCTAGCAATCCACAATGCAGTCCTGATCCCAACGCTAACTTATGGAACGGAGAGCTGGGTATGGTAGAGAGTGCATGAAAGTAGGATAAACGCGGTAGAAATGAGGGCACTGCACAAAATATGCGGACTGACTCTCACTGACCACGTCGAAAACAAGGTTGTTAGGAAGGAAGTTGGATTGAAAGAGAGTGTCGGTGTAAAAGTAAGAAAGGGCATGCTCCGATGGTTCGGACATGTAGAAAGAATAGATGATGCAAGACTGAGTAAGCAGATAAGTAATGCAAAAGCGGATGGATGTAGGAGTCGAGGACGGCCAAGGCACACATTCCATGACCAAATAGAACGTGTTCTGGATGAAGGTGATGTTAGGAGCCTCAAAAATCGAAGCGCGTGCATGAAAAGAGTTATCAAAGTCAACGAAGCGAGTGAGATGTGTAAGAAACGTGCCTTATGGCGCTCCGTTCTCTCTGCCTACCCCGCAAGGGATTTGGCGTGAAGTTATGTATGTATGTATATTTGATCACATATTAGTTCACCGGAGAACTTTGTTCCACTTCAAAAGTTCCACAACATTATACATGAATTATACTTATAAACCACCCCGTTGTCACCCTCTATCTATTAAAATACCGCATCAAAATCCGTTGTGTAGTTTTAAAGATTTAAGCATGCATAGGGATACAGGGATAGAGAAAGCGAGTTTAATTTATACTATGTAGTGATATAACGTGTGAACCAGGATTAGAACTTGAACCTTTGAACTAGAAATGTAGCATGTATTTAAATTAACAGTAACAAACACGAAAAGCCACGCAGTTTACTGAATGTATGGGCCGGTTGGAGGATGGAGGCCCATTCCCTTCCCCTCCTCGTCCCTTCCCTATCCCACCTTAGGATGGCAACGCAATTATGATCCTCTAGGTTTTACCATCAGGTGACGCGCTTACTAATTTGATTTTTATTTCCAGAAAAATGTCTTAAGATGCAGATGCTGGTTGACCTCTGTTTAGCAAGGGAGGTCTAGAGTTCGAAACTGGCTACTACTACTAATTACTTTAATAGTATGTTAATAGTGGATGATAGAAAAAAATGTGACCGAAATGTGGATATAATTGGTGTCATCACCTATTTCATAGGTGCTAATATTTCATCACGTATATTCTCGTAATAAACAAGTGAAGTCCAGACAGGTACCTAACGATACAAAACCTCTAATAAATATTTAAATAGAACAATTCTAACAATTGTAAAAAAATAAAAATTATAAAATATTTGTATTTTTAAATTCACTCTGTTCCGTATTGTTTTACAGCGGTATCCAATGAATTTAGAAATTGAAATTCAACAATAAAAATACTGATATTGTTTTCGATAGTTTTTCATAGTATTCAACAATCGCAACATTCAAATATAATTAACTAACTTTGGAATTTGGTGTGCAATCTCTATAATCTGCAACGTTATGCTGCAATCATTTAGTTTGTTTGCTTGTAGTTTAACTTTGTGGCCAGTGATGGTGGCAGTTAGTATATATACAGGGTTATTTCAAATATACTAATAATTAGCTAAGGGTATATTCTGTAGGTAATTACCTAACACTTTTGTTCTACGACTTTTTAAAAATCACAATTTTAATTTTTTTTTCATTTCAAACAAATTTAAATAATTAAAATCGGTAGTTGTAAAATATTAACTAAGTCTACGTATTGCATTGAGCGCATCTAGTGACAACGGTATGGGGGGGTAGCGGGGCAAGGTCACGCGGCATTTGTACTTTGATTGCTCCCGTAGGTCATTAGCCAAACATATGTTAGTCGCCCTTATGTTACCGCCCGTGACGTTTGATGTACCGCGCGTGTCATCTCATTGTGTGCGAATTGGTAAAGTGACGAATGCCATTCAGAATTCAGTTGGAGTAAGCAAGTATTTAATAAATGTAATTAGTCGCAGTTGGTATGTCTGAATAATCTCGAATGCTTAATATCGTGGGCGGAATAATCAAGTTTTCACTTAAATACCCACATTAAATAGGTAGGTAAATAATTCAAATTTCCTGGAATACATTAAATTTTAAGTGTATTAGCCTAAAAATACATTTCTAACACCTTTAATTTCGTAATCTACACGATATCCGATTGGGTATGTGAATTAAAAGCAGTTTCGTGTAGTAAGCGCGGGAACTCGCTTCTCTTGTTTAGATGCTTAAACAGAGCTGCTACTCTGAATGAAAATCGGGTGAAATAGGTACGTTTAGTACAAAATACAGAGTTACAAAGTGTCAGATGGTACAATTAAATCTTAAAAATCGTTTTTTTACTAGAGTTTTAGGTTTTTGTAAAACTGATAAAAGAAAAGTTGTTTAGAATGACACAAAGGAGCTATGTGTAGAATAGTATTAGTATATTAAAATTAACCCTGTATATGTGTGTATATATATGTTTGTTTCTTGGATATTTTTTTTCAATCATCAACATTAATGAATTAAAATATAGCTTCAGATACTTTTTCTGAAATCTTTTGAATTTGCTTTTAAAGTCTTCTAGGCTTCACTCGAGCTTTTGATCATGGGTTCGAGTCTAACCAATGACTTTTTGTAATTGTTTTCGAATGTTATGTTCGATAAATATCGACGACTAACGAACATCCTGCCCGGAGTATAGCAATACCGCCAACTATTCCATCCGGGGCGTAAAATACGGCGAGTTGAGGCTTAACAGCCAACACTTTTGGGTAGAAAAAAGTAAAGTTATAAAAAAATGATATAGATTTTTATTATTTCATTGCTGTGTAATAATTTTGTACTGGTTTCAAAGCAAAACCTTTGTATATAGCTATTTCCGTACTAACCAACATAATAAGAAAAACTGTTTTGTGATTAAATGCAATTGGTACCTAATTAGCAACAATCTTTGATTCGAATTGATACTTATAAAAATATATTTATTTTATTTAAAATATATGTATCGTGTATATTACTTAAAACATACGTATAAATAATAAATAGAATGCCTGGAAATTAGCATTTATATCTAGTGAACAGAAAACTTGGCCGTTCTTTGGAACTTGGCCAAATATTGTATTGTTTATTATGAACGGTTACTTAATGCCTTCTAGCTTTTATTTTGTATATTTTGTTGATTACATCTCTGCAACATAGTTTACCTATATATATTTTTGAGTATTTATTCAGTTTGCTTGCAAGATAATAAATGGTAGTAGTAATACAATCTCAGTGCGTGTATGATCAGAGTTACGAAGAGTCGGAAGAGAAGTTAAGAAGTGAAGAAGAAGAGAAGTTAAGAAGAATCGGAGGTGTAAGACCCATGCTAAGCGTTCTCTGTTCTGCCTACCTCCGAAAGGAATTGGGGTGAAATTATTTATTTAAAATACTAATAAGTTTGCATTTTTATTTAACATAGTCTCGGTGGTCCAGTGGTCGAGCACACGGCTTCTGTTACAGAGGTCCGGGTTCGAATCCTGTCACTGGTTCACACCAATGACTTTTCGAAATTGTTTTCGGAAGGTTAAGTGTGATAAATATCGATGACTGAAAACTTTGTGCTCGGTATGGCAATAGGTTCGCCACCTATTCCATTTGGGACGTGAACATAACGGCGCGACGAGGCTTAACAGCCGTGCCTACACCTTCAGGTAACAAAGGCGTGAAGTTATGTGTTTATTTAACCTTTATAATCAGGGGTGATTGTGTGACGCCTGCTACTGTCTCGATACATTTTGGGTATATGAGGCAACTTCTTCAAGAGAGAAAATACAATTCAAGGTCTTTACTCGATTGGTGTTAAGTTATAAATAAAACATATCTTTTCTGAGCAGTCAGGCACGTCATCAAGTTTGATCCTGTCTTATCACCATCTATCAGGGGGTAGTTAACAAAGTTAGTTCCAAACAAACGCACCGGGTGGCGCTGGAGTCGGCGCGAGTGGCAGCTCTCCTCACCTCGTTAAACCAAAGTTTAATGTAACTTTGTTACCGACTTAAACTGAGGTTATCTTGCTTTCACGAACAATTTACTAAATGGAATAAACTCGTTGAGTTATATTTAACTTTTCATTTTGCTACTCGCCCCCCCTACTTTCTTCCGCCCCCCACTGCCATTATATCTTTTTCTTTTGTGTCGTAATGTTCGTCCGTTTCAACTTGAAACATTAATTAGGCAGACTTCATTAAACCACTTGACAGTTTCTCAGTGGTCGCAGTGTTCCCTTGACTCGAGGGAAGTTACAAGTCTTCATTGTTATTTTGAACTTCTGTATAAATATACGTTTAAAAATAATACAAAATATCAATATACCACAGATAATTATGAAAGATTTGCTACATTTTTTTCCAATAACCGTTTATATTTCATGTCAGAATCATTACATAGTATAAAACAAAGTCGCTTTCCTCTGTCTGTCCTCTTATATGCTTATATTTTTGAAACTACCAAATGGATTTTGGTGCAATTTTTTAAGAGATAGAGATTATTAACGAAGTGGTTTTAATCTACAATTCCTGTTTAATGTTTTAAATAAAAAGTGATAATTTTCGAGATTTAGGACTTTAATAGCAAACGCTGGCTGAACCCTAAGTGATAGATCAGAATAATATACTACGTTATTGTACACCTGAAGAAGATCTACAAAAAATCCGCAATTTTATATGTGTATCTCTTAAGAATAAGCCAAAATGACCATATTTATTTTTTTACTTTTTACGCGGAACAATGAGCTCTTTGAAACAACTAGTTTCAAAGAAAGTAAATCTGTCTACTTATTCTTCTCTGTAGACTCTAAAACTACTTCATACATTTATTTCCATTTAGAGGCTAATTAATCTTAGTTAAACGCCTACACCCATGTGTATTAAAGGCGTAAAGTTTCAGTCGGGGCTTAATTTTAAACATTAAACAAGTATGCTATCAAAAGTCAAAACCTGGATAGGGGTTTATTAAAAACATGTCATAAATGGAAATTAGGGTTCAGTCACGTTTTATTTATAAAAATCTAAGTCATATGTTGTCCTGGGGAGACAAAAAACAAAGAAATTGCTATTTTGTAACCGTAGTAGTGGGGTGAGGGCGGGGGGTGAGCCGAGCCGGTTCGTGATAAGCATCCGTTTTTGCGACGTCCTCTCTACAAATTTATTACTCAGTTTGTCGTATTGGCCGCTGCGGGTCCTGGGAACAGGTCGCTCTGTAGAACCTACTTTTTGTCGTACACTTACTTCCGTCTTGGTATAACTTGGTCTCTTGTTTGAGCTAAGTTCTTGGAATTGTCTAGAGATAGCTAAAGGGTAAAAACATATGACTACTCGACAAAGCAATATGTTGTCATGATATGAAGTAGATTTTATAGAGAAATCGAAGCCTAACCCGAAGCTACGAAGTCATTTAGGTTACAAGATGTAGCAGAGAAATACATTTAATATATGTAGGTATTTCTCTGGTAAATCTTGTATAATATATTGTCATACAATCTCCAAAACAAAAGCGACATATAATATCAGTTTCTTCTAGCAGTTTTTGTGAAATTTAATTAATTAATATGTATATAGGAAATTATTCCTCAGCTTGGATAACTAGATGGCGCTGTGGGTATTGCGTTTAAAACATATAACAATGTAAATACATAGATCAATGGGAAATGTTGAAAATGTGACTTTAACTAAAAAAAATGGTATCAATCGCACTTTCTAATTTCTCCACAATACACACAGACTTATCCAGGGTGCAAAGTATCCCATGGGACAATATGTCACCTTTATAGCTACTCCTTTTAAAATAGCTCGATGATAGCAAGCAGCCCGATAGCACCCCCATATATATTGTCATCGTGGGAGACACTGAATCTTGCACCTATTCGGCTTAATGGCCTTCGATCAGTGCGTGCCCGGTAAAGAGATTCAGGAGGGTTTTGTAAAGAATTTTGTTTTTATCTCTCGCCCATAAATATACCTAAATATACCTTCGCTGAAAGAAATATTGGGCCCCACGGTATATGTGGAGGGCCTATTGCTCACGAGCATATTGTCGATGGGAATTAATTCGTTAATGTATGATGGGTAGATATAGTGTGAGGCTTTATCAGATACATTAACTAAATCCGTTTATAAATATCTCTTTTTAGGGTTTGCAGTTTATTTCAATAAAGATCTCTTTAATTAGAGACATAGCTGAAAGAATAAAAGTATGTAAGGTATGGCAGAATGTGTATGAAATTATCAAAAGCGCGGTCGACCACGTCAAAAATAAGGTTGTGAGGAAGTTGTATTGAAAGAGAGTGTCGGTTCAAAAGTAAAAAAGGGCATTTGAAAATGAAGAAAAATAATATCCTACAAGAATAACTACATGCAATTAACTATAGTGCAAAAACGGATGTAGAAGTCGAGGATGGCCACAAAAAACTTTATATACCCTTAAGGATGGTGATGTCAGGAGACTTGAAATCAACGGGCGAATATGACAAGTTATGAAAGTCAAAGAAGCGAGTGAGGCGTGTAAGAATCGTGCCTTATGGCGCTCTGTTCTCTCTGCCTATGTAGCATCAAATTAATGGTATTTTAAAACAACGTTGATTGATGTAATATTGTTTACCAAAAATTAAGTTAAATTAAGTTCAAGTTAGAGATTAATAGATTATGAGAGATTTATAACATCTTATTATGTACAGAACCCTAGATTTTTTTATTATAGAGGATAAAAACTGCTCGGCTAAAACGGCAATGGCACAGTTCCAAACAATTTTCATTTGAAATTTATTTTTATTGAGCCTGCCGATGAAAGCCTCGCGAAGTGTTGAATAAGTCCTAAACGTCGACTGAAAATAAGAATTTCACATTTTACTTAATATTTCATTGCCAGGATTATGAATTTGTGTACAAATTTATGAATTAATTTAATTAAATCCTAAAAATAAAACGAAAAACAACCCTGTTTTTATCTCTACAAAATATAAATAGATCGTGTAGGTAATTATTATGAAAAAATGATGTTACAGACTAATTAACAAATTTTTCCTGTTTTTCTACACGCCTTTTTCTACCCGAAGTTGTAGGCCGTTAAGCCTCGAGTCGCCGTTAAGCCTCGACTCGCCGTTATGTTTATGTCCCAAATGGAATAGGTGGCGAACCTATTGCCATACTACACACAACGTTTTTAGTCATCGATATTTATTACACATAACTTAGAAATTAGTTTCAAAACGTCATCGCTGTGAGCCAGGATTCGAACCCGCGACCTCTGGATTCAGAAGCGCGGTGCTCGACCAATGTACCACCGATACCATAAAAGTTTGTTTAGTTTTGCATTTATCCTCATTTTAGTATAAATTACACCACATACACTATCCGATTCAAACTCACAAGGTGAACAGATTTTATATCTAGATGATTTAAAGCTTAATCAGGCATAAGACAGTATAATTAATACATATTTAAGACGTCAAGTTGAATTATTCTATATCATGTAAGCTATCCCATGCTGTGTTTTCGATCTGCCGGTCATCATTCTGGACTATTATTTACCAAGCGGTGGCCATTTCATCAGACTTTACGACATGCCCTCTTTGTTTATGAATATCACTTCAGATATAATCTTAAGGACACTTCGGGTGTAGTTTTATCACACAAGTACATTTTTGTGATGTTCGTATACAAATATTATCCAAATACTTGTAATTGTAATACTTGTGCACAATTTGGACATTTGGGCATTACAAATCGATTATTTGTAAGACATAAAAAACCAAAATATATTAATTAAAAGTCCTTTAAAAATAATAAAATATTAACACGGACACAATAGCCTCGATAGCCTGATGCTAAGTGAAGGGGCTATCATGAGAAGAGCCGCACAAAAAACTCTTATGCTCTCGCATCATCTCTACCTATTCAATCTGGGACGTAATGTAACGATTTGGCGAATCGAGGCTTAATAGCTGCTGCATACACCTCTAGGTAAGAAAAAGGCTTGAAATTATGTTATGGTATGTTATCTCATGTAATTATATGAATATATTGTATACAATAGGGATAAATTAAAAATTTTTACAGCTTTTCTACTGAATGTTATTGTATCAGCTACACACGACTGACAAGTTATTATCGAATCGATGGCTTTTCTAGGTGGCCACTGTACACGCAATCAATGCCGTTGTGATGCAAATCACCCCCAAAATTGTGAAGTGAAACAATTTTGGGGATGCGTTTTTCAATATTTTTATTTTTTATAAATGAATGCCCCCTTTTTATATCTAGGACTATGTACTATGTACCCTTTTTATATGCAGGGTATTGAAGGACTGTAATTTCTCTCAAGACTCAAATATCTCAAAGAACTAAGTTTCTGCTAAGAGATCATACATCATAAGACGTGTAAAAAATTGTATGATGACTGATTGAGTTATTTAGTGAAAAATTAGCAAACAATTAAAGTTTCAGTTTTCAAAAAGCCCAGCAAGCTATTCGCAGTGCGGTATTTGATCCCATGCTGACTCGTGGAAGCGAGTGTTGGATATAGCAGAGTGTACATGAAAGTAGGATAACACACATACCTTCACGCTAAATAACTTCACGCCAAATCTTTGCAGGGTTGGCAGAAAGAAAAAAACTACCACCAGGATAAATGCGGGTACAGCGCGATGGTTACGGAGTGACTCTCGCTTCACATGGAAAGAGATATGAGAAGCCTTAAAAATAGACGAATTATGAAAGTTTACGAAGCAAGTGAGGTGTGTAAGAATCGAGACTTATGGCGTTCTGTTCTCTCAGCCTACCCTGCTAGGGGTTTTGATTGAAGTTATGTGTATATTTATGTTTTAAATTCTTAACTGTTCCAGATATGTAGCAGTAAGTTTCGCAACATTTTACTATTGAAATTAAAAATAAATCGCTGCTAAAGTTCGTAATTTTCGCTGCGTATACCTTCATATATAAATAGCGTAAATAATATTTATATTCATGTAAAAATGTGATGTAGCAAGAATCAGTTATGTCCGGGAGCGCCGCCAACACGTGATTACGTTGGCAAAGTGTTATGTGTTATGCATTCAAACATATATAATAATATATAGGTTGATATGTTTAAAAAGTCTCTGTGGTCCAGTGGTTGAGAACCCTGCTTCTGAATCCGGAAGTCGCGGGTTCGAATCCTGACACTGGCTCACACCAATGACTTTTTGAACGAAGTTATGTGTGATAAATATCGATGACAAAAAACTTAGTTCCCGGTATGGCAATATCTTCGCCATTTCGGACGAAAACATAACGGCGAGACGAGGCTTTACAGCCGCTGTCTACACCTTCGGGTAACAAAGGCGTGAAGTTATGTTATGTAGTCTTTATTTACAATAATAAGAACAAATAAATTAATTACATTATTTACAATATATACAATTAAAAAACTACCTGAAATCAAATTTCTCCGCATCTCGGTCTACTGGCAGCGTGCCCAGAAGACTGGCCGCATTGCCACGCTGAATGGCAATGCTAATCCTCTGTGCGAAGAATAGACCAGCCCTCTGGTCGCGAGAGGCTTCGATCAGCCACTTTGCAAGATCTTTGTAAAGTACACGAGCTAGTGTTATGTTAGATAGAGGTGGTTGTTATGTTAGATATGTTTAAAATAAATCAGTAGGAAATCCTTGTCTGTTCATAATTATATTGTATATTTATTTCTAAGATTTTCGCGAATCTCACTCATGGATTAAAACAACTTTCAGGATTATATCGCGTTTATTCATTACATATTCATATTAATTTCCCGACGTTTCGAACTCTTTACAGAGATCATTTTCACGAGTCGCGAAAACGAAAGTTGTTTTAATCAATTATATTGTAGGTATACAATGCTGTCGCTTTTCGCCATCTGTCCCATTATTTTATGCTTATATCTTTAAAACTACATAGGAATTTTGTTATGATTTATAATTAATAGAAGGTTTCATTAGGGTGGTTTGTATATATGCGTGTTTGTCCCTGCATAATATAGTAGAGAAAAATTAATAATTTTCTGCCTTTGGAGATTTAATGACTTATTCATATTCAGGCGAAAAGCAACTTAATATTATTATAATAAATATATTATAAATATTGAATGTTACAAATTTCCCAAATAATATGAATATCGAATTCAAGCTGCGTGTGAAAGTTCCGAGTATTATGACTGTGAAATATATTTAATAAAATATATTACTTGTACAACCCCCGTGGGGGGTGTATCACAGCGTCATACAATGGAGGCGTCAGTTGCAATCCTTTTAATGCGGGAACGTAGCCAGCAAGTGATTGAGTTGGCACCAACTCTTGTTTTTATAATATCAAAGGTTTGATTTTTATTTTTTAATGTGAATATATAATATATATGACTGGCACATGAGTTTCTTGCCCGATTCTTCTCGTGATAGCCCCTATACTCGGAATCGGGCCGCTCGTGGCGATTGCGTTCGTGTTTTCTTGTTCCACCGACGCACTTTCGTCAAGCGCTCGTGTTAGGTAGTTCAATTGAAATAATAAGTTAAATTGTACTTGTTGACTATTTTTAAGTGTCTGTGAAGACCTATCAAAATAAAACTTATTTTGACTTTGACTATATTATTATACTTGCTAATCCCGCAAACTTTGTTTCGCCTCGGAAGCAATAAGCTATTTTTTTATTGTATAGGGGGCAAACAAGCTACCGTGTCCCATGGACACCTGAACACATATACTGTTTTAGTTACGTTGCCAGACTGTACCTACAATTTAATATGGGGTCAGGAGTCAGATGGAAAGGGGAAAGAATGGGGTTGGGCCTCCGGACATCTCTTTCACCGAGGGAGACGCGGCAAAAGCCATTTTACTGCGATATTCTAAGAGGTATTTCACCGGTCGAGCTGACCCATTTCTGCAGCGAACTGCGTGAGTCTAATACTGCTAAAATGACAGGCCTAAGCTACTCCTTATGACACCAGCTAATAAAAATCACGTCAGAATCGATCCAGCCATTTCAGAAATAACCTGGAGCATAATTGAAAACAAAACATGTGTTTTGTTGTATGTACCGTAGATATAAACCGTACATTCATATAAATGTGGTAAAAAAAAAGCCCCTTTCCCATAAAAAAAAAAGCAATATACATAAGATATATTCAAATATATAGATATTTAATTGTCTTTGTGTAATATATCTACACGAGTACCTACATCATCTACCTACCCTATTTCTATTATCTGAGGTTGGCACGACAGGTTTTTCTTTTCCCGACTTAATTCGCATCTTCCACACCAAAACCCTTCTTATTTATGTCATCTTTTACTCAATCCATACTTAGGTCTCCCACTTCTCTTATTTCACTGGCACACAATAAATGGGTGGTACACAACATGTGTGCCTCATACTATACTCATTCCATGCAATGCGATTTCCTCTTACCCCCTCAGTCGCTGGCGCAACTAACTTACTATAAGTGTATTTGTAAACTTTATTTTTTAAACAAACTGAATAACAACAATTTATGTGTGTGAGACAGGAGGACAGGATCGTGTATCAGCTAAACATTTATAATTTTTCCGTAATTTCTTTAATTATTTAGCTCCGAAAAATCAAGCCCAAGTTTGAAAAAATATGCCTAAAAATTTACTATTTTAATAAAGCAGTAAATTCTAACATCTTTTAAAATAACATAAAAAAGCACTGGAACCGCAAACTCAATTTACACAACCCCTCCACTAACTAGTTTCAATGTTAATAACCCGTGAAGATTTTAAATCTAAAAATTCTAAAAACTAACAGCAAAAAGACTCAGTTTAGCTGCCACTAAAAAATATGTGGCGGGAAGCGTAGTTGCAGTCGAGTTTGTACGTCCCCGGAGTTCAATATTACGCGGACACACATAGTTACACAGAAAAATGCCGTAACCGGTGTCATCTTGGGAAATTTTACACTCTCAAGCATACTCTCACCTAGCATGGGGCGATGGTATTTCATAGAGAGATGCCGAGGAAATATTTTTAAGAGACAGAAGGCAGCGGGAATTTAATACGATACTAATTTAAATATCTAACAGCGGTAAAGCCACGCAGTTCGCTCCATGAATGGGCCAAATCGACCTTTTAAATGCAATGACTCTCAGAAAATCGACGTAAAGTAGCTCATGCTATGTTTCGCTCGGTGAGAGAGATGTTCGTAGGCCCAACCCTTTTCTTTTTCTACTTCCGACAGAAGGGTTTTCTATCCCATTTTAAGGGCCGACAATGCAACTGTAACACTATTTGTGTTGCAGGTATCCATGGTCGTCGTTAGTTGCTTACCATCAGGTGACACACCTGCTCGTTTTACCCCCCTTTTCCATAAAAAATAAGTATTGTAATTCAGACGTATTTTTTTCATGATTTTTTGGAAACTCTACCTACTAAAAACTCAAAACGATAACTAAAAATTTGGTGCCCGGCATGGCAATAGGTTCGCAACCTATTCCATTTGGGATGAAAATATAACGGCTATTCAACGGCAACCCAGTGCCTATATATATACAGACACTTGTATTTTATGCAGACCACCATATAACCAATTATTTTAGTCATTTCATGGACTATCATAACAACCCAATGCACACAGATACAATATACAACCAAATCCCTCCAATATTCACACAATACTTATACACATCTAGCCACTCAGGCTACTACGAGTACCTGCGCACACGTACATTCTCAAACATAAACAGATACCTACACAAATATATCCTACTACTACAATATACACGACTTACATTCAGAAAAACTCATTTTAATAACACTAGTATGCAAAGTATAAAGTACATCACAATCACAATCATAAATATCAAATTTTATACTTTGCTTCACAAGAAAAGGATTATAGTTTGTATTCAGGCTTTACGGCATCGTGATCATAATATCAATTCATTACTTATCCTTATCCAATTAATTATACTTATAACACAAAATCAATCATTTGGACATTGTATTGAAATCATACATATAAATTCGATAACATAAATAGTTTACTCCTCGATATAGATAGTGTTGCGGTAGCCAGTGCAAGTTCATGCATGATAGAACAATGTCCTCAGATCACAATGTCTCACGAAAACGCCATCTCACTTCTCACCCAGAACATTCGCAGTATTAGCAAAAATTTTGATGCACTCACAACACTCCTGGCAAGAAGTGGAACCTTGTGGGACTTTATAATTTTAACAGAGTGCTGGCTACTAAAATCGCCCCCCCATGCTCAAATCGATGGCTACATATCCGCCAGTACCACCCACCACAAAACACAAAACGAAGGCGTTGTCATATTTTATCGTAAACACCTTACCATACAAATGATTGAATCTGAGGTCCAGGACGCTAACTGTATAACACTCATTTTAAATAAGGATACCGTGATTATCGCCTTGTACCGATCTCCTGCCACTCGAATTATTACCCCGTTTCTGGACTCTTTAAATCAATTGTTGAAATCCTATTCTTCTTACAAAAATATCATACTCACAGGCGATATTAACATCAATATTTTAAACAACATAGATGATCCACGATCATCAGATTACCTCACTATGCTAGCATACCATGGTATGCTACCAGCGCACACGTTACCTACACGTCAAAACCGGACATGCATTGACCATCTCATCCTAAAAACTAACTGTCCAGCTCACTGCTACATTGCCCATACCTCTGTTACCGATCACGATACCGTCCTGTTTTTCTTGTGCCCAAAAAAACCTATAAATATCACTAACAAAAGAGTAAAGGTCCTTAACTATGAGCAGACTGAATCAAACCTCTTGAAATCAGATTTCGCATCACTCTTACTCTACAATGATGTAAATGAAGCCACTAATTATTTTATTAAAACACTAAATTCTGTTATGACTGCACATACTATCCTAAAAACTATACCTAACCGTAAGAGAGTTAGAAAGCCTTGGATGACAACAGGTCTCTTAAAATGCCTGCGAAATAGAGATAATCTGTATGTTAAAACTAAAACCGACCCTAAGAACAACATCCATCTAATAACCTATAAAAGATACAGAAATTATTGTAAAATGCTCCTAATAAATACAAAAAGGAATTACGATACAGAACAATTAAATAAATCGAAAAACAATAATAAGAAACTTTGGCAGACCATAAAAGACATCACAAATACAGCAAAAATTAGATCTCAAGCGGATGATCTTATATCAATCACTGATCCTCTCACCTCGGTAAACGAAATAAACAATTATTTTATCAATGTGGGGCAGTCACTCGCAGAAAAAATTCAGCAAACCGCCACCACAGCACATGTTACAAATTGTGAATTGCAATCAAACACCTTTGTAATCCTTGAGACTGACGAGACCGAGGTGGAACAGGTGATGATGAGTCTTAGAAGTGATTGTGCGGTGGGCTCTGATGGTATAACTGGGGCATTCCTTAAAAGATTTAAAGACATTTTGACCCCGCCAATAACATATATCTGCAACTTAGCCTTAACCACGGGTACTTTTCTAGACGCATATAAACTAGCCATAGTGCACCCCATCCATAAGTGTGGAGAGAGAGACCGTGTCAACAACTATAGACCAATTGCTATCCTGCCCACACTATCAAAACTTCTTGAGAAACTTATAAACAAAAGGCTTGTCAAATACCTGAATAAATTCCAACTCCTTTCATCATCGCAATACGGCTTCCGTTCCGGCATATCAGCTGAAAATGCTGTCCTGGATCTAACCAATACCATTATCAAAAATTTGGACAGCAAGGAGAAAGTGGTGGGCATATTTTTGGACCTCGCGAAGGCTTTTGACACGGTCTCTATCCCAATACTTTTATCAAAGCTCGAGAGAATTGGCATAAGAGGCTCCCAACTATCTCTTTTCGCCAGCTACCTCACGGGTAGACGTCAGTGTACTAAGGTTGGTGAATGGCTTAGTGATGAACTACCTGTCTCTTACGGGGTGCCCCAGGGCAGTATTATCGGCCCTACGCTCTTTCTCATCTACATCGATGATTTGTGTAGATTAAATCTAATAAACGGCTCAATATTTACGTACGCCGATGACACTGCCCTGATATTCCATGGAACAACTTGGGCATCAGTTCTTGGTTTCGCTCAGAGTGGCCTCAATCGTATTACAAATTGGCTTACCCATAACATGCTCACCTTAAATGTCGAAAAAACACATTACCTCAACTTTTCACTTTCCTCAGTCGGCAAACCTCCCCCTTCGCTGACCTCATTAATTGTACACTCATGTATTAACAGACCATTGTCAACACATTCGCCCTGTAATTGCCCTAGCATAAATAAAACCAGCTGTATTAAATACCTGGGTATACAGATCGATGACACACTATCTTTTCATAGTCACATAGACACTCTTTCATCCAGATTGCGAAGACTGATCTTTGTCTTCAAGAGCCTGCGACATGTTGCGGAAACAAAAGTAGTTAAACTTGTATACCTCGCACTCGCACAGTCGCTCATTCAATACTGCATTGTCGCCTGGGGCGGCACAACAAAGACCAGTCTTCTGAAGCTGGAACGTGCCCAAAGGGCTCTGCTAAAGGTCGGTTGGAAACTGCCATATCTGTTTCCTACTATCGAACTGTATAAAATTAGTGAGGTTCTATCTGTTCGTAAGCTCTTTATATTAAAATTAATTATAACCACCCATATGCAAACCCCTTTTGACCCTGGTAAATTTAACGACAAGCGACGTAAACATAATGTATGTGATGTAACTCTTGTAAATACAAGATCAGCACAACGTCTCTCTATTTTCCTAGGTGGCTATATTTATAACAAAGTAAATAAAATTCTTAACATATACCCTAAATGTAAACTGGAATGCAAAAAAACGGTCACAAAATGGCTATTAGAACTGAGCTATACACAAACAGAAGACATTATCCACACTCTAAAATAATACACACACACAAACACACCCATACCCGCGCACACGCACACACACACACACTTATACACACGCATACACACACACACACACACACACACACACACACACACACACACACACACACACACACACACACACACACACACACACACACACACACACACACACACACACACACACACACACACACACACACACACACACACACACACACACACACACACACACACACACACACACACACACACACACACACACACACACACACACACACACACACACACACACACACACACACACACACACACACACACACACACACACACACACACACACACACACACACACACACACACACACACACACACACACACACACACACAAATGCTTACGCACATTCACCCCATTTGATATAATACTGCACAATGCAATATATATCAAGAGATAATTTTAGTTACAGTTATTGTAATTGCTGTCCTTTATCAAATAACCAATAAGTGTCTGAGTGTACTATATAAAGAATGAGGGCCTGGAGATCCGTCACACAGGTCTCGAACCTACCACGGACTCCAGCTCTCACAAGGTTCCACCTATATAACTACTGTACTGTAACCACTGTAACCACACACCACTGTATCACTGTAACCTTTTGAGAGAAATAAATGATATTATTATTATTATTATTATTATTATTCAAGGCTTAACAGCCACTGCCTACACCTTCGGGTCAAAAAAGGCGCGAAGTTATGTTATGTTATACCTACCTGTTTTCTGGGTAGGTTTTAGTGCCTACGATTTATTTTGTTAATTAAATTTTAAAAACCAACGCACCTTGATCTAAAGGCAGCTTCAACAGCAATCCAAGCAGTTTAACTGTAGAACGGATCTTGTTAAATTCCAGATATACCTGGAAAGTTATCTTGCAAAGGTGCTCTGTAAGCCAATCTGAGCGTTAAGTGAGTGTAAGCATTCGCCTGAATAATAGCGGTTCATTTATTACTGGACTAGTTCTGATCCCGAGGGACCAATCCTCGGCCGACGCTGACGTTAATATTTACTAAACAACGTATAAATTTGTAATTTATCATTGCAACAGAATGTAATATTTGGGACGTGTTGGTTCTTAGTGTACTGGATTTGTTTACGTATAAACTGTTATTTTTCTACTTGTATTGAGCTTATATATAGGTATGAGTGGCAGTTTCCACTTATTACTAAAAACGATTAGAACCAAATATGTTGCAAATTTGAATTTTTAGCAGAAAGGCCCAGTTAGCAATCCACAATGCAGTCCTGATCCCAACACTAACTTATGGAAGCGAGAGCTGGGTATGGCAGAGTGTGCATGAAAGTAGAATAAACGCGGTAGAAATGAGGGCTCTACGCAAAATCTGCGGAGTGACTCTCGCTGACCGCGTAGAAAACAAGGTTGTAAGGAAGGAAGTTGGTTTGAAAGAGAGTGTCGGTGTAAAAGTAAGAAAGGGCATGCTCCGATGGTTCGGACATGTAGAAAGAATGGTTGACGCAAGACTGACTAAGCAGATATACAATGCAAAAGCGGACGGATGTAGGAGTCGAGGACGGCCAAGACACACATTCCAAGACCAAATAGAACGTGTTCTGGAGGAAGGTGATGTTAAGAGCCTCAAAAACCGACGCGCGTGCATGAAAAGAGTTATGAAAGTCAACGAAGCGAGTGAGGTGTGTAAGAATCGTGCCCTATGGCGCTCTGTTCTCTCTGCCTACCCCGCAAGGGATTTGGCGTGAAGTTATGTATGTATGTATGTATGAATTTCTACACCTTTGGTTCTCACAATTTTAATCCTGCAATCAATATGTACGAAAGTAACTGCAAATATTGCGATGCAAATTTAGCAAAAAAATACAATCATGTGGATTATTAAATTTCCGAAAACAGCGATATAATATTTGATATGTTGGAAAAAATAGTATTTAAATTGTTACGTCTATGGTAAAAAATATGCGCATTTTTGTAACAAAACAAAACAAGGATTTAGCTACTGAAGCCATAGCTCCCCTTAAACATTTTCTGCAAAAGTATAAATACTCTTATGCCACATTAGCCCGGTCCAGCCATTATAAAAAGAGTAATGTTATGAAAATAATAAAAAACTTCTCGAATAGTATTGTTATTTTTAATATAATATTCTTTGTACATAAGTCACACAACGGCATATTAGATCCCAGATAAGCCACAAAACCTTTTGCTACATGTGTAACAAAGATTGTACCTAATAACATTTTCTTTCTCTTAATGTTATAAGATAAACCGAGTCTAAAATTGTGTATTTTCTATAAACTTTTAAATATTCTTAAAATTAAACTAAAAGTTCTAAGTTCTAAACATCTTCAAAAAGTTCTAACCATCGTCAAAAAAAGAAAACGTTCTGTATACTCACTATCAAATGAAATTCAGCCATTTATTAATTTAATAAAATTCGTCAATAATATGCGTATAACATTTTTTTTATATTTTACGCTCTAACTTACTAAGTCACAATAATATTAAATCTCAGACACATAATGGAAACTTAATATAAAAATTTAGCTGACTTCATTAGCTCTGTATATATGTATGCATACATATAACTTTTTAAATATGTATACATAAAAAAATATTATCTCGGTGGTCCAGAGGTCGAGCTCCCCGCTTGTGATTCTGAAGGCGTCGGATCGATTCGGAGCTGCACACCAATGATTACGCGGAATTCTTTTCGAAAGTTATATGTGATAAATATCGACGACTGACAATTTTGTGCCCAGTGTATGGCAATAGGTTCGCCACCTATTCCATTTGAGACGTAACATACAGATTGGGAAAGTCGTTGTCTTTGAGTAGAAAAAGTATTTTTTGTTTTTGTTCATAAAACTATTCTTCAATAAATCCTTCCCTTAATGCGTCACTGGTGCTTGACTGGTCAGTATAAATAACACACAGAGCGCCCTCTAGTTAATTAAGCTAAGCAACTAAATGCTTAATCTAGAAGAAGAAAAAAACTATGCAATTTTTTTTCTGTAAACGGACGATTTGGTCCAATATCAATATAGATAATAATCGCTTTCGCTTACAAATAGCACTAAAGCAGCAAATATTCGCACCAATGGCGGCCGTTTTATACTAGATTCTGATACGAAGCTCCCCGGAGGCCTCTTGCGAAATAACTTCTAGCGTGGAATTTTTATTAACCAACCCTTTTGAGTGGCGCAAGTTATAAATCCAGCGCTGTTTTATTTAGTTATATCCAACTGGTGTTGCTCAGGAGGAGACGTAGGTGGAGAAGAGAGAGAAGATCTAGTGTCGAGCAGACGATGTTACTCCTGCTTCGTACACTTGGTAATACGTGCGTTTAATGCTAAAATATGACTTGTATAAAGGTTACATAAAAGTGATTTAGTTTAAGGAGTTCGTGTAAGAGCTTCACGGATATTTTGTATATAGGGTTCTGATTTAACAACTTATGAAATATATTTTTCGAGGTTCATGTCTAGTTATACGTAGCTTTTACTAAACTTCGTGACTTTTTTACTTCGAAATATAAATCTTTATCTATTTCCCAGAGTGCGATAGGTTTTGTTTGTTAATAGCATTGTCTACTGCACCGAGGTTAGCGGGATTGTTTTCAATCAGATTCAGATATTTAGTTTCGGTCTATCTTAAACGAAACGCGGCATGAGTGACTTTACGTTAAAATTATGAGAGGCATGACTTTGCTAATGATAAAGGCGGAAAAACGTTCAAAAACCCATCATCTGGGCGCAAAAGCCAAAACTTTTAGTCACTGTATTATCGAGTTCGTCGTATTTATTGATTATTTTAAAATAATATTAACTATTGCAAATAAAATAAATGTTACCATATGGTATTCAATTCAATATTTCAGGTAGAATAGCGTATAAAGCAAACACAAAGACATTTTGCACACAAATATAATCACTTAAAGTAATGTGACTTCCGGTGAGTACGTTCAAAATGAAACTAGTGCTCGTGGCCGCAACGGAACAACATTTTTAAAGCCTCTCCTAAGGCTAAACTATTCTAAGAGACACTCCAAAGGAACGAGTAATGAACTACACTCGAGTATTTCAAAAGAGGGCCTTAAACAAGTCAAGCCTTAACTGTTCGTTCAAAGTTTGTTCCTGGAAGTGAGCTGACATGAACACACTCCGTTTGTTTTAGATATATCTATGTTATAATTATACTTGTTGGAAAAGATATTTTATATATGTTGAAAAAAAAAAACGCGTTTTAATTAAAATTTAAAAAAGTTAAACCGACTTCTAGAAACGTAAACCACAAAATCTCTAAGTAGATGAAAACTGTACCTCCATAACTAAAAAGCAAACAAAACGTAATAATTTAATAAATTAAAGAAACGCTTAAGTCATATAACTTTAGTAGACTAAATTTGAAATAGTTATTATGAAATAAAATACTTTTACACATAATTAAACGTAATTTCGGAATTTTACTTATTCAAGTTTACATATTTGTTTCTAAGATTTTCGCGAATCTCATTCATTGATTAAAACAACTTTTAGGATTGTATCGCGTTTATTTATACTCGTGAAAATGATCTCTGTAAAGAGTTCGAAACGTCGGGAAATAAAAATAAATAATAAATAAACGCGATACAATCCTAAAAGTTGTTTTAATCAATATTCAAGTTTACTCAAGGATTTAGTCAGAGTTTCCTATACATGTCGCTTAGCTAATTATTTTTACAAATAATTCCCGTGAGTTGATTATAACCATATAACCTCAGCCGTGGTGGGTTATAAATGCAGATAGATGTCAATACCTGGTGGTAGCTGTGTGGGACAAATGTGGGGCAGTTAGCGAAGTTCGCGCTCAGAGAGCTGACACGGTCCGCTGTGACATTAGCATTGCTAATACACGTTGTATATACTTGTGACTGAAATAGATATAGTGTTGGCTTTTTGTTATTACGATGTAAGTTAAACGACTACATGGTGTTCTTTTTATTTAATAAACATACATATACATAGATAGATAGACTCTTTACTTCGAAAGTTTCAACAAGTAAACTTGATGACATCAAAAGTAAACCAATTCTATTATATGTTATAAATGCGGATGTATGTTTGTATCTTTTTCACGTAAAAACTACTAAATGGATTTTGTTGAAACTTAACAACAATATAGCTTATAGATCAAAATAACATATACGCTACAATTTTTGGAGTTTACTCCTTAAGAATCGATTTACATATATAGGCCCGGGGTATGAAAATTATGGGGACCAAAATCGTACTAGAGAGTATAGCATGTCACACGAAATGCGTTATGCGCTATAGTCACAGAGCATATAAATAAGAGTCGGCACTCCATACAATGTCCTGAGCTCTTTATAGAAACACTCTTTATAGCGATACGCCATTCTCTATTACGAAGAAATGTGTTCATATTTGTAGACAGTAAATATTTATTATTTTATTTTATAATCGTTCTTGAGGAGTAAACTCCAGTCGTGCGTCGGAGCGGACACACACATTTTTTTTAAAGACGTTTTCAAAATATGGCGATAAGTGTCAAGAATATTAGCCATAAAATGACTTCCATCCCAGACGCTGCGAAATATATGAATGATAGAACAAAAAAGTGTTCTACAATATTATTGGCCCTATCAGTAGCTACAAAAAGAGATCGAAAGATCATATCTCCATCTATTGTAGTCACGATACTATAAGCACATTTTTATATTATAAAAAGAGTCGAAGAGACAATCAAAGTTAGACGACTATATCTTTCGATGTATTTTTATAAAAATTAATAACTTTTTAAGTATAAATGTTTCAATATCTGATGATTACTTTTTAAATTATTGAAATCTGATATTCCATTCCTCAGATATTACGATATACAAAATCCATTAAGTGCATAAAATTAATTGCTTTGCAAATTTGACTGACTTATCAACGAACAGCTTAAACCGCGGATCGTTGACACTTGACGTTAGAAGTTGTGTTCGTTACAAATGTGTGTAATTTTTATGATGTAGAAATCCAATAACAAGGGATTTTCGGAAATTTTACCTCAAAAAAGTAAAGAAGAAAGGAGAGTGGCGTTAGGAAACATCCTAAATGGAGCGTTGGGGAGATTTCTGGCCGTAAAGGGAATGTTAGCAGAAAAGCCTAGCTGGCATCCACAATGCTAATGGTAATGATCCCAATGGATGCGAAAGTTGGGTATGGCAAAGTGTGCATGAGAGTAGGATAAACGCGGTCGAAATGGGGGAATATCATTACGCTACTATTAATGCGAGTTAAACATTATCTTTTTTTCGCTATCAAGTTATTTAATAAGGCGATACGAAGTTCGCGGCATCTGCTAGTTTTGATAATAAAAAATGTCAATAATAATTCGTACTATAACAAAATCGAACTACATTTTTACAGCAGAACCGTATGCAACAAGTTCTGTCAATAAATCAATCAATCAACAATCAACGGAAAAGTCAATCAACAACCCAAAAAAATATTCTCATTGACAGCTTTTGTTCTTCTGTGGCCAGTTGTAGTAATGTTGTCAAATGGACGGATTCTGACATTTAGTTACAGATGTTGGGCTGAGTGGATATTTAAACCACACTACAACGTGTTCGTTTCGATTACAGGAGAAAACGAACAAGCGGGTCTACTGGTGGAAAGCCATTAGCGTGTCCATGGACTGACACTCATAGAGGGCCATACTTGCTCAGCCGGCTTTTAAAGTGTAATACTGAGAAGGAGAGAGATTATAGAGTGATGATGCTCCGATTAGCTCTCTCAAGAATGCAACCAGGTATGAACTACTTTACGTAGATTATCTGAGTGTTCGTGGTATTTTATCAGTCCAGCCCATAATTCCCACATTCTACTTTTTTCAACCGGAAGGATTGGCAGAATTGAGTAATGTCACCAAATGAAATTTGTAGCTATGCCAGTGAGTAAGGAGTTAATTAACAGGAGTTAGATTACAATAACTTTTTAGTTATAAATTGTCAGTTAAGTAATGATAATCACAAATATGACTCAAAGTTTCGGAAAAGTTATTGCTCTGTACCGAGATTAAAACCTGGGAACTGATAAACAACAGCTACAACAATTACTAAACCAACATTTGACGTCTGTCAATAATACAAGTTGTTTGTGATTGTTGATTTTAAATTTAATTGCTAAGTTAAATAATAACTTTAGTCGTCCTCGTGGTCCAGAGATTAAGAATCCCGCTTCTAAATCAAGAAGTGGCGCGATCGCCTAATCGCCTCCACCCTTTGGGGTATAAAGACTGGATGACAGGTATAACAGCCACTATTTACTCCTTCAGGTAGAAAAAAGTGTGAATTAAAAAAAAAAACTAATTATATCTCAAAACACAAAAATGACTAACTTGTGAGCAAAGACTAGTTTTATAAGTGCATGTTAACACATCTTTATAAATTCAAACAGTGTGCACGGAGTCTTAGACTATGCAAAATATTTAATATCGCTAAAGGATTTGTGAGAGATAAATGTCCGCTATCCGAAGATATTTTCTTCAGAATCCTAACGATTCTGTAATGTTGCGTAACATTATCAAAAGTTTGCAAAACTCATATTTTATTAGAGTTTTAATTAGGTAATATTTATACATTTGTATTTCGCAACAAAAAAGCTATAGAGGCGTGTAATTACTTCCGCTTCAAGAATATTTATGTACTGTATTATATTGTTATTACGAAAGACAATTTAATATTACCGTGAAAAATATATGTAAGCAAGGAAGTGAGATCCCTTGTGGGATAGGCAGGAGGAACCAAGTGCCATAGCACACAATCCTTACAGTACATACATTACACGATTCGTCGAATTTTGGAACTCTTGTCAAAAACGGTTGACGGTCTGATAAAATATGCCCAATTTGGTCATGAAATAATTTATGAATCAAAGAAAAATATCTGTTCTCTCAAAATACTTAATTATGTATGGTGGGTAAGTTAAGTATACATAATGTATGGTGGGTGTCTACAGAATCTCAATCATTCTCTTCCTATTTCACTAAGAAATAAAGTGGTAGTAGAACTTCAAGATCTGAGCGGAAAGCCATTTAAAAACTCCGTTTTCAATAAGAAAATAACATCTATAATGGGGAAAAGAGGTTTTTTTTGCAGCCTTCTAATGAAAGCTATCAATTCGCCATCTTTTAAGCCAATAAAAAATAAAACAAGTATTTTTGTAAATTGTAGAGTCTTTTTGATGGTTTTTTTTGGCATGTTTTCGCCTTTTACAATTTACTAAATAAATCTAGAATGATTTGTACTTGGATTAGAACTCATTTCCTTATACTCACAGTCAAAGTCCTGTGCTAGTCCACTAGGCCAAAGATAATATTAGTAAAAGTTGTATAACTTGACGCTGTAATTTTTCCAGTGAACTTATAAATAATGTTTACGTTTATGGCAACCAGCCCCTGTAATGGCTGTTTTAAATCTCCACTGACAACAGATTAAATAGCTCCCCGAGGAGGAGAAAGAGGAGAAGTGGGGAATATATTCTAAGAAATAATGTTTATGTGTAGAATTAACGAATAGTGTTAAATGGTTGAAGGTTCTTGGGTGTGTATGATGAGTGACAGAGATACTTATATACTCACAGTATAGTATCTTGCTCGGACTTTTGTTTGAGGTTTACGTTTGTCTTAATTATAGGGCAGTGAGTTGGGTTATGTTTTTATATTTGTTTTATGGGCATAAAAATTAGTGCCTAAATATTGCATTTATTAGTTAAGTTACTACCTGCATGATGGTATAGACGGAGAAAATTATGTCTCGACACTCGATTTCTTTCGGTCCTAAATTATCATCATTTCCAAGGGTAGTAAAAATATTTAATTTTAGAAAAAAAAAAGAAAAGTCAAACAGTCTACTGTGTCCCTGTGACACACGTCGAGCACACGGCTTCTGATCCAGAGGTCCGGGTTACTGATCCAGAGGTCCGGGTTCGAATCCTGACACACCAATGACTTTTCGAAATTGTTTTCGGAAGTTATGTGTGATAAATATCGATGACTGAAAACTTTGTGCCCGGTATAGCAATAGGTTCACCACCTATTCCATTTGGGACGTAAACATAACGGCGAGACGAGGCTTAACAGCCGCTGCCTACACCTTCGGGTAACAAAGGCGTGAAATTATGTACTTACAATATTAATCTTAATCTATATGTTTGTTTGGGGAACTGTGTGGCACTTTTTTGGTACTAAACACCTTTAAGTTGTCAAGTTGTACCTATTGTGACTGTATTGTATTTGCAATTATTTTATATTGCGTAAATTTGTAAAAACACTATTATTTAGTCGATTGTCTAAGTATTCTCCCGATATAGACTCGCGTTATTTGTTTTTAAACTAGAAATGTAAATATTTATTTTTCCGTTTGAATTAAAATCTTGTTTAGTAATACATATTTGCCTTATTATAGGCCTGGAGATGGAAAACTCCGTTTTTGAATCAACAAGTCGTAAGTTCGAATCATAGCTTACACTTATGACGTTTTGGAAGTTATGTGTGATAAATATCGAAGTCTATTAACATTGGTAATAGGTCTCGTCAATTTCTCCATATAGGACGTAAAATATCGGCGAGTTGATTTTCAGTTGAGTGTAGGTTGAGGCGTGAAGTCACAGACATGATTAATAAAAATACTCTATTAAACAAAACAATCGTGTTTTTTACAATCACTGTTAGTTTTCTGGTGGGAATCAAACCCATTGTCCTCTATTTACAAGTTAATAGCTGATCAGCTAATATAACCGCAGCGTCAGTTGCGGGCTACAGTTGTAGTTAGATGTGAGTGCCTGGTGGTAGTCGTGTGTTACATATGTGGGGCACCTAGTGAAGTTCGCGCTCGGAGAGCTGACACAATCCGCTGTGACATTAGCAATGCTAATTCACGCTGTATGTACTTGTGACTGTAATAAACATGGTGTTCCTCTTTATGTTATCACGATGAAAGTTGAATGATAACACAGATTTTATATGAATAAGGAAATTCATATTAAACGGGACCTCTTGAAATATTGGTAAATAGCATTATTAGTTAGTAACTATTTATTTGGTGCAATAGTTCGGTCCAGTTCTTGTCATGATAGGAGTGTTTTTCTAAGTTGGAAGTCAGGAACGTGGCAAAGATATGCATTTATTTTTTTATTTTCAAGTATATGTAAAGATTTGTGAAGTAAAAAACAAAGTTTTCCAGCTAAATATAATTTCCAGACACAATCAAATTACATTAACGAGACTTACTTTCTAAGAAATGTTAAATATATGTATATATAAGGGTAGTTTTCTTTAATGTGAATGTTTCAGTATTCTAATGACGTCGCATTCGTCTTCCGCCGCACAGGTGGGTTGTAATTCAAGGCTTCGCTGTAAGGCGCCATGATTAATAACTTCAAGGCTGGAGGCTTCTTTTGTGGTTTTCTGCTAACCTGAACGTATGTCGGTGTTATTGGTAAAGTTCGAAATTATTATAATACTGCGAAATGACAAATTACTGAAATATTTTCGGTAACACAAATGTTTTATCCCGCGGATGAGCCCATTGCCATATTTATTGGTTACAATTTCAGTCTTTGATAATTATAGCAAACATTTTTAAAATTTCCAAAAAATCATGGTGATTCGTACTAGGGTTAGACGCAGTGTTTTGGGGATGCTCAGGGTGGTTTCAGAAGCGAAAGAGGGTACATAGACCAGATTTTTTCACTACGCTACATCGTAGATAAGCAACTGGCTTGCCGCATGATTTTTTGTTGTTTTGTAAATCTGGTAATATCGTTTGTTTAACAGGGTGTTAGCAACCAGTTAGGTTAGTGTCTGCAGCCTGAAAAATTACTTTAAAAAAAAAGTTAAACCGACTTCTAGAAACGTAAACCTCGTAATCTATAAGTATATGAAAACAGTAGCTCTATAACTAAAAAGCGATAAATAAAGTAACTTACTCATTCGTATACTTAATACAATATACAAAACGTAATACTTTTATAAAGTCATCTTTAACTATTAGAATATTTGCAATTGTCACTTATTTTCGGAGTCGGTGCCAGCCTCAGTAACGTAGTCTGTTGTGTTTTATGATATGCAAGGCCGTCAAAGTTACACGGCAACATAGAATACGGGGTAAATTTTTACCAGCAACTACCTACCTACCTATTTTTATAATGATCTCATTATTGAAGTCGGTTCAAAATAATAGGGTCTTTTACCAAGGCTGGCACCGACTCAAAAATAAAGTCGGTTTAACCTTTTTTTTAAAGTATTTTTTTTCACGAGTTTTAGTGATATTAATGAGTTGTGAACTTCAATAGAAGTTAGTTCATTTACATGGCTTTCAGTTTAGTAAATATATTTTCACTAATTACAAGTCCGTTTGTTAAATGGTTGATATTTTAGGAAGCTATAATTGTCATAAATAGGTACTTAGATAAAAGTGTATGATAATACTTGCTAAGTATTTATATTATTGTTATTATAATGGCTAGACCCAATAACACTACAGCCCGAATGAAGGCCAATCGTAGCCTGGAAACTATTGCAGAAAATAAAAAAAAAATCATTTTCACATTGTCCTAACTCCTAACCCTATAAGAGTTCTGTAGCTTCATCATCAGCACAGCAGTATCAGACGTTGATTCAAGCATACCTCCCAAGTAACACGTTACTCCTATATAGTACTAAACAGTTTCCATCGACTAACTGCAATACTGTCTCCCAACTCCTAACCGTTAAGGAGTTTTGTGGCTTCTTCATAAGCATAGCAGCATCAGGTATATATTCCAGCATACTTCACAAGCAACACGCCAGCTCTGCATACTACCAAGTAGTTTCTATCGAATAATTGTAGTGCTGTCTTCAAACTCCTAACCGTTGAGGAGTTTTGAGGCTTCTTCATCAGCACAGCAGCATCAGATGTTGACAGCATACAGAATATCCCTAAGACATCACTATTAAGTAATAAAAACACCATACTTGAATACAACTTTAGGTGGATGCCTTCGATTTCTCCTGGTTCCCATCATCAGATCCTGACCTGGTGAAAATGGGACCAAACACTGTACAACAAAAAAAAAATTTGAAATCGGTCTATAATATAATTGACGAAAATATCGGTGAACATACATAAAAAATAAAAAAAAATATACATACAGACGAATTGAGAACCTCCTCCTTTTTTCGAAGTCGGTTAAAAATCTAGCGAGACGTAAAAAAATCATGCTTTATGGCGCTGTTCTCTGCTTACCCCGCAAGGGATTACGTGATATTATATATGTATGCACTGATCGTGAGGCCTTGGGAAGACTAGTATTTGTCCATTATTTAGAAAAAATGTCATTATTTACTGTAGTTATTTTAATAACTTAGTATATAACATTATAACCGTGTCTTCCCGCTTCCGATCTTATAAAGTAAGCTTGGAGCCTGACTTTAAGCAAATCTCCTTCCTAATAAGTCCACGCACTTTAATAAAGAATAATCGTGATGCCTTCTTATTAGATTAAAACAGTTTTGTACAGGCTTGTAAAAATAAAGGCTTTTCTGTCATTACTTGGATAACAACCTAAATAGGTTAACTCAAGCGAGACGCTGGAAAAGAACCGGCCTAAAGCCCGAGACACACTGTTGATAAAAAACAATTTAAACTATTAAAATCAGTATGAAAAACGATAATTTCGGCCTTGTGATGAATGATTCCAATAAAAATGAAATTTTATAATCAAATTGTAATTTTTAGGTTATTTATATGAAAACAGTTTTATTAATTTTAATATCAAAAAGCAACAAAAAACTGAATGACAAGACTCGAAATACTAGAAAGGAAAAATTATATTCGTATGGGACTTTTACTTTAGATCTTTAGAAATATAATACAAAAAATAATATTAATTGTAAAAAATGTGAATAGATGGCGCTAATAATAAACCTTAATTACTTATAACGGATTTTCCTTGATAGACAATTAAACAAAATAATTTCTTAAGCTTTCAAAACGGTTTCGTCTGCTGTGGTTCCGTGGAAACTACGCGTAAACCGAAGTTTGGTTTATTTTATTTTTTAAAAATAATCAAGTAATCGAGTGCGTCCAAGATTAATATTTATATATCTAACAATTTATTTTATTAATAAAATAAATTGTCGAGATTGTAAAATTTGAAAAGTTTGCCACTTGAATTACGTAGGATGATCGCTGAAATACAGAGGACAAGACATTTGTCGGTCATTTATTTAACTTTACCGCTGTAACAGTGGGCCCGCGACTTTACAGCGCCCGAGAGGATTTCATTTGGGCAATTACTGGGGCCCACTAATTGCCAACCATCTCAGAAATGGCGTTCCTTGTAGAAATTGTTTTTAATGAAAAATTCGCGTTACACTGATGTTAAAGTTTAACAAGTTTTTTTCCTCTCCTGCTACAATTTCATTATTGTCAGGTTTTTTGAAGTGAAACTTCTAATGTCTCGTGCAAGCGCGTTTAACGCTTTTAACGCCCCCTTGCGGCCCTCGCGGGGTATTATATATTAATTTACAATAATACTCTAAAACAGCGAAGTATATATGAAGCTAACTTTTCGATTTGTTTAGCTTGAATATTATTAGTACACAGACATCTAGTGGCAAGTGGAGGTACTATAATTGATTTGGAATATCAATCATATATAAACCCTACGGTAGTGAAACCATAGCGCGATTTAAGTTGGCGTATTGCGACCTCTATTACTGAAAAGGTAAAAACATTCCTCAGGGATAGTGCAAATCCGCGGACTAGCATTGGATAATTCCGTGTATGTGAAAATTGAAGCCAATGAAAGTTTTCGCGAGCAAATCTCGAAAAATTTTGATAGGCTGCCACCGCCTTGACACGAGTACATTTCGACCAATATGAAGCCAATCAAAATGAGCTTGATCATAGAACTAATTAGTGGTGTCCATTTTGAAAAAACATCGATGTTTTTATAGAATCGATGCATCGTAACTGTACATCGATGTCATTCGATTTGTCGGTTAAAAACAAGATTTGTCTCATTTAAGGCATTTATTTTTTTAATAAAATAATAAAAGCCATATATGAGAAAAATCTTTATTAAAACTTGTCCATCGTGACAGATAGTCCAGTCGATTGTAGCAACAAAAATAATTAGGTATAGTCACAGTCAAAATAACTTTATTTTTATAGGTCTTCACAGACACTTAAAAATAGTCAACAAGTACAGTTATCATGTTATTTTAAAATTTAATACAAACACGAGCGCTTGTGGAAAGTGCCTACGTGGAACAAAAAAGAACACGGACGCAATCGCCACGAGCGGCCCGATTCCGAGTGTGGGGGCTATCATGAAAATATATTATTATAAAATAAATAATATACTCAAGATTCAGCTTCCTCCTCAAGCAAAATCATCAATTAGTACGACTTACGTAGTCGTAATAATTGATGATTTTGATGAAATATGCTGTTTCATTTGATACTTTAAAAAGTTTCTAGAAGTGATTGATTCGATGTTTTATAAAGAAATATCGATACATCGAGTACATAGACGGCTTTTCAAAACATCAGATGGATTCGATGTATTGCATTGTAAACATTGATGTTTTCGATGCATTGATGTATATCGAATATCCCTAGAACTAATAGTTATTATGTTAAATTTAAAAGCTTTTTCTGTAAAACTGGACGATTGCAGATACGCGTTCTTTACGTATGGTAGATTCGCGAATTTGCACTATCCCCGACGAATTATTAGTAAACATTCGCGACAATCGTAACACTGACAGTAGGTATTGAGTAGGTACTCCAACCTATTTGTTTTTAAGTGCTTTTATTAAAAATGTTCAACATAATATGTTGAATTGTTGGAATATATTATACTCCAACTGTAAAGTGTAAAACCGATGACCGAACGTAAAAACGACGTTAATGTGACGATAAATTAATTTTACTCCCTGAAAGACAACAAAGCTTGTGCTTATACTAAAATTAGTAGTGATTTGAACAAATATATTACTTGTTACTGGATATACTTACGAATATTTTGGTAATTATAAACTTATAAATTCTATTTTCTTTTTTAATCATATTTAAAATCTTGCAAAGCATACCTACAACCTACAACCATACAACATTAGCTATTTACAGTTTTATCTAAAGGCATACAAGAACATAAATATTTTGTTTAGTAGGAATATAACATAAAAATATGTTATTTATCAAGTAACTTAATGTAGGTATAATGTTCATTTATCATTTTCAAGACTAATCATTTTCCAGTATACTAATTAATTTCAATGATAATTTAATGACAAACTGACTTCAATCATGATATGATAAACATTTATATTTCATGGTTAAATAATCTTCTAAAAAGAAACATTTATAAGTTATATAAATGTTATATATAACATGTATAAATAATAGTCTGTTTCTGGTCCTCCGTGAAATAGTCTCTATATTATGAAATACAAAGATAATTGAGTCTTGGTTGTACAAGTCTAATAAATATATGTAGTTAATTAATAATTAGTTTGGCAATTCCAAGTTACAAGATCATAGAAATGAACGCTGAACCAGAGATATTTGGAATAAATTAAGTTCAGAATATCTGTTATCCGGTCTGTTTCTGGTCCTCGGTGAAATAATCTCTATGTTATGAAATACAAAAATATCAAATATTATTATATATTACTTTATATTATCTTTATATTTGGAATATATATCTATATAGACACCATTATGATAATGTTGACTATTCTATGTCTGTTAATCACAATCTATTTGAAGTGCCATGCCGTTTAAAATTTACATTTCAACACATTATACATTTTCAAAATGCAAAGTGATTATTAGTTTTACTTGTGATGTAACAATACCATCAGGTTACACCAACTCAAAGTCAAAATTTCAAGTGCCTCAGATCAGTCTGTTGTATTCTTAAACACAAAGTTAAATTAAAATACTAGTTAGGAACTTAGTTATCGCTTAAACTTAGCTATCATTCCCATTTTTAATAGTACCTATAATATTTTAATATTAATAGTCTCAGTGGTCTAGTAGTTGAGCTCCAGTGATTTCTCTGAATTACTTGATATTAGGTAGGTACCCCATGGTAAAAAATTGAGATTTGGATAATTCTCCACTCGAAAATGATAGTAATATTTCGATTGTTTCTTTTTTATGGGATAGGAGAGCAAACGAGTAAGTGGGTCACCTGACGGTAAGCAACTTGACACCGCCCGTGAACACCGTGGTGCGTTGCCCTCCTTTAAGAGAGTCTGGATACCTCTCTCACCGAACGAAAAGCGGCACAACCAATTTTACGTCGATATTCTGAGGTCGTGGTATTTCTTTGGTGTGAATTGAATCGTGGTGTTAAATAAATAAATTTCATCGGTCGAGCCGGTCCATTCATGCAGCGAACCGCATAGATCGATGTTTTTTTTCTTTTGCAATGTAGTATTATAGGCTGCTTTGTGCTTGTTTGTATTGCTTGCTGTGTGGCGCCAGCTTAGAATACCGCCACCCCATCTCTTCCCGTGGGTGTCGTAAAAGGCGACTAAGGGAAAAGGCTGGAAAAATGGGCAGCAGCATTCTCTCTCAACACAATGCAGCCTACTGCGATCGCCAACCCGCCTGCCAAGCGTGGCGATTATGGCAAAACCCCCCATGAGTGAACGGACTGACAGTTGTGGCGCTCTATGGGGGAGGCCTGTCCAGCAGTGGACCTCAAAAAAAAAGGCTAATGATGATGATATAGGTATATATTATGAATGTAATAAATATGTATTACGTAGTTCTTGATCTTAGGACTCAATTTTGACGTGTTTAAACCCGCTAGGGATGATATTAATAACAGTCGTGGAGCCAACCAGTCCGCTGCATGAATGGGCTGGCTCGCCCGGGAAACACCACTAGCTCTCATTCACAGATAATTTTATAGCTTTTTGGGTCTCAAATAAAAGGGCTTTTCGATAGTATCTTGAAAAATGTGACGTCATTCTAAATCCAATATTGCGGAATAAGTATTTTAATGCATTTTTACAATATGGGTATCAAATTGGCTTGAGCTTTGGTGAGTACCTAAATCAAAGAATAATGCGACGTTGAATATGGCAGGTCCTCTTACATAGAGGAGTAATTACCAAATTGGACCCAGACCCGTATTAAGATTTATACTCGAGTGGGGATCGAACCCGTCAATCTCCGTTCCACAGTCGGTAGTTTTACCAATGCACCTCGAGGCCCGTCGTAATGTAAGTAAGATGTGCTCTTTTTAAATTAAGCGTGTTATAAACGTATGTTTGTAACAAGTTTCACTTCTATAGCGCGGAGGGACTCCACGCGAATTTTTTTTTTTAAGTTAAGTGTCGTTAATGCATTGAATGCATTTTATTGCAAAGTACCAGAGTCCGTTCGCTTGTTATGTAAATGTATGCACATACTAGTCCACTGCCGGCTCCCTACGGAGTTGTGTGCCGGCAAAAACAATTGTGGGGTATAAAATTTGTACTTTAGAAAATACCAGTTTACCAGAATCTGTAATTTTTCATGTAAATTTCAGGAAATATTAGTGTATCATTCAGACGTCATTCGTTGCATAACATAACTTTACGCCTTTTTATACCTGAATGGGTAGGTAGCGCCTATTATGTCTCGTCTCGTTGTTATCTTTACGTTCCAAATGGAATAAATAGGTGGCGAACCTATTGCCATACATCGGGCACATAGTTTTCAGCCATCGATATTTATCACACATAACTTCCAAACAGAAATTCGAAAAGTCATTGGTTCATTATTCGAACCTAACCTAATAACCTCAAATGCTTTCTTGCAGTATACCAAACCAAACAAAAATATAATTTATCATTCATTATAACTTACCCATAACTTGTATCCAAATATAATTGAACAAATATAATTCAAAAGTATGAACGCTCTATTGGCAGTTTTCGTTTTTTTGAAGTCGTTAAAAAATACAAAACATTGGCACAAGAAGTGTGAAAATAATTCTCATAGAATTTTCTATAATAATGAAAAATGTTTATAAATTATTCGAGCAAATTAGGTCGGTGCAGTTAAATAACACAGCCAAGTTCAGTAGTTAAATAAAAGTTGGAATACATTTTTATTTCGTAGTTTTGCTCTGAATAAAATCGTTCAAGTTCTTTATATATTGAAATTTTATTCACTTTTTTATTAAAAAACTGACACAATGCTCGATGTTCAGACACTTTTTATTTATTTTGATTTATAATATATATGTGATTACAATTTCTCAAATTGCTATCATGGTAAAAGTACATAACAAAACATAACGTAACTTCACGCCTTTTCTACCCAAAAGTGTAGGCAGTGGCTGGACTCGCCGTTATGTTTACCTACGTCCCGAATGGAATAAGTGGCGCAAGTTTTCAGTCATTGATATTTATCACACATAACTTCCAGAAAAGAATTTTGAAAAGTTATTGGGTCGAGCCCGGATTCAAAGACACGACTCCTTTATACAGACGCGGGGTACTCGACCACGGGACCACCGAGACTGGTAAAAAGATTGAAAAAATAATGTTTTTTACGTCATTTTTGCTCAACTCAAAAAACAATATAAATGGCAATAGGTTCGCCACCAAGTCCATTTGGGACATAAACATAACGGCGAGACAATGCTTACCGCTGTCTACACCTTCGGGTAGAAAAGACTTGAAGTTATGTTATGTATATATTTATGAAAAATATGTGCATTCGTTCATCTTACATTGTGAGCTTTTTCAAATATGTAAGCGACATTTATTAATAAGTAAAATTATTGCTTTTTAAAATTTATTACTAATTTTAAATTTTATGTGCGTGTCGGGTAGGTCTGAGAATAGGACAACATCTATTTTTCATCCCCCTAAATCACAAGGGTAGCCCACCCTCAATTTTTTTTTTAATTTTTCGACATATTTCTGTTTCTTATTTTTTTTATAAAACGGGATACAAAAATACATGCAACCCTAAATTTTCAACCCCCTACGATCAACCCCTATTTTTTAAATTTTATTTTTCGGCAAGACAACGTTTGCTGGGTCAGCTAGTTTATAATTAAAAATTATTTTAAATACAATCAAATTTGCATATTAATTAAATGGCGCTTTGTTCGAATATACGTCAAGAGTAATAACCTGCTTTTTTGAAGTCGGTTAAGACGCCATTAATATTAAAAGATAAAGTGAGATAATAAACTTTTTATAAGCCAATAGAATGTATTTAATCAAAATCTTGAGGCTATTAATCCCAAGTAATAACATTAAACTGGAATTTGGGTAAATAATGCGGTTAAGGGTGGGTCGATGTTGTGCACCGCGGGTTCTGTACCAATATATTACTTCGAGAAGTTTTTATTGATTTCTTTGTTGATTTTAAATACTGTTGCTACTTTCCTAATAATCATTGTTGTATGCGTATTCATTATTATTAAATAAAGTTTTAGGAATTTATTCACAATCAAATTAAACTACTTGATTTTATTTTATCAGTCTTCCTAAGCCTTCATTCGGAAGCATTTATTGCGAGTTGATGCAATCATGAGAAGAACTGGGCAAGATGAATGAAGATGAATGCATGAATGGGCCGGCTCGACCGGTGAAATACCACGAACTCTCAGAAGATCGACGTAAAGTGGCTCGTGCCGCGTTTTTTTCAGTGAGAGAGGTACCCGGAGGCTCTCTCCCCTTCCCCATCTCTTCCTATCCTACTCCCTTAAAGGTCGGCAACGTAACTATAACACTATATGTGTTGCAGATGTCCATGGGCGGCGCTGATCACTTAACATCAGGTGACACGTCTACTCGATTGCCCTCCATACCATAAAAAAAAATAAAAAAAAAATCTTAGGACTATTCTAAGCTCTGTCAGAAGTCATTTTCAAGTTATTAATTGCAACAACGACTATAATTCTAATGACTTTGTACGCGATTGTACGCTACATTAAACAAGGTGTTCACATCGACACAACCCAGCTATACTCAAACTGCGGCCTGCAGGCAAAATACGGTCTGGTAGAGTTTACTGGTCATAGATCAGATCTCTATAGTTTTTAAATTAATTGATAACAAAAACTGAGAAATTTGTACCTAAATATTTTTTTGTGGCCCGCTTACTAGTTTAAATCAATATTTTCATACATCATGTTGAAAAATTGACAATAAATGCATGAAATTTAACATATTATTAAATTTATAATTATATGTTAATTTTTCATATGCGCAAAGTGACTATGGAGAAAAAGTGCGAATGCAATTACAATTCTGAATGTAGAGTCGAGTTATCATGAGAGGAACCGGGCAAGAAATGACACTGACATGACACTTAACGTCGATGTTCTGAGAGGTCGAATTATTTCACTGGACGAGCCGACCCATTCATGCAGCAAACTGCGTGACTTAACCACTGTTAAAAAGATTGAGCATCACAGATGAAACTAGCAAGACCTCTGTAGTTACCTGTAGTGCAAAGAGATATTTGTACAAACATCGCACAGCGAGTTTCTGGTGCAGCACCTCGCAGCCGCAGCCGCAGCCGCTTCTAACATTTGCATCTCATTTGAAATGCAACCACTTCGTTCAATTGATCAATGATCGTGTGGATGTGGTAATATTGTGTTATACATTTTATCCTATTACCTATTCTTGAATGGTAGAGACACGCAGTTCCTTGCAAGAATGGGCCAGCTTGACCGGTGAAATACCATAACCTTGGCCCAAGACTATCGGTGTATAGTATCTTTTTTGTTGTTTTACTCTCCTTCGCACCCTACTTCCAACCCTACCCTATGCCACCAACGAAAATACTCCCAAGGAAATTTGACGTCAGGCCGATCATAAAACCATAGCTAAAGATTTTGACAACATGGATAATTCGAAAGGATGACATATTGTGCCGACTCCACTTGAAGTGTGGTAAGGGCAGGAAATTGATGTTCTCTTGTACCTTTGTAAGTGCTTATGTGGCGATCTTGTGGTGAGTCATAAGGCTTGTGTTAAATAAAACAAGTAGTCTATGCGAGTGCCTGTAAATGACTCACTAATAATAATATTTATTTCAACTTATTAAATAATGATGCAGTGATTTCTTAATTGATCTAAATAGGGTGCATTAACCCACGCACCACACTTTTATTAAATCTTCTTAGAATTATGTTTTTTAAATATATTTATTTATACGTGAAGAATATACAACGAATAACAAGGGCTATTCTGAAGCTTTTTTTGAAGGAGTCCTAGAGAAACTTAAATTACATTTTTTTTGCGAAGACAATGGTGTTTACAACATAACATAACAACTAAGTGTCTGAAGTCTAGACTATTGGCTTAGTTTCTACTACATTTACAATTAGACGTCACCTATACCTTCGTTTTCTGAGCTGGTGTAAAAGTATTTTCGTACATTAGTAGTAATATTTTATGATAAACGAGCAAAAAATTTCGCTGTATATTCTACTGAGAATATCGATGTAAAGCCGCTCATGTCTCCCTATTGCATTTCTACATTCTATCCCACTATAATGGTCGGCAACCAAATATCTGTGATGCTCTACATGAGCGACGCTAGTCGCTTCCCATCCTATGACCCACTTCCTTGTTTGGCCCTAAATTAAAGAACAAACTTAATTAAATACATGTGTTCTACAAAGGTTGCAATGCAAATAATGTTAACAAGCCAAAATTCTACACAAAACACGTAGGTAGTACATGAAGTCTGAATAGAACATGACAACAATAGATAGAAAATTAACTACCGCATCCAACTAAAGGGAGCTCGTTAAAACCATTATACGTCCGGGGGCGAGATTTTGCAAGCAATTTCCGCCTTAGCGACGAATTCAAATACGAATGGTATGTGTTATTTATCGCGAGAATTACAACCAGTTGTGTTAACTACCACTGTGTGCCTTTGAGTTCACATTTGCATAGCAGAGTTATGGATTCAGCGCGGCTTCATAATGTAACTATTATGGTACGTGCAACTAAGAATGTGCTTAATGTTTTTTGGCACACTTCACTGATTAGGTACTTACAGTGGACTTGAGTAAGAGGGGATTTTCAAGATTGATGATCCATTGAATATTTGTACATTGAAGAAGAACTTACGAGACTTCCATTAAATATTCTTATAACTCAAAATAATATTAGTATATTCCGGTGTCGGTGAAAAAATAATGCTTTTATGGTTCGAAAATGTAGAAAGAATGGAATGAATGTGGGAGTCGAGGCCGGTCAAGATATACTTCTCATGACTAAATTGTATATGCCTTGAGGAAAAAGATGTCAGGAGCTTTCAAACCGACGAGCGGGTATGACAAGAGTTATTAATGTGAGTCAAAATCGTGCCGTATGGCGCTCTGTTCTCTCTGCTTAACACGCAAGGAAATGTAAATCAAACGAGCATCTAGAAAACAGGGGAAGGGGAAGTGTTGAAAATTGGCGTCAACAAATAGTTTGGTTTTTTAGAAGCTACATAGGTGTAATTTTTACCTTTAAAATTGGATATCTTACACCTACATAACACACAGATGAAGCTTAGACTATCGTCTTAGTATTTTCCAACCCAAGGGACCGTCATTTTACCTAATTAGGCCAAGTGGCGTGGAAAATTACAGTCTGATGGGACCCGTTTGACCGTAATTGCTGAAGGGTGCCCGATTCCTGCCGCCACTGGGGTCTTGAGGTGTTACAAGGTGTATCTTTCACGGATATTTTAGAAATTTAACTTAATTCTACTCGGAAAACTTTATTTATACGTAACTTTACGCCTTTTCTACTCTAAGGTGTAGGCAGCAGCTGTTAAAGCCTCGACTTGCCGAATCCTTACATTACGTCCCAAATGGAACAGGTGGCGAACACTGGGCACAATAGTCACACAATAGTCACAATAGTCACACAATAGTCACACAATAGTCACACAATAGTCACACAATAGTCACACAATAGTCACACAATAGTCACACAATAGTCATTGACATTTACCGCATATAACTTCCAAAAAGAATCCCAAGAAATCATTGGATGATTTCTTGTTGAGTTGTCAATCTCCTGAATCAGAGGCGGGGTGCTCGACTACTGGTCCACTGAGACTATATTATGTATAACTAGCTGACCCGGCGAACTCTGTTTCGCATCAAAAGTAATAACTGCTGCCCCGCTATGTTAATACTGCAATATCTTCGACAAATTTGAAGTCGATAGCAGCTATAGGTTAAAAATGGGAATTTTCCATTGTTAACACCCCCGCAACCCCCCTTGTGGGTGGAATTTCGTAAAATCCGTTCTTAGCTGACCTCTACTCGGCGAAAGGAATAATCCTACCAAATTTCAAGTCGCTACGCCTTATGGTTACGATATATTATTTTCCACTGTTAACACCCCCGCAACCCCCCTTGTGGGTGGGATTTCGTAAAATCCGTTCTTAGCTGACCTTTACTCGGCGAAAGGAATAATCCTACCAAATTTCAAGTCGCTACGCCTTATGGTTCCAGAGATATCGTGATGAGTCAATATATAGGTGGAAATCTCTTATATATATATAAGATATTTTCTTAACTGTCATTGTAGTTTGGTCTAGGACAGCAAATTACGATTAAGATATAGTAAATTTTAACAGTGGTAGAGTAATGGGCCACCTCTCAGATAACCGACGTAAAGAGGCTCATGACGCGTTAATTTTCAGTGAGAGAGGTGCCCGTAGGATGGGGAATGGAGGTGCCCTTCCCCATCCTACTCCCTTAAAAGTCCGCAACGCAACTGTAACACTATAAGTGTTGCAGGTGTCCATGGGCGGCGCTGGCACTTACCATCAGGTGACACGCATGCTTGTTTTCCCTCTTATCCCTTAAAAAGACCCTCTTTCGAATCAATGACTACTCAGAAGATTCTGAGAAAGTTCGATTAGATAAATATCACTGACTTACTGAAGCTCTGCCACTTAATTCATGACTCTCTATTCGGCGGCGGCGGCGTTCGCTGCCTCTCATTAGGAGATAGGCGTAATTTGCCGCCCAATCCCATGAAAAAACAAGCGTTTGATTCCAAAATTTTCCTTTCCTATTAAACCTTCCAGTATTAAACGCGTAAAGTTTGAACAAAATATAACTATGTATATCTATTGTCGCAGGGAAGGTTGGCAGGGCACAGGGAGCTCTGTTACGGTCGAGATGATTTACTGCCGTGAAAGTTTCCGAGGGTGGAATTAGTTAGTTTTTTATGTTCCGTTCAGTGACCGTTTCTGTGTTATGAGGTGAATCGGATTGTTAATTTGGCAATAAAGAACACACTCGCCTCGCGCTCTTCTGTTCCCGACGACACTTAAATTTTATATGGAATTGTAATTTTATTTTGTAACTTCACACCTTATAGCCACAGGTGAATAGATATTTTAACCTTTTAAATTTTTTACATGAAAAAGCGTTGTTGTTCTTGTTTAAGTCTCAGTAGTCCAGTGGTCGAGCTCCCCGCTTCCGATTCATAAGTCGTGAGTTCTATTCCAGAATGACATAGATGTCTTCATTTCGGATGTTATGTGCGATAAATATCGGTGACTGACATCTTTTTGCCCGGAAAAGTAACGTTAACGATTCGTCGAGTCAAGTTTCAACAGCCTATACTTTCCGGTAGAAAAAAAGTGTCAAGTTACGTTTCTTGCTCTCTTACGAGTACTCTGAAAAAGTACTCAAGGCACTGTTGCACGTCAATCATAAAACTATTCACAATAACTGTGGGAAGTCCAATATATACCGAGAATCGAACCTGAGACTGAGACTATCAAAATAAAATTAATTTATAAATTCAAATCTACTCGATAAACACACGATAGCAATGCAATAGGTAAAACTGATTTCATGACTCACCATTTCGTAAAGGAGTGAAGTTAGCTACTAAAGTAATTTCCCAACAAGTTGTACTGATAGTAATTGCATTGGGACATCACAAATCTCATCTCCAGGATTAAACGTGAGGTATCAGAGCGTCGCAGTAGCGCTAGTACTGGGCTACATTAACTCAGTAGCGTCTGAAGTGCCACTATGATTGTACTATACAATATTGCACTTGCAACTTAACTACGAATTGAGATTTAACTTTAACACAAGTTGCATAAGTTGAGTGTCTTTAAATAGAGTGATACGCTGCGTAGTACGCTGCATGAATAGGCTGGCTTGATCGGTGAAATACCACTAGAAAATTGACGTGAAGTGGTTCATGACACGTTTCATTCTTTGATATATGTATATCTCTGGAGCACCACCTTCTTGTACTTTATTCCGCATCCCTTCAAGGCCGTCAAGGCAATTATGATCCTTTCAGTAATGTGCAAATAGGCGATTGGCGGCGCTAGTCGCTTGCCATCAGGTGACGTGTTTGATCGTTTTTTCCCTCTTTCCCGTAGAAGTATAAAGAATACAATCATAGATTAAAACAACTTTTAGGATTATATCGCGTTTATTTATTACTTATTTATATCATCTCATCATCATTCATTTTTATCTCTGTAAAGAGTTCGAAACGTCGGGAAATAAATATAAATAAGTAATAAATAAACGCGATATAACCTAAAAGTTGTTTTAGTCTATGAGTGAGATTCACGAAAGTCTTAGAAATAAATAAGAATACAATCATTTAATATATTATTAAAAAGAAAAAGTCTGATAAAATAAAAATGGCAGTAGAAATACAATGATCAGTAACAACGGCTCTCGGATAATGTCGGTGACCAATAATATTAAGAAACAGAAGGGTCTGACGGACCATTATCGTATAATTATCGAAAACTCATAGTAATAACCGAAGCAATATCCTGAAAATCAATCAGACCACGCCTCGTCGGAGCCATCGGGGCTGGAGGGAGAAAAAAAAATTTGGAATCAATCTATTTCTATAAGCAGGCGTCGCCCAAGTATCCATTATCATAATGTGATGGGGACCCAATACTATAATCAGATATCTAAGACCTTCAATATTATGTTTTATATATGTATATTTTTATTACGCACACACACACATACACACACACACACATACACACACACACACACACATACACGCACAAATACGGTACGCGTTCCGTTTCGCCCAAAAATTCTGCGAGTATTTTTCTGAGAATAAATAATGATTGTAGTGCGTCGTTTGATCTGTTTTTATGAATTTCATTACGATATAACTCGAATATATTATATATTGGTGTTTTACTCATAATAAATGATTTTTGTAGATTACACATTCGATACTTTAGAGGTACGGTACCACGAGATGCATCTCGCTCAAATATAGCAGCACGCAAGTGCGGTGTCAGCTTAAAATAATGAAGTGTGGTGATTCTGCTGTACATAAATATTTTTAAGGGTTTATGAGGATTGGGTATCATTACATAAAGGTAGAGCCCGGCAGTGCGCTACACGATTAGGCTGACTCAACCAGTGAAATATCCAATCGACGTAAAGCGGCTCATGTTGGGTTTCCTTGATTGATTCAATAATTAAGACGTCTTAGGGTTTAAGAGGTAAGAGGGTGCCCTTTCATTATATCGTATAAACCAAAGTCGTTTTTCGCTGTTTGTTTACATTCTTAGATCTATATTATATCTTTTGATGCGGTTTTTTTAATAGATAGTGGTTGTAAATCGGGAGGTTTGTATGTATAATTTAGTAAAGATAAAGTGATAATTAAAAAAACACAATGTTTTTTTGGTTACACATAAATTTCAGCAGCCTCACATAAAATTCAATATTTACAGAAATCAAATTACATATGCGCCTTCTCCCCGTCTTAGATAATATGACGAGATATTTGTCAATTACGTTCAACTTAACATTTGTGAGCTATGTAAATGATCATGTATAATTACGTTTACTTAAAGGTAATTAGTAATTGTACATTACGCATGTGTAAGTACCCGTACGTCGTGAATATATTAATTGTCTGTAACGGTTAGATCTTGGATACACATGTAATACAATGGGCTTATTTAAATAATTCCAACCTTCTACAATTATATAATTATAACGTATACATTATTTTCGCTTTATTACATATTCAGTAAGTTGTGCAAATATTTCTTAAAAGACGATAACCTAGATGGGGTACGAATTCAAATTTATTTTCACCTTGAATATACAAATTTTGTATGCGTCATTATTTGCCAGCCCATATCCCACTCTAAGTAGGGTACGGCACAACATGTCATCCTTTCGGACTATCCAATCTATCCATGTTGTCAAAAGTTTTGGCTGTGGTTTTGTGACAGGTCGTCTGCGTATTATTCAAATTCTACAATAAAATAATGGTTTTTTGATTAGTTACTACTAACTGAAATACATAATTTTACGCCAAAACCCTCGCAGGGTAGGCAGAGAGAACAGAACGCTGTAAGGTACGATTCTTACATACCTCACTCGCTTCTTTGACTTTTATAAACTTTCATACACGCGCGTTTATTTCCCTAACTCAAATACATCTATTTAATTCTAACCTAATCTCTATTTAATTGTTTAAATTTAAACTAAAGCTGTACTAAAAAGATTTTTATAGCTTGCGGAAAATCGTTGTATAGTGCCTCGTGCCACGTTTCATTTGGTGAAAGCGGTATACAGAGGCGCCACCCCTCTTTTCTTTTCCATACCCGTAGCAGTTCACTTACTATCATTTATCTTTTCATATAGGCAGGCAAAACAACTGTAACACTATTTGCGTTACAGGTGTCCATGGGCTGCGGCAGTCAAAGTGAGCTGCTTCTTCGAAGTCGCTAGCTAATAAATGCTATGATTAGCTATGAATATAGTTATTATTAACATATTACAATGAAGTTAGCTACATATAGAATAATATATGTTGAATGTTTTAATCAACACGTGAACTTCACCCCTTATGTGACCTTGAGCCCTTTAGTTGAAGTAGCAGTTCGCCAGCGAGGATTACCTAATGAAAATGTAATTGTGATGTATGTATATATAAGGCCTGATCGTGGCCATCTGGAGTATTAAAGTTTTAAGGGTTAAGCTGTGGCTCCAGTACTGCTGGAACTGATTCCCCTTGATCTAAAATGAATTAGGGTCGTGTTAAGTGTGCTCGGGTATTTGAGGGTTTTCAGTTTTTACATGATTTTTATACACAATAAAAATTATAGTTTTTTTTTTGCTTTTCTCTAAGTTCATACGCGTATTATGTAAAAACAGTGCGAGTGTTTTGCAAAGGTTTTATCAAACAAATATCATTCACTTTCATTTCTAAAAGTTGGAATTTTCGAAAACTATTTAAAAAATGCATGCTGTTATATTTGAAATAAGGTTTTCCAGAAACTAATTTCATTTATAATTCGGTAAATTATACTACTTCACTCGGCGAAGGTTGTTCTGTATCAAAAGTAATCATTACATAGTATAAAACAAAGTCAGTTTCCGTTGTCTGTCCCCTTATATGCTTATATCTTTTAAACTACGCAACGGATTTTGATGCGATTTATTTTAATAGAGGGTTTCAACGGAGTGGTTGAGCGGTGTTGTAAAGAAAAAATGATAATTTTCAAGATTTAGCACTTTAATTGCAAACGCTGGCTGAACCCAAAGTGATAGATCAAAACAATGTTTTACATTATTAAACACCTTCAGAAGGTCTACAAAAAAGTCCCCGAGGGCATATGTCTATCTCTTATTAGGGATAACCCACAATGACCCTTTTTATTTTTTTACGAGAAATAATGGCTTATTTATGAAGCGATTTTAAACATTACAGCATTAATTTTCATCCAATTAAGTATCTTAAATAGATTGTGCATGTAATATAGATGATCCTTGCCCTTTACAGTATGTCATTTAAAGGAATATTTTTGAAGATATTGCAGTATTAACATAGCGGGACAGCAGTTAAAGCTGATAAATAGTACAAATTGAACCTCATGATATCTAAAATTTACTCATTTATTAGTTTTGATGCGGGACAAAATTCGCCGGGTCAGCTAGTATTAAATAAATTTTAGATTTACTATTTTGACATTGCTGAAATATATCTTCTCGTGAACTAGATCTTTTGAAGTATAAATTGAATTAAGCGAATTAGGTTAGGTTATGTAGTTTCAGACCTTCTCATTTGTCCCACCGGGGTACATGACACCGGGGTACATGACATCGGGGTAAATGGTGCATTTTTTTCGTTACACTATATATACACACATATATATACTACTATATAACACAAATAGTACCTTATTTGTATTATATAGTAGGAGGTCAAACGAGGAATCCGGTCACCTGATAGTAAGTAACTACCGCCGCCCATGGACAACTGCAATACAGTTAGTGTTACAGTTGCGATGGACCTTTATAGGATTTGAATAGGAACTCTCACCGAACAAAACACAAAAAATAAAATAAAAAAAGCGTTACTGTTGTCGTTACGTGACGTTAGTAGAAACATACAGACAGACAGACTAAAACTCTTAAATGTGGTTGATAACCAGCAAACAAAAATCCGTCAACAAACCACTCGGAGCAGATGTCGCAGGCAGCAGCAAGTATTTCTCATAATTCCTTCTTTCCGTTTTATTGTTTAACATTTTCGTTTGTTTCACGAACCTCGGGCCTCATTACCACGGCGGCAACATAGCCGTTTATATTTATTTCCAATTCCGAACTAATCTCAGCTGAACAGCTGCACGGCTGCCATATTGGAACAGAGGCAGTGGCATCAGTTTCAGCTGCAACCACGTAATTCACAAATTGAAATCTGCATTTTTCAATTCTCATTTTATCAGTTCATTGCGTTTATTATATATTTTATACCCTCACGCTTTTTAATAGTGCTTTTTTATGAGATAGGAGGCAATTACGCTAGCGGGTCACTATATAGTACGCGACAAGCACCGACAAAGTACGACCTGCAATGAATGAAAGAAGAGGGGCAGGGGCAATATCCTTGTATTGGGTCTTCAGATAAATGCTCCACCAAGTGTAACGCGACATGAGCCAGTTTACGTGGATATTTTAAAAGGGAGGTGGTATATCACCAGTAGGTGGCCCAATCAAGCCATGAACTGGATGGCTCTACAACTTTTAAAACCTAAGGTATAGTCGGTGTTCTCTAATCTATGAAATATTTGGTTTTTGATTTTTTTGTGGCTTGCAAGACATGCAAACATTAAATTCATCACAATTTGTGTGATGAATTTAATGTTTGCATGTCAAATATTTGTACAGTGTCCTCACGCTCCACGAGACGGATGTATGGATTTATTTATCCAATTCCGATGGTAATTTATGGGAAAATATTTTTCATCGAAACTTTCATAGAGTCGATATTATCGGACCAAAATAAAAAGCAATTTATCTAGCGCAGCACGTATCGAAGAGTGTACCTTTTCTTTCTGAACGTATTATATATCGAATGTGCAATGGTTTGAGGTGATCTATGGCGCTAGTGTTTGTTCAAGTTTGAATTCTTTTAGTTTCATTCTGTACCTGCATATACATATAGAAATATTCTGGTATAGCTAGATAATAAGTTTTTCAGAGTTTTGTGCAGCTGGATATTGATATGAATACAAATTTATACGCGAAGAACAAGACACTATTAACATAAAAGATTTACAATCCCTGGTGATTTATCTCGATGGTCCGGTGATCGAGCAACCCACTACTGAATCATTATTCACAACAAAAAATTCTCGGAATTATTTTCGGAAGTTATGTGTGATAAATAAAGCGAACACTGTACCCGGTATATGGCAATGGGTTCCGCCAGTTATTCCATTTGGGACGTTAAACGTTCGGCTACTGAGGCTGCATACACTTTCGAGAACAAAAAGGTGTGAAGGAAATATAAATAAAGATAAAAGTATAAATCTAAATGCTAACGTTAACCTTCTTCTTCTCTGTCGTCTCGCTCTTGACAGAGTGATCGTGGTCAGAACACCAGAACACTTTAATGTTAAATTTAGTTTTGTGGAATATTAGCTCTCTTGCTATTAGACATGAAAGGCAGAATATTTTCAAATATCTAAAGGAAATTTAATTACTGAATTTTTCGAACCTGGGACATCTCAAACCACCACAGAGACAGTCAGATGTCATATTGGCGTGTTTAGTGCGTCTTCAACTGTCTAGTGTCTACCTCGTAATCAAATTTAATTAAACCATATATAATATGATATTAGTTATACTGGGAAAATCGAGTGAATCGACATTTACAAGTTGTTATGGAGGTTCTAAATGAATTTAGTCGCAACAATGCTAGGGAGGAGGAGAGGGGGTAAGGCTTTGTCGTTCGTCACTAGTTCTCTTGTCTCATCTCGTCTCGTCTGAAGTACCAATAAGTACCAATTTAGTTACTACTATCGCAACTATATAGCTACTTAGTGAACTATTCATGTCCCAGTAATTACAAACTGGGCCGTGTTAAATTTTAGATAAGATATTTAATTTTATATTAGATTTTTTTTTCCATTATCTTCTATCCCTCAACGTTTCCACACTTACTTACTCCCTTCATACTCTTATGAACTCCTATACAATCCATTCATCTCTTTTTTGGTCTTCCTCTACTGATATGTCCATCCGCAATCATTCTTGTCACTCTGCTGGTAATATGACTTGGTAACACGCCATACGTCAATCTACCAATTCTATTATTTTCGCATGCAGGTCAAGGTACGCGATCCACGGTTCCTCATATATGTTCATTTCTAAACTTATCCAATTTTGTCACACTTCACGTCAATATTAACATTCGCATATCTGTTGCGTGTGCTCTCCTTTCATCCTCTTGGCCAACACAACAGGTCTCATGACCCATTACTTGTTTTCCATTTTGATCTTTGACTATGATAAAAAAATAACATTTATTGTTTCTCTCAACAACAGTGTATATACTGTATATTTTTGCGAACCACATTTCTTTCACTTTTGAAAGATATTATTATTATTCATAAGTGGTAGAGCCAAGCAGTTCGCTGCATGAATGGGTCAGCTCGGTTTCGTTCGGTGAGAGAGGTACCCGGAGGCCCACCCCCCTTCCCCATCCTTTCCTATCCCATATCCCTTAAAGGTCGGCAACGCAACAGTAACACTATATGTGTTGCTGGTGTCTATGGGCGACGTTGGTTGCTTACCATCAGGTGACACGCCTGCTCGTTTGCCCTCCTATCCCATAAAAAAACCGGTTACCTTCAATATACCCTATCCATTCCGCGGTATAACAAATGTATCATGACTCTATGTCTTCGTTTTGTTCAAGCGTTTATTGTACGGAGCTCTCTTTAGTTAATTTTATAAGAGTTCCTCACCAGCAGCAGCTGGAGAAGAAGCTGGAAGAACTCTTATAAAATTATTCACTATCCCCTTAATTAATTGTTTAATCGGGAGAAGTGACTTGTATACTAAATATTTCTTAACAAAAAAATATATACAATTGACAATGTAGCAATTTTTATCTGTAGATCTTTTAGACTATAGAAATAATTAGTATCGAACATGATAAATCAGGTATAACACTACAGAGTTCAGATGTAAGGGGCACTGATGGTGGTCCAGTTCATTTGTGTTACAATTTAATTCGGTAACATTAACATCGGCCACTTGGTTCTCGGGAAATTCGTCACTTCCGACCTCTCTCGGAGGCTTTCACGAGAAACGCCTGGAGGTACTAATTTCCGGTTTGTGAAAAGCCTACGGGAGCTTTTCGTTGCTCTGTTAAAAAAATTATTTTCTTACCTTTTCAGTGGACAAGATAATAAATTATACTTTTTTTTATCAATTTTAGATATTGGTGAGTCTTTACCGATTTTTTGCAATTGACTTAAAATATTACGGAAATTGTTTTTTTGTATCTTCAAGCCTGAGGGGGCTGGCAGCATTTTTATAGCTTAAATATAATTATAAATTTAAGTACTTTATCATTAGACTGCTTCTCACTTCTTTGTATATTAAAAATTTTTAGGCATAATTAGTTTTCAAGTAAGTTAGTTGAATTTAAAAGGGAATGTATGAAGTAAAATAGTAACTTATTTTCAAGCTTTAATTATAAAACAGTATAGGTAGTCTAGTCGTTGTTTTGAATTTGTATATAAATATCTTGAGTCATGTGACTTCGAGTGAAATCCCGCTGTTGGGGTATTATATTTACCATTTTGGACCATGGATACCGGAACACAGATATTGTTACAGTTGCTTTGCCGGCCCCTAAAATGGGATAGAGAAGGGGAAGGATGAGATAGGATGAGAAAAAGAGAGCGGAAGGAGTTAGGTTGAGCGAAATGGCATTACCCACTTTACGACTATATTTGGTGAGGCCGGCTCGACCGATAAAATACCACGTATTTTATCGGTCGAGCCGGCCCATTCATGTGGTGAACTGTGTCACTCTACCACTGTCAAAAGTCTTTAGTCTTTCAGTCTTAAGTTTTTTAATGATATTTTATCATGTAAGACCTTGGCTTTATTATTAAATTAATTCATTATGTATTTATAGTAAGTCTCGGTGATCCAGTGGTCGAGCACCCCGCTTCCGCATCCAGATGTCGCGGGTTCGAATCCTCACATTGGCTCACACCAATGACTTTTGAAATTAATTTCGTAAGTTATGTGTGATAAATATCGATGACTAAAAACTTTGTTCCCGGTATGGCAATAGGTTCGCCACCTATTCCAATTGGGACGTAAATATAACGGCGAGACGAGGTTTAACAGCCGCTGCCTACACCTTCGGGTAGAAAAAAGCATGAAGTTTTGTAATGTTATGATTTTTTTTTATCAAAGCAAATCTAAATTAACCGGTCGCTAATATTATTGTTTGTTATTTTTAACAAGTTGAGAATTCCATTTTATAATTGACTTCCCCCATTACCCGGTATCCCATTGTGGGGGGAGGCTCGCACCGGCCGAGCTGGAACGTACATGCTCAACAGGAAATTAGTGCTAGCGTTCCAACGAATGAATTTCCGCCTGTAAAAGGAGGCTTTATTTAACTTTTATTGTTATAGCAAGGGCTGGTGCTATATTACCGCCATTATTTTTATTTATTTTTTGTTCAAAATATTAATTTTTGGTATAACATAACTCCACACCTTTTCTACACGAAGGTGTAGACAGCGGTGTTAAGCCTCGATTTGCCGGATCGTTATGCTATATGTCAAATGGAATAGCTGAACACATTTTTTTCTGATTTTCTATGAGACTTAAAAACTGTAAAGATAATTTCCCGTCGCCAAAAATCCCACGGTGCATAATATCACAGGTTCTAAAAAGGTAGTTATCCATGTGTGAGTTTCTACTTACTATACTTAACAAAGACTATAGTGGCAACTGTCATAAAAATATTGATGACATGGTTTCATCATCCCAAAAACATAAAGGAACCCCAAAGCGCAACAAACAAATTACGCAGTCTCGTCGCGTTCACTGAAAAATCTTGGTGAATTTATTTCTGTTCATCCCTTGCATTAAAATCCGTGGCGCGGTAAGGTTCTTTTTTGTTATTATTTGCCCCAGAAAATGTTCCGTTGAACATCGAACCTGGCTCCTGAATGTTAAGTGGCAATCATAATGTATTTATTTAACACAGTCGGGATAGCGTAGTAATCTGGACCTGCCGAACATTTTTTTCTTTATTTAATATTATATTTAAACGAGGTTTGTAAATTTACGCTTTTAATAAACGAAGGCTTAGGCAGCGTTTCCTTGTGTAATACACAATGAGATATATTGGCCTTTTGTCATGTTTCTGTAACAAACAAATATTTGTAGTGGATTGGGCATAGTTACAGGATCTTTGCCTAGTAATTATATCATTATTACTGGAGTGTATTGCAATGTGCTTTCTGCCAATGCCAAGTTTAATAAAACTGTAAGTACAAAGATTTAAAGCCGACTACATCTTCAGGTATTAAGAGGATAAAGGCATTAAATAATTAGTGAAATTTAATACTCCGTATTCTGGTACAGAGGTCTCGGTTACAAGTCCCGACTCACACCATTCTATGACAGTTAAATTTGATAAATATAAACGACATAATTATCATGACAAGACATGTATTCCGTGCCACACATTCACGACTCAAAAATCGACGCGCTTGCATGAAAAGAGTTATGAAAGTCATCAAAACGAGTGAGGTGTGTAAAAATCGTGCCTTATGGCGCTCCTTTCTCTCTGCCTACCCCGCAAGGGATTTGGCGTGAATTTATGTATTTATGTACATATTTATTCTCGATATTTTAATTTTAATGTACGAGGCATAAATTAACAGTGGTAACGCAGCTTGCTGCATGAATAGGCGGGCTCGACGGGTGAAATACTATGACATCTCAAAATATCGACTTGAAGAAGCACATGTTGCATTTCGTTCAGTGAAAAAGTTTCCGGAGCCCCACTCTCCTATCCCCATACCATTCCCTTATAGGCCGGAAACGCAACTGTAACACTATTTGCTTTGCAGGAGTCCATTGGCTGCGTAAGTTGCTTAACCCTCACACCGTTGCTCGATTTATTCCATAAAAAATAGCTTCTACCAATACATTACAATATATTCAGCGTAAATTTAAAACTTACAACGCAATACGCCATTTGTACATAAAGGTAGTGTTCCACTATACTTATATTTGAAATCGCATTAGGGAACAACAGACACAGTGTCGTGTGCCCTCATACGTCATAGCGTGGCGGTAATATTACGAGGCATGTGGAAGAAATGTCCTCCATATTGGTATATTTATCCTCACTACCTCTCTCCACACCTACTGTTATTTCCTTGTATCTCTAAGAGAAATATTTTTGGGTTATTTTAATATAATATAACGGTATTACAGCGTTTAAATCCTATTTAATAATGGACGGTGCTTACAACTAAGAGTTATTAGACCGAATTATTCTATTTGAAATGAGGCTTTTAGTATTATTAATATTGTAGTACTTTGATACTAATTCATTTATTTATCCTGCTGTTTTAATGGTTTTGTGCTTCGACTTATTTAAAACCGAATCAAATCAAAGTAACAAAATGTATGTGGGTCACAGAAAAAAATACTTGAAATTAAAATTAGTATTAAATTTGAATTACAAATTATGACACAAAAGTGCCTTCATGAAACAGTGGTAGAGCCAGGTTTTTCAATGCATTAATGGGCCGGCTGGATCGGTGAAAAACCACAATCGCTACGAGCGTCTAATTCCGAAGCCTACCTATCATGAGAAGAACCGATCTAATAAACTCATCTGCCGAATACTCTTGTCAATTTTTTTCATTTAATTCTTACATAACTACTTACATAACTTCAGGCCTTTTTCTACCCGGAAAGACAGTGTAGTGTAGTGTGTGTAAACAGTGTTTAGGCTTGGCTCGCTGTTATGTTTACGTCCCAAATGAAACAGGTAGCGTACCTACTGCCATTCTGGGCACAAAGTTTTCAGTCATCGATATTTATCACACATAACTTTCGAAAGTCATTGGTGTGAGCCAGGATTCGAACACGCGACTTCTTAATTCAGAAGCAGGGTGCTTGACTACTGGACCGTCGAGACTTATTTAATTCTTGTTCAGAAGTTTCGAGTTTGAACACTAATGACTTTTCCGAAGATAGTATGTGTTCTAAATCTTTCAAATAGTTAACGTACAGGTTCATATAATTTATTTAGCCTGTCTAGATACAATAGCGGTTCATATACCTTCAAGTATGGGCGTGAAAATTTAGACTCTACCAATAAAGGAAACAGAGAAGAAGGCGAGGGAAAATAATAAATGGAATTGATGACGTTACGTACCAATATCAACTTGTACCAATAACAAATTGTATTTACAATACACAGTCCGGTTCTGTAATAAAAGCGAAATAAATATAATATATTGAGTTCAGAAAAGGTAAGCCGAGGTTACATTTAACTAACCTTCTCTGTGTCCAGACAAGTATTCCCGTGGGAGAGTCCCGTGCGGAATGTTCAATATTCGTTACGTTTATTATTGAACAATGAAATACTGACTATCAGCAAGTTACAATAAGATCGTGAAGATTTATCTGCAAATTACTCTCATGATTCTTATGTGATGGTCATAATTCAATATGATGTTTTTAATTCACCTATTAAGAGGATTGACGGGACTCGTGGTCACTGGTAAAATAACGTGATTGTGATAACTTGATCAGTGGGTTCCATTCCCACCAGTACAAATATTTACGACAAGCTTTAATATTTGTATAACGTCTGAGTGTTTTTCTATATATTATAAGTATGTATTCGCAAAAGAAAAGCTTATAATATTAATATCTGTTATCTAGTATCCTTAACACAAGCATTTAGCGAAGCTTAGAAAACTAGAGGACGCTGTCTCTAAAACATTATTAAGTCTAGTCAAGCTGAACAACTTGGTAGTCACCCCAGTCTCAAACAAAGTAATATTGTTTTTTGATATACTTGATTATTTTGGAAATTGTGAGTTCTACAATCTTTAGACCTTTGTGGTATTTTACTACAAAAATTCTATCATATTATTACTTTACTTATGTCTTTTTGTTTGTCCAATGTCTGACAGAAGCTCTGCAGAATCACGAAGCATCATGAAGTGGAAAGGTGCTCAATAGTGTATCAATGGAGTCGTGCCAAACAAAATGTCTGTCAAATTAAATCTGAACTATTAAGATCATCCAAAAGACATAGAGGTTGAACATACGCCATATGAGAATATATCTATTAGATTATTCATAGTGGAAGCTATTTATCGTGCGCACGGTTGGCTCCTCTCTGAATACATTCGCGGGGATTCCCCCCATTTTATTGGTACTTACAGATGTGTTTATACACTCACTGTGACTCCCTGGATCATTTTTATGGACTGTTTATGGGAATGAAGCCGTAACGTTTTAGACTTACATTTTTGTAATTTCATGATACTTTTATAATAGTCCAGTATACATAAATAATAATATAATATCTTGAACACAAATCACACAGCGCCCTCTAGTTCCAAACTAACTAACTAAATGCTTGTGCTATGGATACGAGATAACGGATAATAATACATATATTACTTATTACTTTTGTAAATACAAACTTATAATACATATAAAAACACCGAGACGCCATACAAACATTCATGCTTGTCATAAATATTTGTTCTCGGGTGGGAAGGGAACCTACTGATTTAGTTATCACAATCGGTTATTTTACCAGTGACCACGAGTCCCATCAATCCTCTTAATAGGTCACGTAAAAACAGTATATTGAAGACGACGAACGAAAAATACTCATACCTCCTCTTTCACTCGTTGTTCTTAAATGAATCTCGCATTTATGATTTTTTAGCATTCGCAAGTACGGAATGCTTTGGCTACGTTATTGGGATAGGCTTAATATATTTAGTTTAACCGACCTGGATTTACCATCAAACTAAAATAACTTAAAAACTAAAAATTATCAGTTTTATATAAAGTTTATCAAATATCAACATATTGTTTTAATTGGCTAAAGTAAACTAACAATAAAATTAAGTTATTTAGAAAAAGAACTCTACTATAATTGTAAATATATTTCAATAATAAAAAGCCACTTGGCAGTAAGCCCAGAAAGAGTTTTTATTAATGAATTTTCAATAAATATATGAACATATAAATGAAAAAAAAATAGATAATTGAAAATTCTATACAACTTCATATTAAGTGGTACCTATCTGTATATAACTTATATATTTTATCAGCAAGCATTCACCCATTGTAACACAGCAGCAAGAAATTGTATAAAAGTTGCCGAAGCATAATTTGTAGTAGATGTAACAGCCTTAGAATATTAATACACAGGACCGAACCAATGTTGTTATTTTTTTTTTATTATTTTACAGAGAAAGAATATTCTGTAAAATATTTTATCGAAGTACGCCAAAGTAGCTAACAATACAGACACTGTACTGGACGCGGTACATTCTCAGCGTATTTAGCACAGATGATATAAACTACTACAGAGTTACACTTTGTTTGTACTATGTAATATTTTACCTACTCTTGTGGTTATTAAAAAAAATATGCTTATTTTGAAACTATACTAGGCAATGACTAAAATTTATAAGATTTATCTCAATAAGTTTCCGGATATAAGCTTTTTAATGCAACCATTGTTAACTATGAAATCACATGGGACGGATCTGTCGGTATTAGGCATGCGTTGTGCAACTAGCACACATAACTTTTATGTTCTGAAAAGTTAGATAGATAATACTATATTTGCACTTAATACATAGATCATCATCATCATGCAGTCCACTGCTGGACATAGGCCTCTCCCAATGTGCGCCACGACATCCGATTCTCTGCCTTCCGCATCCAGTCTTTTCCAACAGCCCTTCTGAGGTCGTCTGACCATCGGGCTGGTGGGCGTCCTACACTACGCTTCGGTCTCCACTCAATGACCTTCTTGCTCCATCTACCATCGGTCCTTCGACAGATGTGACCAGCCCATTGCCACTTCAGCGAGCTTATTCTATGAGCTATGTCGGTTACTCCGGTTCTCTGTCGGATATACTCATTCCTGAGTCTATCTTTCAGAGATACTCCGAGCATAGCTCGCTCCATAGCTCGCTGAGCGACTTTAAATTTGTGGACTAGCCCCACCGTAAGTGTCCACGTTTCGGCACCGTAGGTCATTACTGGTAGGACGCACTGGTCAAAGACTTTGGTCTTCAGGCATTGCGGTATAGGCGAGCCGAAAACTCGACGCAGTTTGCCGAATGCGGCCCAACCCAGCTGAATCCTCCTGTCGGCTTCCTTTTCGAAGTTTCGTCTACCTAACTGGATAGTTTGGCCTAGGTAGACGTATTTGTTTACGACTTCGAGAATTGACCCATCGACATTTATCGGTCCGGGCACGACATGTTCGTTGAACATGACCTTGGTCTTGTCCAAGTTCATGCCCAGACCGACACGTCGAGAGGATTCGTCTAGGCTGCGCAGCATTCCGCTTAACTGTTCCAGCGATTCTGCCATTAGAACTATGTCGTCGGCGAACCGAAGATGCGAGATGTACTCACCATTCACGTTGATACCCTGTCCAGTCCAATCCAGTGTCTTGAAGACGTCCTCCAGAGCGTTGGTGAAGAGTTTGGGAGATATGACATCTCCCTGTCTTACACCTCGATTAGCTCAATGGAGTTCGTCACCTGGTCCTGTATCTGGACAGTCATCGTGGCGGTGTCATACAAGCATCTCAACACCTCGATATAACGCCAGTCAGTCCGACATCGCTGCAATGCATCCAGAATGGAATTCGTCGAGTCTTGCAGCGAGACGATTCGTGACGACCCTCGAGAACAACTTGTAGATATGGCTCAGGAGTGAGATGGGTCTGTAATTCTTCAGTAAGGTCTTATCGTATTTTTTGAAGAACAGCACCACCGCACTCCTGCTCCAAACCTGTGGTGTTATACCCTGTTGTATGACATCATTCCATCTATGTATAATACATAGATGGAATACATAAAAAAAAAACAGATCTTATATCGAAAAGTACAAAAAGCAATCTCTTCCAGGCAACCTTTGGAAGGACAGAAATACTAGAAAGGTAATATATATATATATTACAATATATATATACATATATATATATATATATATAAATATCCGTTCTATGTAAAGGTTGATCCAGTAAGACGTTAAAAGAAATGTTGATCCACCTTTTTGCAGTGTATAATTAGCTCTTTAAAAATATAATTGATATACTTTGATCCAAATTTGAAATGGAAGGGTTGTTTGTGGATCTGCATCGGTCGCTTTGCAACATACTTGCCATCAAAATATACAATGGCAACATGTTTTTTTTGATCCGTAACGGTCGCAAAAATTATACCGACGAGTCAAATGTGCATCCGTTTTATATTCATATTCCTGCCAAATCTTACTAACTAACGTTGATCCGAGGCCATTTGACCTTGAACCCATCGACGCCCGCGCGGTGGGTCCGCTATATTTCTTTATTTAAACGAAATCAGCAGTAGTGTTTATTACAAAATATTGCATAAAATTAATTTTCGAGTCAGAAAAGTAGGTGCCTACTTGATCTCTTTTATTATGTACTCTGTTAATATAATAAATGTTATTTGCATTATTTTCATGTTTTTGACATAGAGATATATAACTAAAGTACGATCACCCAGCTTCTGATTCCGGAAGTCGCGGGTTCAATTCCTGACACTGGCTCACACCAATGACTTTTCGAAATTGTTTTCGGAAGTTATGTGTGATAAATATCGATGACTGACAAACTTTGTGCCCGGTATGGCAATAGGTTCTCCACCTATTCCATTTGGGACGTAAACATAACGACGAGACGAGGCTTAACAGCCACTGCCTACACCTTCGGGTAACAAGAGCTTGAAGTAAAGGAATAAAATTAGTCAAAAAATATTATTGATCTGGAAAAAAGTTCGCCGGGTCAGCTAGTAAATATAACTCTTAAACACTCTTCCGGCGCGGCCCTGCATGGATTTGATTCCGGGCTCACACCAATAATTTTTCGGAATCTTTTCGGAAGTTATGTGTGATAAATATAATTTTCATATATTTATAATAATCTTGTCCGCGCTGTATGGAAATAGGCAACCTATTCCATTTCGGACGTGCAAAGTGATTCTTTGGTCATTAGCCCCGATGATTTTTTTGAAGTAACTATATAATTCTAGTCTTTTTTTAACCGACTCCAAAAAAGGAGGAGGTTCTCAATTCGTCGGGATCTTTTTTTATGTATGTTCAGCGATTACTCAAAGACGTCTGGACCGATTTGCAAAATTCTTTTTTTATTCGAAAGGGTATGCTTCCCAGATGGTCCCATTGTCACCAAGTCAATTTCTGATAATGGGATCCAGGAGAAATCGAAGGCAACCACCAAAAAATTTAGGCTTGTGTAGTGTGTTTGTTGCGTCATGTGTTGGGTATTTACTTTAAGGTATCAAAATCGGATGCTGCTGAGCTGATGATGATGCTCACAGAACTCCTTAATGGCTAGGAGCTTAGAAACAGAATTGCTATTGGTCTATAAAAACTACTTAAGGTATGTAGGGTTAACTTGTTGCTTGGGACGTATGCTTGAATCAACACCTGACGCTGCTGTGCTGATGATAGGAGTATAGGAGGAGATGATAGGTGACGAGTTGGTTACGATTACGAGTTGGGAGACAGTAATACAATTAGTCGATGAAAACTACTTAGCAGTTTAGCAGTAAATAAACACGAACATCTATTTAAGTTCACAACTCATAAACACAACTAATAATTTAGAAATAAAATTATGTACTTAAAAAAAAGTCAAACCGACTTCAAGAACACAAACGACAAAAAAGTACCTACTTACGTAACTAAAAAGCGTTAAATAACGCAAATAATTTATCTACTTAATACAATATACAAAACGTAATTAACTAAGTCAACTACTTTAACTGTCTGCCAGCAGTGGTAGGGCCAAGCAGTTCGCTGCATGAATGGGTCGGCTCGACCGATGAAATACCACGACCTCTCTAAAGACTAACGTAAAGTGGCTCATGCCGCGTTTCGTTCGGTAAGAGAGGTACCCGGAGGCCCACCCCTATCCCCATCTTTTCCTATCCCCTATCCCTTAAAGATTGGCAACGCAACAGTAATACTATATGTGTGTTGCTGGTGTCCATGGGCGGCGTTGGTTGCTTACCATCAGGTGACACGCCTGCTCGTTTGTCCTCCTATCCCATAAAAAAGTCATCTTTAACTATAAAAATATTTACAATCATCATCTATTATTATTGAAGTCGGAGTTGGTTAAAAGTTACCCCGTATTCTATTTCGTCGTGTGACTTTGACGGCCGCGCATATCATACAACACAATAGACTACGTTACCTAGGCTGGCACCGACTCCAATAATAACTGACAATTGTAAATATATTTAACAGTCTCGGTGGTCCAGTGGTAGAGCACACGGCTTCTGAGTTCTGATCCAGAGGTCCGGGTTCGAATCCTGACACTGACTCACACCAATGATTTTTCGAAATTATTTTCGGAAGATAAGTGTGATAAATATCGATGACTGAAAACTTTGTGCTCGGTATAGCAATAGGTTCGCAACCTATTCCATTTGGGACGTAAGACGGTAAACATAACGGCGAGACGAGGCTTAACAGCCGCTGCCTACACCTTCGGGTAACAAAAGGCGTGAAGTTATGTTATGTTTGTTATGTAAATATATTTATAGTTAAAGATGACTTAGTTATAGTATTACGTTTTGTATATTGTATTAAGTAGTTAAACTGTTTGCGTTATTTATCGCTTTTTAATTACGTTAGTAGGTACATTTTTGTCGTCTGTTTGTCTTAATTAAGTTAGCTGACTTTTTTTAAAAGTATTTTTTCTAAATAACGATGCTTGAATTGAACTTGCTTGAAGGTATATAATAAAATAATTTCACATCTGAATGCATTAACATCACAATAAGCGCGGAGAGGTAATTTTCTAAATTAAAATTAATAAAAAAAATACTTGCGCTAATTAATAAATGTGTCAATAATATGCATAGAGTCTAATGGATAATATTAATAGATTTATATTTAGCATGAAGCTTAACTTAATATAACATAACTTCACGCCTTTGTTACCCGAGGGTGTAGGCAGCGGCTGTTAACCTTCATCTCGCCTTTATGTTTACGTCCCAAATAGAATAGGTGGCGAACCTATTGCCATACCAGTCATCGATATTTATCACACTTAACTTCCGAAAATAACTTCTAAAAGACATTGGTGTGAACCAGTGACAGGATTCGAACCTGGACCTCTGGGTCAGAAGCCGTGAGCTCGACTACTGCGCCACCGAGACTTTAGCATTTATATTTATAACTTCTATAGCCATTCATCAAATTAAAGATTTCGTAAATAGAAAATCATGCTGTGGGACGCCGGCTTAGAATACCGCCACCCCATCTCTTCTCGTGGGTGTCGTAAAAGGCGACAAAGGGAAAAGGCTGGAAGAATGGGCAGCAGCATTCTCTCTCAACAAGGTCGCTTTGCAACATACTTGCCATCAAAATGTACAAAAACAACATTTTTTTGTTGATCCGTAACGGTCGCAAAAATTATACCGACGAGTCAAGTTTTATATTCATATTCCTGCCAAATCTTATTAACTCGACGAGCCTCGTGGCGCCTTGGTAAAACTACCGGCTGCAGCAACGAGGTCGGGGGTTCGATTCCCACACGAGCACAAATATTTATGACAAACATGAATATTTGTGTGGCGTCTGGGTGTTTTTCTATGTATTTTAAGTATGTATTTACAAAAGAAAAGTATATATGTATTAATATCCGTTATCTAGTATCCATAACACAAGCATTTAGTTGCTTAGCTTGGAACTAGAGGAAGCTGTGTGATTTATGTCCAAGATATTGTTATTATTATAACTAACGTTGATCCGAGGCCATTTGACCTTGAACCCATCGACGCCCGCGCGGTGGGTCCGCTATATTTCTTTATTTAAACGAAATCAGCAGTAGTGTTTATTACAAAATATTGCATAAAATTAATTTTCGAGTCAGAAAAGTAGGTGCCTACTTGATCTCTTTTATTATGTACTCTGTTAATATAATAAATGTTATTTGCATTATTTTCATGTTTTTGACATAGAGATATATAACTAAAGTACGATCACCCAGCTTCTGATTCCGGAAGTCGCGGGTTCAATTCCTGACACTGGCTCACACCAATGACTTTTCGAAATTGTTTTCGGAAGTTATGTGTGATAAATATCGATGACTGACAAACTTTGTGCCCGGTATGGCAATAGGTTCTCCACCTATTCCATTTGGGACGTAAACATAACGACGAGACGAGGCTTAACAGCCACTGCCTACACCTTCGGGTAACAAGAGCTTGAAGTAAAGGAATAAAATTAGTCAAAAAATATTATTGATCTGGAAAAAAGTTCGCCGGGTCAGCTAGTAAATATAACTCTTAAACACTCTTCCGGCGCGGCCCTGCATGGATTTGATTCCGGGCTCACACCAATAATTTTTCGGAATCTTTTCGGAAGTTATGTGTGATAAATATAATTTTCATATATTTATAATAATCTTGTCCGCGCTGTATGGAAATAGGCAACCTATTCCATTTCGGACGTGCAAAGTGATTCTTTGGTCATTAGCCCCGATGATTTTTTTGAAGTAACTATATAATTCTAGTCTTTTTTTAACCGACTCCAAAAAAGGAGGAGGTTCTCAATTCGTCGGGATCTTTTTTTATGTATGTTCAGCGATTACTCAAAGACGTCTGGACCGATTTGCAAAATTCTTTTTTTATTCGAAAGGGTATGCTTCCCAGATGGTCCCATTGTCACCAAGTCAATTTCTGATAATGGGATCCAGGAGAAATCGAAGGCAACCACCAAAAAATTTAGGCTTGTGTAGTGTGTTTGTTGCGTCATGTGTTGGGTATTTACTTTAAGGTATCAAAATCGGATGCTGCTGAGCTGATGATGATGCTCACAGAACTCCTTAATGGCTAGGAGCTTAGAAACAGAATTGCTATTGGTCTATAAAAACTACTTAAGGTATGTAGGGTTAACTTGTTGCTTGGGACGTATGCTTGAATCAACACCTGACGCTGCTGTGCTGATGATAGGAGTATAGGAGGAGATGATAGGTGACGAGTTGGTTACGATTACGAGTTGGGAGACAGTAATACAATTAGTCGATGAAAACTACTTAGCAGTTTAGCAGTAAATAAACACGAACATCTATTTAAGTTCACAACTCATAAACACAACTAATAATTTAGAAATAAAATTATGTACTTAAAAAAAAGTCAAACCGACTTCAAGAACACAAACGACAAAAAAGTACCTACTTACGTAACTAAAAAGCGTTAAATAACGCAAATAATTTATCTACTTAATACAATATACAAAACGTAATTAACTAAGTCAACTACTTTAACTGTCTGCCAGCAGTGGTAGGGCCAAGCAGTTCGCTGCATGAATGGGTCGGCTCGACCGATGAAATACCACGACCTCTCTAAAGACTAACGTAAAGTGGCTCATGCCGCGTTTCGTTCGGTAAGAGAGGTACCCGGAGGCCCACCCCTATCCCCATCTTTTCCTATCCCCTATCCCTTAAAGATTGGCAACGCAACAGTAATACTATATGTGTGTTGCTGGTGTCCATGGGCGGCGTTGGTTGCTTACCATCAGGTGACACGCCTGCTCGTTTGTCCTCCTATCCCATAAAAAAGTCATCTTTAACTATAAAAATATTTACAATCATCATCTATTATTATTGAAGTCGGAGTTGGTTAAAAGTTACCCCGTATTCTATTTCGTCGTGTGACTTTGACGGCCGCGCATATCATACAACACAATAGACTACGTTACCTAGGCTGGCACCGACTCCAATAATAACTGACAATTGTAAATATATTTAACAGTCTCGGTGGTCCAGTGGTAGAGCACACGGCTTCTGAGTTCTGATCCAGAGGTCCGGGTTCGAATCCTGACACTGACTCACACCAATGATTTTTCGAAATTATTTTCGGAAGATAAGTGTGATAAATATCGATGACTGAAAACTTTGTGCTCGGTATAGCAATAGGTTCGCAACCTATTCCATTTGGGACGTAAGACGGTAAACATAACGGCGAGACGAGGCTTAACAGCCGCTGCCTACACCTTCGGGTAACAAAAGGCGTGAAGTTATGTTATGTTTGTTATGTAAATATATTTATAGTTAAAGATGACTTAGTTATAGTATTACGTTTTGTATATTGTATTAAGTAGTTAAACTGTTTGCGTTATTTATCGCTTTTTAATTACGTTAGTAGGTACATTTTTGTCGTCTGTTTGTCTTAATTAAGTTAGCTGACTTTTTTTAAAAGTATTTTTTCTAAATAACGATGCTTGAATTGAACTTGCTTGAAGGTATATAATAAAATAATTTCACATCTGAATGCATTAACATCACAATAAGCGCGGAGAGGTAATTTTCTAAATTAAAATTAATAAAAAAAATACTTGCGCTAATTAATAAATGTGTCAATAATATGCATAGAGTCTAATGGATAATATTAATAGATTTATATTTAGCATGAAGCTTAACTTAATATAACATAACTTCACGCCTTTGTTACCCGAGGGTGTAGGCAGCGGCTGTTAACCTTCATCTCGCCTTTATGTTTACGTCCCAAATAGAATAGGTGGCGAACCTATTGCCATACCAGTCATCGATATTTATCACACTTAACTTCCGAAAATAACTTCTAAAAGACATTGGTGTGAACCAGTGACAGGATTCGAACCTGGACCTCTGGGTCAGAAGCCGTGAGCTCGACTACTGCGCCACCGAGACTTTAGCATTTATATTTATAACTTCTATAGCCATTCATCAAATTAAAGATTTCGTAAATAGAAAATCATGCTGTGGGACGCCGGCTTAGAATACCGCCACCCCATCTCTTCTCGTGGGTGTCGTAAAAGGCGACAAAGGGAAAAGGCTGGAAGAATGGGCAGCAGCATTCTCTCTCAACAAGGTCGCTTTGCAACATACTTGCCATCAAAATGTACAAAAACAACATTTTTTTGTTGATCCGTAACGGTCGCAAAAATTATACCGACGAGTCAAGTTTTATATTCATATTCCTGCCAAATCTTATTAACTCGACGAGCCTCGTGGCGCCTTGGTAAAACTACCGGCTGCAGCAACGAGGTCGGGGGTTCGATTCCCACACGAGCACAAATATTTATGACAAACATGAATATTTGTGTGGCGTCTGGGTGTTTTTCTATGTATTTTAAGTATGTATTTACAAAAGAAAAGTATATATGTATTAATATCCGTTATCTAGTATCCATAACACAAGCATTTAGTTGCTTAGCTTGGAACTAGAGGAAGCTGTGTGATTTATGTCCAAGATATTGTTATTATTATAACTAACGTTGATCCGAGGCCATTTGACCTTGAACCCATCGACGCCCGCGCGGTGGGTCCGCTATATTTCTTTATTTAAACGAAATCAGCAGTAGTGTTTATTACAAAATATTGCATAAAATTAATTTTCGAGTCAGAAAAGTAGGTGCCTACTTGATCTCTTTTATTATGTACTCTGTTAATATAATAAATGTTATTTGCATTATTTTCATGTTTTTGACATAGAGATATATAACTAAAGTACGATCACCCAGCTTCTGATTCCGGAAGTCGCGGGTTCAATTCCTGACACTGGCTCACACCAATGACTTTTCGAAATTGTTTTCGGAAGTTATGTGTGATAAATATCGATGACTGACAAACTTTGTGCCCGGTATGGCAATAGGTTCTCCACCTATTCCATTTGGGACGTAAACATAACGACGAGACGAGGCTTAACAGCCACTGCCTACACCTTCGGGTAACAAGAGCTTGAAGTAAAGGAATAAAATTAGTCAAAAAATATTATTGATCTGGAAAAAAGTTCGCCGGGTCAGCTAGTAAATATAACTCTTAAACACTCTTCCGGCGCGGCCCTGCATGGATTTGATTCCGGGCTCACACCAATAATTTTTCGGAATCTTTTCGGAAGTTATGTGTGATAAATATAATTTTCATATATTTATAATAATCTTGTCCGCGCTGTATGGAAATAGGCAACCTATTCCATTTCGGACGTGCAAAGTGATTCTTTGGTCATTAGCCCCGATGATTTTTTTGAAGTAACTATATAATTCTAGTCTTTTTTTAACCGACTCCAAAAAAGGAGGAGGTTCTCAATTCGTCGGGATCTTTTTTTATGTATGTTCAGCGATTACTCAAAGACGTCTGGACCGATTTGCAAAATTCTTTTTTTATTCGAAAGGGTATGCTTCCCAGATGGTCCCATTGTCACCAAGTCAATTTCTGATAATGGGATCCAGGAGAAATCGAAGGCAACCACCAAAAAATTTAGGCTTGTGTAGTGTGTTTGTTGCGTCATGTGTTGGGTATTTACTTTAAGGTATCAAAATCGGATGCTGCTGAGCTGATGATGATGCTCACAGAACTCCTTAATGGCTAGGAGCTTAGAAACAGAATTGCTATTGGTCTATAAAAACTACTTAAGGTATGTAGGGTTAACTTGTTGCTTGGGACGTATGCTTGAATCAACACCTGACGCTGCTGTGCTGATGATAGGAGTATAGGAGGAGATGATAGGTGACGAGTTGGTTACGATTACGAGTTGGGAGACAGTAATACAATTAGTCGATGAAAACTACTTAGCAGTTTAGCAGTAAATAAACACGAACATCTATTTAAGTTCACAACTCATAAACACAACTAATAATTTAGAAATAAAATTATGTACTTAAAAAAAAGTCAAACCGACTTCAAGAACACAAACGACAAAAAAGTACCTACTTACGTAACTAAAAAGCGTTAAATAACGCAAATAATTTATCTACTTAATACAATATACAAAACGTAATTAACTAAGTCAACTACTTTAACTGTCTGCCAGCAGTGGTAGGGCCAAGCAGTTCGCTGCATGAATGGGTCGGCTCGACCGATGAAATACCACGACCTCTCTAAAGACTAACGTAAAGTGGCTCATGCCGCGTTTCGTTCGGTAAGAGAGGTACCCGGAGGCCCACCCCTATCCCCATCTTTTCCTATCCCCTATCCCTTAAAGATTGGCAACGCAACAGTAATACTATATGTGTGTTGCTGGTGTCCATGGGCGGCGTTGGTTGCTTACCATCAGGTGACACGCCTGCTCGTTTGTCCTCCTATCCCATAAAAAAGTCATCTTTAACTATAAAAATATTTACAATCATCATCTATTATTATTGAAGTCGGAGTTGGTTAAAAGTTACCCCGTATTCTATTTCGTCGTGTGACTTTGACGGCCGCGCATATCATACAACACAATAGACTACGTTACCTAGGCTGGCACCGACTCCAATAATAACTGACAATTGTAAATATATTTAACAGTCTCGGTGGTCCAGTGGTAGAGCACACGGCTTCTGAGTTCTGATCCAGAGGTCCGGGTTCGAATCCTGACACTGACTCACACCAATGATTTTTCGAAATTATTTTCGGAAGATAAGTGTGATAAATATCGATGACTGAAAACTTTGTGCTCGGTATAGCAATAGGTTCGCAACCTATTCCATTTGGGACGTAAGACGGTAAACATAACGGCGAGACGAGGCTTAACAGCCGCTGCCTACACCTTCGGGTAACAAAAGGCGTGAAGTTATGTTATGTTTGTTATGTAAATATATTTATAGTTAAAGATGACTTAGTTATAGTATTACGTTTTGTATATTGTATTAAGTAGTTAAACTGTTTGCGTTATTTATCGCTTTTTAATTACGTTAGTAGGTACATTTTTGTCGTCTGTTTGTCTTAATTAAGTTAGCTGACTTTTTTTAAAAGTATTTTTTCTAAATAACGATGCTTGAATTGAACTTGCTTGAAGGTATATAATAAAATAATTTCACATCTGAATGCATTAACATCACAATAAGCGCGGAGAGGTAATTTTCTAAATTAAAATTAATAAAAAAAATACTTGCGCTAATTAATAAATGTGTCAATAATATGCATAGAGTCTAATGGATAATATTAATAGATTTATATTTAGCATGAAGCTTAACTTAATATAACATAACTTCACGCCTTTGTTACCCGAGGGTGTAGGCAGCGGCTGTTAACCTTCATCTCGCCTTTATGTTTACGTCCCAAATAGAATAGGTGGCGAACCTATTGCCATACCAGTCATCGATATTTATCACACTTAACTTCCGAAAATAACTTCTAAAAGACATTGGTGTGAACCAGTGACAGGATTCGAACCTGGACCTCTGGGTCAGAAGCCGTGAGCTCGACTACTGCGCCACCGAGACTTTAGCATTTATATTTATAACTTCTATAGCCATTCATCAAATTAAAGATTTCGTAAATAGAAAATCATGCTGTGGGACGCCGGCTTAGAATACCGCCACCCCATCTCTTCTCGTGGGTGTCGTAAAAGGCGACAAAGGGAAAAGGCTGGAAGAATGGGCAGCAGCATTCTCTCTCAACAAGGTCGCTTTGCAACATACTTGCCATCAAAATGTACAAAAACAACATTTTTTTGTTGATCCGTAACGGTCGCAAAAATTATACCGACGAGTCAAGTTTTATATTCATATTCCTGCCAAATCTTATTAACTCGACGAGCCTCGTGGCGCCTTGGTAAAACTACCGGCTGCAGCAACGAGGTCGGGGGTTCGATTCCCACACGAGCACAAATATTTATGACAAACATGAATATTTGTGTGGCGTCTGGGTGTTTTTCTATGTATTTTAAGTATGTATTTACAAAAGAAAAGTATATATGTATTAATATCCGTTATCTAGTATCCATAACACAAGCATTTAGTTGCTTAGCTTGGAACTAGAGGAAGCTGTGTGATTTATGTCCAAGATATTGTTATTATTATAACTAACGTTGATCCGAGGCCATTTGACCTTGAACCCATCGACGCCCGCGCGGTGGGTCCGCTATATTTCTTTATTTAAACGAAATCAGCAGTAGTGTTTATTACAAAATATTGCATAAAATTAATTTTCGAGTCAGAAAAGTAGGTGCCTACTTGATCTCTTTTATTATGTACTCTGTTAATATAATAAATGTTATTTGCATTATTTTCATGTTTTTGACATAGAGATATATAACTAAAGTACGATCACCCAGCTTCTGATTCCGGAAGTCGCGGGTTCAATTCCTGACACTGGCTCACACCAATGACTTTTCGAAATTGTTTTCGGAAGTTATGTGTGATAAATATCGATGACTGACAAACTTTGTGCCCGGTATGGCAATAGGTTCTCCACCTATTCCATTTGGGACGTAAACATAACGACGAGACGAGGCTTAACAGCCACTGCCTACACCTTCGGGTAACAAGAGCTTGAAGTAAAGGAATAAAATTAGTCAAAAAATATTATTGATCTGGAAAAAAGTTCGCCGGGTCAGCTAGTAAATATAACTCTTAAACACTCTTCCGGCGCGGCCCTGCATGGATTTGATTCCGGGCTCACACCAATAATTTTTCGGAATCTTTTCGGAAGTTATGTGTGATAAATATAATTTTCATATATTTATAATAATCTTGTCCGCGCTGTATGGAAATAGGCAACCTATTCCATTTCGGACGTGCAAAGTGATTCTTTGGTCATTAGCCCCGATGATTTTTTTGAAGTAACTATATAATTCTAGTCTTTTTTTAACCGACTCCAAAAAAGGAGGAGGTTCTCAATTCGTCGGGATCTTTTTTTATGTATGTTCAGCGATTACTCAAAGACGTCTGGACCGATTTGCAAAATTCTTTTTTTATTCGAAAGGGTATGCTTCCCAGATGGTCCCATTGTCACCAAGTCAATTTCTGATAATGGGATCCAGGAGAAATCGAAGGCAACCACCAAAAAATTTAGGCTTGTGTAGTGTGTTTGTTGCGTCATGTGTTGGGTATTTACTTTAAGGTATCAAAATCGGATGCTGCTGAGCTGATGATGATGCTCACAGAACTCCTTAATGGCTAGGAGCTTAGAAACAGAATTGCTATTGGTCTATAAAAACTACTTAAGGTATGTAGGGTTAACTTGTTGCTTGGGACGTATGCTTGAATCAACACCTGACGCTGCTGTGCTGATGATAGGAGTATAGGAGGAGATGATAGGTGACGAGTTGGTTACGATTACGAGTTGGGAGACAGTAATACAATTAGTCGATGAAAACTACTTAGCAGTTTAGCAGTAAATAAACACGAACATCTATTTAAGTTCACAACTCATAAACACAACTAATAATTTAGAAATAAAATTATGTACTTAAAAAAAAGTCAAACCGACTTCAAGAACACAAACGACAAAAAAGTACCTACTTACGTAACTAAAAAGCGTTAAATAACGCAAATAATTTATCTACTTAATACAATATACAAAACGTAATTAACTAAGTCAACTACTTTAACTGTCTGCCAGCAGTGGTAGGGCCAAGCAGTTCGCTGCATGAATGGGTCGGCTCGACCGATGAAATACCACGACCTCTCTAAAGACTAACGTAAAGTGGCTCATGCCGCGTTTCGTTCGGTAAGAGAGGTACCCGGAGGCCCACCCCTATCCCCATCTTTTCCTATCCCCTATCCCTTAAAGATTGGCAACGCAACAGTAATACTATATGTGTGTTGCTGGTGTCCATGGGCGGCGTTGGTTGCTTACCATCAGGTGACACGCCTGCTCGTTTGTCCTCCTATCCCATAAAAAAGTCATCTTTAACTATAAAAATATTTACAATCATCATCTATTATTATTGAAGTCGGAGTTGGTTAAAAGTTACCCCGTATTCTATTTCGTCGTGTGACTTTGACGGCCGCGCATATCATACAACACAATAGACTACGTTACCTAGGCTGGCACCGACTCCAATAATAACTGACAATTGTAAATATATTTAACAGTCTCGGTGGTCCAGTGGTAGAGCACACGGCTTCTGAGTTCTGATCCAGAGGTCCGGGTTCGAATCCTGACACTGACTCACACCAATGATTTTTCGAAATTATTTTCGGAAGATAAGTGTGATAAATATCGATGACTGAAAACTTTGTGCTCGGTATAGCAATAGGTTCGCAACCTATTCCATTTGGGACGTAAGACGGTAAACATAACGGCGAGACGAGGCTTAACAGCCGCTGCCTACACCTTCGGGTAACAAAAGGCGTGAAGTTATGTTATGTTTGTTATGTAAATATATTTATAGTTAAAGATGACTTAGTTATAGTATTACGTTTTGTATATTGTATTAAGTAGTTAAACTGTTTGCGTTATTTATCGCTTTTTAATTACGTTAGTAGGTACATTTTTGTCGTCTGTTTGTCTTAATTAAGTTAGCTGACTTTTTTTAAAAGTATTTTTTCTAAATAACGATGCTTGAATTGAACTTGCTTGAAGGTATATAATAAAATAATTTCACATCTGAATGCATTAACATCACAATAAGCGCGGAGAGGTAATTTTCTAAATTAAAATTAATAAAAAAAATACTTGCGCTAATTAATAAATGTGTCAATAATATGCATAGAGTCTAATGGATAATATTAATAGATTTATATTTAGCATGAAGCTTAACTTAATATAACATAACTTCACGCCTTTGTTACCCGAGGGTGTAGGCAGCGGCTGTTAACCTTCATCTCGCCTTTATGTTTACGTCCCAAATAGAATAGGTGGCGAACCTATTGCCATACCAGTCATCGATATTTATCACACTTAACTTCCGAAAATAACTTCTAAAAGACATTGGTGTGAACCAGTGACAGGATTCGAACCTGGACCTCTGGGTCAGAAGCCGTGAGCTCGACTACTGCGCCACCGAGACTTTAGCATTTATATTTATAACTTCTATAGCCATTCATCAAATTAAAGATTTCGTAAATAGAAAATCATGCTGTGGGACGCCGGCTTAGAATACCGCCACCCCATCTCTTCTCGTGGGTGTCGTAAAAGGCGACAAAGGGAAAAGGCTGGAAGAATGGGCAGCAGCATTCTCTCTCAACAAGGTCGCTTTGCAACATACTTGCCATCAAAATGTACAAAAACAACATTTTTTTGTTGATCCGTAACGGTCGCAAAAATTATACCGACGAGTCAAGTTTTATATTCATATTCCTGCCAAATCTTATTAACTCGACGAGCCTCGTGGCGCCTTGGTAAAACTACCGGCTGCAGCAACGAGGTCGAGGGTTCGATTCCCACACGAGCACAAATATTTATGACAAACATGAATATTTGTGTGGCGTCTGGGTGTTTTTCTATGTATTTTAAGTATGTATTTACAAAAGAAAAGTATATATGTATTAATATCCGTTATCTAGTATCCATAACACAAGCATTTAGTTGCTTAGCTTGGAACTAGAGGAAGCTGTGTGATTTATGTCCAAGATATTGTTATTATTATAACTAACGTTGATCCGAGGCCATTTGACCTTGAACCCATCGACGCCCGCGCCGTCGGTCCGCTATATTTCTTTATTTAAACGAAATTAGTAGTAATGTTTATAACAAAATATTACATAAAATTAATTTTCGAGTCAGAAAAGTAGGTGCCTACTTGATCCCTTTTATTATGTACTCTGTTACCATGTATTTTTCGTTTATGACAAAGTCGAAGCGGCCTTGACAGGACGAACAGCTGAGAAGAGTTTATTCCAGTTCATACATTTATAGGGAGTGTTCAATTACATGAAAATGAAAACTGTCGTTATTGACCTAATTACTGTACCGATCGTCTTAATATTTTGTACAACGTTTACTGAAATTATGATCTATATCTGGTATCAATTACTACATATGACTGGATTCCAGCCTGTATAGGCGTCCATCAAATGAAAGATTTCGTACAGAAAATCTAGAATAGTGGAAATAGGTAATATAGTTTAATAAAACTTATTATGAATTTTTATATTTATTATAATCATGAGTAGACCCAATAACACTGCAGCCCGTATGAAGGGCAATCCTAGCCTGGAAAGTATTGCAGATTTTTTTTTCAGAATTCTTATGTATGTCTTAACTCCTAACCGTTTAAGAGTTCTGTAGGTTCATCATCAGCACAGTAGTATCAGATGTTGATTCAATCATACCTCCCAAGCAACACATTAGTCCTGTATACTACTAAACAGTTCCCTAAAATCGACTGCCGTACTGTCCAACTCCTAACCGTTTAGGACTTCTATGCCTTCTTAATCAGCACAGCAGCATCAGCTGTAGATTCTAGCATACCTAATAAGCAGCAAGCTAGCCCTACATAGTATCAAGTAGATAATATTTACCAATTGTAGTACTTTCTTTGAACTCCTTACCATTTAAGAGTTATGTGTCTTCTTCATCAGCACAGCAGAATCAGATGTTGACAGCTTAAAGCATATCCTTAAGAACTATTACGTAACAAGAACACCATACTCGTACACGATTTTCAGTAGTTGCATCGATTTCTCGTGTTTTCCATCATCAAATCCTGACCTGGTGAAAATGGGACCATCTTGGAGGTGAACACTATCCAAAAAATAATAATGGAAATCTGTTCATAATTGACGAAAATGTCGGTGAACAGACATAAAAAAATACTAAACATAAAGACGGAATGAGAACCTCCTCCTGTTTTCGAAGTCGGTTAATAAGTTAAAACATTAAGATTCGTAAAAAAAATATGCGCTTTATAGATTTCGCACACATGCGCATAGCGCATGTGTGCAAAATCCGTATACATGTCCAGCAGGACAGTAGGAGGACTTGCCTTCTGATTGGCCCATTTGAATCGGATCAACAACTATCGAAGTGGATTCGTATATCGGATCAACATTTCGGTTGGGTTTCCTAAGCTTCAACGGAGTAAATTGTTGATCCGTCCGGAACCACATTTGTATGAAAAATATTATATTGGATCAACAAAAACCACCCGGATCAACATAGGTTTTCGGATCAACAAAGTGCTCGCCATACAGCACGCATGATCAACAAATGACGGATTGAGATAACTATATATATATATATATATATATATATATATATATATATATATATATATATATATATATATATATATGTACATAACACAAATATATACAACGAAATACATACTTATATAAAAATATATGCTTATACAAAAATACACATAACAACATACCTATTATACACACATATTCACATACATACAAATATATACTTATACATTATGTATGTATACATATACATACATAGATACCAACAATAGATTAGTTAGATCAATAAAATTATTGCAATGATAAATAGTACTGCGGAAGATGTGACTTGAAGGTGGTTATAGTCTGGGCTTTCTTTACTTTGTCTAGTAAAACATTCCACAGCAACACGGCTTGAACGGAAAATGACAAACCATAGAAATGCTTTGGGACAGCCAGTCTCAAGTTTTTCGATGACCTCAGATACTTCGAATGTGTGTAATGCAAGAACTGAAAACGTTCCTTAAGATACTTTGGAGATTTAGGATTAAAAAGAACGTTATATAACAACGTGAGAACGTGAATATTCCGGCGAAAACGAACAGGAAGCCACTTGAGCTTTTTGCGAAATTCCGAAATCTATATAAATAAAAGAAAGTCGTGTTTGTTACAACACTTATAACTGAAGAACGGCCACACAGATTTGGTGACAAATGTCACTTATTTTCGGAGTCAGTGCAAGCCCAGGTAACGTACTCTATTGTATTACACCGACTTCAATAATGCGTGAGAGTAAATATTATAACAGTTAAAGATTACTTTCTAAAAGTATATTGTATTAAGTATATTGTTCGTAAGTATCAGTTCATAAGTGTATCGTTTTGTATATTGTATTAAGTATACAAATTAGTAAGTTTCGTTATTTATCGCTTTTTAGTTATAAAGGTGCTGTTTTAATTTACTTAAATATTTTGTGTTTTACGTTTGTAGAAGTCGGTTTAACTTTTTTTTAAAGTAATTTTTTTGTCTAAGTTGTTGAAGGTTACCACGAAGAAGGTGACGATGATTTATCAGTTCAGATGGTATCCACTATAGATGAAAATGATGTGGTGAGTCGTCTCTCTCTGATCAGTCCCATTTTCTCATCGCGAAACTTAAGAACGGATCAACAAATTACGATAAAGTGTGTACTTTACACACAAATTTATCAATTTGTACCGATACCGTCACTATTCTTCAATAGAAGGAACGGTACTCCTTTAGAAGTGTTGTTTTTAACATAGCAACCTGGCGACTAGGAGCGACAGGATACTGAAAGAGCACCGCATAGACCACCAACTATTAGGACAATTAGAAGGAGCTAAAACTTTTGACAACATGGATAGTTGGAAAGCATGACATGTTGTGCCGACCCCACTAAGAATGGAACAAGGGCAGGAAAATGATGATGAGTTTGTATGGGAAAATAAAAAAGTTATGCATATTGTATATACCTATATAGTCAAATAACTACAATTACAAATTGTAACAATATACGTTACGTGATTTATTTTTGTTGAACTTTACTTGCAATGGTTAATTAGATATTATGATACCGAGGAGAAGACGATGGTAGTCGCAGTATCTTCCGAGCAAGATCGGGAGAGAGCCGATCCCGCTTGAAGGCGACGGCGGCGAGCTCAGTGATCGCTGCCGCCGACGGGCCGCGAGGGCGCATACCCCGCGGGTGCGCCCAGATCGCGGCCCGGGAAGGATGACCCCCGGTGCGGCCGGGGAGGGTCGTCGCGGGCGCCGCCGGCCGCGCGCCTCTTTACAGCGCGCGGTTGGAGCCGCCCCGCCCGGGGTAGCCTCACCGAGGCTCCCCGAGCATGAGCACCCCCTCGTGACAGAGGGGGGGCGACGGCGAGGTGGACCAGAGGGCTGACGCACTGTGCTGGGCCACCCTAACGCCGGAGGAAGGCCGCCGCGAGGTTTTAGTGGGTAACACTAGGATTGGATTGCAGTTTACTGTTTTAGGAGTCCCACACTACCCCCTGCCGTCCCCAGGCGGGGGTTAGGCATAAAGCATGTCCTCGCGTAAAAAAAAGTCGCAGTAATGTACGCCGAGCCAATCCACGTGCTAACCGCACTGATGACTAGAAAGAGATTGATCAAGAGAAATGTCGTATTGCTATGTCAGAATGATGTTATTTTAATATAACCATATCGGGCACGTCAAACACAAAAACAGCCGCACCACTTAAAGAAATTAAGCGATTCCGCAGACGCAGTACTACAGTGATTTTGGAATGAGCTGCATTTCACTATGATCCGGCAATAGATTATTGTGCCGATTATTATCAGTAAAAAATTGGACAAATGATAATAATTTATAAATATTGTTAGGGGTTGAAATACAATGATCTATAAACTGTTTTATGTTGTGCCGGAGGCAAAGTAAAATTACCACAATTAGTGCCACCAGCAGATCCTTTAACCTCTTTAGTTTCTGAGATTGGAATTAATTGTAAGTATTTCTTGGCCAATCAATATCTATATCTATACTTTAAATAAAATCGGAGTGTCGGTTTGTAATATTGACATAACCGCTTTAATTTGTGTGTAAAAAATGTGCATGTATTTACTGTATATTATATTCATTTAATATACATATATATGGTATATACGCCAAAATATATATATATATATATATATATTTTAATTTTTGTCTGTTTGTTTGCTCCGGCTAATCTCTGTAATGGCTGGACCGATTTTGACGGGACTTTTTGGTAGGTAGCTGTATATAGCTGATATGTAATATGAAGTAACTATTATTACTTACTTTTATTATGGAAAAAATCTTTTATTAACTCTTATAATGCTTTTGAGGCGAAGCAAAGTTTGCCGGGTCAGCTAGTATGATTTGCGAAGGCCAAATATAAATCTAATACAAATATTTTGAAGTGGCTCAAGTTTATCAAGTTGTGCTTCAGTGAGATTTAGATAGCTGGCATTGGCATAATCGAGAATAGGGAGGAGGAGAGACTGTGCAAGTGCAATTTTAGTGACAGTAGGCAAAAAGTTTTGTAATTTAATTTTAATTTTTAATTTTAATTGTAGTTATTGCATGCAGGTAAAATTCAAATCCTCCTTACAGGCGAATCTACCTTAAACCAGTTTTCTAATCAATCAATTGTATCATTGTAGGTATAAATCCTATTTAAAATTCTAATATTGCGCTGTCTTTAATAATTATATGATCTATGTCTCAAGTCTAGCTCCACTCTACCTATTAAATATTTATTTACTGAAACTTTTATTCTCAAGAAATATGTAAGTAGATTGTTTTGATGTGGAATAATTGCCCTTTTCCAACCATTAACTATTGTGAAGATTTTTCATAGAGAAAAAAATAAATATTTTCTTCTAAGAAATAATGGTATTCAATAAAAATCAATATAGCCTGTTTTCATTTAAGCAAGAGTTGGACTACGCATCGACTAGTCTATAATTTAGTTGTACTAGCTCACTCGGCAAACGTTGGTTTGCCTAAAAAAATAGGCGGTGGACTACTATCAACATAAAGACACAAAATCACATCAAAATGCATGCCTCCCAACAAACTTGCTAGTAAGTATTATCACGCCAAAAGTAATAAATTTATCATCAAGTATAAGATTCATACCTATCAAAGCAATTCTTAAATTACGTGTTTTTTAACGCATCTTTGATCCTCTTTTTTTGTTGGAGGTTCATGAAATTCGTTCTTAGCTAACCGTTACAGAATACCGCTACCAGATTTTATGCCACTCGGCTTTATAGTTCTTGAAATTTCCTGAAGAGTTCATTTTTTTATAAATTTTATGCTACTCGGGTTCCCAATAGCATAATGACCCGTGAGTCAGCCGGCAATTACATAATGTCAAAACATATACTTTTAATTGTCAATAAATAAATCATAAGAATCACAACTTCACATTTTTTTAATAGTTAGTCTCCTAATCGGAATGCTGAGTCAGCTAGTAAGAAAAACGACGAAAAATAATGTTAATAACCTAACGAATATTAATTCTGAGGACCTGTTATAATATTAATGATTTCTTGAAAGACACTTTGTAATTTTCTGACTCTGACGTATTTATTTCTGAAGATTCTTCTTTTAATGTTGATATTCAATGGCTGTTTAAATCTTTAACTTAGACATATTAAATAGTTACATTTGACATAGTTTGGAAATTTATATTTTAATTTACTTTTTACTAATGTTAATATTTGTATGTGTATCATTGCAAAACATGCTGAAACTCAATATTTTGTAAATATGTTTCTAACTTTTCCATTTTGTTTGAATTTGTTACACCTATAATTTTTATTTATAATTTAACTAAAGTTTTATAAAAAAATACAATAATGAGAAGAAATAAATTAATTTAATTATTTATTTGTTTATTATTATCAAAAGTTAAAATATATCTAGTCAGTATGAAAATCGCAAACCGTACCACAACACATTTTATAATTTCAAATTTCATTTTAAGATTTATTTCTAAAATCTGTGTACGAAACGAAATGTTTAACAAAGCGCCGTCTATGTATCGAGTTATCAAAGAATTCGCAATAAAATAAAATCGTGACTATTTAATATGACATAAACTATCCTAACTTTCAAATTGGACTATACTGTCTAACTATAATCGGTTTTGTAATTAAGACGTCCATCGCAGACAAACAACGTGACAATTAATTTATATATATTTAGATTATATGAAATTATTATTTAGCAGCATACCGTGTTTGTTACTTAAATAAAAAATCGTAAAATTGCACCAAAGGTCCCGTACAAACTTGTGAAAACTTATGGTATTTTTATTGCTAAATGAAATCTATAAAAATTTTTTAAAAAGGGTTGTATACTACATATATGTTCGTATTGATAGTATCATAGAATTGATTAGTTATAAGAATAAATGATGTTTGTGTAAGCTGAAGGTTGTAGACTGAAGGCTGTACTCTGCTCGAGTCGAGGGCGCCCATTGATTGTACGTTTATGAAACCTTCATATTTTACATCGTGTAAACTAAGTTATATTTGTTTAGGGAAATGAATATATAGTATGTTGAGAGAATATGATATATTATTAAAAGGAAGAATGTCATTTTTTTGAAGCAATAATAATTATTAGACACGGCTTATTTATGGTGAATTGATACGGACAGGGATTTGAATGGTGGGAATGGTAGAGCCAAGCAGTTCGCTGTATGAATGGGCCGGCTCGACCGGTGAAATACCACCACCTCTCAGAAGATCGACGTAAAGTGGCTCATGCCGCGTTTCGTTCGGTGAGAGAGGTACCCGGAGGCCCATCCCCCTTCCCCATCCCTTCCTATCCTACTCCTTTAAAGGTTGGCAACGCAACTGTAACACTATATGTGTTGCAGGTGTCCATGGGCGGCGTTGGCCACTTAACATCAGGTGACACGTCTGCTCGTTTGCCCTCCTATCCCATAAAAAAAAAAAAAATTACTTAAAAAAAAACATGAAATGGAGATTATACAGAAAAAAATATAAAATGTTTACTTATTTTTTTAGAAGATTAGTAAAAACTACAACTTATCCTTTTTAAAAAGAAGGACTTCTCTTATTTTTTGTTCTGGAATCTGAATGATTTAATGATTTAATAACTGAAGTATTTAATTAACACATAACTACTAACAATAGTCGGAAATAAACTTTTTCTTTTTCTAATTCCTATCCCATTTCTAATGTTTCTTCTCTCCATTTAACGACAACTCTCTATAACACCATAAAATGCCCAGTCCCTTCAGTGTCGCTATATAGAGTTTACACTGTATTTAAAACGCAAGTGATGTGTTCCTATGGCGAACATATTGCAACTTACAAAAAGAAAACCATAATTATAATGACTTTTGACTTTACTTTTACAAATGGTGTACCTATTACATTTTAATCATTCCGTGCCTACATTTAAGGCACACTTTTGCTTGCAATTTATATTTCTCCGCTTCTGAAAAAACTGTTTTCAACTTGATGAAATACACAAATGAGGTTTTATAATTGAATTTTTTATTATTTCATGATGGTGCTATAAAAAAAAGAAAAATACTACCATTTCTGGTGACGTGTTAAATACATAGATGATAATTTTATGAAGCAATTTATTTTTCAGTACATATTTTATATGAACCTTCGCCGCCATGGAATATTAATTCTGTTATGTGTGAGAGATGAACTGAAAGGTCGCGTTGTAGCTGTGCGTAAAGCCGGGCCAGTGTGTAAGCTAAGCCGGGCCAGTGTGTAAGCTAACCCTTTGTTATTTTTGTTGTGTTCATTATGTATAAAATTTAATTGCACCAATGGATTAGTGCGCGGACTGACGAAGGATATAATCAGTATGCTAAACTCGTTAATTCTAAATATTATTGTGTAAATGATTCTATGTAACGCAAATTGATGATTACAAGAATAATAAATTGTCAGTAGCCAAATAAAGTTAGTTATTAACTCCACACCACCTTCAAGGTGGACAAAGCAGCTGTCACCCTTTCAGGGTTGCATTATGACCAGGGCGGCGCTTATAGCTTACCATTGCGTTTTAGGAATCATATCTGAAGGTCAAGTGACGTCATCACAAAGTCGCCCGTACACGAACGCTGGTTACTATTCAAACTGGCGCGAGTACGGACGTGCGTACTGACGTCATGAATAATGCACCAACCTTACCGGGAACTGAACTTGGGATCTTTTAATTTCGTTACAATTCAATTCAAAATTACAGATCAAAAAGTTTCGACCGGGATTTTAATCAAATATGTGGTGTGGTGGTTTGGAGCAAGAATAGCAATTTAAGTGATAATTAGGTTATAGAGACAATATAAACTGTAATTTGACAAACAACTGTATTAATTTATTGAAAATAACTTTAAAAAATATTTCCAATAAGTCAACTCTGAACAGGACACCTACTAATCTAACTTGCGAGTACCGCACAAGAGGAAAAATCTCAGTGTATTAATTGCTGCTGCCTGTACACTTGGTTTTTTGAAGCGCGAATTTCTGTATTACGGTAAAAAAATACTTTTAAAAATAACATAAAATGCCACGCTCTCTGAGGAAGTTGTGTGTAGAATTAATTCAAATTGTTATGCACAAAGCGAAAGAACTGGACTTTTTGTCCTCCGGCAATTTACATAGCAGTGTCAGCGAGTCTCAGGGTCTTAGGGCCTCCAGGCCTCCGGGTCTTTGGGCCTCCGGGTCTCCGGAGCTCCGGGATACTGATGACGGGTCTTGTGGCGCATTGGTAAAAACTACCGGCTGCAGCAGTGAGGTCGGGGGTTCGATTCCCACCCGAACACAAATATTTGTGACAAACATGAATATTTGTGTGGTGTCTAGGTGTTTTCCTATGTATTATAAGTATGTATTTACAAAAAGAAAAGTATATATGTATTAATATCCGTTATCTAGTATCCATAACACAAGCATTTAGTTGCTTAGCTTGGAACTAGAGGGCGCTGTGTGTATTGTGTCCAAGATATTATTATTATTATTTTTATACTGGCAGGAACGAGCCGCTATTGTCACGCTGCCCACATTTCATATACAGCCTTCGCAACATGATCTGACATTGCTTCTCTTTTTAAATGTTTTCGTTTGAAAGTATAATGGTAGTTTCCATTAAATAAAGACTTTTAAATGTACTCTGTATGAATATAATTTTGTTTAAAGACAGATATATTGGTCAAATATACAAACGAAAGACCGAAATACTTTTATATCAAGTCTTTATATATTTCACTACAATTAGAAAAACAACCTGTTAATATTAGAAATTACATTTTTTTTATGGGTGCTGCCAATTGCGAAGTGGACTTTTAAGGGAGTAGAATAAAAAAGAATGGGCCTCCGGGTATCTGTCTCACCGAACAAAACGCGGCATGAGTCACTTCTGAGAGGTTGTTGTATTTCACCGGCCGAGCCAGCCCATTTATGCAGAGAGCTGCTTAGCTCTCAATGGTAGAGCTAAGCAAATGTAATATAATGTAAAATAATGAAAAAATTAAAGTATATTTAATAAAGAGATACTGGAGTAGTTAACATGGATGTTAACTTGTTTTTCTCTGAAATCAAACCAAATGAAATATCATGTAACATATTATTATATTACAGTATCTGGATGACCGAGATTACCGATTGCTCAGTATTATTTTTTATAAATTGTGTTTTTTGGAAATTATATTTAAGAACGTATTATTAAATATATTAAATAAATATACAAGAATTGCTCGTTTAAAGAAATAAGATAAAATGAACAATGAGAATTAATCATCATCATCATCATCATTAGCCTGTTGCAGTCCACTGCTGGACATAGGCCTCTCCCAATGTGCGCCACAACATCCGATTCTCTGCCTTCCGCATCCAGTCTTTACCAGCAGCCCTTCTGAGGTCGTCTGACCATCGGGCTGGTGGGCGTCCTACACTACGCTTACCAAGTCGCGGTCTCCACACCATGACCTTCTTGCTCCATCTACCATCGGTCCTTCGACAGATGTGACCAGCCCATTGCCACTTCAGCGAACTTATTCTGCGAGCTATGTCGGTGACTCCGGTTCTCTGTCGGATATACTCATTCCTGAGTCTATCTTTCAGAGATACTCCGAGCATAGCTCGCTCCATAGCTCGCTGAGCGACTTTAAATTTGTGGACTAGCCCCACCGTAAGTGTCCACGTTTCGGCACCGTAGGTCATTACTGGTAGGACGCACTGGTCAAAGACTTTGGTCTTCAGGCATTGCGGTATAGGCGAGCCGAAAACTCGACGCAGTTTGCCGAATGCGGCCCAACCCAGCTGAATCCTCCTGTCGGCTTCCTTCTCGAAGTTTCGTCTACCTAACTGGATTGTTTGGCCTAGGTAGACGTATTTGTTTACGACTTCGAGAATTGACCCATCGACATTTATCGGTCCGGGCACGACATGTTCGTTGAACATGACCTTGGTCTTGTCCAAGTTCATGCCCAGACCGACACGTCGAGAGGATTCGTCTAGGCTGCGCAGCATTCCGCTTAACTGTTCCAGCGACTCTGCCATTACAACGATGTCGTCGGCGAACCGAAGATGCGAGATGTACTCACCATTCACGTTGATACCCTGTCCAGTCCAGTCCAAGGTCTTAAAGACGTCCTCCAGAGCATTGGTGAAGAGTTTGGGAGAGAAGACATCTCCCTGTCTTACACCTCGATTCAGCTCGATGGAGTTCGTCACTTGATCCTGGATCTGGACAGCCATCGTGGCGGTGTCATACAAGCATCTCAACACCTCGATATAGCGCCAGTCGATCCGACATCGCTGCAATGCATCCAGAACTGCCCAAGTTTCGATGGAGTCGAAGGCTTTTTCGTAGTCCACGAATGCCATACACAGCGGCTGATTGTACTCCTCGGTCTTCTGTACAATCTGCCGAACAGTATGGATGTGGTCCACGGTGCTAAAGCCTTTTCGAAACCCGGCCTGCTCCGGAGGCTGGAATTCGTCGAGTCTTGCAGCGAGACGATTCGTGACGACCCTCGAGAACAACTTGTAGATATGGCTCAGGAGTGAAATGGGTCTGTAATTCTTCAGTAAGGTCTTATCACCTTTTTTGAAGAACAGCACCACCGCACTCCTGCTCCAAGCCTGTGGTGTTATGCCCTGGTGTATGACGGAATTAAAAAGACCTGCTAATTCCTTTAGTACCGGAGTTCCGCCGGATTTTAGAAGTTCTGTAGTAATTCCGTCATCACCGGGTGCCTTGTTGTTCTGAAGTTGCCCGAGAGCCGCCCTAATCTCGCTTTCTGCAATTTCGGGGATGTCCTCACTATAGTGACGCGTTAGCGGGGCTCTGTGGTCATCATCGCTATGTCCCGTCGGCTTGGTCATCCGTGTGGAATAAAGGAGCCCATAAAAAGATTCAATCTCTGCGAGAATCTCGGGCTTAGAGGTGACGACACGTCCATCCGCAGTTTTCAGCTTCGTCAGATGGGGCCTTCCAAGCTGCTGAGCGAACACTTTCGACCCTTTGTTGCGGTCGATCGCGTTCTCGATCGCTCGAGTATTCGACCGACCAAGGTCGCGCCGCATCAGCTTTCTAATTCGCTGGTTTAGGCTTTTCCATTCTGACGAAGACAGCTGATTGGATGGAGTTTCTCGCCTTTGCCTCATCAGCTCGAGCGTCTCAGCAGAGAGTTTGGACTCCTTTTTCTGCGATCTCGGGAACAACCTTTGAGACACTTCCCTCAGCGTGTTGACCACAGTGGCGGTCTTTTCGTCCACGTTGCCTGTGGTTTCCAGCAGGTCGAACCGATTTTGAAGTTCCATTTGGAACTTTTCGGTTTCGGCTATTTGGAGTGGCGTAGGTCGGAGAATAGACCTCATCTTCCGGGTCCTTTCAGCTTTCAGGTTAATATTTAGAGAGCCTCGAAGAAGTCGGTGATCACTTCCAGTATTGAACCTGTTGATCACAGAGACATCTCTAAATATATGCTTACTATCCGTAATGATAAAATCTATCTCGTTCCTTGTCACAAAATCCGGGCTTCGCCAAGTCCACCTCCTGTGGAGACCCTTCTTGAAGAATGAGTTCATCAAGAAGAGCCCTTCAGACTCCAGGAAGTTGACCAGCATCTGGCCCCTGTGATTTCGGCACCCCAAGCCATATGGACCGATTTTCGTTTCGCCGCGTTCTTGTACTCCCACTTTGGCATTGAAGTCCCCCATAACAACGTTGTAGTGAGCCTTGGCGGTACCATGTATTGCTTTTGCAATATCCTCGTACATCGCCTCGGCTATTTCGTCAGAGTATGTCGAGGTCGGCGCATACACCTGTATTATCTTCAGGGTATACCTGTTGGTGAGTTTTAGTACAAGGTACGCTACCCTGGTCGACACACTACTGATCTCCACAACGCTGCTAACGAAGTCCTTGTGAACGAGGAAACCGACACCCCCCTGGGAGAGCTGGTCACCTTCCCGAAAATAGAATAAGTTGCCTGACTGTAGGGTTATCGTGTCCTCCCCCACTCGCCGGACCTCAGATAGCCCCAGAATATGCCAGTTCAAGCAACTCAGCTCTACCTCGAGTTCGGTGAGGTGTTGGTCCAGCCGAAGACTGCGTCCGTTATACGTGGCCACGCGTAGTTGTTTTTGACAGCCTGCCGTAACCCGGAGATTCTTAGCACCCCCTGTCCCACCGTTACCACGACCGCTGCCTTGGCCGGGAATAGCGGGACCACCGGGAACTGGGGGCCGTTGTATTCGTGCTCTTTTCATCGGGAGGTTTATGCCCATAGTCTCCACGCTGGGCAAACGTGTTGGAGACCGCAGGGGTGAACCTTTTAAAAATAGGGACGCTGCTGCCCGCCTCTACCAGAACATTTAGGTTCACCCATATTTTGGAATGGTTATCCCGCCATTCTTCGGTGTAGTGCTGTGTGAGCTTGTCAGCCATATGTTGTTCTTTCGCTCCCGACTGACTGAGAGCAGAGAATGAGAATTAATACATTTTAATTATTATTTTTTAATTTTGAATCTTAGGGCCTCCAGGCCTCCGGGTCTTTGGGCCTCCGGGTCTCCGGAGCTCCGGGATACTGATGAAGGGCCTCGTGGCGCATTGGTAAAAACTACCGGCCGCAGCAGTGAGGTCGGGGGTTCGATTCCCACCCGAACACAAATATTTGTGACAAACATGAATATTTGTGTGGTGTCTAGGTGTTTTCCTATGTATTATAAGTATGTATTTACAAAAAGAAAAGTATATATGTATTAATATCCGTTATCTAGTATCCATAACACAAGCATTTAGTTGCTTAGCTTGGAATTAGAGGGCGCTGTGTGTATTGTGTCCAAGATATTATTATATTATATTATTATGTCCGAACCATCGGAGCATGCCCTTTCTTACTTTTACACCGACACTCTCTTTCAAACCAATTTCCTTCCTTACAACCTTGTTTTCTACGCGGTCAGCGAGAGTCACTCCGCAGATTTTGCGCAGTGCTCTCATTTCTACCGCGTTTATTCTACTTTCATGCACACTCTGCCATACCCAGCTCTCGCTTCCATAAGTTAGCGTTGGGATCAGCACTGCATTGTGGATTGCTAGCTGGGCTTTTCTGCTAATGTTCTTTGCGCCCAGGAATCTGCCCAACGCTCCATTTACGCTATTTCTTATCGCCACTCGTTTTTCTACATCCGTGGTGTACCTTCCATCCCTGCGCATCCCTGCAAAGCGCATCCAAGATATACAATTTCATTCACCTGTTCCAGCACTATATCATCAACCGTTATCCTTGCATCCGTTCTGGATTCCTCCCTTTCAAACATAGGCTTTAATGTCCACGAAATTCCACCACCCACACAGATGTCTCGTAATTACTTTCACTCTCAATACATTTAATAGGTAAATATAAGATGTTTTATTAAATTTTTATACATTGTTGAAACTTACTCAGGTAAATATAATATGAGGGAATATGATTCTATTATAATACTATGTACCTAGGGTAGTAAGTATGTAAGGTAGCTCGCGGGTTCGATCCTCACACTGGCTTACACCAATGACTTTTGCCGAAATTGTTTTCGAAAGTTAAGTGTGATAAATATCGATGCTTGAAAACTTTCCGGTTTTTCCGGTATGGCCATAGGTTCGCCACGTAAACATGACGGCGATATGAGGGTTAACAGCCGCTGCCTACACCATCGGGTAAAAAATGCGTGAAGTTATATTATATTATGTTATATATTGTATATTTTTTTCTGTAAACTGTACATTACATTTTATTTTAAAGTTAGATAGACGGAGAAAACTTAATTCATAATCACCAATTGAAATACTAGAGTATTGAACCACTTAATAAATAATAGATAAAGAAAACACGCTCTAATATTAAATCTATCTGAAATATAAATAAGCATGAGTTACTTTTCAAAATATCGAGCTCTAAGTACTAACATATAATACAGGGTTCGTGGGTTTTTTCTGCGCTTAACGGATAGGTACTGAGAATCCGACCAAGAAATGATATAGACTATTGAATATTGTCAATATTATTAATCATATAAAAATAAATGGATATAATTGAAGAGAACATAAACATCCTCTGGATCCTAAGCTAATATACTTTTTATATTCCGAATAAATACTGTTAGATATTTATTTAATAATATAAATGTTATCAAGAACATGTTATTTCAAAAAAAAATCCATTTGCGAATTTAATGGCCATTATTTACTTTATTTTTATAGGTTTTCACAGACACTTAAAAATAGTCAACAAGTACAGATAACATATTATTATAATGAAATACTAAACACGAGGGTTCAAGGAAAGTACCTCAGTGGAACAAAACAAAAAACACGGAAACAATCGCCACAAGCGGCCCGATTCCGAGTGTAGGGGCTATCATGAGAAGAATTGGGCAAGAAACTCATGTGCCAAATACTCTTTGCAAACCATTTGATATAAATAACAATATTATTATCACTACTGAAAACAAGGCGGTAGGTAATAGGTATATCAAGGCAACTTTTGTCCCATAGAGCCAAGCCCGTTCATCGGAGTCAGTTTTTCCCTCGGCGTGTGACGAATATAAAACAGGTTTTCAAAATTGTATTGACACGCATTTCTTATGACTGAGTCAAAGTTTAGGTACTGCCATCCAAGCAAGCAAGCACTGCAAGCAGATTTTCCAGTAGAATTTGGTGTTTTTCAAAACAATACTTAACATTATTTTAAGAAGACCGGTTTCCAAATTATATTCTATTATATTATATTATGCAAATCTTAAAAATATTTAAATCTCAAATGTCTTCGCCTGAAAGTGGAGATGTTTGTTTAATTTCTCAATTAATTAAGCTTCTCCTTGTAACCAGTTTAATCCGGTATTCATGGCGTCTACTTATTAACTCGCCATTCAAATTGCAAAAACAATAAGAGACTTTTGTAGATTTTATAATGGACCACTTTGTTTCCTCTTACTTCTTCTCTCTTAGTTAAATTTTGAAATGTTCTAAAGATAAATAAACCGGAAGACTTTCATTACATTGTTGTATGTAAACTTGATACTTATAATCTGCAAATTAGAAAAAAAAGAACAACAACTTAATAATTAGTTATTTAGTTCTCATTAGAGAAAAAAAATAATTTTATTTTAGTTTTTGTGTTTATGTCAATATCATATTGTGAAAAGTGCTGTATCGCCTCTATTATAGTTTTCAAGCATTTCTAACTAGAGATCTGATTTTATTAAACAGAGGTACGAATAGTTACAAAAAAAAAAATATATGACATTATTCTATATCCAATATGGCGGACCACCCAAGATGGATGAATGGATATTTTGAATGCATTTCTGCAATATGGGTATTAAATGAAAGGGCTTATCGAGTATAACTCCAAAAACAATATGACGTTATTCTAAATCCAATATGGCGGATCATCCAAGATAGAGGAACAGTTTTTTTTAGAAAAAGGGATAATTTTCGAGATTTCGCACTTTAATTGCCAACGCTGGCTGAACCTTACGTTATAGAACAAAACAATGCACTAAATTACACATGTTTAAAAGGTCCTTCAAAAGGTGTACAAAAATATTATGATTCCTATAAATAAGTTCAAGCAGATTCCTTTGATCAGGCAGAGAAATTTATATGTAGTGTATCAAAGTCACACCTTTTGAATTGCTCCATGTGCCCTGTTTATGATAAGCATCAGCCGCTGCTCGTTCCCATCCCATTCCATTTTGACGTCCGATCATAATAAGTATTCGTGCTCACCCTTCTCGGCGTTATTGTAAATATATAATATATGGGTTTTATTAAAATTGTAAACGATATTATCATGATATTAAATATCAAACAATGTTTAGAGAATGTTATTGACATCGAATTATATTTTGATATTAAAATAAATAAATGAAAGAAAATGTGCAAATTGTTTAAAGATTAAGAGGAAGTACTCGTTGTTTAAATTTAATTTCTGTCTTTTGACGTAACATACATATATTCACGTTTTTTTCTACCCGAAGGCGTAGGCAGCGTCTGTTAAGCCTCGAGGCTTATGTTTACGTCCCAAATGAAATAGATTGTGAACATTTTGCCAATACCGGCCACAAAGTTTTCAGTCATCGATCACACATAACTTCCGAAAACAAATTCGAACAGTCATTGGTTGTAAGCCAGGATTTGAACCCGAGACTTCTTGATTTAGTAGCGGGGTACTCGACCACTGGACCACCGAGACTATCTATTGCCATACATCGGGCACAAAGTAATAACATAACATAACTTTACGCCTTTGTTACCCGAAGGTGTAGGCAGCGGCTGTTAAGCCTCGTCTCGCCGTAGTGTTTACGTCCCAAATGGAATAGGTGGCGAACCTATTGCCATAACGGGCACAAAGTTTTTCAGTCATTGATATTTATCACACATAACTTCCGAAAACAATTTCGAAAAGTCATTGGTGTGAGCCAGTGTCAGGATTCGAACCCGGACCTCCGGATCAGAAGCCGTGTGCCACTGGGCCACCACAAAGTAATATCCGAAATAATTTCGAAAAGTCATTGATGTGAGCCAGGATGGGGACTCATGACTTTTTGATTCAAAAGCGGCGTGCTCGACCACTGGGCCACCGAGAACTTAAATATTATATTTCATTACATTCATCTCAAATAAACTCCACTTAACATCGCTAAACACGTGTAGTCATTATAATTACATCCCGAGCGAAATACAATTAGGAGGTTTTACAATTATGAGATACGAAATCAGTGCTGCCATTTGCTTTAATCTAATTGTAACAAAATTAAAAGGTACCGAGTTCAGTTCCCAATAAGGTTGTGCATTATTCATAACGTCAGTACGCACGCTCGCACTCGCGTCAGTATGAATAGCAACCAGGGTGCGTGTACGGGCACGTCTTTTGTATGGGCGACGTTGTGATGACGTCACGGGAGCAGGGTACAACACGATACGCTCCAGACAGATATGATTATACAATGATAATTTGATGATTTATATTTTTTTATGGAATAGGAGGACAAACAAGCTAGTGGCTTACCTGGTGGTAAGTGAATAACGCCGCCCATGGAATCAAACCATCAACACCTGCAATACAGATAATGTTACACTTGCCTTGTCTCTTATTAAGGGAGTAGGATAGAAAAAGAGAGGAGAGCAGGCATTGGGCCTGCGGAAACCTCTCTCACCGAAAAAACTACGGCATGATACTCACGGGGTTGGCTTTAGCGGTAAAATACCAAGACCTCACTGAACATCCACGTAAAGTGGCTTATGTCACGTGTCGTTCGGTGAGAGATGTATCCAGAGGCACCACCCTTCCTTTTCGTCCTACTCCAAATACTATCTATGTTGTTTAAAGTAAAACTTGTTAAGTAATAAAGTAAAATTTACTAAGCTTAAGCTCTAATTTAAAATATTACTTATGTGCCACGAAGCGAGTGAGGCATGTAAGAGTCGTGCCTTATGGCGCTCTGTTCTCTCTGCCTACCCCGCTAGGGATTGGGCGTGCAGTTATGTGTGTATGTACTTAAGTGCTATTTCCGAAAATATGTAATATCATTATCACTCACGAAAAATTCAGGATCCTTGAAACTACTAATCGTAATAAGTAATCTTTTAGTGAAATATAAAACTTAACTAATTCAGATCCAACAACTAGCTTACACACCATCTTAAAATGTGACAGTCGACGTAATCTCTCTGTTAATACATACAATTAATATTCTACGACGGGAACAGTTGGTGTAAAATTAAGCTGAAAATAAATAGCCTCATGAAATTGTTGTCTATGTATATAGCACGTAGACAAAATGGTGATTTTTTTCGTTACACAAATTGTTAAAAGTTAAATTAAAAAATCTCATTTTGTTGTTGCCATCAAATTAAAAATATGTGTAATACATCAAAACAACCTTTACAGAGATCATTTTCACGAGTGAAAATGATCTCTGTAAAGGGTTCGAAGCGTCGGGGAGTAAATATGAATGAGTAAGAAATAAACGCGATATAATCCTAAAAGTTGTTTTGATGAGTGGGATTCGCGAAAGTCTTAGAAATAAATATATGTGTAATATACGTGTAATACGTTTGAAAATGAAATATTAACGCATACTTTATGATAATATACGTTGATAATAATTAGGTTAAGTTAGTAACTAAAGCCGTTAATATCGGAAGGTATAGGCAGCAGTCTCGGTGGACGCGTCCCCCGTCGAGGCTCGATACCGGGCTCGTACTAATGTTTATCTCGAAATTCTTGTCAAAATTTGTGTATGTGTATGGCAATAGGCTCGCTACTTATTCCATTTGGGACGTGTAACATAACGATTCGATGAGTCGAGGCTTAACAGCCGCTGTCTACACCTTCAGGTAGAAAAAAGCGTGAAGTTATTAATAACGTTTAGACATAAATTCGTATTTCAATATTCACTTAATTTATAATTTTTATTTATTTATATTTTTCATTTAACATTAAATTAAGATTAAAAAGTAGAATTTCTGTTAAAATTTAAGATTTATTTATTTTAAAGCTAATCACAAATTAGTATTTAAATAAAAAACCTGCAAAAAATATTTCAAAGTTCTCGTATAAAAGTGTCCATCAATCGCTTTTTACTTTTAGACCTTAACGCGGAACGAAGCGAAACTCAACTCTTTGACTTCCAAACAAATAGTTAATTAGTCGGAGAGCTCGTTAGGCATGGATTGTAGCAAACTTGCCCTCCACACTTTTTCTACAACCAAACTCCGACGTCCAACTTAAAGAAGGATTTCCAAGGAATGCGATGTTAACACAGGCGGTTTTTTTTAACCTACGTACTATTTATGAATGAAAACCATTTGAGAGAATAAATGAAAGTGACTCGCGGTTATTTTTCAAGGTTCCGTCGTACCGGTACCGTCATGTTGTAAACTGTAATTTATTTTTGTTGAAATATCTACTTAGCGAGCTTGTTTTCATATGAGTAACAAATGTATACATCATCTTATTATCTTGGACCATATGGAACAATTTTTGGAAAATTGTGACAATATATTTGAAGCTAGCTGAGCCGGTGAACTTTGCTTCGCCTTAGAAGCTATAGTATAATAATAATAATATCTTGGGCACAATACACGCAGCGCCCTCTAGTTCCAAACTAAGCAACTAAATGCTTGTGCTATGGATACTAGATAACGGATATTAATACATATATACGTTTCTTTACATACTTATAATACATAATAAACACCCAGACGCCACACAAACATTCATGTTTGTCACAAATATTTGTGCTCGGGTGGGAATCGAACCCCGACCTTATTGCTGCTGTCGGTAGTTTTACCAATGCGCCTCGAGGCCCGTTATAAATCAATAACTAAAAAAATGTTATAAAATAAAAGTAAAAAAGCGTAAGTTTACTGCTTACTATCTATCAATAAAAGACAATTTTGTCTGTACATTTGTTCATCGATTTCGGTTTTTTGGTGTATGCATTTAATAAAAAGCGGCTATTTCCATATTATAAACAGACACTCCAATTTTGTGTATATTATGTGTCATTGCATTTGTAATATAGAAGTAGTACCTAGGTAGGCTGTGCCTTTCTAGTGGCCAAGTGCTATTAGATAATATTTTAACATTCCTAATAATAAACTTCAATCTTAATAAATAAAATAAAATATCACAAGCTATTTCTGTTAGATCTATTGCAAAGAATGTAAGATTTGATCTCAAATAATAAAATATGCCTTTTACAAAGAAGACATCACAATCTCAACCTTCATCTATCAGATAAGAAAATAATTTCCATTAAATTCACAAAATTAATGACGTAATTTTCGTATTGATAATTGTCGTTTCAATTCCTCGAACGATTATGTTATAATTATGTAATTGTGAACATAATGAGGCTTTCGAGGAACCCGACTGAGAGGTTTCATTTTCTTCATTATTTCAGAGTGGTATCTTTACACTTCAAGATTCTTTTGAGGTGGGCAGTGAGATTTAAAAACCGTAAGATACAATTCTTACAAACCTCATTTGCTTGTTCTTTTGTTTATTAGTTTTGGAATCTGTTTTGGGTTTCAGTTAAGACATGATAAATTTAGTCAGAACTCTATTGTAGTCCTTCTTTACTCCTTCTCTTGTACTTCTGCTTTAACATCGTCACTCTTTTTGTCTCTTTTCACTCAACTTTATAGTATTTAAAATTGTATTTAGAGAAAATGTTCTCTTGTTTGACTTATATGTTTAAAATATATATTTGCCAACAAACCAAAATGAAATTAATTTTAGATATGTATAATTATTGAAATGATTCGGTACAAGAATAAATGATGTTTGCGTAGGCTCTGCCCTGCTCTGCCCCGCCCGGGGGCAGCGGATCATTTAACTCGTATGAAACGTAACTTAAATTTAGATTGTGTTCTATTAATTATATTTGTTTATGGGAATGAATTTAGATACTTTATTTAAAGCATGTGAAATAGAAATTTCTTATAGCAAAAGCAGAAACTATATTTTTCTATAACACACACTTAAACATATACAATAATATACATATGGACACACACACATATACACACATACATATACACACACATATACACACACACATATATAACAAACACACACACAATTTTTAACATAATATTTGTTTATTTAAAAATATAACTATTATTATTTGCCAGCTTTTACGGGAATGTTGTGGGACGGAAGAAAGAAGGGGGTGGGCTTCTAGAAAGCTCTCTCATGTAACAAAACGTGCCATGAGCTATTTTACGCCGATTGAGAGATAAATAGAGAAAAATAATACTCGTTTATGAAATTTCTTACAAAACGGTGGGGTTGACATGACTAAAAAAGGATGGTTCCTTTGTCACTTGTTCGTAGCTGTGGTCCCCTAAAAGCCACAAAATCCAATATTATCAACATTATGTGCATGTTTGAACATATATTAATTGCGGTCGTTAGTTGAGGAAGCCACTCGGCGAGGCCCAGCTCTGATAACAGAGCACACATTACTCAATGGCAGGGCTTTTTGTTCTGCGCTCTGAAGATTGCACGGATTTATGTTCCGCAATACGAAGTGAGTTATAAATAACAACAGATATTTCTCTGTGCATACAATATCCCACATTCTTGGGAGGTTTAAGTTAATAACTTATCAATAAGTATCACGTATACGTATACTTGTAATTCAAAGATTTTGGGTTGCCAGTTCTAGTTATTGTGCCTCCCAATTTTCTCTCGTTGTTGTTATAAAAGATAACTAACATATCTGACCTAATACGGACAGGACATCAAATCCTATTTTTAGACAAAGATCAGGGTAACCTATTGCCATACCGGGCACAAAGTTTTCAGTAATAGATATATATCACACGTAACTTCCATTCGATCCCGACTTCTTGATTAAGAAGCGGGTTGCTCGACCACTGGACCACTGAGACATGTAGCGCAGTGTAAATTAGCGATTTTAATTTTAAAATTTGTAATTAAGTTTTAAAAATAAAGTTTACTTATAAGATAGATATATAATTACTGTTGTGATATACAATATAACTTACAGATAAATGAGCAAAATAAATTCGATAAAATCCATTAGCGACTGTTTATTATTGTGATTAATATAAGTTTATAAGTATAAATCGTTGCGGGTTCCGTTCTGAATTACGGGAAAAGAGCTGCTGAGGTCAAAACTGGAGTCTGTAAGTCTATATAACTAGCTAAGTATTCAAATATATAAATGTAACAATGAACTACGAAATAAACTCGTTTGAATAATGCAGTACGCATTACATATTTATGTCGCATCCATAGACCGCTGATTTGCGGCTAACAATGAGCGTTACGTTCGGTGAGCGCGTACAATATGTGGGTAATAATAGCGCGATGGACGACGCGCTGTTCGTACCTAGCTCGGGATGTCACCGCGTGCGGTGGGCTGGCTTTTGGTAGGCAAAGATAATTAAATAGTAAGCAGAGGATATGTATGAATATTACTCAATTTCTTCCTGCAGCTTACGCAGTTCCATACACGAATGGGTCGGCTCGAGCGGTGTATCCGGAGGTCTAAGCCCTTTATCTTTGACTCTTTCTTCTTTCGCGTCCAATTTTATGGCTGGCAACGCAATTGTGACCCACTCAATATTGCCTTTTGATATTCTATCGGCGGCACTCGACGGTTACCTTCAAGCGACCTGCTGGTTTGCCTGCTACCTTCCTATAAAAAATACCTGTGTACCCATACCTGTGCCTTTTATAATCTAAATATAAATACATTGGATAGATAGAGATAAAAACGATTACTATGGATTTCATTTTATTAAAAAATATAATACGGGATATCGTAATAGAACTTTAAAGATATGATTGAGAGTGAAAGTGAAAGTGGTGGTGATAAAGATATTGTGAAAAGATAAGTTTAAATTCCAGTAGATATGACAAGTTAGATAATAGGAATATTTAAATACACTAGACATAGTTAAATGTTGTTTAGTTGGAAATAGCAAATGGCATAACGGCATGCAGAGGGTTATACCGAATAGTAACAAACGACGAGTAGACTTTCGTGATGGGACAGAGGTTTATATGAAAGCGCGGGTGAAAGCGTTTTGTTTCTATCAAGGATTTAATGTATGTATGTTTTTTATGGGATAGGAGGGCAAACGAGCATACGTGTCACCTGATGGTAAGTGACCAGCGCCGCCCATTGACACTTGCAACACATATAGTGTTACAGTTGCGTTGCCGACCTTTAAGGGAGTTAGATGGGAAAGGATCGGGCGGGTAGGTGGGCCTTCGGGTACCTCTCTCACCGAACGAAACGCGGCATGAGCCACTTTACGTCGATCTTCTGAGAGGTCGTGGTATTTCTCTGGTCGAGCCAGTCATGCATCGATCTGCTTGACTCTACCACTGTAAAGGTTTATTAATTTCTTACATAAAACTATTGGTTCAGTTATAATTACAATTTATAATATTCACTAATATTATAATAGTATGCATGGATTGTTGTTTATAAATATTTTGTGAAAACTTGCTAAAAAAATACAAAGTTCACCGACGATTTGCAATGTTGTAAAATTTTATGACTACCTACTACCAAGATTTTTAACATTCAATAACCTTGTTAACTACTCTGTGTTTCTTTTTAACAATATTGTTTTTCCTCTATGAGAACACAATCTCGTATCCACAAACTCTGCTGCTTTATATTGACTGCACTAATCTGCACTGATCGTACATTTGATCAGTAGCTTCGCAAACAATCCGGAGCTAACGCTTTATGGCTTGTGCTAACACAGAGGTCACACAGAGGTCATTATTAACTTTTAACTTCACCAAATACATGTGCGGTTATAGAGAGTGGACGGGAATAGTTGTGAAAATATAGTTAATTATAATATAATATGTGATTCACGTCCATCTGGCGTCATATATAACACGCGTAAAATTAGAAAAAATCAAAAGTATTTAATTCTTACTTCTTGCTTTAATAAATATTGATTACTTAATGAATCGTGCGCAATATAACATCCAAACATTTGGGACTAAAAATGTCATCATTCGTATCACGTCATGATTGGAGTAATCAAATCAATTTACTTATTAAAAAAGAAATGAAAAGTGAAATATTATAATAATTGGTATTAACAAACTCGAATCATCCAAGTTACCGGAACCGGAGTCGTGGATCCAAATTAAATTACGAGTACTCAAAATTTTCACTTACGAGATTATTGAGCGGGCGTGTGCCGCTGAATTTCAGCCCGGGATCCCGTGCCACAAATTAACTTGGTGAGAACACATTCATAGGGGAGCATCCATTAACTTATTTAGCCTCTAATATTGTTAGATTTCTAATATAATTTATTGTTACTTCTAACTATTAATAATTAAATAAAATGTGTGCATAGGTCATAATTAAAAAAGTTATCACGTCAATAGTTTACCTAAAAAAATTAATCAAAATCGATCTATGTATTTAAGAAACATTCTAGTGGCCTATTTTCTATTTAGTCGATGACATCAAAATATTATAGTCATACAATTTAACTTACAAAGTTACATATACTTTAGCTACTCAAAGTATTAAGGTATTAATGTTATAAATATAAATTAAAAGTTATTTTCAAGAACAAAAAATCAATTCAAATATAATACCAAAAATTAATTTCAATAGACGTTTTAAATAGAAAATATTTGTGTCATCATACAATGATAGAAATATATAAGATCATAAAAAAATAGCAAAATATAAATATCCAAGGAATAGGCTCTCGGCTTCTCCTTGAAATTTCTTAAAAATGTAACCATACCATGATAAAATTTCTAATAAAATATTTACATGTTTGCAAATGTTGGTCATGGAATTTGAGGTGAAAATTTTCTATTTTTACAAATATACAAATCAGCATAAAACGTACATTTTTAATAATAACTACGTTGCCCCAACTATAAATGACAGGTTCGACCTAATCGAGGAGGCAGAGATTCATTGTTAACGTTGTAGTGTTTGTTTTGTTTCAGTAAAATTAATTATTATTATAAATATACCAACGATTCCAACCAATAGACTTCCATAATTTTTAAATGTAAGAAAATATTTTTTCTTTCTAGAATAACATTATTATTTTTATTGAAAATGATTCTCGAGTGAAACCAGAAAGGTCTTTATAGACACATCCCACTTCTGAAATTTAATGGACGCCAATAATAACTGGATGAGGTCTAAAAATTATCATAAACCCAGCACTGAAGTCGTCTTTAGGGAAAATATAGGCAAAGATATTTATGCACACGAATATCATATCAACTCGCCTTAGCGTCAAGGAAATAAGGTTTTATATAAATGAAAAGTAAAAGTTGTATCGGAAAATAGCAATGAAAAACATTGAAGCTGGGATTTACCAATTTGAACCTTATGTCATATCAGTAAGGTGTTATAAGATGAAGTATATAAGTTGGCAATAAGCAGCCTGCCTATATCGATAGGCAGTGAAGGGATCCACGGAGCTGCTTATGTATTATTCATGGCTCGAATTGGTGTTTGTTTAAATTTCATGTACAATATATTACACGGATTGAAATTTTGTTCAAAGTTTTTATTTGACATGAAAATTGAAGGATTTGAACACAAGATTACTTGAACGTTAAGTATATGGGTTTTTGGTAATTTGTGTTTGTGTTCTGAAGCTGACGAGCTTGGAGCCCGACTGCTGGTATATAACAGTCATCTATGGATTATCTATTCAAGCTGTTCAAGTTTTCAAGCTATTGTTTTACCAAGTTAAAATCTGAAACGCCGAAGCAATTGTAACAATTATATTTTTGCCTATTTTATAAGTCTGAGAGTCAGTTGTAAACTATTTTTCATAGCTCCAAGTGATAAGAATAGAAAACTATTTTTTTTTACGACAAAATTTCTTTTTTCTCCGTTTGGATTTCAAAAAATAAAGCTATAAATCTTCAACGATTCATCACCCATACACATATCAGATTAAAAGTGCTTTAGAAGAGCGAGTTATCTATACATATTTTTTAAGTAACAACACTTAACCTATAACCTTAAATTTTTGTTCTGAGTAAAATAAAAAAAAAAACCGAATCACATCTGTAATCCTTCTGAAATGAGTTTCTATAACATTCTCCAAAACGCACAAACTGGTTGAGTATTTTTAAAAAAGCTCTTGATCTTCGAAAGTAAGTGGAACTTTATCACATTGTTTGCATAAGATCCAAAGCAAATATAAGTTAACGGACTCTTATAAAGGCTTAGTCAGGATTCTCAAAAATACTGTCGCGTTACCAGCTTTCCGGGATGCCATGCAAAAATAAAAAAATATATCCTGTACAAGTCTGTGAATAGTTTATGCAACATTTACTTGCGTCTCCATTCCCCATTGTAGTTTATGTCGAGATTTCGGTGCGGGTGTAAAACAGCAATGGATTGTTAAAAGTGGAGTGTCATCGTCGGCATCTCGACGAAGGTCTCCCTGATCAGATTGACGCGCATTTATTTTATTTATCAGTGGCTCAGCGCGCGTCGGTGCCCGCTTTGCCGACTTTTATTGTGCCTCTTCGCGAGCAAAGTGAATTTTGATGTTGGCCTTTTATGTATTTCAATGAAACGCTTATAGCATTCTTTTTTTTTCTCTCCCTCTTTGTTTCAACATTGTTTTGATGTTATTCCGTTGCTTAGTCCTTTAATTCAATGGTGTATTAAATCGTCGTCGTCTTTTAAAAACACGTAGAAAACACTAACCAGATTATTTGATTGTTTATATTTGAAAAGCCTTACTTCTAAGTCAGTGTAATCTCGTGCATGGTTTTCTATTTCAAACTATTTTAGATTCGGCACATGTTGAACAGGCATCTAAGTTAAATTTATCACACTTAATTTTCAAAAATAAATTGGTGTAACGTTTCAAACTTGAGACCTCTCCACTCGTATCGGACTGCTAGACCACGAAATCCCCGAGGGAGCATACATAATATGACACGGAAAGAAAACATCTTCCTAAAAAGCTTCCTTGCTCACATCTACGCCTCGATGAAAACGCACTTACAATTCTCACCATTTCCTCGTGCCTCGTGGAGCGTCTTCACAAAAACATTTCCCCATTTTGATTGACACATCTCATCGTGGCTTTCATGTGGAATTTAATTTGAATGTGTTTTTGCATTGGACTCATAGCGCCATCTGTAATTGGGTCGTGACCCATTAAAATGATGATGGGGACCAGGACGTGACTTGTTCACGTTTTTTTTTGTCTTATTGTCTTTATTTGTCTTATTAATATTTATATTTGTCTTATATCGTCTCTACTACCCAGCAGTAGGGTCGAACAGGATCTACGCATAGAAAATCCCGTGTTAAAATCCTTTTTTAATGGAAATAGGGAAAGCGAACAATACGATCACCTGATGGTGAGTTAATAGTACACCCAATGGACATCTGCTACACCCAGTCATAGTTGCGTGGCCGACCTTTAAGATGGGATGGGAAGGAGAAAGGGATGGGCCTCGGGATACCTCTTACACTGAACGAAACGCAGCATGGCCCACTTAACCTCAATTTTTTGTAGCAAACTATGTGGTTATACCACCGTTGTAAGAAAGCTTAGTCAAATACCTATTATTGGGAGCTGCACATCTTGTAAAATTCTTTAATGAGATGTCAGTGCTCTATTTGATGAGAAGCAACTACGCCTATACTGTCAAATATTAAAGTCGTAAAGATAATATCCTGTTTTTTTATACCAAGAGACTGACGTAATTATTTACACCATTACAATATATGTAGTGACAACAACTCCGTTAGTTATTGTCATTATTTTATTCCAAAGCTAACTAGTTAATTTAAATTGTAACCGAAAGACATTGTTAGTTTGTGAAGACTGTTTAAATGTAAAATGTGTAGTGTATTGTGTAGATAAGTAAGGTTAACCCTTATAACTCTGCGCCACCGACAGTTCCGAGTATCCAGGTTGTAGTAAGGCTCTATTTTTGCATACAACTAACGAGTAGCGGGCAGAAGTGGCGGGCGGTCCGTACGTAACGAACACACCGGAACGGACATTGTTTGTTGGAGCCATTGAACAAAGATAGTCCAAGAGCTCGCATTTATCCATTTCAGAATACAATTAAAAAGCAGTCTTTGTGGCGTAATGTTTCAGTACATGTTTCTGATTCAGTATTCTTGACTCCAATGTTATGTTATGGTAAAAGTAATCGCATCCCTCTGAATCTATCTAAAGGTTGTGATGATATAAACCAGTGCGGTTCATTGTGATCATTACTGTACATCTCGTTACTCTAAATTTGTTCTTACGAGTTCGGTTTTATGATTTGTGTTGTTTTACTGCCTTCAAGTATTTGTAATAAATAACATTATGTATTTAGCTTACTTCTAAATACTCAAGTAATATAGCACACGGTCTTTTGTCAGGGAAACACCAAGTACCGACTTTAAATTCGGTTACATAGTCTCGGTGGTCCAGTGGCCGAGCAACCCGCTTCTGAATCAAGAGATCACGGGTTCGAATCCTGGCTCACCCCAATCACTTTTCGAAATTATTTTCGGAAGTTATCTGTGATAGATATCGATGACCGAAAACTTTGTTCCCGGTATGGCAGTAGGTTCGCCACCTATTCCATTTGCGACGTAAACATAATGACGAGTCGGGGCTTTACAGTCACTGCCTACAACTTTGGGTAGAAAAAGGCGTGAGGTTATGTTATGTCAAATTTGGGTGCACAAAAACGATTATCAATAAATCTTTTCCAAAGCTGTGACACATAACTTTATTGAAGACTGAACAAATTGTGACTTGTAGCCATGTATGAGAATCAGCTCACCACTTATTCCTCGACATATTTAGTTCAGTGGGATAACACAACATTTTAGGGTATTATCGAACTAAAATGTGTAATTGTGCATATTAAAGATAGGGTTTAATTAAATAATCTACACACATAATCTCTGAGCTCCTAGTCTAAATTACACAAGATACACGACGCGGGTACAAAGAATCAATCGGACAGCGGGGAAGCTGTTTTCTTTTTCAATCAGTGGACGTCCTCTGAGGATCCATGCGTACATTTGTAATAGAAGATACTTGGAACACCACAGTTGAATGTAGCAACGAACAAACAATTTGTTCTACTATGTATTTTGTTGAATATACACTAGGAACAGTTTTAGTCTATGGCGTTTGGTATACAAATCTGTACATACATCCGGTGTAGTTGTTAGAAAATAAATTGAATATTTCGGAGTGGTTAGATCCTTACGTATTTCGTTTCTAGATTGAGAGAGAGGCTTTATTTTAACTCGCCAGATCGTAAAAGCTGAACGTAACATAGAATTATGGGCATCGAGATATATACGTAGTAGGTAAGTGGGATGGTAATGGCAGGTGGTTACAATGAGGTCGTTTACGACATATCGTTAACTTAACGTGAACTTAATGTTGAGAACAATAAAGTTGTTTTTTTAAAAAGACTGTTAGATTTGTTTATGAGATGAATATTAAATATTTTATTATTTATGCGTTATATTATTTGGCGATCTCAATTGACAGAAATGATAACGTCGATCATTGAAACCACATGCTTTAAAGTGAGGAACTGGCATGCCCTGATGATTCGGATTATGTAGCAAGCTTAAATGATATAAAATTGATTAAGCAAATACACAGTGCCAAAGCGAACGGATTAATTGCGCCCTATTCTTTCTACTTACCTCACAAGATACTTACTAAATCAAAAGTGGTATTTATTTTTTGGATTTTCGCGAATCACATTCATAACATTAAAACAACCTTTTATGGATTTTATCGCGTTTATTTACAGAGACTCATGAAAATGATCTCAGTAAAGAGTTCGAAACGTCGGGAAATAAATAGAAAATAAGCTCTAAATAAACGCGATAAAATCGATAAAAAGTTGTTTCAATGTTATCCAAGGTGTTAATTAAATAATAAAATTCATATTATTATGAAAATTAGTAATAATAATATATTAGATGCATAATAACTTAGATATACACATCGCTCTTTAGAACCAGGCTAAGCAACTTAATGATTGTGCTATGGGAACTAGATAACGGATATTAATACATAGGCACTCTTTTATACATACTTAAAATACATAAAAGAATACCCAGACGCCATTCAAACATTCATACTTTTGATAAATATGTGTATTCAGATGGGGATCAAACCCGCCAACCTCCATTGCGCAGTCGGTAGTATAACCAACAGAATTGGCAACTACAAGGAAAATACTCGCGTCACTCTGAGCAACTGAGATATTATTATATCATGGTACACTCTGTTGAATTTTCTCATTATTTACGTAGAAATTGTCAGTTTGTCGTTAACTTTTGTAATACTTCCTTCATGTTAATAGGAATTCTATTTTTATTTATCTCCTGATTTATTAGCCAAACATTGAATGTTATAAAAAAAATAATAATACATACATAAACATAACTTCACGCCTTTGTTACCCGAAGCTGTAGGCAGCGGCTGTTAAGCCTCGTCTCGCCGTTATGTTTACGTCCCAAACGGAATAGGTGGCAAACCTATTGTCATACCGGGCACAAAGTTTTCAGTCATCGATATTTATCACACTTAACTTCCGAAAACAATTTCGAAAAGTCATTTGTGTGAGCTAGTGTCAGGACATACATAAATCCCTTGCACTGTAGGCAGAGAGAACGGAGCGCCATAATGCATGATTCTTACACACCTCACTCGCATCGTTGACATTCATACATCTTCATGCACGCGCGTCAATTTTTGAGGCTCCTAACATTACCTTCTTGCAGAACACGTTCTATTTGGTCGTGGAATGTGTGCCTTGGCCGTCCTCGACTTCTACATCCATCCGCTTTTGTATAGTATATCTGCTTAGTCAATCTTGAATTATCCATTCTTTCTACATATCCGAACCATCGGAGCATGCCCTTTCTTATTTTTACACCGACATTCTTTAAGAAAAATAATAATAATTCGATGGACTTTTACCAACTAGCAACAACTAAATAGCCAAGAAGCGTATGATATAGGCTTGTAAATATCTCAAATTATCTTCCTAAGGCTAGGCTTCTATAAAATATTTCTCAGTTGCTTCACCTCCACTACTTTTACGAGCAAAGTCGGGCAATTTTATTATGTTCTTACCGCAATTACGAGTCGCACTCGTCCTTACTACAATCATTTTATTTGATTGAAACGCTTACACTGCAGAAATATTAGAGTGGGCAGTAAAATTTACGAGCCCTTGAAGATCTGTTCTGAAACTTAGATGTTTTCATACACTCTAGATTATTCAGTTTCAAGGCTAGTTACAAATTGTATTTTGTTTCTGGTCCCAGATATTTTATTTTTTATATGAGTAAAGTAAATTTTGCAAACATATTCCAAGAAGCAAGAGTTTATTGCTTTTATCCAAGGTTAAAGGCCATTAACTTTATAGTAACAACGTTAAAATCTGAATAAAGCCTGATACTTTTATGTAAAATATCCAGACTCACATTTTTTTAAACGTAATGTGTAACCGAATGCCATATGGCCAAGGTGTGAGCCAAGATGCGAACTTGGAGCCCAACTACTACACCGAAATCAATTACTTACAAGGCGAAACATAGTTTGCATTGTACCGGAGAGGGAAAGTGACCACACTCTTTTCCAGGCTTGCTCCACGATAGCTGTAGTTAAAATAAAAAGTTGCAAAGTCCACAAAATGATCTCAGTTTGATAGAACATAATAAAAAGACAATAAAGCGTAATCTCAAACACACATCGTTGACAACAAAAGTCTTCTCTTTGAAGGTTTTCGAAGAGAATTTTCATCTCAACCAGAAACAATAACACAATTCTGGAATGTTCAATAAGGTTTGTTGGCTTTTTATTTTGTGACGTCAGCAATACGTCACCGAAACGTAATCTTCGCCCCGCTCACGTGATGTGCTGAACCCTGATCATATTAGGAATATATCTGCGTAGAAAAATACATGGTTTGAATACGAGATGTGTTTGTATTGTATTGTATTGTATGTAGGTCTGTTTGTTTTGTAATATTTACTTCTTTCAACATTGTATTAAATGCTGAGATTAATTAAAGATTTTAAAATGCTGGTCGTGGCCACATATTTTCCATGAAAAAAATAAACATTTCTCCGCTAAAGGTGATGTTAGGAATCTTAAAAATCGACGAGTAATGACATTCGAAGGAATTATTGTATAAAAAAATGTAGTTTTTTATTCATAATTGAGTTAAAATAACATCTTGTCTAGAATAGAACAGTAGGAATAGAGATAGATAGAGTCTCGTCTTAGGTCCTTAACCTATTAAAAAGAGTCATTATGATATATTATATTGGACGCTACAGCGTTACGCTGTAGCGTCCAATGAGACGAGCGGAGCTAAAATTGTAAATAATGCGGCGTACACACGAGACATAATAAACACGACCATAAAACCGTGGCCACACTGCCGACAAAAGTAAACAGGACATCCGCTCAAAAAACAATGAAAAACATACAAAGTACAAAACAGGAAAAAAAAATGTATATTTGTTCAGCAAACGAATTTTGCACAGAACCAAATAAACTTTTTGAACAGAAACCGTGCGGAAACGCGGCCGGTGGGGGGAGACGGCAACACCACGCGGATGGGTTTCCGAACGGAATTTTTAACGATACGGTTTTAGAACGATCTCATTTTTTTGACGCTAAATAGGTTATTTATATAAAATTAATGGGAGTTAAATATATATATATTTTTATATCCAATTTATAAAATGAACTCAATACCTAGCGAAGTGACATTTACAATTCTTTGACAAAAATAAAGTTACGTTTTATGTCATAGGTTATACTTAGTTTTAATTTCTTTAGTAAATGGGTTCCGAACAAAAAGATTTTCTGTGATTTCCTAGAAATAAATTGCCTCTGATATTAATTTGTAACAATTCGTACCAATTAGTATTGCTCTAAATCTTTTTTACATTTATGTATATACATAACTTCACAGCAAATCCCTTGCAGGGTGGGCAGAGAGAATAGAGTGCCATAAGGCACGATTCTTACACGCCTCACTCGCTTCGTTGACTTTCATAACTCTTTTCATACACGCGCGTCGATTTTTAAGGCTCCTTCCTCAAGAACATCTTCTATTTGGTCTTGGAGTGTGTGTCTTGGCCATCTTCGATTGCTACATCCATTCACTTTGCATTGTATATCTGCTTAGTCAATCTTGGATCATCCATTCTTTCTCCATGTCCGAACCATCGGAGCAACCCCTAAATTTTTTTAGAGCAATAGAAAAGCTGGTGGAACAAATTCTTCACTTTTAAGTTTTAAAAGTATGAAGTTACGAAGCATATATATAATTCATTACTCAGTTCCGATATTAAAAGGAAGAAAGGAAAATTGAGAATATTTCGGGATTGAAGACAGCTACTATTTAAAAATAATTTTAGACATTATGAAGGCAGCTAATTTATAAATATAAACATCAAAAGCCTTGCTTGGACTCGAAATACTTATTCTTTTATCAAACATTTGCGAAGTCGTTTTAATTTATACATATAATAATCTTCGAAAAACAATCTTATTGGACGTACTTAATTTATTTAACTTTGATGTAGGAAATTATAATTATTTTCTTTTAGAGATATGCGAAAGAAAATTCATTCTGTAAGATTTATAAGGTTAAGGTGTGGTAGACTTATTACAAATATTTGTTAAATATAAACTTTGCTGTTCACCTCCCGTCCATTACTTAAAATATTATTTTTTTTTTTTTATGGGATAGGAGGGCAAACGAGCAGGCGTGTCACCTGATGGTAAGCAACTAACGCCGCCTATGGACACCAGCAGCACATATAGTGTTACTGTTGCGTTGCCGACCTTTAAGGGAAGGGGATAGGAAAGGATGGGGAAGGGGGTAGGCCTCCGGGTACCTCTCTCACCGAAAGAAACGTGCCATGGGCCACTTTACGTCGGTCTTCTGAGAGGTCGTGGTATTTCACCGGTCGAGCCGGCCCATTTATGCAGTAAACTGCTTGGCTCTACCACTGTTATAATGTTTCTGTTACTGTAACTGTTATATTTCCTATTGACCCTGTGGTTCAGTAATGTTACTTTTGTTTGAGTGGTCCCAAGTTCAAATTATGGTAAATACTTTTCGGAAGTTACTTAATAGTTTATAATATTAACTTAATTAAATAATATGTTTGATGAATATCAATGAATGTCAAAATTCAAAAAGTTTAATTTATAGCTTAACCAGACCCAGCAAACATTATCTAGCCAAAAAAATCAAGTTTTTATCGTCTCGGCGGCCCAGAGGTACGAGCACACGGCTTCTGATCCAGAGGTCCGGGTTCGAATCCTGACACTGGCTCACAGCAATGACTTTTCGAAATTGTTTTCGGAAGTTAAGTGTGATCGATGACTGAAAACTTTGTGCCCGGTATGGCTATAGGTTTGCCACCCATTAAGGACGTAAACATAACGGTGAGACGAGGCTTAACAGCCGCTGCCTACAACTTCGGGTAACAAAAAGCGTGAAGTTATGTTATGTTATGTTATACTTTATGTGTGATTTCATTTAAAAAAAAACACTTTATAATAAACAAAATTAACCGGTAACAAACCGTAACATTTAGGAGAATTAAAAGTAAATGTTGTCGGATTCTCAAACCTACCCGATATGCCAACAAAATTTCATGAGAATCAGTCAATGCGTTTCGGAGGAGTTCAATAAAGCACACCGTGATATGAGAAATTTATATATTAGGTTTGTTTGTCATGTTTAAAAACGACTATCTCTGCCATACCTTCGGGTATTAAAAGCCTAAGAATATAAAAATAACTATCATATTAAAACAAGGTGGTAAAAAGGGTTATAAAATAGGAATAATAAATGTGGACGAATCTCGAGACGCCGTACCTAATGCAACCGGCATCTTAGTGACTGGATGTGAGCCAGCTGACACTGATCATAGTCGAGGAGCTGACTGCAGGAACATCACTATATCTGTCTTCGAACGTGCTCTTAATGTTAGCATTTTTAATACAATTCAACATCATCATTATAAATTAAATACTATATCTGAACTTGTAATATATTATGGTACTACGAAGGCTTTTGAAAATCAATTATGATAAAAATATTTCTAATAGAGGAAATAATCATTGCATTAGGGCATGGGAATCAATGAGCATTTTTATCACTTCAGTCAAAAATTTATGTGATGCCCCTGATATTGCAGACGCCATGGGCGGCGGTGATTACTTTACATCAGGTGACCCGCAAGCTCGTTTGCCCCCTTTTATCATAACGAGGGGTGAAAGGCTATTTGCTTTAAGCGACATTTTGGGCGATATTGAGTTATATACATATTTGGAATCAGCAAATTTTGCTGCGTCGACTGATACAAGTTTCATTTAAATCGGAGCACTTTTTTGGCGCTTAAAACATCCCTGTTTTTGGGAAGTTTCCATAGTAGCAGTGTTTTAAGCGACATGGATTTTGCATTTTTTTTTTAAATCAGTTACTTGAGCCATACACTCATTTTAAAAAGTGAGAGATAAACTAATTAGCCTTTCCCAGGTAAATAAGTCAATAAGACTTAAAACATTTTTCCTGTTTCTAAAATTTACTAGGTACGGATTTGAATCATTTGCACTTCCACCAATTATACCGTGTAATGTCGCTTAAACCATTTAGTCTTCACCCAAATAAGACATGAAACGTCGCTTATACCAATGTATTTTGAAGAACAGAAGCCAGAGGATTGTACAAAATTGAAAGAACATTTAGATGAAAAAAAGGCATAAGTTTAATAAAGTTCTAATTGAGACTGTTCTAATTTATAATTATTATACTAAACAAACACTTAAACTGATGTTGCGTTAGTAATTTATAATTTTAATAAAAGAACGTGAGATTTTCGGCAATTGCGCTATATCCAGCTTGTTTTAACAGCCGTTTATAGCATTATATGTTAATAAATGGAACACAAAACGTTATATTTTCAATTTTATATGTTACATAATTTAATAAGCCGCCTACTCATTTTAGTCTAAAGTGGTGGTTGACATAAATAGCTTTCTACTATTAATTCCGGGAGATGTCATTTCATTCTTATAGACTTACTCTGAAAACATAAAGCACTGTCGCTTATTTGTTTTTTCCTGAAGCTAATTGTAGTTTTAAAGTCACTTCAATGATTTTTCCATTCCCTGAATGAATTAATTTAATATTAGCATCAGCATCTAGATGTTTTTAATTGAATTTCAACAAAGTTTACCCCGTTCAAATAGCTTAAGAAGTTTTTAAGTTATGAATTTTTTTTCAAAATTTCAAACTTTAAATGGCTCTCCTGTAAAGTTGCAAAAATGTCGCTTAAAACAAATAGCCTGTCACCCCTCGATAAAAAAAACATGTTATTTATCTCTAAGACTTTCGCGAATCACGTTCATGATATTAAAACAACTTTTAGGATTATATCGCGTTTATTTATTACTAATTTTATTTATTTCCCGACGTTTCGAACTCTTTACAGAGATCATTTTAACGAGAGTTGAACAAAAAGTCTTTTTGTTCATCACTCGTGAAAATGATCTCGTGAACATGTTAGTAATGAATGTCATGATAATATCAGAATTTGATATTAAAATTACTCAAATATTGATAATAATTTTGTATATAAGTATAAAAAATCAAAATCAAAACTTATTTATTCAGTTTAGGTCTTGTGCAGACCCTTATGAAGGTTTTTTTTTTTTACTTCCGCCAATTCGATTACTCTCGCACTGAGAAGAATTGGCAAGAAACTCAGGGAGGTTTTTTTTTATTATTTACTCTAACAGTACTATGCACTAACAATACAATACAAAAGGTATCCAAAACTTCAAATAGCTGATAGTATTATTTACCTTCATAAACTAATGTCGAAGAGCCCTGTTCTTTACGCAATACTTATCAGCATAATACAATTCTTAGAGTTCTGTGGTCAATGTCTTAACTCCAGCCAATAAAATATAAGCTCAGATATAAAACTAGAAAAAAAAACAGTTTAAAATAAAATTGTCTTCAACTAAAGCAAATCATGGATCAAATGCCTCGGAGTTATAATACGCAGACACTGTTCGTTCACCTCAAGCACAAAGATTTCGTGAAAATAAAAATTCTTTTTCAGTTGGCTCTGATGCAGACATTAGGGGATAGAGGCATGACATACCACATATTGGATTGACCTCACAAATCTTTAAAAGGTTATTATAGTTGCTTTCAATTTAATTTTGATATAAGAATATCGAGAAAATTAAAATTTTATAATAAATACTTTGATACTACTTTTATATTAAATCTCTATATATAGATAAATCGAATAAATAATGATATCGAATCCTTGCTAAATAAAGATTTATCGTTTTAACCCGAACACAGATAACACTGCTGTTTTTAATAAAGCATCACTAAGAATTAGATTTCCCAATACCTGATACAGTTTACAGCTAAGTGGTTTGGCTAAAAGAAATATAGATCCCTAAGATAGGTGGTAAATCCATTACCAATTCTAAGCATGAAGGCAAATTTAATTAAGTGCATCAAGGTATTTTAGCTCCTAGGCTATACTCTCGGCTCGTATCCAGACAGGGGTGTTCCGTCAACGTCTCGGAGTCTCCATTTTAATAACATTTCCTGTGGGAACTCGCCAAAGTTTATTAGCTTGGCCATAAAACTGAATGCAGACCGCTCGCCAGATAACAAACCCACTAACATGCACCACCCAGATATGTGCCATCTTATTTTACTGCTTATCCACTGAGTGATATATAACATGAATTTATTGCTCATTAATATTGGATATGAATTATGATTAAGTTTGAGTCTCAAACGTACGTTAAGGATCATAAAAATAGTAGAAAAATCTGTCTAATTTTAGCTGATTGTGTCCATGGTCAGGTAAATTGCTGGAAACGATTTTTTCCCACCAATTTTCCGACGGCTTTTATTCCGAAGATTCAAAGTAGTTATGTCTTGATAAGCTGAATTTCTCTTATCACATGACCCATTGGTGTCAGAGCTCACGGTCATATATTGGACACAATATTGTCGTGGACATATACTTATATATCAACATAACTTCCATGAAGATGTCCATTGTGTTTTCCCAGAGCCCAACTAGTGCTAAATCACAGAGTCGGTTAATAGCTAGGTATCCCTCTAATGAATAGTCACCGTATCCTTTTCGTGAGAGTCCAAAGAAGCGACAAAGGGACTTAACCTGACCCAGTCTAGCTCTCGTGTAATGAGTATCTTGATTGCTTCAAAACTCTGGCTTCTATTTCAGAGGTTCCCAGTTTGAAAGAAGATGGATCTACGTGCTTGTAAAAGATATACTCATGTGAAATAATTTCAATAAATATTTTACTATTAAAAATATCTATTATTGTATTGTTTTAAATATTTAGGAGTTTTTATAATACGCCATTAAGATCAAAATTATTATGATAGTTCAATTAACTATTAAAACAGGTGTGATTGAGCAAAATACCTCTAAAGGGTTTATAAAGATATTACTATATTTTAAACTTAGACTTATTTCAATATTATAAATACTAATAAAAATAAAAACACTGATATATTCTGAAATATATTAATAACAAAACATAATAATAATCGTATAACATTCAGTTAAATAAACAAGTACATCGACACTCGGCAGTGAGCTGAGTACACAGCTCCAACATAAAACTGACGAGCCATCATTGTCTTGTGGAACTTGTATAGCCAGCTGAATTATCGCCAAAGTACAGTTAAGTATTGCCGGAAAGTCAAGTTTGTGCGTGCACCGGTAAACAGATGTAGGTACATGTTTTTACTAACTACGCGTTCCAAAATAACGACCTTTTTATCTTAAATACCTCTTAAATATACAAGTCACAAGAAACTCTAATTTAAACTTTAAAAACTTTCTATCTTGATGTATGAATGAATAATATTTTAGATCACACTTATTCGTAACCTCATGAATTAATTGAATCTTTGTCCATACTTTTTTGTTATGGTATAGAGGGGCAATCGAGCAGGCGTGTCACCTGATGGTGAGCAATCAACGCCGCCCATGGACACCTGTACATATGTAATGTTACAGTTGCGTTGCCAGCCCTTACAATGGAATATGGAAACTACTTTACGTCGATATTCTGAGAGGTCATGGTATTTCTCCATTCGAGCCGGCCCATTCATCCACCAACCTGCATGGCTATACCATGTGAAAGTGTCCATACTTGTACTTCTATTCGTGAATATGTCGTGGTTCTAATATATCTTGACGAGATATTTGAATAACAACACGTCGTAAAGACAAATACAAGTAACTAGAACTGAAAAAGTTCTGAACTAAATTTTTCATTGTTTATTTGTTAAATAATTTAGGTTATTTTTTTCCTATATTTATATCGGACTAAAATTTTATTTTCGTATATAATTTGTTTGCAAAGCCTTTAATATTATAGAGAGAGTCTACTTTTGTGTACCTTAAATTGCCAAAAGAAAATGTGACAATTTAATAGAATATTTTTTCTTTAAAAATAACCCTGTTTTATATAAAATTTCGTTTACTGTAAATGGTACATTAACATTATAGTTACAGGACAAATCCTCACGTAATTGTAAATTTCATTACCAGCTCAAGTATTTCCCAAATCAAACGAGCAACGATTGTATAAAAAACTAATCCGTAATTGTAATAAGAATATAATAAAATTTTCGGACTTGGCTCGTAAAATTGGCGAAGGTGAAGTGTCTATTGGAACTACGTAATATAGTGAGTTAGTTGCCAAGTACTTTATCTGAGTCCGGGTTTTGGATGGCACGGGTTTGTAATCCGGGTTCATAAAATTCTACTTTAGGGCGAGAATCGTCCATAATTTCGGGTGGATATAGGATATATTTCCGAAATGAGCCTAAAACATGTTACTTTGGGAGTTTATTACGTAACGGGGATTAATTTTCTGAAACATACAGAGAGAAGTAAGATGTAATCATGTAGATAACTAAACTTATTTTTTAAAGAAAGCAGTTTTAGTTTGTTTGTATGCCTATATCAGGAAGTTTTAGGAGCTGGTAACTTATACCGAGTCTCTATAGTCTGTAGCGACCAAGTATCTCGTTTTAAAATAAATATGTCCTGGGATCGAATCCGAGCTCACACTAGTAGCTCTGAAATCTTTTGGAAGTTACGAGTGATATCGATATGTGATAGATTTATGCTCGGTATATGACAATAGATTTCATGTAGGACTGCGCGTTGAGGCTTATCAGTCGCTGTTTACATTTCCGAGTTAGAGAAAGCGTGAAATTATTAAGAAAAAGCTGTTTTTTTTTGTTAGAAAAATCGTTTTTATAATTCTAGGTCTGATATTGGGACCTATCATGATAGCAAAGCCAGCAAAAAATATAAAAACAAGTTGGTTTTTATCTCATAAAAACCGGATTCACGAGAATTAGATAGTTTATTAGATAGATTAATAGTTAACTTGAGAGGTATTCTTAGGTTCGTCTGAGCTAACTTGAGTGACGTGGTTGCATTATTCCCTCTAACTCCTACAGGAACATGAATTACGTGCTTTTTAAGTAGTCGGTTCTTTTAATAGTCTAGTTACTTGCTTCATTATAACAGAACTATGTAATTTACTAATTTACTTCAAAGAACCTGTCAATTAAACGTTCTAAGTAAAGCTGAAGAGAGCTTACTGTTTATAGTACAGAATATTCTGCCTTTACATCTTTTTATTAAATTAAAATAAAGTAGTAGTCATTAAAATAAAATAATAGTAAGTAAGTCTCGGTGGGCCAGTGGACGAGTACCGCTTCTGAATCCACTGGTCACGGTTTCGAATCCTGGTTAACTTCAACGACTTTTCGAAATTAATTTCGATAGTCATGTGTGATAAATATCGTTCGCCACCTTTTCTATTTGGGAAGTAAACATAACGGTGAGTCGAGGTTTAACAGCCACTGCCTACACCTTCGGGTAGACAAAGGCGTGAAGTTATGTTATATATGTTATGTTAAAAATTGCTTTAAAAAAGTTAAACCGACTTCTAGAAACGTAAACCACAAAATCTTTAAGTAAATGAAAACAGTACCTTAGGTTTAAAGACTTTATTCTCAAAAAAGACTTACATTTGTCACTTATATGAGAAATGTGTCTTAAATTTAACAGTGGTCGTGACAGAAATTTTAAGAATGCTCATTTCAAGAATACGAGTAGATGACAATTGTAATTATTTTTATAGTGATCTCATCATTGAAGTCGGTGCAATACAATAGGGTCTTTTGCTTTTACCGACTCCAAAAATAAGTGACAATTGTAAATATTTATTTATGTATATTTATTTATTTATATATACTTTGGAAGAATGGGCAGCAGCATTCACTTTCAACAAAATAAAGCCTACTGCGATCGCCAACCCGCCTGCCAAGCGTGGCGATTATGGCAAAAACCCCCCATGAGTGAACGGACCGGCAGTTGTGGCGCTCTATGGGGGAGGCCTGTCCAGCAGTGGACCTCAAAAGGCAAATGATGATATACTTTATTACACACAAAAAAAGAGCTACATAGTAAAAACCTCATTATATAGAAGTACAAAGGGCGGCCTTATTGCTGTAAGCAATTTCTGCCAGGCAACCTTAGGATGGACAAAAAATGCAGAAGAGTGGGCAGTAAAGTATATTTTATTAGACCAATCGTAGCCTTGAAAGTATTGCAGAAAAAAAATATTACAATATTGTGTCCTAACTCCTAAACGTTTAGAAGCTCCGTAGATTCATCGTCAGCACAGCAGTATCAGATGTTGATTCAAGCATACCTCCCAAGCAGTACGTTAATCTTATATACTATTAAACAGTTTCCGTCAACTAACTGCAGTACTCCATCCCAACTCCTAATATTTAAGGAGTTCTGTGGCTTTTTCATCAGCACAGCAGCATCAGACGTATATTCGAGCATACCTCACAAGCAACACGTTAGCCCTATATACCACCAAGTAGTTTCTATCGACTAATTGCAGTGCTGACTTCAAACTCGTAACCGTTGAGGAGTATTGTGGCTTCTTCGTCAGCACAGCAGCATCAGATGTCGACATCATAAAGCATATCCCTAAGACACCACTATAACGTAACAAAAACACCATACTCGCATACAATTTTCGGAGGTAGCCTTCGATTTCTCCTGGTTTCCATCATCAGATCCTGACCTGGTGAAAATGGGACCATCTCGAAAGTAAACATCATTTAGAATAATGGAACAAAAAAAAATTTGGAAATCCGTCTATAATTGACGAAAATATCGGTGATAAAACATAAAAAAAAAAAAAAAAAAAAAACATACAGACGAATTGAGAACCTCCTCCTTTTTTCGAAGTCGGTTAAAGAGACAGTATTTGTTCAACACCTCTGTTCACTAATATAAATGCATAAAAAATCACCTCTCTGTTTGTTTGTGGCCTTAATGTTTGATTTCTTTTGTTTGCTGTGCCAATTTTTCACGGAACTATTACTCGCAGATTGCTAATGTAATAATAATATGACGAGCCTCGTGGCGCATTGGTAAAACTACCGGCTGCAGCAATGAGGTCGGGGGTTCGATTCTCACCTGAGCACAAATATTTGTGACAAACATTAATTTTTGTGTGGCGTTTGGGTGTTTTTCTATGTATTATACGTATGTATTTACAAAAGAAAAATATATATGTATCAATATCCGTTATCTAGTATCCATAACACAAGCATTTAGTTGCTTAGCTTGGAACTAGAGGGCGCTGTGTGTATTGTGTCCAAGATATTTATTTATTTATTATTTTTTAGTCGAACGTATTGCCATACCGGGCACAAAGTTTTTAGTCATCAATATTAATCACACATAACTTTCGAAAAATTTCGAAAAGTCATTGGTGTGTGCCAGGATACGAACCCACGACCTCTGGATTCAGAAGCCGTGTGCTTGACCACTGGACCACCGGGACTATTTAAATACTAAATACATACATATCGTAAATATCATCCTTGTCATCAGTATTTGTACTCGGGTAAGGATCGAACCCGCCGACCTCTATTCCGCAGTCGGTTGTTTCGCCAATGCACCACGAGGTTCGTATATAATTTGATATAGCGATAGAAATAACACTTGAGACCACCTCCACATCTCGACAAACATAAATCACTGTTTAAAAAATATAACAGCAGATCTCTGCCAAGAAAGCTCTCACCGCAAGCATTTCTGAACATGACTTAAATTGCTCCTTTGAGATATATTCCATACCCGACACAAAAATAAATTTTATAACATCACTAACAGAGTTGAAATTCGTTTGATGATATGCTTTCGACGTCACAATAATATACATTGAAATATTAACTTTATATACAAAATGGAAAGTATATTTTCATAAAATTCCACGTAAGCCAATCCTGGTCTGCCTTAAGTCCCAACTGTGGGATGTCGACAGCAGAACATGTCCTATACATATAAGTACCCACTTCATGTTTATTATCAAAAATTGGTTAGAGTTGTGACTTTACGTGCATTTATTTAAATCTTTCCTACATTTCTAAATTTTAAACTTTCTTTCTTTCTTTCTTTTCTTTCTTTTAAACTTTCTAAATTTTAGTTTTGAAGAACTTTTTCGGTCTTTAAATATTCATTATTTTTACCGCGCGTATACGATTCTTCATTACATAGTATATAATAAAATCGCTTTCTGCTTCTGTCCCGTTATATGCTAGGCCTTTCAAAATACGCAAGGTATTTTGATGCTATTTTTTTTTTAATGTGGTCCGAGGGTCAGATGACCTCAGAAAGAATGCTGAAAAAGATTGCATGCGGAGGCCAGAGAATCGGATGTTGTGGCGCACATTGGGTGAGGCCTATATCCAGCAGTGGACTGCAATAGCCTGATGATGATTTTTATTAGATAGAGGGTGTCAACGGGGTGTTTTGTATGTATACATACAAACCTAACCTTAGTCTATTTAGTAAAGAAAAAGTGATATTTTTTTATATTTAGCACTTTTAATTGTAAACGCTGTAAAAAATACTTCTAATGCGGAACAAAGTTTTCCAGGTCAGCTAGTAGTGAATAAAATTAACCTGGTAGCCCTTCCTCAGAAGTCGCAATATGGCCACCAAGTTTTATCTAAAGAGGTAACAAGTAGTGAGAGATACTTTGCAACGTTGAAGTGTTCAGGTAGACTCTTTGATGTTCCCATAACGGCATTCAAAAACTTCGATAAAATACATTATAGATGGCGCCTCGCTCGAGAAGTGCCACCGACTGATAAACTATTTAAATGTGTACCTCCTATATACATAGCTAGCTCTCGACAGTTCGTGAACATTGATGTGAAATTGAGTTTTGCTATTTAACAGCTCAGATATTTTTGGGTTTGTAGGAAAACTTTTACTGTGATATAAGGATAATTTGTGATTTAGTTTTGAAAATAAACAAAATTAATTTACTATTTGAGAAGTGGACAAGTTAAGTGCTTTTAACAGTGGTAGAGCCAAGCAGTTCGCTGCATGAATGGGCCGGCTGGACCGGTGAAATACCACGACCTCGCAGAAGATCGACGTAAAGTGGCTCATGCCGCGTTTCGTTCGGTGAGAGAGGTACCCGGAGGCTCACCCCGTTTCCCCATCCTTCCCTTTCCCCTATCCCCTAAAGGTTGGCAACGCAACAGTAACACTACATGTGTTGCTGGTGTCCATGGGCGGCGTTGGTTGCTTACCATCAGGTGACACGCCTGCTCGTTTGCCCTCCTATCCCATAAAAAAAAAGTGGTCATTGAAATTAGAACTCAAAAATTAAATATCTACACATCAGACAAGTTAAAAAAAGGTAGTGCCAATATGAAATAATTTGATAACGCAAAGGCAATCCCATAGAGTGTACTCAAAACGATTGATGAGAATAGCTTATGTCCAAACATTTTACACACAATAGACAAAAATCCTTTTGAGCATAAACCTCGTGTGTGTGTCCATTGCTCCGTATCGCCGGCCATTAGCGCGGGACTCCTTTTCAGACGAGTGATGTATTGCGCGTTTGATTTATGTCTCGTCTACGTTTTGTATTCAAGAACGTTCCACTGTCCAAACTGAGCAAGTATATTTGGTAGTATTTATTCGTGCGACAAATTGGACAAATTTATCAACGTAAGTATTCATTTTGATATTTTTTTATAACTAAAATCCGCATAAATAGCTTTCCATCATTTTATCAATTACTTTTTGTTTATGACATTAAAACAACTTTTAGGATTATATTGCGTTTATTTATTACTTATTTTATTTATTTCCCAACGTTTCGAACTCTTTACAGAGATCACTTTCACGAGTGATGAACAAAAAGATGGTATTTTTTCAAAAAGTATTTTCATTGATACAGAGAGCACCCACTTTTTGGAAATAAAAATCAAAAACATGATGTTAGAAAATATGATTTTTACTATTGGTAACCCACATCAGACTATGAAACAAAAATTATATATTTATTTATAAGATATATAAATATATCTTATAAATAAATATATAATAAACTAAAGAAAAAGTTTGGTTTGTACAGATCCTTTGTTGTATGATTTAATAGGTAACAGTTCTTATTTTTAATTATTACCACCTTTTTTTTTATCACTCGTGAAAATGATCTCTGTAAAGGGTTGGAAACGTCGGGAAATAAATAAAATAAGTAATAAATAAACGCGATATAATCCTAAAAGTTATTTTAATGTCATGAACGTGATTCGCGAAAGTCTTAGAGATAAATACTTTTTGTTTATGAAAATGAGTGGTTGAACCATGCAGCTTGTTGCATGAATGGTCAACCTCGGCCGATGCAATACCACGACCTGTCAAAATATGGATATAAAGTGGTTCATAGAGGTTTCCGAAGGCCCAACTCCTCTTTCCCCAACCTTCCGAAACTCATATACAATGTCCACGTAACTGTGTCACTGCAGCTGCAGCATTGCAGCTGTCCATGGCAGGTGCTCGCCTGCTCGTTTGCCCTTTTAACCATAATACAATGCAATTAATTAACATAACATAACATAACTTCACGCCTTTTGTTACCCGAAGGTGTAGGCAGCGGCTGTTAAGCCACGTCTCGCCGTTATGTTTACGTCCCAAATGGAATAGGTGGGGAACCTATTGCCATACCGGGAACAAAGTTTTTCAGTCATCGATATTTATCACACATAACTTCCGAAAACAATTTCGAAAGTCATTGGTGTGAGCCAGTGTCTGGAATCGAACCCGGACCTCTGAATCAGAAGCCGTGTGCTCGACCACTGCGCCACCGAGACTGTTAATTAATTACTTAGTTTTCACTTGTATCGGCAAGAGACTGCCCGGGTAAGTCAGACTTTTGCTGATATAAGCCTAAACATAAAACTGAGGTAGTTTCCTCGACGCAAATATTACACAGGCATGATACCAAATAACTTTATATTCCTAACTGGTCACTGATGTATTTTCTACAGTGATTTTTTTCATTTTATGAGTGCGATGTTTGTGAGTTCGTCACATTTTACATTTATGTCATTTCCATCCCGCCGCTAAAATATACAAGGTCGTGAAAATATAACACGAACCAAATAGATTTACTATAAATATTATATCAATAACCCTTCTCTACAAAATTATGAAGGATAAAATAAATATTCGCTGTGTTCATATTCCGTGTTTATGCTCGTCTAAAATATACGAACAGCTCGCAGTATTGATATGGTAATGTATCGCTTTTCCTGATTGATTGACTGTCGAGTACTTTATTTATTAAGTAGATTCTCTGTATAAGGAAAATAATATATGAATCTCACACTCAAATAGAGGGGAAAATTTTTGTATAATTCATAACTCTTAAAAAAAATAAATCAAACCAAAAGACCAAAAGAGTCGTACCGGATTTATTCGGCTCGTTAATGACCATACTATGCGAAATCCTTAGGCAAATTGTGTAATGTTAAATTTCAGAGTCCGATTTTGCAATTGATATTGCATAATATATAGAAATAAAAACATAACAATATAAATTATTATTTTTATATTTCTTAAAAGTTGTAAGGTAAAGTCGATGGTCTAGTGATTTGAGCTGTTTTACACTAAATCTTCACATCATATGAATATGTTAACGGTACCAATGTGAAACAAGTACAGTCAGAATAAAACATAAATATTGACAAATGACGTCAAAGTATTGCTCGTAAAATATTTACGACTTGTGTATAACATCTTTTTAAATGTATATGTTAATATGATCGGAGTGATTTTCTTGCGAATGTTTCAAATGATTTCAAAGTTTTTATACCTATACCCAAGTACATATTTTAATGCATAAACATTTTACTTATAACTAAACGACTCTCGGTGGTCGGTCGTACATACATAACGGCCGCCGCCTTTACCTTCGAGTTGAAAAAGGCGTGAAGTTATGTTGTGTTAAATTTCCAAATGTCCTCACCATACGAACATCAATTTCATTCAACAGCAAGGTGTAACACTGCCTACAACGTCGCAAATTTAGCGTATCAAGGTACTAAAGTTACTGCTTCTAATTGCTTATAAGTAAGAATTTAGGTTGTCCAATATTTCTGAAAGGTAGGGAGTTTTTATTCCCAGATAGTGGTTTTATTTAGTCATCATTACTTATTATTCCTGATTCTGTAAACAAATAATTTTCAATATGCAATACAAATAATAAACTGTACATCTGACAGTTTATTATTACATCGCATTTATAAAAGGCCACGTATCCAATGATACGTGGCCTTTTATAAATGCGATGTACGCTTTTCATTAAAATATTACAAATTTAAATATAACTACGTAAAAGGAATACCTACCCGAAATCATTGGTCGTGTTCGAAATGTAATATAATATTGTAATTTAAATACGTTGTAAAACTCACACGAAATAATTATTACCTTAAGTTTTAATAATTATATAATTATTAGGTATACGAATTGGATAAATACTTTTGTACATAAAAACAGAATAAAAGCGTCTCAAAGGATTTGAGGTCGGGTATTCCGCTTCTGAAACAAGAAGTCCTGGGTTCGAATTTAATGACTTTTCGGATTTTTTTTAACGGATATGTGTGATAAATATCGATGACTGACAACTTCGTGGCCGGCGTTCTAGAAAACTATTGCATTTGGGATGTAAAAATTCGGCAAGCCGCTGCCTATAAAATGTTATTTGGGATTATTGGTGTAATAATATTGTCGTTAGTTCACTAAATTATACATACAATAGACGGAACATATCCTCGTTTGTATTTCCTGCTGGAAAAACAATATAAGTGCTCTATTTAATGCCTAACCCCCGATCGATAGATGGCGCTGGTTGTGGACAGACAAGAGCGAGCGCCATATCGGTTCCCTGTCATCATCGTACTCACATGTTAACAATAGAGAACATCTAGATCAAAGATACGGCAAGGAATTAGTACTAGTTTATACTTTCATACAAGATACACCGAAGGTGTAAGCATACGTAGTTTTGTAGTTATTATAAGAAATTTACCTGCCGCTGATACCATAAGAATAGAAATTTGAAATTATCAAGTAGCAGTTGAACTATTCAAGTACGTGAGACGTATGTGAGAACGCGACTAAATTGACAAATTCCTTCGCAAAGTTAAATCATTTAAAGTTGTCCGATATGAATTTGCCGGGGTTTCGTCAAAGTGCGCGGTCAAAGTTACAAATTTCGTACTCGACAATTTAAATTGATATATTTTTAACAAATTCTATAGAAGTTTGCGTGGTTCAAGTTATAGATTGTTGATGGAAATAAAGACGCAGTGGCAAGTACTGTTCACTGCTCTGTGGAAAATAGTGGCCAAATAATTTTGACCCCAGGATATTGGACATCAGTGTATTTTGTTATATATATTTACACACTATAGCCGACTTCTCAAAGTGGGAGATTTATTTATTTATTTATATTTACTTTATTGCACATAAAATAAAAAAGCTACATAGTAAAAACCTTATTTATATAGCAGCACAATGGGCGGCCTTATTGTTGTAAGCAATTTCTGTCAGGCACCTTCGGATGAAAAAAAATAGAAGAGCAGGCAGTAAACGTTGTAAACATTTTAATCATTACATAGTAAACAACAAAGTCGCTCTCCGGCGTCTGTCCTCCCATATGCCTATATCTTCGAAACCACGCGACGGATCCTGATGCTGTTTCTTTCAATGGATAGAGTATATTTTTAGAATGTATGAAGGTATAATACATTTCCTTAGCCTTGTAGCCTACACGGCTTAATGAATGGCACCACTTGACAGTTGTTCTCAGATTCTTATTAATAGTGTAGGTGACACAGAGTGTTCTATTAATATCCACATAAAAAAGAAAAATAAGGTGGTTCATGTGTACTCTTATAAACACTTCACATTCGGGTAGAAACGGCGTGAAGTTACGTTACTCTTATAATATGTTTTAACATAACAGTTATTTAACAAATAAATATCATAACTTCACGCTTTTTTATGTGGAGATATAGTTATTTTATCCCGTCCCAGGTGGATAAGGTGGCGAAATCGATTGCCATACACCGGGCGCAAAGTTGTCAATATTTAACACACATAACTTCCAAATCTGTTCCGAAAAAAATATGTAAACGTTGAAATCACTGAGGAAGCATTGGTGTGAGCCTGGAATCTATCCCACGACTTTTGAATCCGAACCTTGAGGTCGACTACTAGACCATCAAGACTATTTAGTCGTAGAAAATATTAATTATGTATAAATAGATGGTCAAAATATCATAACTAATGACGTGAATGTAGATTTTCAAGATATGGACAAGCCTATCCTTGCCCTTAGTTTCATGCTTTTTGAAGCCACTGGTAGCCACTGGTACTCTCTTTCAATCACAATATCGCCGCCTCTTATCACTGACCCTTCAATAAATCTGTTAATATTTTCATATCGGTTCGCTCTCGTCTCTCCCTTGGGTTACGACCTGCTTGTTGGGGGAAGGTTTTTTTCTCCTTCTTCATAAGTTTTAATCAAAATATTCGTCGCATCGTGCCGTGACGAGACGGCGTTTATATTAACAATATCTGGATGACCGAGCTTTGCTCGGTATTTTCTTTTTTTTTATAAACAACGCCATCTGCTGGAATAGCTTTAGTGTTGTTGTCGTTAAAGCAAGTTAGTTGCTCACAATTTAAAATAATTATAGCATTCGCCAATAGATGTCAGGAATTCCAAAAAGTAAGTTGATGTTTAAGTTGATTATCGATAAAACACGATAAAATGAAATTTTCTAAAAATGATTCCTAGCTAGATCGATTTATCGCCCCCGAAACCCCCTATATACTAAATTTCATGAAAATCGTTGGAGCCGATTCCGAGTTCCAATTAATATACATATATATATACATATATATATATATACAAGAATTGCTCGTTTAAAGATATAAGATAATGCAAAGCCTTATAGTCTCTTCGTGTTGTTTATGCGTTAAATTGAGATATTTTAATGAAAATTATTTATCAACTAGCTGCTGCCCTTATATTCGCCCGCAAGGTATTTTTGATGAGGATAACTTTTTTCATAAAACATTTGTGTTAAATATTATTTATTAAATTAGAAGCCTTTACTTCATATGATATCGATGACTGACAAACTTTGTGCCCGGTATCGCAATAGGTTCGCCACCTATTCAATTTGGGACGTAAACATAACGGCGAGACGAGGCTTAACAGCCGCTGCCTACACCTTCGGGTAACAAAAGGCGTGAAGTTATGTTATGTTATATATTATAATTACAATATGATATTATTATGTACAAATCTTGTTTACTGTTATCAACTGTTTGTTGTGTTAGTTCTATCTTATTATTTAATGTTAGTTTTCTAGCCTATTGTTTTATGTATTATCGTATGCATGAACCCCAAATTGGGTGAAGGCCTCGTCCAATGATGCCCAGTTTTCACAGTCTTTTGTGGTTTGACTCCAGTTTAGACCTGCAGTATTTTTTATGTTGTTAAATAAATGTATATTTATTAATTTAACATTAATATACGACTATAAAAATGTGACGGGCCTCGTGGTGCATTGGTAAAACAACCGACAGCAGAATCGAGGTACAAATATACAAATATGTATGACAAACATGAATGTTTGTTTGGCGTTTGGGTGTTATTCTATGTATTATAAGTATGTATTTACAAAAGAAAAATATATATGTATCCGTTATGTAGGTTCCAAAACAAAAGTCCAAAAAAACATTTAGTTGCTTAGCTTGAAAATAGAGGGCGCTGTATGTATTATAACAATACCAGCTAAAAATAGGATATATAAAGTCACACCAGGATTAACTTAATTATGCAATCTATACTCAAGCTAGACAACTAAACTTATGTCAACTAAGTATTTTGGTACTAAATAATTGAAACAAATAATGTGACGCAATAAAATAACATCTATACTGAGTGCATCATCCATGTATATACATATGTGCACGCGGTTGGCAATCAAACCCTCTTTACTCCGGAGCAGGTACAAATACTCACTGTACTATGAAGGTTGTCATATAAAATCGAAACAAGGTTTTCGTATCCGAATATCAAACAAGCATTCGTAATAGAGGGAACGGAATCATTTTTTGTTCCCTTCTCCTTTGTGAAATACCGACATTTCACTCGCGATCTAATGGAAGTGGATTTTAAAAAGCTTTTTGAAGCAAGCACGGAAGTGCGAGCCGGTTTTGTGAACACCGATACGGTGACACGGAAAAAAACATGAGATCAAAATGAGAAAATGAGATAAAAATATTATCTCCTCTTAAAAATAGATGATGAAATTCTTTGTTTTTAAAAGTAATGGATCTTATATTTCACATGAAAAAGTTTTTTTTTATCAATAGTTGATTTTATTATATTTTATGGGATAGGGGGCAGACGAGCAAACGAGTTACTGGTGGCAAGCGATCCATGGACACATGCAACACAGATACTATTACAGTTGCGTTACTAGCTTTTAACATAGAATGAGAAGTGGTCGGAAGTGGAATTCTCACCAAACAAAACGCGGCACGAGCCACTTTACATCGGTATTCATGCAGGGACCTAAGTGGCTCTACCTTGGTAAAAACTTTTTGTACCAAATATTTTATAAGTTGAGGCAAAATAACACTATCTAAACTTTCTGTGAAGCTACACACATCCAACACTATCGTTTTAACCTTCACAAGTACAAGAGCAGAATTGCCATTAATAAATCATTCACCTTTTATTCCCATAGTGTAGGGTAGTCTAATAAATATTTAGCTGCCATATAATATTTACCTATTCAAATAGGTCCATGAACAAATCATGATTGGTGAATAACATTTGTTACGCAAAAATAATCTTTATATTATATTACTTTAGGGGCGCAATTTGATTTACGATTATTGCTTCTGCTGGTGATAATGTGTTCTGGAATGTAAACGATGCATTTTATTGTAGTAATAAGAAGTCGGAATGGCTTCAATATAAAAATATAGGTTCTTGAATGGGACTCAAACCAGTGCCATGTTGATTATAAGTAATGTGTAATAAATATCGATGACTCACAATATTGAGGCCGGTGTACGGCAATAGGTTCCGACCCCTGACCGACTTAGGACGTAAAAAATCGGCGTGTCGATGCTGAACAGTCGCTGCCTGTACCTTTAGCTAATCAAAGGCACGAAGTTAAAAGTATAATGATACAATCTTTTATCACCGCATTGGTAATAATACCAATGACAAATAAAAACACTGGAGGTGAAAAAAAGTAACATTTGAAGTATTGGATAGAATTAGATAAAATTTAAACTTTGCGAATAGGGAATGTGGAAATCCAAAATGAAGTTGTAAGTGGTGTGCGGGTCACTGGTAGGACTGGTGGGGCGTCGTCAATAATTAGACAAGGAACAATGACTGAACAAGATGGTCGGATCGCGTGACGCCGGCAGACGCCAAACTCGAAACGAATGTTAAGCCCTTTCGCACGTGCGAAATCGATAGCGATTACAGCAGATTTTTAATTCATTACTTAACTCTAAGCATAACATAGGTTTTCCAAGATTCCAGTGCCCTCGTCAATATATAATTAGATCGTTTAGATATATTTTTTGTGAAAACAGGATGCAACGGAAATACGACAGGTAAGAGGCACAAATACAAAAATGTGTAGGATGAAGCCAGGAAAGAATGAGACAGAAATATACATACATACTACTTTATTTTATATTATCGGTCTCTCCTCTTTGTTTTTTGGAATTTCAGTTTCTACATTGACACACTGAACAGAAAAAAAAATTATAATTACAAAAACACCTAAACGCTAAACTCAGGCTCGACGTCACGCAATTTAGTGGTTGTAAGAAGCGGCGTATCCACTAGGCTACGGGCGGTAGTCGAAGAGACTGTCAATTACCCGTATATATAATAACTAACTACGAATATTTCGGAATGCGCTTTCATTTATTGTTTTGCCATCTATGTCCATCAGAACGACTTCTTCAACTTTATTTAAGGTTTAGCGACATCTATGAACTAAATTAATAATTATCAATAGTGATAACGATTGAACGAGTTGTTTTTAAATATTTGTGTCAGCCATGAGCCAGTATTACTTTAGTTAGTTTTATGTGAATAATACAAAAAATGCTTGTATTGGAGATATATATGCAATTAGTACAGAGAAAAATAACACATCAATATTAAAAAAAGAAACGTGACATTCCAAATTTAAAATATTTTTCTTTTTAAAACATTTTTAAAATAAACTAGAGTTTACATCAAAAGAGTATGTTTAAGTATACGTGTGTTATTATTTAACTGCGTGTTTGTGAGTACTTTTATATCTTGGCGTGCTAAATAATACATTTTATAAGATGCCGAAAATTAATGCCGAAATGTGTCGTCAATATCGACGCAAAAAATGAAAATAAAATTAAAATGAAAAAAAATCCAGGAAAAAGTTTAACAGAACGTAGTCGTGAGTTTCGTGCACGTAAAAACAATTATTGAACAATCAAAATAGATGGTCAAATATAAATGTTAATGTGACTGATGTAATAAATGGTAAGTGTAAATAAATTTTAATCCTGTTTTAAGTATAAACTAATATTTCAATGTTTTTCAATCAATAAATTTGATTTCTATTTTATACTGATCATGGATTATATTATATATATATATATATATATATATATATATATATATATATATAAATATCCGTTCTATGTAAAGGTTGATCCAGTAAGACGTTAAAAGAAATGTTGATCCACCTTTTTGCAGCGAATAATTGGCTCTTTAAAAATATAACTGATATACTTTGATCCAAATTTGAAATGGAAGGGTTGTTTGTGGATCTGCATCGGTCGCTTTGCAACATACTTGCCATCAAAATATACAATAACAACATGTTTTTTTTGATCCGTAACGGTCGCAAAAATTATACCGACGAGTCAAATGTGCATCCGTTTTATATTCATATTCCTGCCGAATCTTACTAACTAACGTTGATCCGAGGCCATTTGACCTTGAACCCATCGACGCCCGCGCGGTGGGTCCGCTATATGTCTTTATTTAAACGAAATCAGCAGTAGTGTTTATTACAAAGTATTGCATAAAATTAATTTTCGAGTCAGAAAAGTAGGTGCCTACTTGATCCCTTTTATTATGTACTCTGTTAATATAATAAATGTTATTTGCATTATTTTCATGTTTTTGACATAGAGATATATAACTAAAGTACGATCACCCCGCTTCTGATTCCGGAAGTCGCAGGTTCAATTCCTGACACTGGCTCACACCAATGACTTTTCGAAATTGTTTTCGGAAGTTATGTGTGATAAATATCGATGACTGACAAACTTTATGCCTGGTATGGCAATAGGTTCTCCACCTATTCCATTTGGGACGTAAACATAACGACGAGACGAGGCTTAACAGCCACTGCCTACACCTTCGGGTAACAAGAGCTTGAAGTAAAGGAATAAAATTAGTCAAAAAATATTATTGATCTGGAAAAAAGTTCGCCGGGTCAGCTAGTAAATATAACGCTTAAACACTCTTCCGGCGCGGCCCTGAATGGATTTGATTCCGAGCTCACACCAATAATTTTTCGGAATCTTTTCGGAAGTTATGTGTGATAAATATAATTTTAATATATTTATAATAATCTTCATAATAATCAAAAAGCGCAAGATCGAATATCTCGGACACGTTCTTCGGAACGATAGATATATGCTGCTTCAGCTAATAATGATGGGCAAGGTACAAGGGAAAAGACGCGCTGGGCGACGGAAGAAATCGTGGTTGCGGAACATTCGTGAGTGGACCGGTATAATCTCTGTGGAACAGCTCTTCCACTTAGCCCAAAATAGAGACAAGTTCGGGAAGCTGACGGCCAACCTTCAGCAGTGAAGAGGCACAAGAAGAAGAAGAAGATAATAATCTTGTCCGCGGTGTATGGAAATAGGCAACCTACTATTCCATTTCGGACGTGCAAAGTGATTCTTTGGTCATTAGCCCCGATGATTTTTTTAAAGTTATTATATAATTCTAGTCTTTTTTTAACCGACTCCAAAAAAGTAAGAGGTTCTCAATTCGTCGGGATCTTTTTTTATGTATGTTCAGCGATTACTCAAAGACGTCTGGACCGGTTTGCAAAATTCTTTTTTTATTCAAAAGGGTATGCTTCCCAGATGGTCCCAATGTCATCAAGTAAATTTCTGATAATGGGATCCAGGAGAAATCGAAGGCGACCACCAAAAAATTTAGGCTTGTGTAGTGTGTTTGTTACGTCATGTGTTGGGTATTTACTTTAAGGTATCAAAATCGGATGCCGCTGAGCTGATGATGATGCTCACAGAACTCCTTAACGGCTAGGAGCTTAGAAACAGAATTGCTATTGGTCTATAAAAACTACTTAAGGTATGTAGGGTTAACTTGTTGCTTGGGACGTATTCTTGAATCAACACCTGATGCTGCTGTGCTGATGATAAGAGTATAGAAGGAGATGATAGGTGACGAGTTGGTTACGGTTACGAGTTGGGAGACAGTAATACAATTAGTCGATGAAAACTACTTAGCAGTTTAGCAGTAAATAAACACGAACATCTATTTAAGTTCACAACTCATAAACACAACTAATAATTTAGAAATAAAATTACTTAAAAAAAAGTCAAACCGACTTCAAGAACACAAACGACAAAAAAGTACCTACTTACGTAACTAAAAAGCGTTAAATAACGCAAATAATTTATCTACTTAATACAATATACAAAACGTAATTAACTAAGTCAACTACTTTAACTGTCTGCCAGCAGTGGTAGAGGCAAGCAGTTCGCTGCATGAATGGGGCGGCTCGACCGATGAAATACCACGACCTCTCTAAAGACTAACGTAAAGTGGCTCATGCCGCGTTTCGTTCTAGTAATACTATATGTGTGTTGCTGGTGTCCATGGGCGGCGTTGGTTGCTTACCATCAGGTGACACGCCTGCTCGTTTGTCCTCCTATCCCATAAAAAAGTCATCTTTAACTATAAAAATATTTACAATCATCATCTATTATTATTGAAGTCGGTGTTGGTTAAAAGTTACCCCGTATTCTAATTCGTCGTGTGACTTTGACGGCCGCGCATATCATACAACACAACAGACTACGTTACCTAGGCTGGCACCGACTCCAATAATAACTGACAATTGTAAATATATTTAACAGTCTCGGTGGTCCAGTGGTAGAGCACACGGCTTCTGAGTTCTGATCCAGAGGTCCGGGTTCGAATCCTGACACTGACTCACACCAATGATTTTTCGAAATTATTTTCGGAAGATAAGTGTGATAAATATCGATGACTGAAAACTTTGTGCTCGGTATAGCAATAGGTTCGCAACCTATTCCATTTGGGACGTAAGACGGTAAACATAACGGCGAGACGAGGCTTAACAGCCGCTGCCTACACCTTCGGGTAACAAAAGGCGTGAAGTTATGTTATGTTTGTTATGTAAATATATTTATAGTTAAAGATGACTTAGTTATAGTATTACGTTTTGTATATTGTATTAAGTAGTTAAACTGTTTGCGTTATTTATCGCTTTTTAGTTAGTAGGCAGTTAACCTAGTAAAGGTTAGTAGGTACTTTTTTGTCGTCTGTTTGTCTTAATTAAGTTAGCTGACTTTTTTTAAAAGTATTTTTTCTAAATAACGATGCTTGAATTGAACTTGCTTGAAGGTATAAAATAAAATAATTTCACATCTGTATGCATTAACATCACAATAAGCGCGGAGAGGTAATTTTCTAAATTAAAATTAATAAAAAAAATACTTGCGCTAATTAATAAATGTGTCAATAATATGCATAGAGTCTCCTCTATGGATAATATTAATAGATTTATATTTAGCATGAAGCTTAACTTAATATAACATAACTTCACGCCTTTGTTACCCGAGGGTGTAGGCAGCGGCTGTTAACCTTCATCTCGCCTTTATGTTTACGTCCCAAATAGAATAGGTGGCGAACCTATTGCCATACCAGTCATCGATATTTATCACACTTAACTTCCGAAAATAACTTTGAAAAGTCATTGGTGTGAACCAGTGACAGGATTCGAACCCGGACCTCTGGGTCAGAAGCCGTGAGCTCGACTACTGCGCCACCGAGACTTTAGCATTTATATTTATAACTTCTATAGCCATTCATCAAATTAAAGATTTCGTAAGTAGAAAATCATGCTATGTGGCGCCGGCTTAGAATACCGCCACACCATCTCTTCTCGTGGGTGTCGTAAAAGGCGACAAAGGCTGGAAGAATGGGCAGCAGCATTCTCTCTCAACAAGGTAGCTTTGCAACATACTTGCCATCAAAATGTACAAAAACAACATTTTTTTGTTGATCCGTAACGGTCGCAAAAATTATACCGACGAGTCAAATGTGCATCCGTTTTATATTCATATTCTTGCCAAATCTTATTAACTCGACGAGCCTCGTGGCGCCTTGGTAAAACTACTGGCTGCAGCAACGAGGTCGGGGGTTCGATTCCCACACGAGCACAAATATTTATGACAAACATGAATATTTGTGTGGCGTCTGGGTGTTTTTCTATGTATTTTAAGTATGTATTTACAAAAGAAAAGTATATATGTATTAATATCCGTTAACTAGTATCCATAACACAAGCATTTAGTTTCTTAGCTTGGAACTAAAGGGCGCTGTGTGATTTATGTCCAAGATATTATTATTATTATTATAACTAACGTTGATCCGAGGCCATTTGACCTTGAACCCATCGACGCCCGCGCCGTCGCGTCGGTCCGCTATATTTCTTTATTTAAACGAAATTAGCAGTAGTGTTTATTACAAAATATTACATAAAATTAATTTTCGAGTCAGAAAAGTAGGTGCCTACTTGATCCCTTTTATTATGTACTCTGTTACCACTTACCTACCTATGCCTAGTATGTTAATATAATAAATGTTATTTGCATTATTTTCAAATTGTTGCCATAGAGATATATAACTAAAGTACGAGCACCCCGCTTCTGATTCCAGAAGTCGCGGGTTCGAATCCTGACACTGGCTCACACCAATGACTTTTCGAAATTGTTTTCGGAAGTTATGTGTGATAAATTTCGATGACTGAAAACTTTGTGCCCGGTATGGCAATAGGTTCGCCACCTATTCCATTTGGGACGTAAACATAACGGCGAGACGAGGCTTAACAGCCGCTGTCAACACCTTGGGGTAACAAAAGGCGTGAAGTTATGTTATGTTTGTTATGTATAAAACACATAACGTAACACACACTTTAACTATAAATATATTTATAGTTAATTATATTTATAGTAAATATATATAGTATAATTTATAAATATATTTATAGTTAAAGATGACTTAGTTATAATATTACATTTCTATATTGTATTAAGTAGTTAAATTGTTTGCGTTATTTATCGCTTTTTATTTACGTTAGTAGGTTTTTTTTTTGTCGTATGTGTGCTTAAGTTAGCTGACTTTTTTTTAAGTAAATGTATCTAAATAACGATGCTTTAATTGAACTTGCTTGAATTTATCTAATAAAATAATTAGACAGCTGTACGCATTAACATCACAATAGTTTACGAATTTCGCTAACTGTGCCAGTAGCCGTAGCAAGCGCGGAAAGGTAATTTTCTAAATTAAAATTAATAAAAAATTACTTGAGCTCAACCATGAGCCAGGAATAATAAATAAAAGTGTCAATTATATGCATAGAGCCTCCTCTATGGATAATATTAATAAATTTATATTTAGCATTAAACTTAACTTAATATAACATAACTTCACGCCTTTGTTACCCGAGGGTGTAGACAGCGGATGTTATCCCTCATCTTGCCGTTATGTTTACGTCCCAAATAGAGTAGGTGGCGAACCTATTGCCATACTAGTCATCGATATTTATCACACTTATCTTCCGAAAACAACTTCGAAAAGTCATTGGTGTGAGCCAGTGACAGGATTCGAACCTGGACCTATGGGTCAGAAGTCGTGTGCTCGACCACTGGACCACCGAGACTTTAGCATTTATATTTATAACTTATATAGGCATGCATCAAATTAAAGATTTCGTACAGAAAATCTAGAATAGTGGAAATAGGTTATTACCTATAAAAAATACCTAGTTCAATAAAACTTATTATGAATTTTTATATTTATTATAATCATGAGTAGACCCAATAACACTGCAGCCCGTATGAAGGGCAATCCTGGCCTGGAAAGTATTGCAGATTTTTTTTCAGAATTCATAAGTATGTCTTAACTCCTAACCGTTTAAGAGTTCTGTAGCTTCATCATCAGCACAGCAGTATCAGATGTTGATTCAATCATACCTCTCAAGCAACACATTAGTCCTGTATACTACTCAACAGTTTCCTATCGACTGCCGTACTGTCACCCAACTCCTAACTGTTTAGGACTTCTATGGCTTCTTAACCAGCACAGCAGCATCTAGCTGTAGATTCTAGCATACCTAATAAGCAGCACGCTAGCCCTACATAGTATCAAGTAGATAATATTTACCAATTATAGCACTTTCGTCACTCCTTACCATTTAAGAGTTATGTGTCTTCTTCATCAGCACAGCAGAATCAGATTTTGACAGCTTAAAGCATATCCTTAAGACCTATTACGTAACAAAAACACCATACTCGCACACGATTTTCAGTAATTGCATCGATTTCTCGTGGTTTCCATCATCAGATCCTGACCTGGTGAAAATTGGACCATCTTGGAGGTGAACACTATCCAACAAAAAAAAAATGGAAATCTGTTCATAATTGACGAAAATATCGGTGAACAGACATAAAAAAAATACTAAACATAAAGACGGAATGAGAACCTCCTCCTGTTTTCGAAGTCGGTTAATAAGTTAAAACAATAAGATTCGTAAAAAAAATGCGCATCATAGATTTCGCAAAATCCGTATACATGTCCAGCAGGATAGTAGGAGGACTTGTTGCCTTCTGATTGGCCCATTTGAATCGGATCAACAACTATCGAAGTGGATTCGTATATCGGATCAACATTTCGGTTGGGTTTCCTAAACTTCAACGGAGTAAATTGTTGATCCGTCCGGAACCACATTTGTATGAAAAATATTATATTGGATCAACAAAAACCACCCGGATCAACATAGGTTTTCGGATCAACAAAGTGCTCGCCATACAGCACGCATGATCAACAAATGACGGATTGAGATAACTATATATATATATATATATATATATATATATATATATCGATTTACTGAAGTTTACTCTTCTATCGTGTGTGAATCGCACACATACCTTATTTGTTTTTTAAATTTAAAAAAATCGGTGTCAGAGGTATCCCTTCCCTCTATTTCCATTTCTTTCCGGTTCTTTCTCTATCTCATCTTAAAGGATGGCAACACAGCTGAAATACTATATGTCTTCCAGACATCCATGGGAGGCGGTTGTGGCTTACCGTTAGTTGGGTGACCTGCTTGTTCATTTGTTCCCTCCCCTTTCTATAAAAAAGTATAGATTTTCAAGTTAGTTTCCATTTTATCTTATTTACTTTTTCATCTTCCATATTCATACTCGGAAAAATAACTCTATCAAAAATTTGTCTTATTCTGTAAATAAAAAATAACTATCAGATTAGTTTGTTCCACCTCGCACTAGATAAATAAGAATATTGATAGGAATAAATGAAATGCACGTAATAGTCTCCAGCAGTGTGAAAGGACATTATACTAGTGTCGGTTCGTAATAACGGGTATTTTGGGGTAATTTCAGAAATTACAACATGAAGTTTTATGTGTAATGTGCACGAGCGCCAAATGTTTTGTTACTGATAGACTGTGCGGTGTGTTTGTTTTTTAATGAGACCAAAAGTTCAGGGCAATTTAGTAATCATCTGTACCAATGGAAATACGTGGAAAAAAATCAAACATTGCTATTGTTTAATTATAGTCGGTATTAGTACTGAAAAAACATATAATAAAACATAGAACCTTCTCCATTTTCGATGTCATCTAATTAATTGTGATATAACCAGCTACGACGAGGGGACTGAACAGTGAAAAATAACCACAAAAGGCACCGCATCGCGATCCGGATGCCAGGGATTCGTAACGTCAAACTGTAGCCTTTAAAAAATTGCAAAAAATTTGCAACATTTTCAAACAACAAAAAAAAACACGACAGTGCAAAAAAAATTCTCAGCGAATACTGAATACTGCGATGTATTTAATTTTGAGTAAAGTTTAATATATGAAGGGGCTGCTATTTAGCTTCGGTCAGATTTAATTATGTCTGAGCGTGCAGTGATTGAATCCGAAGCAAATATTATAACTGCACGAGTCTCGAGTGGGCACCAACTTGTATCGCGAAGTTTAAGGATGAATGAAGTTACTGTAGTTTTGCAGTCGTTAGCTGACTTTTGGTTTTAAAAATTAACAATTATTGCTAAACGTCCAAAAAAATTAAATTAAATTTTCTCTGGAACAACAATTTAGATTTTCAGAAAAATACTTTTTACTTTTTTTTTTCTGATAATGACAATAATATTATCATCACTTTTACACTTGGTATATCAAGATTGATTGATGATTGAGCGGACCGGCAGTTGTGGCGCTCTATGGGGGAGGCCTATGTCCAGCAGTGGACCTCAAAAGGGCTAATGATGATGATGATATCAAGATATTTTATTAGTAAAGGCATACTCAATTATTTGCGACACGGTTGCTTACCATCAGCTAATTGAGAGTTGTGTGACCTATTTCTTTAAGTTAATACTGATATATGCTCCCTCGTTATAGATGTGCGAGGGCATCTGGCACCGGAAATGGAAACTGTACCGGGCTTGATTGATGATGTACGAGTCTCACTCGTTCACTCCTTCACTCAAACAGCTCCTCGCAGTTCATTTGGAATACTGAAATATTGTTATTTTAACCAACCAATAGATACCAATCAGAATCTCAGATTTTAGTTAGCATTAAATAGTATAAAATAAAGTTGCTTTTCGCTGTCTGTCTCCTTAAATGCTTATATATTTGAAACTTCACAACGGATTTTAATGTGTTTTTTTTTTAAATAGATAGAGGGTATTGACGCGGTGGTTTTTATTTATTATTCATGTATTTTCTTATTTATTACTTTTAGTGCGGAACAAAGTTCGCCGGGTCAACTAGGTAATTAATAAAGAATAAATAAAAAATCGCTAGGAATTTTACTAGATTGTTACTCAAAGAACGATTGAGGATAGGAAGGCAAACGATCACCGAACGAAACACAGCATGAGTCACTTTACGTCTATCTTCTGAGAGGTCGTAATATTTCGCCGGTCGAGCTGACCCATTCCAACCACTAGCGCTCGCTACCAAAAACTAGAAAATAAATGTAAAAAGGCCGTAATGTCCAACATAAAATGATGGAGCATTTGAAGTGATTAAGCACTTAAGGTGATTAAGACTATATCTACGTCTAGTAATTTCTTGCCACACGAGGTACATTCAGGCAATATAGTTTTTCCTTCACCACAAGATCCAATATGTATGTTAATGTAGTGTATATTGGCTGATAACTTGTTTGTTCACCGACTGATCATTATGCCGCTGTGGGCATTATGCCCTATGGACTTACATGGTATCAAGATATTGCAGTCCTGATTAGAGGAAGACGCATCTTGATCAACTATAGCTCTCATTGATTATTAACTGTGATAATAATCCAACAGATGGTGCTGTGTTCAATTTCGTTTTGATTTTTGCAAAGAGAAAAAATATTGACGTTATTTCCTTATAAAATTGAAACATCAACAGTGATATTTACAGTCTATTACCAAAACACCTCCGAACAAACAAACGCTCCATAAAAGATATATTTGAGGCCGTTAAAGCGATTTTGTGACTGTTTACTTATCTTGAACATAATAGGCTTCGGCAACGCCCGCCGGAGAGATTTTGTTGATGACGTAGCGATGTGGCGTGATAGCGGGCCCGGAGTGCGGGGCCCGGGGCCCGGGGGCCTGGGGGCCTGCTAAAAGGAATTTACATGTGCCGGTATTACAGATAATAAAATACATGTACAGTTACAAAACCTATGGAAATATTCTTTGATCGAATAAAGCCTGGTTCTATGCTATTTCAGTTTGTTCGTATTTTAGAGAATCACATTCTTAGCCATTATGTAAATATATTGTCATTTTATCAATATTTTTTAAGTAAATATAATTAAGACATTAAAACGTGATTCGCGAAAGTCTTAGAGATAAATAAATATAATTGATTACGAATATACCTACATAACCAAATAAACAGAACTCATTCAAACATAAATAACATTTTGAACAGTGAAAGAGTCACACAGTTCGCTGCATGAATGAGCCGGCTCGATCTGTGAAATACCACGACCATCAAGAATTTCGGGGTAAAGTAGCTCATACTGCGTCTCTTTCTGTGAAAGAGGAGTCCGGGGCTTTCCTTCCCCTTCCTTTCACATCCAACTCCCATAAAGACCGGCAACTCAACTGTAACAAAATTTGTGTTGCAGATGTGCATGGGTGGCGCTGCTTACCATCAGGTAATCCGCTTGCTCGTTTGCACCGTATCCCATAAAAATGTATCCACGCTCATCACACATATATTTGTTGTCGCGTGGGTGTTATTTCCCATTATTTTCATTTATTAAATATATTGCATCTGTGGCTATTTTTATGATAAATATATTACATTTCTTGTTATGTCCTCAGTCAGGCGTCGTGTGAGTGATGTTCACGCATTACTCTTGTTTTAAGGAGCTTATGACGGACCCCACACTGCGTCCGTCGCACCAGATAAGTGTGGTCGTCATTAATGTTAGCTGTTTTTTTTTTAATAACGGTTATAGCAATCTGTCATTTGGGCAGAATAGAAGCAGGTAATGTGATTATTAATGCATACTTCAGATCATAAAAAATGCGTTTTATGATGAACCAACTATACCGTCAAATGACCTGTCGTTAACATACCGAATCCTCATTAAAACCCTGGTCATAAACTAGACCTAGTTTGCAGTAATCTTCTGGAAGCCAGGGGTAATCACCATCTTACCATTCATATCACAATAACCAACGAAGTATGAGTATATACTTTTCAGTTTGAAGTAATGATATTTGGTATTAAACAACACTAAAATAGTGATTGATTTAAATTGTCAACCATTTCAATCCTTGTGCTAAATTCATTTAGGTCAAACAAAACAGAATCATATTTTGATTATAATGTTTCTAAAGCCAATCAGTTATTATTAATTCATTTGTTTTCAGATAAATGTCAAACAATAACGGTAATTGTGTCGCTTGGAACATAAATAATTTTAAAAATTGCATAGCCTTTTCCCGCGTGAACTTGGCACGTTATATTATACTGTAAGTTCAACACACTCAGCCGTTGTCCTGTGCCAAAAGATTATATTTAAAAAATATAATAATCACGTGACAATACACGGCTTCTATATTCAACTTTTTTGATTTAAAAATGAGGTGACGGATGAATGAATAAATAAAATGAATTAATTAATATGTATTGAAGGGGAGCTGTATTGCCAAGGACAACATTTCTGAGTACCTACCATCATTTGACTTTCCTATTTGGTGTATTTTTCCGTTACCTTATAAATTTTCCGTACTCACAATGATTAATCATTTTTTTTTTTTGATGGCACCTGGAATAAACAGTATTGTGCCAATTTGAGCAAAAAAATATTATCATTCCGTACAAAGCTAATATTTCTAGTGTACATTGTTTTGTGCCCAGATTCTTGTTCAGTCTTGTGCGAACACGTCATGTTTATTCGGTCGAAAATTCTAGATAGTTCTGTGAGAGCGGCGCCGGCGGAACCATTTGCGTAGTTCGCTAGATCGTGTCTGTATAGTTCAGTACTTGTTTGTAAACCACTAAACAAACGCCATAAATAGAGATACAGGAATTGCATACAATTTGTAGGTAGGTTTGCCGAGGTTAGCATGTTCAAACTGACAAACGCTGTCTTCGAGGGATTAGAACCCGCTACCTCAGTATTGTAATTATAATGATTTAACAAATGAGCTATTGAACATCTAAGCGTCTTGCATTAAATTCCTATTTAAACACGTGTTTTCTTATAATCAAATCATTTTTAACGTCATAGATGCTAATAATTTTCAATTGTACAAAAAGAAGAGAAGAAGAAAGAAGAAGAAGGAAAGAAGACTGAAGTATTTTATTGTCTCTCTTTATGGTCTTGCAAATACATAGCAACGTAGTAATATTAAGTTTGATGTCGATATCCTGCGATATCTGCACCCTGATTATTGTGTAAAAATCCTGGGTTTGATTCCTTGCACTTAGTTATTAATTGAAGGAAAACTGTTATAAAGTCGTGTGAGATAATTATATTTACAGATGTATGATGTATGGTAATATCCAAAATAGTCCCATTGAAATGTTCAATGGAATAAATATGCATACAATAACTCATTTAAAATATACATTAAAAAAAATCTAGCACCTTCAGATGTTAACCACGTGAAGGTATAAGTGATATTAAATGCCTCATATTACATATCATATTCAGACTAACACATTAAATATATGTATATAAGTGTATATAGACGAGTGTGTGTCATCATATTGAAATGGCGGCTTAAAAAGGTATCACTTGATACTTCCAACGTTTTCATTCCCCAAGAAAATATTATACTTAGCGAGATTATTAAAGAAAAAATACCGGTTAAATACGAATTGCGGGAGAACTCACCGAGGGTTCCGTATTATATTTATCACAATCATGATTGACGCTTTTATTAACAAAATAATGCAACTTATAACTGCAACTCGGAAAACTAAAAAAATATACTGATTAGAAAATGACCCTTTAAAGTATATTCGAAAAACTTGTTCAGTATGTAGTTTGTTACCACATGAATGGGTCTGCTTGGCCTGTGAAATACCCATGAAATGCCGCATTTCGTTCAGTCCGAGAGACCCACGCCTTCCCTGTTTTCACCACACCTTAAAAGCCGGAAATGCAACTGTGAGACTATCGCGTGACGCAAGTGTTCATGGGTGGCGATAATCACTTACCACCAGGTGGCACGCTTTCTTGTCTGCTCTATCATTACATAGTACTTTATTCTAAAGTCGCTTTCCGCTGTCTGTCCAACAACGCAACGGATTTTGATGTATTTTTTTAATAGGGTCTTAACGAGGTGTTGTTATATATAATCCATGTAGTAAAGAAAGTTTGATGCGGAGCAAAGTTCGCCTGGTCAACTAGTTTCTCATAAAAAAAAACATTGACGTGGAATAGTTAGCCGAAATATTATTAGATATAGGGAAAAATAATTAATTAATCAATCGAAAAATAACTATTGCACTCAACTTCAAGAGTACAGCGTTATTTTGAATCGGAGACTGATAAATTAGACAAAATGTTAAACCGCTCGGTCTTGGTGTAAAAGTACCAAGCATGATACAAAAGGGTTTTCTTTTCCCACTGACGATACAGTACCCTAAAAATATATAATTTCCCAAGATCGTCACTCCACTTCAACAGAGTAAAAGATATATATTTCTGCTTATCCTGTACTGAATCTACTCTCGTGAGTTTCTTTTAATACGATTTTCTTGTTAGAAAGCAAAAAAGATGTACACTGAATGTTTTGGTGTATTTGATTTAATTTTGATTCATTTGAATCATCTTTTGAATAACATAACATTACTTCATGCCTTTTTCTACCCGCAGGTGTAGGCAGTGGTTGTTAAGCCTCCACTCGCCGTTATGTTTACGTCACAAAAGGAATAGGTGGCGAACCTATTGCTATACCCGTTACAAAGTTTTTAGTCATCGATATAGACCACACACATAACTTTAGAAATTAATTTCGAAAAGTCATTGGTATGAGCCATGATTCGAACCCACGACCTCTGGATTCAGAAGCAGGGTGCTCGACCACTGGAGCACCAAGACTATTACAATCATCATCTATTACAATCTTTTGAATACATACAAATATTTTCTACCTCTTAAGAATTTAAACCTTAACCTTAACCTCTGCTGGACCACCTTAGTCAGGGTTGCCGTGGGTTAGGAAATTTTCTTGTGACCCTGTTATATGTAGTGGTAACGAACATCAGAGTTATTGTCCATGGAGTCCAATCTGGTGGCGTGGGTGACACGAAAAAATGCAATCAATAGTCAATCAATCAAATCAAATCAAAAATCAATGTATAAAATATTAATAATAGTCTCTGTGGTCCAGTGGTCGAACGCGCTTCTGAATCAAATCAAGTCATCATTGATGATGACTTGACTTGAGCCTTGGGTTAGATTCCAGGCTCACGCCAATATCTTTTCGGAATTATTTTCGATAGTTATGCGTGATTACGATACGTGTCGAGGCTTAACAGCTGCTGCCTACACCTTCAGATAGAAAAAGGCGTACAGTTGTGTTGTTATTTTCTACAAAATATTATTATTTTAATAAACTTATAAACGAAAACATACTTACGTAAAAACAATAGTTGTTTTCTTGCTCATTACACATTTTGTTACTTGAATTTATGTTTTTTTTTGTATATAATTTTTATTAAGACAGTATAAAATAAGTATAAAGTTAGATGATGGGTTGTTACCATGCCAAATAGACGATAACAGTACTAGAATAAAATTGTCTTTAATGACTACCATTTTTTCTGGCACCGTTTGGCAACCTGGGATTTGAGACATTTTCAAATCGTTACTAATCCTTCAACTATAAGGATTACTGATCTATGTTTCGCATGGTGAATCTTCATGGAACCTTAAAACCTTACTATAAGCAGCCAGTATTTGTGATTTTCAATGCCGGTGTAATTTTCATCATTACTATTATGAATTAAATATTTTCTATATATGTATATTTTTAATTTTAATAAGTTAATATTATTGAGCAAACCAAAACTTTATTAATACATTCTTAATAGATGATAAAAAGAAGAATGATAAGAAGTAATAAACCTATCAATTTTATTAAAAATAACGGACGAAATAATAAGTCCTGATAAGTAATAGGTATAAATATTATTACTTTCACACAAAATTTAATACACATGTAAGGCAGTATTGGCATATGGGGTACGTTTTTAGGCAGATTAGTATCAGTACCAGTACTGGAAGGTTTGGAGACATTAAATAAAATACCTCATTATTTTTTAATAATATTTATTAATATTCCCGTTTTTTTATTACAATTTTATTTACAATATTAATATAAAATAAAAACAAAACACATATTCAATAATAATAATAATTAGTATCGGACACCGAAGTCACATTATCTATTCAATAATATCATATTCATTTCGTCCAAGCTCCCAGGCGCTATCGCACGAATATTTTGTCGAATTACATATAAACATCACTCTACGCCTTATTTAAAAAGGAACATATCTAGGCATATTTCTGCTACAACACTATCGTAATAATTCAGTATTTAGTCTACTTTACAATGTAAGAAGATGGAAAAGTGAAATAGTGTGAGTGTATGTATGCATGTAGTCTGTCTGACAGCAAAATGTGTTTGGTATCCAAAATTATTTTTTAAACAACAGACAATCAGGTAAAAAAAAACACAATAATTATAAATTGTTCAACAAATAACCGCACATCAAATTGTACTTTAAACGTAAACGATCCCATTTTACGCAAAATAAATTAAGTTTACTCATCACCTAATTAAGGTGCAAAATGAATTATGTGACATGAGATGTGATAACTTAGTTATCTAATTAAACATAACAGTTTTATTGAATAACAGTCGATAGATTTTTTATTAATTTTATTTGTCTTCAGTAATTCTATTTGAAGATATTCTTTACAGTAACGCAATATATTAATTCTGTTTAAATTACGTTGCAAAAAATTCAAAATAGTTGACATGTTTAAAATAGTTACATCAAACTTTCGAAAAGTTTTGGATTTTTTTTCCGTAAAGAGCTTTATTCCTAATTTTGCAATAATAAATAAATTGTTTATTTTACTTTTATTCAATTAACAGCTATGTTTAGTGGCAGGTTGTCAATAAAATAAAAATATTGCAACTGCCAAATTACGAAATTGGCCGCGATCAATTGCTAAGTGTAACGTGGCTGTTATTTTGAATTTGAATTATTCAAATACGCGTCTGAAAGACTTCTTCAATATAAACACCATTTATTTGTTCTAGGAACAGAAAGGGAAAACACGTTTTTCACCACTAGAATGGTGAAACAGTTAGAATTAATTATTAATTATATTCAACCTTAGAAATTAACTCGTTAATATTTTATTTACAGCAAAATATTTACAAACCGTACTGATATAAACTTTATTTAAATTTAACCTACAATTTTATTACGTATAGTTCAGTATATTTACAAACAAAAAAGAACTTACTTTTTTCTGTCAACATAAAACGTCATACAATTTTGGTGATAAAAAAAAACGTTTTACATTTTTGTGTTACTATTTCTTATTATTTATACAATTTATAAACAATTTTAATCTTATGAAAACCAATTTTGATTTGAATTAGATTATCTCTGAGACAGCTACGCTTTTAGCGAGTAAAAGATTCAAAATTGAGATACAGAAGCTTTAACAAATAAATACGTATGTTATGCTAATATTCGCCGAAAAAAATTAAAACATATTCATTCCTATATATCGTCCAATTCCATTCTTCAAATCGTGCATATTCACCATTATAAATATAAAAAGTAGGTAGTTTCGTTTCCTTCTTATTTTTTTATTGTTATTGAATTATATTCATGAACAATTTAAAAAATGTATTAGACTTATTTATTAATAATATAAATTAGTCGTATTTTTATTCTAAAAAACAAAAATTATAGTTCTAACAATAATAGTGTCGATTTATATTATAGTCACGAATTAATTATTATCGACGAGAATGTCAATCATTTTTATAACAGTTCCTTATATTATTATTTTCTAATAATTTAATATAATATTAATTTTACAACTTCAAACAGGACCGGAGAATATTTGCGAATGTCATATTCACACATTACATGACAATATTTATTTTTTTGTGAACTATATTCATTTGTTTTGACGAGGATATTCAATTTTTGATTAGACAGGTGGAAGAAATTCATTATCTCATTAAGGTTTTTAATATGTTTTTCCTTTTCATATAATTATAAGTCTATGGATCCCAATATAATTGTGGAATCTTAGGATGAGAATTTTTTGAATTAAAATTTCAACTCAGATAAAAACTAGCTTTTTTATATATGCGTACTAAAAAAAACTTTTATTAAAATGTCGAACGTATTACGTACAAATTGCTTATATTTACATAATAAATATTCAAGTCTCTAAATAAATAAAATAACTCGATTCAACCGTCGCGTCGTCTAAATAAACTGATGATTCGGATAGCGTAAAGGAGAAGGAGAAAAAAACCCAAGTCTTGTTTCAATATTGAGATTAGATTATACAGTGAAAGGGTACGTACACTTAGTTCCACTAATCAAATAAATTTATTTTTCGATACAGATTCTTTTTGTATTATTTTGTGTCTATCTATCTACAAAAGCCAGATATTGAAATATTTTTCAAGACTGTAGGGTTATGTAGCTTTTACTACAAATAAATATATGACATTATTTAATAAATCTATAGGAAAAAATTAACAAATCATTTTTTCAATCATCATTTCATTACATAGTATAAAACAAAGTCACTTTCCGCTGTCTGTACCCTTATTACATATTGTAAAGGGCAATATTGATCTATATTAAATGCACAATCTATTTAATACACATAACTTATGCATATAAGTATACGAAGATATTACAGTATTAACAAAACGCGTGCCGATAAATAGCACAAGTTGAACTTTTTATCCAAATTTTACTCATTTATTACTTTTGATGCGGAACAAAGTTCGCCGGGTCAGCTAGTATGAAATAAAAATAAATATGAAAGATTAACTGTTTACTAATTTTGAAAATATTCCAGTATTCAAACTGAATTACTTTCAACTTTATGTATATTTAAAAAAAAATTATTACAAAATTAATTTTACACATAGATATTTACTGAACAAAAACAACTTTTCTTACTTGAATAGGGTGCATCTTTAGCACTGCTATTATTTTACTATGAAACTATATAAAATTAGATGCGCTCTAAAATTGCATCTCTCTGGGCTAATATTAGCCTATAGACAGAAATAAGTAAACAAAATTGATGTAAAGACCTTTAATATTTCATGTCAGTGGCTTCTGTTGAGAACATAAAAAAAAGAGCAATCAGAATCATACAATTTAAATCGCACAATAAAGTACCTACTCAATTTACCTATTAATTACATATTTTCGTTGGGAGGTCAATTTTCTCCGGGTCCTTCTGTTCTTTGTTGGTGATGATTTAAGCTGATCATCTGCAGACCATCGATGAGACCAGGTAGGTGATGATCGCACAGCTCAGCTGTGAGGTGAAGTAGGAGGAGGCTCGGTTACTGGTCTGCATCGCTGCTGGATGCTCGCCTATGAGGAAACACATCAGAAATTAATATTGCAAAGATAATATTGCAAAATAATTATAAGGGGGCCGTGATTCGTACACTTTTCTAAACCAATAATTTTTGAAAATTTACAAGATAATTTAAAAAAATGAATGCAACCAATTCAATAAATATGTCTTCCATTTTATGAAAATAATGTCGCTACTTATCTTTTGGGTATTACGGTCAATATGGTATTTAACAAAATGTTGTTATACGTAAACGTATCTGACCTAATAATATATTAAAATTAATAATTAATATTCTGAATTAATTATTTACTCTATTTTAATATAATTTATCATATTTAAATTTTATTTATGGTAACATTAAAGCAACTTTTAGGATTATATCGCGTTTATTTATTACTTATTTTTAGTTATTTCTCGACGTTTCGAACTCTTTACAGAGATCATTTTCACGAGTGATGAACAAAAAGATGGTAGTTGTTCGAAAGCTATTTTCATTGATACAGAAAGCACCCACTTTTTGGAAATAAAAATCAAAAAGTTGATGTTAAAATATGATTTTAACTATTGGTAACCCACATCAGACTATGTAACAAAAAATTAAATGGATTTCTATTTGTTACCCATTTGTATCTATTCCTTTATTACATAACATAAAATAACTTCACGCCTTTGTTACCTGAAGGTGTAGGCAACGGCTGTTAAGCCTCATCTCGCTGTTATGTTTACATCCCAAATGGAATAGGTGGCCAACCTATTGCCATACCGGGCACTAATTTTCAGTCATCGATATTTATCACACATAACTTCCGAAACAATTTTGAAAAGTCATTGTTGTAAGCCGGTGTCAGGATTCGAACACGGATCTCGCCCACTGGACCACCGAGACTTATTATTAACTCCATTAATAAAGAAACATTTTCATGTATTCACCAGATTGTTGGGGTATCTGTAAGCCTTTTATTTATCTCGGGTGCAAGCAATATTAACCCCGATATTTCAGATGATATATCTGGTGTTAGCAATAACGTCTCGTATAACTTTGAAACCTTACCCATACTAGCCACAACAGAATCCTTCAGAGGAGTTGTATTATTTTTATCCGCACTATCTGTCTAACGAAGGGGTAGAGCCACGCAGTTCATTTCTTGAATGGGCTGGCTCGACCCGTCAAATACTCTCTCAGAAAATCGACGTAAAGTGGCTCATAACGTGGTGACTTATATATACGTTTTAATTTTACTTACCATTAAGCACATGTACTGACACGGAAGCTGGATGTGCATTATTGGGCACACACGTGTAATTCCCAGAGTCTGTGAGAGCGGCCTTGGTGACCAAGAGTTTGCTGGTGGTACCACCTTCCGTTTTTTCTGTCTCCAAGCTGATACCACCACGAGGGGAGTCAAAGTCTACTACTGAGTTACCGTGGTACCTAGTGGAAACAAAATAAGTAAATAAGGACATAAGACATAAATCTTAATATAATTAAGCTTGGCGAACATTCCCCAGGACAAAGTTAGTTCACTAAAGGGGTCGAGATAAAGCTGTCTACTTCTTCGGATGTTCAGGGCTTGACGTTAAAACATCAACTGTACTACATCAACTCCTCCATTTCTTCTATAAATTCAATTATTTTATTTAGCATCATAAGGAAGACATACGTACGAATACCATTAGGTATTAAAAATATGAAGGTACTCAACAATATTTACCACAATATCGAGGCCGTCGATGGTGGCGACGAATGCACATTCACTGAACAAGTCAGCGATATCGTACTGCCTTTTTTAACGTACACATCTTGGGAGCCCCATATCGTGGCAGCTGCGGCTGCAACAAAGAAAACAAAACCTTAATATACAAAAGATAACATTTTATATACAAAAATAGCTCAATAAGGAAAGAAAATGTTTGCATATTTACAAATTGTATGCAAATATGATACCAGGGACCGATAGAGCAGGTGAGACATCAGCTCGGATTTAATAGTATTGCGCAGTACAGGTAAGCTAATGTATCAGTGTTTAGTACGTGAGGGTATGAAATGGTTATGGGGGATTTGGGCAGGGACACAGAACGACTCCGTAAATGTTACAAATCAACGTTTCTATATATTTACATTGATTAAATTTTCTTTAAGTGCCTACATCTGATGTATTTTTCAACTTATTAAAATACACCATTTCGGAAAAAATCTATAAAGATGTGAAAGAGTTGAAGTCGTAATATTTCAGAAATATATTTTTTTTATGGTAGAAAGGGGCAAACGAGCGTGCGGGTCACCTGATGGAAATTGACCATCGCCGCCAAACACTTCTCTGCAACACCAGGGGCGTCATATCATATCATGTCAAAATTCTTCCAAATTCTTCCGTTATGAGTAGAGGAAAGTGACCAAATATGGAATAGTATCCATAATATGGAATACCCCCATTTCTCTCTAATGCAAACTCACACACGCAATAAACAGTGATTTTCTGTCTCTTTCTACTCCCATTCACGCGTACAAGTTGTAGCATGTCAGTCGAGCCAGCCCTTCCGTCGTAGTGACAATGTTTTGTTTTATTGCTGCCGCATAACTTTCTAAGGTACGTAAAAAATAATTATTTTTCGTACAGAAAGTGCACACAGTATTGTTTTTATAACTTTTAGAGACCCTTTAGATGTTCTTCAGTATGATTTAGCGCTATTAGATAGTATTACTTTCTTAAATATAAATATGTGAATATCAGTTTGAAATAGTTCGAAAATCCAAATATGGACGGATCACAGTGTCCAATTATGGACTATTCCATAATTGGGTCTCTGACGTATCAGCTGACCTAATGGCTTTGTTAATTATATTTTTTTTCGAGTTTTATCAGAATGGCAGGCGTCAATTTGAAAACGAAGCGAAAAGAATGGAATTCAGAGCATATGGCAGAAGCTATAAAATTAGTACGAGAAAAAAATGGGTTATTTGAAAGCTGCAAAACACTTCGATGTGCCAAGATCTACCTTGTTTCGTTTATGTCAGAAAAACGAATTTTCTCCAGAAGAAGCCGCAACTACTACTACACTCGGAAGGAAAACTGTCTTAGGGACAACCCTTGAAAATCTTTTGGTAGACTACATTTTGACGATGGAGAGCAAATTTCATGGCTTGACGAGAAGTGATGTTCGAAGAATGGCGTACATGTTAGCAAGTCGTAATCAGTTGCAGCAGTCATCACGTCGTCACCATAAGAATGACCTTACAGACAAAAACGAGAAAAAAGAAGGAAAAGAAAATAAATTGGCAAAAAACAAGAATAAAAAACAGAATGAGAAGAAATCAAAAGGAAAAAAAAACAAAAGAAAAGACTAAGCCTATGTCTAATTCAGATGATGAGGAGGTGATGCTGTTTGATACAGACAGCGAACCCGATGCCTTGATAGGATGTACAGCTCCAAACTCTGAGGATTCGGAGTGTATTTTCTGTGGTATGCTGTTTTCGAATGACACTCATGGGGAAGCATGGATCAAGTGCCTCATGTGTGGGCTCTGGGCACATAATGATTGCGCTGGGCCAGAGTTTGATACCTGGATTTGCGATTTTTGTAAATAATTTGTGTTCATTTCTTTATTATACCAAAGTTTTCAAAGAATCTCTTATAAGTTAAGGTTAATTTTTCATAGTAATTATAGTATTCCATCTTTGGGGTACCTATTCAATATATGGGTACCTTTATATTTATTTAGTTTTTGAAAATTTTTCTTACCTCAAACTGAACAAAATAATCTAAAATTGTTACAAACTTAATTGCAAATATCTGATTGTTAATAATTACCACAAAAAGTATTTTATTTATAAAATTTGTGAAAGTTATGCCTGAAAATAAAAACGGTATTCCATATTTGGTCACTTTCCTCTACAACTAGTACAACGTGTGCCTAATGTCACTGTTGCGATGATACAGATATTGAAGGCTCTATAAATGTTTAACTAAATATATTTTTTTCTAAATACTAAATCAAGTTTCAACTTCAAAATATCTACATACTAATGATTTGTTTAACAACTAGACAGTGAATATTCTGTTCACCTATTGAAGTCATTTACATAGCTTTTTGTGTGCCATTTGTAAAATCCTGTTCAAACAAGTCTTTAACGATGATGTCAGTTTAAATACCACGACCGGACGAATTCCACCGACTAAACCTAATTTGACTTTAAAAACTGTTTAAGTCTGCATTATGGCCCTCCCTCTAACTTACTCAACTCGTAGCGCCGCCGGTTGATGTAACGACTCAAACGTTTACTTTTTATTATGGCAACCCACTGATTTCAATGTTGGTAATAAAATTTCATTACGTTTTCAGTACTGGCTCAGTTTTTGACTGAGTAATTGGTTTTGGCGGCAATTTTTCAATACTGATCAAATTTAAAATACCAATTTGACGACTTTGTATTGTATAGTTGATATAAGTATTGGTGTACATAATATGGGCCTCGTGGTTTAGGAGGATCATTAAATCGTTTTGATAACTCTCGGCAACTTTCTCCCAAAGATTTCTCTTATAATTAATTATACATGATTGGAGATATGATACTCAATATATATGCCTGGGCTAGCCACTTGTTCCATATATCTAGAGATGAGGCCCAGGTGATGCCTTCTTTTTTTGCTATTACGACCGCAAAATGACAAAAATATATACAATATAGTAAATATTTATAACACATTACTGAACTATAAATATCTCGACATTCAATCAACAGAACATGCATTTTTATAACACACAACAGATTTTTTTTTTATGTAAGTTGTTGACTTTTAAATTATTTTTGTATAAATCTTTATATATTTATCTCTAAGACTTTCGCGAATCACGTTCATGACATTAAAACAACTTTTAGGATTATATCGCGTTTATTTATTACTAATTTTCTTTATTTCCCGACGTTTCGAACTCTTTACAGAGATAACTCGTGAAAATGATCTCTGTGTAAAGAGCTCGAAACGTCGGGAAATAAATAAATCTTTATATTTATAAAAATAAAAAAAGCTTTAAAGCGTACTCAAATCCGATGACTATTGCCAAAGAAAATCTCGGTGTTTTGTAAACATAAGCACGAAAATGGCGGCGCTACAAAACAAATGAATGCATAATGAATCGCTAATGAATAAATAAATGAAAAACGCAATTAAAAATGAAGAGAAGGATTCGAAAGTGGTACCTGAGGAGCGGGGCGCGGCCGAGGTCGCGGGGATGAGGGACTCATCTGGAATTCAGAAGACAACAGCTTAGGAGAGGACGAGGAATACAAAACAGCATGTGACCTTAAGAGAAATGCATTCAAAGATTTGGGAATGATATTAGATTTGGTTATATTAGCGACAGAAAGAAGAAAGATTTTATAGAGATATTCAATGATTTAATTTATAAAAATTATTTAAATGGACAATTAAATTAATGTGAATTTGATAGGCGCAACAAATTGTTTGCTCGTAGAATTGATGTGGAAAATAGTATTATCAAATATGTTTCCGTCACTGTGATATTTATTTACCCATTTTTTTTCTTTTATATATTGGAACGATTTCCAAGTTTTAAACGCTTACCTGCTCAGCTGCATAGCGCTTAAAAATAATATGAATCCTTTCTACAGAAGATTTTTATAAATTGCTCAACCCTTAAAACTTCTTGGAACATAATATAACTCTAAGCTGGACATTTTTATACAGTAGTAGAGCCGCAGCTCTCTGCATAGATGGGCCGGGTCTACAGTTAAAAAACCACGACCTCTCAGAATATGGGCGTAAAGTGAGACATGTCGCGTTTCGTTCGTTGAGAGAAAAATCCAAAGGCGCACCGTCCTTACCCCATTCTTCCCAACTTACTCCCTTAAAGGCAACGCAACTGTAACACTATGTGTGTTGCAGTGCCCTTGGGTGACGGTAGTTACCTTACCATCAGGTTACCTGCTTGCTCGTTTGCTCCCTAACTCATAAAAATCCCTTAACTTAAAAACTTGGCACGCTTCACTTTTCTAAGGTCTTTTAATATGAAAATTTATCGTCCGTTACTAATTAAAAAAAACATATCACTTTCGTAACTTTTTTGCCATAACATTTCGAATAGCATCAATTTATAGATTCCAGTAAGTTATGTGGCGGAACGAAAACTCTGCCACCTTTAATGAGTGCTATTTTTTCTAGCGTTCCGTTCCACTCCCGCCATTTGTCAGTGAGCGCTTCGATGGCGGACATATCATGCGAAATTCTCAAATTCAACTTAAGACCAATTATGAAGCTTGTTATCGTTGAAATATAACCCAAAATAACTTTCGCAATGTTTTTGTGGTCCAGTGGTAGACCCTACTATTTGTAACAATATTTCGAAATTGCCAAGATTTTCATACCATCAAGATATATTATGTGCGGGGCAAATTCTTACTCTTTTTAATGGGATAGGAACGTAAACGAGCAGGCTTGCCAACTGATGGTAAGTGACCAGCGCTGCCCATGGACACCTGCAACACATATAGTGTTACTACAGTTACGTTACCGACCTTTAAGAGAGTAGGATGGGTAAGGATGGGGAAGGGAGGTGGGTCTCCAGGAACCCTCTCACCGAGCGAAACGCGGCATGAGCCACTGTACGTCGGTCTTCGGAGAGGGCGTGGTATTTCAGCGGTCGAGCCGGCCCATTTGTGTAGTGAACTGCTTGGCTCTACCACTGTTGGTTGATTGTTAATTGAACCGATCATCTCGAATTTATTCACTAAATGTTAGAGAATCGATTGTGAAAGACCACCGTGTCGTCAGTAGAATGGTTGATGATGGATGTCAAACGATTTGACGTAAGTGACTAAATAGTTAACAATAGATTACACAGACACCCCCCAAACAAGTCTTATTGAAAAACGCTATTTAAGTCATGAAAGTAATGACTGTCTCCATAAAAATCATTGTCTCTATTAAAACGGCCATGCGAGTAAAGCCGCGAGTTAAACTAGTATTACTATAAATATATTCCTTGATATTATGAAATCATAATCAACATGTGCTATCTAAGTAAATATATCTACTACGTTTAATTAATACGACATCAAAAGATACAAGTTATCTCTTACGACGATTAATGATGATTCTTTAAATGACATAATTTAGGGCACAAAATTAATATTACGTTATTTATTTTCACGAATATTTCTTTAAAATTCAATATATGAAAAATGCAAGTGAATCACACTTAAAACATGTTCGTCTCAAGTGACGAATACGGCGATATTTTTCATAGATTGGATTGGATTTTCGTAAAGAAATCTGTAATTAATAAATTTTCTTGTGATTTTTATAAGTTTTATAACTTATCTGAAGTTATATATAGGAACTAGTTTACACTCTCGACTGCATCAGATAGACAGCTAAGCATATATAGTATTCAAGCTCACAATACACATTTTTTTCGCAATTGTAATAAAAATTAGACAACTTTTTTTTCTAATTTCTAACGGTGAGTGAGAGTAAACAGTGAGATTTCTAACAAGTGAGTGATGACTTTAGTGTCGTAGCTTTGGCAAAAAACGTAAGTGAGTTTGGTTTCTATACAACTCCGAGTGGGTAAAATGGTTTGTTCTTGATAAGTCCTTGAAATATCAGAAAAAAAATAGGATTGTAAATTACAAAGAATGTACATATTAGGAGAGGATATTATGCTGCTCATCTTCTAAACCTGATGATAGCGTGGGTTAGAAATGTTTAAACATAAATTTAGCATTATGTTTGTGAAAGGATACATCATTACGTTCTGCAATGTTGATGGCACAACACCAGGTGAGAGACATATAAAATATCTGTACCATAAGTGCATTTATAATAGAAAATGTGGAAAATATATCTTGTGTTACTAATATTATAACCGCGAAGGCTTGTAATGATGGCTTATAACAGTGGTAGAGCCACGCAGTTCGCTGCATGAATGGGTTGACTCGACCTAAGATATAACACGGCACCTCAAAATATCGACGTAAAGTGGTTTATGCCGTTTTACACTCGGTGAAAGATACCCAGCTCCTTTCTATCCCACTACCGAGCCCTTGCAAGGAACGGCAACGCAACTGTAACACTATCAGTTTTCAGATATCCATGGGCGGCGTTTGTTGCTTGCCATCGGGTGACACGCCTGCTTGTGCGCCTTCCTATCCCGTAAAAAAGGTTATGAATATTTGTAAGTCAATTACGAATCAAATGGTGAAGAGAAGTTAAGGTTAGTAATATTTTTATCGCTATAATTATGTTCCTCGGGGATAATATTTTAATTTATTTATTCCTTTAATTACACCATAACTAACCAGTTTAACCAACTTTCGTAATCCCCTAACATGTATTAATTTGGTTTAATAGGTGTGAAGTAATAAAAACTATATATAACCCTACCCGACTATGCAAAAAAAAAAACGACGCTTTATATGTGTTTGCAAAGTCTTTTAAATACTGTTACATGTCGATGAATTCATTTTGACTTCATAGTCAAAATGAATTTATCGATACACTTTAAGCATGAATCCGTCCCGCCGTTAACACGTAGTATCTGCTACAAACTTTGCCAAAGAATTTTACTTACATACATTTCCAAGAAAATACAACATTCACAGTTGAGTAAAAATTGTATATTTATAAATTCTTCCACTTTATGTTCACATTGAAAGGCTTCTGATCTCTCCTCTCACGTTTGATGTACAACTTGCCTCGTCTAATTGAACAAGTTTATCAAACACGCTCGCGTGTGCTTCGTCAAATATTCAGACAAATTGCAACTTTTGATGTGTGCTTAATAGCTCTGCTTGTTTACAGGGAAATTATTATATATATATTCAGATTTATAAAACAGATTTAATATTTAATAGTAACTGTATAACATAATTTATATGGATGCCGTTAGTTCGTTACGTAACGCGTCTCTTACGTAACTCTAGTCTATTGGGCTTCCCCGTCTGGTACAGCAGAACAGGCAAGCTACTTCTCTCTCTCACACTAACCTAATGCGTAAGTCAAAATTATCACTTCTACCAAAAAATCTTACCATAAATTTCAAACTAAAGTAAATCAAGTTTTTAAGCTCTTTTTTAACATACATAACATAACTTCGCGCTTTTTTCTATCCGAAGGTGTAGGCAGTGGCTGTTAAGCCTCGTTAAGTTAACTTTCCAAATGAAATAGGTGGCGAACCTATTGCCATACTGGGCACAAAGTTTTTTAGTCATCGATATTTATCACACATAATTTAAAATTAATTTGGAAAAGTCATTGGTGTGAGCGAGGATTTAAGCCCGCGACATCTGGTTTCAGAAGCGGGTTGCTCGACCACTGGACACCCAAAACTACTTTCTCTCTTACTCTTACTTACTCTCTTTTTAAAATTATTTTCAAAACTATAAAGTTTCCGCAGTTGGCTAAAAATAGATTGTTGAACAATATTTATAAAAATAACCGCGGCGAAAGTATTTTATTGGTATTTGGTGCCAAAAAGTCAACTCTTTCTCATCGAACGCGGTTAATTAAACAAATTTTCCGGCCCAAAAGTATTTCCAACACAAATTTAATTTCAGTTCAACGAGTACAACACAAGGCTTACAAAAATAATGGTTTATTTTGGAACTTATTTATACGATGTCATGGCGGAATTGTTTATTTTGGTTGTGAAATGAACAGGAAAATTGAATAAACTCGTCATTTTAATTTACTTACGCATATTTATATTAGTTACTAGCGGCCCGCCCCGGCTTCGCACGGGTACATACACACACACACATACACACACACACACACACATACACACACACATACACCCTTTTTTTGCATCGGGTTTCAAAAAAAAAGTAAAATTATAAAGGAAGTTTGAATTTTTTTTTTATAATTTTTTTTTATTCATATTTTTTATTAATGTTTTTTTGTAATTTTATATTTTTAAATTTTATACATATATCATATTATTTAAAAAACAAAAGCCATTAGTTTTAGTGAGTCAGAGCTTCCCTGTAAACGATATTTCAAGTAGTTTTTATTTTGTGGCAGCAAAATAAATTGATTTTCAGGAGCTCCGATACGTGATAGGCCAACCTACAGTTGGCCATGAGTGAAACATTCTTTTCGTAGGTCGATCCCTAATAATTCGAAGGTTTGGCCCTGGGACTTGTTATTAGTTAACGCGAAAGATGATTTCACCGGAAACTGAAGTCGTTTAAAAGGGATTGGCAGATCAGTTGGGATCATCGGTATCCTCGGTATATGAGCTAGTTGACCAGCTGCTGGGCCAGTGATAATGGTCGCTACAATTAAATTGTCCTTCAATTCCTTAATAAGCAGTCTCGTCCCATTACACATGCTCGGAGGGCTTAAATTTCTTAAAAGCATTATTGGAATTCCAATGTTTAACGTCAATTCATGTGGTGGCAGTCCAGAAGGGTTTAGTGAATTTAAAAATTCCTGTGGATAATGGACTGCGTCTTCAATATTAGTCACGGTATCGATCGATTTGTAATTTTTTATTTGGCCGGAGACTTTTTGAATAATGAGATTGTTTATTTCGTTGACAGTATCATTCCTGGGTGACACTATTGCCCTTGAATACAACCAATGAAAGTCCTTTTCGTGCAAATTCTCGATGTCAGGGTATACAGCATCTATTAAATTTTCTAAATTATGGACTATTTGGCCTACAGACTTATCCAGCAGGATGTCACAACTGCTTATATTTGGAGTGGGAAAAATTCCTTCTCCAAGTTTTAGCAGTTGTTGTGGGAAATTACTATCTGTGATTCCATGAAGATGAGCTCTCATATTCGTCCGTAATTTTAAATTTTCTATCGAAGTCCATAAGGGAGACGATATCAAGCATGATTTGATGATATCTGCTCGCGTACCTCTGTTAATGACAGGAAGAGTCTGTCGGAAATCTCGAGCAAATACAAAAGTAATCCCGCCCATGAGGGCAGAGGAGTTTCTAAGATCTTTTAATGTTCTGTCCACGGCCTCTATATGCGCTCTGTGACTCATAGTGCATTCATCCCACATAATCAATGAGGCGTCTTGTAATAATTTACCAAGAGGGCCGTTTTTACGGATTGAACATAACGATTGTTGCTCAAGATTTACGGATAGTGGAAGTTTAAAAGTAGAATGAGCCGTTTTTCCATCCTTTAAGAGAGTTGCGGCAATTTCTGACGAAGCAACTGCAATCGCTATCTTCCCTGATTCTCTTATCTTAGCTAGTATCAAATTTGCAAGAAAAGTCTTGCCAGTGCCACCTGGCGCATCCAAAAAAAATATTTTTCCTTTGTTATTATTCACGCTATCGACTATAGTGTCAAAAGCATATTTTTGATCTGGGACTAATTTTGGCAGGTTTTCATTGACAAAAGCGCTCAAATTATTTGTATTATAGTAATGTGCCATTGTATCTGTAGCATTGTTGTTTGTACGAACTGAAACAGGGAATCCAAAATTACTTAAACTTTTATCATTTAATTGCAAAAGTTTATTTTCTATTTAAATCAATCCTTCATTATAAACGTCTTCTCTGTATGGCAAGGCGAAGTCTTGATTTTGCTGTCTGATTCTATGTATAATATCTTGACATAAATCATCTTTGAAACGGTCCCATAATTTCAATGGTTCCGATGGCTGACAAAATAAAAGGATGACCACAAATAAGTCTCTCAGTTGTACTGGACATTGCGAAAGCGATGCTTCTCTCAGAGTATTTTCCCAGTGGTCATCATTTTCCAGCAAACCTCTGTCACGGCAAGCTGCTTGATAGGTTTCTTTGAGAACTCCGTCAACGATTTTTAAGTACTCAAATGAGGTTGGACCACGTACGTGATGTAGCAACATCCTAAGATAAAAGCACTCTGATTGAGAATGATTTACACCGTAGACTCTTCCTAAAGCGGCATCTTTTTTTATACCTGGATGGCCAACTACGTCCTCACCACGCCTCCTTCTTGTGAATTTATTACTGGCCCATGTGTAGTATTGCGGGACTTCGTGATATAAAAGTGTCTTTGCGAATTCGTCGTCATTACAGAGCTCAAAGAATGCCAGCAAAGTAGTTTTGCGTGGGTTATGAGCCACTTGTTCCGCCGTTTCTGGGGTAAAATACACCCTTTGGCCGTTTTCTAAGTGGACAGCTAACTGTAAGACTGTAGGATGCCGCTCATGGATCGGAAATTCAAATATTCGCCACACAGCCTCGGATGTACTTATGTACCGGCCATTCACGTAGTTTTCCACTTCATCATTTGGGTTTCTGTCACTAAAAGTAGCTTGGTCAGATCCTTTATTTATATATTTACAAATATATTTGATGGCTTGAACTGAGTGGCAGTACTCCACGTTTATGTGAGCGTTAAACGTCCTACTTAATAGTGGAGAATAAGGAACAATCCATCTATTATCTATATTGAACGTACTTCCTCCTTCCTATACCGCAATGTCTGAAGACCAAAATCTTTGACCAGTGCGTCTTACCGGTGATGACCTACGGTGCCGAAACGTGGACACTCACGGTGGGGCTAGTCCACAAATTTAAAGTCGCTCAGCGAGCTATGGAGCGGGCTATGCTCGGGGTATCTCTGAAGGATAAACTCAGGAATGAGTATAGCCGCCAGAGAACTGGAGTAACCGACATAGCTCGTAGAATAAGCTCGCTGAAGTGGCAATGGGCTGGTCACATCTGCCGAAGGACCGACGGTAGAGAATAATTCAAAAAGTTATAAAAAGGTATTAAAGCCGTCTTGAATATAATGTAATTTATTTTGATGAGGATTAATACCAAGGTACAAATGAAGAGCCTTTTCAAGAGGCGGCATATATAAATTAATATTTTAGAATAAAAAACTGCTTACTGTGACATAACTATAATATTTAGACATATGCTGTCGCGACACTTTTTGTAGATAATGATGAGTTCTGCAAAGTCGTAGTAAATGATTTTGTTCTATCATCAATAGTTTTCGCAGCGCACGCGACGTAAGGAATTTTTCAGGTCATTTTTTTACACCTTATATTACATTATTGTAGTTTTAGTAAGGATCCCTAATTTTTTTTAAATATAATATAGCCTATGTTACTCGGGGATAATGTAGCTTTCCAAAGGTGAAAGAATTTTTGAAATCGGTCCAGTAGTTTCGGAGCCTATTCATTACAAACAAACAAACAAACAAATCTTTCCTCTTTATAATATTAGTATAGACTAGCTGACCCGGCGAACTCTGTTTCGCATCAAAAGTAATAACTGCTGCCCCGCTATGTTAATACTGCAATATCTTCGACAAATTTGAAGTCGATAGCAGCTATAGGTTAAAAATGGGAATTTTCCATTGTTAACACCCCCGCAACCCCCCTTGTGGGTGGAATTTCGTAAAATCCGTTCTTAGCTGACCTCTACTCGGCGAAAGGAATAATCCTACCAAATTTCAAGTCCAGAGATATCGTGATGAGTCAATATATAGGTGGAAATCTGTTATATGTATATAGATGAGTGTCAAATTCTAAGTCTAAATCTAAATATATCACAATTTTCATAATACTATTCATTAACAGGATATCAATGTAGCTCATGTCAGATTTTGCTCGATAAGGACGTATAGGCAGGCCCAACCCCTTCTCTTCTCTCCTCCCTATTCCACTGTCCACCCTCTCCCTATCACATTATAAAGGCCGGCAACACAACTGTAACACTATCTGTGTTGCAGGTGATACGCTTGCTTGTTTGCACCCGTCCCTCATAAAGAAAAAAGCATATATTTAATTGCAAATAATATATGGCGCCGCAAGGCATAATACCTAAACCTTCGGCAATTGTTAAGATACAAAAATAATACAGAATATTAATAAAATAACAAATACGATGTGTAATGAGGCATCAGACTCTGGACAAATTGACGTGTGTCGTGGTGATGGAGATTCTAATGGACCAGTTGATTGACGTGGCGACCAGGAAACACCTTCAAGTATATTGTAATATTTGCTTATGTTTTACATTCATTTCCAATACATAAAACATGATCACATTCACCAAAATCTTCAGAGCTCACATAACTACATTATATATAGCTTTGGATACTGAATGGTATTTAAAATACGCACTTCAATAAACCAAAGACACTTAACATTTCATTCAGTGATTTAAAATTGCCTACACCAGCGGATACTGAAGGGATGAAGGTTTTGGATAAAATTCAACAAATATTTGTATATTTCAGCCCATACAAAATGCTGACGTTTAAACAACCATCGCTTTCATCCTCGACCGAGGCCCCTTCAAAGGGGATCTGTCCACCTGTCCGTTCAAATCAATCAGCTCTCGGTAGACCGGTCTAAAAGTACCGTACCCTTGCCCATAGGGATTACATCCGTACAAAATATGGAAAAAATCCTACTGATCTGGTGAACTGGCCGTAATTGATCGCGAAGCATAAAATGGATGACGTTTATGTATATTGGCATATTATTTTATTTTGTTTCTAACATATAAATGGTACAAAGATATTTCAGTCGCCCTTCTTCAAAATATTAACCGCATCGTTTGTTTCACTCTTTTTTATATTTCTGTTTTAATAATATATTTACTTCCAAAAGATCTGATCTGATCCTCATATTAGTGTTGTTATATGAATTAATATCCTCATATTAGTGTTGTTATATGAATTAATATCCTCATATTAGTGTTGTTATATGAATTAATATCCTCATATTAGTGTTGTTATATGAATTCATTCAAATTAACGAATCATTTATTATTTTCTCCACATCTATATTATAATATTGAAGTCGTGGTGATCCAGTGGTCAAGCTTCTGATTTAGTGGTCGTGGGCTCACGCCAACCATTTCTTGGAATCCTATTTGGTTGTTATCTGTGATAAATATCGATGAGTAAAAATGCTGTGCCCAGTTATTGGCAAAAGGTTCCACCACCTTTTCCACTGGGGATTGAACGTTTCGACGAGTCGAAGCTTAATATCCTCTGCATACACCTTCGGTAAGAATAAAAGCGTGAAGTCCTGGAAAGTGTGTCTTGGCCGTCCTCGTACATACTTCCACTTTTCATTGACGAAAGTGAAGTGATTTTGCGGACAGTGATATCGGAAGCCTTAAACACTAACGAGCGGGTATGACAAAGGTCATGAAAGTGGAAAAAGTGAGTGAGGTGTGTAAGAGTCTCTACCTACCTTGCGAGGGACTTGGCGTGAAGTAAGTAATTTTGGTCATGAAACAATTATATGAGTTTGGTAAATTCCCCAAAAGATACATTGACTTTAGCTCAGATCATTTTCTCTTTAGAAATAACTCAAGGAGACCGCAGAAAACAATGAGTGAAGGTATAAATATAAAACATTCAAGAGGTCACAATCAACTAATTTAATGTAAGTGAACAAAATCCTTTTGGTTACTAATTTAAATCCGAAATCCAACCACGAACCTTTCGTAATTAAAACATAATCCTGAACATTAATCTGGCTGATCACCAGCAGATAAGACCACGTAAATACAGATGTAGTACTACTATAGTAGGGATAGAGCTTACATTGATTTTGTAAATAATTCCTTTGATTTGATAGCGTTGAAACGATTTTGTCTTAAAGATATGTTAAATTATTCAAGACGGGTCCTCTCTGAGGTCTGAGAACTCACATTTATATTTCATGTGATGCCTCCATCTTTTAACGTTCATTGGACCTTCAACTGATCACTGCCTTTAATGAATTGATATTCAAATGAAGCCTTATTTATGGTTCCACTGGATTTTTGCACTAACTTCTAAGGGAATTCATTATAAGTAATGAATATTAAAAGTTTGTAAGTGTACTAACTCGAAATGTTTTTAAGGTTCGTTGAAATTAATAACATCTCAAAGTATCTAATTAGCATAAAGCTGAAAAGTTTCTTTCTTTGGTTCTCTCACGAAGGGTTCCGTAGGAAAAAAAAACATATATTTCGTATGATTTCAAATTTCTGGCTATCACAATTCATATGATATAGCCTTAAGTCAAACAGACAGACAGACTGTAGAGTTTTGCAGTTTTTGTACTAAAACACATTATACCATAACAACAAATAATACCATTTATTATTGTGAAGATGTGTTATATTCAATTATATCATGATGAGCACACATCTCGTTCTGAGACATGCCACTTATTATATACGGTGAGTGAAACAAAGGCTGTACTTAACTCAATATATTAGTAGGTATTAGTGCCGTTACCGACTCAACTTATATTATAATAAATATACCGTGATATTTATCAAATATTACATGTACCTCAGTGGTAACGACTTCAAATAATAATATTTGAGAGGGGAAAGTTTTTAATTAAAACGAATGCATTATTTTAAACTGGATATGATGGGCATGAAAAAAATGAATGAAAGAAGAAAATATGTAAGTAATTTAGAGAAGAGCTGAGAGCTTAAGAGGAAATCGCCTGGCGAGGAATGAGCATGTAATGAGAAGGAATGATACACGAGTTGCGAGAAGAACCTGATTGTGAGAAGAGATAAGAGAAATGGAAGACCTACAAAATTTGGACCGATTGTCTGAAAGACAGCCTGAGTAAGAAGCACCCTTCTTACTCAGGCTGTTTTTATCATTTGCATTGTGGAAGATGCAAATGATAAAAAGTGTGAAAAAAACACCTGTTGTGCCGATCCCAAATAATGAGAATAGGGCAGGAATAGGTACGAGATAATATGACACTACGAAGTTCGAAGAATATGCTACTCAAATACTATGATAGGTAAATCGTTATTTTTTCAATCGTATAATGCAAGCACATATAGATAGATTCGATGATGGTAGAGGCAGAAGGCTGCTGGACTAGTAAAATATCACGATCTTAAAAAAATTGATGTCTCGTTTTCTGCAACGAGGAAAGTATACAGACGCTAACCTATTCCTTCTCTTCTCCTCATCCGCCTCCATCTTATAGACCGGCATCGCAAATATGACTCTATTGATGTTGTAGATATCCATGGGCGGTGCTAGTTACTTACCACCAGGAGACCCGCGTGCTTGTTTACCCCGTTTCCCAAAAAACCTGTTTTTTTTTTATAACAAAACAAAGAGATACATAATATATTTTTGGAAATAAAAACGGTAATTTAAATCACGTTTCAAGAGGTAGAAAGTATTAATATAACAATATCACCACAATGACAACATATCCTGGAAGATGTATGTCCGTTCACAAGTGGTACACGTCTTTAACCCCACACGGTGCCTACCCTTTGGATGTCATTTATATTCATTACAATATAAGGGCAGGGTTTTTATTATATCGGTTACTTTGTGATTTAAATATAAAATGTTTGTAGGTGGAACGATTAATATACCTTAGGGAGGAGGCGTGGGGAAGATGGATCGTATCAGAAAGACACAGTTGATCGAACATAAATAATCATTTACTGAGTTAATATTAGAAATTCGTCGTCTCGGTGTCTAGGAGCTTGATTTTGAATCAAATGGGTTCTGATCCTTAATCAACACCATATACTTTTTCAATTTATTTTTAAAATTTATCTCCGCTAAATATAACTTACAGCAGTCAATAACCCCCAAAAACCCGTTGTGTTTTATCAGAAAGGGATAAAATCCCCTAATGTAGGCGAAAAGTATCTATCTAAACAGGTTAGAAAAGCCAAAATAGTTATTGTATCGTAGAAAGACTTGGTCGTCTAAGAATTACTAACAATTTTCTATGCACCCAGAAAAGTATTCAGTGTATAATTTTATATCTATTGATCACATTACATACCATTAGCGTATAGAACCTTGCAACTTCACGACCCTAATATCAGACCAAAGGTAGTAAGCAAGTATCGTTGCGTAACATTTTCAAAACGTCACTCCCAGACAGATACCCATCTGTCTGGGAGTGACGTTTTGAAAATGTTATGTATGTGTTGTCGTACAACATTTTTTTTAGATTTTATCGAGACATGTTAAATATATCTAAATTTATAAAATTATATTTGAATCTCGGTGGCGCAGTGGGAGAGCGCACGGCCTCTGATCCAGAGGTCCGGGGTTCGATTCCAGACACTGGCTCACACCAATGACTTTTCGAAATTGTTTTCGGAAGTTATGTGTGATAAATACCAATGACTGACAAACTTTGTGCCCGGTATGGCAATAGGTTCGCCACCTATTCCATTTGAGACGTAAACATAACGGCGAGACGAGGCTTAACAGCCGCTGCCTACACCTTCGGGTAAAAAAAGGCGTGAAGTTATGTTATGTTATATTTGAGTTAACAAATATAATTTTATTTACACAAATTATTGTATTTGTATAAATTTCTTTTTTGATAATGTTAATTTAAATAATATCATAATGTAAACTGTGTTTCACGAAACAAATTAAAATATATAAGTACACCCCCGCCCTGCCGAGCCCCGTACCGCACCGCATCCCCCGCCCTGGCCACACCGCTCCGTCCCGCACAGCCTCCGGGCGTGGGCCGTGTTTCTTCAAATTAAAAATAATTCAACGATTTAATTATTAAAAGCCTCCTTGAGTGTTCTAATAAATTATAATTTTATTTTGTTTAATAAAACATAATTGCTTGATTAATTAACTGTTTAGCGTTTTTGTAAATGACCATACATTTTAACTAACGTTTTTATTTATATGTTTGGTATTTTCATCATATTCGAATCCATTGACGTGTGTCACATAACTTCACGCGTTGTTCTACCTGAAGGTAGCAGCAGCGGCTGTTGAGCCGCTTGCTTACATTTATGTCCCAAATGGGATAGGTAGCGAACCTATTGCCATACACCGGGCACAAAATTTTCAGTTATCAATATGTATCACACATAGCTTTCGAAATTAATTTCGAAAACTCATTGCTATGGGCCAGGATTTGAACTCGCGACGTCTTGATTCAGAAGCGAGGTTCTCAACCACTGAACCACTGAGACAATTCTACAGAATTTCATTACAAATGAAAATGTCACCTTCAACTGATAAAATAACTGCCATGTTGAGTTTAGGCTCTGTGTTGATCTGACACTCATAGACACCAGCGTCTCTCGGCTGGACGTAGTCAATTTTCAAGTCCCAATCGTCAGACGGCTCTGGATGTAGCACGCTGAACCTCGCGTCTCCAGTGTACGTGAAGATGTGGGATGTTAAGATGTGTAGATCTCGTTTTCTCATCCAAGATACCTGAAACAAAATTAAAATGTATATAATCTATGAACATAACATAACATAACTTCACGCCTTTTTCTACCCGACGGTGTAGAAAGGCAGTGGCTGTTCAGCCTCGACTCGCCGTTATGTTTACGTCCCCCAAATGGAATAGGTGGTAAAACTATTGCCATACCGGGGACAAAGTTTTTTAGTCTTCGTTAAATATCACACATAACTTTCGAAATTAATTTCGAAAAGTAATTGGTGTGAGCCAGGATTCGAACCCGCGACCTCTGGATTCTGAAGCCGTGTACTCGACCACTGAACCACCGAGACTATCATCACTATCATCTATATAAAATCGTAGGAAAGTTGAAACTGTACATTTAATATACTTTTTAGAATATTTAGGACATGATCTACAATCGATAGCGAACACAAAAATACGGTTTTTAAAATTTTTATCTGTTTGTCTGTATGTTTGTAACGGTTAAACGCTAAAATTACTGCATGATTTTATGTTCAATTTTGCATAAGTATAGCCAAGGGGTTAGGTCAACAGATAGGCTATATATTATTACGTTGTCACTAATTGCCTTTTATTGGCACAGTCATAGTATGTTTGCTGCTTTACGTGGACGCCCCATGCAGACGAAGTCGCGGGCTACACTTAGTGTCAAGTTTGCAAGTATCTAGTTAATGAATTCACATCTATGACTATATTATTCATAAACCTTTTTATGGTGATATTTATGACATTTGACTCCTCAACTGTACTATAAAAGAAAGAAAGGCCATGCACCGATTGTCTTTGCGAAACAGATATATAATTCAAAAGCGGATGGATGTAGGAGTCGAGGACGGCCAGGACACACTTTCCATGACCAGATAGAACGAGTCCTCGAGGAAGGTTATATCAGGAGTCTTTAAAATTGCCGAGCGTGTAAACCAAGAGTTATGAAAGGCAAAGAAGCTAGTAAGGCGTGTAAGAATCGTGCCTTATGGCACTCTGTTCTCTCTGCCTACATACTATTTTTAAGCATGCTTGTGTAGGTTAGTGTCCATACTCATACCATGCCATGTCCATGCCATGTATTTAGTGAGGCAAGAGGAAACTATATAAATTGCTTTGAAAAATATTACAAACCATCAAAAAAGAAAGTTAAAAATAAAAAAATATATACAAAGCTAATATTATTTTATAAAACAAATTATTATTCTGTGAACCTTTGTTCGGAATATTAAAAAGGAAAACAGCTCTACGTGCCCAATCGCTATATTAGACTCGCGGAGATTTATTTTAAGCAAAATTTATTCTGAATCTCAGGAAACTCTCGGAGTAAGTAGTCTGTACCTGACGCCACTGATAACCCAATTACAGTCGTCAAATATTGTTCTAAACGTCAACTGCCTCAGCGCACTGGAGTCTCAAGGGGGAAGATGGGGGTGGCTGGACAAAAACGAACCTTCAGTACTTGGTGACTTCAGCTGGTACGGAATTATCTTCAAGTCCAACTTTACCTGACGAATATCAATTAGTAGAGAGCACTTCACATTTCTGCGCGTCCCGTATAGATCTATTAAGTGGGGATCGTAACCCCTCGACATCAATATTCAAGGTCTGCTCCCTTTTTGATTAGTGCTACGATATTGATTTACGTTTATTAATATTAATGCAATATGGGCCGGCATCTTGTCAATCATGTGGAATGTGGGAGTCGATGAAGGTCACAGTCAAAATGGCAAATTATTATCACAAGCTGACCAGAACTTTAATAAACCACCAGAGTCTCGACAAAAAGAAAGTGATCTCACGGGTATAAATGCTATTCAGTTAAAAAAACTAAAATTGTAAAAATATGCGCTTGAAATGGCATGACAACAATGAGTCATTACCTACTTGAAACCAAACATTTCAATGTTTCAATATTTACTACCAGGATACGCGGTCTACGCCTTCCGGTATTGAAGGAGTGAGAACATAAAAAAATAAAGCCATACAAAATGGACAAACAAATACAAAAATATAAGTTTACATTGTATTTAATGTAATTAATTTATTTCTTAAGTTAACTGATGGAAGTGAGAGCTGGGTATGGCAGAGTGTGCATGAAAGTAGTATAAACGCGGTCGAAATGAGGGCATTGCGCAAAAACTGCGGACCCTCGCTAACCGCGTGGAAAACAAGGTTATAAGGAAGGAAGTCGGATTGAAAGAGAGTGTCAGTGTAAAAGTAAGAACCCTCTCTTACTTTTACACCTCCTTCCATCCTCCGATGGTTCGGACATGTAGAAAGGATGGCTGATGCAAGATTGACTAAGCAGATATACAATGCAAAAGCGGATGGATGTAGGAGTCGAGGACGGCCTAGATACACATTCCATGACCAAATAGAACGTGTTCTGGAGGAAGATGATATTAGGAACCTCAAAAATCGACGCGCGTGCATGAAAGGAGTTATGAAAGTCAACGAAGCGAGTGAGGTGTGTAAGAATCGTGCCCTATGGGGCTCCGTTCTCTCTGCCTACCCCGCAAGGGATTAGGCGTGTAGTTATGTATGTGTAATTTATTTCTTCTTATTATTGTAAATAAAGTTTACATTTATAAATAAAAACAAACTCGCTGTGCCCACTACTAGGCTGCATAAAATCTCTAACTCGTTCCCAGATCAATGTATACGCTTCAACAATAAACTTCCAAACGACGCGGTTGAATTATCCATGGGGAAATTTAAGAATTGTATTAAAAGTAGATTATATCAAAGGGCTTACTATTGTGTCGCAGATTATATAAACGATAAAATAGTTTAGAATTGAACTGCTCCTTTTGTGTTGTGTTGATTCTAATTATTATAATTTGTTAAACTGGAAATTGAAAACAGTCGGCCGTGAGTTTCTTGCCAGTTCTTCTCAAGAAGCCTTGACGCCGGAACTGGCACTTAGATTCGCTTTCACATTCAAGACAGTGTGATGAAAGGGAATCTAAGCTCCGCGTATTTTAGCTAGTAGTTTTGTATGACGATTCTATGCACTTTGTAAAGTCTAAGGAATAAAGATATTTTGAATTTTGAATTTTTTGAATTTTTTAAACATGTCATAATAAGTTTATTTTAGTGGTTCCCATAAATACATCGTATGCTTATTTTCAGAAGCCTAAAAGCTTTGTGTGTAAACAAATTGTCAAAAAAAACAACGTACGGAACCAGATTTTAATATAATAACACAATATTAAAATATATATGTTTCTATCTTTAAATTTATGTATTAAGTAAATCTAATTATTTCAAAACCAGCGATTATAAATCAGGATAAAAATTCTAAGGCGCCCTATCGTTCGGAAAAAATACCTATAAGAAAACTTTTGATAAGTTACACTTATAACAAGTAAATGATTAGAATTTTTCAATTCATTTTATAATATTAATATACAAAATATTTTTTTTGTCAAGAAAAATAAATATTTTTGTTTTTCAGTTCACGCTGTAAAAAGCATGTATTTCCAAACCGCTTAACTTAGCCGCAAAGCCTCGGGCGGGCTTATATTTTTCACAACTTACCTACGTCACAAAGAGTTTGCCCTTTGATTAAAATTACACCGACAATAAACGTTTGAATTATTTTTTTAATTCAAGCGCCCTCTACACTGAGAAATTAGAAAATAAATTCCCGCCCTTTTGTTGAGTTTTTGTTTTTCTACGTAATTAGAGTAAGCTGAGTTGGGTGCGCGTAAGCTCGCCCTGTAATTAAGCAAGATAGAACGTCCTGAGACTGTTTACAGCCTTAAATATAATAAAATTAAGTAACGTCTTAGCGACTGAGGGGATTTTTTTTTTCAATTCCTGTGGAGCGTAGAAATTTGATGAATTATCCTCGACGCGAATGGGCTTCGCCGAACGACGAGGTTTCTTTCTTTTTATTTCAGTAATTTGAAGATATTTGTTTATTTTATCATTCTCGTAAAGCGAAGCCAGGATTTATGCGATTCATTCTAAATATTTTGTGAATACTTCCAAGTTTTTTGTTTGTCAGTGATATTCTTAAATTGCTGTGTATTTACATAAATAGATCAAAACAAAAAGAACAGATGAAAACAAAAACTATATATAAAACCAACCGAGTGACCAACCGACCGACCACGCGAGTGAAGCAGCAAGACGTTACTCATTCAACTAAAGCTGACTCTGACAGCGACATGTTTAGTTAATTATATTAATAAGTAAGATTCTTTTAACTTTTTAGCAATTCTAAAATTAATGTACAGCTACTAAATAAGAGGCATATATTGAATACAACGATGTTTTCGAATAAATATTATATTTTATTGCATTCAAAATATATTTTTATAAGAATGAACATTAATTCTAATACACGATTGCTAATATTTGATTTGAAGTGAGATGCCGATATCGACAAAGGTTGACCCAAATACAGTGAAATGTTCGTGATAGAAAGGCTATTTTAACGACTTTGATCATTACGATAACTGTATCGGTCTGTGGCAGGGATCGTTACGACGACGGGCTATCAAAGAGGACGATCTGTTCAAAAACCTATTAGAATTTAGTTAATATTTCATGTTATTTAAAAAAAATAAAATTCTGTATTTGATCGCCTCAACGACATTGTAATTTAGAATTCCATTTTCAGATTGAGAGGTCGTTATGTCGATAACAATTATTTTTCTTAAGTCTATTTCAATTTATAATACATCATCATTACATAGTATAAAGTTGCTTTCCTCTGTCTGTCCCTTTATATCTTTGAAAAATACGTAACGAATTTTGATGCGTTTTTTTTTAATAGATAGAAGGTATCAACAGGGTTTTATCTATAATACATGTATGTTGTAGCAAAGGAAAAGTAATAAATACAAAATTTATTTATTTATTACATTTTTTGTGGAACAAAGTCCGCCGGGTCAACTAGTTCTACGAATAAAAGTCTTGATCCAGCATATTCAGGTTTAAAGGTAAAAAATTAATTATCAGCATTCTGTGTGTATGTTTATATCACAGATATTTCAATAGTACCTGTAAAAATACAAAAACACTGAAAGAAATCTGCGAGCGCAACCTTTTACCCCAGGAGCCCATCAAGAACCAAACCTGCACCTGCCGAAATCATTTTTCAATGTCGACGTCCTCATCGGGCGTCCCTTTACCCTCGCTCTACTGACCGCCATATTAATGGTACCCACTACCACCGGAGCCATTGGAGAAAATAAATAGCCGTCTGACGTGACCCCGAGCCCCTTTGTGCCCCCTGGTGCATTATAATATATGGCTTCTCCTGGATTATCTTACGTCATTTTCTTGTAAAAAGGTCCAAGGATTATGTCAAACATTTTTGGTCTTCTCAATAGGCTTATTGTTGGTTGTTAAAGAGACTGTGAAATATGATATTGTTTTATGTAACTTCATGCTTTTTATTCCTGAAAGTGTTGAAGGTCCTGCCTTCTTAGTAGCCTCTTAGAACAGGTATCAGAACCTTTGGTAATATAATTGAATCTAATTAGTCAGTCATAGATATTTATTGGGAGAGCCCTATGACCAGCAGTGAACTGCAATAAGCTGATGATGAGATATTTATTGCAAAAAATTAACTAAAGGAATTCTAAGAGACAAGGACGTGGGCCAGGAGTCAAACTTGGGATTTGTTGATCAGTATCAGAAGGCTCCATCTCCAGACCAAAATATGTATGATTTAAAATTCTACTAACAAGTTAACATAATATGTTTACTTTGTATTGCTTGAGAATCAATAAATAATATTATTATTTATTGATTCTCAAGCAATACAAAGTCAGGATGTTATATTATAAGTGCAGTTAAGTTAAGTTTTATTATAAGCTTGTATTTAACTTGCACTGCATGTATGTATGTATGTATGTAAGTATGTATGTTTGGTGGAATTTTGTAACTCAATTTTGAAGTAGCTATCTTTAACCGTTTGAGCTGAAATTTTGTATACATATTTACTTTGGATGACAATGCATGATATGATATGTGACATCATTCTATATCCAATATGGCGGATGACTCAAGATGGCGGAATGAATATTTTTAATGCATTTCTGCAATATGGATATCAAATGAAAGGACTTATTGAGTGTAACTCAAAATATAATATGACGTCATTCTAAATCCAATATGGTGGAATATCCAAGATGAAGGAATATATATTTTAAGCTTTCGTACAATATGGGTATCAAATTAAAGGTCTCAATGGCAGTAACTGAAAAAAAAATTGACATCATTCTAAATCCAATATGGTGGATCATCCAAGATAGAGGAACAGTTTCTTTTAATGCATTTCTACAATATGGGTATCAAATGAAAGAGCTTGTTAATAGTAGCTCGAAAAATAATGTGACGTTATTCTAAATCCAATATGGCGGAATACATATTTGCGTTTCTACAATATGGGTATGAAATGGCCCTTTCATTTGAGAGTTATATGAGAACTTCAAAAACTATGTCTTGGTGGTTCAGTAGACTAGCCCCCCGCTTCTGAATCAGGAAGTCTTGGGTTCGAATTTGGGCTCACACCAATGTCTTTTCGAAATTCTTCTCGAAAGTCATGTGTGATAAATATTTTTGACTGACCACTTTATGTATGCTCGGTGTATGACAACAGTGGTAAAGCCCAGCAATTCACTGTATGAATAGGCTGGCTCGACCGGTGAAATACCACAACCGGCTCACGCCGCGTTTCTTTCGGCGAGAGAGGTACCTGGAGGCCCACTTCCCTTCCCCGTCCCTTCAGGATATAGGATAAGGGCGTACCCCTTATCATATATCCTATTCCCATAAAGATCGTTGAGACGTAAATATAGCGGCGAGTCGAGACTTAACAGATGCTGCCTACACCTTCGGGTAGAAAAGAAGTCGAGCTGTGATAATAAAAGCTTGTCGATATGTTTAATCCAACCCCTCCCCCCTCCCCTTACCATCCCAATTCCGACCCCTTCCATTTCCCATGGAAAGGGCCGGCAACGCAACTGTAACACTATATGTGTTCAGGGTGTCACTGATAGGGAATTTAACATAGCGACAAGCTTTTGCTATCACATCAATTGTATTGTAACGTTATAAGTTGATAGTTGAAATGTTTAAGGTGAAAATTATTTTATTTTTTGTAGAGCGTTTAAATAAAAGCTTCTCTAAAAAAGTTATTTTCCTTTAAATTATTTTTTTAATTAAAAAATATTTAGTTGTTATTATGATATTCATTGACATTGAAAATATATTAATTAGCTCATATGTAAACTAATTTATACGAACAACTGTTATTGTTGTTAATTATATTAAAACTAGCTGACCCAGCGAACTCTGTTTCGCATCAAAGTAATAACTGCTGCCCCGCTATGTTAATACTGCAATATCTTCGACAAATTTGAAGTCGATAGCAGCTATAGGTTAAAAATGGGAATTTTCCATTGTTAACACCCCCGCAACCCCCCTTGTGGGTGGAATTTCGTAAAATCCGTTCTTAGTTGACCTCTACTCGGCGAAAGGAATAATCCTACCAAATTTCAAGTCGCTACGCCTTATGGTTCCAGAGATATCGTGATGAGTCAATATATAGGTGGAAATCTCTTATATATATATATAGATAAGCAGTTAGTATATTATTTCGTTCAAAATAATTTTCAGTTTTCCCTTAAAGAGAAACTGCACAGAAAAGGGTTGGCCTTCTTTTGTTCAGAGGATTTAGGTATCGTCAACCCTAATCATTTGTGTCAGACGAGATTGACATTTTGTTGAAGAGAGGTGGTCTCTACACACTTAAATAAAACATCAAATAGAAGTAGGCAGAGAAGTATCTACTTCTCCTTCCATCTACTACTTCTATCTATTTTAGCAAATTAGACAATAAATAATATCTCGATGCCATAAGTTGGCGTTGGATTCAGTGCAGCTTCGTGTGACTGGTGAGATTTCTTGCCTAAGTTCTTGGCGCTTTGAAATTCACCTAAATTGTTATGCAATGTTCACCTAGTTCACTGATATATTATTTCACACATTATTTTACACTTAAAATATATGAGCAATAAATGATAATGAATAAGAGTTTACTTATATCCCATATATATACTTGTCTATACAGTTATTCGATTAGTTTCTCATCCATTGATCTTAAATAATAATCTCGGCTTTATATCATTTATTATTCTGAGGAAAAAAATATAAATGACGGCCGAAACAGCGGGTAATAACTAGGCTAATTTAATTGCAAAGCTAATCATTGATATTTAAACAGATAAATCAATTGAAAATGTTTCAAAGTAAGATTAAGATAGCTAATATTTATATATAATATAAAGCGAAAGAGCTGAAGTAAAACATCAACGGAAATACTTTTACATAAAGATTGCGAACTTTGTGAATTGGTGAAAGTTCGTACCTGACTGACTCTCATAACCTGATTTTGTACAAAATTGACGTAAGTATCTTGAAATATCAAGTTAACTCTTTACCTTAGATGAGGATACATTTAACTTTGAATTATTTATTTAGAATAAAAAGCTTTTTAATTCTTTTTGATTCTTTATTTATGGAGTTTTTCAAAAACAAAGGTTTCTTTCAAGAGTTGTAAATAAATTAATATTTTAGTGAATTATTTTTCAATGGCCGAGCGAAAGATTTGTTTCTGAATATTTTAAGCATTTGTATAATTTGGGTATCAAATGAAAGGGCTTATTGAGGAATAACTGTAACAATAATATGATGTCATTCTAAATCCAATATGGTGGATCATCGAAGAGAGAGAAATAGTCTTTTTGAATGTATTTCTATAATATGGGTATCAAATGTAAGGGTTTTTTGAGAATAACTTGAAAAATAATGTGACGCCATTCTCAATTCGATTTGATGGATTCTCCAAGATAAAGGAACAGATATTTTAAGCATTTCTAAAATATGGGTATCAAATGAAAGGGTTAATTTACAGTAATTAAAAAAATAATGTGACTTGTGGACTGACGAAACTAAGCGGTAAACTAACTTGCACCAATTATGAGTTAAATGTGTACTATCCAACATATCTCTTGTCAACCTTTTTTTTGGAAGTAGGTTAAAGTATTACCATTTAACGTTATCGCTTATGTAAATGCAACAAGGGCATTATAGCGCCAAAAATACTATCAAACAATTTGAATACACGTCGCTCGGGGCATCTTATTAAGGCTTTTGTAGGTAAATGACCATCCATAACCTTTTATGAGACATTAAGCTGATAATCCTCAGGATAAATTTTCATCGATCTCTTGACCTCATTATGAAAACAATTTCGGCGCTGAAAAATAAAGCGAACGGCTCTCTTTTTATTTTATAAAACATTACCAGCCCAGTATTTTTGCAAAAACTTAAATATTCAAAACTATAACCATGGATTACTTTAAAGAAATGTTTTATTATTGCAACATACATAACATAAACATAACTTCACGCCTTTTTCTACTCGAAGGTGTAGGCAGCGGCTGTTAATCCTCGTCTCGCCGTTATGTTTATGTCCCAAATGGAATGGTGGCGAACCTATTGCCATACCGGGAAAAAAGTTTTTAGTCATCGATATTTATTAGACATAACTTCCGATAAGTCATTGGTGTTAGCACGGAATCGATCCTGGGATTTTTTGATTTAGAAACGGTGTGTTCGATTATTTGTCCACTGAGAGTTTGATCCCTACCATTTTTATTCCTAGTAAAATATTAATAGAGTAGCCCTTATAACAGGCACGACCAAGGAGGATCGAATGGTACACTCAAGTTAGGATTCTAGCGTTTGGTATGTAAAACCCTTGTTATGGGACTCAGATCTTTCTGCCTATCCGGCAAGCTAATAGTGAGAAGTTCTGACGCTGATATAGCGACTCAAATTAAATTGTGAATAAATATCTGTCAAAAGTCTCGGTGGCCCAGTGGTCAAGCACACGGCTTCTGATCCAGAGGTCCGGGTTCGATTCCCGAGACTGGCTCATACCATTGACTTTTCGAAATTGTTTTCGGAAGTTATGTGTGATAAATATCGATGACTGAAAACTTTGTGCCCGGTATGGCAATAGGTTCGCCACCTATTCCATTTGAGACGTAAACATAACGGCGAGACGAGGCTTAACAGCCGCTGCCTACACCTTCGGGTAACAGAAGGCGTGAAGTTATGTTATGTATGTTATCTGTCAATTATTGTGGTGTTAACAAACAATTTATTTTTCAAATATCGTTCATTTATATTGTATTTCAAACGTGAGAAAAGCCGAGACTGATTCAGTGAAAAAAATTCTGTTGTGATCGCAAAATATATTTACAAAATATATTTGGAAAGATATATGAACTACAGAAAATAAATAACCTTTTAAATTCAAAAAAGTATTGTGTTAATAATAATATATTATTTGGAGATAGTAACAGGTACCTACGTACCTATTGCAGTAACAATAACTTAGTAACTATTAAGTTTAATTATCCATTGCTGGCTCTGATTTAATAATAAAATATATCACGCGGTGTACAGTAATCAATGTATTAACTGCAGATATAATAAACGTCCGTGATAATATCCCGGTCGGCTGGCCGAAGGGCAATCCTTCTGGCAATATTATATTACTGAGTTATAACTTGGATTATGTTGATTGAAAACCAGCTCATAATAGCACCAATGTTAGCGAGCTATTCTCAATTCACGTTTGAGATTATTATTAACCCTTAGATTTAGTCACATAAATGGAAATTTATAATATTCATTAAATAGATATTAAAGGTGAAAGAAATATATTGATAAAGAAATTTATTAGATGAATTCGAATTAAATTACCTCTTGTTTATTTCAACATAACTTGTTAAAGAATAATAGATAAAGAGAACAAAAAAAAAATTGGTGCATGACTGGATCAGCTCGACAGACAAAATTCTCCCTTTTTCATGGGATAGGAGGGCAAACGAGCAGGCGTGTCACATGATGTTAAGTGATCAGAGCCGCCCATGGACACCTGCAAGACACATAGTGTTACAGTTGCGTTGCCGACCTTTAAGGCAGTAGGAGAGAAAGGGTTGAGGAAGGGGGTGGGCCTCCGGGTACCTCTCTCACCGAACGAAACCAGCTCTTAATAGCACCAATGATAGCGAGCTATTCTCAATTCACGTTTGAGATTATTATTAACCCTTAGATTTAGTCACATAAATGGAAATTTATAATATTCATTAAATAGATATTAAAGGTGAAAGAAATATATTGATAAAGAAATTTATTAGATGAATTCGAATTAAATTACCTCTTGTTTATTTCAACATAACTTGTTAAAGAATAATAGATAAAGAGAACAAAAAAAAAATTGGTGCATGACTGGATCAGCTCGACAGACAAAATTCTCCCTTTTTAATGGGATAGGAGGGCAAACGAGCAGGCGTGTCACATGATGTTAAGTGATCAGAGCCGCCCATGGACACCTGCAAGACACATAGTGTTACAGTTGCGTTGCCGACCTTTAAGGCAGTAGGAGAGGAAGGGTTGAGGAAGGGGGTGGGCCTCCGGGTACCTCTCTCACCGAACGAAACGCGGCATGAGCCACTTTCTTCAATCTTCTGTCGACCCGTCGATCTTCTGAGTGGTTCTGGTATTTCACCGGTCGAGCCAGCCCATTCATACAGCGAACTGCTTGGCTCTAACACTGTAAAACTCTACTACCTCTACAAATATTGACCTATAGTAGCTCACGCGGTATTTCGTTCTGTAAGAGAGGTATTAAGAGGACAACACCTTCCCAACTACCATTTCTATCCCGCTTCTGACTTCTTCTCTATGACATTTGAAGACCGGCAACGCAATTGTAACACTAACTGTGTTGCTGGTTGCTATGGGCGGCGAAAGTCGCTTACCATCAGGTGTCCCGTTTATTCACTAGTCAACTGTCTCATTTTAAAAGTGAAAAAAGAGGCCGTATTCTGTTAAAACACTTACTGTTCTATTTCCTATATGTTTCGCCCTACACCGCAGCACAGCGGCCTGGCCGACCACTGCAGACACGTTCCTTGGTGAGATGTCATCAAAGTATGGACGTTCCGCTCGAGATGCTTCTAACCCGATCGCTCCTGATAACGACCCTCCACCTGTCAACAATATTAAATCATATTGAATCATTTTCATCATTGTATGAAATATATGTACGTTTCAACGTAATCTAAATTAGACTAGTATTTTTCTTCGTAAAAGTTCAGACATATCTACCTATTTGCATGTTGTTTTACCCTCGCATTCTTACAACCTTAAGCCTTTAGATCTAACGAGGTCAGCGTTTAGACGTGTGAATTTCTTATACCCACGGAGCAGAGGGCGAATCAATTGCCTATATATGTGGTTCTATGGCTCTTAATTGATAACCATTGTAGCTTTGAGAAACTACTAGTGTGTATCTTTATGACCCGCTTTGAACTCTGAACCGTCGAAGCAGAAGTCAGCGAGTTAAACCGTTTCATAACTATATAATATAGAAAATTGTGGACGATAAACTTTATAGTAAATAAAAAGAAAACTGAAATTCATGGATATATTAACGTGATTCGGCTTTCTTTGACTGCTTCTAATTACCTGCGTAATTCTTAATTACCCTTCCTTATAATATTATAAACCCTTGTAGAGCCTTGACTTATATGTGTATATAGAGCCTCATGCACGTACATCTCTCAATTTATATTAAACATCAAATTGCCTCAAAGTATTTGAGAACAAACTCACGCAGATTAACCCGACCTGCCTACTACCTACTTGTAATGAACGAGCCAATTTAAATGGTGCGACTTGTTTATTAAACGCCTGTGTTTATTATAAAAAAGGTTTAGCAGCTTTTAAAGTGCTACTTTCTTATAAAAAGTTCATTTGAAACACTCAATTATAAGAGAAAACAACTTCTTAACTTCTTTTTTTGTCTTAATTTTTCTGTTTAGTAGCAATGGTCCTATGGTGGAGATCCCCGCTTCTGATTGGGAAGTCGTGTGATCGATTTTAGGCTCACACCAATAACTGCTGGCAACTTATGTTTGATAAATATCAATGATTGAAAACTTTGTGCCGGATGTATAGCAGTAGTTTTCGACTTTTTGGGATATAAAAATGTTAGTCGAGGCCTAACATTTGCTGCAAACACGTTCAGGTAGAAAAAGGCATGCAGTAATGTTATGATGACTTTTAATCGACTTTTAAAGATAATTTCATAATAAAATCTGGTCTGCTATGTATGACTGTCTGTATGTATGACGATTCATTAGTTCTAAGTTCATAAGGTTCTACATAACTCCTTTCAGTCGCGACAAAGTTTTACAAAGTGTTCGCTCGTTTTGAACATCGGCAAACACTATATAGTAATGAGAGCGACCGACTGCGATGTCACAAGACAAATTTCTAAGTGTCGCAACGAAGTCAAAAGAAAATGTTATTAATTAAGTTTGACGTTTTTGGAGTGTATGGGATATCTCATCAAATCAAATTTAACTTGTTATTTTGTTAAATAAATGACTCGGTGGTCCAGTGGTCGAGCACCCCGCTTCTGAATCCGGAAGTCACGGGTTCGAGTCCAACCAATGAATTTTCGAAATTGTTTTCGAAAGTTATGTGTGATAAATATCGATGACTGAAAACCCTGTGCCCGGTGTGGCAGTAGGTTCGCCACCTATTCCATTAGGGACGTAAATATAACAGCTAGACGAGGCTTAACAGACGCTGCCTACACCTTTGGGTAACAAAGGCGTGAAGATATGTATGTATGTACGTTTATATTAATACTTTTGCTTCTTGTAGTAGGGATATTGGGGTTTATCGCGGTACGATTGCGGAATTATACGGAAATTGAATCTACGTAACTACAAATAAATATCTCACTTCAGAGGAAATATTAAAAAGTCTAAAGCGGGAAACAAACCTCACATACTTTTTAGATTTTTATGTGTCTTTTATACATCGTTTATTGTTATTATAGCTAGTAGCTCTAAATGTTGTAACTTTTCGATAATACACTGTAAATTTATTCGTGAACACTGACCTTTCTTGATTCCTTCATTTATTCAATTTGGGACTGTATATCTACTTAGTTAACTTCTTATCTCCCAGTAATAAAATGCAAAGTTGGAGAGTGATCTTTCTTATCACAGTTGTTACACTCTCTTTCAGTCCGATTCCCTTCAACCTTGTTTTCTAGCTAGGACCAGTGTGTAGAGAAGATATTTTATATTTTTCTAAGCCAGGAAATACAGCCTCCGAATACGGAAATCGTTAATCTGTGTACAAACCCAATCTCTGAGATTAGGAAAACAAAAACAACATATTATTGAAATGTCTCGGTCTCGGTGCACGCGTTTTGTTTCCGGGCACGTGACGTCACACCCGCCGAACCGGAAATAAGAACGAAGCCTTTGCCCGCACTCTTATAAAGGAAACATGGCAGAGCATATACAGTTGCGGTTGGGCCACTAAATTGATATGTGTCAATATTATGTTGCCACGCAATACTTTTTTTACATTTAGTATATTCGTCTATTTAGTTTTGTGATTGAAATTCGTGACACGTTATGAATAATATTATTTTATGTATATTATTGTATTTATGTATTTTATGTATATTTTTATGTATATTATTTTAGTTTGATGGATATTAAAGCGTAGGTAAACGTCACGATACCCCAGATTGGTTGACTCAATGAACCTTGAATACATTTTGTACAATTTGGCCAGTCACCTATGTTTATCATTCAAAACTTTCGGTAACTTTTCTGAAAACTGTATACCGAGATTGCACTGGACATATATGAAGCCAAGTGCTCAACCACCAGGCCTCTGTTAAGATTCACTATTATGAGCTGCAAAAAGTACTCCCCAGATATCAAATTCATTGGGCCCTGGGCAGAGAAGGAGAGGAAAGAGGCAACACGCTCTATAATTTGAAGCAATCAACTTAATTCATTTTTCTTGAACTACATTAAATTAATATTTACTAGGTATAGGTGTATTTTATTTTTTAAATATTGTTATTATTCGTGATAGTTCCAGTTATATTAATAGTGCTAATAACATATTCACAAAAAGTCTTGAGAAAAGTTTCAAACTTTGTGTTCGAAGTTTCCATTTCCTACAGTTTGTTCTTACTAGCGTGACAGTGTATGTGATATTTTTGTATGTTTAAGTCAAAATAAAGACGAAATGGAAATTTGAACACGCTGTTTTCATGACCCCACGCGCAAGTCTGCGGTGCAGCGAGAAAATGGAAATGACAACGATGAAGTTCTTTTGTGTGTATATATATCTATACATTATATGTATATATACAAAGGTATGTCTTTTGTCTTTCTTATATTCTTTCTTTGTATCTGATACCTTTCTTAGCGATGTTACTAACAAACAAACTACTTATTTCACAGTAACATTATTTCATTCAAGTTTTCTTCGTAGTTTATCTGTTTTTATGATCACTCTGTTAATATTTTCAACCGATCCGGTGTATCTAACGTCGCTTGCCACAGCCTAAATCTTCAAATACGAATGGCATAAAGTTACAGTGCAGTAAGTATCCTTCACTTCCAAACCATTATTATGCTTAGTTAATTATTACCTTTAGATTTTAATTGATAATATATTTCTATTTTTATGTCCCCATACATACATACATAACTTCACGTCAAATTCCTTGCGGGGTAGGCAGAGAGAACAGAGCACCATAAGGCACGATTCTTACACGCCTCACTCGCTTCGTCGACTTTCATAACTCTTTTTTCATGCACGCGCGTCGGTTTTTGAGGCTCCTAAAATCACCTTCCTCCAGAACACGTTCTATTTGGTCATGGTATGTGTGTCTTGGCCGTCCTCGACTCCTACATCCATCCGCTATTGCATTGTATATCTGCTTAGTCGGACTTGCATCATCCATTCTTTCTACTTGTCGGTGCATGCCCTTTCTTACTTTTACACTTTCTTTCTTTCTATCTTTTCTTTCTATTTTATAAGTAACAAAATTTTAGCGAACAGGCTCCGGCACTACTCTCACATATATACTAGCATGAAAGTAGGTGAGTAAAGTAAACAAGATCAAACTTCGGAGTTTAAGTCCCAGGTAAGTAATACACTCGAGAGCAATGAATCCGGGTCACTTAAAGAATCCTAAAAATCTCGGAAACTAAAAATGCTAGGTTAATGCAATAAATTGTATTTAATAGACAATGTAATACTCCTTAAATGAAGGTATTAAAACTTCTTAGTTATTGTAAAGTTATATCATAAAAAAATCAAATTTGAAAAAGGGCCACTTTCGAAGATGGAACTACGAAATTACAGCATTTGGTTTTGCTTTTGTTTGTAATCTGTCATTTATGTGGGTACATAAACCATGTTGATAGTGCTCTATATTCATTATTCAAGCTGAAATTATGTCGCTTACGCCTGAAGAATGCACCAGAATACTTACAATGCTGGAAACCGGCCGGAGTCAGCGCGATACAGCCAGGACTGTTGGTGTGTCGCTGTCAACAGTACAAAGAGTTCTCCGACGTTACGAAGAAACTGGTTCTAACCTACGCAGACCAGGAACGGGCAGAACCAGGTATACCACAGCACGAGAAGACCGATACTTGGTGAACACCATGCTTCGAAATCGCTCTCTCACAGGAACTGAACTCACCAATCAGTTTCGACGCCTCGGAGGAAGTAACCCAAGTGCATGGACAGTAAGACGTCGGCTTGCTGAATCTAACTTAAAACCCCTTAGACCTGCAAACGGCCCTAAACTGGAGCGTGGGCATCGTATTTCAAGACTAAGATATGCCCAGAGCCACGTAAATTGGAGTATTGAAGATTGGTCAAAAGTTATGTTCTCCGACGAATCAAAATTTATGCTCTACAAGCACGATGGAAGACACAGAGTGTATCGAAGACCAGGGGAAAGATTCAAGCAAGCATGCATCGAGGAAAAAGTAGCCTACGGTGGTGGGTCTGTACTTGTGTGGGCCGGAATTTCTTCTGAAAGTCGCACAGAGCTGGTGATCATAGAAAACGGCTTTTTAACTAGCGTAAGATATGTGGAAGAAATCCTCAATGATCACGTTGGTCCATTTATGGTCAATTTAGGTGAGGATGCTATATTTATGCATGACAATGCCCGACCTCATACAGGTAGGATTGTGAATGACTACCTTCAAGAGATGAACATTACTCGTATGGAGTGGCCAGCGCGCAGCCCGGATATCAACCCGATCGAGCATGCTTGGGACGAGCTAGGCAGATGCGTAAAACAACGAAACCCTCCCCCAATCACGCTTCGTGAGCTCAAAATTGCTCTCACAGAGGAATGGGAGAATATTCCCCAAAATCGTATAAGGAACTTGGTGTACAGCATGCCAAACCGCGTAAACGCAGTAATGGAAGCACGAGGAGGCAATACGAAGTATTAAAATTCAAGAAAATCGTAATAAAGTTCAAAAATTTCATGTTTCCTATTTTTGTTTTAAGGAGAGATCAGCAGATTTTTTCTTTATGTAATTTTGTGTTAATAAAATGTATGGTGACTCATATTTTTTTTACTTTCATTTAAGGAGTATTACATTGTCTATTAAATACAATTTATTGCATTAACCTATCATTTTTAGTTTCCGAGATTTTTAACATTCTTTAAGTGACCCGGATTCATTGCTCTCGAGAGTATTAACATTTCTTATAAATAATGTAACACAAGAAAATACTTAATTAAATTATAACGTCATGATCAATGTACAAGACTTATGGAAACATTTATATATTTTCAAATTCAACGACAAAAACAACTTGTTCCCAACATATTTCAAACCAATTAAAGAACGTGGTGGCCTTCTGTGGCGCGAGTGGAGCGGCACGCCATTATATGTATTTCTTTAAAAGGTTTTACTCGACACGCGATGAAAGTACATTTATAAATTTAAAAATAACAAGCTCTTTATTTTTATATCTTCACGACGTTAACGCTTGGTGGTGCTTGTAGTGTTTGTTAACATACTATTCAATATTATAAAGCTTTCAAAAACTCATGGTTCTATACTTAGGTGGTGATCTTGAGACTTCTAAAATAAAAGAGTATGGCTGAGCCACTAAACTATTCACTATATTAGGTAAAGGGTGAGTTACTCGATACAACATCGTCACAAATTTGAAACCTTACTTCAAAGGAAAAGCAACCCAGTAATCAATATTATTTGGGTGCGGTTTTCTTTGAGGCTGGCGACCAGGATTATATTACTTCCTACACCTATAGGTGTTCAGAGCGTAAAGTTAAACAAATATTCAACATTAACAAATTGCCTAAATCGTACTAGATCATTCAAATAAATAATTGAACAGAAATTTGGCAAAATTTTCAGTTCAATATAATATAATAAACGAATTAAATAAATTTTCATTGGTATTGCTCGGAAGTTCAGAAACTTTGCAAAGGTTGTATTTAAGAAATTTATAATCATCTTAATGTTGTTAAATTTCCTAAACTTGTATTAAACTAGTTGACCCACGGCGAACTTTGTATCGCCTTAGAAGCAATAAGAAGAAATAAAAATGTTCATTGTGGGTTATCCCTAAGAGTTAGACATACAACATTGCAGAATTTTTTGTAGACCTTTTGAAAGTGTTTAATAGTATCATACATTGTTTTAATTTATTACTCATGGTTCATAATATCATTATACATAGGATAAAACAGATTCACTTCTCGTTGCCTGTTTTTTATACCCCATTTACAAGGCCGGTAACACGCTATCTCTGTTGCAAGTATCCATGAGCGGCCAATTACTTACCATCAGACGAAACCCTTGCTTATTTGCCTCTCTATCCTATAAAAAAAGCTTCCACCTAGTCTATGACAAATTTGCGAGAAGATGCTATTAAATACTTCATAGATTGTTAAAAGGCATGATAATATCATGGAAATTTGTCATTAAAGTCAAGGTCTCAGTGATCTAGTGGTCGAGCACCCCGCTTCTGAATCAAGAAGTTGCGGGTTCGAATCCTAGCTCACACCAATGATAAGTATCGATGACTGAAAACTTTGTGCCCTGTATAGCAATAGGTTTGCCACCTTTTCCATTTGGTACGTAAACATAACGGCGAGACGAGACTTAGGAAAGTTATGTCGTGAAGTTATGTCACGTTAAAGTCGCACAAAGCCTCCTTTTTGAGAGTCTTGTGTTGATACTCTGCTTTCAAAAAACTTCAAATATGATTTGATAGATATCGATACCGAGGAAATTTCCAGTAATATTAAAGCAAGTGAGTGTGAAAGAATGAGAGAGAGAGAGAGAGAGAGAGAGAGAGAGAGAGAGAGAGCGAGAGAGAGAGAGAGAGATGAGAGTTAGTGTATCCACAATCAAATCATATTCCATTTGAAATTTCTAGAAACAAAATAGATTTTCCAAAACCTAGTTGAAAATAAATCAGCACATACATATAGCTCCCGGGGGAACGGATCCTTTTATATTTTGGTGGTGTGCTTCACAACATTACATGCTAATACCATTAGTGCTCCGCATTATAACATAAACATGTAGGAACGTGTAGGCTGCTATCAATTTATTTGAAATACGAACAGTTCGAGGCGTTGCTGTACTTGTTAACTACATTTATTTCTTTGAAACTGTCACGCCATCTATGCTCGTTAATCCAGGCTATATTTTCAATTTTATTAATAGCTTTTATTCCACTTTTATTTTTAGCTGTCGACCTGCAATGTAATGTTATTTAAACAAATAGAATGAAAAAATTTAATTCTAAATATTTGATTTAGTAATATCGTCAAAATTAAAAAAAAATGCACTACATAAGTTTCAAAGTTAGTTTTTCAAGTTTCAAGTTAATTCAAATAAGTTCTTCTGGTTCCATTCCCATGTCTTACTGGTGTGTAAATAGCCGAGGAATTTTACTTACCAAAAATTGATATCGGCCTCATCGTAAATAAAATAAGTCACTTGGCACCCTGTAGTGGTTGAAATTCAGAGCCGACGGTGACAGCAGAGATGGGGGGTGACAGCCGGGATAGGAGATGGATTGAAGAGGGGAGGGGGGAGCGTGAACTGGCTGAACGAGGGTGGGAGTAATTACACTAATGAATATTAACAGCAGGCTCGGCAGTAGGGTAGCTATGGGATATAGTAATACAACTTAAAAAGTGATCTTACTCTATGATTTAATAAATTTCTTTTATAGTTTATATTTTATATAAAATTATATTAAAAAATTAAGGTTGGCACGTTGAAGTGGAGATGGGCTGGCCACATCACTCGACGAACCGATTACCGCTGGGGTAGAAAGGTTCTCCAGTGGCGACCACGTTACTGGTCGACGCGGAGTAGTCCGTCCCCCCACTAGGTGGACCGACGTGGTGAAATCCGCGGGAGGCCGATGGATGCAGGTTGCACAGGACTAGCAGTTGTGGCGCTCTATAGAGGAGACCTACGTCCATGATGATTATATTAAAAAAAAATAGCAATTATTCCTTTCTCATTGTTTGGATCAGTTTCCGTATTAGATACTCAGAGGAAAACTTAGTTTGGAGGTAGTAGTTTCTAATGGCCTAATTACTATTAAACTGTGATGTTTATTGTAAATTTATCTACCGTACCCAAAAACTTAATATTTCCATTTAAACAAGAAAAGGCGTGAAGCTATGTTAGGTTAATCAAAAATATAATTTTTGATTAAAATAACATAGCTTCATGCCTTTTCCTACCCTAGGTGTAGGCAGTGGCTGCTAAGCCTCGACTCACCGTTATGTTTACGTCCCAAATGGAATAGGTGGCGAACCGGGCACAAAGTTTTTAGTCATCGATATTTATCACGCATAACTTTCGAAATTAATATCGAAAAGTCATTGGTGCGTGCCAGGATTCGAACCCGCGACCTCTGGATTCATAAGTCGTGTTCTCGACCACTTGACCACCGAGACTATTAAATAAATATAATATATTAATAATAATTAATAAATGCATATTTTACAAATTATTTTTATTATCATCATCATCATTAGCCTAAATCCGTCCACTGCTGAACGTAGGCCTGCCCTTTAGCACGCCATAACTCCCGGTCCTGTGCCGCTAGCATCCAACGACTCCCAACGGTTCTCACTAGGTCGTCGGTCCACCTAGTGGGGGGACGGACGACCTTTATTTTTATCAATTCTTTCATTTGCAGTTTTTACAATTTCTCAATAAACCAATTACATGAATCAATAAACCTCTTTGTGCAAATATTCTTAATAGAAACCAGAGCCAATTAGAAAACCGTTTTAGTAACTAAATGAGCAAGTTATTTTTAATTCACGAACCCAGTAAATTAACACCTTCACTGCGGCGCCAATTTTCATAGCCTTTTGGCAGGTGATGAGGCGTTTTAGAGGCACAGTTGAACTTATTTGCAGTGTGTATGAGACCTCTCCGGCCTCATAAAATATGGTTTCTCTAAAACACCTTCAAATAACCCAAATGTAACTATATTTGCTTGAAACTTTTACATTATATAAATAAATATATACTAAAATTGAATCTGGCTTCGCCCTCAGTTACGACTTCTGAGTATTGAATAAACAACACAAATATATATGACATGTGTTCTGCCTCACATTGCACTGAAAAAAGTATGATTTGTATGTAAACTAGGGATGGGAAGTTACAACTAAGATAAAACATATGTATTGGAGTACTTTAAACAAAATATTTTTCATAAAAACAGGGTAAACAAAAAGATGGACACAAAAAGTTATATTTTTGTTTTACTGCTGCCTGACTGCTATTTAAGGTCGCGGCACAAAATCTTTTTTTTTTTTTTTATATCTTGGACACAAATCACACAGCGCCCTCCAGTTCCAAACTAAGCAACTAAATGCTTGTGCTATGGACACTAGATAACGGATACTAATACATATATAATTTTCTTTTGTAAATACATACTTATAATACATAGAAAAACACCCAGACGCCGCACAAATATTCATGTTTGTCACAAATATTTGTGCTCTGGTGGGAATCGAACCCCCGACCTCAGTGCTGCAGCCGGTAGTTTTACCAATGCGCCACGAGGCCCGTCAGGTACGCCTTAATTTGTCATAGCAACCTATGCAACGCTTTCGCTGACCATCTTTTTGAAGCATATGATCAGTCACGTCAGTCTATATCATTGTAAAGATATAAATGTTATGAATGTGTACATGTGTAAGGATATTTGTGCAGAATAAAGAACATTTTGCTGTAGTGAAATATTTAGGTCATGCTTAGTATGAAAACGGCAGCGAATATTTGGATAGAGGTTATTTGAAAAAATCCCTTTATCGTTATTTATCGTGACTTGTCCTAACACTAAGCTAAAATACGCTGTGCTCGCAACGCCCGCACTCCGCTCTGTGCGTCTATGAGGTCTGCCATTTTTGAGGCAGATTAGACCTTCCTTCGCACTAAGTAGTGTTTATTTTTATTCAGTGCGTTTGGGGCCTATTTAACCTCATATTGTACTAACTACGCCCTCAGGCTAAGCTTCGTGAGAGAATCAAATATGTATATTTGTCTCTACTATACAAGTAGAAATGTTAACGTAGCTGTCTCCCGCACATGGTGAAAAAACGTGATTTTGTCTGCCGCACCAGCGAGAAGTCACGCATGTACCAATTCGATCTCATAACGCAGTGAACGTGTTAACATTATAAATTTGCTCACTCATCAAAAGTGTAAAATAGCATAACAATGCAAAAGCGGAAAGATGTAGTTGTCAAAGACACACTGTACATGACCAAATTGAACGAGTCCTTGAGGAAGCTGATGTGAGGAGCCTTATAAAATGACTAGCGTATATGAGAAGAGTTATAAAAGTCAAAGCAGCAAGTGAGGTGTGTATTTTTCTTTATCATCATCATCATCAGCCTATTGCAGTCCACTGCTGGGCATAGACCTCTCCCAATGTGCGCCACATCATCCGATTCCCTGCCTTCCGCATCCAGTCTATTTCAACAATCTTTCTGAGATCGTCTGACCATCGGGCTGGTGGGCGTCCTACGCTACGTTTGACAAAACGCGGTCTCCACTCTATGATCTTTTTACTCTATCTACCGTCAGTCCTTCGGCAGATGTGACCAGCCCATTGCCACTTCAGCGAGCTTATTCTACGAGCTATGTCGGTTAGTCCAGTTCTCTGGCGGATATACTCATTCCTGAGTTTATCTTTCAGAGATACCCCGAGCATAGCCCGCTCCATAGCTCGCTAAGCGACTTTAAATTTGTGGACTAGCCCCACCGTGAGTGTCCACGTTTCGTCACCGTAGGTCATCACCGGTAAGACGCACTGGTCAATTTTTCTATATAGGTTACCGTTATTTCTGCCTACCCCGCTTGAGATTCGGAGGATACACCTTCGGGTAACAAAGGCGTGAAATTATGTAATATCATGTTACTACTAAACTATGATACACTCAACCTTATTCATGAGTGATTTCAATTATATTATATGTGTTTATAATATAATTGATAACAGATTAGAGAGAACAGAACAGTACCGTATAAACTGGAACATAACACCATGTCGAGAGCGTGCACGTCGCGATCCCTGCCGTCCCAGAGGGACGCAATCTTGACCGAATCGAATACATCCGCGCTGGCTAGCGCACGCCCTAGCGTGCCGGAAACGAAGCGGAAGGGGAATGAGGCCGAGGACCTCCCAGGTGGCATGGTTGCTCTATGGTCCGGAGTGGACCTGGACGTCCGTGCCAGCGGGGGTGTGGGGGTCGTTCTCTCCTCTCGCTTTGCTTCTGGAGTGAAAGACTATGTGTTGGTAGGCCCAAGACACCTTTGGGTTCATATAAAACTGGGGATCACGCGGGTCTTCCTGGTAGCAGCTTATGCTCCCGTCAGCTCCGCCGATCCCCATGAACTCGAGGAGTTTTGAGAAACTGTTAGGGATATTCTGGATTTGGTTGAAGGAAATGAAAGGATCATTTTGTGTGGTGATCTTAATGAATGGGTCGGAACCAAGAGAGATGGCCTGGAGGCTGTCCTTGGTCCGAATGGTGACAAGAGAGTGAATGATGCTGGTAAGCCGATCTTGGACGTGAGCTTGCAACGGAACCTCCTTGTGTCTACACATTATTCCGTCATAAAGATATTCACACGTATACGTGGAGACGGAATGAACAAAAGAGTATGATTGATCTGATTCTGATAGACAATCGTCTCCGAAATACTCTAAGGGATACAAGAGCCTACAGAGGCCCCACTCTTGATACGGACCTACCTGGTGGTGAGCCGCTTTGTGGGCCTATTCAAGAAGTGGAGGCACTGGCGAGTGCGTCACCATTTCGGAGAGCTTGAAAGGATAAAGTGTGAGAAATTAGAAGATGAAAGTGTACGGAGTATGGATGTAGACCTAGTCAGCAAAAAACTCACGAGTGACACGAGTCTTTCGGACTTAGGTGTTGAAGAATGCTGGGAAAGAATGAAAGAAAGTATAGTGGATAGTGCAAAAGAGGTATGTGGTTGTGCAAAGAGACATAACATTCTGAGAGGTGATGCCTGGTGGGACGCGGATGTAAAATCCAGCGTCGAAAGTAAGAAAAAAACATGGTTGGATTATGTCTCGAGTTTGAATTAGAATGATAGTATGACAGAGAAAAAGTATGAGAGCTACTGCCGCTGCAGGAATGTTACCAAAGCCTTAGTGAAAGAGAAGCGTGAAAGATTAGTCGCAAAAGAGGAAGTGAGGTTGCCGGAGAACTTCGAGGCCAATAGCAAACTCTTTTGGAGGGAAGTTAGAAAGTCTCGGGGTTCTTCGTCAACATCCAGAATGGACAAAATTATGTCTAAGGCTGGTGACATTCTTGCTAACCCAATACATCTATTGGGTCGGTGGAGTGAGTATTTTGGGGAAATGTACGAGTATGTTCCGGACGTGGGCGGCGCGAGTGAGTCTATGACCGACGCCACTGCGCCAACATCTGACGAGGACATTACTATGGAAGAGATTGAATGGTCGATACGAAGTATGAAAAATGGTGAGGCAGCTGGAATTGATTTGATGTCTGCTGAAATGATCAAATAAGGTAGAACCTGTGTCCGGGATGGTTTCCTGACCTTGAGCAATCTATGCTGGAGGTCGTGTAAGGTTCCCATGGACTGGAGGCGTGCTGTCATCGTGCTCTTGTATTAAAGTAAGGGATCACGTATGCAGTGCGCCAGTTACAGAGCCATCAGTTTGATCAGCTTAGCAGCGAAAGTGTATGGGAAGATTATTGAAAGGAGAATGCGGGTGATATCTGACGGAGTGTTGCGGGGGGCTCAGGGTGGTTTCAGAAGCGGAAGAGGGTGCATGGATCAGATTTTTTCTCTCCACAACATTGTGGAGAAACAACTGGCTGTTAGCCGAAAGGGTTTTTGCGGTTTTGTGGATCTGGAAAAAGCGTTTGACAGGGTGTTACGGAAAGATCTGTGGGACATACTCCCGGGCTATGGGGTGAGCGGCGCACTGCTGCGCCCACTTATGAGGGCTGCACGGCGTGTGTGCGTGTTGACGGCGGCTTGTCGCCCTGGTTTAACGTCAATATCGGCATCAGATAGGGCTGCGTGCTGTCCGCTCGGCTGTTCATCCTGTACCTGGACAGTTGTCTCCAGAGAGTGAGATCGACGAATGTAACAATACGAATGGGTGACCTAGTTGTGAGCTGCCTGCTTTACGCAGATGACGCCGTGCTCTTAGCCGAATCGCCGTCTGATCCGCAAACACTAGTCATTATTATGAAAGATGATTGTTTGATGAAAGGCTTATAATTGAAAGTGATGAAAACGAAAGTTATGATTTTTGAAAGGGAGGAATCCAGATCGGATGCAAGGATAATGGTTGACGATGTAGTGCTGGAACAGGTGAATGAAATTGTATATCTTGGATGCGCTTTTAGCAGGGGTGGAAGGTACACCACTGATGTAGAAAGAAGGGTAGCGTTAGGAAATAACGTAAATGGGTTGGGTAGATTTCTGGGCGCAAAAGATATTAGCAAAAAAGCCCAGCTAGCAATTCACAATGCAATACTGATCCCAACGCTAACTTATGGAAGCGAGAGCTGGGTATGGCAGAGCGTGCAAGTAAAAAGCAAAGTAGGATAAACGCTGTCGAAATGAGGGCATTGCGCAAAATCTGCGGAGTGACTCTCGTTGACCGCGTGGAAAACAAGGTTATAAGGAAGGAAGTCGGATTGAAAGAGAGTGTCGGTGTGAAAGTAAGAAAGGGCATGCCGACAGTCACATTTTTTTATATTCAGACTAAAAAGTGGACTCCTAAAATCGTGATTAACTCTACAATATAACTATATTTAGTCAAGGGATTTTGGACGTTTATTGTTTATTTTTTGTGGCCATCATACTGCGGGCACAATATAGTTTCTCTGTAAATATCTGGTGCTGCTGTAATTTTTGAACGGAAAAAATCTACTTTATCATATTTGGTAAAAAAGGAACCCTAAAAAAAGTAATAAAACGTGTGACAAACTTGACAGCAAGACATTTACTTTTATCATAGTTACGCGACCTCCATAATATTCGAATCACGTACTATTCCAATACCCTTATATATATATATATGTATCGCTTGCGGTCGGACCACAGCTTTATGGGATAGATTAGTAGGGGAAGTTAATTATCGGACGCATTGATATTGCAATAGATAATTGGATTTGGTGGTAAAAATAAATATTCTTCTATCTTAGGAGGAAATAAACGTGTTACATCGTAGTAGACATAGAAAATAGTAAGTAATATATATATTTTATCTGCCTACCCTGCAACAGCAAAAATGTGAACATGTATTTAATTAAACATATCGTAGATTTGAATACCATGATTTCTAATTCGCATGATTTCTAAGTATCGTTCATATATGCAAATGAGTATCATTTTTATTAGCTTTTTATTAGCTTCACCTGTATGTTTGTATGTTTGTTTGTAACCGACTTCTTTGGGCGCGATTTTGACCCACTTTAAACGGCCAGATTTCGTTCAAACTTTGTAGATTTATTGAGGACCGATGACTCATGATACACTAATTTGATAAAATTATTCCATTTTTCAATTTGCAAAATATGATTTTTGATAATTTTTTAGTGTTCATAGTTCACTTCTCGCACCATCTAGTGGCAATCAGCGGAAAGTCTACGTTATCAACTTGAAACGAGTTCCTTCTATAAGTCACAGATGGCGCTATTCCTCAAATTCGGTTTTGATATCCGTTGTTAGCACGCTTTAAAATAGTTAAGCAATAGTTTAAAAAACTAAGAAACGCGCTTATTATAGAAAACCGAACTAAAAAATATAAAATAAATAATAGTTTAAAAAAACTAAAAAACACGCTTTTTATAGAAAACTGAACTAAAAAATAGAAAATAAATTTTAATGAATTTATATTAAGAAAATAGTGTTAAAAATTTCAATGAATATAAATTAATAATAGTGTGAATAAAAAAAAATATATTTTATTTTAAAAAAAGCGTGGGGTGCTTTTTAAGATATTTTCGAAATGATAATCACTCTACTCATATCTGTCAATAAAATATTTATAACTATTGACACCATGCACGCCACGCTTATTTTAAAATAAAATATTATTATATTTTTAACACTATTTTCTTAATTTAAATTCATTAAAATTTATTACATAAATAACGTAACTTAACGACATTTACTACCCAAAGGTGGAGGTAGCGACGGTTAAACGTTGACTCGTTGAATCCTTTTGTTACGTCTCAAATGGAATAGGTTCCGAACCTATTGCCATGCACCAAGAAGAAAGTTTTCAGATATTTATCACACATAAAAATCTGAAAATAATTCCGACGACTTCAATATCATTTTTTTTATCCTCTAAAATCTAATTCGAGATCAAATATCAATATGAGTATATGAAATTCTGATGTGCAAAGGTTTCAAAGGTAACTATGTGAACGATTATTGCACTCGTTCAATACCTACTTGAATTTGAAAGTAGAAACTATCTTCACAGAGCATGGAATGGGTAATATGCAGTGTCGCAATCACCTACTAGTACTGTCAACTAAAAGGAGACGACATTCCTTTTGTGGCAGATTAATATGGAAGGAGTATGTTTAAAATTAATTATGAAAAAAGCTGAGATCTTTGAGTACTAGTTTTATGAATGTTTCTTAGATTAATTTCAATAAAGTTTGTAGAAAAATGATTGAAATACTCATTTTCATACTCATAAAGTATGAGTTATGAGTACTCGTATTTGGTTATGAGTATCTCGTAGTCTAGTACTAGTAGTTCCACAAGCTTTAATTCTTAATATCAAACTAGGTGGCTTTGTGTAGATTGAAATCTAAATATTCTTTTTAAATATACACAAATAATAAAAAAACGTATGATTTTGGCTACAGTAATGTTACATCAAATGAAAAATTCCAAGTTGGACGAGTTTTCGTCCAGCTTAGAGCAGTCTGGAAGATATATTTATAAATATAAGCACAGTCACTGTGAAAAATAAAGGTCCCGTACTAAAGCAGCAGCCGGATAAAAGACAAAATTAATTATTAAAAGTTAAATAGTGATCCTTAATTCATTATTCACGTCCGGGTAACATTTAACAGGCTTTAAACTCATTGAATAAATATGGCGGGTAATTATAGTAAATCTCGGTATTAACGATCGTCTGTGGCGCAATAGCGCATACCTACGAGTGCTTACTGATAAATTACCCTTAAATATTCGTTGTAATTAAATACTTTATTGTCATTATAAAAAACATCTGCATATCGGGTTAACTCTTGCTATATACTATGAGTATAATAAACGTAAACATAACTTCACGCCTTTGTTACGCGAAGGTATAGGCAGCGACTGTTAAGCCTCGACTTCCAGATGTTTCGAACTCTTTGCAGAGATTATTTTCACGAGTAATGAACAAACAGAACTCTGAACGACTACCATCTTTTTGTTCATTACTTGTGAAAATTATCTCTGTAAAGAGTTCGAGACGTCGGGAAATAAATAGAAAATAAGTTCTAAACTAACGTGATATAATGCATAAAAAGTTGTTTCAATGATATACAGTATGTTTAGTTGTTGGTAGGATAAACGCGGTCGAAATGAGGGCATTGCGGAAAATCCGCGGAGTGACCCTCGCTGACCGCGTCAAAAACAAAGCTATAAGGAAGGAAGTAGGTTTGAAAGAGAGTGTCAATGTAAAGATAAGAAAGGGCATGCTCCGATGGTTCCGACATGTGGAAAGGATGGATGATGCAAGATTGACTAAGCAGAAGGTGATGTTAGGAGCCTCAAAAATCGACGCGCGTGCATGAAAAGAGTTATGAAAGTCAACGAAGCGAGTGAGGTATGTAAGAATCGTGCCTTGTGGCGCTCCGTTCTCTCTGCCTACTCCGCAAGGATTTGGCGTGAAGTTATGTATGTATTTACAGTATGATTACAAAAATCCTTCACATCATCATTATCATTACATATATAACATATAAAACAAAGTCGCATTTCGCTGACTGTTCCCATAAATACTTAGATCTTTGCAACTATGCAACTAATTTTTTTGTGTTTTTTTTTAATAGATATAGAGTGTCAACAGGGTTATTTAGATGCATAATTCATGTATACTTTAGCAAATAAGAAGTAATATTTTTCGAGATTTGACACTTGTAAGCGCAAATGCTGGTTGAACCCTAAGTGATAGATCAAAACGATGTACCACATTATAATACATCTTCAAAGTACTACAAAAAAGTCCGCGATGGCAAATTTCAATCTCTGAGAACCGTTAAAGACCATTTTTTTTTCTTTTCTGAGGCAAAAAAAATTTGCTGGATCGGCTAGTTAATAATAGGTTGGGGAAAAAGTATTTTCGTATTTTTGTATGAAAAGTCAAGACATTTTTTTCAAAGTTTATTTACATTTATTTACAATATATATGTACTGTTTTGTTGAATAACTTTCTGCCATTTTGTGGGCAGAGACATTATCCCGTTACTGTAGAAACTTTGGGACTTCTGATCAAAAAAACGGGACAAATAGTTTTGGCAGTCCTCTCTTGAGGTCAACCTTACAGAACCTAAAGAATTCTGAAGAGACCGAAACAGGTGAAAATCTGAAGGCGCAAGGTCAGGGCTATATGGTGGATGCACTAGGACCTCCCAGTCGAACTCTCTTAATTTTTGCTGAGTGGCTAAAGATGTGTGTGGTCTAGCGTTATCGTGATGAAAGACCACACCCTTCCTGTTGATCAATTCCGGCCGTTTTCTCTCGACTGCTTCCTTTAATCTCATCAGTTGCCGGCAGTAAAGATCAGAATCGATGGTTTTGCCGGACGGTAAAAGCTCATAATGAACAATGCCCTTCCAATCCCACCATACACACAGCATCACCTTATTTCGTGTTAGGCCAGGTTTGGCCACAGTCTGTGAAGCCTGGCCAACTTTCGACCACGACCTTTTTCGCACGTTCTTGCACGTTCTTGATCCACTTTTCATCGCCAGTTATCAATCTCTTCAAAAACGGCTCGGTTTCATTACGTCTCAATAATGAATCGCAAATGAGTACACGGTTCATTAAGTTTCTTTGAGTGAGCTCGTGTGGCACCCAAATATCGAGCTTTTTTGTATAACCAGCTTTCTTCAAATGGGTCAAAACTGTTTTGTGGTCAATTCCCAGTTCTTCAGCTACATCGTAACTACTAATATGCCGATCTTGTTCCACTCTTTCAAAAATGGCGTCCATTTTATTCGTAACAGGGCGACCAGAGCGAGGTGCATCTTTAACATCAAAATTTCCGGACTGAAAACGTTTGAACCAAATTTGTGCTACTCTTACTGACACTGCATCAGGTCCATAAACATCACAAATTTTTTTCACTGCTTGAGTTGCATTTTTGCCTTTTTTATAATAAAATTTTAAAATGTATCGAATTTCTTCATTAGATTCACTCATTTTTACGGAGAGAAAAACAAATGAAAAATAGCGGGAAACAACTTTTTTTTATTTTTTTCTTTTCTTTATAATGTAACCTTTTTAATGTTACCAAAACCAGCCAGACACAAATAGTACAGTCAAAGAAATTTTATAATAAGTTTATACCTACGTTATGCGAAAAGACTTTTTCCCCGACCTAATATATAAATATTACGGAAACATAACAAACACAGCGTAATAAAATCCGTGGAGCGTGTTGTTATATCAAAGTAAATTAATTTGATACAATTCTAGCAATCGCAATAAATATGTACAAATTATCTAGAACTAGCTGATGCAGTTTTTCACCTGATTTATTGTCAGGATCAAGTCTATCAGGTAATATAAAGAGAATGTATTATACTATATAGCCTTCCTTATCAAACAGCATAACATAACATAACTTCACGCGTTTTTCTACCCGAAGGTGTTGGCAGTGTCTGCTAAGCCTCGACTCGCCATTTTGTTTACGTTCCAAATGGAATAGGTGGCGAACCTATTGCTATACCGGGCACAAAGTTTTTAAGTCATCATCAATATTAATTACATAAAATTTTCAACATTAATTTCGAGAAGTTTTTGCTGTAAGCCAGGTGTGGAATCCGCAACCTCTTGATTCAGAAGCGGGGTGCGCGATAACTGGACCACCGAGACTATACAATTTTTTATTATACTTACTAAATATGTTTTTTTAAATGTCTAAATTTGACTAAATTTTCTTTATTAAAAGGTATATAATTGTATTATAATAAATTGTCAAGACAGTTTTATAATTATTGTAAGTTGCAGCCCCCTTTGCTTGTTGAATAATTTAAACTGACATTAATTGCTATAGATTTGGTAGCGCTATTATATCACAATACATCGAACACAATCTGTGTGTTCAGTAATCGGTAATAATTTGATAAGCCATGATGCGAGAGTTGAGCGCCATTGGAATAATAAATAAATTACAAATATAGCATCGTTACGGAACCATAACGAACCAGCTTGGTATATAACATACATTTATAACACACTGTATATATCGAGTTATACGATACGGTCGTAAACTGACGAGAATGTAATAAGTTTTGATATCAGACTAACATTGTAACTTACTGCCTACGCCGTAGCGCCGTAGTATCAACGTAGCAGTTCTACGCGGTTACGAACAAGGAGTTTGCACATAAACGTCAAGCATATTTGACGATTTCTTTATTGATATATTATTTTATTGAGTAAATAATATTGATTATTTACTGTAGAATGGTATTACAATTGTTTGCGGTTTATATCTATTAGTCTAAGAGGATCTTGTATTTTTTATACCTACACGTTTTTACTTCCGGAAGATATAAGCAGCCTTGTATATCGAATCACATATTATTAAGTATATGGTGTGACGTTATACGTACATACATACAGGTCACAAATTATTCATTGATCGATAAATTAAACATGAAACAACGAAATAAAATACGATATAAAAAAGGACTTATGTACATGCAACAGAAACCCGAACTCTCGTTTTTGTATATCTTTCCAGTATTATTTTGTAGTTGGTAAAGATAAATAAGAGACACGGCTGATTAATCAATCCCTTTCCATATACTTAGCTCTGCGAGCAATCCCCACTCTAAATCATTGGTTCTATTGACGTGGCGAGGAGCTGGTGGCCAGCCGAGCGTCTCACACAATGCCCGCTTTCGACGCAGATGTGGTTGTAAATCATATATAATGGCTGACTAGTAAGGCCTTCACTTGATGCTGCATCTTACTGATTTCAATATTAATATATGTGTGATATTGAAATTATTGTTCTAGATATTTAGAAAGCCTCACAATCTACAAAAACACATATTGATAACTGTTTTTATCTTTAGTGATTTGATCGACACTAAGGCTGCATCTTATTTTACTCGTATTCGTATTAAATTAAATACAAACAATCAATAGATCAATACAAATTATTGTTCACAACTTCACGCCAGGAATTTAAATGAATCTTTATTTTCTCTTCTTTTTCTTAAAAAAAAAACAATCAGAGCTTCTGTAACAGTTCATGTTGTGGAAGTGTTTTTTTTATGATAGAAGAGGGCAAATGAGCCTGCGGGTCTTCAGATGGAAAGCGATCAGCGCCGCCCATGGCGTCCGCAATACCGGGGCGTCAGATCAGTGTTGCCGGCCTTTCAGGTGAGAATAGGCTCGTTTCTTGAAAGTTCCTAGGTCGTAGCGGTCCGGAAATACCGACGCCAGCAACTGGTTCCATAAAGGAACAGTGCGTGGCAATGAACGCACTGCGGTAGCGTTGGCGCGTCAAGCGATGGCGAAAATCAGCTGGCGCTATTAATCCTAACAATTCCTCAGAGCACGCCCCGTGGTATATGCCGTAGAAGATACATAAAGAGCCTCTCTCCGTAACGCCATAGGAACAAGCCGATCGGAAAGAGCTTGGTTGTCGACAAGTCGAACCGCGCGTCGTTGGATGTGGTCAAATGGAGTAAGCTGGTACTGGGGTGCCCCTGCCCAAAGATGTGAACAGTATTCCACGTGAGGACGGACTTACGCCTTGTATAATTGCAAGTGATAACCTGACGTGAAATATTGTCCTGCTCTATTGAGCACACCGAGCTTTTTGGAGGCCAATTTGGCCTTGCCCTCCAGATGACCGCGGAACTGGACGTCACTGTAAGATGAACATACATAACATAACTTCACGCCTTTTGTTACCCGAAGGTGTAGGCATCGGCTGTTAAGCCTCGTCTCGCCGATATGTTTACGTCCCAAATAGAATAGGTGGCGAACCTATTGCCATACCGGGCACAAAGTTTTTCAGTCATCGATATTTATCACACATAACTTCCGAAAACAATTTCGAAAAGTCCTTGGCGTGAGCCAGTGTCTGGAATCGAACCCGGACCTCTGGATCAGAAGCCGTGTGCTCGACCACTGCGCCACCGAGACTGTTCCTTAAAGTTTAGTATCTTATAAATTCTCTGAATTGAAATCTGAACGGCATTGGTATAGTAGCTTTGCAATAAATACCACTTGTTAGTCTCCGAGTTCTTTGCTGATAATATCTTACAAATATTTTAGGCTAGAGACCAGGTAGACCATGTAGACCAGGGTCATCTACCCTGGTCCTTTAAAAATTATAAAAAGTGAAAAAAGAAGCGAAAAACGTTTTTGTTTTTAAAAATTATCAACGCTGGTCTAATGATAATAACTTAGTATATAAATTATTAATTATGAGTACAACTCTACTAACTTAACCTATTCCACGAGACATAATATTTAATTCGGCGCCCCATTAACCTTCAGATATTAAAAGGTACTATAACTTCACGTCAAGTCCCCTCCCAGGTCAGTAATGAATGGCCGCCATAAAACACTATTCTTTCACACCTCACTCGCTTCCTTGACCCATATAACTTTGTTTCTACACGTTCTTTGGTTCATAACGCACCTGACGTCATTTTCCGTTGGAACATGGACAATTTGATCATTAAAAGTGTGGTTAGGACTTCACTCTTACATATATCTTTTGAATATCTGCTTAGTCTTTTTATCATCTATCTTTTTTATAGGATAAACAAGCAAGCAACAAACGAATAAGGGGGTCACTTGATAGTAAGTTACTAGCACCGCCCATGGACACCTGCGAAACAAGTAGTATTTCGGTTGCGATACCGACCTTTAAAATAGAGGGTTGGGAAGGAAGAATGAGGGGAGTGGGCCTCCGGTTACATCTATCACTGAACGAAACGGGACAGTCGTCAGTTTATTTCAACGGTCGAGCCGCCCCATTATTGCAGAGAACTGCGTTAAAGCTACTATTATATCAGTATACTTTTTTTACGTCTAAAAGCACTTTTTATAGATTAAGTATTTCGTTAACACTGACATTTGCCGATGCCAAATAAAACTCACCTTTTATGTTTATAAAGGCATAATTCAAGATACATACACCCAAAAACATAACCCCCTTTCTAGTGAAGTCGGGTGTAAACTCATTAAATTAACAAAGAAACACGAAGCATGTTTATTTTAATAATTTAATTGCCTTAAGAAATATTAAACAGCTTCAAGTTGAAGTTGGCTACGTTTCGAATAGTAAAGTTTACAAATTCCAATAGCAAGTGCAACAGTAACGAGGAGTGCTGTGAAAAGTATTTAGTTGAGAGCTCTTTACAAACTTGTGCTTCATTTGCTGAGGAAAAGATCTCATCAACAGCTTGTTTTCACTTTGTTTATATAAATATAATTTTATGATAAGATAAAGTTACTAGGAATTGTATTTTTTTATGTGATAGGGGGAGAAACAAGCAAGCGGGTGTCCTGGTAGAAAGTGACTAATGCGACCTATGGAGGCCTGAAACATTGATAGTGTTACACTTGCGTTGGCGGCCTTATGATATATGATATATAATGAGATCTGTCGCATAGAACGAAATGCGGCATGAACCACTTTACGTCCATATTCTGTGAAGCCGTGGTATTTCATCGCTGGGCTGTCTTATTCATGCAGTGAATTGCATGACTCTACCAAATATACAATAGAAGTAATATTTTTCTAGTGGGTTACAGTTGTATAGTGAGGTCTTGACGGTCTAGTGGTTTACACTTCAATTTTGGATCACGGAGACCCTAGTTCAAAATTGCCAACGTGTTGTTGACTTTTCAAAATTCTTTTCGGTGGTTAGATAAATATTGATGATCGACCTAATGTCCCGTTGTTATGGTAAAAGGGTTAGTAACTGGGAAAAATATTCCAGGGGCCAAATTAATGATTTAACATATCATTACATAGTATAAAACAAAGTCACTTTCCGCTGTGTGTCCCCTTATATGCTTATATCTTTAAAACCACGCAACGGATTTTGATGCGGTTTTTGTTAGTAGTTAGAGGGTGTCAGCGGGTTGGTTTTGATTTATAATTCATTTAGCACTCTAATTGCAAACCCTAAGTGATACATAAAAATAATTTTCTACATTATTAAACATCTTCAAAAGTTCTACAAAAAAGTCCGCGATATGTCTATCTCTTAAGGATAACCCGCAATTACCATTTTTATATTTTTACTTTTTACGAGAAATAATGGCTTATTTACAAAGCGATTTTAAACATTACAGCATGAATTTTCATCCAGTTAAGTGTTTTAAATAGATTGTGCTTTAATATCAATTAATATAGCCCTATACAGCATGTAATTTAAACGAATATTTACAAAGCTATTACAATATTAACATAGCGGGACATCGTAGTTGGGTCGCGCAGTAGTACTAGTGGCCAAGACGAGTGCTCATAAATAGCTCCAATTGAATTTGTTATCATCCAAAATTTGACCAAAACAGCTTTTAGGATTATATCGCGTTTATTTATTATTCATTTATATTTATTTCCCGACGTTTCGAATTCTTTACAGAGATCATTTTCACGAGTGAAAATGATCTCTGATTTTCTGACTGACTGATTTTCACGAGTGAAAATGATCTCTGATTTTCTGACTGACTGATTTTCACGAGTGAAAATGACCTCTGTAAAGAGTTCGAAACGTCGGGAAATAAATATAAATGAATAATAAATAAACGCGATATAATCCTAAAAGTTGTTTTGGTCAATGAGTGAGATTCGCGAAAGTCTTAGAAATAAATATCCAAAATTTACTAATGTGTTACTTTGATGCGGAACAAAGTTCGCCGGGTCAGCTAGTAACTATATACTTATATAATATACTAGAATTATAATAATTACTTACTTAGTTTTGATAGTCTCGGTGGCGCAGTGGGCGAGCGCACGGCCTCTGATCCAAAGGTCCGGGGTTCGATTCCAGACACTGGCTCACACCAATGACTTTTCGAAATTGTTTTCGGAAGTTATGTGTGATAAATATCGATGACTGACAAACTTTGTGCCCGGTATGGCAATAGGTTCGCCACCTATTCCATTTGGGACGTAAACATAACGGCGAGACGAGGCTTAACAGCCGCTGCCTACACCTTCGGGTAACAAAAGGCGTGAAGTTATGTTATGTTATGTTATGTGTTACTTACTTAGTTAATGGCTAATATAGAAAGACCACGTGAAGAAACCGATCTTCAAGGACAAGACAGATTATATTTCTCCTCGATATCTTCGATAAAAAGACTTATTACCGGAATTTCTAAGTAGTTTCTTGGTAGCTGGAATTAATATAATGAATTCAGGTAATTTTATATTCTAACAAAAGATCTGATTACCTTTAGTTACAGACAGTCTGAGAGGGATTTGATTATTTCAAATATATGAGAAAGTATTTGAAATATTATCTTTCCAGGAATGTTCACGAGGCGCTGCTTTTGAAGATTAAAATTCTTTTTACCAAAAAAAAAAAAATTGTTTCGCCTCAGAAGATGTCGGTGTCCCAGTGGTTGAGGTCTCCGTTTCTGATTCAGAATTCGTGGTTTTGATTTTGGTCTCACACCCGTGAATTTTCGGCATTCTTTTAGGAAGTTATGTGTGATAAATATCGATGACTGACAACTTTACCTGGTGTATGGCAATAGGTTCGCCACCTATTCCATTTGGGAAGCAACGTAATAATTCGGTGAATCGAGGCTATAATACTTCGGGTAGAAAAAGGCGTGAAGTTATATTTTTTTATGGGGTAGGAGGACAAACGAGCAAGCGTGTCACCTGATAGTAAGCAACCCGCGTTCGCCGCCCATAGACACAAGCAACACAAATAGTGTTACCGTTGCGTTGCTCACCTTTAAGGGAGATAGAAAATAATGGGGTGTGCCTCCGGGTACCTCTCTCACCGAAGAAACGCAGCATGAGCCACTTTACCTCGATATTCTGAACGATATTATGGCATTTCACCGGTCGAGCCGGCATACATGCAGCGAACTGCTTGGCTCTACCACTTTTGGGGGGCCGGGGGTCGAGTCAAGTCTCATCTAATCTTACGTTGGAGAGAGGGCGGGTTCGGCAAATATTATTATATCACTTTTTTTCTGATTTAAACAAAAATCAGTAACATAACATTTAAAAACACAAAACAATTCAAACAATCATGTAAACTATATTATACTTATTGTTGTGGATAACTTCGGGGTGGACTGTATGGGTTCTTTATTCAAAAATAAAATAACTGATCATCAATTTTTCTTCTTTATTCGCTTAGTGCCCGTTCGCTTGGTGCCCGTTCGCTTCGTACATCCTCGCAAATATCGGGCCGCTTAATAACCCCGAAACTTTACCGTAACGAGAGCCGCGCTAAACTCGGCCCCATCGACCGCTTATTTTCACTATAAACCGGGGTCCTTTTGCGTCGTAACTCCGGTTCTATGTGACCTACAGGTACGCTTAATGCCTCTAAAGATAGGCCACGACCATCTCTCTTATCTGTGAGAGTGTATTTCACAATCCTGTCGCGGCTTATCCCGAGACACCAAGCGTTTAACTAACAATTTTCTTCACGCGGTCGGGGTAGCGACTCTCGTTTCGGAGTCTCGGGGCCCTATTATCCTACTTATACACTAGAATTGACTTTATTTCTATGAATACATCTTATCCTAAATAAAATATACACAATTATTTCTATTCCCTTAGCCTAAACGAAACATATACAATTATTTCTAACTATGCTAAGTCGCTGTCCTTAACACATATATAGTATAGATGGGTTTAATTTTATAATACACTAACTTACCGCCTTGCGGTATTACTCGCGTACAAACAAAATGGCCATGACGATGATCATTAAACATGAATAAAGATGATTATATTATATATACTTTTCGAGTTTATTCATACTATGCAAAAATACAAATATTTCTAATTTATAATAATTATTAGTTTAGATAGATAGAGTCTTTCTGACCTAGGTGTTGAAGAATGCTGGGAAAGAATGAAAGATAGTATAGTGGATAGTGCAAAAGAAGTATGTGGTAGTGCAAAGAGGCATAAGATTCTGAGAGGTGATGCCTGGTGGGACGCGGATGTAAAATCCAGCGTCGAAAGAAAGAAAAAAGCATGGTTGGATTATGTCTCAAGTTTGAATCAGAATGATAGTATGACAGAGAAAAAGTATGAGAGCTACCGCCGCTGAAGGAATGTTACCAAAGCCTTAGTGAAAGAAAAGCGTGAAAGACTAGTTGCGAATGAGGAAGTGAGGTTGACGGAGAACTTCGAGGCGAATAACAAACTCTTCTGGAGGGAAGTTAGAAAGTCTCGGGGTTCTTCGTCAACATCCAGAATGGACAAAATTATGTCTAAGACTAGTGACATTCTTGCAAACCCAAGCGATGTATTGGGCAGGTGGAGTGAGTATTTTGGGGATGTACGAGTATGTTCCGGTTGTGGGCGCCGCGAGTGAGCCTACGGCTGACACCGCTGCGCCAACATCTGCCGAGGACATTACTATGGAAGAGATTGAATGGTCGATACGAAGTATGAAAAATGGTAAGGCAGCTGGAATTGATATGATGTCTGCTGAAATGATCAAACACGGTGGAACCTGTGTCCAGGACGCTTTCCTGACCTTGAGCAATCTGTGCCAGAGGTCGGGTAAGGTTCCCATGGACTGGAGGCGCGCTCTCATTGTGCCCTTGTATAAAGGTAAGGGATCACGTATGCAGTGCGCCAGTTACAGGGCCATCAGTTTGATCAGTTTAGCAGCAAAAGTGTATGGGAAAATTATTGAAAGGAGAATGAGGGTGATATTAGATGGAGTGTTGTGGGAGGTTCAGGGTGGTTTTAAAAGCGGACGAGGGTGCATGGATCAGATTTTTTCTCTCCGCAACATCGTGGGGAAACAACTGGCTGCTAACCGGAAGGTTTTCTGCGGTTTTGTGGATCTGGAAAAAGCGTTTGACAGAGTGGTACGAAAGGATCTGTGGGGCATACTCCCGGGCTACGGGGTGAGCGGAGCACTGCTGCGCACTGTGCAGTCCACTTATGAGGGCTGCACAGCGTGTGTGCGTGTTGACGGCGGCTTATCCCCCTGGTTTGATGTCAATATCGGCGTCAGACAGGGTTGCCTGCTGTCCGCTCGATTGTTTATCCTGTACCTGGACAGTTGTCTCCAGAGAGTGAGATCGATGGATGTAGGGATGCGAATAGGTGACCTAGTTGTGAGGTGCCTGCTTTACGCAGATGACGCCGTGCTTCTAGCCGAATCGCCGTCGGACCTGCAAACACTAGTCACTACTATGAAAGATGATTGTATCATTAATGGCTTGCAGTTGAATGCGACGAAAACGAAAGTTATGGTGTTTGAAAGGGAGGAATCCAGAACAGATGCAAGGATAATGGTTGATGATGTAGTGCTGGAACAGGTGAATGAAATTGTATATCTTGGATGCGCTTTTAGCAGAGATGGAAGGTACACCGCGGATGTAGAAAGACGAGTGGCGATAGAAAATAGCGTAAATGGAGCGTTGGGCAGATTCCTGGGCGCAAAAAACATTAGCAGTAAAGCCCAACTAGCAATCCACAATGCAGTCCTGATCCCAACGCTAACTTATGGAAGCGAGAGCTGGGTATGGCAGACTGTGCCTGAAAGTAGAATAAACGCGGTAGAAATGAGGGCACTACGCAAAATCTGTGGAGTGACTCTCGCTGACCGCGTAGAAAACAAGGTTGTAAGGAAGGAAGTTGGTTTGAAAGAGAGTGTCGGTGTAAAAGTAAGAAAGGGCATGCTCCGATGTTTCGGACATGTAGAAAGAATGGTTGATGCAAGACTGACTAAGCAGATATACAATGCAAAAGCGGATGGATCTAGGAGTCGAGGACGGCCAAGACACACATTCCATGACCAAATAGAACGTGTTCTGGAGGAAGGTGATGTTAAGAGCCTCAAAAACCAACGCGGGTGCATGAAAACAGTTATGAAAGTCAACGAAGCGAGTGAGGCGTGTAAGAATCGTGCCCTATGGCGCTCTGTTCTCTCTGCCTACCCCGCAAGGGATTTGGCGTGAAGTTATGTATGTATGTATGTATTAGTTTAGATAAAGATTTCATTTACTTTTGTATCTCAGGAAAATAATGCCAAATGTTGACACTGACGCTTGTACACTTGACGCCGAGGGACGTGTTAGGTTACAATTACAATGTTTACACACGGAATTATAGTAATTACTGGATGTAATTAGACAACTTAGATTACTTATGAACTATGTTGATAAGTTGTTACTTCAAATATATAATATTTCTTTGAAGTGAAAAAGAGACCACCTTTACCCATCTTTGTACTACTTCAGTTGTGTTTCTCAGTTCTGAGACGGTAGTAACCATCACTGGACATTAATTTCATGAGATGTATAGAGTAGATTACGTTAGTGTTTATAAGCATCAGATGATTAAGAAGTGCTTGTAATGTTTGTAGAGCAAACCCCAAATATAATGTGGGTATCAAGCCTAAAAATTCTTGCGAGACCAACATGTTGACAATAGCTATCATATATCAACCAGATGGAAATACAGCTAATAATATAAATAATAAAGAAATAAACTTTTGGTTGAAATTATTTACATTTCCACAATAAGAGTGATTGTCGAATAAAAACAACTAAATTTTAATCAACACCTAGTTTCATCTGAACACATAAACAATAGCTATCTTTATGGGCAATAAACCACTGTAACAGTTTTATATACGGGAGTCCCGGGCAATGACGTCATCGCCCGGGACTGACGCCTCCGGCAACAGATTAATGGGACATATGTTGTTCCTTGATCTGTTATTTATTTATTTTTTGCTATTGGGTGTGGATCTGTTGAAGAAGTTTTCTGAAGCCTACATATATTTCAGAATGAAGTAGGCATATAAATTATTGTTGGAACGATTCTTGAAAATATCAGATATTTCTAGCACACCATTTTCCTTTGCTTAAATGACCTTAAAGGACTTTAATTTTATCTCTCAGCAAGACCACGATACACAAGCTAAGAATCCAACATCATCAATCATCATTCCGTCCATAATTTTTTACTAAAATCTCAGTAGTGTCATCTCGTTGCTTAATATTATATCACAATAATTAAAATAAAAATCTTAGTACGTATATTTGTTTTATATTAGTATACTACAATAATATTATAAGCAAAAAGTTATAAAAAAACAAGAATTCTTTAAATTGTTCTCAGAATCCATCAACGTCAACGAGCCCCAATTCATCAGACGACACTCGCACAAAACATCACCGCCATCTTGTTTTTTGCCGTGACGTTTAACTGTAACTTAATTTTGGCGCCATTACTGACAAATGGCGGCAATTATTGGTGAACATCTCAGTTTTTTATTATAAACATTAAAATTGACTAAGTCGACAGATTGACATAATTATTAGCTAAATTTAAAATTGATCTTTCTATGAATAGTGAAAAAAATGCAGTTAAATTAATAATTTCATAGAGTGCTATGTCATTATTGTATACTCCCAAGAGAAAAGTTAAATCCGTTTTATCAATATTCATCAGATAAGACTTGAACATAGTTTGTACCACTGAGTTCAATATACAAGAGGAGCAAACCTCATTCAAATGCGTCACAAAATGTGTGTCCACTTTTTAGATGCAATGACGTAGCTTTGAAACCACTAGACATTTAAAATGAAACATATATCTATCTCAGTCACACAAATCGCAAATACATTGCCGTCACTTTGATTAGACAAAGATGGCAATATACATTTGCAATGGCGGTGTGGGGTGGCCAGCCCATGCGAAATTTTACCCAACTTTTTCAAGCCATGTACTCGTAAAAATATTTAATAAATATAGATTCAATATTTTACTATTACTTATTAATTTCTTATCAGATGTATTACAAGATAACTGAAATAATGAATGGATCAACGATCTCTGTGTACTCCGTACTAGATCGGCTGTTCCGAAAAAAATTGGATCACACTCATCTGTACCTAATTGTGTACACCTGCCTTAGAGCAGCGATTTAAAGCGCTGTAGGTAAGGTGTACACAATTAGGTACAGATACACAAAATAGTGAAAACGCTTGAGTAGTAAAATAATGTACTTACATTCATTATATTGAAAGGGAATTATTGTATTTAACGTGGACAGGGCCTAACAGTCGCACGGGTCAATCGATCATAAGGGAACATACCCATACTGCGTGACCTATTTTTTAAGATTTTTCGACCCCTCCCTCCCATCGGTGACCACTCGTAGTATATGCCAAGAACCCCCCCTCCCCCTTTAGTTTTCACGTAGTAATTCATAATTATGATTTTTAATCATTTCTCAGGAAAAAATCGAAAAAAAAAAAATAATTTGGCTCATACTCGTCTTTATTGGATAAGACTGCATGCATACTGAAATTACTAGTGAATTATGTATTATGAAAAAGAACAACTTTAATTGTGAAAACATATTGCTGTACAGTATGTAACTTACAGTAACTTAATTTACGAACACAACAATTATTTTCTGTTTAATCACATTAATATTCATCTAGGTCGAAAAAATACGAGATTTCTCTCATTAAAATCGACTACGTGACAAAAACCTGAGCCACCCCCCCCCCCCCCCGCTCCTGTGACTAACAGTAGTATTTTAAAGACTCCGCTCCCCCCCCCTAAACGGGTCACATAGTATGGGTACGGTCCCTAAAGTTAAGCAACGCTTGGCGCGGTCGGTCCGTGGATGGGTGACCATGTTATCATGACGAGTTCCTCCGTGTTTCGGAAGGCACGTTAAATTGGTGGGTCCCGGCTGTCATTTGAACATCTTTGGTAGTCGTTACGGGTAGTCAGAAGCCAGAATGTCTAACAACCAGACTTACCAAGGGGGATTGTGTTGCCCACGCCATGTAAAACACTAGTACTCAGCTGCACCCGGTTAGACTGGAAGCCGACCCCAACATAGTTGGGAAAAAGCTAGGCAGATGAATTATTGATCATACACCGCTGTGTAACATAAGTTTTGTATAAAATTGCCTTTTAGTCTCTTTTTTATAAGTCTGAGTTAATAATTTGCTTTCGTGATACAATCTTATTTTTAAGTATTTATTAATTATGGCATTTATTAATAAAAGCGAATGATCAAATTGAATTGACGATAAATGATCTCCCGGGTGCAGGTAGCCAGTCAGTTTCTTTTCTCAGCAATCGGATTATTTTCACCCACTTGTCATGGCGTGCTGCATCTTTAGGCACCCTGCAGCGTTATTATTATAACAAAAAATATTTAAAATCTCCTTTTCCATAAATTAATAACTCTCCCACAAATGTGGGAAACTAAAACTAAGTTTTTAGTGGTATCACTAAAGCTAATTATGAAAATTCAACATTTTTTCTATTTTACTGTATTTTAATATTAATGTAAACATTAATCTTACGTGTGGAAAGTAATTCCGGTTAATTTCTTATGGGTTTCCGATCTTGAATCGCACTCTTTTACTACGCATTTACCCATTTTGTACCTATTGTTATTCGGTTCGCGTCTGACAGATGACTGAATTGACATAAGCTTCGCATAAGCCTGTAGGCTTATGTCCAGTGGTCACGCTTTGAGAAGGTTATTACAAGTCTAGAACATATAGGTCAATGGTTTGTACCATATAATTGTATATTCAGGAATTACAGGAGTAAAGAGTTGATCTTTCCTCTTCCTCATTCTATCAGCGAATATCCTGGCGTACGTGCTGCTTGAACCCTGAAATTGTGGACACTCCACTTGTCAGACCTAAGTATTTTGGCATTTTCTTTCAACATAAATACTAGTAAGGTGTTTTAATAAGGTACAAAATTTGAATACCTATTATCACAATATTAGTCATAAATCATTTAGCCTCTGAAATCTAGATCATGTATATTTTCAACAAATTCCTTATCATCCAAAAAATCGTTCTCGTTCCAAGCTATAACACGTTAAAGTAAGCGATCAATCATTTGAAACATTTTACAGGTGACTTATAATTAGGTCTAAATTACATTGATGTCGGTAGGTTCCCGAACATGACGCGGCATTACGGTCACCACTTTTTAAACATTCACTTGTCACGCACTGAGTGCCATAAAACATTGGATTTATTTTATGTTTTAGATAAAGTGTTATGATTATGGCAAAAAAAGTAGAGTATTATTTAGATGTCTTCTAATTCTTAAACGTAAAGTGTTTTGATTTGAAAGCATATTAAATCATAACATTCAATATCCAGAGGAGTACAGAAATGTGCAAATTAGAAATGTAAGTTTCATTTAGAATTATTCATATTTAACCCCATCTTAACCACAGATAGTAATTTTGGCAACCTCATAAAGGACTTGGAGCAAATGAGCAAATTCTAGCTCTATTAATAGAATAGAATAGAATTGGCTATATTACCATTTAAAGAAAAAGAAACGCGCATAAGATGGCTTGGTATTAGCCACGGTAAGTGTTCGTAGTGTTCCCTTGGCTCCGTTTTAGACGATAAGAAGGAACACCCCTCTATTTTTAGTATTTAGGTGGTTGGGAAGAAATATCAGCTTCAACCTAACCACTAGCACTGTCGAGATATTATACGTACCTACTTATACATATTATTCGAGATCATGAAGAAATCCATAGTTAAGCACTTACTATCTGCCATGTGACAATTTGACGTCTAAGTATACAAAAATACAGCTCACATGAACTCCCAAAAATTTTGGCTCGTCCTTTTCTATAAAACATTGACATTTTTAACCGGTTGCTTGCTTATTAATTACACCCTTTACTCTAAATATTCATTAGTTTCATGTCACCGACCTAACTAAATATTTATTACAATATATTTAATGTTCAATGATTACCAATATTTTCTTGGTGCCATAAAACTGTTACGGCCATTTACAGCGTCATAAACCGTAGTTCTATACAAATACAGTAACAGAAATCGTTCCGAATATCGTTAACAGAAGTATGAGCGCGCGCTCACACTTCGCCATTAAATAAATCTTTTAGTTTATGGTAAATTGAGTAGGCACCGACAACAGCCCTTTGACCTTACGATAAAGTAGAGTTCATAGCACGGAATAAATAAAATCTCCCCATAAATAAAGATATATAGAACAATAATTAATAATATCCCCATAATTTCGTGCATTTGAGGGACAATGGCTATTTTCTTCGACTGTTACAAATTATTGACAAACTTTTGATATTATAATAATAATTTTATTATTCCACGTTTATCGTCGTGTTTAGTGTGAATTATTGTTTCAGTAGTTTTATTTTTACAACAGTAGAGTACATAAATATATAATTTATTATTTTGTTCTAAACAAACAAGGCAATAATTTTTTTTATGTTCCCAGTGAGCTATGTACTCTTTGCGTGATCATGGCTAATAGCACTCTCGATTGGTCAGAATTAAGTTGTACCCTGATATAAATCGTAATTTAGGGGTGGTCGTATATATTTAAATTCTGTTTTATTATTTTTATTATACGACGTAAACATTGAAAATTAAATCTTTAATATATTTTATATTTATATTTAAAACTGCTTTTTTTGCACCAATTTTGCACATCGCCATATTATCATATTTAATGATAAGTAATTAAACTTTAGTAGTATTCTGGAAATTATACAATACGGCGGCTATTTTTTTTGTAACAGCTATTTTATGAGACTCAGACATATTTAAAAATCTTTGTTTAATGTTAAAAATATTTCCGTATACATTTTCTCGGTTAAATATTTTTGGTAGAGGAGATATTAGATTAGCTGATATCTGACGGTACTAATGGCCACTAAGCCAGAATGCTCTCCTCTCAAATCATGTTCATTTTTTGCAACCTTTTTACCATTTAATGTGCATCAAATCATATTTTGTATTATTCGATCACATTCATTCGACAAGTTATATAGTTTTTCAAATATCACTTAAAAGAACTGATCAAAGTTGATGGCACTTTTCATCGAAATTCGTCTTCAGTTATTCACAAGTCCTGTTAGTTCTAGTGACCATCACTTATCCGCACTAACAATAAATATATCCTTGTTCACTATAAATTATGGACGCCATAGTTAGGCCAAAATTATTTAAGTGTTGCTAACATCGATGGCTACTCCCCATTTTCGGGGAATATAAATTGTTAACAGGGTTATTTTCACTCTGATTTATTTTATTCACTCCGTTTAAGTGAGTTGCTTTTGGTGTATTTTTTCAGTATGTGTTCAAAGATATATTTTTATTTGTATTTAGCAACGAAATTGTTCGAAAACGAGTGAATTAATATTATGTATCCATTTCATAATTAGAGTATTAAGTTACATTAATTTTTAAATGGATAGGTACCGTAATATTTTTAAGTACTAATCGTAATATTTAAGTAACTAATAAATTTTTTTATCGACTACGCAGATATATAAAGCAAAAGCAGATGGATATTCGAGTCTAGGATGGCCACCACATACTAAATACTAAATAGAACGAGTTCTGCAGGAAGGTGATGTTAGAAGCCTTTAAATCCACGCGTTATGAAAGTCATAGAAGCGAGTGAGCCCCTGCCTCTGCTTACCCCGCCAGGGATTTGTCATGAAATTATGTACGTATGTTTTTGAGTATAGTTCGTTAATTTAATTTGTATAGATTGTGCTAAATGTACGGCAATGAGCGTGTTACTGCTCATTGCCGTACATTTAGCACAATCTTTACCGGCAAATATTGGCACAAGCCAATATTTACAGGTATTAATGCCATTAAGAAGTAATTGTCCTATTTAGTAAACTTTTGTGTTTATTACGAAACCATTTTTATTTACAAACTTTATATGTACGGGTAATGTATTCATATTTCATACATTAATAAATGTGACACAATCCATAGAAAAAAATTAAAAGAAATATTGTTTTATTTATTACTATCAAGTGTAACATTAAATACAATTTTATGAATATTCATTTTTGTTTATCATAGATTCGAACTCGGGGCTTTCGAATTTAAATATCGATATATAAAAGTTTGTAGTACCTAATATATAATTTGACTGTTTAAATTTCCATACAGAACAGCCACATGTCTTTCTTCCTTCCCTTTGAGAATCTATACTGATTGAAGTTTGTCTGTCAAGTGGCCGAAGGTTTCGTCTGTGAATATTGGTGATCGTTAGCGCCGATACTTGAGGGGCACTTGTAACTCGAGTGTTGGATTATCTTGTGTCAACCATATCAATAGTCGCTACTAGGTAGCGACTATTGATATGTGGTTGTCACACTGCGGGATCTTGTTCAGACTTGTAGACAATTAAATATTTCTGATATTAAATTAAATATTTTCTTATTATTAAAATAAACATGTCTGTCAGTCTGCTTGATCCGGCGTAATTCAGAAATTAATTAACAAATTTTGACGTATACTGCCTGATGTACTAAAGGATAACGTAGATAACCTTTTATTTTATTAATTTACTTAATCTGACTGAATTAAAATGAGCACAGATAATTCCTATCAAATATTGTTAGATATTTTTTCAAACAACCGCTTATTATTCAAGGAAACTACTTTATTTATTCCAAATAATTCAGTTTACGCTTTGATTTACATAATCTATACATAGAATAAAATCGTAGGAAACTTGAAACTGTACTTTAAATATTTTTTTTTTAGAATACATGGGACATGATCTACGATCGATATCGAACCCAATAAAATGTTTTTTAGATTTTTTTTCTGTTTGTTTGTATGTTTGTTACGGATAAACTAAAAATACTGCATGCTTTTATGTCCAATTTCATATAAATATAGCCAAGAGGTCAGATCAACACATAGGCTAAGTATTATCACGCTATCTTCATTTGGTGTGAACAATAAACCCTTATAATGGCACAGGCATAATAATTTACTGCATTATGGCGTCCACATAGACGAAGTCGCGGGCAACATCTAGTAATATTTTAAATATAAATAAAAAATAGAAATATAATATTAATACGAGTGAACTCAAACTTTATTTATAAAAACATTCTTATTATATTTTATTACCACTTATTATATTTCCAAGTATTGTTGGCGTAAGAAAGCAGTAAAGTGAAGCCCTTGAAAGGAAAATCCACTTCTTTAAAACTTTTCTATGTTTTTCCTTTTAATATCAGATATTTGATGCTGTAATTTAGATTCAAATTAGTCCATCAGTCGATCAGTAAGACAAAAGGCGGACAAAGTATGTATTTTTAAATACTAACTCATAAATGGAGCAAATTAACTGTAAAACTAAAACGTTAACTATTGGGAATTGGACCTCATAAAACACCACCAAACAGTTTTTGTCGGAGCCTTGTCGTAATTGTACAAAAAATTACCTAATTAGACACCAGTGGAGTAGCACACGGTTTCTGAATCCAGAGTTCTCAGAGATCTCAGGTTCGAATCACACAAATGACTTTTCGAATTAATTTCGAAAGTTATGTGTGATAAATATCGATGACTAAAAACTTAGTGCCACCTATTCTATATGGGACGTAAACATAACGACGAGTTGAGGCTTAACAGCTACTGCCTACACCTTCGGGTAGAAAAAGGCGTGTCAAGTTATGTTATGTTATACCTTAGTAGATATAGTCCAATTAGATACATCCGCTTGTTTTGCATTAAAGTTATGTTGAGCTATTCTTAGAAACAGGTTACATTTCAAAAAATAATATCTGATGTGAATAAAATCCGAGCAACACCTTCAAGATCTTGAATGCCAAAGTAAAAAAAGGAAAGAAAAAGATTAACCAAAAATATTTCCTCCAAGATATTATGGAAAACTTGAAATTTCTCCCCCGAAGCTAATGTCCATAATCTTAGGAACTTTTAATAGGACAAGACCGTATTTGATGGCAGTTATTCGAGATATATATCCTGGAGGGAGGGGGGTGGGCAGCCTGCGAAACTTTATTTCATTCGAATGATGTACTTATGTAGACAGTTGGGAGCTAGCAGTGTGTGTTCTGCGGGCGGGAGTTTTGAAAAAGATAATTAGTCGGATTAAAAAGTTAGGCTTTACTGATTTAAATTAATTATTTAGTTTGAGAGAAAGTTTCAAAAGTTTATTTAGAAAAAAAGTGATAAGTATTAAGTTAGTTTTGTTCCCGGCTGCGACTTTTGCGAATAGTTTTGGCTAAATTCAGTAACTCTGAATAAAAAACTGCGTAGTTTATTATTTCTATACGTCTATAAACATAAATCAAACACACTGGCATGTCTCAAATCAATCGATTTATCACAACCAAGATGGCAACACATCATTATTCTCTGAATGCCTCGGCGTGTGTAATACTATAGCTGCGTATTCCACTGACAGCTGAATGTTAGATTTTCAGCGTCAACAAAAACTGAATACACATGATTCAAGCCTTTTTGCCTTTTTTTTCTATCCCGGAACGATAAAAACAAATGGTAACAGTGCTCAAGTACTTACAGAACGTTGTTTCAAGAATATCAAGTTTAGTGACATCAAAGTTAGATTGTGTCGGCGTGCGATAATTTGATTAGGGCTTGTTTAAACTGAAAATAGGAACTTGCCTCGATAGTTTAGCGGTTTCAGAGGAATTCTCGATTTAATAATCACGGAAATGAATGCTTGTAACAGTAACTTTTAAGAGTTGTCTGAAAATTATTTACTAACAAAGTAATTTAGGCCAATGTAGTTATGGAAATGGACTCATCATCTATTAGGTGAGATCAAATGTTTTGGAAGAATAGTGGATAGATGAAATAAATAGAGGAGCTGAAAATAACAAAACATTTGTTTGAAATAGCGATAAAGATGCCCCGAAAGAAATGAAGGATATGTAAAAAAGATCGGAATCGATCCCACAACTTCATCATTCAGTAGCGGGGAGCTCGACTACTAAACCACCGTAAAATAATATAGTATTAAAATTAACATTATTATAATTTTTTTTGAATTGAATATTTTCTGCCACTACCACTCATGTAGCGAGTACGTAACTCGCTACAGGAGTGGTAGCAAGCTCTACCATTCTTAGAATTTCAACGAAAAACATTTCTTCTATTTTTCTTAATGAAATAAAATAAAATACCACTAGAACGCAGAACAAAATCAAGTATAATTGTAGCAATAAGTTATTAACAGTTGTTGAGTATTCCTCGCATCAGTCTCGGTTTTACAGTTAGTTTTACAGTCTCGGTGGTCTAGTGGTCGAGCACACGGTTTCTGAATCCAGAGGTCGTGGTTCGAATCCTAACACTGGCTCACACCAATGACTTTCCGAAATTGTTTTCGGAAAGTTATGTGTGATAAATATTGATGACTGAAAACTTTGTGCCCGGTATGGCAATAAGTTCGCCACCTATTCCATTTGGGACGTAAACATAACGGCGAGACGAGGCTTAACAGCCGCTGCCTACACCTTCGGGTAACAATGGCGTGAAGTTATGTTATGTTGAGTATTCCTCGGAGCAGGTCAAGTGGCCCCTTTCACGTCAGATCCTGGTCCCTATTATACATCGGCCCTTATTATTGCTGAAAGCCATTTATCAATCGGCTGAGCGACAAGATCTCTCTGATGCAGGGTGAGATGAATGCGGGTTTTTGTCCAGAAAGGTTGAAGTGAACAAGATTTGGTTGTACTGAAATGATTTAATGATGTTTTTGGACATTCACCTAAAATTATAGTTGGTTTAATTGATTGAATTGTGATGATGAATGACCAATGATTTTATTATTTTTTTTGGTTAAACGGGCTAAATATTTCATTCAAAAGGTCAGAAGAAGAGAAGCTGGGGGTACAGAAGAACAACGCCGTCTGTACCCCCAGCATTCTTAAATAGTAATCCTATTGATGACAGACGATTACCAATTCATATGGACGCATGTAAAACTAGAATCATACTTTCTTTTAAAGCCCAGTCATATTATTTTTTATGGGATAGGAGGGCAAACGAGCAATGTCACCCGATGGTAAGAAACTTGCGCCGCCCATGGACACCAGCAACACACATAGTGTTACCATTGCGTTGCCGACTTTTAAGGGATTAGGATAGGAAAGGATGGGGAAGGGAAGTGTACCTCTTTCTCTAAACGAAACGCGGCATGAGTCACTTTACGTCGATATTCTCAGAGGTCGTGGTATTTCACCGGCTGAACCGGCCCATTCATGGAGCGAACTGCATATATAACTTCTTCAAAAAAACTCTTAAAACAGCCTCTATTCAGACAATAGTAATAAGATAATTTTATATTGTTTTTTCAGATATTTTGGACTCACTACAGCCTTCATGTACATGGGTAATAGATTTTAATGACATTCGCGTAAATATAAAGTTTATTATAGAAATGTTATATGTTAAAGGAAAATAGTTGAATTGTTTGGAATAATACATTTCACAAAATATAAATGTCCCTCGTCTTGGAGGAAGAAGATGACAAGTTTTCTGAATAGACATAATAAATCATGGTATGATATATGACTATCATGACTTCCTGATTTTTGAGGAAAATTAGAGCATATTTTTGGCCGATTTTCCATTTGGTGCTTGTCCAATCATTTCTTGAAACGTTTGCCTTTCATATTACTTGATACTAGAATTATGTGTATGAGTTTAAGTTTGTTTGTAACGTTTACCATTCGAAACTACATCTAATCTTCTGTTGATATAAGAACTAAATGTAAAAATTACGAAGGCTAAAAAAATATGAAGATGATTCTGGCAAACGCGATTATTTCTCATATTTTTTTTAAATAGACATTTTTTTATTTTGGGTGTAAGAGTTTTATAAAAAATATTCAATAAATTGTAAAAATATAGATTAGTATTTGGATTTTTTTTAAGAGTAAGTGTTTCACTTGATGGTAAGCAACGAACGACGCTCTTGGACACTTGCAATACAGATTGTATTACAGTTGCGTTGCTGGCGTTCAAAATGAGACAGGTTGGCAATGGGATGGGGAGGAAATAACTCTCTCACCGAGCAAAACGCGGCGTGAGTCACTTTACGTCAGTATTCTGAGTCATTGTGGTATTGTACAGGTTGAGCCTCAGTCATGCAGCAAATAGTGTGGCTCTATCATACCTAACTTCTATTCAAGCAAGATTCATTAATTAAACAGGACTTCCAATAGTATTTATTTTGTACTATGTTCAATGTTTGAAGGTTGTAATCACGTTTCATATATTATTTATATATGACTAAGGTATATATGACTTTCAAATTCAAATTCAAATTCAAAATATCTTTATTCCATAGACTTTACAAAGTACTTAGAATCGTCACATAAAAAAACATTCACGGAGCTTAGATTCCCTTTCATCACACTGTCTTGAATGTGAAAGCGAATCTAAGTGCCAGTTCCGGCGTCAAGGCTTCTTGAGAAGAACTGGCAAGAAACTCAAGGCCGACTCTTTTCAAATATCCAAATTTGCAAATACCAACGTAATTTGAATTTATTAGGCTCTGCTTACCCAACATGTTATAAATAGATTGTTTGTAAACTTCGTGACTAATATTAATATGTATATTCAAGTAAATTTGCTTTAGACCATAGCTTTAGACTTTTACCTACTGCAGAACCGAGGTTGGCGGCTTCGATTCTCACCCGAGTACAAATATTTGTGACAAGCATAAATGTTTGAATGGCGTCTGGGTGTTCTTCTATTTACAAAAGAAAAGTATATATGTATTATAATCCGTTACCTAGTATCCATAGCACAAGCATTAAGTTGCTTAATTTGGAAATAGAGGACGCTGTGTGATTAATGTCCAAGATATTATTATAACATAACATTATCACACTTATCTTCCGAAAACGAAAAGTCATTGGTGTGAGCCAGTGTCAGGATTCGAACCCGGACCTCTGGATCAGGAGCAGGGTGCTAGCCACTACGCCACCGAGACTAAATATTATTATTGAGCATAAATTTATAACTTCTGTACATTATGAATGTTTTTATAAATAAAATTGATAAAAAATAAATAGAAATACTATGCGTATGATTACCTGCTAAGCTCAAAACATATTAAGAAATATGTACGTATTGACCCTGTTACCATGCCAGTATATTGGGCACAACCCCCAAATCAATATACTATTCAGGCGACCACTTGCAAAGGTTATCTCCATTTTGCCGTTGGTGGCCACAACTCTTTGTTCATTAGAAGCACAAATCCACAAGTCACCAGCAGTGTACGGAACTAGGTTACAAATTCAAATTGTAGAACGTAGCCTACTTCAGTATGTTAGTTTGAAAGCGGTTACTGGCTCGGAACTAAATGGCATGTGGCTCTAACTTCACACTGGTTACCTTGAGAGTTCTGTCTCTCGTATTTATTAGTTTTGGGGCGAATCGTGGAATTGATTTTGTCTTCTCTTGTGTAAACTTCAACTATAACATTTTAATACCTTAGTTATGAATGTTAAAACATACATTCATAACTTCACGGCAAGACCCTTGTCGGGTAGGCGGAACAGATTCTTTCACCCTCACTCGCTTCTTTGAATTTTATAACTCCTGAAATCACCTTCCGTAATATGGTCACCTTGCGTCGTGACCATCCCTGACTCCTAATGCAAAGCGGAAGGACCCGCTTTGCAATCTTGCTGCTTAGTCAATCTTGCATCATCTATTCTTTCTACATGTTCAAACCATCGGCTCATGCCATTTGCTTCCTAAAATTGCTTCGTATATTTCTTGCCGATTTTAATTCTGTTATTGACAGCAATATCCATGGCGTAACAATTGATTTACAATACACCTTACAATACCCCACACATTTCAAGACTGAATCAATCTGACTAGAGTTCGTTAAAATCAGGATAGGTATTTTTATTGTATTTTTGAGAAATCTTCTCCCAAGTTATCAGCGGTAGAATTGTATTCGATAAGAGGCACTAGACTCCATTGGAACAAAAATATTTCATGAACCACTCAGCATGAAGACCACCACTTCAAAACTACTTCAAAACATGAAGAGATAACATTCAAATAGAGTTACTTTGACTGATCTACTTTTAAAATATATTCATAGAACATAAAATGAGTCGATACCAATACAGTAACATGTGAAATTCAAATCATAGATGCATACTAACATAATGATATATGTGTTGAGAAGTTGTAAACTCAAGATATACACTGTAAGAGAGATATACGAGTGGAGTCAGTGTGGCGTTTCATTTTAAATCCTGTTATGTATTAAACCGTTGGTATCGCAACACTGCGCAACACCGCGCAACACCGCGCAACACCGCGCTACTCAAATATTCCGTATTTCAAAACGTGTAACTTTGTTATCTATGCAGCTGACAATTCCTCCGAGTGCCTTGTGAAAATGTAACACGTCTTATATAGGACGAATAAAGCCTTATATTATGTAGAGGTACATCTTAAAATGTTTTATCTAGGTATGTCTGTACTTTAGAGGTTTAGTTTGTGGTCGTGATGAATTAATAAAAAAAGTATCGACTGATGAGCTGAAGCTGTTGGACTCAACCACAGGAGTCTGGGGTTCAGGGATAATTTGAAAACTAGATGAAGCTATGTACGTAATAACGTACAAATACATTTCAAATTCATCAAGGTAGCTTCGCCTTATTGAAAACCGAAGCTCTAAGTTTTTGAACTCGATATGATGATAAGACAGAACCTGTGTCTCTTTAGCTAGTAATATAAAGGATTGTGTTTTAAATTTCATTTATATTACATTAAGCAAAAATTGTTTCGACATACCAATCTCAAGAAATATTAACTCTATTTGAATACATGGTATTAGGGGTAGAGCAATTTCTTTCGCTTCAAATCTATCAACGCCTCCTCGCAGTTATTCTAAGGTTATCTCAAGCAAAATCGTATAATTTTTCTTTATGGTATTAGTATCCTAAGTTTAAGCAAGGTTTCAACAATCTGTGAAGATTTTGTATAACGGAGATCGATTAGCTTATTCAGCACTATTAACTATAACGAACTTCTAAAACCAATTTCAAATTCACGAGTTCCATTTCACTCCAATAAATATCACATAAAATATTGTCCCTCGAAAATAGACTCACATATATATTCCGTAGATCGAAACGTAACGACATTTCGAAACGTTCACACCATCCAGCGCCGGATACGTCCAATGATCGTTTTATTTCAGACGCAGTTAGCCGGCGATGTACATCAACTTGCAAAATAAACTTGTGTCCGTCTAAACCATCAATTCTCGGTGGAATGGCCAATCCCTTTTTACGTTTTGTATTGAATCTATCCACACTTCACAATTTATTTATTTGAATAAATTTAATTTTACAGAAACAAATGTTCAAGTTGTTATTTTGAAAGTTGTAATTGAATTTAGAAATAAAATTTTTAAATCGTTATTAGTTTGTATTATGAAAGTCAGTTGTGAAATAACTTTGTGTTATTGGAACGGTTCAATTCATTCAATTAATTATGTTTTTGTTTTATTATGAATTTTGTTTTGCGTTGATTTAGCGTAAAGTTTAAAGCTAATATTGTCTGGTACACTTTTGGCAAATTACTTTGGTATATTTTGGTGATATATGGCAAAAACCTTGATAGATTTTCGTATCACTGAGTAAAGTATGTTAGTTTCTCTGTAGATTACAATTCAGTTCACAAATAGTACAAATATTTGTGCCTGACTGGCGGCACCGCACTCCAGAATGGTGCCACCCAATTCCATTCCGGGGATGTTATTAAAGTCGATTAAGGAATAAGGGATTTGAGCGGATTTGGACCTTCGGGCCAGTATAGTCTAGTTGTAGGTTTAGTGTTACATGTTCTAGTTATGAGATTCCGGAATAATGACATTCACGTTTCACGAGATCAAAGATAATTCTTACAGAATGTCCAGGCTGAACTGTCGCAACAATGTCGGTATTATAGGTATTTAACTTTAATACAAAACAGATTCACATCAGTAGTAGAGCCACACAGCTCGCTAAATGAATGAGCCAGCTCGACGGTTGAAATACCATGACCTCTCAGATGATGACGTGAAGTGGCTCCTGTCGCATTTCATTCGGTGAGAGTGATATTCGTAGGCCCAGCCACATCACCATGTCTTTCCTCTAGCACCACTTGTAAATCCTGGTCTATCCTATCTTAAAGGGCAGCCACGCAACCGTAACACTATTTGTGTGTTGCAGGTGTACCATCAGGTCACAAGCCTGGTCGTTTGCCTCCTATCCCATAAAAAAAAATCCATTTCGGGGCTGGTAGAAAGAACTCATATCCTTGGCTTTCTTCACTTTGAAAAAATGTGTAATATTAGCGGCACTGAGAATTCGGAGTCTAAGGACACATCTTAAATAAATTAATACAGTCATTTAGCCTATCTACAAGAAAATATATATTGGAAAACATAACTCTCCTACTTGCGCAATGCGGTAAAAAACAAGGGTCCAGAGATCATGTAATTTAATTTTGTGCCATCGACATTTATCTTAAACACAAGTAGGTCAAATCATTAATGAGATAATAATGTATACTAATGAGGTGACTCTTGACTGCTAACTTATATTTATTAATGGATAGATTTACTATCTACTAGCTGACCGGGCGAACTTTGTTCCGCATCAAAAGTAATAAATGAGTAAATGTAGATATTATGAGGTTCAATTTGTGCTATTTATCGGCTTTAACTGCTGTACCGCTATGTTAATACTGCAATATCTTCGAAATCAATTCAATTTAACAATATGTGATCCAGAGGTCCGGGGTTCGATTCCAGACACTGGCTCACACCAATGACTTTTCGAAATTGTTTTCGGAAGTTATGTGTGATAAATATCGATGACTGACAAACTTTGTGCCCGGTATGGCAATAGGTTCGCCACCTATTCCATTTGGGACGTAAACATAACGGCGAGACGAGGCTTAACAGCCGCTGCCTACACCTTCGGGTAACAAAAGGCGTGAAGTTATGTTATGTTATCTTCGAAAATACTCGTTTAAATTGCATGCTGTAAAGGGATCATCTAAATTATATGCTCAATTTGTAGACCTTCTAAAAGTGTTTAATAATGTAGAACATTAGTTTGATCTATCACTTAGGGTTCAGCCAGCGTTTGCAATTAAAGTGCTAAATCTCGAAAATTATCATTTTTTCTTTACATCATTATACAGGGTTAATTTTAATATACTAATACTATTCTACACATAGCTCCTTTGTGTCATTCTAAACAACTTTTCTTTTATCAGTTTTACAAAAACCTAAAACTCTAGTAAAAAAAACGATTTTTAAGATTTAATTGTACCATCTGACACTTTGTAACTCTGTATTTTGTACTAAACGTACCTATTTCACCCGATTTTCATTCAGAGTAGCAGCTCTGTTTATGCATCTAAACAAGAGAAGCGAGTTCCCGCGCTTTCTACACGAAACTGCTTTTAATTCACATACCCAATCGGATATCGTGTAGATTACGAAATTAAAGGTGTTAGAAATGTATTTTTAGGCTAATACACTTAAAATTTAATGTATTCCAGGAAATTTGAATTATTTACCTACCTATTTAATGTGGGTATTTAAGTGAAAACTTGATTATTCCGCCCACGATATTAAGCATTCGAGATTATTCAGACATACCAACTGCGACTAATTACATTTATTAAATACTTCCTTACTCCAACTGAATTCTGAATGGCATTCGTCACTTTACCAATTCGCACACAATGAGATGACACGCGCGGTACATCAAACGTCACGGGCGGTAACATAAGGGCGACTAACATATGTTTGGCTAATGACCTACGGGAGCAATCAAAGTACAAATGCCGCGTGACCTTGCCCCGCTACCCCCTCATACCGTTGTCACTCGGTGCGCTCAATGCAATACGTAGACTTAGTTAATATTTTACAACTACCGATTTTAATTATTTAAATTTGTTTGAAATGAAAAAAAAATTAAAATTGTGATTTTTAAAAAGTCGTAGAACAAAAGTGTTAGGTAATTACCTACAGAATATACCCTTAGCTAATTATTAGTATATTTGAAATAACCCTGTATATGAATTATAGATCAAAACTACGCTGTTGACACCATCTAACTATTAAAAAAACCGGATCAAAATTCTTTGCGTAGTTTTAAAGATATAAGCATATAAGGAGACAGACAGGGGAAACTGACTTTGTTTTGTACTATGTGTATAATTAGAGAGAAAATTATTTTTTACACCTTACTTTCTATATTGTTGCATTTTTCTTTTACTGTTTTGGCGCTCAAAAATACTTTTATTGTTATAAAGTATTTTTGAGCGCCAGCTCTCTCACCTTTCAACTTTCATAGTTTAGTTTGGCTTTTTGCCACAATTTGCGGAACAAAATATGATATTCTATAAGCTGATAGAGTCAGTAATATTTTTAACAACCAAATACGTCAAAAACAAATTCCTTTTGTAGGCAAACCACATAAGCATATAGGCAGATATACGAGTAAAATATTAGAAACACTGTAAGTAAATACAACATTTTAAATAAAGAGGAAAATGATTCAAACTATTTATTAAAAAATAAGAGCAACGGTAAACAAAAATATCTTATTTAATATTGCTTTATATTTCTAAATCTGAGGTATAAGTTGTACATAAAAATCTATTGAATTATGTGTTCAATATTTTTTTAACGATTTATCTTAACTTGAAACAAATAGCTTAAGTAATATCTGCCGACAATAACTTGATAAAACATGCCACAGTTTGTAAAACAAACATTGAAATTTTAAACATCTTACAACAAAATAAAATTGTGTTTTCAACAACGAAAATCGAGTGGAAGCGCTAATAGCTAATAACTTGAGTGTTACTCGACCGGAGCTCGTGAATTTCCTTCATAAAATACACCGCGTTGTAAATTAATTTGTTACTCATTTGTTATTTATAACTAGAGGGCGCTCTCAACTTTGTTAGACCCTAATATATCGTGAACATCTGGATTTTGCGGAGCCATTTTGTGGCTCAAGTGTAACACTAATGCGTTATACATGCTTTCCTATTTTTTATGGCTCCGTGCAAAACTCCTATCTCTCTCTCAGATTTCATGTTTATCTCCCCGACTAATATTTAAACTTTTTTCTTAGAAATATTTGTAATATAAAACATCATAAGTTATAGATCTGGTAGCAATAAATTTATATACTACATATACTTACATACTTAACTAACTACACGCTAAGTCCCTTGCAGCATAGGTAAAGAGAACAGAGCGTCATATAGCATACTTTTCTCTCGCATACTTAACTTTCATAAATTTTGTCGTACACGTTTCACATTGGCTCATTGGGCCCTGACACCACCCAATCGCATCACCTATACAAATAATAATGAATGTAACAGTTGAGTAACAGTAGATGACAAGTACTAAATTCATGAAGCCAGAGTAGATAACGTCTCAAGCAGTTTTCCTTTAGAAGCATACCAAAAGCAATTAAGCAATCAGAACGCTTACACAAAAGACTCTATACACCTTCAGAATACCAATATAAATATCGATCACAGCCACCAAATGAAAGCAATATTTCCTCTGGAACCATTCATTCGGTATTCAGTAGGAGTAAACCCACAGTTAGCGCCTAGTATGCTATAAAAGGAAGTGATATTTATTCGTTAAGAACCTTAAATTTAGAAGAGGTGGTGCTTAAGACCCATTTCGTGATAACATCGATCGACATTTGCAAGGCAATGGCACATTATCTGCCCATTGCTTAGTAAATGCCTGTTTGAAATGAGGTGTTCGGCTATTGTGTTGTGTTTGGAATGTTTAAATGTTTCGTTAATAAAATCATTATACATTTAATGAGATCGACTATAGTTGTGAGTTCAAAGTTTATTGTTTAAACTAGGACCCATATCCCACTTCTGATTTTATTATTTTAAATTAGAGTTCGAATGAGGGTACATAACTTTACAGCAAAATGCTGTCAGTGAGTTACTAGGTCACCAATATTGGCTGATAATAAAGGAATATAAGCCAAAAAGTCCCATCATTAACACAATTTATGGTGAATGTACTCTGCCCTTGCTGCATATCAACAGCGGATACAAATTCAATTACATCTCGTAGTCAACCCTGTGTTCGTTGTGGTTACACATAATGGCCGATCATTAAATTTGCATCGAGCGAAAAATGTTTTTAATTTTACGCGACCACTTGTTTTTTCTTTATTTTGCCGCAGAAGAAATTTATTAATATTACATTCTGGAAATTTATTTTCGACTAGATGTTTCCCATGACTTTTTCGCGAAATATATACATTCATATGATCACGCCTTTTTCTCATACGGGTATGTAGAGACTACTTCTTACTTCCATCCGTCTTGTCAACACTTTCATTTGTTTGTCACCCTTGACCTGACATTTCTCTAACACATCATTATTTTGATAGAGGTAGGTTTATCTAGGATGACCTTTACTGGCCCACGCTTTTGCACTGTTCTCATATATTGGTTTTGTCAATTTTCTTTTGTCTATACTTTCTACGTGCCTAATTATGTAAATATTCCTTTTTCTATTATTATCACTAATTTCAAAACACTTTCGTATCAACAAATACTACTAGTAAATAATACTAGTATTGTTACTTTTTTTGTCAAAACTATAAAATTTCCTTCTCGAACTTGTCTAAGGTCAATCTTTTTTCAACATCGGCGGTGTACCTACTATTTCTGATAAATTCTTATCCAACATATGCAGAATCATTCACCAATATCAGCAGTATTTTCAATAGGTATTATTGATTTTATTTTAATATGATACTCAATAGATGTAGATCAATGCAAACTCTCAGATATAAAACTGTTTAAATCTAAGATGGCATGTAGTGGACCTAGCACGAAAGTGTGACGTCATAACTATGTCGCAACTTGATCGCATCAGCAACGAGCCCCAAGGGCACAATTCCTACCCTGGGTTTTAGTCGGGAATAAAAACGGGCGACCGTAGTTGGACCATCCATAAAATATTACAAGTCAGTTTTTGCAACAATCTTGGAAAAGGAAAACCATTTTGGGTGTGTTCGGATTTGTGTTACTGCCAATTGGTTTAAAAATAAATGGTATTACGTACTTGGTAGTATATTTTTAGGAAAAGATGACACATGTACCACTAAAGGTTTATGATTAGAATAATTCAGCAGTACATATGTCGCGTAATATACTTAGTCTGGCCATAAATACTGTTACAACTAAAAATAAAAAAATATTATATTTGAATTTGGAATCAGTCATTTTTATATGATTGTTCATTGTGTTTTCTCGTTTTGGCGCCAATACATTATACAATATTTTGCGATATTAAAATGGAGTGGGGTGATAAAGAGAACCGAATCGCTGTGATTGCATTACACAAAGTAGGTATGGAGCCAAATGGAATTTTTAAAACTCTCCATACACTTGGTATTAGTCAAATGTTTGTGTACCTATTAATAGGTACAATGAGACCTCCTCTGTTTGTGACAGAAAAAGACCTGGCCGTCCACGTAGTGTTCGTACGAAAAGGTGGTCAAAGCAGTAAGGGAAAGAATTCGAAGAAATCCTGTCCGCAAGCAAAAGATTTTATCTCGGGAGATGAAGATAGCACCTAGAACAATGTCGCGTATTTTAACAGATGACTTAGGACTTGCAGCCTATAAGAGGCGCACTGGTCATTTATTAACTGATAATTTAAAAAAGAATAGGGTGTTAAAATCTAAACAACAACTGAAACGGTACGAAAAGGGAGGTCACAGAAAAATATTGTTTACGGATGAAAAAGTTTTTACAATTGAGCAACATTTTAACAAACAAAATGACCGTATTTATGCTCAAAGCTCTAAGGAAGCTTCCAAATTAGTTGACAGAGTGGAACGTGGGCATTATCCGACTTCAGTGATGGTTTGGTGGGGTGTTAGCTACGAAGGAGTGACTGAGCCATATTTTTGTGAAAAAGGTATCAAAACATCGGCACAAGTGTATCAAGATACCATTCTTGAAAAGGCAGTCAAGCCCCTTAACAACACCATGTTCAATAACGAAGTATGGTCCTTCCAGCAAGACTCGGCACCGGGTCATAAAGCTCGGTCCACGCAATCTTGGTTGGAAGCGAACGTTTCGGACTTCATTAGAGCTGAAGACTGGCCGTCGTCTAGTCCCGATCTTAATCCACTGGATTATCATTTGTGGTCAGTTTTAGAGAGTACGGCTTGCTCTAAACGTCATAATAATTTAGAGTCCCTAAAACAATCCATACGATTGGCAGTGATGAATTTTCCCATGGAAAGAGTGCGTGTTTCTATTGAAAATTGGCCTCAACGTTTAAAGGCCTGTATTGCAGAGCCAATGGAGACCACTTCGAATAAGCTTTTTCTATTTTATATCGTTTTATATTTATGTATTAAAGTAACACACTGTAAAAGTAATAAATGTTATTTGCAAGTAAAAAAAAATTTTTTTCTTTGTTACAATATTTATGGCATGACTAAGTATAAATAAAGGCGTAATCAAACGATCACTTGTATCCCATGGCTTGATGACTTTTGACGCCGAGAAAGATCCCGAGAACAAATCGTGGTACATAACTGATGCTTATGGCAGTGCAAGAGAAATGCTGGTAAATAGCGAAATTGTACCTCATAACATTAAAATAGTAAAAGAAGCATAATTTTTAATTCCTGCGTACCAAGCCTATTTTTAAATATCAGCAAATCTAATCTGGTCGGTACTGTTTGTCCGTTTAATACGAACTATCTGCCGGATGAAATAACTTTGTAAATATGGCGTCACTCCCAAAGGATCCTCGCCACTCACGTCGTGTTTGTGTTTAATTTTGCAGACCATACAAAAGTTCCTGCACCAATTTTAACGTATGTTTCCGGCATTAAAACTATCAAAAATTTCATGAAATTTAACTCTACTTTCAAATATGTTATTCCAAACTAGTACTTCCAATATTGGCAGTACTAGTTTGGAAGTATTAGACAATATGGTCTAATATTATTTTTCTTCAATGCACTCATCCTAGGAACTACTGATTAGATTTTACATAACACAACTTCAAAACTGACGAGCCTGTATAACAAAAGTTATGAAAGTCTAAGAAAGCGTGGGAAGTGTGTACGAATAACGTCTTACAGCGCTTTGTTCTCTCTGCTTACCCTTTAAGGGACTTAGTGTGAAGTTATTTATGCATGTGTTGATATTTATTTTACAACTTATGAAACGAATTTAAACTCGACAATTTGCAATCAGAAATCGCAGTGCCACACTAATATGCAATAAAAGGGATTTCTTTTTTATTTCGTACGACTTATAAAGTGTAACGCTGTACGCTCACTTTTATATGCTACTCCCCGTTTTTTGCGAGCGACTTTGTATAGTAATTGACGTAAATTGAGCGAAATGATAGCGGCAGGGGGCGCTCGTGTCTGTTGTCGACGCAATAGACGAAATAGACGCGCAGATTGAAGGGAACAAAGTGCTTTTATCGTTTTATGATTGTGATGAGGTGTAAATTGGTGAGTTATGTGCAACTATCAAATAAAAAGTGCGTCGCAGAAAAGGGATTTAGTATTAAATGTAAAAAAGTAATAGTTGTAATATTAATAACCTATGCAACCTAATTCATGACGAAAGCCTCTGTAACTCGAGTGAGCGGAGGACGTTACTCACTCTACACCCACAGAAGCTCCTGTCATAAATCAAATTTGGACATTACTACGAACAATATTACCCACTACGGAGACTTGTATTATGAAACCAGCAAGATTTATATATTTAAGAGAAACCGTGAATATTTGAATTGAAGATAGGGAAAAATAGAAAAGTTCAAACTGAGCTGTCGGGACTTGGCATGAGCCACATTACGTCGATATTTTTCACCGATCGAGCTGGCCATTCGAGCAGTGAACTGCGAAGCTCTATCACTACTTTTTGTTTCATTTTACTATTGGTTCAACAAACAAAAATAAAACTATTTATACTAATCCTACAAATTGATATATTTAGTATTGCTATTTCTGAAATTAATACCACATATTATAAGTTCAATTTAGCAAATTAAACTGGAACATCGTCTCTCGCTTCAATATTATTTTGCAATATCACGTACTCCCAAGTTACTTTAATGGATGTCAAACGGATATATTTTTAATGAACGCGACTTTGTCCTTTGCCCCGAGTATCTATAATATATGTAAGTATATAGGGTTCTGTGAACTGAAGCATTTTCATGTTTAATCAATATTGCAATTTATTTGCAATATTCCGCTGAAACAAGTAATATTTCAGTGCATGCGATATACACGTTTCTCGACCGACTACTTCGTGTGCTGATAATGCATATGCTAATATGGTGAATTGAACTCTAGTTACATGTCTCAGAAAAATATATTGATGGGATAATAACTTTAATAACTTTGATTTGATATCGCATCTGAGTACAAATACATTACTTTCTAGAATGACTGATAATTACAAATTACTGGTTTTATCTGATAAATGGTAAAAAAAACTCATCTTGTAATATCAAACAGATCAGGATAAAATATTAAATTCTACAAAATATTGTGTGTATATGTTGCCTACAATTGGGCATCTAATACCACTAATGATTAATTAGCTTAATATTTCAAGCACTACACTACTACCACTGCCTTTACTTTAAATCACAAAAAAATATGTTTACGTCCCACATGGAATAGGTAGCGAACCTATTGCCATACCGAGCACAAAGTTTTCAGTCATCGATATTTATCACAAACAACTTCCGAAAAGAATTTCGAAAAGTCATAGATGTGAGCTAGCGTTCGTACCAGCGACTTATTGATTCAGAAGCGGGGTGCTTGACCACTGGGCAACCAATTTGGACACAATTAAAAACACATTAAAATCTAACACTAATAAATTTTAACACCTATTTTGAGAATTAAACGCTTATATGTACCTGATTTATGAAAGAATGTGTTAACTTAATAAATCCAGTCCAATAATGGTGTGAGCTAATGAAAGCTGTATCAGTGAGTGGTCATCGTGACTTGCGGTACTTAGCTCTGACACGAGTCAAGGATCTCGACCAATTGCCACTTAAGAATTATAGGAAAACACTTGTTTTTTATAAAGCTTCACACCTTTATTAACCGAAAGTAAAGGTTGAATTCCCCGCTTCTGATTCAGAAGTCTTGAGATAGTTTTGCGTCCACAATTATGATTTTTGGGAAGATAGTGTGATAAATATTGAATACTGACAATTTTGTTTCGTGTATGCCAATTATTTCAGATACCTATTCCATTTGGGATGTAACAATCAGCGAGTTGAGGCTTAACGGCCGCTGTCTACACCTTCGAGTCGAAAAAGGAGTAAAGTTATGATATGTGTAAAATCAATCATAGGTACTTTGATATTACTAATTTAATATACTATAAGTTAGTCTATTGGCCACACTAGTAAAGGACAACTACTCTATGGCCGGCACTAGTATGTATAATCTTAACTATGGCATCCATTATCTAATCAATATCTCTGTCTCTCACTGCGTGAATCCTGAATTTCTCTGCTTCTCATACTGCCGCCGCCAGTTCGTGAATACCTTTCTCATCACTTATGAAATCCAATTGATATAACGCATTACACAGTTCACGAAGCAGTCAAATTTAATATGAAAACTTGATCGAATATCTTGTACAAAGTCATTTTTGTAAATCCCACAGGAGAATATAACCTTTTCAGACAGAGGGAGAGAGAGAGAGAGAGAGGCATTTACTAAAACAGATCGAATCCCGTTTAATTGGCAAAGTTGGTGGTTTGGCGTGAGTTTCTCACAAAATTAGCGCAAAATTTTCGACATCGTATAATAAATTAACAGTTGAAACTCAAACAAGAGCCTTCCGGCAATATTGAGTATCGTTTGAGCACAAAAAGTATTTTGTTAGAATTATTTTGCAGACACCAAGATCGTTGTCACTCGCGATGTTGTGGACCGGCTGAGGACGAGTGCTCAACGCTTTAATGACGTCGCTGAACTAACGGGTAAGTAATTATTGTTGTTAATTGTATTTAAAATATGACAGCTACAGCTAGCGCACTAGTGTAATGGTTTTATTTAATTTTATGACTAAGTTTTAATAATATACTATCATAAACAAGATATACAAACACCGGGCTTATGAGTGAAGGATATGTTCGGATTTGAATTCAACATTTTCAGTACAATATCAATAACTTTAGAGAATGTGAGTGTATCACAACTGGCCCGAGACATGGTAGATGACCGTGCTCTAAAATAGCTTTCAATCAAATATTCAGAAACTATCAGCAAAACTATTATTGAATAGTACTATTATACGTGTTTAAGACTATCCTGGGCACAAGGAACGTCAGCAGAAAAGCCCAGCTAGCAATCCACAATGCGGTACTCATCCCAAGTGTGCTTATAAGTAGGATAAATAAAATCATCGGTCGAAATGAGAGCGCTGCGCAAAATCTGCGGAGTGACTCTCGCTGACCGCGTCGAAAACAAGGTGGTAAGGAAGGAATTTTAATTGAAAGACAGTGTCATTGTAAAAGTAAGAAAGGGCATACTCCGATGGTTCGGATATGTAAAAAGAATGGGTGATGCAAATTGACTAAGCAGATATACAATGTAAAAGAGGACGGATAGATTCGCCACCTATTCCATTTAGGACGTAAATATAACGGTGACTCGAGGCTTAACTGCCACTGCTAACACATTCAGGTAGAAAAAGGCGTGAAGTTCTGTTACGTTGACGGGCCTCGTGGTGCATTGGTAAAACTACCGACTGCAACTATGAGGTCGGGAGTTCGATTTCCACCCCAGCAAAAATATTTGTGACAAACATGAATGTTTGTGTTGCGTCTGGGTGTTTGTCTATGTATTATAAGTATGTATTTACAAAAGAAGAGTGTATATGTATTAATATCCGTTATCTAGTATCCATAACACAAGCATTTAATTACTTAGTTTGGAACTAGCTGGCGCTGTGTGTATTGTGTCCGAGATATTATTATTCTATAATTGTCGGATAACTGAGTGATACAAGTTCGGAAACGTTCGCCTCACGTGATCCGACGCCTGCATACTAATTACGCCGTAGAGTAGTATTATAGCGCGTTATGAGACTTAAAGATGGAGCCACTGTGTTTACACTCAGACATTTTATATATAAATGAAACAAAAGTTTCTTTTCCAAACGTATTCTTATAAAAACAGTCTACTAAAAATCCTCGCGTCCTTTAAGAGCACATCGCTAAATTGACCTTCATAGAGATATAACGTCGAGTTCCATCAGAAATGCTTTCTTTATGAAAAAAAATACAGATCATTATTAGAGACACAGAGCCATGATCTTATGAAATTCCTTTGTTACAATTTCAAGGCTAAAATTAAATTTGTTTGTTTGTACTAAAACATTTTAGGACATTTTTCATAAAAAAAATTATGTCGCCCGTGATAACACAATATACCTACTAAATTTATTACTTTACTGATTCAACTTAATTTTGCAATGGTGCATTATTCTTAAAATGCTGATAACGTAATGGTACGCAGGCGTACCAATCAAAATCATGATTCTTGAGGCACCAATACTTGATTCTAATGGGTTATTTTGTTGGTTGGGATCTTCTTCAAGAAACTTTAATTCCAGGTGTATCTCCTGGTCCACGATCACATTATTGATTTTTTTTTATATTAAAGTAATTTAATAATAACTTGGACACAATACACGCAGCGCCCGCTAGTTCCAAGCTAAGCAACTAAATGCTTGTGTTATGGATACTAGATAACGGATATAAATACATAATATAAGTATGTATTTACAGAAGAAAAGTATATATTATATACTTTTCTTCTGTAAATACATACTTATAATACATTAAAAAACACCCAGACGCCACACAAATATTCATGTTTGTCACAAATATTTGTGCTCAGGTGGGAATCGAAGCCCCGACCTCATTGCTGCAGCCGGTAGTTTTACCAATGCAAGTGGCTAATGATATTGAGTCAACCTTGCTAAATGTTTATAAGTTCTGACTTATGACTGAGAAGTTACTCGAGGCGAAAAGAGGCTTACGGCTTCTTTTTGGGACATTCTCAATTCTCCGTCTCATGGAAAATCTCCAAAAGTCATTTAGCCCAAGAATTTTCATTAAATTTGGAAAAATTGTTACTGTTCTACATCAGAATCTATTTGCTTCATATTTATTTTCGCTGTTCTATAACCGAGAGTAAGTTTTTTCCTCTGAAAAATCGTAAAGACAAGACGAAGGACCATTAGTAGCGCAAGTTGCACTTAAACAAAATCTTGAATTGTAAATCCTTTAGTAACGAGCACTGCTACATTGGTGCAGTGTGCGCAATTGAATCTGAATACATTACTGCCTCCGCACCGTTTTATATTGCAGACATTTATGGACGGACAGAAATGTAAAGTGAAATTTAACTGAACCGATATGGTGATAATTCTTGTGAGGAATCTCTTTTATTGGACATTTTTCGAGAATTTATTTGATATTTTTCTGCAGTATTTGTTGTGCATGAGCCTCCACACAAAGGTGTAAGAAACGTGAAAGAAAGGTGAAAGAATTACAAACCCTGTGTATAGATTCCATTGTTATCAATAGTAAAAACATCAATAAAATTAACATTCTATTGCCACTTTGCTTGTACCAATTGGGCAATTTCTACAAGGATATTTACTTGATAACGTACCATACCTATTAAAAAGAATGCTCTTACCCTATGAAAATAAATCTGCTGACCAAAGTTGTGACCAACTGACCATGCTTGTATGAATTTTATAAACCGTCATAATTGCGTATTTCTAATAATTAAAACAAGTCTCGGTGGCCCAGTGGTCGAGCACACGGCTTCAGATCCAGAGGTCCGGGTTCGATTCCTGACACTGGCTCACAACAATGACTTTTCGAAATTGTTTTCGGAATTTATGTGTGATAAATATCGATGACTGAAAAGTTTGTGCCCGGTATGGCAATAGGTTCGCTACCTATTCCATTTGGGACGTAAACGTAACGGCAAGACGAGGCTTAATAGCCGCTGCCTACACCTTCGGGTAACAAGAGGCGTGAAGTTATGTTATGTATGTATGTTATGTAAAACAAAAATTAACTGCCATATTTGATGGCAATACCTTTTTAATATTACATGTTTATTTTATCAATTAGGTATCGCCAGCTGACTTCAAAGTTATACAAATAACTTAGTCTGCATGCTCTATACTGCTTTTGGGGAAAGTTTAGGGATTTTTTGCAAGCAAAATAATTCTTTAATACTTCTTTATTTTTCAGATAAAGTTTTATTTGCCGTTGGAGTATTGTGCAGTGACGTCATCGCGTGGTGAGCAGCCATTTGTCGCGTCTATCTCTCGTGTGCCGCCGGCCTTATCTCTAATGTACCACTATTATGCTGTGAACTGAATTTGTTCCAGAGTGTGGTTATTGCAGTTCATGGCACTTATTTATATTTTATGTTGCATAGTAATATATATTTTAAGAGTTTTAATGTTAAACTGATGGTAATTTAAACTCAGATAAAAATGAGCATTAGCTTAAGTTTTGAATAAGTAAATACTCGCACTCTTACAGTAATTTCTCATTTTTTATAAATATATTAAAAAATACATGAGTTTTTGTTCTTCAAAAACTAAATCAAGTTGGGATTGTCATGGTCACTTACGTGTTCAAAACCCCCTAAAATAAATACAGAATTAAAAAAATGAATGAATTGCAATTTAAGAAAAATGAATAGCAGTAATTAAGAATAGCAGTCCACGGTATGTATTTTTGCTCAAGAACATTTCTTAATAATTGATATGATAGTGAGGTATTTTTTAAAGAAACTTTCTAATTAAACTAGTTTATATGATGTTCGAGCTAAGTTGAATTATACAGAACTCTAATAATTTCAACTGCATGCAGCTGTGACAGCTATAAGTGTGTTTTATAAAAATTATTGTCTACCTACCTTATCAATTAAAATTACGATTTTTTAATCTTTAAGAATATGTACCGACAATATCGAGACATTATATATTTCGATTTAAATATAACAAATTTAAGTTATTAAAGTCAACTCACAGTTACAAAAACTAGGTTATGCGTTTGCAAAGTTAGCCTGTTTGTGAACTAATAGTCGATTATTGGAATAAATTACAGTTGAGGAGGCTGTGGAGGCTGTATTGCAATAACAAATAACTGGCCTGCTTCTGTGCCAACCCTTACAGACCAAGATGTAGTTACACTAGATGTGTTACGATACTTTGTTCTTGAGTATCTCAATGTATTGTGTGACAAATAATTTATGAGTGCACTCTCTTGAAGTGGTTCAGAAAAACATACATCCGTGCCAAATACAAGTTATGTAAAATGCTGTAAAATTTTCTTCTTTTTTCAGATATGAGAATTTAACTACTTTAAATTTATCTAAATATAAGTATACTACCTAACTCGGCGAACTTTGTTCCGCATCAAAAGTAATAAATAAGTAAATTTTGGATTCCTTACTTAATTTTTACTACATCATAAATGAATTAAAGATAAAGACCGCTCTGTTGATACAATTAAAAAAACCGCATCAAAATCCGTTGCGTACTTTTAAAGATTTAAGCATGCAACCACTTTGTTTTATACTATGTAATGATAACATGGATATGTTATTTACAAATGAATTTAAAATATGTTAACATCATGCACGCTGTGAGTATTGCATTTACCAAATTGTGATATCAAAATATTACATCAGTAATATTTTTGGAATTAATTATTTTCTTCCATAAACAAGTAGGCGGAACTTATTACCATTATAAAGAGCTTTATTTCTCCAGCCATCGATGTCAAGCGTTACAAAATTTGTACTTTCCAGTATTATTTTAATTCAGTGTACATTTGTCGTTATTTTGAAGATCGTCGACTATAATAACGATTATCGTTACTGCCGTTGCTACGTAACGACCAGTTATTTAGTTAAAAAATGTACTCCGCCAACAAACAAATTGATTGTTCCAAGCCAACGGCTATTTTTATAATACAGTTGGAGCTGAAACAAGAATATGTTGCTTAACTTTTATATAATTTCATTTCATTTTGAAATTCCTTAATATTTTTTAAACATGTCTTTTGAAAGATTTCAGTGTATTTTTTGCAAATTTTACGTTGAAATATTTCAAAATTATTATTATTACACATATAAAAACGAAACAAATAAAAATTAAATAATAGAATCTGTAATTTCATTAAAATTACAACATGGCCATATATGTGCATTGGTTGGTGGAAATATTGGCATTGACAAACTGTGATGAGGGTTTTTATTAAACCAACGCAAGAAACCTTAATAGTTATTGTTAGGATTTTATGAATGTTTATTCGTACGTAAATCACACAAAACTTATTGTATCTAAATTATAGTACCATTACATTTTTCTGCACTTATGCCACTTTTCGTGGGGTGGGCACAACCTGTCATCCTATCCATGCTGTCAAAAGCTTTCGCTGTGGTTTTATGACCTGTCGCCTGCCTGGCGTCAACCCTCCTTCGGTTTTCTTTGTAGTGATGAGTATCTGAGTCGAATAAAACGAGAAGAGACGGCAAGATGTCACCCACCATTGCGCATCCGACCTGTATTCGGCCCAGCACACGCTGGAGGTCTGCCCGGCTTGGGCGGCCGAGCGCCGAGTGCTGGTCGACGGGATCGGGCGAGACTTGTCCCCGCCGGCGTTGATCGCGGCAATGCTGGCGGGCCAGGAGGAATGGAGGGCTGTGGTCTCCTTTTGTGAAGCTTTAATGCTCCAGAAGGAGGCCGCCGAGTGAGGTCTTAGTGGGTAACCCTAGGATCGGATTGCAGTTTACTGTTTTGGAGTCCCACACTACCCCCTGCCGTTCCCAGGCGGTGGGTGTGCATAAAGCAAGTCCTCGCGTAAAAAAGCATTAAATAAACTTTAATTTTATTATATGTCACATATACACCTCTGCAGCTTTCCCCCCGATTTCCCCCCCGAATACGTATAGTTACTGAAAATATTTTCCAAAACTTACTGGTGAGTATTAATAAGCTGAACTCGGGGCCGCTCAACCAGAAGTAGAAGTGTTTACTCGGAAGGTGTGCCACCGAGACGTAGACTACAGGGCAATAAATTTAAAATTAATCTTGCAATATAAAAGAAATGTTTACTGAAAATTTCACACAGCTAAAATCTAGGTTATAACGCTGAAAAATTCCATCTCATTTTAAAAATCCTTGGAACATTTTCTTTTCTGTTATTTTTTTTATCAAGCAAAAGGTTGCAGAACCTATTATTAGCATTTCCAAGCGGACCGACGCGCTTCCACTGCAAATAAAAATATTGCAAATGCTGAGTTATAACCCACACCGCACAGATCCAGATTGGATTTTATGTATGGAGACATATGGTTTAATTTCCGTTGGCTATATACCCCTGTGACGAGTTTAATAGCGGATTCGATTCAAGTATTTTTACATTATTAAAGTTGGCTTAAGGCAATATTGAATTTAAAGTGACTTCGGAACACATACCACGCCTTATATCAGAACTAGCTTTTGATCGCAGCTTCACGCGCGCAGAAGTATGAGATCAGATGATTTCAATTTTTTTTTGCAGAACTCTAATTACTTTAAATCATAAGCTCTATTTATGATTGATGACATTAAAAAATAACGAAGCCTTATATTAGTATAAGTTTTTTTTTATTGCTGTTTTAATAGATCCCAAGACAGGACTCTCCGTTGTCATAGATTTATTTTTTTAGGCCATAGGAGGGCGACCGACCAAGTAGGTCACCTGATGGTAAGCAACTTTTCACTGCCCATGAACACCGTGGTGCGTTGCCTTCCTTTAAGGGAGTAGGAAGGAAAAGGAAGGGAAAAGGGGATCCAGCCTCCGGATACCTCTTTCACCAAACGAAACGCGGCACGAGCCCTTTCACGACAATATTTCGAGAGGCCGTGATATTACACCGGTGGAGCCGACCCATTCATGCAGAAAACTGCGTGGCTCTACCACTGCTAAAATTTCTTTATAGTGATTCGTTGACATTGATAATCTGTGAGCGCTGCCAGCAGTAGCGTGATGACAAAACACCGATTGTCATATATTTATATAGATATATCATGAAATATGTCCAAACATAAGTGCCTACCCCACCTCTTTTTAGAAGTTGGTTAGAAAGAAAGGCAGAGAAAATTATTTCAAAACTCCAAACTACGAAAGTAAAAGTATAATATAAATACAATAGCATCTCGTGTTAACGAATCAATATAGTGTCCTCAATTCGGTTTCAGTGGGGGACAACCCGTCCGCGCCGAGTCACCGGTCCGAGCGACCCCTGTCCCCGCCAGTCGTGTTGTCACTCCACATTTTCTATTCAAAGAGTTGAACATGTTTTGTTCAATATGAGGAGCGCTTGTGAAATCATATGACAGTGATGTAGGGAATAATCGTTATGGCTGATTGAAAGAATATGTTAAATTGAGAGAAAAAGGAACAAATGTATTGTGAAATTGTTTAAGTATTTCACGTGTGAGTGAACCGATTCAAAGTATTTCGTAAATGTATTTATAACGCACCTTTATATTCGTTCATGTGGATATTTTTCGTAGACGAAAATACATCTTAAACATGGAAATAAATAATTTATAATGCATATAATGTAAGAATTTTTTATTGTTTGGTTTGGTCTCTTTATAGTTCGAATCTGAAAAAATCAAGACTTTTTTAAATTAAATTACTAATTAATTGAATTGGTTTTCTTGGAAATCTTTGGATTTATTTTAACTCAGAGAATGGTAACATATGGACCTATATACCCTACAACACAGTTTGCTATATAAATGGGTCAGCTCGACCAGTGAAATACCACGACTTCTTAGAATGTAAACGTAAAGTGGCTCTGCCGCGTTTCAACCGGTGATAGTGATATCTGGAACCCCAGCCGTAATTCCTTTCCCTCTCACTCCTTTCTCCAAATGAGCAGGCGTCCCACTCAAAGGCAAGCAAGGAGTGCTTGCCTTTGAGTGGCACGCCTGCTCATTTGCGGGAAGCAATAAAACCATAAAAAATAACAAAAGAATATTTTGAGAATGAACGCCCACATCAACAGAACTCCCTACATCCAATTTGAATCTATCATCGCTACCTGTCAGAGTATCCAAATGAAACAAAAAATAATGTCAACTGATCGTTGAGACAGGGAGGCCTCGGCGGTGGCCAGCTGTCATCAGGATGCCACCCACTTTCACGAACTCTTCTGACAAAACACACTTGTGACTGTCAGAAAGTTATAGATATTTTTAATAGGCATTGTATTATTAATATTATTTTTAACAGGGTTGTAAAAAAATATTTAAGTCAATCTCAGAAATAAATGGTATAAAATTAATCTTATTTAAATTTTATTTGATAAAATCTGCTAAATAACTAAAATTTCATTGAAATAACAGTTTCGTTCCTTTAAAGTTAACGAGTTCGATCCCCACCAGTAGCAAAGATGTTTAATAGTATGATCTATATACCTATAAGTACGCTGGCACTTATTACTTCATTCGCAAAGTACGAGAACACGTCACGTAAACCTTAAAGGATTAAAGGCACGATGTTAGAAAACAATGGCCAACAGAATTACCAAATCACTTAGTAAATATATATATATAAAAAAGGAAACCTTAAACAAACTTTAATTTAATTATCGAAACAAACAACCATTTTGTAGGACGACAAGCAATCATAATTAATCTTTAATACAATATGTCTATTCATCATTACGAGCGTTAACTACGCAACAAAAATTATATTGTATTGTACAATGAACCTTAACATTGTATACACAAGGTCGTTTATGTTTTGTTAATTAGGTTGGGGGCCTCGTTTTCCTTTGATATTAATTGTATTTGGAGAAGCGGTTGAAGGGTTATCGTCGTTGAAGCCGTTTTGTCGCGGCGCGGCTCGTGGCGCGACAAGTTCCTCGTGTCAGTGACGCGTGACGAACATTGTTCCTGATTAATGAATGGTGCCTAGCGATGTTTGTAATCATTTTTGATCCCTTTACTTATTCACGCTATGTCCCTTTCGGGGTAGGCAGAAAGAACAGAGCGCCATACGGCACGAATCTTACACGCCTCACTCGCTTGTTCGACTTTTACAACTTTTGTCAGACACGCTCGTCGAACGCTTCTGACATTACTCTCTGCGAGAATACATTCTCCTTTAGTTGGAGAGTGTATCGAGGCTACCATATTCTAGCTTCTGTCAATCTTGTTTCATCAATTTTGTCTACGTGTCCAAAATTTACAGCATGCCCTTCCATAGTTTAAACCGAAATTCTTTTTCAATACATCTTCCTGCATTTTAACCTGGTTTTCAAGCTATAGTGATAGTCTTGCAGTTTACTGCGTGATTGGGCCGGTTGGACCGATAAAATACCACGACCTCTCGGAATATCGGCGTTTCGCTCGGTGAGAGAGGTATCCGGAGGCCCGATCCCCTTTGCCCTTCCTTTCCCTTCCTACACCCTTAAAGGATACAACGCACCACGGTGTTCATGGGCGGTGAAAAGTTGGTTACCATCAGGTGACCCACGAGCTCTTTTGTCCTCCTTTAATAATAATATTAATAAAGCTTTATTTATACATTCCATACAAATTAATATAAAAGATATGTACAAATAAAATTTCAACATAAGATCTATATGTCTGTAATACCATGAGCAATTACATCATCTGAATTAGTTTTAACATTACCAAATTCCTAAAGTTTACAAAAAATCAATAATTTTGTCATAGTAACTGAATTAACAATTGAAATCAATTTACATAAATAATTGAAAAAACAGATCTAAAAAGTAACTAATAAAATTAAATTAAATAAGTCAACAATTCTAATAATCTTTAGTAATCAATAAAACTCATTAAAAAAGCTTAACCAATAAAATAAAAATTTAATAAAAACCAATCAAAAAGGATAATCAATAAAAATCACCAAATTCCAATAATTTTAAATAATCAATTAAATTGATCAAAAAGCATAACCAATAAAATAAAATCAATAAGAAGCATAATCTATAAAAATGTGGTATAGCCAAGCAGTTCCCTGCTGAATGGGCCGGCTCGACCGGTGAAATACTACGACCTCTCAGAATATCGACGTAAAGTGGCTAATGGCGTGTTTCGTTCGGTGAGAGAGGTACCCGGAGGCCCACCCCCTTCCCCATACTTCCGTATCCCCTATCCCATAAAGGTCGGCAACGCAACAGTAGCACTATATGTGTTGCTGGTGTCCATGGGCGGCGTTGGTTGCTTACCATCAGGTGACACGCCTGCTCGTTTGCCCTCCTATCCCATAATAGAAAAACCAATAATCAATAAAAGGCATAAAAAGCATAATCAATAGAATAAAATAAACCCAATCAAAAGCATAGTCAATACAAAATAATCAAAATGTGTAATCTTTAAAACTAATCAATTAAAATAATTAATAAAAAAAATTGTGTGGTTTTATGAAACCACCGTAAAAGTGAAACTTTTAAAATTGAGTCTTGGGTTATTGATTTTTAAATCTACTTTTTAAATATACATAAACAAAATATTTTTTCAATAATTATTTTTCAATAATTTAGTTAGTAAGTTTTTTAAATTGATGATTCTGATAAAATGATTAACATTTATATTTTTTTAGAGTGCAACAGTGTAAAACAGTTACTTCACAGCAATTTTTTTAAAAGTTTGCTTTGGCTTCGTTTAACTTTAAGTTAAAGATTTAAATCAATTAATTCGATAATCTAATCATTTTCAAGTTCTTTGGAAGTTAACGACTGAAGATTAAGAATTCCTAGATGGCGCTACTAGGTTGCTACTATTGATGATTCTGCCGTAATATCGTATTATATCGATAGATGTCGCCCGAATCGACAAGTATTCCAGCTACGGCACTAGGGATAACGCGACACCTATTAAACGTTAACAACATTACAACAAAGGATCTTTACAAAACAAAACGATATTTTTTCCTCCAGTAAATATGATATTTCGATTTATTATGAAAATGTGACAAATACATATATAAAGAGCACTATCTTATCTTATATCTTTAAACGAGCAATTCTTGTATATATATATATATAAAATTGGAATCTCGGAATCGGCTCCAACGATTTTCATGAAATTTCTATTCCAGCAGATGGCGTTGTTAACTAACACGAAGTCAATGTGTGTTTGCTTTGCTTGTATTACAGTTTATCACTGCAAAAAATTAAGTATATGTTTCTAATATAATATGTTAGTACATAGTATATATTAGTATATATTTATTATTCTGTCGGTAAGATCGAAAAATATTATTGATATTTCATTATTTTATTAGTATGTAATTCGTACTTAAATATAATTTTCAAAAAACACAATTTATAAAAAAAAAACAAACACACAAACCCGATCCTAGAAAATGTGTCGAAATTGGTAAAGAGGACGGTAATTAGACGATTATACATACGGCCCTCGTGGTGCATCGGTAAACCGCACTACCGATAACACAAGGTCGGGGCGGGTTCGATCTCTCGTCTGGGGGTGTTTTTCTACATGTTTTTACGGTATTTATTTACAAAAATAAAGTGTATATTTGGGTAATTAATTAATAATAAATAAACGATAATAGACGTGAAAGGCGCTCTGACGAGCGCCTTTCACTTTATCCCTACTCCGCGGCCGACCGTCACGCGACATGCAACACGCAGACGAAAAAGTTTGAGACGATGTAATAAAAGTTTCACTTTAATAATAAATTGGCCATGTATATCAAGGAATAATTTTGAAACCATTTCACCTAAGTACATTCAATAAAACAATGCTATACCTTCTCTCTCTCTACATGCTTCCTATATATCATGTATATACCTATATACTATGTATCACCGATCACACCAATGTTGCCAACATTGGTGTGATCGGTTGAAAGATAAGATGATTTCAGTGAAGTAGTAACGAAAGATTGTTAGATGAAGATGTAAGACGTTTTTTCTGTTTTTTACATAAAATGTATTAGACAAGTCTACTAAGTCATTTAAAGTATTTAAACACTGCCTCGATCGCACGCACGCACGCACGCACGCACGCACGCACGCACGCACGCACGCACGCACGCACGCACGCACGCACGCACGCACGCACGCACGCACGCACGCACGCACGCACGCACGCACGCACGCACGCACGCACGCACGCACGCACGCACGCACGCACGCACGCACGCACGCACGCACGCACGCACGCACGCACGCACGCACGCACGCACGCACGCACGCACGCACGCACGCACGCACGCACGCACGCACGCACGCACGCACGCACGCACGCACGCACGCACGCACGCACGCACGCACGCACGCACGCACGCACGCACGCACGCACGCACGCACGCAAACACGCACACACGCACGCACGCACGCACGCACACACGCACACACGCACACGTCAAGAAACCGTGCCTTGGAATTTGGCGTCGGGTAGAGACGTCGCTAACGGTTCCTCTGGGGTATCGGGTCAACCCCCAGAGTAAGGTCCTTCGGGGCCAGCCTTACTTCGGCAAGAGGATGCAAGCCTGGGAACAAGTCGAAAAGCAAATCATTGAGCTTAGAGAATTCGTTCAACCTAGGGTAAAAGTCCATAAAGAAATTAAAACTAGGGTGGCCAGTATTGGTAGTGCTTTCAAGCGACTAAAAATGCTAGAAGAAGTACGACCCATACCCCAACTCCCAGTTTTATTGCCTCCAAAAGTAGTGAGTGCCCCAACAACACCTCGTACGCGGACAGTCACAGAGTCTACGACGACGATGACGGTAGACAGCGAAGCTGATGCTGAATCTGAAGCAGGCACTGGAGATAATCGCGAGATTCGTAAGGCCAAACGAAGACAACGCAAGTCACCAGAAGCCGAAAACAAAGCGGCGAAGAAAGTAAGGGGAGTAGAACCCATCCCACTCGTTGAAAATGTAAGAACGACACCTGACAAGAAGGTTACAGATTGGCAGGAAGTTAAGTCCAAGAAAAACGAGAAAAGGCCACCAAAACAGTCACAGGAAGTAAAAGCTAAGAAAAAGCAACGAGTAGAGCAGCCGCCAAAGCTGCCTCAACAGAAGAAACCGAGAAAATCAGTGACAAGATCTAATGCACTGATCGTTCGCCCCAAAGAAAAGGACAGGTATGCGGAGATACTTAATCGCGTTAAAAAAGACGTCCCCGACGACCAGGTTCGTTCGACTGTAGACAAGATACGCAGAACAGCCGCTGGGGACCTATTAATTATTCTTACTAAAGAGAATACAGATAAAGGTAAAACCCTGCAAAAAACGATCTCTAAATTGCTAGGAAATGACGCTGAAGTAATCAGCAAGGGGCCACAAGAAGAAATTGAAATTCGAGATCTTGACGATACGACGACAAAGCAAGACATCTTAGAAGAACTGAAAAAGGCGGCTGGAGAAGAAGCTGAAATAGCATTGGACGCTATAAAACCGTTGCGCAAGGCGTATGGAGGTACGCAAACTACCTCTGTAATGCTGGCAGCGTCATTGGTGAAGAAAATACTGGGAGAAAATGGCAGGATTAGGATTGGCTGTGTCAACTGTCGGATAAGACTAGTGGAAAAACCAACCAAGTGTTTTAAGTGCTGGTTTTATGGACATCTTGCACATAAGTGTAAAAGCAATGTGGACAGGTCTAATCATTGTGCTAATTGCGGAGAAAATGGACACAAAGCCACCACATGTAAAAAAGAACCCCGCTGTGCTTTGTGCATCGAAAAAGGCAATACGCAGAACAGTGCTCACATTGCTGGCAGCAGCAGATGCCCAGTTTATAAGGAAGCACTAGTGAAGGTAAAAAAGAAACGAATATGAAGATATTACAAATAAATCTTAATCACTGCGAAGCTGCGCACGATTTACTATTGCAGTCCGTGCGAGAGATAAAACCAGATCTTACATTAATATCAGAGCCATACAAACATCTCAGCATACAACCGTGAGTAACAGACAGCACTTCTAAAGCGGTAATATGGGCTAGTGGTAAATGCCCATTGCAGAGTGCTGATAGTTCCAATGCCGGATTTGTGGTTGCAAAAGTAGAAGGCATACATTTTTATAGCTGCTATGTTCCGCCAAGCCTTTCACTGGATGCCTTTGAAGACCTATTGGATCGACTGACCGAAGATGTAAAACAACATCCGTTAGTGGCAATCGCCGGAGACTTTAACTCCTGGGCGGTCGATTGGGGCAGTAAAGAGAGTAATGCTCGAGGAGAGGCACTACTACAAGCCATGCCCAGCCTAGATGTGGTGCTACTCAATAGCGGAAGTAAGCCTACCTTCATTCGAGGAGAAGCCAGCTCCATAATTGACCTAACCTTTGTTAGTAGTAGTCTTGTTAAGGGTACATACTCCTGGGAGGTAATGAGTACTTACACAGCTAGCGATCACTGTGCATTACTTTGGGAGGTATCTTGTAACCAAAGTACTAAAAGAATGCATAAAACTAACGCTGTTGGTTGGAAGATGGCTGCTTTTGACCCAAAAATTTTTTTGGTGGCTCTTGATAGCCGAGAAATCAGTGATGAAAGTGCCGAAAAACAAGCACAACTTCTTATGACGAGAGTTACGGAAGCCTGTGACGCCACCATGCCACGAAAATGCGCCGCAAATCAGCCCCCCTCGATGTACTGGTGGAATGATAATATCTGTTCGCTTCGAAAACTGTGCCTAAGAACAAGAAGAGTATCACAACGAGGCAGAAACAATCCTAATTATGAAGAACTAGTTTCAGAGTATAAAAAGGCCCGTCAAAGACTGAACAAAGCCATTAAAGATAGCAAAAGGAAATGTTGGAACGAGTTGATTCAAGAAGTGGAAAACGATCCGTGGGGCAGGCCCTATAAGGTTGTCATGACTCAGCTAAAGAGTCAGCCAATGCAAACGCCCACATGCCCCACTCTTCTTGATAAAATTGTGACTGCTTTGTTTCCTCAGCAATCCGAAACGATCCGTCCCATGGAACAGTACGAAGAAGAAGAAATTCCTCCTATCACGGAAGAAGAACTGCTCGAAGCATGTGATAGAGTGGGCAATGCGAAATCTCCAGGTCTCGATGGAATACCAAATATTGCACTTAAAACCGCCATAAAAGATGAGCCTTCACTGTTTCAAGAAGTTTACAACAATAGTCTTAAACAGGGCTTATTTCCATCGAAGTGGAAGCAGCTAAGGTTGGTCCTCCTTCCGAAGGGAAAGAAGCCACCCGAAGAACCATCTTCATACCGACCACTTTGCATTTTGGATACAGCTGGGAAAATACTGGAACGTATCATCCATAGACGGATTGAAAGAGCAGTTGAACCACTTCTCTCCAACAACCAATATGGTTTCCGAAAAGGTCGCTCAACCCTGGACGCAATCGAACTCGTCGTCAATACTGCCAAGAAAGCGATTGCAGGAACCAAATGGAAGGGAGGTGCGAAGAAGTATTGTTTAGTTGCAACACTAGACATCAAGAATGCTTTTAATTCTGCCAAATGGGACTGTATCATGGAAGCTCTCACAGAACTAAAAGTACCGACATACTTAAGAAGAATGGTGGCGAGCTACTTCACTGATAGGGTCCTGAAATATGACACAAAAACTGGTCCAAAACATTATAAGGTGACAGGAGGGGTACCCCAGGGCTCCGTCCTGGGTCCTCTCCTTTGGAATATCATGTACGATGGGCTACTTAAACTGAATCTGCCAGCAGAAGTTAAGCTCGTAGCATATGCTGACGACGTAGCAGTAGTGATAGTAGCAAAAAGTCTAGAAGAGACAAAGTTTGTGTTCGACACTACCATTGAAAGCATCAGCCACTGGATGGACACTGTCGGACTGCAATTAGCAGAACATAAGACCGAGGCCGTACTGATCACTAGTAGGAAGCATGTAGAAACCATCACATTGCAAGTAGGAAAGCATGAAATCGAATCTCAGCCATCACAACGGTATTTGGGAGTAATGATTGATGCCCGCCTTAACTTCAAATGCCAAGCACAACACGTAGGTGCCAAAGCGTCAATAGTAAGAGGGACCTTATCGCGGCTGATGCCCAACATAGGGGGGCCTAAACAGAAACGGAGGGCGTTACTAGCGTCCGTAGTAACATCCGTTCTCACCTACGGGATACCGGTTTGGGCTGATGCACTTGATAGACAGGAAGCAAGAAGAAAAATAGCACCGGTATATCGACTGAGTACCCTAAGAGTCGCGAGTGCTTTCCGCACAGTCTCGGAAGACGCAGTGTGCGTTATTGCTGGTATGCTACCTATTAAAATACTAGCTGAAGAACGGAAAGCCCTTTACCTCAGAAAAGGTACACTAAGCCCCGAAGAACTCAGCACAGAAGAAAGATGCAAAAGCATACGACGCTGGCAGCAAAATTGGGATACCTCTACCAAAGGCAGGTGGACGTATCGCCTTATTCCACAAGTGGATGGCTGGCTGAATCGTAATCACGGCGACGTAAATTATTATCTTACACAGATGATTTCAGGACATGGGTGTTTCCGAGCTTATCTGTATAGATTCCAGCACGATGTGTCTCCAGAGTACCCGTCTTGCCCAGGAGCTAACGAAGACGCAGAGCATGTGTTTTTCACGTGTCCTCGATTTGACAGGATACGCAGGGTATGGGAAGATGCCCTCGAGCAGAAAGTTCAGCCAGAGACCTTAGTAGATATTATGGTCTCCTCGGAAGCGGCCTGGTTGGCGACAAGCAGTTTTGCGACGGAAGTTCTGCAAGATCTACGACGTATGGAAAGAAAACGTGCTGAAATGAGAAAAAACAGCCTAAGGGAAGATAGCACATGAGAAGGAAGAGCTATAGCTAGAGGCTCCCCCCGCGAAGTAATGCCTAGCGGCGGTGCCGCGGGCGAAGAAGGGGTTGATGCCAGAGGAGGGTTTTAGTCGGTAGGATAACTGAGTCCGACATACCCAGGCCAGGCCTGAGGATACGTAACTGTATTTTATCCAAACCTCTGGAGGAAAAAAAAAACACACACACACACACAGACACACACACACACATATATATGTTAATGTTACAGAAAAGCTTCAATTCGAATTAATTATTTTTGTAGATATTTCTGTCAACATTATTTTTAATGAAAGAAACCAGATGTTTTCCTATTGGGACAGCCATCAACATTTGTGGAATAGCTGTCACTTAACTCTAACTAAGGACGTAAGATTTGAATCCCACCTATGGTCTTGTTTTTTATATTAACTTTCACACTTTAATATTTTAAAAATAAGCCAAGTGTAAAAGAATGGTAACTAATAATTGTTTTTCCAACTTTCACGTCACCATTGTTTCAGTTAAAAACGAAAGACGCCTAAAACAAAAGTGAGCAAGTGAAGTATTGTGTGCCGACTATTGTTTGAGCACCTCACACGATGGCTGCACACTTCGCGCGCGAACATCGCAAGTGGACGTTTAGAGACAATCTATTAATTCTACGTTTGTGTCCAGCCTTAGAGAGTTAGATATTTGTTTTTCAATTTTTGTGTGTGATAAGCAAGACTTGTTGGAATAAAATTTAGAGACAATGATAGAAAATGCTCTCGTTTGTGAAATTCAATTTAAAGAGATGTATGTACACTTACACATAAAATGTTCTAAAAACATTTGCTTGTGATTTTACCGTAGATAGAATAATAATAAGATTTTTGCGTAGTAGTCATAGTATAAAAAAATATAAGTTGAAAATGAATTCCCATTTGGACATACCCAGTATTATACAAGGGCTCAGCAATTTGAGCCCAGATTGCTGAAGCTAAGAAATCCTATTCGGCTAGGATTTCTTCTTGATAGTGTTTATGAGTTTAAGTAAATATCCAGAACTCCTTGAAGGCCACAATTGTAACTTTTGCTTAAAGTATGGTGATTGCTTTCGCAAGCCTAGACATCAGTTTTTTTTAATCGTCTTTTTATACTGTCTTCAATTCGCCTCAGTTACCGTACCGTACCGTACTAGTCATCTTAAGAAAGGTAGTACATAATATAACATAAATAACTTCACGCCTGTGTTACCCGAAGATGAAGGCACTAGCTGTTAAGCCTCATCTCGCCGTTATGTTTATGTCCCAATTGGAATAGGTGGAGAACCAACTTTCACACACCGGGCACGAAGTTGTCAGTCACCGATATTTATCACACTTGACTTCCGAAATTAATTTTGAAAAGTCATTGGTGTGACCAATGTGAGCCAATGAGAGGATTCGAACCCGCGACCTCTGGATCCAGAAGCGGGGTGCTCGACTACTGGACTACCGAGACTAGAAAGGTAGTAAAGTTAAATAATTCGAAATATGTATATGCTATTGAAGTTAATTTATTATTTAAAGTCAAAGTAGTTATGAATGCATCACAAACGTATGACGGCCTGTGCCGGCGGTATGTTGTTGAACAATGTCCTCGCGAGGCTGACTGCGCTCAGTGCGCCCGGCGCGTGCTCTATAACCAGGTCACATCCATTCACAGTATGAATGTGGAATTAGCTGGTGCTCGGTTTGACTTGAACTTATCTTAATGGAGATTAGTGTTAATATAATATCTTATTCTTTTGTTTAGCTTACTGTAATGAAATAACTGGGTAACTTCTATACAAGGTTAAGTCCAGCCGTTCAGGAGAAATTTGGCAAGAATATATTATATAACTAGCTGGCCGGCGAAATTCGCTCCGTATCAAAATAATAAATGAGTAAAATTTGGATATTGAAAAGTTCAATTTGTGCTATTTATCGGCAGGCGTCTTGGCGGGTACTACTGCCCGACGCAACTGCTATGTCCCGCTATGTTAATATGTACATGTACATGTTGTAAAGGGTCAGATTAATCTATATTAAAAGCACAATCTATTTAAGTCACTGGATGAAAATTAATGCTGTAATGTTTAAAATCGCTTCGAATAGCCATTTTTTACGTAAAAAGGAAAGACATAAAAATTATATTTGTGGATTATAACAACAAACATATTTTTGTTTGGAAAAATACGTGACATAAGTCACATCTGTCAGTTTTCCAATGATAGCTTAGAATTTTGACTATAAATTATCTTTTCTGAAACAATACAATTGTATAATTTAATATTCGATTCTGATATTGATACTCGATATCGATATTTTTGAATGGAAATCCTTAGCTTCTCAAAAGCTTCTCAAGTTTGACGTTTCAAATGTAGACCTAAAATAATGACGTCAGCTGTCGTCCACAGCCCCTTCAGCATGGTTTATCAATTTAATTTGTAGTAACGAAGAGCCATAAAGTCGGTTTTAGAGATTAAATATATTTAGAATAGCGGGATTTTAAGAAATTGAGCTTACTAGTATGTATTTGGTATTGGTATTTCGCTGTTTGGTATAAAACCTGTCAATAGGACCATAATTTCATTGAACTATCCTTACATGTGACAGAAGATGAAGAATTTGTGAAGAAATTCCGTGATTTAAACATTAAAACAGAGAAAAACCTGATTACAAAAATTAAGCAAAGGAAACTAGATTTAAAAGAACCTGTCTGCGTTTTTGTATAAAAAAAACAATGTCTATTCAAAGCAAGAGCTCTCAGTGGTCCAATGGTGAGCACCCCGCATCTGAATCAACAGGTCGCGGGTTCGAATCCTGGTTCACACCTATAACTTTTCGAAAGTTATGTGTGATACATACTGAAATCTTTGTGCCCGGTATGACAATAGATTCGCCACCTATTCCATTTGGGACGTAAACATAACGGTGAGTCGAGGCTTAGCAGCACTACCTACACCTCGGGGAGAAAAATACGTGAAGTTATGTATTCAAACCTAGTAATGTTTTCAGTAAATAGATCAAGCACACACACATACAGGCAAAATATGATAACGAATGTCAACAGTACAGACTACTACAGAAACATAGACGAGCCGTCAGAAGTAACATTTGTATAGGTTTTCCAACTAGTGGGGATGCTAGTTTGTATCTAGTCTGTATACAACTGGGGCGGTGCGAGTTAGCGGCGGCGTGCTACAAAGCGCCGATGACGTCACAAAGGTAGTCGCCGCACAGAGATGTTACATTGATACAAGGTGCTTTATAACGCAGCGCGCTGATCATGGAACGAAGCCTCGTTTTGTACGCGATAAGTATACACACAGAGTGTTCGTGATTATCTGTGATAGATACATTTTGCAAAACTTGAAAAAATGTTACGAAATGTAGGAAAAAGAATTTTTTGACGCAGCTTACATGTATTGTGTTTAGATTACATATAGTTAAAATTACTAAAGTTAAAGGGTCTCCCAAATAATAAAAGGTTTGCGCTGTTTATTTGCCAAAAAATTTCGGAACCCTTCATACGAGAGTCCTACTCGCAATTGGCCTGTTTTTTATATATATTTAGATGTACGTAACGTACTCAATAAAGGTAAGCGAAGATCTAATAAGGTGTACAAATTAAGAATTATCTATCTATCTAGAGTGTGATCTAAATAAATTCATATACAGGCTGATGCAGTAAACAAACTCAGTTACGTTTCATTTCCAAACCGAACTAGTTGTCGTAGTATCTCTGTTTATTTCGTTTGAAATGCTTCTGTAAATCTGTCTGCCCGCATTTGCTGTCAGTGCGTCAGAAAACACAATTAGTGCATCAGTTTGTACAAGTGACACTGGGCCTGGGAGTGGGACTGGGAGTGGGTCCACATCTGTGCGCTGTGCACAGATGTAACCTTATTTGGTTTCATTTTAACTTTCGAAGCCTTAACTTGTTGTGGATCTGAAGTGTTTATTTCTCGGTCCACGCATCATAATAGAGCAAGGTTTAATTTTATCTTGTAGCTATATCAATATCTACCTCCTGTACAATAATGGATTTAATTATTTAAATTTGTGACACAGACTAAGTAAAGTGCTACTATAGGGTACAACCATCTATAAATAATTCGGAATGGATGTGAACTCGTGAACTTTCTTTCCCGATCTTAAATCTAACCACTACTTTTGACTGATTGTAATCTTTAACATCAATTTTTATCTATGAATGTTTAAATAACTGAAAAATTTACTCAATATCCAATATTTTCCCTATGTTACACTATATTTTTAAAAAAGTCAGAAAAAAATATTTTATTTCTTTTTTCCTTAAAGTCAGCCTGTCCAGTTTTATTTTAACATTTAATAAAACTATATTAACTACTATATTATTTGTATATTATTATTATATTATTTGTATGTATATAGTATATTATGTAAATAGGCCGTCTGATTGTCAGATTAGTATGTAACTAGCACATTTCCTCGTGAGATTCTGTTATGACTGCGCAGTACAATATTATGTGTTTCGCAAATGGTTCTCAGCTTGTAAAATATTCAAAGATTTCTAAGAAAATTACTGAATTTACATACAACGATATAGATGTAAAGCACTCTCTGTCTCTCTCTTACTTTTCCTTCAGAAGTTTTCTTTTGAATACACGTGCGAATTATTTTCTGTAATATGTTCGCTATTATAATATCTTCAGAAAAGCTTTTTATACTGGACTGGCGTGTGTTTCATGCCTTTTTTACGAAATAAGTACGTGTCTTTTTTTTATGGAATTGGAGGGCAAACGAGCAGGCGTGTCACCTGATGGTAAGCAACCAACACTGCCCATGGACACCAGCAACACATATAGTGTTACCGTTGCGTTGCCGACCTTTAAGGGATAGGGGATAGGAAAGGATGGGGAAGGGGGGTGGGCCTCCGGGTACCTCTCTCACCGAACGAAACGCGGCATGGGCCACTTTACGTCGGTCTTCTGAGAGGTTGTGATATTTCACCGGTCGAGCCGGCCCATTCATGCAGCGAACTGCTTGGCTCTACCACTTGAACACGTGTCTTCATTAAGCATATGCATTTATATATTTTGTCTCCGTTTAATTTACAATATTATAAACATCATTTAACCGCAGGAAAAATTCGGCAATCTCTAAAACTACTTAATACATTTTCATACACTTTTGATTGAACACTGAACGGGTAGATAAATTTTATTTCATTAAAATCTGAAGCCTCTCTTCAAGCCTCAGTTATAAGTGTAACTACTAGTATATACATAATACCCACAAAACAATATATAAATTGAATAGAAAAACGTTTAAAGTTCCAATTCTATAATACATTAAGTATCACAAACAATGAACAGAAAGCGACTTCTCTTAAAATAATCGCTCCCATAATTTCCCGTGTTAGTTAGTTAGTGTAAAATTTACTATCGGACTCATTAAAAGTTGGATTAAATCCAGAATTGTATTTTGCGGGGTCTGGACTAACATTTCAACTCGTTACAAAACGTCTGAATCAATTCTACGAATAGTTCCAACAACGGATCTATTTATTATAAGTACTTTTAGTTGTTCTCACATCTAATATTTATTTAGAAAAGTATTTAAATTTCATTATATATTTTTAGTGTTTTGATCCCAAATGTTATAACTGGTTGGCGAAGAGAATTCTGAAAAGTTATTTATGTTTACTGTGGATTCGAATCTAAGTCTTCTCATCGCAAAGTGGTGTTTATTCAAAGAGATAAAATCTTTTTTTTATAAGCTTTTATTTAACTTGCACTGTATGTATGTATGTATGTATGTATGTATGTAAGTATGTATGTTCGGTGGAATCTTGTAACTCAATTTTGAAGTAGATACCTTCAACCGATTGAGCTGAAATTTTGTATACACGTTTACTTTGGATGACAATGCACGAAATAATGTATGACATCATTCTATATCCAATATGGCGGACGACCCAAGATGGCGGAATGGATATTTTTAATGCATTTCTGCAATATGGGTATCAAATGAAAGCGTTTATTGAGTGTAACTCAAAATATAATATGACGTCATTCGAAATCTAATATGGTGGAATATCCAAGATGAAGGAATATATATTTTAAGCTTTCGTACAATATGGGTATCAAATGAAAGGGCTCATTGGGAGTAATGGCTTGTTAATAGTAGCTCGAAAAATAATGTGACGTCATTCTAAATCCAATATGGTGGAATAAATATTTGCGTTTCTACTATACCATTTGGGCCATTTGATACCCAATCAAATGGCCTTTTCATTAAAGAGTCATATGAGAACTTCAAAAACTATGTCTCGGTGGTTCAGTAAACTAGCCCGCTTCTGAATCAGGAAGTCTTGGGTTCGAATTTGGCCTCACACCAATGTCTTTCGAAATTCCTCTCGAAAGTCATGTGTGATAAATATTTTTGAGTGACCACTTTGTGCTCACTGTATGGCAACAGTGGTAGAGCCAGAGAGGATGAATGGGCTGGCTCGACCGGTGAAATACCACAATCGGCTCACGCCGTGTTTCTTTGGGTGAGAGAGGTACCCGGAGGCCCACTTCCCCATCCCTTCCTACTCCCATATCCTGCTCCCCTAAAGATCGTTGAGACGTAAACATAGCGGCGAGTCGAGGCTTAACAGATGCTGCCTACACCTTCGGCTAGAAAAAGGAGTCGAGCTATGTTATGTTATTAATTCATGTTTTAAACAAATTAGAATGTGTATAAATATTATATATATCATAGGGTTTTCAATATGAGCGGCTAGATATTAGTTTGGGCTATTTAGTTATTAGTTTGGATATTTGTTTGGGCGGTGTCTGTCGATCTGTTGTTTACTATTCAGTCACTGATGCCAAATCACCATGTCAAGATAAGACAGGGTTAAGCGGCGCATCCAAACTTATAATCAAAATGAGTTAGTGCTAACATTGAGAACCTTACGACCACTATACGGCTGAGGCGGTAGTCCATCACAGTCGACGGCTTTCCGTTGACCTATGTGTTAATAGTTAACAGTGTTTTAATTGGTGTATTAATTCATGCAGCTGATTGCGTGGCTGACCACGCATCTGCTGCATGAATGGGCCGGTTCGACCGGTGCAATGCCATGCCCTTTCAGGATACCGACGTAAATTGGACAGGATTTAATAACTTTAACATGATTGCTACACTAACGGATTTTAATGGTGTTATAGGTATTATTAGAATTAAACACAGTGGATGATGGGAACGAACTATAACTTTTATTACAACTCACTCCTATGTTACACTCAGGTCGGCAAGTATAGAGTACTGATTAAAACAACAGATGGCGTTACACATCACAAGTAGTTAAACATATTTTGTTATTAAACAACAGTCCCACATAACAAAATGAAGCTGCAAAATCAACAAATAAGTAACAAAAAAAATTGTTTACTTAGGCTCGAAACTCTTTGCTGCTGGTCAAGCATACGTGGCCTTAAGTAGGGAAAAGACTTTAGGAGGTCTCCTCATTGAAGAGTTGGACTGTTCGAAATTAAACGACCTTGTAACAATAATGCTTTGAATGAGATGAAGAGACTGAGAAACTTACCCATCGATAACTAAAAACTAGAAAATAATTTAAAGAAAAAAACTTTTTCAAAGAAGCTTTTATTTAAACGCTCTAAAAAGAATAAAATAATTTTCACCTTAAACATTTTAACTATCAACTTATAACCTTATTATATACAATTTATGTGATAATAAAAGCTTGTCGCTATGTTTAACCCAACCCTTCCCCCTTCCTCTTCCCATCCCAATTCCGACCCCTTCCATTTCCCATGGAAAGGGCCGGCAACGCAACTGTAACACTATATGTGTTCGGGTGTCCATATATATTATGTTATAAACCAAAAAAATATATTTGGATAATGCGATCCGTCACAGTTTTCACTAAATCTAAAAAAATATTTCTGATTCTGATAGCAACTGATAGGTAATTAAACATAGCGACAAGCTTTTATTATCACATAAATTGTATATAATAAGGTTATAAGTTGATAGTTAAAATGTTTAAGGTGAAAATTATTTTATTCTTTTTAGAGCGTTTATATAAAAGCTTCTTTGAAAAAGTTTTTTTCTTTAAATTATTTAATTAGTGGTTTAGAAGATTGTAACAGAAAATAATAGAGACAAACTGTCTTGGAGTCTTTTAAAGGTCAAATATGTTTTTAGGTTGAAACAGTTTATAGTTAGAAATGGATGGATGTAGGAGCCGACGACGGCCAAGACTCACATTCCATGACCAAATAGAACGAGCCTCAAAAATAGACGCGCGTGAATGAAAAGAGTTATTAAAGTCAACAAAGTGAGTGAGAACTCTTCCTACCTCGCAAAGAATTTGCGAAAGCTATATATGTATGTATGTAGATCTGCGGGTAACATCTAATATCTGCTTAATATGTATACAACAATTGTCAATTTCCTCGTGTCAGAAGCAGTAAACATCCCTTGCTAACGTTAATTTACCGACAATCAAAAGGAAAGGGTATAAAATTTACACAAGTACTAAACGTCACTAAAAGGCTCCTTCGGATTCCGGACCCCCCCATCTTCCCTCCACTTCTCTCACTGTCGACACTTAAGGATCTGCATACAAATTATTCACGCACATTTCAAAACATACAAACAAAAACAAACTTTGGCTTGATATATTTTAAGATCAGATTCGTGTGCTGAAATCATTACGAAAAGATTGCTTTATAGGACTGGTATATATGTTAATAATATGTCCACATTACGCTGAGAATGGAATCTTTCGTTGTTTGTTCTAAAGATCTTCTTCTAAGACAATGTTAACTTGCAGTGCTAATTGGCAAAGACTTTGCTATTTTGCAAATTTGTAAGAATTATTTACATTTTACGATATAGCCAGCTCAATGGCCTGGCGCTCTAAAGCTTACTTTTTTAGATTTATATCACGCATAACCTCCCAAAAAAATGTCGAAAAGTCATAGGTGTGAGCCACAACTTCTTGATTCAAAAGTGGGGTGCTCGACCACTGGACCACCGGGACTTCTTTTTATTTTACATTGTTTAATCATGATCGCTCTCAGATTTCGTGACATCAAATTAAAGCTAGTAAATAGTAATACCTGCCCAGCCTACTATTATAAAACTTCATAATTATTATGATTTAGCTAATATTATCCCTAATCATTATATGCTATGGACTATAAAGTACTCAATTTAATGAAATCTAGAGGACTAATTCAATCTCCAGCACAAACTCGCTCAAGTGGATATTACTCTGACAGTACACCTACCGACACAGAAATTTTAATACACGTAGATCTCTCTCAAATACCCGAAGTTGTAGGCAGCGGTAATTTTGCCTCAATACGACGAATATTTCTGGTCCCATTACTTGAAAATATAATCCGAGGAGATATTATTATGATTATGGAAGCAAAAGTTGGGTATGGCAGAATATGCAAGGCAAGGTGTTTAAGAATCGTGCCATATGGCGTTCTAGCCTCTCTGCTTACCCCGCAAGGGACTTGGCGTGAAGTTGTGTATGTATGTAAGAGTATTAGTAAAGTTTAAATGTCAATTGTTATTTATGGTTCGAATTTCATAAAATATAAATATTAAATATAATGTATACAGAAAAAGATAAGTATGAACCCAATATATGCACACACACACTGTCGGACGCACGACATTTATAACATGTCCGACAGTTTCAATCCGTTCCATATGAATATTATTATATTTATTTGTGTTAAAAATGAAAAATTATCATACGATATGGCTTTTAACTTTTACATTTTTTAAATATATTTCTGTATTAATCTCTGTCTCTCTTCGCCGCATTGAAAATAAGGTTGTAAGGAAGGAAGTTGGACTGAAAGAGAATGTCGGTGTAAAAGTACGAAAGGGTATGCTCCGAAGGAGCGGATATGTAGAAAGAATGTATTATACAAGATTGACTAAGCAGATATGCAAAAGCGCATGGATGTAGGAGTCACTGAAGACCACGACTCACCATTAATGACCAAGTAGAATGAGTTCTGGAGGAAGATGATGTTGGGTGCCTTAAGAATTGACGTGTATGAAAAGATATATGAAAGTTAAAGAAGCGAGTGAGGCGTGCAAGAATAGTGCAGTATGGCGCTCTGTTCTCTGTCCCTACCCCACAAGGGATTTGGTGTAAAGTTATGTATTTGTATAAGTTTTTTTATATACAAATAAACAAATTAAAGTGGTAAGGAAAATGCTATACTGAAGTCTAGTCTTGTCAAATGACATCAAATATAGAAGATTTTCGATAAAATGTATATGTTCATATAAAAATTTGCAAATTCAAAGAGTCAAAGTTAAAGAAGAACAGAAAATAGTCAACAAACATTTAATTTATTATTACAACTAGCTGACTCGGCGAAATTTGTCCCGCATCAAAAGTAATAAATGAGTAGATTTTGGATATAATGAGGTTCAATTTGTGCTATTTATCGACTTTAACTGCTATCCCGCTATGTTAATACTGCAATATCTTCCAAAATATTCATTTAAATTGTATGCTATATAGGGCTGCTTAATCGCTTTATCTCGAAAATTATCATTTTTTCGTTACAACATCATATATGAATTATGCATCAAAGCCACCCCGGTAATACCGTCTAACTATTACAAAAACTGCATCAAAATCCGTTGCGTAGTTTTAAAGATATAAGCATATAAGGGGACAGACAGCGGGAAGTGACTTTATTTTATACTATGTAATGATATTGACATATTTAAACACGAGCGCTTGAGGAAAGTGCTTCTGTAGAACAAGAAAACTCGGACGCAATCGGCACGAACGCAATCGGCCTGATTCAGAATGTAGGGGCTAACATGAGAAGAACCGGGCAACAAACGTAAGTCCCAAATAATAATTTTTAATAAAATCGCATCTAAAAATATCTTGAATATAACAAAATATATGCAATAATAATATCCAAAGTGATGTTACACAAAATGTTTTAAAAGTAAACCAAACCATCAACATCGGGCTGGTCCAGGGCTGAAACACTTAAAACTTACCCATCGTCCTCAACTTCCATAAGACGAATGAGGGCGGGAATAAATTAGGTTAGTCTTCAAACTAGTTATATTAAAGACTTAATCCAAGTTCAAAGTGGACATGTAATATAAACTTTCAGATATACTTCAAGGGGCCGAGCACAGAATTATATTATTATTAATACATTTTGATCTTCCAAATTAGGAATTAGAAAGTGATTTTAAGGGGTAAGGTTCTGGGTCAAAAGTAGAGCATCCCGACCTGGGATATCTGGCAAAGAACTTGAGCTTGACCTTTTTTTGTAAAAAGCACAATGTTCAAGTATTATGTTTGACTGAACATTGGCTTAAACTTGTAAACTCGCTTTCAATAATTCTCACTACTCTGTTGGCAGTGTATTTTGTAGGAAAAAAGCCTTGTATCAAATAATATTAAATTTAAAAACAGGAGAGACATTACATTTACCTCATTTGGACTACATCATCTGTTCTTAGAACCCACAAGAATTACACCTGCTTAGACAATATTTTTTGTAATTGTAATTTTGTGCAGAAATAAATATTAAATCACTTGCCATCGGACCATTGTGGTCAAAAGGCAGTTTTTGTGATGAATAGGCTTAAATTAGTTAGTTAAGTTACTTGTAGATCCATAACTTCGAATCATTTCGAAACGCTATCGCGGCTAGGGTTGCTTCGCCGGACATGTCGAGTGATCCAGATGAACTGTATAACTCACTTTTAAAAACCATAGGCTTGGAACATAAATCTATTTTTAAAACCAAAACAGTGAGTAAAAATGACAATTTATCTCTCGCTAAAGCTTTTGACTGCGTGAGTCACCACACTGTTTTACGAAAGCTCAGTCACTATGGTATTAAGAACACTGAACTTAGGCTGGTTGCATCGTACTTAAATAAAAGGTTACAGTTTGTTGATGTAAATGGAGTGAGATCATCTGGATCATCTGTGTCTATGGGCGTTCTCCAGGGTTCCATTCTCGGTCCGTTGCTGTTTATTATACATATTAATGATTTGCCTTTTTGCGTTCAGAAATTTTGTAACATTGTGCTATTTGCTGATGACACTTCACTCCTCTTTAAGGTAGACCGTAAAAAAAGCATTTTTAATTATGTGAATAGCTCCCCTACACATTCCCATGAATGGTTTACGGCTAATAATTACGGCTAATCTCAATTCTAATAAAACTAAAATAATAAAGTTTACTATGCCTAATGTTAAAGGTCCGGCTATAAATATATCTCTGAATAACACAATTTTAGACCAGTGAAGTCAACCTTATTCTTAGATATTACTCTAGATAATACGCTCCAGTGGGGTCCTCAAGTAAAATCTTTAGCGGAAAAACTCAGCTCTGCTGCCTACGCGATTCGAAAAGATCGACAGCATTCCAATGTTGCAACCGCCAGATAAGTCTACTTCAGTTATTTTCATAGCGTTATGTCTAATGGTATTTTGCTATGGGGTAGAGCAGCTGAGATTCAGTCGATTTTTAACTTTGAATAAATATACTAAAAATAGTACATAATTTTACAGTACATAATTTTTATACCAGAGGCAAGCATAAACTTGTGTTGCTGTGTCATCGCCTGCACAAAGTACATAAGTCTTTTCTGGGAATGGGTGTACAATTTCATAATAGAGTCCCTGCGCATGTCCTGGCTCTGTCTTTCGATCGGTTTACGCGGGTTTCGATCGCCTCGTTGCTGGTGCTTATTACACCATCAATGACTTCATGACGGACAAGTCATCTTGGGACCGTCAAGTTGCTTGCTCAACGCAGATTGTGTAGTTTGCGTGTTGGAATTTGTTCACATATTTTGGAGTGGAGGCGTTCCGTAATAATTTCTGATAGTTATATACACTTTTCTAATTTAAAATTTACCTTGATATTGTTTATAATATATGTACGTATAAGTTTTATTTATTGCACAACGTCACCACTCTAAATAAAAGATGTCGCGTCAGTTGCGCTCAACTAATATATTTGCAGAGAATTTCTTTTTAGTACGTTGATGTTAATTTGCTTGGGCCATAACTGTGATGGTCGAGTATTTTGGCTGCTACACCTTTTATGCACGAGTCTACTGCTTTGTTTTCAGTAGCGATATTAATATTATTATTATTTATATTTAATAGTTTAAAAAGAGTATCTGGCACATGAGTTTCTTGCCCGATTCTTCTCATAATAGTCCTTACACTCGGAATCGGACCGCTCGTGGCGATTGCTTTCGTGTTTTCTTGTTACACGAACGCACTTTCCTCAAGCGCTCGTGTGAAGTAGTTCAATTGAAATAATAAGTTAAATTGTATTTGTTGACTATTTTTAAGTGTCTGAAAGAACTATGAAAATAAAGCTTATTTTAACTTTGACGTTGGGAATTCATGCATTTCATTTCATCATACGGTAGGTGTGTAGTATCTACTGATTTTTAGTGATTTACTTAATGTGTTAAAAAAAGCTTTTTAAAAAGCGTGACTATTCAGATATATTTTCTGCACTTCTCAACAGAACGTAAGTACGATGATTATACGCTGTTTTTTTTTCTAGTACACTTATTTCGTATTTAAACGCGTTTTTAGAATTTTTGTCTATTTGTCTGTATATCTGTTTGTTACGGATAAACTCTGACGTGTGCTGCAAGCTTATTTATTCAATTTTTCATGAATATTGCCAAGAGGTCTGGTCAACACATAAGCTAAATATTATCACGCTATCACTTATTGGGAGTGACATTGAACCCTTATAATGGCACGTCCACGCAAACGAAGTTACGGACAGCAACTAGTATGTAATAAATAAATGCTACGGAACCCTATATTGTACACGATATGATACACGTTTGGCCGCTTTTATTACAAACCGGAACAATAAATATAACGTTGCAATAACGGCAACTACAAACAGTATTGTTCCAATAAATAAAATGTTAACGATCCTTCCTTTATCCATTAATTAATATATTCCAAATTTTGTGTAATTATCTTTGTTTTTCCCAATAATTGGCCGACAGTGTACCGTCAGATATTTATGTCAATTATAATTGCATAATGGCCGACCAAAAACGCCCGGATAAAACATCGGTTTTTATAACTGTGAGCTTCATTACGTAACAAATACTTTTGTAGCTAGCGCAGTAACCAGTTAAATGGTTATTTTTAATTGAATTAACATCTTTGATATCTTGTTTGATTATCTTTATACCTTCGTTATAGAGCCTTCTCCTAAGAATCTGCTCCGCAACCTAATTATCTTAAAGGTTCTACTCTGCGTAGTAAAATATTCTCGGAATTTTAGTTATCTCAATTTCCTCGCTCTTTCGGATGGAATTTTGCGCCAATCCAGTTTTATGATTTCAATTTGAATTGACGAAAATATAGAAATAGCAGTTTTTCTTTTATTTCCAGACGCCATTAATATCCAAAGATGAAGGCAAAATAAAATATTTAGCCGCAGGCAATATATATTAATGTGTACTCGAGTTGAACCCGGAATCTGAAATGTAAATAGGATTTATAGCTTAGTAGTTACTTGCACTGTCTACCGCGTGGTCAGTGGATTAGGTCTCTATTCGAGTATATGCTTTTGTATGTAAAACATAAGCCGAAGCCTTATTAACTGCTGTCAACACCTTGGATAGATAAAGGCGTGTTATAAAGTTGTATTATGTTATAATTCGTTTTAACGAATTTGTTTTACCTTTTAAGTTATATTACCTAAAATTTAATTTAAATTATGAATTAACAAACAAGATTCCCTATTATTATTATACCTACAAATAAAATTCCCCACAGTTTATATTTACTCCTTGTTTTACTTTTATTTCCACTTCCGGCCTCTGATTTATAGCACGGGAGTTCCCCGCGAGAGAATGTCGTCTTAATTTAGACAAAATAGAGACACGGAACGAGTTCGGTTTAATTACGCCACCTGGTGGTTTGGCGCGGAAGCTGTACATACTTATAACGCACATATTATTCTCAGGTGAAGGGGAATCTATATTAATATTACAAAGAGGAAAGATTTGTATTTATGTATTTTTGTAGATAACGAATAAACTCAAATACTAAAGGACCGACTTCAAAAATTATTTCTCCATTGGAAAAGTCATATTGATTGCAGGCGAGTAAGCAGGTAAGCAGTAAGCAGGGCGGAAAGCTAGAGTTCAATAGCTAAGGACACAACGCAATTACATTTAATTTAAAGTAGCTTTTGTTAGACTTATTTTTTTTTATATATTTTTTTATTCTATCAATATCCAATTTTAGTACAATATATGGTAACTTACCATAAATTGTACTAAAATTTAAAAATTTATCGAACTATGAAAACGTAAGAAGCTTCGGGGCGGTACTTAAAGTTACAGTACAGTTACAGTAGTAACTGCGAAACAATGTTTCTCACTTGACATTTTTAATACTAACTTTACATAAATTAGTAATACTAAAATAATGTGTCAGATATTTAGATATTGTAATATACATTTAGTTTTCCTAATCAAATTTAATTACTTATTATACAGTGTGTTAGGTTAAACGAGGGACATATTGAAGGAGGGTGTTCAGTATTCGATTCTCGTCCTAAATATGTGAAAAACCTACAACCTAAATTTTTGAGGTAATTGTCCAATAAAATAAATCATCATGGACACTGAGCGCGCAACAAGCGAACTTAGAAACAGTACCTACTTAAAGTAAGGCACGTTGCAAAGCACGCGCCGATCTTGCCGAAAAGGATAGAGCGCGCGTAAGCCCCCACCCCTTTTCTTTGTGTTGTCCCGATGCGCCGACAGGACACGCGCCCCGCGCGCCCGCGCTGACCGGCGACCGCAGTCTTTGCGAGTGCGCCGCTATTTCCGTATGTAAATTGCGCTTCCGCGTATCTCAAAACAACCCCGCTTCGCGATTAGTGTGTTCCGTACGTAACGTGTCAAAAATGCCGTCTTATCAATATTCCAATGAAGAATATTGGGATATGGTTCGTGCCTACGCGTTGTCGAACGATAGTGTACGAGGCGCTATTAATTTGAACCTAGAGATGTTTCCCGACCGCCAGATTCCGTCGTACAACCTTATGCTTGGTGTCAACCAACGGTTGCGAACGTTTGGTCAGTTCACCGTACCGACACATGCCCAAGGACGAGGAAGGGAGCCATACCCAGTACACCTCCAAGAAGCCATCTTGGAATACTTCGAGCATCACCCACAAGAAAGCACTCGAAACGCTGCAAGACGATTCGGTGTATCACACTGGACTATGTGGAAGCTGATGCATGAAGAAGGGATGCACCCATATCATTTTAGATCCGTTCAAGAACTTGGGGTCAACGACCGCGAGCCACGGGTGAACTTTTGCCGCTGGTTTTCGTCTAATTTAGACAAAAATATTTTATTTACCGATGAAGCCACATGAATGGGGATATTTAATGTGCACAACGAACATTGGTGTAGTGATCAAAATCCCTATGTTACGCGACAGGATGCTTATCAACACCGATTTAGTGTGAATGTGTGGGCGGGTATTTTAAATAATTAGGCCCGTACTTTATTGTCGGAAGACTTGACAGTGTTTCATACCTTAAATACCATTTTAAATAGTGTGGTGGATGAAATGTTGGACGATATGCCTCTTAGTGTTTACCGAAACCTTTTTTATCAACACGACGGAGCGCCCGCGCACTATCAGGTGCGCGTACGTGAGTTTTTACACAATAATTTTGGTGACAGATGGATAGGTCGTGGTGGGCCAGTGCCATGGCCTGCTCGCTCCCCGGATCTCACTCCATTAGACTTTTATTTATGGGGTGAAGTGAAAAGAATTGTGTACGCTACGGAGTACTCAAACCGGGAAGAGTTAAAGGTACGTATCACGAACGCTTTTAATAGTGTAAGAAGTGATCCGTTTGTTCTTAATCGCGTTAAAGACAATATGCGAAAACGTGCTGAACTCTGCATATCACGAGGAGGTGCGCATTTTGAACAGTTTTTAAGATTAGTTAAAAATTATTGTGTAAATAATCAAATTAATTATTGTAAATTGTCAATCAAGTTAATCATTGTAAACGGGTGTGATTCCATTTTTTAAATACGCCAAAAATACGTAAATTTTTTATGTTTCGTTTAGTACCTACCTAGACATTTTTGCCTGTCCTAAGCCAGGTTTAAAGTATGAAGGAAAAATGTATTCTACCTAACGTCACCCGGTTGACCCGCGCCCCGCGCCCCGCGCACATCAATATCTGCGATAATATTAAATCGTTGCGTTGGCGCTAGGGTGCATATACTTTTTGAGACTTTTGCGAATTTTTGTTTATTGTTTTGTCTGTTATTTATCAGTGTATTTGTTTCGTTCATATGTTTGTTAGGTTCATATAAGCATACACTATTGTGGGTTTGAATATGTCCCTCGTTTAAACTAACATACTGTATATATAGCCTCACGCCTTTGTTACCCGAAGGTGTAGGCAGCGGCTGTTAAGCCTCGTCTCGCCGTTATCTTTACGTCCCAAATGGAATAGGTGGCGAACCCATTGGCAAATCGGGCACAAAATTTTCAGTCATCGATATTTATCACACTTAACTTCCGAAAACAATTTTGAAAAGTTATTGGTGTTAGCCGGAGTCATGATTCAAACCCAGACCTCTGGATCAGAAGCCGTGTGCTCGACTACTGGACCACCGATACTGTGTTATTAAGAGAAGAAATCGTAATTTAAAAGTTATAAGTTTCATTTCATAATTTGGAGATATGATATTTTCTTGGCCAAAAAATTTTACACTTCCTATTAATTCGCTAAGTTATATAAAAATATTATATTATTAAGACCTTACTTCTTGTTATCTTTATTCTCTTTAAGTAGTGAACTCTACGAAAAATCACAACAACTTTGCAAATGACCTCTTAGATAAAACTTGGAGGTTGAAAACAAAAATTTATCGGTCAACTTCTTAGATAGTTATGAAAGAAGCTGTTATTTACGAGTATTTCGTTGTGAGACAAGTTTGCGTAGGTGAGGGTTAAGACCCGGCTTTGAGTGTACCCGCGCAGGTGCCCGGACACGACTTGGAGACTCAACTTAAGGAGCTTTCCCCTCAACGTAAATTGTACTCCGATATTTCCGGATCCACTAGTTTATACACACCGGCTAGTTGGACGTACTTCTCTACTTGCCTGTCAATTATTATTTGGTACGAACAAAGCTGATTCTTCCAGGCTTTGTACAGATTCAACGTGTCTGTACATTATACCAGATGTATTTGTGTGATTTTGTATTTTCTACAATAGCTTTGGTGGACTAGTGACTGGGACTAGTGATTTAACAATTAGATGTAACAATCAGATTCAAATATCAATAGACTTTCAGGTCTAATCTTTAGGAATACTTTTACTTCTAAAATGTAGTGCTAATTTTTCGGGCAATTACCAGGACTAGGTGCTCGTCTTTGATCAATGAAGATTGTTATCCATTGCACAGTAATTATCTGTCAACGAGCCTCGTGGTGCATTGGCAAAGCTACCGACTGCAGAATGGAGGTCGGTAGGTTCGATTCTCCCCCAATTCCACCCTTAGTTTGGTAGTTGACGTGACTGACTTGACAGAATACACAGAGCGCCCTCTGCACTGTGTGTATTGTGTCTAGTCATTGCAAGATATAACATTCAGAAATTCATTCTTTCATCGTTTCCTTTCTTCCCCCGTTTTATCACGCGCTGTTGACGACTTATAGTACTTCATGTATATTTTCTATTATAGTAACGTTTTACTTAACCAGGTTGTGTTTTTCCATTAATATAGATAAAAAGAATATTTGCCAACGGAATTCAATACACATATCGCTGATCCATATGGAATCTTATGACAAAAACAGGCGTCTTACTGCAAAGATAAAAGTTAAATTACGTTACATTGATGTAATTAAAATAATGTCAAAGATATATAAAAAAAATCTGACACTGCCTCATATTACTAAGAATCAAATCTATCAAATAGAAAAACTGCAAGTGTATGTGGCGTAGAGCCGCAGCGAGATGCGAGCGAGCGGCCGCTTCAACAAATCTAGTGAACAAATACATTAGTCATTGTGCGCGCGTCCTAAGTGCGCATAATTGCAACATTTAACTGGCGTGAAGCACTTGGCACAGTCGGCAGTTTAATCAAATTACGTACTGCCCTCATTGTATTCTGTAATTTATTGTCCAAACACTGGGACACTCAGTATTGCGCCAGATTATGTAGTATTAAATAATATGTCCAGTTCCGCATTCTTGAATTGATATCTATTTATAGATTTTGAATCATTTTGTTTAAAAAATTTTAGGCTTTCGCGTTGCATATTACTCAGTGTATGATGAACGGTTGTGACCACGGCCAGTGCAACCTGGCCGAAACGTCAAGCTAATCAAGTAAATATTTGCTTACCTAAAAAAGTGTCGCGTTAATTCCCGTTCATCATTATCATTTTGTTTATTTACATTTAATTTCATTGTGTCTTTGTAATATTATTATCTCTGTAATATTAGTAATTTAGTATTGTGGTAGCGTCTTGTTGTTTGCTGCATGAGCGGGCCGGCTCGACCGGTGAAATACTCCTCGGAATATCGGCGTGAAGTAGCATGTATCGCATTTCGTTCGTCGAATGAGGTATCCGGAGGCCCGATCCTCTTTCCCCTTCATACTTCTTTAAAGGACGGCAACGCACCACGGTGTTTATTGGTGGTGAGAAGTTGCTTACCAGCAGGTGACCCACTTGCTCGTTTGCTCTCCTATACCATAAAAAATGGACTGTTAGTCCAGCAGTCGAACTCGATTCCAGTCTCACACCAACAACTTTTCAGAATTCTTTTCGATAAATCTAGATGATGGGTCCATTTGGGACAAAAAATTCGGCGGGATGAGGCGTAACAGTCGCTGCCAAAACATTCGGGTAAAAAAGGCTTGACATTATGAATAAAAAACTTGAATTTTGGTGTTAGTTTATAAAGATTTCTGTTCATTTTGCTGTCCTAAAAGTTATTATTGTGCCACCCGGATTAAAACCCGCGACTTATGTTTATTGACAAGATATATTAACAACTAGACCATCGAGCAGATTATAAGTGGATTATAAGTAATGGAATTGTAGAAAACATTACGTAATCCATCAATCGAAAATACAAAATCATAATTTCTAGTACGTACATAAAAGTTTCATCAAAACGAACAAATATTATTAATTTATTAATTTCAATATGCGATTTACATACGAGTACATAGTGGTTGTTATGTGTAAACAAATATTTGTAGGATCCAATTAATTTTAGATGAAATATGTTTATTTAAGATCGGTTTATTGGAATAAAAGATTATTTGTGGATGTAATGTTGCCAGAAACACAGTTAATTATATAATATTTCAAACACAAACACAAAACATTTGTATTTTATACAAATCAGCTATCGGATATATTATTGTTTATAGTAACAGTCCTTTAAATAGGTACATTCGAGCACATTACATTATACATAACTTTACACCAAGTCCCATGCGTGATAAGCAGAGAGACCCAAACGCCATAAGGACACATTTTTACACGCCTCACTCGCTTCTTTGACGTTCGTAATTCTTTTCCTAAAACACATCACTTTTTCACTTAAAAAAATATCACAAACAAATAAATTCCATCTTTATGTTAATATTATGGCCAGAAGTAGGTATTTACTCTGGTCTAAATTTGAACTGGTGAACTAAATAATATGTTCATTTTAAGAATATAATATATATCAAATTTATATGACCGCTGACTTTTGTGCTTACTTATTTATCAAGAATAAATAAAACAATCAAACATAATAAATATCATATTATATATTAATAAGACTATTAATTGTCTATATGGGAATTTTAAACATAGACTTTGTACGAGAGAAAATGAGACTGCAGAAAAAATATAAAATATTTTATTGTAATACGTCGGTGCTCACTAAAAGTGCTTAGTTAAATTCCTTATGACCGCAATGACGCAAAGATCTCGCACCAAAGTCATCAATTATACGCAAGTCACAAACGGTTATATCCTAATTTTCCTATCTCTGTAGCCATTATGTATCTCATTAACTGATTTCCTCAATTTCCCCCTGTTTTCCCACATGCCCCTCTATCCCCCCAGCTATCATTCACCCGAACGGAAATCACAACAAAGGATCTAATGATAAAGTTTCCTGACAGAGGGCGTCGCGTACAGTTACTTACAATTGTAGCCTCTTTGCCGATATATTTATGAGCAGACCAACATATATATACTCGTACTCAGATTCCAAATAAGTGGCATTTTCTCGATGTTTTGCTAAGAATGAAGTTACTTATCTATGTGAAGAGTTATTTTATTATACTTTGGCAACAAATTGTCTCTTGCGTATTTTATTTTTTTCATAAAATCTTCCGTAAACTTCTACAGTAATATAACACACACACACTTCATACGAAAAATTTCAAAATTCAACGTAACTTGAAAGATTAAATGAAAAAAATGCGTTCATGGAAATGCGTTTAATAAAAAATAATGAAAAGAGAATCTGTATTGTCACAATCGTTGGCACTTCCTAAACAATTTTACGAGGATGGAATCGAGAGAAGGGGGGAACTTTACAATATCTCACCGTAATACTTTTACAAATGTAAAGTCATCACACACTGTACAGTGTGGAGATACGGGGATGTGGAGCCTCGCTAAGGCTCTTTATTAAATTGCTTCGGCGCAGGCCGCCAGCCAGCCAGGCTGCCAGGCCGCCAGTACGTTCTTGTAGAGATTCTTTCAACTGATTTGGCATTCTATATATTTCAAAATAAACCTGGCACGTATTTCTAAGATAAATTCTACACATTTTTATACATTTACACCTCTCTAACACCCGAATGCACATCTGCTAGAAGTTTGTCAATACTTGATAATGACCTTTAAACGTACTATAGAAGAGTCATTGGTTACTTGTCAAGGAGTAGAAGAAGTAATAAACCAGTATGCAATCAAGACAGAGTATTTTATGTCTACATTTTACTAATCATTACGTAGTATAAAACAAAGTCACTTTCCGCTGTCAGTCTCCTTATATCTTTAAAACTACGCAACGGATTTTGATGCGGTTTTTTTTAATAGTTAGAGGGTGTCAACGGGGTAGTTTTGATCTATAATTCATTTATATATATAGTATATAGTTATATACTATATATATATGAATACTATATATATAAGAATACTGTATATATAGTTGTAAAGAAAAAAACGATAATTTTCGAGATTTAGCACTTTCATTGCAGCCGCTGGCTGAACCCACAGTGATAGATCAACAATGTTCTACATTATTAAACACCTTCAGAAGTTCTACAAAAAAGTAAAAAAGTCCGCGAGGGCATATGTCTTAGGGATCTCTCTTAGGGATAACCCACAATGACCATTCTTATTTTTTTACTTTTTACGAGAAATAATGGCTTATTTACGAAGCTAGTTTAAATATTGCAGCATTAATTTTCATCCAATTAAGTACCTTAAATAGATTGTGCACGTAATATATATATACGATCCTGGCCCTTTATAGCGGGACAGCAGTTACGTCGCGCAGTAGTACCATCCAAGACGCGTGCCAATAAATAGAACAAATGGAACCTCATGATATTCAAAATTTACTCATTTATTAGTTTTGATGCGGAACAAAGTTCGCCGGCTCAGCCAGTAGGTATATGTATTTAATGTGACGAAATAATAAAGAATTATTTTATTCTTGATTTTGTCAGTGCAGAAGTATTTCAAATGAGACTTCTAATTAATTCCAGCTATGATTAATATTTTATTAACTGTTTAAAAGTCTTCTAAGTGTTTCGAAGTCTCGGTGGTTCAGTAGGGGTAGTCGAGCACCCCTACTATTTCTAAACGATTCTAAGACTCCGTGAGAAGTGCGGAATGTCATGCTTGTATCTAGTTTATAATGAACTCAACTGCGCCAGGAATTTTTTTTGGGCTTACTTGTCGTGACGAATTATATCTCAAGTGATATTTATAGGATCGCACTAATTATTTATTATAGGCTAAATTATTTTCCGAAATCACGAATCATAAAACAAGAATAGCGCATTTATCAGCTTAGTTTTGATTCTATCAATAACACTATCCCAGAATTATAGTTATATTTTATATATTAATAAAGTAGTTACAGAATATTTTTAATGTTCCATCAGAGTTCCGAAGTATTTTATTGATGTATTTATAAATAACTTCGGACATAAAAAGGCTGTATCTGTTCGTTGTATGTATATCGACATTGTTAAATGTTTGTTAAAATGTTTGTTATGACAGGAATTCCATAATAACATGTACTCTTTGTGTTGAAAGTTTATAAATATATTTTTTGTAAATATTTTGCGAAAGTTTCGTAACGTATTTTATTTATATTCATGTGATGAATAACGATAAATAAAAAATATAGAATTACTAGGGTTGTAGAAGAATAAAAATTAAGGGGAAAAAGAGCAAGCGTATCACCCGATGGTAAGCAACTAACACCAGCCATGGATACCTGTAACACCGCGAGTGTTTCAGTGCCACTCACATGTGCCACTTTACGTCTATTTTGTGAGAGGTTGGGTTATATTATTTATGCAGCAAATTGCGTGGCTATACGAATTAAAAGTTTGAATTTCTTTGAGGAAGTAGATCGAAACTGTAGTGGGTATCATGAGAAGAACCAGGATAGAAACTCATGTATAATATAATGTTAACATTTATAAGTATAGCATAAATAAGTCATGAAAATGAAGAATAGAGATAATAATGGCAACCATAACTGTTAATAAAACTTCAGTGTATTGAGAACGAAACCTTGGACACAAATATTTGTTATTTGCAAGTAAATAATAAATATTTGAAAACGACACGGAAACTTTGAAACGGATGTACGCAACACAACTCAAATAATTATTTCCTTAATATTGTCGTTGAGTTAAAAGAATATTTTGACGATGGAATATTTGATTGGTCGTATATAAATTTTGATAAGACATGAAACGTAAAATGAGATAGTTATTTTTCATGTATTAGAATTTCTAAAAGCTTTGTTTGTAACGTTTGGTGGGTAACATATAATATTACTTACTTTTAATTGCTTTTATCAATGTACATATATATAATTTATTCCAAGTAATATTCAAAGTTCTTTGTTACACATACATAACTTCACGCCGAATCCCCTGCGGGATGGGCAGAGAGAACAGAGCTCCATAAGGCACGATTCTTACACGCCTCACTTTCATAACTCTTTTCATGCACGCGCGTCGATTTTTAAGGCTCCTAAAATCACCTTCTGTGCGTGTCTTGGCCGTCTTCGACTCCTACATTCATTCGTTTTTGCATTGTATATCTGCTTAATCAATCTTGCATCACCCATTCTTAGTATATGTCCGAACCATCGGAGCAAGTCCTTTCTCACTTTTACACCGACAGACTTTGTTCGTTTATCTTTAACGCTTCTACTGGACACACTTTGTGAGTAGTACAGGATACAGTAGAACATACTTTTTTGTCACTGCGAAATTTAAAATGTATAGTTGACATGCAAAAGACTGAAAGAATTAATTATTGTGCTTTAAAAAAAAACCCACACAAACAAAGCCATGCACCAGTTTGCTATAAATAATTCAGGCAATATTTAATAGTCTTATAAATACAAAATTAAAAAATATACACAAGGATTGTTTTGTTGGATTTTTTATAAATTAAATCTAAAAATACATAATATTTCATTAATTGTTCATTATTAAATGTTGGAGTGGCTTTTTAGGTGTTGTAGCGTTTGAGAGTAAATTTGTGTTTTAGTCAATTAAATTAAAATTGACAATATTAAGGGTTTGGAACATGAAAATAATAAGCTATGTTTAAAATTAGCGAACTAATGTGGCCCTTGCTTGTAGGCTATCGTAGCACAATCTCGTGGCTCTTGTCAGAAATGTTATGTGTTAATGTTCATACCACGTATTGTTTGTTGGGAGAGATAAGAGAGCCCTATGTTGCGTAGCTCATCTTAATGGCGGGCAGCGCAAGGGTTTCGGGGATACATTAGTCCATGGGTGGCTTTTTTATGGGTAAGCAACTAACAACACCCTGCAGCCTGCTACACAGATAGTGTAACATTTGCGTTGCCGGCCTTTAAAATGTCATATGAAATGTGTCGCAAGTGGAATGAGAAGAGAAGAGAGGTTGGTTCTCCGAATACCGATGACATCACCGAACGAAATGCGGCTAGAGCTATTTGACCGTTCAAGCCGGCCCATTGAGGCAGCGAACGCCGTTGCTCTACCAATGTTGTACTGTACTTACTGTTCTTCCGTTCTATCTTTGATGTTTTTAGTTTTATGTGCTATTACAAAATTAACAAGTAAATGAAAATTTGACAGCCATAAGTGAAATAATATTTTCAACATTTATATTTCTGTTTGCTGCCTAATGGATATTGTAGTACTGGCGATCTCTCGCGAAGTGCCCTTGGAGGAAAAAAATAAACAGAAAGCATTGTTTTTATTTACCTACTCCATAATATATAGGCCAGGAGCTTATTTCTACTTTCATTCATCACAGCTTAAATATTCATTGGAAAGAAAATACGTTTCGATCGTAATCAAATATTAGTTTAGCGAGCGTCGCTGGAATGATGTAAACATTATCAATAATGTTAAGATTTATAGAAAATCTTAATATAAAACTCAGAAATATAATTCGCAATCTTTCAATAATTGTATAAAAAAATCGTGGTTTCGGTGAATCAGTAGTCGAGCACCCTGTTTTTGAATCACGGAGCCGAGGGTTCGAATCCAGGCCTACAGCAATTATGTGTGATAACAACAATATTGTGCCCGGTGTATAAAGTATATTAGCAATAGGTGCCGCCATCTGTTACATTTGAGATGAAGAATTCGGCAATTTGAGGCTTAATAAGCCACTGTCTACATCTTCGGGTAAAAATAACCGTGAAGTTTTGTGTGCAGGTATATAAAAAGTATGCTACGTATTACAAACATTCTGTCGTCATTCAAAAATTACAATGACCATTTTTATTTATTCACTTTTTAAGAGAAACATTAACTTGTTAAGGAAGCAATTTAAAATATTACAGCAATAATCATTATGCAATTAAGAACCTTGAATACAGCGGTAATAAATAGCTGTGTGGCGCCGGCTTAGAATACCGCCACCCCATCTCTTCCCGTGGGTGTCGTAAAAGGCGACTAAGGGAAAAGCTGGAAGAATGGGCAGCAGCATTCTCTCCCAACAAAATACAGCCTACTGCGATCGCCAACCCACCTTCCAAGCGTGGCGATTATGGCAAAAACCCCCCATGATGCAAAAGGAAAGCCGATGGATGCAGGTTGCACAGGACCGGCAGTTGCGGCGCTCTATGGGGGAGGCCTACGTCCAGCAGTGGACCTCAAAAAGGCTGATGATGAAATAGCTTCAATTGAACTTAAAAAAAACGAAATCTGCTCATGTATTGCATCTGCGGCGAAACAGAGTTTCCGTCAACTATAAATAATATAATATAAGTTTACCAATATTATTTCAGAAAGAATATTTGGCACATGCATGTCCGGGCCGGTACCTCGCATGACTACCCCTACACTTGAAATGGGGTCGTTTGTGGTGAATGCAGCCATTCTTCCGGTTTTAAAAAGTACTTTCCTCAAACGCATAAAAATATTTAATAAATTAGGAAAGCAGATATTTATTACTTTATGCACTGAAAATTAGAATAATAGAACCCGCGACCTCTGGATCAGAACCCGTGTGCTCGACAACTGGGCCACCGAGGCCTTTTATCGACAATATCGGAATAGTAGACAAAATCGCATTTCAGTAAATTGAGTGCGGTTAACCGCTTGGCTTAGTGAGCACAACGCTTGGATGTTTGTGGTTTTGGTTCGTCCGAAAATATGTGTCAGGTTCGACACTATAGTACGTACCGCATAACATTATCGTTAGTGCCCGGCCAAATATAATATTGTTTCTAAAAAACTATTATAAAGAAAGCTTCATGTTTATAAGAAAAACATTTCTTTCACCTGCTGGTAAGCAACTAACGCCCCCCGCGGACACCTACAGCACAGATATTGTGTTACAGTTGCGTTTCCAATGCTTAAATTGAAATGAAGAATGGAAATAAAAGCTTGGAAACGGGATGGAGAGGCAAGATTGGAAGGGTTTGAGCCTCCGGATAACTCTCTTACCAAGCAAAACGCAGTATGAACCACTTTACACAACAATCACACTTTGGGAATTATTTTAATATTTGTTTATCTTTAGCAAAATCGTAATTACTTAGGTCAGCCAGTGTTTTGGCCACCCCTTCAGTAATCCTTATATCGATATTAACTACCCAAAGATTTTCTACTCTGCCTATACATTTCGATAATAAAGGCTTGAAGGTAAAAAACATAAAAAAAAACAAATGTATACGTACAAATTTCTTATCGTTTACGTTAAAATTATTACATATTTTGTAATGTTATTTTCTATACAATATATTTGAAATACACGAAGTATCCGAGAAGCGTCGTCTCCAATATTTCCCACGAGGATAATAAGAAGCGACAAATGGTTCGCAAGTACTGGTATATTGCGCACTATATTTACTGTAAATACTCGCACTAAATTTATATCTCTCGAAAGCAAAATCTACGTAAATTCTCTCCTAGCTCTCTGACTAACTATCTCTAACTGTAGAGATTGTCTTATCATTTAAGTCACGGATTTCAGATTCATTCTCACAATAGGTGCTACTCAAACTATGCAAGTATCTTTGATAGAAGCTTTACGCCTTTAACAGAAGGCCTAGGCAGTAGCAATCATGCCCTGGACATGCTGAATATGTTCTCGCACTATTTCTTCAGTGACAAATACATACACAAACTCACGCCTGTATCCCATAGGGGTAGGCAGAGACTTTGGCTCTGCACAAGCGATCCTGACACATTACTTTCGCTTCATCCAGAGTCAAACATCTCATCATGCTTTCACGCCGGTTTCGGGTACTACGCCTAGATACTGTATATATAGTGCTGACAAATAGCTACATAAAGAAATTACGAAAAGTTAGTAGTTATAAAAATCTGAGTACTGTATGAAACTGTTAATAGACTAATTTAAATCTTACATTAATTCATTGTAGATTTTTTTTATAGTAGTTAAAACCTAATAATAATAAAAAAAGATTTAAAAAACAACTCTTCTACAAGGAATCCACTTACAACAAGATTATTATAAAAAATAGATAAAAAAAGCAATAGACACACAAACACTATGCGAGAAATATAATGTAAATCTGTGTAGGTACGATAATTTACAAGGTTTCGCGTTGTTTACAAATTAAGTAAAGTTAGACAAATTTCAGTTTACAACTCTTGGACTATATAGTGTAGCAAATATTTTGGAGGCCGTGTATGCGCATAATTTTGCATATTTTGTCAGCCCTACATTAACGTTGATATGTAAATAGTGACACCCCTTAAAATTGTGTAATGCCCTGATGTCCACTTGGAGATAATATGACCTTTTTAAAACTCTGTTATGAGTCAAATGTTTCTTGTACAAATTAGTAAATAATATTTTTTATCATCTGTCTGCATTTTAAAATATTACTAAACGATTCGACCGTTAAAATACCAGGACCTCTCAGAATATCGACGTAAAGTGGATCATGACGCGTTATGGCGTAGGTTGAACCCCTTCCAATCTTCCCACCTCATCGCATTTTACAGGGCGGCAAAGCAACATATTTTCAACATTCAATTCATAACATTCAACTAAAATACGAAAGAGATACATTATTACATCATTAATAATCAAATCAATCGCTTACATTTTATAAGTAAAGGTTTTACGGAAAAGAAGTAACAATAAAAGCCTTAATCCGTCTACAATAGGTCTTCTAGTTAGATAGGACGTCTACGGAACCCTCTGCATTCTAGTTAATAAATTACTTTTATTTAGGAATTGACTCACTAATAAAATTATTTCACCATGCTTTATTACTTGAACTAATACCGATTTTTTTCTATAGAGGCTGCCTACACCTTCGGGTGGAAAAGGCGTGAAAATACGTTTAACATTATATTTGATATATAGTAATACTTTCATCCAGCCATAATAGTGAAACAAGTCAATTATACGGCTGAGGAATAAATTGCCTTAGAAAGCCATTGCAGAACTATTTCTTGGTGTCCATGAACCTTTTACAAATACCCTTATATTTGTAATATACTCAATACAGATCATTAATATGTGTGTGAATACTTTAGTTAAGTGTCTCGATCAAGTGGATAATATCGTAGCGAGAGAAGAGCACTGGTTCACTCTTGTTAGTGGCCTATTGAATTAATTTAAATGGAGATACACTTATCAGATGTGGAGTATAAAATTCGAAATAAAATAACTTTATCTTTATTTTGTTTTAATAAAATTGTTTCATATTCTTCTGATGGTAAGCGGGTCGTTTGATGGTAAGCAACAAGCGGCGCAAAATATGCTGCAACACAGATTATTTTGCCATTGCTTTGCCGGCCTTGAAAGGAGTGGGATGGAAAAAGAGGGGGATCGTAAGTGGCCTTCCGGATACTTCTGTTACCGAACAAAACGCGGAATGAGCATTTATACGTCCATTCATACAGCGAACTGCATGGCTCTACCACTGTTATAAATTTGAAAGAAGTGGTCGATTCCTAAAAATCTGTTGACTCTTTTTTGATTATCTGTTGATTATCTCGACATTCCAAGAAATTTGCTGTTTATCTATTAACAACATAAAAATATTTCTATATTTCTTTTAAACTGTATTAAATCCAAAACTACAAATAAAATAATAAATGAATCAACTAAACAAATATTAGGTAGGCATCAACCTAATTACAATGTTTTTTAAGTCAAAGCAAACACTGATAAAAGTTTTAAGGGTTATATAACCCTCGGCTGAAGTGGATCTCGGAGATACTAAGGGAGATTGAAAACATGAGTCAGCCGTATAAGGTCCTAAGCAAACAGGCCAGGTGCTTGTATCGATTATTGGTACGTTTAATGTGAATACAACTATCACGACTTAGCTTGATACTATCTTAATATTATATATTGAACAAGTTGCTTCAAACTGTCTTTGGTATTGAGAGCGAGTTCTATTAAATTTGTGTACTGTAAGCACATACATTATATACAGGCCTATATTTTATATGAAAACTAATGTCATTAACGATATTTGTCTGACGACAGTCCTAGTTTAGTTACACAACTTTAATTTAATGACTTTTGAGAGATTTTTTTTTTGTTAAGTTAATCAAATTTGAACTGTCTTTTGTGTTTTCTCCTAGTAATGTAGTTAAAAGATTTGTGTATATTGATATAAGTAAGTATTGGTTTAGTGCAATGTAAGTGAGTTGTATCATCAAATCGATGGCTTAGCGATTTAGCACGAGCACCTTAGAATATTTGTGGCACATTTTTTAAAAAATCTTAAAATTATGTGAGCATTATAAACAAATTTAACACCAATGGACAACAATTTATAACAAAAATGTTGCCACCTATTTCACGGAATCAAATAAATATTAATTTTATATGATTTGAGCTCTTATAAAATTAAAACCAGGTTTATCGCAGAATTGCCGCTGCCTATACCTTAAAGTCGTGATACTATATCAACAGTACATTAATATAATATGTATGAAACATATCACAGGCGAGTGAGCACAGATCCTCACTCGGGCTGACTCGCCGCACTCTCGGAGCCTAATGATGTGGAAACTGACTGTGTCACACAACCTTCTAATTTTACTTTTAATCGTAAAACTATTAAAATAATAACATAACTTCGCGACAGGTTCCTTGCGGAGTAGACAGAAATAACTGAGCACCATCATAAAATATGCATACGTATATCTCTCAGGTTCTCATATACACACTGAACAATTTTTATAATATTAATTTAAAACCTACCATATTACCACAGATTTACCTATTGTTTATTTTATTCAGGGTTTTGACAATTAAAAATATTATTAAACCAAGTAACATTTACTCAATACTTATTCTATTATCCCCGAAATTAAGAGCAACTTGACGTGATAAAGTATTTCTCGTTTCAAAGGAAATATACTGTCCTCCAAGTTAATACAAATCTAATAACACCTTTTAAGATAAAATCAATGATGCCGCTTCACTTTTCTTTTTGAAGTATTTAAGTCTAATCCAATTTCCTTCCCAATATTATTTTCATATAAAAAAAAATACATATCTTGCGCATAAACTACGCAACGGACTTTGATGTGGTTTTTTAACAGTTAGAGGGTGTCAACGGGGTGGTATTGATATATAATTCATGTATAGTGTAGTAAAAAGTGATAATTTTCAAGATTTAGAACTTTAATCGCAAACGCTGCTTGAACCCTAAGTGATAAATCAAAACAACGTACTACATTATTATACACCCTTAAAAGGTCTACAAAAAAGTCCGCGAGGGCATATGTCTATCTCTTAGGGATAACCCACAATGACCATTTTAATTTTTTTACTTTTTACGAGAAATAATGGCCTATTAACGAAGCGTTTTTAAACATTACAGTATTAATTTTCATCCAATTAAGTTTCTTAAATAGATTGTGCATGTAATATAGATGATCCTGGCCCTTTACAGCGTGCAATCTAAACAAATATTTTCGAAGATATTGCAGTATTAACATAGCGGGACAGCAGTTATTACTTTTGATACGGAACAAAGTTCGCCGGGTCAGCTAGTTGCAATATAAGTTTTTGTCAATAAGGTTTCTTCAAAGGAACGTTCATTGTTTTCATATTAAATTTTCCAGCCAAGTTGATTTACAAAGAGCAACATTTAATTATTAAATGAAATTTAATTTTAATATCAGTTGCATTCAACTGTAAAACATCAATTTGTTAATTATTATAACCCTTTTGATGTTGTATAGGAATATCCCTTACTCACTGGTGTGTGAAATTTCACTTCACAATCGTTCGTTTATTTAAATTGAAACACATATGGGTAAATTGAACGAAAAATAATTATATACCGGCGAGCTTTAGCGCGAATTTGTATTTGTAAACGAGCGAGACCTAGTGATGCCCTTTGAGGGAACCCTAAAAGTTAAAATTTCATCCATGAAATATAAAAAAAAATATATTATATTAGATAAAACCTCATTTTATTGCATTTTTTTTTTGGTGTTTTCGGAACGTGTATGTAAGAGGAAGGTTGGTTGTTGCCTTGCGTTGTATGTCCATGTAATGAGAAGGGATGATACACACGTCACAAAAACAATTATGAATCTGAATGTGGAAGGAAAGAAGAGAAGAGAGAGACCAAAGAAAACATGGATGAATTATGTGTGGAAGGTGGAAAGTGTTATGTTAATGGGGAAGGTATTACTGTGGAAGAAGCGAATGATAGGGACAAAAGAATAACCTGTTGTGCCGACCCCAGATGGTAGGAAAAGGGCAGGAAGTTAATGACGATGATGATATACTACTTAATAAAATTTCAAACATTACATATTTTCGAGTTTTTTTTATATATTGTCAAGGCTTGCTGCATTTTAGCTTCATACGTGTCGTTAGATTCGTGACATAGCCTTTATAACTTCCGGCAGTACGTACTGAAAAAACTACGTGTTTTTGTACCTACTGTACAAAAAATACGTATTTTTTATACGTATTTAACATAACTTACATATCATAGCTTCACGCCTTTTGTTACCCGAAGGTGGAGGAAGCGGCTGTTAAGCATCGTCTCGCCATTATGTTGAACCTATTGTCGTACCGGGCACAAAGTTTTCAGTCATCGATATAATATCACACATAACTTCCGAAATCAATTTCGAAAAGTCATTGGTTTGAGCCAGTATCAGGAATCAAACCGGGACCTCTGGATCAGAAGCCGTATGCTCGACCACTGGACCACCGAGACTATTTGTAGCATTTTATAAATATTTACAAGATTCTATAGTTTCCTTTAAACTAAGTGAACAACTTTAATTATAAAATGTAGAGCTCTTAAAGTGAATTCTCTATTTGAGTCGTAACATGAAATAAATGGACGCTCTAAGCTACATACAAGACTCTAGGGTTTCATTAATAAACTGATAGCACGGTGAGAGCAACTGATAGCACGGTGAGAGCAACTCATACGCTTAGGACATATAGAGACGATTCCTTTTGATCTGGCTCCGACCCGTCCCTTGACCGCGCCGCTCACTTAAACGATATCATCTTATTTTGAACCTCCACCTACACACAATAATTTCAGACAAGAATAATTGCTAAAATATCTTACGTGTAAATAATTTTACAAAACTTACTTACCACATTTTAGGTAATTAATAGTTTTTTTTTAATAATTGGAACCTGATTCAAGCCAACAGTCATAATGGAAATTAAAATTAAATCATTTCAGTTCCTCATGAGTATTCATAATTTTATTACAAAAGATTTAGACGAATTTCTCTGTAATTTTTATTGCTATTATAATAATAATAATATCTTGGACACAATACACTCAGCGCCCTCTAGTTCCAAGCTAAGCAACTAAATGCTTGTGTTATGGATACTAGATAGCGGATATTAATACATATATACTTTTCTTTTGTAAATACATACTTATAATACATAGAAAAATGCCCAGACGCCTCACAAATATTCGTGTTTGTCAAAAATATTTGTGCTCGGGTGGGAATCGCACCCCCGACCTCATTGCTGCAGCCGGTAGATTTTACCAATGCGCCACGAGGCCCGTCAAATTCAAAGTGATTAATTAATATTAATTAATTATGTGACCTAATAGCTGTAAATGCGGCTTTGTCTATGTCCAATTGCATCAAAAAATGCAAATTTCAAAATTAGAAGTATTTTGTGTAACTTGTATCCAATTCTTTAAGTAAAAATGACAAATAAACAGATGAACGCAAATTCCAAAAAAAATCCGTTTATACAATTAGAAAAAGACGTAATACGGACGGTCTAATTAAATTTATTTATACAGATCAACTGATAACTTCTTAACAGGAATTTTAAATATTCTAAGATGGTTTATGGTTGGCATATATACAATCTCTATACATTGTCTATTTTACAGAAGTTCTGAAAAAAGGCTCTATCGTAATTGATTTTGTCTTGATTGCATCAATTGAAAATACGAGACAAGCAACGGATCTCCTTTCAATCAAGATTAAAGGAAAATAGGAGAAACTCCTTAAAGCTATTTTGACATTTTGTAATCTTTGTTTCAGATTTTTCTTATTAAAAATCTTGAAAACTTTGCTAGAGGTTGTATACATTCGCTCCGTTTGACCTACATTCTTAAATGTGTTCGGCGTAACGGACTATATTGAGGAAGTTAAATTTCATTTGAAATTGGTGAGTGGTTATCGGAACCTAATTTAGAAAATGAGCTCCTCAGATACGGGAGCATAACAAAGTGCCTACATGCAAAACAAATTAATTACAAACGAATAAACTTGATAGTCCTGTGAAAAGCCAATAAGTTCAGCAGATGGAATTTATTTCAGTGGTACTGAAAACTCTGATACAAATCAATGACTTTGCAATAATAACTTCAAAAGTTATACACGATAATAAATTATGGATGACTGGAAATATTTGTACGTGGTATGAGCATGGCATTGATTGCAATATGGGAAGTCAATTTTGTGGAACAAATATTTAAATTAAATAAGAAGAATTTTGTGTTTTCAGATGAAACGTATACCTCTGAAAACATTCCAAAATCCTTCATAAAATCAAATATAATGTTTATGCAAACTTCGCAAAGTATTTTGAAAATTCCTTTGTTAATGGATATGTGTCATAAAAAGAATACAGCATCCGAGTTATACATCTCAAGATGAGTTGGGCCTTAAACAGGCAGTCGTCCAGGAAAAAGACTTATAGACACTCCAAACAGTAGATGTTAACGGAAAGAGATCACATGGATCAGCTGTAGCAATGGGGGTGCCGCAGGGCTCTATCTTGGGACCTTTCCTGTTTCTTTTGTACATTAATGATCTACCTTATCTTGTAAAGGACAATCATGAAATAGTTTTGTTTGCAGATGATACTTCTTTAGTTTTTAAGGTAAAGAGACAACAATCAGTAATTGACGATGTAAACAATGCTCTTTCAAAGATAGTAAACTGGTTTAGTGCTAATAATTTGCTTTTAAATGGTAGCAAAACCAAATATGTTAGATTTTTTACAAAAAATGTTAAACAAGTAAAAACCAGTGTCGTGATGGACAACAGAAGACTGGAATTGGTCAATAAGGATGTCTTTCTTGGTATAACATTAGACTCTAAACTACAGTGGGGCCCACATATAGAGACGTTATCTGGTAGACTTAGCTCAGCCGCTTACGCTGTAAAGAAAATACATCAACTGACCGACGTTGATACTGCACGTTTAGTTTATTTTAGTTATTTTCACAGCATTATGTCATATGGTCTATTGCTTTGGGGTAGTGCTGCGGATGTAGACTCGGTCTTTGTGCTCCAGAAACGAGCTATTCGTGCTATCTATATGATGAGTCCCAGGGATACACTGAGAAGTAAATTTAAAGAGATACGAATAATGACGTTACATTCACAATATATTTATGATAATTTAATATATGTTCATAAAAATATAACTAAATTTAAGAAAAACAGTGATATTCATCAATTAAACTTAAGAAATAAAAACAAACTTGCTGTGTCCACTACTAGGCTCCATAAAATTTCTAACGCGTTTCCAGGTCAATGTATACGCTTTTATAATAAGCTTCCAAACGACGCGGTTGAATTATCGTTAGGTAAATTTAAGAAATATTTTAAAAGTAGACTATATTCAAGGGCTTATTACTGTATCGCAGATTATATCAATGATAAAACCGTTTGGAATTGAATTGCTTCTTTTGTGTTATATTGTTTGTATTTGCTGTAGCAAAATATTTTTAATCTGCTAACTAAACATTACTGTTAATTAGTAAGATTGTGTGCAATATGACGTTTCTCACCGGCAAGCTTACTAATTTCTTTTTTTTGTTTTGTCTGGGATCTTGAATAAGTCATGCTCACTGAAAAGTCCTTGCTTATGGCGGCATCGTTGATCGGGTCGCCACCTTCCCTAAAATATGGCGAGGGAGGCGATGGCTGAGATATGGGTCATGCTCGTGAACGGGTGCTGTTTGTGGGGACTGGTCTGTTCAAGCGTCCAAAGAATATTAACGTACTGTGTCCTAAGTTTGACGCGAGGAACCTCATTTTGCTCTATAAATTATTGTAATAATTTGTAATTTAGTTTACTTATAATTAAGTAAAAACAAAAAAAAAAGGACTCCCCTGAGTTTCTTGCCAATTCTTCTCAGGACGTGAGTAATCGAATTGGCGGATTGAAAATATTGACCTTCATAAGTGTCTTTAATGACCTGAATTGAATAAATGAGATTTTGATTTGATTTGATGTGATTAGATCACACATAACTTTTAGACGGGTTTTGAAAATGTATTATTTATTACTTAATTTAAACTTAAGATTTTTAAATCGGAAGGTTGCTGAATCAGTAGCCTCTGAGACTGCTGGAAATGCACTATGTTTCAGATTCCTGAAAGTCACATAATATACATATACTACTCTGTGTAAAAAGTATCGGGTATATGTCAATAAAGAGACCCGCGTAAAAGAGGTCGTTCTAATTTTTTTACTGCATGTTGGTAGCACTGTACTGATTTAGCGCGCAAAATTTGAACGGGATCTGTCATTTAATTTGTTTTAAACTAAACTTTTTGTTGGTCATAGTTTTGAGTCCTCGGCGATTTTTACAATGGAAAATATTGTTGAACAAAGAGTGTGCCTTAAATTTTGTGTTTCGAATGATATTTCATGTGGTGAATCACTAAAAATGTTGCGAAATACCTACGGCGAATCATGTATATCGAAAACAAGGGCTTATGAATGGTATAAGGCTTTTAAAGAAGGCCGAAAAGTAGTAGTAGACTTGCCTCGTTCTGGTAGACCTTCAACCGCTACGTCCAAAGAAAACATCGACAGAATCAAGAAGCTAGTGCTCGAAAATCGACGTATGAGTCTGAGAGAGTTGGCTAGTGAGGTGAACATATCTTTTAAGTCCGTCCACAATATTCTCATTGACATTTTAGGCATGAAACGCGTCGCCGCTCGACTAGTTCCAAAAGAGCTCAATTTTGTTCAAAAAGGGCAGCGAAAGCATGTCGCTGAAGACATGGTTTCCCGAGCTTCTACGGATCCGACCTTTATGAAACGTATAATAACTGGCGACGAGACATGGTTTTATGAGTATGACATGCAAACAAGCCAACAGAATGGCGTCTCGAAAACGAGCCGAAACCCAAAAAACCGCGGCAAAGTCGCACCAAAATCAAGGTGATGCTGACAGTTTTTTTTGACTACCGTGGTGTGGTTCACTCCGAATTCCTTCCAGAGGGAGAAACAGTGAATAAAGAATATTATTTAGGCGTCATGAAGCGTTTGCGTGAGAGTATCCGCCGAAAACGTCCAGATTTGTGGCGACACAACTCATGGATGCTGCACCATGATAATGCACCATCACACACGGCCATTATAGTGAAAGAGTTTTTAGCGAAAAATTCAACAAACGTTCTCGACCAAGCACCCTATTCACCTGATATGGCTCTTTCTGACTTTTTTTTATTTCCCAAGTTAAAATTACCACTTCGAGGAAAACGTTTTGAGTCAATAGAAGCCATAAAAGAAAATTCGCTGAATGAGCTAAAGGCCATACCGCAAATAGCCTTTGAAAAATGTATGGAAGACTGGGTGAAGCGGTGGAGATGTTGTATTGCAAGCGATGGGGCCTACTTTGAAGGCTATAAAATAAATTTAGATGAATAATTTGTATTTTTTGTTTTATTGACAAATTCCCGATACTTAGTACACAGAAGGTATACTAGTGATGTAACGAATATTCGCATTCGTGAATATTCGCATGTTTTTCAATATTCGCAAACGCAAGAAATATTGCGAATATTTGGCGAACGTTTTTAATAACCAAAAAAATGTACAATTCGAAAAATAAGATTTATATTTTGTTTATTATTTTAAATAAATGTATTATATTTTAGATCACCCTTAAATTAACTAACTAGATTAGAAATACATACATAAATAACTGCACATCAAGGACCTTGCATGTTGGGCAGAGAGAACAGAGCGCTATAAAGGACGAATCATACACGCCTCACTCACTTCTTTGAGTTTCATAATCCTTGACATACACTTTCGCCGACTTTTAAAGTCAAAGTCAAAGTCAAAATAAGTTTTATTTTCATAGGTCTTCACAAACACTTAAAAATAGTCAACAAGTACAATTTAACTTTATTATTTTAAATTAACTACTTAACACGAGCGCTTGAGGAAAGTGCGTCCGTGGAACAAAAAAACACGGACGCAATCGCCACGAGCGGCCCGATTCTGAGTGTAGGGGCTATCATGCGAAGAATCGGGCAAGAAACTCATGTGCCAAATACTCTTTTTAAACTATTAAACATAAATAACAATAATATTAATATCGCTACTGAAAACAAAAGGCTCCTCACATCACCTTCCTCCAGGACTGATTCTATTTGGTCATGGAAAGTGTATCGTGGCGGTCTGCGACTCCTACATGCATCCGTTTTTGCATTGTATACCCACTTTGCCAATGTTGCATCATCCATTATTTCTACATTTTCGAACCATCGGAGCCCTTTCATACTTTTACATCGACCCATCCCAACATCCTCCGTTACAACCATGTTTTCGACGTGGTCAACGAGAGTCACTCCACAGATTTTGCGCAGTGCCCTCATTTCGACCGCGTTTATCCTTTCGTAACAAACTTATCCATCGCCTTTTTCAGATTCACATAACCTCAGAATACCAGCTCAGAGCCAATTGCTTCTATATGATATTGCGGAGTGCAAACATCTGGTCCATTTACCCTCTTCCGCTTCTAGACCCACCCCGAACATCCCACAACACTTCGTCAGATTTCACCCTAATTCTCTTTTACTATACGCTCGCTACACGAATGGGCCGGCTCGACCGGTGAAATACCACCACGTCTGAAAAGATCGGCGTAAAGTGGCTCATGTTCGGTGAGAGAGGTTCTTAAAGGTCAGCAACGCAACTGTAACACTATATGTGTTACAGGTGGCCAAGGGCGGCGCTGGTCAATTAATATCAGGTGACACGCCTGCTCCTTTGCCCTCCAATGCCATAAAAAGAAAAAAAAAGTACACTTTCGCTATTAAGCTAGGCTCATTTAACTGCTGGCCCTGTATCTGGCGCACTACATACGTGATTCCTTATCTTTATTCAAGGGCACGATGGTAGCACGCCTCCAGTCCATGAGAAACTTACCCGACCTCCAATAAAGATTGCTCAAGGTCAGGAAAACGTCCCTCGTCATCCATCAACTCCTGCTACCTGACCATTTTCTATACTTTGTATCGACCATTCAATCTCTTCCATCAACAGTTATAGAGGTAGAGCCACGCAGTTCGCTGTATGAATGGGCCAACTCTACCGGTGAAATACCACGACCTCCAGAAGATCGTCGTAAAGTGGCTCATGCCACGTTTCGTTCAGTGTAAGAGGTACCCGGAGGCCCACTTCCCTTCCCCATCTTCTCTATCCTACTTCTTTAAAGGTCGGCAACGCAACTGTAACACTATGTGTGTTGCAGGTGTCCATGGGCGGCGCTGGTCACTTGCCATCGGGTGACACGCCTGCTCGTTTGCCCTCCTATCCCATAAAAAAAGTAATGTCCACGTGTCAGATTTGTAATAATAAGCGTATTAAAACATAATAATATGTATAAAGTACGTCTCACGTTGTTTGCCCGCGATGGACTCCCAAACTATTCAACCGATTTTTATGAAAATTGTACACCGTATGCAGTTTGGTCCAACTTAAAAGATAGGATAGTGCACTTTTTTTATAAAACTCCAACCGCAAGACTGAACACGAGAGCGTTACATCAGGAAAATGACACGATTTTTAAGTTTGAAAATATGTCAAAATATTTTTCTTGTAATGATAAACTAAAAAACTTGGCTTGACCGATTTTGATGAAATTTTGTGTGTATTGTAGGTTTGAGAATCGTTCGAATGTGCTTGCGAATTCTTAAAAGAAATATTCGCATTCGCATTTTCAAATATTTTAAGAAAATATTCGCATTCGCGCATGTCCAAAATCTAACGCCAAATCCCTTGCGGGGTAGGTAGAGAGAACTGAGCACCATAAATCTTACACGCCTTACTCGCTTCGTTGACTTTCATAAATCTTTTCATCCACGCGCGTCGATTTAACGAGGCTCCTAACATCACCTTCCTCCAGAACACGTTCTATATGGTCATGTAATGTGTGTCTTGGTCGTCCTCGAGTCCTCTATCCATCCGGTTTTCCATTGTATATCTGCTTAGTCAATCTTGCATCATTGATAGTTGCAATTGGCTATTTTCTATGCGTGTTCTGGGTTCTATGGATTGGTTAAAAACTGTGAGTGAAAGATTGTGTTAAATTTAAGATAATCTACGAGCACATCGGCATTTTAATTATATTATTTCATTTATAAATCTATACCTTGGCTTATTAAAAATTTGTTACTGGATATATAAAATTCATCTCCACACCCCTACATTTATTTTAATATCAAAGACGACGCACAGTATTCAAACACATAACATTGCTGTCAGCAGAAATTTTATATGTCAAAATAAAAATCAAAAATAATTTACGTACATTTTGTGGAGATAGTCGATTCCCCGTTTTGCAACAAATCACATAAGATACATATCAATCAGACGCCAATGGGATGAACAGAAAAATTCCTTGACACACACCAATATCAATCGCAATAGATGAATGCCGACATTGGAAATGTCCCGCGGAATCTCCGCGCGAGTGAATGAATACCAACCAGATATCGTTCGTTCCTCATTCGACGCCAATCGAATGGAATGAGTCGTATGAAACCTGTTCACAGTGATTTTTATTGAGCGTATGCTAAGCATGTGGGTTTTTTTAATGTTAAAACTTTTTGGTAATATAAATAATTATAGTGGCACAGTCAAGCCCACAGTTGGAGAATATTTTTTTATATTATTTATGGTTTTTGGAAAATCATTTAGAAAAATATGATTTTTCTTTTTACGCATGAATAAAGAAGTATAGCATTAGGAATCAATGTAATAGACCATTGGACAGATAATTAGGCGCATGAAATTTAAACTCACAGCTTCAGTGTAATGTAATGTTCTGTGACATGATGTAATTGCATATTGCGATTTTGCATAGCTTGTAGCCTTGAAGACGCTTCGAAAGGTCAAGGGTCCAACTTAAAACCCGTGGATGCTTGAGACTTTCACGTCAAGTTATTACTTGCAACTATACAAGGTACAAATCCGACCTCACGTGGTATACTGTTCTCATGTTAGGGCGTGGGCACCCCACTATCAGTTTCTTCTATTTGACCGCATGCAACGACGCGCGGCTCGGCTTGATTACAACAAAGCTCTTTCCGATCGGCTTGATCCTCTGACGTTGCGGAGTGCTCTAAGAAATTGTTCGGATTAATTCCGAGTTCTGAATTTCACCATCGCTCAACGCACCAATGCTACCATCCGCATCGTTCACGATTCAACCGCAAATTCTCGCTACGTAGTGCCCCTTTGTGGCACCAGTTGCGGCAATAGTATTTCTGGATCGTTACGACCGTTATCTGAAAGGCCGGTTCGGATATAATGCCCTCCGTGTTGCAGATATCCATGGGTGGCAGTGATCGCTTCCCATCAGGTGACCCGCACGCTCATATGTGTCATTTTAGCATAAAGGTTATGGAATTTCATCGATCGTGCCGGCGTTTTCATGAAGCAAACTACTTGCCTCTAACACTGAATAAAACTGAATGAGGAGGTAAAAATTATTGTAGATATTCTTAATAAAGCAAGTCTTGAATGGTCACTAAAGGATTATTAAAACAGTTCATTAAATTTAAATCCAGTCGCTTAGGATAAAATTAAAAAAACTTTATTGATTATAACGAATTGTTTTTAGGAAAATTGATGTTATTTCCAAATAAAGAATATCATAAATATTATCCCCATTGTCTGTAATTTCTTACTTGGTGATAGTCTAATTGCTTAGTATATATTGCAGGACAACGTCTGTCGGGTCCGTAAGTATTAGTAGTTATAAAGAAAGTACTAACAGTACTGTACTAGTGTACCTGTACTACCTAGGTGAGGTGAGAACGCGCCTCGATTCAGTAAAGTCCTTGACTTTTCTCATACTTCTTTATTTAGACGTATTATTTCAATAATAAAACCTAAAGTTCTTTCTTCAAACGAATATTATTCTCTCCCCTTCATTCTGTGCGCGTAATAAAACGTGTTTTTTGAAATATACCAATGCCAAGTAGTGGGAGCCTTTGTTTTATTTCCTGAATAGAATAAGTTATGGCCCGGCTTTGAGAGAATGTTTTAGTAAGACTCACTCGCTGAATATCGCCAGCATCTTTATCTATAAAAGTTACAAAAATATTATATATATGTATATATATTTGTTAAATGTTTACAAAGAATTGAAATATGAGTATTTATACAAGTATTTATCATAGAAAATCTCAGTCATTCATTAAATTTTGCGTTTGTCTCGAAATATAAATTAGTTTTTAAGTAATTAATTTTGTTTGGTCGTTCAGGATAACGGGACAAAGTTAAATTATTTCAGATTATAAAACGAATCCTCTGAGAAAATTTCAACGTAATCAGTAATCGAATATACATACATAACTTCACGCCAAATCCCTTGCGGGGTAGGCAGGGCGAACGGAGCGCCATAAGGCACGATTCTTACACACGTCACGCTTCGTTGACTTTCATAACTCTTTTCATGCACGCGCGTCTATTTTTGAGGCTCCTAACATCACCTTTCTCCAGAACACGTTCTATTTGGTCATGAAAATGTATGGAATATGTTTATTTAATTTGCCAATTTTAAACATAATACATTTTTTTTTAAATTTCAAATTAATATACGTGATTCAAAGTATAGGCAGTGGAGAATGCTATAGATCGATTGCTGAAAAGTCAATTAGAAAGAACAATCACTACACCGTGAAGTGCAGTATGATAGTGATTGTCTAATGTCTATGGGACCATACTATTCACTTACCTGTGCTTTGTATGGAGGCTGTGGTGGCGACGCAGAAGCAATGCAACACCAAAGAGAGCAGCATCTTGATCGTTGTGAGGACGGGAATGGCTCTCATGATTTCCCACTCATCCCCCTCTCAGGACCCTCGATCTACTCATTTTGATATCACGAGTGGTTCACATCACTGCAGACAAATCTGCAACGAAAATACAAGCAAATAAATAATTATATGTTAGTTTATAACTTTACGCCTTTTTATACCCAAAGGTGTAGACAGCGGGTGTTAAGCCTCGTCTCGCCGTTATGTTTACGTCCCAAATGGAATAGGTTGATAGGCAATTGAGTGGCGCCACTAGTAACGACAAGTAAACTCCTTATATTTTATTTTTTTATAATAGTTTAAACAATAGATTCGATTCAAAAACAGTAGAAATAGTAAAAATATCTAATAATACATATGTGACAGAGTTAAATTGTGCTAAATAGTGCAAATTCCCAACTTTTAGAGAAGTGTAAATGTGTCCCGTTTGCAAGTAAAAATTTATATCAACACTGTGTTCATCTACCAACCAATAAAAATATATTAATTAATTATAACTACATATTTGGTACTTACATTCTTAAATTTAGTTGATTGAATAAAAAATAAATAAGTGCAGTTTAAATATCACGAAAAAATTGTTCGTTTTTAGTGAATAATAGTTTTACAGCTACCCGCGTTTCATATGTTTTTATAAATTGATTATATGAAAATAACAAATTTAACTTATGAAACTATTTAACTGTGTTCAAAGACAATCATTACAATATTCGGGATATTTAGTTGAGATTAATATAGTGGTGATACTTTTATATTAATATGACTAACATACATACTTGCTGTAAAAATGGTTTGTGAACAAATTTTACTTTCACAATTTCACATTTTTAACTAACTGTGATTATTTTACTTATATTATAATTTATGACTAACAAAAAAAAGCAAGACATAAGCTTAATATTAATGCTTCGGCAGCGTAGTTTTGGTGCAATGAATCATGTTAAGTTTCTCGAAGATTGTAAGAACATTGACTGGACAAATCTTCTTAATGCAAATGAGGTTGATGATAAAATCCTAATATTGACGTTCAACTTGGTAAAGCTATATGACATACATGCTCCAGAACGTGTAATAAAATTGAAGCATCTTCCATCTCCGTGGCTAACTCCCTATATAAAAGCGATTATCGGAAAGAAAGCAGCTGCAAAATCAAAATACAAGCGTCGTCCTTCGATGGAAAACCTGGAGAAATATGTCAATGCTCGAAACTACTGCAGTAAGGTGTGTAGGAAAGCTCAACGCCAGTACATCCAAAAATCTGTTGAAAACATGAACCAAGCGAAAACTTGAAAATTTCTCAAATCACTAGGAGTTGGTAAAAAGTCAAATGATGAAATTCCTAAAAATGTCAATATCGAGTTGCTCAATCAACACTTCACGTCTTCGTCTAATTTTAATAGGACCGTTAAAGTCTCGACTTTAGAAAATCTTTCGACTATTCCAACTCCAGATTACGATCCTTTCGTTTTTAATCCAGTGGCCGATTGTGATGTTAGGAAGCATGTGCTATCGATAACTTCTAATGCAGTTGGGACAGACTGTGTCAGCCGTAATATGATTATTCCTATCCTTGATATCATTGTTTCTATTCTCTGTCACATTTTTAATTCTTCCATGTCCAGTGGCATCTTCCCTTCAATGTGGAAATATGCTCAAGTTATACCATTGCCTAAAAAAGCTAATCCATCATCCTTTCCGAATACCGTCCAATATCAGTACTACCATTCCTATCCAAAGTACTTGAACGCCTTTTCCATGAGCAAATTATACTGATATTATTGATACAAATAACCTTCTTAACCCTTACCAATCCGGTTTCCGTCCTGGTATAGTACCTCTACTGCTCTGATCAATATTACGGAGGACATCAGAGCGGGTATGGAAAACAACAAACTGAACCGCAGGGTGTCGTTCTAGCTCCCTTACTTTTCACATACATACATACATACATAACTTCACGCCAAATCCCTTGCGGGGTAGGCAGAGAGAACAGAGCGCCATAGGGCACTATTCTTACACACCTCACTCGCTTCGTTGACTTTCATAACTCTTTTCATGCACGCGCGTCGGTTTTTGAGGCTCTTAACATCACCTTCCTCCAGAACACGTTCTAATTGGTCTTGGAATGTGTGTCTTGGCCGTCCTCGACTCCTACATCCGTCCGCTTTTGCATTGTATATCTGCTTAGTCAGTCTTGCGTCAACCATTCTTTCTACATGTCCGAACCATCGGAGCATGCCCTTTCTTACTTTTACACCGACACTCTCTTTCAAACCAACTTCCTTCCTTACAACCTTGTTTTCTACGCGGTCAGCGAGAGTCACTCCGCAGATTTTGCGTAGAGCCCTCATTTCTACCGCGTTTATTCTACTTTCATGCACACTCTGCCATACCCAGCTCTCGCTTCCATAAGTTAGTGTTGGGATCAGGACTGCATTGTGGATTGCTAACTGGGCCTTTCTGCTAATATTTTTTGCGCCCAGGAATCTGCCCAACACTCCGTTTACGCTATTTCCTATCGCCACTCGTCTTTCTACATCCGCGGTGTACCTTCCATCTCTGCTAAAAGCGCATCCAAGATATACAATTTCATTCACCTGTTCCAGCACTACATCATCAACCATTATCCTTGCATCTGTTCTGGATTCCTCCCTTTCAAACACCATTACTTTCGTTTTCACGCCTGCCTATTGATATTTTTAATATAATAAAAGGGCTCAAAAATATATATAGCGTAGGCCAAGATGAAGTAGCTACGAAAATTTTAAAATCTGTTGCTCAATTTATTTTTTGTGACATGACCCAAACCTTCCGTAAACTTTAATATACTCAGAAATAAGCTGGAATGCTACGGTATAAGGGGAAATATTTTAAAACTATTAATATCTTATTTAACTAATAGATAACAAGTAACGGGCCTCGTGGCGCATTGGTAAAAACTACCGGCTGCAGCAGTGAGGTCGGGGGTTCGATTCCCACCCGAGCACAAATATTTGTGACAAAACTCGAGCATTTGTGTGGTGTCTGGGTGTTTTTCTATGTATTATAAGTATGTATTTACAAAAGAAAAGTATATATGTATCTAGTATCCATAACACAAGCATTTACTTGCTTAGCTTGGAACTAGAGGGCGCTGTGTGTATTGTATCCAAGATATTATTATTATTATTATTAACTGTCATATCGATGCTTAACGTTAATTGTAATGAAGAAATAACCCACAGTTCAAGAGAACGTAGTATATTATGCGGAGTTCCTCAGGGAAGTATCCTTGGCCCGCTTTTATTTTTAATATACATAAATGACATGCCTTAATCAATATCACAACATATGACTCGTTTTACTGATGATAACACAATCATTGTAGCCTGTAATGATCCAAAAAACTATGAAAATTACATCAATAACTCATTAAATTCAATTATTTTATGGTTAACCAATAATAACTTAAGAATCTAATTAAATAAAACCAATTTAATCCACTTCAGTCAACAAATAAATAATTTATCTAACACCAATGTCCATTTTGAAAATCATACAATATATGAAGTAATTGTAATTAAACATCTAGGACTACAGATTGATAAAAAATTAAACTGGAAAATTTCATATTGACTATCTCAGTAAGAAAATAAGCTCATCCTCATATGCTCTGAGTAGACTTGCTTACAGTTAATATTGACACATTAATTATTCCATACCATGGACTGGTGGCATCTGCTATAAGATACGGAATATTCTGGGGCAATTCAACTGATAAAGAGACTGTATTTAAAATGCAGAAAAGGTGTATACGTGCGATGTTTAACATAAAGGTCCCTGATAGCTGCGCACCATTTTTTAAGAAACATAAATTATTAACTCTCCCTTCAATGTAAATTCTAGAGGTCTGTGTATTCGTCAGAATGGATCCCAATTTGTTTCCCCGTCTATCAGATGTTTCTAAGCGTAACAGACGGGACAATTATAGATTGTGTATGCATAAAACCAGAACTACTTTAATGGCGAAAAGTGTATTCTGTATGGCACCAATAATTTATAACAAAATACCCAATGCTTACAAAGAATTGAATAATACATTATTCATTAAAAAGCTTAAAGAAATATTAATTCAGGGGGCCTATTATAATATTAATGATTTCTTGAAGGACCCATTGTAGCTTTGACTTTGGCTTTGACTCTGAAGTATAGACATTATTGACTGGATAGATTGAATCTTTTTTTATTGTTGATATTTGTTGACTATATAAATCTTTATTTGTGACATAAATATTTGAATTTGACATAGTTCATACATTTACATTTTAATTTAATTTTTATTGATATTAATATTTGTACGCCTATCATGGCAAAACATGTTGAAACAATGTTTTATAGAAATTAACACCAAGTTAATTGTACTACACATGTTTTATAGAAATAAATGAAATTGAATTTCAATTTCAATTTAGGTGGCGAACCTATTGCCATACCGGGCACAAAATTTTTAGCCGTCGATATTTCTCACAGATAACTTACGAAATTAATTTAAGTCATTGGTGTGATCCAATGTGAGGATTCTAACACGTGACCTCTAAATTCAGAAGCGGGTGCCACTGGACCACAGAGACCAATATAATATTTATATAACTACTAGCTGACCAGGCAAACGTTGTCTTGCCGAAAAATAAAATTTAATTTATAGGGGTGATTGATATTGAGGGGTGGGCTACTCTTGTGATTTAGGGGGATGCAAAACAGATGTCGTCCTATTCTTAGACTTACCCGATATGGACACAAAATTTCATGAGAATCGGTCAAGCCGTTTCGGAGGAGTATGGGAACGAAAACTGTGACACGAATTTTATATATCAGATTTCTCGGAATTTTTATATAACTGTTAGCGTTATAATTACATAGTTTAAAGCGTATAAACGTTTTATTTAAATAGATAGAGGGTGTGGTGGGGTGGGGTGGTTTGAATTTATAATTCATGTATAATGCAGTAAAGAAAAAGTGATAATTTTCTAAGTGACAGATCAAAACAATGTACTACTTAATACAAAAGGTCTACACAGAAATCCGTGATGGTGTATCTCTATTTCTTAGGGATAACCCAAAATGACAAAAAGCTTATTTACGAAACGATTTTAAACATTACAGCATTAATTTTCATCCAATTAAGTGTCTTAAAATAGGCTATACATATAATATAGATTAATATAGACATCGATTAATATGACCCATAGCAGCATGTAATTCAAATGAATATTTTCAATGATTTCATAGTTTTAACACAGCGGGACATTGCGGTTGCGTCGACGCTTGCCGATAAATAGCACAAACTGAACTTAATAAAATCCAAAATTTACTCATTTATGAAATTTCACTGTGTCAACTAGTTTTAATCTATATATATATAAGAGATTTCCACCTATATATTGACTCATCACGATATCTCTGGAACCATGAGGCGTAGCGACTTGAAATTTGGTAGGATTATTCCTTTCGCCGAGTAGAGGTCAGCTAAGAACGGATTTTACGAAATTCCACCCACAAGGGGGGTTGCGGGGGTGTTAACAATGGAACATTCCCATTTTTAACCTATAGCTGCTATCGACTTCAAATTTGTCGAAGATATTGCAGTATTAACATAGCGGGGCAGCAGTTATTACTTTTGATGCGAAACAGAGTTCGCCGGGTCAGCTAGTATAATATATTTTCTGAAGCTCTCCCGATACCTGTCTTTCGAATTAACTTGGACGTGAGTAAAATAGTAGAACAATATTCTTCTTAACTAGGACAGCCATCTATCTGATGTTAGATATAATAAAGGATAATTAATGTATCAAATATGAATCGTAGATATCAATTTAAATCGTTTTATGTCATCTAATAAAATACATAACAAAGACGCTCGTAAAATAATGAAACGTCCATTGGTACATGTGAACCAGCACATTACCTGCCCATAACATTATCGGAGCCATAAAGATTCTCGTTCTACCAAATACGTATACCAAATGTTCGCAATTTAGTTTATTGCAGTCTCGTATAGGGACCAGAACCTTGTGACCTGTCAGCGAACGTGGACCTACCCCTGGTTCTAGTACATCATCCGGCCTGTCAGGGGGGTGAGGTAGTTCATTGTTATTTGGATTTCGATATAGGTTTTGTGAGCTCATTCGGTGACAATTTTTTTCAAGCCAAATTCGGTGCACGAGATCTCTATTTATCAAACATGCCCCAGGGGACGCATTGGAGACGGTGGCGTTATCATTGTTTCCTTGTAAACGAGGATGGGTTGACGGTATGATGTTGTCATATATCTTGGGAATGGTACCCATTATCAGCTACTTAACTTTACAAATACATCTGTATAAAGAATCTAAGTAGTTACCAAGGTTGTCAGTTACTGTATCCAAGTAACAGAATAAGTATTATTTAGAAGTGATTACTTTTCTTCCCTATTCACCTTTGCAAATTGAAACTAAAGGTAAATGAAAAAAATAATAAACGATGATATTGGAGAGCCCCTGAGCAAATGATGGAGAGTAATAAACAAATAGATCGATAGGATATGCGTATAAGATACGCTGCCTACGCTTTCGGGTAGAAAGAAGTGTGAAGTTACAACACAAAAGTGGTAAAGCCACTTGGTACGTTGCATGAATAGACCGGCTCGACCGGCGAAATATAACGAATCTCTCATAATATTAGCGTAAAGTGGCTCATGCGGCGTTTCGCTCGTGAGCGAGATATAAATTCAGAGCCCATTTCAAAGCCTGGCAACGAAACTGTAACACTATCAGTGTTGCAGGTGTCCAAGGGCAGCCTTAGTTGCTGACCATGAGGTGACATGCCAGCTTGTTAACCTCGTATCTCTTAAAAAAAACGCCATCCAGGTACAATTTGAAATACGATTTATTTCTGAACTACCGCACCTGTTCAGAGCTTTTATAACTTATAATTTGTTATATAATATAGAATTTTACCTAATAAATTATACTCAAACTTGAAAACTGTAAGTTCAGAAACAGCTCAAATATATAACTCCCAGGGATCTTTCTGTAACTAAAACTTAAATTTTCAATTAACATACGATAGAAATACCAACTTTGTTCAAATTAATCTCCGACAATATTAATATTGAGATAATTAAAATTGTTATGAACAAGAATTTTATTTAAAAAATGTTCCACAATATTTTCTCAATACGGCTCTTAAGCAGTATAATCTCTACATTGGATGTTAATGCCTTAATACCTTTATCGGGAAGATAAACGCCTTAAAAGCTTTTATGAACACAGAATGATACATTAAAAGCCTACTTCCGCCTCCTTAGAATAAGGACATTATTAACTTCAAAGCGTCGGAAAAGAATTGTGCCTATCCTTGGTCGAGCATTGAAAATAGTTTACCAACAATTTTCTATTCAATTAGCATTCACTATGGTAATTACCTGACTGTCAATCATAGGTTTTCATTTTGAATTAAAATTCTAAAAAAGCAAATATTCGATAGAGGTTATATTAACATTTACAGTCTGGGTGGTCCAGTGGTAGACCTGGCGCTTCTGCATCAAGAAAGTCTTGGGATCGATTCCGGGTACACACCATTGTCTTAGGGAAATTAATTTCGGAAAATAGTGTGAGAAATATGTGTCATGACTGAAAGCATTGTGTCACCTAATCCAGTTGAGACATAAATAGCTCAGCGAATTGGGGCCGCAGCCACTGTCAACACCTTCGGGTATAAAAAGATGTGAAGTTATACATAAATAAGACTAGATTAACGCTCAGTAGATGTACAAACAAGTAGAGATTGAGACAGGCAATCAATGGAGTCAACATTTGTTTGAAGATCTATACATCTCTTTTTGAAAAGGGGCTATGGGTATAGTCTTCTGAGAGTGTTCACTAAATTAACAGCTGAAGGGTATCTGGTTACTATATATATAGCGATATTTAGCGAATCCTCTTGGATGGCTTCATCTTTTCACGGAACTCAACGGCCTACATGCTTGATTTCATTTCAAATGTATTCAGTAACCTCTAGTCAATTTAATTACTTCTTTTCTGAAGTAAACATTGTATGTACTGAAAATATACATTCTTATTTATATATTTGTTGACAAAATAATTAGTAATTTAATTGCGTCAGCCAGTTTTTACCCGGCTATGCTAAAAGATGAGTTATATTCTTCGAATTTCTCTGTATCTCTATCATTACATAGTATAAAACAAAGTCACTTTCCGCTTTCTGTCCCCTTATATGAGCATATCTTTAAAACTACGCAACGGATTTTGGATGCGGTTTTTTTTCAATAGTTAGAGGGTGTTAACGGGGTGGTTTTGATCTATAATTCATGTATAGTGAAGTAAAAAAAGTGATAATTTTCAAGATTTAGCACTTTAATTGCAAACGCTCCTGAACCCAAAGTGATAGTTCAAAACAATGTTCTACATTATTAAACACTTTCAGAAGGTCTACAAAAAAGTCCACGATATGTCTATTTCTTAGGGATAACCCACCATTATAAATTTTATTTCTTACCGTTCTACGTAAAATACTGGCTTATTTACGAAGCGATTTTAAAAACTACAGCATTAATTTTCATCCAATTAAGTGTTTTAAATAGATTGTGCATATAAAATAGATGATCCTTGCTCTTTACAGCATGCAATTTAACGAACATTTTCGAAGATATTGCAGTATTAACATAGCGGGACAGCAGTTAAAGCCGATAAATAGCACAAATTGAACCTCATGATATCCAAATTTTACTCATTTATTACTTTTGATGCGGAACAAAGTTCGCCGGGTCAGCTAGTAGTTTTCTAAAAATGAAGTTACTTAATTTTACAAGTGAACTCGATACAGAAGAAATGCACATTTTTATTTTAAATATTTAGTTTTTTCTTAAAATAATCATCACATTTCTGTAAACCCGATTGCATGATTCGGCATGTTGTACCCAAGCGGGGATAGAAATCGCTAACCTCTACATAACTGACAAAACTTCACGCCATTTTCTACGCAAAAGTCTGAGCAGTGGCTCACAAGCCTCAACTCGAGGAATCATTATTTTATGACCCAAATGGAATAAATGGTGAATCAAAAGGCACAAAGTTGCCAGTTCTAGATATGTTACTTCCGAAAAGAATTCCGAGAAATCATTGGTCGGTTCGACCAATGGGCCACTTCTGCACAATTTCATATTCTAATTTGAAACTATGACTACAATATGGCAACATCTTTAATACAATTGTCCAAGGAGGTTGCATGATGATCTCCTCCACCTCCTTTCCACCCCTAATCTATATACAGATTACAATCAGTCTAATCTGTTTGTACATTAACAAGGCGGACCCATTGGTTTCAATAAGCTTCAGTTATCTTATGTCACAATGTTTGCTAATGCAAACTACTCGACGGGTTTCGATGTGGTTTTTGTACATTCGGTAAGAATACACATAAAACATACCTTCACGCCATTTTCTACCCGAAGATGTAGGCAGCGACTGTTAAGCCTCGTCTCGCTGTTATGTTTACGTCCCAAATGGAATAGGTGGTGAACCTATTGCCATACCGGGCACAAAGTTTTTATTCATCGATATTTATCACACATAACTGACGAAATTAATTTCGAAAAGTCATTGATGTGAGCCCATGTAATGATTCGAACCCGCAACCTCTGGATTCAGAAGCGGGGTGCTCGACCACCGGACCACGAGACTTCAGTAAGAATAAATAGATATTTTTATTTTATAATTGTGATCTATAGCGGTCTAGCAAACTATTATTAAGAAGTACAGAGGTTCAGAACAAATTCAGGATTTCGGAGTACATGCATCCAGTACTTTATTAAAGATAAAAGAAACAAATTTCAATCTAAAAGTTTTTGCAACAACATCACATAAAATGATTTAAAAATATACACAATTCTAAAGACACTCAATTAATGTTATCTGTACGCGAACTCGGTCCCAGTTTCTGTAGACTGAAATATTGAAAACGATCTATTTCAGCTGGTGTAGCAATAAAATCGTTAGTAAATGTTTGTAATACAAAAAGTGTTTGTTATTACTGATACTCAACCATTTGTAATAAATATAAATAACTCGAAGTTTGTTGAACAAATTTCTATAACAAATAATTCTATTATATTTTTAAAACATGATCAGAACACCTTTTCCAAAGAAACATATAATTTATTATTTTATTTAGTTTTGCATAAGTTTTTTTATATTGTTGTTACCATTAATTAATATTCGCTGCGTATTATATTTTTTGGTAACTTCGTATTTATTAGAAGCGTAGGTAGAGGCAATATTGTAAACATAAAGAGAATTTGTCCCATATACAAGATGGCTTTCGAATCAATGATGGCTTTTCAAATCAAGAAGTCCTGGGGTCGATTCCAGATTCACACCAATAACTTCTCGGACTTCGGTTATGTCTGATTAATATTGATGATAACATTGTGGTACATGGCAATAGGTTCCACCACCTATTTAAAGCGTAAAAATCGATGAGTTGAAGCCGCTATCCACACCTCAGGGTAGAAAAAAGCGTGCATCGTATCCAGAGTTTAGTTCAAATCTCTGAATCAGACGCTGTAGTACTACGCCACCTAGACTGCAGTTTATAGTTTATTCCCCGATTAAATTCTATCGGTCTAAATTTCTATTCCCAAAACACTTGTGTTATGTTTCTCTCGTAGAATCACATAGCTATGCTCAATATCCCGTCGTGGCTTGCACTCGGCCTGGTGCCAAACATACATTATTGTTAGTCACCAGTGGGTCTTTGTACCGATCTCCACTTGGCAACTGTTCGTGCACACCAGTATTCTTTATTTTCATTTGTCACTGCGAATTTATACGAACGGTAGGTTCTATTGTAAATATCGACATCCCAAGTCCCTTTAGAGGTGGACAGGAATAAGTGACTGCCACAATACATAGCCCTTACAAATCACGACAGCTTACCTCCTTATAAAACAAATATAATCAATTTTAGCTTAGAGGGCACGTCTTGATATTTTTAGTCTCTCATGTTCTATAATGTTAGCAAATGCTAACGGAGATGGAAAGAAAAATAGATTATTTGTCTACTTTTCTTTCCATTACTACTTTTATATTAAATTGTAAAACTGAAATGCATATAGTGTACAAATTGTAATTTAAATATGCAAAGATAAAATGATTGCCAGGTTATTTCACAGTTATTACCAGACCACATAAATATGGCGTCACAGGTACAGGAATGGCGACAATTAATGTCACGTTTTAGTATTATAAAGTAATTAAAAGCCCCATCAAACGTGTGAATAAAACCATTAAAGCAACAAGAACACTTCACTTTAGCGGTGTCCTAGCGTTCATTAAAGGGTGGAGTGCCTCAAGGCGGTGTAATGGGGCCGGTACTTCTCCCCCTTGTTATCTCATACGATGCCTCCTTTGTGCGACCGTATTGTAGTTATACTTACTCGTATCTGTCCTGTTAGCTCCGAGCTTCACCTGCAACGATCGTTAGGGCCACACGGACGCCGCATTGTTTGTTTGTATTCCACTATTAGTTTAACTCAACAATTGTTTTCTGTTGCTAAGTTTTGTTACTCCCCTCCCCTTCATCCCCCTTGTGTTTCTGTTACAGATTTGATTTTGTAATATTCGTGTTTATTACTCGTGTGATGTTACATACGAAGTTTAAATTTTATGTTTGTTTGAGTACTTATTGTTGGAGTACAAAGTTTTAACTGGAAACTTAGAGTAACTTGGTATTACATAATTATAACATAACGATTATTTTAAGATGAATGTTAAACATTAACTAATACATAATTAAATCATATGTGAATTAGTTATAACGTTATGAATCATAATAATTAAAAAGAACTTTAGAAATTTGTCGTTTTTCTGACTGCCAATAAGTAAAGACAGATAGTCAACATTAAAACAACTTTCAGGATTATAATCCTACCCTAATACCTAACCTAACCTCAATTATCATATATCGCGTTTATTTCCTACTTATTTATATCTATTTCCCGACGTTTCGAACTCTTTACAGAGATCATTTTCACGAGTGATGAACAAAAAGATGGTAGTTGTTCAAAAGCTATTTTCATTCACAACTTCGAGGACATACAAGTGCGTTTGCAAAAGACTCATACCACTTTGTCAGCGAGATTAAAGATCTACATCTCGCAGACAATGAAACAATGGTCAGCTTTGATGTTCACTCCTTATTTACTTGCCTACCTGTACAGGACTGCATTAATATTATATCTAAGAAGCTAGCAGAAAATCAAATAGCCAAAGAATACACTGAACTATTAGAACACTGCCTCACATCTGGCTACCTACTGTGGAACGACAACTTCTACAAGCAAGTAGATGGAGTGGCCATGGGCTCACCGGTCTCTCCTGTCGTGGCCGACATATTCATGGACTTCGAGGAGACTGCTTTGGTGAGTTCACCTGTAAAACCCCGTTTCTACAAGCGGTCTGTAGATGACACTTTCACAATTTTACCATCTGACAAAATAACTGTATTCTTAGACCATCCTAACTCCATAAATCCCAAAATACAATTCACAATGGAACTGGAGTCTAACAATTCTCTAGTATTCTTAGATGTGTTAGTTATTCGTAACTCTAATAACACCTTGAGTCACACTGTGTATCGAAAGAAAACCCATACAGATAGATACCTGAATGTTGAATCTCACCACCATCCTTCACAGTTAGCTGCCGTGTCAAAATCTTTGTTTCAAAAAGCACAAGGGATTTGTGACCAGGACCACATAGCAGAGGAGATTCAGCATGTGAAAAAAGTCCTACATGCCAATCAGCTTAAAGTTCCCAGAAATCATCACAAAAACCGAGTGAAACAAGCCACAGTTGAGCGCCAACCTGCCATCTTGCCGTACATAAAGGGGATAACTGACAAAATTGGCTATATTTTAAAACGTGCTTCGATTACTTTAAGCCACCCAAGAAAGTTAGCCAATTTCTACCATCTGTCAAGTGCCACATCCCCTTGCAAGACCCAGGAGTATATAAGCTGGACTGTGATTGTGGATTTTCTTATATCGGACAAACAAAGAGGTCCATTAAAACCAGGATCAAAGAACACATAGCGGATGTGAAACACAATCGCTATAATAAGTCTGCTGTTTGTGAACACTGTAGGGAGGGCCCAAAACACTACATCAGGTTTGACAAACCACAAATTCTCGCCAAAGAACAACATTATCGTCCCAGGATGATACGCGAGGCTATTGAAATCAAAAAACATCCAAAGAATTTCAATAGAGAAGTTGGCTGGAAACTATCACCTAGCTGAACCCAGTCATAAGTCTCATCAAACCTGGCCCACAATCAAACAGCTCAAGACAGCGAGATACTATTAGTATAGTTTGCAGGTCAGACCCACATCAGAAACCAAAATAATGTAGAATTTTGAGTAGTGCAGTATACAATCAAAATAATTTCAATTGTTAATTTTTAATTTTTATTAACCTGGAAACCAAGTTTCCTTTCTTTTTTCTCAAAAATTTTATAAATAATAGCAATATCAAAAGCCCGTTCAAAATGAAATAATAATCAGTTTTGAAGAACAGCCGCTGAGTTTTCTTGCTGGGTCTTTCTTAGGACTGGCCGCGTTTTTGACCCAGTGGTAGATTTTTAACAAATACTTACCCCCTTTTAATTTGAAAATCAATCAATATTTAATAATAGTTATACTTTGATCTCAACCAACTTATAAGATAATATTTTAATAACTTAATAATAACAACTTTTACTTATTAAGTCATACAACAAAAGATCTTTACAAACAAAAGTATGAATACATCTTATAGATAAGTATTTAACTTTTGTTTTCATGGTCTGATGTGGGTTACCAATAGTAAAAATCATATTTTTAACATCAACTTTTTGATTTTCATTTCCAAAAAGTGGGTGCTCTCTGTATCAGTGAGGATAGCTTTTGAGCAACTACCATCTTTTTGTTCATCACTCGTGAAAATGATCTCTGTAAAGAGTTCGAAACGTCGGGAAATAAATATAAATAAATGGGAAATAAACGCGATATAATCTTGAAAGTTGTTTTGATGAGTGAGATTCGCGAAAGTCTTAGAAATAAATATGTAACAGATAGTCAAATTTGTGAATTTTAAAGTTCACTAATAAAATGCTTACTAAAATTTATCATAGCGTTTATTCATAGAGGATCAATGATATGAAGCTAAATAATATAGAACAAAGCCAAATTTTTTATTTTTATTTTTATGGGATAGGAGGGCAAACGAGCAGGCGTGTCACCTGATGGTAAGCAACTAACGCCGCCCATGGACACCAGCAGCACATATAGTGTGACTGTTGCGTTGCCGACCTTTTAGGGAAGGGGATAGGAAAGAATGGGGAAGGGGGTGGGCCTCCGGGTACCTCTCTCACCGAACGAAACGTGGCATGGGCCACTTTACGTCGGTCTTCTGAGAGGTCGTGATATTTCACCGGTCGAGCCGGCCCATTTATGCAGTAAACTGCTTGGCTCTACCACTGTTAGACCACTGTTATAAATAACATAGACGCTGTATAAATATGACCGATAACAGTACTTCCGGTGTAGTTATATCAATTTTCATTTCATTGAACGATGCAGAGAGATTATTCGCAACGGGTTCAGGAAAGCATTAACACTGAAGTGATAAAATAAATAATTTTAGAGGCTCCATTGAAAAGTCGATGTCAATAATTTATTATTTTCGTTTCCTTCTAAAACGGCGCCATTAACGTTCCGCTGAGTGCTCCCGTCTCTCGTCTCGTGTTCAAATATTCTGCTTCCAAAGAGAATTATCTAGAACAACCTTACGGTAACGGTGAGGATGTCTCAATTTTATCTTGCATTAAGTAAACCGAGGCCTTTCACGACACCCACTTATCAAATTTCACTGACTACCCGCAAACGGTGAAGACAAATGCGCATTTCAGGAGGTATCAATTTTCTGCTTATACATTTAGAAGTAATTTGAAAGTCGCGGAAGCAACTAATATCCGTGATATTTAAAATATATTTAATAATTCGTGAAATAATATCCAATGAGAAACGTAATAAATTTAATGAGTTTTATACTTGAGGGTGTAGATAATGTTTTTTTTTTCGTACTCTAATTAATATTGGACCAGAATATGGGATCGATGGTAGGCCCATTTAATTCGCCACCTGTTCAGTCACCCATAATAATGCTAGCCCAAATCAAATCCCTTAGTACCTCCCATCTCACTAAGCCAAAGGGGTGGAGAAGAGATGGCACACGTGGATACTTTAAGTTGGCGCCACATGGCGCAAAAGTAATAGAAAAACTTTTAAAATTGAAAATCTCCATTCCTTACATTTTACAATGTTCATAAAAACCAGATTAGGCATAAACGGTACGCTTATCTTTGACTTGGAATAAAATAAAATAAAAAAATTTATAGGCAAGTGTTTTGTTGTAGCCGAGGAGCCTATATCTATCGGGAGTGCATTATCTGATGGAGGCTCACTCTCGCTGAAAGAGAATCCAAAGTGGCTGTAATGAGAGCAACACAAAGGCTATCAAGTCGTGGAGCGCGGAAAGGTCGCGGTGACGTCACCGTTCTGTAGTGCTCCTTATAAAATGTCGATTATCGTTCAAGCATTTCCATTGTACTAAACCCTTAAATGGCCCGAGGCTGGCTGTCGGTAGTGCGTGGGGCCATTATCGCCGGGCTGTTTTTGTCCCATCATACCTTTTTGTCCCGCGGCCCCATAGCCCCGTGTAAGACAGATACGGAATGGCTAATAATTGGAGTTTAAACCTTTTTTGTTAGTGTCGTTTTAGATTTTAATGTGATTCTCGATCCTTTTAACTCGTTCATTTGATTCTGTCCCGCTAATAATTAGCCCCCTTACCCATCCCCAGGGTACCCCGTGTATCCGGAGCACCCAGAGTAATTGGTACACGATGTTTGAATAAATAAATTGAGTTTAATTTCTGTCTAACCTTTTGTTGTGATGTGCGAAGGTATTCATTTGTTCCCTTGTCACTGCTATTTTTATTATGATTTTATTATTATTGTATATGCGAATGTCTGTATTCGGGTATTCGGATATTTTGCGCAGTTTGCTGCATGAATATACCGACCCGACCGGTGATATATCACTACCTCGCAGAATATCGAAGTAAAGTGTCTCATGCCGCGTTGCGCTCGGTGGGAAAGGTCCGGAGGCCCATCCCCACTTCTGACCCCTTTTCTATTTCATTCTAAAGACTGGCAACACTATCAGTGTTGCAGGAGTCCATGCTCTGCGTCAGTTGTTTACGATCAAGTGATATACCTGCTCGTTTACTCGCATTGCATTATACATTTAGATTTTTCCAGAATGCATATAAAACATTTTTCTTCTTTTGAAGTGAAACTTCTTTAGAATCGTTGTGATTTCAAACCGGATGCAACGGAAAAAACGGCAGGTAAGAGACACAAATACAAAAATGTGTAGCATGAAGCCAGGAAAGAATGAGACAGAAATATACATACTTGTATTGGAGATATATATGCAATTATTACAGAGAAAAATAACGCATCAATATAAATAAATGAAACGTGACATTCCAAATTTAAAATATTTTAAAGTGAAACTTTTATTACATCGTCTCAAACTTTTTCGTCTGCGTGTTGCATGTCGCGTGACGGTCGGCCGCGGAGTAGGGATAAAGTGAAAGGCGCTCGTCAGAGCGCCTTTCACGTCTATTATCGTTTATTTATTATTAATTAATTACCCAAATATTCACTTTATTTTTATTGTAAATAAATACCGTAAGGCGTAAAAACATGTAGAAAAACACCCCCAGACGCCGTACAAACAACACAATAAATATATTTGTTTGTTTGCACTCAGGTGGGTTTGAACCCGCCCCGACCTCGTGTTATCGGTAGTGCGGTTTACCGATGCACCACGAGGCCCGTATGAATGATTGTCTAATTACCGTCCTCTTTACCAATTTCGACACATTTTCTAGGATCGGGTTTGTTTGTTTGTTTGTTTTTTACATACATACATATACGTACGTACGTATTGCAGGCGGAGAAAAAAAAAATTATATTATTAATATAACAAATGACACGATAAAAGGGAATATAATAAATTCGTATGTATTGTAAACGACGGAGGCTTTTAAGTTTCCAATTCCAAAAAGTGAACTACATATATGTGACACAGTTATGTTCGTCAATTTATTAGCGATAAGATAGTGCTCTTTATATATGTATTTGTCACATTTTCATAATAAATCAAAATATCATATTTACTGGAGGAAAAAATATCGTTTTGTTTTGTAGGTAAAGATCCTTTGTTGTAATGTTGTTAACGTTTAATAGGTGTCGCGTTAACCCTAGTGCCGTAGCTGGAATACTTGTCGATTCGGGCGACATCTATCGATATAATACGATATTACGGCAGAATCATCAATAGTAGCAACCTAGTAGCGCCATCTAGGAATTATTGTCGTGACCACGTAAAATAAAAAACATTTATTAAACCCTATTCACAAATACAAGATGGCAACTAAATTAAAATCGCCCTTATCGCACAATCCCCCGAAAGCCGGTGACGTCCGGTTCGGACGTTCGAAAAAAATAATATTTCGAAAAATTTTAGTTAAATGTCTATAATGTGAAAAAAAGTTTCACTTTTACGGTGGTTTCATAAAACCACACAAGTTTTTTCTTTTTAAAACATACAGAGAGAGAGTTCACATCAAAAGAGTATATATATCTGAGATATATATACTAATCAACAAGTGTAACAGGACTAACCTGATCAAAATCATTCAAAAATCAAATACTAACCGCGCGAGCTTAGTTAAGTACCTTATTCGGTTAAAAAGTCGGTCTCGCTCGTATTTGATAAGGCTCGGATAGTATCGACTACTATCGGCCGCGAGCCGCGAGTGGCTCAAGTGTGACTGAGACACGACGTCGATCGGACTCGATTGATCGGTCCGCGGACCGTAAACAATGTAGACAGTTAGGACCTAATGAACTATTACAGCTGATTGTTTGGATTGGAACTATATCTTTCCAGTTATGGATATAGTTCTCGGACCTATTACGGTCCGGAACTACTCACCACTAGTTAGTGTATGTGAAAACTACGTGAGCTGCTGTACACCGTATGCGGCTGCGTATTACAGCTTTTTAGTAAGATGTCAGCATGGTGTGTTATTATTTAACTGTATGTTTGTGAGTATTTTTATATCTTGTTGGGCTAAATATTAAATTTTATAAGATGCCGAAAACTAATGCCGAAACGTGTGAATATCGACGCAAAAAAAAGAAAAGAAAATGTAAATGAAAAGAAATCCAGGAAAAAGTTCAACAGAACGTAGTCGCCAGTTTCGTGCACATAAATAACAATTATTGAACAATCAAAATAGATGTTCAAATATAAATGTTAATGTGACTGATGTAATAAATGGTAAGTGTAAATATTTTTTAATCCTGTTTTTAGTATAAACTAATATTTCAATGTTTTTCAATCAATAAATTTGATTTTTATTTTATACTGATCATGGATTATATATATAGATTTACTGAAGTTTCACTTCCATCGTGTGTTAATCACAAATACACCTTCTTTAACCGACTTCGCAAAAAGGAGGAAGTTCTCAATTCGTCTGTATGTATAATATTCTTTTTAATGTATGTTCACCGATATTTTCGTCAATTATGAACGGATTTCAAAAATTTTTTTTTTCGTTGTTTAGTGTTTATCTCTGAGATAGTCCTATTTTTACCAGGTCAGGATCTGATGATGGAAACTAGGAGAAATTGAAGGCATGCACCAAAAATTGTATGCGCGTATGGTGTTTTTGTTACGTAATAGTGATTTCTTAAGGATATTCGACGAGCCTCGTGGCGCATTGGTAAAAAAACTACCGGCTGCAGCAACAAGGTCGGGGGTTCGATTCCCACCCAAGCACAAATATTTGTGACAAACATGAATATTTGTGTGGCGTCTGGGTGTTATTCTATGTATAATAAGTATGTATTTACAAAAGAAAAGTATATATGTATTATTATCCGTTGTCTAGTATCCATAACACAAGCATTTAGTTGCTTAGCTTGGAACTAGAGGGCGCTGTGTGATTTGTGTCCAAGATGATGTCAACATTTGATGCTGCTGCGCTGATGGAAAAGCCACAAAACTCCTCAACGGTTAGGAGTTTGAAGACAGCACTGCAATTGGTCGATAGAAACTACTTGGTAGTAGCACGGCTAGCGTGTTGCTTGTGAGGTATGCTTGAATATGCACCTGATGCTGCTGTGCTGATTAAGAAGCCACAGAACTCCTTAACGGTTAGGAGTTGGGAGACAGTACTGCAGTTAGTCGATACAGACTGTTAGTAGTACATAGGACTAACGTGTGGCTTGGGAGGTATGCTTGAATCAACGTCTGATACTGCTGTGCTGTTGATGAATCTACAGAACTGTTAAACGGCCTAATATAAATACTTGCAAGTATTATCATACTCTTTTATCTAAGTACTTATTTATGACAATTATAGCTCCGTAAAAATATCAACCATTTAACAAACGGAATTGTAATTAGTGATATTATATTTAATAAACTGAAATCCATGTAAATGAACTAACTTCTATTGAAGTTCACAACTCAATAATATCACTAAAACTCGTGAAAATAGTTACTTTAAAAAAAAGTTAAACCGACTTCTAGAACGTAAACCACAAAATATTTAAGTATATGAAAACAGTAGCTCTATAACTAAAAATAAAGGGGTGCGTGTAATTATGTACGCGCGTGAGAAGTTATACTTCTTTGGCATCATTAAAATATATATATATAATTATTAAAAACAAAATTTAGAGAATAATAAATGTATAAGACATTATTTTGTAAATATTAAATAACCAATAATAAGTATTTAACATTAATAATTTAATAATATTTAGTGTTAATTATATTAAATAAAAGTATTTTAATTTATATCACTAAATAATACATACGGATAGTTCACCTCAATTAAATTAAATAAATTAAATAAATAATACATACGGATAGTTAACCTAAATTATATTTGAGCACTTGAAAAAGTATATAAGCACAATTTTTTTCACTAATATTCACAAATAGTAAGTAATATCAATCAAAATATTTAATTAAAATCACTACTGAATATAATTTATTAGCACATATATAATTCGCACTTGTATGAAACTAAAACTTCATACTGTTAATTTTGTGTCACAGATGCGCGCGCATCTGAAAATTTCACTCTCATCATTTTTTCATAACGCGCCTAAAGAAGTATAACTTCAAAAAGCGATAAATAACTTAACTTACTAATGTGTAATACAATATACAAAACGTAATCATTACATAGTTTAAAACAAAGTCACTTTCCGTTGTCTGTCCCCTTATATGCTTATATCTTTAAAACTACGCTACGGATTTTGATGCCGTTTTTTTTAATAGTTAGAGGATTTCTACGGGGTGGTTCTGATATATAATTCATATATGATGTTGTAAAGAAAAAATGATAATTTTCGAAATTTAGCACTTTAATTGCAAACGCTGGTTGAACCCTAAGAGATAGTTCAAATCAATGTTCTACATTATTAAACACCTTCAGGAGATCTAGGATAACCCATAATGACCATTTTAATTTTTTTAACGAGAAATAATGGCTTATTTACGAAGCAATTTTAAACATTATAGCATTAATTTGCATCCAGTTAAGTGTCTTAAATAGATTGTGCTTTTATAGATAATAAAAATAATATAGATCAATATGGCCTCTTAAAGTATGTAATTTAAACGAATATTTACGAAGATATTACAGTATTGACATAGCGGGATATAGCACATGCACTGCGCGCCAAAACGCGTGCCGATAAATACCACAAATTGAACTTTTTAAGATACAAACTTTACTCATTTATTACTTTTGATGCGGAACAAAGTTCGCCGGGTCAGCTAGTATTTTAATAAAGTCATCTTTAAGTATTAAAGAATTTACAAATGTCACTTATTTTTGGAGTCGGTGCCAGCCTAGGTAACGTACTCTATTGTGCTGCGTTTACGTTTCTAAAAGTCGGTTTTGAATTTTTTTTTAAAGTAATTTTTTATTCTACTAATATTTTCCGTGGGGACAATTCAACTTAAATGTTATTTAAATTAAACATAAAACTTATAATAATCCCGTTGATGCATTCTCCTGGGATAATAGTTTGAATTTATTTCTTTTAATGATCCGAATACGTGAGCAAAGCCGCGGATAACAGCGAGTCATAATAATTACGATCTAAAACTACATGTTGTTTCCGTTTGAGATCCGTATCCAACCTCGCTGTCCGTTCGTCTGTCACCAGGCTGTATCTCAAGAACGGTGCTACCTAGAAAGTTGAAATATTCACAGATAATGTATATCTTTTGCTGATTTAACAACAAATACTGAAAATAAAATATATATTTAAGGGGGCTCGCATACCCCAAACTTGATTTTTTTTAAGTTTCTTGCTCGATATTAAAAACGGTGACAAGTGGAAGTGTTAAATATGCACAGAATATTTAGTCTTCTTTTCTCTTTGAATAACACATAATATAACTTTAACGCCTTTATTACCCGAAGGTGTAGGCAGGGGCTGTTAAGCCTCGTCTTGTGTTTACGTCCCAAATGGAATAGGTGGCGAACCTATTGCCATGCCGGGCACAAAGTTTTCAGTCATCGATATTTATCACACATTACTTCCGAAAACAATTTCGAAAAGTCATTGATGTGAGCCAGTGTCAGGATTCAAACCCGCGACTTCCGGATTCAGAAGCGGGGTGCTTGACTACTGGACCAACGAGAAAATATACACCACCTTTGAATATAATTTATTATAATATATATTTTTTTATAATAAAGAGGGCTCTTATGTATATTATTGGTATGAAAACGTTCGTACGCGACTCCCAGTCGTACTTGACCGGTTTTCATAATAATGGCATTTGTCTCAATAGTTGAACAGCTTATCATGCAGACGTCTGGCAGAAACAGCTGGAATATCCTCATTAATAGCTTTTCGAAAATAGTAATATACAATGTCATATAAATACCAAATATTTAGAAGCCTGTATGCCTGATAGTATATGACAGTCTGCATTGGAAAGAAGCAGACTCTGACCCTCTATTCCTTTGAAGACCTATTCAAGGCAAGTCTGTATAAGTAATCGCCGTAATTATTGTGTGGTTTCAAACCCAAGATCTCCTCTTCTTTGTACCCTTTGATGTTCATTTTAAACCACTAAGCTATCTATATAATAACCAAGATAAATAAAATGAAAAATCGTATAAAATCAGATAATAGCTGAGTTAATTTTATGGTTGATGGAGATCCAACAGCAATGCGCAAGACATCATCAAGGTACGGTTATCTCAAAGTAGATAAAAAAACAAGAAGGGAAATATTCAGAATGTGAACTGAACTGGGCTATTATCTGCTCCGTTTGTAAATGAACTAAGGCCGCCGTTGTAAAATAGGATTAAAGAGATTCAACTAAATTTCACTGGAAACCATTTTCTCTTCCGTTTTTATCCAGGAGGGAGTTTGTAAAGAAATATGTGTAAATAGTCTTGGGGGTGTAGCTCATTACCGCGAGGAGGGGGGCAATAGGGGGGCGACGGGGGTCTTGTAATGAACGTGAAATTAATTTACGACTTAATACAACGATCTCTATAATATACGATGTTGGCGGAAGTGTCGGCCGAACAGCGAAACACAATATGTTGCAAAGATGCTTACTATATTTATGTCCCTAAGATTACATCTTCATGCGCTTTTTTGCTTAGTTTCTATTGAATATAACATATCCTCAACGTCACATAAATGTTTGGACTCGGGTGAGGATCGAACCCATCAACAGTAAGTGATACAACTAATCACGAAACATAAAGCTTTACGTTGTAAACTTTTATAATCCGTTTAATTTATCAAGGAACATAATATCGGACTGTAGGCTGAAACTATCTGTGATAATCCATGTAAATGATGTTTATATGAAAGTAACAGCTGAAATACAGTGAAAATAATGGTAATAACTTATAAATACAGGAACTAACTTCTAAAGGTGGAAAAAAAATTCGAGACGAGGCTTAACAGCCGCTGCCTACACCTTCGGGTAACAAAGGCGTGAAGTTATGTTATGTTATGTTTAAATGTATACGCACTAAAAGCAAGCTGACATTTTATGTGATGTAATGTTGAAACGCTACTCTTGTGGGGGGATTGGGGACGCTCCTTTGACTTGGACCCCAATATCTTTCATCTCAGATAAACAAGTGAAGGCAACTCAAGAATATTTCCAAAGCCTGCTATTAAATAAAGTTTAGAGCCTTTTCAACGTTCGGGTGGTGATTCTGAATTTAATTTTTCAGTTTAGCGTTCACCATCAAAAGAGAAACGTAATGGCTCATTTGATATTATGAATGTTTGCGAGAATTATAAAGCCTTCGCTGAAAAATGTCAGTCAAGTGTTGATATACAATATACAAATATATATTTCACTTGTGATTGTTTTCTTTTGAACGCTCGCTTTTGTAATTTAAATGCGGCGTAAGAAGGACATTATTTCTTTTTTAAAATTGTTTTGTAGATTTAACAGAAACAGAAAAAAATGTACATTGTATTTAGAAGATTAATAAAGATAAGATCATTTTTTTTATGATGCTATTGTCATTTAACATACAAGGATGATGGAAGATTTTCAAAGTACAGCATCGTATAAATATATTACATCCTGCCCCCAACAAACCGCCAAATATCCAATAATAATTCTCGTTTGTAATCGCATTGCCAAAATAAACCTATTATCATATACAAATGTTCCACAGCACGATATTTATCAGTGCGGAGCGGAAATTTTGTTATAATTCCGTTATTGGATTGCAATTTATTGAAATTAGGTCGCAATTATTAACTAGCGTTACAATGTGGATAGCGGAGTGGCTTAACGTCAGAGCTCTGTATAAAAGTTGGCTTAATAATAATAATAATTCCTGTTTATTTCCAATTTACAGATTACTTCTTACATAAGCTAATAATACATTTTTTTTCTTTTATTCGCTCTCTTGAGTTTCTTCGGTACCGTTGATCGGAACCCCTTCTCGGGTAAGGGCCTCCTCCAGCCGTTTCCAAAACTCTCTATCCATAGCCTTCTCTCTCTATTCGTTTCCTGCTATTGATGTTATGTCTTCTATCCATCTTTTTTTAGGGCGCCCTCTTTTCCTATTTCCTCCTGGTCCTTTCCATGCAATTGTCCTTAATGTCCATCTGTTATCCGTGCATCTTGCAATATGTCTTGCTCACTTCCATTTTTGTGTTAAAGCATATTGTAAGGAGTCTATATCTTTTGTTGTTCGTCTTATTTATCTACTGTGTATTTTTTGTATTCTTCTTATTTTTAGTATACTTCTTTCCATCGCCCTCTGACATGCTACTAGTTTATTTATTCTTTATGTTTGCAGTGTAAGTCCACGTTTGGCAGCTGTATGTAAGAGTGGGTAAGATACAAGTATCCAAGACTATTTTATTTAGGTGAAGGGGAAAGTTGCCTTTTAAGATTTCCTTCAAAGACTAAAACCTTTTTCAGCTCATGTTAATACGCCGTTCGACCTCTTGTTCTTCATTTTTGTCATGAAATGACAGTTGCTTTCCGAGATATATGTAGTTGTTCACATATTCGAGAGGTTTGTCAATTAGGTATATAGCGTTTGTATGACTGTTTGTTGGTATTTTAGTTTTAGTCTCGTTCATTTTAGCCCTACTTTTTCGCTGTTTTCATTTAAGCTGCTTATCAATTATTGGAACCCGTGACTTGTTTCAGAGAATAAACCAATATCATCCGCGAATCTGAGGTGTGTAAGACTATCTTGGTTAATTCTGATCCCTTCCGACTTCCAGTTGAGTTTATCAAAAATGTTTTGCAGTACCATTATGAATAGCTTGGGGGAGAGGGGGTGTCCTTGTCTCACTCCTCTACAGATTGGTATATCGGGACCTCTTATCTCCAGTTTTACCTGGCTTACACTACTCTCGTAGACGTTTTTTATTACTCTTATGTATGTTTCGTTTATGTGGCATTTATTTAGCGCTTCCCATATAATATTGTGAGAGATCGTGTCAAACGCTTAGGCATAATCGATGAAAGCAATGTAAAATGGCCTATTGAACTCCTTGTATTTCATCATTACCTGCTGCATTACTTGTATATGGTCTGTTGTAGAAAAAGTAGAGTAGAGAAAAAGTATGTACTCGTAAGCGGCCGAATTAGAGGGATAGTACCAGCTTTTAGGGCTTCATTTTGTATGCCGTCAGGACCAGGGCTTTTGTCTGCCCGTAGTTTTCTGATATGTTTGACAATTTCCTCCTCGTCTAATAGTGGCAATTCGTATGTGTATTAAAAATTTGATATAGTTGTATTGGCACCCGAAATTGGTTTGGAATATAATTGCTTGTAAAAATTTCTAGCACAGTTTATAATATCTTCTCTTGTTTTTGTTTCTTCAGATTTTGATTTTAAGTTTTGAATCCAGTTTTTGTGTGTTATCAATTCCTTATAGCTTTTGTTTGTGCTCCAGTTCTTTTTCATTTCTTTAGTCTTTTCTCTCGTATTCAAAAGTTCATTTCGTCTTGTGAGAAGAGCTATAGTAGACTCACTAAGTATTTTGTTAGTAATTTTGAGTTGTTTATTTTTTGGCTGGTTTATAAGGCTAACGTTAATGAAGTCGGCTAGTTTATTGTAAAAAGTTTGTATATCGTTTCCTTGTGTTTCCAGTTGCTGTATATTGGCCTCAAGATTTTTTACATATTAACATATATGCATATATATATATCTATTTGTTTATAGTGGATTAGGTTGCACTTTGAACGACGTTCTATCCTTTTTAGCCTGATCTAGCATGTACGTGGTTCTAACTAAGCGATGATCAGATCCACGTCCAAAACCATGTAATACTTCTACGTTTTTAATTCTCGCAGGGTGATTTGATACTATGAAGTCAATTTCGTTTTTTATTTTACTACAGGGGGACAACCAAGTCCATTTACGGTTTTTTCTAGCTTTAAAAAACGAGTTCATAATTGACATTTTACATTCTAATGCGTATTGAATTAACTTATCTTCTCGTTTGTTTCTGTTTCCGTAACTAAATTTTCTCAGAACGAAGCTATCACTATCTTCTGTTCTTCGTTGGCCCACCTTTGCATTAAAATCGCCTATTAGTCCAGTCATTATAGTAAGTTCACCTCGGAATTTGAGATACCCGGCTGTAACTCTGTAAATACTTATATATTGACACCCTAAAAGTTGTCTCAAAACCTACATATGGTAGGGTGTACGCAACTATTAAATTTTAAGATCCAAAGTCACGAAAATCGGTATTTTGCGCTTTCTTCGTTAATATTTCAATTCCAATGGGATTTTTGCGATTTGTATTCAGTATCAATATTGTAGATTACTAAATTCTCTACAAATTTTGTATAAAATTATTTTTATATGGTGAACCGTTTTAGAAATAAAAGGCGGAGAGCGCGCGTCACTGGACCGGTACCTGCGGTTAAAAATGCGCCATTATAGTTGATGAACTGTCAATTTTTACATAACTTCACGCCTTTTTATATCCGAAGGTTTAGGCAGTAGCTGTTAATCCGAAATCTGTGAAAACTACAAAACCTAATAAACCTGGACAGTTTTCAAATATTCCACCAGTATATTATCAGTTCAAACTTTCAAACTTTCTAACCATCGTTTTTTTTTTTATGGGATAGGAGGGCAAACGAGCAGGCGGGTCACCTGGTGGTAAGCAACCAACGCCACCCATGGACACCAGCAACACATATAGTGTTACTGTTGCGTTGCCAACCTTTAAGGGGTAGGGGATAGGAAAGGATGGGGAAGGGGGTGGGCCTCCGGGTACCTCTCTCACCGAACGAAACGCGGCATGAGCCACTTTACGTCGGTCTTCTGAGAGGTCGTGGTATTTCACCGGTCGAGCCGGCCCATTCATGCAGCGAACTGCTTGGCTCTACCACTACCATCGTATTGCCCATTGACAATTTTACCAGACGATTTCCTAAATACAATTTTCTGGGATAATTCTACGTTTAGGTATAATTTCAAGTTATGTAAAAATTGACAAATATTTATAGTCATTGATTTATCGATAGTTCAACAACTATAATATATGGCGCGTTTTCGAGCGGAGGCACTGGTTGACCTGAAGTGGTCTTGTGACTGCGCGCTCTCCGCGCAGTCCGCGCTGTATCTCTGAAACGGTTCACCGTAAAAAAAATATTTTTTCATCAAAATTTGTAGAGAATTTAATAATCTACAATATTGATACACAATAAATTTAGTAAAAATCTCATTGGAAATGAGATATTTACGAAGAAAGCGCAAAATATCGATTTTTGTGACCTTAAAATTTCATAGTTGCATACACCCTACTATATGTAGGTTTTGAGACAACTTTTAGGGTGTCAATATATAAATATTTACAGAGTTACAGCCGGGTATCTGAAATTCCGAGATTCTTACCTAATTTAACCTTAAATGACTGGACTATATAACAAGGACGTTATCATCTTGCGCATCTCACGTTGTCAGTTGGCTTAATAGCTTACAATAATTGCTGGGATAGGTGTATATTATATTGTTTAGTTAGTGTATTTATAATATTCGACTCGCCTATTCCGCAATGCCTGAAGACCAAGGTCTTTGACCAGTGCGTCTTACCGGTAATGACCTACGGTGCCGAAACGTGGACGCTCACGGCAGGGCTAGTCCACAAATTTCAAGTCGCTCAGCGAGCTATGGAGCGAGCTATGCTCGGGGTATCTCTGAAAGATAAACTCAGGAATGAGTATATCCGCCACAGAACTGGGGTAACAACAACAACGACATAGCTGGTAGAATAAGCTCGCTGAAGTGGCAATGGGCTGGTCATTTCAGCCGAAGGACCGACGGTAGATGGAGTATGAAGGTCATAGAGTGGAGACCGCGTCTTGGTAAACGTAGCGTAGGACGCCCACCAGCCCGATGGTCAGACGATCTCAGAAAGGCTCCTGGAAAAGACTGGATATGGAAGGCAGAGAATCGGATGTTGTGGTGCACATTGGGAGAGGCCTATGTCCAGCAGTGGACTGCAAAAGGCTGATGATGATGAGGAATATAACATAACATAACTTCACGCCTTTTGTTACCCGAAGGTGTAGGCAGCGGCTGTTAAGCCTCGTTTCGCCGTTATGTTTACGTCCCAAATAGAATAGGTGGCAAACCTATTGCCATACCCGGCACAAAGTTTTCAGTCATCGTTATTTATCATATATAACTTCCGAAAAACAATTTCAAAAAGTCATTGGTGTGAGCCAGTGTCAGGAATCGAACCCAAACCTCTGGATCAGAAGCCGTGTGCTCGACCACTGGGCTACCGAGATTGATGAATATTCTCATACAAATACGCTAATGTGGACGAAGAGAGTGGAATCCTCCTCTCCTACTGCTCCTGAGTTCCCTCCCTATCTCGACTTAAAGGCCGACAACGCAACTAGGGTTCGTCAAATAAGCGTTGCAAGTATCCATAGGTGGCGTACAGGTACTAACTACCAGGTGACCTGCTTGTGGGCGCGCCCTATCGCTTGTCAAAAAGCTTTCGTAAGTTTTGTGACTAGATTGTGTCCGGTGTTTGGCAATATTTAATATTCTAATAATCTAAAAAATAAGAGAGTCAGGCTTAACAACCGGTGCTTGGTCAAAAAGATTAGAAGTTACAAAAAATTGTTTACCAAATTATCTCCTGAAGCTTAAAAACGACTAAGAATTTATTAACAGCCGTGCCGTGTGTAGCCTGCAGCTCCTTCTGTCTACCCCCAGTTGTTGTGAATTTATGTATGTCTTATAGTTTTACAACTGTCAGTAAGGTAAATACCGAAACAGTGGGCACTGTTTAACTAATATGCAACGTTGCAACTAAGAGTCAGCGCACACCGCACCAGTGTATGCGCTCGCCACAAGTTTGTCACTATCCACCTACTCAGTACTTACTTACCTGTTTGTATAACTTCACAGAGTTTATAACTTAACATTTCTGAGCATTTTGAAGACAACGTTTTGGAACAAAGATGATAAGATATAATAAGATAACATTTAAATTATAGAAATTGATCATTTACAAATATTTGTGACAAGCAAGAATGCTGGTGTAGCGTCTGGGTGTTTTTCTATGTATTATAAGTATGTATTTACAAAAGAAAAGTATATACATAAGCTCACGCCTGTATTCCATGGGGGTAGGCAGAGACTTTGGCTTTCCACACGCTATGAATCTGACACACATCTTTCGCCTCATCCACAGTCATACATCTCGTCATGCATTCGCGTCGGTTTCGGGTGCTACGCATTTTGCCTTTTTTAAACAGACCATTTATTTGGTCGTGGTAGCTCCGTCTTGGTCTCCCGATCCCGACCCTGCCCCTCATATTCGCTTGGTATACTCTTTTAGTCAGTCGGCTTTCATCTATTCTTGCAATATGACCAAACCATCTTAACATACTTCTCTCCACTTTGGTCACCACATCATTCTTCAACTTGCATTTTTTCCTTATCACGCTATTTTTCATTCGATCCGCAATGGTGACTCCACACATACTTCTCAGACAACGCATTTCCACTGCATTCACCTTACTTTTATGCTTTGCCTGCCACACCCAACACTCACTCCCGTATGTGGGAGTTGGTACTAACACACCATTGTGAATTGTCAAGCGTGCCTTTTCAGACACAGCCTGACTACGCATCAAGGCATGCAATGCACCATTAACTCCATTACCCGCAGTCACTCTCCTTTCAATATCTTCCACACATTTTCCGTCTCTTGTAAACATACTTCCCAAATATACAAACTCATTCACTTGCTCTACTTTCTCGCCATCCAATATCATATCACACACTGTGATCTCATTCTCACTCTCCACAACCATAACTTTCATCTTGCTTACATTTATTTTCTTACCTCTTTCTCTAAAACCTGTATTCACCAAGATTAGCATGTCTTGTAGCTCCGACGCTGACGGAGCAAGTAATACCTGGTCATCGGCGTACAGTAGGCACTTGACATGCATCTCTTCCATACTTAAACCACATTTAGTCTTTTTCAGATTTGTCAGGCAACTATCCATATAGAGATTGAAGAGCCATGGTGATGCAACACATCCTTGTCGAACACCTTTATGGATGTTAAACCAGTCTGAGTGCGCCATTCATCCTGATACAGGCTCTAGAATTCTCATATAGAAAATTTAAAGCCCGCACTAGGCGCTCGTCAACCCCATATGTATTCGACAGCGTTGACCACAATTCATTCCTGGGTACACGATCGTAAACCTTCTCCAGATCTACAAATGCACAAAATACTTTTTTGGACTTAGCTAAATATTTCTCACATATGGTCCGCAAAGAGAAGATGTGATCGATGCACCCCCCTTCCTCTCCTAAATCCCGCTTGTACATCCCAGAATTTCTCATCAGTTACATTCGTCACTCTTGCAATAAGGATCTTCGCATACAATTTACCTACAACACGGAGAAGACTTATGCCTGGGTAGTTTTTGCAGTCCTGTCGCGACCCGTTCCCCTCGTGCAAGGGCACAATGACTGCTTTGGATTAGTCGTCCGGAACACAGCCATCACACCAACACACATTGAAAAGTAGTCGCAGCAGTCTTACGACAACCTCCTTGCCGCTTTTCAGCATCTCGGTAGTTACCCTGTCATACCCTGCAGACTTACCCAATTTCGTACTTTTAATTGCATTCACTATTTCATCTTCTGTAATTTCCTGAACTGCATCGTTTTGTGAGTGAGTGGGAGTTGGAATGTTCACCGGCTCATTATTGTGAAGATGTCTCTCACTACACTCAAAAAGTTCCTCGAAGTAACTTTTCCAACGATGCAGAACTTCCCTTTCAATACTCAACAATCGTCCATCTTTCGCTCTTATAACATCCAACTCAGATGACCTTAAACCGCCGCGAGCCAATTTAACCTGCTTCTAGAACAGTTTTAAATTGGCCCTGAAGTTCTCAGACATCTTTCTGTCAAACTTCTCTTTCATACACTTCTTCTTTTCCTGTACCACAATTTTAGCTTTCTTCTTTGCTTCCACATACACACTTTTTGAATTTTTTACCTGGTATACGTTCTCTGTATGACTTTCATTACCTTTAGCTTTGATGGCTAGTCCATCCAACCACGCCTTTTTCTTACATTCCACTACATTCTTAACTTCTGCATTCCACCAACATTCATCCAACGACCTTCCTTTCTTTCTTTTCGCCTCTCCACATACTTTGGCAGCTGCTCCAACCATACTACTTTTTACAACCTCCAACATATCATTCATTCCTCCCGCATATGAAACATCCCATTCGTGCTTTGTCCTTTCTACCATTTCCCTCAAATATTCCGCTTGCACGTCTATGTCACTCAGTCTTTCAACTTTTATTCAGCCAAGACTTGTTGTCGGCTTTTTGTTCCAGTGACGCCAGGCTTTAAACACATCCCTAATTTGACTTACCACCAAATAGTGATCTGTTCCCACACTGACGCCACGATAGCTCCTGGTATCTACGACTTTACTTTTGAGCCTATGGTCAACAATCACAAAATCGATCATACTCCTACTTTCATTCCTCACCCATGTATACTTATGGATATCCTTGTGGTGAAACAGAGTGTTCGTAACCACAAGGTCCTGTTCCACACACACTTGTAACAAACTGGAGCCACTCTCGTTTACTCTTTCATCACCATTCTTTCCTAAAACTCTTTCAAAACCCTCTCTTTTCCCTCCAACCCAGCTGTTACAATCTTCTATTACAATAATCCTCTCATTATTCTCGAATTTACTTAATAACAATCTCACACTTTCCCAGAACTCCTCCTTCTCCGACACTGGGCGCCCGGCATACGGTGCGTAAACAGCTACTTCTGGTAGCAGACCCAGCTTTAGTCGGATTCACAAAAGTCTAGGACTAACACACTCATAATCTTTCATACAATTCTTCAGACGCTCCGACAGGACAACCCCAACACCTTGGCACGCACGTTCTCCTTCTGAAACTCCCGACCATAGCGCCGTTAGATCGCCGTGTTGAGAAATGCCCATAATAATAATAATATCTTGGACACAAATCACACAGCGCCCTCTAGTTCCAAACTAAGCAACTAAATGCTTGTGCTATGGATACTAGATAACGGATACTAATACATAATATAAACTTTTCTTTTGTACATACATAGAAAAACACCGAGACGCCGCACAAATATTCATGTTTGTCACAAATATATGTGCTCGGGTGGGAATCGAACCCCCGACCTCAGTGCTGCAGCCGGTAGTTTTACCAATGCGCCACGAGGCCCTTTCCTTTGCCTTTCCTTTTAGTCTCACTTACTACCATCAGAGCTATATGTCTTTCTTTCACAACCTGACATAATTCATCCATCTTATCACTCATTCCTCCCTGCACATTCAGCGCAGCTATGCGTCACTCCGCTTTTCGCCCCGTGGAATACCTCGGCGTTATATGTGGCGAACATTATCGCCGCCTTCGGTATATTTTCTTTTAGTTCTCATTTAGTTCCCACGAATAGCAAGGGAAATGAAGTGTTACCACAATGCAGAGCCCCGCATGCAAAGGGAAGGTTAAATAGTATCTGGTGGCACCACTTCCAGATATCCGGCACGCTAGCATGCAGACTCGCCCCTGCACATGCATCCTTTGGCGCGGCAGACCAATAGGTTGGCGGAAAGGGAGAAGGAAAGGGTGAACATAAGGAATATTATAGATAAGTTAGGATATCAAGGTGGGGATACTGCTGTTACGGAAGGACTGGGTTGTAGCAGCAGCAGCTCGAGTAGGTTGGGGTCGCACACCCAAATCTTACCAATAGACGTCGGACAGAGTTTCTACTAGCAAAGACCTTTGACCTTTGAAGAAAAGTATATATGAATTAATATCCGTTATCTGGTATCTATAGCACAAGCATTGAGTTAGCTTAGTCTGGAACTAGAGGGCGCTGTGCGTATTGTGTTCAAGATATTATTATATTATTATATAATGTATTTTTTTTAAATTTCACACCTTTCATATGCTTTTTTTGTTATATGTCAATTTGCAAGTAATGCTTTTTTCCGTTTTTTATGGGATAGGGGGCGGTAAAGGAGCCAGCAGGCCACCTGATGGTGAATAACTGGCGCCGCTCATGGACATTTATAACACAGCTAGTACTACAGTCACGTTGCCGGGCTTTGAAGATGAAAAATTAAAAGAAACGGGGAAGAAAGGAGAGCCTAGGTTCACCTCTCTCACCAAACGATACGCAGTATTTGGTGACCACTTTTTCTCTTTACTTGTTGATTTTCTGAGAGGTAGCAATATTTCCCCCGTCAAGCCGGCCGGCGGCCCTTTCTTGCAGTGGACTGCTCGCTCTACCCTGGTATCCCTCAGATACGTTTTTTTTATTTAAGCCCAATGTTCACAATTTGGTCAAAAGTACTGAACAGCTAGATTATTAAAGATGTTTTGAAATGTAACCTTTTTTTCTATCTAAACTTTTCAAGCCTTTAAGAATTAGTGTAAGTGCAATGATTATTATGACAACCTTATCGTATCAAGTAGTGACAACCCTAGCAGTGAGACGTAGAACCATCGTGCACCGCAAGAAGGCTTGCGGTCGTCTGCCTGGCTGTGTAGCTGTGAGGCTGTACTTACCCAAACTAATACCGTATTTACATCTATTCAGCTACGATTGCGGTTCTGTATATAATTGTGTGCAAATAATACTAGTTTTTTATCGCTAAAGGTTTCACTATATACATTCACGCGCCATATCTTTTGCAGTGTAGACAGTAACATAAGATGTTTCTTACACTCTGCAATTGCTTCTTTGACTTTTATAACCCCTGTCGTACACTCTCGTTTATATATTTTAACAAAATACAATTTTTATAATTACTTTTATCATTATTACAATTTATTTTTTATTATTATCACAATTATTTTAATTACTTTTAGATCGTTACTAGCTGACCCGGGAACTTTGTTTCGCATCAAAAGTAATTTTTATTACTTTGCTTTATACATAGTCTCGGTGGTCCAGTGGTCGAGCACACGGCTTCTGATCCAAAGGTCCGGGTTCGAATCGTGACACTGGCTCACACCACTGACTTTTCGAAATTGTTTTCGGAAGTTAAGTGTGATAAATATCGATGACTAAAAACTATGTGCCCGGAATGGCAATAGGTTCGCCACCCATTCCATTTGGGACGTAAACTTAACGGCGAGATGAGGCTTAACAGCCGCTGCCTACACCTTCAGGTAAAAAAGGCGTGAAGTTATGTTATGTTTTATGTTGCTTTATTTATACTATATAATGATGATACATAATACATAAATGATTACTAAGTATGGCATTCTAGCTATCACACTTATTATTAACATTACATTCAGCTAAACAAAATAACAACCTTCACAACCGCGTTTTAAAGGCGTGAAAGTATAATTTAAATTTGGCGTCTAGATGAAATGTACTTGATAAGTTAAATAATTTTCTGAACATTGTCTATTATACCCACTTATACCCGGTATCCAAACATCTAAGCATTCGACGGCAACTATCCGATACTTGGAGCGCATTATACACCGACGCGGCGCGCAACATATTTGTTTAACTAACACTCAGAAACTGAGTAATGTAAAGCAAACATTGTTGGTGCAGCTTGTTCTACCTGAGTTTGTTACCTTTAGTTTAAACAAAGGAATTGTGCAGCTAACACAATACAGCTTTCCCTCATGACATACTACCCTATATTTTTCAACCTCACCTATTGCTGTCTGAATAGTCCGGGATTCAAATTCGAAAACTTTTCAATAGTAGAAAAGTATATTTTGTTTTTGCATATGAGCAGTTGGGAGATGGTCATAGACTAGCGCCACCCATGGGCACCTACAAGACAGGTAGTGTAACAATTATGATTTTTTATGTGATAGGATGGCAAACGAGCAGGTGGGTCATCTGTTGGTAAGTAACTTCTCTACGCCCATGTACACCGTGGTGCGTTGCCGTCCTTTAAGGGAGTAGGAGGAAAAAGGAAGGGGAACGTGGATCGAGCTTCCGGATAGGTTTTTCCTTGCTTACGGCGGCGTCGTTGATCGGGTCGCCACCTTCCCTAAAATATGGCGAAGGAGGCGATGGCTGAGATATGGGTCATACTCGTGAACGGGTGCTGTTTGTGGGGACTGGTCTGTTCAAGCGTCCAAAGAATATTAACGTACTGTGTCCTAAGTTTGACGTGAGGGACCTCATTTTGCTCTATAAATTATTATAATAATTTGTAATTTAGTTTAGTGATAATTAAGCACAAAAAAAAGACTCCCTTGAGTTTCTTGCCAATTTTTCTCAGGGCGTGAGTAATCGAATTGGCGGATTGTAAATATTGACCTTCTTAAGTGTCTTTAATGACCTGAATTGAATAAATGACATTTTGATTTGATTTTTTTGATTTGGATACCTATCTCACCGAACGAAACACGACAAAAGCCATTTCATGCCGATATACCGAGGTTGTGGTATTTCACCGGTAAGACTCTACCACGGTTACCTGTATGCTGCCGGAATTTAGATGAGGGACAGATAGATAAGAGATTTCAAGTGGGGTGGGGAGTGTAGGTAAAATGGAAATGGGGATCTGAATGCCTGTCTCACCTGTTATGAGCAACTTTACGTTTATATTCTAAAAGGATAGTGGAAGTATAGTGGCATTTTATCGGTCAAGTTATTAGTCAATCTTTGCAACGACATGTAAATACGAAACAACAATGCTACTTCACCTATGCTTCTAGGTATTAGAGTCGTGAAGGTATGTAAATTGATTAAAGTATCGAGATAATTTTAGTTAGGCATTAACTTTTATTGGATAACACAATGGATGGTATAATTTCTCAAATGGAAGTTTCTCGAATTTGTAAAGAAGAAAGGTAATTTGATTAAATTGATCGATCACGGGCCAACTGGAAAAGTTTTCAGCTTCGACAAGTCTCTTTGTGTACAAGACGATGACCTACATCTCTCAGTAACATACACGTACATTTTACAAATTGTTATAAATCTTTTTATCCTAACAGTCTTTGTGGTCTAGTGCTTGTTTCTCAGCACACTAGTTCAGAAATATCGTATTCGAATCCGATTATTTGAAAGTTGCGCCAACGGGATATGACACGAAAAAAATCTCCATTAATTCACAAGGCGTTTTTCCAGCTACTTAAGCCTTTGAGAGCAAAAGGCGTGAGGCTACAAAAATAATTAACTTGTAATATTTAAAGCCGACTTTAATATTATTGCCATAAGTTGGTCATAGTCCGTTAAAGCAGTGAAAAATCATTAATCCGCGTATATAACCTGTATTTGAACCCGAAACTGTCCACACAAAAGTCCACGTTCGCTACTAAACTATCGTGTAAAAGATAATATATTTCTTGACATAGTTTTATAATATAAAACAAATCCGTCTCATGAATAGCTTCAGTGAAAGCGCGATCCTGAATTATTAGTGTAAAGATATGATAAAGTACCAGGAACACTATTTATTATCCGTTGTGCCGGATAAGCCTTCAACACGAAACTATATAACTCGCGAAGACACCTAAATAATTAAAATGCACGCCACAATTTTCCGTATAAATTATAATAATAATTACAAACTTTTTGTTTTAATTATGTCAAACTCTTTATAGGGCTGTAACTTTACGGGATTCTAATGGGTTTTGTTTTATGTGACCCCGGGGCGCCGCGGGACTTTATAGTCCACACAAAATAAATAATAAATAATCACTGTTGTTAACGGCTAGTTGTTAATAAATATAAGACGAAAATAACTATATATTCGTGTCGGACACGGAATTATACTCTGGTGATCAATTTAATGACCTCAAGCGTAGGAAATAAAGTAATAATTTATTTATATATACCAATGAAATGGGGGAATGGGTTTAGTTAAACCTTACAGATATTTTGTTTATATAATATTTTATTTTTTGTCAATCATTTGGCGAATTTAATAGAAGACGCAATGTTTTTTTTATTATTCATCCATATACTTTTACGAATTATATTTGGAGAGGAACAGAAAGATCGTTAAAGGCTCACTCACAATTAAATTAAATAAAAACAATCGTCGGGTAGCGAGTCCCGGACCGCGAGCGTTTCTCGTTAAATTGTCACGGTTCATAATCCCGGGCTAACGGGATTGATTGGCAATCTCTTTAAACGTGTGCACAGCTATTGTTGTTATAACGAATTATTGTTCCGCAATTCACACCAAAATAATTGCTCTATTTTTTTAAGTAATAATTTCCTATGGAAGGAAACCACTTCTTTATGTAACACGTTACGGCGCCAGTCTGTCTGGGTTCTCTTTCTCTCACGTGTACCGCAGCAGTAAGCAGACTTCTTTCCACTCAGATTTTAATGTTCAATATATTTCAACTTTGATTAGTGTAAGTTACCAATTTTGTCGAGCACCCGAGTGTAGGGCGCAAAACTTCATTTAATATTTTTTATTATAATTAAATAACACAAACATTAAGTGCATTGCTAAGGATGAGCTTGAATTACGGATGCTTAGCAGGAGTTATGGTATAGCATTTTATAGCTAGAATCGACAATTCAGTACACGATAGAAAGTTCAAAGGATCACCACTTCTTTCAGTCAATCACCACTCTCTAACCATTACCATCAGTAATTTTCTCGCTTGAAATATAAAAGGTGGGGAAACCTATATCGTGTATTGGTAATGATTCTGTTATTTATCAACATTTATCAATTATAACTTCAAAACAGCAAACAAAAATACAAAACCATTATCAAACATGTCATGATGTGTGGAAGAATACATACTGCAAACATGTGAATGTTGAGATGGATTTGTGACGAAAAAGGATAAAATAAGGAATGAGTATGTAAGAAAAAGTTTCACCAATAACTGAGAGGATAAAAGGAAATCGCCTCGCGTGGTATGAGAATGTAATGAGTAGGGATGAGATACAAGATGCGAGAAGAATGATAAACCTGAATGTGGAAGGACATGAGAAAAAAGTAAGATTTAAGAAAATATGGACAGATAGTGTGAAAGACGACATGATTCAGAAAGGTGTTAGTGTGGAAGATGGGAATGATAGGGAAGTGGGGAAAAGTAAAACCTGTTATTAGAATAACATAACATAACTTCACGCCTTTTGTTACCCGCAGGCTTAGGCAGCGGCTGTTAAGCCTCGTCTCGCCGTTATTTTTACGTCCCAAATGGAATAGGTGGCGAACCTATTGCCATACCGGGCACAAAGTTTTCAGTCATCGGTATTTATCACACATAACTTCCGAAAACAATTTCGAAAAGTCATTGTTGTGAGCCAGTGTTAGGAATCGAACCCGAATCTCTGGATTAGAAGCCGTGTGCTCGACCACTGGGCCACCAAGACTCTCAAATAGAATAAGATAGGAAGATAATTGAAACAGGGCAGGAAGACAACTTTAACACAAAAAAGTCAATTCAAGTCAAGAAGTCATTGGTGTAAAAGAGAATTATTTAAAACATGCAGATATTTAATGTAACTTAGAGTAAAATTTATCGAACGTGTATTCATTTATATATGTTTTAGTGGACTTATTTGTTTAGCGTATTACTAACATAGTAATATAAACAAATGTTCATTTAAATGAAGTCTGCGCCAGTGACATTTATTTACATTAAATTTAATATATAAATCTAAATACACCATTTTCAATAGAATATTCATTCTAATACGAGTACATGGAGCAAACTGAATAATATATAATTAATATTTATTGAAGATATTATTTTACGCAGTGGTATATTTGAAAACCAAACATCATATGTGTACAGTTAAATATATAACTTGTTTAACCTATAGACTAACTAAGGTTGCAATATGCTCGTAAGATCATCTAATATAATTTACTAAGCAGATATTGAGCATAAAATCTGTCATTCCAATATTATCCTACTGATTTATAATAAGATAGCAGGCCAATGAGCAAACAAGTCACTTTATGGTAAGCATCTGGCGCCGCCATGGACACCTGGACTCAGCTGTACTTAAAGTCAACACAGATTGTGTTACAGAGATGGAAAAGAGAAGGGAGGCACCTTAATAAAAAAATCTGAATCAAATCACGGTATGAGGCATTTTATGTTGATATTCTGAGAGGTCGTGATATTTCGACGGTCGCACCGCTCCATAAGCTGCTGATCCAGTAAGCTGCGTAGCGCTACTACTCACATTTTAAACTTGAAATCTTGTATAAAAGTAATATCATTAACTTGTACAAAACATAACTCGCGAAGGTTCTATTAACCGTTTCCCCACGATATTGCTGCCTGCTGAAGGTTTTATCGTGCGATCCGCGAATAGCCCGCGTCTCTACATCCGGCTTCATGGCGCTATATTGGACGCAGTTTATCGCGCGCACAAATTTGTTTAGCTTCCGTTTTTATGGCCAGCTCCGTTGACAACACTGTACCGGATACCGAGCGTGAACTTTTTACGTGATCGTTACGAATCTATAGTAAATCGTGAAAAAAAGTGTATTATTTTCTCACATGTGCTGCCGGTGGATATTGTATACATTTTGAAGCTTTGAGTGGGAGTAGTTTAAACACAAATATGACGGCAACGTTGTTTGGAAAATCCATAAGATGACATATAAAGTATGAAGAAATAATTAGCGCATATAACGATACGAAATATTTTTGAAAAGTCATATATAAAAATCCCGGACCTTTTAAACACAAGTATAATTATGGAATGGCCGTCACTATACTTGGATAACTAAAATAAATTTTATTTGTGATACATCACTTGCATCATAAAACTTAATGACAACCAAATAAAAGTCAAACATTTTATTCTAAAAAAGTATACATTTACATAAAGCAGCGCCATCTGTTCAATTTGTATCATTTATATTTATCCAGTTTTATTAATCAATTTGATATTCTAACGTATTTCGCCAATTGATTGCTGGTTGTAAAATGTTAAGTGTCTCCTGCACGTACGCCACGTTACAGGTAGACAGGTAGCTACGTGGAATTTAATTTTAAAACATAATATTATTTTATTATAGACAGTAAAATTTGACTTTTTACGCAAATATCTGAGCTGATTGTTTTGTATTGTTTTTTGTTGGGAAACAAAGGTTTTATGGAATAATTCGTCTAGTAATTGTTTTTTTTTATTATATACAAAATAAAACACTTATTATATTTTTGTTTTATTTTACCTTTTGATTACTCATCGGTGTTTAAGGGGGTCATGTCAAGAGCGTGCGCGTCGCGATCCCTGCCGTCCCAGTGGGACGCAATCTTGACCAAAGCAAACTCAGCCGGACGGGCTGCTAGGGCGTGCCCCGCAAGCGACGGGCACCGATTAGCCCCCGTCGGTGCGGCTGCATGCGCATGCGGCGAAGGGGGCCGCCACCCTTCACGCAGCGCCAATCCTGGCGGGACGAGGAGAGGGGAGTGCCGTATAGGCACGTGGAATGTTAGAGGTAGCATGGCAAGAAAGATGAATGAGATGATGGATGTATTAAATGAGAGATGCCTGGATGCCTTATGTTTGACGGAGACAAAGCGGAGGGGGAGGGAGACCGAGGACCTCCCCGGTGGCATGGTAGCCCTATGGTCCGGAGTGGACCCGGACGTCCGTGCCAGTGGGGGTGTTGGAGTCGTTCTCTCCTCCCGCTTTGCTTCCGGAGTGAAAGATCATGAGTTGGTAGGCCCAAGACATCTTTGGGTTCGAATAAAACTGGGGATCACGCGAGTTTTCCTGGTCGCAGCTTATGCTCCCGTTAGCTCCGCGGATCCCCGCGAACTCGAGGAGTTTTGGGAAACTGTTAGGGATATTCTGGATCTAGCTGAGGAAAATGAAAGGATAATTCTGTGTGGTGACCTTAATGGGTGGGTCGGAACCAAGCGAGACGGCCTGGAGGCTGTCCTTGGTCCGAATGGTGACAAGAGAGTGAATGATGCTGGTAAGCCGATATTGGACGTATGCCTGGAACGGAGCCTCCTTGTGTCTAACACATTATTCCGTCATAAAGATATTCACACGTATACGTGGAGACGGAATGAGCAAAAGAGTATGATAGATTTGATTTTGATAGATAGTCGTCTCCGAAATACTCTAAGGGATACAAGAGCCTACAGAGGCCCCACTCTTGATACGGACCACTACCTGGTGGTAAGCCGATTCGTGGGCCTTTTCAAGAAGTGGAGACACTGGCGAGTGCGTACCCATTTCGGAGAGCTTGAAAGGATAAAATGTGAGAAATTAGAAGATGAAAGTGTACGGAGTATGTATGTAGGCCTAGTCAGTAAAGGACTCAATGAGACGAGTCTTTCTGACCTAGGTGTTGAAGAATGCTGGGAAAGAATGAAAGAAAGTATAGTGAATAGTGCAAAAGAAGTATGTGGTAGTGCAAAGAGGCATAAGATTCTGAGAGGTGACGCCTGGTGGGACGCGGATGTGAAATCCAGCGTCGAAAGAAAGAAAAAAGCATGGTTGGATTATGTCTCAAGTTTGAACCAGAATGATAGTATGACAGAGAAAAAGTATGAGAGCTACCGCCGCTGCAGGAATGTTACCAAAGCCTTAGTGAAAGAGAAGCGTGAAAGACTTGTTGCGAATGAGGAAGCGAGGTTGACGGAGAACTTCGAGGCGAATAACAAACTCTTCTGGAGGGAAGTTAGAAAGTCTCGGGGTTCTTCGTCAACATCCAGAATGGACAAAATTATGTCTAAGACTGGTGACATTCTTGCAAACCCAAGCGATGTATTGGGCAGGTGGAGTGAGTATTTTGGGGAAATGTACGAGTATGTTCCGGATGTGGGCGCCGCGAGTGAGCCTACGGCTGACACCGCTGCGCCAACATCTGATGAGGACATTACTATGGAAGAGATTGAATAGTCGATACGAAGTATGAAAAATGGTAAGGCAGCTGGAATTGATATGATGTCTGCTGAAATGATCAAACACGGTGGATCCTGTGTCCGGGACGCTTTCCTGACCTTGAGCAATCTGTGCTGGAGGTCGGGTAAGGTTCCCATGGACTGGAGGCGCGCTGTCATCGTGCCCTTGTATAAAGGTAAGGGATCACGTATGCAGTGCGCCAGTTACAGGGCCATCAGTTTGATCAGTTTAGCAGCAAAAGTGTATGGGAAAATTATTGAAAGGAGAATGAGGGTGATATCTGATGGAGTGTTGTGGGAGGCTCAGGGTGGTTTCAGAAGCGGACGAGGGTGCATGGATCAGATTTTTTCTCTCCGCAACATCGTGGAGAAACAACTGGCTGTTAACCGGAAGGTTTTCTGCGGTTTTGTGGATCTGGAAAAAGCGTTTGACAGAGTGTTACGAAAGGATCTGTGGGATATACTCCCGGGCTACGGGGTGAGCGGAGCACTGCTGCGCGCTGTGCAGTCCACTTATGAGGGCTGCACAGCGTGTGTGCGTGTTGACGGCGGCTTGTCCCCCTGGTTTGACGTCAATATCGGCGTCAGACAGGGTTGCGTGCTGTCCGCTCGACTGTTCATCCTGTACCTGGACAGTTGTCTCCAGAGAATGAGATCGATGGATGTAGGGATGCGAATGGGTGACCTAGTTGTGTAAAAATGTGTAAAAATATTAGCAGAAAGGCCCAGTTAGCAATCCACAATGCAGTCCTGATCCCAACACTAACTTATGGAAGCGAGAGCTGGGTATGGCAGAGTGTGCATGAAAGTAGAATAAACGCGGTAGAAATGAGGGCTCTACGCAAAATCTGCGGAGTGACTCTCGCTGACCGCGTAGAAAACAAGGTTGTAAGGAAGGAAGTTGGTCTGAAAGAGAGTGTCGGTGTAAAAGTAAGAAAGGGCATGCTCCGATGGTTCGGACATGTAGAAAGAATGGTTGACGCAAGACTGACTAAGCAGATATACAATGCAAAAGCGGACGGATGTAGGAGTCGAGGACGGCCAAGACACACATTCCAAGACCAAATAGAACGTGTTCTGGAGGAAGGTGATGTTAAGAGCCTCAAAAACCGACGCGTGTGCATGAAAAGAGTTATGAAAGTCAACGAAGCGAGTGAGGTGTGTAAGAATCGTGCCCTATGGCGCTCTGTTCTCTCTGCCTACCCCGCAAGGGATTTGGCGTGAAGTTATGTATGTATGTATTATTTTATTATAGACAGTAAAATTTGACTTTTTACGCAAATATCTGAGCTGATTGTTTTGTATTGTTTTTTGTTGGGAAACAAAGGTTTTATGGAATAATTCGTCTAGTAATTGTTTTTTTTTATTATATACAAAATAAAACACTTATTATATTTTTGTTTTATTTTACCTTTTGATTACTCATCGGTGTTTAAGATTCTATTAATAAAGTCAAAATTCCTGTCTAAAAATTTGGTCCGAATTCTGGTCGAAATTCCAATCCAATCTAATGGTGCTTGGATTACCTTGGAATGATTGTCTTAGTAATAACAAGTCATACAAGGTTATATTATCAATAAATATTGCAATTTTCATTGTTTTTCGTATCTCTAAAGTTACACCAATGTCAAACTATTTAATATTAGGCATGCCAAAATAACCATAAGGTAGAATAACAGAAGCCTACCGAATCGGTGCCATAGATTATTCCGAGAAGGACAAACTCGGTGGAGTCAGTAAATAGCGGGCCATTGATTTGGGCGCGGGTGGACCTTAATAAACACTGGCTGCTTTCTAATTAAGCGTCCAATTGTAATTGAAGGGGACTCTATTCTCTGATATTTGAACAACAATTCTTGGAAGGGATTAGATAGGTTTGCTTGTAGGTCTTTTTGTCCGGAAGTCTACGTTATATATAGTAGTTATTACTAAACGCACAATTCTACCATCAATACTCGAAGATGTAGGAGTAGAGGAGTATTATGGACAAAATTGGGATCTATTTGGTCAGTCATCGTACCTATTAATCATATTTATTTTACTAGAAGGAAGGAGATGTTTGGAGCCTCAAAAATCGACGCACAGGCATGAAAAAAGTTATGAAAGTCAATGAAGCGAGTGAAGCGTGTTATAATCTTGGATTATGGCGCTCTCTGCCTACCCCGCAAGGGATTTGGCCTGAAGTTATGTATGTATGTATGTAAGTATTTTACTAAAAGTCATTGGCGTGCTCCTGGATTGGAAACAATCTCTCATTCAAAACATTCAGTTGTGAAATCAAAACCACTAAACTAAATTATTAATACTACCTATATGAGAATGAATCGACTGGTTACTTTTGTACTCACATTAACTATTTATAATATTAGTTGAACTATCGCCATCGTCTTTAACTTGTTTTTAACTTCACGTTTTCATAAACCCTCAATGGAATGGCTCAAATGGAATAGGTGGCGGAACATATTGTTTTATATTGGGTACAATTCTGTCATTCAATATTTATAACATTTGCTCATTCCGAAAAGTCATTCAAGACTTTAAACCAGAGTACTGAACATCCAGACCAAAGAGACGAAATCTGAGCTGTATCATATATTACATTTTTAAATAGGATTCTAATACATATCTCGAAACATTTCAAACAAATATAATAATATTACATTTCATTCTGAAAGTTGGAAATTCTTTTCTAACTTTTATCTCGTGATGTCTACACTTTTATAAAGATTAAAAGCGGCTTGAATAGTTTTGCTACATAACAAAACGAGTGACGACAGAAGTGTTACAAGATTTATGGCGAGATATTTTGAAGCAGGCAAAATTCAAATACAGCGGTGGGCATGTTAAACAGTTTCATAAATCATCTGTAACCTTTTTGGGGTTTAAAAAATATTCAAAAATTTTGGAAGTCTAGAATTAAATTAGCTATGTATAAATTACTAAATTTGCTATCTACTTTGCGGTGTTTCAGGTGAGCTATAATCACGTAATTACTGGACCAACCCTAATTTACTTTGTATCATAAATAAAATTAGCAAAACAAATTTCTCAGCAGTAAAACATAATTGTCGCTTCTATATAACTGAATCACAGAACGTAAACAAAATAACGTTTTCGATTATTTACAAAGATATTTAAGGTACGAATTTGAAACAAAGGGGTTCTACAGGTGCGAGGGTAAGGTGGAGCTCAGTCCCTACCCCCCACTGAACCGTGAAACGGAGGGGGGGGGGGAGTAAATGGAAATATATTTGTGTTTGTGTGTGAGCCAACCCAATCAAGGTTTAAGGGTCGCACCTAGTCCGCTGCTCTACAATATTGCATAAAATTATATACATGTTAATTGAAATTTTAAAAGTTTTGTCATTATCAGTTTAGTATCGAATTCTTAGTTCTTACCCTTCTACTCTAAATCCAGGTTCAGACCATTTTCAGATATTATTTTTCCTTAATTATGTTTATAAGTATCGATTACTGCCAATATTGGGTCCATGAAGGACAATTGACTTCACCCAATATTAAATATTATCAAATTGTTCAACAGTGGTAGACCCAAGCAGTTCGCTGCTAGAATGGGCCGGCTCGACCGGTTAAATACCACGAACTCTCAGAAGACTGACGTAAAATGGCTCATGCCGTGTTTCGTACGGTGAAAGAGGTACCCGGAGGCCCACCCCCCTTCCCCATCCCTTCCTATCCTCTATCCCTTAAAGGTCGGCAACGCCACAGTAACACTATATGTGTTGCTGGTGTCCATGGGCGGCGTTGGTTGCTTACCATCAGGTGATACGCCTGCTCGTTTGCCCTCCTATCCCTTAAAAAAAAGATTGCATTTCAGGGTATAATTTCGAATGCCTTGATCTTCCAATAGTAATAACTTAACATACATAAATTCACGCCTTTTTCTACCCGTTATGTTTACGTCCCAAAGGCACAAAGATTTCAGTCATCGATAATTTTAAACATAACTTCCGAAAAGTCATTGGTGTGAGCCATTGTGAGGATTCGAACTCGCGACCTCTGGATTCAGTGCCGTCTGCTCGCCCGCTGGACGACCTAGACTATAAATAGTAATAGTGGATATAAATTATCTACATTATCGGCGAGCCGGCGATATCAACTTCGGCTAGAACAGCCGTTAAATTGATCTTATTTCCAAATGCAAAAATGCTTTAATTTTTTACTTCGTTTAATATCCTAATCGTTTGTTATATCATATAGATCCACGTCTGATGGGTCCGCTAGTGTTATTAATACCTTTTTTTGTTTTTTACGCGAGGAAATGCTTTATGTACCCCCGCCTGGGTACGGCAGGGGGTAGTGTGGGACTCCCAAAACAGTAAATTGCAATCCGATCCTAGGGTTACCCACTAAAACCTCGCGGCGGCCTTCCTCTGGCATTGGGGTGGCCCAGTACGGTGCATCAGCCCTCTGGTCCACTCCGCCGTCGCCCCCCCTCTGTCACGAGGGCGTGCTCATCCTCGGGGAGCCTCGGTGAAGCTCCCCCGACGGCCCTCCCCGGCCGCACAGGGGGGTCATCCTTCCCGGGCCGCGACCCGGGCGCACCCGCGGGGTGTGCGCCCTCGCGGTCCGCCGGCGGCGGCGATCACTGAGCTCGCCGCCGCCGCCTTCGAGCGGGATCGGCTCTCTCCCGACCCCGCTCGGCGGCCTCCTTCTGGAGCATTACAGCTTCGCAGAATAAAATACCTATAATTAGACCTTATCACATTAGGCGTCTTGGAATGATTTACAAACATAAAATATAATTGTAACTAAACATATGTCTAATCCTAAAAAATATATCGAAATAATAGGATTACATATAAGTCAATTATGTACAGTGACTCGAAATATATTTACAAGTATTAGAGAGAGAGGAGAATCATTTCGTTGTCATAAAATATTGACCGTCGGCCACACTCCAAACTCCGCTCACAACTAAACAACCAATTTTTCTCCTACCTATATCAAACCGTTGCTAAACTAACTCGACCTCTTCTCAGAAGTACAACTACACGAAAATTACAAAGATTTGTCGATGAACCAAGGGCTGAGGTAGACTAAGTTGAACTGGTCCACGTAAGCTTCAGTAGGATTTTCCCTTTTCGGTTTACACTCAATAATCCCAACAAAAGGAATATTTGAAAGGTCCACCGAATAGAGTTTTGGACAGAACATAATTTATTGTGCCACAGGAATAATATAATAATATGTCCTATACTGTGAAACATAACATCGTGTATTCAAACGCGCCAGTATCAGGAAACGTTAGTTCCAATTGAACAAGGAAAACATTCAAAAAGGCTTAAAAACGCTTAGCCAGGTACTAATAAATTAAATCACACTGACTCAACAGGACAGTGGAGCAGATATTATAAGTAACAATAAATTGATCTAGAACTTTGGCGATTGAACGCAAAGAAGTGCCACTCTCCACACATAGAATTATGAAAAAAATAAGAAGAAAGAGATAAGACGAGTATAACAGAAGTAAGTCTTGAAGATTCTAAGAACTGTAATCTATGAGGCAAACGTGTAAAGGGCAGACAGAAAAGGTGAACCTGTTAGAACCAGTCTTCACAAAGTCAATGATGATTCAGTTTAGAGTATTTACCCAAGAAATATATTCAATAACCTTTGTTTGAATCACTGCGTAGATTTTGTTTAATAAGAAGCGAATATTTGTGTATAAAGCTACATACACATAGCACTTTAACTAACAAAACTAAACATCAAATCCTTTTCGGGGTAGGCAGAGAGAGCATTTTTACACATCTCACTCTCTTGCTCGACTTTCAAAACTCTTATAAATAACGCTCGTCGGTTTTTAAGACTCCTGACATAACCTTTCTAAGGACACGTTCAATTAGGTCACGGAAAGGAAAAAGTTCACGTCATTGGTCATGCGGAGTTACAGGTAAAAACTAGTAGTGAGTACATTAAATTATTGGAGTTTATTGGAGTTTACTCCTTAAGAATCGATTTACATATATAGGCCCGGGGTATGAAAATTATGGGGACCAAAATCGTACTAGAGAGTATAGCATGTCACACGAAATGCGTTATGCGCTATAGTCACAGAGCATATAAATAAGAGTCGGCACTCCATACAATGTCCTGAGCTCTTTATAGAAACACTCTTTATAGCGATACGCCATTCTCTATTACGAAGAAATGTGTTCATATTTGTAGACAGTAAATATTTATTATTTTATTTTATAATCGTTCTTGAGGAGTAACCTCCAGTCGTGCGTCGGAGCGGACACACACACTTTTTATTATTATTATTATATGTATAGACAGAGAGATATATAACAGTGGTATAGCCAAGCAGTTCGCTGCATGAATGGGCTGGCTCGACCGGTGAAATACCACGACCTCTCAGAAGACCGACGTAAAGTGGCTCTTGCCGTGTTTTGTTCGGTGAGACAGGTACCCGGAGGCCCACCCCCCTTCCCCGTCCTTTCCTATCCCCTATCCCTTAAAGGTCGGCAACGCAACAGTAACACTATATGTGTTGCTGGTGTCCATGGGCGGCGTTGGTTGCTTACCATCAGGTGACACGCCTGCTCGTTTGCCCTCCTACCCCATAAAAAAAAATATATAGCGAATAACAGATAGACAGATTATTGGATTACAATTAGACTTATGTATAACTAATGGTGATTTGTAGACATTGTGTTGGCAAATTGTGTGCAATAATCTTGGTACGGCTATCTATGCTCTCAGTTAATATAATGGCTTGAATATTTTAGTAATCAAATGTATTCCTAGAATTAGTATTTGAAATGTAGTTCCATGGTGTAGCCACAGCTTTACATTTTACTTTTAAAAAATCTTCTATATTTTAGTGAGAAAAAAGAAATGGATGGAATGTATACATACAACGACAGACATAACTTCACGCCAAATACTTTGCGGGGTACGCAGAGCGAACGGAGTGCCATAAGGCATGATTCTTACACACCTCACTCGTTTCGCTTCACTTCGTTGAGTTTCATAACACTTTTCATGCACGCGCGTCGATTTTTGAGGCTCCATAACATCACCTGGATAGATGGATTCTATAAATATTGATGTTAATATGTAATGAGTAAAGGTGGTGATGACGAGTGTTAGAAGAGTATGGATGACATGTTGTGCCGACTCCGCTTAGACTAGAATAAAGGAAAGAATATGATGATAGTTCTTATTTAAAACAAATTAGTAGATATTTTACTTATGTACCTTTATGTACCAGTTATTAAACGGCATGAAGTTCTACCCTCCAGAACCGTACTGTCATTCGCGTAAAAAAGCCTATGCGTCTGTATCTATAACTTCAAGCTTTTTTAAATAATTGCAATACAATACAATATACTTTATTGCACACCAAACCAAAAGGAATACATTTACACAACAGATTAGACAGTAACATAACAAACAACATAACATAACTTCACGCCTTTTGCTACCCAAAGGTGTAGGCAGCGGCTGTTAAGCCTCGTCTCGCCGTTATGTTTACGTCCCAAATTGAATAGGTGGCGAACCTATTGCCATACCGGGCACAAAGACATAACACATAACTTCCAAAAACAATTTCGAGAAGTCATTGGTGTGAGCCAGTGTCAGGAATCGAACCCGGACATCTGGATTAGAAGCCGTGTGCTCGACCACTGGGCTACCGAGACTACAAAATTAGACTTATGTATAATTATGATATCAATATTAGACAGTAAAAATGCACAAACGGCGGACAACCTCCATGGACATAATAAGTGAAAAAAGGGTAGTCACTGGTGTTTAAAAGAGAATGATAATAGAAAAAATAAACATTATACATGAGTTTAACAATAACTAAATATGGGATAAATACATATAATACAAATGAATATACATACATAAACATACTTAATATATGAATACACAAATACTTACAAATATATACAATCGGACATACCTACATAAATATACAATTTACACATACATACATATATATATATAGATATATAGATACATACTAATAACTTACGGAATACGTGTATCAGGCTGAGCTAATGTAACCTAACTCTTCGTGATAGTGGTTACTAAGGCGATTTTTGAAAGTACTAACAGCTCTTATCGACAAAGGTAGCCCGTTCCATAAGCGTGCTGCTTGTATGGCGAACGATTTATTCAGAAAAGTTTTAGTGTGAGTTGGTATTGCTAACTGCAGGTTTTCAGATGATCTCAGAGACCTCGCATGTGTGTCACTTAAGAACATAAAACGTTCTTTGAGATAGAAGGGGGCGCTATTATGGAACAAAATATTGTAAAGAAGGGAAAGAATATGAGAATTCCGGCGAAAGCTAAGTACGAAATTCGGATACGTGGTCACATTTGCGCAAGCCAAATATGAACCGGATACAGACATTTTGGAGTCGCTCAAGTTTATTCAGTTGGTCCTCGGTGATATCAAGATAGCTAGCATTAGCGTAGTCGTCATTACTCTTGATATTTGTTGAGTAATTTTTAACTTCAATTCAGTTTTTAACTACACTTTGACAGTGGTAGAGTCAAGCAGTTCGCTGCATCAATGTGCCGGCTAAACCGGTGAAATATCTCGACCTATCAGAAGAACGACTAAAGTGGCTCATGTTGCGTTTCGTTAGGTGAAATAGGTACCCCGAGGCCCACCCCCTTCCCTATCTTTTCCTATCCTACTCCCTTAAAGGTCGGCAACGTAAGTGTAAATGTAAATAAAACCAAAATAGTTTATAAGTTATGTTATGTATAGTAAATAATAATATATAATATTAGTAGTAATAAACCAATACCTTAAAATATTATTTCACGTGTAATACTATAAAATTTAACCTAAAAATGTCACATTGGACCAACATAAAATATATTACACAAATCAAAGTTACATTACATTTGACACCATATTAAATGTAGATAGTAATTTAATAATAGACTACAAATTATTTTAGCTGACAGTCGCAAGCGGCGTTGACCGGAAGTAATTAAATAATTATGTGTAATACGCGGGCGTTATAAGTACCCGAGTATATCCGGATAGGCTTTTAGATGAGATTATAGGTGTTGGGTCTCAAATTCAAATTCAAATTCAAAATATCTTTATTCCATAGACTTTACAAAGTACTTAGAATCGTCACATAAAAAAACATTCACGGAGCTTAGATTCCCTTTCATCACACTGTCTTGAATGTGAAAGCGAATCTAAGTGCCAGTTGCGGTGTCAAGGCTTCTTGAGAAGAACTGGCAAGAAACTCAAGGCCGACTCTTTTCAAATATCCAGTTTAACAAATAGTGATAAGTACAATCAATGCAACACAAAAGGAGCAGTTCAATTCCAAACTTTTTTATCGTTTATATAGTCTGCGATACAATAATAAGCCCTTTGATATAATCTACTTTTAATATAATTTTTAAATTTCCCCATGGATAATTCAATCGCGTCGTTTGGAAGTTTATTGTAAAAGCGTATACATTGACCTGGGAACGAGTTAGAGATTTTATGGAGCCTAGTAGTGGGCACAGCGAGTTTGTTTTTATTTCTTAAATTTAGTTTATGAACATCACAGTTTTTCTTAAATTTAGTTTTATATTTATGAACATAAATAAGATTTTCATAAATATATTGTGAATAAAATGTCATAATTCTTATTTCTTTGAATTTATTTCTTAGTGTATCCCTGGGACTCATCATATAGATAGCGGCTACGGCGAACGGCTCGTTTCTAGAGCACAAAAACTGAATCTGCATCCGCGGCACTACCCCAAAGCAATAAGCCGTACGACATAATGCTGTGGAAATAGCTAAAATAAACTAAACGCGCAGTATCAACATCGGTTAGCATATAGTATCGGTTAGTTATATAGTTAGGTCTCGACATCGTCAACGCCTTCGGGACCCTCCCCTAGCCGGCCATCAGAGAGGCCCTCGCATGCCACGAGGTGCCTCCCTACCTAAGGTCGGTCATCGGGGCCTATGTCAACTGGAACGGGACGGAGCAGAGGAAGGAAGGCTCGTGCGGTGTTCCGCAGGGGTCCGTGCTAGGGTCCCTGCTGTGGAGCCTCGCCTACGACCCGGTGCTCCGCACCAGTCTGCCCCGTGGCGTGTGTGTCGTGTGCTACGCAGACAACACTCTTCCTTCCCCACCTTCATCATCCTGGCCGAGATGTATGCAACCGCGTACGATCTTCGCCGAGGAGGGGGGGACCCGGACGCGCGGGGACACGAAGTGTGGAAGCGGGAGGCCTTCCGGCGGGTCCTGGGGGACTGGCGCGACGCGCTGGTCCTCCAGGGATGTGCGCGTCAGCGGACCCCCCGGCGCGGCTGGGGAGGGTCGTCGGGGGCGCCGCCGGCCGCACGCCCCTTTACAGCGTGTGGTTGGAGCCGCCCCGCCCAGGGGAGCCTTACCGAGGCTCCCCGAGGATAAGCACCCCCTTGTGACAAAGGGGGGGGGCGACGGCGGTGTGGACCAGAGTGCTGACGCACTGTCCTGGGCCACCCACACGCCGGAGGAAGGCCGCCGCGAGGTTTTAGTGGGTAACCCTAGGATCGGATTGCAGTTTACTGTTTTGGGAGTTCCACACTACCCCCTGACGTACCCAGGCGGGGGGTGTGCATAAAGCATTTCCTCGCGTAAAAAAAGTTGTTGGGTTTCATACCTGTAAAAGTTTTATCACAAATTCTCGATTGAATTTTTATCATATTTGGTGAGTGGTTGAATAAGCAGCTACTGCACAAAAGTTAAGTCGAAAATAAGAATTTGAAAACTTTTATAAATCATTATATTTATTTACACGAAACAATAATTCCCAAAGAATATGTTTAGGGTAAAAATGTAAATGAATGCAAATGACAGGTCCCGTTCTGGACATGGTGCGGGACAGTCACATCAACGTACGAGTCTCACATTAAACCTCCTGTCAACAGAACATAAATAAAACAGGACCACTTATGAACGGACAGCTCATTAATATTTATAAGAATTCGGGAATTAATCCCAAAGTTGTACTTATTCCAAACCTATAAGATCAGAACATAAGAATATAGCTTCACGCCTGGTCTCTTTTGAAGTAGGCATATTAAACTTGGCATCATATTGAGTATTGTTTAATTTTAAAAACAACGAGGACTATTTTTTCTAATGATACTGGTGGAAGCAAGAAATGTGGGTCAGAATCGTAGCAAATGGAAAGAATTAGTCTCTGCATACCCCCATGGGAAAAGGCGTGATGATTGTATACATGTAAAAAGCATAAGTGCCTTATATCAAACATCGTTTACACTACAAAAAATATCCAGCCTACTTCATCATAATTGCCGTTCAGAATTTTTTTTATTAAAAGTAACCTTGAAAGTTTTATTTTTGAAGTAAATTATAATTTTAGTAAAGTGAAATTAATCTTCGATTACCTGTCCTATCTTTGAGTTGAAGTTGATGGGTAAATGACACCGCGGTCTGTTCTCCTGAAGTGGTGAGCAGTAGTAATTAGTACTCAAATAAACTTACTCTGCAAAGAAAAAAAACAAATTTGTAGATAAAATATCAGATTAAAGTGTGCTTGAATATGTAATTGAACACATGTACAAAACTATGTAAAAGTTGACACTTGGAGGCACTGTTTACGCACACATTGATAAGGCACTCACACATCAACAACCCATTTTTGGTCTCGTTGTTTGGGTTACTATTGCTGATCTATTGCCGATCTTGAATTATTTATTTCTCTCTTTTTTACCTGGCCACGTAAAAAATCAGCCAAACAGACTTCATTTATTTTATTTGTAGGAATAATCTATGTTTTGGTAAATACGATATTACAAATGCAGCAAAAGTAACCATCTTCACAATCTTCACTTTTCAATGCTCTAAAATTCAAAAGTTATTCCTCAAATCAATTTTGAAATATTTAATGCCCAAGGAATGTAGGGCCGATATGTTAGCTGGCATCTTATCTCATCAACATTTATGCGTCAGGATGTTCGTAACATAAAATACATTTTTTTCGATAATTTCATCCTCAAACATAAATAATGAAAACACTTCCCTCATAATTAGTTTCAAAGTCCATTTATAGCCACATATCGATCGTGAATGGTAACTTCCACGTGAAGGTAAGATTGTAAGAACATTAAGCGCAATAACTTATGTGGTTACGTACTTCCTTTGCGAGTTAGTACATATATATAACTATATTGTATATAAGTGTAGTTAACAAGTAAGTAAGTATATAAAGTAGGTGTTATCGTAGAATGGAACGTAACACTCGTTAGTGATATAGGTGCGGCCCGTGCTGGAAATGTCGACGCGATAAACTTTAGGTAGCTATTACGTTATAAGAGGAGCGGTTGGCGATTGGCTATTTCGTCAATGACACCTGGTCTGATTATGAGTTTAGTCAACAACAGAACGCCTTAAGGCACGATTCTTACCCTCATTCGCTTCTTAGACCTTTATAACTTTCATGCATGCACGTCGATTTTTAAGGCTCCTAACATCATCTTCCTCCAGAACATGGAATATGTGTCTTGGCCGTCCTCGAATCCTACGTCCATTCGCTTTTGCATTGTATATCTGCTTTGTCAATCTTGCATAATCCATTATTTTTACAAGTCCGAACCATCGGGGCATGCCATTTCTTACTATTACTCCGACACTCTCTTTCAATCCAACTTCTTCCCTTACAACATTGTTTTTGAAACGGTCAACGAGATTGATTGAGATGTATTCTTTTAAAACGTAGAAATATACCCAAGCAAGTAACGCTTTTACTTGTTTAAATAAATTTGGAAACTGGCAATATTGTGTAAATTTTATCATAATACAAAATGATTCGTAAAAGTTTTATAACTATGCGACGTAAGTAGACTGAAATTTTATGATAAATGGTATTTTCACAAATTGATTTCCAAATAAAATTGGTGAAAATACTGGCCGCCTCTTCGTAGGATCTTAATGGAGATATCGATGTTAGTATGTTTTATTATTTAGAATAGTAATTTATTATATATAGTAACAAAATTAGCATAATTTTAAATTCTGAAAATATGTTCTCAATGAACTGTTGAACAACTGTAAATTTAGAACAATCCCTGATGGATGAAGTCTACAACTCGAAAACTCTAAACGCGGCGCTCATTAACAAGTACACACCACGAATAGATTTCCACAACGGTATCTAAAGCTGAGTGAGGCAATTAGGATAGTTTGCTACCACTATTGCTAAATGATCTGTGACTTTTAACTATGTACCGATACCGGGGAATACCCTTGTATTCCCCGGTTCAGCCGTCGTTAACAAAACAGAATTATCATAGGTGCGATAAAAAATGATTGGGTAATATTGATATTTGTTTAGGCGGTAAAATTATAAAATAACATAACATAACTTCACGCCTTTTTCTACCTGAAGGTGTAGGCAGCGGCTGTTAAGCCTCGTCTGGCCATTATTTTTACGTCCCAAATGGAATAGGTAGCGAACCGATTGTCATACCGGGTACAAAGTTTTCAGTCATCGATATTTTTCAGTCATAACTTCCGAAAAGAACTTCGAATAGTCGTTGGTGTGAACCAGTGTGATGATTCAAACCCGCAAACTCTAGATACAGAAGCGTGGTGCTCGACCACTGGACCACCGAGACCACCACCACCAACAAATTATAAAATAGTCCTAGTATATGCAACCGTATGATGGGTCTAATATACAGTATGTGTGATAGAGCAAGCAGGTGTTACCTGGGGTAGAAGGAGCATTCATCTGTCAACTGTCCAGATATTTTTCTTTGAACCTCATACTTTTTAGTGTTTTCTATTTAATTAATTTCGTTTTATATTTTAAATATAAAAAATGTATATCAAGAATTTTAATGACAACTAGCTGACCCGGCGAACTTTGTTCCGCATCAAAAGTAATAACTGCTGTCCCGCTATGTTAATACTGCAATATCTTCGAAAACATTTTAGTAAATTGCATGCTGTAAAGGGCCAGGATTATATATATTACATGCACTATATATTTAAGACACTTAATTGCATGAAAATTAATACTGTAATGTTTAAAATCGCTTCATAAATAGGCCATTATTTCATATAAAAATGGTCATTGTGGGTTATCCCTAAGAGATAGACATATGCTCTCGCGGATTTTTTTGTAGACCTTTTAAATGTGTAAAATAATGAAGTACGTTGTTTTGATTTATCACTTAGGGGTCAGGCAGCGTTTGCGATTAAAGTTCTAAATCTTGAAAATTATCACTTTTTTTTTCTACACTATACATGAATTATAGAAACCACCCCATTGACACCCTCTAACTATTAAAAGAAACCGCATCAAAATCCGTTGCGTAGTTTTCAAGATATGCGCATAATATATAAGGGGACAGACAGCGGAAAGTGACTTTATTTTATACTATGTAATGATTTAACAAGCTATGCGAATGACACGAAATGGGGCAAAAAAAGTTTGATTCAGAAGCGATAAGAATTTGCCGGGTGAGCTAGTTACCTACATAAATTATTAAACACCGTTATTAAAGTACTGAAACATTTGAGACCGTCAATTTTGTAAGTAATTACTTAAAATGTTAGTTAGTAATTAATTTTCTTACAACCATTAGTTTGACGTAGCTGATGTGACCGACTGTAAACTTGTAACCCCACTACACGGTACATGAGTGAAGCAAGGGTCGGAAAATTGAGGTCGTACGCAACTCGTCTTCGGGTCAATTAAACCCCACGGCACCCGGATGCTTTCTGCTCATCCGTTACAAGAGATAGCGACCTTGATGTCACCAAATGGAAACTATATATATTTATTTATTTATTTACACTTATTTATTTCTTAGTTTTTCACGAATCACATTCATAACATTAAAACAACTTTTTATGGATTATATCGCAAAAAGATGGTAGTCGTTCATCAGCTTCTGAACGACTACCATCTTTTTGTTCATCACTCGTGAAAATGATCTCTGTAAAGAGTTCGAAACGTCGGGAAATAAATAAAAATAAGTTCTAAATAAACGCGATATAATCCATAAAAAGTTGTTTTAATGTTATTATTTACACATTTTCGACTTAAAACTATGCTATCTATGTAGGTAAAAACTGTACAATGGGCGGCCTTATCACTGATAGCGATTTCTTCCAGGCAACCGTGGGATAGATATTTATTAAGAGAGGGGCAGCTGTTAGTGCATTTTAAACTTTAAAAATAAATAAATAAATATAGCAGTAAGAGTCTGTGCCGTCGAAATAAACGCATTTTTATTTATTTATTTACAACTAGACGCTTTTTTCACCTGAAGGTGTGGGCGACGGCAAAACGGTTAAGCCGACTTACTGAGTCTTTTGTCCCAAATATAGTTAAATAAGCCTCCCAAAAATATCCCAAATAAGTAACAAAATCTTTTGCCATACTATATTTATTACACATAACTTCCGAAACCATATCGGTGTTAAGCCGGTCGCTCCCGTGACTTTTTGATATAGAAGCGCGAGCTCGACCGCTGGGCTACAGAGGCTGAGACAACTAAACAAATTTAATTGCAAAAATATGAAAACTTTTTATGCGAATAAAGGGCAAACGGGCAACCTGATAGAAAACGACTACCCCGCCCGTTGACTTCTGCAACATTCAAGGGGTCATCTCCCTTGCCGGTATTTTTTTCGTAATGGTCCGAAAATATCAATATTAACCCACATCTCCCATCTCCCAAACAAAAAGTCGTGGGTTCGATTGCAGGCTCACACAAATGACTTTTTAATTTTATTTTTCCGAAGTTCTGTGTGTTAGTTAGCGATGACTGACAACTTTTTGCCCGGTGTATAGCAATAGGTTCGCCACGCTATTTCATTTGGGACGTAAAGATAACCCCGATTCGAGGTATAACAGCCGCTGCCTTGTAGAAAAAGATGTGGAGTTATGTTATGTTAGTCATATCAAAACGCAGCTTTCTTCCAAAATTGACAGCTATTTGTATGCTGCATGCATAATATTTGTTTATGACACACATTCTTTTTCAATATATTTTTTCCATTAAATCGCTATATCTTCTATGCTGTACCATCACCTTTGTTCCAGTGAACACACTATGTATAGGGAACATATAATGAGCCGTTTTGTTATTTTTTAATGAACTGGATCCGTTTGCCCAAACTCATTCGTATCAAGAATATGCGTAGCAAAGCGTAGTAAGAACTTTCGTAGCAAACTCGTAGCTGGTACTTTGATAGCTGGCTTACATTCTTAAAATAACTAGTTCTGACGCTGTCAATTCAATTTATATTTACTAAAATTGGCTTTTAGGATTGAATGTGGATAAGTAATATTGTATTCATCAAAACAGTTAAATTTTTTAAAGCATATTAATTACTGTCTCAGGTTCCAATCCTGGCATACACTAGTAGCTTTTCTTAACTTATATTAGAGCTTTTGCAAACTTATGCTATAAAGTTCCTACCAATTTAATTAGTTTATTTTTAATGTAACAATAATATAATTCGGTATATCTAATTTGTTTGGTTATTATAACCGTTATCTGGTTTCTAAACACATGTGTTGATGGCTTAGCTTATCTTAGCTCGGATGACTTGTTTGGAACTTTACAATTTTTGGAAAATCTCTAATTTGATATATTAAACTAATCATATTATATTACGTGACAAATCGAAACAATTAATTAAAACTGGTAATGAACTAAATAAAAAATATATCATAAAAGAAACTTATACATTTTTAAACTATTAAAAGCTGTAGAGTTACACAATGAAGAGGTGTACTAAACCGGGAGCTTACTAAGAATTAACCCAGTTCCCCTGCCGTTTAGTAAGTCAAAGAGTAGCTCGCAACTTCGACAACATCAAAAGAGGACTTAAAATTTCCTCTACCGGGATACTTTATTATGAAAATACTGGGAATTTCCGATAGATTCCTTCGGGAAGTTTTTGAATACTTGTAATAGTTGATGAAGATGTTGTTATTTTTCATTGGTCAAGTTTGAGTCATACTTGAGTACCAATATTACTTATTATTTTTGTATCATTGGTGTCATTAAAATTATTTCACAGGGTCTCAAACCTGGATACAAACCAATGATTATTTCAAAATGTTTTCAGAAATTATTTACGATAATATCTATTACCTATATATACTTCTTACCTAATTGCGTGTAACTTTTCAGATTTATTGTTTGTTTTTTTTTGCGATCTGCGATAAAGTATATTCTATTCTGTAATTATGAAAACATTTAAGTGAAATAAGTGCCAAAGAAAGTATTAGTGGCGTCTGCAATGATGAATGAATCTGAAGTATCTAAGAGCCAAGTGGAACAAAAAATGATTGGAGCGAGCCTCACCAAAATCATTACGCAGAAGCAAAAAGTCAGGAGCAATGGAGCCGCAACGGCAAAAACTAATGTAACATTAACGAAGGTTCTACGAAGTAGAGCCTACACCACCTACATATAGGTACCTACATATTGAATAAGCTATTTAATAATAAAGCTCGTTAAAAAGATTTCGCTTCAACCAAAATTAATATATTTTCATATGGTTAAAGATAGGGAATGTGACTCGGGTACTTGACTTGGGTCAAGATTGTGAGACTTAACAATGCGTCTTAAAGACTAGACATTATTTGGATCTTTGATATTAAGCTAAGGTTTAGAGGTTTACTTGACATCCTTATGTGAATATTATAATAATAAGAGCTTATCAATATAAGTAAAAGGAGGATTTGCCTGAAGGTTGACTATACTCTTCTTCTGAGTCAAGAAATCTCGGGTTCGAATCCTGGCTCACACTTAAGGTTTTCTCGAAAGTTGTGTTATAAATATTTATGACTGACAAAATTGTGCCTGATGTATGACAATAGGTTCCACCTCTTGTTCTATTTTCGATATAACATTATCAATATATTCATCAATAATAATATTTGACGGGTCTCGTGGTGCATTGGTAAAAGTACCAGCTGCAGCACTGAGGTCAGGGGTTCGATTCCCACCCGAGCACAAATATTTGTGATAAACATGAATATTTGTGCGGCGTCTGGGTATTTTTCTATGTATTATAAGTATGTATTTACAAAAGAAAAGTATATATGTATTAGAGTCCATTATCTAGTATCCATAGCACAAGCATTTAGTTGCTTAGTTTGGAACTGGAGGGCGCTGTGTGATTTGTGTCCAAAAAAAAATACATTATTACAAAAATATATCATCACGGGCGCAAAGAATGTTAGCAGAAAAGCCCAGCTAGCTATTACCAAAATGCGGCACTAATACCAACGCTAACTTATGGAAGCGAGAGTTGGGTATGGTTGCAAGGTTAAGCAAGGTTGTAGGAAAGGAGGTCGGATTGAAAAAGAGTTTCGGTGTAAAAGTAAGAAACGGGCATACTCCGATGGTTCGGACATTTATAAATGCAAGACATGATGCAAGATTGAACGATTGAAGATGAAGGTATACAATGCAAAAGCGGATGGATCTAGTAGTCGAGGAAGGCTATGATACACATTTGAAATAAAACGTGTTCTGGAGGAAGGTGATGTGCCTCAAAATTGACGAGCGTGCATGAAAAGAGTTATGAAAGTCAACGAAAGGTGTAAGCATCGTGCCTTATGACACTCTGTTCTTCCTGCCTACTCCGCAAGGGCTTTAACGTGAAGTTATGTTATATATCATCATACTAATGTTACACATCAACTGTGCCCGGTACTTACGCAGTTACTTAACGGTAGCCTTGGTTAGTTCATTACAATAAATTAACGCCTACGAAATCAGTACCTCAGAGTCAGAAGTCGAAGTTCAAAACTACACTATCAATATAAAAATAATATATAATTCTAAAGACAGCACCAAGAAATTTTAACATAAATCTTGTTTATTCATTAAATAACCATATATTATAAATCACCATACACCATTTATAAAACGTTATAAGTAGGCACGTAAATAATTCACAACAATACACAGCAAATTCAATTTAGTGAGTGAACGAGCACATTATGCTCGTCACACACACGCTCATCAGTGTCTCGGCGGGAGCCACATACGAATAATTACGCGGTCATTGTGTGTAGCCGGCCTAACGTTACATTCTGTCAGCAATTTGTGCTGGCGTAATATGTAGCTCAGCTGTAACCAGCTGACAGCACTGTCAGATTGACCGGGCACACCATCAGTTTGGTCTAGATTACTTTGATTGTACTAAACAGAGACATTCAAAACTGATAAGAATTCGAAAATGTTTTAGCTTCGTCTGCCCACTGTTTGACGAGTACTTAAATAACTCGCCTATCTATTCAGTATTAAATTCGAAAAACCAATATTAGGTAGTCATGTCGGTGGCTTAATGACTTAGCGCTTTACTTCTATTCGTATTGGTCCGAGATCGAATCTAGATACACCACTGAGTTTACGGAAGTTGTGTGATAAATATCGACGAGTGACAAAATTGTTTCCGACTTGTGGCAATAGGCTCTTCCGCCTATTCGGTGGGACTCGATAACTCAATAATTGGCCAGTCGAAGTAATATTACCTTTACTTGTGCAACTTCCGAAACTAAGGGTGTGAAATTAAAACAACAAGTGGTTTTAAATAAAAAAGAACTACTAAGCAGATATAGAGTACAAACTTAATTGGACCTAAGAGGGAAAAGATGCTAGATAATATTTATGAAATTTAAAGCTTATCAAGAAACTTTAGGGAATCTTAGGGAATTAAAGTTTTTGTTTGTAATTTTAATAATCTGTCATAATATTTAAATTAGATCCTAGAGGTCGCCACAAGGTAACAAAACACACACAAAGTTAGCCGCAGGGGTAGAATAGCACACGTGCCCCCAAGTACCCAAATTAATCATTCCCACGTCGTATTAACTACCTGGCTGCTACGATACCAAAGTACTTTTAAATTATATAAAAGCTTTTTTGCCTAAAAAAAGTTATTTGTCACAAATGTAAAAAGGATTATGATATGCGCGTGTGTGATTAGGGTCATTAAATATTCGTTTCACGCTAATTTGGTTTTTAAATTACTGTATACTAGTTTTTCCCTACGACATTTGTAACAAAAATTACTATTTGTGCCAAAATTATTATCAGGTTTCATTCAGACCCGCTTCTCTTTTCTTTGAATTGCATCTACACTGTACGCTACGAGTATCCAAACCATATAATAAATCAGGTGGTATATCCTGTCAGTACATTTTTTTATGGGATAGTAGGGCGAGCATGCGTGTCACCTAATGTGGTAAGTGACCAGCGCCGCCCATGGACACCTGCAACACATATAGTGTTACAGTTGCGTTGCCGACCTTTATGGGAATAGGATGGGAAAGGTTTTTTTTATGGGATAGGAGGGCAAACGAGCAAGCGTGTCACCTGATGGTAAGCAACCTGCGCCGCTCATGGAAGCCAGCAATACATATAATGTTACCGTTGCGTTGCCAACCTTTAAGGAAGGAGGATAGGGAAGGATGGGGAAGGGGGGTGGGCCTCCGGTTACCCCTCTCACCGAACAAAACGCGGCATGAGCCACTTAATCCCATAAAAAAAAATATTTAAGAGAGATGTAACCTGGAGATGGATATGTGTAGTGATTATGGATAAAATTCGGATTGAGTTTGAAAGTTTCGCCAAAAATAGAGAGGATAAGAAGAAATTGCCTGGCGTAGTATTAGCATGTCTTGAAAAGGGGTAATACACATGTGGCGAGAAGAATGTTAAAGCTGAATGTGGCAAGAAATAAGAGAAGAGGAAGACCTAAGAAATTATGGATGGATTTTGTGAAAGACGACATGATTAAGAAGGGTTCATCTTCCACATCATGGGTGTATCTATTTTGCCGACCACAAATAACGGGAACAGGGCAATAATAAAATGATGACATTCATTGTTTAAAATTTTTGATAACATTAATATTAATATTTAGATTAATTTTAACAACATACAGAAAAACAGCAGAATTCTTATATAAATATGTTTTTCATATTACATATTCTATTAAAAAGAAATATGAAATTCAAAATAGAATCCAGCTTGAATTAAAAATAAACTGATATATAACCTCGACCTTCTATTTGGGATTAATTTAAAAATGATCAAATATTCTGGTCTTAAAATCTTCGCACTGGTTTCTGATCGATTCCCTGAAACGTTTATAAATGGCACGTCACCGAACGATACTTCATTAGTGTGAGACCGTGTGTGTAGGGGGGGGGGGGGGGTGTGGGGGGTGTGGGAAACGCCAACTCATCAATATTCTCATTTATAGTACGTATACAAATAACACGCCACACAACACAATTTGACATAATATACCACTTTATTTGGGTTACCTGCCTCCCAGCACGAAGGTGATCATTTATCATGGAGAGTGTTCTTTCTTTCAAACCAAAAAAGTATAGCAGGTGACTAGTGGTAAGTATCTGTAATAACAGGACTATTGCACGTGTGTTACCGACTCCTTGAAAACTTATTCACAGTTCTTTGAAAACTTATGTCTACAATGACTACCCCACAGTGTATGGATTAACGTAACGTAAGATGAATAGAGGCTAGAAATAAAATGATGTTTATTACTCACTTGGTTATCAGACACCAAGTCACTTACAGTCTAGGCAGAGAGAACAGAGCGCCATTAGGCATGATACGCTCCAACAGCTACCTCACTCGCTTCTACGACTTTCATAACTGTTGTTGTCATAACTGAGATAAGAAAGTGCATAATGCAACCCAGCATCTTTCAATCCGAAATCGGAGTATTAATCTACTAAACCATGTGAAAGTTTGGTATTCTTCTGAAGATTGGTATTCTTATTCTTGCTGAATTAAAGCAGTAATAAATACTAATGTTTTAATCCAGTACAAATTAAGTTTAAACAATTTAACAGCTCTGAATAACTGCTGAGCGTTTAGACTTAATACAATACGGCCATGTTAAATATTGTATGTCTTAGAGGCGTGGTTGGGTGTCTTCTGACTCCGCAATTTGGTGGATTTATATCTGATGTCGGCTACAAATCAGGGGTGAGCATTCCAGATGTATTTCCGTATCTCTATGTACAGGAATTACGGATATTTAAATGAGACTGAGATACGATACAATATCTCTTTTCTTGCAATTATTTTGCTTTTGTCTGATTATATCGCGTCTTACGTAAATATTATTATTATTATCATTAAAAATATTTAGGTATATTGAATAATACGATCTAGAGTACCTCTGTACCGCACGCATTTTATATGAAATTTAATATGAGAATAATTGTATCGCATATGAAATGTAATGAAAATGAAATGATGACACTTTTTGAAACCCTGCAACCGGGATTCCGGACTGATGTTGCGCAATTTTTTGACTAATTACCAGTCAAGAAATGATAGAATGAAAGAAACGATACAATTTAAAAACCTGATATTTCAAGTTAAGAGGACGCAATTTAATTTGTGAGGTGAGGAGTATCACTAGAAACTGGAACCCTAAGTTTACCTGGATAGCTGGGATTCGATCTCATGACTTCCGATTCAGAAGCGGGGACCTCCAGCCTGCTGCGACCACAAAATATATTCGCTACAATAGAAGTTATCTTTTTTCCTCGCTCATAATGTATATAGCAACTTTTGGAAATCGCACTCACAACTTCCATCTGTAAAATATTCCAGCTACGTCTCGGCCTCGATAAAGGGACGGAAGCACTACATTGTTACTAACAACAAAAAAACATGATTTGAATTCCCGACGTATCAAACTAATACAAATAAAAACTTGTGCCTAGTTTTCTGTTTTTTTTTCTATAAAATAAACAAAACACGGAAGGAACAAAACAAAAACAAAATCTTATTCAAATTCCGTGCTGTATTCAAATGTAAGAGAAAGTCGGAGTTAAGTGGAAGACAAATGGGAATGAAAGTGGAAAGGAAATAAATTGATGTCGCACAAGTAATTGTAGCGCCTCGGCCATAACCGGAGTAGCGAGTATTGAAGGCATCTAAATTATAACGGAACAAACATTGGCTGTAAACAAAATAGGCACACTGTTCGTGTATTAATTTAATTTGACGCACCCCGGTGGCTAGTGGCTCTCATCGCTGAGTAAAGGTCGGCCAGTTTGATCCCCACTCGAGTATTTACTAACGTTCTGATTCTTCCTCTCCACAGCCTTCACATCGGAAAATTTAATAAACTCCAATCTTAACATTAAAACAACTTTTTAGGATTATGTCGCGTTTATTTATTACTTATTTTTATTTATTTCCCGACGTTTCGAACTCTTTACAGAGATCATTTTCACAAGTGATGAACAAAAAGATGGTAGTCGTTCAAAAGCTATTTTCATTGATACAGAGAGCACCCACTTTTTGGAAATAAAAATCAAAAAGTTGACGTAAAAATGATTTTTACTGTTGGTAACCCACATCAGGCCATGAAATAAAAAATTTAATATTTATTTTTCAGATATACTTACTAAAGAAAAATTTTTGTTTGTAAAGATCCTTTGTTGTATGATTTAAGAAGTAACAGTTGTTATTTTTAATTATTAGATAATTATCTTATTTTCTTAAGTCAGTTAGATTAAAATCAGAGTATAACTATTATTCATTATTGATTGATTTTAAATTTCAAGTTAAGTATTTGCTAAAAAAATCTACCACTGGGTCAAAAACGCGGCCAGTCCTGAGAAAGACCCAGCAAGAAAACTCAGCGGCTGTTCTTCAAATCTGATTATTATTTCATTTTGGACTGGCTATTGATAGTACTATTATTTGTAATATTTTGAGAAAAAGAGAAAGAAACTTGGTTTCCAGGTTAATAAAATTATTTTGATTGTATACTTCACTATTCAAAAGTCTACATTATTTTGGTTTCTGATGTGGGTCTGACCTGCAAACTATACTAATAGTATCTCGCTGTCTTGAGCTGTTTGATTGTGGGGTAGGTTTGATGAGACTTATGACTGGGTTCCAGCTAGGTGATAGTTTCCAGCCATCTTCTCTATTGAAATTTTTTGGATGTTTTTTTGATTTCAATAGCCTCGCGTATCATCCTGGGACGATAATGTTGTTCTTTAGCGAGGATTTGTGATTTGTCAAACCTGATGTAGTGTTTTGGGCCCTCCCTACAGTGTTCACAAACAGCAGACTTATTACAGCGGTTGTGTTTCACATCAGCTATGTGTTCTTTGATCCTGGTTTTAATGGACCTCTGTGTTTGTCCGATATAAGAGAATCCACAATCACAGTCCAGCTTATATACTCCTAGGTCTTGCAAGGGGATGTGGCACTTTGTATATTCCATTTTGGTGAAATTTTAACATAAATATAAAATATAAAAAATCCTGAAAAGTTGTTTTAATGTTATGAATGAGATTCGCGAAAATCTGAGAAATAAATATGACACCTCTTCTAAATCAAGAAGTAATCTAAGTCATTGGTGTAAGCAAGGATCCCACAACCCACGGGTTGGGATCCTGGCTCACACCAATGACCATTTGAAATTAATTTCGAAAAGAAAACTTTTTAAGTGCGCCAGTTACAGAGCCATCAGTTTGATCAGCTTAGCAGCGAAAGTGTATGGGAAGATTATTGAAAGGAGCATAAGGGTGATATATCTGACGGCGTGTTGTGGGAGGCTCAGGGTAGTTTCAGATGCGGAAGAGGGTGCATGGATCAGATTTTTTCTCTCCGCAACATCGTGGGGAACAACTGGCTGTTAGCCGGAAGGTTTTCTGCGGTTTTGTGTATCTGGAAAAAATTTAATAAAATTATTTTGATTGTATACTGCACTATTCAAAATTCTACATTATGTTGGTTTCTGATGTGGGTCTGACCTGCAAACTATACTAATAATATCTCGCTGTCTTGAACTGTTTGATTGTAGGCTAGGTTTGATGAGACTGTTGTGTTGTTCTTTGGCGAGGATTTGTGGTTTGTCAAACCTGATGTAGTGTTTTGGGCCCTCCCTACAGTGTTCACAAACAGCAGACTTATTATAGTGGTTTTGTTTCACATCAGCTATGTGTTCTTTGATCCTCGTTTTAATGGACTTGTTTGTTTGACCGATATAAGAGAATCCACTCGTGAAAATGATATCTGTAAAGAGTTCGAAACGTCGGGAAATAAATAAAAATAAGTAATAAATAAACGCGATATAATCCTAAAAGTTGTTTTAATGTTATGAATGTGATTTTCGAAAATCAGAGAATTAAATATGTAAACTCCAATCTATTAACACATAACATAATTTAATGCTTTCTGCCCGAAGCTATAGGTAGCGGCTGGTTAGGCTAGCCTAACCAGCCGCTACCTATACCGACGGGGCCATCTATTGCCTAACCTAACCTAGGTTAGGTTAGGCAATAGATGGCCCCGTCGGGGCGCCAGGCGTAGAATGCTTACCGCGAGCCCCTGGCGCCTCACCAAGACTGAGAAGTGCACCGCAGTGGTTTAGTGGGTATTCTACTGCAAAAAAAAAAAAAAGGCAATAGATGGCGGAAGCTACTGCCTTACACCGGGCACAACGTTGTCAGTCATCTAAACTTATCACACATACCTTCCGAAATAAATTATTCGGAATTGATTCTGAATCAGCAGGGAGCTCGACAACTAGACAACCGAGAACCTGCTTAACACATGACATTAAATGTAATTTTTAGATGCACTTTCTTAATTTCACGCGTTTGTATTGGCCGATATAATAATATGTTTCTTGGATTGGCTAAGCCGATGCTTCTTCTAACTCTCTAGCGAACGGCATTAAAATGTCAAAATGGCCAAAAAGTGATATACGTGGTATTAGAACTTCGATGACGGTATGCAATTATTTAACTAAAGCACCATCCTTAGAATGGAGTTGGCAGCCATGGCGAAATAAAATAGTAGGTTTAATATGAATCTAAAACTAAGTACGGTTTAGAATAAGTCCCAGTTATATTTAAGTATTATATTTGTTATTTTACACGTAATTCTTCTATAATGCATTTGTTATCCCGTTATTAATCTAACAATATTTTAGTTTGTAAGTTAGAAAAATAATAATCATTAAAATGGATTCAAAATTCAAGCAATATATAAGTATATAATAGGTTGGGGAAAAAGTATTTTCGTATTTTTGTATGAAAAGTCAAGACATTTTTTTCAAAGTTTATTTACATTTATTTACAATATATATGTACCGTTTTGTTGAATAACTTTCTGCCATTTTGTGGGCAGAGACATTATCCCGTTACTGTAGAAACTTTGGGACTTCTGATCAAAAAAACGGGACAAATAGTTTTGGCAGTCCTCTCTTGAGGTCAACCTTACAGAACCTAAAGAATTCTGAAGAGACCGAAACAGGTGAAAATCTGAAGGCGCAAGGTCAGGGCTATATGGTGGATGCACTAGGACCTCCCAGTCGAACTCTCTTAATTTTTGCTGAGTGGCTAAAGATGTGTGTGGTCTAGCGTTATCGTGATGAAAGACCACACCCTTCCTGTTGATCAATTCCGGCCGTTTTCTCTCGACTGCTTCCTTTAATCTCATCAGTTGCTGGCAGTAAAGATCAGAATCGATGGTTTTGCCGGACGGTAAAAGCTCATAATGAACAATGCCCTTCCAATCCCACCATACACACAGCAACACCTTATTTCGTGTTAGGCCAGGTTTGGCCACAGTCTGTGAAGCCTGGCCAACTTTCGACCACGACCTTTTTCGCACGTTCTTGTCGTACGTGATCCACTTTTCATCGCCAGTTATCAATCTCTTCAAAAACGGCTCGGTTTCATTACGTCTCAATAATGAATCGCAAATGAGTACACGGTTCATTAAGTTTCTTTGAGTGAGCTCGTGTGGCACCCAAATATCGAGCTTTTTTGTATAACCAGCTTTCTTCAAATGGGTCAAAACTGTTTTGTGGTCAATTCCCAGTTCTTCAGCTACATCGTAACTACTAATATGCCGATCTTGCTCCACTCTTTCAAAAATGGCGTCCATTTTATTCGTAACAGGGCGACCAGAGCGAGGTGCATCTTTAACATCAAAATTTCCGGACTGAAAACGTTTGAACCAAATTTGTGCTACTCTTACTGACACTGCATCAGGTCCATAAACATCACAAATTTTTTTCACTGCTTGAGTTGCATTTTCGCCTTTTTTATAATAAAATTTTAAAATGTATCGAATTTCTTCATTAGATTCACTCATTTTTACGGAGAGAAAAACAAATGAAAAATAGCGGGAAACAACTTTTTTTTATTTTTTTCTTTTCTTTATAATGTAACCTTTTTAATGTTACCAAAACCAGCCAGACACAAATAGTACAGTCAAAGAAATTTTATAATAAGTTTATACCTACGTTATGCGAAAAGACTTTTTCCCCGACCTAATATATACATTAACGAATAGAAGAGCAAACGGGTCAACCTGATGGTAAATAACTACCACTGGTCATGGACTCATATAATACAGATAGTGTTACAGTTGCCTAGCTGACCTCTAGTCTTTGATAGAGGACTTTAGAGAGTAGGATGGGAAAGGGCCTCCGGATACCTGTCTCACCGAACACAATACGGCATGAGTAACCTTACGTCGTTATTCTGAGAATTCGTGGTATTTCAATGATCGAGTGGTTCCATTCAAGCAGCAAACACACACGAACTGTTAGACTGTTAAATTGTTAGCAATTATTGCTTAATATAATAGATAGTAGTAGAGTATCCTAACTCTATTCGAGATTAAATATTATCAACACAAGCATCTCAATTGGCGTGACATTATATAATGTACCCACATTTTCGTTTACAAGAACTCCGCATCAGAAGTTACAAACGTTTTGCTACATTTAGCGCTCCGGGGGATACTTCCCCTTACATATAATACAAGCCTTGTCACTGCTTTACTTCAATTTCAAACTACAAATATCATTTGGGCTGTACATAAAACTTTCTGGATACGAATACTGATACACATAAATGATTTTGGAGATTGTAATGAATTTATTTGTGAATTATCATCGTCTTGGTGGTCCAGTGATCTAGCACCCCCCTTCTGCATCAAGAAGCTGTAGGTTTGAATCCGAGGTCACACAAAGCACTTTTCGAAATTCTTTTCGGATATTATGAGTAATAAATATCGATAACTGAAAACATTGTGCCGAGTTTAGGGCAATAGGATTTAACAGTCGTTCGCTGCATGAATGGGCCGGCTCCACCGGTGAAATACAACGACTGCTCGGAATGTCGGCGTGAAGTGGTTTGTGGCGCGTTTCATTCGTTGAGAGAGGTATCCGGAGGCCCGACCCCCGTTCCCCTTCCATTTTGCCCCTACTTGCTTAAAGGATGGCAACGCACCATGGTGTAAATGGGCCGTGAAAAGTTACTTGGCATCAGGTGACCCACTTGCTCGTTTGTCATCCTACCCCATAAACAAATGGATTTGCCACCTATTCTATTTGAGACGTAAACATAACGAGTCAAGCTTAGCGGCCGTTACCTACACGTTACATAACTTCACGCCAAATCCTTTGTGGGGTAGGCAGAGAGAACGGAGCGCCATAGGACACGATTCTTACACACCTCACTCGTTTCGTTGACTTTCATAACCCTTTTCATGCACGCGCGTCGATTTTTAAGGGCTCCTAACATCACCTTCCTCCAGAGCACGTTCTATTTGGCCATGGAATGTGTGTCTAGGCCATCCTCGACTCATACATCCATCCGCTTTTGCATTGTATATCTGCTTAGTAAATCTTGCATCATCCATCCTTTCTATATATCCAAACCATCGGAGCATGCCCTTTCTTACTTTTAGACCGACACTCTTTCAAACCGCCTTCCTTATAACCTTGTTTTACACACGGTCAGCGAGGGTCACTCCGCAGATTTTGCGCAATGCCCTCTTTTCGACCGCGTTTATCCTACTTTCATGCACGCTCTGCCACACCCAGCTCTCGCTGCCATAAATTAGCGTTGGAATCAGTATTGCATTGTGAATTGCAAGCTGGGCTTTTCTGCTAATATCTTTTACGCCCAGAAATCTGACCAACGCCCCATTTACTTTATTTCCTAACGCTACTCTTCTTTCTACATACGCGGTGTACCTTCTATCCCTGCTAAAAGCGCATCCAAGATATACAATTTCATTCACCTGCATATTATCCTATTATCCTTGCATCCGTCCTGGATTCCTCCCTTTCAAACATCATAACTTTCGTTTTCATCACATTCAATTGCCTTTCATTAAACAATCATCTTTCATAATAGTGACTAGTGTTTGCAGATCAGACGGCGATTCGGCTAAGAGCACGGCGTCATCTGCGTAAAGCAGGCAGCTCATAACTAGGTCACCAATTCGCATCCTTACATTCGTCGATATCACTCTCTGGAGACAACTGTCCAGGGACGGGATGAGCAGCCGAGCGGACAGCACTCAGGTCTGTCTGACGCCGATATTGACGTCAAACTAGGACGACAAGCCGCCGTCAACACGCACACACGCCGTGCAGCCCTCATAAGTGGGCGCAGCAGTGCGCCGCTCACCCCGTAGCCCGGGAGTATGTCCCACAGATCTTTCCGTAACACCCTGTCAAACGCTTTTTCCAGATCCACAAAACCACAGCAAACCTTTCGGCTAGCAGCCAGTTGTTTCTCCACGATGTTGCGATGCAAATACGTTTAATATGTAATTGGAAAAAAATCCCTTCAGAATTTAGACAGGAGTTTTACTCGAAAAAAATTAAACGGATAAAAAAAGTAAAAGTGTGTGTCCGCTCCGACGCACGACTGGAGTTTACTCCTCAAGAACGATTATAAAATAAAATAATAAATATTTACTGTCTACAAATATGAACACATTTCTTCGTAATAGAGAATGGCGTATCGCTATAAAGAGTGTTTCTATAAAGAGCTCAGGACATTGTATGGAGTGCCGACTCTTATTTATATGCTCTGTGACTATAAAGAGCTCAGGACATTGTATGGAGTGCCGACTCTTATTTATATGCTCTGTGACTATAAAGAGCTCAGGACATTGTATGGAGTGCCGACTCTTATTATTATACATTGTAAATCGATTCTTAAGGAGTAAACTCCAATAATAAATATATACTAATATATACTATGTACTAACATATTATATTAGAAACAAATAGTAATTAGTTAACAACGCCATCTGCTGGAATTAGTTAACAACGCCATCTGCTGGAATAGCTTTAGTGTTGTTGTCGTTAAAGCAATTTAAGTGCTCACAATTTAAAATAATTCACATTCGCCAATAGATGTCAGGAATTCCAATAAAAAAGTAAGTTGATGTTTAAGTTAATTATCGATAAAACACGATAAAATGAAATTTTCTAAAAATGATTCCTAGCTAGATCGATTTATAGCCCCCGAAACCCCCTATATACTAAATTTCATGAAAATCGTTGGAGCCGATTCCGAGATTCACACACTTTTTATTAGGAGTACGATGTTGGCGATGCTACTGTGGCGCCCCTCGTTTCATTACCAAAGATCGAAAAATATTATTGATATTTCATTATTTTATTAGTATGTAATTCGTACTTAAATATAATTTTCAAAAAACACAATTTATAAAAACACAATTTATAAATAATATAATTTTTTTTTTTCTCCGCCTGCAATACGTACTTACGTATATGTATGTATGTAAAAAACAAACAAACAAACAAACCCGATCCTAGAAAATGTGTCGAAATTGGTAAAGAGGACGGTAATTAGACGATTATACATACGGCCCTCGTGGTGCATCGGTAAACCGCACTACCGATAACACAAGGTCGGGGCGGGTTCGATCCCTCGTCTGGGGGTGTTTTTTTCTACATGTTTTTACGGTATTTATTTACAAAAATAAATATTTACTGTCTACAAATATGAACACATTTCTTCGTAATAGAGAATGGCGTATCGCTATAAAGAGTGTTTCTATAAAGAGCTCAGGACATTGTATGGAGTGCCGACTCTTATTTATATGCTCTGTGACTATAGCGCATAACGCATTTCGTGTGACACTCACGTGACTAGTACGATTTTGGTCCCCATAATTTTCATACCCCGGGCCTATATATGTAAATCGATTCTTAAGGAGTAAACTCCAAAAAACTAAATGTTATTTTTGTACCGTATTTTTTACCTTAATCATTAAGGCGAATATTTTTAGTAAATATTATGATCTGTTTTTTTTACTATTTATATAAGTATTGCGTTCAAATAGTGCTGAAGATATTACACGAAGCAACATTTCGGTACTGCAATATTAAAAGCTTAATGGTATTACAATACAATATTATTTAAATAACTTTTATTTTATTTAAATTCGTTAATAACTTTGATGAAAGCCTCTCAAGTCTGAAAACTCAACAAGCGAAGTACCTCCCTATTGAATTCTCATCAGCTCAACGATTAGAAGCCACGTAAACTGAAAAGTTAACAAGTACGAGGTTCATTAACGTCTGTCTTTTGGGAAGTTCGCGGGGGCTAAGTGAGGAGTGACTCCTTGTGCCGACCGGCTGTTGTGATTGTATGACGATAAGTCGGGAGGTATTTACAACAGGCACTTGGATAATTTTCATTTTAAAATCACAGAATTCCAATAAGCTGCTTAAAATGGATAATTTAACGTTTATTTTTTTAGAATTAAACACAATTGTAATTAATTAAATAGAAATAAAAGTGCTATAGAAGTATTCCCGGCTCAATACGTGTTAAAGGCTACAAAATAATATCGTTAGTGGAATGGAATTAGCCTTAACACGTCGAAAGATGGCAAAGCAAATATGATGCAAATGTCACTAGACTAAGCCGCTAGCAGATTTCCTCCGAACTCCTGGTACCCGGACCACGATTTTGCTTCAATATATGTCAGACACAGAATTGTGGTTACCAGCAAGAATATTAACAGCATCTAAGATATTGTTAGTAAGTCAGTGGAAATGATTAAGTATAATTTTAGAAGGTACGTGAATGTTTACCTACATGGACAGCTGGAGCTGCTCGAGGAACAATTTGTGATGTGGAAAAATTGGGTCGTAAGTATTCGATAACTTTCATCGAACTTACGCCAATATTTGTGTATATAATATGATTATATATCATGAGTGATACAAGTAGAGTCTTGTACGCAAACAACAACGTTTACGGTTGAAGTGATTTTATTCAGTAAACGTCTGTAACTTATAAACTAGTTGCCCTAAATGCTTGGCTAAAAAACATCCAACATGTTTACGTGTAAGCGGCGCCCTCACGCGGCAATAAGTCAAAAACTTTTTTGTTATTTCACCAGACAGGGGAGGCTGGGGTGTCGAAATCGGCACATTTGCCAAAGTGTTCCGCTAACTTTCTCCATATGAACTCGAGTGTCGTCGAGTTAACTTTTTATAACCCCACGCTTTTGTATTTCCAAATTTGTCAACTCTTCCCCCGCGCCCGCACCCCTCCACCAACCGACAATACTTTGATAGTACATTTGTTGTCCTTCTATAACTTCCAGCCCTTTTTGTTTCGATCGTGATTTGTTTTATGGGAATAGTTTTTTTTTAATAATAGTTCGGTGTCTCACTCTTTTACAATAGCAAAAGTAGTAATGTAAAAAGAATACATCGATTTAAAAATATTTAACTTAATTTTTATAACTGTCTGTTTGTTTTTATTAAAACTCTTTATTTACTTTTTGTCGGAATCAATTATAGCAGATTTAAATTTATTTTATGTAAGTTAGTTTGAATTAATTTGGCTTAAAATTAATTTATGGCACGTTCATGTTCTCTTTCCCTTGATTTGGAAACTAATTAGTAGCTTATCCTCATATTTCATTCGGACCACTCTCGCTGCATGTTAGTGGTTGCTGAAGAATAGATATTTATTATGTATTAAATATGTCAGTACTTTTACAGACAAAATATTATTATACATAATATTAAGCAATGTTAATATAATTGGTTCTATTAAGTTTCATCAAGTGGCTTGTATTTCAAATTCCGAGAGAATATTAAAATATTAGAATTTTTGACTTATAAATCTGCCAGATACGACAGGCGCGGCCGTTCGTCATGTAGCAAATATTTCAGATGGGACATAATAAAACAAGCTAATATTTTCATTTAGAATCTCAAGAATCTTCATTTCCTAAAATTAAGATTGAGCACCCGCTTCTGATTCAGAAGTCGTAGGGTCGGCTCCAGACTCACAGCAACAATTTCTCGGATTTAGTTTCGGCAGTTATGAGAGATAAATATAAATGGCTGACAACTTAGTGGCCAGTCTATGGCACCTATTCCATTTGAGACCTAAAGATACGGCGAGTTTTGGGTTACTAGCCACAACCTACACCGTGAGCGTGAATTTACATTAATTAAATAAAAATAATTAATTAAATCAATTGCATTTCCTAAACAAATAGGTAACACAACAATATTCAAATCTCCAATACTAACGATACGGAGTTATTTCAATAATAGGCTTTAAAATTAATCCACACAAATTCATTTATTTGAAAGCATTAATATCCGGTTGTTATGCCACGAGGCTCTAACAGTTTGATAAATTAACGGACTGTCATCACGAGCGGGAATCATTGATAGAATCATTAAGGTTCTGATTATGAAGGCGATTGTTCGTTAGTTTTGAGTGGTGCCATGATCGATTGACCCCGGCCTCCCCCGCGTCTAACAATCTACACTCACTATTGTTCCACATAATTATGTGTTATTGTTCAATCGAATTTGAATTAACAGTTTGGTATATTATTACATCAATTAATAGGTTGTGTTTGTACAATGATATTTTTTTGATATTGACGCATTACTATACCTGGAAACGTAGGCAGCGTTCTCTTCTCCCTTTGTATACAGTGGGCATAATTAGTTAAGTCATTAATAATATCATAGTTGCTTCGTTTCGTTCGTTTCGTTCTTAAAATGATTTCAATATATCTTCTCTTATCTTCCAAAGTTTGAACACGGATCTTTTCTTCCGGTCTACGGTTTAAAATATTACAAGTCATTTGTATTATATATTTAAAACAAGAAGAAAACTATAGTTTAATCTATTAACGGAATTAAGCAGATGACAGATTACGAAAAAATAGGGTTCTGTAAAAGTTGTAGGCAGTAAAAAACTTTTCTTACAATCAGGCCATATAACTTACAACATGGTGTATGTATTTAAGCATGTCCAAAAGCCAGGTATTCGTTAAATCACATTATTGCAATCGAAGCCATAGACAAACGTTAGTGTAGTGGTAATATTGAAATTAACATAATCGGATTATACGATATCGTGGTTCCGTACAGCTGGTTCAGCATTCAGACGCCATAAGCTATTATTGGCCACTTGCTTTGTACTATGTAGTGATAATAATAAATACAGATCAACAAGCCAAGTTCCTTGCGGGACTGGCAGTGTGATTTATCTCTAACATTCGTAATTTAAGAATCAAAAAAAATAAAATGAAATTTTAATTCTTAGTATATAAGACTCTCTGAGAAGGAGGTACTGTGTTTCAAGCTCCGTTTTTTTTTTCAATTTAAAAATATTGGGGTTTATGAGTAACTTCTGAACCAGAAGTTACAGTGGTAGAGCCAAGCAGTTCGCTGCATGAATGGGCCGGCTCGACCGGTGAAATACCACGGCCTCTCAGAATTTCGACGTGAAGTGGCTTATGCCGCGTTTCGTTCGGTGAGAGAGGTATCCGGAGGCCCATCCCCTTCACCCTCCCCTTAATGGCAGCGATATTCAAAGATCATTTACCCCAGGGGGGTACCAGCTGCCACAGCACTGGAGAATCCCCCCTTGAGCGTCCACGGCTTGGTATTCACCAAGGCGTGGACGCTCAAGCTGCCCCTCGTAGTCTGGGGAGGGCGCAATCTCGCTCGTCACTAAAAACTGTCCGGGGCAAACGTAAGGGCATTGCGACTCCCCCTGCCACGCTAAACGTGGACTTTTGCAATATCAGGGGCATCCACTCAAATCTGCTTGCCATTCACCACCACCTGGAAACGGCAAAGCCTGCTTTGCTATTCCTTACAGAGACACAGATATCTTCTCCCGCAGACACCTCATATCTCCTATACCCCGGATACAAACTGGAATATACCTTTGTACCGCGGGCCGGAGTTTGCGTGTTTGTCCGGGAGGATATCTGTGCTCGACGCCTCGGCAGCCTTGAAGGAAGGGACCTATCGACCCTCTGGCTGCGTGTTGATAGCGACGACCACCCCCGCATCTACGCATGTCTTTATAGGTCCCATAGCGGTAATACCGAAACTGACCGACTCATGGACCACATTCAAACGGCTGCAGATTCCGTACTTCAACAGGTCCCATCCGCGGAAATCGTTATCCTCGGCGATTTCAATGCCCACCACGTCGATTGGCTTGGATCTCGCACCACCGACCACGCGGGTAGATCTGTTCATGACTTTGCTCTAGCATATGATCTAACACAACTGGTTACCGCACCCACGCGAATCCCAGATGTTCATAATCATATACCTTCCCTGTTGGATCTTCTGCTGACCTCCCATCCGGACGGATATGTGGTTTCTGTAGACGCCCCTTTGGGTTCTTCGGACCACTGTCTGATAAGGAGTACAGTGCCATTCACGCGCCCACCTCGACCGCACATTGCGAGCCGCCGCCGTGTGTGGCACTATAGGTCAGCAGACTGGGATGGGATGCGAAATTTCTTCGCATCTTACCCATGGGGGCAAGTTTGCTTCTCGCCGGATGATCCTGACGTCGTTGCCGACTCTGTTGCTGATGTGGTGCTGCAGGGAATGGAGCTCTTTGTTCCATCCTCAGTGGTGCCAATCGGCGGCAGATCCCAGCCCTGGTTTGATCGCTCATGCAAAACGGCATTACGTTTTAAGCATGAGTGCTATCAAGCCTGGGCAAAAGCAGTGGCGTCCCAGGACTCGGACACCGGCTCTCTTAAGAAGAGGTACAACCTTGCCTCCAGGTCCTTCAAAAGAGTTATAGCCGTAGCAAAGTCTCAGTACATAGGCAAAATTGGCGAGAAACTAGTTCGCCTTCCCTCGGGAACCCGTGCGTTCTGGTCGCTCGCCAAGGCTGTTCTTGGGAATTTTTGTAAGCCGTCTCTTCCACCGTTGCACCGGGAGGACCAGTCTCTAGCCCACGACGCAAAAGAGAAAGCCGACCTTCTTGGCACTCTTTTTGCGTCCAACTCGACTTTGGACGATAGAGGTAACATCGCACCGACAACTCCACATTGCGGTCACGCCATGCCGGAGGTTCGTTTCCGGCAAAGTACTATGCGACGCATACTTTTATCCCTGGATGTCCACAAGTCGAGTGGGCCTGACGGAATCCCAGCAATCGTGTTGAAGATGTGTGCTCCAGAGTTGGCACCGGTTTTAACGCGTCTTTTCCGGTACTCCTACTCTCTCGGCGCTGTACCAGCATCATGGAAGGTTGCTTTAGTCCACCCGATCCCTAAAAAAGGTGACCGCTCAGATCCGTCCAACTACAGACCTATCGCCATCACCTCCCTATTCTCCAAAATAATGGAAACACTCATCAACCGCCAGCTCCTTAAGTATCTAGAAGAGCACCAGTTGATTAGCGACCGTCAGTACGGATTCCGTCAAGGTCGCTCAGCTGGTGATCTTTTAGCGTACTTAACCCATCGGTGGGCGGAAGCGGTTGAGAGTAAAGGAGAGGCGCTGGCCGTTAGTTTGGACGTAGCGAAGGCCTTTGATCGGGTTTGGCACAAAGCACTTCTTTCGAAGCTTCCATGCTATGGGCTTCCCGAGAAATTATGCGATTGGGTTTCCAGCTTTCTCACGGCTCGGAGCATTAAAGTTGTTGTCGACGGGTCATGCTCCGACTTAAAGCCTGTGAATGCTGGAGTCCCCCAGGGCTGTGTGCTATCCCCTACGCTGTTTCTTCTGCATATCAATGACATGCTGCTTAGCAGCAATCTTCATTGTTATGCGGATGACAGTACCGGGGATGCCTTGTATACCGGCCACCCGCGTATTTCTCGGGAAAACGTCGACGAGCACCGGAACAAACTTGTGTCTGAAATCGAAACTCTGCTTAGTCAGGTTTCGGACTGGGGCCGACTAAACTTAGTCCAATTCAACCCTAATAAGACACAGGTTTGCGCGTTTACCGCTAAAAAGACACCCTTTGTCGTAGCTCCCTGTTTTGAGAGCACTCCCTTACCTGCCTCAGCCGCTATCGGAATTCTTGGTGTCGACTTGTCGAGTGACGTCCAGTTTCGCGGTCATCTGGAGGGCAAGGCCAAATTGGCCTCCAAAAAGCTTGGTGTGCTCAATAGAGCGGGACAGTATTTCACGTCAGGTCATCGCCTGCAACTTTACAAGGCGCAGGTCCGTCCTCACGTGGAATACTGTTCACATCTTTGGGCGGGGGCACCCCAGTACCAGCTTACTCCATTTGACCGCATCCAACGACGCGCGGTTCGGCTTGTCGACAACCAAGCTCTTACCGATCGGCTCGATCCTCTGGCGTTGCGGAGAGAGGTGGCATCTCTATGCATCCTCTACCGCATATACCACGGGGAGTGCTCTGAGGAATTGTTCGGATTAATACCGCCAGCTGACTTCCGCCACCGTTCGACGCGCCAACGCTACCACCCGCATTGGCTGAATGGTTGGCGATCGACAACAGTGCGTTTCAACAGGCACTTCTTGCCACGCACTGTTCCTTCATGGAACCAGTTGCCGGCGACGGTATTTCCGGACCGCTACGACCTAGGAACCTTCAAGAAACGAGCCTATTCTTATCTGAAAGGCCGGCAACGCTGATGTGATGCCCCTGGTATTGCAGACGCCATGGGCGGCGGTGATTGCTTTCCATCAGGTGACCCGCAAGCTCGTTTGCCCCTTCTCCCATAAAAAAAAAAAAAAAAAAAAAAAAAAAAAAGTATCAGGATCCTTGATTTTGGCTGACACCAATAACTTTTCAAGATTTTTTTTGTAGATAATATAACATAGCTTCACGCCTTTTGTTACCCGAAGGTGTAGGCAGCGACTGTTAAGCCTCGTCTCGCCGTTATGTTTACGCCATGTTTATTGCCATACCGGTCACAAGGTTTTCAGTCATCGATATTTATCACACTTAACTTCCGAAAACAAATTTCGAAAAGTCATTTACTGACACATATTGAGTCCAGTTTTATTTTTATTAGCTTGTCTACAAAAGTTAGCTGGTTGTAGAATAATTCCCATTGCCTTCAATTAGGCAAGAATAAGAAAAGATGCGAAGTAATTTTTTTGTATTTATAAAAAATATAGGAGAGATCTGTTATTATGTCTCTTCACTGCAATCCCATCTGTGTTACCATTTTAATTCCTCCATGTTAATTTGTTATTTGCCAAGTAAGCCAAGTCTTACATATACTTAATTTTATGATAATGGAACTTGACTTATTTTTCTTACCAATTAGAGATTCAGCGCATAATTATAATATGGTGGTTATTATTGTAATTTGAAGGGCCTCGTGGCGCATTGGCAAAACTACCGGCTGCAGCATTGAGGTCGGGGGTTCGATTCCCACCCGAGCACAAATATTTGTGACAAACATGAATATTTGTGTGGTGTCTGGGTGTTTTTCTATGTATTATAAGTATGTATTTACAAAAGAAAAGTATATGTGTATTAATATCCGTTATCTAGTATCCATAACACAAGCATTTAGTTGCTTAGCTTGGAACTAGAGGGCGCTGTGTGTATTGTGTCCAAGATATTATTATTAAACCGTTATTTTAATATCCAAATAACACTTGCGCTATCAGTAGCACCGAAAAAATAATAGCAGTAACCTTAAATATATTCCTCCCAGAGGATATGAAAACGAATGTTGTAATGCAGGGGAAAGTTGAGGCCGGCCTTATTACGTTTATAAAGAAAGTATTCTCCCCGTTCACTAATAAATAATGTTCAGATGCGCATGAATCATTTCGCCGCGAACTTGGCGCAAATCTTGCCGCTTAACCGATTGGCTTTCTCTAGAGTTATAGTGAGCGGCGAACATTAATCGTTAGTTTATGATTGATCGTGCCGCCGACACGTTCCAACAGTTAAATAACCATTTCAGCTAACTGTCACAAGATGGCGCACGGCGGAGACTTCAAATAGATATGTCGTTAACTCACAATTGAAGCTAATGATATTCTGATTTGGCCTCGTTCGTGGAGCTGTTCCAATTATGGCGCTACATTCAATTTCATTTTTATTGCATATTAAAAAAAAAACAGACGCGGTGGTGCAGTGGTCAAGCTCCCCCCACTTCTGATCCAGGAGTAGTGGGTTTGATTACGGGCTCCCACCAAAAATCAAAATTCTTTTCGGTAGTTATGTGTGGTAAATGTATGATAAATGACTCACATCTTTGAGCCCGGTGTATGGCAATAGGTTCCGCCACCTATTCCGATTTGAGACATAATGATTTTGTAGGTCAAGGCTTAACAGCCGCTCTCCTAAAGCTTCGGGTAGGAAAAGCTGAGAAATTATATTTGTTTGTTTGTAAGATATCGGATAAGAGCCACGCAGATACGGTATTTACGTTACTATTTTTCTCGGTTCTTCTCATGACAGCCCCTTAATTTTTGTATTTTTTACTATATATATAAGTGTCTGAGAAGACCTATTAATATAAAATTTCTTTGACTTTGACAATACCATATATATTTGGTATAATATACTTCTGGACACATCTATTGCCCCACCTTGCATTTTCAGTTTCGTTTGGTCCTAGCTAAAATTTTATATTAGGTCGAGCAATAAGTTTTTATGCAACCTGGCACATTCATTATTTCATTTAATAGTCTTGTTTGAATTCCGAACACAAACAAAAGACAATTTGTAGCCTGTTTGTTGATATCAAACAATCGAATACTAAGAAAATTTGATTTTATTGGTTTACTAGAATTTAATTCTTGAAAGTGTGATTGATCTCTTTGGTTTTGCAACAAACATCACTTATTTTTAACATTAAGGTGAGGTTCTATCAATAATCTATGGATACTTTGCCTGAAATCGTCGCCCAAGCTGTGGCACTTATCCAGGCCGGACACAGCCACAACAATGTGAGTGCTCAAGTTAACTTAAGTCGAACTGCGGTCCGAAATGTTTATCGGAGGTACCTAGATACTGGCGGCTTTGTTCCTCGCCAAGGAAGGCCACGATTTCGGGACAGAACTGAAAGGTAGGATCCATTCATCGTGACGACCAGCTTGAGAAATCGTCACCTTACCTCCATTGAGATACAAAACCAACTTCGCGACTTCCATGGAGTATCTGTGAACGCTGAATTGTTCGGAGGGAGAAGGTTAAAAGAACGCGATTTGATACCACACAAGTCAGCTAATGGCCCCAAACTAACCCGAGCTCACCGAACAGCGCGCCTTCATTTCACGCGCACTCATTTAAATTGGACTCAGCAACATTGGAGCCGTGTACTCTTTTCTGATGAGTCTAGAATTGTGTTACATGGCAATGATGGAAGGTAGAAGGTCTACCGGCGTAATGGAGAGCGTTTTGCACAATGCTGCTTTGAAGAGATGGTTGCTTATGGCGGTGGCTCATGGACTATCTGGGGCGGTATATCGCGAGCGGCAAAACTCAGCTGAAGGTTGTTACGCGACCACGGCTGCAAACATTAAATGGTGAAGGGTACATTCGTGAGTGCTTAGAACCTCACGTGATGCCATACGCGGACTATGTGGGCCCAAATATCCTTTTTATGCATGATAATGCAAGAGCCCATACGGCCGGCATCGTCAGGGAATATCTTCGGGTTGTGAACATCACAGTTATGGACTGGCCAGCCAGAAGCCCAGACATGAACCTCATTGAACACATGTGGGACGAGCTAAAAAGACGTGTCAGGGCTCGTCAGCCAGCCGTTGCCTGACCCTAGAGGTAACATACAAAGTTAGTACGTAGTCGTAAAACTTGTATACAATAGATTACTTTCGTATTACTTATAGAATACTATTACTTATAGAATAATAGATGGTGTATTTATAGCTCTATCTATGGAATATAAAAGTTTCGTCAGTGCCCCAAATCGGGTACCAATTGGTCTCATACATAAGTACCAAGAAGTCATTGATCTGCAGAATTTGTATCCGGGTGCTTTCAAACCGAATCTAAAAACAATCAAACTTGAATAAAACTTTAATTTGAATAAAACTAAGCATACTAGACGAGGCCAAGTTGTGGATGGTCGGCGTGGAATTTGAATCAATTTTGGAATTTCACGTGGAAAGATTTTCAGGCAAAAACGCTCTTGAGACGCTCGATAGAAGTAATAACTTAAATTAATACAATTTGGACTATATCGTACGCTAAACAGTAAGAAGAAGGGGTGCAGCGTGTGTCAATATGGTTAGCGCTGTAGATTAGAGTGAGTTAGTCCGCCTATCACGTCCGCATAAGTGAAAGAAAGGGAAGCCAAACAGACTGGCACCGTAACGCGTGACGCCACGGATTTTCTGTCTACACATTCGACTATGAAAACGTGAATAACTTAGTACTTCATAGAAACAAGCGTAGTATTTGAGATAATATGAGAGTTAGTAACCATCCCATAACTCCTTGAAGACTTCCATTGCTGTTCCAAAGAGAAATAACTGTACATGTGACGTACAAACTTGTACATACTGCGCAATGGACCTTTAACCAACTTTATTAGTGCAAAGTTTAGTTTAATGATAGCCAGTGGTTTTGTGATATGTACACCGCAACTTGGACCATATTATGTCGGAATAAAGTTCAAAATTAGGACCAACGTTACCAATATACGGGATTGCTTAATAGTTTGTTGATACTTATTCTGGGATATGAGCAGTAATATGTACCTCCTTACCTTCGTAATATTTTGGGTTTAATGATAAAAATAATTATTACAGTTGCTAAGATAGTGGACCATTAAGAGTAGTGGATATAATTATACAGATATTTTTATAGAGGCTTATAAATTATTCTGAGAAAAGTTAATTTTAAAAATAACGTGGTTAAGGGATTCGTCGATTAAATTAATTTTGTCCTAACTTACTCATTTTTTGGTTCACCCAATAATGGTCGAGCTCACTATATATCTATATCTATCTATATTAAATTTATTTAATTAGTACTTAGTAACGATCCTACCATAATGTTTCAAGTTGATTGACATCTGTATTATTATTATTATTTGATTTTGCCTATTTAAAAAAATGTACTGTAAAATATTCATATACCATTCTTGGCAGATTTTGGCGATACGAATTGTAAATTATTACCTATTTACTAACCCAAAATTTAATGAATAAATGATTGATTGATTGATATTGATTGACGGGCCTCGTGGCGCATTGGTAAAACTACCGGCTGCAGCACTGAGGTCGGGGGTTCGATTCCCACCCGAGCACAAATATTTGTGACAAACATGAATATTTGTGCGGCGTCTGGGTGTTTTTCTATGTATTATAAGTATGTATTTACAAAAGAAAAGTATATGTATTAGTATCCGTTATCTAGTATCCATAACACAAGCATTTAGTTGCTTAGTTTGGAACTGGAGGGCGCTGTGTGATTTGTGTCCAAGATATTATTATAATATTATTATATAGAAAAGTAATACAATTTACAAGATAATTTTCCAAACTTGCCGCCGCCATTTTGTTCAATCTAAACTAAATTACAAGTCAATCTCATTCCAATCTATTAATTTCTGACGGATTATATTCATCTTATCCTATTAAAAATTTTAAATATATATATTTAAGCAAATAGAAATACTTTAAGAATAATGTTCTTGTTTTAAAAATGATATTTTTTGTATCACATTTGATAATCTTATAAATATCTTCTGTCACAGTGTTTGTCCTCGAACTCCTCCAAAACGGCTGGACCGATTTTAATGAAATTTTGTATACATATTCGTTAGGTCTGCGAATAGGTTTTTATCTATTTTTCATCCCCCTTAATCACAAGGGTAGCCCACCCCTCAATATTTTTTTTTAATATTTTGACAAATTTCTGTTTCTTTTTTTTTTATAAAACGGGATACAAAAATACATACAACCCTAAATTTTCAACCCCCTACGATCAACCCCTATTTTTTAAATTTTATTTTTCGGCAAGACAACGTTTGCCGGGTCAGCTAGTTATTTAATAAAGTTTATTAAATGAATATATTTTAGTGTCTGTGTCGGTAATCAGCGATGTATTATACATACATACATATATACATAACGTCACGCCAAATCCCTTGCGGGGTAGGCAGAGAGAACAGAGCGCCATAAGGCACGATTCTTACACGCCTCACTCGCTTCGTTGACTTTCATAACTCTTTTCATGCACGCGCGTCGGTTTTTGAGGCTTCTAACATCACCTTCCTCCAGAACACGTTCTATTTGGTCATGGAATGTGTGTCTTGGCCGTCCTCGACTCCTACATCCATCGGCTTTTGCAGTGTATATCTGCTTAGTCAGTCTTGCATCATCCATTCTTTCTACATATAATATAACACATATATTATTAAATTTAACTTTACGACTTTAATACCACAATGGCGTAGGTAGCACTAGTAACAATATTTTTTGTGGTCCTATGTATTATATTTAGACCGCATTTAAACATTCACGCCATATATAAGTGTAGGCGTCAGAGTTTATTTAATTTTACCTTTGGGAAATAAACATATAAACACTCTAAAAACTTAACTCTTCCGGCGCAGTGGCTTGGAAAATATAAATAAATAGTATTATATATATAACATGTATTAGTATACAAACAGTGTTAGAGCCAAGCAGTTTGCTGCGTGAATGGGCCGGCTCGACCGGTGAAATACCACGACCTCTCAGAAGATCGACGTAAAGTGGCTCATGCCGCGTTTCTTTCGGTGAGAGAGGTATCCGGAGGCCCACTCCCCTTCCCCATCCTTCCCCATTAGGTACCCCACTTGCTCGTTTGCCTTGCTAACCCATAAGAAAAGAGTATGCGGATCGCCTGATGTTAAGTAACTAGCGCCGCCCATGAACAACTGCAATCACGTTGTGGATCGATGATCAACTGGAATCTCGTTGCCGGCCATAATAAATAGATAAAAGGGAACAAGAAGTCAAATAGGGAAAGTGGGGAAGGGGAGAGAAGTCAGGCGAGCATATAGCTCTCTCCATGCATGAGATATGAGCCACTTTACGTCATAAAGTCGATGCGACCTATTAATGCTGGCATCATTCACGGTTATAGCAAAACGTTCATTATATAACAGCCTACGGTAAGAGTCTTAAACTAAGCTATAAGATATTAAATAATATAGTGTAAAATTTCTAGGTCTATAACTTTGCAAAATGGGAACAAAACTGTATATAAAGCTCAGTATGAAAGTTGTACGAACAAACGTGCCAACTGAATTGTTCACAAATTGTCCAATATACCACCGCGGCACCGGCCCTTATCCGATGTCCGGTGAATTTTCAGTTTTCAGCATTTTTAAATTCAATTTTGCGAGTTGAAATTTATAGAGTTTCGGGGGTCACCTGACCGTCCACCGTCCGCGGCACTCAGTTCACGTCACCCAGATATTGTGATAGATAGATAGGCAGAATGTAGTACAGTAGAATAAGATTTGAAAATCGAATTTCTGGAAACTAAAACATAGGATATAGAAAAAAAATATGGATGGAAAATATGGATATGGCTCTGTAACCTTATCATTACATAGTATAAAACAAAATCGCTTTCTGCTGTCGGTCCCCTTATATGCTAAGATCTTTGAAACCACGCAACGCCGTCTTGGGTGGGGTGGTTTGTATATTTCATTCATTCATGTTGTAGTAAAATAAGTGATAATTTTAATTACTTTCTTTCCATATTAATATATACCTTCAAATAGTCTACAAAAAAGTCCGCGATAGTGTATGTCTCTTAGAAATACCCCATAATGACCATTTTTATTATTCCATATGGGACGTAAACATGATGGCGAGTCGAGACATTACAGCTACTGCGTACACCTTCGGGTAACAAAAGGCGTAAAGCTATGTTATGTAAAGAGGTATCAAATGAGAGGGGTATCAACCACCGATCACTGAGCTCGCCGCCGCCGCCTTCGAGCGGGATCCGATCTCTCCCGATCCTGCTCGGCGGCCTCCTTCTGGAGCATTACTGCTTCGCAGAAGGAGACCACAGCCCTCCACTCCTCCTCGCCCGCCAGCGTTGCCGCGATCAACGCCGGCGGGGACAAGTCTCGCCCGATCCCGTCGACCAGGACACGGCGCTCGGCCGCCCAGGCCGGGCAGACCTCCAGCGTGTGCTGGGCCGAGTCCAGGTCGGATGCGCAATGGTGGCATCTCGCCGTCTCTTCACATTTTATTCGATTCAGATACTTACCGAAGCACCTGTGCCCGGTAAGTATCTAAGTCAACCTGTAGGTGACAGTGCCGCGTTTACGGAGCACCCAGGCCTCGAGGTGGGGCAAGACGGCACCGACGACGCGCTGAAGCCCTGGAGGACCAGCGTGTCGCACCAGTCCCCCAGGACCCGCCGGAAGGCCTCCCACGTCCGCACTTCATGTCCCCGCTCGTCCGGGTCCCCCTCTCCCCGGCCGAGATCGTACGCGGCTGCGTACATCTCGGTCAGGATGATGAAGGGGGGAACGCGCGAGGACCGTCGCCGCCTCGTGTGAGATGGTACGGTAGCCCCGCACGATCCGGATGGCCATGATCCGCTCCAGGCTCCTAAGTAGAGCCTTGGAGCGGGAGGCCCCCGTGAGGTCCCGAGGAAGTTATGTTTATTTTTATGTTTAAAACTTTTTAAAATTCATTTCGAAATTTAAAGTTATGTGTGATAAATATCAATGATTGAAAACTTTGTGCTCGGTATGGCAATAGGGCCGCCATCTCCCTACCTATACCACGCCATTGAAGGCCAGTAACGTAACTGTGTAGCAGGTGTCCATAGGTGGCGTGGTTTTCCGAGACCTCTGCCTCATCAGAAGTCAGCATCGCTTAATCAGTAGTCCATCGAAACCACAACACTACACATAATTATATTATAACAATACAATAATGATATATATCATAATGTAGAACAGATTGGACAGCCGTGATCGGTCTACTAATCCTGCCCACGACGTTATCATTAATTGCTTCTGATGACTTCATATAATACAGTGTATTGTTAGCTGCAATAATTATTAATTGCGAACAATTAATTATTGAACGGTTTTACACAATTTACAATGCACAGATACCTACGTGTAATTTGTAACATGAAAGGTAATTAATAAGAGATTTATTGTTATATTGTAGGTTATTAATAACCCTGGGCTTTCTTCCTAGAAATTCAATAACAGTGATATCGAAACTTCATTTATTTGATGTGGCCACGGATATGACTACTTGACACGCCAGACATAAATAGGTGTTGTAACTGAAATTGCCACTGGGCGTAAATTAATTTCCTCACCATATTGAAGATATTCAAAAGCAGGTTGCTCGACTTTCAGACACTAGATGAAACCTCTTTTACGCAAGGGATACTCTTATGTCTTTTATAGTCGATTTTTCGGCCCATTTCTATAGCAAACTGCGAGAATATACCATTGTAACAGAATGCTTGTAATAAGTTGCATCAGCTATATGTCCTTTGTATATGAATAACATTTTTCACCAGCTCATCTAATATTAGACTATAAATTCATTTACAACACGATTCATATTCAACAACTATTTAAATTGAGTGAGGGTTTTAAAATATCAAGTGTCCATTCGAGCCGAGTTTATGTTTGTGGGAACACTCGAGTTGATTTGTATTGATCGAGTTTAATCCATTCGATTGTGAAAACTGGCTGTAAAAAGGTGAAAAAATGACTGAGGAGATGTACAATCCAAAAAAAAACAGAAGAACGTGCCAAAGACGTCAAGTATATAACCTGATCAGAATCATGACATTCGGTTCTGCCTACCCCGCAATAAGAATTGGCGCGCAATTATATTGGTATCTATCATTTTTTCTGTCAGCCACGTTTCTGCAGCAGAAATATTAAATCATAAAATAAAGGGAGAATTAAATATCTAAAATTAAACTCGAAGTCAGTAAATGATTAATTTCTTTCAATATATAAAATACTGATCGCTGGAAGATGTTAGAATGGGGCCACTAAAATAGCAGCAGTCGGTTGAGCGGTAGCGACAGCGGACGGGGCGAGACGTCTTTAATAAATAAACACGTCCTTTCAACATCGGGGTGTCTTTTAGAGTTTTTCTAAGAAAAAAATCAATGTGATTAAAAATGAAAATTACTTAACAATAACAAACCGAGCTGATGAATTTATATTGTGAAAAAAAAATGCAGAAACTTTTTTTTATACTCTTTGATGTATTTATATTTTAAAATATATTATTTTTACAAATACATTTGGTTCGTTTAAATTAAAAATTCTCGCTGTGTACATAATTTGTACAAAACTTTCATTTTTTATAATGCACATAAAAATATATGCTTATTTTTGTTTAAATTTTCTCTTTTTGCAATAAATAAATTGACAAATTAATGTCCTTATTACTTGTAGTCACGGGCAGGGTTACCAGGGGTTGATTGAAATACAAGTTCCACTTCGAAAAATTCAATAAAACATATTCTGTAGGTTTTTCGAAATAGAGTAACATATAACATAACATAACTTTACGCCTTTTATTACCCGAAAGTATACACAGCGGCTGTTAATCCTCGTCTCGCCGTTATGTTTACGTCATTGCCATACCGGGTACAAAGTTTTCAGTCATCGATATTTATCACACATAACTTCCGAAAACAATTTCGAAAAGTCATTGGTGTGAGCCAGTATCTGGAATCGAACCCGGAGCTCTGGATCAGAAGCCGTGTGCTCGACCACTGCGCCACCGAGATTCATCGAGTAACATATATACGTATAATCAAAACATATTTATGTTTGCAATTATTCACCATCTGTTAAAATTGATTAAAAATACATCATATGTAAGACATCAACTTAATTTCTTTGCTACTTCAACAAAAAAACCGCTAGTTTCGTGCCTGAAACCTTACGGGCTATATATACATCATAAAAACATAACCTTCGGAGGCTTCATAAATTATACGAGGGTCGTGCGATAGAATATCGACAGGGCAACGTGACCGCTGTGGGCACGCCGCGCCGCCCGCCCTTATAGCCGCCCGCCCATGCAATCGCCGCCGCTTCTGTTGAGCAGACCGGACTTCGGAGCACGGAGTCCGGAACGAGATCTTATCTGATGCCGTCGACATACTGATGAATCTCTTGTTACTTTATCATGAGCTTTTAAAATATAGTTCTCGGTTATAAATTACTGATACGCCTTGAATATTAATATAGAGGCATGAAGGAGGCTTTGAATGTTGATCTTCAATGTTGTATTTGTACAGGCAGCTTATGCTACATTCGAAATATTGTTTCACCACATTAGCTTTTCGATTTAATACAAGTACCATGTCCGGAGTGGAAGAAAATATTGAATGCCATGAATTTCATTACATTAGTCGAACGATTTCTCGACTTGTAGGTATTTCCTTCCTTTTTTGTATCATATATCTGCTTAGCTACTTTTTCTCTTCTATATTTAGATAAAACATTTTATTTTAATTATAATCTTTTAACGTTCATACTCATTGACATTAAAGCAGGAATCGCAATTAAAATTTATGGAATATCTACATTGATAGAACATATTTTCTTAGGATCTTAGGATTTGTTAGTGTATCAATTTATTATACCTTCACGCCATTAAAACACCGTGGTGGACGTTTTTGTGTCCTGACGATGTTTTACTTAATTCAGGCACATTTGAACAAATTATCCCAATAACTTTCGAAAAATTGTATTTAATACGTTTACTGCGGCGCCAATTTTCATAGCCTTTCGGCAGGTGCGTATGAGGCGTTTTAGAGGCACAGTTGAACTTATTTGCAGTGCGTATGAGACCTCGCCAGCCTCATAAAATATCGTTTCTCTAAAACACCTTCAAATACCCCAAATGTGACTATATTTGCTTGAAACTTTTACATCATATAAATAAATATATACTAAAATCCGGCTTCACCCTCAGTTACGACTTTTGAGTATTGAATAAACAACACAAATATATATGACATGTGTTCTGCCTCACATCGCACTCAAAAAAAGTATGATTTGTATCTACGCTAGGGATGGGAAGTTGCAACTAAGATAAAAAATATTTATTGGAGTACTTTAAACAAAATATTTTTCATAAAAACAGGGTAATTAAAAAGATGAACACAAAAAGTTATTTTTTTTATTTGCTGCCTGACTGCTATTTAAGGTACGCCTTAATTTGTTATAGCAACCTACGCAACGCTTTTGCTAACCACCTTTTTGAAGCACATGATCAGCAAATTTGCCAGGAGGAAATCCTGAAATAAACACTTGCCGTCAGTCTCTATCAGTGTAAAGATATAAATGTTATGAATGTGTGCATGTGCAAGGTTATTTGTACAGAATAAACAACATTTTGTTGTAATGAAATATTTAAGTCATGCTTAGTATGAAAACGGTAGCGAATATTTGGCTAGAGGTTATTTGAAAAAATCCCTTTATCGTTATTTATCGTGACTTGTCCCAACACTAAGCTAAAATGCGCTGTGCTCGCGACACCCGCACCCCACTCTGTGCGTTTATGAGGCCTGCCACTTGTGAGGCGGATTAGACCTTCCTTCGCACTAAGCGGTAATTATTTTTAATCAGTGCATTTGGGGCCTATTTAACCTCATATTGTACTAACTACGCCATCAGGCTAAGCTTCGTGAGAGAATCAAATATGTATATTTGTCTCTGTTATACTCGTAGAAATGTTAACGTAGCTGTCTCCCGCATAGAGTGAAAGAACGCGATTTTGTCTGACGCACCAGCGAGAAGTCACGCATGTACTAATTCGACCTCATAACGCAGTGAACGTGTTAATAATCACAAGAATATCAAAAAGGCTGATCACTTTATCCTAGAATCTCTCACTTGAAGTAAATCCTCAATTTGTATACTTTTAAACACGAGATAATTAAACTCCGATATTGCTCTTTTTGTGCAGTCTTGGGTTTGTTAGGAGAAATAAGTATTTGCCAGCTCCACAAATAAAATAGAATAGAAAAAAAACATATATACAAGTTGCAGTAACAAGTAGGAACAATTCAGCGAAAAAGTTTGTCTTGAAACTTTTCATTACGGCTATAATTAAAAGCTGGTAACGGGGTCAGCAGAGAAGATAAACTAGTTGCAGCTCTGGGACAGTTCTCAACTATTTATTTACACAGTAAATTTTATCTACGTACTCTTTTGAAAGATTAAACGCTTTTATATTGTATTTCATTAATACAATGTCAATCTATTTAACTCGCTGGTGTCCAATAGTAGGATCGAATCCGGGATAATTAGTTTTGCAATTCTTTTCGGAAGTTATGTGTGACAAATACGGATGACTGACAACATAGTGCCCGGTGTATGGCAATAGGTTCCACCACCTGTGTAAAATTTCGGCGAGTCGAAGTTTATCAGCCGCCTACACTTTCCGGTACAAAAATGAGTGAAATTATTAAAAATAAAATGGTAATATCGACTGAGATTTGATTGAAAAATAAATATAATAGATATAAATTTCATGCCTACGTATACGAACTACGAAACTTATCTTAAAAATCTTTACGGGGGGTCAAACTTAGGTCATTTGGCAGCGCTTGCAGAAACGATTCGCACCTATGAGTGTAGTTTTATTATCTTCACAATTTTATCTTGTCGAACAAAAACATTATTAAAAGTTATGTCAGTGGTTGATCCACACAGTTCGCTGCGTGAATGTGCTGGCTCCACTACTGAAATATGACATACATACATAACGCGGGGTAGCCAGAGAGAACAGAGCACCATAAGGCATGATTCTTAGACTACTGACTCGGTTTTTTATCTTTCATAATTCTTGTTTTATACGCTCGTCGGTTTTTAAGGCACCTGACTTTCTCAAGTACTTGTTCTAAACCATTATATCAAGTCCTCACAGAATATGTAAGTTAAGTGCTTCGTGTCCCGTTTTGTTCGGTGAGAGAGTTATCTGCAGGAGCAAAGCCCTTTCCCCCCCTCCCTATCCCACTTCTAATCCCTTCTCTAATTCATCTCGTCAATATAACTGTAAACACTGTGTGTATTGCCAAGCTTACCATCCTATACCACGCTTTTTTGCCCCAAATACCAGAAAAAAGTACTACAAATGGGCAAAAAAGTAAACTTCTATGCGCCATGTAATATTTCTGCGTCCTATAAATCCAACGAATATTCGTTAGCGGGATGAAAGTAATATTTCACAGAGCGACGGATAGTTCTCAAACGGACCAATACAGATATAGGTGGTATTGCTATGAAATTGCAACTGACTAATCAGCTCACGCTCAGATTCCGGTTCGATGATCATTACTGGTTCATTGTAACTTATATTGTATTTAAACTTATACAGAAAAAAGTACTCGGTACATGAGTTTCTTCCCGCTACCCTCCGAATCGGGCTTTGAGGATTCTTGTTCCACGAAGGCACTGTTTTCAAGCGCTCCTGTTTAAGGATTTCAATTTAAATAATAAGTTTAATCTTTGTTCTTGTCGACTATTTTTAAGTGTCTGTGAAGATCTATGAAAATAAAGCTTTTTGCATTTGACTTATTTGTTAAGCTTTTACCTCCACACTACTAAGGCGAACATTAAGAATTTAAATCAAATTTAGAATTAGTTATAAGTTACTATGCTGTCATTAAAACTAACTCTAAAAACTTAAATACGTAAATACAGCTCACTAAACATCCGCAAAATTCGTTGTCGCGTCGCTTCCGGACTTTAAGTTATTTCTTTTATATATTGTGTAGAGTGCCAGAAAGGCTGAGTCACTTGGGTTAAAAAATTTAACAGTCTTATTTAATATCGTTTAATAATTTGAACATCGTAAAAAATATGATAAAATAAAATATCGGGTAGAGTTAAAGGCATTTTTTGAGGTCCTTTTTAGTAAATTGAAATTTATCTCCATTTTAATCATTTAATTAATAATTTTATTTAAAAAAGGTTTGTAACAAAATAAATCACTGCATGTGATTTTTTTTGCCCGTAAAATGATTTCACCTTCAAAGAATATTTTTGCAACAATTTTTAAACTTGTTCGTTTTTGTAATTTATGTCACATGTAGCCTTGAAAACGTGAGTCACCTTTTCCCTGTAAAAAGGAAAACGTGGCTGAAATGAGCCTTCCACGGCGTTCCACCGTAAAACTAAACTTTCTCCTTTATTACGATTTCACAAAGAACATTTAGGATAAATTTCTTTAATATATTATAATACCAAATTATACTTAGTAGGGGCTTTCAACTTGGTACTAATAATAACGTCTTAATAAACTGGATATAAACCAAGGAACTTTTTTACTTTTTTTACCTTCATACGTTTAATAGCGGTGAGTCTAAGCAGTGTTTTCTAAAGTAATGAATAAAATATTTCTGAGTAACAGCCAGTAAACTATTCCACGAGGTACGGCAACTGGAAGCTAGTTACTTTACTTTAATATATAAAGTAGTAGTCTTGGTATATAAGAATTAACTACCAGCGTGTACAATGTAGAAAATTGTATTTTTTCCTGAAAAATATATTAAAAAATTCTTCTCAAGATAATAATGCATAGTGATGATAACATCTTATTTGCAATGGTAAGCAGCACTATTAGTGCAGGTTGTGGTAATGTTAAAGAAAATATGGTCCATTAAAAGAGCTCACAGCACCTCTACTAACGCAGTTTCTGTCGTGAATCTTAATTTGTGGAAATCTTAGTTGAAATGACTGATTTCAACTAAGATCATTAATTAAAATCAACGACGTTTAAGATTATATTTTATATTTAAAATCTCATATTATAAAAATCCTGCCAATAAAAACCTTCCCAGTTAAGAGCATTTTTTTATGACTAACTACAGTATGTGGTAAGGGCAGAATACAGGTCAGGCGGGAAACAGATAATAGATAAGTATGTCAGAAAATCTGGATTTCGATAGGTTGGGGACAGAAGAATACACATACTCAGATACACACACATAAACAGGTTGAACCTTGTCTATAGAATACTCAAAGGCTATCAATAATGATGCAATATTATCTATCTATCTATCAATAATATTGATAGCCTTTGAGTATTCTATAGACTAGATCCAACCTGATTATGTGAGTGTGATGAGAAGATTCTTCTGTCCCCAACCTATCGCCATCCAGATTTTCTGACATACTTATCTATTTTCTGTTCCCGCCTAACCTGTATTCTGCCCTTACCACATACATAGTTTCCTGCTAGACAGGCCAGGTCGACCGATGAAATAACACGGCCCCTCAGAATACATACGTAAAGTGGCTCCTGCCGCGATTCGCTCGAGAGAGTTTTCCGCGGGCCCAATAGCAAATTCTAATTCAAAGACACGTAGCCTCTACTCGAGGATAATAATTAATAGGACTAATTTGACTTGATTATTACTGTATTAATATTATTTATGAGTATTCTCTTGAACTAATTAATTTCTTTATTTATACATACTAGAAGTATTATGAAAGTTATCAAACCGACAAAGTAAACCGTGGGTTATTTAGTTAATAAAGTTGCATTCAACCGTTAAACATAAAATAATGTGTTCTTCGTATTCAATATTGTTTAGCTGAACATCATTGATCAAGCGGCCCTATAGTGTGGGTTGTGGCAGAGCCTCAACATTTTTCTCATCTCGCCAATATATCTAAACCATAACTGAAATTTATTACACCCAAATATACTCGTGAATCATTATTTATTGCTTTGCTTTTTGAATTTATTTTGTTTATAAAATTTGATAAAGTGTTTCTAGCACAATTTTTTGGATTTCACAAGCGATTCTTTAATTTGCTAAGTCAAGGTGAAATATTTGAAACTTAATGAGAACTCAATTAAATATCAATTAGCTTTTCAAAAATTATATTAAATATTAATGGTTGACTAATTTTTTTTTTAGTTTATATTATTTTTTCCTTATTTTGGTTATGTTGAAGTGTTATTAGTCGCTCACTAATTTTGAAGGAAGGCTGTTATCAAACTCAGATCTCTCTGACTGGGATCTCACTATTGGGATAGTGATACAGTTTGTAGTCCCGAGAAATGATGCAATTTTAGGACCGAAGATTGCATTTCTTAGCTTGTTTTTTAACCCCTTTGTTCAAGATGGTGGCCGGATGACAAAGGCGGCGACCCCACAAACTTCAAGTTAAGCTATTGACCGCCCCAACATGTTCCAAAAATAAAATTGCGTCCCCTAAGAAATGCAAGGCTCATGTAACATTTCAATGGACTTTTGTTCTCTATCTATACCCAAATAATGTGATAAACGATTGAATCAACGTATAGAGTTCTCAAATAAACAGAGCCGTTTAAATCCCATCCCCACTTTGACCTTGACGAGGCAAATTGTAAAACCTGAAGGAAGATAAATGGCATTTTTCAAATGAGCCTCTGTCGATCCCCGGTTGGATTTCACAATAGGCACTTTATCTTGGCCATCAGCTCATTTATAAAAATGTCAAATAATCTCTAGCAGTTACACAAAGCCTATTGAAAAGGCTTCTTTTTTAAATGTAATTTGAGATGTTTATTTATGAAGGTTACATTTTGATGGTCCGTGATTGGCTTCTGTACCAGATTTCGAATCACCCGAAGTATTCAGGCGATATCCTTTGATGCTATAATAGTTAGATGATAAAATTTGAGAGAACAAAACCCAATATAAGGCACACTCATCCCAGTAAGGGTTCTCCTCAAATTAGTTACAGAAATACTCGTTGGAAACTTTGCTTCGCCATCATTGCGGCCGCCATCTTTATTTGAAACTTCAAAGAGCGCCCTGTTTCATCCCTTTCTTTATATCAATATATTGTTCTGTTATATCAAACATGAAAGATGGAATTAAGAAATCCTTTGTGGTGCACACTTGGCCGGGAATCCTTACAAATAAGCTTTGGCTTTTCAAATGATTATTTATTTCGTTCTGAAGTCTCGAGATCTCCTCACTTTGTCGGATTTACAAGTAACAATGTCATGTTCCTTTGTTCAACAAATAACTTATGACTGAACTAATAAGCTTATAAGCTCAAGAAATATTCCTATGATTGATGGTAGAATTTAAAGTTACTTTCTTATTTACCTTCCGGATTACCCCGGGCTCCTGGAAGCGGAAGCGGAAAGGGAGTGGGTAGCGGACACTGATCGTCCAAAGATTCAAACCGTTTAAATGCAGTTTTTTTGTGAACAATATCAATAATAATATGTCTAATCTGTGTCAACAGGCTCTACTGCTTTTTTCACGAGACCCCCTAGTATCCGAAGCATACTAGTGCTACGTTTATAATTTCTGTTATAAAGAGCTCATAGATACGTGTAAGTTAGTTAAATAATATTCTGGGCTATGTTATTATAACGTTAACGCAAGTATAACTGATTATTCAGTAACTTTGAAATTGCTTCCAAATCAATATACCGATTTGATAATATACATATTTATTACTGAGCTTTGCACCTTTGTTAGGAGCATAATGATACCTACATTACTGAAGTCTACAGCCTTCCTGAGCATGGGTGCTTGCACTCTATAAATCCTGCATGATTTATATAGTGCCTGATGCCCCACCGGCGAAGTGTGCTGCAGTGGTTTAGTAGGTATTCCGGCTCCATGCTACAACGTGCCGGTGAGTCTCACATAACCCTGCCTACGTCATCGTTGTGATCAATCGCGTTGACGCCGGTAGGGTGTGCTCAAAGGCGGAATGCCTTAACAAAAAATGGATAACATTGTGCAAAAAGGATTTTTAAATTGAGACCCACAGTTAACAAGATTAGCGCAAACAAATTGTGTCCATTCATAACATCATCAATATATATATAGACACTTCATATGTACACATTGTCTGTGTGTACGTATTGTGATCCAAGTGCCAACTTTTTGTATTGTTGACTTATTTATTTTGGAGTGACGCGACGCGCCGTGACAGATTGCTTCGTGGAGTTCCCGAAATTGCTTTTTGTTTCCCTAATAATACTCATGACAAGTATATTTTGAAGGATTTTGATAAATGAATGCCGACTGTCTACTGCTAAAATAATAAAGAGGCAGAATTTATTTTTTTAAACGCACTAGTCTTATAACTACCTATCCACCTTGAAAAAACCTTTGCGCATTAGATAGTCCGCTAATTAGATCATAATACTGTCTCATTTAATTATAGAACTAAAACTATCGAGTACTGAATAAGAATGTTGATGTATTACACGACGCCGTTAATGCGAATGGACCCAGAAAGACTAGTCAGTTTTTATGAAGATAGATTTATTTCCCGGTTTGAAATTAGTGCTAGCGCTGATGTAATTTGCAATTTCGCTCTTCGAAGCTTTTCATTCTAATGCTGCGTTTTGATTTTAAAAGTTATAATCTATTTTAAAAACCTCAATTCAAGTTTATTCTCAATTCTCAAATCTGGGAAATACATAATCTTTATATAATTAATTCTCAAGAAGATATGTCAGAATTATTTGCAAATTCGTAAGCAAATAGCGGCACAAGAGTTTTGAAGTTTCCGTCTCCTCCGCCTCTCAAATTTGTTACCAAGTTTTCTGTTCATATAATTTCCTCTGTGGCTCGCTGTCTTTTCAATTGAGCACAATACGCTCAAAAAACAATTTGGGAATTCTCCGCGTCTCGGAACAACTCGAGAGGCTGAATTTGGACACTTGACCTATTTATTCCACGGAGACTGATTTAAGTTACGCAACAATTTATTAACAGTTGATGGACACAAACTGTCCGTTATCTTTAACTAAAACCGGGCATATATTGTCCTCGTATAAACCAACATTTGCAAACCTTTTTAGCAAAGTTATAAAAGTTGGTACAATATTGCTTATAGACGTTCTCTCAGTCCATTGGAGCAAAAAGTTTTCCGTATCAATCATCCGCATTGTATCGTAAACTTCTAAACAGAACTACTTACCGATCATATAAAGTTCCTGTTGCCAAATATTCACCACCCACTTCACTGATATAGTTATATATAATAATACTAACTTTAGCTATTTTTATATCACTTAAATTTTGTACATTTTTTTTTTGTTTTTAAGTTTTTTTTCTAATTTGTATAAACTTAGTATTAAATATTTGATTGTAAACACAAACACTGGTTCCTTGTTTGTTTGTTGTTCACATATCACTTAGAACACTATGTTATTTGTGATAAGGTTTACAATATGCCGTGTTGACAGCGCGTCGACATCGCGGTATAGATTGATGGCGCCCAACGTGGGACGGAGCGTGAGCGAGCACCGCAGCGACGTCCGAACGCGTCGCCGTCCGGCTAGTTACTGCCGGGTGCGCACGCCTGAGCCCGGCCATCCCCCTCCTTCACCTCTCGAACTCCCACAGAACCTCACAAACCCCGTTGCAATTCGGAACATAAAAAAATCACATCAGAAAGGAAACCTTTCTCTGTCAGTGAGCTTCAATGGTCGTTCTCTCACCCCTAAGGAGTTAAGTGCTTGGTCTCTCCATCAGTTATCTAGCTTTTATTGAGGTCTAATGAGTATTCTGCATTAATTTATATAGGTTGCGTGTTGTATTAGTAGCTCAAAGGCGTTATTTTCAGATAATATTATGTGTGAATTTAAGGAGATCGCGTCGAAAATGACGGTGGATGGAAAATATTATTTTTTTCCTACGATACACAGTGGCACATCAAACGAAGCGAGCTCAAAGCGTTTTTTGCTTATATTCATATATTATTTCACTCCTCTCTCCGTTTAAGCAACTTATTACCATGATTTTTTTTTATTTACTCAGTAAGTTATGATCGTTACCATTTCATTTTTTTTTTGTGTAAGGACAGTTTCAGCTTCTTTGCTTATTTTTTATTTGACATGAGGCATATATCTGGATAAATATTATACACGAGAAATCTATCCTTTATTATAATATTGGATAGTAACTCATCGATAAATTTGTGTCACTTGGCCGTTATGAACATAATTACGAAATTTAAAAATATTATTATAATAAGTTAATTAATTATCAATATCAAAGATTTTTTTAATTTCACAGCAAAGAAACATGAGTATATAAGAATTATACAGCTAGATACAAATAAAGTGAATTCAATTTGGACTGGTCTTGGAGTCTTGGAGTCGAAAGCGGAGATATTCCATGGCACTGACTCGTTGTGAGTGGTTTACATGCCATCTAAGGTATTATAAAATATTTACTGTATATTGTATTAAAACCCCATAAAAACAATTAATTATTGAATCAATGAAATCATTTGTATAGAAAACTAGCTCTGCTGCAATTCGATTCATCAGAAATACCGTATTGTATAGCGTTATTATATTATCACTACAAACACAAAGATACAGAGATAGTATTAAGCTAGGATAGTGCAATATTGACTAAGAAGCATACAACTTACTACGCAAAAGCGGCTATCCGCTGTAGGAGTCAAAGACGGCCTTCCACCATCAAATAGGACGTGTAATTGAGAGAGCAAAGAGATGCCAGGAGCTTTCAAAAACGACAAGCATGTATGACAAGAATTATTAAAGTCAAAGTAAGTGAGGCAAGTTAAAATCGAGTCTTTCTGCTCTCTCTGCCTACCCTGCAAGGGATATGGCGCGAAGTTATATATTGATATACTATTATTTTATTGTCATATTAATATATAAACGTTAGTTTTGTAACTTCTCCTGGATTACTATAAATGTAGACATCCGTAATTACGTTTCGATATGCAGAACTTTTTAGCCCCTTCAGAGGAACTTTTTCAAATAATACATCATAATTTCGTCAGTATTCGATATTAATTAATATTTCTTTTTATTTACACACATATTCCAAAAAGTCATTGGAACTTCTGGAAATAGAGATTGCTAAACCGGAAAAAACGACAATCGAAGCTGATTTCAATAAAATTTCTATATAATTTGCCAATACAAACATAGCCGGAAGTAACAATGGTCAACATTTCTATCAAAACTAGTTAATAAAATTCCGCAAATTCGTGAAACAAACCTCCATATCATAAAATAATGGTTTACCCGATAAATGTTAATGTTAGGGAACTTTCATTAGAGTTCCGTATCAATACAAAGGTGTCGTGGAACCTTTATTAAAAAGTCAAAATTTGTCGCAATAAATCTTCGCATATTTAATTGATTGATATTAGAAAATGTTATTCCAATATAAGCACATGGACTAATTTTAAATATCCAGCGCCATTCTCGACTAGCATTTCAGTTTTAAAAATGAACTAGTTTATGAATGTCTGGCGTAGACCATTTTCACTAAATCTCGTAATCATTAAACATGACGACCGAAGTGAAATGACTATTTATTTGACACCCACCACTCCTAGCCCTCTATCATAACTAACTAAATATTTATTTTGTACAATATAGTGCCATTTAAAATCGCCAAGAAGTACAATATACAAAAAGTTACATTTACATAACACACTAGCTGTTGCCCGTGACTACGTCTGCGTGGATGCCATAAAGAAGCAAAAATACTATGCCTGTGCAAAAAATATTATAAGGATTCATTGCTCCCCCCAATTAGTGATAGCGTGATTATATTTAGCCTATGTGTTGGCCGGACTTCTTGACTCTATATTCATGTAAAATTGGATATCAAAGCGTGCAGTACTTTTAGGTTTTATCACTTTAAATTTTTAGGTTCGGTATCGATTGTAGATCATGTCCCAAGTATTCTAATAAATAATATTCAATGTACAGTTTTGACTTTCCAACGATTTTATTATATGTATAGATTGGCATGTGTCCTTGATGAAAGCAATATCCTGAGAAGAATAAAACACGGACACAATCACCATGTGCTGCCTGATTCGGGGTAAAGTGAGAAGAACTAGATTTCGTGTTTAGTTCTTCTTTGTTCTTCTTCACGAGACAAATATAATTTTCTACATAAAAAATACTTAATAATTTGAAGACAACTGCATGCAAACACAGGGGAAAATAGCTGCTTGCATTTTCGGCTATCTAAGTTACAGATTATATAAAAATTACGCGTCACTAAATTATCTAAAAGGTGTACAGCCAAACGATTTGTACATTGCCGTGTAGCAGGTGCCTATGGGCTTACCACCATGGGACCTGCTTGACCGGGTCCCGCCTATCCCATAAAATGTTTAATGTACATACAAATACATACGCACATAACTTCACGCCAAATCCCTTGCGGGGTAGGCAGAGAGAACAGAGCGCCATAAGGCACGATTCTTACACGCCTTTGTTGACTTTCATAACTCTTTTCAAGCATGCGCATCGATTAACATCACCTTCCTGGTTTAATGTCCATGTCGATAGTTGGGCTACTTATTATTTTTTTTTTCAGATCGGATTCTCGTATTAAAATAATAAGTTAGTTACATATAAAAAAAAAATTCAAGATGAAGACAGTTGGTGCCAGTACAGAACCCTCGTTTACAAAACAGTTTACACTTGACCGGATTTATTTCCTTTAATCTTCAAACAAAAAAATAATTTAGTAGATTATTACAACGAGGGCCGTAAAAGCCGGCTGAGGAAAGAATGGGCTACTACTAATAATTTATTGAATAAGGCGTTACTTTGCGGAAAGCCATTGTCAAAATAATGGCGCGAGGGGATTGGCCCTTCACAGATGAACAAATCAAACAAGTGGCTCACAATTGTAAAGATTGACAAATCTGTTCACTGTCAGCCATCACTACTTCCACTTGAAAAGTTTACATATTTTGTTGGTTTTGGATCGATCTTAAAAAAATAGTAAGGGTTCTCATCTTATTGGTTTGTTTATTCATTACTTAAAAACGCTTGAGCCGAGTCGGAAGATTCTTTTCTTTTTTCAAATACAAAGTACAGTATTTTAGATATATTATTTTAAATTTCGTGAAAATTATCTCTGTAAAGAGTTCGAAACGTCAGGAAAAAAATATAAATAACTAATAAATAAACGCGATATAATCCTGAAGGTTGTTTTGATCAATGAGTGAGATTCGCGAAAGTCTTAGAAATAAATATTATTTTAAATACTTAGCTAATTATGAAACTTAAACTAAAATTTTCAAGTGGGTTGGTTTTTGGAACTACTAAGTTCAGATTTTACACTGTGTGTTTTACAAAAACATAAATAACTTACAAAAATAATAATCTTGTTCCTCTAAGAATACTAGCAATGAGCGTGACGCTTACAGTGAAGATTTTACGAAAAAAAACCATTTAATTTTATAGTTCTGTAAGAATACTTTCAAATATCAACAGTACGTAAAGTAAAATTATGATTAAAATTAAGTTAAGAATTGCGGAAAGTACTTCCGTATAACAATAATATAGATATGCTCCGAACATAAGGGCTATCATGAGAAGAACCCGATAAAGTTCTTATTTGCTTTCTGTCTAATAGAACCTTCCTACTTCTGACACAGTTGTCTAGGTAGTTATTGCTTCGTTTCGTAGCACTATTACATTTGTAGTGCTACGCAGTAGCGCTTTCCGTAGCAGATACAACGTTTATACGAGAAGCTACACAATAGTCCACACTGCACCAACATACAATTTCAAAGAAAACCTTCCAAATACTAATATTTCAGTGCGAGACCGCCACCTCACTTGTCTTCGATTCGGGCCTTTTTCTTTACAACGAATCTACATAGAAAAATAAACCATATTATAATGTTCATAAGGTTTAAATTAATTCGTGATCGAATTCGTTTTGGTTTGTCCACACTAAAAATATAGAAAATTGTACTTTATGCTTATAATAATAGTGTGTCATTTAACTTATAACTGAATTGTATCAATTCCTCACCTACACAGTTCTGGATATCGGCTCTTTTCACACGCCTTTGTTCCTAATGTTCATTACGTATTCTCTCAACTGATATTCGAGGTTATATATATATATATATATATATATATGAATTTGATAGGTTTTATTGTGAGTTTGTGTGTATTGCGCGTGAGGATTTGTATCCTCGGTCGAGTTAAGTAGACGAGCTCACCCGAATGAATACTTTATAGCATGTTTACGTGTCGCGAGCAATTTGAGCCAAAGGAAGCCAAATTGATTTTAGTGGTTCATCTTCATGGAAGTCTAATACTTAAGTATTATATATAAGGAGAGCTTCCATTCTTCAATAACTTTATGCATTAATAAATATATACTTATATTGTATATTGTTAAACATTTGTTGTTTATATCTACATACATACATACTCAATGACGTTATAATAACTCATGCGTTTATTTCTGATAATGATAATATAAGACTTTTAACTAGCTACTTAAGCTTAGCTTAGCTTAGCTTTTAACTAACTTTTACATATTTACTTCTCAGAAATTCGCGAATCTCACTCATAGATTAAAACAACTTTCAGGATTATATCGCGTTTATTTATTACCTAACACTGTAGGGAGGGCCAAAAACACTACATCAGGTTTGACAAACCTCAAATTCTCGCCAAAGAACAACATTATCGTCCCAGGGTGATACGTGAGGCTATTGAAATCAAAAAACATTCAAAGAATTTCAATAGAGAAGATGGCTGGAAACTATAATCTAGCTGGAACCCAGTCATAAGTCTCATCAAACCTAGCCCACAATCAAACAGCTCAAGACAGCGAGATACTATTAGTATAGTTTGCAGGTCAGACCCACATCAGAAACCAAAATAATGTAGAATTTTGAGTAGTGCAGTATACAATCAAAATAATTTTATTAACCTGGAAACCAAGTTTCCTTTTCTCTAAAAATATTAAAAAATAATAGCACTATCAATAGCCCATCCAAAATGAAATAATAATCAGTTTTGAAGAACAGCCGCTGAGTTTTCTGGGTCTTTCTCAGGACTGGTCGCGTTTTTGACCCAGTGGTAGATTTTTTAACAAATACTTACCTTTAAATTTAAAATCAATCAATATTTAATAATAGTTATACTCTGATATCAACTAACTTAGAAAATAAGATAATTATCTAATAATTAAAAAAAATAACAACTGTTACCTATTAAATCATACAACAAAGGATCTTTACAAACAAAAAAAATTTTTTCTTTAAATACATACATCAATACATCTTATAAATAAATATTTAATTTTTTGTTTCATGGTCTGATGTGGGTTACCAATAGTAAAAATCATATTTATAACATCAACTTTTTTATTTTTATTTCCAAAAAGTGGGTGCTCTCTGTATCAATGAAAATATTGAAAATAGCTTGTGAACGATTACCATCTTTTTGTTAATCACTCGTGAAAATGATCTCTGTAAAGAGTTCGAAACGTCGGGAAATAAATAAGAATAGGTAATAAATAAACGCGATATAATCCTGAAAGTTGTTTTAATCTGTAGCGTATAGTTAATAACGGAAACGAAACATTCGATTTATTTTTTTAACATAATATATTTTGATTGACGTTTAGTCGTTTGTACAATTAAGACATTATTTTATAGATATAAGTTGTTACTACATTTAAACGGCTTTGTGGATTTTCGCTCAAAATCTTTACTTAGGTTGTCTACGGCTACAAATATCCCATTTTTTATGGATAGTCAGGTAGATAATTTCTTATTCCTGTTCACTCTCATAAAGCAGTGTCAACACAACTCGATGGATTATTTCTTCAATTTATTTATGTATTTAAAAAAATATTCAATATTTATTGTTTATTGAAGTCTAATATAAAAGTTTTCAAGCAGAATATTCCCGGTGCAATTATGAGGAACTGGTTTGTCCACATTCTCTACGACATTTCAATTTGATCATAATCTGTACGATGTTTTGTATTCCCTCCGTTTGTTTTATCTGCAAAAAGAAACCTTACTTACCACGAAATCTTAAGGCAAATATTTCCAATAGATAGCATCTCAGTAAATATTGAAATTGTATAAAATATAATGAAGATGGAAGCTTAATAACACTTTCTTGGTCGGAAGCGGTTCATTAACATAGAGCGATGGTGATGTTCACTGTGGTCAGGGTTTTAAATCTAATTCGCCTTATCGTTATCGCTTCATTCAATTATTGCATTTGTATTTAAAACAAGAAAGTCTTAGTAGAAATCGAAATCCGGATAGTTTACTGTACAAACATTTTGAAAAGCGATGTGTGTATTTCAGAATGTATGATGTTGATGATCTATGGGCGCTATGATGATCTATATATTGCGCGCATGGAGAGTATGGGTTTAAGAGGTCCGGTTTTGGAGTGGTTTGTGGATTACTTGTCGCATCGATGCCAACGTATTAGAGTAGCGCGTCATGAAAGTACAAGCCGTAACTGTGAGTACGGTGTTCCACAAGGTACTACTCTTGGTCCTACCTTATTTCTTATCTATATCAATGACCTGTTTAGGATATCAAATCTACCCTACTTGGATTTATCTATGTTTGCTGACGATACGGTTATGGTGGTACATGGACCAACATGGGATATTGCGTTTAGATTGGCAGAAACCGGGTTGGCTAAGGTAACAACATGGTTGGGGAACAGTCTTATGTCACTAAATACCACCAAGACAAAATATGTCTGTTTTAGTAAAACATCCGTCGGCAAACTAGCACCATCGAGTATCTTCAAAATGCATGGTTTTCCCTGTAATTGGGGTGAGATACCTAAGAAATGTGACTGTGTGGTAATCTCTAGGGGTGAAAGTGTAAGATATCTAGGTGTAATACTAGATGATCAGCAGATTTGGACTCCACACATTGCAGCAACAATAGTAAGAATCAGAAAATTAGTATATATCTTTAAAAACTTGCGAGCAACGACAAGCTTCTAGTACAAATATACAGAGCCCTGGGAGCATGTATAATAAGATATTGTATTTGCACATGGGGAGGCGCTGCAAAGACGCATATGATCGAGGTTGAGCGTGCGCAACGTATGCTACTGAAGGTACTATTGCGCCAGTCATATCGTTACTCTACCTCAGCCCTATACGATCTTGCTGGTGTACTTTCTGTAAGAAAATTGTATATATGCGAAACGCTAAAAAGATACGACAAAAGAATTGTTCCAAAGCTACCACGATCACAAAAGCGTGTAGAACCCTGTCCAGTACCCCGCATCCGGTCGACAATTGCTCGCAAACATTTTGATTTCATGGCTCCGTACCTATATATTAAACACAATAAAAATAAAAAGACGTTCAAAAATAGTAATTACCGGTTCAAAATAAATTTGCCTGATTGGCTTAAGTCCTTAGATTACGATGACGTGTAAGATTTATATAGATAACATAAATAATGAAATGCACAAACACACACACACACACACACACACACACACACACACACACACACACACACACACACACACACACACACACACACAAACACAATTGTTTTTAATGAAATAAAAACTGTCGTCTTTTATGAGAGAAGACACTGGCACCCGCAACTCAGTTCTAACTACCGTGGGTGTCAGAGCATCGCATTATGTAATGTAACTTATATTTTTCAGAATAAATTATTATTATTGTAGTAGTGAAAGCACCGTTTCAATACCATTAATATCAAGTAAGCTTGGCCAATTATTTGTACCTTACCAAAGGGACCTGTTTTCTATGATCAGAAGTGTTGGAAGAGTGGTGGAAGAGTTACAGGTACCATCTCTATAGAAATTCTTCAAATTGTCAATTTCTATAGAGATGGTACCTGTAACTCTGAAAGTTTGACGAGATGACCACTTGGACTGTTGTAATTTCAGTATGAGGTTCCTTTACAGTCGTAAATTTCTGTAGAACCGAGCCAAGTACTCCTCGGAGTATTGATAATTACCATAAGCTATAAACATTTATGTACTTTCGTGTTATCCGTTATGTGCAGGTGTTGTTGTCGGTCGTGTACTGCTGCCGTGTTGTCGGTTGTGAGATCCAGAGCAGAGAATATAACATATAATGTGCGCATTACACTCGACATATAATTAAGAAACCCTTTTAGAAAGCTGACTTTAACTTTGCCGTTTAGAGAATTATTACTTATGTCTTTAACTAATTTAACCAGTTTCCTCTCCTTAATATTACTCTAAGACTAGCTTACCCAGCAAACTTGTTGTGCCTCGGAAGCAATAAATACAATAGTTTTTCCTAAAAAAAAGTAGCCCAACTTACTCCTTGTCACACCAGCCTGTCGAATTGGTCCAGCCATTTCAGAGATTACCTAGAAAAACAGATTGACAGACATAAAATATTACTTTGGTGTATGTACTGTATAAATATTCGTAATTTCATATTAATGTAATAGAAATTTATTTCAATATTTTAAACAGACACTCCACTTTTTTTTATGTAAAGATTATTTAAGAAGAGTACCTAGATTATCCTGTACGTTGGGCACAATTTGTTAGTCGTGGATATGTTGATGTTCTAAATTCATTCTTTGGAATTGTTGTATCTTAATCATTTTATATTATAGTTTGCCTATATTTTCTGCATAATCAACATTTAAGTGAATCGTTTCCCAAAACAACAGCAATACCATTAAAAGTTCAAGTCGAATTCAGTATCGTTGAAGTGTCGAAGTGAAGCTTAGCGATGTTTATTGAACTGCGTAATAGACAATAGAACTAGTTTCGTTTACAGAAACTCTCCTAATAACATGTAATAGCGTAAACTGGAGTGAAGTTGTTGCACAATAAATATATGTACATATGTAGTGAAGTTAGTAACGGATACAAACTTGTGAAACTTGAACTCGTATCAATGTACTTGAAGGTACAGAACTACTCGAACTGTCACTAAGGAGATTTGATCCCAACCAAAATACAATTTGCTAAAATAAACATTTGTCTATATTACATTCAAGAGTGGTAGAGCCAAGGAGTTCGCTGCAGGAATGGGCCGGCTCGACCGGTGAAATACCACCACCTCTCAGAAGATCGACGTAAAGTGGCTCATACCACGTTTCGTTCGGTGAGAGAGGTACCCGGAGGCCCATCTCCCTTCCCCATCCCTTCCTATCCTACTCCTTTAAAGGTTGGCAACGCAACTGTAACACTATATGTGTTGCAGGTGTCCATGGGCGGCGTTGGTCACTTAGTCAGGTGACACGCCTGCTCGTTTGCCCTCCTATCCCATAAAAAAAAATATGTATATACTTATTTTTCAACAAACATGACATAACTTCACGCCTTTGTTACCCGAAGGTGTAGCCAGCGGCTGTTAAGCCTCGTCTCTCCGTTACGTTTACGGAAATGGAATAGGTGGCAAACCTATTGCCATACCATAAATATACCCATATTATACCATAATTTCGAAAAGTCATTGGAGTTAGCCAGGAGTCGAACCCGCGACTTCTTGATTCAGAAGCGGGGTGCTCGACCACTGGGTCACCAAGACTATTTTTTACTATATCATAGATGAATTATAAATAAAAACCACTCCATTGATACTCTCTACTAAGAAAAATCGCATCAAAATCCGTCGCTAAGCGGACAGCGACTTTGTTTTATACTGTGTAGTGATAATATATTTTGTAATTATTGTTTCTCTCTGTAGTAGGCATAACATATCAATAGACAGGTATAAGTCGCCGCTAGAGGGCGTCACTAGACGATCATAAATCTCTCTTAATTCAATATTATAATGATCACACGTGCAGAGGATCTCTATTGAACAATCGGGTATTCAATTACATATCAAATTTTGATATACAATTATTGGGTCTTGCGTTTAATATTAGTTTATTTACTTGTTCAAGATTTTAATATAGTATACAGTCGAAGGTTACTAATAAATTCACATTAGTGATATTCGGTGTTAGACAAGAAACAAATAGTTAACGCCAAGCTCATTACGGGGTAGGCAGAAACAACTCAGTGGCATGATACAAGATTCTTACATAGGCACCTCACTTGCGTCTGTGATATTCAGAACTTGATCTTATGTATTATTCCCTTAATTCTTTTAATGGTTTCCCTTCCATTTTGTTTTTAGATTTTCATAATTTTTCTTCCCTCATCCTTATCCTATCGATATTGTCAAAAAATTTGGCGGTGGTTTTATGACTCCTGGATAATGTTTTCGTTGGCGGGATAGTGAAGGTGTCGAGCAAGCCCATTCGTACAGTGAACTGCGAGGCTCCACAACTATTATACATACAACAATATTCAATCTATATTATTATTTCAAAACCTTTGCTCTAATTGGGAACTGCCCACGGCCACGATATGCTAATTTGCAACATGAACTCGCTTGTAAAATAGTTGAACGCTATTCTCACTACGATTTTAATGATACAAACCTGAAACTTTTGAGTGGATACCCTCAATCAACAACATTGTTTATTGTTTTGTTAATTTAGTAAACTGTTAGATATTTAGAATATTTTATACGGACGAAATAAAAAACCGTACGTGGAGTCCCTCCGCGCGAAAGAAGTGTAACTTCATATTATTGTAAAAAAAATTTGCATTTACTCCTGGGACCTCTTAAACCAGTGGAAGTGCTTGCCTCATCGTCTCGCCCGTAAAAATGTATTTATCTTAATAACTAGCTGACCCTGCGATCTTCGTACCCACTAAAAGTATATTCTTTCTTATTTAATACTTATTCTACAATTCGAGAACTGCATATTAGAAAAGAAATAACAATCCTACAATAATTTTATTGTTTGACTTAATATTATTATATCAAACTATAAAAAACACACATAACATTATATTTTATTCTATTTTGCCATTTTTTTGTTTGAGTAATAATAATAATAATATTCATCATCCCTGTTTATGGACCAACCTCGTATTTCAAGAAATATTAAAAAAAAATTAGCGAAATCGGTTCAGTTTTTCTCGAGTTTTGTACTTACTAACACATTCAGTTACTTATTTGCAGAGATGTACAAAATGGATTTAAAAAAGCATTTAAATACAAAATACTTTTCAGATTTACTATTTCAAGTGCAAAATACTAACGCAAACGCAAACGAGCAGGCATGTCACCTGATGGTAAGAAACCAACGCCGCCCATGGACACAAGCAACACATATAGTGTTACTGTTGCGTTGCCGACCTTAAGGGATAGGGGAAAGGAAAGGATGAGGAAAGGGGGGTGGGCCTCCGGGTACCTCTCTCACCGAACGAAACGCGACATGAGCCACTTTACGTTGGTCTTCTGAGAGGTCGTGGTATTTCACGATACGGTATGGGGCTATGCGGTACGGCGGATGCCATATATACTGGCCACCCGCGCATTTCTCGGGAAAACGTCGATTCGTACCGGAATAAACTGTGTCTACAATCGAAACTCGGACTAAGGCCGACTCAACTTAGTTAATTCCACCCTAAAAAGACACAGGTCTGCGCGTTTCCCGCTGAAAATGCACACTTTGTTGCCTCCCTTTTTTGAGGGCACTCGGTTACCCGCCTTAACCGATATCGGAATTTTTGGGGTCGACTTGTCCAGTTTCGCGGTTATCTGGAGGGCAAAGCGAAATTGGCTTCGAAAATAGACGGTATTTCACGTCAGGTAATCGCTTGCTATATAAAGCGCATTTCCGACCTCACATGGAATACTGTTCTCATCTTTGGGGGGGGGGGGGGGGGTGACTCTGCTAAAAGATGAGTACCAGCTTACCCCATTTTACACACTGTTCCGTTGTGGAACGAGTTGTTGGTGTTGCAGATGTCCATGAGCGTAGTAGTAGTCGCTAGTAGGTAGTCGCTTTCCATAAGGTGACCCGCAAGCTCCTTTGCCTCCTTATATCGTTAAAAAAAAACAATTACGATCAAATAAGCGAGTGAGGCGTGCAAGAGTCGTGCTTTATGTGCTCTGTTCTCTCTGCCTACTTCGCAATCGATTTGGCGTGAGGTTATGTATGTATGTATAACTTTCAAAAATCATTTCGAAAAGTCATTAGTGTGAGCCAGGATTTGAACCCACAACAACTTCTTGATTCAAAAGCGGTGTGCTCGACCACTGGACCACCTAGTAAATTTTACCTATAAAATTATAATAACCTATAAAAACTTTAAAATTTTAATACATACGATAAATAACAAACTATACTAAAATTGTACTTACAAAAAGAAATGGCATGAATTTGGCTCAAATTAATCAGAAAGTACCTATTTTGTATTTTGAAATGACTATTCAAAATACCTCTCGAGAGGTATTTCAAATAAAATAACTTTAACAAAATGCTTTCAACAAAAAGGTATTTAAATACAAAATAGGTATTTTGTATTTGTATTTTAAATAGAAGTATTTCAAATAAGTCACATCTCTGCTTAATTGTACCTACATTGTAGATGTATGTGAATGCGTCAATAATTATTTTCAAATTAAAAAACAATCAAATAAATCTTCAAGACACGTACCTTGGCATTGTAACTATAAATCCGTCGCATTATCTCTTGGATTGTTATCACTCATTATTTATAAATCTTATCCACTAAATTCGAAAATAAAATCACTCCACTATTAAATTATAAGTATTATATTAAATTAAAAAAAAAACAATTAAGCGATGATATAAATACTATACACGTAAACAAACTAATTACACACTGCTAACTTCGCTTCGCGAAAAATCACAAAAAACAATATTTTTGAGTGATATTGACTCACTCTATCTCTTTCCTCTTCTCTCTCTTTCCTCTTCTCTAACCTTTATCATTCTTTCTCTTTTCCTCTCGTTTTGTAATGTTCTGCTGTCAAAAGAAACAACTAACATTTTTTTGCAAATTGAATTACATACATATTTGGAAACATCTGACTTAACAAATATTTATGATAATCATTATTGTTTGTTTGGTGTCTAGGTGCTTTTCTATGTGTTTTAAGTAAATGTTTAGAAAAGAAAATTAGATAAAAAGTATTAATAGCAAGGACATCTATTGGAAACTAGTTCTACTACAACGAAGCGAGTGAAGTAAAAATCCGAGTGCTGTGGAATTATCATCAAAACAGTGACTATATAACTGGAAAATTACTTTAACCTCATAATTATAAATGTAGTGTATTTCACCGATGTCCATATTAGATTTTAGTAATATGTTCACATAAATATGAACATGTAATTATGTATAATAAATCAATTAACTAAAATGATAAACGGCTATAGTTAACTACAGTTGCCGCTAGATAGCGCCCTGCGTCAATATTTGAAACTTTATTATTGAACAAAATAATGTTCGTTCTTAATTCGGCGAATATAAATTATTCGCCGGTTTAAAGTCGAAAGGATTTTTTGTTTTTTAATGACTTTAGCTATAATGTAATCATAAATATTTTCACAATATAATAACTTTTATCATCTTAGTGGTTGGAGCCGCGGCTGTGGCAGCATCTAGCAGCGGATGGTGGTACTATTCCACTAATAATTTATACCTATCAATTATGCGCTAATAGTACCACTATGCGCTACTAGATGTCTATATACTGCGAATAATCAGGCTTAAGCAATTTGCTTCGTGGATTTATATATAGACCGGTTCAGTTTCGCCTTATTATAAATATAAAATATATATAGCGGCCGCAAGGGGGCGTTAAAAGCGTTAAATGGTTGCACGAGCCATTAGAAGTTACACTTCAATAACTTTAACAAAATGCTTTCAACAAAAAGGTATTTAAATACAAAATAGGTATTTTGTATTTGTATTTTAAATAGAAGTATTTCAAATAAGTCACATCTCTGCTTAATTGTACCTACATTGTAGATGTATGTGAATGCGTCAATAATTATTTTCAAATTAAAAAACAATCAAATAAATCTTCAAGACACGTACCTTGGCATTGTAACTATAAATCCGTCGCATTATCTCTTGGATTGTTATCACTCATTATTTATAAATCTTATCCACTAAATTCGAAAATAAAATCACTCCACTATTAAATTATAAGTATTATATTAAATTAAAAAAAAAACAATTAAGCGATGATATAACTACTATACACGTAAACAAACTAATTACACACTGCTAACTTCGCTTCGCGAAAAATCACAAAAAACAATATTTTTGAGTGATATTGACTCACTCTATCTCTTTCCTCTTCTCTCTCTTTCCTCTTCTCTAACCTTTATCATTCTTTCTCTTTTCCTCTCGTTTTGTAATGTTCTGCTGTCAAAAGAAACAACTAACATTTTTTTGCAAATTGAATTACATACATATTTGGAAACATCTGACTTAACAAATATTTATGATAATCATTATTGTTTGTTTGGTGTCTAGGTGCTTTTCTATGTGTTTTAAGTAAATGTTTAGAAAAGAAAATTAGATAAAAAGTATTAATAGCAAGGACATCTATTGGAAACTAGTTCTACTACAACGAAGCGAGTGAAGTAAAAATCCGAGTGCTGTGGAATTATCATCAAAACAGTGACTATATAACTGGAAAATTACTTTAACCTCATAATTATAAATGTAGTGTATTTCACCGATGTCCATATTAGATTTTAGTAATATGTTCACATAAATATGAACATGTAATTATGTATAATAAATCAATTAACTAAAATGATAAACGGCTATAGTTAACTACAGTTGCCGCTAGATAGCGCCCTGCGTCAATATTTGAAACTTTATTATTGAACAAAATAATGTTCGTTCTTAATTCGGCGAATATAAATTATTCGCCGGTTTAAAGTCGAAAGGATTTTTTGTTTTTTAATGACTTTAGCTATAATGTAATCATAAATATTTTCACAATATAATAACTTTTATCATCTTAGTGGTTGGAGCCGCGGCTGTGGCAGCATCTAGCAGCGGATGGTGGTACTATTCCACTAATAATTTATACCTATCAATTATGCGCTAATAGTACCACTATGCGCTACTAGATGTCTATATACTGCGAATAATCAGGCTTAAGCAATTTGCTTCGTGGATTTATATATAGACCGGTTCAGTTTCGCCTTATTATAAATATAAAATATATATAGCGGCCGCAAGGGGGCGTTAAAAGCGTTAAATGGTTGCACGAGCCATTAGAAGTTACACTTCAAAAAGTCGTCTTTCTCTCGTCGAAATTTATGATGTTAAAATATATTTCTGATAGTTATTTAGTTTATTTTGTGCAAAATAAATATGTAATTTTAATTTTAAAAATATATAAAAAAAATTATAACAAATACTAAGATATTTTAGTATTTCGCTGCATGATTGGGCCGGCTCTACCGGCCTCTCAGAATATCGACGTAAAATGGCTCATACCGTGTTTCGTTCGTTTAGAGAGGTATCCGGAGGCCAGGAAAGTGAAGGTCGATGTATGCTAATGGAAACACATATAGGCGGTATGCAAAACAGTAAAATAAATAAAAGTAATATTGAAATATGTTCTGCTTTACCTCAATAAAAATATTCAATCAATCACTAAAATGATCACGTTGGAGAACATTATATACAACCAGAAATAAATGTTCGGGGCGTGAGTATCATTTTATGTATGATTGCAGGGTAGGCAGAGAGATAATAGCGCTATAAGGCACGTATCTGCATTCGCTTTTTAAACATGGATAGTGTGTCGTGGCTGTCCGCGATTCCTTCCTCTTTCCCTTTTGCACTGTGAAGTTATCTGCTTAGTCACTCTTGTATAATCCTCTCTCTTTACATGTACGAACCCTCGGAGCAAGCCCTTCTTTACACACGACCACCCCCTCATAATACGACTTTATGTCTCAAACATAGATTTATCATAGACTGTAGTAGATGGGACATGCCAGTAAAAATGTAGTACTAATCATCACTGACAGTGCGACCGCGGGCAAGCGATTCTCAGGATGTAATTCAATACATATACAGTAATGAAGTAAAAGTTGACACTTGGAGGCACTGTTTACGCACACATTGATAAGTCACTCACCCATCAACAACCCATTTTTGCTCGTCGTTTGGTCACCCAAACTATTGCCGACCTAATATTCTTAAATCAGTGGTCTCAAAACCTTATTTTGGCCTTTTTTAATTACAGTTTAATTATGACAGACGTTGGGGTCTTTAACATATCAATAGAATACAAAAACATAATTCATAATATTTGTGTCAGTGTGTTTGTATCTTTGTATTCATATTTTGTTAAAAGTACTTCAACCTACGTCTTTGATGTCGTTTTAATCTATACATGTAATAAAATTGTAGGAAAGTTGGAACTGAAATTATTTAAAAAAAAAATACTTGGGACATGATCTACAATCGACATCGAACCCAAGACTTTGATTTTAGATTTTGTCTGTTTGCCTGTTTATCTGTATGCTTCTTATGGATAAACTTTTAAAGTACTGCAAGCTTTTATGTCCAGTTCTGCATGATTATTACCAAGAGGTCGGGTCAACACATCAATCAACATCATTTTCCTGCCCTTGTCCCACTCTAAGTGGGGTCGGCACAACATGTCATCCTTTTCCATTCTCTTCTATCGCTCGTCGTATTCACACTGACTCCCTTCATATTCATATCAACTTTTACACAGTCCAACCATCTCTTTTTTGGCCTCCCTCTACTAATGTCTCCATCTACAGTCATTCTCATCGTTCTCCTTGTGATATGGCTTTCGTCCCTTCTCATAGTGTGTCCACACCACGCCAATCTACCACTTCTAATTTTTCCCGTAATTGGTGCTACTTTCATGCTTCCTCTTCAATACTCATTTCTTATTCTAACTACATATAGGCTAAATATTAATACGATATTTTTGTTTGTGTATACAATGAAGCCTTATAATGACACAGGCGTAGTATTTTTGCTGTTTTATGGCATCCACGCAGACGAAGTCGCGGGCAACAGCTAGTACCTACAAGAACATAATTAATTCTTCTGGAGAAATCAAAGATGAGAAACTGTTCCAGTATCTAAGGCACTTCTTACAATTATTGTGTATCTTCCTTGCGTTTATACATATTAAACTTTGCATATAATCTATGAAAAGAGTTTCGGCAAGCCAGGTGGGCGAAACTGCGGGCAACAACTAGTACAATATAATATTTTGCTGAAACGTCAGTTTGGGGCCAATTAAAACTTTATCGTCTGCAAAGCTAGCGAACAATATTATACTATTAAGTAGGTGAAGTGAATATAGACGAGCGTTGCCATTTTGAAGGAATATTCGATTTAAGTAAACATTGAATTGTGCCGTTTGAACTAGTTCACATAACCAGATGAAATATAATTTTGAAATTATGATTAATATTACAAAAGGGTATGTAAGATTGTTTGCTACGCTTTCGCGTAAAAATTTGAAAATATGTAATATAATAAGATTTTATTTAACTGTTAATTTTATCAATTGACTTTGGCAGATATCCAAAAATAAATCTATCGATTAAAAATGTCTCGGTGGTCCAGCACGTCACGGACGTAAACATAATGGCGAGTCGGGGTTTAACAGCCGATGCCTACACCTTTGGGAAGAAGAAGGCGTGAAGTTTTGTTATGCTATTAAATCTATCAACTCCAACGCCTTCTACATTACCTTTTGACAGTGGTAGAGCCAAGCAGTTCGCTGCATGAATGGGTCGGCTCGACCGGTGAAATACCACGACCTCTCAGAAGACCAATGTGAAGTGGCTCATGCCGCGTTTCGTTCGGTGAGAGAGGTACCCGGAGGCCCACCCCCCTTCCCCATCCTTTCCTATCCCCTATCCCTTAAAGGTCGGCAACGCAACAGTAACACTATATGTGTTGCTGGTGTCTATGGGCGGCGTTGGTTGCTTACCATCAGGTGACACGTCTGCTCGTTTGCCCTCCTACCCCATAACAAAAAATAGCTTCTTTGCATAAGAATTAACCCGTTAATAGAAGCAGTTGAGTCATAAACTTCTGATTCATTGCAGTAGGTACTAAGTACTCGTAATTCAGCTATAATGATCTAGCACATGTACAACGTTGATAAGAACCCATCAAAGTTAGAGTTGTTATTTTAGTTCTATTCAGACAAATGATATTATATCCAGACAGGTAAAACAAGAAACAGAAACAGGGGACTTATAATACATGAGAACTGCCCGCAAATATAGACCTTTGCTATTACAGATCAACTCCGCGGATAATATAAATAAAGAATTATTTTTAAGAGTAAATTTTATTAATTTCTAATTAACCGTAAGTAGTAAGTATCGCCTTCAAGGTGCTCGTATTAATGAGAATTCCAAAAGACCATTGTGACAACATCCCAAAAATATATGTTCCCTCTGTTCATACACAATAGTATTTCATTCTTACCGAGAACTTGTTCGAGTTCACTAATGTAATGATTATTCTCAACAATATTTACGGGGCCGTACTTAACTCATAACACAGGCCTCAGTTCTCCGACGGTCCCCCATTTATCTCCGGGGTACCTACATTATGTCGCTCTACTGTATAAAATGGCTATAAATAAATGTGAACTTGTTAAGTACCTACCGCCACTCTAGGTACTCAGCCGAATCTCGCCCAAGAACTTATTTAATAACTTGACCGGTGAGTTAGCAAAGGCTTCGTCTGTGGAAATAATCTATCTCCTATTTAATTAAAATCGTCTCATTTTTGGCCTCGGATTGTAAAGTTTCAATAGTTAACAATTACAATGAATTTGAAATTGAAAATTTGTCTCGACTTCATTTTGTGTTAAGTTACATTTAATTTTATTATTGTTAAAAATACTGTAAAGATTACATGAGCAGTGTTTTGCAACAATGGTTGAAAATGGACATCATAATTAATTCTTGATTGCCTCTGTTCTCTGTATTTCGATATTACATTGAACTTACCCACCTTGGTAGGCTGAGGAGTGTCATTTTTAGTTGCATCTATAATGTTCTTTGTTATTTTTTTGCTTCTTAAAACGCTAAATGTCATCTGTTGATTGCGAATACAATACAATATAGGAATTAGACGATTTTCTAGAAATAAATGAAATACAAATGTTATATGAATGTCACACTGTGTATGTGTGTAGTGTATGGTTGTTTATTTACTATTTATTCTAGATGACATGGTGCTAGATGTCAACCACAATATTTTTTGTGGTCAACAATTTAGTGGGGTCGTACATCGTTGGCAAAAACAAAAATAAATCCCTTAAAAATCTATGCAATCTCTGAACTTGTCTCTGCAAGGGAAATATACGATGTTCTTCAAATAAATAAAATAGCAGTGATATATGTATGTCTGTGTTCAGTGTACGGTCGCGCTACTCTAACACGAATTTCCGCATGAAGTTTTGAAGGCGAGCTACATTGTAACTGCGTCATATAATTTCCGACGTGTAAAGTTTCTATCAAGTTGTACCCTTTATTCTCAACTGTAAGGGAGGTGTGGAGGGGGGGGGGGGGGGGGCTGGGTGGCTCCGCAGGACCATCTACCAACAGTTGCTATATTAAATTCACTGTATAGATATTTCAAAAGACCAAGTAAGATCAGTCTTTCTCTATTAAAATGTTAATTTCGTTAATCAATGGCCTCTCGTTATCAACAAAGTAATTATTGTGCTGTCGTAAGAATAAAGTTTACTCTTTAATATGACAAAAATAAGTGTACAGAACGTATTGGTGTTAACATCATTGATTTTATATAAAAGTAAAAATTTGATTAGGTTATTGACAAACATACGAACGGACTTGCTTAGACTGTTAAATATAAGCGTCATTAAGTTATAAAAGATTTTTTTATGGGATAGGCGGGTAAACGAGCAAGTGGGATATCTAATGGTAAGTAACTGCTAACAGCCCATGAGTACCGTGGTGCATTACCGTCCTTTATGGGTGTAGAAAGGTAAAGGAAGGGGAAAGGGGTTCGGGCCTCGGGATACCTCTCTCACCGAACGAAACGCGGCACAAGCCACCTCACGTCGATATTCCGAGAGGTCGTGCTATTTCACCGGTCGAGCGGGTCCATTCATGCAGCGAACTGCAACATTCTAATACTGATTATTTATAATATCATAACATTTTATTGGAGTAAATTATTTTAACAGTGGTAGAGCCCAGCAGTTCGGTGCATGATGGTTTCGTTCGGTGAGAGAAGTACCCGGAAGCCCACCCCTCTTCCTCATCCTTCCCTATCCCCTATCCTTTAAAGGTCGGCAACGCAACAGTAACACTATATATGTTGCTGGTGTCCATGGGCGGCGTTGGTTGCTTACCATCACGTGACACGCTGGCTTATTTTCCCTCCTATCTCATAAAAACAAATAAAAAAAGCCATTTTGAGGGACAATGACCTTTAAATATGTATGTAAAGGAGTAAGTCATCTTTCAAACCAAACGTTTAGTATTTAAAAATGCGCATTCACACAAATTATTGTTTCCACAAAACCTAATCAATAAGTATCTGACTGATGATCAATGATGCAAAAGAGGCTTTATAAGTTTACCAACAGTGTTATTTATTTATACAGCGAGATTGTACTTTCGTGAAGAAAAATGCGTCAAGTTATTTTATGTGGGAATTACAAAAATAGGAGCGGTACATTCCACAGCAAGTGTTGAGGTAATTCACAAAGACACAAGAAAGAAAGGTATGTTCCATAGCATACGGTGAATGGTTTCCTATTTACCTATCCCATTTTTGTTAGATTTCTTTTTCATAAAAGATACTTAACATCAATGCGTAGTTAAAATATAATAAATTTGTAATGCCGTTTCAAAATAAGATAGTGAAAATGTATAAATATCTTACAATCCCTTGCACTAACTTTTCCTGGCTCTAGTTCCGGCTCCAGCCAACTTATTTAATAACTATTGCTTAATCTTCTGTCGGTGCCTCCCCTCTCTTAATCCCCCCCCTTTTATCCACAATCCGCTGGTGCGGTCTCCCGCTAGAAATATGTTTTATTAATTACTTCAAATCTGAATTACTTTTGAACTGTTTAAAAGAACCGACTTATCATCGCTCATGTTATGGTCGTGCAAATGCATGCTGATGATATTTTATTTTAATTATAAATTACTGCCGGGGCTCTTATTGAATACTTGTCAAATATTGAACAGATTGCAGGTAAAAATGAAAACACAGCCAAAACTTTTGACAACATAGATAGTTCCAAAAGATGACATATTGTGACGACCCCACTTAGAGTGGAATAAGGGCAAGAGATTATTGGCAATAGATAAAAGTGGGCTGATTTTTATAAGGTCCAGAATATATCTGATAGAACTAATACTAATAAAAACAAATGTTGTGACAGAATTACTTTTTGGTATTTAAAATTTTCGTCGAGTTTTCGGCTCGCCTATACCGCAATGTCTGAAGACTAAAGTCTTTGACCAGTGCGTCCTACCAGTAATGACCTACGGTGCCGAAACGTGGACACTTACGGTGGGGCTAGTCCACAAATTTAAAGTCGCTCAGGGAGCTATGGAGCGAGCTATGCTCGGAGTATCTCTGAAAGATAAACTCAGGAATGAGTATATCCGACAGAGCACCGGAGTAACCGACATAGCTCGTAGAATAAGCTCGCTGAAGTGGCAATGGGCTGGCCACATCTGTCGAAGGACCCATGGTAGATGGAGCAAGAAGGTCATAGAGTGGAGACCGCGACTTGGTAAGCGTAGTGTAGGACGCCCACCAGCCCAATGGTCAGATGACCTCAGAAGGGCTGCTGGAAAAGACAAGATGCGCAAGGCAGAGAATCAGATGTTGTGGCGCACATTGGGAGAGGCCTATCCAGCAGTGGACTGCAACAGGTTAATGAAAATGATGATTTAAAATTTAGGTACGGAACCCTAAATTGCCACGTTAAAATGTTATTAATTAAGGAATTTTTCTTTAATTTAAAAATGTGAAATGTATTTCATTAAGTGTTTCCGCTACGAGTCAGTTAAACATCCATCAAATTAATTTGGTTTCCCTTTCAAGAGCGAAACGCTGGGGGCTGTTTAGAGATTACTGCACCCTTGCGTCGCGATTAAGGGGACATTATTCAAAATATTTAACAAGCAGACCTCTTGAAGGACTCGTTATGACATCAAAAGAATTTACTTGAATCAGAAGTGGGATAGTATGAATATATATATATATATATATAATATATGAATAGATAGCTTCGTAAATAGGAATATTTGTATGTTTATGATTCTCTGTTGTGACTATGGCCTGACTGTAAGCCCATCTTGTCTATAAATCTATACATATAATTAAAATTGACGCGTATGTTTGTAATATTGAAATAAGTGCTTTCTAACTAGCTTCATATGAATAATCTCAACATAACAGTTTTCACAATTTCGTCCATCTGTATCTATCTCTGTTTGTTAGTCTCGGGTAATCTGTGAAATGGCTGGACAGATTTTAAAGACACTTTTATTTCCAAGCAGCTCGTGTAATAAGGAGTAACTAAGGGTACTAGCGAGGTCAGCTAGTTAGAAATGTAGTTGATATCTGATGGGACCAAACTTTGGTTGCATAGCATCAGGTCGGGTGCCGTTAAGACAATTATTAAATAACATAACATAACTTCTCCCCTTTTTCTACCCGAAGGTGTAGGCAGCGGCTTGTTAAGCCTCAACTCGCCGTTATGTTTACGTCCCAAATGGAATAGGTGGCGAACCTATTCCCATACCGTGCACAAAGTTTTTAGTCATCGATATTTATCACAAATAACTTTCGAAATTAATTAATTTCAAAAAATCTTTGGTGTGTGGCAGGATTCGAACCCGCAACCTCTGTATTCAGAAACCCTGTGCTCGACCTGTGGACCAGCGAGACTATTAATTATTATGTAACATCGAATAAAATTTTAAAACCGGGTAATATTATTGCCTCGTAGTCACATGTTAATGACTCGACGTCACACAAACGTTAAACCATTTAATCCGATATCCGGCACTCTCAACTAACTTGTGCAATAAACATACATCAGGCTAAGAACACACACGTATGCTCCCTATATGAACTGACATGAGGTTCTGAATAACCAAATATATTGTACATAATATAATAGATAATTATTTTATTTATTTCCGTTTTATACTGGGCGGTCTTTGAATTATTTTTAGTTCTTGTGGCTTAACTGGTGCGCTACTGACATACCTCGGGCGCCACCGGATGTAAATGTACCTCACTCGCTTCGTTGACTTTCATAACTCTTTTCATGCACGCGCGTCGATTTTTGAGGCTCCTAACATCACCTTCCTCCAGAAAATGTTCTATTTGGTCATGGAATGTGTGTCTAGGCCGTCCTCGACTCCTACATCCATCCGCTTTTGCATTGTATATCTGCTTAGTCAATCTTGCATCATCCATCCTTTCTACATGTCCAAACCATCGGAGCATGCCCTTTCTTACTTTTACACCGATACTCTCTTTGAATCCGACTTCCTTTTTTATAACCTTGTTTTAGACGCGGTCAGAGAGCGGCCACGAGTCACTTTATTTCAATATCTTGAGAGGCCGTGTTTTTTCACCGGTTGAGCCAGTCCATTCATGCAACGAACTTCCTGGCTGTACCACAGAATATTTACCACGTTTGTGGTGCTAATTATCATAGTTAATTACTTACTTACTTACTCCTACCACCTTTTACTGGCAAAGCGCAGCCAATGTGGATGTGTGATATAATGATACGAACGAATCGAGTTTCAGTCTTTGAATCTCTGGTCTCTCGGTTTTCTAATGCATGTCAAGCTGTCACCTTCTGTTTCAACTATATGTCAGGGAGATACTACCAACGATATAATAAGGAAGTGCATTATTTTGAGATCAACAATTGCAAATTATTGAATAAGCGCAATTACACTGACAATAAAGAGAATATTTTATTATCTGCGTAAAGATAAGTCTGTTGGTATATCAGTTTATTAACGGTTAGACTACTAATACAGCACACGAACTATCGTTTGAAAAGCTTCCAAGGAGTACTGACGACGTTTAATTTGGATGAATCTGAGTTTTATTCCTGCAAAAAAATTAAAATAAACGGAGAATATATATTCCTTGTTTATAATAATAAGCCTTTCATTAACCAATAGATATGATGGAACCTTATTGGTTTACTTAACAATTAGTCGAAGTATCGCTTCGTTATCGGCGCTCTGCAGACCAACGCTATAAATCATTCATTAAAAATAAAGAACAACTCCAAAATTCCAACTTGTTTAATTGCCTTATTGTTACTAACTTATCTGTGGAGTGGGGGTGGGGTGGGGGGGTTCCCCGTAACACACCTTATCATTGGCCAACTTTTATTTTGAGGTTGAATGAAAAACATGTGAAATATAAATTATTGCCGACCCGGACCAACTTCATATCAGTTCCGGATCAATATTTTTTATGCGATATTCTTACTTTTATAGTCAATTATCGTCTATTGGATAATAGTGTCATCATATCCAATTGCCTGTTTATAGAGAATGGCTACACCGTCCTCGATAAATAACCAATTCAAATCAAAAACATTTATGTAATCGAATTAGTGGTTACTTAGATGAATACACACAAAAAAAAAACAACTTGGTCTCTTTTAAATATCATAGACTAGTTTTTGTCGACAGAAGTCTTCACGTGAACTACAAAATGATAATAACTTATTTCAAAGATGAAAGCTAGTTATCTATATGTCTACAAACATATAGACAGACAGTCAGGGTAACTGCCTATACCCTTCGGTGTAAATGACATGACAGTATAATAAATTCAAAAGTAACAATTCACGATACACCATGTTAAGTAGTGGAGCAAAAAAGCCGTGACGTCGCTCTGTGTCACGTAAAAATGCTCGTTAACGTCCGTTTGACGTGTGACGTCAGCAATTAAGGCTTTTGTGCTGAGCCCGGACGTATTGTGCCGGGTACTGTACAGTAATACCACGTCATGTGTATGGACTGTTCATGTTTATTTTACACACGACAGTTTTCGCTCATACGCAATATAAGACACGATAATTACGCCTATTATTCTATGATTAAAATTATTTGTGGTGATTTTGTGAAGTATCTGTATCTTGTTAATATTGGAGCAAAACTTTTAAGATTGTTGGAAAATTAGAGCAACAAACAAAAACAAGATTTTTAAGATCAACATTTTAATATGCTTAAATTATCACGATTTTTTATGAGACCAGCACTGCCCTCTGCAACCCAATCAACCCACTTTGCGTTACAGGCCTTTAAAAGAGAGAGATAGGAAGAAGGCAGGGAAGAGAGTGTACCTTCGGATACCTCTTTCTTGGAACGAAATGTGACATGAGCTATTTTACGTCGATATCCTGTCCGGTAGTATTTCACAGGTTGAGCCAACCTATTCATGCATTGAATTATGTGGCTCTACCACTGTAAATTTTGTTAACTGACCTTATATAACGATATTATATTTATTTGACATAAGTAAAGAGAAATTTAAATAGTGGATAGTTTATTTACAAATCCCAGAGAGATTACAAACTGAACAAAATATATCGGAATTTTCAAAATTAAAATATTTACTATTCCTGGTTTATTTGTATGTATTGAGGTTGTTGTCCCCAAGGCGATGGGGATTTGGGATTAAATTGTTTTTATCTCTTAGGAATCCTGAAGCTAGTGTTTAAATCAACTTGAGACTTTAACGGACAGTCAGTGCGTAAATTAATGGGACTAGTGACTTTACTTCATTTCAAAGACAATGTCTCTTTAGTCTAGACTAGCATAAACAAATCTACTCCTTCATAGTAAATTAAGACAGCGCCATCTTGTAACTTAACAATACATTTAAACTTGTATCACAGATGCGATGGATACAAAACATAACATGTAACATGTTGTTATTTGTATCATATTCACTTATATATCCACGTTTAAAATCTGTTAGAGATGGATCCTATGACATCCTGCCTCATAGCCGGTATTATAAACCACTGCACCTAGCAATTAATCCCTGATAAATTAGCTTTATTAAAATATAGACCTGCACACTATACACCAACCTGCTCTAGAAGATTTGAAATAAATTTGTTTAATCATTTCATGTTAATAATATCTTATCTATATTTGGTGTTGATAGCTAAGACCTGAGACCCACCGGTGGGATGGGGTGATGACACCGCAATATTCTTTATCGCCCAACTTATTTCTCAGTCGAGATTATAATTGGACGTGATCTGCGTGAATTCGTTATCTTGGACGAGGTGTTTTGTAAATCCAATATAAGTTTTGTTTTTACAGTATTTTGTTGAGCAAATATCTCTGTGGCGAGATCATTGCTAGGCATACAGGCGATTTAGCAATCAGTTCATATTAAGTTACTGCTTTAGAAATTTTAAAATTTATTTTTATAAAAACATCTATCTAGAAATAAGTCACATGTTTTTTCAATTTCGTAAATGGTACAATAATAATATATATCAAAAATATCTGTTTGAGTCAAACTCAAGGCTAATGTAGGTAGTCCAATGTTCAAATTAAAAGTGGTAGATGCATAAAGTCGACTGTATCAACCGGTCCGTTCGATCGGTGAAGAAACTCGACGTAAAGTGTTTCATGCCAGTTTGGAGAAAGAAAAGGGAGAAAGATGCCGCAAAGCATCTAACCAAAAGAATAAAAAGCATAAATAATAGTTTCACTATTAAAAATTTTGTTCATAATTTAATTTAATAAAAAGTGAATATACTAAAAATGAGTATAATTTCTTCAGGTCCATCGTCATCGTTTTGCCAGCTAATTCATAATAACTTGTTTTAATGTGGACACTTAACTTTGTACAAAAAAAAAGTTAATTATCCCTCATGTAGGGACCACACCTATGTCGTGGGTACATTCTGTACGTACCCAGGGACGGTAGTTTTATCTACGTTACAACTAAGGTGTTTTAAATGAGTGACCCACGGACCAAGGCAGGAGAAGAAGCGTTCATTTCATAAGTAATAAATAATATTTCAATGCATTATTTCTTTTTATAATTCCACTCATGTTTATAACCTGGGCAGCTGTTGTTAAGCTACGACTCGTCATTTTTTACATCCCAAATGAAATAGGTGGCTGAACCTATTGTCACCGAGCACAAAGTTTTCAGTCATTGATATTTTTCACACATAACATCCGAAAAGAACATCGAAAAGTCATTGGTGTAAGCCAGTGTGAGGATTCGAACCCGCGATATCTAGATTCAAAAGCGGGGTGCTTGACCACTGGAGCACCGAGAAAATTAGGTCTTTAACAAATAAAACAGTGTGAATAATAGTGATATATATATGTCACTTCTTAAGGCATACTCCAGAAGAAAGATGATGGTACTATTTTCAAGAGTGGTAGTTTTAAAACTGCGGGTGGCCTAGGATAGGCAAAGGTTATCTAGGTCTATCTAGGTTATCAGGCATGTCTAGATGATAAATAAACTACCATGGTCATTAACGTCCAATCATGCTAGTGTAATTCGGAGACAAGTTCGGCAACATGTAAGATTAGAAATTTTTTGTATACAAAAATTAGTATACACATACATAACCTTACGACAAGTCCTTTTCGGGGTAGACAGGGAGTACAGAGCGCCATAAGGCAGGGTTCTTACAGACTTGACTCGTTTCTCTGAACTCATATCTCTCGTCATACATGCTTGTCATATATATGTTTTTCACTGTAGTATCATTTAATGTAAATATTTATCTATGCTTTTAATGGATCGAAAAACCGACGTTCGCTTGTATTTTGGACTTACGATTCGAGTGTACGGCGCAACGGAGGCAGGTGTGAAAGTTCTACTCTTGTTTGACACTTTGTTGAATTTATTCCAGAGCTGTGGACCGGCGACTGGTGACTGGACATTTAAATTAACTTGCACCCCTCGTCCGCGGCGCAATGATAGAAGGCGCCTATATGTATGTAGCCTCGTGACTTTAATAGATGAAGGCATAGATCCCTGTGCTGCCTTGTACCCTAATTCATAGTAATGTCATAGTAGTGCCTTAATCTCAGTGGTAGAGTCTCCCAGCACGCTGCCTAAATGGACCGGTTCAATCGGTGAAATACCACTACCTCTCAGACTATTGCCGTAAAGTGGCTCATGCCACGTTGCGCTCGGTGAGAGAGGTATCCGGAGGCCCAACTCCTTTCCTCTTCCTTTCGCATCCCACTTCAGACTCCTCCCCTATCCCAATTTAAACAACAACGCAACTATAACAACACTATCTATGATGCAGGTCTCAATCATAGGAATGTCAAGACGCGGTGGTAGTTGCTTCTCATCAGGCAACACGCCTGCTCGCCTCTCTATCTCGTAAAACAAACAAAAAATAAATAACAGAAGTTCGACTTTTAAATTTCTATATCATTGAAAGCACTAAAAGGAAAAGTAGCTTGCTTAGCAATTACTTGATCAATAAAATTGTGCAACCCTAACATACCTCAATTGGAGATGTGAACAATAAATGAAACATGCGGGAACAATTACATGAACGTTAAACAACCTCTGCGCCCCGTGCCCCGTGTCCCGACGCACTGCCCGTGTCATAGGGCGCGCAGCCTCTGCCCGCGTGCCCCTATCGGCTCTAATTATCCCGGGTGTCGTTTTATACGTACATTTTCAATGTAGGAACACAATGCCTGTCATTTTCTTTGTCGCTTATAGGGATGCCACCATCAGCTGCGAGTGAAAAAAATATTTTTTTCATTATTGCGTCAGAGTATTTCTGTAATAAAAAAAATTGTTCAATCTTTTTAATTACATATGCGTGTTTGTGAGACCTGTGATACGAGATGTGTTTCGCATTAAATCGAAACCCTTAGTATCCATCATAATTTCATATTACACCCCTATTTATTTTAAATTGGTTTGGCAATCAAATTGTATCGCGTGGAATGGACACAACGTAGCATAATTCAAATTAATACTCCTAAAGCGCTCTTTCATAAAAAATACAAAACTACATAAACTGCAATTTACATTATTTCACGTCGACAAAAACTCCACAACGAAACTACAACAAAAATAAGTCAAAATTAATTACAAAAGTTCCGAGAGCTAAGGTCCAGTTTACGCGCGGAACAAGATTTACCTGTACATTGAGTGCGGCGAGACGGCGGCAACACGAACAAATTAAGAAGTAGACGCCAGTTGTGCCTGCGGTGGAGGCCGGTGGGAGGGAGATGGCGACCATTTAATTTATCCGGGTGTTTTTATAGTGAGGAGGAGCCGCTGATGATGCCGCTCACGTACAACACAACACTAGTTTAAAAGTTGCGGTCAACGATACGCACTTGCCTTAGAAAACGTTGCAGCGGTTAACTTCTTTTATGGTCTAGGGGGGCAAACGAGCAGGCGTGTCACCTGATGGTGAGCAAAAAACCGCCCATGGATACTTGAACACATATAGTGTTACAGTTGCGTTGCCGGCCTTACAATTGGATACGGAAGGGGTTGGAAGTGGGATGGGAACGGGAGGGAGAAAGGGGTTGGGCCTCCGCATACCTCTTTCACCGAGCGAAACGCGGCAAGAGCTACTTTACGTCGATATTCTGAGAGGTCGTGGTATTTCACCGGTCGAGCCGGCCCATTCATGCAGCAAGCTGCGTGGCCATTGTGAGTCAGTCTTACAGCCTACTTGCTTGTTTGATTGAAAACAATCGATTGGTTTTGAATCGGGATATATCAAGAAGGACTGGTCAACGCGGAGTAGGCCGTTCGGCTCGATATTACCGTAAAACCCGCACGAAGTCAAAGAATACGAGTGGCACAGGATCGTCAATTCTGGCGGCACAATTCTGGAGGCCTACGTCCAGCAATAAATCTGGAAAGGCTCATGATGATGATGATGATAATATCAATAAGGTATTTTAAATTACCTCTGTATTGGATTTATAATTGATTCAATTGATTTTATCTAATTTAGATTTGCTTGCTGTCGGGTATTGAAGACAAAACAAGTGGAACAAGTAAAGTGTACCTAAATAAAGATTTCAACAAATTGATCATCCACCGACACAGTAGGTAGTCAGTCAGATCGCTACGTTTAGTTATCACAGTGCGTATATGTGTGTGATGCGTAGCTGTTAGCGAGTCGCCCTGCGCGGTACATGCGCTCGTTTCCATACTTTGGGCCCGGGATCACCTCCCGAACCGTGACACCGTTATATCACGACACTTGTCCCGCCTCCGAATCACCGCATCAATGTATTGAGAGCTATTTACTTTCAAGTGACCACTTTATTTGGAAAATATTTTTTTTTTATGTTACGTATCGCTGTATTATTTCAGTTTGCGAATGTCTACGGACATTTTTGTACGCACTTACCTATAATACGTCCAGACAGTGGCTGTATTTCTTTGTGTATTTTGTTGAAGTAAATGTATTCGGCACTGTTTGTTTATTTATCGATAATAATGATTTATTTGTAATTACAGGAAAATAAATGGTTCCTAAAAATATTATGAAGCTCAAGACCGTGTCAAATGACTAGATTATTATGAGAGTATTGTATTGCCGTGGACAATACTGTCATTTTAGCTTCTAAGAGTATCATAAGTCTTTACAGCTTATGTTGATGACTTATCAAAATTGTTCACGATGTTAACACCTAAAAAATAAATTATTTCTGCTGTCTATTCTTTTAATTGTGTATTGTGTCCAAGATATTATTATATTATTATTATAAATATAAGACGGAGTAAAGTGCACATATATTCAGACGTATTTTGAAAATGTAAATGAAGTTCAAGCATCTTTAGAAATATCACAATAGCCTCCATCATTTGGTTCCTTCAAGAACTTTGGTTTTGGTGACTTATTTTCACCAAAACCAATAAATAAAACCGCGTAAATAATAACCAAGTAAGCACTACATCTATATAATCGAAGTCAGCCAACATTCAGGTCACGCGTCACCAACTTACTGAGTCCCAAGTTCGTCTCCTGTGCACCACCTCCTGTGCCTCGCCTCGCTAAGCTCCTAACGACGACTTGTCCAAGTTTACCCACACCTTCCGGTACTTTATTTTTATACTCCACCTAAAACTTAGAGCCCTATTACAGAGAGGTGAAAAATCAAAGATTATTTTTTTTAACAAAAATATATTTTACACTGTTACAATGGTAACATTCACTACGCCACGCAGTTTACTGCATGAATGGGTCGGCTCGAGCGTCGAAATTCCACGGCCTCTTGAGATATCGACGTAAAGTGGCACGTATCTTGTTTCGTTTGGTAAGATTAGTATCCAGAACCCTTGCCCGTCCTTTCCAATCCCAATTGCTTACCAATCGTTGCTCGTTTGATTTCCTAATCAATATTAAAAAAGAAGTAAGTACTGTACGCAGCAGTGAAGCCCGAGTATCGATGAATCAGGTTTGATATGGAATGAATGTCGCGCGCCGCTGACTCTCCGATATCTTACACGTTCTGCGGTAATGTTCCGCATTAATTGAGAATTGTGAATTATTACTGGACCCAGGACATATTGGTGCCGAGATATTTGTCTTTTTTCGATCATAAAAGATGACACTTTTCGAATTGAATTTGAAAGGATACCGTTATAATTCATTCATTTGATTTTATGAATTTATATTTGCTGATAAGCGTTTTTAACCGAATCGATATAAGGGAGTAATATGATAGGAAGACATAGGTTCGAATATCTCTTTAATTAATTTTATCCATTTGCAATACAGTGTGTATCTTTATATTGAATAATATGCGTCTTATTTGAAAACAAGTTTGTAAGGAAGTCGGATTGAAAGAGAGTGTCGGTGTAAAAGTAAGAAAGGGCATGCTCCGATGGTTCGGACAAAAATCGATGGGCGTGCATGAATAAAGCTATGAAAGTCAACGAAGCGAGTGAGGTGTGTAAGAATCGTGCCTCGTAGCGCTCCGTTCTCTCTGCCTACCCCGCAAGGGATCTTATTTTTATTTAATGAAAGACAGTTGTTGCTCTCTCTCCTAGTAAGGAATATAAACTAGGTAAATTATAAAAATACGTAGCTTAGTAAAACTTTGCAGTAGTATTTATGTACAATAGTGAATTATAAAATATTCTCGTAAACGAATAAAGATATAATGACACCAACAATAATTTTATACGCGTTAGAAAATAAATACTGACATTAACTGACGGCAATATATAATATTGTTACATATATATTGGTATATGGCAGGTTTCGATAAATGTCAATAATAATAATAATATTAGATACAGGTAAAAGGGCACACAAGGCCCAGTTTAGCCGCAAGCCAGGTACATACAGGCTGATGAAAAATATTGGCAGGAAACGCAATTTTAAATAGTTTTTTTGTATCGCGCTTATTCGTATAAATTTGAGATAGAGATTATAATAAACTTAATTAAAGTATGGGCTAAATAAAGCTGATTTATGCAGTGCATAGTCTTATGGTTTTATATTGACCTCCCTCTTAGTTAATCTTCACTTAATAACTTGTTGCTAGTCGCTAGGGAACAGTCTAAAAACTAAACTAGAAGTACAACATGATTTCGAAATTTACTGAGGTTTTTTTTGTACTTAAAACAAACACAATTGACAGTCGATAAACAATAATTTATAAAATAAGTGCGTCGCGACACATGTTTTGAACACAGCTACAGAGTAGGTAATAACAACATTGACGCATCGTTACAAGAATGTTCATGTTACTGTTCAAGTAATATAAAAACATAAGCAAGCATACATACTTTACAAACTTTCGGAATCATGACACTTTCTTGAAAAGTATCGCGAAGTTAACCGTTTATTAATGGCCAAAAGTGACTAGTAGGGTCATAGTCGCCAATAACGAAAGAAGAAGAAGAACATAAGCAAGCGTACAGCATTATCAATATGCAATAGTTATAGAAAGTTACCGTACAGTTTACACTAGGTGCCATCGAGCGATTGCTGAATTTGCATTCTTCCTAGAAAAACGATAAGAAATGCTATAGTGATAATCAATATGTAGCGAGCTTTCAGCATCAGCCTGTATATACGGGTGATTGAACAAGATAAACACGAGGAGACTGCAAAACGAACCGGAAAAACTATTTTGTGACACCTCGATCATACGGGAGTATCCGAGACGCCCCCCAATAACACCACAATCGAATCATAACCACACCAGCCAAGTGGAGAAGAGCTGTCAGTGAACGTGACTCCTGCAGGTGTCTGGACGAGCCGGGGTCCAAACAAAACTGGTGTATCAAATCTCAACTCCACTCAGGGGAGTACGCAACCAATGCGGTCTTAGCAGCCGGGAGTCGGTTCCCGCGATTGGATCCCGCGAATGTAATGAGCCCGGGAATAAATACCGGCGGTAATATTCCCGAACAGATTGTCGAGAAAATTACATTGTGAACGCCTTGAGAACGGTGCCCGTAAACATGTTTTGGCTATCTATCGTGTGGACCCCCGAGGGTATGGAAGTCATTATACACGCTTGATCGTACTGCAGAGGACCACCGGTCATCGCCTGGACCTGGGACCAGTTGTAATCACGAATATTACAAACACCCTTCTCGTTATTCGATCAAATCTATCAACATAGCTACCGTGTGGGCAATGAACTATATTAGATACTAGCTAATCCGGCGAACTTAGTTTTGCCTCACAAGCAATAAATTAGAAAATAAAAGATATTTTAAATAAAACTAGCCTAAGTTACTCTTTATTAAACCAGTGACCTGCTAATAAAAGTCCCGTAAAAATCAGTCCAGCCACTTCAGAGATTAGCACAAACAGATAGACTAACAAAAATTGATTAAAATATTATTTAAGTGTATGTACCATATGTTCATATGCATGTAGTAAAAGGCGGTTATTTCAATATAAAAAAGACACTAAAATGTAATTTCTAAATATTTTTTTCAGAAAATAAATCCTATGTATTTTTCTGTTATCAGTAAATTATTTGAAATGAAAGTAGCAGTTTGATTAATATTATTATCTTCGAAGTGTCTCTCACAAGACGACCCGACGATATCGGATTTGTTGGAATCGAATCAAACGTTTACGATCGGGAACCGGATTTATTCTGATTCCAAGTGGCGAGCTGCCGGCGCCGGTTTGTGACTTATTTACAAGCTAATTTGGAAATTAAGAAAGTCGGAAGCGAACTTTTTCTTCGTTTCGATAGAAAACGAAATTTTATTTTAGCATCATTACTTTCAAATACCTTTTAAACTCATTTAAAACGTTTTATTTACTGGCTTCTATATATGTCAAATGTTTAGCGGCAATGTCAAGAAGAGCATATTTAAAACTCCTTCAAAATAAACAAAAATCCTAAAATCACCCAAAGTTGAACAATGATTGTAAACATGGTTAAAACATGGTTAGATATATTATTTTAATATAACATAACTTCACGCCTTTTTCTACCCCAAGGTGTGGGCACTGGCTCGACTCGCTGGTATGTTTACGTCCCAAGTTTTTAGTCATCGATATTTATCACACATAACTTTCGAAATTAATTAATGTTGAAAAGTCATTGGTGTGTGCCAGGATTCAAACCCGCGACCTCTGGATTCAGATCGGACCACCGAGACTATGAAAATAAAGATTATATACTAAAATTAAATGATAATATTTAATTATAAATAGTTAAAACTAACAAAGCTGTGCTGCTTGTGCTGTGCTGGTCTGATCTCCAAACGACTATTTAAAATGTTTTTACTGTAAACATACCATCTATGTTCATCTCACAATACAATGATTTTCATAAAATTTCAAGTCAACACTTCTTCAAAGGTGGCTCGGCGCAGACCATCGTTAAAATCAATAAATAAATAACCTATTGCATTATAACTGACATGTCAAAAGTACCGAATTGTCCAAGAATCAATAAATCAAACTAAATAATTCAAGAGGTGAAGGCGGATCGTCATCCCGACAACTTTCTCCGCCGAACTTTTCACCTACGTCTTTTTATTTAATACACTATTGGGCTTTCCGACTCATACACAACAACATTAACGAATGCCGAGTTTGTAGCTTTTATTATCATCAAGTTAAGGTTTATTGTTGGTGTTGTTGAGTGCGCAAGTTGTTTGTTAAGCACTGTTGTTAGTTAGTTCCCCGCTCGTTCTGGTCTCAACTCTACTTTCAACGGAAATAAACATATTTCCTTAAGCGTAGGTTAATGTTGTTAACGAGTCCTGATTTGTTTTAATATTCAATGTTTAATTTTTGTTTATTTTTCATTGGGACCTATTAGTAAGCACAAATATCGTTATGTTACGTTGTGTTATGTGTGCGTTTACCGAGTTTAGGGAATTCGTATCTTTAAATATTGAAATATTTAGACATGGTATTTTGGACTAAAGTGAAGCTCATGCGAACACTGGTGTTCCCAATCTTCCTGTATGCGGCAGAGACATGGATAGTACGCGAGTTGGAAAAAGGGAAGATAGATGCTCTGGAGATGTGGTGCTGGAGGAGGATGCTCGCCATATCGTGGACGGAATTCCGTACTAATGTATCTATCCTTCAGAAACTCGGCATTACTAGGCGTCTGTCGAGCACAGTACAGATGCGCATACTGCAGTACTTTGGACATGTTTCTAGACGCGATAACAACTCCATCGGACGGCTGGTCATGCAAGGAACTGTCGAGGGAACTAGATCACGCGGTAGATCACCTATGCGCTGGACAGACCAGGTCAAATCCGCTGTGGGAAATCGCGTTTCGGACTGCGCCAGAGAGTCTGCAAATCGAGAGAGATGGCGCGAGATCGTGTCAAAAGCTGTGTCCGCCTCTAATGTCAACGCGGGCGCATCAACATGACCACGACCGCTCTGCCAAGAGCGATACGACAGAGAAGAAGATTTTGGACTTCGAACACAACAATTTTAACATAACATCACCATTTGTTACCCGAAGGTGTAGGCAGCGGCTGTTAAGCCTCGTCTCGCCGTTATGTTTACGTCCCAAATGGAATAAGTGACGAACCTATTGCCATACCGGGCACAAAGTTTTCAGTCATCGATATTTATCACACTTAACTTCCGAAAACAATTTCGAAAAGTCATTGGTGTAAGCCAGTGTCAGGATTCCAACAACGAAACAAATAATTAACGATTGTTGAACAAATTGTGCATAAAATATATATTAAATGCTAATACTGGATGTAGGAGTCGAGGACGGCCAACACACACATTCATAAATATACATACATATTAATAAATATATGCTTAAATACGCATAAAATAAACACATGCAACATAAAATAAGGCGAGAAGAGTTAGCCGGGACAGAGCTTTATATGAAATCACACAACCAGTACCTACACACTTATGTACTTATGTACAAATATCAGCGAGACAGAGCAAACGTGTTTGATAGATGATGATAGATACAGCGATACACACACGTGTACACACTCGCGCTTGACACAATATTTGAACTAACTCACACGATATTATCGAATGCTGAGTTAGACTCCCTTACGAGCCTCACATCTATATGGTGATGTAGCTATGAGGTTACATCATGTTAATCATAAATAAATCCAATCTTGGACACAATAAACAAGCGCCTCGTTTCAAGCTAAGCAACTAAATCGATATCCTTAATGTTCGAGTCCCGCAGTTCACACCCTGAATGGATTCGACTGGTGTAACAAAGCCCCGAACTTCGATGTAAAGTGGCTCATATCGCGTATTACGGCTGGACGGACTGCAATACTATCTGTGTTTCAGGTGTCCATGGGCGACGCTTCTTGCTTACTATCAGGTGCCACGCTTGATCATTTGGCCCCATGTAAAAATACTGTTCCATGTGACTCTATCTCATTATAGTCTGCAGTGTGATCGCAGAATAAGAAGAACAAAAGCGAGTTAGAATAAGAGTTTTTAATCTAAAACGGAAGCGGACGTTACTTGATAGTTTTTCAAAAACCTAATAACTTTCCCTTTTAACAATGATAGTTTGTAGGCTTTTAAATAATTCACTAAGCGAATAGCCCAAAAAATAAGGGATCGCTGATATCAGCATAGGGAATTCTAATAAACTTTTTGACACATCTGGAGAAGTGGAATAATAACAATGCTAACTATAGTTAGCATTGTTATTATTCCACTTCTCCAGCTATAGCTTATTCGTCCCTTTTTAAATATGACACAATATGTATGTCATTGTAAAACATTACTCAAATTATGAAGGAATAGAGCCTACCAAGAAAGTAATGTATTGATGATGCCAGAATTATGACAGAAATAAGTCTATCTGTACTCTTCAGTCTACTCGAAACAGGAGTACCTGAAGATATGTGAAACTTCATCTATCTTGAACATATAACTGCCCCGAACATAAACAGTTAACAAGAAACTTGTGTACTAAATATGTAGTGATTTATGTCCAGATGGCGTGCGCGTCGTGCGGACCAACGTGAACTGTACAAAGGTGAGAGTGTTCACTTCTAAAGCTAATGATATATCACGAATATGGGAAATATATTGTGACCAGTTCTGTATGGTCTCAGTGATAGCAGACCGGTGTAGTAAATAGCTATATAAAATAAACTAAAGTTTCTACAAATCTGCCCACAGTGGTAGTGCCACGCAGTTTGCTCCATAAAGGGGCCGGCTTGACTGACAAAATACCACAACCTCTCAGAATATAGACGTGAAGTGGCTCTTGCCGCGTTTCGTTCGGTAAGAGAGGTACCCAAAGACTCATCCTCCTTTCCCCTACTTTCTTATCCCATTCCCACAAAGGCCGGCAACACAACTGTGACACTGTCTGTGTAGTAGTTGTGCATGAGCGGCACTGCTTGCACTGGTGACCCACCTGCTTGCTCGTTTTGCCATAATAACAATAAAACAACTTAAATAAAGATATAAGATAGTTAAACTTGAAGGACATGGGAATGGCCTCCCAAGACGGCACCAGCTAAAACCCAAGGTTTTGTTATATTTAAACAACTTCTAAAAAGGAGAAGATCACGCGTTTATATTTTGTATGTGTTTCGTAGTTTTTTTTTAATTTAGGTAACCACAAAAATGTATTTGTATCAGCACAATCATAGTCGCCGCAAGTGGAACCACAAACCAAGCCCGAATCTGCTCGTTTTTTAACACTTTTAATGGCGTGAAAGGCCCACTATCGCCGGTCGTTAATCCACTATGAATACGCATTTCACAGAGAAGGTTTCCGTCGAACCCTCGAACCCACCCCACACCAGACTTGTCCCCACCAGGGCAGGTGATATACTAACGTCATTATCCACGTGTTTGAATGTGCGGATTCGGACATGACATTATACTTAATAGATTCCTTTCTGGGTCACATTTTTTGTAATGGGAATATATTTCCAATGTTTGCTGAAAGACCTCTAATGGATGAACGATTTGGGTGAGGTTTACTAACAGCTGATAGAAAGAGCTTATTTAAGCTAGCTTTTATTGCTACGTGTCACAGCCTAGATTCAAACATACGTTTGCCACATCGACATCTAGGCATATCAATAAACCTGTCCCTATGAATTATTCCTTCGTTTGCCTGAGTTGAAGTCGAATTATTCTACCTAAATCTTTCAGTTACTTCGTGAAGCCAGAGCAGATATGATGCTATGTACAAATGAGAACTAAATGGCTCCAATGATAATGATTGTTGAAATGATCATTACTCACATATAAATTTTAGTGTAACATTGCTTGTGATTATCAAACGTTATTCGGTAAGTGGCGCCATCTGGCATAAGGTAGCGTTAGTTAAACGGCTGCAGTGACAGAGTACCCTCCCACTTCCCACTACTCCTCCACCATATAGAAGCTCTGCGGAGTGTTTCAGGAGCGTTGATAAGTTTTATTGAACAATTTTAATCATCCTGAACACTTATAGACTAATTCTGCCTAAGAATAATAATAATCTTCTTAATACTATGACCATATAGATTGTCAGACGAACATTCAAGTAACTGTTTAGTATTTTTTCAATATTTCAAATTTACCGATATCACGCTTTAAGTAGAAGAAAAAACTTGTGTGGTTTTATGAAACCACCGTAAAAGTGAAACTTTTTTTCACATTATAGACATTTAACTAAAAATTTTCGAAATATTATTTTTTTCGAAAATCGAATGTAAGTCACTGTTCACGTATTTTAGTTACCATAAAATATTTTCTCCAGTAAATATGATATTTTGATTTATTATGAAAATGTGACAAATACATATATAAAGAGCACTATCTTATCGCTAATAAATTGACGAACATAACTGTGTCACATATATGTAGTTCCGGTGGTCCAGTGGTCGAGCACACTACCTCCACTAATTCGTTAGTTACAAGTCAGTGGCAGTTTTGCAAAGAGAGAGAAAACTAGTTTAATTTGAAATCGAACCGGACGTCACCGGCTTTCAGGGGATTGTGCGATAAGGGCGATTTTAATTTAGTTGCCATCTTGTATTTGTTAATAGGGTTTAATAAATGTTTTTTATTTTACGTGGTCACGACAATAATTCCTAGATGGCGCTACTAGGTTGCTACTATTGATGATTCTGCCGTAATATCGTATTATATCGATAGATGTCGCCCGAATCGACAAGTATTCCAGCTACGGCACTAGGGTTAACGCGACACCTATTAAACGTTAACAACATTACAACAAAGGATCTTTACAAAACAAAACGATATTTTTTCCTCCAGTAAATATGATATTTTGATTTATTATGAAAATGTGACAAATACATATATAAAGAGCACTATCTTATCGCTAATAAATTGACGAACATAACTGTGTCACATATATGTAGTTCACTTTTTTTGAATTGGAAACTTAAAAGCCTCCGTCGCTTACAATACATACGAATTTATTATATTCCCTTTTATCGTGTCATTTGTTATATTAATAATATTTTTTTTTTTTTTCTCCGCCTGCAATACGTACGTACGTATATGTATGTATGTAAAAAACAAACAAACAAACAAACCCGATCCTAGAAAATGTGTCGAAATTGGTAAAGAGGACGGTAATTAGACAATCATTCATACGGGCCTCGTGGTGCATCGGTAAACCGCACTACCGATAACACGAGGTCGGGGCGGGTTCGATCCCACCCGAGTGCAAACAAACAAATATATTTATTGTGTTGTTTGTACGTGTAAATAAACGATAATAGACGTGAAAGGCGCTCTGACGAGCGCCTTTCACTTTATCCCTACTCCGCGGCCGACCGTCACGCGACATGCAACACGCAGACGAAAAAGTTTGAGACGATGTAATAAAAGTTTCACTTTAAAAACTTAAAACTGAACTTAACTTTATTTATTAGAAGCATTACAGGAGGGAAATCACGATATGGCCTAACACATATCAAATTGTTACTTTGATTTTCATTCAAACAAATAGATTAAAAAATGCTAATAGTTTTCTCAAATAACTCCACGTACAAAATCGGGTATCGTTAGATATTCTTAGTACGATAAGTGTTCAATCAATTTATGTTGCGAGGTGAAGGTCGCTATCTTAGTGAATTTTACGCAACCGTCACCAGGGGGTCGACGTCTCTATAATACCAGAGCACTGAGCTCCTTCACAGTGTTCCCGAGTTGGAACGTGCCCGACGGCCCGACACATTATCCCTGTATAATAATGATAGCTGTCAAATATATATTCAATATATCTTAATCATAAACTGTTATATTCGTTCGTGACGTCCTTATGTTAAAGTCACAAAGTTCAAAATTACGTAGCTATATAATATTATATAAATTTGCAAAAGGGTAGGAAATTAAATCACTAAACTTATTACAAGAGGCAAGCCGTGCCGCGGCATAATATCGTCATCCCTTCTCAATAAGCGGGTGAGCAGCGATTTAAATGCGTTCTAACCCCTTTAAGATGCCATCAAAGTGAAATTTAGAAGGACTTGATAGAATAATTCATTTGGAAAGAACAGTCGTGTTGACAGAACATAAGCTTAAATATACGTCTGATATAGTATTTTATAAAGAAATTGTGATATCGGATACCTTATTTATATAACAATGGCCTAGTGGTTCAGTACTCCTAATATTAGTAAATAGTTTGAAGTGTCGAGGTCAAATCCGAACCACAAATCTTACTGAAATATTTTTGGACAAATATGAATATCTGGTACACCGCGGATGTAGAAAGACGAGTGGCGATAGGAAATAGTGTAAATGGAGCGTTGGGCAGATTCCTGGACGCAAAAAAACATTATTAGAAAAGCTCAGCTAGCAATCCACAATGCAGTCCTGATCCCATCGCTAACTTATGGAAGCGAGATCTGGGTATGGTACGGCAAGGTAGAAATGAGGGCACTGAGCAAAATCTGCGGAGTGACTCTCGCTGACCGCGTCGAAAACAAAGTTGTAAAGTTGTAAAAGACGCAATCATTTGCGCCTTTTATATTCGAAATCAAATTATTTCAAAATTGTTCTATTAAAATATATTTTTTTAGTCTTTTTTTATCTATCAAACAATCATGTTTACATGGAACTAATCAATAGAGGACGTCAGACGGAGTGAGGGAGCCAGCCTGCTCTATCACATACGCTCCTTGCTATTTCTCGAGTCTTTGGTTCCTGACAATTTCCGGTATCTCAAAGAATGTGTAATTCAATGCCGCCCAACTGTATTGACATCAGGCTTCTGGATTACATCATGATCAGATCTATACCTAATACCTAAGTATTATTATACATGTACTGCATATAGCGCAATTCACAGTGTTTATGGCCTAGTGGTTCTGATTTAGAGGTCTACAGTTAATTCAGCGTACATGTTGATGAGTTTTGGAATAACGTAACGTATATTGACCATATTCTATTCAATATATGGCAGTGCTTGGCCACCTATTAGACAAAGTAATCTGGTGTATTTATGATATTAAACAATTAAATCGTAATTTGTGATATTTAGATATTAAAGAATACATTATAAGTTGCATTTTAAAAATACGTTAATACATCAGAGTCAGATACGTCGATAGAGGCTAGCCTGCTGAGGGAACTGACACAAATATAATTTTCATTTACCGATTAACGCATATGTAAACATCAAAGTTTAAACATACCGAGTTATTTGGTAGATCAATTAATTTAATTTGTCTACCAAATATGTTGTGGTTATTTTTTTGGTTTAAAAAATACTTATGTTTATTATTCAAATACATTTTTAACAAAAATTTTACCCAATGTCCCTTGCCAGGTAGATAAAAAGAATACCATGCGGCATCCTCAACTCTTATAAGCTACTAGTTAACCCAACAAACGTTGTTTCAACTCAGAAGAAAGAAAACTGGTCACTGTGGGTTATCCCTAAGAGATAGACATACACCATCACGGACTTTATTGTAGATCTTCTAAATGTATACAATAATGTAAGTCACTGTTTATGGTTCAGCCAGTGCGAACCCTAGTTACAAATCACCGGAGTATTTGCATTTTCTCTTGTGTTGGAGAAGAGTTACTATCAGCTTTAAATTATATTAGAAATGATCACCATCACGACCAAATTAAACCATATTTCAGACCAGTTCGGGTTAAGTGATTCGACATACCATACAAAATTTGAATTTCAAATATATTTTAAAAAGGAATTCTGTTTGAAGTCGTTTACGAATGTGTGCGATGCAGCCATCCGTTCCGTCAGCTCGGTCTACAGTTATGATCTAAACGAGTTAATATCTCTTTGAAGTTACCGTCAAGGGTTATGGAGGAAATGTAATCGCTGCTCACCCTATTCGTAAAAGGGTGAAGTTATGTCACAACAGATTGGTGGCAGTAATTAAGTTTGCGCTGCAGTGCCTGCCTACGTCACTGCCATAGGGTGTGCCATGTTGCATTTTTTATTTTCCTCTATTCAGTGTATGAGCTTTTCAGGCGGGTGACCAAATTTAAATTGCTTTTTTGAGCATCTTTCTACAAAAATATGATTTGATTTTTTTACACTCTCCTATTGGTTTTTAATAACGAAAGTCTTCCAAAGAAATATCTAAAAATTTGAAATGTTATCAAAAATAAATTAATCCTAACAAGGACTAGTAAGGTAAATGTGCTGTTCAACATCAGTATTAATACTAATTTGGATGAAACTGGACCCAGATATAACTTTAGTTTTGTACTTTTTGTTTTCAACAAGTCAAATTTCATGCAAATAAAGCCGCGGGTATCAACTAGCATGAAATAATTTAGTGATGTGCAACTCTACAGAACAGGAATTTGTGAATGTCTATCTGTATGTCGATAAAGAGAGCGCAGCTGACATAAAACCAAATGAGCAATCCAATTACCAGGCCAAGGGCCAATCTGCCTCCTCATGGACCATAATTATACTAACCTTAGCCTTTTCAGCAGTTAATAAACACCGCCATATTCCCTGCCCCCCTGCCCCCTTGCCTTTTGTTAAATAAAACCACCTCTTTCTAACTGAACGTATGTTCCTTTTTGTGAAAAAATAATATGTAGGAAGTGTAATGTGTAAATCCTTTGTAGATAATACGTTGATATGTTGGGGTGAATTATATTTATATAATGCAGGTTTGCAGGCGATTTTTTAAATTAAAATGTAGAGACAGAAGACTAGGGCGAAAGAAGAGCGATGTAAGAGTGGAGGAGAAATCTGTGACAGCGACTGCCAGCCTCATAAATTGACGCATGGGAATGACAAATGAGAATCTTTGGACGCTCTGTTCTTTCTGCCTACACTGTAAAATAACATAACATACATAACATAACGTTAGGTCTTTTTCTACCCGAAGGTGTAGCCAGCGGCTGTTTAGCCTCGACTCGCCATTATGTTTACATCCCAAACGGAATAGGTGGTGAAACTATTGCTATACCGGGTACAAACTTTTCCGTCATCGATATGTATCACACATAACTTTCGAAATTAATTTCGAAAAGTCATTGGTGTGAGCCAAGTTTCGAACCAGCGACCTTTTTATTCAGAATCGAGATGCTCGACCACTGGATCACCGAGACCGAGTAAAGTACCTACTTGTCGTGAAATTGTGTTATTTCTATCAAAAGATATTCAACCTCTATTGTTATAACTACAACTGTTTATCTTTAAGCTGAGAATCGAATCTTTGACCGCTATACAGAATGCGGCAATGGACAGATATCATCAGTAACAAATAACTTGAACACCGAGTTGGAGGACGTAATTACGTGACGTCACACCAGAACTGTTGCCACGAGACACGTTATGTCATTACTCTTCACGAGTAGTCGGGTAGTGGAACACGATCTCATCCCCCCCCCTATAATCCCCTATAATATCCCGACACATTCACCCCCACTGAAATATGTTGAGTATTAATTACACAGATACTATTACTTTGCATAAAAAATCAACTGTATTTATTTTAAAGCTTAATAAAACATTAAGATAAAAAAGGACATGAAAGATAAAAAAAATAAAAGTATGATGAAGATATAAAGTATATGTATGTAAGAGAAAATATAATATATCAAGAATACATATTATATTTTATTCTCCTAAATTAAATATATCAGACACGTGTAGAAAAACTTTTCAATGTTCAGTGTTCAGAATTTTTCTAAATTTCTCATTTTATCTTTGCGAACAATCCCTTAGGGAGTGACAAGTAACAGGAGAATAATGTTCAATGCAATACCAGTTTATAGTTTATAGTGTTCTATTTGTTAACAGAGAATTAAAACACAATAACATAACATAGCTTCACGCCTTTTTCTACCTGAATGTGTAGGCAGCGGCTGTTAAGCGACGTCTTGCCGTTATGTTTACGTCCCAAAAGGAATAGCTGCCGAACCTATTGCCATACCGGGCATAAAGTTTTAAGTCATCGATATATTTTACACATAACTTCCGAAAAGAACTTCGAAAAGTCATTGGTGTTTGCCAGTGTGAGAATTTGAACCAGCGACCTCTAGATTCAGAAGCGGGTGCTCGACCACAGGACCACCGAGCCTCTTGAGACCTAAAACACAATAACTAGGATAAATATAGAAATAAAAAAACAATATAACTACATATTACATAGATATACAGTGCGAAAGCGAAAGGATATAGTGGTCGAGGACGGCCACGGTACACTTTCCATAACCAAATTTAACGTGTCCATCAGAAAGGTGATGTCAGAAGCCCTAAAAACCCACGCGCGTATATAACTCGAGTTATAAAAGTTAAAGAAGCGTGTGTAATATGTAAAAATCGTACATTATGGCTCTCCGTTCTCTCTGCCTACCTCGCAAGGGACTTAGTGTGAAGTTATATATCGATACCCTAATTCGCAAACCTATTAACTCCACTTTTTTTCGAAAATGATAATTTTGATACCGATAGAATCTAGATAATGTCTAGTTTCTGCCGGTATCAAAATGCCATTTTCGAAAAAAAGTGGAGTTATTAGGTTTGCGAATTAGGGTATCGATATGTAAGTAGTACGTTTGTAGTCTCGGTGGCGCAGTGGGCGAGCGCACGGCCTCTGATCCAGAGGTCCGGGGTTCGATTCAAGACACTGCCTCACACCAATGACTTTTCGAAATTGTTTTCGGAAGTTATGTGTGATAAATACCGATGACTGACAAACTTTGTGCCCGGTATGGCAATAGGTTCTCGCCACCTATTCCATTTGGGACGTAAACATAACGGCGAGACGAGGCTTAACAGTCGCTGCCTACACCTTCGGGTAACAAAAGGCGTGAAGTTATGTTATGTTATGTGATATGTAAGTATACAACTACAAGTTACAATACGTATTATCTATTTATTACAACACACGTAAACATCGTTCAAAATATTATTATATTTATTTTTTTCGTTCAATTTTTCCGTAGAAAACATTCGCACCACATGCATATGTATTATAATTCCAGTTTACTCCACTAATTTTATTTATTTATTTTGACGTTTCAGATTCTTACCAGCTTTCGTTGCCGTGGGTGAAAAATGAGCAAAATAATAAGCTAAAAGAAACTAAAATTGTCCTCCTCGTAAGTATGAAATAATAAAATATATTTATCTCTAAGACTTTCGCGAATCACGTTCATGACATTAAAACAACTTTTAGGATTATATCGCGTTTATTTATTATTAATTTTATTTATTTCCCGACATTTCAAAACGACGTGTAAAGAGTTACAGAGATTATTTTCACGAGTGATGAACAAAAAGATGGTTCAAGAAATTAATAATAAATTAAAATCAAATCAAATTAGTAATAAATAAACGCGATATAATCCTAAAAGTTGTTTTAATGTCAATAATAAAATATTCAATACTTATTTAACTAACAATGACATATATTTTGTATCATCAGTATCATATAGTGATATCTCAATATATTATAATTATTTCGGCTGGCGTCGAACCCACTCCTCTCCTCTCCACCTATCGTAATAGGATCAACGGGACTTGACCGAAAACTGCGACAATGCTCGCTACATTTGCTCCTAACATTATTCAATATACAAACCGGAATTATTGACGAATCAGACCATTTTTTATTCTAATGTAATAGCTATAAGGGTGATACGGGTTGTGTTTGTGATGTGGTATTTTTCAAGTGTCGTTTTCGTCATTTTCATGTGACATTATCCGGTATATGGTATGTGCCAGCGACGTCATCGGAATCCTCTGTGGTGGCAGGAAGCGAATATTTTTTTCTATATTAACGTAGAATATATCTTAAGGATTAAGTATAAGCAGTTTTATATATATATATATATATATATATATATATGTTGCTGTTAGACAAAAAAATAACATAAACACAAATAACATTTCTTTTAATCAATTACACTGGGCAATGGTTCGGACATATAGAAATAATGTTGCAAGTTTGACTAAGCAGATTCATAATAGATACAAAAGCGGAAGGATGTAGGAGCCGAGGACGGCCACCACACACTTTCCATAAATTGAATATGTGGCGACACCTATTCGACCTATCGATTCCAGATTCGAGCCCACCACTTCTGAATCAGAACTACTACTATTACTAACTACATAGCAAAATGCCCACGAAAATAACATGACATATTTTTTTTATAAATTCGTGTTTTTGCAAAACAAATATAAAGCGTAATATTTTAAAACAGCGGTAGGCAAATTATTATGCCTTGACACGGCCAATTTCTGTTCACATATATTATTAGCATCTGTTGCCAAATCAGTCACAATTGATAACCTTCACTTTAGAAAAGTTTTCCTTGATGTGTACCTGGATTATAAATAGAGAACTCTGAATCAGAGGCCCAATGGTTGATCCATTAGACTATTGCAACAGTACGGCTAGGAAAGATCGCTAGTGTTTATTTGTATTTCTAAATTCAATCTGGTTAACATTTATTTATTATATTTTTATATTACAGTAATTTATTTATATCGCCATAAATATATTCACAAAATGGTTCCGTATAATAACATCTGCCGACCGCTATGTTTATATAATAAGTAGGGATAACATTTGGGTCACTAGAGTAGAGGTCCAAATGAGGACCCTTTAGCACGCCGCTGGTTTCAGTAGTGCACTCACCGTGGTTTTAAGTAAAGGGATGCGTAAAAGCATTTTACCCGGTAAAAATAGTAATAACGCTATATGTCTAGCTACATATACTTCACTGCGACATGGTGATCAGTGAGGGGAAAATTGTTTTTGGTCGATGCGATTGTCTTTGTTTACACGTTATAATATTTAAAGGAGGGATGTAAACAAGTTAAGATTGACTCAAATATATTAACATGTAGCCCAGTGATCAGGCATCTCGCATTCTGATTCAAAAGATCGTAGGATTGATTCCAGGCTCACATCAATTACTTACGTCAATTACACGGGCCTCGTGGCGCATTGGTAAAACTACCGGCTACAGCAAAGAGGTCGGGGGTTCAATTCCCACCGGAGCACAAATATTTGTGACAAACATGAATATTTGTGTGGCGCCTGGGTGTTTTTCTATGTATTATAAGTATGTATTTACAAAAAAAAGTATATATGTATTAATATCCGTTATCTAGTATCCATCATCATTTGCCTTTTGAGGTCCACTGCTGGACAGGCCTCCCCCATAGAGCGCCACAACTGCTGGTCCATTCACTCATGGAGGGTTTTTGCCATAATCGCCACGCTTGGCAGGCGGGTTGGCGATCGCAGTAGGCTGTATTTTGTTGAGAGAGAATGCTGCTGCCCATTCTTCCAGCCTTTTCCCTTAGTCGCCTTTTACGACACCCACGGGAAGAGATGGGGTGGCGGTATTCTAAGCCACACAGCATCCATAACACAAGCTGCTTAGCTTGGAACTAGAGGGCGCTGTGTGTATTGTGTCCAAGATATCATTATTATTATCTGTAGGAAGGTCTGTGTGATAAATATTGAGGATTGACAGCCCTGTGTCCGGTGTATGGCAATAGGTTCTACCTTTTCCATTTGGGACGTAAAAATGCGGCGAGTCGAGTTTTATCAGCTATTGTCTACACCTGTGGATAGAAAATAACGTGAACTTCAACAGTGGTAGAACCAAGTAGTTAGCATGAATGGGCCGGCTCGATCGGTGAAATACCACGATCTCTCGGAAGATTGACGTAAAGTGGCTTATATCGCGTTTTGTTCGGTGAGAGTAGTAAAAAATAAGTATAATAATTTTAATAAAACTCCTTCTTTCTACCCAATTTTGTATTCCCTATGCTCAGATTTTAGTTGAAATAAATATATTGATCTAGTTAGTATATATTAATAGTTCCAATCTTAAAACCTGTCATTCTAGAGAAAGAGCAAAAATATATCTCTTTAAAACCTACCTATATTTATTCACAGAACAAATAGTGTTTACTTAGAACTATAAATATTTCAATAAACGCTAAATAAGGGATATATATATTAAATGTAATGTCAACGCTGAAATATTCTGAAACACAACAAAGCAATTATGGACTAAGAGCCAGTGAACGGATACCTGTATGTATTTGACCAGACCTGGGTGTTTGTACATTGAGGCCCCTATACCTACCGTACATGAGATGGGGACTCACTAAGCCCAAAGTGGTGGACGCGGCGAGTGCGCAGGTAAGACAGGTATCGATTTTTGGCTATTTATAAATGCATTTGACCACGTCTGCCATTTTGATATTTGAAAATATATTATTATTATTAATGGAAAATAACAATGGCAGACCATTATCACGCGTTTAACATTGTGGCAGACAATTTTGAAAATGTTAAAAAAAAATTTTTTTTTTAATTAATTGACCAGATCTGCCATTAATATATTTTATTTATTATAGTCTTAAAAACTTATATTGATAACGGCAGACGTATTTATTGCGTATAAACATCAGCAGATAAAAAAAATCTGAGATACTACCCGGTTAGATGTTTATATATTACGATAGCAGTTTTACATTAATATAGTTTATTTTATCACTGTATTTAATGAAATTAATATTTTATATGTAGTCTATATACTAAAATTTATAAGTTAAACGATAAAGAAGGAGATACATTACAAAAACATCTTAAATATTAAAGTATACAGCTAAGAAAAAAAAAATTTAATTTGTATTTTATGTTTTACATTTATTTATTGAATACAAAATTTAAAAGTTAGATAAATAAAAAACACTCATGCATACATTACTAAATCAATATATATTTATCGATTTTGATCTTCATTCATCATCATCATCATCCGAGCCTTGGTTATTATCATTGAACTCGTCTTCATCATCCATTGAATCGGATTCTGCAAAATTAAACGTAAATTTTAAAATATAAATAATTTGTAAATTGATTCGAACATATTTGATGAAGAATTGATTTTTATCAACTTACCAGGAACATCGGTGATTAAGTCACTCACAAAAGATGGAAGTTGATCTCCTTCGAACCATTTGAAGACTAATTTGTTGTCCTGCTCAATCCAACCATAATCCAATGGGTTTAAAGCAGTAGGTTGCTTTTTGTAAGCATTTTTCCAAATCATAGAAATATAATGAGCTCTCATAAATTGTTGGTAAAGTTCACTCTTACACGGTGGAATTGAGGTTGCGTCAAAATTTTGCACTTTTTTGCTGAAATTTTCATTGATGTCTGAAGCTTTGTAATTGCGGACAAATAGTTGGAATCTTCCGTCATCGACGTTCTGCGATTTATTGGCATTTTAGAGTTGGCAAACAAAAAGTTGAATAACATTAAATAGGTCTTGTGTGGCCCAGATAAAAGGACATATTCTTTATTGTCTAAGCATAGAGAAACACTAATATAATAAGTTAACCATATTTTTTTTCTAAAGACCATGGAAATCCAAATAGGGTATATTCACCCATAGGCTAGAATGAGTACAATAGTAATACATTGGAGAAAGAAGAAAGATAGCTACATCCATACATCTGACCGGGTTGTATCTCAGATTTTTTTATCTGCTGATGATTATACGCAATAAATACGTCTGCCGTTATCAATATAAGTTTTTAAGACTATAATAAATAAAATATATTAATGGCAGATCTGGTCAATTAATTTCAAAAAAATATTTATTTTAACATTTTCAAAATTGTCTGCCACAATGTTAAACGCGTGATAATGGTCTGCCATTGTTATTTTCCATTAATAATAATAATATATTTTCAAATATCAAAATGGCAGACGTGGTCAAATGCATTTATAAATAGCCAAAAATCGATACCTGTCTTACCTGCGCACTCGCCGCGTCCACCACTTTGGGCTTAGTGAGTCCCCATCTCATGTACGGTAGGTATAGGGGCCTCAATGTACAAACACCCAGGTCTGGTCAAATACATACAGGTATCCGTTCACTGGCTCTTAGTCCATTAGCGAACACTCTCGTCGGGATTTTCAGTTAATAATAAATACAATTTATTAATATTGTTATTATACAATAAGAGTAATAAGTAGAAGAATAGTGAAATACAAAATTGAAATAAGATGACTTCAAAATGGAAATAGCTGAACAATAAAATAATATTGTCAAAAAAAATATTTACACGAGAAATATTTTTGAAGTCGCAGTAAAACAACATTTTATATGTTTTTTATTCCTAATATCCGGACTCTAAATATCCAAATAATTTATTAAATAATTAATAATTTTACTAAATAGAATGATTCCTGGAGGTATGTGATGTCTGGAGCCTTAAAAACCGACGAGCATAAACGACAAGAGATATGATAGAAGCTAGTCAGGCGCGTAATAATCGTGCCTTGTGGCGCTCTATCTTCTCTGTCCACCTCGCAAAGGACTTGGTTTGAAGTTATGCATGTATATGTATTTAATAATAACACAGCATCGGCCATGACAGCGAATAAAATGTCATATTAAAGACGTTCACGATTAATTGAACACGCGTGCTAAAGCAGGTGTATTTGGGGGCGTGCGCGATCAACCCTGTAATTATGATAGCGGGGTCTAATAGGCCCCGTCCGGGATCTGGGGGGCCCGTACAGCCGCGAGCAAAAAGGCTCAACCCTAACGCGCTGATAACTCATTTAGTTCGGTGACGCGACGCAGGGACGACCCTACCTCATTTACATATATCACATTTAAAAAAAGTGGATCTCATTTTTTATATTTATTATGACGGAATGTTACAAGCGGTGTTCGCGTCGAGCCTCACCGCGCGTGCAAATTTGTGCGGAGCGTTTTATTTGAGTGTCCGTGTGTTTGTAATTTAAATGTATGATATAATTTATGTTTTCAGGAACACGCGTCATATTTCAATTTGTATTCATTTATATGTTTAGCACATGAAGGTTACCTTGTGTCCGAGAATGTAATTTTGAATCCATCTCACTGGTTTATCTGTTAATTAATTAATAAATCGAAATCTGTTTAATATAAACAATATGTTATAGTTATTATTAAAGATATGATTAAATAAGAACTGCAATGTAAGAATCGAGTATACAATTGCGAAGATTATACTATAACGTTTATAAATATTGCGAAGTACCCAGCTCCAGTCCAGCTCCGCGGCTCCACTGCTCCACGGCTCTATAATCAATCAGCGCGGCGCGGAATGATTCCAGTAGACGAGTCTCGATTGGAACAGAATCCAATTTGCCTCTGGACAAAATATCAGACAGAAAACAATTTAGATGCATCGCCTCACACCGCTACTCTGTCTGCTTCGTTTCATTTAAGCTGCGTACACGCTAGCACCAAATTTAACTTTGAAACACCAACACGACGGTGATGTTTACGCTTTTAACACACTTCAAACACTTTTATAAATCTTAAATGTATTTTATATATCTGTGTTCTAGAATAGAATAGAATAGAATATACTTTATTGTACACCATTTAAAGAATACATTACAGTGAGTAGTAAAGTGATAGGCAAGTACAATAGGCGGTCTTATCGCATGCCGCGATCTCTGCCAGACAACCTTTAGATGGACATGTTATGCTAGGAAGAGTAGTACGCGCTGTAAAGTTGCTTGTTTAAGACACATATACAATATACATACATACATATATCTACACATATACAATATAAATACCTACATACACACTTAAATACATATGTTTAAATATATACATATATAATCCGATACATAATTACATACAGAAATAAGTAAAAATAATAATTATTACGCACTGAACCATCAATGCGAAGTCCTTTAAAGTGACAAATAATATTCTCTAAGACGTTTTTTAAAAGATGACAGTGGCTGAGCTTGTCGGACAGCCAGAGGCAATTAATTTCACAAGCGTGCAGCCTGGACTGAAAAAGATTTATGGAAAAAAATTGTGGAGTGTGCTGGTATTTCCAGCGTCAAGCTCGCCGATGATTTCAAGCATCTCCCATGTGTGTCATGGAGAAACGTAAAACGTTTTTTAAGATAGTGAGGACTAGCAGAATTGAAAGTTCTAGTGGTCGCGCACACCGCTTCTAAATCAACAAGTCGCGGGTTCGTATCTGGGCTCACACCAATAACTTTTTGAAATTCATTTCGAAAGTTATGTATGATAAATAGCGATGACTGACAACTTTGTGCCTGGTATATGGCAATATCTTCGCCACCTATTCTATATGGGACGTAAATGGGCTGTCTACACTTTCGGGTAGAAAAAGGCGTGAAGTTATGTTATGTTTGTACCTTGAATTGTTGCCGTGTGTGTAGTGATTTTATTGCTAACTAAATCAAAAATTTTGTTCCATAGAAATTATGAAAGTATTCCAAGCTGCACAATGTATAGTTGTACCTGTACAATCTCAACGTTGCTATCTATTCTGTCCTCCCTTTAATCCCTCACCTCTAATCTTGTAGAGGTCAGGTAGTGAGTTATAAATCTTCAATAGCACCGTTAGAACCAATCCTGTTTGATTAGTGGAACTTCCTCAATACTCTCTTTCTCACCACGTCTGTCTGGTCTCTTCGCACTCCCACTCGTCTGTCACCAACACCAAACACTGATCTTTTTTGCCGGAAAGCGTCAAAATTATTCTGGTCAAGAGCTTTTTGAAATACATTCTTTACTTATGTTATTAGCGCTTCTTATTATAATCAAATAATTGTTTCATTACTAAAAATATCGCGCAATTTAGCGTACTGACTGTAAATAATAGTTAAATGTATTGAGTTTAATACTTTAACTCAGAAGGGACATTGTTCGTAACTATATAAGTATTTAGTACCTAGTGCAAACTGACGCGATGCGGGCTTGCCGTGTTGCCACCTAGCGGCTACGTCAGAAGCTGAACAGGCGAGCCAGGGGGAGGAGCGGGGCGAAGAGAAGCTAAGCCACCAGTGTCACGTGACGATCAATTTACAGTTACGACTGGAAGTCGACAAGTGGCGCTATCTAGTCTTTACTTATTTTTTTAAAGAAACTTCCAGTCGTTGTCTTCGATTGGTGTGAAATTAAGTTGCGACCAGCTAGGGTTGTCGAACACTTGCTATAATAATAATAATAATAACCTTTATTTCGGGCAAGCCCATATAGTGTTAGTAACAATGATCTTATAAACTAGTGTTAGTAAAGAAAAAACATTATTTTTGGAACCTAGTGTGGAGCTCCATCCAATGTTGCATCATCGGAGACTCTCATTTGTCTACAAATACTCTCAGGGTACCGTTGTTACTGCCTCTTACACGAACGAGGAAAGAGGCACATCTTTTACGAATTATTGCCGAGAAGCCATCAATATACCGCTGAGCAAACATTCCTGACGCACTACAGCGCCACGGCAGCCCCAACAATACCCTGAGCGCATTGTTGTACTGTACCCGCAAGTCGCTGTATACGCGCCGACCATAACTGGTCCACAGACTGCAAGTATAGAATGATTGGCAGAATGCTTTAAATAATGTTATTTTAACCGGTTCTGTGCACCTCGCAAATCTGCGGGCCAGCATGTTACACCGCACAGCCAGCGACCTACGTTCCCTTTCAATGTCCTTGTTGTCACTTAGATCCTCGGTGACCCAGTGACCCAGGTACTTAAAACTGGTGACCCTTAGAAGAGGTGAACCACAAAGTAGCACCTCGGGTATACTTTGATATCCTCTTTGATCTCCGTATACTTTGATGGGCTCAGCAGCACCATGTCGTCTGCGTAACTAACGTTGTTTATACAGACACCATCAATATAGCATCCGACGCTGGCGCTGCCGAGCCCGACAATCAGCTGATTCATGTAAAGGTTGAATAACCGTGGCGAGGACAGACCACCCTGCCTTACCCCACATTCCATCCTGTATACATCAGAGCAGGACCCTGCCCACTTAACACTGTTTCTTTGGTTGTATAATATATGGCTATAACTGCATTGATTTTTTTGAAGTGGAACTTCCAATCTTTCTTGCAATCGTTTAACGCTTTTAACGCCCTATTGCATCCACCTAAGGTAATATAAAAAAGTAAAACAAACCGGTCAATATAATAAACAAGTTTGCAAATGTTCATAGTAAATTTTTCAAACTATCTGTACTTAGACCTTTAGTAGCGGGTGGTGGAACTATATTTCTCATAATTGATATTACAAACATAATAACCTCGAGTCTTTTTTATTTTGCAATGCATGTATGCAAATATGTATGTTTATGTGTATCTTAGAACTCAATTTTGAAGTAGACCTCTTCAACTAATTGAGCAGAAATTTATTTTGTATACTTGTTCAGTTTGGATGATACTCGAAGCGCCTGCAATAATTACTCACACACAGAACACAAAAATACCAAAAGCTGTTATTTTTGGTTGTGGTTTCCTTAGTGAGTCTGCGGTAACTATCAGCATCTTCAAGATAATCAAAAGTTCTCATTGGTATGAAAAAGATAAAGGGTGTATTTTCGTGTCAGTAATATTCAGAAAGAAATATTTCGCTCAGCCCTAATTCTTTAAATATTGAGTAAAAGCTTGATTAACTCCTCAAGGTCCGTGTTACCACAAGATAATAAATTAAGAAATTATAAAATGAAATAATTTTGTGAAACGTGTCAACCCTAACTATAGCGGATTGATGTGAATTTTATGATGGCGCATCCTTAGCGCGATTCCTGAACGAGTCGACTGGTGTGATCAGATAGATTGCAAAGAGTTTGATCCAATCAGATCAATGATTAAGAATATTAACGATAGATATCTAAATTCAATATTTTGACTATTTGTTTAGGTTTAATTGATTAACTTAACTCACACACACAGCCTCTGTTATATTTAACAGTCCTATAGATATTAACTCTTATAATGTAAGGGAGCATCAAACCATAAAATAACATGAAGTCATGCATGCTTATTTGCCATTATTTATAATAAAAAAATGTTTAAAAAGTCTTGGTGGTCCAGTCGTCAAGCACAAGGCTTCTGAATCCAGAGGTCGCGGGTTCGAATCCCGGCTCATCATTACTAATAACTTTGTGCCCGGTATGGCAATAGTTTCGCCACCTATTCCATTTGGGTCTTAAACATAACATAATGTATGTTAAGTTATAAAAAAAATGTTACTATCTAGTCGTAGATTGCAGCTTTGCCCTCGCAAAATTTGTCATCAATAGTTGTAAATAGCTTGCGTTGCTATCATCATCAGCCCCATTACCAATTGGTCGTCCATTCAATCCCCACCCCCCATCCCGCCATCCCCACCACATCGCTCGTCAGACGCTCAATTACACACGCTTTATAATAATTTGCACATCTGGTGAAATCATCGTGCGTCTGTTTGCGTGTCAGTCTGTTGCATTGTGGCGATTAGTCCCTATATATATTTGAATTACGTCGGATGGTTGTCGATCGTAATTACTAACAGCTTCTCGCCTTTTTCTACCTGAAGATCTACCGCGGCTGTTAACCCTCGACTCGCTATTATGTTTATCTGCTAAATGGAATAGGTGATGAGCCTATTGCCATACACCAGACACTAAGTTGTCAGTCATCAATATTTATCACACATAACTTCTAATTTGGAGCCACCATTGGTGTTAGCCCGGAATCGATCCGATTCTGATTCAGGAGAGAGTGACCACTAAAGCAAGTCTACCACTAAAAGCAGAAAAGCAACCAAATATAATTTATTTAATTGTTTTTTGCTACCAAACCAATAACTTTGATTGTTTGTTCTTGCTTGGAACTTGACGGCGCTGCTGAATTACAAAGCTGGAGTCTAAATGTGTTCAGGTATGCATGGGCGGCGTTTGTTGCTCGCCATCAGGTGACACGTCTGCTCGTTTGCTCCTTTCCCTTAAAAAAGAGTTTGGCTAATGTTTTTGCGAGCTACGAGTTATTTTAATAAATCAACAAATTTAATCGTGAAAAGTTAAAATGATATCGCATGGAATCTGGAATCCGCATCAAACCTCGCATCTAAAATATACACAATTCTTTGAGAAATAGTTAATTGAACTTTGAACACCACACCAAGGTAGGTACACTCTGGTGACCACCGCGAGGTTTTAGTGGGTAGCCCTAGGATCGGATTGCAGTTAACTGTTTTGGGAGTTCCACACTACCCCCTGCCGTTCCCAGGCGGAGGGTGTGCATAAAGCATTTCCTCGCGTAAAAAAAGGGTACACTATGGTGAGGAGTTAGAGATCTTAATGTGGACCATGACAGTAAAATAATTCTCTAGCCTGCTGATCTATTATCAGCAATTTCAACGTTAAGAGGTGCAGATATACATATATATCAATTAAAATTTATCTTAAGATAATATTGTATTATTATAATTTTAAAGAAATAAGCACAAATTAGTTTTACGCGAGCTGTGCCAGTTCTACTGCTCCAATGATTCCATCAAAATTGTAGATCTTGAATGTTGACATAGTTCAGTGCGTGAACAGTGGAACTGTGAGGAATGGACACCGCCACCACCGAATTGATCTGTAGCAATAGTTCTTACATAATCTAAATAAAACTGGCCAAGTGCGAATGGGTCCTTACCATTACTGCCTACCTACCTGCAAGTTACAGACAGTTTGTGCAGTGTCCTATTGAACTGGGTAGGTAATTTTAGATGCAAAATATACTTAAGAAACGGTAAAAAGTTAAGTTTGTTGATATGCTCGTTAAATATTTATATTATTTTAGTATTAATATTTCTCGTGATAACGACAATAGAAATACATCATCACTGCAAATTTCAACCGTCTCAAATTTTCAAATTCAAAATAGCTTTATTTTCACAGGTCTTCACAGACACTAAAAATAGTTAATTATTACAAACTAGCTGACCCGGCGAACTTTGTTCCGCATCAAAAGTAATCAATGAGTATAATTTGGATATTAAAAGTTCAATTTGTGCTATTAATCGGCACGCGTTTTGGTGCGCGACGCAAGTACTATGTCCCGCTATGTTAATACTGTAATATCTTCGTAAATATTCGTTTAAATTACATACTGTAAAGGGCAATATTGATCTATATTAAATGCTCTATCCATTTAATACACTTGACTGGATGAAAATTAATGCTGTAGTGTTTCAAATCGCTTCGTAAATAAGCCCTTATTTCTCGTAAAAAGTAAAAAAATAAAAATGGTCATTGTGGGTTATTCCTAAGAGATAGCGGACTTTTTTGTAGATCTTTTGAAGGTGTATAACATTGTAGTACATTATTTTGTTTTATCACTTAGGGTTCAGGCAGCGTTTGCGGTTAAAGATCTAAATCTTGAAAATTATCACTTTTTTTATTACACTATACATGAATTATAGATCAAAACCACCCTGTTAACACCCTCTAACTATTAAAAAAAAACGCATCAAAATCCGTTGCGTAGTTTGAAAGATATGCGCATATAAGGGGATAGACAGCGGAAAGTGACTTTATTTTATACTATTTATCTCTAAGACTTTCGCGAATCACGTTCATGACATTAAAACAACTTTTAGGAGCGCCTTTAAAAGCGCCATCACGACGACCATAACACATTCAACATTTTTATACAGGCGATCGAACACATGGAACACTGCTCAACTGCCGGTACTCTTAGCCACTATACCGCGATGGCAAATAGAGAGGGTAGATAAAAGTACTAGGTATAAGAACAACCTGCGCGTAAGGTGATTCTTCAACATTTGATGGTGGTTTCTGATCACGAGGATTGCTTCGGGGAACAGACAACATTGATTGACTACCTGCAAGAAGAACAATTATGAACAGTGTTTATAAATTTTGTAATGGTTCAACACGTTGTTTTTTAAGAATAATTAGGACTAAAATGATTATTTCTTAAGAAATTTCATAAGTCTGTAGGTCACTGTTAGTTCTAACTTTTAGATCTGAAGGATAAACTCAAAAATGAATATATCCGACAGAGAACTGGAGTAACCGACATAGCTCGTAGAATAAGCTCGCTGAAGTGGCAATGGGCTGGTCACATCTGCCGAAGGACCGATGGTAGATGGAGCAAGAAGGTCATTGAGTGGAGACTGCGACTTGGTAAGCGTAGTGTAGGACGCCCACCAGCCCGATGGTCAGACGACCTCAGAAAGGCTGCTGGAAAAGACTGGATGCGGAAGGCAGAGAATCGGATATTGTGGCGTAAATTGGGAGAGGCCTACGTCCAGCAGTGCACTGCAATAGGCTATTGATGATGATGATGATATTCCGAGAGGTCGTTGTATTTCACCGGTCGAGCCGGCCCACTCATGCAGCGAACTGTGTGGCTCTACCACTGTTAGAACTATTAGAACCACTGTAGATTTGATGAGAAATAGTGAAATATGTCTTACAGTGACACATCGCTCGCTCGGTCAGTCGCCGACGGACGTGACGTCACATTCTCCTCTATTCTCTTATGATTACGATATGTAACTAATACTATTATAAATAATACGACAACTAATGATACAGTGGCAATAATGTTAGTAACATCTGTAACATCTGTACTCGTGAAAATGATCTCTGTAAAGAGTTCGAAACGTCGGGAAATAAATATAAATAAATAATAAATAAACGCGATACAATCCTAAAAGTTGTTTTAATCAACATCTGTAAAATAATTTCAATCATTAATTATGACTATTATTATTAAAATCTTGATTAGACGGTTTTTTTTTTGTTTCTGTAATGTAACCATTATGTTTGAACGATGGCACTCGAATCCGCGACATCTGCATTAAAAAAGCTGGGTTCCTTTTTTTAAGTTACCGTAGCAATGTGCGAGAAAAGCCATTTCTTTCGTGATGTATCCCTTTATTTGCAAACGCAGGCTAAACCTAGATCAAAACATTGCACTACTTCAGGAGGTCTACAAAAAGCCTGCGTGGTATACGCCGTATATCTCTTAGGAATTATTTCTTCAGAGGGGAAACAAGTTCGCTAGGTCAACTAGTTAACTTATAAATTTGAATAGTGAATTTTTAACCAAAGAAGAGATATTTCAGATCGAAGTAGTCAGTATGACAACACCAAAAAATCATAAAAGCCAAAAATATTTAAATTACTCTAACTATTGATAAACAAACAATTGTTAAGTCTCACCAAAACCAACTGGTTCTATAAACACTAGCAGAGTTTTGTTATAGATAATTGTCCTGACTTCAACACTTGCGTATGTTCTGTTTGTGTATGATCTGCGTGTATATATGGTGCCTAAATATTCATATATATAACAACACAGAATTGTCCCGTTGTATGTCTGCGTCAAGCTATCGTGACGTAATACATGAATGTCTAATATATATTCTCAATTTGTTTCCAGATATTTCGCCAATGTACACATGTATAGGGGAAAGTAATTATGACTTACATGTACATAATAACTCGTTACATATTTATAAGATTATTTTGTAAAATGAATGTTTGTTTTCGCACCTTTTACTTTACCTGCGCGGCCGACCCTCAAGCGACATGCAAAAGACGGACTAAAAATTTAAGGCAAGTTTAAAGCCTCAATTTAAAATATCAATGGACCTAAATTTAACGGTTAATTTAAACACCGCACCGTATAGATTGGCATAAACAATTGGATTATCTTTAATACATAAAGCACAAAAGGGTATGTAAATACATTACTAAAATTAAAAAAATATATATATATATATGATAACTTAATTTTTCAGAGTAATAATAATAAATAATAATATCTTGGACACAATACACACAGCGCCCTCTAGTTCCAAGGTAAGCAACTAAATGCTTGTGTTATGGATACTAGATAACGGATATTAATACTTATATATACTTTCTTCTTTTGTAAATACATACTGTATTATAAGTAGAAAAACACCCAGACACCACACAAATATTCATGTTTTGTCACAAATATTTGTGCTCGGGTGGGAATCGAACCCTCAACCTTATTGCTGCAGCCGGTAGTTTTACCAATGCGCCACGAGGCCCGTCGTAGTCGCCCCAGAGTAGGTTTTTTATCTGCCACAGTCACTGAATTACAATGTATTTAATATATATTATTTACCTCGTCCTAGACGTATATGTGCGCTGCAATCAAATTCAGCGATCCAGTTATAATGTTTGATGTGTGTTTCCTTTAATTGTTTTGGTCTTCCTAAAACATACAAAATAAACTTAATTACACTATATAACATCAAAACAACTTTTTAAGAATTATATCGCGTTTATTTATTACTTATTGTTATTTATTTTGCGACGTTTCGAACTCTTTACAGAGATAACTTTTCACAGTGGTAGAGCCAAGCAGTTCGCTGCATGTCGGCAACGCAACAGTAACACTATATGTGTTGCTGGTGTCCATGGGCTGCGTTGGTTGCTTACCATCAGGTGACGCGCCTGCTCGATTGCCTTCCTTTCTCATAAAAAAAAAGATCATTTTCAGGAGTGATGAATTAATTACACTACCCCACACGATAGATCTACCACGCTCAAAATTGGGCTATGAAAGCTTCTTTTCATTACTACTCTAATTATTTTTAAATAAAGAGTTTGTTGTCCAGACGACTATATTCTTAAATGCTGTCTAGAATGGTTTGTTTAATAGCCGAGAACATAGAGGCAGTTAGAACTGAGAAACATCGGGATAAACCATTCAATGGAATGCTTGGATACAGAACCGACCCCAGTGGATAGTACATATTATATACTTACCGATGACTCTATATTTTGTTGATGTCATATAAGTGCTATACATATCAGCTCTTTGTTTGCTGTTCATGTATCCATCGCCCCACAGTTCCAGTCAATGTCATCGAAATCTTGTATTAATCTTAATTTAATTTGCTCCGTATCAAAGGCAGGGGTTGTTTTAATCCGCGAACTTTCTCTAAAAAGAAAAATAAAAAAATAAACTAAAACTTTAAAGTTCAGTTTCTCTCGCATTTCTCCAGATTTTTTGATGTGATGTTACACTTCTGTGTGAGTGCTCAAGGCTTAGGGCTCTACAGAGATCCAGGGAACATGACGGCGGACAGGCCGGCATTACGCGTGTGCGCAATGCATACAGCGCCGCTCTCAGAATATCAACGTAAAGTGGTTCATGATGCGTTTCACTCGCAGAGAGAGATATCTGGAGGCCCGACCTCTTGCCCTTTCCCATCTCCACTCCCGATCGCACTTCTGAGCCCTTCTCTAGACCGTTTAAGAACCCGGCAACGAAACTGTAACACTATTTGTGTTGCAGGTATAATTGGGTGGCGTCAGCTGCTTACCATCAGGTGATACGCCTTTTACTCTCGCCTTATAGTCTTGGTGGACCAGCGGTTGAGCACACGGCTTCTGATCCAGAGGTTCGGGTTCGAATCCTGACACTAGCTCATACCAATGACTTTTCGAAATTGTTTTCGGAAGTTAAGTGCGATAAATATCGATGACTGAAAACTTTGTGCCCAGCATGGTAATAGGTTCGCCACCACCATTCCATATAGGACGTAAACATAACGGCGAGACGAGGCTTAACAGCCATTGCCTACACCTTTGGGTAACAAAAGGCGTGAAGTTATGTTTTAAGTTATTTTTATGTTTTACGTTTGATACGCCTTTTTTCCTATTCAACAAAAAAAACTTCCGATTCCCACACCCATAACTTTCCTGAAAGTGGTTCCAATATTGTATATACTGACAAAGTTGTGCCTTATTTGGCGCCACCTATTTAACTGATAATGAAAATTAATCTCGTCCCAATGGCCTCTTACATCTTCATATTTTTCTGCACATCTTGAAATGAGTCAGACACATGGCTTATAAAATATCAAAGTAGCTTAATTATATTTCGATGAAATCTGTAGAATATTTCAAGTATGCTCACTTACCGGAGTTGTTTTGAAAAAAGTAGACATAATTATAATCATATTTATTTTGGCACGTATAGTTTTTTTCCAAAACAAAAGTATTATGATCTGAAACGTAAGTCGAAAATATTATATGGGTATATTAAAAAAATATAAATAATCCATAATTGTATGTAAGGAGCAAGGCAGTGTGCTGTGTCGGTCGAGAAAGTGTAGTTTACGTTACGGCGCGCGCGTTAACTGAAGGAACACTTTCGTGTAAAATTGAATTTCATGAAACTTGATAAACTTAAAATATTAATTATTACCAATTACCACATAAATAGTTTCGAATGAAAAAGTCGTGGTAAGAAATTCGTTCTTACACCAATGTTACCATTTTGGACGTCAAAGTTGGCTCGCTAAAATTATTAAGTAAATATTAGCTACGACAACAGACGGTGGTGTGTGTATTGTTAGAGACGACAAAATACAAAATATAGAAAACGGAGAGCACATTGTCACCTCACAGTCAATCAATCAATCACTGATTAGCTTCACGTTACAAGTGACAACGCGAACATTATTTACAATAGTTTTAAATCAATTAATATTAATATAAATTTATGTAAAAATAATAACATAACAAATATATTATAAGTATATTGTCCTGTTTACATTATCGTTCCTATTAACGAGATAGCGAGCGGTGTTTGTTCATCTGCTTGTACCTATTTCACCTCCAAACTTCACGACTGATTATCATGGAGTTTCAGAAACATGCTTAAAGAGCTTCAAGGAAAATATTTGAGAATATTTTTCACCTCACTACGATGCATCAAACTAGAGCAAACAGTGTGACAATTCTTGCAACATTTATTCCACTCTCTCGCATCCCTTGAACTGCAAATTATCACAATAAGCTTTTTAGCATGGAGTTTGAGGCTTAACGAATAAAAATGAAAATTAAAGGAAATGTTGATTTTCTCTAACTTCACTCCAGTTTATAACTAAAATGTAGGCGGTGGTAATTACGCTTGAATCCATTCCCATAGATCCGGTAGATTCATCACATAGATCTTAGCTTCTAATGGCACATGAATTTACTTTGTATCGATAGAGAAGTAGGTTACTAATCAGTTTGTACTTGGTGCGAACCAAGTCGCGGAACTCAACAACATTTGATGGTATTATCCTCAGGGAATATTTACATAAACTGAGTCAGTACGGTCTGTTTCCATCAGTTAAACAAATATTATTATTACACTAATTTCTTACCGCGACTTTATTCGATATTGTAGCTCTACCTACTATATTACTATTGCTTTCACACACCTTCCTGATCCTATCATCTTTCACACAATCTCTCAATATTCTTTTATTTCGTTCACATTCAGATCCATCGTCCAATAAATGCATAGCTCTATTTGTCCTGTCCCTATCTACTCACGGTTAATACATTTAACTCAAAGTCGGAAAAAGGCGGAATCATCTCAGAATATCGGCGTAAACTGGCTCATACCGCGTTTCGTTCGGTGAGAGAGGTATCACTAGGCCCTTCCCCTCTCTCCTCCCCATCCCACTTCCAACAATTTTTTTTAATGTTTGTTTGTGCCTTGGTACCGACTTACTTTGAAATGGGTGGACAGATTTTGACGGGGCTTTTTTTGGCAGGTAGCTGATGTAATAAGAAGTAACTTTACTTGGATTACCTTACTTTTAGAAAAATGTTATTTTATCGATAATTTCGAATAATTTATCGAAATAATTTATCGATAAGATATGATTGTTAAATAATGATTTGTTTAGTTTCGTACAAATCTGTTTTCTATTCAACGTTATTAAAGATACCGAAACACTGCCTTATAGATTTTATTTCCAAGTACACAAGTAAGAGCACATAGTATAGTTTAAGTTGTAGAGAAGCTTCAGGTAGCTGTAGCTTCAGCTACAGGGAGTGCGGGGAGTGCGGGGAGTGCGGTGAAGTGAGGCCAATAGTTGTTATACAATATGAACGATCATTGTTGAACTTACTTTACGATTTTTATTACTCAACTCTGATAGCCAAGAACTTGAAGATTTGAAGTTTGTTTTGTAGAAAAGACACACACCTTTAAAGACACTTACAGAGACACAGACTCGAAAGCCCAGTGGACTATAACTACAGATACGTGCCCTTGCAATTATTTCCGATTATGGCTGAAATGGCAAACTGATATGCTACACATTCCGATAAACTAAGGCTTAAACCTACTACTGCCAAGGAAATAGAAATATTTATAATATCGTACATAGGATGCTATATAATAAAGCCTTTGATTTTATAATTGAGGCTGTAATTTATGTGCAATTTGTTCAATGTACCCAAAGAAAAATCCAGTTTTGTTAATTTTCAAAAGGAGTTCATATTATATTTGATATTTCATAATATTGCTTTGTAATTCCTACTGAAAAGTTGTAAAATAAATGTTTTTTTTTCCTTACAGATAAACATCCCTAAACACTAAAATTGTTATTACGTAGGACGGATGTGTACAATTGTACACAAAAAGAAAAACCTATTTTTCAGGATTTTTTTATTTATTTTTCCTTAAATCTATTCACATAGCCTAGCTGGAAGCATTTTTTTCGGATTGATTCGAAAATAAAAAAAATCAGGTCTGACAGGGGTAAACTTAAATTTATCGATATTTATTTTTAAATAACAGTCTCCTTTAGGTTATCGTTTGGATATTATGATTGATGATCTATCTACGCAATATAATTAGATAATAATACAATATGTTAAAAACATGGTAAATTTGTTTATTTATCAGATTCTACATATTTAAAAGAGAGTTTCGTTGTTGAAGTAAGGAATCTTCAATGCTGTGATGGTGCAGGTATGTAAAAAGAATGCATGAAGCAAGATTGACTAAGAAAATATATAGAGTGCAAAAGCGGAAATACAAAGTGGGAAAATTCGAAGACTTCTACGACTCACTTTCAACTGAAGGTGTTCTTGTGATAAGGTGATAGAAAGAAACTTTATAAACTGATACAATAATAACAAATTCGAAGGGGTGACTGAGGTATAAGAATTGTGCCTTATGTTGTTCTGTTCTTGCTACCTTCCCGGCAGCAGGTTCGGTATGTACACCTTGCACACATGTCTATATCCGAATTTACCAAATGAATATACAACATTTCATAAGTGTCTATACTAAAGATACAGATTATAACTGATAGCTTATTTTAGTCAATTTTAGGGATAAGTTTCCTGAAAAAGTGATGTCCTAACCGGTGTGTGATAGCTTGGGGTCAATTCAGAGATAGAGTGGGTAGTTAGGAGGTAGGGAGGGGCAGGCATAAGAACGAGTTCATTCTTCTCCTATAAAGAAACAACTGTCTATCTGTTTCGTCGTTTCGTTGAATGTTCTGAATCTGCGGTGTATTAGTCATATTGAAACAGAAAATTTTAGAAAGTGTTGTTTCGAAGGCGGTGGGTTCGAATTCTAATAGACGGGCCTCGTGGTGCATTGGTAAAAACTACCGACTGCAGCAATGAGGTCGGGGGTTCGATTCCCATCCGAGCACAATTATTTGTGACAAAAATGAATGTTTGTATAGCGTCTGGGTGTTTACTATGTATTATAAATATGTATTTACAAAAGAAAAGTGTATATGTACCTAATAATATCCGTTATCTAGTATCCTTAACACAATCATTTATTTGCTGAGCTTGGAACTAGAGGGCGCTGTGTGTATTGTGTGCAAGATATTATTATTATTATTAATTACGATCTGTAAAATAAATAGCGGGGCAGTAAGTGCTAGTAACCGACTAACGCCGACCATGGACATTTGTAAATTCTACGGAATTACAGCTGGGTAGGCCTACGGACCTTTGATGCTTTACGAAATGCAGCTTAAGCCACTTTACAATTGACTGAGAGATCCTGTCCACAATCGCATAAGTTATACATTCATTACAAGCCCAGAACAACTGATGAGATGCAAATAAAATCTTTCAGTATTGTCACTTCGTCAGAGTTACTTAACGTGAGACACGACGGAGTATGTGGTGAGTGTTACATAGCATGAGGGTCGTGAGGGTCGCCTCTGGCACAATCACATTAGTGCCAAGTTACCAACCCGCCGCAGACAACCCTTTCGCCAGCCTCATTCCGATGCAAATTGACCTTTTTTCTAAATTACTTTATTAAATCGAAACGTGTTCTTCAATAATTGGAGCGCTGCGGTTGGTGAGGTCGTGGTGGTCTCCGAGGTCGTGGAGGTGAACTCCTCGCTCCTCTCTCCTCTCGCGTACAACACAATACTGTTTATATTTAAAATGTATTTAATTGATTTGGATGCCGATGTCGTTAATTACTGGCTAGTATTATTGCTCACGTATTCGGGAAGCGACCCTTTACCTTACTTGACAGTATATTATCAGATTAGAATTGGAAAAAAATTATCAAACGTTACTTATTTATTTAATTTCTATGGCATTATTGTAATTTCAACTTCCTGCGTGGATTTCGAGAAATAGCGAATGTTAACCAAGTGAATGAGACTTCAGATCCAGAGGGCCGGGTTTGTATCTTTTTGAAAGTGTTTTCGGAATTTAAGTGTGATAAATATCGATGCTTTGCTATAGAACTTTGTGCCCGGTATGGCAATAGGTTCGCCACCAATTCCATTTGGGACGTAAACATAACGGCGAGACGAGGCTTAACAGCCGCTGCCCATACCTTCGGGTAACAAAAGGCGTGAAGTTATGTTATGTTATGAGACGAATACATTTCCAATTAATAATTCATCAAGCCGTTTAGATCGGTGCCATCATTTTCATACATGCTTTCGAACATTTAAGATCCTACGGACGCAGTCAGACAAAAAGTTACAAGCATCTCTCATCTCATGATTTCGTCATCTCTGTGATCTGGAGGTTCAACACCCAGCGATCTGATGTGTAGAAGTCCGCGAAATCATTGGCGAAAAGATTCGAAAAGTCATTGTCGTTATTGATGCGTGACTCTCCGTAAGCTTAATATCCATGACCAATAACAATATACCCTGTCTGACAATTGTTTCCTTCAAATATATAAAACAATTAATCACAGTATAAAGTGATGGTTCTCCTCGTAATAACATATCAGTGTATGCGCTGAATGTTTTCAGTTCCGCTGGTAAGCTGGTAGTTAAATTGTGCGCTCAAACAAAAAGCTAACGTACGTATATTCACTTTATTGTACAGTTTTAAGCCCATTTTATTATCAACCAAGGCGAGGTGAAACTAGGAAAAACTTCACAAAAATAAATACTCGGTACCGGTTTTTGTAGATTTTCGTAAACGAATTTTGAAATGTTGAATTATTTGTTTGGTTTGTATACAGAAATTTGTACAGATTTTCCTATTAGATACTTTAATGAAAATGGTTATGGAAAATAACAATATCAGTAGGGTCACAAGATCTATTAGATTTTCATTGCGTAGCGTCGAAATATCATTGGAGGCGACTCATCTGCATTACCGGCAGTGTGCGTCTCCTTTTATATTTTACATCGCTATTCTTATATGGAGATAGTTTACATTGCACGTTTTGCTTCACATGGTTTCCTATCGCCCACACTTGACGAGCAATCATCACAGTGACGATCGAGTGTGTGCGTGAGGTGCAGGTGGTAGCAAGATTGCTATTATTAGTTCTGTTTCCTTGAGTTGTTCACAACGGGACAGTTCGTGACCGCCAAGTTTAGGGTTCTGTGGACATACGATGATTATTTTATTAACCCTCAATGGAACATCATAAAAGTTCCCAAAAATTTATACAAAAATTCACGTCTTTTATATATAAAGACTAGCTGACCCGGCGAACTTTGTTCCGCATCAAAAGTAATAAATGAGTAAAATTTGGATTTTATAAAGTTCAATTTGTGCTATTTATCGACACGCGTTTTGGCCCGCAACGCAACTTCTATGTCTTGCTATGTTAATACTGTAATATCTTCGTAAATATTCGTTTAAATTACATACTGTAAAGGGCAATATTGATCTATATTAAATGCACTATCTATTTAATATACTTAACTGGATGAAAATTAATGCTGTAATGTTTCAAATCGCTTCGTAAATAAGCCCTTATTTCTCGTAAAAAGTAAAAATGGTCATTGTGGGTTATCCCTAAGAGATAGACATATGCCCTCGCGGACTTTTTTATAGATCTTTTGAAGGTGTATAACAATGTAGTACATTGTTTTGGTTTATCGCTTAGGGTTTAGGCACCGTTTGCGAGATTAAAGATCTAAATCTTGAAAATTATCACTTTTTTTATTACACTATACATGAATTATAGATCAAAACCACCCCGTTGACACCCTCTAACTATTAAAAAAAACCGCCTCAAAATCCGTTGCGTAGGTTTAAAGATATACGCATACAAGGGGACGGACAGCGGAAAGTGACTTTGTTTTATACTATGTAATGATGTAGACAGCGATAATGCCACTGCCACACATTCAGCGATTTTTTTAGTTACAAATAATATAATTGGCGGAATCTATTGCCATACATTGGGTACGCCTCTTGTTTTTTTATATTTTTTTTATGGGATAGGAGGGCAAAGGAGCAGGCAGGTAACAAGATAACAGTGGTAGAGCCAAGCAGTTCGCTGCATGAATGAGCCGGCTCGACCGGTGAAATACCACGACCTCTCAGAAGACCGACGTAAAGTGGCTCATGCCGCGTTTCGTTCGGTGCTCTCACCGCTCTCACCGCTCACCAGGGGTGGGCCTCCGGGTACCTCTCTAGGTACCCGGAGGCCCACCCCTTCCCCATCCTTTCCTATCCGCTATTCCTTAAAGGTTGGCAACGCAACAGTAACACTATATGTGTTGCTGGTGTCCATGGGCGGCGTTGGTTGCTTACCATCAGGTGACACGCCTGCTCGTTTGCCCTCCTATCCAATAATAAAAAAAAAACAAAAAATTACTCTAAAAAGTTGTCTAAATATACTGCGTGGTTAGTTAAAGTTAGCATTCGATACATATCTCTATGACTATGCGTATGGCAAAGTCGCTGAAACAGTAAAGCGGAATGCTGCGCAGCCTAGACGAATCCTCCCGGTGTGTTGGTTCGGGCATGAACTTGGACAAAACCAAGGTCATGTTCAATGAACATGTCGTGCCCGGACAGATAAATGACGAAGGGTCGGTTCTCGAAGTTGTAAACAAATACGTCTACCTGGGACAAACTATCCAGTTAGGTAGACGAAACTTCGAGAACGAAGCCGACTGGAGGATTCAGTTGGGTTGGGCCGCATTTGGCAAACTGCGTCGAGTTTTCAACTCGCCTATACCGCAATGCCTGAAAATCAAAGTCTTCATCCAGTGTGTCTTACCACCAGTTATGACCAGGTACACTTACGGTGGGGCTAGTCCACAAATTTAAAGTCGCCCAGCGAGCCATGGAGCGAGCTATGCTTGGGGTATCTCTGAAGGATAAACTCAGAAATGAGTATATCCGCCAGAGAACTGGAGTAACCGACATACCTCGTAGAATAAGCTCGCTGAAGTGGCAATGGGCTGGTCACATCTGTTGAAGGACCGATGGTAGATGGAGCAAGAAGGTCATCGAGTGGAGACCGCGACTTGGTAAGCGTGGTGTAGGACGCCCACCAACCCGATGGTCAGACGACCTCAGAAAGGCTGCTGGAAAAGACTGGATGCGGAAGGCAGAGAATCGGATGTCGTGGCGCAAATTGGGAGAGGCCTCTGTCCAGCAGTGGACTGCAATAGGCTTATGATGATATGATGACATATCTCTAATAGATTGTTTAGTGTCATCATTCTCTAACATATCTCTGTAAGCGGGCCTATCCGTCTGTTACACCAATCAATTAGTCGTGTACAGACAGACACACGGATCGTCCGACAAGTGGCCAATATACAGCCTTAACGACGTGCGTATCGTATAAGCGTTCATAACTCCGGGATTAAATGGCTCCGGTATATTGACACATTCACGATAAGCGAACCCACTGTATACGAGTTGTATTTTGAATATACAACCTGTGTATGGACAGTATGTAACACACCAATTATAAATATAGTATGCTGATAGTAAGAGATATTTAACAAAGCGGCAACTAGTTCAAAAATAAGTGATTAGAACTTGCCTTATAGATTATATAACAAGCTGTACGTGTTACACAAGAGTCTTCGGACTGGTGTACCCTGGCTACTGGGGTTCCACAAGGCGGTATTATTTCACCATTATTATTTTCATTACATATTTATTAATTCAATAACGAAAATTCTTCATTGCTCTTACCATTTATACGCCGACGACCTGCAAATATATGCTCAAGGGGACATAGAGAACTTAGATGATTGTATTACTTGTATTAACGCTGACCTGGCAGCAGTCGCGGACTGGTCACGCAAATTTGGGGTAGAAGTCAATGTAAGTAAATGTCAAGCTATACTGGTAGGTAGCCCGTATTACATAAAAACGATTTCATCTGATCGCCTTAAACCCTTATTGTACGACACTACGGCTATACCGTTATCTCCCCATGTGAAAGACTTGGGGTTATACATTGATGACACACTTAGATGGAACAAACAAATTACACACATCAGTCAGAGTGTCACGTCCACACTGCGAGCCCTCTACAAATTCAAACACTTTCTTCCATCATCAACTAAAACCCTACTTGTCCAGTCCCTTGTGCTCCCCATTATTGATTATGCAGATGTTTGTAGTCCGGATTTATCTCAGGAATCTCTAAACAAATTGGATCGACTTCTCAACAACACTATCCGCTTCATTTTTGGTTTGCGCAAATACGACCATATTTCCTTTTTCCGTTCCAAGCTCAATTGGCTTCCTATACGCCAGAGGAGATCTCTGAGATCACTTTGCCTTCTATTTTCAATTCTTAATGATCCACATTCTCCTGAATACTTAAAATCTTATTTTCGCATCCTAGGCAACTCCCACAGTCTCAAGCTTCGCTCTTCTGCAAATCTACTTCTTGAATGCCCTTTACATCACTCTGGCTTCTTATCTCATTCTTTCGTCGTATCAACTATTAAACTCTGGAACGCGCTTCCCCTTAACATCAAAAAGTCGCCTAGCAAGTTCTCGTTTAAACGCAGTGTCAAAAAATTTTATCTGGCATCTCCCCCCGAGTAACGTCTTATTTTTGCGTATTTATGTATGGGTGTGTATGTTTATGTATTATATATGTATTAGCATGTAATTTTATGTAAGTCTTGTACATACTAGTACCTATATTTATTGCGTGTAATGTATGTATATTAGTGATTGGTTATGCAGTATATTGATATATTTCCTGTATGTATAGTACATATGTATTTATTCATTATAGTATATTTTATTTATTTATCTCTAGTTTTATCTATCTACCGAAAATTTATATTGTTTTTTTTTTTGTGTACCTAGTAAGGATCTATCCCATTAACCCTAAGGTCAACTGGCAGAAAATGCCTCATGGCATTAAGTTCGCCTTATGTACTGCTTTTAAATACATGAAGAATAAATAAATAAATAAATTATATGGCGTTTATTTAGAACTTATTTTCTATTTATTTCCCGACGTTTCGAACTCTTTACAGAGATTATTTTCACGAGTAAACAGTTGGAAACGTCGGGAAATAAATAGAAAATAAGTTCTAAATAAACGCGATACAATCCATAAAAAGCTGTTTTAATGTTATGAATGTGATTCGCGAAAATCTAAGAAATAAATTTGTCTTATAGAACAAGAAAATTGATAAAAAGCAATTTTTCCAGTGACAAAGAAGGTATGCATCGTATTGGATAGTGGATCAGTGTTGCATATCTTCTTTGTTCTGGGAAAATCATTGTCGCATAGAAAAAAGAACACGAAATAAATCAAACAAACCTTGATGTTCATCATAGAAACTCTGTACGCGTCTCGGATCAAACCCCGAACCTTTGGCTGCTCACACTAAATTATGAGGCATAATCAAGTCTCCTTGCGAATTTGTTTTGTAAAAAAGAAAGTAAAATGTTAAAATAGTAGTGACCACAATACTTTAGCCGGCTCATTGAAATCCGAACTTGGCGCTCACATTTATTCAGATTAAGAGATTTAACAGCGAATTAAATGCTTCTGTGTGGGGATTTGTTTTTTAGGGTCCAGTACACAAGTGAACCCTTTGGAAAAATAAGTTTATACATTTATTACTAGCTGACCCGGCGAATTCTGTTTCGCATCAAAAGTAATAACTGCTGCCCCGTTATGTTAATACTGCAATATCTTCGACAAATTTGAAGTCGATAGCAGCTATAGGTTAAAAATGGGAATTTTCCATTGTTAACACCCCCGCAACCCCCCTTGTGGTTGGAATTTCGTAAAATCCGTTCTTAGCTAACCTCTACTCGGCGAAAGGAATAATCCTACCAAATTTCAAGTCGCTACGCCTTATGGTTCCAGAGATATCGTGATGAGTCAATATATAGGTGGAAATCTCTTATATATATATAGATATACATTTATTTACAAACCGTGCTTCGTGCCTTTTAGGCCTTGAGGTATAAGTAACTCTTCTTTCTGTTCTACTCTTTGCCATGAGACGCATTACGTATATTTTCCTCAGTGGCAGATATGAAGTCAAGACTTTTTACATACTCGTACTTATTTATTTCTTAGATTTTCTCGAATCACATTCATAACATTGAAACAATTTTTTATAGATTATATAGCGTTTACTTAGAACTTATTTTCTATTTATCGAACGACGTTTCGAATTATTTACAGACATCATTTTCACGAGTGATGAACAAAAAGATGGTAGTCGTTCAGAAGCTATTTTCATCTCTGGAAAGAGTTGGAAACGTCGGGAAATAAATAGAAAATAAGTTCTAAATAAACGCGATATAATCCATGAAAAGTTGTTTCAATATTATACTCGTACTTATTAGCAAATAGGAAATCTATTACTTATACCACTCGAAACTTTGCTAAATCTGATTATTTCTATTCTTAACCGACTTCGAAAAAAGAGAGAAAGAAGAGGTTCTCCATTCGTCTGTTTGTATAATAAAGTTAAACGGACTTCTAGAAACGTAAACCACAAAATTAAACTTTCATTTAACTAAATTAACTTAAATTTAACTTCAATAAAGATTTTGTGGTTTACGTTTCTAGAAGTCGGTTTAACTTTTTTTTAAGTATTTTTTTTCGTTAAGCCAAGTCAAATCTCGAAGGTGTAGTGGCCGAGCACCCGCTTCTAAATCTAGAAGTCGCTGGTTCGAAACCTGGCTCACACCATTTTCGAAATTATCTTCGGAAGTTATCTGTCATTAATAATATCGATGACAGAAAACTTTGTGCCCGGTTAGGCAATAGGTTCGCAACCTATTCCATTTAGGACGTAAGCATAACAGTGAGTCGAAGCTTAACAGCCGCTGCCTACACCTTCAGGTAGAAAATGGCGTGAAGTTATGTTATGTTTTTTGTTAACTTCTTGTTAACTTTACACGCCTCACTCATCTTTTCGCGTCACTTTCCTCAAGGACTCGTTCTATTAGCTGATTCAAATGACTAATTATTTCTGGAACAAATTTTATGTACTAATAAAAACTAGATCCGTGACTGGTGGACTTTAATACGGAGATAATAATATATATCATAATATTTCAATATAATCCAATACAATATACTAAACAATGTATATATGTACTGTCTGTAAATAATAAAGATATCTTGGACACAATACACACAGCGCTTTCTATTTTTAAGCTAAGGAACTAAATGCTTGTGTTATGAAAAGCTAGTTAACGGATACGAGTACATCTTTTATAAATACATACTTATAAGCCATAAAAATACCCACCTTCGTGCTTATCATATTTGTACTCGGGTGGGGATCGAATCCGCCGATCTCGATCCCACAGTAGTTTAACCAAGACACAACGAGGCCTCTAGAATTCTTCCTATTAAGTAATTCCTACTGTTCGAAGTGGGGCTCATGTTATATAGATGTTATAGCTGTACTAATCTCTCGTGTCCAGTAATCAAAGTGTAGCTCACACTAAGTCTACCAAGTTTGATAAGTACTCTCGACCCACAGTAAAGTATCGCTGTCCGCACAACACACTCTGTTGATCCCACTTTTAATTAACAACCGTGAAAGTTTACCAAATTAATATTCTTGATTGAATCCCTTTATATTCTATACATATTATACGTTTATGTTCACTTTGTTTTAGCACTCGGATTTCTGTCCAGAAGGTTCCGGATGAAATCTTGGTGAACATAATTGATGGACGTTTTTTTTTAATTTTATTCGAATATATGAAATACAAATTTTTACAATGGTTGAGCCTTGCAGCTTGCTGCATGAATGGGCCGGCTCGTCCGCTAAAATACCACTCTTAGAATATCGATGTAAAGTAGCGCTCGACGTAAAGCGAAACGCGGCACGTTGAGAGAGGTATCCGAAAGTCCACCCCCTTTCCTCCTCCCCTTCCCATCCACTTCCGACCCCATCCGTATCCCATTGTAAGGGCCGGCAACGCAACTATAACACAATGTGTTTAAGTGGCCATGGGCGGCGTTTGTTGCTCACCATCAGGCGACACGCCTGCTCGTTTCCCTATAACATAAAAAAGAACTAAGACACATATTTAGGTGAAGATCTTTGGAATAAATTTCCTCGAGGAACGTTAATTATGAATATGTATGCACTATACAGTAAACGTTGTTATGAATAGTTTTATTTCCTCTATACAGTGTTTAATGTATAGTCTACGAGTCTACATGATCCTATTACATACATAGTTACATACATAAATTCACGCCTGCATCCTACAGGGGTTGGCAGAGACCTTGGCTTTCCACGAGCTACGATCCTGACACTTCCTTTCGCCTCATCCACAGTCATAAATCTCGCCATGCATTCACGTCCGTTACGGGTGCCTTGTATAAACAGACCATTTCTTTATTTGTGGTAGCTCCGTCTTGGTCTCCCGATGCCGACACACCCGCCTCTGCCACTCACATTCGCTTCATAAACTCTTTTAGTCAGTCGGCTTTCATTCATTCTTGCAACATGACCAAACCATCCTCCTGAAAGTATGTCTTTCATGTTTCGCCTGCTAACCCACTACTCATTCCCTATGTCAGAGTTGGTACCCACACATCACTGTGAAACGTCATTGTGATCCTATTCATATTATATTGTTTTTAAGAGTTATTGTAAATAAACTAAAAGTAATACTGAGATGTGGTCGAGCACACGGTTTCTGATCCAGAGGTCCGGGTTCGATTCCAGACAATGGCTTACACCAATGACTTTTCGAAATTATTTTCGGAAGTTTGTGTGATAAATATCGATGACTGAAAACCTTGTGCCCGGTATGGCAATAGGTTCGCCACCTATTCCATTTGGGACGTAAACATAACCGCGAGACGAGGCTTAACAGGCGCTGTCTACACCTTCGGGTAGCAAAGAGCGTGAAGTTATGTAATACTGAGATAATTTAGTATCAAGTAGTTAGTGTTTTTTATCGATTATAGTGATAATTAAAGAAAATTACAAAACCTAAATACTTACGCAATATGAAGTAATATTGCTCCTGTCTAATGTTTCGTTTTGATCCGTAGATACCCGCACATGCCGCACATGCCCTGCTCGCTTTCTTGTAAGCGGTTACTGCAGTAAGTATGAATTGCCAGATATTTCTACAGCGTTGTCGACACTAAGAAAACGTCTTTGCTGTATGAACAGAATTTTATGCCTTTAAATGAGAAGAGTCAATACCCCTGTTTTCAATGTAAAATATTTTACTAAAGTAGAACTTCAAATGCGACTTGTAAGCGTTTAACGCGTGTCGCCGCATACTCCTAACGCCATCCAGCATGCGTCGGGAGAAGTGTATCGCGTGAAAGAAGCCCTTACATTACGTTCTAATTCATTCGTATTAACCTCTGACAATCATCATTCGTATTGACACATTATTATTCGTTACTAGTATCTCTTTCTAATTACACGTCTCATAAAACTAAACGTATTTCTTCTCATTTTTATCAATCATAATTCAAAACCATAGCAAATAGAAGATTAGAAACCCCCAATATTGACTAACGCGTTAAACACTCCCATGCGGATTTCTTTGAAACATAATAGGTGAGTTCCTAAATTCCTTATGCTTGAATTTATATCATAAAGAGACATATAGTGCTAAGTAGTGGTACTAAATCCGCAATAATAATAAGCTTAGTTTTTTCAGTCTAAAAATAACCATTAACCATAACCCACAAAAATTACCATTTTTATTTCTTTTCTGAGGCAAAAAAATAATATATTATTTAGTATACAGTTTGAATTGGTACACATATAATTTAAGTGTGCTTCATTTCCAAAAAACACAAACAATATCAATCATAATATATTAATAAGAACAAAGAAACCAATCACATTATTTACAATATATACAATTAAAAAACTACCTGAAATCAAATTTCTCCGCATCTCGGTCTACTGGCAGCGTGCCCAGAAGACTGGCCGCATTGCCACGCTGAATGGCAATGCTAATCCTCTGTGCGAAGAATAGACCAGCCCTCTGGTCGCGAGAGGCTTCGATCAGCCTTTTTGCAAGATCTTTGTAAAGTGCACGAGCACTCGGACCCCATGTCCCCAAAGTCTCAACCCCAAACGGCTCAAACACATAATCACCTACAAGGTTTCTGTATTTGTGCCGCTTGAGATTTTCTGCCGAAGCAGCAGCAGCAACGGCCACCTCTACCGTGCCTGGAAGATGCGATGGCGCAAGGGTGTCGACGCAAGTAGCGTCCCACACCAAAGGCCTACCCATCCTCCAAGGCAAAAGAGACATCCCGTCGGGTCTCTTGCCATCATCGCGCACCAAACCGTTCGGTTCCAGAACGGCTGGTACACCGGCGGTGACAAGAGCACGACGGATAATGTCGTCGATGTTGACGTGACGGGAAATCCGGCCGGCGCTCCTGGCGCATGAGAGGCCATGATGTCCCTTACTGTCGAAAACCTCTCCGCAGCGACATAAATGCGAAGAAACACAGGGAGCACCTAAACGAAGACAAGTTGCGATACGGAAAGTCGTATTATCTAATAATGTTCCTATATTGGGCGATGGCAGTGCCCTAAGCCAAACACCGGACTCCCACTCTCCTACAGCCCGTAAACGAGCGCGCTCAGCATCTCCTACAGAACCACTAATAAGTGATTATTTTAAGATCGCGCAGAGTGGGTCGTCCCACTGTCTCTGGGAAAATGGGTTGGTCGGTAAATTTGAGTTAGGACAGGCCCGTTTCCAGGCGTTTACTGCGTCGGTCTTGCATAACACTTCCTGGTTAATTCTTCTGTGCTATGGACCGAAGATAATTATTATTTATTATATTATGATAATTTATTATCATAATATAATAAATAAAATAAGTAATAAATAAACGCGATATAATTCTAAAAGTTGTTTTGATGTCAAGAATATCAAAATTTCACTTCTTCCGCGCGGAGGCTTCCACGCACTATTTTAATAGCATAGCATAGAAAGGTGAGTAAGAAATTTAATAATGTACCATGACAATTTAAGTAAAACATTTCGAGGTTCATCTAGGTGCTAGTGTCTGCTGATTGATGATTTAGACACTTAAGTAAGCGTTATTTCAATCCGAAAACAGCATGAAGCGCATATATAATACTGGCTATAAACGATCAAGCTTAAACATTGCAATACTAAACTCTATCACGTAGACAAAAAGCACTAAATCGTCCGCCATACAGATATATGTATGTGCTGGTAGGACTTAATCCCTGAGTTCGCTCTAAGTGCTTAATTATGCGTCCCCGCACATGTGTTTTTATTTGGTACCCCGGTACCTGGACATCATGGTGCTACCTTTAATGGTGAGATTTAACTGGACCTCAATCTTTTTAGCGACAGTTTTTTTACACTTGGGAAATTAACACAAATATTGTCATCTCGGTGGTGTAGCATGCGGGTTTTTCGTAATGTCTTCTGATTGAAAAGTGTTGTGTTCGAATACGTGATAAATATCGAACAAATAACTTAGATTACAATTTATATACTGTCTTCATTCTCAGTAATAATTAAAAATTGACTATAAATCTTGTACAGATTTCGCACGGCGATGTTTTTTTTAATCCGGACAAAATCCCTTTTTTCGGAGCTCGAAGAACCGTTATGACCTTCTACGAAAAAAAAGCAATTAATTTAATGGCTCTAAAAATAAGATGTATCGACCCTTTAACCGTAACTAGCGACACGGCGAAGTTCCTATCTTTTCACAATCATTAACCTTTCCAACAATACCCTGACTTATTTATATACAGTAACTAAATACTCCTCTAAATTTAACATACATAACATAACATACATAACTTCACGCCTTTGTTACCCGAAAGTGTAGGCAGCGGCTGTTAAGCCTCGTCTCGCCGTTATGTTTACGTCCCAAATGGAATAGGTGGCGAACCTATTGCCATACCGAGCACAAAGTTTTCAGTCATCGGTATTTATCACACTTAACTTCCGAAAATAATTTCGAAGTCATTGGTGTGAGCCAGTGTCGGGATTAGAACCCGGACCTCTGGATCAGAAGCCATGTGCTCGACCACTGGACCACCGATTTAACTTTTAAATAAATGTATTATAATTTTCCACAGGAACAAAAATCATTTTTTTACGTGGACGAGTTTTTTTTTCACGACTCAACTATATTGAAAAGAGTTATATGTTTATGATAATTTAGCGAGCAACAATTTTTGTATCACATTTTCTTTGACATTAAAACAACTTTTAGGTTTATATCGCGTTTATTTATTACTTATTTTATTTATTATATTATGATTGATATTGTTATCCACTATTTCTTTACCAATTTTATTTATTTCCCGACGTTTCAAACTCTTTACAGAGATCATTTTCACGAGTGATGAAACTATTGGTAAACCACATCAGACCACGAAACAAAAAATTAAACATATATACATAACAATATAATATACATATATATATAAATATATATATATATATATACATATATATATACATATTAAATATATATACATTATTAAATATATATATATATACATATATATATATATACAATATAACATATATATATATATACATATTAAATATATATATTTATATACATTTTCTTTCTCTATTATATCACTACATGTCGAAACATGTCCGACTCTTGTATATTTTTAATAAAGACTGTTAATTTGTTTTTCTGACCAAATACATCAAATTAGGGATTTAAGAAACTAGTTGAAATAACTCTGCCATTTAGTTATTTAAGTGGCCAATTCTAGCCGAAGGACGCAACAGATTAACAGGAAACAAAGTTATGTAGACGTGCCAAGTGGCCTTTATTTTTATGAAAACAAGGTCTATATTGGCATGACCCTATAAGTTAAGACGAACTATAAGCGGATAGTGGCACACGAAGTCATCTCGCAAGAGTTAGCTTCAATTAAAATAGCAGCCAGAATCGATAAGTCATTTAAACTCAATTATTGTATTAAATATTTTAAGTTTGTACTAAAAGATGCACTTTTGTCTATATTATGTTTAAACAACTGCATTGAAATCTATTTAATCTCATATACAGTAAATACCCAATAATTATTATTTATATTTATCCTCATTTTTATCCGGTAGTAGCTGACCCGGCGAACCTTGTTCCGCATCAAAAGTAATAAATGAGTAAATGTTGGATATCATGAGATTCAATTTGTGCTATTTATCGGCTTTAACTGCTGTCCTGCTATGTTTACACTGCAATATCTTCGAAAATATTCGCGTAGTTATACATTGCTCTAAATACGCCAATACTTGAAAATGCCCTAGTTTGGCATGGAAAAAGTGTCGTGACAACTTTTCGTAAGATTTTTTTCCGTCTAGCCCTTTCACAATGCTATTATTAATATTAATATTTACTGAACATATAATTGGGTCATTACTAATGTATATTTTCATATATTTGTGCGCAATATTATAAGCACTAATTTAACTTTTTTTTTTAACCTAGGTATTTGCTTTTTTTGCGGGATAGGAGGGCAAACGAGCAGGCGTGCCACCTGATGGTAAACAACCAACGCCGCCCATGAACACCAGCAACACATATACTTAAGTAGTGTTACTGTTGCGTTGCCGACCTTTAAGGGATAGGGGATTGGAAAGGATGGGGAAGGGGGGTGGGCCTCCCTCACCTCTCTCACCGAGCGAAACGCGGCATGAGCCACTTTACGGCGGGACTCCATGCATTTTTTTTAATAAAAATGTCTGCCTTTGCTTCCGTTAAGGACTCGGCGGGTAAAATCCGCTCAGAATTGAGATGGTTCTGAACTGCAGCCGCTTTGGAGGTCAGACACGATAGGAATGAGTCATTGCTGGACCGGTACAGCAAATTGGATATGCGTCAACAGTTTGTGGATGACATGTACCGCAAATTTAATACCTATACAGGATGTCACCTTTGATGAATACTCGGAATCGAATCGTGAGTTGGTACATGCTGACTACGACCAAATTTTGGAGTTTGTTGATCGAATCTCTCAGCGTGCACGTGAAATATTGGCGTCTAAAAGAGGTGAGCCTCACCCCACACCGGAGGTCAAATACTTCTATAGGCTAAGCAAACTCCCTACGTTAGACCTACCGCGATTTGACGGGTGTTTGGACCGCTGGCTAGGCTTTATTAACTTATTTGAAAGTCTAGTCCACGCACGATCGGATTTGGGCTCTGCACTAAAGCTGGCCTACTTGTTCTTTGCTTTGGATGGCGAGGCAAGGGGTCTAGTACAGCACCTGGAAATTAATGATGACAATTACTTGGTCGCACGTGCATTTTTATTAAAGCGTTATCAAAATAAGCGCTGCTTGGCCGACACACACATTTATTAGCTATTGAGTCTGCCGGTAGTTTCTAGGGTATCGACACTAAGGTCTGATTTGTTGAACCCGTTAATGATAGCCATGAATGCATTGGAGCGGTTAGAACTTCCAGTTAGTGCTTGGTCCTATATGATTGTACACATCGTTTTGAAAAAACTGCCTTCCGAACTTAGGGCTCGGTTCGAACAGAAGTAAGGTGGTGACGATGTCACATATCATCTATCATTTGATGAACTAAAAAAGCTTTTAGAGGACGAGTGTCGTATATGTGACATGACAGTCACTGACAGGCTAGTAAGGCAACAGCTGCCACAGCCGCGTTTACCGAATCGTAACCTCGCCCATGGTGGCCCAGAGGGACGCCGACCCCCGGCTTGCGGTTACTCATTCTAGGCTCGAGTGTGCCTATTGCAGGGCCTCTGGGCACAAGGTTGCTAATTGTACAGAGTTTGGCGCGCTGCATGTAGCTTCACGCCGACGTTTGGCGAAGGCTTGAGGTTGGTGTTTCTCCTGTTTAGGGGATCACTTCCAGTGCTCGTGTTCTGATCCTCGCCCATGTGCTGTTTGTGGTGGACAGCATTTAAAATTGTTATGCGCTAATGCAAACAGAATATCTGTCTGTGGTCATGACTGTCGTGGGCGGGTATGACCGGAAGTCGCGCTCATGTTCTCCTCGCGTTGTGAATCATGCTATTGTTAGCCAGCCGCAAAGTCGTTATACTTCGTCACCTCCTCGTGACCACCGACCTGGTGTTGACTCCAACTCGCCACATTACGAGCGGGTAGAACAAGCCTCGTTGTCACGAAGAGTGGTTGATAACAATACTTATCGTCGTCTTGTTCCTTCACCTCCACGAGGTGAGCGCCCATCGTCAAGGCACGAATAAGAACAAGGCGTTTGTCCCCGCTATGTACCTCCCCCATTCGAGACCGTACTCCTGCCTACTGCATATGTCAGAGTCTGGGGACGGACGGGTGCCTCTGTTGTGGTTCGGGCGATTCTGGACACATGCTCTCAGAGGTGTGTGCAGTGTCTTCTTGGTTGGCGGGGCAGATACCCCTACAGGTTCGAAGGTATATATAGAAGGTATATATTTTGTTACAAGAGGAGTCGGGAACGCCGTTGTGGCCAATATGGGAGGCCAAGCTTTGTTTGCGTTCTCTCCTATTGAGTCTTCAGAGCCGTCTATTGGGTCGTCAGCTATAGTGATGGACAACATTTTAGGTAACCATCCAGAGAAACAGTAGTCTGCGGCGGTTATCAAATTGGCCTCAAAATTGAACTTGGCAGATCCCAATTTTGGTACACCTGGATCGGTCGACTTGTTGCTTGGCGCCGATGTCTTAGGTAAAATAGTATTAGGCAACATAAGGTTTTTGCAGTCAGTTGTCATGGTAATTGTGCCTACAATATTCGGCAAGGCATTAATGGGGCCTGTACTTACTACAGCCACCCCTCTACTTGAACCAGATACTGTATTGTCTGTTGGCACTGCTCTCTCTGATGCGGTTCAGAAGTTTTGGGAGACCGAGGAGCCACCACAAGCGTCACGCGTAAACCTGGAACACGAGGAGTGTGAACTGTTCTACCGGAAACACACTAGTCGTCTCCATTATGGCCGTATCATGACCCGATTACCGTTTCTTGCTGTACGGCCGCCTCTTGGCATCTCGCGACCTACAGCAGAAAAGCGTTTGTTGGCTATGGAGCATCGCATGAGCGGGGATCCACTTCTCAAGGAGAAGTATGTCGAATTTATGCGTGAGTATGAAGAATTGGGACACATGTCTGTGTCAAAATTAGATTGGGCTTCAGAGGAGCACTTTTTTCTACCCCATCATGCGGTGCATAAACCATCCAATGACAAGTTGCGCACAGTGTTTGATGGTTCAGCACAGACGTCAATGGGTGTTTCCTTAAATCATTGCTTGCTCGCTGGTCCCAAATTACTCAAAGATCTATGCGACGAGATAACGCGTTTTTGTCGTCACCAGATTGTGTTTGTTGCGGACATCAGGATGATGTTCAGGCAAACGGTTATACATCCTGACGACCGTCGCTATCAATTAATATTGTGGCGAGAAAACCCTCATGATCCCATCATTGTTTATGAGCGCAATACGAACAAATACGGGCTAAAATCAAGCCCCTTTTTGGCAATTCGTTCGATTTGAGAGCTTTCGGATCGGGAGCGGTCTGCCTATCCTCGAGCGTCAGCCATCTTGAAGGAGGATCTGTATGTTGACGACATTTGTACTGGTGCCTCCTCAAATGAGGAAGCTATCCAGCTACGGGATGAAATTATCGGTATTTTGGCCTCAGCAGGTTATGAGTTGCGTAAATGGATGTCCAACTCACCCGTCCTTCTGAATGATTTACCCGACGACCATCAGCAGGACCCATATTTATTTGAAAATGTGGAAAACCCTGCTATGATCACTGTCCTTGGCATTCAATACAAACCAGTCCAAGATATTTTCACATACAACGTTGATTTAGAGATCCCGCACACTTGGTCTAAACGATTGGTGTTGTCTACAGTTGCCAGGACCTTTGACCCTAATGGGTGGGTATGTCCTGTGATATTTTAAATGCTTCCTGCAAAGGCTTTGGACTGCAGGACTCAACTGGGACGAGCCTTTTAGAGGAGCTTTTGTGGAAGACTGGCTTGATTTCGTGTCTTCTCTTCCTGACATCCACAAAATCTCGCTCCCTCGATGCATACTTCCTTCTGGGAAGTATACGGCAACCTTTCATAGGTTCTCGGTTGCCTCTGAACGCGGTTATGCTGCAGTAGTATTCTTACGTGCTGTTTGTTCGAATGGCGACGTAAAGGTTTCGCTGGTCATGGCAAAGAGCAAAGTTGCACCGTTTAGAACCATGTTGACGATACCAAAATTAGGGTTATCGGGTGCCACTCTTCTTGTTCGACTATTAAACCACGTACATCAATTGTTGTGCCAGACGGTAAATATCAGAGCCACCTATGCCTGGACTGACAGTCAAATTGTTTTATGCTGGTTGAAGGCGTCAGTTCACACTTTGGAAGTTTTTGTGACCAACCGGGTCTCTCAGATACAAAGTTCTGAGGTGGCGTTGATTTGGAGACACGTACCTGATGAGATCAATCCAGCTGATTGCGCGTCTCGGGGTTGTGATTAACCACCCTCTTTGGTGGGGACCAGACTGGTTAAAGTGTCCAGAAGCTGACTGGCCCCAAACGCCCGCCTTGGAGGTTAATTCATTGCCTGGATTGCGAACCCTTGTTATCGAAAAGAGAGACTCTTTGTTTGATCTTGATTTCTTGCTGAATCGTTACGGCTGTCTAGATAAATTGTTGTGTGTCACCGCTTGGATTAGGCGCTTCTATTACAATTGTGGACACCCGAATAGTAGGCACGTAGACCCATACTTGACACCACAAGAGCGACAGGATGCTCTTTTGTATTGGGTTCGATTACTGCAAGGAGTCCATTTCGAAAATGAAATTGATATTTTAAAATGTCGAAATTCAAAATTGTCTGGTACTATTCGCAAGTTGAGCCCTTTTCTTGACGACTATTGGTATCTTACGTGTTGGAGGACGTTTGAAAAACGCGAACATACCATATGGTGCACGTCATCCCATATTGTTACCCAAAGGGGGACACTTTGTATAATTGTTGGTGTCTGATCGTCACATTAAAAACTCTCACGCTGGATGCAACGCCCTATTGGCTATATTGCAACGAGAATTTTGGATTCTTTCAGCTCGAAGAGTTATACGTAGTGTGGTCTTCCGTTGCATGCCTTGTTATCGGCTTAAAGCCGCTACCATGCAACCTATGGTAGCGGCCTCCCCTCAGATCATGTCACAGAGGCAAGACCATTTGCTGGAGTTGGTTGGTTGCCAGACTTCGCTGGCCCCTTTGTATCAAGACTTCTACTTTACGCAATAGTAAGACGGTCAAGGCTTATTTGTGTGTCTTCGTTTGTTTGTCCACTAAGGCGGTGCATTTAGAATAAGTCTCATCCCTCTCTACTGAGGCCTTTGTTGCGACACTAGACAGATTTTTTTCAAGAAGGGGACTGCCTACTTTGATTAGATCCGACTGTGGAACGAACTTTAACAAACAACCAAACAAATATTGGCCACAGATTATCTAGCCGCAGGATAACTTGGCGTTTCAGTCCGGCAGCCTGCCCACATTGGGGCGGCATTTTTGAAACCGTAATTAAAATCACAAAAACACATTTGCGACGAGTTATTGGTGAGTCAATCTTAACATTTGCAGAACTCGCCACAGTCTTCTGTAAAATCGAGGCCGTATTGAACTCACGCCCATTGTGCCCGATCTCAGATCTCTCTTCAGATCCGAATGATTTGAAGGCCCTTACGCTGGGTCATTTTTTATAGGACAGCCACTGAACGCCCTGCCGGAATATCCTTTTGACGATGTAAGACCTAATCGTCTCTCGCGATTTGAGCTATTGCAACAGCTCACTCAAAGCTTTTGGAAACGTTGGAATTTAGAATATCTACATATTCTACAACATCGCGTTAAGTGGACTGACAAAACTGATCCACCTCGGGTTGGTGACCTCGTTTTGGTGAAGGATGTCAACTTGCCGCCATTTCTTGGCGTAGAGGGCGCATCCTTCATCTAGTATTTGGCACCAATAGTGTACCTCGATTTGCCGAAGTTAAGGTGGATGGTTCGGTACTGTAGAGAGCGGTGGCAACATTATCGCGATTGCCAGTCGAATAACGGCCAGGTTGACCCGGCGGAGGCGGGTCGGTGTTCTGTACAAACAAGTACCTATGTTTGAATTTCACGGTTTATTATTTTATGTAACTTGAGGGTAGTTATTTTTATTCCTAACTAAGATTTGATCGATTTTGAACTGACGTTGTGCTGTCATTCGTTAATTGTAATTGATAAGAAGAAAAGTTTTGCTCTTTATTTTTGCTTTTCATGAAATTATTGTGTTAATTGGTAAACTATATTTGTGGAGATTGTGAGTAGTGACAACTCGCGCTGAGGGGCCCTATTGTGTCATCGTTCGCTGTCTTTAAGATAAGTCCTAACAGTTTTCTATTCTCTATTTCAATAATATTAGCCTTGCGCAACGCAAGCTTTAGTTCGTGCCCCTTTGTACCCTCACTGCCCTGGTGTATTTTCCACTGCGCACCCTAAGTCAGCGAGGGACGGTACTGACAGGGTTTTCGACATATATTCGTTTGTGGACTTTACATTTCCCTGATTTGTTACTTATGATTCGTATATATGAAGTGAATAACTCATAATAATGGGAACAGGGCGGGAAGATGATGAAATGATGAGATCACAGAAGGGTAAGCTTTTCTGCATTTCCTTCTCATTCACTTCTTACACATTAACATAATATGTATTGAATAATATCCAATGAATATAGTTATAACTATCCATATATACGTCCTGTAGCCCTATGTATTCTTCCTTACAGAGCGACAGCGAGGATGAGTACCGTAACTCCGTACTGAAACCAACGGTCTGAGCTATTAGCTGAAGTAATGCTATATTAACAACTAGTATAAAATAGTCTATATAGTACATATAATTTAACAGTGGTAGAGCCAAGCAGTTCGCTGCTTTAATGGGCCGGCTGGACCAGTGAAATAACACGACCTCTCAGAAGATCGACGTAAAGTGGCTCATGCCGCGTTTCGTTCGGTGAGAGAGGTACCCGGAGGCCCACCCTCTTCCCCATCCTTTTCTATCCTACTCCCTTAGAGCTGGGCAATGCAACTTTAGTACTACATGTTTTGTAGGTGTTCATGGGCGGCCACTGGTCACTTACTTTACTTATCAGGTGACACGCAAGCTCGTTTGCCCGCCTATCCCATAAAAAGAAGTTAGATATAAATAAAAAAATATATAAATAAAAAAAGTGAAAGTGTGTGTGTGCGCTCCGACGCACGACTGGAGTTTACTCCTCAAGAACGATTATAAAATAAAATAATAAATATTTACTGTCTACAAATATGAACACATTTCTTCGTAATAGAGAATGGCGTATCGCTATAAAGAGTGTTTCTATAAAGAGCTCAGGACATTGTATGGAGTGCCGACTCTTATTTATATGCTCTGTGACTATAGCGCATAACGCATTTCGTGTGACATGCTAAACTCTCTAGTACGATTTTGGTCCCCATAATTTTCATACCCCGGGCCTATATATGTAAATCGATTCTTAAGGAGTAAACTCCAAAAAATAAAAATGGTCACTGTGGGTTATTCCTAAGAGATAGCGGACTTTTTTGTAGATCTTTTGAAGGTGTATAACATTGTAGTACATTATTTTGTTTTATCACTTAGGGTTCAGGCAGCGTTTGCGGTTAAAGATCTAAATCTTGAAAATTATCACTTTTTTATTACACTATACATGAATTATAGATCAAAACCACCCTGTTAACACCCTCTAACTATTAAAAAAAACCGCATCAAAATCCGTTGCGTAGTTTGAAAGATATGCGCATATAAGGGGATAGACAGCGGAAAGTGACTTTATTTTATACTATTTATCTCTAAGACTTTCGCGAATCACGTTCATGACATTAAAACAACTTTTAGGAGCGCCTTTAAAAGCGCCATCACGACGACCATGACACATTCAACATCGATACAGGCGATCGAACACATGAAACACTGCTCAACTGCCGGTACTCTTAGCCACTATACCGCGCTGGCAAATAGAGAGGGTAGATAAAAGTACTAGGTATAAGAACAACCTGCGCGTAAGGTGATTCTTCAACATTTGATGGTGGTTTCTGATCACGAGGATTGCTTCGGGGAACAGACAACTTTGATTGACTACCTGCAAGAAGAACAATTATGAACAGTGTTTATAAATTTTGTAATGGTTCAACACGTTGTTTTTTAAGAATAATTAGGACTAAAATGATTATTTCTTAAGAAATTTCATAAGTCTGTAGGTCACTGTTAGTTCTAACTTTTAGATCTGAAGGATACAAATTCCTTGTAAGAATACAAAGTGTTAGTTTACAAAGCATAGGCTACATTTAAAGTATTAAAAAAATTAAGAAATTAATATTATTCCTAATCCTTATAACATTAAATATATAGCCTAAAATAAATCTAAGTGAGTGAACATAGTTGTATGTGGTAAATCTTAGTTTAATATAGCCTAAGTTTAATTAAATGTATCTATTTATGTTTGTACAAGAACCCCTCCGCAGGTGAAGGCCTCCTCCAAGGAATGCCATGTTTCTCTATTTTGTGCTGTTTGCATCCAATTTGGGCCGGCGTCTTAATTATTTCATCTGCCCATCTCGTAAGCGGTCTTCCTTGGTAGCGTTTCCCACTTGGACCATTCCATCGTGTTGCCCTTATGGTCCAGCGCTCATTTGAAAGTCTTGCTACATGTCCCGCCCATTTCCATTTTAGTCTCTTAGCATATGTTAGGGCTTCTGTAGCTTTGTTCATGCTTCTTATCTTGGTATGCCTTATTCTCTTTATTTTCTTTATATTGAGCATGCTACGCTCTAGGCCTCGTTGACATGTCAAGTTAGATATACTTAATTATAAATTAATCTGTAATGCGATGTTCTAATACCCTCTTTATTAGCTACATTGCAATAGACAGTTCAGTTCAGCTACCTCACTAACCACTAGTAACGTCGATTTATGCTTTTATTAAAAATTACTAATTAGATTAAACTCAGCATTAACAGTTTGTTATACTGATATCTTGTCTATAGTAAGTCAATAGACGTGACCGTCTAGAAAGGGAATTTGTAAAAAAAAAACAATCTAACTACGACCAGTGGTGTTGGTATCAATTATTAGCTAAATAGCTAAACTTTTGACTATTATAATTGTTTAATAATAAACAATCACCGGAAACAGACATTACATCCGCGCTAGTTCTGTACTAGTTCCGTAATATTTACCCGCTAGTGTGTGACTTCACAGCACACACGTGACCGTTATTTAAACTCGTATTAACAGATATCATAACAGATATATTGTAACACTAATGTCATTATACCCCTTGCACCCCAGATTCACCCCTACACCCCACTACCCCCTCGCAGATCTACATATAATTCTCACACTTAATGATCTCACTCTGTAATTACACGAGAGACATTTTGTTGATAAAAAAATTCATTTTTCATACATATTGTGAAGTGTTGAACGGTTTTATAGTCTCGGTGGACCAGTGGTTGAGCACACGGCTTCTGATCCAGAGGTCCGGGTTTGAATACAGACACTGGCTCACACCAATGACTTTTCGAAATATGTGATAAATATCGATGACTGAAAAGTTTGTACCCGTATGGCAAAAGGTTCGCTACCTATTCCATTTGGGACGTCAACATAACGGCGAGACGAGGCTTAACAGCCGCTGCCTACACCTTCGGGTAAGAAAGGCGTGATGTTATGTGTTGTTGAACTGCTTGAGCGCTGGTGAATGAGCCACGTCCTGTGTCTGGTATATCATTAGCATCATCAGCCTTTTGGATTTGGAAATTCCCTTTCTTTCCCGAACGCTGCCCAACCGAGTTAAATTCTTTGGTTTACCTCTTTCTCTAAGTTGGCTCTACCTAGTTGGACTGTTTGTCCCAGGTAAACTTGTTTGTCGACAACTGTGAGGATCGCATCGTCAACAGTAACCGGTGTTGGAATGACATGGGCATTGGCATTACTTTGGTCTTGTCCATGTTCATTCTGAGACCTACTTGTTGGGAAAATCTGCTGAGATCCTTGATATTGTCTACCAGTATAGCTCTGGTAGAACTTACAAGTAATCTGAAACTATCAGCAGAGCCATCATTGTAAGGTATGGCCTCATACATTATCGGTAGTTAGTTAATGCCAAAGAGACTGTGAACTATGAATGTCTATTTTTTATAATAGTCGATCAACCGAGTAATATTAGTTCTATAACGATTGGTACACTTATTGGGAACACCTGCACACTTAAATCGTAAATCGCGTTGTGTTATAATAGCCTGTGGCGATACTAAAAGTAGTTCGCTTATACTTTAAAGATGGCGCCACTGTGTTAACGCTTAGACCTATAAACAATGTCAATTCAAAATTAAAGAACATTGTTATGTAAGCTAATAACCACTGCGTCGTAAATAATATTATCTTATATTTTGTAATAATAGTAATTAATAAAGATATCAATTAGAAATTATGCTTGATTAGCCACCTGTGGTATTTCGAACAAAAAAACATTGATTTGAATCTAATAGACTAAGTAATGGCTCTTTACTGTTGCAATATATTCTAAAAATTCAATTTAAAGTATCTTTTACCTATCTGATATGAGCTCTTTGTTGTTTGTTGGCGACAAAAAGTTGCCGGTGTGTACCGTCTGTAATATATTGTGATACTAACTTAACTAACCGCAAAACAAAGTTGTTTAGGCGCGCTACACACGATTATTATTGCCGAGTAAATATGTCGCGCAGTGTGCGCCCTCCCTTATAAATAACTTACATTCATTCACGATTGCACTTGTATGGGGAAGGTTATTAAAAAAAGGTCGTTTATAAGTAAGGCACAGTTGTTAGTTTGTAAATAATAGCACTAATTACATTTGAAATACACAAAGTGTACATGAGGACTATTTGTTAGCAAGTTATGTGTCTGTTTTTCTGGTTGATTTTATTATTTTTAAATGTACCATCCCAAAAAATCGATGATCTGAATGTTATTAGTTAAATTTGGGGCTAAATCTGGTTTCCGAGTAAAACTTAATTTGTTTGTTTAAATCACGCAACAAAACTGTTTCATAATTTATATTTTATTTTTCTGTTGTGGCAGTTGCAAGACCGGGACACTCATCGGCGTCCTTAATAACGATTATTTGAATACATATTCAACCATTTAATAGTAGCTTAATATGGAATGGAAGGAACTGTAGTTTGTTAGGGAAACTTGAACAGGGAGGTAATACCACAAATTTGACATTCGTGGAAGAAATATCTGTGGGAAATTGGCAAAAAAGTAATATTAAGCATCATAATAAAGCGGCCATTTTAAATGAACTAGTTTCAGCTTATGACCTTGAAAAACAATTCTGATAAACTGTTATATAGATCGGAATGTCTTTTGAGATGAGCGTTACTTTCGGTTCTCGTATTAGTGCTGGTAGGTAGGAGCGCTCACTGTCATTTGCATTATAAAGCCTCCCAGTTTCGCACGGCCTTCTCTGCCCACCCCTCCGCTCCGCTCCTGCGGGAATGTGTCTTAGCAATTTTATTCGGTGAATTTTTCAAATCCCACGTTGATCGGCGCCGCTCGATGAACTCACAAATGACTCGGATATTCGATGCATAACAATCAGCTCTCAACCTGGCGATATCTCACTCCAACTCACACCAGCTCCTGCACACCACTCGCTAAATTACAAGATTACACTTCTATTCCAGTCAAGATCTCTCAAAGTATCGAGCAGCTTAAGCTCTGATTGAGCACATCTTGGATAGCTGTCTCTTTATAAGACACGGGTCGATTACATAGATAGGTATTTATCGACCTCGTAATTGTGACTACAACTGTGGTTTTGGTAGACTTCTTTAATTATTGGGCGGGTGAATCAGCGGGTCGGCTAGTCGTCGATAAAAAGTTCATAGCGGTGCAGCTCCCGGCAATAACTGGTTCCACATAAAAACCAAACTAACTAGTAGGTACAGGAGTTGAGCGGGCGGTCTCTGGAGACCTGACGACCGTCGCTTCGGTGATATATCACGAGTCCCGACCACTTGATATCGTCTCTGTTTATGTTATTATTTGTCCAGGGCCGGGGCCACGTCGCTCTCGTCTCTCCTATCTCCTGTCTCTTATATTCAGAGAGAACAATAGCCGCGGCGCTGTCATATCTAACGATCACTTAACATTTGGACGCAATTCTTTCAGAGCATTGTGGAAGCAAATGGGATTGTTTCAATTTATACATCCTATGCCCATTGTAGAGTGAATTTGTTTATTTTGTATGTTTATATGGGACTGGACTAATTTTAGAAAAAAGAACTATGTTAGTTATGTAAGACAATACTTAGATATAATATAACTAATCAATTCTTACTCTGAGAAAGCGAGAACATCTCAATATATTGTGGAAAACTATAGATGGTTTTGCTTTCTTATCAGAAAGTCGTGATAGAGGACTATTGTAATCGAAGAAAACATTTGAATCCGCAAGACTTTCCAATTTTACCATTCATGAATGGGCCGGCTCAACCGATGAGATACCACGACGCTAAAAAATTATGTTAAATTCTATTATTAAATAATGGAGGGATGACACCGAGAATTCAATGCGTTCCTCAACCCACTTACGACCCCTTCTATATCTTATTATAAAGGCCAGTAAAGCAAGTGCAATAATATGTTGTTGTATGTATGTTCAACAGATTACCCGCTTTGTAAGTCCCCTATCCTATGACAAGATGATGGAAATAAAACATCGAAAAATGAGTATATCGAAAAGTGTGAAAAAAAAGACTGCCATAAAAGTTAAACAGAATCGCCTACTATATCACACACATACACCTATATAATTATGAATAGTATGAAACCGTTCTGTAATATGTTAAGTGAAATGAACGACAATACTGTACGGTACGGTACGGTGAATACCAATTTGTTTGTATCGAGGTAACGAGTCCAAGGTAAGACAGTAATATATTGATATTAGTTTACAGTCGGTAAGTGAATATTGTTGTACGCCAGCGTGAGAAGGTCGCTGCCCACCCCCCTCGGAGGTACTCGATATTTACGTGGTGAGTTCGAGGACAGTATTATCAACGATGCATAGCTACTGCACATTGGTTCAAGGATATCTGTTTAAGTAAATGCACTTAAGACAACACAAAATAACAATACTGAAAGAATGGGAAGTGATTTCGTCATCTTAAGCTTTGTCGAAAATCTCCGAGTTTACGAGGAACATACTTAAATAGTGATTTTTGTGAAATTATGTGTGTTAATTAGTAGCGCCTGACCTAATTGTGTGCATTGTAAAGCAATACGCTCCTCGCTCATATTTCTGTGTCTGAATTCCTGAAAACGCCTTCATATATCGCCGATAGTGCTCATTGCTTATATTGCTTTAAAATGGTTTCTAGAATTGTTGATGGAAAATTTCGAATGTTTGAAAACAATAAATGAAATAGTACAAAACAAACTTGCCGCTGTCTGCCCCATTATGTTCAGATCTTTGAAATTATACAGTGAATTTTGATGTGTTTTTTTTCTAATAGATAGAGGATTTAAAGAGAGAGTTTTGTACGTACAAGCCATCAAATATAGCACAGAAAAGGTGATAATTTTCGAGATTAGAAATTTTATTGAGAACGCTGATTGAACTTTTATTATACACAAGAGGGCCTACAAAAATTCTGTATGGTGGTGTATTTGGTGGTGGTGTCTTTAGGGATAACCCTAAATACCATGACCGTTTTATGCTTTACGAGAATAAAGTTTTATTTACGAAAATGTATACATTATCGAATGGACCCTTATCTAGTTAAATATATTTTACATTTAATATAGATCGATATAGCCCTTTAAGGCATGTAATTTAAATAAATATTTCCGAAATGATTGACCGAATTTGATGACAAAGTAAAAATGTGGGGACAGCGGTCGCGTCGCGCATTGGTACCAGGCGGCGAGAAATAGCGCCAATTGAACATAATAAAATGCAAAATTTACTCATTTATTGGTTCGGAGAGGAGTCAACTAATAGATGTATAGAACACAAAATCAGTTTAGAGTAGCTATGTATAGGTACTCATCAGCTTGGAAGCTCTCAAGGTCTTGTACCTGATCTCGAATCTCCTCAACAGAGAATTTGTGTCGCCGAGCCGGATATTAGCTGACACCGCACCCCACATCTCCACATCAAATTTGTAGCTATACTTCACCATGAAAATATGTCACCGGTTCTATAACACCTTCAATAATCCAGTTTAAAGAAAATCTATCAGAAGTAAGACTTGTTTTTATATTCAAACCTAGCTGTTTTGGCGAACTTTGTTACGCCTCGGAAGCAATAAATAAATAAAAGAAAATCCTTCTGTCTCGGTGGTCCAGTGGTAGAGCGCCCCGCTTCAGATTCAGAAGTCGTGGATTCAATTCTGGGCACTTCACTGATTTCTCGTAATTCTTTTCGGAAGTTATGTGTGATAAATATCGATGATTGCTAACATTGTGGCCGGTATGGCAATAGGTTCGCCACCGCTATAATTAAGTTTTGGACGTAACGTAATAATTCAGTGAGTCGTTTCTCAGCCGTGTTTAATTTGACTCGATGACAAAGTCACCGAGTGAAATAATTGCATTAATCGAAAAGCTATTTGAGTCGATCTTCAGATCAATTCCAAGTAATTAAACAGGATTCAAATACAAAGTGGCGCTTAGCTTTAGCTCTGGAACACGCTCAGCTCACAGATCTGTCTAATGGAGGCTATATTATTTACGACCGTGTTTTGGAATACCAACTGTCACCAGCATCGTATTATGCCGACAACTAGATGGATTCTTTCTACCCGAAGGTGTAGGCAGAGGCTGTTAAGCCTCGACTTGCCGTTATGTTTACGTCCCAAATGCAATAGTTGGGAAAGTTTTCAGTCATCAATATTTAACACACATAACTTTCAAAAAGAATTTAATTGAAGAAGTGATTGGTGTGAGCTTGGATTCGAACCCACGACTAATTAATTCAGAAAACACCCTGCTTCTGAACCACTGGACCACATCTTATCAATAAATTTTAAAACTATTCAGTTTTGTCACGGAAAAAAAGGGCTAACGATCGTGGGTGTCACTTGATTGTAAGCTTCTAACGCCGCCCATGAACATCTGCAACACTGACAGGGTCACAGCTGCTTTGCCATCTTTTAAATAAGGATGGGGAAGGAAAGGGAACGGGGTGGGCCTTCAAATATCTCCCGCGCTGAATGAAATGTGACAGAAGCTTCTCTATGTCCTGTATTTGAGCGGTCAAGCCGACCCATTCTTGCAGCGAACTGCGTAGCTCTACCACTGAGCAGTGAACTCTATCTCTGGGGTTCGAGTCCTATTTTACACCAATGACTTTTCGGAAACTAGTATGGTACTAGTACCGTAACTAACGATGATTAACAATTTTGTGTCAGAATTATGACACTAGGTTTCAACACCTATAAATTACTTTACATTTGGTACTAAAGATAAGAATCATTGTAACTCCTTCAACAATGTATGTAGTTAGTGTGAGCCGGTATTGGTCCGCACTCCACTCTCTGCTCCGCTCCTCTCCTCTCGGTTCGGACGTGGCTGCTGATCTTACTCATAGGGTGCGTGCACATTAACACCTACAGTACGGTAGCCGGTTATTTATTGATAAAACTTTGAAAAGTAATGTTACGAGCTAGAACACGACTTCAGTATCACTTCAGAACCAATTACTATATTATTTTACTGACATATTATTGAGTAGTAGTATTGAACATATACAGCGCAGAAGCGAAAGGTTTTTCATCGGTCGCGCAAAATCAGCGTCTGTTAAACCTGAACTCGGCAAATCGTTAAGTCATACACCGAGCACAAAGTTGTCAGTCGTCCGTAATTTAACACACAATTTATAATATTGTTTATACGTAGATATAAAATTCTCGTGTCACAGTTATCGTTCCCATACTCCTCCGAAACGGCTTGACCGATTCTCATGAAATTTTCTGTGCTCTGAGAATAGGACAACATCTATTTTTCATCCCCCTAAACCCCTCAATATTTTTTTTTAAATTTTTCGATATATGTTTTTTATTTATTTTTTATAAAACGGGATATAAAAATTCATACAACCCTAAATTTTCAAGCCCCTACAATCAACCCCGATTTTTAAAATTTTATGTTTCGGCAAGACAACGTTTGCCGGGTCAGCTAATTTATATATAGATTTAAGAAGTAACAAAGGGCATGCTCCGATGGTTCAGACGTGTAGAAATATGGATGATGCAAGATGACTGAGCAGATATACAATGCAAAAGCGGATGTATGTAGGAGTCGAGGACGGCCAAGACACACATTGCATGACCAAATAGAACGTGTTCTGGAGGAAGGTGATGTTATGAGCCTCAAAAATCGACGCGCATGCATGAAAAAAGTTATGAAAGTCAACAAAGCAAGTGAGGTGTGTAAGAATCGTGCCTAATGGCGCTCCGTTCTCTCTGCCTACCCCGCTAAGGGATTTGGCGTGAAGTTATGTATGTATATAGATTTAATTATACATGAACCATAAATAGCGTTGTACAATGGAGACGAACATCTTTCAGTGCAATGTCCAACTTATATTGCGTTCAGTATTTATTGCTTTCACCTGTCGTGTGCCCCGGCTGTACACCCCGCCACCGCCCGTGCTCCCCTCTCCCCCTCACTAAGACATAGAGTGAAGAGTCATACGAGCGGCGCAGCGCGTTCGGCTTGTATGTGCCGTTGTATATTGTCCATCCTAGCCCAGGCTTTAACTGTAGCAGGCAGAACGCACTACTGCTAAGAATACTAGCTGCAAGTGACTAGGCAAGTAGTACTATGTTAATGTTATTTAAGACGAGGAGCTTCATGGTTGACGTCGTTGTTCCACAATAGCGCCATCTATCATATTCTTTCCCAAACACAAAAGTTTATTGCGAAACGTGCCACCAATATTGCCGTAATACCTGCATTTTAAATCTGAAATATTTTTGAAAATTTTCGCTTAATATACACACTGGGAAGAGATATAGTAATCTGTATTAAATACAAAATACATTGAAGACACTTAATTGGAGGCTCTAAAGCTTAAGACGCTTCGTAAATAAACCATTATTTCTCGTAAAAACTTAAGGATAAAATATTGTTATTGTGGGTTAAGAGATAGATATATATACCACTGTGGACTTTTTGCAGACCTTTTTAAGGTGTACAATGCTGTAGTATATTATTTTGATCTATGTCGTAGGGTACAGTCAGTTCATACAATATCAAAGTCAACCTTGTCGATCTTTTTCTACTATAGTAACGATTTACAATTCCTCCTCCTTAAACATTATATTTATTGATAAAGGAGGTAAGAGAAGAGGAAGGCACGACACACTTAAAACGAAATTGAGATAGTTATCAAAGTCAAAGAATGAAGAGTGGTGTGTTGGAATTGCAGCTTAGGACTTTCTCTTCCGCAACATAGCTTCACGCCTTTTTCCACCCGAAGGTGTAGGCAGTGGCTGTTAAGCCTCGACTCGCCGTTATGTAAATGCAAGAATGTATGCATGTATTTATTCCAAAACACTTCAAAATCCGTTGCGTAGTTTTATAAATCTATGCCATATGTACAGACAGCGGGACAGACGGACAGACAGCGGCAAGGGATCCCGTTTTAACCTATGTAATGACCATGTACCTACGTCGTATCGCAGTCGTAGCGGCATAGTTCATAAAGCAGCAAACAATTCAGAACACATTTCCAACAGTAGTAGAGCCAAGCAATTCGCTGCATGAGTGGGCCGGCACGACCAGATACCACGATCTCTCAGAAGATCGAAGTAAAGTGGCTCATGTCGCGTTTCGTTCAGGGAGAGATGGATCCGAAGGCCACCCATTCCACATCCTTTCCGATCCTGCTCCCATAAAGGTCGGAAACGCAAATGTAACACTATATGTGTTGCTGTTGTCCACGGGTGGCGCTGATCACTTACCATCAGGTAACACGCTTGCTCGTTTGCCCACCTATCCCATAAAAGGAAACATAACAGACACTTACATAGACATAATAATAATTATTAAGAGCAAATAACTTTGGTATTTTAATAATAATAAAAAATATTTGTGTATATTTTTATCATTAAGTTCTATATTTATCATTTTTATTATGTTTTTCGTCAAGATCCGTCATTAGTCATCGCCCATTATCAACAGGAATCGGAACCGCAATCTCAGGATTATGTAGCTTTTAGACGATATACTCGGAAATTATTCAATTATCACGATACTAATATAGATAATACGCATAAAATAGACACAAGAGCGACACGCCCTTGTTATTGTATTTATATTCAAGTTGATAAGCTATTTTTACAATTCTGCGCCATATCATACGCCTCTGTCGGTCGCTAAAATGATTACATAATGTTATTCTATTAAAATAAATCAATACATAGTATAAAACAAAGTCGCTTTTCACTGTCTCTCTATAAATTGTTACATCTTTAAAATTACGCAACGAATTATGATGTGATGTTTTTAATGCATAGATTGATTCATGAGAATAGTTGAATTGTATAATATATGTATAATATAGCAGAGAATTACGATCTATCTGATAGATCAAAATAATGTACTACATTATTATACATCATAAGAAGATCTATAAAAACGTCCTCGACGGTGTATGTCTATCTGTTAGGGATAAGCCACAGCACCCATGTTTCTTTTTTTGCTTTTTACGAGAAACAATGATCCTTAATCATTATCCTATTAAGTACCTTAAATAGAGTATACATTTATTAAAGATCAATATTGCCTCTGGCAACACATGAATTAAATAAATATTTTCGTAGATATTGCCGATTCAATATGCCGAGATATAGTGATTTCGTCGCGCGACGCTACCGGCCGTGACTATGAATAGCGCCAATCAAAGGTAAATTGTATTCATTAATCGAAGGTAATAAAAAACAAAAATTTACTCATTTATTGCTTGAGAGGCGAAGAAATGTTAGGTATAATTTAATAAACAGTCTCAACAGTCTCGTGGTTCACTTCTGTTTTGCACAACAGCTATACAATATAATAACTACAACATCCTGCCAGAGCCCGTTATATTCAGTTTGTAACATCCGCAATCTTTAGTTTGACCTAGCACAGATTGCTTACCTTCATTTATAATTCACAGCTACACCAAGTCTCGGTTCTCTCCGATGTACAGAAATCAGTCACTTACATTTTAGTTACACAGAGTTTACATTAATAATATAATGAATTAAATTTCACAAAATATATGCTCCGATGGTTCGGACATGTAGAAAGAATGGATTATGCAATATTGACTAAGCAGATATACAATGCAAAAGCGGATGGATGCAACAATCGAGGACGGCCTAGACACACATTCCATGACCAAATAGAAGGTGTTCTGGAGGAAGTTGATGTTACGAGCCTCAAAACCGACGCGCGTGCATGAAGGGAGTATTTATATTATTAAAAAAGTCAACGAAGCGAGTGAGGCGTGTAAGAATCGTGCCTTATGGCGCTCTGTTCTCTCTGCCTACCCCGCAATGGATTTGCCGTGAAGTTATGTATGTATGTTGAATGGTATTTGTGGAGAAAAATAAATATTTTATTTATTTATGACTCGTCATCACTCTCCTGCCCTTATCCCACTGTAAGTGCGATCACATTTGTGCGGTGATACGACATGTATAATGAGTTTCTTCCCTTCTCATAATTATCTCCAACCCACGCCAATCTACCACTTCTAATTTTAGAAAAAGTCTAGTCCAAACTTGTCCAGTAAAAACAGTAGTTAAGTGGGCCGTATTAATTTTATGGGAATAAGAACGTAACACTCATCATATATATCATCATATATATTTCTAGTAAAGCATCGAAGTGACGGCATTCCATGCAGATTCCATGCAGAGTGGACATGGTCATCATCAGCGTTTTGAAACCGACAGTGTAGCCGCTGTTATACCTGGACTTGCCGCAGAGCATTCCGAGAAGTCGTCATCGGTGTCAGACAGAATTCGAGCTCGTGTTCTTGATTTAGAGGCGAGGCGTTCAACGTCCAGACCACCGAGGCGATTAGATATAGTGTTTTTGCTTTTAGGAGGTGTGAATAAAAAAATATTAATATCACCGATAAATATGAGATAATTTGTAACAAATCACTATTACTCATAGCTAATCGGTTCATATCTCCCCGGTCTACTGTCCATACACTTTTTAATTCCAAGATTCATTTAATTTCACTTAAGGACTTATTTTTAAAAATTATTTCTCTGTCTGTCTCCATCTTTTCATTGCTTACGTACACAAGATTAATACATCAGTCAATCAATCTAAGCTCGCTTAAAATGTAGCTTGATAAAATATGAAAATCAGCGTATAAGAGCCCATACACTAAATTCGCTTCTTCTTATAATTTTTGTGGGAATGGTGAGCAAACTAGCAGGCGTGTCAACTAATGGTAAGCAACCAACTCCGCCCATAGACACCTGCAACACAACTTGTATTTATAATAGTTGCGTTGCCGTCCTTTAAAAAGAATAGGGAAGGGACTTAACCGACGATTATAACAGGGAGCGACGAGCAATCGAGGTGCACTCCTGTTTACTGCGATGAGGTGGACGGAGCGCCACCCAAGCCCATTGATTTTCCCTTCCGTGGACGAGCATTGGTAGTGAGGTATTGTCGTTGAGACGCGGCATCAACTACTGGTGTTGTAAGAGTGCACACTGCCATATTTTACGATATTAATTCTACTGGTTGTTTAAGATTTGTCACATTATGTAGAAGCTATGATAAAGTATGAATGTCATCCGCGACCGAGCTCTATTCCCAACATATATATATACGTTCCCAAATAAATCTTAAATATTTCCAAGACGAAATCGCAGCTGAAACTTAGTCATAAAATCAGTTTAGTTGGCAATTTTGATTATTATATGAAATCATAATCATTCACGGAGATCGCATTTATTGGAACGTTGATAAGTTGCAATATGTAATAATGTATTAATTGTTGATAACAAGATCCGCGTCGGTCAGGAAACGGTTGGAAATGTTTCAGTGAGTCACTAATGACGTAGCGGAATGCTATGGGAGAGTTCCACGGCAGAGGGGTCACATTTTGAATCCCATCCAGGACATATCTTTTTGCAGAGGGGTTTCTGTTTTATAGAATAGTAGGGTGCAGTGGGATCGATACTATCATTTCGCAGTATTCTTGCATCTAAGTAAATTTACATATCTCCAAAAGAATTTCTGCGCTTTCTTTAGTTGCCATAAAAGATTGGATAGGTTGGATAGGTGCTGTTAATGCTGCTGGTGAGCTTAGCTGTACTATACGCTAAAAAATATAATAAAATATTGTGAACCGATCCGGGTCTTCAAAATGGAAGTGCATATCTTATATATTTAAGGATTGTAGAGGCGTGATGTTACGTTATGTAAGTAGTACATTGCTAATTTTAAATTTGCCTTCATCGTTTTTGATATATGCTACATATAATTTTACCACTGTTCACATTCATCTTTAGTGTGATGGTCGAGTATTCTGGCTGCTAAACCTTTTATGCACTAAACTACTGCTCGGTTTTCAGTAGCGATGTCAATATTATTATTATTAATTTTAAATGATTTGACCCAAGTAATTGGCACATGAGATAACACGCCTGCCCGTTTACCTACCAATCCTATAAAAACAAATGCCTAGTCTATGTTATATAGATACCTTTATAAGAACAATCTATTGATTGATATTCTGTGTCTACAACCAGCTCTGCTAGCTGCTCACATTACTCATTAAGGTTGAGGAACAACTTCAGTACAATTGACATCGATATCCACTCTTCCTGACAATATTACATATCGATGTTGGAGGAAACATGCGTCTTGTTACATTACAATTAGATGGCAGGTAAATAAAACATTATTGAGAGATAGAGAAAGAGAGAGTGAGGGAGGAAGGGAGAGTGGGAGTGAGAGATAATTATTAATTATACTCCACCTCCCCGAGTTTGTAATCGAGACGAATCGATTACATAATGAGTGAATTAATTAAGGAAATAGATTTGTGTCTCACATCTAAACATTGATGTTTTGATGTCTCGGAAAGTACATTTGGAGTACAATGGATACTGGTGATGATGTGATGGAAAGCGTCAAATTGTAGTTATGTTTTAAAAGTTTGTAATTACAATTGTATCCTATTTGTTTCGAAACTTCACAGCTTTTTCCACCTGCAGGTTAACCGGCGGTTGCAAAACTTCAACTCGCCGATTATTCACTTCCCAAGTGGTACGAATTCAGAACCTATTGCCGACTTTCCCTCGATACCTTTGTATTATAGGTGATGCCGACATTGGGCTTAAAGTTGTCAGTGATCGATATTTATCACAAATAACTTCCGAAAACAATATTAATAAATCATTGAGCCAGAATTTGAACCCACGACTATTTTTTTCCACAGTCGGGGTAAGGTACTCGATATCTAGATCATGGTGAGGTTTAAATGAAAGTTCCGCTTAGTTCTGCGAAGGCATGAAATACAATGTGCCGAAACGCAGACAGCGGCAACTGCTCTCACCGAAAGAAATGCAATACCTAAGTGTCGAACGAACTGCCTTACATCATGCATGAATCTGTCTTACAGTGGACACTGGACAATACAATACATACATAACTTCACGCCTTTGTTATCCAATGGTGTAGGCAGCGGCTGTTATGCCTCGTCTCGCCGTTATGTTTACGCCATATCGGGCTCAAAGTTTTCAGTCATCGATATTTATCACACATAACTTCCGAAAACAATTTCGAAAAGTCATTGGTGTGAGTAGAGACATTAAATAACAGCCAATAGATTTATGAAAATGCCTTCGGTGTAATTCATATGTCTATTCGGGACTTCAAATAGTAGAGCCCTCATTCTAAACCACCAAACACCAATACCTTGCACCTAATCATATTTTTATCATAAAATTACAATAATCAGTTACGATCTCTGTCTGTTATCAATTAATACAATTTATTTTATAATAATGTGTGAATATTGATCAACTAGCTGTGATAACAACTAAACTGCCATTAAATTTTCCTCTTTGTAAACATTCATATGAATTACTTAATTACGAAATTTTACAAATCACTTGCGTCACTTATATAATTATTGTAAAAAACCCAAAATTATTTATGCATTGTCCTATATTTTGCCACGGTGAGATAGATATTTGTTTTACATATTTATCTCTAAGACTTTCGCGAATCACGTTCATGACATTAAAACAACTTTTAGGATTATATCGCGTTTATTTATTACTAATTTTATATATTTCCCAACGTTTCGAACTTTTTACAGAGATCATTTTCACGTGTGGATCTCGATTCTCTCTAAAGAGTTCGAAACGTCGAGAAATAAATAAAAAATAAGTTCTAAATAAACGCGATATAATCCATAAAATGTGTTTCAATGTTATGAATGTGATTCGCGAAAATCTAAAAAATAGACCTTTAGGCTACTAATGTGGTGCATCACCTCTAATACAAAGGTATCGAGGGAAAGTCGGGTTTTTTATGGTAGATGAGGCAAATAAGACAGCAAGTTATGTAATGATAAGCTACATGTGCCACCCGTGGACATCTGCACTGCTAAACCGGTCACAGTTGCGGTGCCTCCGATGTGGCAGAGAAAGGGGATCACCACCGAACGAAATACGGCACGATTTTCTGTGAGTTTGTGGTATTTCACCTGTCGAGCCTTCCCACTCATGCAGCGACCTGCGTGGCTTTACCACTGTTAACAGCATGCTAATTGGTGACCATTACAGTTTAAAACAAATCAGGTTATCTATGTACCAGCCTAAATGTTCTGATTACATTTAATAATTCACACTAACTTCATTTGATAAGATTGCCTATAATGAATCTATCGTATTCATCACTGATACGTACTCGTTTATTATTTAGAAAATCTTTATTTCGAGCACTGATTGAATCTTTTGTGGAAAATACGTTAATTAATTAAAAATAATTTACATTACAATTAAATTACCAACTTTTTTATAAATTTGTTACCCGAAGGTGTAGGCAGCGGCTAGTATACCTCGTCTCGCCGTTATGTTTACGTCCCAAATGGAATAGGTGGCGAATCTATGGCCATTCGGGGCACAAAGTTTTCAGTCATCGATATTTATCATACTTAACTTCCGAAAACAATTTCGGAAAGTCATTGGTGTGAGCCAGTATATGTTTTAGTTTCGTAGCTGCTACACTTTTTGTGCACGAGCCTACTGCTGTTGTTTTCAGTATCGGTATTAATATTACTTTTATTAATTTTAAATGTTTTGAAAAGAGTATTTGGCAGATGAGTTTCTTGCCCGATTCTTCTCATGATAGCCTCTACACTCGGATTCGGGCCGCTCGTGGCGATTGCGTCCGTGTTTTGTTGTTCCACGGAGGCACTGCCCTCAAGCGCCCGTGTTTAAGGATTTCATTCTAAGTAATTAGTGAAATTTTGTACATTGAATACATTTAAGTGTCTATGGAGACCTATGACAATAAAGCTTCTTTGCCTTTGATTAGGAATGTAGGAATGTGAATGGGTGACCTAGTTGGGAAGGGAGGTGGGCCTCCAGGTACCTTTCTCACTGAAATACGGCGTGAGCCACTTAACATCGATCTTCTGAGAGATCTAGGAATTTCACTGGTCAAACCGGCCCATTCAGGCAACGAACTATTTGGCTCTACCAGTGTCAATATCTATAGGAGTCGAGGACGGCTACGACACACCCTCTCCTACCAAATGGAACGAGTTCTAGGGGAAGGTGATTTTAGGAGCCTTAAAAATCGACGCCCGTCTATGAAAATAGTTATAAAAGTCAAAGATGCGAGTGAGGCATGTAAGAATCGTGCCTTATGGCGCTCTTTTCCTCCCCCTACCCCGCTAGGGATTTGGGGTAAAGTTATGTACGTAATATAATATTTCAAAATTACGCCACTGTCAAGGCACTTATCAAGTTATAACACAGATAAGTAAATTAAAACGTAATGATTGAAATCACTTTTATCAAATACAAATAACGTATTGGTCACCTGTAGATAACTGGAGTGTTATCTGTCTGGAATCGTTACATGAACCAGGATGTGCACTATTCTAATGACTGACCTGTCCTAAATTTTGCTAACATATTTTGCATATTGGCTGTATAGCTAGCGTTGCCTCTGCCTTTATGGCTAAACTAAAATATAAATAGCATTTGCATTTTTTATTTTCCATTTCCGCCACTTCATATTTCATGCAACTTATTCTCTGTTCCACCCAAATTATACGTCATAATTTTACAAATTAATGTTAATTTCAGAGTCAGTACGATGAGGAGCAAGTGTTGATATCTTGGTTGGTGTTCATGTGGAATGAACGGAAGATGAAAGGACATACCATTCGGAAGAGGAGAGCTTGAGAGCCGATAGAGGTCGCGATATAGCTGCCGCGACTAAATTCAGATGTCTTTAACATCATTACATAGTATAAAACAAAGTAGCTCTCTGCTGTTTGTCCTCTTAAACGCTTAGATCTTTCAAAAAACGCACAGCACAGCAGATTTTGCTGGAGTGTTTTTCAATAGATGGAAGGTTTCAACAGGTGGTCTTTGTGAATAATCCATGCGTACTATAGTAGAGAAAAAATGATAATTTTCAAAGTTTGGAGCTTTAATTTCGAACCCTGGCTGAATAATATTATACTAAATTATTATACACGAAGATGATCTACATAAAAGTCCGCGATGGTGTATGCCTAACTTTTAGGGATAACCCACATTTTTTTAAGATTGAAGGGGGTAAACGAGCATGCGGGTCACCTGATGGTAAGCGACTACCGCCGCCCATGGACATGCATCACCTGGGGCATCACACCAGCGTTGCCGCCTTTTAAGGTAGGGAATAGGCTCGTTTCTTGAAGGTGCCTAGGTAGTAGTGGTCCGGAAATTATCATTTTTATATCTTCATTTTTTACGATAAATAACTAATTTATATAAGAAGCGATTTTATACATGGCAGCATTAATCTTTTACTAAGCAAGTATCTTATATTCTTCGTGTATTTAATAAAGATCAATAGAGACATTTATAACTTGTCAATTAAATTTAAAGATTTACAGATTTAAAATGTAGAGACTGATTTACCCTAATATGGTTAAAAATTTGCTTATTTATTGCGCTATTCAACTGGTGATACTTAAAACAATAATTAATAACAACTATTAGTTTTAATAAAAAAAAATATGGCTGAAAAGAAACCTTCCTACTATTTCCAACTACTGAGCTATAATTCTAATTAAAATGTTCCGTCCTTAATTACAGTTAGGATACATCAGTTCATAAACTTGCCCTGTGACTTAGACAGCCCAAGAGATTGCGTGACATAGTCGGGTGACGCTTACTGTACACCTGCCTACCACCACTGTCAGCGCCAGTTGCCATGTCACGAACAGTTGTGAAACAATTTGTCAAATGTTGTTGCATTATCAGACACGTGTCACCTTTACATACATATATAACTTTACGCCAAGTCTCATGTGGGGTAGGGTCTTCAAATAACCTGTGTGTTATCGTATTAGCCCAGTGATGTGGTGGTCTTGTGGTGACGAAGTGTCTAAATTGATTTGCTACAAAAAGGTTTGCGAGACACTAATGGCTGACCATTACTGACCAACAACAAACTGCGTTATAAAAAAACATATTAACTTAGGCAAAAAATCTAGACATGCTTTGAACTAAACTTTGTAAACATCTTGCATTGAAGTATGAGCCTTTCGGTTGACAACGCCTCTTCTAATATCGGGGTCTCGAGTTAGAATCCATTATATTGCCACACAAACATCACTTTTTTGTCACTGAGTAGTTCTGCTGCATTCTACACGTTAAAATATCAGTAGACTTACCTACATACATAATTTTACGCGAAGTTCCTTTACTTGCAGGGTAAGCGGGGAGAACAGAGCAGCATTGGGCGTTATACTTGCCCACTTCGGGCCTCGTGGCGCATTGGTAAAACTACCGGCTGCAGCAATGATGTCGGAGGTTCGATTCTCACCCGAGTACAAATATTTGTGACAAACATGAATATTTGTGTGGCGTCTGGGTGTTTTTCTATGTATCATAAGTATGTATTTACAAAAGAAAAGTATATATGTGTTAATATCCGTTATCCAGTATCTATAACACAAGCATTTGGTTGCTTAGCTTGGAACTAGAGGGCGCTGTTGTTATTGTGTCTGAGATATTATTATTATTATTACTTCAATCTTTTCTGACTTTCACAACTTTTTTCCAACACGCTCGTCGGACGAATATAGACTTAGAAAATAGACTTGAAGATGTAATAAGGAATTAAATTGTAAAAATGGAAAAACGGTAAAAGCATGCAGAACTGACTCGAACCCACCTGCAAAACAGTAGTACTGTGGACACAGCTCACGTTTTCAAGTGCAAGTCCAAAGTGTAGGTATTATTTTTGTAATAGACAAATGTATGATCGCGCCGCGTGAAATAATAGTAACAAACACTACTTGAATAAAAAGCCTAATGTTTTCTTTGAAGATCTGTCCATTTTTTATCGTCATCGTAAATTACGACGGCGCTTTGTAATCAACTCTGTCTCACAAAAATAACATCAATAATAGCTCGGTATCGCAAGGATCTGTGCTCACGATAATTTTCGGTTATCATTTGTGACTCACAATTAAGTTGAGGACGATAAATGTGTTTGGTCGTATGTATATAGGAGCACCGCAGCCGAGCTCCTCACAGTTCGAGCGAGAACGAGCCACCAGACATGATTGTACTAGCACTCCTCCTGGTCGCCCTCGCGGCCCTCTACATCTACGGCACCAAGACACACAACTACTGGAAGGACAGGGGAATCAAATATGACAAGCCCTTACCACTGTTTGGTAATGATATTCTGAGGTTCTTCCAAAAGAGAAGTATCGCGCAGAGGGGAGCCGATATGTACTGGAAGTATCCCGAAGAAAGATTCGTTGGATATTTCAGAGGCAACATTCCGGAACTTGTGATCCGCGATCCTGATCTCGTACAGCGTATCATTGTTACCGACTTTGTGTACTTCTACTCCCGTGGACTGCAGCAGCCGCACAAGGTGATGGAGCCACTCTTACGTAACTTGTTTTTCGCTGATGGAGACCTGTGGCGCCTGCTGCGCCAGCGTATGACCCCTGCTTTTACCAGTGGTAAACTGAGAGCGATGTTCCCCTTGATAGTGGAGCGCGCTGAGCGGTTGCAAGCCCGTACCCTCGTCGCCGCTTCGCAAGGACACCCACTAGATGCGCGGGACCTCATGGTGCGTTACACCACTGATTTCATCGGCGCTTGTGGATTTGGACTTGATGCAGATACTCTTAATAACGACGACTCCCCATTCAGAGATCTAGGATTCAGAATCTTCAACACCACGTTTAAACGAGCTATGATCTCTTTGATCAAGACAGTTTTTCCAGATATCTCCAAGCAATTAAAGTTACTCGGCCAGGATCTGGAAGATGATGTTTTAGCTCTGGTTAATCAGATACAGAAACAAAGAAACTACAAGCCATCTGGCAGAAATGATTTTATTGACTTTCTAATGGAATGGAGAGACAAAGGCAAATTATCTGTGGAGTCTTTGGAAGAAACCAATCCTGATGGCAGCACGAAGTGTGTGGAATTAGAATTGGACGATGCACTCTTGGCTGCGCAAGCATTTATTTTCTTTGCAGCAGGCTTCGAGACATCATCATCCGCAACTAGTTTCACGCTCCATCAGCTCGCATTCCACCCAGAAGTTCAGAAGAAGGCACAAATGGAAATAGACCGAGTGCTCGAGAGACATAACCACCAATTATCTTACGATGCGGTCAAAGAAATGACTTACTTACATTGGGTGCTGCAGGAAGGCATGAGGATGTTTCCATCATCAGGGATGTTGATGCGGAGATGTCAACGCAAATACACAATACCCGGCACAGACATCACGTTAGATCCTAACGTGAGGATCCTTGTGCCGCTGGTCGCGTTACACAACGACCCCCAGTACTTCGACAATCCAACCGAGTTCAGACCGGAGCGGTTCGCGCCTGAGGAGGTCGCGCAGCGTCACAAGTTCGTGTATCTTCCGTTTGGCGATGGACCCCGGTCTTGTATTGGTAAGTACTTACTAATCAAACATTCCCTAAATATACGTTCGTTAGGTTTGTACTCAGTAGTGCGCAGGCAGTAGCTCTCTGATAATGATCCAATTTAATTGTATAAGTATGTACTTTTTACTTGTTATTGTAAGTATCCTACCTTGTAGTAATGCATATTTAAACCCACATAATTATGTTTGCATACAGTTTTTATTAACATTAATACCTGGGATTCTTAAAAGTTTTAAACGTATCTCTAAATACTTAAACGTTTTTTTCATTCATTGTATTAATCTAAGATTGTGTAAACAGATAGCACATTATATTGGTGTAAACATCGCTCATTATTCTTGTATGTATTGCTGCAGGCGGACGCTTGGGTCAAATGCAATCTGTGGCGGGTCTTGCCGCGATGCTGGCCAGGTTCACGGTCACACCGGCGAAGAACACCCCCCGGGAGCTGGTCTCCGATCCCAGCGCTACTATCGTACAAAGTATCGTTGGTGGAATCCCGCTTATGTTCAACGTGAGAAAACCAGCTTGTGGGGGCTGATATTATATCACAATATTATGTACTACTGGTGCCACCTTTTGTGAGGTGCTGACAGTTTAGGGGCCATCATGTGCATTTATATTTCATTTTGACTGAATTCGGTTCATCTGTACACTTGCTGTTGTAGTTCAATAAGTTCAGTACAGATGGCTCTTTCCAAAATTTTATCTATAAGTATGTGTGTATGCAGGGCCGGATTTAAACTCAATGCCGCTCCTGGGCACCGGAAAAAAGTCCGCCCTATCACTAGAATTTTACTTAAGGGGGGAAATACGTGTAGAAAGACGTTTTCATGCTGATTTTTTATTAATTTTTTTAAGGTATGAAAACTATTGTTATATATTGAAACTATCAGGTTATTTCATACATATATTTATATTTTTCCATATTTTACGACAATATAACTTGAAAAGTAGCGGAGATTTCAGCTGATACACATAGTAGGTTGTCTTCCGACTTAGCAGTTGGTGTGCACTATAGAAGCTATAATTTTTATCTGAAATCAATGGCACAGAAAAATTAATTTTCTTTATGCAATTACGCTGAATATGGACCTCCATCATAAGCGACATTTTTATTTAAACAATTTTTCTGTGCTATTGATAAGTTATATTGTTGTTTAATACGAATAAATACTCATAAATATATGTATGAAATAACCTGATATTTTCAATCAATAATATAAATTTTTTATACCTTAAAAAAATTTAAAAAAATCATCATGAAAACGGCCTTCTACACGTATTTCACCCCTTAAACATATGTATTTTATTTTTAAAACTTAAATTATCTAATTTATTGCAGAAACTTTTTTATAATAAATATTCTAAAAACATAAATAAATATTTGTTTTTTTTTTCTAACAATTATAAATTTGGCACTAAGGGTGACTACTCATAATTATAATATATAAATTTTTTCACAGGCAAACACGTCTGACTTTTTGAATTGCGAATTGGTCGATTAAATCTTCGCAATCTAAACGTTGAAGTACGTCGGATTCGATGCATAGAATAGCTAAGCTATTGAGTCTATTTGCAGTCATTGTAGAACGTAAGAAGTTTTTAACTCTTTTCAAACATGAAAACGATCGTTCTGCGCTACAGTTTGATACAGCTAATGTCATAAATATTCGATAGGCAATTTCCACGTTTGGAAACTCAGTGTACAGGTCGTTTGCATGCAACAATTTCAAAAGATCGGAAGGCGAATTCTGTTCAATCTTTTTTTCAGTACAATAAGCATGGAAGTGCACAAATTCGTCATCTAATGAGGGCTCGAGATCTGAAGAATAAACATTTCTTAAACGTTCAGCTCGTTTACGAATTTCTTTATTATCCAAATTGCCAAATTCAGTGATAACTGAGAACTTTTCCTGATTTTTTTGATATGCTGCACATCTTTTGCGCAATTCAGAATCCAGATTGTCAAGAATGACATTAAAAGTATTAACTCGAAAATGGTCCCGACCTGACAGTTGTACATCTCCATCCCGTGATTCATCAGCATGTAATTTTCTTTTTCTAGAAACCGTTGTTTTATATTCTTGAATTTCCGAAATTTTTAAAGCCATTTTTTCATAAATTTCAAATTCATTTCGCGTATCAGCAACAACTTTGATCAAACCATGATAATCATTGATCACTTCAGCAATGTTACAATCAACTTTTAGCAATCGTTGGCTAACAGCATTAAATCTTGAGAGTAAAAAATACCAAAGTATCTGCATAAATGCTGTCTCTAGTTGCTCTAATTGAATTCGAATCCCTTTAACTTCTTGTCTTGTAATCGCATTTTGTTCGGTATCTTCTTCAAGAATAATCAAAGTCTCAATTATTTCGTTGAAATGTTGATTGAGTACTTGAACTGCTTCATATCGAGCTGACCATCTAGTTGCAGATAACGATTTTAACGTAATCTTCTTTTCAGTATGTGATTGTAAAACTTCCCAACTTAATTATATTGGGGAATCTTGATAACACTAAAAAAAAAATTCTTTTCACTTTCAAAATTTTTCCGCCCTAAAACATTTGCCGCCCTGGGCACTTGCCCCGACTGCCCCTAGTGTAAATCCACCACTGTGTGTATGGTGAAACAAATATTGTATGCCTGTGACACAATGTAACATCTCTTGCAGTTTCCAAACTATGTATTTGATGGCGTTGTTCTCAATTTGTTTGTAGTTAAATTAACTGTTGATAAAAGTATTGTTAGGATAGTTGTATTTTAACTCAAACGCATTAATTTATTTGTTATTCATAATATTAGCATTATACAATATCGCTTAATTAAGATGTCTCATATGTTTTAAGAATTGTAAATTGTTTATTGTATTGAATTGTTTAAAATGACGTTGTAAATAAAAATTACTTTTGTAAATTATATCTTCTTCTTTTCTACTCTATCTTTTATTAAATACTAGCTCACCCGGCAAACGTTGTCTTGCCGAAAAATAAAATTTTAAAAATTGATCGTAGGGGGTTGTAAATTTAAGGTTGTAAGTATTTTTGTATCTCGTTTTATTAAAAAAATAAGAAACAGAAATATATCGAAATATAAACAACAAATATTGAGGGGTGATTAGCTTGTGATTTAGGGGGATGAAAAATAAATGTTGTCCTATTCTCAGACTTACCCAATATGCACACAAAATTACATGAGAATCGATCAAGCCGTTTCGGATGAGTATAGGAATGAAAACTGTGACACGAGAATTTTATATATTAGATTTTATATTTAATATAAATCCAAATTCTAGTGACTTTTAAAGACTTGAGGTTCGGACAGGGTTTAATTGAGTTAAATTATCATTTATCTGTAAAACCACAACAATTAGATAACGATATGTAAGTAGTTAATTACAAGGCTTATGACTTTCCCAACAAACACCTAATTAAGAGCATCGATGTATCGATAACCCGATTAGTACACATTACTAGATAGAGGCAGACTAACGTGATAAATATAATAAATACCAATTGAAGGTTGATCGCTAGATATTTTGATATTACCGATATTCATGTCAAGAGCGTGCACGTCGCGACGTCGCTCCGTCGGTGCAGTTGCATGCGCATGCGGGAAGGGGGCCGCCACCCATCACGCAGCGCCAATCCTGGCGGGACGAGGAGAGGAGAGTGTTGTATAGGCACGTGGAATGTTCGAGGTAGTATGACAAGAAAGATGAATGAAATGATGGATGTAATAAATGAGAGATGCCTGGATGCCTTATGTTTGACGGAGACTAAGCGGAAGAGGAGCGAGACCGAGGACCTCCCCGGTGGCATGGTAGCTCTATGGTCCGGAGTGGACCCGGACGTCCGTGCCAGTGGCGGTGTTGGAGTCGTTCTCTCCTCCCGCTTTGCTTCTGGAGTGAAAGATTATAAGTTGGTAGGCCTGAGACATCTTTGGGTTCGAATAAAACTGGATATCACGCGAGTCTTCCTGGCCGCAGCTTATGCTCCCGTCAGCTCCGCGGATCCCCGCGAACTCGAGGAGTTTTGGGAAACTGTTAGGGATATTCTAGATCTGGTTGAGGGAAATGAAAGGATAATTCTGTGTGGTGATCTTAATGGATGGGTCGGAATCAAGAGAGATGGCCTGGAGGCTGTCCTTGGTCCGAATGGTGACAAGAGAGTGAATGATTCTGGTAAGCCGATCCTGAACGTATGCCTGGAACGGAGCCTCCTTGTGCCTAACACATTATTCCGTCATAAAGATATTCACACGTATACGTGGAGACGGAATAAACAAAAGAGTATGATTGATTTGATTTTGGTAGATAGTCGTCTCCGAAATACTCTAAGGGATACAAGAGCCTACAGAGGCCCCACTCTTGATACGGACGGTGGTAAGCCGTTTCGTGGGCCTTTTCAAGAAGTGGAGTCACTGGCGAGTGCGTACCTATTTCGGAGAGCTTGAAAGGATAAAATGTGAGAAATTAGAAGATGAAAGTGTACGGAGTATGTATGTAGGACCTAATCAGTAAAAGACTCAATGAGACGAGTCTTTCTGACCTAGGTATTGAAGAATGCTGGGAAAGAATGAAAGAAAGTATAGTGGATAGTGCAAAAGAAGTATGTAGTTGTGTAAAGAGACATAAGATTCTGAGAGGTGATGCCTGGTGGGACGTGGATGTGAAATCCAGCGTCGAAAGAAAGAAAAAGGCATGGTTGGATTATGTCTCAAGTTTGAATCAGAATGATAGTATGTCAGAGAAAAAGTATGAGAGCTACCGCCGCTGCAAGAATGTTACCAAAGCCTTAGTGAAAGAGAAGCATGAAAGACTAGTTGCGAATGAGGAAGTGAGGTTGACGGAGAAGTTCGAGGCCAATAACAAACTCTTCTGGAGGGAAGTTAGAAAGTCTCAGGGTTCTTCGTCAACATCCAGAATGGACAAAATTGACAGGCTGGTGACATTTTTGCAAACCCAAGCGACGTATTGGGCAGGTGGAGTGAGTATTTTGGGAAAATATCGCCGCGAGTGAGTCTACCACTGACGCCGCTGCGCTAACATCTGATGACGACATTACTAAGGAAGAGATTGAATGGTCGATACGAAGTGGTAAGCCAGCTGGAATTGATATGATGTCTGCTGAAATGATCAAACACGGTGGAACCTGTGTCCGGGACGCTTTCCTGACCTTGAGCAATCTGTGCTGGAGATCGGGTAAGGTTCCCATGGACTGGAGGCGCGCTGTCATCGTGCCCTTGTATAAAAGTAAGGGATCACGAATGGAGTGCGCCAGTTACAGGGCCATCAGTTTGATCAGCTTAGCAGCGAAAGTGTATGGGAAAATTATTGAAAGGAGAATGAGGGTGATATCTGATGGAGTGTTATGGGAGGCTCAGGGTGGTTTTAGAAGCCGAGGGTGCATAGATCAGATTTTTTCTCTCCGCAACATCGTGGAGAAACGACTGGCTGTTAACCGGAAGGGTTTCTGCGGTTTTGTGGATCTGGAAAAAGCGTTTGACAGAGTGTTACGAAGGGATCTGTAGGACATACTCCCGGGATACGGGGTGAGCAGAGCACTGCTGCGCGCTGTGCAGTCCACTTATGAGGGCTGCACAGCGTGTGTGCGTGTTGACGGCGGCTTGTCCTCCTGGTTTGACGTCAATATCGGCGTCAGACAGGGTTGCGTGCTGTCCGCTCGACTGTTCATCCTGTACCTGGACAGTTGTCTCCAGAGAGTGAGATCGATGGATGTAGGGATGCGAATGGGTGACCTAGTTGTGAGCTGCCTGCTTTACGCAGATGACGCCGTGCTTCTAGCCGAATCGCCGTCGGACCTGCAAACACTAATCACTACTATGAAAGATAATTGCATGATTAAGGGCTTGCAGTTGTATGCGACGAAAACGAAAGTTATGGTGTTTGAAAGGGAGGAATCCAAAACAGATGCAAGGATAATGGTTGATCATGTAGTGCTGGAACGGGTGAATGAAATTGTATATCTTGGATGCGCTTTTAGCAGAGATGGAAGGTACACCGCGGATGTAGAAAGACGAGTGGCGATAGGAAATAGCGTAAATGGAGCGTTGGGCAGATTCCTGGGCGCAAAAAACATTAGCAGTAAAGCCCAGCTAGCAATCCACAATGCAGTCCTGATCCCAACGCTAACTTATGGAAGCGAGACCTGGGTATGGCAGAGTGTGCATGAAAGTAGAATAACCGCGGTAGAAATGAGGGCACTGCGCAAAATCTGCGGAGTGACTCGCTGACCGCGTAGAAAACAAGGTTGTAAGGAAGGAAGTTGGTTTGAAACAGTGTGTCGGTGTAAAAGTAAGAAAGGGCATGCTCCGATGGTTCGGACATGTAGAAAGAATGGTTGTTGCAAGACTGACTAAGCAGATATACAATGCAAAAGCGGATGGATGTAGGAGTCGAGGACGGCCAAGACACATATTCCATGACCAAATAGAACGTGTTCTGGAGGAAGGTGATGTTAGGAGCCTTAAAAACCGACGCGCGTGCATGAAAAGAGTTATGAAAGTCAACGAAGCGAGTGAGGCGTCTAAGAATCGTGCCTTATGGCGCGCTGTTCTCTCTGCCTACCCCGCAAGGGATTTGGCGTGAAGTTATGTGTGTATGGTGTTGTGTAAAGGTGGTGCTAGTAACTTAGTTATAAAACGACGTAATGTACTTAACAGAGTTTCCGCTCGTCGATGATCGGCCCAAGTTCTATATTGCAACTGGAGGATGAAATGGAAGAGAGCAATCCATGAAAACCCCATCCAGTAAAACCATCCATGAAAGCCCCCGTCTCGAATCACTACTAGCAGAACTAAGTTATTTGATTGAAATATAAAATGTTACATTATATTCTGAAATATGTATATATATACACCAAAATAACAAATTTACAATTTCTGTCTGACTGTTTGTTCTGAGTAATCTCTCAATTGGCTGGACCGATTTTGACGGGATTTTTATTGGCAGGTAGCTGAATTAATGAGGAGTAACTTAGGCTCCTCTATTAGAAAAAGTTTTTAGGTTTTACTGTGTCTAAACAAAGTTCGATGTGTCAGCTATTATTAAATATGACTGAAGATAATAAAACTCAACTCAAGTCAACTAAAAAACATCAAGTCAAACCTTTAATAATTTAGAATATTTACTTATGATTTCATTTTACTATAGATTTTATTTTGATAATAAGATGTTCCGTTGTACCTGCAAGGGAACATCTTATCCAAAAAAATGCCTAACTATCTAGTTGGGCATTTTTTAATCACCATTTCACACTTTAGATAGATCGAGCAAATTATTCAAATATTAATATTGCTATTGTACTACTGACAGGCGCTACTTGGAATAAATAGCATTTCATAGCGTTTTTTAATAATTAGAGGGTGTCAACGGGGTGGTTTTGATCTATAATTCATATATGATGTTGCAAAGAAAAAAACGATAATTTTCGAGATTTAGAACTTTCATTGCAAACGCTGGCTGAACCCAAAGTGATAGATCAAAACAATGTTCTACATTATTAAACACCTTCAGAAGGTCTAAAAAAAGTCCGCATTGGCTATATGTCTATCTCTTAGGGATCACCCACAGTGACTTTTTACGAGAAATAATGGCTTATTTACGAAGCGATTTTAAACATTACAGCATTAATTTTCATCCAATTAAGTTTCTTAAGTAGATTTTGCATGTAGGTAATGTAGATGATCATGGCCCTTTACAGCATACAATTTAAACGAATATAACATAACTTCACGCCATTTGTTAATCGAAGGTGTAGGCAGCAGCTGTTAAGCCTCGTCTCGCCCGTGGTGAACCTATTGCCATACCGGGCAGAGAGAGAGAGACAAAGTTTTCAGTCATCGATATTTATCACACATAACTTCCGAAACCAATTTCATAATCAAAATTATACATAATAATATTATATTAACGCTGTTTCGCAAAAAATAAACGAATGAAGCCGTTGACCACCCTTAACATTTAGGGTATAAAAAATTGATATTGTCAAACCTACTGAGATATCCGCAGGTCCAACTCCTTTCCCTCTACCCTCACCATCCCTTTTACAACGCCATCCCTATCACACCATGTGATTAGCCTATCAGTGTATAAATCAATACTTATACAATTGCAACACTTACTAATTATAATTTACTTACAAATATTCATTTAGCGATACAAGCGTCCTGGCTGACCAAGGAACCTTAAAGCTTCACTGTCTTCTAGACACGAAGTTTAGTTCCTCAGTTTGTTACCGCACACCAGCGTGATGTTTACGTTCTGTGAACAGGAGAGGCAGACCACCCTTCACGCTCTGCACTATAGCAGACTTAGGCTCCACGAGCGGATACCTCAGGGTTGTTGCAGCTGGTGACACAGTGAAGCGTGACAGCACTGCAGCCAGTCCAGCCAGCGACTGCATCATGCCCAACCGAGTGCCGATACAGGCGCGTGGTCCCTCACCGAACGGCAAGTATACGTATCTAGTTTCAGTTCCGGTATTCTCCGACATGAACCGCTCCGGTCTGAACTGATGCGGATCCTCAAAATACTTGGGATCATTGTGAAGTGCCTGCAGCGGTATGACCATCCTAACGCCTTTGTCTATGGTAACGTCCAATTCTGGAATAGTGTAAGGGCGTACGCACTCCCTGATCAGAAACCCAACTGAGGGGAACATCCTCATGCCCTCTTTGAACGTACACTCCAGATATGTCATCTCTTTGATGGCATCGTAGCTCAATTTGTTATTGTGTCGAGACAGCACGACGTCGATTTCCGCTTGCACCTTCTCCTGGACTTCGGGGTTGAAGGCGAGCTGATGCAACGTGTAGCTGGTTGCTGAGGAAGATGTTTCAAAGCCGGCAGCAAAAAATAAAAATACTTGGGCGGCGATCAGCTCGTCCGTGAGTTCCATGGCGGCTGTGTCTAAACTGCCATCAGATTTAAATTTCTCCATAGACTCTGCCTCCATCATACCTTTCTTCCGACATTCCAACATTAAATCGATAAAGTCGTTTCGACTTGATGGCTCATAGTTTCTATCTTTTAGAATGCTAGATACCAGATCGAACATGGGTTGTTCAATATTTTTTAAATATTTTACATGTTTAAATAAATTTGGAAATGCTTCTTTGCAAACAGCCCTGATGCCGTCCAAAATACCGATGTCAAAAATTTTGGCACCGAGTTTTCGGAAGGCAGAGTTTTCATGGTTGAGCGAGTCCGAATTGAGTCCAAAGCCGACGGCGCCAATAAAATCAGTGGTATACCTCGCCATGAGATCGCGCGCATCGATAGGATGTCCCTGGTCGATACACAAGAGTACACGCCCCTGCAGCTGCTCGGCACGCTCCACTATCAGCGGGAACATCGCCTTTAATTTGCCGCTCGTGAACGCTCCAGTCAAGCGCTGCCGCAGAAGACGCCATAGGTCACCATCGGCGAATACCAGATTGCGCATCAGCGGCTCTATCACTTCCTTGTGCGGATTCAAACCGCGCGTGTAAAAATGAGCAAAATCTGTCACCAGAATACGCTTTACAATCGCTGGATCTCGGATCACAAGTTCCGGTTGCGTCGATCTGAAGAAACCTACAACTTTCTCATCTGGATACTTCCAATAACTTTCAACAGCGGTTTGCGTCTTACTCTTCAGCAGCAGAAAAGTCTGTGCGTTGTTACCGAAGAACAGCACCGGTTTATCATGTTTGATGCCCCTCTTCTGCCAGTACCTGAACGTCCTGATGTTGTAGAGATAGAGCGCGAGCAGCGCCACCGCCACACACACTAGTGTGATCATCTCGTTAATCTCTCTGCCTACCCTATTGTTGTGTACACGTCGTGTGAGTGTGCGCTTGTTATTGATGCATCGTGCTCCCGCGAGCGCGTTATATAGCTGGTTCGTTTTGGAGCGCCTCTAACGACAAGTAATGTCATATCACTTGATATAGATAGATAGATAGTACCGCCCAATATACGGCGCGACTGCCTCAGTGGCGGTTGCGCACCACCTAAACTAATTGTTTCACATTGTCTAATAAGACGCTGTCTCGAACTAAATACAATAACAACATAACTTCACGCCATTTCGTACCCGAAGGTGCAGATAGCGGCTGTTAAGTCTTGACTCGCCGACTCGTAATGTCCCAAATGGAATAAATCTATTGCCATATTTAGCACACAAACTTGCGAAAAGGATACCCAGAAATCATTGGTGTGAGCCCGAAATCGATCCCACGATTTCTGAATCAGAAGCGGGGAGCGACTAACTGGACCACGCTAAACGGAGCTAAAACACTAAACATAACATAACTTAAAGGCATATTCGATGGGCGAAAGACAAATAATGTTGTTAGTTTTTCCCATTTCGTGTCCATTTAGTCAACAACTCAACACCCCTAACTGGCTTGAGCCTGCTTTCTCTATCAAGATGAAATTGTTTTGTCTCTTACAACGATTATGTTACGAAATAGCTGTCCATTGCAATGTTATTACAAATTTCAAAGACCTTCTATCGATACAACTACCATGGTCAGGTACGAAGTAACAGCTGTGTTTGAATAGCTCAAATTAACTTGCATGTTTTCGTAAATTCGCGAATCATCTTTAATCATTATGAATTCATTAAAGTAGGTATTCATTGTTTTCAAACTATGTCGGTATAAGACTAGGATTAAACATAGTTAAAGATTACTTTATAAAGGTTACGTTTTGTATATTGTATTGAGTATACAAATGAGTAAGTTTCGTTATTTATCGCTTTTTAGTTATGAAAGTACTGTTTTCATTTACTTAAAGATATTGTGGTTTACGTTTCTAGAAGTCGGTTTAACTTTTTTTAAAGTCGAAATGTCAAAAATTTGCGAAATGTCAAAAATTTGCTACCGACTAACTAGTGGTTAAGTAGGTACTTATATTTTTGTTAGTTAGTAGTTTGGTAGACAATAACACTGCAGCCCGAATGAAGACCAATCGTGGTCTTGAAAATATTGCAGAAAAAAAAACATGTTTACAGTATTGTGTCCTAACTCCTAACCGTTAAAGAGTTCCGGAGCTTTATCATCAGCACAGCAGTATCAGATATGGAGCTTATCTCCCAATAACACGTTAGTCCTATACACCACTAAACAGTTTCCATCGACTAACTGCGGTACTGTCTCCCAACTCCTAACCATTAAGGAGTTTTGTGGCTTCTTCATCAGCACAGTAGCATCAGACGTATATTCAAGTATACCTCACAAGCAACACGTTAGCCCGGCAGAAAATTTTCAGTCATCGATATTTATCACACTTAACTTCCGAAAACAAATTCGAAAAGTCATTGGTGAGCCAGTGTCAGGATTCAAACCCAGACCTCCGGATCGGAAGCCGTGTGCTCTCCCACTGGACCACCGAGTATATATTCCTTTTTAAATTTTCAGGTCCCTTACAAATTTACGACTTTTAACGAGCCTCGTGGTGTATTAGTAAAGTTACCGACTGCAGAATCGAGGTTGGCGGGTTGGATTCCCACCCGAGTTCAAATATTTGGGACAAACATGAATATTAGTATGGCGTCTGGGTGTTTTTTTATGTATTTTAAGTATGTATTTACATAAGAAAAAATTAAATGTATTAATATCCGTTATCTAGTATTCATTCATTAATTAGTCTCGATGGCGCACTGGGCGAGCGCACGGCCTCTGATCCCGAGGTCCGGGGTTCGATTCCAGACACTGGCTCACACCAATGACTTTTCGAAATTGTTTTCGGAAGTTATGTGTGATAAATACCGATGACTGACAAACTTTGTGCCCGGTATGGCAATAGGTTCGCCATAACAAAAGGCGTGAAGTTATGTTATGTTATCTAGTATTCAGTTGCTCAGTTTGAAACTAGAGGGTGCTGTGTTTATCGTGTCCAAGATATTATTATTATTTTATTATTAAACTTTAGACAGCAGAGAATTATAACGCTGAAAAGAAATTTTAATTCCTATTAAATAGGTGACGAATAATACATATCGGAAATATTCTGAAAAGTTTATTGACAGATTTTTATTATTGTATGTAGGATTTTTTTAATGACAAACGTCTTTCTGCAACTAATATAAGGTACCTACTTGAATAGCTATAATTAGTTTTATTCGCTGACATTTTTCAACAGATTGTCTATATGACATATTTTTATATGCTCTTTTTTGTGTTTTGTTAATAATAAATAGCACGTGGTTCGTTTATTTAATTCAGTCAGGTAATATGCAAATTATAATTGGAACATTGTTATAACCGCTCTGGGAAGGGGTAGCTACTCAAGATAACTTTGTATTCGACAAATACCAACTTACTAGAACTTATACGTGCACTGTCAGGGCTGAGCACTAGTCAAATAGTGACACGTAATGAGACTAATTAATTACAAAATACAATTAACGATGACAGGAGTGTCACAATCATTTTAAGAATGATAAAGTTTAATATTGTATCACCGACGGATAAAGATGTATTTTTAGATAAAACTAAATGTACCGACACATCGGATGGCAACATTCAATTACAGGCAGGCACAAATAACGATAGGCACGCGCCGCGACCTCGCTCACTCGCTCACTTACTCACTTGGACTTCACTGTTATTATTAAGCTACGAAGATTGTATTATTAATTAAATTGTCTTCACAGACACTTAAAATAGTCAATAAATATATTAAATAACATAACATAACTTCACGCCTTTTGTTACCCGAAGGTGTAGGCAGCGGCTGTTAAGCCTCGTCTCGCCGTTATGTTTTCGTCCCAAATGAAATAGGTGACGAACCTATTGCCATACCGGGCACAAAGTTTTCAATCATCGATATTTGTTACACTTAATTTCCGAAACAATTTCGAAAAGTCATTGGTGTGAGCCAGTGTTAGGAGTCCAACCCGGACCTCTGGCTCAGAAACCGTGTGCTCTCCCACTGGACCACCGTGACTTAAATATTTTGATTTTAAATATTATTTTTTATATTTAATTACCTACACGAATATCGCATACGCTATCAATTGAGGTTAATATATAATTTAAGCTCATTAAATTAATGAGTTTACTAACCTCAATGGGTAATTTACTAACCTCAATGGGTAGTTTAAGCGATATTCGTTGAATGTGGATATTGTAAAATTTATGTACATACAGGAAAACTTAAACAACAACATTTAAAACCGTCGTACTTCAGAATATTTGTAAACGTCAGAGTACAAAGTCCATGTGTATTGTAGCGCGGAGAGATCGAGTTAATGGGACTGGTCCGGTGGTCACATCGTGATACTGTTTCATCAGAAATTCTCGTTTGAGTCATTACGTCAAGCTTCTCGGAGTTGCTGGACTTTGTACGGTGACATTAAACTTTGCACCGCAACCATGACTTGTCGGTATAACGAGTTTTAGTAACAAAAAATGATCAGCCCACATAAAATAACATATTATTACTAACCTATTTGGTTTTCCTCAATAAACTGTTTCTATAAATAATCGTAACTGCCGCTGACTAAGGCAAAGGGACCTCAATAGGTCGTGGAGTCATATTTTATCCAAAATACTTGGTGATCTTATAGAAGAGAACGTGCTTGAGCTGTTTGAAGTCCAAGCGCAGGATCATTTCATAAACTTCAAGTGGAGGGCCGTGAGATTGATACCTCTGGAGTCTGGATCCATGTCCATGTCCATCTCCATCTGTCACTGAATCTCCATACAAATTTTTGAAATGTGTTTCTAACAGTATATAGAAATATGTTGACAAAAAACGTGGACACTCGCGGTGGGGCTCGACCACACATTTAAAGTAGCTCAGGGAGCTATGGAACGAGCTATGCTCGGGGTATCTCTGAAGGATAAACTCAGGAATGAGTATATCCGACAGAGAACTAGGGTAACCGACATAGCTCGTAGAATAAGCTCGCTGAAGTGGCAATGGGCTGGTCATATCTGCCGAAGGACCGACGGTAGATGGAGTAAGAAGGTCATAGAGTGGAGACCGCGTCTTGGTAAACGTAGCGTAAGACGCCCACCAGCCCGATGGTCAGACGACCTCAGAAAGGCTGCTGGAAAAGACTGGATGCGGAAGGCAGAGAATCGGATGTTGTGGCACACATTGAGAGAGGCCTATGTCCAGCAGTGGACTGCAATAGGCTGATGAAATTGCACTGTATGTACAAAAGTTTTCGAAATTCTTTTCGGAAGTTATGTGTGACAAATATGGATGACAGAAAACTTCAACACTAACAGAGAGTCGAGGTTAACAGCCGCTGCCTATACCTTCGGATAAAAAAGGCGTGAAGTAATGTTATGTTAATATTATATAAAGATGGATGTGTCTTTATTTTTATCTTCAGTCACATAACAAGTTCTCAGTACACCTGCTGTCCCTGATAACGCTTTGGAAAGTTCATCACATCTTCATGAAAGCGTTCCCCTTGCTCCTATGAATTTGATCAGTATTTAATTATGTTAAGCTGGTCTCTGTGAGCATGTAGCATTTAATTTTGTACTTTAAGAGACATTTTACATCCCGTGAGTTTAAAGCTATCAAGCAAATTAAAAATGAATTCTTTATCATTTGCAGCTTTACTATTGCCAAGTAAGCGGCGGATTTCTACTTTAAGCCTGAGTTACGTTTATTTCTCGTGACCATTCAGCAACTCGGGAATTTACTATATGTGACTTTAGCCTCTGACACTTTAGGGAAAAACATGTTTATGTATTAAAAAGCTGGAGAGTCGTTGACGTGAATTGACGAAGAGCCTTCACAAATAGCTTTGCAGATTGAATGATTTACAGAATTGGTTTATTCTTGTCGGTCTGGACCTGACTGGCCCTGACTGCTGGATGTAGTTAAGTGCGTCAGCTCTACTAACTATGCTATAAGCTAAGATAGCACGGATATTTATTGCATTCGCAACAGAAAACCCATTTATAACAATCCCCTATCACTGTCCAGGCATATTATCATACATTAAAGTACTGTCGTGGTTTCTTGACAATTCGTACGCCAATACTACTGAGACTGCTTGCCGTCGCTCCTAGGTACTGTAGTATAGCGTATAGAAGGAACAAAGTTAAACAAACACACTTGTTTGTAAACACAAACAGTGTTGTTTTTGTTATAGATATAAATGAATCACAAACTTTGTACTGAAAGCTTTCATTCACAAGTGAATTGCAAATCATCGTGACTAGAATTGAACTCGGTTCGCGCGACGTGAACAAATGACGTGAACAAGCTCGCCGTTTGGTTTGTTATCATAACATACACTTTGCCCGAAAAGATTATTTTCGATCGGTTCTATATGGACGCTTATCGCTCAACGATTATATATCAATGCAGGTGGCCCAGCCGCTTAAAACTTTGCTTTTGATTCAGATTACAGATAAATACTAGGTAATGACTTTTCTCTCTTCCCTAAATAACTAATTGTGATTCTGCTATATTTTAAATTATAAAATCGAACGCTACCATCCATTTGCAATATTATAATATGTACTTAATGAAGTTTTGATGATATAAAACACGTGTTTAAAGGTTATCATGTGTGACTGACTCACTACAATTAACAACAGACGGGTTGACAACGAGCAGACCAAAGGTTTTCAGTATTTGTCGATATTGAGATAGAAGATCACAGAAATATATCAAGATCTTGTCATATTTCTGTGGAACGGATCTATTCCAGTAATCGGCACGTCTGCTCTATATTAACGTTTTTAGTAAAACAATTTCATGGAACAATGTTAAAATCAGACTATTTTACAAATCAAAAAGAGACTCGGTGGCGCAGTGGTCGAGCATACGGCTTCTGATCCAGAGGTCCGGGTTCGATTCCAGATACTGGCTCACACCAATGACTTTTCGAAATTGTTTTCGGAAGTTATGAGTGATATTCGATGACTGAAAAATTTGTGCCCGATATGGCAATGGGTTGGCCACCTATTCCACTTGGGACGTAAACATAACGGCGAGACGAGGCTTAACAGCCGCTGCCTACACCTTCGGGTAACAAAAGCCGTGAAGTTATGCTATGTTAAAAAGAGCACCAACAAACAATTATAAATTATATTCGTGTAAATTCAGTGAAATTGCATCAGTCAGTAAGGGGCCGTCCATTAATCACGTGAGGTTAGAAAGGGTGGGAGGGGTCTGGCAAAAATCACGAAATATCACGAAGAGGTAGGGGGGGTGTAGTAAGATATCACGTGTATTTATTTTTTCCTCCTTAATTTTAGAATAAAATAAGATTAAACTTACGAAAAAAATTTCGAAAAGTTATTGGAGATGTTTGGTGTGAGCCCAGAATCGATGCCACGACTTTCTTGTTCAGAAGCGGGCTGCTGGAGTACTCGACCAGCGAGAATGATGATGAATTATAGATCATACTCTAAAAATCTTATGATTCCTTGTAGGTATTAAAAATACACGTGCACGGACTGAAAAGCTCATACAGCGCGTGCAAAACGCTTGTGCAAGGTTTTGTTTTCAAATACCACGACGTAGCCATGTTACACCCTACCTAATAAAAGCCAATATTCTGAAAATGAAAGACAGACGCTTACTTCATTTAGCCACCATGCTGTTCGGCGTTATTGTAAACAAACAGCCACAATATCTTTACCTTAAATTACGCTGGCGCCAGGGCCATTCTAAATGCGGTCCTCGGGGAGTAACCAATCCACTATCCGTACCGCAGTTTAAAACCACAGCGTTAGAGTGGTAGAGCCAAGCAGTTCGCTGCATGATTGAGCCGGCTCGACCGGTGAAATACCACCACCTCTCAGAAGATCGACGTAAAGTGGCTCATGCCGCGTTTCGTTCGGTGAGAGAGGTACCCGGAGGCCCATCCCCCTTCCCCATCCCTTCCTATCCTACTCCTTTAAAGGTTGACAACGCAACTGTAACTCTATATGTGTTTCAGGTGTCCATGGGCGGCGTTGGTCACTTAACATCAGGTGACACGCCAGCTCGTTTGCCCTCCTACCCCATAAAAAAAAAATTAAGGGATGTTTCAAATATGCTACTACCAAGTGCTGGAACGACATTCCACCACCATGTCGCTCAAGTACAAGTAAAACATCATTCAAGACAGCTCTCAAACGTTATCTTATTACAAAACAACAAAGCTTAATAATACGTTGAATATCAAAGGTTCAACTCTAAGATCTCCGCGGTACTACCGTTTGTCCTATACAAATTTGTTGTAAGGCATGTCGTGTTCTGTGACTCTGATTGTTCATTATTTGTATTATCTCGTGTTTGTTGATACCTTTTTTTCTTTTTTACGCGACGAAACGCTTTATGCACACCCTCCGCCTGGGGACGGCAGGGGGTAGTGTGGGACTCCCAAAACAGTGAACTGCAATCCGATCCTAGGGTTACCCACTAAAACCTCGAGGCGGCCTTCCTCCGGCATTGGGGTGGCCCAGGACGGTGCATCAGCCCTCTGGTCCACCCCGCCGTCGCCCCCCCCTCTTTCACGAGGGGGTGCTCATCCTCGGGGAGCCTCGGTGAAGTTCCCCCGGGCGAGGCGGCTCCGACCGCGCGCTGTAAATAGGCGCGCGGCCGGCGGCGCCCCCGACGACCCTCCCCGGCGGCACCGGGGGGTCATCCTTCCCGGGCCGCGACCCGGGCGCACCCGCGCGGTGTGCGCCCTCGCGGCCCGTCGGCGGCGACATTGTTGATACCTTTTTTTTTTTTTTTTTTTTTTTTTTTTTTTTTTTTTTTTTTTACGCGAGGAAATGCTTTATGCACACCCCCCGTCTACCGGCAGGGGGTAGTGTGGGACTCCCAAAACAGTAAACTGCAATCCAATCCTAGGGTTACCCACTAAAACCTCGCGGCGGCCTTCCTCCGGCGTTGGGGTGGCCCAGGACAGTGCATCGGCCCTCTGGTCCACCCCGCCGTCGCCCCCCCTCTGTCACGAGGGGGGGGCTCATCCTCGGGGAGCTTCGGGAAGCTCCCCCGGGCTGGGCGGCCCCGACCGCGCGCTGTAAAGAGGCGCGCGGCCGGCGGCGCCCCCGACGACCCTTCCCGGCCGCATCGGGGGGTCATCCTTCCCGGACCGCGACCCGGGCGCACCCGCGGGGTGTGCGCCCTCGCGGCCCGTCGGCGGCAGCGATCACTGAGCTCGCCGCCGCCGCCTTCGAGCGGGATCGGCTCTCTCCCGACCCCGCTCGGCGGCCTCCTTCTGGAGCATCACAGCTTCGCAGAAGGAGACCACAGCCCTCCACTCCTCCTCGCCCGCCAACATTGCCGCGACCAACGCCGGCGGGGACAAGTCTCGCCCGATCCCGTCGACCAGGACTCTGCGCTCAGCCGCCCACGCCGGGCAGACCTCCAGCGTGTGCTGGGCCGAGTCCAGGCCGGATGCGCAATGGTGGCATCTCGCCGTCTCTTCACGTTTTATTCGATTCAGATACTCACCGAAGCACCCGTGCCCGGTGAGTATCTGAGTCAACCTGTAGGTGACAGTGCCCCATTTACGGAGCACCCAGGCCTCGAGGTGGGGCAGGACGGCTCCGACGGCGCGTGAACGCGCAGAGCCGTGAACGTGAAGAATTTGGGAGATATGACATCTCCCTGTCTTCCTCGATTCAGCTCTATGGAGTTTGTCATCTGGTCCTGTTTCTGGACAGCCATCGTGGCGGTGTCATACAAGCATCTCAACACCTCGATATAACGCCAGTCAATCCGACATACTACTGTTTTCTACTGTTTTTTAATAAGAGAAATGTTGTTTTTTGATTTGTTGGGGTTGGCAACACTGCACGAGACATTAGAAGTTACACTTCAAAAACAAAATTTATTATGGATATTTAGCTATCGACAAAATATAAGTGTTAGATGAGATGCAAATTCCGTACATCTAAACTAGAATTGGATTAGTTAAATCACTAAAATCATCATCATCAAACGAGCAAGCGTGTCATCTGATGGGAAGCAACTAACAATGCCCATGGACACCTGGAACACAGATATTGTTACTGTTTCGTTGCCGGCTTTTAAAATGGGACAAGGAACGGATCGGAAGTGGTAGGGGAAAGGAGATGGAAAGGAGAAGGCTTCTTGATACTTCTTTCACAGCAACTGAACGACGATATTTGGAGAGATTTTACAAGTCGAGGCGGCTCATTCATACAGCGAACTGCGTGGCTCTACCACTGCTACTGTTACCCTTACTCTGACTGGAAGAGATGGAGTGGCATTATTCTATAGAGCCGCTCCACACACCAGTCGGTGAGCAATCAATCTATAAATAAAACTTGTACTTATTTCTAAATGCCAAGGTCTAACTACAGTTGTTGCTAGTAGAACCTGCCGAACCACTTGACTCCCTAATACAAATCTAGAACAAAATACAAGAGATGCAAGTGCTATTGATTATTCCATACAAATAAGTTAAATTGTTAGCACTTGGTAGTCAATACAATAGTCAGTTGGTTAATAATATAACAGTGTATAGAAGGATTGAACCAAAATAAGATTTTTCACAATTTCCCTCTCTGTGTCTAATACAGTTTATGATGAATAAATAAAGAATATAGCCCCAGTATTACTTTTTATGAATCACAACTTTGGGCTTCCGGATACCTCTCTCACCAAAAGAAACGTGGGATGAGCCACTTAACGTCGATATTTTGAAAGGGTGTGGTAATGTAGGCATAAATAAAAAATACCATGCTTATGACACCCTGATTACAGCAACAGATTGAAATAGATGAACTTATTGTATCTACAGTCTTCAATCTCAGAACACAACTCCACTGCAAATAGATTGGAACAATTAAATAGCAAAATGTATAAGTACTTTAGTTATCATTCACGATAGGAACTAGATATACATACATATAGTTATATAAAATAACTATATTATTATGAGTACAGTACGTACTCACGTGCGTGGGTACTTGAGTAGGTACTTACACAAAGATAATAATAATAATAATCATTTATTTCTCTCAACACAAAAAACATTAAAACCAGTACAAATATTAATTTTTAGGCATAATTTTGGAAGATAAACATTACATACAATTACACAATGATTAAATTAAATACCTATTACTTATATTAGCAAATAAGTCAAATATTTCATTGAACTATAAACACATACTAAAATTGGTAATAAGAATAATACACACACACACACACACACACACACACACACAGAAAAACAGACCAACGGAAAAATCTATAAACCATATTTATGGGTAATGATTGTAGATCATTTCCAAAGTATAAAAATAGTGCGAGTCCCTCCGCGCTAAAGAAGTGACACTTTGTGACAAACAAACATTTATAACACACTAAATATAAAATGAGCACATCTTACTTACATTACGACGGGCATCACATCCCAAAAAGAATATGTGACGGAACCTATTGTCATACACCGGGCACAATTTTATCAGTTATTGAAATTTATCACGCCTAACTACCGAAAATAATTCATAAAAGTCATTGGTATGAGCCCGGATTCGATCCCACGACTTCTTGATTCAGAAGCGGAGTACTCTAAGACTCGCTTAGCAGAAGTCACCGTCTGAGATACGCCACTCAGCAATAAATGAGAACATTCTAGTATTTGATCGACGCAATTGGTCGCAACACTTCATGAACGACTCGTGACTGTAGACGGGCGCTACTACCGCTTGTTAGTTATTTGTCAGACATCTAATATAGCTCTGCTATTGCCCACATTCCAGGTACGAATGTTAGCTGTTAATATTCAGTTAATTAAATATTAATTTTGTTAGTATTTTTTTAAGCCAGTTGTACTTAAGGAATCGGAATTCTGCTGGTACTTGAGAGCAACCCAGCTCAATTCGCAATTCATACAAACTGTGATCTAACACAATTTTAAGATACTTTCAGTCAAGATAATGTAATGCATTAATAATATAAAAATCTAAATTATTGAAATATTTCTTAGAACTCGTGGAAATTTGATTTGATTTTTTTCTGATTTGTCCTTCTTCCTATTTAATGGTCTTTGCCGTAACGCCTGCAAATAAATTCAAAGCTAAATTCACATTATACTTAGTCTGGCCATAAATACTGTTACAACTAAAAATAAAAAAATATTACATTTGAATTTGGAATCTGTCATTTTTATACGATTGTTCATTGTGTTTTCTCGTTTTGGCGCTAATACATTGTACAATATTTTGCGATATTAAAATGGAGTGGGGTGATAAAGAGAACCGAATCGCTGTGATTGCATTACACAAAGTAGGTATGGAGCCAAATGCAATTTTTAAAACTCTCCATTCACTTGGTATTAGTCAAATGTTTGTGTACCGGGCTATTAATAAGTACAATGAGACCTCCTCTGTTTGTGACAGAAAAAGACCTGGCCGTCCACGTAGTGTTCGTACGAAAAAGGTGGTCAAAGCAGTAAGGGAAAGAATTCGAAGAAATCCTGTCCGCAAGCAAAAGATTTTATCTCGGGAGATGAAGATAGCACCTAGACCAATGTCACGTATTTTAAAAGATGACTTAGGACTTGCAGCCTATAAGAGGCGCACTGGGCATTTATTAACTGATAATTTAAAAAAAAATAGGGTGTTAAAATCTAAACAACTACTGAAGCGGTACGCAAAGGGAGGTCACAGAAAAATATTGTTTACGGATGAAAAAGTTTTTACGACTGAGCAACATTTTACATAACTTCACGCCAAATCCCTTGCGGGGTAGGCAGAGAGAACAGAGTGCCACGAGGCACGATTCTTACACGTCTCACTCGCTTCGTTGACTTTCATAACTCTTTTCATGCACGCGCGTCGGTTTTTGTGGCTCCTAACATCACCTTCCTCCAGAACACGTTCTATTTGGTCATGGAATGTGTGTCTTGGCCGTCCTCGACTCCTACATCCATCCGCTTTTGCATTGTATATCTGCTTAGTCAGTCTTGCATCAACCATTCTTTCTACATGTCCGAACCATCGGAGCATGCTCTTTCTTACTCTTACACCGACATTCTCTTTCAAACCAACTTCCTTCCTTACAACCTTGTTTTCTACGAGGTCAGCGAGAGTCTGCGAGGTGACTCACTCCGCAGATTTTGCGTAGTGCCCTCATTTCTACCGCGTTTATTCTACTTTCATGCACACTCTGCCATAGCCAGCTCTCGCTTCCATAAGTTAGCGTTGGGATCAGGACTGGATAAAAAGCCTTTTATTTCCTACAAATTAATTTTACATATGATTTTTTACATTATCTTATCTTTAAACGCTTAACTAATATTAATTATTGATCTTAATACCTACTTATTCTTATTTATTATCTATATTATTTACCTATAACTATTTTACTTACTATTATTAATATACTATATAATATTTACTACTAGATGATATTTACTATTATTATTAGCTAGTATGGTTAGATTTTAGATACCTATACTCGTTCCAACCATTTATTTTACTTTTGACAGGTCGAATTCTGATCAATTAGTGTTGTACTAATGTATTACGGATACAATGTTTTGTAATAATCGATTTTAGTCAGGAAGAATTTCTAATCGATTTAACACGGATATTTTAGTTTTTGCTTAAATACATATTTCATATTACTTAAAAACTTCACTTCTGTAAATATATTTGTTATTTGGGCACAATAATTTTTGCATACCCACTAACTAATTCAGTCCTCCCAAAATATTTTACTTTGAACTTTGCAAAATAAAAACTAACTACCTTATGAAGCATTTTTTCTATTAAGCGGGGTCCGCTGCTCCAAACTCCTACCCCTTTTTTTTTAATCTGAGTTGGCAACACTGAACGACGCGCTGGCGACGCCATTTTGTTGTGTTGTCTCTCACTCGCAACAAAACTCTCGTGCTAGTCACATTTCTGTTCGCTGAGTGCTTTTTCATATTTTTCATACGCTGTGTTGAGTATTTATATTCCACCGTATTGATTTCATTGTTCTTACTTTGGTTGAGTTGAACGTATCGTTCCTCCCAGTAAGATTTTTACTTGCAAAATGTCGAAAGGTATGGTGCTTAAAGGACAATCCAGAGAGTTAGTGCTGCGGCTTCGTGAATTTTTTGAAAAGGAAAGCCGCAATGGCGGATTCCTTATACCAGTAACGCAAGTTAGAGACCGTGTTGCAGCAGCATTAGGTATTAGTGCTCCAACGGTGGCGAAAATCACTAAAGAAGCCTATGGTAGTAGTGGTATTGAACAGAACAAGCTATCTACGCCTAAGAAAAAACGTCAGCCCCGTAAAGTGACAGCAATTGACAGTTTTGATACTGATGCTATTCGTCGTCATATATACAATTATTATACAAGAAAGGAGATTCCTACTTTGAAAAAATTAGTAGCGTCTCTACGAAATTGTGGCTTGTTTCGTGGTCAAAAATCTTCTTTGTCAAAGGTGCTGCACCAAATCGGGTTCTTGTATAAGAAATCCGACAAAAGAAAAATTTTAATGGAACGTCGTGATATAGCCTTGTCTCGCTGTGAATTTTTAAGGCAAGCGAAGAAAATAGAAGACTGGTCGAATATCGTTTTCACAGATGAAACTTGGCTCAATGCCAATCATTCCATATCAAAAGGTTGGACTGACGATACTGCTGCTTCTACTTCTGCAGTGCCAATGGGGAAAGGTGAACGCCTCATCATTTGCCATGCGGGAACTACAAAGGGATTTGTACCAGACGCTCTGTTAGCGTTCAAATAAAAAAAAACAGGAGACTATCATGAGGAGATGAATGCGGACGTGTATGAAAAGTGGTTCAGAGAAATGCTTACATCACTTGAAGAGCCATCAACAATATTTATTGATAATGCACCCTATCACTCTCGCCAAATTAATAAAATGCCAACAACGGCCAACAAAAAACACGAGATTATAAACTGGCTTCGTGATAATGGGGAAGATGTGGACGAATCCCTACTAAAAGTAGTTACTTAAAATTTTAAAAAGTAAAAAGCAGCCAAAACGATATGTCATCGACGAAATGGCAGCAGAATATGGGCATGTTGTAATCAGAATTCCTCCGTACCACTGTCAATATAATCCAATTGAAATGATCTGGGCACAAGTCAAAGGACACGCCGCAAGAAACAATACAACTCCTCCTTTCACAGCAAATAAAATGCTAGAACTTTTAAAAAACGCATGTGCTAATGTGACGCCTGAAAACTGGGCGAGTGTCGTCAACAAGACAAAAAATACAATATTCTCTGATTGGGATCGGGAAATTGAATTTGACAACATACCTATACAAGAGTTAATAATAAACACTGCAGATGATTCAAGCGACGATTCGAGTTCGTATGAAGAATCCGACGATTCGTTATAATAAAATAATATTAAAATACCTATTTTGGTTGTTTTATTTCATGTTATAGGTATGATATGAAGATTTCCATATCTTCCTGATACAATTTTAACGTGTTGTCTATTACAACAATTCAAAACTCAGTTGTCAGCTGACTTAACTGCAAATAAGTGTAATCGATTATTTGCGATTCATTAGTTTGCACCGAATACTTTTGATCCTGTCACTAGATGCGATAGAACGTAACTTTTTTTATAACGGAAATGAATATTCACATAAATTTTATAAATAGAGCTATTTACGGCATATTAATGTATTTAGTGGGTAATAATTAAGATTTATAAATATTATTGGGCAGTTTATATATTTCTCTGTTCACTCGTTTCAAAGTTAATAATTGCGTAAATGAAACAGTTACGTCCTAAAGCATGTGTCAAAAGTAAAATAAATGGTTGGAACGAGTTTAAATATTATAATTTGTAGGAACCCCATTAATGGGTGAAGGCCTCCTCCAAAGATGCCCATTTGTCTCTATCCTGTGCAGTCTGTTTCCAGTTTGGGCTGGCTACTTTTTTGATCTCGTCGTCCTGTCATCTCTGAGATACCGATTACGTCTTAATTTATTTTCTTTGTTGCTTCATTTAGCTCCAGCCAGCGTTCATGTGTAGATAGGGTCCTGACGTTGTGTCTGTTCACCATCTGTGTAGCTTTTTTTGGAGGGTTTTGGTCGTAATCTTCCACGGTGAGCAGCCGGGTTGGAAGATGGTTTGTGTTGTTTATTTTCTGTTGTTTGTTTAAGATCATCGTGTTCGTGTAGGAGTAGGAGGAGGGGTTTAATTGCTATACGTTGCTTGTCTTGGCATCGTTTTCTGCTCGGTTGTTGTATTGTTATTTTTGTTTACCAAAAAGTTAAGCACGCTCGGCTTTATGACTGCATCAGATAAGCTGTTTGACCTTTGTGGTTTTGACTGCTGCGTTCGGTTCTTTTTTTGGAGTTGTGTGTTGGTATGGTTTTTTGACTAAGGATCTGCGAATGGTGTGTTCTCTGGTGATATTGGGAGTGATCTTTTGTTATTCGTTTTTAATATAATCAGTTTATCATATTTTATTTTCACATTGTAGCCTTTCTCTATTTCTATTTTCGCCTGTTCTTGTACAGGCAGGTACTTTGTTACCTTTATACAAGGGCACAATGACAGCGCGCCTCCAGTCCATGGGAACCTTACCCGACCTCCAGCACAGATTGCTCAAGGTCAGGAAAGCGTCCCGGACACAGGTTCCACCGTGTTTGATCATTTCAGCAGACATCATATCAATTCCAGCTGCCTTACACCATTTTTCATACTTCGTATCGACCATTCAATCTCTTCCATAGTAATGTCCTCGTTAGATGTAGGCGCAGCGGTGTCAGCCGTAGGCTCACTCGCGGCGCCCACATCCGTAACATACTCGTACATTTCCCCAAAATACTCACTCCACCTGCCCAATACATCGCTTGGGTTTGCAAGAATGTCACCAGTCTTAGACATAATTTTGTCCATTCTGGATGTTGACGAAGAACCCCGAGACTTTCTAACTTCCCTCCAGAAGAGTTTGTTATTCGCCTGGAAGTTCTCCGTCAACCTCACTTCCTCATTCGCAACTAGTCTTTCACGCTTCTCTTTCACTAAGGCTTTGGTAACATTCCTGCAGCGGCGGTAGCTCTCATACTTTTTCTCTGTCATACTTTTTCGCTGTCATTCTGATTCAAACTTGAGACATAATCCAACCATGCTTTTTTCTTTCTTTCGACGATGGATTTCACATCCGCGTCCCACCAGGCATCACCTCTCAGAATTTTATGCCTCTTTGCACTACCACATACTTCTTTTGCACTATCCACTATACTATCTTTCATTCTTTCCCAGCATTCTTCAACACCTAGGTCAGAAAGACTCGTCTCACTGAGTCTTTTACTGACTAGGTCTACATACATACTCCGTACACTTTCATCTTCTAATTTCTCGCATTTTATACGTCTCCACGTATACATGTGAATACCTTTATGACGGAATAATGTGTTAGACACAAGGAGGTTCCGTTCCAGGCATACGTCCAATATCGGCTTACCAGCATCATTCACTCTCTTGTCACCATTCGGACCAAGTACAGCCTCCAGGCCATCTCTCTTGGTTCCGACCCATCCATAAAGATCACCACACAGAATTATCCTTTCATTTCCCTCAACCAGATCCAGAATATCCCTAACAGTTTCCCAAAACTCCTCGAGTTCGCGGGGATCCGCGGAGCTGACGGGAGCATAAGCTCCCAGGAAAACTCGCGTGGTCCCCAGTTTTATTCGAACCCAAAGATGCCTCGGGGCTACCAACTCATAATCTTTCACTCCGTAAGCAAAGCGGGAGGTGAGAACGACTCCAACACCCCCACTGGCACTGACGTCCGGGTCCACTCCGGACCATAGGGCTACCATGCCACCGTGGAGGTCCTCGGTCTCACTCCCCTTCCACTTTGTCTCCGTCAAACATAAGGCATCCAGGCATCTCTCATTTATTACATCCATCATCTCATTCATCTTTTTTGTCATACTACCTCTAACATTCCACGTGCCTATACGGCACTCCCCTCCCCTCGTCCCACCAGGATTGGCGCTGCGTGAAGGGTGGCGGCCCCCTTCGCCGCATGCGCATGCAGCCGCACCGACGGAGGCTAATCGGTGCCCGTCACTTCCGGGGCACGCCCTAGGAGCCCGTCTGGCTGAGTTTGCTTCGGTCAAGATTGCGTCCCACTGGGACGGCAGGGGTCGCGACGTGCACGGTCTTGACATGACCCCACAACATTTTAACAAACAAAATGACCGTATTTATGCTCAAAGCTCTAAGGAAGCTTCCCAATTAGTTGACAGAGTGCAACGTGGGCATTATCCGACTTCAGTGATGGTTTGGTGGGGTGTTAGCTACGAAGGAGTGACTGAGCCATATTTTTGTGAAAAAGGTATCAAAACATCGGCACAAGTGCTGCACAAATATTCATGCTTGTCACAAATATTTGTGCTCGGGTGGGAATCAAACCCCCGACTTCAGTGCTGCAGCCGGTAGTTTTACCAATGCGCCACGAGGCCCGTCGAAACTCAAAATGCACCGATTTTAATTATTCTTTTTTCTTTAGAAAGCTACATTATCACTGTGTAACATAGGTTAAGTGTAATCATCGTCGTCATCGACATTTTGTTTGTACACGAGTAACACACCGTGAGGCGGGAAGCTACATACAATATAGCGGTACGAAGTTCGCGCGGTCTGCTAGTGTTATAATAAAGCCCAAAGCCTTTCCCGATAAATTCACTAATCACCACTGAAAAAAATTTTGATATCGGACTGGCGGTTTCTGAGATTAGCGCCTTCAAAGAAACTACAAAAATACTCTTCGGCTTTTTACTTTACTTTAATTTAATAATCATTTATTTATTTATTTATTTATTTATTCCAAAAAAATTACAACTATCCTTACAGGCTAACCCAATACAATAGTGTAACAACTAACTAAATCTAATATTATCATATATATTATAGTACAATAAATTAAAGCGTCAGGGGGGTAATCATGTCAGGGGATCATGTCAAGAGCGTGCACGTCGCGATCCCTGCCGTCCCAGAGGGACGCAATCTTGACCGAAACGAATACAGCCGCGCTGGCTGCTAGGGCGTGCCCCGACAGCGACGGGCACCGATTAGCCCCCGTCAGTGCGGCTTCACGTGCATGCGCATGCGGCGAAGGGGGCCGCCACCCTTCACGCAGCGACAAACCTGGCGGGATGAAGAGAGGGGAGTGCCGTATAGGCACGTGAAAGTTAGAGGTAGTATGACAAGAAAGATGAATGAGATGATGGATATAATAAATGAGAGGTGCCTGGATGCCTTATGTTTGAGGGAAATAAAGCGGAAGGGGAATGAGGCCAAGGACCTCCCAGGTGGCATGGTTGCCCTATGGTCTGGAGTGGACCTGGACGTCCGTGCCAGTGGGGGTGTGGGGGTCGTTCTCTCCTCCGGATTTGCTTCTGGAGTGAAAGACTATGAGTTGGTAGGCCCAACACTTCTTTGGGTTCGTATAAAACTGGAGATCACACGGGTCTTCCTAGTAGAAGCTTATGCTCCCGTCAGCTACGCTGATCCCCATGAACTCGAGGAGTTTTGGGAAACTGTTAGGGATATTCTGGATTTGGATGAAAGAAATGAAAGGATAATTCCGTGTGGTGATCCTAATGGATGGGTCGGAACTAAAGAGAGATGACCTTGAGGCTGTCCTTGTTCTGAATGGTGACAAGGGAGTGAATGATGCTGGTAAGCCGATCTTGGACGTGTGCTTGGAACGGGACCTCCTTGTATCTAACACATTATTCCGTCATAAAGATATTCACACGTATACGTGGAGACGGAATGAACAAAAGAGTATGATTGATCTGATTCTGGTAGACAGTCGTCTCCGAAACACTCTTAAGGGATACAAGAGCCTACAGAGGCCCCACTCTTGATACGGACCACTTCCTGGTGGTGAGCCGCTTTGTGGGCCTATTCAAGAACTGGCACTGGCGAGTGCGTACCCATTTCGGAGAGCTTGAAAGGATAAAGTGTGAGAAATTAGAAGATGAAGGTGTACGGAGTATATATGTAGACATAGGCAGCAAAATACTCAATGACACGAGTCTTTCTTACTTAGGTGTTGAAGAATACTGGGAAAGAATGAAAGAAAGTATAGTAGATAGTGAAAAAGAAGTATGTGGTTGTGCAAAGAGACATAAGATTCTGAGAGGTGATGCCTGGTGGGCCGCGGATGTAAAATCCAGCGTCGAAAGAAAGAAAAAAGCATGGTTGGATTATGTCTCAAGTTTGAATCAGAATGACAGCGAAAAAGTATGACAGAGAAAAAGTATGAGAGCTACCGCCGCTGCAAGAATGTTACCAAACCCTTAGTGAAAAAGAAGCGTGAAAGATTAGTTGCGAATGAGGAAGTGAGGTTGACGGAGAACTTCGAGGCCAATAACAAACTCTTTTGGAGGGAAGTTAGAAAGTCACAGGGTTCTTCGTCAACATACAAAATGGACAAAATTATGTCTAAGGCTGGTGACATTCTTGCAAACCCAAACGATGTATTGGGTCGGTGGAGTGAGTATTTTGGGGAAATGTACGAGTATGTTCCGAACGTGTGTCACGTTCAGTGACAAGGTAAATTTTTATCATAATAAATTTAGGCCTCAAAGACACGGTTTCCAGGTCATAAAAAAAAAATACAACTGTAGGTAGTATACGAAAGTTATTAATATTTTGATATCTGCACTAAAGTCGGTAGTTAATTATTTATTATGTGAGACTGGCCAGACATTTTAGAATTAGACAGGATATTCGGCCATTTCATTTGAAACTGTTATCAAGAAAGGAGCCAGAAAATTCAACAAAACTTTTGATCTTATTGGTGAGTGTTTTAACCAATTCATTTCACCCTAATAGCTAAGATATTATTGCCTGCAGTGCCGTGAGCTTGATGTGCATAATTTATTAAAATTATTTCATCAAAGTTTTAAAGTTCAAGTTTCATCAAAATTATCAAAGTTTACTATTACATGTTAAGACTCTGTTAATAGCAGCATATTATTTTTGTATATATTACAGTAATTGCTTATATAAATTATTCTGTACAATCTAGATAATTTTACAAATCAAGTAGGTAGTAGTAACCTACCTACACTATTAATTAAGTTGCATAATAGATTGCTACAACTCTTTTCCAAACTAATATTATTGTTTTTAAGGTAGGGTTATATGCTTGATCCACCCTGGGCATTTTCCAAATTACTGGCATGTGACACCACTGTCTACCCATTCTGAGAAATGGGGGTCAGTGGTGGCACTGATTGTCGATGCCAGTGAATGGGGATGCTCAGGGGCTGTTACTGGTTGTCTTCCAGACTGGCTGCCCTCAATCTTCACCCTCAACTCAACCTTCTCAACTCTACTTTCACATCTCGACTTCTTCTCAACTTTTCCTGTCGGCCATCTGACAGTGCAAGGCAGCCCAACAACATCGGGGAGGAGACTTCTGTGGAGCACCAGGACACCCCTGCAGTGAGCCTTCGCGGGTCACTCGGCATCAGGTTGTACCTGCTCCCTTTCTAGGAATTTCGGTAGCCACAAATTGAGGAGCAACTCGTCGTTAAAATAAAGTTAATAATTTTAATAATCGAGTGAATTTTTATTTATATACCCCGACCGCGTTACATTGGCTCTCCGGCATAGTGTTCCTCGATTTGTGGTTATTAGTAGGCAGTGGTGAAGGATTATAATAACTTAATATTGTAAGTTCAGGGTGGCTAGTCAATTTATCACGCGGGAGGGTATAATTGCCCTAGGACAGAGAGTTGACCCGACTGGTTCATGTTACCGCATGCAGGGTAACCAGAAGGTATATTTATATATACCGTCCCTGCATAACCAGCGAGTGAAAGGGACCGCGTGAATGAGGGTGCGTCAATTTGTTTATTATATAACTTAAATTCCTTTTTTTAAATTCAAATAGTAATGGTATGTGACCACCCTAACTTCTTAACTTCAACTTGTAACTAAAATTAACCTTGTATAACAGTAATTTCCACAATTTTATCTTTTTTTTAATTCTTTTAGTATATCAAATTCTTAATTTAAATCTGTGTCAATAAATTGTGTACTGAGGCAGTGTGTTACTCACCATTTTTATATTTATCTTTAACTGAGACTATATGTGCTCTGATAGTTAAATAAAGTAATTATTGTGTTTAGGAGTACCACACTTTGTCCTTGTTTTTATTTTTTCATACTGAGTATGTTATTTTGTAAATCCCTAATATATTAGGGTGTACTAGATAAATTGCACAGTGATTAATTGATATCTGAAGAAGATATAATAAAACATTTGTTTTGTACATGTGGAATTACAGATAATAAAATATATTGAAGGTAATTGTAACTTAGTGTTGTTTGGTAACTTTTCATGATACTTTGGTATCATTTTAGTGTGCATCAGGTAAGTGGTACTGCAGCAATTTTATCTGGCTCCTAATTAAACTGAGAATTTCTATTTTTTCTAATAACAAAATTATACTTCTACTTTAGTTTGACTTAAAATAGTTTTCATAATTTGTAAATATAATACTTCATATAAATTAGTCTGGCCCAATTTAAAATCAAAACTTAATTTTCTTTTGTTTATTAACTTAATTTGATTTCATCAACAATATGAATAAGGATATTAAATATTTAGCTCTCAGAAAGGCAGAGTTAGCCTATGAGATAGCTCTCCGTGGTTTAGAACCATCAGATACAGTAGTAGGACTTAGACAGCAGTTGTCCACATTGAGGTTGGATGGAGTCTATGCTTCTGAAAATATTTTAGTCTAAATACATTACAACGTTTAGAAAATTACTCACTACATTTAAAGGCTAGACTTGAGCGTATACAACCCTCCACTGAATTAGATAGAAAATGTCTGCATTTATTAAAGAAAAATCTTAAGGAACTTAATTCAGAACTTAGTTCTTTGACACCTCCATCTGTATCCACATTAAAAACTTCACAGGATAGGGAACAGCCTGATAAGCCGGTACAAGATACCATGTCAGTAGCTGTCACTTGTGACAGAGGTATGTCCACAGACTTAGGCAAGTTACGCTATGATGGTAGGACTTGTGTACATACATTCATACAAAAAGTAGATGAATTTATTTTAGCTAGGAACATTAAGGATGCTCGTTTGCTAGCTTTTGGAACAGAAATTTTCACAGATAGTGCAGTTCATTGGTTCCGTAGTATTAGGGACTCTGTTAATTCATGGGTGGAACTTAAGCAACTTTTAATTAGAGATTTTAGTCCTTTTGATTATGAAAAGAAATTGTTAGATGAAATTAAGTCACGCTCACAGGGCGAAAATGAAAACATAACTATTTATTTAGCAATAATGCAAGGTATGTTTTCAAATTTAAGTAAAAAACTTTCGGAAGAAGAGCAACTTGATATATTATTACCCAATATTAGGCCTAAATACAATATAGTTTTAACAACAAGTATTGGAACCATCACTTCAGTTGGAGCTCTGCGGGAAGTATGTAGGGCTTATGAACACATACAGTCACGGCTTGCTAACTTTAAGGAACCTCCTAAAGCAAATAAGAATACAGTCGCTCCCCAGTACGCATACAACCATAGTGGTATTCCAAATACTGATGCTAAGTCTCTTCATCACAAACCTGTTAGTACTTTGCAAAGTGGCAATAAATTTTCGGGTGATAAACCCGGTAGGTTTACAAATCACAATTACTGTTCAAAATGTAAGAATAAAAATTACCCAGTTGATAGGGGGATTTATTGTTTTGGTTGTGGTAGGAAGGGCGTTAAACGTCCAGACTGCCCTAATTGTGGGCACAAGACTACTAAAGTTAGAAATAATAGCTCTTTTCCAAAAAACGTATAAATTATGGTTGTGGCATGGGCAATCCTAAATCTAACAAAATTAATGTAAGAAATCTCAATTTTGAAATTAATAGGGTTGCTACAATCATAAATGATATGCCCACAAATGATCCTCGTCCCTACATTAAAATAGAAATCAATATAGGTCATCCATTGTTTATGTATGGATTGCTAGACTCTGGTGCAGCACTTACAATTATAGGAAACAATTTTCATAAACATCTAATTAGATTTGGAGTAGCTGTTTGTAATGATGAAACAGTTGGTGCTGTCGCAGCTGGTGGTCAGAAGATGAAATCTATAGGATATATGTTTTTACCTGTTACTTACAACGATACCCGTGCGGTTGTAAAGGCCCATATCATACCGGAAATTAAAACTCCTTTGGTTTTGGGTGTTGATTTTTGGAGACGGTTTGATCTTTTGCCACCTCCAATCAACAATGCGGTACAGTTGTTATCTTCAGACCCAGCTATTTTTGATATCACATGTCCTGAACAAAGGCACCTCCACGGGTATGAACACCTGGAGGATTCTCAACGTATGTTGGCTGATAGCATAGTAGGTCAATTTGAGGCTATCTCCATGGAGCGTAAAGGTTTAGGCAGAACTTCTCTGATATCACATCACATTGATACAGGTGACGCTGCCCCTATAAGGCAACGTTATTACCGTATGTCACCAGAAAAACATAGAGTAATTTCAGAGCAGGTTAGAGAGATGCTGGACCTGGATATAGTCGAACCATGTGAGAGCCCATGGTCATCTCCGGTCTTAGTGGTAGGCAAGAAAGATGGGAAGCCAAGGTTCTGTTTGGACAGCAGAAAACTGAACTCTGTCACCAAGAAGGACGCATACAATCTTCCATATGTGTCGGAGATCTTGGACAACTTGAGAGAGGCTAAGTATCTGTCCAGCATAGACCTTTCCAAGGCGTTTTGGCAAATTCCCATCAGGCAGGAGGATCAGGAGAAGACTGCTTTCTACGTACCTGGCTTTGGTACCCTTAAATTTAAGGTTACAGCCTTCGGCTTAACAAATGCACCTGCGACACAACAGCGACTAGTAGATAGATTGTTTGGTCCCGAATTTGAGCATAGGGTCTTCTGTTTCCTTGATGATATCGTAGTGGCGAGCAGAACAATGGAAGAGCATGTTTCTACCTTGCTCCGCGTGCTGAAGAAGCTAAAAGAAGCTAATCTCACCATTAACCTTGAAAAATCCAAGTTTTTTCGTAGCGAGTTGAGGTACTTAGGCTATATTGTCGACGAACAGGGCTTGCGCACAGATCCAGACAAGGTTCAAGCTATCCTGAATTTCCCAACTCCTACGAACAGGAAGGAGGTCAAGCGTTTCTTAGGCACAGCTTCATGGTACAGGCGGTTCGTACCGCCGACGGGGTGGAGGATGGGAAGGATGGGAAGGATGACCCCCCGGAGCGGCCGGGGAGGGTCGTCGGGGGCGCCGCCGGCCGCGCGCCTCTTTACAGCGCGCGGTCGGAGCCGCCCCGCCCGGGGGAGCCTCGTCAGGCTCCCCGAGGATGAGCACCCCCTCGTGACTGAGGGGGGGCGACGGCGGGGTGGACCAGAGGGGTTTAACCGAATCCTGGACCACCCCAACGCCGGAGGAAGGCCGCCGCGAGGTTTTAGTGGGTAACCCTAGGATCGGATCTCAGTTTACTGTTTTGGGAGTCCCACACTACCCCCTGCCGTCCCCAGGCGGGGGGTGTGCATAAAGCATTTCCTCGCGTAAAAAAAAAAAAAAAAAAAAAAAAGGCGGTTCGTACCGGATTTTAGTTCTATTGCAGGGCCGCTGAATAAACTTACTTCAACCAAGAAGGGAGCACCAGCTTTTGTATGGACGGAGGAAGCAGAGAGTTCTTTTTTAAAATTGAAGTCTCTGTTGGTGGAATCTCCAATTTTAGCTTGTCCTGATTATAATCAGCCTTTCCAGGTCCACACAGACGCAAGTAACTACGGGGTGGGAGCAATGCTTTGCCAAACTATTGATGGAGTAGAGCGTCCGATTGCCTACATGAGCAAGTCTCTTACAGGACCGGAACGCAACTACAGTGTTACGGAGAGAGAAGCTCTCGCCGTACTATTAGCTCTGGAACACTGGAGGTGTTATCTGGAGAATGGCAAAACATTCACCGTATATACGGACCACTCAGCGTTAAAGTGGTTCCTCTCATTGTCAAACCCCATTGGCCGTCTGGCCAGATGGGGTGTCAGGTTGTCGCCTTTCGACTTTGAAATAAAACATCGACGCGGTAAGGACAACGTTGTTCCGGACGCACTATCAAGAGCAGTACCAGTTGCAACTCTTTCTTCTGATACTGATCAAAATAATGTCATGCCGATTGCTACTAACGACGATTGGTATCTTAAACTATTTAAGGGGTGTCAACAAGCTCCTAATAGTTATATAAATTACAGAATTGAAAATAACAAATTGTTTAGGATAATAAAAGGCAAGAATAATTTAACATCTGAGTTTGATTGGAAGGAGGTAATACCGAGGGAATACCGGGAAGCGATAATCCGGGCAAATCATGCGGAACCCATCGCAGCACACATGGGTATTTTTAAGACCTACCGCAGGATGTTGCTCCGGTACTACTGGCCTGGTATGTACGCTGATGTGGTGAGGTTTGTCTCGTCCTGCCAGACCTGCCTCGCTTACAAGCGGCCTACACATGCCACCCTTGGTAAGATGGGTCGTCCCAAGGAGTGTTCACGTCCTTTTCAAACCATCTCGTGCGACTTAGTTGGTCCGTTGCCAATAAGTCGTAAGCGAAATGCGAAATGCTATTCGTAGTAGTTTGTTGCTTTTCTAAATATACCAAGCTGTTTCCCCTGAGGAGGGCAACAGCTGCTACAATTTGTAAGAGTTTGGAGGAGGGCGTGTTCTTGCAACATGGCATACCCCAGACAATTATAATGGACAATGGTCCACAGTTTATTAGCAAAGAACTAGATGCTCTATTAGCTAAATATAAGGTCCCAAATGTGAACTTTACGCCAAAATATACACCACAAGTCAACACCGTCGAGCGTTACAACAAAACGGTCATCACTGCGATCTCTACACTAATTAATAACGACCAGAGATCATGGGATGTCAACCTCCCCAAAGTGGAGTTCGCAATGAACTGCTCCGTGAATGAGGCCACGGGTTTCACACCAGCCTTCCTGGTACATGGCAGGGAATTGGTTACGTGCGGGTCTCACTATATAAATAGTGAAACCCCAAATGAGCTGATTTTCCTGCCAAGGTACCAGTATGCGGAAAATCTTGGCCACTTAGCAGTGATCTTTGACCAGGTTCAGTCCGCATTATATCACGGTCATCTTAAGAACACCCAACGATATGACCTGCGTAGAAAAGAGGCAGTGTTTAATGTCGGTGATATAGTGTGGAAGAAATGCTTCGTTCAAAGCGATAAGGATGCTTATTTCACTAAGAAATTAGCACCCAAGTTTGAAAAGTGTAGAATTAAAGCTAAACGTTCTTCCTTGGTTTACATTTTAGAGGATATGTCAGGCAAGGATTTGGGTGCTTGGCATATCAAAGACCTAAAATTGTGTCAAAACAAATAGTTTTTTTTTTGTTTAAATTACATAACATTCTGTTCATTTGTTAACTTCCAAAATTTTAACTGCATAAAGTAGGGAATCGCACATAGTTTTTGAATTAGTGGTTGATTCTCCATTTTATGGGGCAACCGTTTAGGGTTTGTTTGCCTCGCCGGGCATGTACGGCGTAGACTGCTAGTCAGTTTAGTAGTGAATTGTTTCCCGATTATACTGGGCAATCACTTAGGGGATTTTAGGGTTTTTTGATTCGAAGCTAGTTGTGACCTCTCTATTTTATGTAGTGTCTTGTGTATAGGATGCTTTAGGATAATTTCCCCCTTGAGTGTTCCTGATCTTAGTTAAGGAAACACTCATACGGCCGAAACCAATAATCAATCCCAATCCAAATTTTGCTATCTAAGATCAATATTTCAATCCATTTATGTTAATAAGCGTGCCAATAATCAATCTATGGATTGAATAAGCGATCTCTAGAATCAATCTATCTTTGGGAGGGCGGATCAGAGATTAGAGATTGAAATTTGTTCTAAAATGACAGTTTGCGCGTGCCAATATTCGATCCGATGGTTTTGACACTGGTATCGATCACCGTAATCAATCTTAGATTTCAATCCGAGAAATTCCTTGGTTTAGAGATAGGATTACAATAAATTTTATTGAAATAATCTAAAAATGGACAGTGATAGTGATATTTGGAAGTCCTTGCTTTGCTATCAGACTGGGATAGCGAAAGCGATACCGAAGTGAGAGCTGCTCCTACGAGACTCAAAAGGGTAAATTATATGCAGAGCCTCGAGGATGCCGATTTTACTTTTAGATTTCGGTTGTCAAAAGTAGCTGTGAATTCTTTGCTTACTCAAATAGTGCCACATATCAGAGTAGGTAACCTCCACAAGGTTTGTCTATTCAAATATGTATTTGCAATTTATCTTTCAGTGTCATAAATCAATACCAACGCTAATAATCAATATTCGTATTGCAGGAATCACGGTGCTTCTTGATGAAGCACCGTGATTCCTGCAATACGAATATCATTAACTATTACTATCATTGAGGTTTTTTGCATTAGCCACAATGTTAATTTCTGTCGCAGACTTTCTGGGAGTATCCAAATCAACACCAGGAAGAATAGTGAATGATGTATCGCATGCAATTGCCAAATTATATGATCAGTACATCATTGTCCATAATTTAAATACAGAAAGTTTTTACCAGATTGCAGATTGAAATATTTAATGAGTACTTACTAGTGCAATTATCAAAACAACTTATTTATTAATTCATTATATTTTCTTTGTAGTTAAATGTGAGTCAGGTCACTTTGGTAACCACTGGATGCTTGGTGATAGTGCTTATCCAAACCGGTTTTATTTATTGACACCAATTTTGAACCCGTCTACTCTGGTAGAACATAACTATAACAAAGCACATATCAGAACCAGGAACACCATACAAAGGTAACAATTGAAAAATACAGATGTTATGCTTAAGTTTGTAAACCTAAATCAACTTCAGGCCAAATAACTTGTGAAGTAGGCAGAAAGAACAGAATCTAAGCATAAGACACTGTTCTTTTATATCTCTCTTGCTTATTCGATTTTCATAACTCTTTTCATAAATACTTATTGTTTCTTTGAGGTCACATTAGGACACATTCAATTTGGTCATTTATGGTATGCTGTGCCCTTCCTCAACTCCTACATCTTTTTGCTTTTACACTGTATATATGCTGTGTTACTCTTGCATTTTTCATTCTTTCTTTAAAACTGACTCTCTTTCAGACTAGCTAGTAATGTTATGAGTTTTATAGGTATACTACTATTGTTTCAGAGCTTTCGGTATATGGAAGTGCAAGTTTCCTATTGTGGGCCTTACCATGCGCTTGTTATTGCCTAAGGTCCGTCAAATAATAATTGCCACAGCAGTATTCCACAATATAAGCAGAATACATAATTGAATACCTACAGAGGTTAACTGAACTAACTTAGAAGTGACAAACTCGGATTCTATTGATATGAACCTAAATATGGACCAAGTTACACAATCAAGAACTGAGCTAATAAACAATTATTTTGTGTGATTAAAATGTTGAAAATAAAACAATACTTTTGTAACTTAATATTTCAAGAACTGAGCTAATAAACAATTATTTTGTGTGATTAAAATGTTGAAAATAAAACAATACTTTTGTAACTTAGTATTTGTACTTGAATCGATCTACTCAATGTTTTTTATTAGTATTAACACTAACATTTAAACTGTAATTTTGACTATGGAATAAAACAAATGTTTATTATTAATGTGACTGTTTATTAAATTAGTATTAATCACACTTCATTGCTATATTTATCACAGATATTTATATATATACATATATATATTAATCAAACTTATTTGCTAATTTATCACATACATGTTATGTAATCACATTTACTTGCTCTATTTATCACATACATATTAAGTAATCACATTTAGTTGATCTATTTATCACATACATATTAAGTATTTGAGATTTTGATTAAAATTAAATGCTTTGTGTTGGGGTATTTTCTCTTCGGAAATCATATATTTCAACTATAATATTATTATTTTCATCCCCAATAACGCAATCTGCCTCGACTATGGGTGACACAATGGCATCACCACCACCATTTTCTGCTTGCACTATTTGACTATCACCAGCAAACTCAGCAGTAAAGCCAGTGGCAGTACTACCAAGTAATGCAGTTATCCTGTGTAATACTTCATCAGGTGGTATATAATCAGCAGGGCCACCCCCAGTCTAAAATGAATAGTAATAAAAAGGTAAATTAAACAATGAAAATAAGGCAAGCAATATCTTAAAATAATGACACTACGATGACTAACCAACAATTAAATTGGTTTATTCTTATCTTAGTGCAGCGTTTGCGAGCATTTTTTTTAAATTTTTCCCTTTTTAGACTTAGCTGCTGTGGGTTCCTTGGACAATTCGCGGCGCTGGCGTTATTTGTTATTTGAAGCCATTCCTCCATCTTCAATTTATTATTTGATGCGTTTGTCGCCTTTGTCGTAATTATTTTGCTTTTTTCTATTAATCTATCAGAGCTCTAGTTTCCTCCTTTGTAAGAGGTTTGCCTATAATCTGTAAATAACAATTCAATTTCATGAAAGTTATGTGAGAACGCGACGGATCAGCATACTTTTGTAAAGAAACAAATTACTTACAGATTCAATATTCATGTCAAACGTATTTGATGTTCACTGTATTTAGATTATTATTAAAAAAACTAACTAAAATTACAGCTAATTATATTCTTGTTTGAATGCGGCGTATTTCGTAAATAAATGTTTATTTGTGATATGTCAAATTTCGTTCCTTTCAACAACTTTTGTTAAAACATAAAGAATATAATTTGGTGTTTTCTTGTAGAATAAATGTGTTATTCTATAAGAAATCGCAAAATTAGTTTCCCCTAACGTACTATGTAATATTTCTAACACTCCAAATTAGTTTCGTATAAATATAACGCGGAATAAACTTAAAGCATTATTCACAGTTTTGTGTGAAACGGAACAGTAAAGAGGGAACGGTTTACCTGCTATCTGCGGTTGGAAAGTAAGACGGATAAATAAGTTTTGTTATTGGCACGAGGATTGAGGATCGTTTGACAGATACACAGTAATCTCAGATTGACTTCAATCTTAAACTACAGATTGATTATTGGCTTCGGCCGATAGTGTAAAAGATCAGTCATAGTCGTGAATTTTGAATATGATCTGTATATGTAAGTTTTTTTTGAAAGAATGATGGATGAAAGTGTATGGAGTTATTGTCCGGGGCATGTTATTAATTTAGACAAAACTATATTTGGCCTTATTTTACTACTAATTTTTTCTTTTTCTTTCCCGGATTTTTCTTCCTTCCGGAGGAAAAATCCTCCCATTGGAGGGGGGTACTGTCACGTTGAGTGACAAGGTAAATTTTTATCATAATAAATTTAGGCCTCAAAGACACGGTTTCCAGGTCATAAAAAAAAAATACAACTGTAGGTAGTATACGAAAGTTAATAATATTTTGATATCTGCAATAAAGTCGGTAGTTAATTATTTAATATGTGAGACTGGCCAGACATTTTAGAATTAGACAGGATATTCGGCCATTTCATTTGAAACTGTTATCAAGAAAGGAGCCAGAAAATTCAACAAAACTTTTGATCTTATTGGTGGGTGTTTTAACCAATTCATTTCACCCTAATAGCTAAGATATTATTGCCTGCAGTGCCGTGAGCTTGATGTGCATAATTTATTAAAATTATTTCATCAAAGTTTTAAAGTTCAAGTTTCATCAAAATTATCAAAGTTTACTATTACATGTTAAGACTCTGTTAATAGCAGCATATTATTTTTGTATATATTACAGTAATTGCTTATATAAATTATTCTGTACAATCTAGATAATTTTACAAATCAAGTAGGTAGTAGTAACCTACCTACACTATTAATTATGTTGCATAATAGATTGCTACAACTCTTTTCCAAACTAATATTATTGTTTTTAAGGTAGGGTTATATGCTTGATCCACCCTGGGCATTTTCCAAATTACTGGCATGTGACACCACTGTCTACCCATTCTGAGAAATGGGGGTCAGTGGTGGCACTGATTGTCGATGCCAGTGAATGGGGATGCTCAGGGGCTGTTACTGGTTGTCTTCCAGACTGGCTGCCCTCAATCTTCACCCTCAACTCAACCTTCTCAACTCTACTTTCACATCTCGACTTCTTCTCAACTTTTCCTGTCGGCCATCTGACAGTGCAAGGCAGCCCAACAACATCGGGGAGGAGACTTCTGTGGAGCACCAGGACACCCCTGCAGTGAGCCTTCGCGGGTCACTCGGCATCAGGTTGTACCTGCTCCCTTTCTAGGAATTTCGGTAGCCACAAATTGAGGAGCAACTCGTCGTTAAAATAAAGTTAATAATTTTAATAATCGAGTGAATTTTTATTTATATACCCCGACCGCGTTACACGTGGGCGCCGCGAGTGAGTCTACGGCTGACGCCGCTGCGCCAATATCTGACGAGGACATTACTATGGAAGAGATTGAATGGTCGATGCGAAGTATGAAAAATGGTAAGGCAGCTGGAATTGATATGATGTCTGCTGAAATGATCAAACACGGTGAAACCTGTGTCCGGGATGCTTTCCTGACCTTGAGCAATCTATGCTGGAGGTCGGGTAAGGTTTCCATGGACTGGAGGCGTGCTGTCATCGTGCCCTTGTATAAAGGTAAGGGATCACGTATGCAGTGCGCCAGTTACAGAGCCATCAGTTTGATCAGCTTAGCAGCGAAAGTGTATGGGAAGATTATTAAAAGGAGAATGAGGGTGATATCTGATGGAGTATTGTGGGAGGCTCTGGGTGGTTTCAGAAGCGGAATAGGGTGCATGGATCAGATGTTTTCTCTCCGCAACATCGTAGAGAAACAACTGGCTGTTAGCCGGAAGGTTTTCTGCGGTTTTGTGGATCTGGAAAAAGCGCTTGACAGGGTGTTACTGAAGGATCTATGGGACATACTCTCAGGCTACGGGGTGAGCAGCGCACTGCTGCGCGCTGCACTTATGAGGGTTGCACAGCGTGTGTGCGTGTTGACGGCGGCTTGTCACCCTGGTTTGACGTCAATATCGGCGTCAGACAGGGTTGCGTGCTGTCCGCTCGGCTGTTCATCCTGTACCTGGACAGTTGTCTCCAGAGAGTGAGATCGACGAATATAGGGATGCGAATGGGTGAACTAGTTGTGAGCTGCCTGCTTTACGCAGATGACGCCGTGCTCTTAGCCGAATCTATGCCTACCCCGCAAGGGATTTGGCGTGAAGTTATGTATGTGTATGTCTAAATCATTTAATCGATATCAACTATTATTAGTGTTATTAATGTCTCGGTGATCCACTTGTCGAGCACTCTGCTTCTGAATCAAGTAACGTGGGTTCGAATCTGGGCTCACACCAATGAATGTGTAATAAATATTGATGACTGTGTGCCCATTGTATGGGTATAGGTTCGAATCGCCACCTATTCCGTTTGCTACGAAATCATAATGGCGAGTCGAGGCTTAACATCTGCTGCCTACACCTTCGGGTAGGATAGGCGTGAAGTTATGTTATGTTAATGTGTTAGTGTTTATCCACACTCGTTCTTTTTACGCAGATATATCGTCAATCACAAAATAAAACTCATAATCAAATTTCAGCTAGATATGTATCGACAAAATTAACAGTGCTATAGCAACGCAGTTCGCTGCATTAATGGGCAGGCTCAACTAATTAAATATCATGACCTATCAAAATATCGATGTAAAGTGACTCATGCCGTGTTTCATTCGGTAAGAGTGGTATACAGAGGCCCATTCCCCTTCCCCTGCTTTCCCATACTACTCCGTTAACGGCTGGAAACACTATAACACTGTGTTGCTCGTGACTTTGGGCGAAGGTAGTTAGTAGTAATAATAGTGTGAATAAAAAAATATTAAATTATTTTAAAAAAGCGTGGGATGCTTTTTAAGATATTATCGAAATGACTATCACTCTACTCATATCTGTCAATAAAATATTTATAACTATTGACACCATGCACCCCACGCTTTTTTATAATAAAATAATTTTTTTTATTCACACTATTATTAATTTATATTCATTGAAATTTTTAACACTATTTTCTTAATTTAAATTCATTAAAATTTATTTTCTATTTTTTAGTTCGGTTTTCTATAAAAAGCGTGTTTTTTAGTTTTTTTAAACTATTATTTATTTTATTTGTAGATTTTCTAGTAAAACATATTCGTTTGATTAAATATAAACGAGGATATTGAGGAATATCCTCGTTTTCGGAGTCACATCCACGTACTTCACTTCATTCCATCGTATCAGAATATTTCTAAGCTTTCAAATGCACGGTTAGTACTACATACATAATATTATTTGTACAAAATTATTGTTCACACTTCACATGTTCAAATGTCAAATGCTGAGAATCACATAAGTAATACTTTTCGACGCGCTGATATTATCAATATAGCCGTAGTCAATGAAGTAGGTAACCTACAATTACAATTTATACAAGTCAATAGCCGTAGTAAATTGTTACTGTCATGTGCCATTTATTTTTTATATTTTAAATCTATAATATGAATTTTTTTAGGGGTGTTATATTTTACGAGAAAGTTTTGGGGGTAAGTTAGGTTACTATAAGTAAGTTATTATTTTTGCATTATTTTATTATTTGTCCTTTTAAAATGATTATTGCGTCCGAAGGACTTTGCATCCATGGTCATGATTATGAAATAAATTTTAAAAAAACGTGTCAGCTGAGATTCGATACGAGCGAGCTTATTTAAATTACTTTTTATGTTGATATTGTGTGTGCAAAAATATTGAAATGAACAGTAGAATGTGTACGTAGAAATAGTTATTTTTAATATCATTCCTAACAATTTCACTTTCACTTACGAGATAACCTACCTACTTTTAGTGTAAGCGTGACGGCTGGACGGCTATTGGTCTTGATGTGGTCACTGATAGCTTCCCTAATAGATTTGGATGAAGGATTCCAGGCCTTCGTCAATAAAACGCATGTCCTATTCTATGATGTCGAATATGGAATGTCTTTATAACCAAAATAGTGCGGTTTATATACAAAATTATTAACATATGATATGGCGTCAGAGGGGGAAGAATGTGAGGTGAGGCGCGCGGGGAGAGGTGCGCGCGCGTACGCGGCGCTGTGGCGTGAATGACTGCGTCAGCGAAGTTATATATACAAGTGGCAGTTTGCATACGTTTTTATTTCAGCGTGCGTCGTGCTACGGAGCGGGTGTGTTCTCTTCGCTGCGTGTTTGGGCTTCGTAAATAATAAACAGCTCTTTTGAGAGCTACCCCTCTTGCCTTCTCGTGTACTGAGCGAGACAGTTCTTTTGAGAACTATTTATTCTAGTCTATACAGTTCTTCTTAGAGCTATTTGTTACTGTTTCTATTGTATCTCGCTATTTCTATTGCATAGAGAGTCATAGGTAATCTGAGGTAACTGGTTCTTGATGGTAAAGGTAATTTGGTACTGGGTAACTTGGTAAAAGGTAATTTGGTAATGGTTGTTGGTATTGGTAAAAGTTATAGCAAGTAAGTATAAAGTGCTAGTGTAGCTACAGGGCTCCCCCTCAAGCGAAGCGTACTGGGGTTTTGATGGTAAGGCCAGTTTTTGAGGTTCGGATTTGCTGTGGCTGCACTGCTATGACTGGTGCTGGTGAAACTGGTGTTGGCATAACTACTTGCATGAGTGTGGTTTCGCTGCTTAGAGTGTATGCAGGTTTGAGTCTGTCGATGGATACGTTACTCTGTCGTCCGTCAAGCTGAATGGTAAAAACTTTTTCATTTCTGTTTATCACACGGTGAGGTCCAGTGTTAGGTGGAGTGAGTGGAGTTTTGTACTGAATCGACACGTAGGAAAACATATTCACACGTAGCTAGGTCTTTACTTACAAATATTTTACGGCTGTTGCTATGCGGCGGGTCTTGCTTCGTAGGGTTCAGTGACCTTATAGAGTCGCGCAGTTGTTCTACGTATGTCGAGTTGAGTGACGCGGCGGGTGTATTTGTAGGTATGTAAAAATCTCCGGGCAGGCGTATGTTACAACCGTATGTAAGTTGTGCAGGGCTAACATCGGAGTCTCCACGTAGGGATGAACGAAGTCCTAAGAGTACTGTAGGTAATTCATCGATCCATGTACTACGTCCCTCAAGTCGAGTTTTGAGTGCGGCTTTGAGTGTGCGATGATATCTTTCTATGTAACCATTTGATGCGGGACGAAAACTAGTAGTGCGAGTCTTTTTAATACCCATCAAGTTCATTAAGCTAGCGAACAGCTGACTCTCAAACTGGCGTCCTTGATCGGTTGTAATTGTAGTAGGACATCCGAAACGTGCGATCCAATTTTCGTAGGTAGCTTTGGCGATTCTTTCTGCGCTTATGTCTTCGGTAGGTACACATTCCGCCTGCCCCGTGGCGTGAGTGTTGTGTGTTACGCAGACGACACTCTAGTGGTCGCCACGGGGCCCGACTTCGAGCATACGCTCAGGTTCGCCGAGCTGGGGGTGGCAATCGTCATCAGACGGATCCGCGGGCTGGGCCTGGAGGTGGCGCCTCACAAAAGTGAGGCGCTGTGGTTCCACCGCCTCACCAGAGGCAGGGAACCCCCGGCCTCGCGGATCCAGGTGGGTGACACGGCTGTCCCGGTGGGGCGGTACATCAAGTACCTCGGCCTCACCCTAGACAGCCGCTGGAGTTTCGAGGAGCACTTTGTGAGGATGGTCCCCCGAGCGCGACGGGTGGCGGGCGCGCTTCATCGCCTGCTGCCCAACCTCGGGGGACCGGGGGAGGGAGTTCGCCGCCTCTACGGTGGCGTCGTGCGGTCCGTGGTCCTGTACGGGGCCCCTGTTTGGTCGCGAGACCTCGCAGGGGCCTCCCGCTCCAGGGCTCTGCTGAGGAGCCTGGAGCGGATCATGGCCATACAGATCGTACGGGGCTACCGTACGATATCGTACGAGGCGGCGACGGTCCTCGCGCGTTCCCCTCCCTTCATCATCCTGGCCGGGATGTACGCAGCCGCGTACGATCTCGGCCGGGGTGGGGGGGACCCGGATGCGCGGGGACACGAAGTGCGGAGGCGGGAGGCCTTCCGGCGGGTCCTGGGGGACTGGCGCGACGCGCTGGTCCTCCAGGGCTCTGCGCGTTCACGCGCCGTCGGAGCCGTCCTGCCCCACCTCGAGGCCTGGGTGCTCCGTAAATGGGGAACTGTCACCTACAGGTTGACTCAGATACTCACCGGGCACGGGTGCTTCGGTGAGTATCTGAGTCGAATAAAACGCGAAGAGACGGCGAGATGCCACCATTGCGCATCCGACCTGGACTCGGCCCAGCACACGCTGGTGGTCTGCCCGGCCTGGGCGGACGAGCGCCGAGTCCTGGTCGACGGGATCGGGCGAGACTTGTCCCCGCCGGCGTTGGTCGCGGCAATGCTGGCGGGCGAGGAAGGGTGGAGGGCTGTGGTCTCCTTCTGCGAAGCTGTGATGCTCCAGAAGGAGGCCGCCGAGCGGGGTCGGGAGAGAGCCAATCCCGCTCGAAGGCGGCGGCGGCGAGCTCAGTGATCGCCGCCGTCGACGGGCCGCGAGGGCGCACACCCCGCGGGTGCGCCCGGGTCGCGGCCCGGGAAGGATGACCCCCCGGTGCGGCCGGGGAGGGTCGTCAGGGGCGCCGCCGGCCGCACGCCTCTTTATAGCGCGCGGTTGGAGCCGCCCCGCCCAGGGGAGCCTCCCGAGGCTCCCTGAGGATGAGCACCCCCTCGCGACTGAGGGGGGGCAACGGCGGGGTGGACCAGAGGGCTGACGCACTGTCCTGGGCCACCCCAACGCCGGAGGAAGGCCGCCGCGAGGTTTTAGTGGGTAACCCTAGGATCGGATTACAGTTTACTATTTTGGGAGTCCCACACTACCCCCTGCCGTCCCCAGGCAGGAGGTGTGCATAAAGCATTTCCTCGCGTAAAAAAAAAAAAAAAAAAAAAAAAAGGTACACATTCCGTCCAGTGTGTTGCTCGGTCGATATACGTCACTAAGTACCTATATCCCTGTGGGGTAGTGGTTAAAACAGTTATGTCGATGTGTACAGATTCGAAACGGTCGCTTGGCGGGAATGGTTTGAGTTCGCTCTGAGTATGGCGGTGAATCTTGCATTGTTGACAGCGTAGACATGCTTTCGCCCAAGCACCAACGTCAGCGTTCATTGAATGCCAAAAGTATTTACGCGTCATCAGTTTGCGCGTAGTTCGGATGCCGGGGTGATTGACGTCGAACGCGTCACGGCGATACTTGGTAGGTATTGTTAAACGCTATACCAAACACCACATAGTATTAATACAACAGCACTATATTTCTGTATAGATGGCATGTCATTATCGTTCTGAATCGCGATATTAAGATTCTCCGGTCGTAGTATTAAGCTCTGGCTATGTTATATTTTATTGAACAATTGCAAGTGGACAATACAAGCATTTTATCGGAGTGACATTTTTGGTTTTATTTATACGGTCACTCCCACCAGTGCAGCTTGTGTTGTTCCATTGGGCTCAGTACCAGGCAATAGGGATGTGACATTTAACATAAAAAATCGATTTTTCATTAATCGATTAATTTATTACTATGATAAAATCGATTAATTAATAATCGATTTTATTTAAGAAAATAATCGATTTATATAAATTAATCGATTTTTAATTTTTTGGGCAATATGTACAATTGGCATTGCCAGATTTATTGTCAAAATGTCAACATGGAAATATTGACGCCATCTACTTGTCGTCCTTTTAGTCGTAGACATTGTTCAAAAACAAAACCAAAAAAGACTAATAAACTTTAACGAAATTTTTAGTCACGAAAAATTTCGATTGAAAAATGAAGTTTTACCAAAGAATAAATAATGACATATATAATAGTATATGTCATTATCTGTGTGGCGCCCGCTTAGAATACCGCCACCCCATCTCTTCCCGTGGGTGTCGTAAAAGGCGACTAAGGGAAAGGCTGGTAGAATGGGCAGCAGCATTCTCTCTCAACAAAATACAGCCTACTGCGATCACCAACCCGCCTGCCAAGCGTGGCGATTATGGCAAAAACCCCCCATGAGTGAACGGGCCGGCAGTTGTGGCGCTCTATGGGGGAGGCCTGTCCAGCAGTGGACCTCAAAAGGCAAATGATGATGATGATGTTAAATAATAATGTCATTAATTATTCGTTAATTGATAATCGTTAATTTCAGCAGGCAGACATAATTAATGTCTGCCTGGCAAAGTTAACGAAATTCGTGACACACTATCTAAGAAAAAATGTAAAATAGTCTTAAGGAACTTATGTCTGCAACCGACCTAGTCATCACATAATTGTTGTTGGCTTTTGGTGGGATGGATGATATACCACTGATAAACCCCAGATGGTTTTTGTGGTATGTGACTAGAAAAGTCTCCATGTAATATTTAGTAATTTTGAAATAAACAATAAAAGAAAACATATCAACCAAATATCGGCTAATAAAGTTGAATTATTTATTGACTCCATATAGTGAATATTTGATTAAATAAATAACTAAACTGTTTAAAGGTATAGAAGGAATGCGGTCATAGATGGCGTTAAAAATAACACTATAGAGAAAGTATTCTTTAGTAGTTTTCGTTACGGGCCAGAAGACCAAACTTAATATCGGGGCGTTGCAGATGAAAAAAAAATCGATAATATGTAGTTGAATGATTAATAAAATAATCGATTATTAATCGATTAGTCATATAAAAATAATCACTAATTAAAATCGATTTTTTTACTTTTAAAAATCGATTTTTAATCGATTATTTCAATAATCGATTATTTTTTCACATCCCTACCAGGCAACTCTTGGTATTGAGAAGCAGAGCAACTTGCGTTGTTCCACCGGGTTTAGTACCAGGAAACTCTTGGTATTAAACATTGGTCCATCCGAGCGGATTTTTTGTGAACCACGGTCCTAGTGAGGGCCACCCCCGTACTCGCAGCGGATTGTTGCGGCAAGGTACAGGGATCCATCAGCGTTTGGAGCAGAACGCTAACATTGGCTTGAAGTAGTTAAGCCTGGTCACATTAGAAGAGCGGCACGTGACGTCACAGGACGATCAGGGACGTCATTGCATCGACCGAAGTTCATCGTACACGTCTGACATCGCGGACGGCAATAGAGGGCAGCACTAGTACGACGATTTGTGTTGTGAGTGTGAAGTGCATTCGTGAGTACATTTTAAAATTTTAATAATAATCCGAGGCAGCAACAAGCAGTACTGAACCTTATTTCAATCAAGATTTTAACTTTGAACATTTAATATACATAGTGTCTTTTGAACTTAGCAAAATTAAAGTGTGTAGTTTCACTTATAAATTGTTTTATAATTAGGGACTTAGAATAGTTTCAGAAAAAACGAGGGAACGTGGCCTCTATGCCCGATTTTCTGAAATAGTAGTTGTAAGTTTTAAACACTTGTAAAATTTTCCAAAGTATTTGGAACTTAGAATAATTTTAAGATTTGATTTTGATAGGAGACAGTCAAACATAATCAAATTAGAACATAGAAAATATTTACAAATGATTTAGTAGAAGTTAAATTAGAATATTTACAATAAATTAAAAATTTTCTTTCAGTAGTATTTGTGTGAACCACTTTGTATATTTTGTTGTAAGGTCTGTCTTGTTTTTGTGTAATAGTTATTAATAGATTTTTACAATGGAAGGATTAATAAATATTCTTCAAAACATACAAAATTATATTCAAAAAGGCTTTATAAGTTTTAAGAAAACTCCAAAGGATAGACTTACGATAGAATATATAGAGACAAGAGCGGAATTGTTAGAAAAGAATTGGACTAACTTTGAGAGCACTCATTATAAATTATATGAAAATTATAGTACTGAAGAGATAGTTCAGAAGGTAGATAGTATTTATGAATCAACTGAAGATAGTTATATAAATTACAAAGCTCATATGAAAACAATACACAATCAAATAACAGGTAAGGTATCCGGGCAAGACAGTTGTACAGATCAGATCAATAAATCAACCAAAAACTCTAGTGCTTTTGTTAAATTGCCTAAAATTTCAATTCCCACATTTTCAGGTCAGTATAGTGAGTGGGCCACTTTTCATGATTTATTTAAAGCATTGGTACATAATAATGAGTCGCTTAGTGATTGTCAGAAATTACATTATTTAAAAGATCATCTTACAGGAGAAGCCGAACAGTTGATTAGGTACACGCCAATAAGTGACGCTAACTATGTTCAGTGTTGGGAACTGTTAGAGAGGCGTTATAATAATAAGAGGCATTTAGCTGACTGTATTTTGAAACGTTTGTTTGGCCAAAGGCGCTTACAGGTAGAATCTGGTAAGGGTCTTAAAGAATTGTTCGACACAACCAACGATTGTTTAAAAGCACTTACGCACCTGAACGTTGATGTGACTACTTGGGACGTGATCATCATTCACATAGTTTCATACAGGTTAGATTTCGAAACGCGCAAACAGTGTGAACTGAGTATCGGTAACCTCAGTGGTAATGAATTGCCATCCATGGAACAATTTACGACGTTTTTAGAAAATAGATATCGCGCATTAGAATTTGTAGAACCGATCAGTTTTCAGCAGAGTAAGTTTTCATCGAGGCACCATCACAAAACCTTGTTGGCCACGCATTCTGCATCTAAGCTTTGTGAGTATTGTCGGGAGGCGTCACACAAAATTTGTTTCTGCAAAAAGTTTATTAATCAACCGGTAGATGTAAGGCGTGATTTTGTTGCCAAACAAAATATTTGTTTTAATTGCTTAGGCAGCAATCATAGCGCGTATGTGTGTAAGAACCCTGCCAGGTGTAAAATCTGCAATAAACGTCATCATTCATTGCTGCATCCAATCAGTAACTCCAACAATGACGCATCATCAGATTTGTCTAAGGCTACCGCCAACAATGAACCCATAGTTTCTTGTCTGGCCACAGGTGCAGTGCCAAAGCCACGATCTGTTTTGTTAGCTACGGCTCTAATAAATGCCGAGTCGAAGTCGGGTCATAAACAGGTAGTCCGAGCATTGCTTGATCAAGGCTCCCAAGCTTCTTTTATTACAGAGGCCGCAGTGCAACTACTAGGATTAAAGCGAGTTCCGGTTAAAGGAATTATAACTGGTTTAGGTAATACCAAGTCTACCGTAGCCAAATATATGGTGCGTGTTACGATTCGGTCACGAGCTGATCCAAGTTTTCAGATACACTTAAGTGCTAACGTGCTGAATCACGTTACGGCATATCTGCCAGAAAAGCATATCTATTCATGCAATTTTGATTGGTTTAAGGAAAAGGGTTTGTATCTTGCTAACCCAGAATTCAACATACCGAACAGGATTGACATTCTGTTGGGTGCCGATGTTTATAGCTGTATTTTACAGGAAGGGATCGTAAAGAGCCCACGGGGCACTTTGATCGCACAAAGCACCACCTTAGGTTGGGTCCTGTCTGGTACAGTTAATACTGCAGATGAGAAAAACTACAATGTCACAAATATTAATGTCATGCACGCCCAGATTAACGAAGATGATAGTCTTAAGAAATTTTGGGAAATAGAAGAAAAAACTATAACTAATAAATTATTTACACCAGACGAACAAAAATGTGAAGAGCTATATATACAAACTACAAAACGGGATGAAAGCGGTCGGTATGTGGCTAAACTTCCTTTCCGTGATGCAGTTCCTCTATGCAAGGCATGGAACTCAGGCGGTATAGCCGAATCGAGGTTTAAATCTCTAGAAAAACGATTTGAAAGGAATGAAAAATTAAAGGAAGAATATACAAAGGTAATTAAGGAGTATTTACAGTTAGGACACATATGGGTTGTAAAGAAAGGTGATAAAAAAATACAAGAAGCAGTTTATTTACCCCACCATGCGGTAGTACGAGAGGACAACTACTACGAAGGTTCGAGTAGTGTTTAATGCTTCTGAAAGGAACAACAATGGTGTATCATTGAATGATACTCTGATGATTGGTCTCACGCTGCAGGCATGCCGGCGCCATTTAAGAATTGTGGGCCGTAAATCAGGCCCACAATTCTTAAATGGCGCCGGCATGCCATTGGACTTGTGGCTGACATCATTAAAATGTATCGGCAAGTACGGATAGATGAAGAAGACGTTATGTTTCAGCGAGTTTTATGGAGGGATAGCCCAGATATGCAGTTAAAAGATTACGAGTTACTCACCGTTACTTTCGGTACCGCTTTGGCTCCATATCAGGCTGTTCGAACGCTTCATCAAGTTGCTTTCGACGAAGGACACAAATATCCATTAGCCCATGAGAGAGTTTTAAACGCATTCTATATGGATGATTTGATGACTGGGTGTAGCAGCGTAGAAGAAGGAATTGAAATATTCAAACAAAAGACAGAATTGTTGAAAACAGGGGGGTTTGAACTGCAGAAGTGGAACAGTAATTGTAAGGAGATGTTAGAAGTTATTCAAGGAATGGAAATGGATATATTAAAAGAGACAAAGGATGAAACAAGCAAATACAAAAATAACAGATTAAGAGAGCATATAGAGAAAGAAATTGGAGAGCAAAATAAAGTACAAATAAAGCTACATCAAACTATAAAAATCTTGGGTCTACCTGGAACCGCGAAAAGGACATTTTTCAGTATACGGTGAATCTCTCTTCAGTATTAATGTCACTCGTAACAAAAGCGTTTAAGATTAATCTAGAAGAATCAGTTAAAATATATGTGGCAGCAGTTCCGGATAATTCAATTATCAAACTATTTTCTTCGCTGCCAAGATTGCTCAGGGTGATAGCATATTGTCGACGGTTTTTAAATAAAGGAAAAAATCAGGAAACATATTTACAAAAGCAAGCACTGGACGAGGTGTTGAATACATGTATAAAAAATGTACAATTAGAGAGTTTTAATAAAGAATATGGAGAACAGAAAAACGATCAAAAACAGTTAAGAGGTAAAGCAAAATCCTTGTGTCCATATATCGACACACAAGGTATTTGAAGAGCTAAGTGCAAACTTCAAAATTCTGAATTAGATGATGACAAAATCACCCGAGTAGTAGTCACATTACGTGCAGGTTCTAAAGTGTTTACCATTATGTATTTTACAAATTTCAGATCCATAGACTTTGTAGTACTTGCTTTGTTTATCGGCATGTTAAACTTTATTTTTTTATTTTTTGAATCATATTTATACACTTGTTTGATTTGGTTAAACTATTTTTATTTGTTATGTATTGGTTTAAGTTCCGAGTTAAATTTTAGTACAAAAATCACTATGGTCATAAGGAGCTATTGAATATGTAAATCTGCCATATTGATCATTTATTAAGGAATTATTACTTTAAGGTTTATGTATATTGTTTTGTTTGAGAAGGACATTTCCTCACTAAATGTCCTTGGTGGGCGGTATGTTAAACGCTATACCAAACACCACATAGTATTAATACAACAGCACTATATTTCTGTATAGATGGCATGTCATTATCATTCTGAATCGCGATATTAAGATTCTCCGGTCGTAGTATTAAGCTCTGGCTATGTTATATTTTATTGAACAATTGCAAGTGGACAATACAAGCATTTTATCATATATATATAGTGACATTTTTGGTTTTATTTATACGGTCACTCCCACCAGTGCAGCTTGTGTTGTTCCATTGGGCTCAGTACCAGGCAACTCTTGTTATTGAGAAGCAGAGCAACTTGCGTTGTTCCACCGGGTTTAGTACCAGGTAACTCTTGGTATTAAACAGGTATATATGGGCGAATGTTTTCTCTTGATGTTTCACAATAAATATTTATGTTTGTTGTAGGTATAAGTATTTTTTTAATTGTAAGATTATCTTGTTGTGATAGTTGTAGAATTGTAGAAAGTTCTTCGTTCTGTGCTCTAGCGATTTCTTCGTAATTTAATGAGGTAGGGCAGGATATTGTTTCTATGCGGCTGAGTGCATCGGCGACAACATTTTCTTCACCATTAATGTGTTGAATGTTGAAGGTGAATTGACCGATGAATAATAGTTGTCTAGTGCGGCGTGGAGTTTCTGTTGGCGATGGCGCTTTTTGAAGAATGTATGTAAGTGGTTTGTGGTCGGTGAAGATTATTATTTCTTTGCCTACGAACATTTTGCGAAAGTGTTTAACTGACATGTAGATAGCTAGAAGTTCTCGGTCGAAAGTGCTTCTTCGAGAAGTAGCCAAGTGGTTGCCACTTTCCATCTACTCTCTGGTTCAGTACAGAACCTGCTGAGGTGGCGGAGGCGTCGCAGAAAATGGCGAAGGGTGCTGAGTGCGATGGATGAGCGAGTAAAGCTGTGTTTTCGATGCTGGCTTTACAAGCTTCAAATGCACGGTTCGATTCTTCGTTCCAGATGATAGGTGTTTTGTCATGTTTTCTTACTTTGTGTAAGTATGCGTGTAGTGGTGCTTGTATAGACGCGGCGTTTGGTATGTTATCTCGGTAGAAATTTAGCATACCGATAAATCTGCGGAGTTCTTCGACAGGTGGAGGTCTGATGCCGTGCTGCGATACGTGGTAGCCGAGAAATGTAACTTCGGGTTTCCCAAAGACACATTTCGCTGGGTTTATGGTAATGCCATATTCTTCGAGCCGTGCAAGCAGTATACGGAGGTGCTTTTGATGCATAATAGCATCAGGTGATGCCAATAACAGATCATCCAAAAATGGGAACACGAAGTCAAGGTCACGGAGTACTTCGTGAATAAATCGTTGAAAAGTCTGTCCAGCGTTCTTCAGACCAGGAACCATTCGAGGAAATTCGAATAATCCGAAGGGTGTGATGATTGCAGTCTTCTCTATGTCCTTTTCAGAGGTCATGATTTGTGAGTAAGCGCGGTTCAAGTCGATTTTCGTGATGACAGTATTGCCGGCGAGCTGATACGTAAAGTCTTTGATGCGGGGAATGGGGTAGCGGTCAGGCTTGGTGATGGCATTGAGTCGCCTGTAGTCACCACACACTCGTAAGTCGCCGTTTTTCTTGGGTACGACGTGGAGTGGTGAAGCCCATTGACTTTTACTCGGCCTGCATAGTTCCTGTTCCATCATATTTGCGAATTCATTTTTTACCTGCTCGTATCGATGTGGGGGTAGTGGACGAGCTCGGCAGAAGACGGGTGGACCCTGGGTCTCGATGAAATGCTCGACATTGTGTTTCGGGCTCAGTTTCATCGAGGTGAGTCGAGTGATGCCGGGATATTCCGCTAGTATGTCGTGGTAGGTTTGTTGAAGGTCAATGGTTCGAATTGTAGAGTAATCTGTAGATATAAGTTGACCGCTTGCTGATAACGATGTTTTCCCGTCGATTAGTTTTCTATTTTTGAGATCGACGATTAGCTGGTGATAATTTAGAAAATTGGCTCCAATGATGGGTTTATTGACAGCTGCAACGATGAACTTCCTCTTGAATGATCTTCGTAGTGAAAGATCCAGTTCAAGAGTAGTTTCGCCGTACGTAGGTATTATTGTGTTGTTGGCGGCGTACAACTGAAAAGATAGTGGCTGTTCTGCTGTCGCTCCATTTTTTCTAGGAAGTACGCTAATGTTCGCACCGGTGTCCACAAGAAATGATAGCCCAGTTTTCTTATCAGTGACGAATAGACGGTTTGATTTGTATGAACTACTGGTTGCCGTCTCGACCAGTGTTCCATCTAGTTTTCCGACAGTGAACTAAATGAGCACGGTTTTGTGCAACGAACTGCGTTTGCGCCAAAGCGCTTATGGTAGTAACATACTTGATGTTTAGATGGCGCTGTATTGTGTGGCGAGTTGGAACGCGTGTGCGATGACGTCGACGGGCTTCGATTCCGAGAATTGGGGTGACGCCAATTTTGACGCGATCGGACGCAGGAACATGGCGGCGGTTGGTTTTGTTTCGCGCGCATTTCAGCGACTTCTATTGATAATTTTCTTACTTCCTCGATTAGTAGAAGTGTGGGGTTGGGAGGTTGGAATGTGTTGGATGATGCTGATGATAATGGTTGTGAGATGGCGGATATGTGGTGCTTAGTTTGTTCCGTCATTTTATCCGCTAATAATGCCAGCTCGTCAAGCGTAGTTTTGTTATTGAAGGAGTCGCTGACGGCCAGAACGGATCTGACGTGGGATGGTAGATGTTGAGTCCACATTAGTCGCAGGGTTTCTTCTGGCATTTTGTCGCGTGCCAGGTCTCTCATGCGGCGGAGTAACTGGGTAGGCTTCTGGTCGCCCAGCTCGATTTCTGAAAGTAGTTTTTGGAGTTGACGGCTGTCGGACTCTTCGTATGAAGATATTAGTCGGTGTTTTAGTGCAGAGTACAGGTCTTCTGGAGGATTGTAGAGTATGTCGCTGACCTGCTCGATGTCTTGCTTTTCGAGATGCGCGATTACGGTCTGAGCGAGCTGGTTGTAACTTCTTTTAGCGCTGCTGGTAGCTGCTTCAAAGGAAATGAACCAGAGACGCGGCTTGTCGCGCCAGTATGGAGGGATTCTCATCGTCAGACCGATGGCGGCGGCCTCGAATAGTGACGATGAGGATGGTGAAGATTCTGTTCCGGCTGCGGCGATAATTTGCTCCTCGGTCATCTTGAGTGTTCTTCTTTAGCAGGGTTGTTGTTTTGTAGGGGTCACAACTTTAGGGTAAGCGTGACGGCTGGAAGGCTATTGGTCTTGATGTGGTCACTGATGGCTTCCCTAATAGATTTGGATGAAGGATTCCAGGCCTTCGTCAATAAAACGCATGTGCTATTCTATGATGTCGAATATGGAATGTCTTTATTACCAAAATAGTGCGGTTTATATACAAAATTATTAACATACTAGCTAAAAAACCCGGCTTCGCCCGGGAGTTGATATGAGATGACGTGGTAGAGTCGAAATAAAAAAATAAACTATGACGTAAAAAGTAAAAAAAAAGTTAATTGAAAACGTTTTCTCATTATTTACAATACTTGTTTATAAACAACATTTTTCATTTTATTGTCCGGAGTATATATACATCAATTTTTTGGATTTCCTACTCTTGAGCAAGCTACATATAGCTGACCGTGAGAGAAGCAGGATTCTTTGAGGTTAATGCCACAATATTTTAAAGTTTGTCCTTGCGCTTTGTTAATTGTAAAACTAAAGGCTAATTTTATTGGAAACTGCAGTCTTTTAAATTGAAATGGCAATTCCGAAGAGATCAGAGGTATTCTAGGTATAAATACTGTCTGTCCTTTGGTCTTTCCAGAAATAAGTTCAGCTTCAATGATATTATTCGATAGCTGTTTTACGATCATTCTAGTTCCATTACATAATTTTGGGGAGTTGAGATTTCTGAGTAGTATGATTGGAGTTCCAATTTTCAGACGAAGGCAGTGTAATGGCATTCCTGGTACTTGTAAAGAGTTTAGAAATTCAGTGGGGAAGTTGACACTTTCTTCAATGGATACCATCGTGTCGATCGATTTATATATTTTCTCTTCACCAGGTATTTTCTTTAGAATATTAAAATTGATATCGTCAACAATATTATTTTTAGTGGCCAAAATTGCTCTTTGAAATAACCACTCTGCATTAGTATAGTTCTGAATAATATTTGGATAAATTTTGTCGATTAGTTCGTCTTCAGTAGTGGCTATATTACAGAAATCACTATTAAGTTCAATGAGGCCGGTCGTTTGGTCAGTAGGATATGTACCTTCGCCGATTTGTAAAAGTATTTTAGCAAATTGTGCTGTTGTTTCATCTCTTGATAATTCAACTCTCATGTTTTTTGTTAATTGCAGTATTTGTACTTGTGGCCAGAGATGTGATTTTTTCAAGCATGCATTGATCTCGTCTGCTGATGTTGACTTGGGAATAACTGGAAGTGTTTGTCGAAAATCTCCTGAGAGTATGAGTAGAGCTCCTCCCATTATTTCAGAGTTTTTTCGCAATTCTTGTAATGTTCTGTCCATGGCTTCTATAATTTTTTTATGGGCCATGGTGCATTCATCCCAGATGATAATTTTAGCTTGTTTTAAAATTTGACCACGTCCAGATTTTCCTGAAATTTTACATACCGGGAATTGTTGTTCGGCTATATTCAATGGTAGTTGTAAGGCAGAATGGGCAGTTCGTCCTCCTTCCATAAGTGTGGCTGCAATGCCAGATGATGCTAGTGCCAGTGCAATGAGTTTTTTAGCACGTATTTCCGCCAGTATTAGATTTATGAGAAACGTTTTACCAGTGCCTCCTGGTGCGTCCAAGTAAATAATTCCACCAATATTGTTATTTATCCGGCTCATTATAACGTCGTAAACTTTTTTTTGATTGTCATTGAGAAGTGGTTTGTTGTGAGCAATGTATTTAAGTAGTTCATTGATGTTGTAACTTTTTTCCTTCATAATTTCGTAGTTTAGCACACTAAAAGCATTTCTTTGTGGTGCTGGCATTCCAAGTTCTACTAAGGCCTGATTATTTATTGCTAAACATTTATCTTCTAAGCGAATGAGTGTTTCATTGAAGATCTCGTCATTGAATTCTATAGTCAGTTCAGGATTAGCTTGTCGGACTTGGTACAATATATCATCACTCATACTCCTTTTGAAAGAGTCCCATAGCTGTTTTGGGTTTGATGGGTTACATGTTGTTAATATTATAGCGAATAACTCTCGAATTTGTTCAGCTGAAGCTGTGAGTGTGGCTTCTTGTAGTGTTAATTCCCAGTGGTTGTCGTTTTCCAATAATCCTAAGCGTTGACATGCTTCTCTGTAAGTCTGGCATAGGTAGCCAATAACGGTCCTGAGATCTGTAAAACTTGTTGGTCCCCGTATTTCGTGTAACAACATCCGGAAATAAAAACATTCGGCATTGTTTGGATGTACAGTGAATACTCGACCTATTGCGTTAGTTTTTATGATTTCTGGATGACCCTCCTCTGGCATTCCTTGTTTCCGACGTTGAAAAATTTTCCTTGTTTTGTCCCACGTATAATAAATAGGGACGTCGACATACAATAACTTTCTGGCGAATGGATCTGTTTGACACAGTTGGAAGAAAGCTGTTAATGTTGTGTTCTGAGGTGGATCGCTTGCAATTTTTCTAGCCGAGACTTTTGTGAAGTAAACTCTCTGTCCATTCTCCAAATGTACTGCTAGATGTTGCACAGCTGGTTCGCGTTCATGTATGGGAAAACTAAAAATCCTCCACGCTGCTTCGTTACTGTTGATGTATCTTCCCATTTGGTACATGAGGATCTCATCATTTCTGTTATTTTGTTCGCTATTTTGGACTATTTGAAATACTGCCATATCACTACCTTTGTTTACGTACTTACATATATATTTAATAGATTTTACTGAATTGCAGTATTCAACGTTTATATGTGCTTGGAACATTTTGGAAAGTAGTGGATTATACGGTACTACCCATTGATTATCTATTTCCAGTTCGTCTCTGCCTTGTATTCGTATTTTTGCTGTGAAGCCACCGTTTTTCGGTGATCGTCTTCTATATTTGGGATAGCCGTCATCTTCAGTTTTGGTATCGTCCAAGTACGGTTTTGGATATTTTTTCGTACATTTTCCATCACTCATGCATGGCGCATTGAAATTTAATGATCCACATGGTCCGTGAATCATGTTTTTCACTACTATGTTGTAAAGCTCCGGATCTTTTTGTGGATCAGAAAATTCAGCTCGGATGATTTTGTCGATATCCGTGGGATAAATTTTATCGTGTAGGCATATGAGATTGTGTGAGTGAGGTAATCCTCGTTTTTGCCACTCAATTGTATACATCCAGGAAATAACAGTTCCAAAGATGTGATATTTTGTGATGACTTCAATAAATCGTATTTGTTTTTGTCGAAAAACTCGGGCTATTATATCGTGTCGATCTATGGAGGTTTGTCCGTATTTTAGTTGTTCTTTGATCTCTGGCCATGATGAATTGCATGTAAATGTTATAAAGAGATCAGGTCGTCCATATTTTCTTACGTAGGTCATGGCATCTTGTGTATATTCGTGCATATGTCTTGGACTTCCTATGTATGATGAGGGTAAGATTACCATTGTTCCAATATCGTCAATATTCCCGTCATTCATGATCGCGTCTCGAAGGTGGATGTATTCTTCTGTGCGTAGTTTTTTCTGATTCAATCTTATGTAAAGCATCCGTTCTGCTTCTATTTTTGCGTACATATCTACCAGAAATTGTTGGAATAAACGGCGAGTGTTGAGTATGTGATTATATGTTTCATTGTCTCTGATCATTAAGCGGTAAGCATAGAACTCCTTAGAAGTGACTTTTTTGTTTGTTTCTATGCCTGTTTCAGGATGAATTTGTTTTATATTGAAATGGTATCCGTCCTCTCCGTGCAGAAATATTAACGGATATTGAAGAGCATCATATGAACGATGTGTCTCTGCAATGCGTTGTGGTCCTTTTCTTCTTCGATGTACAATTATGTCACGGCTTGTATTTTCATTATCCACAACTACAATGGCGACTTCATCTACCTGAGGTGCATTAAATCTGCGTTCGTGTTCTCCACGTGGTCTTTTATCGGCTCGAATTACAATTTTATAGTCATCAGAAATTATGCGGTCTAATGTTGTTTTGAATATATAAATCAGTTGATTATACTTGTGTAAGATCCTCTGTACATCTTGGATTATTTCGCGTCTCAGTCCATTAAAATTTGTGCATCGTTGATCAATTTCTTGTTCTTCATTTCCGATGAAATATACTTGTAGAAATTTATGGTCTTCGTTAGGCATTGGCAGTAACGATCCTATTTTGTGATAAATTTGCCCTTGAATTGAAAATATATATTCAAATTCATTTCTATTAGTGTTAGTCGAAGTAGCACCGAAAGAAGTCATTTGAAAGCAGGAGTTATATGATCTTATATTTTGAAGAAAGTGTTTTGATTCTAGTGTTTCCCCGAGCATGTAATGCAGAAATTCCTGCGGAGGTGCTTCAATTGGTGGTAATCGAATTTTTCCATTCATGCAACAGAGACCTGGTGTTTCTTTACTGAATTTTTTTGCGTGGCAAAACTGGCAAACGTTATTCATTTTTCCAATAACAACGTATTTATGATTGTAATATTTTTTCGTCGGTTCGTAGTGGAATGCTTCCTTTGTTAGATTATCTTTTAAAATTCTCGACTCTTCAGTACTTTTATTTGCTGTTCTTTCTTCGCTTCTTCTGCTTCTCAGGTTACTCATTCTGGTCCGTTGATTCTGTAAACGTGCTTCTTGCTCTTCTTCCGTTTCATTTCTTCGAGATTCTTTTTGTTTCCGCCGTTTCGCTGCAGAACTGGCCAAATCTCCTCCTCTCTTACGTCTGGGCATTGTATTCTATAAAATATAAATTAAATAAACATTTTATAGATAATTATTTTGTAACGGAAACGTGGGGTATGTTGAGACAAAAAAAAATATATTTAACCTTCAAGCGGTCAAGCGATATTTTGTTTACGGCCAAAAGTATATAGAAGGCATCAATTCGACGCCGCGCGACTTTTTGAAGGTTAAGAAAATTACAATTTAAAGAAAAAAAACCATTAGAATTAATTAAACACTATTAAAAATACTCACATTTGAAATTTCACGATAAAAACCCACAAATAACTTTTTTCTATTTCGTTTCAAAATCGAGAGTTAATTAAACACACTATTAAATAATTTAAAGAAAAAAAATTTTTTAAAGAAGCTTTTATTTAAACGCTCTAAAAAGAATAAAATAATTTTCACCTTAAACATTTTAACTATCAACTTATAACCTTATTATATACAATTTATGTGATAATAAAAGCTTGTCGCTATGTTTAATTACCTATCAGTGGCTATCCATAACCATCTAGAAATATTTTTTTAGATTTAATGATTACTGTGACGGATCGCATTATCCAAATATATTTTTTTGGTTTATAACATATATATGGACACCCGAACATATATAGTGTTACAGTTGCGTTGCCGGCCCTTTCCATGGGAAATGGAAGGGGTCGGAATTGGGATGGGAAGAGGAGGGGGGAAGGGTTGGGTTAAACATAGCGATAAGCTTTTATTATCACATAAATTGTATATAATAAGGTTATAAGTTGATAGTTAAAATGTTTAAGGTGAAAATTATTTTATTCTTTTTAGAGCGTTTAAATAAAAGCTTCTTTAAAAAATTTTTTTTCTTTAAATTATTTTCAAGTTTTTAGTTATCGATGGGTAAGTTTCTCAGTCTCTTCATCTCATTCAAAGCATCATTGTTACAAGGTCGTTTGCCAGTTAATTTCGACCAGTCCAACTCTTCAATGAGGATACCTCCTAAAGTCTTTTCCCTACTTAAGGCCACGTATGCTTGACCAGCAGCAAAGAGTTTCAAGCCTAAGTAAACAATTTTTTTTGTTACTTATTTGTTGATTTTGCAGCTTAATTTTGTTATGTGGGACTGTTGTTTAATAACAAAATATGTTTAACTACGTGTGATGTGTAACGCCATCTGTTGTTTTAATCAGTACTCTATACTTGCCGACCTGAGTGTAACATAGGAGTGAGTTGTAATAAAAGTTATAGTTCGTTCCCATCATCCACTGTGTTTAATTCTAATAATACCTATAACACCATTAAAATCCGTTAGTGTAGCAATCATGTTAAAGTGATTAAATCCTGTCCAATCTACGTCGGTATCCTGAAAGGGCATGGCATTGCACCGGTCGAACCGGCCCATTCATGCAGCAGATTCCGTGGCTGACCACAATTAAAACACTGTTAACTATTAAAACATAGGTCAACGGAAAGCCGTCGACTGTGATGGACTACCGCCTCAGCCGTAAAGTGGTCGTAAGGTTCTCAATGATAGCACTAACTCATTTTGATTATAAATTTGGATGAGCCGCTTAACCCTGTATCTTGACATGGTGATTTGGCATCAGTGACTGAATAGTAAAGAACAGATTGACTGACACCGCCCAAACAAGCAGGCCACTAACATCTAGCCGCTCATATTGAAAACCCTATGATATATATAATATTTATACACATTCTAATTTGTTTATAACATTAATTAATAACATAACATAGCTCGACTCCTTTTTCTACCCGAAGGTGTAGGCAGCATCTGTCAAGCCTCAACTCGCCACTATGTTTACGTCTCAACGATCTTTAAGGGAGTAGGATGTAGGATATGGGAGTAGGAAGGGATGGGGAAGGGGAGTGGGCCTCCGGGTACCTCTCTCACCCAAAGAAACCCGGCGTGAGCTGGTTGTGGTATTTCACCGATCGAGCCAGCCCATTCATACAGTGAATTGCTGGGCTCTACCACTGTTGCCATACAGCGAGCACAAAGTGGTCAGTCAAAAATATTTATCACACATGACTTTCGAGAGGAATTTCGAAAGACATTGGTGTGAGGCCAAATTCGCACCCAAGACTTCCTGATTCAGAAGCGGACTAGTTTACTGAACCACCGAGACATAGTTTTTGAAGTTCTCATATAACTCTTTAATGAAAGGGCCATTTGATACCCATATACTAGAAACACAAATATTTATTCCACCATATTGGATTTAGAATGACGTCACATTATTTTTCGAGCTACTATTAACAAGCCCTTTCATTTGATACCCATATTGTAGAAATGCATTAAAAAAAACTGTTCCTCTATCTTGGATGATCCGCCATATTGGATTTAGAATGACGTCACATTATTTTTTTAGTTGGTCGCAATGAGCCCTTTCATTTGATACCCATACTGTACGAAAGCTTAAAATATATATTCCTTCATCTTGGATATTCCACCATATTGGATTTAGAATGACGTCATATTATATTTTGAGATACACTCAATAAACCCTTTCATTTGATACCCATATTGCAGAAATGCATTCAAAATATCCATTCCGCCATCTTGGGTCGTCCGCCATATTGGATATAGAATGATGTCATACATTATATCATGCATTGTCATCCAAAGTAAACGTGTATACAAAATTTCAGCTCAATCGGTTGAAGGTATCTACTTCAAAATTGAGTTACAAGATTCCACCGAACATACATACTTACATACATACATACATACAGTGCAAGTTAAATAAAAGCTTATAAAATACTCACACGTGATACTTCTAAATAAAGGCTCACAGATAACTTCTCTTCTTTTCGTTTTGAAATCGCTCGTTTCGCTGTTCAAATTAAACTAACTCTGGTGAGCGACACCGGGCTCTTATATATTCAGAGAGCTAGGCTCTAGAATATTCGAGAAAATTTGAAAATATTTTCTCTCTCACACCTTCTAGAGTATTCTGGTCATTATCGTCCGCCATAATAAAAGGTTCTATAGCGGTAGTATTTGTAGTAAAAGCGCGAAATTTAAAAACCTAATTTTTTTAATGTTTTGAGAACTAATTTGGATAACTAAAATTATGTCGCTTTAACTCCAAAATATAAGTTAGCTAATGACGTATAAATACACAAAATTTAATAACTTTATTATAGCAACAAATTAAATTTAAGACTTTATTGAAATTGGAATTTTAAATTTCGCGCCACTACTACACATGCTACAATTGCTCGCAACGCTTTTGGAAATGCAACCCAAACAATCGTTGTCCTGAATGAAGTTCAAATATTCGATAACAGATGGCGCCACTATACTTAATTTCCAAGTTGTATATCTTTAGAAACACGTCCTTTAGATTACAACGGGAACTTTCTAGCTTCTGTAGCGGTAGCGTACGTAGTAAAGGCGCGAAATTTAAAAACCTAAATTTTTAAATATTTTGAGAACTAATTTGGATAACTAAAATTATGTCGCTTTAACTCCAAAATATACGTTAAATAATGACGTATAAATACACAAAATTTAACAACTTTATTATAGTAACAAATGAAATTTAAGATTTTATTGAAATTGGAATTTTAAATTTCGCGCCACTACTACACATGCTGCAATGGCTCACAACTATGGAGACTATACACTATGACTATTGGAGTGTATAGTCTCCATAGTTGTCTTGAACGAAGTTCAAATATTCGATAACAGATGGCGCCACTGGACTTAATTTCCAAGTTGAAGGGTCGGAAAGTCCCTTATATCTTTAAAAACATGCCCTTTAGATTAAAACGGGAACTTTCTTGTTCGAGGAGGGATAAAGGGCTATCACACCACATAAGTCCCTTTATCGTGTCGGGACTCCTTTTAAAGTTTTATCGGCACGCACATTTTATCGACTTAGTTTTATTATATAAAAATATAGATGGTATGGCGTCAGAGGGGGAAGAATGTGAGGTGAGGCGCGCGGGGAGAGGTGCGCGCGCGTACGCGTCGCTGTGGCGTGAATGACTGCGTCAGCGAAGTTAAATATACAAGTGGCAGTTTGCATACGTTTTTATTTCAGCGTGCGTCGTGCTACGGATGTGCTCTCTTCGCTGCGTGTTTGGGCTTCGTAAATAATAAACAGCTCTTTTGAGAGCTACCCCTCTTGCCTTCTCGTGTACTGAGCGAGACTGTTCTTTTGAGAACTATTTATTCTAGTCTAAACAGTTCTTCTCAGAGCTATTTGTTACTGTTTCTATTGTATCTCGCTATTTCTATTGCATAAAGAGTCATAGGTAATCTGAGGTAACTGGTTCTTGATGGTAAAGGTAATTTGGTACTGGGTAACTTGGTAAAAGGTAATTTGGTAATGGTTGTTGGTATTGGTAAAAGTTATAGCAAGTAAGTATAAAGTGCTAGTGTAGCTACAACGAGCGTCTCCCGACAGTATGAACTTGGCTGTGCTGTGACGGAGTGCCGTCTCTTATTTATATGCTCTTTTGTGTCAAACGGTCATTCATGACAGCTTATATAGTTTTTAATGTTTTTATAAAAAAAGTGTTGGATGGAATAATAATAATGGAAATATAACATGAATTTACTGATTAAATCTTATAAAAGTTCGGTTAGGTTCGCATTTAATTAACCTTGAATGTTCTCCTTAAATCTCATTTGTTCTCGTAATTATTATAATCCTAAAATAATTCAGTTTTCCGAACTTATAAATACTCATAGCTAAACAATTTTATCACTCAACTCTCATAAATTCTAATTAAACTTATCAGAGTTTTGCCTAAAAAATTGTTAAACCCTCTATTGCTAAGAAAAAATAATTGTATAAGAATTTTCGAGGTTTTTCATGGACAAATGCAGATCACTTTCTCATAACCAATTTTTTTATGAGAATTTATGAGACCTTTTCCACAGGGTATTTAGTTTATTGAAAATAGAAATACCTTCCATTGAATTGAACGTTAAACTTTCACATTCAACTTCAAATCCATGCTGTACTGCTAAATGTTGACGTAAAGTATCATAGAAGGGTAGTTCTTCATCACAAAATTTTTCAGGACAAATTAATCGCATTTTTCTAGTTGCACCAACGCTTGCATCGTGTTCACAATCAAGTTTATGAATTGTACGGAAATGGCGAGTTGATGATTGACACGAGAAAGTTTTATCACAAACATTGCAAGGAAAATTTTCAGTTGATTTTAGACCAAGCGGTTTTATGTTATGTTTATTCCGCAGATGTGCGTACAAATTTTTTCTCTGGGTAAATTCATTACCACAAACTGAACACTTATTCAAATTATCTGTCATACTTATAATTGTAATATTAAAACAAATGTATGTATAACTTTTAAATAAATAATATTATTAATTATTAATAATAATAATATAAATAATAAAAGAATCTAATACAAAAAACGTAAACAATTGTAAGACAGTTTGTTGAGTCATAAAAAGTAATAGTTCTATAGTTACTTGACCTTACTCAATCGACTAGCGCGCCATCTGTCATTGCTGTCGAAACTGATGCTTACCCCACCATGCTTTCGACAGCCAAGTTCATACTGTCGGGAGACGCTCGTTAGCTACATGGCTACAATACAAACAAGTCAATAGCCGTAGTACATTTTTACTTTCATTTGCCATTTATTTTTTATATTTTTAATCTATGATATGAATTTTTTTAGGGGTGTTATATTTTAGACGAAAGTTTTGGGGTAAGTTAGGTTACTATAAGTAAGTTATTACTTTTGCATTATTTTATTATTTGTCCTTTTAAAATGATTATTGCGTCCGAAGGACTTTGCATCCATGGTCATGATTATGAAATAAATTTTAAAAAAAGTGTCAGCTGAGATTCGATACGAGCGAGCTTAATTAAATTACTTTAAATGTTGATATTGTGTGTGCAAAAATATTGAAATGAACAGTAGAATGTGTACGTATAAATAGTTATTTTTAATATCATTCCTAAAAATTTCACTTTCACTTACGAGATAACCTACATATTCAAGCGGATGAGTCATTGGTTTACAACCTTTTTGGGATCAGTATTAGTGATTGATCCTAATGATAACATTTATCATAGCCAGTTACAATTAAAGTATTTATAACACAATTTCGCTTACTAAATTTTATTTTATGTGTATATGGCGAACATAAAGCCAGTGGCAAAGGTGTAGACAGTACGACAGCAGCTGGGGGTGGCGGAGGCGCTGATGGCGATCCCATAAACCCACCACCAGATGTAGAGCAGAACAATAGTCCCATGACATTCGATGAGAAGAGAAATCTATCTATAGGAATCAACATGTTAATAGGTTTCTTCTATTTTTGTTACGAATACTACATTAATCATAGCTTTATGGCCATAATAACCTTTTTGTTTTTCTGGGATTTAAGAACCAGATTGCTAGAACCTTTTAGTCAAGTCTTTTTTATAATTCAAACCTTGAAGCTTATCCTAACCTAACTAAATCATCCATAAAGTTGTAGTACATAAAGTGCTACAACTATGTTCCAAAGGAGTTACACCATCTTCCACATTTGCACATATATATGAACACTTATTAACACTGACACTAATTCCAAGATACTATTGTATTTAAGAATAGCCCAACCTCTATTTTGAGCTTAATAAATCTGCATTCTGTTACATTGTACTTAATTAATTGTATGGTATTGTTTTCAGGCCCAAATTTGATCAGAATTATAAAACTGATAAAGGATAATGAACCCTCTCTTGAAGACACCAACGATACAGAATTTGAAATTGATTTTAATAAATTACATCCACACACTCTTAGGGCAATGGAAACATTTGTGAAGTCGCTGATTCCTCCTTCTGTTTATGAGACATTAGGAGAACAACAATACTCTGATGACGAAATATGATTGTAACTGATCATAAAATTGTCTATAATAGTTTAACTTTGTTAAATAAATATACTAGCTGACCCGGCGAACTTTGTTACGCATTAACAGTAATAAATGAGTAAATTTTGGATATCATGAGGGATAATTTGTGCTATTTATGGGCTTTAACTGCTGTCCCGCTATGTTAATACTGCAATATCTTCGAAAATATTCATTTAAATTGCATGCTGTAAAGGACCAGGATCATCTATATTACATGACCAATCAATCTATTTAAGACACTTAATTGGATGAAAATTAATGCTGTAATGTTTAAAATCGCTTCGTAAATAAGCCATTATTTCTCGTCAAAAGCAAAAAAATAAAAATGGTCATTGTGGGTTATCCCTAAGAGATAGATATGCCCTCGCGGACTTTTTTGTAGACTTTGTAAAGGTGTTTGATAATTTAGAACATTGTTTTGATCTATCACTTAGGGTCCAGCCAGCGTTTGCAATTAAAGTGCTAAATGTCGAAATTTATTATTTTTTCTTTACAACATCATATTTGAATTATAGATCAAAACCACCCCATTAACACCCTCTAACTATTAAAAAAAACTTCATCAAAATCGGTTGCGTAGTTTTATAGATATACGCATATAAGTAGACAGACAGCGGAAAGTGACTTTGTTTTATACTATGTAATGATAATACATAGCTTTAACTTTTGATGCATAGCATTATGTGATGTTTATATTTATTAATATATAATTAAGTTTGTTATTGAATGTTTGTTACTTTTTATATTTATCATCATGTAGAGATTCTAGAGATGTATTATTGTTATTTAACATTTCTGTCCAATTTTTAAGCTGTGGATAGTCAATATAAATAATTTTTAGCCCAGTTGAAGGAGCTGGTGTCCATGGTCATGAAGATCTTGGATACATTTAGACACATGATACACTTCCAGTCTCCTGAAATCAATCTTGTATTTATACAAAATTGCAGTACATAATGGAATTAGAATCCAAGACTTCCACGTATTGACATTGACTTATCCATAAAATACCTTAAAAACTTGGTCTTACCTACTGGCTCCCTCAACAACAAATGATTGTGCTTTGTTAAAATACTGTGCCATATAAAAGTCCTATATTCATTAGATAATATGAACATTACTTTTGTTATAATTTTATCATTAGATAAAAATAAATTTATGAATCCTATATGGGCTGACTTGGAAATTTTTTATTGAATAAGGTTGATGGTTAAAGTGTGAAAATGCAGGGTCTTTTAATGCCAATTTGGCATTTTTTATTTAAAATAACAATTGTGGAAAATAATTGGTCCAAACTGATAAAAAATTCGCAACCTTTTAAAAATGCCAAAACACTGCCTAATGATTGTCAACAAACAATCATATTAGATGTTCTATATAATAAAGAAATTTATTTTAAAAAGAAATTTGTTATAAAAAAAATTCATTTCCTGTATCCTAAGATAATAAGTAGTAAGTACCCATTCATATATATTTGAAAAATATGGATGAATTTTCATCATTCATTCGTTGAAATATAAAGATGATACAAATTAATATCATCAAAAATAGCTTTATACTTAGATTTCTTGTATCATGTTAGCCCAATGATCAGTCAATTGAAATAGTTCATCTTTCAATCCCGCCTACCTTAATGTGATCATAACTTTACTTATTTAACAAAATATAAAATGAAGTAACTTGCTGGAATGAATTAAAGAATGTGTGTGTAAAAGACAACGCAGGTAATAAGTGATCATCAGACGAGTCTAATAATTTATTACACTAGCTGTGGATCTCGATATGTACACTATATTTACAGAGTTATATACACAGGCGCTACGAGCGTGCCGCGGTCACCGGCACACTAGCGCCACCAGTGTGACAAGCGTCACTAGCGCCATGCACGTAGGTGGCGTCGCTCGTAGAGAACCGCTGTCGGCGCTCTCGTCGCGCTGCATGGCCTCCGCGCTCAGTTCTGCAATAAACAAACTTTCTTGTAAATAATAATAACTTGGACACAATACACACAGCGCCCTCTAGTTCCAAGCTAAGCAAGTAAATGCTTGTGTTATAGATTGTAGATAACGGATATTAATACGTCATGATAAACATTTATATTCATGGTTAAATAATCTTCTAAAACGAAACATTTATAAGTTCAGATTAAGGGTACACATTCATGTATGTCACAAATATTTGTGCTCGGGTGGGAATCGAACACACAGTTATGTTTCATTTTAGGACTTTAACATTTGAACTTAGTCACAATTTTAGTGACGGACCACCTAGTGTTAAGCAATTACCGCCACACATGGACACCTGCACCTGAGGCTCCCCGCGGATGAGCACCCCCTCGTGACAGAGGGGGGGCAACGGCGGGGTGGACGCTGAAGCACTGTCCTGGGCCACCCCAACGCCGGAGGAAGGCAGCCGCGAGGTTTTAGTGGGTAACCCTAGGATCGGTTTGCAGTTTACTGTTTTGGGAGTCCCACACTACCCCCTGCTGTTCCCAGGCGGGGGTATGCATAAAGCATTTCCTCGCGTAAAAAAAAAAGGATAGGAAGGGAGGCGAATACCTCTCTCACCGAACGAAACACTTAGTAAATACAGGTGTGTGTGACTGACCGTGGTCCTCGACCCGCAGGTGCAGCGTGACCGCCCGCCCGGTGGCGCTGCACACGTACTCGCCGGCGTCCTCGGCGCGCAGGTCGGCCAACGTCAGGCGCGACACCACGCGCGGGGGCGCCTCCCAGCGCTCCGTGTCCAGCGCCACGGCGCCCCGCGCGGACAGCACGGCGCCCCCCCGGCGCCACGTGACCGCGAGGGGCGCCAGCGGCAGGCGGCGCGGGGGCGGCACGTAGCGCGCCTCGCACGCCAGCGTCGCCGCGCCCCCCGCCTCGCCCGCCACCGCGCTCGACCCCAGCGCTGACACCACCACGCTGGGGACCACCTCGTCTGTGGGCAAACCGAGCGATACATAACTACCTCTACTGCTAAGTTAATCTCGGGAAATACGAATCCGATTTGTAACGAACCGACAACAGTGAGGTTGAAGAACAGGCTCATCTTGGGCTCCGTGTTGACCTGACACTCGTATCTGCCGGCGTCGCTCGGGCGCAAGTTCTCGATGCGCAGCGAGTGTGTTTGCGTGCGGGCGCTCTCGGTGCTCTCGCTAGAGCTGGCCGACACTCGCGCGTCCGCCGTGAACACTATGCCCGCGTGCGACAGTATCTGCAGGTCGCGGGATCGCACCCAAGATACCTGCAGTTACAAGTTATTACAGTATAGGTAGGTAGGTAACATAGCACAGTACCTGTCTCGTAGTTAGATAATATCTATAATATATATCTCAGAAGTGTTTTTAATTCAACAACCACCCACTGTCGCATAGCACTTTTGAAACTTTGGGAGTCTCTCGTTTTTAAATACTTTTCTGTGGCCAGCCTGAGTCTGCCACATCCTATATTCTGGTTTTGACTGACCCAATAGTAGGTACCCTTATCATCGCTATGCAAATACTAATTTTAAGCCTAATTCATCATAAGAGAAATGTTCTTAATATTCTAGGAATTTATTGAACTGTAAATAATAAACTGTTTCACTTTATTTACGGACAATCTCTTTATCCGTTCCAGTGATTAGAACATCATGCTAATATTATATATGAAACAAGGAAATACCGTCCGTGTTTATGACAAGAATACAAAGTACATCACTAGGGAATGCCAAACCGGCCGCTCGTAAAAAGCAAGGAGATTGGCAATGCTCCATCGGTGCCGGAAATTTTATAAATTTAAATGTGGGAAGATGAGTAAATACAAAAACACGATTGGATTTTCGCGCAAGTGTTGCTTCGCTTCGGTTTCGTTTGGCAACATTCGTTTCCGGGAAGGCGCGTGGCGTTTTATATGTGGATTGTGTAGGTCTGTTCAGAATGTGTGCGCTAGTGATGTCACACGCGTCTTATTGTTTAATTGAGTGAGAAATGTTGCCATTTTACTCGAGTAAACACTGAGTAGAATCCTGCGCAATACTTTTGCTTTAGTAAATATCGCAACTGAAATCCATGACTCGACATTCTGGATTGCCTCTACACTAGGTGTATTAAATCACGTCCAAGTTTATTTAGGTATTTTTATAGTTATAATACATACATACTTAGGCGCTAGAGGTAACAGCGTTGTAACTCATTTTTCTTACACGCCTCGCTAGCTTCTTTGGCTTTTATACCTGGCATTGGCTTATATACCTAACTCATATCATGCATGACGCACGTTGATTTTTAAGGCTCCTGACATCACCTTCCTAAAGAACTTGTTCTATTTGGTCATGGAAAGTGTGTTGGGACCATGCTACATCCATCAGCTTTTGCATTGTATATCTGCTATGTCAATCTTGCGTCATCCATTCTTTCTACATGGCCGAACCAACGGAGCACACCCTTTCTTACTTTACACCGACACTCTCTTTCAATCCAACTTCCTTCCTTACAACCTTGTATTCGACACGATGAGTGAGAGTCACATACATAACATGTTAGATATATTTGAAATCTGAATCATGGGTATGACCCAGGATTGGAACCCAAAATATCTTTTAACTACTACTTCGGTCGATCTCCAGACTAATGTAATGAGATTTACTCCAGGTGTTTCCGATGTCCACTTTCCATTTCCATCAGGTGAACCGCACGCTCGATTGCCCCTATATTTTACTATAAAAAATATTATAAGTAAGTTTCCCTCTAGGGGGGACATCACTAGTGTGAGGGGGTGAGCCGCGGTACGGTCGGGGAGGTATGTCAGTGACCGGCATATTTGAAATAGCTCACGATCAGTGTCAGGTGCTGGCCGTGCTGGTGGATGGTGGAGCGACCGATATAGCGGCGCGTGACGTCACGCCGCCCAAGGATGAGCGCGGCGCGTGTCACGCCGTCACGCCGTCAGGGCGGCTCACCGCCACCAGTGCCACGAGCGGCACGAGCGGCACGCGACACTATTCTCTAAATATAGACATCGCCACGTAACGATAACAAACACATCTCTCTATCAGCTCGACATTTAAATGAGCACACTTATTTTAAATAAATGGTTAGCAGCCATTTCATACTCATTACCGATTTAGTCAATTTTGCTACGATATTTTTTTCATTTGCTTGCATTGAAGTGCGAGTGTAGGTAACTTATCTACCTGGAGCCCTACAATCACGTAGCTACTGCTCGCTCAAATAAAAATTGAAGAGCTTTACACGACACAGATTTAACCTGTACTTTTGTGTCTCCACACCAATTGCACAATGAGTGGTAGGTAGTCAAATCGATCGCCATAATACACGATTCCATAACTTTCATCAGGCACATTTGGCGCTTTCTAAGATTCCTGATTGACAGTAGTAGAGCCACGAAGTTCGAATAAATGAGCCGATTGAACTGGTGAAATACTACGGCGTAAAGAGGCTCATGCCGCGTTATGCAGAGGCCCAAACCCTTTCCCATCCTACTCCTTTAAAGGCCGGCGACGCAATGTGTGTTACAGTTGCGTCGAGCCGGTCACTTATTTATTTATTTAACACTTTTTGCACTAATAGTACATAGGCCGACTTATGCTTAAAGCATTCTCTGCCAGTCTACCTAAGGTGTTGCAGATATTTCTGTGGCAGGTGCACAATAAAAACTATACCTTTAATTACATACTTAAATAATGCTTGACTACATACATATTTAACATTTTATTTTATGTATGAGAATGTAGTCATGAAATATGCATGAATTTGAGAGTAGTTTTAGTCATCCTGATTTTGAGTGGGAGTGAATTCCATAGTTGCACAGATTTAACAAGGAAAGAAGAACTAATACCGTCAGTGCTATGAGTGGGACACAAGAGAAAAGGGTTATAAGTAGAGCGAAGAGTTCGATTATGGTTAATGCATAAGTATCGGAGGCAGAAAGATAAGTAAGGAGGTGTATATGGAGAGATAAGGATAAAGTGTTATGAGCGTACGCATACTTCGGCGTTGACGAATTCGCAACCACTTGAGCTGAGAGCGATAAGCAGATTGATAATGAATCGAATGCAGTTATTTAGAAACCGGTAATATTTATTCAGGAGATCTGCATTCATTTACGACCACCTTACATGTGACCCTCTTTTGCCCTTTTATCCTATAAGGCGGCAAGACCTACCGCGGCCATATAGGCCGCAGGGTCGTTCACTATAAATAAAAAATCTCTTTAGGTCCATTTATAAGAACATGGTAGGTATATGTTGTCTCCCCCGACACCTATATCCTTCCGCTATTGCTAACTCAATCTCGCATTTTACATTCTTTCCTCACTGACGTCTACTTTCCTACTTTCCCAGAGAGGCCCACCTCCCTTCCCCATCCTACTCCCTTAATGGTCGGCAACGCAACTGTAACACTATATGAGTTTCAGGTGTCCATGGGCTGCGCTGGTCACTTACCATCAGGTGACACGCATGCTCGTTTGCCCTCCTAGGAATCCCATAAAAAACAGTCTACTTTTGATCGCTACTAATTAACGCTAACCATCTAAGATATAAGTTTGTGCATTTTACATGGCAGCGCATTACCTCACTTCACTTGATAGTAAATGACAATGAGGCCGCAGATGGTAGAGCTATTTTTTGTGCTATTTTCCTGGCGTCGTCAATAATAAGATCTATTCCAAAATTTATGCTAATCTTTACAATCTTGTTATTTTGCAAATGTTCAATTAGTTAATAGTGTAGTGTCATTGAGTGCCCACTGCCTACTGAGTGTTCGCTCGTCACCGGGGCCAGCGTGGCCACTGTGGGCCGGCAGCCAGCTCGTAAACGTTTCATGTGAGTAGGTAGGTAACATAGGAGTGGACTCATCCGCGAGATATTTGAGGCGAACCATTTAAATTGTTTACGACAAATCGTTTGGGATTATTGACTCGGCTCCCGACGCGTGCGAGTGAGTGACCGAGTGTTACACAATTGTACGATTAGATGTGAAATATCGTCCATTTAGATTGTGTTTGAGGCGCACAATCACAATACTCGCTTTCTGACTTTAATAGTGGAATATATGTCTATGTCCCTACGTACACAGTACAAGTTATAGGATTCTTTTGTAATTTACTTACGGACTTGTCAGCGAGTCCCAGCACGGCGCAGTGCAGGGTGGCTGCGTGGTGCAGCGGCGCCACCACAGTGGTGAGCTGGTGCGGGGAGAACGCCGGCCGCCCCTCGCCCCTCACTGATACCACCTCGCCGCGCACCACACCTGCAACACCACACACACACATTCCATATAACTAATAACTAGCCGCTTGAACAACGCTTTAAAAGTGGTAGAGCCACGCAGTTTGCTGTATAAATGTGCCGGCTCGACCGGTAACATACCGCGAACTCTCAGAATATCGGCGTAAAGTGACTCATGCCAGGTTTTGCTCAGTGAGAGAGGTATCCACAGGTTTAACCCCTTGCCCAATACCCTCCCCATTCTACTTCCTATCCCTTACCTTCCCTATCAAATTTTTACGACCGGCGTCAGTTGCTTAACATTAGGTAAAACGCCTGGTCGTTAGCCCCCGATTCCATAAAAAAATGTTTTGTGTAAATTCAGATAACAATAATAAGACCCAGCTATTCCGAACGAATATTGTAAGAGAAAGATATACAAACAAATATAAAAATACAATTTCGTGAATAAGCTAATAAACAGTTCATTGAATGTTCAAATATTGTGAACCGAGCTGGACTATCTACTAAAATATACACTGTCGATGTACAAGACAACCAATCTTTAACCTACTTTGTAAGCATTGAAGTCGCTGTAGTTATCTGACTTCGGCACAAGGAGGGTTATGTTTTTCTAATACATTTTTTTTTTTAAATGAGTCTCGGTGGCGCAGTGGGCGAGCGCACGGCCTCTAATCCAGAGGTCCGGGGTTCGATTCCAGACACTGGCTCACACCAATGACTTTCGAAATTTGTTTTCGGAAGTTATGTGTGGTAAATACCGATGACTGACAAACTTTGTGCCCGGTATGGCAATAGGTTCGCCACCTATTCCATTTGGGACGTAAACATAACGGCGAGACGAGGCTTAACAGCCGCTGCCTACACCTTCGGGTAACAAAAGGCGTGAAGTTATGTTATGTGTGTTATGTTATGTTATTTTTTTTGAAACGCTCTGTATTTGACGGTTTTCGATATACCTACGAAAGATAATAATACCTACAAAAGGTAGTTCATTTTATTCTCCTTAATTCTTTTTTATCGTTCTTTAGCCCGTTGCTTCACCCTTCAATAGTTACTTTAGTATTATGTGTGATTTATAGTAAACCTTTTTATTTGAAAAGAGTATTTGGTACATGAGTTTCTTGCCCGATTTGTCTCATGACGGCTCATGGCGATTGCGTCCGTTTGAACTTGTTCTCTTTTTGAAAGATTAAATTTTTAGGGTGTCTGAGAAGACCTATGAAAATAAAGCTATTTTGAATTTGAAAAGAAAAGCTATTTTACTACACATAATTTTACTATATCTTGCGTGAGAAAAGTAGCAATCTGAATGTGGGGGAAATAAGAGCACAGGGAGAGCCAAGAACATATAGACCGGGTCTATGAAAGAAGCGAATGGTAGAGCTCCGACCTCAAATGCTGGCAATAGAGTTCATGTAGATGAGAATATAATGATGATAATTTTAATATATCTGAAAGAAAGAAAATGAAGTGAAAATGAAAATTTTGAAGAAAATTAACAAATAGTCTAGAGATTTTTTTATATTTGCAGAAATTCTCGTCATATTAACTTATTTTACAAAACCTTGATGTTATTCTACACTGAAATAATTCATTGAGCTCGAGACAAGACGATGCGTACATGTTAGCAGCGATGCTGCATCTGTGATATGATGACACATGTTAGGGACGCACGCAAGGTCGGCGCCACGGGTGTGGTGTGACGTCACGCGCCCGCACCGCGCCCGCACCGCACCCGCACTACTCGATCATAAACATCACAATATCCGTGGAGTATTTAGATTGTAGCTGGTGGGCAGAGGAGCACTGCACCGGCGTGCATCGTACTAATATTGTAAATGGGAATGTAACTTAGTTTGTTGCCTTTTAACGCCAAAATTACTTAGCCGATCATGTTCTTTTTTGTACACATACTCTTGGTGTTATCAGAATTAACAGGATAATATTGTGTAAAAAAATAAATGAAAAAATGTCAAAATATATCACTATTTTGCTACTGTAACGCCTTTTACTTTATCACTGTAAAGATCATCTATCCGTTAATTTGACAACGGTCAACAAAACGAATTCTGTTGTGCGGAATGTTCGCCAGGACTGCTAGTGTGACATATTGTAGTTCACGAGCAGCGATACTCAGAGGTCGAATTTGGTAGTTGTAGGAAAATACAATCAACTGTATTTATTTGTACGATGTACATGCTACATCAACTGTATGTTTGTAGTAGCATGCGAGTAACGGTGGCCCCTACTGGACATTTAGGTAATGTGAAGCTGTAGCGGATGACAAGTTACGTTAGAGCTCATCTCGTAGCCGCGCAATAACGCCCCGCGCTACTACGGTACGGACTGCAAGCTCGTAGTTGTTGCTACGCAGACCTTTCATACGTCTGTGTTGAGTAGCAACTATTCAACTGATAAATTTATAATAAATAATGTAAAGGATAAAGCGAGCAGAGCTTGTTGTTATTTTTGTGTGCGTGTGAACAGTACGAGCGCCCAAAGATCAACGATCCCCACACAAATATTTGTAGAGCGCGAGGTCAGTCGACACTATAATGTAGGTAATTTTATTATGACGTTACTCTGTCGCTATTCGGATATTTGGCGCAGCTGTGGGCAGCTCCCTACAGTAGCTCGCACCCACAGGACGTGACTCAGGCGGATGGGATGTGAGTCAGTGTGGGCCGCACGCACAGCCCCAACCCCACACCGCGTAACCTGTCGTTAATACCGACCCTAACTAAATGTTTCGAATGCGATATACGGATAAGCTCTGCGTGCTATCTTTTTTTTCGTCATGTGTCGCTCGATATGAACGTTTGCCAGTATCTAGTGTTGGAACCTTTCAACCCTTATAACATTTAATTATGTAATCTAACCATGGACCCACGCACGCTTCGCTTCGGTTTATGGCTTTTAATTTTAAATCTGATCATTGTGTAATGGATGATGTTGTTTGGACAACGCCTATATGATTAGTCATACATACACTTTTGTAGTATATTTATGTCTTTTATAGCAATAACGCCGCATCCGCTCTATGTAGGTACATTTAATAGCTTAAAGTTATGCTGAAATTAAATTCATTTTTCAGTATTACATATGAAGGGTCCACTGCAATAATGATGCATGTCCGTTGTGTATTGTTTTAAGAAAATTGGGGTTTAATTTTATAAACGGTGAAAAAACAAATTCTGACCTGAACTAAATATTTTTTTTATTTATAAAGAAAGACCATGTATCATCGTAACATTACTTTTGTTGATAATCTTATATTGAGTACTATAAACTAATTAAAAAAAATATGATATTAAGTAAGTGTTTAGAAATTAAGACTATAAAGGTCACTGTCCACACTGCATCAGCAGTCAATAATGATAGGTGTCCCAAAGATTGTTTAATTATCTTTTGCTTCTTTAATATTTGCAGCATGAGTAAGTTGCTCGTAATAACGTTTCGTTTCAGGCCTTTTTTTTTAACGCGAGGAAATGCTTTATGCACACTCCCCGCCCGGCAGGGGGTAGTGTGGGACTCCCAAAACAGTAAACTGCAATCCGATCCTAGGGTTACCCACTAAAACCTCGCGGCGGCCTTCCTCCGCCGTTGGGGTGGCCCAGGACAGTGCATCAGCCCTCTGGTCCACCCCGCCGTCGCCCCCCCTCTGTCACGAGGGGGAGCTCATCCTCGGGGAGCCTCGGTGAAGCCCCCCCCCCGGGCGGGGCGGCTCCGATCGCGCGCCGTAAAGAGGCGCGCAGCTGGCGGCGCCCCCGACGACCCTTCCCGACCGCACCGGGGGGTCATCCTTCCCGGGCCGCGACCCGGGCGCACCCGCGGGGTGTGCGCCCTCGCGGCCCGCCGGCGGCGGCGATCACTGAGCTCGCCGCCGCCGCCTTCGAGCGGGATCGGCTCTCACCCTACCCCGTTCGGCGGCCTCCTTCTGGAGCATCACAGCTTCGCAGAAGGAGAACACAGCCCTCCACTCCTCCTCGCCCGCCAGCATTGCCGCGACCAACGCCGGCGGGGACAAGTCTCGCCCGATCCCGTCGACCAGGACTCGGCGTTCGTTTCAGGCCTACAGAACTTTTTCAGAAACTGCAGGTCGTTATATTTTGCTGTTGATATAGGCAGCTTGTCTTTATAAGCCAAACCAGGTAATTTGAATTCTCCCTCATTAATGCCTGCCTTCATAGACCACAAAGAAGCTGGTGTGTTTGGCGGCAGCAAACAATTGGCGGGAACACCGCTAGTTTGACATTAAGTCATTGAAGTGGCGGCAATTGCAAGGCGATGGACATTTATCATTATTGCCGTGAACACCTGTGACGCTGAGCGTTTTAGCCGTGTAGCCAAATATTAAAAACATATTTATCGCGGAACTGCAAGCGATATTGCTGAATTTGTAAATGAAATAATAAACTACATATCTCAGTCAACCGAATGACATTAGTCACTAAGATTTTATTATTTTTGGACATTCATCATTATTGCAGTGGACCCTTCATATGCGAACTAAAAGTCTCAGAGGTATTTATGTGATTGAAGTGTCACATATTCAGCAACACCAGCAAATGTTCACAATCAAAAGTCTGGGAGAATGAGGGTGCATGCCAATAATTATAATTTACTATTTATGACTTATGAAAGACGACTTATCTAAGGATTTATCCAACTTATTACATGGCACTCGGCACCGACAAAATCGACGTTTCAAGGTGTAACTGTCGCTGACAATAAGAGCCCGCAGTTAAAACAAATGTTCTGTAACACAAATAAACGACAAATGATCTCCGACATCTAAATAATCTCTCGTATTATTTGTAACGCACGAGCCTCCTGCTCCACCTCCAGCTCTTCTAATAAAGCTCGTAACTTCAATATCCGTTAGGGTATCAATTTTCCTATTTCACAAAATACTAGAAATAATACAACAGTGGTAAAGTCCCGACCCGACGACCGATAAATATCGGTGAAATACCAGGACCTTTCAGAATCTCCAAGTATAGAGGCTCATGCCGGGTTTTCCTCGATAAGAGAGGTATCTGGAGGCCCAACCCCATCTCGTGTCCTGTTGCCATTCCACTTTTCGACCTTCCCAATCGCATTCTTAAGGCCGGCAACGCACAATCTATGTTGCAGGTGTTTATGGGCAGCGCTAATTGCTTATCCCAGAAAAAACAGCATGCCAAAAATAATATTGTGATTTGTGATCATCAAGAGCGATACAAAAGAAAATAAATAAATAAAGATGTGGATGTGGTAAATACATAAAGATGTAATCGGTTTAAATAAAATGTAGATCTGCTATAACAGCACAGCACATCTCTCACTCGGAGATCACTCGCACTCAAAATATCAATGTTTGCGTAACAATTGTAGGTCAATTGTTTGTATGGAATGTTTACTGTTAGGGATTCTACTGATCTTACGAGAGCGCTCTTCGTGTGGCGACCACGAGGGACACATTTTCTAGGGCAAACTGACCAAAATAGCGGTGAGCCGGCCGAGGGGCAACGAGTGGCGATGAGTGGCGGTCACCGGCCGCGCGTCACACACATCAGCAATCAACAGAGACTTCACTTCGGCTCAGATAGGCTCTAAATATAGTCTCTATATAGCTCTCTAAAGCTAAATATAGTCTATGTTACACCTTACACCTTAACTTACTCAGATACGACACATTATGTGCGTACTGTTGACCTATTGTTGTGTATGTTGTTAATTAGTGAACAAACATATCCCAGCTTGTGGCCTCGCTCCGTGTCGGGAAGTGAGTGGGGTCGGTGGGACCCACCGCGCCGTAGGGTTCGGTCACATAGTTTAAACAGCCACTCGAACACGCCAACAGAACAATGCGTGTACGCAGCTGACTGTCACACGTGCTACTCCCTGATGGGAACTGGGAGGTCCCGACCCTTGTCACGCCCCACTTTAAACTGCATGGGTACCTACTTCTGTTATTTACCTTAACGCCGCTTTTACAAGAAGAATGTCAACAGCCAGTCCCACGAGAAGTGATCATTTTTAAACTTATACGTAGAGACCTATATCGATAAGGTGACCCCGCAAACGTTCCGCACAACAAGAAGGAGCAGAACGCCTTTTGTTATATTACTGATAACAAATTAATGGTTAAATGTTGTTTATAGGTAGTAATATTTTTCTAATCATATCATATTAATATGGCTAGAGATTGCTTCTCGAAAAACGGATCCGGAATACAAAGCATGTACCAACATCAGGCATGAAAGATTTCGTGTACGTCAACATCGCTTCACTTATTGTTAACATTTGCTAGGTGGAAAGTATGTACACTACAGTGATGACACAAACTGTCAGGTAAAGATTTTTAGAAAGAATAAGTATTAAAAATTACACAATAACCTTTTATTGTAAAATGTAGGAGGAGCAAGCAGTTACGTATATTTGCGTTATAAATCTTGTTAAAATGTACGTACGCAGAATGATGACTTTATGTAATAAGCGGGATCATTGTACTGCCAATAAATATGCACACCTACCTCTACTTTATGTAATAAGCGGGATAAATTTGCTAAATTTTTGTATTTACTATAGCTTCACGAGATTTTCACTTAAGGTGAAAACCGTGAAGCTCGTAAAGTAATAAAACCTTTTTGACGCAAGTGACGTTACGTCAGTTTTACAGGGGTAGTGCGATTAGTGGTTTATTTTTTATTAACTACCGCACTACCTACATCTGAAAGTCGATTAACTCCCTTATTTTATTCTAAAAAGTGAATATTATCCTAATTTCATCAATCCGGAGGGATCAGACCGGTTCCGGCCGGACTATAAATGACGCCGGATTGCAATCCCTAAACTCCCTGACATTGTTTTTTTATTCTTTTTATTCTTAATAAAACATTCTTTCATAAAAAGTACCCTGTGTTGTCACTTCTGGAAACTCCAAGAGTATGGGTGCAATGTTTCATGATGATTGGTTGAATAGTTTTTGCGTGGAAAGGTAACAAAGCCGATTTACTTTCGCATTTTACATTGCATTACTCTTGCTAATATTGTAAAGAGAAAACATTTTGTTTGCTGGCTTGTAATCGATTAGTTGGGAAAATTATTTTTTGTTTGACGAGCGAGACTTTTATAAGAGAGCAGCGGCAGTTACTTATGCCTCGAAACGTAAGTAATGCAAGTTGAAAAGTACCTATCTGTTGTGAACATCCGAACACGAACCGGAGACTTGCATTTCAGAAGACAACTAGTTTGTTTTTAAACTATTAAAGTGAACAGCACATCAGTGGAATCTACCGTTCCCGTTCTCGGACGGTTCGGGCGGTTTTTTTGTATAAATATTTACAGTTGACGGCGTGGTCCGAGACAATGGCACCAGTCTGTAGCTTGGTAAGGAGTACCTTCTGGTGAGTCGACGCGACCTACAAACACTCGGCCTCGCGCCGGGAGCTCACACACACACACACATTTTTGTCTGTTTGTATGGATTATTTTTGCATATAATAATAATATATTTATTTTTCATAATTCATATTGGAATATGAATTATGAAAAATAAACTTCAAGCCTTCTAACTCTTTTCTCTTTAACTTCCTTCAAGCCAGCCAACCGAGATGTGGAGGTGGACCTCCACACCTCGGTTGGCTGGCGCGCCTCTCGCGCCTGTTCCCGCGCTAAGAATATCAACATGTGCCAATCTATACGAGAGAGATGTGTCGATGCGTTGTTGAGTGCGCCGATCACTGCCGACCAGGGCCGACCACTGCCGAACAGGGCCGAACGCCCTGGATTCAGTCTCAGCAATATTATCATGCGAGGTTTTAGTGGGTAGCCCTTGGATAGGATTGCAGTGTCAGCCCCCTGCCGTACTCAGGCGGGGGGTGTGCATAAAGCATTTTGTCGCGTAAAAAAAGTACCTCAAAAGAGATTAATGATTCTTCTACAAGTACAAAACAAAGTATTAAATAGTAATATCTCAAAATACCAAAAAGTACTTAGTATATCATGAAACAAAAACAATTACCGATTTTAATGTTGGTTTTTTACCTATTTCTTTTAAGATGTAGTGATTCGGCGAGTAGAGGCTTAACAGCCTCTGCCTTCACCTTAACATAGAAAAAGGCGTGAAGTTATGTTGTTGATTGGAACAAAATTAAAGTCAAAGTCAAAATAACTTTATTTTTATAGGTCTTCACAGACACTTAAAGATAGTCAACAAGTACAGATAACATATGATTTAAAATTTAAAAAAAAAAACAAACACGAGCGCTTGTGGAAAGTGCCTCCGTGGAACAACAAAAGACACGGTCGCAATCGCCACGAGCGGCCCGATTCCGAGTGTAGGGGCTATCATGAGAAGAATCGGGCAAGAAACTCATGTGCCAAATACTCTTTTCAAACCATTTGAAATTAATAACAATATTATTATCACTACTGAAAACAAATCAGTAGGTTGGTGAATAAAAGGTGTAGCAAACAGAATACTCGACAGTCACAATTAAGATCCAACCAAATTAAAATCAACGTCCTACAAGTTAACTAAGAAATTCTATGCGATCACAGTAGTCGAGCACAACTGACGCGACACCTTTTAATTAGAGTGGTAACGTTGTGCAAAAATTGTGGCGAATAATAAAAAAAAAATTAAGTTTCTATTATATATGTGAACACAATATCAAGGCAAATTTACAATTAAAAAGCTATCAGAAATTATTACAGAACGCCTCCACTCCGAAAAAGTGGACAAATTCCAATACACAAACTACAAAATCCGCGTTGAGCAAGCAATTTGACGGTCCCACTCCGACTTGTCAGTCATGAAGTCGTTGATGGTGTAGTATGCACCACCAATGAGACGACCCTTCACAGCCCGCCTAAAGCGGTCATAAGACAAATCCAGAATATGCGCAGGAATCCTATTATAAAACTGTACACCCATTCCCAAAAAAGACTTGTGTACCTTGTGCAGGCGATGATACGGTAATTCAAGCTTATGCTTGCCTCTAGTATTAAAATTGTGTACATCGCTATGTTTTGTATATTTATCTAAGTTACTCCTCGCAAACATGATGTTATCATATATAAACTGGGAGACAACCGTTAAAATGCCAATTTCCTTAAAACGTTCTCTGAGGGAGACCCTAGCACCCAAATTATAAATTGCCCGTATTGCTCGTTTCTGAATAACGAAAATGGACTGAATCTCAGCTGCTCTGCCCCATACCAATATACGATATGACATAACGCTATGAAAATAACTAAAATAAACTATTCTGGCGGTTACAATATCGGTAAGCTGTCGAACTTTTCGAACCGCGTAAGCAGCAGAGCTAAGTTTTCCCGCTAAAGACTTTATTTGTGAGCCCCACTGTAGCGTATTATCTAAATATCCAAGAATACAGTAGACTTCACTGGGTCAAGAATTTTATTATTTAGAGCTATACTTATATCCGGACCTTTAACACTAGGCATAGTGAACTTTATTATTTTAGTTTTATTCGCATTTAGAACTAAATTATTAGCCGTGAACCATTCATGAACTTGTGTGAGAGAACAATTCACATCATCAAATATACTCTTTTTACGGTCTACCTTGAAGAGAAGTGATGTGTCATCGGCAAAGAGTACAACGAGTACAAAACTTCTGTACGCAAAAGGGCAAGTCATTAATATGGATATTAAATAATAAGGGGCCGAGTATCGAACCCTGGGGAACGCCCATAGTCACCGATGATCCAGATAATCTCACTCCACTTATATCAACAAACTGTAACCTGTCACTTAAGTAGGATGCAATTAACCTAAGTGCCGCGATAATAATAATACATATACCATCATATATATAATACATATACCCAATTTTTTTTATTTCATGTTCTAATTAATGCAAAATAATGGCTAAAATGAATCATATTTGAGTGTTTTAAGGAATTTTAAACTTGAGCACGTCAGTTTCACTTTCGGTTTCGTAATATTAAATATGTACTTCTACTAATTTTAAGTAAAAAAAAAATCACGCGGTTAATGTTAAAATAACAAGCGTTCGTCCCTGCCGGAGACTATCGCGACTGATTGCATCCCGAGATCGATGCCCATATCTCGCACATGGTCCGTTTGTATGAAGTTACAATACTGTATTGATAATATTACCGTATTTCAGTTGTGATTAGTGTCCGACCGAAGCTTAGGCTTCGGCCTCCTTCGGCCAAAAATCCATCTTCAGCGAGATCTTCGGCCCAGAATCTGGCCGAAGCCGAAGGGGACCTTCGCTGAAGGTCCGAGAACAGTAGGAATTAAATGATCTGATACGAAAGAGTGAGTGACTGACGGACCGGACTGCACTTAGTTCAGTGCGGATACCTCTATCACCGAGAGAAAAGCTCCATGAGTCACTTTACGCCGATATTCTTCTTTAGCTGTGGATAATATTGAAGAAAATTATTAAATTACTAAGAGTTTAATTCGGCTACGGCCGAAGGTTGTGGAGATTGCCGATTAATCGGCTTCGGCTTCGGCCAAAAATAGACCCTCGGTCGGACACTAGTTGTGATCGACTTGTTCGTTTGCAGTACATTCCCGCGGGACATTGTACCGCGGCGGTGACGTCACGCCACGTGCGCGCGTGTCGCCATCTGGACCGTACACAACATACGCATACATACTGCTCCTACTAGCACAAATCACAATGAATACAGGCGCAGTCCCGCATCTCTTTACAGTTATAGCTATAATTAAATAAAACTTTTTCGTCCGCGCGTTATTCAGCGATTATGTTGAAATCGTTTTTCTGCTCGGTAGAATAGTTTACAAACTTTGCCTTTGCCCATAACTGGTTCTTATCAAAGTCGAAAATTGAGGGTTTACCTATTCTATTTGGGATGTGAACATAATGGCGAATCGGGGCTTAATAGCCGCTGCCTGCACATTCGAGTAGAAAAAGGCGTGAAGTTAATGTTATGTGTAGTTTTAAGAAAAAATATCACTAAAGGCTAAATAACTATGAAGTTCCTTTTTAGATCTATTAAAAATAAGTTAGTTCATACCGTGTTCGTAGTTCGTTCGTAATTATTATAATAAATTGATAACACATTCGATAGATTTGTAAGGAAGTTTAGAAACGTCAAAGGAATATAATCAATTCAATAGATAATAATAGAATGGGAATCATTTAGAATTATAATCACCTGCTAGAACTGGCAGGGTGGTCAGCAATAGTAGTGTGCCACTATACAACATGGCTACTGTGCCGAGAACCACTGGCACCCGGTTGGAATCGGCACCAGGCGCTGGGTACTCGGCATCCGGCGCTCGGCAGCCGGCGCTCGGCACTCGGAGCTCGGCTCCCGCAGACGCCGCTGATGATTGTGGTGGTGTTGGAGACCACTGATCACCTGTAACACGAATAACACCGCTGAATACACTTATCGCCTGTTACCAGAGTATAACTTGTCTTACTCTAGTTTTTGGTCAAAGTAAACGTTTGATAATATGTAAAAACTAAGGACTATCTGTTCGTTCAGTAACGTCGAAAGTGATTAAACAATCACGTCAAATCGTTGATGTCTTTTCTTTGCAATTTGTTAAGTGGATTCCCCCTTTATGTACATTCGGCTTCTCGTGGCTGATAATTTTCATGTAAGACTGAGCCGAAGTGAAGCGTCGCCCGATTTATCAGTTAGTAGTTGTTATGTAATATATCTATTTATTGCAGTTGTTGTTTTTACATGTTAGTTATGATCGCTGTGTGTGTGTACGTGAGACTCACACGCACACGCACACACACACACACACACACACACGCTACACTCGCCGCGTGTTATCTCAGTCACAGCAGTGTCAGCACTCGCTCCAGATAACAAGTGCACCCAGCATCCCTGCGAGGGAACACATTGCACCGAACACGTGGGAACCGACCGAGTAATCTCTCACTTATCTATTTTCGACTTAACGTACATCGTTATCGAAGTCCGTCCGACACTCGACATCAAAATGAAGCGAGTGAGGCGAGAACGAGTCGTCCCTTATGGCGTTCTGCTCTCTCTGCCTACCCCGCAAGGGACTTGGGGTCAAGTTATGTATGTATATCTATTCTAATACGTTGTATCATGTCATATGTTGCATTCATGTCGTGTCTGGATGATACGTATTTTTCCTTTTCCGATCAAACCATCAATTTGGTGATGATAGCTGCTTCTAAGCCTGCTCCGAGGATCCCGACTCTGCCACTTATATACTCTTCATACACTTGTTCTGTCAGTAACAGTAACAGCACGGTACATCGGTCCACTATCAGTCATGGTGTTCAGCAGTTCTAGATTGATTGGTGCGGTTTAGTTGTGAGGAAGATGATGTCGGCGTGACGTCGCCGCGGCCCGAGGGGACACAAATAGCGCACACGACGCACTATGATTACGCCGCGCAAAGGTTACGTCTAAATATTGCACATTACTAGAGCTTCCTACTCACTAACTGACGTACCTACTACTGTCGCACTCTGTTTACTAACCATTTACCAACATATATTTAGACTATTTTAGACTCCATAATTATACGGTTTATAACAACGCAGCCAATAATATTAGTAACTACTAGAAATCATTGAAGTTTCTCTAGATTGCTACCTTTTCTTCACTTGTCCACTGCTGTTTTTAGTACTATCATCATCGTGATGATGTTTTAGTAGCGATATTATTATTATTTAACATACAAGCTTTTAAAAGAGTATTTGACACATGAGACATAAATATCGATGACAGAAAAAATTGTGCCCGGTATGGCAATAGGTTCGCCACCTATTCCATTTGGGACGTAAACATAACGGCGAGACGAGGCTTAACAGCCGCTACCTACACCTTCGGGTAGCAAAAGGCGTGAAGTTATGTTATGTTGCTTATTTGTCTAGCTATAATACAAGTACACGTGTAACGTAATGTTTGTGCCCACACGTGTCTCGTCCTCACTCACTTTCTGCTTCTATCAGATGCTCGGCTGCTGTCAACACCTGTGTGTCGCTGCTGTGGGCTAACTCTACATACAATGAGGATATTATATTATTTCAATGTTGCTTTGTTTGTCAATTAAGTCTTTAATATTGAACCATGTTTTAAATTATAGCGTTGTACTGTATGAATTGTGTTGTGTTTCAGCTGGAGCCACTGCGGTGTTTAGTATTGTACTAATTGCCCGATGTGACTTGGGTACATTACAGGTACTACACGTGTACTCGTGGGTGAGCCATGTTGGCAATAGTGAGCGATGTTATTTCCGTAGCGACATTATATTAGGCACAACTGTCGCCAACTCTTGCCATAATCCGGTTTCTCGCTCTTTCCGTACAGGAAGCTATTTTTATTTAGAACGCACCTACTTGCTTACTTCTGAATTAAAAATAGATACGATAACTGTATTATGTGTGCATCTACTGCTGCACTTACTTTGATTGAAACCTTCGGGAAGTCTTGAGTGCATAGTTACTAAGATTCAAACCTTTGATCGTGGAAATATATAGCCTCTGAAGACGACAGATACGGTGATATCATATTCATTATCAGGAATGGTAGATTGAGAGGTAATTAATACATATTTCAAACCGCTGATCATCAATAATTCTTGCAAAGTTGGGGCAAGCATTCAAATTCAAATTCAAAATATTTTTATTCCTTAGACTTTACAAAGCGCTTAGAATCGTCATACAAAACTACAAGCTAAAATACGCGGAGCTTAGATTCCCTTTCATCACACTATGTTGAATGTGAAAGTGATTCTAAGTGCCAGTTCCGGCGTCAAGGCTTCTTGAGAAGAACTGGCAAGAAACTCAAGGCCGACTCTTTTCAATTTTCAGTTTAACAAATTATAATAATTACAATCAACACAACACAAAAGGAGCAGTTCAATTCCAAACTTTTTTATCATTTATATAATCTGCGATACAATAGTAAGCCCTTTGATATAATCTACTTTTAATATAATTCTTAAATTTACCCATGGATAATTCAACCGCGTCGTTTGGAAGTTTATTGTTGAAGCGTATACATTGACCTGGGAACGAGTTAGAGATTTTATGGAGCCTAGTAGCGGGCACAGCGAGTTTGTTTTTATTTCTTAAATTTAGTTTATGAATATCGCAGTTTTTCTTAAATTTAGTTTTATATTTATGAACATAAATAAGATTTTCATAAATATATTGCGAATAAAATGTCATAATTCTTATCTCATTAAATTTATTTCTTAGTGTATCCCTGGGACTCATCATATAGATAGCACGAACGGCTCACGGCACAAAAACCGAATCTGCATCCGCGGCACTACCCCAAAGCAATAAGCCGTACGACATAATGCTGTGGAAATAGCTAAAATAAACTAAACGCGCAGTATCAACATCGGTCAGTTGACGTATTTAGCATTCGTTCAAATAGTTCCGTAAGACATTAGCAGTTGGAAGTGTCCTAGCAACACCACCGATGAGTGCCAAATGATATTTGTTCAATAAACACAAAAACAGAAGCTACTCCCGCGCCCACAAACCACATAGCTCACACTTAATACAATTATTATGGATGATTACAATATAAAAAAATATATTCAGTTATAACATTAAAACAACTTTTAGGATTATATCGCGTTTATTTATTACTTATTTTTATTGACCAAATCTTATTACAAAAATAAAATAAAAATAAAACAAATACTTATTTTTATTTTATTTCCCGACGTTTCGAACTCTTTACAGAGATCATTTTCACGAGTGATGAACAAAAAGATAGTAGTTGTTCAAAAGCTATTTTCATTGATACAGAGAGCACCCACGCCAGCAATAAAATTCAAAAAGTTAATAAGTAAGTAACCCACATCAGACCATGAAACAAAATAAATAATAGTTTAAAAAAACTAAAAAACACGCTTTTTATTGAAAACCGAACTAAAAAATAGAAAAATAAAAAAAAAAAAACTTTATTTTAAAAAAAGCGTGGGGTGCTTTTTAAGATATTATCGAAATGATAATCACTCTACTCATATCTGTCAATAAAATATTTATAACTATTGACACCATGCACCCCACGCTTTTTTTAAAATAAAGTATTTTTTTTTTATTTTTCTATTTTTTAGTTCGGTTTTCAATAAAAAGCGTGTTAGTTTTTTTAAACTATTATTTATTTTAAATTTTTTAGTTCGGTTTTGTATGACAGCGCGTTTCTTAGTTTCGAATTTGAGGAATAGCGCCATCTGTGACTTATATAAGGAACTCGTTTCAAGTTGATAACGTAAACTTTCCGCTGATTGCCACTAGATTTGTGAACTATGAAAGTTCACAAATCGCACCATCTATCGTTCAAAAAAGCGTGGGGTGCATGGTGTCAATAGTTATAAATATTTTATTGACAGATATGAGTAGAGTGATTATCATTTCGATAATATCTTAAAAAGCACCCCACGCTTTTTTTAATTTATATTCATTGAAATTTTTAACACTATTTTCTTAATTTAAATTCATTAAAATTTATTTTCTATTTTTTAGTTCGGTTTTCTAGTCTAGAACTTTCATAGTTCACAAATCGCACCATCTAGTGGCAATCAGCGGAAACTAAAAAAGAAGTCGGTTACAAACAAACCTACAAACCTACAAACCTACAAACATACATACAGGTGAAGCTAATAAAAAGCTAATAAAAAATGGGTGCGTGTACTTATGTACGCGCGTGAGAAGTTATACTTCTTTGGCATCATTAAAATATATATATACAGTGTTTCTTGGACCCTATTCTAACCACTTATATCTAGAATCTAGACACGCTTTGAAATCTAGATATCCTATAGAAAGTAAAAAAAGGCAAAAAAAATTTTTTTTTTACTTTTTTTACATAAATTATCGCTCAGAAATATGAACCATGATCACCCTACTTATGACCTACGACAACTGAGTTCATTGTGACTTCTCGCCTAAAGTATTTCATTCATTTTTCCATTTCGATCATCAATAGGGTTGTCATCTCTAATTTTTAATAATTATGTGAAGTTACAAAAAAAATGTAAGCTGACTACATTCTGATCTTCTTTCTGATCATTCTTTAAGAAACCACATGGAATTACCATGAAACATGATCAGTAAATAGTTTTCCCTGCCTACACTCTCATGTATTTGAGGCGTGAAGTTACACAAAAAAAAGCTATCTGTATTCGGTTCGCAATAAGAAATCATATAAAATTACCATGAAACATAATCAATAAGTAATTTTCGCTGCCTACACCCGCATGTATTTGGGGCGTGAAGTTACAAAAAAAATTCAAGTTGACTACATTCTGATCTGTTTAAGAAACCACTTGGAATTACCATGAAACATAATCAGTAAATAGTTTTCGCTGCCTACACCCGCATGTATTTGGGGCGTGTAGTTACAAAAAAAAATTAAGCTGACTACATTCTGATCTGTTTAAGAAACCACATGAAATTACCATGAAACATAATCAGTAAATAGTTTTCGCTGCCTACACTCTCATGTATTTGAGGCGTGAAGTTACACAAAAAAAGCTATCTGTATTCGGTTCGCAATAAGAAATCATATAAAATTACCATGAAACAATCAATAAGTAATTTTCGCTGCCTACAACCACATGTATTTGGGGCGTAAAGTTACAAAAAAAAATTAAGCTGACTACATTCTGATCTGTTTAAGAAACCACATGGAATTACCATGAAACATAATCAGTAAATAGTTTTCGCTGCCTACACTCTCATGTATTTGAGGCGTGAAGTTACACAAAAAAAAAGCTATCTGTATTCGGTTCGCAATAAGAAATCATATAAAATTACCATGAAACATTATCAATAAGTAATTTTCGCTGCCTACACCCGCATGTATTTGGGGCGTGAAGTTACAAAAAAAAAATTAAGCTGACTACATTCTGATCTGTTTAAGAAACCACACGGAATTACCATGAAACATAATCAGTAAATAGTTTTCGCTGCCTACACTCTCATGTATTTGAGGCGTGAAGTTACACAAAAAAACTGTGAACCCTACTTATTGATTCATTTGTAGGTACTTGACAGTGTGTATATGACCTCTTACACGTGCTGTGACCTGTTACACGCGCCCGAAACTTCCTTTGAAAATTGCCGCCTGCCTTTCGGCTTGCACAAGATAACCTTGAACTCATCAGGCGGCATTTATAAAAAGAATTTGTCGGCATTTTGAAATATTAATATTATTTATTAATTTATTAAATTTTAATATTAAGGGTCCGTATAATTTTAATGTACCAACGCAAATTAATAGAGGATATTATCATTATGTTGCATAACACGTGAAAGTTTAAAAAGTATTACGTAGGTAAATCCTAGGAGTCTCGGTGGTCCAGTGGGAGAGCACACAGCTTCTGATCCAGAGGTCCAGGTTCGAATCCTGACACTGGCTCACACCAATGACTTTTCGAAATTGTTTTCAGAAGTTAAGTGTGATAAATATCGATGACTGAAAACTTTCCATTCCATTTGAGACGTAAACATAACGGCGAGACGGGGTCTAACGGCCGCTGCCTACACCTTCGGGTAACAATAGGCGTGAAGTTATGTTATGTTTTGTTAAATCCTGTATTCGTTATTGTGCGTATTATTACTTAAAATTTAGAGATTTTCTAAAATACTATTCCAATTTGCTTTGAATGAGATTTGAGTGAAATTAAAATATCTACTAGACTCTGTAGTACAGACACTAGTATTTTTAAACTGATTATCAAAAAGTAAGCTATCGTATAAAGGTTCCGTATTTTGGTATAACGGTACCCTAAGAAATTAAAAATGGCAGAAACACTAGTGTTCGTTAGTGATTCATTTTTACACGCTCTTCATTATTGTTCGCTTGTTCTATCGGTCAGTATCATCTATCGGTGTCAAGTTAGTGTAAGTGCTATCTTTCGTTATTTTATAATGGCGGAGTATTCAAATGCAGAGTACTATGATATGATTATGTGTGTGGGTGCATCGGAGGGAATCCTTTCTGCAGCGCGCGAACTTTATCGACAACGTCACATTGATGGAAGAGAGCTGGAGAATCAGCGAAGACTTCCTTCTTATGCATGCTTCAGGAGGCTGGTCAACCGTTTGCACTCAAACGGTTCTTTCCACAGTCCCAACTCTGAAGGACGATCGAGTGACCGTGCGGATGCCCGTGTGGAACAGAATATTTTGGATCACTTTGCTGAAGATCCAACTAGAAGTACCAGAAAAGCCTCTGTCGTATTAGGTGTGTCTAAAATGAAAGTATGGAGAACTTTAAAAAAAGATAGTCAGCATCCTTACCATTACCAGCGCACACAAGAGCTGACAGAAGTAGATTTTTTATTGAGAGTACGATTCTGTGAGTGGTATCGTAGTCAGGTTACGTTGCGTCTCGGGTTTTATGGTCTGATGAGGCTACCTTTACTCGTTTTGGATTATCCAATAGCCACAAAGAGCATTACTGGTCCCATGAAAATCCACATGCTTTTCGTCAAAGCTATTTTCAGCACAGGTGGAAAATTAATGTGGGGGCCGGTTTCATCGGTGACAATTTGATAGGCCCTGTATTTTTGCCGGACCTGTTGAACGGTGAAATCTACTTGGAAATGTTGAGGACCACCTTGGAGGAAGAACTTGAAGGCCTTCCTTTGTTAGTTTACCGCGACATGATTTTCCAGCAAGACGGGGGGCCAGCGCATTACAGTCGTTCTGTACGCGAATATCTGGACCATCGCTTTCATGCGTGGATTGGTCGTTCTGGAACTGTTCCATGGCCACCACGGTCGCCCGATTTAACGCCAATGGACTTTTTTTTGTGGGGATATTTAAAAAGTGTGGTGTATGCTACGCAGTGTGAAACTGTGAATGAAATGCGCCAAAAAATTGTGGAAGCTTGTGGTACTCTAACACCGGAGTGTCTGAGCCGCGCCACACAATCTGTATCGCGGCGTGTGAACCTATGTGTTACGAGAGGAGGACAGCACATTGAACCTTTTTGTAGTCACACTGAGAAATGGTAAGTGTTCACCATAAATCGTAAACGAAAAATCTGGTTAGATATGTATTAAACTATGAATGAATTTTATTTAATCAGAATGATATGCTAATTTTTTTAAAGTGAAACTTTTATTACATCGTCTCAAACTTTTTCGTCTGTGTGTTGCATGTCGCGTGACGGTGACGTGAAGGAGCTCGTCAGAGCGCCTTTCACGTCTATTATCGTTTATTTATATTAATTAATTACCCAAATATACACTTTATTTTTGTAAATAAATACCGTAAAAACATGTAGAAAAAACATGTAGAAAAACACCCCCAGACGAGGGATCGAACCCGCCCCGACCTTGAGTTATCGGTAGTGCGGTTTACCGATGCACCACGAGGGCCGTATGTATAATCGTCTAATTACCGTCCTCTTTACCAATTTCGACACATTTTCTAGGATCGGGTTTGTTTGTTTGTTTGTTTTTTACATACATACATATACGTACGTACGTATTGCAGGCGGAGAAAAAAAAAATTATATTATTTATAAATTGTGTTTTTATAAATTGTGTTTTTTGAAAATTATATTTAAGTACGAATTACATACTATTTGCAAATTATATTTAAGTACGAATTACATACTAATAAAATAATGAAATATCAATAATACTTTTCGATCTTACCGACAGAATAATAAATATATACTAATATATACTATGTACTAACATATTATATTAGAAACATATACTTAATTTTTTGCAGTGATAAACTGTAATAAAAGCAAAGCAAACACACATTGACTTCGTGTTAGTTAACAATGCCATCTGCTGGAATAGAAATTTCATGAAAATCGTTGGAGCCGATTCCGAGATTCCAATTTTATATATATATATATATATATACAAGAATTGCTCGTTTAAAGATATAAGATAAGATAGTGCTCTTTATATATGTATTTGTCACATTTTCATAATAAATCGAAATATCATATTTACTGGAGGAAAAAATATCGTTTTGTTTTGTAAAGATCCTTTGTTGTAATGTTGTTAACGTTTAATAGGTGTCGCGTTATCCCTAGTGCCGTAGCTGGAATACTTGTCGATTCGGGCGACATCTATCGATATAATACGATATTACGGCAGAATCATCAATAGTAGCAACCTAGTAGCGCCATCTAGGAATTATTGTCGTGACCACGTAAAATAAAAAACATTTATGAAACCCTATTAACAAATACTAGATGGCAAGTAAATTAAAATAGCCCTTATCGCACAATCCCCTGAAAGCCGGTGACGTCCGGTTCGAAAACGAAGCCAAAGCAAACTTTAAAAAAAATTGCTGTGAAGTAACTGTTTTACACTGTTGCACTCTAAAAAAATATAAATGTTAATCATTTTATCAGAATCATCAATTTAAAAAACTTACTAACTAAATTATTGAAAAATAATTATTGAAAAAATATTTTGTTTATGTATATTTAAAAAGTAGATTTAAAAATCAATAACCCAAGACTCAATTTTAAAAGTTTCACTTTTACGGTGGTTTCATAAAACCACACAATTTTTTTTTTTATATCTCACCATAACTTAGCAATATCGGCTCTATTACGACAGAATAAGGTCTAAATTTTTATATCCGTGTTGTAGGTACTCAAGAAATCGTAACATATGTTACGATTTCTTGTATGTATGTGTGTATATGATGTCAATGAAAGTCTTGATAGTAGGGTGACCATGTCAAATATTATTATTTGCGGACTCAGTAGGAATTATTAATTTTTTTTCAGATCTAAAAGTTCTACTTATCGCATTTTAAATATAGCCATCCGATAGGCAATTCCATCCTGTATCCAGCCCTCGCGGCTTGATATACCCAATGGTATTAAAAACAAAATTTAGAGAATAATAAATATATAAGACATTATTTTGTAAATATTAAATAACCAATAATAAGTATTTAACATTAATAACATAATAATATTTAGTGTTAATTATATTAAATAAAAGATTTTAATTTATATCAATAAATAATACATATGGATAGTTAACCTCAATTATATTGGAGCACTTGAAAAAGTATATAAGCACAATTTTTTTCACTAATATTCACAAATAGTAAGTAATATCAATCAAAATATTCAATTTAAATCACTACTGAATATAATTTATTAGCACATATATAATTCGCACTTGTATGAAACTAAAACTTCATACTGTTAATTTTGTGTCACAGATGCGCGCGCATCTTAAAATTTCACTCTCATCATTTTTTCATAACGCGCCTAAAGAAGTATAACTTCAAAAATAAATATTTATTTATAACATATCTACATAAATAAAAGAAAGTCGTGTTTGTTACAACACTTATAACTGAAGAACGGTTATACAGATTTGGCTAAAAATTGGTGGAGAGGTAGCTTAGAGCCAGGAATAAAATATATTATTAAAATATTGATGACGAGGCTTAACAGCCGCTGCCTACACCTTTGGGTACAAAAAGTCGTGAAGTTATGTATGTTAAGTATGTATGTATGTGACTACAATTATAAATTGTAATACATACATACATAACTTCACGCCAAATCCCTTGCGGGTAGGCAGAGAGAACAGAGCGCCATAGGGCACGATTCTTACACGCCTCACTCGCTTCGTTGACTTTCATAACTCTTTTCATGCACGCGCGTCGGTTTTTGAGGCTCTTAACATCACCTTCCTCCAGAACACGTTCTATTTGGTCATGGAATGTGTGTCTTGGCCGTCCTCGACTCCTACATCCATCCGCTTTTGCATTGTATATCATTTCTACCGCGTTTATTCTACTTTCATGCACACTCTGCCATACCCAGCTCTCGCTTCCATAAGTTGGCGTTGGGATCAGGACTGCATTGCTAGCTGGGCTTTTCTGCTAATGTTTTTCGCGCCCAGGAATCTGCCCAACGCTCCATTTACGCTATTTCCTATCGCCACTCGTCTTTCTACATCCGCGGTGTACCTTGCATCTCTGCTAAAAGCGCATCCAAGATGAATAGATGAATGAATGAATGAATTATTTATTCACATCTCACAAGGAAGATACATAGTTACATTACAAACATTAAAGATCACACTTGCCATTACATAAATATACATAATATACATAAACATACAATATACAATTTCATTCACCTGTTCCAGCACTATACCATCAATCATTATCCTTGCATCTGTTCTGGATTCCTCCCTTTCAAACACCATAACTTTTGTTTTCGTCGCATTCAACTGCAAGCCTTTAATCATGCAATCATCTTTCATAGTAGTGACTAGTGTTTGCAGGTCCGACGGCGATTCGGCTAGAAGCACGGCGTCATCTGCGTAAAGCAGGCAGCTCACAACTAGGTCACCCATTCGCATCCCTACATCCATCGATCTCACTCTCTGGAGACAACTGTCCAGGTACAGGATGAACAGTCGAGCGGACAGCAATCCGCCGTCAACACGCACACACGCTGTGCAGCCCTCATAAGTGGACTTCACAGCGCGCAGCAGTGCTCCGCTCACCTCGTAGCCCGGGAGTATGCCCCACAGATCCTTTCGTAACTTAATAAATTGTAATAATATACATTATGTGATTTATATCTGTAGATCGTTTTTTTTACAGTATAGAAGGGCAAACGAGCAGGCGTGTCACCTGATGGTATGCAACCAACGCCATCCAACCGGACATCAACAACACTTATAGTGTTACTGTTGCGTTGCCGACCTTTAAGGGATAGGGGATAGGAAAGGATGGGGAAAGGGGGTGGGCCTTCGGGTACCTGTCTCACCGAACGAAACGCGGCATGAACCACTTTACGTCAATCTTTTGAGATGTCGTGGTTTTTCACCGGTCGAGCCGGCCCATTTATGCAGCGACCTGCTTGGGTCTACCACTGTTATTGATTTTGGGATAATTTGGCACTTCACTGCTAAGTACGCGAGAACCTTTCTTACTTTAATTAATTAGATATTATGAAGCTGAGGGTAAGACGATGGTATTCGCAGTCTATGTAATGTGCGCAGAGCCATCTCACGTGCGCGTGTCAGTTAGCACAAGACTAGAGAGAGATTTATCAAGAGAAGAGTCGTATGTCAGAATTGTGCTTTTTAATATAATCATGTCGAGCAATTCAAACACAAAAAAAATACTTTAAAAAAAAGTTAAACCGACTTCTAGAAACGTAAACCACAAAATCTTTAAGTATATGAAAACTTTAATAAAGTCATCTTTAACTGTTAAAATATATACAATTGTCACTCATTATTGAAGTCGGTGCAATACAATAGAGTGCTTTACCTTTTTTATTTTATTACGCGAGGAAATGCTTTATGCACACCCCCCGCCCGGCAGGGGGTAGTGTGGGACTCCCAAAACAGTAAAATGCAATCCGATCCTAGGGTTACCCACTAAAACCTCGCGGCGGCCTTCCTCCGGCGTTGCGGTGGCCCTGGACAGTGCACCGGCCCTCTGGTCCACTCCGCCGTCGCCCCCCCCTCTGTCACGTGGGGGTGATCATCCTCGGGGAGCCTCGGCGAAGCTCCCCGGGTGCGGTGGCTCCGACCACGCACTGTAAAGAGGCGCGTGGCCGGCGGCGCCTCCAACGACCCTCCCCGGCCGCACCGGGGGGTCATCCTTCCCGGGCCGCGACCTGGGCGCACCCGCGGGGTGTACTCCCTCGCGGCCCGTCGGCCCTTCGAGCGGGATCGGCTCTCCCCCGACTCCGCTCGGTGGCCTTCTTCTGGAGCATCACAGCTTCACAGAAGAAGACCACAGCCCTCCACTCCTCGCCCGCCAGCATTGCCGCGACCAACGCCGGCGGGGACAAGTCTCTCCCGATCCCGTCGACCAGGACTCGGCGCTCGGCCGCCCGGGCTGGGCAGACCTCCAGCGTGTGCTGGGTCGAGTCCAGGTCGGATGCGCAATGGTGGCATCTTGCCGTCTCTTCACGTTTTATTCGACTCAGATACTCACCGAAGCACCCGTGCCCGGTGAGTATCTGAGTGAACCTGTAGGTGACAGTGCCCCATTTACGGAGCACCCGTATGCGTGACATTACGAGATTGTGCGAGGTATGAGATTTCATATTTAGTGCTAATTATTTACTTTACTGATCTCAGTTACTTGTGCCTACCAGATATTTTTAGGGTAGATATTTTAGGATAGGATATTTTAGGGTAGATATTATATACCAGGTAGATATTTTTAGGGAGCTATGATTGCCATAAATAGGTATTTAGATAAAAGAGTATGACAATACTTGCTAAGTATTTATATTTTTGTAATTATCTTGGGTAGGCCCAATAACACTGCAGCCCGAATGAAGGCCAATCGTAGCCTCGAAACTATTGCAAAAAATAAAAATCATTTTTTACAGAATTGTGTCCTAGCTCCAGCAGTATCAGAAGTTGATTCAAGCATACCTCCCAAGCAACACGTTATTCCTATATACTACTAAACAGTTTCCATCGACTAACTGCAGTACTGTCTCCCAACTCCTAACCGTTAAGGAGTTCTGTGTCTTTTCATCAGCATAGCAGCATCAGGTGTATCTTCACAAGCAACACGGTAGCCCTACATAGTACCAAGTTTCTGTCGATCAGTTGCAGAGCTGTCTTCAAACTCCTAACCGTCGAGGAGTTTTGTGGCTTCTTCATCGGCACAGCAGCATCAAATGTTGACACCATAAAGAATATCGGTTTAAAGAAACTTTATTCTCATAAGAACATACATTAGTTCACTTATATGAGGGTACATTGTTATTTCATAAAATATAAAATATGTTATTGAGGCGAGCATGCATTCGCTGACAATAATTAAAATTAAGTGTATAAATGCAGGTATATGGAAAAAAAACATGTAATTGATCATGGATACAATAATAGATAGACCAGGAGCCAGATTTTTACTTCAGTCAGTTGTTTTCAATTTTGAATTTGCAAGACGTACTCCTTTAGTCTTTTCTTATAGATACCAAAACTACTAGACTGCCTTATTTCATTTGGTAATTTGTTGCAAAAGTTTGCCCCTTCAAACAAAATATTTCTTATTCTGTAGTTGGTAGTCCGAGGAGGACGCGTACAGAGCTTATTTTTACATCTTAAATTGTATGTATATATTTTTTTCTTAAAATTATTAACATTTGTTTGTATATTTTTTTCAAGTATATTTTTAATTAGTAAACAAGTGTTGTAAAAATATATCTGCGATAAATCAAATAGCTTTGTTTTTGAGTATACATCTTTTGTAGGTGTTCGAAAATTATAGTTAAACAAACGTTTAATTATTTTATTCTGTGTTATTTGTAGGTCAGAAATATTAGTACTGGCGGCTGATCCCCAAACTTCTATTAAGTATTCCAAATGTGGTTTTACTAGTGAGTTATAAACAACATACTTCATTTCCTTTGGTATACAGTTAGCGACTTTGCTAATGGCACCAGCAAAAGAAGTTTATTTATTTCTCACATATTCTATATGCGGCTTCCAAATTAGTTTGTCATCCAAGATTAGCCCGAGGTACTTTTCTTTATTGGACTGCATAATGGCACAATTATTTACTGTAAGAGTTATGTATGGAGGCATTTTTTTATTTTTAGCAGTGAAAAGCATATATGATGTTTTGGATATATTAATTGTAAGTAAATTGTATAGTAACCATTCACTTAAAATGTTTAGGTCACTCTGAGCCTCCGCAATAACTTCATTAACTGTCTTACCGAAATAAAACAGGCTTGTATCATCTGCATAAAGATTCAAACTGCCGTTTAAACCTATCTTATTTATATTATTGATATAGATAAGAAATAGCTGTGGACCTATAATCGAGCCCTGTGGCACTCCATATGTAATTATCTGTGGTTTGCTTTCGTAGTCACCCATTTTAACTATCTGTTTCCTATTTGACAAATAAGATTCAAGCAAAGAATAAGTATTTCCAGTGATTCCCAAGTTTGCCAATTTCTCCAAAAGTTTTGAATGTGAAACCGTGTCAAAAGCTTTTTTTTAAATCAACAAAGACACCCAGACAAATATTATTTTCATCAATATTTGTTTTTATTTTCGTCGTAATATCAATAGTAGCAGATAAAGTACTTGATTTTGGTCGAAACCCATATTGCTCATCTATTATAAACTCTTTTCTAGTTAAATATTGGTTAATGCGATTGTAAATTAATTTTTCAAATATTTTGGAAATTACTGGAAGTACCGAAATTGGTCTGTAATTATTTGGGTCAGTTTTTACTCCACCCTTATAAATTGGTGCTACTTTTGCAATTTTAAGACTATCTGGAAACAAACCCGCATCGAAACATGAATTTATACAGTTTTTAAGAGATGTAATTATAAGATTTTTAATGCATTTAATTGATTTTGTGTTAATACCATCTATGCCAGTACTAGTATTACTGTCTAAATTATCTATTATTTCAGATATTTCTTTATCTGTGCATGGATCAAAGTCAGAAAGTGTTAAATCGTGAATATAGCCACACTCATACATAAGTGTATTACCCACGCTCTGGTGATATTTTTGGGGTATCTTGTTAGCTAAAACTGAACCAATAGTTGAGAAAAACACATTAAACATATCACATATATTCGTTGCATTTGTTACCTCTTTTGTGTCCGTGATCAGCTTCGGAACTACACTTCTACCTTTTATCTTTGTTAATGCTAACGAGTTTATGATTTTCCACATTTTCTTTGGGTTTTTGCTACTTTTTTGAAACAAATTGTAATAATATGTCCTTTTCGCACTCTTGATTTTTTCACGAACTATTTTTCTCTGCCTCTGGAATTTTTTATTCAGGTCTTCGTCATCTTTGTTGGTTCTTAGTTTTTTCCACAATATATTCCTATAATTGATCATGTTTATAATTTCTTTGTTGATCCAGTCGTCTTTTGATAGATTTAAAATTTTGGTTTTTGGTTTTTTATTTCTTCCTTTAGGTAATTTTATAAAATCTTCGAGATGTTCAAAGATATTTCTCTTATTTATGTATGTACTCTGACCAACACTTTTGTATAAACCACCATAGTCAATTGCCTCGTATTTTATCTTTTGTTTAGTCCTAACTTTGTATTTATTTATCTCCAGATATACATGCTTATGATCACTCATTGCAGATTCTACAATAGTGAAATAGAACGCGATATCAGTTAAATTTGTTGATATATGGTTTAAAATCCTATTGGTTGTATTTGTTTGTCTTGTTGAGTATTTCTTATTAAATTTGTTGAGGATTTCGTGACCATTTTCTTCTAAAGTTGATAGATATTGTGATAAATAAGTGCTTGTAGTAAGTAAGTCCAAATTGAAATCTCCAAAGACAATAGATCTCTTTCTTTGTTCTAGTTGCGTACCGTATATCTCAAGAAATTGCTTAACATTGCTACTACCTGGTTTATAAATGCCTCCTACGTGTAAAGCATATTCTTTGAGATAAACCCATAGATAATGGTTGCCATTTTTGTAAATATCATCAGTTATCTCGTAGTTAATATTATTTTGTATATAAATTGACACACCTCCACCTCTGCCATCATTTCTGTAATTATAAATATTAGGTCGGGGAAAAAGTCTTTTCGCATAACGTAGGTATAAACTTATTATAAAATTTCTTTGACTGTACTATTTGTGTCTGGCTGGTTTTGGTAACATTAAAAAGGTTACATTATAAAAAAAAGAAAAAAATAAAAAAAAGTTGTTTCCCGCTATTTTTCATTTGTTTTTCTCTCCGTAAAAATGAGTGAATCTAATGAAGAAATTCGATACATTTTAAAATTTTATTATAAAAAAGGCAAAAATGCAACTCAAGCAGTGAAAAAAATTTGTGATGCTTATGGACCTGATGCAGTGTCAGTAAGAGTAGCACAAATTTGGTTCAAACGTTTTCAGTCCGGAAATTTTGATGTTAAAGATGCACCTCGCTCTGGTCGCCCTGTTACGAATAAAATGGACGCCATTTTTGAAAGAGTGGAGCAAGATCGGCATATTAGTAGTTACGATGTAGCTGAAGAACTGGGAATTGACCACAAAACAGTTTTGACCCATTTGAAGAAAGCTGGTTATACAAAAAAGCTCGATATTTGGGTGCCACACGAGCTCACTCAAAGAAACTTAATGAACCGTGTACTCATTTGCGATTCATTATTGAGACGTAATGAAACCGAGCCGTTTTTGAAGAGATTGATAACTGGCGATGAAAAGTGGATCACGTACGACAAGAACGTGCGAAAAAGGTCGTGGTCGAAAGTTGGCCAGGCTTCACAGACTGTGGCCAAACCTGGCCTAACACGAAATAAGGTGATGCTGTGTGTATGGTGGGATTGGAAGGGCATTGTTCATTATGAGCTTTTACCGTCCGGCAAAACCATCGATTCTGATCTTTACTGCCAGCAACTGATGAGATTAAAGGAAGCAGTCGAGAGAAAACGGCCGGAATTGATCAACAGGAAGGGTGTGGTCTTTCATCACGATAACGCTAGACCACACACATCTTTAGCCACTCAGCAAAAATTAAGAGAGTTCGACTGGGAGGTCCTAGTGCATCCACCATATAGCCCTGACCTTGCGCCTTCAGATTTTCACCTGTTTCAGTCTCTTCAGAATTCTTTAGGTTCTGTAAGGTTGACCTCAAGAGAGGACTGCCAAAACTATTTGTCCCGTTTTTTTGATCAGAAGTCCCAAAGTTTCTACAGTAACGGGATAATTTCTCTGCCCACAAAATGGCAGAAAGTTATTCAACAAAACGATACATATATATTGTAAATAAATGTAAATAAACTTTGAAAAAAATGTCTTGACTTTTCATACAAAAATACGAAAATACTTTTTCCCCAACCTATTATGTGTATAGTTTGGAAGGTTGTATCGTTTAGCATCGTGTTCTGATATAATCCAAGTTTCCGTTAATATTATAATATGTACTTTTGTTTTAATAGCTTTAACGATAGATTGAAGCTCTTCGATCTTTCCGGGTGTTCGTATACTTCTAACGTTTGAATAGTAGAATTTAAGGAACCATGAATGTGCGTTTATATCTTCATATTTGGTTATAATTTTATATACACTATCCTCGCTAGTATGCAACTTGAGATGATTTGAATTTAGTTTTTTGCTAGAGCATCTGTTTCAGTAAGTGATTGAGACCGGGATCGCATATATGCAAAGGCGTCGATTTTATTTAACTTTGCTGGAGCTAACATAGTTTTTCCTCCACTTTGCTGTGAGAGCGATTGGGGTGATGTTGAGCTGTCTCTTTTTCTATTCTGTGATTTTTTGGTTTGTATGATGACTTTGTTATTTCTAATAAATGCTATATTGCCTTTGTCTCTTTCTTGTTGGAGTTCTTTTTGAAGTTCTTTTCTTTTTCTCCAGGTTTCTTTAGAAAAATCTTCAGAGATGTATGTATTTTCAGGCATTTGTTTCTTACTTCTAAGTATTTCTAATTTTTTCCCGAAGGTGGTAAGAGAAACTAGTATTGGTCTTATTTTTCCAGAAGTAGATGGTCCAATTCTTTGTAATTTATCAATTTCCAAATCGTCGATGTTCACATTTAGTTCTCTAATTAATTTTGTAATTGTTTTACGTAGCTCAGTCGAGATTCTTTCCTTTTCTTCAATCCCATGTATTATAATATTATTTTTCCTTTTAGCGTTTTCTAGCATTATTATTTTCTTATTTAAAATTTCAATTTATAATTTTGGATTTTTAGTTTCTTCTATAATTGGTTTGATTTTTACATCAATTTTTTCCATAAATTTCTCTGTTAAGGTTTCCGTTATTTTATCTGTTTGAATTTCCATTAGATTTTTCACTTCTTGTTTCATCATATTAAATAATGTCATCATTTCCTCAGACATTTTAAAGGCCATTTTTTCCAAGCAGTAACAAAAACGTACTTATCGCTCCTAGACTATACGTAGCTCAGGAAAGTACCTATTTGTGGTTCTTGTTACGATTTATTTTATTATATTGGCGGCACTGTCACGACTCACGAGTGAATAGTAATTAGCGTATGTAGGTATTTTTAAATAACTTCCAATTTAATTTAGATCTTACATAAACAGTTTCCTTGGTGTTTTATGGCACAAAATCTTGTTGTGGTGTTTATAATCTTCAATCTGACTTGGTTGTGATCTCACAAGGACGATTCTTCAGTTTTACTATTTATTTGTAGCAAAAACTCAGGAGCACATTGACTATAGGTGTTAGCGATTAGCACGCCCCTCCCTAATATAACCCTAAGACATCACCATTACGTAACAAAAACACCATACTTGCATACAACTTTTGGTGGATGCCTCCGATTTCTCCTGGTTCCCATCATCAGATCCTGAACTGGTGAAAATGGGACCATTTCGGAGGTAGACACTATACAAAGAAAAAAACTTTTTGAAATCCGACGCAGTGCTCCTGTGATTTTGGAACGAGCGGCATTTCAGTATGAATCGATTATTGTGCCGACAGCTCGGTGAAAATTGGAGATATGATAATAATTTGTAAATATTGTTTGGCGTTGAAATACAATGATCTATGTACTGTTATATGTTGTACCGGAGGCAAAGTAAAATTATCACAATTGGAGCCACCAGCAGATCCTTTAAGTTATTTTGTTTCTGGGATTGGAAATAATTCCAAGTATTTCTTGGTCAATCAACTCTTTTTACGCTTTTTACGAAATGCATGTTTGTATATTCATTTATTATACGTAAATACGGTATTTACACCAAAATAACATTTTTTTAGAATTTTGACTGTCTGTTTGTTCAGGCTAATCTTTGTAGTGGCTGGATCAATTTTGATGGGACTTTTTTGTAGGTAGCTGATGTAATAAGAACTAACTTAGGCTTTTTTTATTTTAGAAAAAAACTTTTATTTCCTCATATAATGCTTTTGAGGCGAAACAATGTTCGCTGGGTCAGCTAGTTATACATTTTTTTTTTACACAGCGCCCTCTATTTCCAAGCTAAGCAACTAAATGCTTGTGTTATGGACACTAGATAACGGATATTAATAGGGTCAACTCGCTTTCAATAATGCTTATTACTTTGTTGTCAGTGTATTTTGTAGGAAAAAAGCCAATCATGGTGGTGCCATGATCCTTGTATCAAATAATATTAGATTTAAAAACAGGAGAGACATTACAAAGCTCTCCATTGAACGCACTGTTGAACTGTCCTGTGTTGAGCTTGAGCAATTTAGTGTGCTTTGTGTTTATAGGCCGCCACTGGGTGATTTTAATATATTCGAATCCAATATGGATGATGTTAAGCAAAAACAACAAACAAACAATTTTTTTTCTTTAGTTAGTATTTACTAAAGAAAAGAATTTGTAAAGATCCTTTGTTGTATGATTGTAACGCGGTCGGGGGTATATAAAATAAAAATTCGCTCGACAATTAAAATTTTATTTATTTTAACGACGAGTTGCTCCTCAATTTGTGGCTACCAAATCTTAAGAGGGGAGCAGGTACGACCTGATGCCGAGTGACCCGCGAAGGCTCACTGCAGGGGTGTCCCGGTGCTCCACCGAAGTCTCCTCCCAGATGTTGGCAGGCTGTCTTCACCCCGACCCGACCCCCATTTCTCAGAATGGGTAGACAGTGGTGTTACATGCCAGTAATTTGGAAAATGCCCAGGGTGGATCAAGCATATAACCCTACAATACATAAACATAAATATAAATTTGGAAAAGAGTTAGATTAACAAACTATTAAGCAACATAATTAATAATGTAGGTAGGTTACCACTACTTACTTGATTTGTAAAATTATCTTAATTGTACAGAATAATTTATATAGGAAATTACTGTAATATATATAAAAATAATATGCTGCTATTAGGAGAATCTGAACATGATAAACTTTAAGATGAGATATGTGATTATACTCTTTTCCATAATAAAGTAAACTACATGAAACAACTTTAATAAATTAGGCACATCAAGTTCACGGCACTGCAGGCAATAATATCTTAGCTATTAGGGTGAAATAAATTGGTTAAACCACTCACCAATAAAATCAAAAGTTTAGTTGAAGGTTTAGGTTATTCTGGCTCCTTACTCGGTAACAGTCTCAAATGAAATGGCCGAATATCCTTTCCAATTTTAAAATGTCTGGTCAGTCTGTCATATCAAATAATTACCTACCTAGTTTAAAGAGTATGATTTTATTTATTAATTTTCGTATACACACCTACAGTTTTATTTTTATTTATGACCCGGAAACCGTGTCTTTGAAGCCTAAATTTATTATGATGTAAATTGACATTGTCACTCAACGTGACATGATTTAATAGGTAACAGTTGCTATTTTTAATTATTAGATAATTATCTTATTTTTCTAAGTTAGTTGAAATCAGAGTATAACTATTATTAATTATTGAATGATTTTCAATTTAAAGGTAAGTATTTGTTAAAAAATCTACCACTGGTCACAAACGCGGCCAGTCCTGAGAAAGACCCAGCAAGAAAACTCAGCTGTTCTTCAAAACTGATTATTATTTCATTTTGGGCGGGTTATGGATACTACTATTATTTGTGATATTTTGAGAAAAGAAACTTGGTTTCCAGGTTAATAAAATTATTACTTTTACTTATAACAAAAAATTTAAAAAGTTAAATTATTACTTAAACTGTACTATTCAAAATTCTACATTATTGTATACAATCAAAATAATTTTATTAACCTGGAAACCAAGTTTCTTTTCTCAAAATATCACAAATAATATATATAGTGCTATCCATAACCCGCCCAAAATGAGTCAAAGTCGAAAGTAAGTTTTATTTTCATAGGTCTTCACAGACACTTAAAAATAGTCAATAAGTACAATTTAACTTATTATTTTAAATTAACTACTTAACACGAGCGCTTGAGGAAAGTGCGTCCGTGGAACAAGAAAACACGAACACTAGAACAGATGATGTAGTCCAAATTAGCTAAATAAACTAACAAGCCTACTATTGTTAGTTGAATCTTTTAAGAGATTAACATTAAAATCACCACATACAATTACATTACAATTACACTTACGATAAGTTTTTGCATAACATCATCCATATTGGATTCGAATATATTAAAATCACCCAGTGGCGGCCTATAAACACAAAGCACAATAAATTGCTCAAGCTCAACACAGGACAGTTCAACAGTGCGTTTAATGGAGAGCTTTGTAACGTCTCTCCTGTTTTTAAATCTAATATTATTTGATACAAGGATCATGGCACCACCATGATTGGCTTTTTTCCTACAAAATACACTGACAACAAAGTAATGAGCATTATTGAAAGCGAGTTCAAAGTTTAAGCCAATTTTCAGTCATTTTACAAAATAGGTCAAGCTCAAGTTCTTTGCCAGATAAACCTTGCATATTTTGATGTACAATTGTAAGCAATGATTTAGGTTTGTCGTTTCTATTAATTTGAACAAATAGAAGTGTCAAGGTCCTTACAATTCATAGAGTGAGGTACTTTACAAGTAGCCCTGTCAGTTTGTGAAATGTGAAATAAAAATCAGTATTTAATCAGTCATTTAATAGGGTAAACTGTTACTATTAAACTGCCTAAAATTCTATTTCTCAATTTAGCAACATTCTTTAGCTTCACTAAAACGCTTGTAAGCCCGATGTTTTTTTCATATTTTCAGTGGCCCCTCATTTAACCGACAGCGCAATCGCCACACAAATGGGAATTTTGCCATCAACTCAACTCAAGAGGCAATACAATACTATTCACATAGTATGTGACAAATCACTGTAATGTATGAATAGCCTCATTTACACACACACATCACAGTGGGGCTATCACCTATTAATTAAACAATCAGCGATTAGCGAGCAGATTGCCAACTCCAATTGTCACTTTGGTACGCGAGAGACCTTCCACCACCTACATATTACTCCATGGCAACTGCTAACAAATATATATATTTTACACTCTCATATAGAATAACGCCTGCCTACTTACAGTACTTACTATTTTTGATATATTCTCAAAAAGAGTGTGGGACTTGTAGGTACTAGTAGTTATATACTACTCTGTGTAAAAAGTATCGGGGATATGTCAATAAAGAGACCCGCGTAAAAGAGGTCGATCTAATTTTTTTACTGCATGTTGGTAGCACTGTACTGATTTAGCGCGCAAAATTTGAACGGGATCTGTCATTTAATTTGTTTTAAACTAAACTTTTTGTTGGTCATAGTTTTGAGTCCTCGGCGATTTTTACAATGGAAAATATTGTTGAACATCTTTGTTCTCACATCACACTCTTGTGTGCCTTAAATTTTGTGTTTCGAATGATATTTCATGTGGTGAATCACTAAAAATGTTGCCGCTGTTGAGTATCAGCCGAAAACGTCCAGATTTGTGGCGACACAACTCATGGATGCTGCACCATGATAATGCACCATCACACACAGCCATTATAGTGAAAGAGTTTTTAGCGAAAAATTCAACAAACGTTCTCGACCAAGCACCCTATTCACCTGATATGGCTCCGTCTGACTTTTTTTTATTTCCCAAGTTAAAATTACCACTTCGAGGAAAACGTTTTGAGTCAATAGAAGCCATAAAAGAAAATTCGCTGAATGAGCTAAAGGCCATACCGCAAATAGCCTATGAAAAATGTATGGAAGACTGGGTGAAGCGGTGGAGATGTTCTATTGCAAGCGATGGGGCCTACTTTGAAGGCGATAAAATAAATTTAGATGAATAATTTGTATTTTTTGTTTTATTGACAAATTCCCGATACTTACTACACAGAAGGTATATCACTACATAGTATAAAACAAAGTCGCTTTCTCTGTCCCTATGTCCCTTTGTATGCTTAAATCTTTGAAACTACGCAACGGATTTTGATGCGGTTTTTAAAGTGAAACTTTTATTACATCGTCTCAAACTTTTTCGTTTGCGTGTTGCATGTCGCGTGACGGTCGGCCGCGGAGTAGGGATAAAGTGAAAGGCGCTCGTCAGAGCGCCTTTCACGTCTATTATCGTTTATTTATTTATTTATTATTAATTAATTACCCAAATATACACTTTATTTTTGTAAATAAATACCGTAAAAACATGTAGAAAAACACCCCCAGACGAGGGATCGAACCCGCCCCGACCTTGTGTTATCGGTAGTGCGGTTTACCGATGCACCACGAGGGCCGTATGTATAATCGTCTAATTACCGTCCTCTTTACCAATTTCGACACATTTTCTAGGATCGGGTTTGTTTGTTTGTTTGTTTTTTACATACATACATATACGTACGTACGTATTGCAGGCGGAGAAAAAAAAAAAATTATTAATATAACAAATGACACGATAAAAGGGAATATAATAAATTCGTATGTATTGTAAACGACGGAGGCGTAGGCGGCGGCTTTTAAGTTTCCAATTCCAAAAAGTGAACTACATATATGTGACACAGTTATGTTCGTCAATTTAGTAGTGAATATCTGGATGACCGAGCTTTGCTCGGTATTTTCTTTTTTTTTATAAATTGTGTTTTTTGAAAATTATATTTAAGTACGAATTACATACTAATAAAATAATGAAATATCAATAATATTTTTCGATCTTACCGACAGAATAATAAATATATACTAATATATACTATGTACTAACATATTATATTAGAAACATATACTTAATTTTTTGCAGTGATAAACTGTAATAAAAGCAAAGCAAACACACATTGACTTCGTGTTAGTTAACAATGCCATCTGCTGGAATAGAAATTTCATGAAAATCGTTGGAGCCGATTCCGAGATTCCAATTTTATATATATATATATATATATACAAGAATTGCTCGTTTAAAGATATAAGATAAGATAGTGCTCTTTATATATGTATTTGTCACATTTTCATAATAAATCGAAATATCATATTTACTGGAGGAAAAAATATCGTTTTGTTTTGTAAAGATCCTTTGTTGTAATGTTGTTAACGTTTAATAGGTGTCGCGTTATCCCTAGTGCCGTAGCTGGAATACTTGTCGATTCGGGCGACATCTATCGATATAATACGATATTACGGCAGAATCATCAATAGTAGCAACCTAGTAGCGCCATCTAGGAATTATTGTCGTGACCACGTAAAATAAAAAACATTTATTAAACCCTATTAACAAATACAAGATGGCAAGTAAATTAAAATAGCCCTTATCGCACAATCCCCTGAAAGCCGGTGACGTCCGGTTCGATTTCAAATTAAACTAGTTTTCTCTCTCTTTGCAAAACTGCCACTGACTTGTAACTAACGAATTAGTGGAGGAAGCAGACTGACGCCTTTCTTACTTTACTTAAGTTTCCAATTCCAAAAAGTGTGCCAGGATTCGAACACGCGACCTATGCGATTCGGAAGCCGTGTGCTCGACCACTGGACCACCGGAACTACATATATGTGACACAGTTATGTTCGTCAATTTATTAGCGATAAGATAGTGCTCTTTATATATGTATTTGTCACATTTTCATAATAAATCAAAATATCATATTTACTGGAGGAAAAAATATCGTTTTGTTTTGTAAAGATCCTTTGTTGTAATGTTGTTAACGTTTAATAGGTGTCGCGTTATCCCTAGTGCCGTAGCTGGAATACTTGTCGATTCGGGCGACATCTATCGATATAATACGATATTACGGCAGAATCATCAATAGTAGCAACCTAGTAGCGCCATCTAGGAATTAATCTTCAGTCGTTAACTTCCAAAGAACTTGAAAATGATGAGATTATCGAATTAATTGATTTAAATCTTTAACTTAAAGTTAAACGAAGCCAAAGCAAACTTTTAAAAAAATTGCTGTGAAGTAACTGTTTTAAAAAAGTTTCACTTTTACGGTGGTTTCATAAAACCACACAATTTTTTTTAATAGTTAGCGGGTGTCAACGGGGTGGTTTTGATCTATAATTCATGAATAGTGTAGTGAAAAAATCTGGTTGCCTGTAAAGTCGGTTTTACGGGCGAAGATTTTACGTGACAACGTCTTTTTCTCGGTAGAATATTTATTGATATGAATATAATTAAGTTGAAGGCATTTGCTCGTCCGTTTCCATTGTTTTGAGAGTGGTGATTCCTGTTGAACATTTGAAATTGAATGGATGAATTTTTAATTTTAAAGAATCAATTTGAAAATCAAAACACTTATTCAGATCGAAGGTTCAAATTTTTGCTAAATAAATTTGAAATTAATTAAAATTTGTAATTGTAAATGATGAAGTTGAAAATTAAAACATTTACTTAAATTAGATGTTAAAATTCTTGCTCAACACAGTTTAAATCAAGTTTTCTTATATCTGCCACTTTTTCTTAATATTTGTAATTTTAAAGAATCAATTCGAAAATCAAAACATTTATTCAGATCGAAGGTTCAAATTTTTGCTAAATAAATTTGAAATTAATGAAAATTTGTAAAATAATAATTAATTAATTAATTAATTTTAAACTAATAATTTACTTAACACTATCAACATTTATCAATAGTATGACATAACCTATAAACTCAGTTTCTCAACTTTTGTGTCAATCTAACAATTAATCAATCAATCATAGTTTACGATAATGAAATATCAGTGTACAATTATTTACCTTTATTGTTGTAGTTGTTGTAAATGACGAATCTAAGCACTCCACATTTTCACTACAGACACAGCTGACGATACTTTAACCACACGTGTGAACTTGTATTATGACGCTTTCTTGTTTTTCCAACGCCAAGAACGTTCGAGAAAGACAAAGACAGAGACACAAGCATGCGCCGATTCAATGCGCCTAATTCTCTAGTGCTGCGCGCGCGGCAGACCGATCATAGTTGAGTGGGAGAGAGACGCAAGGCATTCGGCGGGCCTCTCTCTCGTTCGGTGACTCATCGTAACGTTACCGAGCGTTACACTTTTTCATAAGTGACTCCCAGCCGCAACCTAATTTAAGACGTTGTCACGTCAAAAAAAATTATAATTTTCAAGATTCAAAACTTTAATCGAAAACGCTGCCTGAACCCTAAGTGATAAATCAAAACAATGTATGTACTACATTATGATACACCTTTAAAAGGTCTCTAAAAAAGTCCGCGAGGGCATATGTCTATGTCTTAGGGATAACCCACAATGACCATTATTATTTTTTAACTTTTTACGAGAAATAATGGCTTATTTACGAAGCACTTTTAAACATTACAGCATTAATTTTCATCCAATTAAGTGTCTTAAATAGATTGTGCTTTTAATATAGATCAATATAGCCATTTACAGCATGTAATTTAAACTAATATTTATGAAGATATTACAGTATTAACATAGCGGTACATAGCAGTTGCGTTTGCGCGCCAAAACGCGTGCCGATAAATAGTACAAATTGAACTTTTTAAGATCCAAATATTACTAATTTATTTCTTTTGATGCGGAACGAAGTTCGCCGGGTCAACTAGTGCTTTCTAAAATAACGACATGGGTTCGATAATTAACGATATAAATTAACGATATGTTTAGTAGAAAAATTACGAGAAATATTGTATTTCTTATATTCTCCTATTTCTATTCTATTCTTATATTGTATTTCTTATATAATACTTTAACGACGTAAAAAAACAAGTAGCTGCGCTGTATTTAGTAGGTACAATCTATGCTCATCAGATATCTTTCGTTTATACTTAAAAAGATACTCCCGATATTGTTTTAAAATTAAAATTCTAATTTAACTCAACATCGTTAGTAAAAGGCATGCTATGATGGTTCGGCCATACCGTGGTCACTGCGCACTCTGGGTCAGCGAGGGACGGTATTGAACATATTGTATTGCAGTAACGACGGGGATAATGTATAGACGTAAATATCGTTTGATCAACTACACAAACCAAAGCTAACAAAAGAAATTCCAATTATAAATGGATCTGAAATAAGCATTGGAACTGATCGTTTGTATGTGTGTGTATTATATATACCTAATTATAGTACACAATACTGACAATACAATACACATACACACACGCGCGCGCACATTCCAGATAGAGAGATGAGGAGATCAAACAAGAGTCAGCGTTACGTATAAATTATATCTTTACGCGATTCCTCTCTCTCGTAAAAGTCACGTGTATGTATGTATGTATATATTTTTATCCCGTAATTTGTTTGGGCATCACAGGAGACTCCCTGTTACCTGCTATATCTTTTCGATAAGAACATTTGCCGCCTTTTGAGCATTTGTGAGGACTGATTTAAATAACTGACAAAGCTCGCGTGTTATGGGCTTCCCGAGAAATTTCGTGATTGGTTTCCAGTTTTCTCACGCCTAGGCATGAAGTCGCTGTCGGTGTGTGATGCTCCGACTTAAAACCCGTGAATTCTCGAATCGCTCCAGGGCCGTGTGCTATCCCTACGTTTTTTAATCTGTACATCAATGACATTCTGCATTACAGCAATCTTCATTATAGCTGCGAATTTCTCGGGAGAACCTCGGCGAGTAACGTAACAAATTGTATCTGAAATCGATGCTCTTCTTGGTCAAGTATCGGACTGGGGGCGAATAAACTTAATCCAATTTAAGCGTGACGTCCAGTTTCGCGGTCATCTGGAGGGCATGGCCAAATAGGCCTCAAAAAAGCTTGGTGTGCTCAACAGAGCGGAACTATATTTCACGTCATCGCTTGCAACTATATAAGGCGCAAGTCCTAGGAACCTTCAAGAATCGGGCGCATTCCTATCTTAAACGCTGGCAACGCTTATGTGACGCCCCTGTTGTTGCGGATGCCCATGGGCGGCGGTAGTCGCCTTCCCTCAGGTGACCCGCAAGCTCGTTTGGGGGCAAACGAGCAAATTCAATCAAATTAAAACTCATTTATTCAGTTTAGGTCATATATAGACACTTATGAAAGCACGTTACGTTAATAAAGGTTTAGACCCTACAAACAGCACCCGGTCACGAGTGTGACGCACACAGAAATAGATCAAGATAGAACGGCGAATAGGCGTGGCAAGCGTGCCAAAACCATGCACTATATTGCATGCTTTTCGAAACTCGCTCTCATTACGCAACGAGCGTTCCTGCCCTGCGTTCAGGACGTAAAAAAATAGATAAAACGTCACATATATGCCTTATTGTGCTGTGGCAAATTGTAAAAACAAAAATAGTGAAGCAAATATGAAAAAAGGAAATATTTCGTATGATCAGTAAGTATAGAAAATCAGTAGAAAGTATTTTTTTGAGATTATAAATTATTGTTTTACTTTTACTATGTTCAATAATTACGATCACAAGTTGTATATTTTTTCGTTATGATAAATATCCATTGCTGTCCGCATTCAACGCTCGTATACAAAAACATTGCGCGCATAAATTATACGCGTAATGTACGTCGAATCGAACGAAATACACAATACACCTGCCAGTTGATCGCTGTGTCTGTTAATCGCTGTGATTGGTCTTCGAATGTTAGAGATGGGCACTCCATGTATCGTTGAGTCTTAGGACTTATCGATAAATTAATTCAATAATAATTGGAGTATCAGCTCATGTCTTGCTTTGTCCCTACTTTATTCTAACACCACAAAATTCGACCAAAGTGCTTCGTAATTACATTGGCAGCAGTTTATTTGACAGTATAAGTTTTCACCAATTTGACCAAGCGCCGATGGAAAATCATCTCGTTCTTCTCAAACGGGCAGTAACCGAGGTATATGTCGACGTTCGGCTTCGTTATTTAACCAGGACTGTGAGGCCAACCCTTACAAAAAGGCAAATATTTAATAAATATGTATAGTTTCAAGGACAGTAAAATATTTATAATTAAATTTTGTATACTGTTGGAAAAATATGTTTTAGGTATTAATATGTCGGATTAAAGTATTTAACATGTTTTACTTTCTATGATTATCGTTATACAAAATCAATAAAGTTGGTACAATATAAAAATAATAAAATTAACACACGTTGCCGATATTAATATCGATAATCTAATGAGTGTGTCTCCTAACTAGTCGCCCCGCTCACAATGAAAATGACGTCACGCTGTGGGCGTGGTTTTTAAAAAAAGTGACACGCTCGAAATGTATGGAAATATGACATCGCAGCCGTTCTATCTTGATCTATTTCTGTGGTGACGCATATCTCAGCCATCGCCTCCTTCCATATTTTAGGCGAGGTGGCGAGTGTGACGACCACCCGATCAACGAAACCGCCGGAAACTTGCGGGTCACCGTAAAAACTACCATAAGAATAATAAGTATTATAATATAATTATCATTATATTTAACAAACTTGGATAACTAAGCAGATTAATAATAAGGATGACTTGGACAGATTGCTTGTTTGTTTACATGCTTGTTAATAAAATAATTATTGTATCGAGATTATTTGACCGAGGCCCTCATACAGACTTGGCTCCTATTTTGTACCTACGTGTAATTGTTTTTTTTATAAAATTACTAAGTAAACCCATATTGGCCTGCTCCGTCGTGGAGCGACTACTCATATCCCGCGAGATGCGATAAATAAACGAACAAATTGGAGACGTTGAATTTAAAGTTTCACTTTATTATAATCACGGTGACTCCCATATTAAACACGTTTTCGCCGTTTGTTAATTATTGGTACGAACTGGTAATTGTTTATGATTCCGTGTTATTTGACTGGACGGTTAGGTATTAACAGAATGGATACCTAAATAACAGAGATGTACAAAATGGTTTTAAAAAAGCATTTAAATACAAAATACTTTTCAGATTTACTATTTCAAATGCAAAATACTAAATAGTTTTTCGTTTTGTATTTCAAATGCAAAATAGGTATTTTCAAAATACATTTTTCAAAATAAAATACATTTTGACGAAATCTTCAATGAGTCTCAGTGGTCCAGTGGTTGAGCGTTTGGGGTTGAGACTCTAGGAACATGGGGTCCGAGTGCTCGTGTACTCTATAAAGATCTTGCAAAGAAACTGATCGAGGGCTCTCTCGACCAGGGGGCTGGTCTATTCTTCGCACAGGGGATTAGCATTGCCATTTGACGTGGCAATGCGGTCGGTCTTCTGGGCACTCTGCCAGTAGATCGAGAAGCGGATTTGAAATTATGCGATTGGGTCTCCAGTTTACTCGCGGCTCGGCGCATTAAGGTCGTTGTCGACGGGTCATGCTCCGACTTAAAATCCGTGAGTGCCGTAGTCTCCCAGGGCTGTGTGCTATCCCCTACGCCGTTTCTTCTTTATATCAATGACATGCTGCATTACAGCAATCTTCATTGTTCTGCGGATACGGTATGGGGCTTTGCGGTACGGCGGATGTCATATATACCGGCCACCCGCGGATTTCTCGGGAGAACGTCGATTCGTACCGGAATAAACTGTGTCTACAATCGAAACTCTGCCTAGTAAGAAGACACAGGTCTGCGCGTTTACCGCTGAAAAGGCAACCTTTTTTGTAGCTCCTTTTTTTGAGGGCACTCGGTTACCCGCCTCAACCGATATTGGAATTCTTGGGGTCGACTTGTCCAGTTTTGCGGTTATCTGGAGGGCAAGGCCAAATTGGCTTAGAAAAAGGACGGTATTTCACGTCAGGTAATCGCTTGCAGCTATATAAAGCGCATTTCCGACCTCACGTGGAATACTGTTCTCATCTTTGGGCGGGGTGCCTCTGCCAAAAGATGAGTACCAGCTTACCCCATTTTAAAGCATCCAACGACGCGCGGTTTGGCTTGCCGTCAACCAAGCTCTGTCAGATCGGCTTAGCCCCTTGGCACTTCTTGCCACGCACTGTTTCGTTGTGGAAACGAGTAGCCGGCAACGGTATTTCCGGACCGCTACGACCTAGGCACCTTTAAGAAACGAGCCTATTCCCACCTTATAGGCCGGCAACGCTGATGTGATAACCGTGGTGTTGCAGATGTCCATAAGCGGCAGTAGTCGCTTTCCATCAGGTGACCCGCAAGCTCGTTTGCCTTCATAATTATGTCATAAAAAAAACAATTAAGATCAAATAAGCGAGTGAGGCGTGCAAGAGTCGTGCCTTATGTGCTCTATTCTCTCTGCCTACTTCGCAAGGGATTTGGCGTGAGGTTATGTATATACTCGTATGTATAACTTTCAAAAATCATTTCGAAAAGTCATTAGTGTGAGCCAGGATTTGAACCCACAACAACTTCTTGATTCAAAAGCGGGGTGTTCGACCACTGGACCAACTATTAAATTTTACTTATAAAATTATAATAACCTATAAAAACTTAAAAATTTTAATACATAAAATAAATAACAAACTATACTAAAATCGTACTTACAAAAAAAAATGGCATCTTACGAATGAATTTGGCTAAAATTAATCACAAAGTATTTTGCATTTTGAAATGACTATTAAAAATACAAAATACCTCTCGAGAGGTATTTCAAATAAAATACAAAATGCTTTCAACAAAAAGGTATTTAAATGCAAAACACAAAATAGGTATTTTGTATTTGTATTTTAAATAGAAGTATTTCAAATAAGTCACATCTCTGCTAAAGAAATATATCATCGAAATAAGAACAATAGTACGTTAGGTGTGATATACGAGTATATCGATGACTGAAAATTTTGTGCCCGGTAATGACAAAATAGCTTCGCCAGCTATTTGGGACGTAAACATAATGGCGAGACGAGGCTTAACAGCCACTGCATACACCTTCGGGTAGAAAAAGGAGTAAAGTTATGTGTATAACGATACTTACTTAGTTACAGTTAGGTTGAAGGTGGGTGCTGATTGATGATCGCGAATTTGTTTAAAACTTGTACCTAAACATTTTAAATTTCTTGGAGCACACATACACTTATTCCTGTAAGTATATATTAGTGGAGGACTAACAGGCACCAGAGTAGGACACAACAAGGAGTAGATCAATACACCACATCACATTGCAATGTTGTACACAGCGCAGTAAGTAGGAGCGCGCCGCACGTCGCCCGCGCTTAACACAGCAGAAGTTTAACATTGGCGCGTCTCACGGCGCACGCGCTTCGCTCGCGACTGACTAGCAGCGACTGTGACTAGTGGCTGACTGAACAATCGCTGCTCTACTCGCGTTGACGAAGCCAGGGCGGGCGGGACATCTCGCCCTGCGCCCGCCCACCAGCTGCTATCAAAATTACTTAAAGAACATAACGGATTCCAAAACAGTTACAAACTGTTTGAAAAACTATAATTTTAAATAGTCCGTTAAAAAAATAGACTGTCGTGGTATGGACATGTTATGAGAAAGGAAGAGAGTCATATTACAAATATCACAATCATTCTTATCACTCGATAAGAATGATTGTGGATGGATACAATGGTAAATGAAGACCGAAAAGGAGATGGATGAATAGTATAAAAGTTGATATGAGTACTAAAGGAGTAAGTGTGGAGATGACGAGTAACGAGTGAGAAATAATTCAGCATTCGGGTTATCCTCTGGCCTGATTACATGGATAAGGGACTTCCTGAGTGAACGATCACTCCGTGTTGTAGTCGACGGCTGTGCATCCGAGCCTTTGTCGACCAACCCTGGTGTTCCTCAGGGGTCAGTACTATCTGCAACTCTCTTTTTAATACATATCAACGACCTGCTTAAATCCGGTATTTATGGATATGCGGACGATACCACCATCGTTGATATGTGCGAATTAGGAGCTCGGGCCACTCAGGAGCAGGTACGGATTGAGCGGGAGGCCTTGGTAGAGCGAATGAATCTCACACTCAAGGCAGTCTCCGATTGGGGCGATGCCAATCTTGTGAGATTCAATGCTTCCAAAACTTAAATGTGTCTTATCACTGCCAAAAGGAGCCCTTTTACCTTAGCTCCTACTTTCCAAGGTTTGGCATTGGAATACTCCGACCGCCAACAGTTATTGGGTGTTGAAATATGTCAGAACCTTAACTTCGGGCGGTTCATCGAGTCCAAAGCAGGGATAGCAGCAAGGAATATTGTAGTCACATTTGGGCTGGTGCTGCCAAATGTCACCTATCGTTGCTGGATTCGATGGAGAGGCGGGCTAAAAGATTAATTGGCGATCCTGTGATAGTCGACAATGATCTGCAAAGCCTCGAGCACAGGCGGAAGGTGGCCAGCCTCTCGGTGTTCTCTGGTGAGTGTGCGCAAGAGTTACACAACTTGATACCTCCATCCCCATTCTATCGGCGAACCACCCGACGTACTTACCGTCTACACCCGTACGTTGTTGAAATCTCACCTGTACGAACGCTTTGGGTCATCTTTCATCATCCGCTCGGCTGGTGAATGGAACAAACTACCTGCTTCGGTGTTCCCCGTTAACTATGACATAGGTCTCTTCAAAAGGAGAGTGAATAGGCTACTAACTGGACAGTGCGCTTCACCATCATCGGCCTCGTCCTCACTTACCATCAGGTGAAACGAGGTCAAGCGCTGCCCAGTAAAATATAAAAAAAAAATCGGTAAATACCTTATATCCAATATATATATCATTCTAAGCTTTTTTATTTTTTATTACGCGAGGAAATGCTTTATGCACACCCCCCGCCCGGCAGGGGATAGTGTGGGACTCCCAAAACAGTAAACTGCAATCCGATCCTATTGTTACCAACTAAAACCTCACGCGGGCCTTCCTCCGGCGTTAGGGTGGCCCAGGACAGTGCATCAGCCCTCTGGTCGACCCCGCCGTCGCCCCCCCTGCGACCCTCGGTGAAATTGAAGAAATTGTCCTTCAATTCCTTAATAAGCAGTCTCGTCCTATTACACATGCTCGGAGGGCTTAAATTTCTTAAAAGCATTATTGGAATTCCAATTTTTAACGTCAATTCATGTGGTGGCAGTCCAGAAGGGTTTAGTGAATTTAAAATTCCTGTGGATAATGGACTGCGTCTTCAATATTAGTCACGGTATCTATCGATTTGTACTTTTTTATTTGGCCGGAGACTTTTTGAATAATGAGATTGTTTATTTCGTTAACATTATTATTCCTGGGTGACACTATTGCCCTTGAATACAACCAATGAAAGTCCTTTTCGTGCAAATTCTCGATGTCAGGGTATACAGCATCTATTAAATTTTCTAAATTATGGACTACTTAGCCTACAGCCTCATCCAGCAGGATGTCACAACTGCTTCAATTTGGAGTGGGAAAAATTCCTTCTCCAAGTTTTAGCAGTTGTTGTGGGAAATTACTATCTGTGATTCCATGAAGATGAGCTCTCATATTCGTCCGTAATTTTAAATTTTCTATCGAAGTCCATAAGGGAGACGATATCAAGCATGATTTGATGATATCTGATCGCGTACCTCTGTTAATGACAGGAAGATTCTGTCGGAAATCTCCAGCAAATACAAAAGTAATCCCGCCCATGAGGGCAGAGGAGTTTCTAAGATCTTTTAATGTTCTGTCCACGGCCTCTATATGCGCTCTGTGACTCATAGTGCATTCATCCCACATAATCAATGAGGCGTCTTGTAATAATTTACCAAGAGGGCCATTTTTACGGATTGAACATAACGATTGTTGCTCAAGATTTACGGATAGTAGAAGTTTAAAAGTAGAATGAGCCGTTTTTCCATCCTTTAAGAGAGTTGCGGCAATTCCTGACGAAGCAACTGCAATCGCTATCTTCCCTGATTCTCTTATCTTAGCTAGTATCAAATTTGCAAGATAAGTCTTGCCAGTGCCACCTGGCGAATTTTTTTTTTTATGGGATAGGAGGGCAAACGGGCAGGCGTGTCACCTGATGGTAAGCAACTAAAGCCGCCCATGGACACCAGCAACACATATAGTGTTACTGTTGCGTTGCCGACCTTTAAGGGATAGGGGAAAGGAAAGGATGGGGAAGGGGGGTGGGCCACCGGGTACCTCTCTCACCGAACGAAACGCGGCATGAGCCACTTTACGTCGGTCTTCTGAGAGGTCGTGGTATTTCACCGGTCGAGCCGGCCCATTCATGCAGCAAGAAAAATATTTTTCCTTCACGCTATCGACTATAGTGTCAAAAGCATATTTTTCCGAATGAAATGTCCGAATTGAATAATTCAAAAAGTTATAAAAAGGTATTAAAGCCGTCTTGAATATAAAGTAATTTATTTTGATGAGGATTAATACCAAGGTACAAATGAAGAGCCTTTTCAAGAGGCGGCATATATAAATTAATATTTTAGAATAAAAAACTGCTTACTGTGACATAACTATAATATTTAGACAACTGCTGTCGCGACACTTTTTGTAGATAATGATGAGTTCTGCAAAGTCGCAGTAAATGATTTTGTTCTATCATCAATAGTTTTCGCAGCGCACGCGACGTAAGGAATTTTTCAGGTCATTTTTTTACACCTAATGTTACATTATTGGAGTTTTAGTAAGGATCCCTAATTTTTTTAAAATATAATATAGCCTATGTTACTCGGAGATAATGTAGCTTTCCAAAGGTGAAAGAATTTTTGAAATCGGTCCAGTAGTTTCGGTGCCTATTCATTACAAACAAACAAACAAACAAATCTTTCCTCTTTATAATATTAGTATAGATGTAATGTTGACCTCGAATCAAAACAGGAGAGTCAGAAATAAAACAGCAATGAAATATTTAAAATAGAATGTAATTATTGATAATGTAAGGTCTAAGGTAAACGTAATGAGCGTGCGGTGTCGCAAGGCGGCTACCCGGAGAGGTCTCCGTGGTCGAAGAGGTCCTGGTCGTAGAGCGCGGCGCGCACGGTGCGGCCCCCGAAGTAGCGGCCGTGCAGCGCGCGCGCCGCCGCGCCCGCCTCTGTGCGCGCAGGGAGAGATGGCGTTAGAACGAGTTTTGAGTTTCGACTTCAAAAATATCGACAGCTTTAGTAGCGACACCGACTCACCGTCCGGCTCCGAGAACTGCACGAAGATCTTGACCTGCGCGTGCGCCGGGTCGTCGTCCTCGCTCTGGCGCTCGTTGTAGATGAGCAGCCTCTGCACGGCGCCCCACTTGGAGCACTCCTCCTGGATCTCGTGGTGCAGCGCCTCGTCCACCTCCTCGGCCGACACCATGTTGCACAGCAGCACCGTGCGCGAGGCGCGGCGCCGCATCAGGCGCTGCATGACCAGGTGGCGCGCCGACTGGCCGCTGATGGACAGCGACTCCTGCTGCTGCAGCGTGTCGGGCGACGTGTCCAGCAGCTTGCGCTGCAGCGCCGCCTGCTGCGTGGCGCCGTCGGCGGGGAGCGGCGCGGGGGGCGCAGCGGGCGCGGGCGGGGAGGGCGCGCGCGGCACCGCCACGGCGGGCGGCGCGAGCGCGGCGGGCAGGGCGGGCAGGGCGGGGAGCGAGGGGAGCGCGGCGGGGAGCGAGGGGAGCGCGGCGGGGAGCGAGGGGAGCGCGGCGGGGAGCGAGGGGAGCGCGGCGGGTAGGGAGGACAGCGCGGGGAGCGAGGGGAGCGCGGGGAGCGAGGGCAGCGCGGCGGCCAGCGTGGGCAGCGCGGCGGCGGGCGGCAGGCCCAGCGCGCTGAGCGTGGTGAGGCCGAGCGCGACGGCGTTGGAGGCCACGGCGTCCATGGCCTGGATCTTGGCCGTGGCGGCGGCGGCGGCCACGGCGGCGGCGGTGGGCATGGCGGAGGGCTGCGGCGGGCCGGCCAGCGCGTTGGGCGGCGTGATGGCGCGGCCCACGCGCAGGTACTGGCCGCCCAGGTCGAACAGGTTCATGGACGCGATGGCCTCGAGCGCGGCGGCCAGCGTGGCGTACTCGAGGAAGCCGTAGCCCTTGTGCTTGTGCGCGGAGGCGCCGTACGCGAGCTTGCAGTACGTGATGGGGCCGAACGCCTCGAACACGCTGAACGGACAGATCGATTGCGGGTGAAAAAGAATGTTGAGGTGTAACTTTCGGAAGTCCGCGAGTGCGCCGTGCGCCTACTCACTTCTTGATGTCGTCCTCGGTCAGCTCGGGGTGTACGGACGCCACGTAAATGCGATTGTACTGTTTGGCCTCCTCCTGTATCTCGTCGATGACCGCCTGCGCCTGGGGCATGTTCGAGGGACGTCCCACCACTTTTATATTTCTGTCGAAATAGATAGTTCGCGTTGAATGTCGTGTTCGCTCGCATGTATGACACCGAACGTTCGAATAGAAGCGTAAACGTGAAACCGACCTGCCGCCCAGCATCACGCCGTTCATCTGCTCGAGACTCAGCTGCGCCGCCTCCGGGATTTCGTATTCGACGAACGCGAAGCCCTTGTGCTTCTGCGTGACGGGGTCCCACGACATGTTGATGGACTTGATGGGGCCGAAGGGCAGGAACGCCTGTCGGATCGTGTCCTCTTTCAGCTCGAAGGAGATCGAGCCGACGTACACCCTGCACACAGACACAACACGCACGGTGAGTACGTGCACGCACACAGGCGCACGTGGCGACGAACACGCGCCGGACGTTCAGATCTTTTCAGCTAATGGAATCACAGGCTCGACCTGCACTGCGGCGGGAGCCTCTAAGTATCGCTTCACATCATGACGTGGGATGAGAGACTTGAGATACGCCTAGCTCTATATTTTGTATTCTCATAACGGACAGATGCGTACAGCTTAAGTTTGTTGATCACACACAGCTACAAAACATTTATTCTTTAATTTAATCCAACTTGAGTTTTTACATCACAAAATTTTGAGTAACTTACGCGTTTATTTATTAGCCTGGCGAGCGAGTTACCTGCACATGAGCGCAAGCGCTTGCTGACGTTGCACTTGGGTGCGCTGCGACGCCATCTGTTGCTGCTGATGCGCGAGAGTCTGCTTCATCAGTACCATCTTGATGCTCTGCTCCATGGCGTATTTCTTGGCGCGCGACACTGCATCTGCCTGCTCCGACGACAGGCGCGGCAAAGAGCCGCCTAATATTGCCGGCAACGTCGAACACTTGGCGCCAGGACCTGCCACACACCGAGCACGTCCAAGCGATTTGGTAAGAGAATCAAACAGAGATCACTAAACTGACATCAAATTAAAAAAAGGACACACCGTATCATATGCGGATGATACTGCGATTGTGTTTTGGGGGGATACGTGGGCAGAGGTAAAGGAGAACGCAGAAGAAGGATTAGCTCTAGTCCGTAAATGGCTGAACTCTAACCTTCTTACTCTTAACACAAACAAAACCAATTATATATGTTTTGCATTGGTAAACAGATTTCAGCCGCAATCATTCCAAATCAAGATCCATGAATGTCATGACTTGAAAGATGACTGTATCTGTCCTACTATTGAGAAAGTAGCAACTGTTAAATATTTGGGTGTAATGCTGGACCAACGTTTATGCTGGCATAGCCAAATAATGCTAGTTTCAAATAGAATTAGAAAATTAATATGGGTTTTCAAGGTATTACGAAATGTAGCTACTGGTAAATTATTACAGAACATTTATCGAGCTTTGGTTCAGTCTGTGATCTGTTACTGTATCACAATATGGGGTGGAGCTGCAAAGACGGAGTTTCTACTGGTTGAAAGAGCTCAAAGATCACTTTTAAAAGTTATGAACTTTAAACATTATAGATTTCCTACTTTTCAACTTTACCAAATTTCTGGAATTCTGAGTGTTAGGAAGTTGTATGTACTGCAAGTTATCTTAAAAATGCACAAATCGATTCCATATGACAGCAAATTAACTAGGAAGAGATTAAAACATAATGTTGCTAAATCTGTTGCAATTAAAACTACATTTGCCAGGCATCAGTATATTAAACTAAGCAGCTATATCTATAATCACGTCAACAAAATTTTAAATATATTCCCAAAGTCTATTTATGAATGCAAAAGAATAGTACAATTTTGGCTAATGGCTTTGCGGTACGAAGAAGTTGAATCGATGCTAAATTTCATTGACTGACTGTTCTATACAAACATATATACAGGCAAGCACATACACACACACACACATATCTATATATATATATATATACACACGCACACACACATACACACGCACACACACACACACATTCACCTATCCATATTTATTTATTTTCTTATTATTTATTTATGTATTTATTTTGTTATTTTATTTATTTATTTTTCATTTATTTATTTATATGTAAAGAAATACCTAGAAATAATGTCTAGGATTCCTTTATATTTGAATTATGGCGCGCTTTTCAAATGTCATTATGTGATAACATAACTAACTGAATAGGTTGCGCCATATATAAGATTGGTAAAACAGTATGAGTTAATGGCTGTCATTAGAGGGGTAAAAGAAATTAATAAGAGAAACAATTATATAAGATAGATCAACAAATAAACTTTAAATGTCGTTTCTTTGATTTACAGGTAATGTTTATAACTTTGTGATAGTGTAATTAGTGTTTTATTTCTGAGTGTGAAAATAAAAATATAAAAAAAAAACTTTGATTTACAGAGCAACACATTGTTTAATTTGAAGGTCACGAAAGACACACCTATTGTCTTATAAAACGACACTTATTGTGAAGAGAAATGGAGAAGTTACGTTTCACATTTACAGTGTTAGCAGCATCTGATGGAAAAACGAATGTAATTTGCATAACCTCAATCGAGACGCCCGATGGACATTTATTCGATATCCCTGATGATTGGAAACCTGTAAACAAACATACCGCCATAACGGCTACGGATGTTTTTACCAAAATTAAGAATTCTCTGAAGAAAAGACATCAAACACGAAAACTATGGATTCCCTTATTGTTATGGGTCTACCAGATTATATAATGTACAAAATAGATAAGGAAGCAATAGCATCGACTGCTAATCTTTTCAATGAAATTGGGAAACATGAACAAACAATCAATAACAATTATTTTAATAAATTCAAGAGAGATACATTTGATAATAAAGTAAGAGTTGATAAAATACCTTGCAAAACTTGTGAAAAATTAAATAAAGGTAGCCGCTTTCATCCCGAAGAAAAATGCTGGTTTAATAAACAGAACAAGAATTATGAAAACAAAAGAAACTATAATAGAAATGTAAATAATACTGTATTAGATGTTGAATTGAGTGAGAATGAACCAAAAAACTAATAATTACACCATTAATTAAAGTAAAAGTAACATTACAAGGAAAATTAGACATATTAGGCATTTATGATTCCGGTTCTAATGTTTCCTTGATAAACTCAAAATTAGTAAGACTGAAGGAAGAAGAAAATAACATACACAACAATACAAAATTACTAACAATTAATGGTGTAAAGAAGACAAAAGGTTTAGCAACAATAAAAATTAAGATTTTTAATATAGAGAAAAAAATTAATGTTCATATTGTCGATGGAAAAGATTTTCAATACGATTTTCTAATTGGACTTGATACTATACAGGAGTTTGGTTTGATTCAGAATGAAAATTTGAAAATTGAGCAAAAAGCTGAAGAAAAATGTACAAAAGACAATCTTATAGATGAAAACGAAGAAACAAAGAAGAACTTTATAAACTTTAATGAACATTTACAAAAAAAAGAATTTACGATGGATATGAGTCATTTAAATAGTCAACAAAAATCTGAAATAAATAAACTTATTGATAAATATAAATCAAGCTTTGCGAAAGATAAATATGATGTTGGAACAGTTACGGATTATGAAGCACGCATTGATCTTATTGTGGACAAGTACTGTAGTAAAAGACCATACAGATGTTCCATAGAAGATAAGTTGGAGATAGAAGAACAAGTAAGAAAATTACTTGAAAGAAATCTGATAGAAGAATCATACAGTCCATTTTCGGCACCAGTAACCCTAGCATTAAAAAAAGAAGACAATAGAAGGACCAGGTTGTGTGTCGATTTTAGAGATTTAAACAAAGTGGTGGTGCCTCAAGCTCAACCATTTCCCTTGATTGAAGACTTAGTAAGAAAAACCAGAAACTGTAAGTACTTTTCAACCTTAGATATAAATTCTGCGTTCTGGTCCATTCCTTTACGTATTGAGGATAGAAAAAAAACTGCTTTTGTTACCCAAGAAGGCCACTACCAATGGACGTGTCTACCCTTCGGTTTGAAAACTTCTCCAGCTATATTTCAAAGAATACTAAGTAACATACTGAGAAAATATAAGTTAACAGATTTTGCTGTAAATTTCATCGATGACATTTTATTATTTTCAAGATCCTATTCCGATCATATACATCATTTATCACAGCTGTTAGACGCAATAAAAAAAGAAGGTTTCCGACTTAAGTTCACAAAATGTAGATTTGCAACAAACTCAGTAAAATATTTGGGACACATAATAGAAGATAATACAGTAAGACCAGTAAGAGATAATTTAATTTCAATAAGAGATTTCCCAACGCCAAAGAATCAGAAAAATATTAGACAACTTTTAGGAAAAATAAATTTCTACCGTGAGTACGTACCTAATAGTTCTATAATTTTAGATCCATTACATAATTTACTAAGGAAGCATCAAAAATTCATATGGTCATCAGACTGCCAAGAAGCATTTAAAAAAATTAAAAGTCTACTATGCTCACAACCAATATTAGAAATTTTTGATCAAAACTTACCAATAAACATATATACAGACGCGTCATTAGAAGGTATTGGAGCAGTGTTAAAGCAAATTCAACCAGATGGTAAGGAAAAACCTGTAGCATATTTCTCAAAAAAATTAAATGAAGTCCAAAAGAAGAAAAAAGCTATATATTTAGAATGCTTAGCTATTAAAGAAGCTATACGATACTGGCAATACTGGCTAATAGGCAAACGCTTCAGAGTATACTCTGACCACAAACCGTTGGAAAATCTAAATATTAAATCTAGAGTGGACGAAGAATTAGGAGATTTATCCTATTACCTATCACAATATGACTTCGAAATAAAGTATGCACCAGGAAAGAATAATTTAGAGGCAGATTGTTTGAGCAGAAACCCAGTATTAGAGGCAAATAAAGATGAATACGAACAATTAAAGATTATAAATTTAATAACATTAAATGACATACTAGAAGACCAAGAGAAGAATGAGGATATTCAAAAGTACAAGAATAAGTTAATATATAAAAACAATATATATTATAAGAGGGTAAGAAAACAAGAAAAAATTATATTGTCGGAGGAATTCAGCATAAAATTTATAAAACTAATACATGAAAATATGTGTCACATAGGAATAAAACAAATGCAGAAGAAGATAGGAAAACTATATATAGCAAATAATTTATCTAGAAATATAACTGATACATGCAAAAAGTGTGAAATATGCATAAAAAATAAGACGAGAGGGCAGGCTACATATGGTTTGATGTCACATTTAGGGCCTGCCACAAAACCATTTGAAATTGTCTCAATAGACACAATTGGTGGCTTTGGTGGTTCTCGATCCACAAAAAAATACTTACACCTTTTAGTCGACCATTTCACTCGATATGCTTATATAATAACATCGAAGACACAAAGTGCAACAGATTTTATAAAACTTATAAACACAGTACCAAATTGTAGTGAAATTGGCATGGTTCTCACCGACCAATATCCTGGAATTAACTCAAAAGATTTTAAAGATTTTTTAAATGAAAGGTCAATCCCACTAATTTTCACTGCTGTAAATTCGCCGTTTTCTAATGGACTTAACGAAAGGTTGAACCAAACACTCTTAAATAAAATAAGGTGCAAGATGAATGAAAATTTAAATACTAAAGCATGGACGACTATTGCTCACAATTGTGTAGATAGATATAATAACACAGAACACTCAATAACAGGCTTTGCACCAAGATACTTATTGGATGGTACTGATGTTTCATTCATACCAAATGAACTTATATTAAAGAAAGAATCAGATAACTGGATTAGAGACAGAAAAGTTGCATTAGAAAGAACAATTAAGTCACATGAATATAATAAAAAGTTAATAGATAAAAATAGAAAGATTTATAATTTTAAAATAGGAGATATGGTGTATGTTGAAAACGGTCACAGACTGAATAGAAGAAAATTAGATGAGTTAAGGATTGGTCCATTTAAAATCGAAGAAAAAATATCACAATCAATATACAAGATTAATAAAGGACATAAAAAGATGGAGTCAAATCTATTTCATATTACAAAGCTCATACCCGCTTTTGTTCCAGATGAAAATGAAGATTAGAGAGATGAAAACGATAAAAAAAAAAAAAAAAAAAAAAAAAATTTGAATTTAAACAAAATCACCAAAGTACATTATAAAACCTAGGGGGGGAGATGTAAAGAAATACCTAGAAATAATGTCTAGGATTCCTTTATATTTGAATTATGGCGCGCTTTTCAAATGTCATTATGTGATAACATAACTAACTGAATAGGTTGCGCCATATATAAGATTGGTAAAACAGTATGAGTTAATGGCTGTCATTAGAGGGGTAAAAGAAATTAATAAGAGAAACAATTATATAAGATAGATCAACAAATAAACTTTAAATGTCGTTTCTTTGATTTACAGGTAATGTTTATAACTTTGTGATAGTGTAATTAGTGTTTTATTTCTGAGTGTGAAAATAAAAATATAAAAAAAAAACTTTGATTTACAGAGCAACACATTGTTTAATTTGAAGGTCACGAAAGACACACCTATTGTCTTATATATATTTATTAATATATAATATATCGCAATAAAAAAATATATATATTTTTTTTTTTCTTGGACCACACAACATCAAAAGTAATAAAATAGTGTACACATTGTTTTGTAGGATTTGTTACCTGGCTTAAGTTGCTTGTCTATCTACTAGATAAGTTTTTATTTGTACCCTCAAATTTTCATTGTTGAAAATGAGAAGTTTATTATTTGTTTGATTAGATTATGAAATGATTTCATTTTATTGTTAGTAAAATGTTTCTATTTGATGTATTTATATGTTATGGAAGTGCGGGGCCTATCTGGCACAGGTATTTAATACCTAAAAGGTAGCCCCAACCCCGAATTTGTGAAACTTTGTTTAATTGAATAAAGAAATTATTAAAAATTAAACTAAGAAAAGCAGATCACAGGTGACGCATTAATCAGCATTGCAATTTGCCACTCTATTTTTCTTGTTCAAATATTGCCTTCGATTTAGCTGACCCGGCGAACTTTGTTCGGCATCAAAAGTAATAAATGAGTAAATTTTGGATATCATTATGTTCAATTTGTGCTATTTATCGGCACACGTCTTGGCCGGTATTACTGCGCGACCTAGCTGTTGTCGTGCGTTAATACTGCAATATCTTCGAAAATATATGTTTAAATTACATGCTGTAAAGGGCCATAATCATTTATATTACACCCACAATCTATTTAAGACACCTAATTGGATGAAAATTAATGCTGTAATGTTTACTAAGCTACGTAAATAAGCCATTAATTCTCGTAAAATGTAAAGAATTAAAAATGTTCATTGTGGGATATCCCCTAAGAGATTTTTTGTAGATCTTTTGAAGGTGTATAACAATGTAGTACATTGCTTTGATTTATCACTTGGGGTTCAGGCAGCGTTTGCGATTAAATTTCTAAATCTTGAAAATTATCACTATTTTTACTACACTACACATGCAGACCTTCTTCAAGTTTTAACAGAATAACCAGTTTAAATAGCAATTTATAAGCGTGGACAGCCCTACAAAGCAAGGCAAGGTAAGACATCTGACCTGTGAATACGTCTCCGGACTGCTGCAAGTCGTAGATGGCCGCTGTCGCCTGGTAGTTACCTGCAACAGTGAGGTCGGTCAGTATGACGTCACAGGCCACGTGACGCACAGTACTCAGTGGACGCACACACGCTCACACTGGCACGCCCCACTCGCGCGAGCGCACACACACTCACACACACGGCACACGAGCAACCCTCACACACGCACGCACACACGCACGCAGCGGGAGTAGGCGTTATAATGAAGTAGGTACATTGTGAGAGAGGCGGCGGAGCGGTGCCGGCGCGCTGCGACCACCGCCGACGCACGAACCAGCGTCACTAATAAACCCTAACTTATATATTACACAGCCTGAAACAGAAAGCAGAATCACTGATCACTCAGGAGGGTTTCGGAACGACAGAACGTGTAACGTGACTAGAGCGGCGCCGCGAGAGCAGCTCGGCCAGTGGCGCGAGGGGCGCGCGGAGAGGGGGCCGGGGGCGGAGCGCCCCGCGCCGGACGGCAGCCGGCGGCCGGGCGGCGGTCTGCAACAGCGAGCGCACAGTGCACAGCCGCATTAGCCACGTGGAGACACTCGTCACGACCGCGACCTGCCCGCGATCGTCCACACCGAGCCTCAGCGGCACAAACAAGGTGTATCGGCGGAGATTCGATTTAACGGATGCCACCAAAACGTGAATGTTTACACCTTTACCGAATCCCGACTTGTCCGACTTGATGTTGATGAAAACAAAACGCCGAATTACATTTGTTTGTGTAATACGAGTTTTAAATTGTATATCTTTCGTATCAAGTTTATTCCGGATTGTCCCTGCCGATCTCATCTCAGGCCATTTATTTTAATCGACAATACTTAAACACCTACAAAATACTACCCAAAAAAAGGATCAAAATAAATGTAGACTTTTGATAAGTTGAAAAACTTGAATAATCAATACAAAAATATATGATATAGTAAGTACTGTACTACTGAAACGACCCGATCACGTGCATACGTGTAGTCTGTAGGTCCTTACATAATAAGAAAGTAGTGTTTTGTCGTACTGACCACTTTGATCTGAAATATCCCCTCTTTGGTTAAGTTTAAATATAAATAAATTTAAACATTATTTGAGTTTTGAAAACAGTCAATAATTCGTTCGTTTTTCTCATTATTTATTCTTTGGCGTCGCTTATTACCGCAAAATGGAAAACCTGAAATATCATACCAGTACGAGTTCTACTGTTCTGCCGTTTTTAACATGCAGTGCAGTACAAGTGCAGTTTTATACTCATCTAGGGAGAAATTAAAATTCCCTTGCTGTTTGGTATTCCAGTTGATACAACTATTGCCAATTTCTTAAGAGTAAGATATAAGAATTTGTTAAAAGGAGAATATGACAGCAGCACTTCTTCAAGCAGAGTAGAAATATGAAATATAGTGAAATACCGATTAACAGTTTTTCAAGTTTTTCGACTTATCCCGATAACATTTTCACCAGCCTTACTCAATTTGGCACTGAATGAGATAGAGAGAGAGAGACCTACTCTAAGTGTAGCGGCTACACTCGCAGTACTCACCGGCGGCCAGCACTCCGCACAACACTGGCGGGGGCATCGCGCCCGCACCCAGCAGCGCCGCATTACCGACCAGGCCCTGCGAGAGCCCGGCAGGCTGCAAGGAGGCCGGGGGCATCGCGCTCGGTGGCTCCATGCTAGGGGGTGGCAGTGGCGGCTGCATTACATGATTATCGACACCCTGCAACTGAGATGCCATCTGTAAGCAATGCAAAATGTATGAATAACTTTGAGGTAATCCCAATTGATTTCAAAGTTGCATTTACCCATAGATAATTCAACCGCGTCCTTTGGTAGTTTATTGTAGAAGCGTATACATTGACCTGGGAACGAGTTAGAGACTTTATGGAGCCTAGTAGTGGGCACAGCGAGTTTGTTTTAATTTCTTAAATTTAGTTAATGAATATCACAGTTTTTCTGAAATTTAGTTTTATATTAATACAAATAAATAAGATTTTCATAAATTTATTGCGAATAAAATGTCATAATTCTTATATCTTTAAATTTATTTCTTAGTGTGTCCCTGGGACTTATCATATAGATAGCACGAACGGCTCGCTTCTGGAGCACAAAAACCGAATCTACATCAGCGGCACTACCCCAAAGCAATAAGCTGTGCGACATAATAACTAAACGCGCAATATTAACATCGGTCAGTTGACGTACTTTCCTTACAGCGTAAGCTGCCGAGCTTAGTCTACCTGACAACGTTTCTTGGGTTTATTACCATTTAAAAGCAAAGTACCTGGATGACCGAGCTATGCTCGGTATTTTCTTTTTTTTTTCATAAATTGTGTTTTTTGAAAATTTATATTAATTACGAATTACATACTAATAAATTAATGAAATATGAATAATATTTTTCGATCTTATCGACAGAATAATAAAAAAATATTAACTGTGAAACACGATACGATAAGACACGATAAACACGATAAAATGATATTTTCTAAAAATGATTCCTAGCTAGATCGATTTATCGCCCCCAAAACCCCCTATAAACCAAATTTCATGAAAATCGTTGGAGCCGATTCCGAGATTCCAATTATATATATATATACAAGAATTGCTTGTTTAAAGATATAAGATTATTTAAAAGCAAATTATTTAAAAATAGTAAACTGGTTTAGTGCTAACTAAACCAGTTTACTATTTTTAAAAGAGCATTGTTTACATTGTCAATTACTGTCTGTTGTCTTATTACCTTAAAAACTAAAGAAGTGTCATCTGCAAACAAAACTATTTCATGTTTATTTTTCACAAGATATGGTAGATCATTAATGTACAAAAGAAACAGGAAAGGTCCCAAAATAAAGCCTTGTGGCACTTCCATTGCTACAGTTGATCCATGTGATAGCTTTCCGTTAACATATACTCTTTGAATCCTATTACTCAGATAAGAAATGCGAAGATCCAAAGCGATGCCTCTAATACCGTAGTGGTGTAATTTTCTGACGGGAGTTTCATGCTGCAAACAATCAAAAGCCCGCATCCCGTGACTCCTCCCAGGCTTCAAATATACATTCTAATAATATTACCACATATCACATGTTAACCGCCCGCGCGTAAAACCGAATTGCTTATTGTGCAGAAGATTATTATCATTAAAGTATTTTAATAGCTGTGCGAGGATTAACTTTTCGAAAATTTTACTTAATGTCGGTAGTACTGATATTGGTCTGAAGTTGGTGGGGTCTAATGTACTACCCGATTTATACATACATACATAACTTCACGCCAAATCCCTTGCGAGGTAGGCAGAGAGAACGGAGCGCCCTAATGCACGATTCTTACACACCTCACTCGCTTCGTAGACTTTCATAACTCTTTTCATGCACTCGCGTCGATTTTTGAGGCTCCTAACATCACCTTCCTCCAGAACACATTCTATTTGGTCATGGATTGTGTGTCTAGGCCGTCCTCGACTCCTACTTCCATCCGCTTTTGCATTGTGTATCTGCTTAGTCAATCTTGCATCATCTATCCTTTCTGTATGTCCGAACCATCGAGCATGCCCTCTCTTACTTTTACATTACTTATTATTTTTACATTACTTATTTATACAAGGGAATGATTTTACTTAATTTCATCAAGTCAGGAAACACACAGTCAAAACATCTATTAAATATCAGAATGAAAGTAGGAACAATACTGTTAAATAAAGGTCTTAAAATATTTTTTTGATATTAATTGATTTAAACGCGTCATTTAAATCACACCAATTAAATTCAATCTTTAAAACTATGCAAATGGATTGAAGTTCTTTTTTCTAATAGATAGTTTGGGTAATATCTAATAGTCTAATAGATAACTGGGTGGTTTGTATGTATAATCCATAATCCACTGATAATTTACAAGATTTGAAACTCTAATTGCAAAAACAGGCTGAACCCTAAGTGATAGATAAAAATAATACACTACATTATTACACACCTTAATAAGGCCCACAAAAAAGTCTGCTATGTTATATTTCTTATGGATAACCCACAATGACTGTTTCAACAATTGAGCATATTAAAATTCAAAATAAACTCATTTAAAGATCTTGAGACAAGTCAATGTTCGCCAGGTCAAGTAGTTTAAGTTACACACACTGATATTAATAATAACATTAAAACAAGTTTTATGGATTATATCGCGTTTATTTATTAACTTTTTTTTATTTATTTCCCGACGTTTCTATTGGAACTATTTAAATAATGACAACTGCAATTGTTTTAGTTGTCGTGTGAATGTCAGTTACTGAAAAAAATATATTCGTAATAAAGGAATTGAACTGAGAGTATGTAGTACTAATTTTATTTATACCAACAGTGGCTATGGGCTATATTTTACGGTAAATAAAATAAAAAGATGAGTACTGCGACGCTACATTTACCACAACTTCGTGGTGATAATTATGCATCATGGAAATATAGAGTGAGTAGTAAGTATGAAAGTGGACAATAAAGGAGCAATCTGTATTGCAAATAGTTTCGAGAATAGTAAAAGGTCGAAACATAAGATTTAATTAATGATAAGAGAATTTTAATGTCTTATGTTCCTAGTGAAGAAAACATTGCTGACATTTTGACTAAAGCTTTGTCAATTGACAAATTCGAAAACTTTAGACGTTTATTAAATGTAACCTTGTAACACTGAGTTCAATATACAAGAGGAGCAAACCTCATTCAAATGCGTCAGAAAATGTGTGTCCACTTTTTAGATGCAATGACGTAGCTTTGAAACCACTAGACATTTAAAATGAAACATATATCTATCTCAGTCACACAAATCGCAAATACATTGCCGTCACTTTGATTAGACAAAGATGGCAATATAAATTTTCAATGGCGGTGTGGGGTGGCCTGCCCATGCGAAATTTTACCCAACTTTTTCAAGCCATGTACTCGTAAAAATATTTAATAAATATAAATTCAATATTTTACTATTACTTATTAATTTCTTATCAGATGTATTAGAAGATAACTGAAATAATGAATGGATCAACGATCCATTCATAGATCTGCTGTTCCGATCTAGATCGGCTGTTCCGAAAAAAAATGGATCACACTCATCTGTACCTAATTGTGTACACCTGCCTTAGAGCAGCGATTTAAAGCGCTGTAGGTAAGGTGTACACAATCAGGTACAGATACACAAAATAGTGAAAACGCTTGAGTAGTAAAATAATGTACTTACATTCATTATATTGAAAGGGAATTATTTTATTTAACGTGGACAGGGCCTAACAGCCGCACGGGTCGATCGATCATAAAGTTAAGCAACGCTTGGCGCGGTCGGTCCGTGGATGGGTGACCATCTTATCATGACGAGTTCCTCCGTGTTTCGGAAGGCACGTTAAATTGGTGGGTCCCGGCTGCCATTTGAACATCTTTGGCAGTCGTTACGGGTAGTCAGAAGCCAGAAAGTCTAACAACCAGACTTACCAAGGGGGATTGTGTTGCCCACGCAACTGGATTGTGGAGGTCAGATAGGCAGTCGCTCCATGTAAAACACTAGTACTCGGCTGCACCCGGTTAGACTGGAAGCCGACCCCAACATAATTGGGAAAAAGCTAGGCACATACACCGCTGTGTAACATAAGTTTTGTATAAAATTGCCTTTTAGTCTCTTTTTTATAAGTCTGAGTGAATGATTTGCTTTCGTGATACAATCTTAATTTTAAGTATTTATTAATTATGGCATTTATTAATAAAAGCGAATGATCAACTTGAATTGACGATAAATGATCTCCCGGGTGCAGGTAGCCAGTCAGTTTCTTTTCTCAGCAATCGGATAATTTTCACCCACTTGTCACGGCGTGCTGCATCTTTAGGCACCCTGCAGCGTTATTATTATAACAAAAAATATTTAAAATCTCCTTTTCCATAAATTAATAACTCTCCCACAACTGTGGGAAACTAAAACTAAGTTTTTAGTGGTATCACTGAAGCTAATTATGAAAATTCAACATTTTAACTATTTTACTGTATTTTAATATTAATGTAAACATTAATCTTACGTGTGGAAAGTAATTCCGGTTAATTTCTTACGGGTTTCCGATCTTGAATCGCACTCTTTTACTACGCATTAATGATTACAAGGCATTGACCTATATGTTCTAGACTTGTAGTAACCTTCTCAAAGCGTGACCACTGGCCATAAGCCTACAGGCTTAAGCGAAGCTTATGTCAATTCAGTCATCTGTCAGACGCGAACCGAATAACAATAGGTACAAAATGGGTAAATGCGTAGTAAAAGAGTGCGATTCAAGATCGGAAACCCATAAGAAATTAACCGGAATTACTTTCCACACGTAAGATTAATGTTTACATTAATATTAAAATACAGTAAAATAGATAAAATGTTGAATTTTCATAATTAGCTTCAGTGATACCACTAAAAGCTTAGTTTTAGTTTCCCACATTTGTGGGAGAGTTATTAATTTATGGAAAAGGAGATCTTACATATTTTTTGTTATAATAATAACGCTGCACGCCGTGACAAGTGGGTGAAAATTATCCGATTGCTGAGAAAAGAAACTGACTGGTTACCTGCACCCGGGAGATCATTTATCGTTAATTCAAGTTGATCATTCGCTTATATTAATAAATCCCATAATTAATAAATACTTAAAAATAAGATTGTATCACGAAAGCAAATTATTCACTCAGTTTTATAAAAAAGAGACTAAAAGGCAATTTTATACAAAACTTATGTTACACAGCGGTGTATGATCAATAATTCATCTGCCTAGCTTTTTCCCAATTATGTTGGGGTGGCTTCCAGTCTAACCGGGTGCAGCCGAGTACTAGTGTTTTACATGGAGCGACTGCCTATCTGACCTCCACAACCCAGTTGCGTGGGCAACACAATCCCCCTTGGCAAGTCTGGTTGTTAGACTTTCTGGCTTCTGACTACCCGTAACGACTACCAAAGATGTTCAAATGACAGCCGGGACCCACCAATTTAACGTGCCTTCCGAAACACGGAGGAACTCGTCATGATAAGATGGTCACCCATCCACGGACCGACCGCGCCAAGCGTTGCTTAACTTTATGATCGATCGACCCGTGCGGCTGTTAGGCCCTGTCTACGTTAAATAAAATAATTCCCTTTCAATATAATGAATGTAAGTACATTATTTTACTACTCAAGCGTTTTCACTATTTTGTGTATCTGTACCTAATTGTGTACACCTTACCTACAGCGCTTTAAATCGCTGCTCTAAGGCAGGTGTACACAATTAGGTACAGATGAGTGTGATCCATTTTTTTTCGGAACAGCCGATCTAGTACGGAGTACACAGAGATCGTTGATCCATTCATTATTTCAGTTATCTTCTAATACATCTGATAAGAAATTAATAAGTAATAGTAAAATATTGAATTTATATTTATTAAATATTTTTACGAGTACATGGCTTGAAAAAGTTGGGTAAAATTTCGCATGGGCAGGCCACCCCACACCGCCATTGAAAATTTATATTGCCATCTTTGTCTAATCAAAGTGACGGCAATTTATTTGCGATTTATGTGACTGAGATAGATATATGTTTCATTTTAAATGTCTAGTGGTGTCAAAGCTACGTCATTGCACCTAAAAAGTGGACACACATTTTGTGACGCATTTGAATGAGGTTTGCTCCTCTTGTATATTGAACTCAGTGCTTGTAATATATATTTTTAATTCTTTAATGTTATACGATTTGCAATGTTCACAGCAGTTTCACATTATTTAATCGAGGAGGAGTATTGGAACTATTTAAATAATGACAACTGCAATTGTTTTAGTTGTCGTGTGGATGTCAGTTACTGAAAAAAATATATTCGTAATAAAGGAATTGAACTGAGAGTATGTAGTACTAATTTTTATTTATACCAACAGTTTCCAGCTCTTTACAGAGATCATTTTCATGAGTGATGTAAAGAGTTAAATAAATATAAATAGGCTCTAAGTAAACGCGATATAATCCATAAAAAATAAAACCGTTTAAAAATGTTTTAATTGTATGAGTGTGATTCAGGAAAATCTAAGAAATAAATATGATATTAATAATTTTTAATTTTCTGCTGACATTGCATTTGACCATTTTACTTATTTATTTTTTTAATTTGTGATATTGGAAACATATTTATGTGTTATAAATGTTAATATTTGTATGTATGCCAAACCATGTTGAAAATACATGTTTTCATGAAAAATGACATCATACAGTATTATAATGTGACAATTGACACATGTGAAAAAATAAATCATTTACAATAAATAAAATTAGCTTCAAAGTCAAAGAAGCTTCATTTTCATAGGTCTGCACAGACACTTATGACAGTGAATAAGCACAAAAATTTACTTATTAATAAAAAGGAAATCCTTAAACACAAGCGCTTAAAGAAAGTGCCTCTGTGCAACAAGAAACATAGACACATTCCCCTGAGTGCCCCATTGCAAGTGTAGGGGCTATTATGAGAACAATCGGGCAACAAACTCATGCACTATTATAATCTTTTCCATCCATTCAAAATACATACATACATACACACACACACACTATTGCTACTGAAAACATACCATTAGGCTCTCGCATAAAAGGTGTAGCATCCAATATAATTCATGTATACATATTGTACTAAAGAAAAAATGATAATTTTCGAGATTTAGCACTTTAGTTGCAAAAAGTTATTAACCCTTAACTTGGCAGAATTTTATTTTTTCGAATATAAAAATAATATTCATAGCCCTTAACTTTAATGACCCAAGGGGTCTAGAAAAAATATTAAATAAAATATACAAACTACCCCTTTAAAAAAACCACCCGTATCTTGTGGGATACATTGCCAAGGGCATTGATAAATATATTACGCTATCAATGTATCTCTACAGATACATTGCCAAATTATCTATGACTTGATTATATAATAATTTATATGGAAATAAATATAAAAAACACGTTAATAATCAGTAGTTTGTACTATTTATTTAATAACAAAATGGAACTTCAATGAAAAAATACAAAATCAGATTAATTTTAGACATTCATATTATGGGAATTGAAAAAACAGTTCCTATCCGGTAAAAGACACAGCCTCATACCACATTTGATGCACATAACAGTAGTCTGACCTTTGATACATAGTTTGCATCGTTCTTTGGACCCAAAAGTAGGGAAATGATTGTATCCATCATATTTAACGTCCGAAGTTGGCCTTACGGTACAGGGTGTTTTTATAATCTTTTTTGGTGCTGGTGGTACAGAGTCATAGTTTTTGAATGGCTGCTGTCTCCCAGAATGTAAGAGCCCTTGTATAATATGATGTCGAAACTTCTTCAAACTCAGTCGTTTTATGTTATTCACGCCAATATGTCTGCGATACAAAATCCAGCTATTGTTCACGCACATATCTAACATTTGAGAAAATATCGGTTATTACCATCGGTGGCTTTTCATCTCCGTTCTGTACAAAGCCACTAACATATCTGCAAGGTCGACTCCTCCATAAGTGCGTTGTAGTGCTTTATTATATTGGGACAGGGGACAGCAGCTCTTTCTGAAACTCCAACAGGAATTTCAGAAACATAACTGCTTGCCACAGTAACCACTTTGTTGTCATGCCATTTGACAATACAGACTTTGTTTGTATTGCATACTACTCGTGAATAAGATCCGCGGACTTTTTTTTTGAGGGCTTTATCAGGTATAAGCTTTTGTTCTGCACCACGTAGTCTATTTGACCTTATGGTGCCTAAGAAGAAATACCCATATTATATCGGAGCATATGTATTAGCTCTAGACTGGTGAAAAAATTGTCAAAGTACACAACTGAACATGCTGGAACAGGAATAGTTTTACATAGTGAGAAGACGACTTTTGCTCCAAAGCCCAAACTCATTTCTTCTGGTGAAAATAGGTGGTATCTGAAAGTGTCTTCACCTCCATATACGAGAAAATCATAAATGAAGCCCGAAACGCACTCGTAGAATCCGAACTTTCTTCATCATTTGATGACTGACTGTGTTTTGGCACCAATGTAAGTATTTTGCTAGCTCTTGAAAGCATATGGACCTACAATTAATATAAAATAAGCCATGCATAGCCATATGAACAGTTATTCAGCTTGGCAGTGTGCACATACAGATACATGACGATTTTGTAAAAGTTGTTAGTAAAGCTAGCAGTGTGTACCATGAGATACATATCAAATATACTCTCGAGAGCAATGAATCCGGGTCACTTAAAGAATGTTAAAAATCTCGGAAACTAAAAATGATAGGTTAATGCAATAAATTGTATTTAATAGACAATGTAATACTCCTTAAATGAAAGTAAAAAAAATATGAGTCACCATACATTTTATTAACACAAAATTACATAAAGAAAAAATCTGCTGATCTCTCCTTAAAACAAAAATAGGAAACATGAAATTTTTGAACTTTATTACGATTTTCTTGAATTTTAATACTTCGTATTGCCTCCTCGTGCTTCCATTACTGCGTTTACGCGGTTTGGCATGCTGTACACCAAGTTCCTTATACGATTTTGGGGAATATTCCCCATTCCCCATATATTATTCTCCCATTCCTCTGTGAGAGCAATTTTGAGCTCACGAAGCGTGATTGGGGGAGGGTATCGTTGTTTTACGCACCTGCCTAGCTCGTCCCTTGGGCCAGCGCGCAGCCCGGATATCAACCCGATCGAGCATGCAAGCATGCTCGATCGGGTTGATATCCGGGCTGCGCGCTGGCCACTCCATACGAGTAATGTTCATCTCTTGAAGGTAGTCATTCACAATCCTACCTGTATGAGGTCGGGCATTGTCATGCATAAATATAGCATCCTCACCTAAATTGACCATAAATGGACCAACGTGATCATTGAGGATTTTTTCCACATATCTTACGCTAGTTAAAGAGCCGTTTTCTATGATCACCAGCTCTGTGCGACTTTCAGAAGAAATTCCGGCCCACACAAGTACAGACCCACCACCGTAGGCTACTTTTTCCTCGATGCATGCTTGCTTGAATCTTTCCCCTGGTCTTCGATACACTCTGTGTCTTCCATCGTGCTTGTAGAGCATAAATTTTGATTCGTCGGAGAACATAACTTTTGACCAATCTTCAATACTCCAATTTACGTGGCTCTGGGCATATCTTAGTCTTGAAATACGATGCCCACGCTCCAGTTTAGGGCCGTTTGCAGGTCTAAGGGGTTTTAAGTTAGATTCAGCAAGCCGACGTCTTACTGTCCATGCACTTGGGTTACTTCCTCCGAGGCGTCGAAACTGATTGGTGAGTTCAGTTCCTGTGAGAAAGCGATTTCGAAGCATGGTGTTCACCAAGTATCGGTCTTCTCGTGCTGTGGTATACCTGGTTCTGCCCGTTCCTGGTCTGCGTAGGTTAGAACCAGTTTCTTCGTAACGTCGGAGAACTCTTTGTACTGTTGACAGCGACACACCAACAGTCCTGGCTGTATCGCGCTGACTCCGGCCGGTTTCCAGCATTGTAAGTATTCTGGTGCATTCTTCAGGCGTAAGCGACATAATTTCAGCTTGAATAATGAATATAGAGCACTATCAACATGGTTTATGTACCCACATAAATGACAGATTACAAACAAAAGCAAAACCAAATGCTGTAATTTCGTAGTTCCATCTTCGAAAGTGGCCCTTTTTCAAATTTGATTTTTTTATGATATAACTTTACAATAACTAAGAAGTTTTAATACCTTCATTTAAGGAGTATTACATTGTCTATTAAATACAATTTATTGCATTAACCTAGCATTTTTAGTTTCCGAGATTTTTAGGATTCTTTAAGTGACCCGGATTCATTGCTCTCGAGTGTATATAGAATTGTTAGTTTCTTGGCAATGTGCACGATGAGATACATTCATTAAAAAAGTCACATGAAGCATCAACCAGACAATTAAAGAATGTCCAAAGTAATTATTTTAGTGCTAAATATATCTATAATTAATAACTCAACACATCCACTCATTCAATACATAAAAACAAGAAAAAATCATAACTTTTCTTACCTTTTTGCGAGGCAACATGTCGGAACTTGAACTAAAGTGAAGTTTGACAACTCATCAGTCTTACCAACACAAAAAACTTAAGTTGCGTTCCGAAACTAAGAAATGGCCTAAATATTCTTAAAAAAATATCATGGTTTCGCTTAAAAATAACAACACTAGATTTTTTTAATTCCGGTGTATCTACAGATACACTAACAAGAAAGGGGTTAAATACCTTACAAAGATCTACCAAAAAGGGCATTGGCTTATTCACAAAGCGATTTTAAACATTACAGCATTAATTTTCATCGAATTAAGTGTCATCAATAGATTGTGCGTGTAATACAGATGATCCTGGCCCTTTACAGCATGTTATTGAAATGAATATTTTCGAAGATATTGCAGTATTAACATAGCGGGACAGCAGTTACATCGCGCCTCATGATATTAAAAATTTACTCATATATTACTTTTGCTGCAGAACAAAGTTTGCCAGCTAGTATATTATAAACAATATTACTCTTGTTAAACACGCTCTTTAGTTTTAGACTTCTAGTTTCATCTATTGTTAGGACATGTATGCACACAAAACACTCTAGTCATATATTTCCACTTTTTAATATATTTCACTCTTGGTGGTCCAGTGGTCGAGCACATGGCTTCTGATCCAGAGGTCCGAGTTCGAATCCTGACACTGGCTCACACCAATGACTTTTCGAAATTGTTTTAGGAAGTTAAGTGTGATAAAACTTTGTGCCGGGTTCAATAGGTTCGCCACCTATTCCATTTAGGACTTAAACAAACTTAAACACAAGGTATGAAGTTATATATGTTTCATATATTTTTAAGGCAACGTAAATAAAGTTTCTAGAAGAAAGGTTCTAAAAAACATAACACAACTTCACGCCTTTTCTACCCGAATGTATAAGCAGTGGCTGTTACGTCTTGTCACACCGTTATGTTTAGATTAGTGATGTTACGAATGTTGGATTTTGGACATTCGGAATGCGAATATATTAAGCCATATTGGTGCAGTTATTTAATCTACACTAATATTATAAAAAGGAAAGATTAGTAATTTTGTATTTAACGAATAAACTCAAATTATGACGAGCCTCGTGGCGCATTGGTAAAACTACCGGCTGCAGCAACGAGGTCGGGGGTTCGATTCCCACCCGAGCACAAATATTTGTGAGAAACATAAATATTTGTGTGGCGTCTGGGTGTTTTTCTATGTATTATAAGTATGTATTTACAAAAGAAAAGTATTAATATCCGCTATCTAGTATCCATAACACAAGCATTTAGTTGCTTAGCTTGGAACTAGAGGGCGCTGTGTGTATTATGTCCAAGATATTATTATTAATAAATGTTCTGGACCGATTTTAATAATTCTTTTAATAGTTCTTTAATAATTCTTTAGAAAGCCACATTATCACTGAGTAACATGTGTAATCATCATCGTCATCGAAATTTTGTTTGTACGTTGTACGCGAGTAACACCGTGAGGCGGGAAGCTACATACAATATAGCGGTACGAAGCGCGCGCGGTCTGCTAGTTATTGACCCAGCAGAAGATCATGCCAGATTGACCCAGCAGATAATACAATGCAAAACTGGATGAATGTACGATACGCAGACTGCCACGACATAGAAATAGAATGAGTCCGAGAGGAAGGTGATGTCAGGAGCCTTAAAGGTAGACGACCGTATATGACAAGATATATGAAACTCAAAGAAATAAGTGAGGGGTGTATGAATCGTCCCTTATGGAGCTCTGATCTCTCTGCCTACCCCGCAGGGGGCTTGACATGCATTTATTTAACTAATGGCTGATCTATACTATAATACTTTTTATACTAATCTAGGAGGATAAAATATCAAACAAAATATAAAGCTCTTTTTCGTAACATTTTGCTATATTTAATTTCTTTAGTTTTTGTTATTATAAACATTCGCCAAACATTCGCAATATTTCTTGCGAATGCGAATACCCAATAACATGTGAAAATTCGTTACATCAATAGTTTACATCCATAATGGACTAGGTGGTGAACCTATTGCCATACCAAGCAAAAAGTTTTCAGTCATCAATATTTATCACACATAACTTCTAAACCCATGACTTCTTGATACAGAAGCGGGGTACTTGACCACCGAGACTTACAAAAGAGACAAAATAGTATGAAAGTTCTAGCTGATCAGTTCCATAAGCCTAACAGTAACTATAACAATGTGTAAAGTATGCTAGATACATAGCTTGTTAGTGATATTTACTAATACATATATGTTTTTTATTATCTGAGAAACACTCCATCCAGACATGCATCTAGCCTACTTAGAATGCTATAAAGTACACCTAAACCTATTGTCTTATATATATATATATAAAAGTGTGACAAGGAAATCCTATATTTTACCTGTGCCATATATAATATAAGAGCTATAGTTGGAAACATATTGGTTAGTATCAACTTGGAAATCATAAATCCAAAAAAAAATAACATGCCAAATGGAGTCTTTGATAGTTTTTTGTTATGATCTATATTCTTGCTAATTACAAAATGAGTTTATTTTAACATGTTCCTAACCTATCCAGAATTATTTAGCACAATGAATTTAACATGGAGTTTATCCTGTCTATCAAATTTATACACAAATAATAACGTGGTCTTTAACCCAACCATCAAATTTTTACACAAATTTCTAAACAATTCGTGGCAAGTAGGCATAATGCTAAATATTCAGCAATAACAAAATAGACAGTGATGAAAAGTTTACTTACCAATTCCATACTCGTGGTTTTTTAACTACTGTTTGCTTATAGCATCAATAAACTGGGTTTGAAGAAGTTTTACACTCTTTAAATTATTTACACGCTTTAATTAATGCTAGATTAATCCACGAATTTGAATGAGTTCTATCAGACAATAAAATAATGATCATTACAAAAAGCTTGAAAAGTCGCAAGGATGGAATATAGTCACAAACATCGCTTTATATTAGGACTGTTGATAACATATCGATATATCGAAATATCGATATTTTTCCTTATAAATATCGATATTTATCGCCGATATTTTTTTTCACGATATATCGGTCGTTCGATATTGAAATGTACTTATTGACTTTCGATATTTTTATGAAAATATTTTTTTTTGGACACAATAACTTAAATTATATCGTCATCGCAAACTTAAGGTTGTCTGGAAGAGATCGCAACATGCGATAAGACCGCCTTTTGTACTTGATCGACATTTACTATGTACTAATAACTTCAATGTAATGTATAAAAATTGCGTACAATAAAGCGTATTCTAGTCTAATCTTATTATACTGTATTTAAAAAACTAATAAACAATCGTCAAGTCATCCCATAAGCAATGACAAACAGCTCCCCTTTACGAGTTCAAGCTAATTCTTGGCAATGAAAAAATTTTGCATCAAATTATAACTGATTAGTGTTTATAGGTATCGCGTATTGTTTTTTTTTTGCTTAAAGACACTTTCACAGGGGCCCGCAGGGCTTATGGAAAACTCTTTGAACAACACCCTCTTTCTATTAATAGACGTAACATGTGAATTTTCTGTACATGCATTTTTAGGAGTATGTATATACCTACATAATTTATTAGTATCTATAATTTTAATTTCCCTAAATTATCTTATGTTATGTCATAAATACATAGTGAAACAATTGTCAGTGAATGTGTTAAGCCACTGTTAACTATCACAACGATATAATTGACGTTAATATTTACGTTTATATGTTTGCTGGACGCAGCTGCGGCAAAAAATAAAACTATAATATGCATGTATTTTAAGAAATTATATTCAAGTAGTGTTATTTGCACTTTTTCGTGAAAAGTTATCAAAGATGTGGAAATGCAACAAATTTAGCAACCCATTTGAAAATGAAATCCATCATGCATTTGCAAAACTATTCATCAGAGGAAGTATAAGGAAACTATCATAATGAGTCAGTCCTATAGTTACTACCACCAAAATCAAATATTGACCTTACTGACAACGATACCGAAAACTAAATACGAGTACATGGTGTATGAAAGAGAAGATATCTTAATAAATAGTTTTTTACGATCTTAATTTACTACCTTTCGTCCATAGATGTCACTACATCTGAAATGAAATCAATTCTACATCGGTAATCTTTAGAGTAGTTTTAGCTTATGGACATAGATGGCGATACGTTAGAATAAATGGTTAATATATTGACTGGTTAATTTACTGCCTCTATAACCAACGCCCATAGTATATTGGACTCGCTGGTCTTCACCGATCACAAAGTTAAGCTACGTTGGGCGTGGTAAACACTTGGATGAGTAACCGTTTTTATTTGGGTAAAATTGTTCACAAACAATATTTTAAAGCATTGTAGTAAATACGATTAATTTAAAACGGCAGCAAACGGGTCGTTTAACGTTTGCATGTCGTTTAAGAAGTTTCACTTCAAAATATATTTATATCGAAATATCGATATTTTTTTTCGATATATCATACCCCGATATTGATATTTTTAAAAATATCAACAGTCCTACTTTATATGCTCTGTGATCGCTCAAGTTCACTTCACAAAATAATATCACTCACGCAGCCTAGGGATGATCAATATTCATCGATATTGAATTAACATCGATGTTTAACTATAAAACATCGATGTTTTAACATCGTGTGGTGGACTTCGATATCATCGAAACATCGATGTCACCTGCATAAAATATCAAAACGTCAATTATTCTTTTGGGCGCGGTCTAGCGTGCAGTAGGTGTACTACCTTCAAGTAGAAATATTACATAATTATCCCTAAAAATTATTGGGAATGTTAATTTTTTAAAACTTTTATTATTTCTAGAGCTTAACATAACTTCATGCCTTTTGTTCCGAAGGTGTAGGCAGCGGCTGTTAAGCCTCGTCTCACCGTTATGTTTATGTCCCAAATGGATTGGTGGCGAACCTATTGCCATACCGGGCACAAAGTTTTTCAGTCATGAATATTTATCACACACAACTACTTCCGAAAACAATTTGGAAAAGTCATTGGTATGATCCAGTGTCTGGAATCGAACCCGGACCTCTGGATCAGAAGCCGTGTTCTCGACCACTGCGCTACCTTGACTTTTCCAAAAACATCGATGTTTTAAAAATATCGATGTCTTTCAACTGGTATTTATTGTATATCGATACTTTTGGTTTGATGTTAGCAACAATGTCAACATCGGTGTTTTCCTAACATCGACCATCCCTAACGCAGCCAGGCCAATGACTTGAAGTAGTAAAGAGTGTGGATGTGAAAAAAATAAATTTTAGTAAATTTTGAAATAAATTTCTTTGTTTTAGGTGTTTCTGAAAGCACAGTACGCAGAATAACCCGGGATGGCATTCAAAATGGTGGACAATTTTCCACTCCTGCTAAGCACCGAAAAGGTCGACCATCAAAAAAATTGGACGACTATGATATCTGCGCAATCCGCCAAAAAGTACATTTTTTTTACACTGTGAAAAAAGAAGTGCCAACAGTTAGCAAATTATTATTGCAGTTAAAAGACGATATAAATTACGATGGAAGTCGTGAACACTTCAGAAATCTCTTAAAAAAGATCGGTTTCCAGTTTAAAAAGTGCAAGTCTAACAGACAGGCTTTGATTCAAAAATCTATAATTGCACATAAACGTGAAGAATACTTACGTACCATCATGCATAACAGAAATCTACCAGAGGAACTAAAGAAGGACATTACAGCGAGCAGGAGTCTGTGTGTATGTACGCAATGATATCTGTTGTCAGCGTCTCCGTCATTTTGAAGACCCTACATTCTCTACCTTATGGATGGAGGTAGACACTGGTATAAAAAAAATTCTATATTGCTGTGTTTACAGATCGCACCGGGGTGATCAGGAGACAGCTCGGCTATTTCAACATCTCAGTGAGTCTGCTGATATGGCCCAACAAAGGCATCCCTCTGCGGAGCTGGTTTTTTTTGGGGGATTTCAACGCCCTTCATCAGGAGTGGCTGTTCCCGTACCAAAAAACTGACTTTGCGGGGAGAGAAGCATGGAATTTTGCCATCACATTAAACCTCTCCCAGCTAGTCAATGAAGCCACTAGGGTACCAGATGTTGAAAGCCATTCTGCTAATTGCCTGGACCTTCTGCTGACAACAGACCCAGACAGATACATGGTGACAGTCACATCTCCATTAGGAACCTCTGACCATTGTCTAGTGAAGTCTTTATCGTCCTATTCTCCACCAGAGCACGACCTCTACGGAACGAGGAGACTATGGCGGTACAAGTCGGCAGAATGGGCTGAAATGCGGCATTTTTTTGCTGCATATCCATGGCGGCAGGTTTGCTTCTCTTCTCAAGATCCGACGCAATGCGCTGATGCACTAACCCAAGTGGTCCGTCAGGCAATGGAATATTTCATCCCATTTACTGACGTACCAATTGGAGGCAAAGCTCGTCCATGGTACAACAATGAGTGTACTCTTGCTGAGCAGGAGAAACAGTCAGCGTACCAGGCCTGGGTGGAAGCTCGACATCGAAAAGCCTCGGATATTAGCTCTAAGAAGAGGGCCTTTAACCGTGCTGCCAAGTCCCATAAAAAGGCGCTAAAGAAGGCTCGTCTTGATCGCATTCAACACATTGGCGCAAAGCTCTCTGCCGCTCCATCTGGTAGCAGAGCTTTCTGGTCACTTGCCAAAGCGGTTGAGGCAAACTTCTGTCAGGCATCAACACCTCCGCTGGTTAAACCCGACGGAACATTGGCCCATGCAGCAAGGGAGAAAGCAGATCTTTTTGCATCTCTCTTCGCGAGCAATTCACGTCTGGATGTTGGCTCTGCTACTCCACAACCATTACCTCACTACGGTTTTTCGCTACCTGAGTTCACCGTCAAAAATAACGAGGTACTGAGAGCTCTAAGGAGTCTAGATGTGAACAAGGCCAGTGGACCTGACGGTATACCAGCCGTAGTACTGAAAAACTGTGCTCCTGAGTTGTCTCCTGTTTTGACACGTTTGTTTCGCCTCTCACTTAAGACCGGAACTGTTCCGAAATCCTGGAAGCTTGCCAATGTACAACCCGTGCCCAAAAAGGGTAGTCGAGCTGACCCAGCCAATTATCGTCCCATCTCAATTACCTCTATACTCTGCAAGATTATGGAGCGTATATTGAACCAGCACCTAATGGCATACCTAGAGCATAACGACCTTCTCAGTGACCGACAATACGGATTCCGCCGAAATCGATCAACTGGAGATTTCCTAGTGTATGCCATTCACACATGCTCTCAAACCTTGGAGAGAAACGGGGAGGCCCTTACTGTCTCTCTAGACATCTCCAAGGCCTTTGACCGTGTTTGGCATGACAGCCTTATTGGCAAGCTTGCAGCATTCGGGATATGCTCTGGCCTGATTACATGGATAAGGGACTTCCTGAGTGAACGATCACTCCGTGTTGTAGTCGACGGCTGTACATCAGAGCCTTTGTCGACCAACGCTGGTGTTCCTCAGGGGTCAGTACTATCTGCAACTCTCTTTTTAATACATATCAACGACCTGCTTAAGTCCGGTATTTATGGATATGCGGACGATACCACCATCGTTGATGTGTACGAATTGGGAGCTCGGGCCAGTCAGGAGCAGGTACGGATTGAGCGCGAGGCCTTGGTAGAGCGAATGAATCTCACACTCAAGGCAGTCTCCGATTGGGGCGATGCCAATCTTGTGAGCTTCAATGCTTCCAAAACTCAAATGTGTCTTATCACTGCCAAAAGGAGCCCTTTCACCTTGGCTCCTACTTTCCGGGGTGTGGCATTGGAATACTCCGACCGCCTACAGTTATTGGGTGTTGAAATATCTCAGAACCTTAACTTCGGGCGGTTCATCGAGTCCAAAGCAGGGATAGCAGCAAGGAAGCTTGGAATTCTTGCGAAGGTGAAGCAGCATTTCACGCCAGGACAGCTTCTAACACTGTACAAAGCTCAAGTCCGGTCTTGCGTGGAATACTGCAGTCACATTTGGGCTGGTGCTGCCAAATGTCACCTATCGTTGCTGGATTCGATGGAGAGGCGGGCTAAAAGATTAATTGGCGATCCTGTGATGGTCGACAATGATCTGCAAAGCCTCGAGCACAGGCGGAAGGTGGCCGGCCTCTCGGTGTTCTATAGGCTACACTCTGGTGAGTGTGCGCAAGAGTTACACGACTTGATACCTCCATCCCCATTCTATCGGCGAACCACCCGACGTACTTACCGTCTACACCCGTACGTTGTTGAAATTCCACCTGTACGAACTAAGCGTTTTGGGTCTTCTTTCATCATCCGCACGGCTGGTGAATGGAACAAACTACCTGCTTCGGTGTTCCCCGTTAACTATGACATAGGTCTCTTCAAAAGGAGAGTGAATAGGCTACTAACTGGACAGTGCGCTTCACCATCATTGGCCTCGTCGTCACTTACCATCAGGTGAAACGAGGTCAAGCGCTGCCCAGTAAAATTTAAAAAAAAAAAAATATATTTGGATGAAAGCTACATTCACTCTAGCTATAAAGTCAAAAAATGCTGGCAGTCTATTCACACTGAAGGTGTCACCTCTGATACATCAAAAGGAAAACGTTGGATTCTAGTACACGCGGGAAGTGAAAAAGGTTTTGTACCTAATATACTTGTAGTTTTTAATGGAGTGAATAAGCAAGAGGATTATCACTCAGAAATGAACCAGGGAAATTTTACAAAATGGGTTACCGAAAAGCTCATTCCTAACATTGCAGAGCCCTCCATAATTGTCATGGATAATGCGCCTTATCACTCTGTAATTAAAAATAAAACTCCAACATCAGCAAGTAAGGTAAATGAACTAAAGTCATGGCTACAAGATAACAATATATCATTTGATCCAGATTCGAGGAAACCTGGTCTTGTAGAGCTAGTACAAAGACATAAACCTATGCCAGTTTACGAAATTGACGAAATTCTGGGGCAACACGGTCACACAGTAGTACGGCTACCACCGTACCACTGTGATCTGAATCCCTTCGAGTTGATTTGGGCTTTGGCAAAACGAAAGATTGCTGCAGAAAATGTAGGTGCACAAGATAATAATGAATTGGCTATAGAAGCATTTCATTCTATTACCCAACAGGATTGGATGAATTGTTGCAAACATGTAAAAAAACATTATGATTATTATGATCGTGGCAAAACACTTTATAGTGACATAGATCAATTGGTTATTGAAGTCGGTGAAGACAGCAGCAGTGATGATGAGAATGAAGCAGAAAGCAGTGACGAGCTGTTGGGAAAACAAGAAATATTAAATTTCGGTGCTAGTACTAGTTCATCGCAACAAAATGTGACAGCAAGATGATCGCATTGAAGGAGTGGAATATTTAGATTTTGATTTGTTGGACTAGTTTTATTTGATCATGAATAAATGCATAAGCTTTTTAATACCTACCTAGTTAGTTTTAACTATTTATTTGCCTGAAGGAGATCTGTATAGGATATCGTCGAGTTAGTTGGCTCCATAAACAATAGCTTTTCAGACTCTTGTGCTTTATTTTAATAGTTTTGTGCATGCTGTCTGTCTGCCGACTTCGAATGTTGGTTTGAATAGTGGTTGTGGTCGTTTCATTCCAGTTACGGTTATAGCATTTCCCTTGTTCACATAACAAAGGAAAAGGGCCAACAAGATTACTTGTATGCAAATCGGATATAAAATGTAGCTCTGTCTACCTCTTTCGGCATATAGGAGTGATAATGCATGTCTGTCAGTCTTATCTTCTCATATGATTACTACTAAATACGTACATCTGTGCCAGTAGGTAAGAAATGTATATATTAAAACAATTGATAATATTATATATTAATCAATCATAAACATTGCGTAAAAAAATCAAGTATCATGATTACTTAAATACTACTGTAAATTAATAACCACGTTGTGGTCAGTATTGGATATTAATCATTTAATTAATCCTAATTAAGTATAAGGGGTGTTACCCAACAAATATAATTACTCATTAATTCAATGTAAAAGGTGCACCAGCTCTACTCCGTAAGCATTTAGAAAGTACGCCACATAAAGTGCAACTATGCTAATATTAGGACAATGCAAATATCAATATAATATAAATAATAAATGCAAATCTGTACGTGTCTGTAATTATTTTCAACTCTGTATCGATTAATTTACTCTAATCGAAGTTTTTATGCAGATGATCTCACTAAAAATGTAAAAGTGACAGACGTCAAATGAAGCCGATGTTAAATTGACATGATTTAATCGATTTTTCTATAATTAATAGAAATCTTTTTCCCAGAAATCCCTCGCCCCATTTCCCTTAATTGGCTCCTTTACCATATTTATTCTCCCAGCATTAATTCCCTTTTGTGTAAATTTGTAAATAGGAATTGTATACAATTGTAAATTCTATGTAAATAACCCCTAATAACAACTAGTTATTGATATTGTGTTGTTTTTGTCTGTGTCTGATTATGTCAATCCAACATACTAACATTTTGTTATCCTGTCTCTGGTTGTAGATTTATAATCCTGGTGGTATAATACTATTGTTTTAATTATTTAAACGGGACAAATTTCTGTCCACCTTACTCACTCGCTTGATTTACGACTCCAACGTGACGGATAAGAGCAGAGTACATGAAGACAGCTAGTTGCGCAAAAACTGGAGAAGCAAGACAGCTCACTGTTGAAAACAGAAGAATCTTCCTCATCTTCAACCGAGCAAATTCTCCTCGCTTCTAGCTTTAACTTATGGAGAGCATCGTCAGTACCACCGTCATTGGCTAAGTGGTGTCTTAAGACATCTTGTCCAAAGAACCAAAGAAGAAGAAGAATAATTAAAAGATTTATCGGGCTCGTTCCACATAAAGCCTGCAACGACCGCGACTGCGGAAATTACCGTTCCAGTAACGTAAAAACGCCGCGGGCGTTGTGGGCGAATTTTTTAAGTGGAACGCAAAACTTGAGCGCTGTGTGCTAGCAATATGGCGGCTCGGAAAATTCATCAAGTTCTGATGACATATGTCATTTTTTATTGAAATCCCACCAAGACCTGTCAATGTTTTGCGGCCGAAGTGGGCACGATGCGGTCGCGAACAGTGACGTCATTTATGACGTCGAGTGATCGCTCGCAACGACCGCGGGCTCTAAGTAGAACGATACAGAGGGTGTTGTTGCGGTCGCCGCGGTCGATTAGTGGAACGTACTCATCATAGACTGTAGTAGATGGCTAATATCAGTAAAAATGTTCTACTAATCATCACTGCCAGCGCAACCGCCAGTAAGCGATTCTCAGGATGTATAACATTCAACACATGAACATTATTTGTGTAAAAGTTGCCACTTAGTCTCAGAGTACATTTGTATATACTGAGATAGAGTGATAGCTCCACTACTGCAAGGCGCCCCCAGATGATAAGTTATGACAACTCTCCACGATACATACACACTCACATAAACTTGAATACACGTATTACGTACCTATAAACATATACATGTATGCCTACCTAAATAAAAATGCATTGAGGTTATTTCAAATATGACTAAAATAAAACAAAAAATATATGTAAAAAAACATTTATTTACGTCATTTTTACAATATTCAAATGATGATTGTTGTATTTTATTAACAATATTAAAATCAATTCTCCGGGCACTCAACACATTGTAAGACTGTATCTATTTACCTTGTCCTTGCCCCCATTTGTAAGAAAATCATGCTATTGCTGTTCTTTTGTATTGATCAGTTACAGTAGGTACCTATTGTAATTTTGAAAACATTTTATTTTCACTTATGCACAACACATATTCATGTTTTTCACAAATATTCGCGTATTCGTCATAAGCCAAATGAACAGAAAATCGTATACAATAACTTTCCAGATCAAGAGATTTATTGAAGTGGAACTTCTGATGTCTCGTGCAAATAGTGTTGAGTAGGACTGTTGATAAAATATCGATATATCGATATTTTTCCTTAAAAATATCGTTATTTTTCACCGATATTTTTTTTCACGATATATCGGTAGTTCGATATTGAAATGTACATATCGACTTTCGATATTTTTATGAAAATATTTTTTTTTGGACAAAATAACTTAAATTATATCGTCATCGCAAACTTAAGGTTGTCTGGAAGAGATCGCCACATGCGATAAGACCGCCTTTTGTACTTGATCGACATTTACTATGTACTAATAACTTCAATGTAATGTATAAAAATTGCGTACAATAAAGCGTATTCTAGTCTAATCTTATTATACTGTATTTAAAAAACTAATAAACAATCGTCAAGTCATCCCATAAGCAATGACAAACAGCTCCCCTTTACGAGTTCAAGCTAATTCTTGGCAATGAAAAAATTTTGCATCAAATTATAACTGATTAGTGTTTATAGGTATCGCGTATTGTTTTTTTTTTGCTTAAAGACACTTTCACAGGGGCCCGCAGGGCTTATGGAAAACTCTTTGAACAACACCCTCTTTCTATTAATAGACGTAACATGTGAATTTTCTGTACATGCATTTTTAGGAGTATGTATATACCTACATAATTGATTAGTATCTATAATTTTAATTTCCCTAAATTATCTTATGTTATGTCATAAATACATAGTGAAACAATTGTCAATGAATGTGTTAAGCCACTGTTAACTATCACAACGATATAATTGACGTTAATATTTACGTTTATATGTTTGCTGGACGCAGCTGCGGCAAAAAAAAATCTATTATATGCATGTATTTTAAGAAATTATATTCAAGTAGTGTTTTTTGCACTTTGTCGTGAAAAGTTATCAAAGATGTGGAAATGCAACAAATTTAGCAACCCATTTGAAAAAGAAATCCATCATTCATTTGCAAAACTATCCATCAGAGTAAGTATAAATACTAAGAAAATAATCACGAAAAATGCAGAAGGAAATTATCATAATGAGTCAGTCGTATAGTTACTACCACCAAAATCAAATATTGACCTTACTGACAACGGTACCGAAAACTAAATACATGGTATATGAAAGAGAAGATATCTTAATAAATAGTTTTTTACGATCTTAATTTACTACCTTTCGTCCATAGATGTCACTACATCTGAAATGAAATCAATTCTCCATCGGTAATTTTTAGAGTAGTTTTAGCTTATGGACATAGATGGCGATACGTTAGACTAAATGGTTAATATATTGACTGGTTAATTTACTGCCTTTATAACCAACGCCCATAGTATATTGGACTCGCTGGTCTTCACCGATCACAAAGTTAAGCTACGTTGGGCGTGGTAAACACTTGGATGAGTAACCGTTTTTATTTGGATAAAATTGTTCACAAACAATATTTTAAAGCATTGTAGTAAATACGATTAATTTAAAACGGCAGCAAACGGGGCGTTTAACGTTTGCATGTCGTTTAAGAAGTTTCACTTCAAAATATCGAAATATCGATATTTTGAAGGTTGGTTCTCAAGTGTCCCGTAAAAGAGAGTTTCACTTTCAATTATTGGTACGTTGAAAAACGTGACTACAGCAAAGAAAATGTAAAAAAATTCACCTCTTGCATAAGTTCACTATCTTTTGACGAATCATTCAAAAGTGATGAACCAGTAATAGCATTTAATGAATTTTATGACACCTTCACTCTTTTTTACGACTTGTGCTTTCCAAAAGTCCATAGGAGAGTTACTGTCCACAAACGACCGAAATGGATTACAACAGGCATTAAAAAGTGTTGTAAACGAAAACGCCAACTGCTATGGGTATACCGTAGACATAAAACCATAGTTAATAAACAAAACTTCCAATCTCTGTCTTCTAGATTAAATAAAATTATTAAATTGACTAAAAAAGCTCAAAATGACCATTTTATAAGAACGGCACATAACAAGTGTAAAGCGACCTGGGCGATAATTAATGATTCTCAGAAGAGTATTCCCCGGACTGAAATCCATGACATTCAGATCAGTGACCAATTTATTACCAGCGACGCGCTCCTTATTGCAAATTCATTTAATAACTTTTTTATTGACCAAATAAAGACATTAAGCTCTGATCTTCGTGCTACCTATGCGGAAGGTACGTTAAATTCTCTTTTTATGAATCCAACTTCTCCTATAGAGGTTAAGAATATAATTAGAAACTTAAAAAATACAAATAGTACCGGATACGACAGTGTGTCGGCAGTTATTTTAAAAAAGGTTTCTTCTCAAATATCCCATGTACTGAGTCATATTATAAACGTATGTATAGTCAACGGTGTATTCCCTAACAAATTAAAGAAAACTATTATTAAACCAATGTTCAAGAAAGGTGACCGGCGTTTAATGAACTGTTACCGACCAATTGCTTTAATCCCCACGTTTTCAAAAGTCTTTGAAAATATAATACACAACCGATTTTATACATACTTCGAACACAAAAAATTATTTGCACCAGAACAAACTGGTTTTCGTAAGGGTAGATCGATTAATCTAGCTATTTACAAATTTCTTCGCATAATAATTGAAAAGATGGATAAAACTATTCCAGTCTATGCGCTTTACATGGACCTCAAAAAAGCGTTTGATTGTGTTCAGCACAATACACTTCTCAACAAATTGCAATCTTATGGAATTAGAGGTAACGTTTTGGACTTAATTGAGTCGTATCTCAGTGGTCGTAAACAAAGCACACAAATAACAAGACTATGCCCTATTTTGAAAAAAGAAGTAATATACCGCTCAGACTCTAAAGAGGTTAAATTTGGTGTTCCACAAGGAAGTATTTTAGGACCTCTATTGTTTAATATATATATTAATGATCTTCCAAAAATTACAAAGCATCCAACAGTATTATTTGCTGATGACACAAGTATAATTTTTTATGGAAATGACATCGCATCTTTAGAATCGGACATGAAAGCAACATTATGTACTGTTATCGAATGGCTTAGGTCTAATAATCTACTAATAAATTTAGACAAAACTAATTTAATGCGATTTAAAAGTAAAACATCTAGGCTCAGTGACATTGTTGTGGACTATATGGGTACTAAAGTTAGCGAAGTTGATACTACAAAATTTTTAGGTCTTGATATTGACAGTAACTTGAGCTGGAAAGTGCATACAGAGAAACTGTGTGTAAAGCTCAGTCAACAATCATATGCCATCTATATGCTCACAAAAAGAGCTAGTCAACCTGTTGTACTCATGGCCTATCACGGGTATATTGAAACTCTATTAAGGTATGGCATTATTTTTTGGGGTAATAGTGTGGATAGTAATCATGTATTTATAGCTCAAAAAAGGTGCATAAGATCAATCTGTAAGTTACACCAAACAGATAGCTGTAAGCCATTTTTTAAAAGCTTATGTCTTCTTACAATGCCTTGTTTATATATATTTGAAGTGTGTATGTTCATACGTAAAAATTTAAATCTATTTGAAACATACAAAAGTAAACGACACTGTTATAAAGTTTGCTGCCCACAACATAAAAGTGCACTTTTTAATAAAAGTGTATTTGGTATGGGCCCAAAAATGTATAACAACCTACCGAGAGACATTTTAGAAATTCTTGAAGCAAAACATTTTAAACGCCAGTTGAAAAGACACCTAATTGCTAAGGCTTATTACAGTGTCGAAGAGTATCTGAATGACAAATTATAGGTATTTGTAAATGTTGAACGTATTGTATTGTTGTTATTCCTGTGTTTTTGACCTAAAATCTCTGACTGTAATTAATTGTTGATATGACATTGATATTGTATTTTAGTATTTTGTTGGACTCTATTTGACATTGTTTTAATTTTTAGATGCCTATATTATCAGTATTATATTGCATGATGTGTTATACTTAATCGATATTGTGCGCCTATTAGGCATGTTACGGTTGTACCTGCTACATTTATAATAAGACCTGATTAACCTGTAACAGACAATGAATAAATGAATATGAATTTTTTTCGATATATCATACCCCGATATTGATATTTTTAAAAATATCGATTTATCGAAAATCCGATATTTTTAAAAATATCAACAGTCCTAGTGTTGAGTAGGACATACAAGAGGCGCTTCATATGTCCCGGACATGACGACAAAATGTAAGATTGCCTCGAAATTTAAAATTGTACTACTTCAATTTTTTTGTCGCGGTTGACCAAGGCAGACAAACGACAAGCACGTCACTTGATCACGTCACAGTCGTCGCGTCTGACATTTCGAGTGAGAGAGAAATATATTGTCGTCCATGGGAGGCGAGGCGCCAGTCAGAAGCCGCGTATTTAAAATTTAATTATTAATCTTATCGTTGCCTAAAGAGTCAGTGCCATTTAATTAGTATTTTTTTTTCGAATAAACCATATCGCATAGCGCCATCTAGTTATACAAATTCAAAGATTTTTTATATTACTTGATGCTTATCGTTATATTTTGGATAATTAACACCACATCTATAAATTAAAGCCTATTTGTTATTCTGATGTAAGTATAAGTTATATTCTTGTAAAGTTAGGTTAAAATCCGTTCAGCAGTTTTTGCGTGAAAGAGTACAAACATATATCCATCCAGAATCCACAATCACAGTCCAGCTTATATACTCCTGGGTCTTGCAAGGGGATGTGGCACTTGACAGATGGTAGAAATTGACTAACTTTCTTGGATGGCTTAAAGTATGTTTTAATTGAAGCACGTTTTAAAAAATAGCCAATTTTGTCAGTGATTCCCTTTATGTACGGCAAGATGGCAGGTTGGCGCTCAACTGTGGCTTGCTTCACTCGGTTTTTGTGATGATTTCTGGGAACTTTAAGCTGATTGGCATGTAAGACTTTTTTCACATGCTGAATCTCCTCTGCTATGTGTTCCTGCTCACAATTCCCTCGTGCTCTCTGAAACAAAGATTTTGACACGGCAGCTAACTGTGAAGGATGGTAGTGAGATTCACCATTCATTCATTCTTTGTTTCAGAGAGCATATACATATATATATCGCGATATAATCCTAAAAGTTGTTTTAATCAATGAGTGAGATTCGCGAAAATCTTAGAAATAAATAAGTAACACAACTAGTTCAGTATTAGAATTGTAAAACATTTACCGTCTTATTACAAAACGATGTACTAAAACAGCTAGTTAGGCTGGTTTATCGGATCGTGGGCTGATTCGATACCAAATGGTTAGTTCTCCTCCTCATTACAAAACGCAAACTATACCATGCCTTGATTGTACTAAGTTTGGCATGTCCCCTCACAGAGTAGAGTACACAATGATTCATTGATTTGAATGTAATTCGGTCTTATCGTTCATTTTTGAAAGGTATAACCTGGCGGTGGTCCAGTGGTCCCCACTTTGCCAATAACGAAAGAAGCCTTGATAAACAATTTATTGTCCCGGAATGTAAATAACAATTGTAATATATTTGTAAAATGATGCAATAAGTGTGTGAACTGGACGCCACGCAAGCATTCAGTATCTTTGACTACTTCTTGTGATTAGGTCGTTTTAGATTCATGGATATAGCTTTTATATTTTAAAATGGATGAATAAAAGATACAAAGTGGTAAAACTGGAGTCCTGAAATATATCTTGACAGGAAATATAACGCCAGCTGATTTCCGAGTCGAAACATATACTATAATATAAAATCACTAACTTTGAAGAAACAAAAAGAATGAGAGTATTTTCAATAAGTAAGTATAATTTGTTGTCTATAATTTGCGCTAATTAAGCAATTTTATATGATGTTAAATTTCTAGATTATACATACTAACAGGGAACATAAGAAAGTGAACTTAAATTGGCTTGAAAAAGGTGATCATCTTTAGCAACTACAGATTCAGACAGCTGGTAGTGATAACCCATCATCACTTTCACAGGGCCAAGCAGTAATTAAAATCTGTCCTCGTGATTATGGTATTGTGGTGTTAACTTTGACAGTGATGCCGTGCAGGCAATGATTTAAGTTCTTCGGGTTGCAACAGTACATACTAACTTAATGTACATAATACTTAATGATATGTATTCTTTTATTATAGTAAAGCATGTACTTAATGTTATTTTGCTATAGATTTATAATGGTCCAGATGTTGATGTCAGTGCACCAAGCTGTATGTAGTTCAGAAACACCCGTTGACATAGAAAATAACTAAGAATTGAGAAAGAAGGTTAGTGATAAAAACAATATTTTAATTGATTTAATATTGTTATATTAGTTTTAATTTTATTGGTGCAACAGGATAATAAATGTCTTATAAAATATATTTTCAATTTAATAAAATATACTATATTTTACAAATGATTACTTCAGCATAGTTAAACAAACCTAAATTCTTTTCTTAACAATGCAGAATAAAACAAGAAGAAACAGTCGTACATTCACAAAAATATGTATATAAAATATTCTTATACTTAATACATGTGGTTTCTTATGATGTTTATATATAAATATTGTATTTTATTACTAAAAGTATTTTTTATTTAAATTTACAGGAAAGATACTAAAAGATATTCCGTTAAAGAGGTTTTCTTTTTGTATTCAACATTGCTATTTAATAGTATAATATAATAGTATATATAATAGTTGTTGAAAATTGAACACTCATATAATATTAAAATAGTCAATATAAATTAAAAATCCTTAGATAAAAATGGATTTGCTACCTAGACAATAAGATAAATTTAATTATAGAAAAAAGGTCAACAAAACAATACATATGTGTTAATAATTAAAATGTTCCTTTTAACTATATTTTTATCCTATCACCATAAAAGGATAATAATAATTACTAACATGTTTTGCTTCCAGATTTTCAGAGAGCTTTCCGCTGCTTTCAACTTATCCATAAATATTAAATGAGTTATTATAATTAATGATACCGTTTTAAGACATATTAAAAGTAATTTGGAATTGATTGTTTTTTTTTTATATTTCCATGTACAGTATTGGTTACAATGGGTGGTATTCTTTCAAGACCACTAGATTTGGCCACCAACATTGTCATCTTCTGCTGGAAACAAGCCTTCCTTCTTATCAATGGAAATGTTATGAACCTATAAAAATAAATTCGCTAGTTATTATAAGAATATATAGTCTTGGTGGTCCAGTGGTCAAGCACATGGTTTCTAAATCCAGAGGCCTCGGGTTCAAATCCTGGCTCACACCAATGATTTTTCGAAATTGATTAATTTTGAATGTTATGAGTGATACATATCGATGACTTAAAACTTTGTGCTCGATATGGCAATTGGTTTGCCACCTTTTCTATTTGGGACGTAAACATAACGGCGAGTTGAGGCTTAATAGCCGCTGCCTACACCTTTGGGTAGAAAAAGAGGTGAAGTTATGCTATGTATGTTTATAAAGGAATACAATCGTAAACTATTATGTTAAATACACTATTACTCACTGCCCAACTTCGCAATGCACATGCTACCTGGATTTCGGGGGCAATAACGTCTCCACGAGAATCATTGGATAAATCTTATTAATTTAATAATCTGTTTACCAAAATCTTCTATATTGATTGCGAAAATTGTCATCACTTTACTCGTGTACACGTATTCATATGAGACTGTTGTTTTAGAGGTCGGCGGATAGTTTGGATTAATTTTAAATCTTCAAAATTAATTTAATGAGTCCTATTGTCTTCCATTTTAAAAAACATTTCCTTTGATGAGCAATACAACAACTCAAGCTAACCTCAAAAGTAAACAATTTTGACATTTAAGCAGTTGGTACCATCGTTAAACTAGGGGTCTGGCGAGACTAACTTTTTTTCTGAACATAGACCACCTATTTGCATTAGACTTCGTTTTGTAATAAGAATTTTATTTGTAACTTGGCATAAACCTGACACTTTCCTTAGTCTGTGTTTTGTAATAAGACGGTTAGTAATTAGTCAATAAATAATATAGTTATTAAAATGGAAAAGGTCGCAAGTAAAATAATGGCTTTTTTACTTCTGTATTTAATTTCATTATATAAATTAAATTTTAATTTATCTTAATTATTTTTACCTTATTGCAACCATAAGTGTACATGTACAAAAGTACAATTAGATTACAAATACGTTTAAGAAGTATGAAAAACAAAATGGGTAAAATAAATAATTTCTTTCTAATGTGCCGCCAAATAATCTATACATGTAATAAAATTGTAGGAAAGTTGAATATTTCATTGAGTTTCATTGAGTATTTCATTTGCATAATTCTTGGGATATGATCTACAATCGATACCGAACCTCAAAATATAGTTTTTAGAATTTTTGTCTGTTTGTTACGGATAAACTGTAAAAGTACTGCATCCTTGTACGTCGACTTATGCTTAAATATAGCCAAGAGGGTCGGATCAACACAGGCTAAATATTATCACGCTATCACTAACTGGGGGTGAGCGATGAACTCGTATAATGGCACAGGCACAGTATTATTCCTGCTTTTTTGGCGTCCACGCAGATGAAGTAGCGAGCAACAACTAGTATAGTTATTAAAATGCAATATGTAGCTAGTAAAATAAGGGCTTTTTAATTTCTTTGTATTTAATTTCATTACATAAACTAAATTTTGATTTGTCTTAATTATTTTTACCTTATTGCAATTTCTTTCTAATTAATTCTTTTTGTGCTATCTGTACTAGTATTTTTTTTGTAAATCTCTATTTTTTTTTTGTATCACAACAAGTAGGTACAAAGCGGCTACCGAACATGCCAGACGTATATTTGTTATTATAAGGATAATTAAATCGATATTTGTTATTTTGCAATGTATGTAAGTATCTAAGTATGTATATAATAAGTATGTAATAAATATTTATAATGTATTGAATCTTAGAACTCAATTTTAAAGTTTTTATACACGCTAAGTTTGGATAATATTATTAACAGTCGTAGAGCCAAGCAGTTCGCTGCATGAATGGGCTGGCTCGACCGATTAAACTCCACTGCCACTCATTCAAATATAGTTTTAATGCTTTATTACAATATGGGTATCAAATGAAAGGGCTTTTCGATAGTAATTTGAAAATGTGACGACATTCTAAATCCAATGCTATAAGTATTTTAATGCATTTTACAATATGGGTATCGAATGGGCTTGAGCTTGGGGGAGTACCTAAATCAAAGAACAATGCGACGTTGAATATGGCACATCCTCCTAAATAAAATAGTCACCAAATTCTACCCAGACCTTAAGATGGGGATACTCGAGTGGGGATCGAACCCGCCAATCTCCATTCCACAGTCAGTAGTTTTACCGTATATTGGTAAAACTACACACTGTGGAATGTAAGTTGTGCTCTTTATAAATTAAGCGTGTTATAAATGTTCGTCTGTTAAAAAGTTCCACTTCAGTAGCGCGTAGGGACTCCGCGTATTTTTTTTTTAAAAATCGAGTATTACTTATAAACTCTTTGAAATCTAACTAAATTAAAGTTCGCAAAATAACAAAAATTTCATAACTGTCAAGGAGTCTTCGGAGTCTTCTTCTTAGTTGTTAATGGCTCTTCGTCGGCTTACGACGTGACTCCGCCAATGTCCTTAATGTTGGTTTCATAAACTGCTTAGAGTACTTCGCGGTTGTAAAAATAATATGCCCGGTTTTTATTTATAGCGACAATACTAATTAACCAGTGTGATTGAGTCAGAATTTAAGGGACGACACAATATATATAAGACAGCACATGGTTAGTAGAAAGACAAACACAATAGACACACAGCATGTTAGTAACAACATTTATATTTACAGCTTGATTTTGTTTTTATTTACAAATTTACATGAGTGTGAATGACAGGAGAGGAAAAGGTAGAAGATAGTAAGTATTTAATGGAAGTAGGACGAGGAACTTCGGGGGGAAGAATGTTGTAAAGGGAAGAATGAAGCTTAGGGCAAGAAAAAAAAATGGTTTATGTCACCTTCATCCAATCCACACTCGCACAAAGCTGTGCTCCTGATCCTGAGCTTGGCAAGGAAGACAGGAGTGCAGGAATGACCCAGTCTTAAGCGACAAATGGTGGAAATTGATCTTTTATTTGCCTTGCGGAATTTGAAAAACCATGGAGTGCAGGGGATATCTCGCTGGACATCGGCGTAATGTTTACCTTTCAGTAATTTCGATGCATTCCACTCTATACTCCATGATTTCCTGACCAAGGATCTCGCAACAAAACTTAGGTCATGGGAGTAGGTATGATAGTTTTCAAGGGTGCCATTACAAATTGCCAATTTAGCACAAGAGTCCGCGGTCTCATTGCCTGGAATCCCTGTGTGACCAGGGATCCATGCCAAAACCACTTCCAAATGTGCTTCATGGCAATCCAGGAGGGACTGTTTCAGCTGCAGGATTTCAGGAAAGCGAGACAAGGAACGGAAGGGATTTGAGAGGATTGACTATAGACGGCTTAAGGAATCTGTGAAGATGATGGTTTTATTGAGGGAATGGGATTTAACAAAAAGGACAGCTTCAAGGAGAGCTAAGGCTTCTAATGTAAAGACTGAAGATGTAGGGGGGGATTTAAATGCTAAGGAGATTTTGACAGAGGGGATCCCTACTGCTGCACCAACCGCACCATCCGAAGATAGCTTTGCTGCATCAGTATGCATGGTGCGCCATCCACTAAATTGATCGTTCAGGACCTGGTTAAATATTACAGGGGCATGGACGGAATTTTTATCGACACCGAAATGAAAAAGAATATTAGGATGGTAAAATAACGCATTGTAAGGGATAAGATACAATGGGTTCCTTGGAAACTGCACAACTGGGTTCTGGATCTGATCGAGTATTTTGATGCTATGGAGGAGATAGGGTATTTTGTTGGAGTTTTGGAGTAGATCGCGGAGGAGGTTCAATTTAGAGAGGAGAGGATGACTTGAATTTTGGACTAATTTAAATAGAAATCTGTCAGAAAAGAGCTGTCTTCGCACATTCAAAGGAGGCTCACCGCATTCCACTTGCATGGCATTGGTGGGCGATGATTTCATAGCTCCTAGAATGATACGTAGACATTTAAATTGAATTTTATCGATTTTTTTTTAGATTTATTGAAACTACTAAAAAGGAATGACCCATAGTCCAAATGACTACGGACAATTGCGTTGTAAAGGAGTTTTTGGGTGTATGGATGAGAACCCCACCATAAACCCGATAGGGATCGGAGTATATTGATATTCTGTTCACATTTCTGTGAAATGGCTATGGAGTGGGAAGAGCCCGTCATTCTAGAGTACAAAGTAATACCCAGAAATTTCACAGCGTTAGTTTGAGGAATGATCTCATTGTAAATATGAAAAACAACAGGAGGGATTTGTCTTTTTTTTTTAAAGACTACAACAGAACTTTTAGTTGGGGATATAGATAAGCCATGATCGTCAAGCCATTTAGAGAGGTAGTCTAGAGCCGAATTGAGACGGTTCGTAGCATCTGCCAAGGATGGAGATGAAATATGGCCAGATCGTCGGCATATTGAAGGATTTCACAGAAGGATTCAACGGATTGTTCGAGATCATACGTATATATAGAGGACAGGACTAAGGACTGAACCTTGTGGAAGGCCCTTCCAAACGGTTTTAGGTGGACGCAGACCAGAATGGGACTTGATAAAGACGCATCTTTCAACCAATAGGTTGAAGATATAATGCATCAACTTCTCTGGAATTCTCAGCTGGGTGAGTTTTCTCATGAGAACCGGAAGTAGTACATTATCGTATGCTGCCTTAATATTAAGAAAAACCCCTACCAAATATTCTTTTTTCTGGAAAGCAATTTGGATATCGGTGTAAAGTGGGCTAAGGCTATCCATGGAACCCATACCCTTACGGAAACCGAACTGTGATTTTGCGAGCTTAGAGCCTCTTTCGACTATCCATTCGAACACCGAACACCCAGACACCACACAAATATTCATGTTTATCACAAATATTTGTGCTCGGGTGGGAATCGAACCCCCGACCTCATTGCTACAGCCGGCAGTTTTACCAATGCGCCACGAGGCCGCCAAATTGGAAGGTTAGGTTTTTTTTATATTTTTTTGTCCGGGCGCTGTGGCCCGGCCCGCGAATCACTCCTAACGTAATTAGGACCTTTGTCTAGGTTATTTATATTATATTAGGGAATTAAGTTTTTCAGTTGGGCGTTCGCCCTTGTCGACTTTATTTTTCTAAAATTTTTTTTTGAAATTAGTATTATTTTAATCTTACTTATTTTCTTATTACTTTTCATCATTCATTTTTTACCTATTCATTAACATTTTGTCTTACAATTATAATTACTTTAGGCTAAATTTATTATGACTTTATTAAAATTACTTTTACGTTATTAAGATAATAATCTTAATTTTAAATCTTAATTTAATCTTAATTACATTATTAAAATTATTATTACATTAATAAAATTGTTATTACATTATTAAAGTTATTATTACATTTTAAAATAATTAGATTATTAGAATTATAACATTATTAAATTTGTAACATTGGTAGGATTTAGGAACATAAAACTGAACAGTAAGACATTTGTTGAGATTATTACATTATTTATTTATCATATGATTATTACATTTCACATTATCTATTTTTACTTATGACTATTTGCGCAATTTTCTTGCAGCAGCCTATAAATGCACCGTTAATCTGTTTATTTTTTATGATCTCAGCTAAGTTTTCTTTTTTAATGACACATTTATCTCTATACTCAAATCAACTCTTTCCTTTTCAAAAATGGGGCAATCCAGTATTAAATGCAAGATTGACTCGCTGCTGACCGAGTCGCAGGGACACGACGGGTCCTCCTTGCACTTAAACCTTGTTAAATACTCGGAGAACCCGCCATGCCCCGTAAGCACCTGGGTCAGCACCGAGTCAATCTGCAGCGCCCTAACAGTTTTGATAGGCAGTATGGCGTCGGGGAAGAAGATTTTCGTGACACTCGCGGTCAAGCCCTCCTGATATCTCCGGTTCCATTCGCCAAGCGTTTCCTTGCGGATGAGTCGCTTGGCGAAGGAAACCGGAAACTTGTCATAGACCGGTTTGGTCTTCACCGCGAGTGCTGCCGCCTTTGCTAGTTCGTCTGCCCTTTCATTGCCCGGTATACCAACGTGTGCCCTTACCCAGTATAATTTTATTTTGTTCGTTTTCCTACTCAAGTACTCCCTGGCCTTTACTGCCAGTGGATGGGGAGCGTCGTCATTGACGACAGCCTCGAGCGCGGAGCGGCTGTCACTGATGATAGCGTATCCCTCGCCCGCACCCTTGGCTGCCATCTCTGCCGCCTTGCATATGGCCAGCAGTTCGGCCTGGTAGACATTGCAGTAATTCGACAGCTTCAGCTTGAGGGACTTCGTCTCGGCCCCGTCCATCCAGATGGATAACGAGGCTCCGACCTTGCCCTCAAGCCTGCTGCCGTCGGTGTATATGTGTACTGCACTGTCCACCATGTCGGCCACTTGGTCCTCGGACTCAAGCCTCAGGAACTGCCGACCAATATGTGCGGCAGGATGAGGCCTTTCGGCGAACCGACACGGTCTCTCTATTTCCCTGTCTGCCAATTCCGGCCGCGGCATAAAGCCGTACTGGCGGGTGCTCAGGCGGGGCACCAGGTGGTGCGTCAGCCTCCTGACCACCATCTTTTCCAGTATTTTCCCCATCACTGGCAGCAGGCCTATGGGTCTGTATGACTTCGCACTTGTATAGTCATCCTTTCCGGGCTTCCTCAACACGACCACGGTCGCAGTTTTCCACTCGCGTGGGAAGTGGCCCAGCTCGAGGCATCGGTTGTACACCCGGAGATAGAGATCTGGATCCTCCCCGATCACACGGGTGCAGATGTCTGCCGTTAAGCCATCGGCTCCTGGGGCTTTTTTGGGATTGAAGCTCACCATCGCCGACTTTAGTTCCGCGGACGTGAACTCCGGTTCGGCGTTCCCAACCGGGTAACTCACATTGTCCGCGAGAATCCTCAGCCGTCGATGGTGGTCTTCGTCATCCGCCCCCGTGTCATCCGGGAAGAAGACCTCCGCCAGGTGAGCAACCGAGGCCCCGGGGTCCAGTTCCACGCCGTTCTTATATAGGGGTAGATCTTCCTCTCTTTTCCGTGTTTGTCGTATGACTCTGTAAATTCCTTCCCAAAGTCCCTCCCGGTTTTGCTTTAGGCAGAACTCTTTCCAGCTGTCTATCTGGGCCTTTTTTGCTTGGTTTTCATAGGTCTCCTTTGCCTCCAGGTACTCAGCAACGACAGCAGGTCTCCGACTAGGACGTGCGCAGCGGATCCTGTTCTTCCTGGTGACGACTCTCTTCCTCAACTCCTCTAACTCACCCGAACACCACGGAACAGAGAGTTTTTGAAATGGTTTCAGTTTGGGAATACTATTGTCACAAGCGGAGGTAACTATTGAATCTACTTTACTAATAAATTGGTCAAGGTCTTGTCTGTTATTTATATTGTTAATTTTTGCAATGTTAAGGTTGTTTTCTATTTTTAATTGGGTCAATTTTTCATTAAAATTGTCCCAATTAGCTTTTTTGGTGTTATATTTGCGTGTCGTCCTAGTGACGACCACGCTATTGGCTCTACCTGAGGGCTTCTCTTTTGGCCGCCATCACCTCGCTAGCGAACGAGGCGACGGCGGCCCAACACTGGTCGCTGCCGGCCATGGCAGCGACGACGGCCGGCAGCGACAAATCCGTCCCGATTGCGCCAACGAGCCTGGCGCGTTGGGCGTCCCAGCCCGTGCACACGGCCAGAGTGTGTTCGGCCGTGTCCACGGCGCCGGACGCGCAGTGGTGGCACACGGGCTCCGCCAGGATCCCCACCAGCTCCCACAGGTACTTGCTGAAGCAGCCGTGACCTGTGAGAAGCTGGGTGAGCCAGTACGTGGGAGCCCGGTGCCTCGCCTCGACCCATTGGCGCAATACGGGTCGGACAGCCTCGGCGAGCCGTCTGCTCGCCGAGGGGTCCTCCAGCCTTTGAGCCCATCGCTGGAAGAGATCGTCGCGATATTCGCTCCTCCAGCGAACGATCTCCTCCTTGAGGGGCTCCGACGATGTCTGCCGCATCAGGGCCCTCCTTCGGTAAACCTCCGCCAGGACCCCGGCCTCGAGGTCCCAGGGGAGGCTCCCGGCAATTAGGCACGCCGCCTCGTAGGAGACGGTGTGGTACGCCCTGGAGGCCCTCTGTGCCATGACCCGCTGCGGACGTCGCAGCAGGGCCACGTTCTCGGCACTGAGGGCCCCCGCCGCCCATATTGGCGCTCCGTAGAGCGCCATGGAGCGAACCACACCGTCGTATAGGCGGCGGCCGACACACCCCGCCCCCCCACAGTTGGGGAGCAGGCGTGCGAGCATTCCCGCGCACGACACCAGTTTAGGCGCCAGCGCGCGAAAATGCTCGCTGAACTCCCACCGACCGTCGAGGACGAGACCGAGATATTTTATGGTCTCGCCGACGGCGATGCGGGCTCCGCCCATCGTGATCGAATACCCCGGGGGGGGCTTCGTCTGAGGCCCATGGAAGAAGAGGGCCTCGGACTTCTCAAGGGCCACCCGCAGCCCGAGGGCCCTGATGTGGCCGACAACATGGGCCGTGCCCGCCGTGGCGAGCACGCCCGCGTCCCTGAACGATTTGCCCCGCGCGGTCACCAGGGTATCGTCGGCGTAACAGATTACGCCGACCCCCCGAAGATTGGCGCTGCGCAGGGCCCAATCGAATCCGATGTTCCACAGGAGTGGGCCTAGAACCGACCCCTGTGGAACACCGCACCCCATCACCCTGCGGACCACTCGCCCCCGGACCGGGTATATGATGGCCCGGTCGGCGAAGTAGTCCGCAAGGACGCGCCTGAGGTACCACGGGACGTTGTGGTACCTCAGGGCCTCCGCGATTGTCTCCCAGGGGATGGTGTTGAAGGCGTTGGCGATGTCGAGCGACACCGCCAACAACACCTCGGAGAGAGCAGAGAGAGAGAGAGACAGCGCTCTCGACGCTGTCCCGCAGCCGAGAGATGGCGTCCAGCGTGGACCTCCCGCGGCGAAAGCCAAATTGGCCGTCGCTGAGATTCGGGCCTACCGCCTCCAGGTGCTCGACGAGGCGCGCAGCGAGCACGCGCTCGAAGAGCTTGCACGCCTCATCGAGCAGAACGATGGGGTGGTAGGCCGACGGCGAGTCGGGGGGTCGCCCGCGCTTCGGGATAAGCACGAGCTTCCCCGACTTCCACCGCCGCGGGATCGTGCCGGACGCCATTATCTCCGACATGAGGGACAGCGTCTCCTCCCCGAGGACCGGCATCACGCGGACGAGGATCCGCCCGGGAACACCGTCCGGACCCGGGGCGCGGTTCTTCAGCTTGAGCGTCTGAACCGCAGCCCCCAGTTCGTCCTCGGACACGGGCGGAACGACCTCGCCCGCGGCCGGCCGCCAAGACCGGGCATTTTACCCAAACGGTCCCCGGGCGGCCAGGTGGGCGATTTATTGTGCCCACCTTTATCAATTCGGGGCGGCATCCCCCCACCTCGGCCACTCGCGCGGCCACCATTTCACTGGTGACCGCGTCGCTCAGGCCGGAAATGCGCATCTCTGCGCATCGCTCCGGCCTGGAGACGCGGGCCACCTCGCCGACGACCTCGCGCAGTTTTGAGGCGAGTTCGTCGGCCTTCTTCACCCTGTCGGCGCCGGTCACTTCCAGCAGCCGGCCCCCAGTACGGGCCGTGCGGAAGCGCAGCCCGCTGATCTCCAGGGCCGCGAGGTCTATTCCCCTCTCGGCCCTGGACAACACGTCCGCGTAGCTCGACGTCGAGCCCTGCGGCAGCGTGATCGCTACCGCCGCTGACGCCGGAACCCGCAGACGACGGCTGCGCTTCTTTTTCCGCTTGGGCTGCTGGGCCGCTGGAGCAGCTGGCGCCCGGGGCGCCGGAGCAGCTGGCCTCGGCGCCCGAGATGCCGGAGAAGCCGGGCTCGGCGCCCGGCCCCCCCGCGCCACCACATTCCACGCCTCTTTCAGAGGCGGCGGTGGTGGAGCAGGACGGGTGGCGGGACGAGTCGGGGCCGGAGGAGCGGCTCCGCGGGCCGCCTCGGCCTCGCGGGTCGCCAGGCTCCTCCTGCCGCCCCTCTTTTGACCCTTCGCCCCCGCATTGGAAGTTGCGGCGGGGGCGGAGGAGGTCGCGGCCGTCGGCGCAGGGCCGCCGCGCGTCGGGGAGACCACCGCCGGCGGGGCGGCAGAAGCCTCGACCACCGGAGCCGGGGCACTGCGCTCCGGCGTCTTGCGCGCGAACGCTGTGATCGGGGGCCCCAGCCGCTTTTCCGGGAGGAGCCGGTCCTGGATCCCCGACATCCTGGCGTCGACCAGGAGGAAGATTTCCTCCCTGGTCATCGGAGCCGCGGATGCCGGGGCGGGGACGGAGGTCGCCACTCGCCTCTGGGCCTCGACTTCGGCCCTGAGTGCGAGGATCTCAGCCCGAAGTTGGGCGACCTCCTCGGTCTCCTTCCTTGCGGCGAGTTTGCGGACGGCCTCAGCCACCGTCGCCACCGCCTTCCTGATATCCGCCACGTGCTGGCACTTCATTCTCGTTTGCTTGCGGGCAAGCGAACCGATCAGCTCCAAGGCTGAGTTGGCCACCCCCACAAGCTCGTCGGCGCCGCACGTGGCCGCCACCTCCCCTTCCTGGGCAGGGTCCGCCGGTGACACCGCCCGGGACCGGTCCCGCAACGCCGCCTTCGCGAGGCCGACGTATTCGCCCGTTGTAGGCGGGCGCCCTCGTCCTCGCTTGGGCCGCGCGCCAGATCTGGCCGAGGCCGCCTCCTCGCCCTCCAGCGGCCGTTTTCGCCACAGGCCACCCATCGGGGAGGGGGAGCTCGATCTCGAGCGCCCCCCCACCGACATGCTGCTGTCCGAAGATTCGGACAGCCGCAGCTCCTGCGGCTCCCGAAGGTCGCAGCGCGCGAGTACCACGCGTGGCACCTTCTCCTGCTGGACAAGGGCCGAGGGCCTTGTCCTAGAGGACACCCTGTCCTCCCCCACCCCCTCCGAGGAATCGCTCCTCCTCTCTTCCTTAATTCTAAGTGTTTTTGTTTTTGTTTTTAATTGTTCCATATCAGGTCCCACGAGTATGGGGGAAAGGATTACCAAGACTAGCAGAGCCCCCTGTACTAGCTTGGGCGTATATATGCACGGAGGTCCGCCAGTTTCCGCGGGTTTTTACGACTTCGCTGTCGGGTGTTATTGACTTTTCCTTGTCTCGGGCCGGCCAATTAAGGCAAGCCCCCTGTCCCGGCGCCACGCCGCTAGACATGACAACGACACGCGACGCCGAAACAGGTTGCTCGACGTTGTCCCCGGGAAGGGGACATCCCCCTGAACACGAGTTAACGCATCCAGAGGGACCGCCGAGCCGCGGGGTACTCCCGCCCACAACCACGTCCATAAGGACCGCTGTCCGTAAGGACCCTCACACTCGCGCTGGAGCGGCGCCCGATGTCGGGAGTGACCGCCCCGCATCGCCAGTCAGCTCTGATGAGCAGAGTAGTACCGGGAGCGGGGCAGTCGCCGACACTCGCGGTGGCGAAGCACCGCCGCGGACCTTGCAGGTCCGCCATACCACGACCCCTCCATGGGTCAACCGGTGGGATATCAGTCAACGGCCAGAAACCCTCCTCCCGTATAAATACGGGTCGGAACGAATCTGACCGCTGTCCAGGGAGCACCAGAACACCGCCTCCCTTACCCGGAGATCGCGAGATTTCCAGGGCAAGAGAAACGATGCACCATCGTGGAGGTTTCCCACCCAGCCCCCCCCCCCCCAGGTTAGGTTTTTTTTTTTATATTTTGCCTCTTCACCCCTACCGGGCCGCGGGAACTACGTTAGTATACGTCCGCGGCCCGGCAAGGGGGGGGGCCCTTTTCGTCGGGGCCCGACGTGGTACGACCCACTCCCAGGAGTGGGGAGGGGTCGTCCGCCGTTTTCCACGGCGCGACGCGTCCTACAACGCGCCGCGCGTGGGGTTATGTCCCGGTTAGGGCTCCTTCGGTACACCTCCGCCAGGACCCCGGCCTCGAGGTCCCAGGGGAGGCTCCCGGCAATTAGGCACGCCGCCTCGTAGGAGACGGTGTGGTACGCCCTGGAGGCCCTCTGTGCCATGACCCGCTGCGGACGTCGCAGCAGGGTCACGTTCTCGGCACTGAGGGCCCCCGCCGCCCATATTGGCGCCCCGTAGAGCGCCGTGGAGCGAACCACACCGTCGTAAAGGCGGCGGCCGACACACCCCGAGGTTTTTTTTTTTTTTTTTTTTTTTTATAAAATGTCCGGGCGCTATGGCCCGGCCCGCGAACTTATCCCCTAACATAATCAGGGATCTTATAACTACCATGCAAATAAATAAACAGACCCTACATCTTTATTATTTAGTTTATCGACCGTTCGTCACATTGGGCAATACAATGTATGAGACAGAATTGAATATATAACAGCTGGCGAAATACGAATACAAGCGATACAATACAATATTTTAAACAGTTAGATAGACAGTATACACAATAATAATAACAACACACCCCAATTCGTATCTGCAATCTTGACTTTGCAAGATGCAGCACCAGCGGGTGTTCAATAAATTTATTTAACATTAAAGAGAATCGGCAGCTGTTTACATATTAAACAGCTGGATGCACTAATATTAGAGAAAACAATACAGATAATTAATTCTACAGATTATATTTTTATTAGAAATAAACAAGTTACATTACATAACATAAATAATTTCATATAGCCTTGCTGGTTTCTGTTATCGTGGCCGTTCAAGATGCAGCACCAACGGTTTTTTTTTTTTTTTTTTATTTTTTTATATACAAGTTACATCACATAACATAAATAATTTCATATAGCCTTGCTGGTTTCTGTTATCGTGGCCGTTCAAGATGCAGCACCAACGGTTTTTTTTTTTTTTTTTTTTTTTTTTTTATATAACATTACATATATATAAATATCATCAATAATTATTTCTATGGATTATTTTATATGGATGACATTTTTATGATGAATATACATTACATTAGATAAGATAAATACTTATTTAGCCTAGCCAGTGTCTGTCATCTTGGCTGTGCAAGATGCAGCACCAGTGGGTTCTTCTTAGTATAATATTGCATAAATCTAAATACTTAATATAGGTGGATGTAATATATACCGACTATTCCAAATGCTTTGACAAAATAGACCACAACATACTCCTAATCAAACTCCAGCAGATAGGCATACAAGGGGATTTATTCAGGTGGTTTTCGTCCTATATTGAGAAGAGATCACAAGCAGTTGTCATCAATAACTATATCTCAAGCTGGGTCACAATCCCAAGCGGAGTTCCTCAGGGATCACTTTTAGGACCTCTGTTATTCGCCATTTTCGTAAATGACATACCCGACTGTTTTATTTTTTCAAAATTACTATGTTTTGCAGATGACATGAAAATATTTTTGAAAATTACAACCTTGGATGACGTTAAATGTCTCCAAGAAGATTTGAATAGACTAGATAATTATTGTTATGCAAACAAACTTCATCTAAATATTAATAAGTGCTTTCTAACCACGTTTAGTCGAAAATCTAAAATTCTTACTGCAAATTATACACTCACAGGCCAAAACTTACAAAGAATAAACGCCATCCGTGATCTCGGTGTCATTCATGACTCTAAATTATTATTTGATCAGCACATTGCAAATATCGTCTCGAAAGCCTCTAAAGCATTGGGTTTTTTAATGAGATGCTCAATTAGTTTTAAGGAAGCCAAAACTCTAAAGATACTTTTCTGCACTTTAGTGAGGAGCAATGTGGAATATGCGTCACAGGTATGGAACCCAGGCTACGACAAATATATCTCGCGAATTGAGCGAATCCAAAGAAAGTTTGTGAAATTTTTATGCTTTAGACTACACATACCTTACAAATCAGATAATTATCTTCAATTATGTAAGCAATTTCATTTATTACCATTATCACTCAGAAGAGATATTTCTGATGTGACATTCTTCTTAAAAATATTATCAAATCAAGTAGATTGTCCCGAACTACTAAGTAAGGTTAATATTAATATTCCCCTCAAACTTCGCAGGTACAACCCTCCCCTAGTATATCCCTCAGTTAATACTAACTATCGTAGAAACTCATATTTGAACAGAGTACATGTAAAATTGAATACAATTTGTAAAAAGTTCAACTCATTGGATTTGTTTTGCACAAGTATAAGCGCAGTGAGACAGATGCTGAGCAGGGAATTCTTTTCATAAGTGTATATGTTGATGTGTATATTATATGTACTATGTATATTTATGATTACGTTGTGTATGTGAAATAACTGTTTAAATGCATGTTGAAGGCAGGAATTATTCCTGGTGTTGTTTTTTCATAGTTCTTTGTTTTAGTTGATGTTTTCTTTTGTTTTCGTTGCTAAATTTACTTTAATAGCAATATGAATGCTCACGTAATGTTTTACGTTCAGTTACTAAACGTGAGGATCTATAATTGGCTATCTGATGTCTATTGTACTATATATAGAATATTATTGTAGCTGTTGATCTTCCTAAAATAAATAAATAAAATAAAATAAAATAAAAAAATAAATAAAACTTTCATTCACAGCTATTTACGCAGTAAAAAGCTGGATGTATTAGGATATTTTTCCTAATAATACACATTACATTGAACTTATTAGATAGTCTGAATAATCCAGCCAGTTACTGTCATCTTGGCCATGCAAGATGCAGCACCAGCGGGTTTAATTTATCTTAATATTACATAGATTCATATTATATACAGCACCCCAGTATACTCTCCCTGTGCTCCGGCCCAAGGATCTCATCTTGTCCCAGTTATCCTATGTTTTGTTTCTCTCTAGGAGGACCCTAACCAACTTTCGGGCATATTGCACGAAATGATCCCGCGTTTGTGAGTTGGACATAATGGTGCATAAGTTTTCAGTGGTTACCGCTTTATTAATTTTCTGCTCAAGTTCATATCTATCCTGTAAGTGTATTGGGCAGTCCACAAGCACGTGAACTATCCCCTCCAGTGCATCGGGCTGGCAGAGACATGACGGGCTTGTCTTGCACCTAAACCTATATAAGTACTCGGAAAAGCCCCCGTGTCCAGTTAGGACCTGTGTTGTTATCCCATCCAGTTTCATTCTGCGGACCACAGCATGGGCACTCCTTACGTCAGGAAAGAATATCTTGGTCGTGGAAGCTACCGTACCCTGCTGGTATTGGTGGTTCCATTCCTCTATTGACCTTTGCCTTATCGTGTTCTTCACAAAGGACACCGGACACTTGTCATAATCTGGCCTAGTTTTATTATTTTCAGCAGCTTCCTTGGCCAGTCTATCTGCTCTATCATTGCCTTTAAGCCCCGCATGTGCCTTTATCCAGTATAGGACAATAGTCTTTCCCTGTGCGGCGCCCATATCCAAATAATCTCTGGCTTCACATGCAAGGGGATGGAGCAGGTTGTGGTTTACGACCGTGTCAAGCGCCGCCCTCGAGTCACTAATGACGTTGTATCTCTCCCGATCACCTTTCAACACTAGCTCTGCAGCGTATCTCACCGCCAGGAGCTCGGCCTGGAATACAGTGCAATATGACGACAGTTTGAGTTTTTTGGCAATTATTTCAGCGTCGCCACTCCAAGCGGATACGGCTGCTCCAACCCCGTCTCCCATCTTACTACCATCTGTGTAGATGTTTATTGCACCGTCTTCCACAGCCTCAACTTCTTCCTCGAGTGTTAGGGAGGCATACTCGCGCTCCCTGCGCGCCGCGGGATGCGGTCTACTCCTATATGGCTTCGGTCTCTCTAGAACCCTGCCCGTCGGGATATTGTCCTCCGATGTCCCCCGTTTCGCTTCGTAGAGAGCAGCGTGTTCCCTTACTCTTATATCGAGGGGTAGCATCCCCGACAGGATCAACGCCGCGTGGAGTGACGTTGTCCTGTAGGCTTTGCAGATCTTTTGCATGCAAGATCTCTGTAGTCTATGCAATTGCCTCCTGATTCCGACCTTATGTGTTGCCGGTGCCCAGACACTAGCCGCATAGGTAATTATGGGTTCTATGGCTGCTACGTATATGGTCTTTATGATTTCTGGGTATAGACCCCAGCCCACCCCAGCAGCCGATGACAAGCGTTTACCAACATCCATCGCCTTCCTGCAAACGTTAGCCGTATGTATTTCAAATGTTAGACCACTGTCTATGGTCAATCCCAATATCTTCATTTGGTCAGCCATTTGCACTCTGACTCCCCCCATGCTCAGTTGCGGTACGTCATATTTTAGTTTCTTCGTAATTATCATTGCACAGGTTTTGTGCGGTGCAAACCGAAGCTTGTTTTCATTGCCCCACTGCCATACACGCTCCAGAGCACTGTTGCCGCTTCTTTCTATGTCTGCCGCTTTGTCCCCGCTAAAGACCAGGACCACATCATCCGCAAAAGCCTGGCAGTAGTGCCCCTCCCCAACTAGGTCGTTTAACAGAGAGTCCAGGAGAATGTTCCATATGACAGGCCCCCCCACCGAACCCTGGACACACCCCATACTCGCTCGTTTCGTGTACTCGCTTCCAGCGTATCGTACGGTAATCTGCCTATTGTCCAGGTAACTGTATATGGCCCTTCTCAGGTTTCCGGGGCACTGTGCTTCAACAAGTCTCACCTTCACCGCGGGCCACCACGCGCTGTCGAAGGCTCCCTCTATGTCTAGCGACACCAAAGTGATCAATTTTTTCTTTTTTAATTCACCTTTCAAAAGAGTCATCAGGTCATAAAGGGAGTCCTCGGTACTGCGCTGTGGAAGGAAGCCATATTGGCGAGCATTCAGTCTTGGTAGGATATGCCACGTGAGCCGCCTCATCATTATCTTCTCGTAGATTTTCCCAAATACTGGTAACAGGCCGATCGGTCTATAGGATCTAGGGTTTGTGTAATCAGTTTTGCCCGGTTTCCTGATCGCTATTACTGTTGCCTGCTTCCATGGCGCTGGGAAGTGGCCAAGTTTCCAACATTTGTTTAGCAAGGCGAGATTTAGTTCCATGTCAGGGGATATGGCATGTCTGCAGATATCAGCCGTGAACCCATCCGACCCTGGAGCTTTCTTAGCACTGAATGATATCATAGATGTCTTAAGCTCCTCTGCCGTTATATCCGGTTCAGGATCATCTACACTCAGTTTAGAGTATTCTCCAGCCATCGCTCTTATATCCTGATGATGACTACTGTCCCCTGTCTCTGCGTCCTCCCTGTAAAATGTGTCCGCCAACAGTTTGGCAGATCCCCTTCTTCCAACCCAGTGGCCATTATCAACCAGTGGAATTTCATCCGTTCTGGTATCGATTTGTTTCAGCAGTCTGTAGATGCCTGTCCACATGGTCTCTCTCTCCTGTTTCTGGCAGAACTGCTTCCAGCTACTTGGAGGTTAGGTTAGGTTAGGTTAGGTTGGGGTGCGACCCCGGATGCATTTACCCGGGCCGGTGCTCTCTGGGCAGGGCTTGACGGATTTGACGGAATCATTTCCCTCGGGCCCTGGCGAAGAGTCTGACAGGAGGAAGACAACCTCCATAAAAAATCACTCTCAAGGGGCGGGCGAATGCGTCTGATACAGACCATCGCCCGGCCCGACTCGTAACCCGACCCGTGGGGTCGGCACGAGGGCCGCCACCTCCCAGTGGGGGCCGCGAGGAAGACAACCTCTATAAAAAATCACACACAACGAATTGGACTCAAAATGGCAGATACTAATAATACTAAGTTTCCTCGGGAGGGTCCCCGCTTGGCGGGGGAATCCCTCACGGAGGGTAGTGCCAGCGACTCGCCGTCGACACTGCCTTCCGTCTGCCCCGTGTATACGAGGGGGGCAAGTAATGCCATATCGGCAGCTGCGCGTGCAGCTACCGACCGACGACTAACGCTTTCGCAACGGACAACCGATTCTTCCGAGACGGAAACGACGACTGGAAAAAATAAGATAACAATGGCAAAGGCTCAAAATACATTGACTCCCCGGGAGGGTCCCTGCACTGCAGGGGAATCCCTCACGGAGGGCGGCGTACCGCTGTCCTCCGTCTGCCCCATGTATACGGGGGGGGGGCAACCGATGCCACACAAGAGAAGACGCCGGCGCGACCACCAACGCGCAATAAGTTTTTCAGGGGTGTCTCTAACGCCTCCTCGGACGACGAGGAGTCAGGAGGGGCCTCTATGACAATGAAAAAAGTAGCTAGCGATACTGACGCTAGATTTGCCCGTCCAGGCGGGAAACGACGTGCGTCTCCACGCATCCAATCACGAAACTTGGACACGAGTGCTTCGGAGCTGGAGGGTGCTCCGGTTGAGAAGGAGTTTCGCGCCTCATCCTCGAATGGCGTGGCGCGTCGTGGAAAGAGCCACAAAACTGGGCTAGCAAAGGCCAGGGCGACCCTCAAAAGTAAGAAATCGGAGGATTTTGAAGTTGCCTTCAATTCTGAGTTAGCCAAGTACCATACAGAGTCACTTAAAGAGACAGACGAGGCAACCCAGATACAGGAGCAGAATCTAACTGTCATGTCTCCAGAGGAGCTGCGTGCCTTGGGAGGCCAAGCTGTGGCGTCCGTATTGGAGGTCGCAGCAAAGTCTTCTAATCTGAAGGGCACAATGATCAAGAAACTTAAAAAAGGGAGCGACCAGTTTTTGGAAATCGTTGCGGAGCTGGTCTCCAGACAGGACGATAGTGAGACTGGCCGTCTGAGAGTGCAGCTGCGTAACCAACAGCGTCAAATTGCGCAACTACAGGCCGAATTGAAGACATATAGGCGGGAGTTCTCAGAAATGAGAACCGCGGCTAATGCGTCACCAGAGGCCTCACGCCCCCAGCAACAACCAGACCTCAGTCTGGTGGTCAGCGAGCTGCAAACCTCGCTGACCAGGTCGCTGGGGGATATGATCAATGCTCGCATTGCAGGCATCGAAGACCGCCTTCTGCCGGTGAAAGCCGCACGATTGCCCATGACCAAGAGCAGGAAGGCGGCTGAAGAGAAGACGGCAGCCACTCCAGCCGTACAAAGGGCAACCAAGTCCCAAGAAGCTGGCCCCTCCACGCCTGCAGTAACACATGACGCGACGGCTGAGGCGATTCCAGCTCAGGATGCGGCGGACACCTGGGCAACGGTAGCCCGCAGGAAGCCAAAAAAGAAGCCGGCTGATTTGGTTCCTGCGACTGCAGTGACAGGACCTGCCCCCAAAGCTCCTAAGGGCAAATTCGGTCCGAAGCGACCGGCAGCCATAATTATCAAGATGCTGCCGGAAGCTGAGGCTAAGGGTCTAACCTACGCCCAGGCTCTAACACGCGCCAGCGAGTCGGTGCAGCTCCCGCAAATGGGGCTGGACGAGGGAGTTCGCTTCAGGCGCAGCGCCACGGGTGCCCGAGTGCTGCAGCTCCCAAAAAGTCAGTCCCCGGAGGCAGTGAGGAGCTTCGCCGATAAGCTCCGCGGAGTCCTCAATGATGTGGCGGAGGTCGTCGTCCCCGAGGGACGCGCAGATCTGCGCGTTTCGGGGCTGGACGACTCCGTCACCGCTGAGGGAGTGGCCGCGGCAATAGCGCGGGCTACCGGTTGTCCGGCCTCCTCGATCACGGTCGGCAAGATCGTGGACGGGGCCTCAGGAATGGGCACGGTGCACGTCCGCTGTCCGGTCGACGCGGCCAGGAAACTGGACGCCAGCGGCCGCCTACTGGTGGGATGGAGTTCTGCAAGGGTATCCGTGCTGGAGCAACGACCCCTGCGATGTTACCGTTGTCACGCTCTCGGGCACACGGGGACGCTCTGTCCCGCCGGTGTCGATCGTTCGCGGGCATGTTTCCGCTGCGGCCTGGACGGACACAAGGTGGCGCAATGCACGAGCAAAGAGGCTCGGTGCGCGGTGTGTGCGGCCGCAAAAAGGCCCCACAACCACATAATGGGAGGGCGCTCTTGCCGCCCTCCCAAGGTTAAGGGAAGAGTGCTCCCGGCTTCCCGGGGCACTAATGCAGTTTTAGCCTCTCAGGCTGAGGAGTGTGCTGTGATGTCCTCATGAACCAGAGGCATCATAGCATCTTACAGGCTAATCTGAACCACTCCGCTGCGGCACAGGACCTACTGGTCCTGTCCATGGCGGAGTGGAACATCGATGTCGCCGTAGCCAGTGAGCCATATTCCGTCCCCAGCCAGCCTAACTGGGTGGGCGACTCGACCGGAACGGTGGCGGTCCTGACTCGTGCAAATTCCGGCCCTCCCTCTCTCATAGAGAGAGGCAGCGGATTCGTCGTGGCGGGGTTCCCCGACTTTGCGGTTGTGGGGATTTATTTTTCCCCAAACCGCCCCCTGGCTGAGTATGAGGCCTTCCTCGACTCTGTCGGGGCGGCGGTTGGCCGTCTGTCGCCGAGGCCAACACTTGTTCTCGGCGACTTTAATGCGAAGTCGCATGCGTGGGGTAGTCCCGTCACGGACGCGAGAGGGCCGGTCACCCAGACGTGGTCCCTGCTCTCCGGCCTCTTCTTGCTTAACAGGGGAAGGGCTTTCACCTGCGAGCGGCAGAACGGTGGATCCATCGTGGATCTCTCGTTTGCTACGGCCTCTGTCGCGCGTGGGGTGAGCGACTGGAGAGTGGAGGAGGACGTGGAGACGCTGTCGGACCACAAATACATCAGATTCAGCGTCTCCAATCTCCTCCCGGGGCCACAGCCACAGCACCCTAGCCGTGGCTACGGCCGCCTCCCGAAATGGGCCCTCGGTCAGTTGGATCGAGAGGTGGCCCTGGAGGCGGCCATAGTACAGCAATGGGGTCTCTCGAGTCGGGACCGAGCTGATCTGGGGGCGGATGAGTTTACGGGCCTATTTAAGAGCGCTCTCACATCCATATGCGATGCGGCGATGCCGAGGGGTCGGTGGAGGCCGGCGCGCCGTCGGGTCTACTGGTGGTCTCGTGAGATCGCTGACCTCCGGACGGCCTGTGGCCGGGCGCGGCGCGTCTTGAAACGCCACCGCCGTCGTGGCAGTAGGGATGCCTTCACTGAGGACCGGCTGCAGAGCGAATACAAACAAGCGAAGAAGGCTCTGCAGTTGGCCATTCGCCGGGCCAAGAACGAAGCTCATCAGGAGATGCTGGAGAGTCTGGACGGGGACCCATGGGGGCGCCCGTATATTGCGGCGCGGCGTAAGCTTCGCACTTGCGGGCCCCCTGTCACCGAGACCCTTGAAGAGGGCACCTTGTTGAGACTGGTGGGGGCGTTGTTCCCGAACACTATGGGACACACGCCCCCGGCCATGGCTCCGGCAGCTCCGGAACGGGGGGAGGAGCCCATACCCCCCGTCGAAGATGATGAGCTCGATCGTGCTCTGGCCCGGCTCAAGAGTGGAAGGGCGCCCGGCCCCGATGGTGTCGCTGGAAAGGTCCTCGGCATCGCCATGAGAGCGCTCAGGGAGAGCTATCGGGAGCTGCTCGACGTCTGCTTACGGACAGGGCGGTTCCCGAAGGAGTGGAAAGTCGGACGACTGTACCTGTTGCGGAAGGAGGGGCGTCTGATTGACGCCCCATCAGCGTACAGACCGCTGGTGTTGCTGGACGAGACGGCCAAAATGTTTGAAAAGATACTGGCCGACCGTCTCGTCCGGCACCTCGAGGTTGTCGGTCCGGGGCTGTCGGACCACCAGTACGGATTCAGGGCGGGTCGGTCGACGACCGACGCGTTAGCCGCCCTGAAGTCCCTCGCCACTGAGGCCGTGGCTGCGGGACAGGTGGTCATGGCAGTCTCGCTCGACATTGAGAACGCCTTCAACAGCCTCCCCTACGAGACGCTGGGGGAGGCACTCAGATACCATGGAGCGCCTCCGTATCTGCGGAGGCTGTTGGGGGCGTACCTCGAGGACAGGTACGTCGTCTGGCAGGGGGGTGACGGGCGTCTGCTCCGGCATCGTATGGCGTGCGGCGTTCCGCAGGGGTCGGTCCTCGGCCCCGTTCTGTGGAACGTCGGCTACGATTGGGTCCTGCGCGGGGTTCTCCTGCCTGGCATGGGTGTACTCTGCTACGCGGACGACACCCTTGTCACGGTCAGGGGAGACAGCCTCGCGGCAGTGACCCGTCTAGCGGAGGTCGGAGCGGAGCTCGTCATGGACCGGATAGGCATGCTGGGCCTGAGGGTCTCTGTCAGTAAGACGGAGGCCCTCCTCTTCCACGGCCCGCGCCGTGGTCCCCCCCGAGGCGCGAAGCTCTCCCTGAGAGGTGTGGAGGTACCGGTGCAAACCGAAATGAAGTACCTGGGCCTGCACCTAGACGGAAGGTGGAAGTTTGGGCCGCACTTCACCCGGCTCGCCCCGAAATTAGAGATAGCGGCCGCGTCACTCGGTAGACTGCTGCCAAATGTTGGCGGCCCTGGGTCGCTTTGCCGTAGGCTCTATAGCGGAATAATCCGCTCCATGGCACTATACGGTGCGCCAATATGGGCGGACTCCCTCGCCGCTCGAGGGAACAGGGCCCTTCTGAGAGCTCCTCAGAGGGTCATAGCGGCGAGGACTATCAGGGCGTACCGTACCGTGTCGTGGACGGCTGCTACGGTCCTGGCGGGCGACCCACCGTGGGAGCTTCAGGCCCGCGTCCTGGCAGTGGTCTACCACCACCGCGCGGAAGCACGCGGTAGGGGCGAGATTCCTGATCCTGGGAGGGTGAGGGCTGCGGCCCAAAACGTAATGTTATGCAGATGGGGTCAATATCTCAGAACCCCATCTGCAGGAGCGGAAACCGTGGCGGCGGTGCTTCCTGTCCTCAGTCGATGGGTTGGCCGCCGTCACGGTGTTTTGACTTTCCGACTGACGCAGGTGCTTACCGGGCACGGCTGCTTCGCTAAGTACCTGTGTCAGATCGCCCGGAGAGAGAGGTATCCGGGCTGCGTCGAGTGTGGCGCGCCTGAAGACACGGCGCGCCACACCCTCCAGGTGTGCGCCGCCTGGGAGGAGCAGAGGAACGACCTCATCGCCGTCATAGGCGGGGACCTGTCGTTGCCGGCAGTGGTGAGCGCGATGGTCAGCAGCGACAGGTGCTGGCAGGCAGTCGCCGACTTCAGCGAGTCGGTGATCTCGCTGAAGGAGGCCGCGGAGCGGGAGCGTGAAAACGCTGCCGACGCAGACCCGCTCCGCCGAGCGAGGCCAGCGAGGAGGCGACGTCACTACGATCGCCTTCTCCCCCCGCCCTAAATGGGCGTACCTACGACGAGGTCGTCGCCCGGCTAAGCCACCCTCTGCGCTCGCGCGCTCCGTGGCTGGTCGGGTTCCGTCGGGGCGTCAGGGTAGAATGCTAATCGCGACCCCCTGGCGCCCCAACTAACGACGGAGAAGTGCGCCATTTATATTATATAGGTTGGGGTGCGACGACAGACTACCTCCTCGTGTGCTTGGGCGTTGCAGCTCTAGTTCGATACTTGTATCGGAGGGAGAGGCAGCGCCTGGGCCGGTGCACCCTGGGCAACAAGGTTCGGTGGATCTCTCTGCTCACGAGCGGGGGATACGCTGGATCTTGGCTAAATGTCTGTCAAACTCGTAATCCAATCCGTGGGGTTGGCACGAGGGCCGCCATCTCCTCGCGGAGATGGGGGTCGCGAGGAAGAAAACCTCCCTAAAAAATTACCCTGATGTCTGTCCGATGGTCATGGCCATCGGTGGACACCTAGGCGGGCGGTTTCTTCCGCACCGCGGTGGGTGGCAGTAAACCTGCTGCGCTCGCCTCCGTGCCCTCTGTCTCCTCTGTTCGCAGAGCGAGAGGGCCCTGGAAGGTGACTTTCGACGGGTTCGTTCCCCTCGCTTCGTCGAGGGCCGAACTGGCTTCAAAGCCAACCGCGCCAAATCGTAAACCTGAATTGCACTGGGTGTCGTGGACATGTCTCGCGGCCCAAATCAGGAACGAGGGTCTTGGCTTCAACGCCTGGATCGCGAGGAAGAACACCTCTATAAAAAATCACCCCGAATCTTAAGCTCTGGTACGTGGCGAGAAGATGCATGGCCGATGGGTTGTTCGGTCTCGAGCGTACTCCCAGCCAGGGCACCTGCGGACCCCCTGTGTTGGGTTACAAATTAACGCTTACCAGGGTATTGGGGGATCTCTGCCAGGGTGGACCTTTGTTTCTCCCCCACTCGTGGGATCTATTATGGACAACAATAAAATTACAAAAAACAACATTGACGCAAAGGGTGGCTCCAGAGAGTCACTGAATGTAGAGGTGGAGGACCGGTCCTCCGTAAATACTAGACCGGCGGAACTTCCCCTGCGGGATTCCTCGGGGCGTTTCATGCGTCCCCCAAGACCGAAAGTGGTCAAGAAAAGGCAAGAGACTGGAGGATCTGCATCTGAGGTAAGCCGCGCTCCATCTGTGGCTGAGATAAATGTAGAGTCCCCGGACTCCGACAGTGACGCAGTCCCACAATCGGACAACTCAATAGCGATGGAGGAAGATCGCCAAAGGGCGACAAAACGGGCTTTTATGAAGTCGGGTGGGTCTGGCTTCTCAGACTCTGCCAAGAAGCCCAAGAAAAAGGCAATACCAAAAAGCCTACAACTGCTGCGGACACCCACGAAGTGGGCCTAGCGGAGGCACAGCTCCAGTTGAACTTGGCTAGAAGGCAGCAACTCCAGAAGGACCTGGAGGAGAAGGTCGCTGCCAAAGAGCAACGGGCGCGGCTCGCGAGGGCAAAAGCTGGATACGGTGCGTCCACTGTCCTGTACGCGGACTACTCGTTGGCGGAGTTGGAGAGGATGGCTCAGGAGGACGAGCGAGAAATCGCCGAAGTAGCCTCCAAGTCGTCCAACCTAAAGGGGACTTTCCAGAAGTCCCTGAAAAGTAGGGCCGCGAGCATGCGCGGCATAGTCCGGGAGCTGGTGGAGCGCACAGCAACCGAGGAAACACGGCAGCTGCAGGCGAAAGTCGACCGCCTGCAAGCAGAACTCAGCCAGCTGCACAAAAAGCTGGCTGAGTTGACGGCGCGGCCAACTTAGGCCGAACTCAGATCCACGACTGAGGCCCCGACATCCAGCAACCTCGAGGAGATAATCCGAAAGGTTGTTATGGAGGAAAGGGCCTTCACGAGAGCCTGCTTTGCAGGCATTGAAGATAGGCTTTTGCCAGAGAAACGCCTCCGGCCCCCACTTGCTGCCGACAAGAGGACTAACCCACCAGCAGTGGAAGTTGACGTGCCTCCACCCTCCACCACTCCGTCCAACCTGTCTTGGACTGAGGTGGTCAAGAGAGGGAAGAGAGGCCCCATTAAAACGTCGAGTATGGCCGCCATCCCCGCAATCCCTATTTCCAACACTCCTCCTCACCCGTCCCAGGTGACGAACAAAGGAAAGGGAAAGGGAAAAGGAAAGAAGACGGCCCCCAAATCCACCGCAGCTGCTCCCGCCGCTGAAAGGGCACCCACCGTGCAAAAGAAGAGGAAGCTAGTTCCCCCCAAAACCGCAGCTGTGGTGGTAACACTCACTGCAGAAGCTGCGGAGCGGGGGGAAACTTACACGAGTGTCCTCCAACGAGCCCGTCCCAACGTCGACCCCGCCCAACTGGGGATCGGTACGGTCTCGTGTCGTCGTACCCAAGCTGGTGCTCGTATTTTTGAGTTTCCGGGGGCCCAGGGTGACGCCCACGCGGACCTCTTTGCGACCAAGCTGAGGGAGGTCATCGCAGATACGGTGAAAGTTGTCAGGCCCGTAAAGTGTACCACCTTGAAGGTGACAAACCTCGATGACTCCGTTACCAAGGAGGAAGTCGTGGCGGCGGTGGCAAAAATAGGAGGCTGTGACACCGCAGCGGTGAAAGGCCGACCCATACGGCCCGATCGTGGAGGCATGGGGGCCATGCGTTTGGAGTGCCCCATCATAGCAGCCAAGGCCGTCCTTGCGAAGGGGCGGCTTCTTGTCGGCTTCAGTTCTGGCGTGGTCCGAGCACTTGAGCGCCAGCCATTGAGGTGCTATAGGTGCTTCGGGATCGGCCACACCCGACCTCTCTGTCCATCGACAATGGATTCATATACATGTCAAAATCTCGCACCGTTAAGACGTATAAAGTTTTACTGGCATATTTTAATTCTAATTTGTGTTTGGAAATCTATTTTAAGTAGTGAATTGCTGTTCAACTACTGTTTTTAAGTGTATACTACCCAATTAAATATTGAGTGAGTGGAAATACTTTATAAACTGTCTAATTTAAAGCAAATATTGATATCATCGTCGTTGAATTTATCAGACTACCCACATCTCGTTTTTTTTTGTGCTTGTGGTTTCCTTATCATTGGAGATCCGTCGAAGAGAAACCCTCTGACGATAATATAAGTGACGGCTGTCATTTGAATTAAGTTATAATCTTACACAATAAAATGGCTTCTGTGTTCACGTCATGGGGATGTTGCGGTAATGAAGAGTTGAAGAGAAATGAGAAGTTCATTAAATGCCTACGCTGTAAAAAAATATATCATTTTTTATGTCTCTCTATACCAGAAATATCTAATAACTCAGATGTCTATCGTCAATGGGAATGTCCGGAATGCCGGAATCTGCTTCCTAGGGCTGTTAAAAAAGATAGCACGCCACTACGTAATGTCAACTCAGCTCGTGGGAGTAAGAGATTGGCTCCCAACTCTCCTCCTGAATCAAGCGCTATTACCGCTGAGGAAGTGCGCTGTATTGTACAAGATGTTATTAAGACTGAACTCCGTACGATGCTTCAAGAAATAAACAGGTCAGTGCTTACTATCATTAATAAGCAGCTGGACCCCATAAAAAAGGATGTACAAGACTTGAAAGTGTCATTAAACTTCCATACTGTTGAATTTGAAAATCTTCAGTCTGATTATGCTGCCACGGGACAACTAATGAAAACACTAAAGGACGAAAACAATCAACTACAAACTACAGTAGCTGAATTAAATCGAAGACTGAACTACTTAGAACAGCACGCAAGGTCTAGCAATTTGGAACTGCAATGCTTGCCTGAGAGAAAGGAAGAAAATTTGTACACAATTGTTAAACAACTGGGTTCCGTGGTTGGATGTGAGATTAAGGACGGCGACATCTTGCACACGACCCGCATAGCCAAAATTAACTCGAGCAGTACTCGTCCAAGGTCTGTTATCATTCAGCTATCTGCTCCAAGGATCCGAGATCAACTACTGGCAGCTGTTGTCGGCTACAATAAGAAAAACAAAGAATGCAAACTGAACACCAGTAATTTTGGCTTGGGAGGCAAGAAAGGCCCTGTTTTTGTAGTGGAGCACTTATCACCAGCCAATAAAACACTTCACGCCATAACTAGACTAAAGGCAAAGGAGAAAGGATTTAAGTATGTTTGGGTGAGAAATGGTAGAATTTTTGTGAAAAAGGATGATAATTCAGGGCATATACTTATAAAAGATCAAGAATCATTGGGTAAAATTATGTAGTCTTTCTTTTAGTATTCTTAAATATTTTTTTTTTTCATGATATTATTATTTTTAAATTGGGAAAATTCAGTAATTTACATATCTATTACCAAAATGTCCGCGGTTTAAGAACGAAAACCGACACAGTCTATCGTAATATTTGTTGTAATAACTATGATGTTATAATACTGACAGAAACTTGGCTCAATAGTTCGGTTTTTAGCAGTGAGCTGTTCGATGATAGGTATATGGTTTATAGGAGGGATAGATCGTCGAGTGCAAGGTGTGGCCAGGGTGGTGGTGGAGTTTTGATCGCAGTAACTAAAAAAATAAAATCTAACTGCATCAGGAAATGGGAAAGCGAGTGCGAGGATATTTGGGTCGCTATTGATGTGCCAGGAGCCCATTCAGTGGGTCCAATATTTTTCTGTGCTGTATATCTGCCCCCTCCTGTGCGCCGGTCTTCTCTTGAGCATTTCATCGATCATTGCAATTCGGCATTTGAGCAGATGACAGATAGTCCTATTTGTATTGTGGGCGATTTAAACCTCGGTAATATAAATTGGAAATTACCAACTTACTCCCTAGGCCATCAAGGAGTGCTTAATACAAGTGAAATCCTGCTTGACTTTACTAACATTAATAGATTAACTCAATTTAATTTTGAATGTAACACCTCTGATCGCATTCTTGATCTTGTGCTGTCTACTCTTTCCACTTGTAAGGTTAGTAAATGTTCAAATCCTCTTAGTAATACGGACCCACATCACCCCCCCTTAGAAATTGATATCTGTCTCAAAAAGGAAGTTATGCTTCCGTATAATAGTGTTGACGCTAGACCAAATTATTTTAAGGGCGAATATCAATCAATTCGCAATTTTCTGGAAGCTCAGGACTGGAATATATTGTTTAATGGACTAAGCGATGTCAACGAGATGCTTGACGTTTTTTATGATGTTATTAATCAGGCAATACATAAATTTATACCCGTACGTGTGCCAAAGAATAAAAAGTTCCCACCGTGGTTTAGTCACAGATTGATCAGAATGTTAAATAAAAAAAATAGACTTAGAAGAAGATACAAAAAATATAAAAACCCCATAGATGCAATCGAACTGAAATACTTTAATAAATGTTGCGAATGCTTAGCCAGTGCCTGTTACAACAGTTATATTAAATGGATGGAAAGTGAGCTCAGAAAAAATCCCAAGTTATTCTGGACACACGTAAAGACAAAGAGAGGCGGATCTAGTGCATATCCGTTGTCAATGACGGATGGTTCAAAAACTTTTTCCGATGGTAACGAAATTAGTGAGTTGTTTGCAGACTATTTTGCCTCCGTCTATATCTCAGAGGTGAACACGGATTATAATTTCAAGTCCGAGTCCTTAAAATGCCTTGATAGTGATAGCTTGTGTTTAGCTCAGCTCCATATAGATCGCGATATCGTGTTAAATAAATTAAAAAGCATAGACATTAAGAAGGGTGCAGGTCCTGATAGAATTCCGCCGATTTTCATTGCAGAATGTTCGTCTGCTTTGGTCAGTCCACTTACGCATCTCTTTAAAAGATCACTAATATCTGGGGTTTTTCCCCAAAAATGGAAAATGGCAAAAGTAGTCCCGATCCACAAATCAAATGATATTAATCTTACTTCTAATTATAGGCCAATATCGATTTTGTCATCTTTTGCTAAAATATTTGAAGCCATAATCTGTCCACACATCCAAAACCATTTGAGACTGTATCTCAGCGTACATCAGCATGGATTTGTCGGGTCTCGATCAACATGTACGAATCTGGTTGGCTTCTGTGAACTTTTGATTAAAGCCATAGACACAGGCTATCAGGCGGACGTCGTTTATACTGACTTCAGCAAAGCTTTTGACAAGGTTTCCCATGCGATCTTAATATCAAAGTTAAGCTGCTATGGTATTTCTGGAGCTTTGCTGCAGTGGTTGATATCCTACTTGCAAAACAGAGAATTTTTTACTGTAATTAATGGTTATAGTTCTTCCATTCACCAGATCACTTCAGGAGTTCCCCAGGGTTCTCATTTGGGACCTATTTTATTCAATGTTTTTATTAATGACGTTAAAGATTGTTTCCAGTTTTCTGAGGTTTTTATGTACGCAGATGATCTTAAGTTTGTAAGAGTAATAAAAACATCAGAAGATACCATCCTTCTACAAAGTGATCTAGATAGGCTTGTGCAATGGTGTGATAATAATAAAATGATATTAAATTCGAAGAAATGCTACCACGTGAAATATACGCGTAAAATTAATCACATAGTTTCTAGTTATAGGATAGCGAATAACAAAATAGAGGAGCTAGAAAAGATAAGGGATCTCGGGGTAACTTTTGATCAAAAAGTAACATTCATTCCTCACTTGGAAGATATTATTAAAAGAGCGTCCAGAACTTTGGGTTTCGTTCTTAGAATATGTAAATCCTTTGCTAATAACGAAACAAAAATTCTGCTATACAACAATTTCATTCGGAGTATACTAGAATATTGTAGTGTAGTTTGGCGGCCTCACTATGCAACACACTCGCTGCGTCTTGAACGGATACAAAAACGGTTTCTTTGGCACTTAGCGTTCTCCGATGGGGTTACCAAGACAATACTTTCTTATAATCGTAGGCTAAAATACTATAAGATGAATACATTATCCGGCCGCAGAAGTATAAATGATGTCGTGTTTGCATACAAAATCCTGAATAATAATATTGACTGTGCTGGACTGCTATCGCTGTTTAGACTTCGTGTTCCCACCAGGATGCCACATACCTCCATCACACCACTATGTCCACCTCTTAGAAGGACAGTTCTGGGCTCTAATTCTCCATTAGCTAGAATGTGTAGAACTGTCAACAGCTGCAGCGATAGATTGGACCTACATTTTGACTCTCTCAGTAAAATCAAATTAATTCTTAGCCAAATAGACAACTTGGCGTAGTTATAATAGCACCACTTACTTCTATCTGTTAGAATGTTTTATTATGTCTGTATTGCGACTTTTTGCTCAATTCCTTTTTCTAGGTTGAGTTTACTATTTTGTCAAAAGCCATTGTATTGAGTCTTAAACTACCATTCTATATGTTTTAATGTAAGCACTTTAGCATGTGGTGTTTACCTATAAGTGATTTCTACATTGTTTTATTTTATAATTATATGTGTTTTGTAAAGATCTAATGTAAGAAATTGTTGGTAAACCTTATAATAAATAAAAAAAAATAAATAAATAAAAAAATGGACAGGTCGGGCTACTGTCTTCGCTGCGGCAAGGAGGGACACAAAATCGCCTCCTGCAAGGTTGCCACGCCGCATTGCGCGGTGTGCGCCGCCAGTGGCCTTCCATCAGGCCACATAATGAGGGGGAGGAAGTGCAATCCTCCCCCGAAGAAGGGCAAAGCGCAGGCTCCGACCCGGCCTGCTGCTGCTAATCCGGAGGGTGCCGTAGTCGTCCCCGCTCCTGGGACTTCGGCGGCTGGTGAGGGGGGTGCGATGTCCGATTGATGGATCGGTCCGTACATCGCATCCTCCAGGCGAATGCCAACCACTGCCGCTCGGCCCAGGACCTGCTCCTTCAGGTCATGGCTGAGTGGCAGGTGGATGTCGCGGTCGTCGCCGAGCCGTACTCGGTCCCAGGCCGGTGGCTGGGCTCCCGAGACGGTACGGTCGCTTTATTAAGTCGGTCTTCCACGTACTCCCCTCCTCTCTCGCTCTTAGAGAGGGGACCAGGATACGTTTCCGCCGCGTGGGGGGATATTGCCCTCGTGGGCGTCTATTTTTCCCCGAATCGGCCTCTTTCGGACTTCGAGAGCTTCCTCGAGGTCCTGACGGCGGTCGTCGGTAGGGCGGCACCGCGCCAGGTCGCCGTGTTGGGCGACTTGAACGCCAAGTCGACGGCCTGGGGCAATCCGCTTGCCTCCTGTAATGTCAGAGGTCGCGTCGTTGAATTCTGGGCGGCGTCGACAGGAGTTTCCCTCCTCAACAGGGGATCGGTCCACACATGCGTGCGGCAACGGGGTGGGTCAGTGGTGGACGTTTCGTTTGCCACCCCCGTGCTAGCTGCTCGCGTCTTGAACTGGCGGGTGGAGACGGTGGAGACCTTGTCGGACCACCGCTACGTGCGGTTCGACATCTCCACCCGATCCGCACGGAGTTCGGTCCCTTCGGGCCGATCCCCTTTCCCGAGGTGGGCGCTCACTCACCTAGATCAGGAGGCAGCCAGGGAGGCGGCATTCCTCCAGGACTGGCTTTCCCCCCCGGTCGGCGACGACGTGGACGCCGCAGCCCTTCGGCTGAGAGGGTCCATGACCGAGGTGTGCAACTCCAGCATGCCTCGGTCCCGTCGTCCGCCGCCTCGTCGCGCCGTGTTTTGGTGGTCGGAAGAACTGGCGGAACTCTGTGCCGCGTGCGTGGCGTCCAGAAGGGCGTACACGCGAAGTCGCCGTCGCAGCCTTCGCAACCCGGCTGAGGAAGACCGCCTCTACGCGGCGTACGAGGAGGCGAAGTGGGCCCTCAGGAGAGCCATGAGAGCCGCCGAGGAGTCGGCAAGGGCCGAGATGCTGGAGGGTCTCGATAAGGATCCGTTCGGGAGGCCCTACAAGGTGGCGCGGAGCAAGCTGCGCCCCTTTGCTCCCCCGCTTACGGAGTCTCTCGAGCCGGCCGTACTGGACGGGGTGGTCCGGTCCCTGTTCCCGCGCAGGACCCACTTCACCCCGCCAGCGATGGACCCTCCGCGGGAGGAAGCTCCATCAAACGAAGGCGTCCCGTCGTTGACGATCGAGGAGTTCTGAGAGGCGACGATCCGCCTCCGCGGCAAGTCCACAGCCCCCGGGCCGGACGGCGTTCCCGCACGCGTGGTGGCCCTCGCCACCTCCGTGATGGAGGAGAGGTTTCGGGACCTGTTCAGCGCGTGCTTCACGACTGGCAGGTTCCCGAAGGTTTGGAAGGAGGGGCGCCTGTGTCTCCTTCCAAAGGAGGGACGCCCGTCCGATCTTTTCCCAGCTTGTCGGCCCATCGTTCTTCTCGATGAGGTCGGCAAGCTGTTCGAAGACGTCGTCGCCACCCGGATCAACGACCACTTCCGTGGTGTAGGTCCGGACCTGTCGGACGCCCAGTTCGGTTTCCGGAAGGGGCGTTCGACAGTGGACGCACTGGCCCGTCTCAGGGACCGGGTGCGGGAAGCCGTCGGAGCGGGGGAAGGCCTCTTGGCGGTGTCCTTCGACATCGCCAACGCCTTCAATTCCGTCCCCCATGTTACAATTCTTGAGGCACTCCGATATCACGGGGTGCCTCCATATCTACGGCGGCTTCTAGCCGATTATTTGGAAGACCGCACCGTCCTGCTGGTCGATGGGACGGGCCAGATCCGTAGGTACGGGGTGGAGTCCGGTGTTCCGCAGGGGTCTGTCTTAGGACCCCTCCTGTGGGACATCGGATTCGACTGGTTACTGTGGGGCGCTCTCCTCAGGGGCACGAGTGTCATTTGTTACGCCGATGACACTCTCCTCATTGCCCGGGGGAGAGATTTCCGGGAGGCGGCGACCCTAGCCTCGGCTGGCGGCTCCCTGGTCGCGGGGAGGATACGCCGATTGGGCCTCCGCGTGGCGCTGCAGAAGACCGAAGCCGTCTTCTTCCACGGTCCACGGCAGCGCACTCCTGCGGGGGCCCATATTGTCGTGGAGGGCGTCACAATAGACGTAAAGGCCCAGATGAAATATCTGGGCCTGGTGCTCGACAGCAGGTGGCGGTTCGGCCCGCACTTCAGCGGGCTGTCCACGCGCCTGCTGAAGACGGCAGGCGCTCTCTCCGGGCTGTTGCCCAATTTAGGTGGGCCCAAACCGAGGTGCCGGCAGCTATACGCCGGCATCCTTAAAAGCATGGCCCTTTATGGGGCCCCTATCTGGGCGGACTCCCTACACCGGAGGGAGAACGCCTCTGCCCTGCGCAAGCCCCAGAGGGCCATCGCGCAAAGGGTGGCCCCGGTGTTACAGGTCGGTGGGCTTTGCGGCGGCGTGTGCTCTGGCCGGCACGCCGCCTTGGGAGCTCGAGGCGTGGGTGCTGGCCAGAGTGTACGAATGGTCGGCGGGGCGTAGGGCGCTCGGGGAGCGTCCTGACCCCGGAGAGCGCGAGGTTGTTAGGCGGGACGCGAAAAATGCGGTCGTCGTACACTGGTCGGAGGATCTCGCCTCCGCCACGTTCGGTCGTCGCACTCTGGACGCGTTGGGTCCGGTGCTGCGGGAGTGGCAGGAGAGGCCACACGGTTTCCTCTCGTTCCGTATGGCGCAGGTGCTGTCGGGGCATGGATGCTTCGGCACGTACCTGTGTCGGATCGGACGAGAGGAGACTCCGTCGTGCCCGGAATGTGGTGCGGCGGAGGACACGGCGCAGCACACCCTTGAGGTGTGCCCTGCTTGGGCTGAGCCGCGCCATACTCTGGTCGCGGCGGTAGGACCGGACCTATCCCTCCCCGGCGTGGTGACTGCCGCGCTCCGGGGTGAGGCGGCCTGGACCGCTTTCGCCTCCTTCTGCGAGGACGTCATGTCGCAGAAGGAGGCGGCGGAGCGGGCGCGGGAGGACGATCCTCTCGCGCCAGCACTCCGCAGGAGGAGAAGGGGGCGTCGGCGGCGGTCCTTCGATCGTCGCCACCTCCTTCCCGGTGGGGAATAGCGGGTGGCAGGCGCGGGGGCGCCTTCACCCGCCTAGCACTTTCCCCGTCTTCGCCGGATGGCAAATCCCATTTTCCCCGGAATTTCCCTTACCCCTCCTTGTCTGATGATTCGTCAGTGGGGGGCTGGCTGTTAAGGCTCGGCCGATTCCCAGTCCCCCGCCTTCCACGACGAGCCGGATTCCCGTCTGGTTATTTTAGTGGGTATACCGAGTGGCGGAAGCTCGGGGAGTCCTACATACCCCTCCCGTCCCCCGACGGGAGGGTATGCGTAATTGTCATTTTTTCCAGACGTTAAACAAAAAAAAAAAAAAAAAAAAAAAAAAAAAAAAAAAAAAAAAAAAAAAAAAAAAAGGTTTTTTTTTTTTTTTTTTAAAACTTCCGCCTTAGACCCTACCGGGCCGCGGGAACTACGTGAGTATGCCCTCCGCGGCCCGGCGAGGGGGGGCCCCTTTGCGTCGGGGCCCGACGTGGAACGACCCACTCCCGGGAAGGGGAGGGGTCGTCCGCCATTTTCCAGGCACGGCGCGTCTTGCGACGCGCCGCGCGTGGGATTATGTCCCGGCCAGGGCCGCCATCAGACTCGACGGCGGCCCCGGGCCGGGGCCCGGCGGGGCGGGAGCGTGCCGCCAGCACGCTCGCGCTCCCGCAGGGCTTCTCGTTTGGCCGCCATCACCTCGCTAGCGAACGAGGCGACGGCGGCCCAACACTGGTCGCTGCCGGCCATGGCAGCGACGACAGCCGGCAGCGACAAATCCGTCCCGACCGCGCCAATGAGCCCGGCGCGTTGGGCGCCCCAGCCCGTGCACACGGCCAGGGTGTGCTCGGCCGTGTCCACGGCCCCGGACGCACAGTGGTGGCACACGGGCTCCGATAGGACCCCCACCAGCTCCCACAGGTACTTGCCGAAACAGCCGTGACCTGTGAGAAGCTGGGTGAGCCAATACGTGGGAGCCCGGTGCCTCGCCTCGACCCATTGGCGCAATACGGGTCGGACAGCCTCGGCGAGCCGTCTGCTCGCCGAGGGGTCCTCCAGCCTTTGAGCCCATCGCTGGAAGAGATCGTCGCGACATTCGCTCCTCCAGCGAACGATCTCCTCCGCGAGGGGCTCCGACGATGTCTGCCGCATCAGGGCCCTCCTTCGGTACACCTCCGCCAGGACCCCGGCCTCGAGGTCCCAGGGGAGGCTCCCGGCAATTAAGCACGCCGCCTCGTAAGAGACGGTGTGGTACGCCCTGGAGGCCCTCTGTGCCATGAACCGCTGCGGACGCCGCAGCAGGGCCACGTTCTCGGCACTGAGGGCCCCCGCCGCCCATATTGGCGCCCCGTAGAGCGCCATTGAGCGAACCACACCGTCGTAAAGGCGGCGGCCGACACACCCCGCCCCCCCACAGTTGGGGAGCAGGCGTGCGAGCATTCCCGCGCACGACACCAGTTTGGGCGCCAGCGCGCGGAAATGCCCGCTGAACCCCCACCGACCGTCGAGGACGAGACCGAGATATTTCATGGTCTCCCCGACGGCGATGCGGGCTCCGCCCACCGTTATGAAGTACCCCGGGGGGGGCTTCGTCCGAGGCCCATGGAAGAACAGGGCCTCGGACTTCTCGAAAGCCACCCGCAGCCCGAGGGCCCTGATGCGGCCAACGACATGGGCCGTGCCCGCCGTGGCGAGCACGCCCGCGTCCCTGAACGATTTGCCCTGCGCGGTCACTAGGGTATCGTCGGCGTAGCAAATTACGCCGACCCCCCGAAGATTAGCGCCGCGCAGGGCCCAGTCGAATCCGATGTTCCACAGGAGTGGGCCGAGAACCGACCCCTGTGGAACCGACCACCCGCCCCCGGACCGGGTATGTGATGGCCCGGTCGGCGAAGTAGTCCGCAAGGACGCGCCTGAGGTACCACGGGACGTTGTGGTACCTCAGGGCCTCCGCGATTGTCTCCCAGGGGATGGTGTTGAAGGCGTTGGCGATGTCGAGCGACACCGCCAACAACACCTCCCCCCGGGAGACAGCGCTCTCGACGCTGTCCCGCAGCCGAGAGATGGCGTCCAGCGTGGACCTCCCGCGGCGAAAGCCGTACTGTCCGTCGCTGAGATTGGGGCCCACCGCCTCCAGGTGCTCGACGAGGCGCGCAGCGAGCACGCGCTCGAAGAGCTTGCACGCCTCGTCGAGCAGGACGATGGGGCGGTAGGCCGACGGCGAGTCGGGGGGTCGCCCGCGCTTCGGGATGAGCACGAGCTTCCCCGACTTCCACCGCCGCGGGATCGTGCCGGACGCCATAATCCCCGACATGAGGGACAGCGTCTCCTCCCCGAGGACCGGCATCACGCGGACGAGGATCCGCCCGGGGACACCGTCCGGACCTGGGGCGCGGTTCTTCAGCTTGAGCGTCTGAACCGCAGCCCCCAGCTCGTCCTCGGACACGGGCGGAATGACCTCGCCCGCGGCCGGCCCTTCCTCGGGAGTCGGTGCCGCCATTCTGGGCGGCACCCATTCTTCTCTGGGGCTCGGGAATAGGGAGCTGACCACGCGCTCCAGCAGGGGGGGGTCAAGGGTCGTCGTCAGCGGGGGCGCCGCGGGTCGGAGCTTCTGCGTCACGACCTTGTACGGGCGCCCCCACGGATCCCCGTCGATGCTGTCGAACCACCCCTGCCAGGCCTCCGCTTTGGCGGCCCTTATGGCGGAGGTCAGGGCCGCGCGAGCGGCCCGGTACGCGGCGAGCAACGCCTCCTCGCGTGCCGGGTCCCTGGCGCTTCTTCTTCGGCTTCTGGTGCACCGGCGGCGGGCCGAGACACACTCGGTCTGTAGCGCCGTGAGGTGGGGCCGCCACCAGTACACCTGCCTGCGCTGTTGTGAGGGACCCGCTCGTCGCATCGCCGCGTCGCAGACGCGAGACAGTGCTCCGGAGAGCCTTTCGCATCTCGCGTCTACGTTCGGGCCGCTATCGGCGTTAGCGGCGGCCCATCGCTCCACGATGGCCGCCTCCGTGGCCAGCTCCGGGTCCAGGGTGGACAACCGCCACCGTGGACCCTCCTCCGACCGGGGTCGGTCCACACCGCCCGCTCCGGCGTCTGAAGGGGATGGGACTAGGTCGAACCGTATGTACAGATGGTCCGACAGCGTCTCCACCCCCTCCTCAACCCGCCACCCGATGGCGCGGCGGGCCAGGGCGGGACTCGCGAACGAGACGTCGACGATCGACCCGCCCTGTTGACGCACGCACGTGTGGACCGCCCCCCGGTTCAGGAGGACCATTCCCGTGGACACCGCCCACTCCTCCAGGGTCTCGCCCCTGGCGTTGGTCGCCGGAGATCCCCACGAACGGGATTTGGCGTTGAAGTCTCCGGCGACCACCACAGGGGTGGGGTGCACTTCTTGGACCAGGTCGCCGACCTCGACCAGCAGACGCTCGAAGTCGGCGAGGGCCCTGTTCGGAGAGAAGTACACCCCGATCACTGCAACGTCGCCCAGCAGCACGAGGACGCACCCGCGCCCCCTCCGCACCCTGCGGAAGGGGAGGCACAGCGAAGCGTCGCGCTGCCAGGCGACGATAGCCACCGAACCGTCGTCGGCGCCCGCCCAGTCGTCGCGGGCTTGGACGCGGTACGGCTCGGCGACTATGGCGACGTCGATTTGCCACTGCGCAGCCGTCTGGAGAAGCAGGTCCTGTGCGGCCGCGCAGTGGTTCACGTTCGCCTGCAGGATCGAGACCCTGTGAGCCATTTAATTGGTGGCGGTGTCCATCGCCTCCTCAGCGGCTCTTGGAGCCGTCGCGGACGCGGCGGGGGTGTCGCGATTACCCCCGCCCGTCCTTTTCTTCTTTGTGTTGGCCATCGCCGGGCACTTTTTGTGCCCGAGGCGATGGCCGGCGTCGCCGCCCTCGGTCGCGCAGATTGCGCACCTAGGGTCGGCGACGCAGGTGGCCGCCTTGTAGCCCGGCTGGCCGCACCGGAAGCACAGTGCGCTGCGGTCCGGTGTAATGGCTATCGCCTCCGACGCAGGAACTCGCAGGCGACGGCCGCGCTTCCGCTTTCGCTTGGGCTGCTGGGCTGCCGGAGCAGCCGGCGCCCGGGGCGCCGGAGCAGCTTGCCTCGGCGCCCGAGATGCCGGAGAAGCCGGCCTCGGCGCCCGGCCCCCCCGCGCCACCACGTTCCACGCCTCTTTGAGAGGCGGCGGTGGTGGAGCAGGTCGGACGGCGGGACGAGTCGGGGCCGGAGGAGCGGCTCCGCGGGCCGCCTCGGCCTCGCGGGTCGCCAGGCTCCTCCTGCCACCCCTCTTTTGACCCTTCGCCCCCGCATTGGATGTTGCGGCGGGGGCGGAGGAGGTCGCAGCCGCCGGCGCAGGGCCGCCGCGCGTCGGGGAGACCACTGCAGGCGGGGCGGCAGAAGCCTCGACCACCGGAGTCGGGGCACCGCGCTCCGGCGTCTTGCGCACGTACGCCGTTATCGGCGGGGACAGTCTCTTCTCCGGCAGGAGCCGGTCCTGGATCCCCGACATCCTGGCGTCGACCAGGAGGAAGATTTCCTCCCTGGTCATCGTCGCCGCGGATGCCGGGGCAGGGGCGGAGGTCGCCACTCGCCTCTGGGCCTGGACTTCGGCCCTGAGCGCGAGGATCTCGGCCCGAAGTTGGGCGACCTCCTCCGACTCCTTTCTGGCGGCGAGCCTGTGCACGGCCTCAGCCACCGTCGCCACCGCCTTCCTGATATCGGCCACGTGCTGGCACTTCATTCTCGTTTGCTTGCGGGCAAGCGAACCGATCAGCTCCAAGGCTGATTCGGCCACCCCCACAAGCTCGTCGGCGCCGCACGTGGCCGCCACCTCCCCTTCCTGGGCAGGGTCCGCCGGCGTCGCCGCCCGGGACCGGTCCCGCAGGGCCGCCTTTTTCGCGGCCACCTCGGCCGCCAGTTTCTCTTCGGCGCGCTGAGCGCACAGCTCGGCCTTGGCCTTAGCGAGGCCGACGTATTCGCCCGTTGTGGGCGGGCGCCCTCGACCTCGCTTGGGCCGCGCGCCAGTTCTGGCCAGGGCCACCTCCTCACCTTCTAGAGGCCGCTTTCGCCACAAGCGGCCCATCGGGGAGGGGGAGCTCGATCTCGAGCGCTCCCCCACCGACATGCAGCTGTCCGAAGATTCGGACAGCCGCAGCTCCTGTGGCAAATCTATGCGCGAGAGTGCCACGCGTGGCACCCTCACCTGCTCCACGAGGGCCGAGGCCCTCGTACTCACGGAGACCTTGTCCTCAGAGTTCGCGCTCCCGGACCGGCTCCTCGTCTCCACCGAGGAATCTCTCCTCTCTACGTCTTTTTTATTAAAGGTTGTATTATTTGGTTCCATATTTGTTCCCACGAGTATGGGGGAAAGGATTACCAAGACTAGCAGAGCCCCCTGTACTAGCTTGGGCGTATATACGCACGGAGGTCCGCCAGTTTCCGCGGGTTTTTACGACTTCGCTGTCGGGTGTTATTGACTTTTCCTTGTCTCGGACCGGCCAATTAAGGCAAGCCCCCTGTCCCGGCGCCACGCCGCTAGACATGACAACGACACGCAACGCCGAAACAGGTTGCTCGACGTTGTCCCCGGAAGGGGACATCCCCCTGGACACGAGTTAACGCATCCAGAAGGACCGCCGAGCCGCGGGGTACTCCCGCCCACAACCACGTCCAAAAGGACCGCTGTCCAAGAAGGACCCTCACTGAGAGCGTAAACTCTCGCGCCGGAGCGGGATAAGTGGGAGCCCGGTGCCTCGCCTCGACCCATTGGCGCAGCACGGGTCGGACAGCCGCCGAGCCGCCTGCTCGCCGAGGGGTCCTCCAACCTTTGAGCCCATCGCTGGAAGAGATCCTCGCGACATTCGCTCCTCCAGCGAACGATCTCTTCCGCGAGGGGCTCCGACGATGTTTGCCGCATCAGGGCCCTCCTTCGGTACACCTCCGCCAGGACCCCGGCCTCGAGGGGACAGGGGAGGCTCCCGGCAATTAAGCACGCCGCCTCGTAAGAGACGGTGTGGTACGCCCTGGAGGCCCTCTGTGCCATGACCCGCTGCGGACGCCGCAGCAGGGCCACGTTCTCGGCACTGAGGGCCCCCGCCGCCCATATTGGCGCCCCGTAGAGCGCCATGGAGTGAACCACACCGTCGTAAAGGCGGCGGCCGACGCACCCCGCCCCCCCACAGTTGGGGAGCAGGCGTGCGAGCATTCCCGCGCACGACACCAGTTTGGGCGCCAGCGCGCGGAAATGCCCGCTGAACCCCCACCGACCGTCGAGGACGAGACCGAGATATTTTATGGTCTCCCCGACGGCGATGCGGGCTCCGCCCACCGTTATGGAGTACCCCGGGGGGGGCTTCGTCCGAGGCCCATGGAAGAACAGGGCCTCGGACTTCTCGAGGGCCACCCGCAGCCCGAGGGCCCTGATGCGGCCGACAACATGGGCCGTGCCCATAGAGCCACCATAGAGCCCATAGACGATAGCCACCGAACCGTCGTCGGCGCCCGCCCAGTCGTCGCGGGCTTGGACGCGGTACGGCTCGGCGACTATGGCGACGTCGATTTGCCACCGCGCAGCCGTCTGGAGAAGCAGGTCCTGTGCGGCCGCGCAGTGGTTCACGTTCGCCTGCAGGATCGAGACCCGGTGAGCCATTTAATTGGTGGCGGTGTCCATCGCCTCCTCTGCGGCTCTTGGAGCCGTCGCGGACGCGGCGGGGGTGTCGCGATTACCCCCGCCCGTCCTTTTCTTCTTTGTGTTGGCCATCGCCGGGCACTTTTTGTGCCCGAGGCGATGGCCGGCGTCGCCGCCCTCGGTCGCGCAGATCGCGCACTTGGGGTCGGCGACGCAGGTGGCCGCCTTGTCGGTAGCCGATAACACGTCGGCATAGGTCACCGTTGAGTCCCGCGGCAGTGTGATGGCCACTGCCTCCGACGCAGGGACTCGCAGGCGACGGCCGCGCTTCCGCTTCCGCTTGGGCTGGGCTGCCGGAGCAGCCGGCGCCCGGGACGCCACTGGAGCGGCCGGCCTCGGCGCCCGAGACGCCGGAGAAGCAGGCCTCGGCGCCCGGCCCCCCCGCGCCACCACATTCCACGCCTCTTTGAGAGGCGGCGGTGGCGGAGCAGGTCGGACGGCGGGACGAGTCGGGGCCGGAGGAGCGGCTCCGCGGGCCGCCTCAGCCTCGCGGGTCGCCAGGCTCCTCTTGCCACCCCTCTTTTGACCCTTCACCCCCGCATTGGATGTTGCATCGGGGGCGGAGGAGATTGCGGCCGTCGGCGCAGGGCCGCGCGCCGGGGAGGCCACCGCTGGCGGGGCGGCAGAGGCGTCAACCGCAGGTGCCGGGGCACAGCGCTCCGGCGTTTTGCGCACGTACGCCGTTATCGGCGGGGACACTCGCTTCTCCGGCAGGAGTCGGTCCTGGATCCCCGACATCCTGGCGTCGACCAGGAAGAAGATTTCCTCCCTGGTCATCGCTTCGGGTGCCGGGGCGGGGACGGAGGCCGCCACTCGCCTCTGGGCCTCGACCTCGGCCCTGAGGGCGAGGATTTCAGCCCGAAGCTGGGCGACCTCCTCCGACTCCTTTCTGGCGGCGAGCTTGTGCACGGTCTCCGCCACCGTCGCCACCGCCTTTCTTATGTCGGCCACGTGCTGACACTTCATCCGAGTTTGCTTGCGGGCAAGCGAACCGATCAGCTCCAAGGCTGATTCGGCCACCCCCACAAGCTCCTCGGCGCCGCACGTGGCCGCCACCTCCCCTTCCTGGGCAGGGTCCGTCGGCGTCGCCGCCCGGGACCGGTCCCGCAGGGCCGCTTTTTTCGCGGCCACCTCGGCCGCCAGCTCCTCCTCGGCGCGCAGTTCGAGCTCGCGCTCTCGCTGCGCGCACAGTTCGGCCTTTGCCTTTGCGAGGCCGACGTACTCGCCCGTTGTGGGCGGGAGCCCTCGACCTCGCTTAGGCCGCGCACCAGTTTTGGCCAAGGCCACCTCCTCGCCTTCAAGCGGCCGCTTTCGCCACAGGCGACCCATCGGGGAGGGGGAGCTAGATCTTGAGCGCTCCCCCACCGACATGCAGCTGTCCGAGGATTCGGACAGCCGCAACTCCTGCGGCAAATCTATGCGCGAGAGTGCCACGCGTGGCACCCTCACCTGCTCCACGAGGGCCGAGGCCCTCGTACTCACGGAGACCTTGTCCTCGGAGTTCGCGCTCCCAGACCGGCTCCTCGTCTCCACCGAGGAATCTCTCCTCTCTACGTCTTTTTTTTATTGAAAGTTGAGTTAATTGGTTCCATATTTGTTCCCACGAGTATGGGGGAAAGGATTACCAAGACTAGCAGAGCCCCCTGTACTAGCTTGGGCGTATATACACACGGAGGTCCGCCAGTTTCCGCGGGTTTTTACGACTTTGCTGTCGGGTGTTATTGACTTTTCCTTGTCTCGGGCCGGCCAATTAAGGCAAGCCCCCTGTCCCGGCGCCACGCCGCTAGACATGACAACGACACGCGACGCCGAAACAGGTTGCTCGACGTTGTCCCCGGGAAGGGGACATCCCCCTGAACACGAGTTAACGCATCCAGAGGGACCGCCGAGCCGCGGAAACTCCCGCCCACAACCACGTCCAAAAGGACCGCTGTCCATGAAGGACCCTCAAAGAGCGAAGCGCTCTCGCGCCGGAGCGGCGCCCGATGTCGGGAGTGACCGCCCCGCATCGCCAGTCAGCTCTGATGAACAGAGTAGTACCGGGAGCGGGGCAGTCGCCGACACTCGCGGTGGCGAAGCACCGCCGCGGACCTTGCAGGTCCGCCATACCACGACCCCTCCGCGGGTCAACCGGTGGGATATCAGTCAACGGCCAGAAACCCTCCTCCCGTATAAATACGGGTCGGAACGAATCTGACCGCTGTCCAGGGAGCACCAGAACACCGCTTCCCTTACCCGGAGATCGCGAGCGATTTCCAGGGCACGAGAAACGGTGCACCAACGTGGAGGTTTCCCACCCAGCCCCCCAGGTTAGGTTAGGTTAGGTTAGGTTTTTTTTTTATAAAACTGGGGTATGTGATGGCCCGGTCGGCGAAGTAGTCCGCAAGGACGCGCCTGAGGTACCACGGGACGTTGTGGTACCTCAGGGCCTCCGCGATTGTCTCCCAGGGGATGGCGTTGAAGGCGTTGGCGATGTCGAGCGACACCGCCAACAACACCTCCCCCCGGGAGACAGCGCTCTCGACGCTGTCCCGCAGCCGAGAGATGGCGTCCAGCGTGGACCTCCCGCGGCGAAAGCCGAATTGTCCGTCACTGAGATTTGGGCCCACCGCCTCCAGGTGCTCGACGAGGCGCGCAGCGAGCACGCGCTCGAAGAGTTTGCACGCCTCATCGAGCAGGACGATGGGGCGGTAGGCCGACGGCGAGTCGGGGGGTCGCCCGCGCTTCGGGAGAAGCACGAGCTTCCCCGACTTCCACCGCCGCGGGATCGTGCCGGACGCCATCATTTCCGACATGAGGGACAGCGTCTCCTCCCCGAGGACCGGCATCACGCGGACGAGGATCCGCCCGGGCACACCGTCCGGACCTGGGGCGCGGTTCTTCAGCTTGAGCGTCTGAACCGCGGCCCCCAGCTCGTCCTCGGACACGGGCGGAACTACCTCGCCCGCGGCCGGCCCTTCCTCGGGAGTCGGTGCCGCCATTCTGGGCGGCACCCATTCTTCTCTGGGGCTCGGGAATAGGGAGCTGACCACGCGCTCCAGCAGGGGGGGGTCAAGGGTCATCGTCAGCGGGGGCGCCGCGGGTCGGAGCTTCTGCCTCACGACCTTGTACGGGCGCCCCCACGGATCCCCGTCGATGCTGTCGACCCACCCCTGCCAGGCCTCCGCCTTGGCGGCCCTTATAGCGGAGGTCAGGGCCGCGCGAGCGGCCCGGTACGCGGCGAGCAACACCTCCTCGTGTGCCGGGTCCCTGGCGCTTCTTCTCCGGCTTCTGGTGCACCGGCGGCGGGCCGAGGCACACTCGGCCTGTAGCCCCGTGAGGTGGGGCCGCCACCAGTACACCTGCCTGCGCTTTTGAGAGGGACCCGCTCGTCGCATCGCCGCGTCGCAGACGCGAGACAGCGCTCCAGAGAGCCTCTCGCATCTCGCGTCTACGTCCGGGCCGCTATCGGCGTTTGCGGCGGCCCATCGCTCCACGATGGCCGCCTCCGTGGCCAGCTCCGGGTCCAGGGTGGACAACCGCCACCGCGGACCCTCCTCCGACCGGGGTCGGTCCACACCGCCCGCTCCGGCGTCCGAAGGGGATGGGACTAGGTCGAACCTTATGTATAAATGGTCCGACAACGTCTCCACCCCCTCCTCAACCCGCCACCCGATTGCGCGGCGGGCCAGGGCGGGACTCGCGAACGAGACGTCGACGATCGACCCGCCCTGTTGACGCACGCACGTGTGGACCGCTCCCCGGTTCAGGAGGACCATTCCCGTGGACACCGCCCACTCTTCCAGGGTCTCGCCCCTGGCGCTGGTCGCCGGAGATCCCCACGAACGGGATTTGGCGTTGAAGTCTCCGGCGACCACCACAGGGGTGGGGTGCACTTCCTGGACCAGGTCGCCGACCTCGACCAGCAGACGCTCGAAGTCGGCGAGGGTCCTGTTCGGAGAGAAGTACACCCCGATCACTGCAACGTCGCCCAGCAGCACGAGGACGCATCCGCGCCCCCTCCGCACCCTGCGGAAGGGGAGGCACAGCGAAGCGTCGCGCTGCCAGGCGACGATAGCCACCGAACCGTCGTCGGCGCCCGCCCAGTTGTCGCGGGCTTGGACGCGGTACGGCTCGGCGACTATGGCGACGTCGATTTGCCACCGCGCAGCCGTCTGGAGGAGCAGGTCCTGTGCGGCCGCGCAGTGGTTCACGTTCGCCTGCAGGATCGAGACCCTGTGAGCCATTTAATTGGTGGCGGTGTCCATTGCCTCCTCAACAGCTCTCGGAGCTGTTACTGACGCGGCGGGGGCGTCGCGATTGCCCCCGCCCGTCCTTTTCTTCTTTGTGTTGGCCATCGCCGGGCACTTTTTGTGCCCGAGGCGATGGCCGGCGTCGCCGCCCTCGGTCGCGCAGATCGCGCATTTGGGGTCGGCGACGCAGGTGGCCGCCTTGTGGCCCGGCTGGCCGCACCGGAAGCACAGCGCGCTGCGGTCCGTCTCGCAGCGGCACTGCACCCCCAGGTGCCCCGGCACCAGGCAGCGGTAACACCGCTGCGGCCGCGCGTCTAGGAGCGCGGCCCGGGCCATCGACCAGCCGATGGTGAGGTGGCCAGCCCCCGTAATCGTTTTGGCCGCCAGGACCGGGCATTTCACCCAGACGGTCCCCGGGCGGCCAGGTGGGCGGTTGATGGTGCCCACCTTTACCGATTCGGGGCGGCATCCCCCCACCTCGGCCACTCGCGCGGCCACCATTTCCCGGGTGACCGCGTCACTCAGGCCGGAAATGCGCATCTCTGCGCACCGCTCCGGCCTGGCGACGCGGGCCACCTCGCCGACGACCTCGCGCAGCTTCGACGCGAGCTCGTCGGCCTTCCTCGTCCTGTCGGCGCCGGACACCTCCAGCAGCCGTCCCCCGGTGCGGGCCGTGCGGAAGCGAAGCCCGCTGATCTCCAGGGCCGCGAGGTTTATTCCCCTCTCGGCCCTGGATAACACGTCGGCATAGGTCACCGTTGAGTCCCGCGGCAGTGTGATGGTCACTGCCTCCGACGCGGGGACTCGCAGGCGACGGCCGCGCCTCCGCTTCCGCTTGGGCTGCTGGGCTGCTGGAGCAGCCGGCGCCCGGGGCGCCGGAGCAGCCTGCCTCGGCGCCCGAGATGCCGGGGAAGCCGGCCTCGGCGCCCGGCCCCCCCGCGCCACCACGTTCCACGCCTCTTTGAGAGGCGGCGGTGGTGGAGCAGGTTTGACGGCGGGACGAGTTGGGGCCGGAGGAGCGGTTCCGCGGGCCGCCTCGGCCTCGCGGGTCGCGAGGCTCCTCCTGCCACCCCTCTTTTGACCCTTCGCCCCCGCATTGGATGTTGCGGCGGGGGCGGAGGAGGTTGCGGCCGTCGGCGCAGGGCCGCGCGCCGGGGAGGCCACCGCCGGCGGGGCGGCAGAGGCGTCAACCGCAGGCGCCGGGGCACCGCGCTCCGGCGTTTTGCGCACGTACGCCGTTATGGGCGGGGATAGTCGCTTCTCCGGAAGGAGCCGGTCCTGGATGCCCGACATCCTAGCGTCGATCAGGAAGAAGATCTCCTCCCTGGTCATCGCTTCGGGTGCCGGGGCGGGGACGGAGGCCGCCACTCGCCTCTGGGCCTCGACCTCGGCCCTGAGGGCGAGGATTTCAGCCCGAAGCTGGGCGACCTCCTCCGACTCCTTCCTGGCGGCGAGTTTGTGCACGGTCTCCGCCACCGTCGCCACCGCCTTTCTTATGTCGGCCACGTGCTGACACTTCATTCTCGTCTGCTTGCGGGCAAGCGAACCGATCAGCTCCAAGGCTGATTCGGCCACCCCCACAAGCTCGTCGGCGCCGCACGTGGCCGCCACCTCCCCCTCCTGGGCGGGGTCCGCTGGCGTCGCCGCCCGGGACCGGTCCCGCAGGGCCGCCTTTTTCGCCGCGACCTCGGCCGCCAGCTCCTCCTCTGCGCGCAGTTCCAGCTCGCGCTCGCGCTGAGCGCACAGCTCGGCCTTCGCCTTCGCGAGGCCGACGTACTCGCCCGTTGTGGGCGGGCGCCCTCGTCCCCGCTTAGGCCGCGCGCCGGTCCTGGCCAAGGCCACCTCTTCGCCCTCTAGAGGCCGCTTCCGCCACAAGCGGCCCATCGAGGAGGGGGAGCTTGATCTTGAGCGCTCCCCCACCGACATGCAGCTGTCCGAAGACTCGGACAGCCGCAACTCCTGCGCCACCTGCAGGTCGCAGCGCGCCAGTACAACGCGCGGCGCCTTCTCCTTTGCAACAAGGGCCGAGGCCCTTGTCCTTGAGGACACCCCGTCCTCCCCTACCCCCTCCGAGGAATCGCTCCTCCTTTCGTCTTTAATTTGTGTTTTGTTTTTTAAAAAAAGTTCCATAGTTGGTCCCACGAGTATGGGGGAAAAGATTACCAAGACTAGCAGAGCCCCCTGTACTAGCTTGGGCGTATATACGCACGGAGGTCCGCCAGTTTCCGCGGGTTTTTACGACTTTGCTGTCGGGTGTTATTGACTTTTCCTTGTCTCGGGCCGGCCAATTAAGGCAAGCCCCCTGTCCCGGCGCCACGCCGCTAGACATGACAACGACACGCGACGCCGAAACAGGTTGCTCGACGTTGTCCCCGGAAGGGGACATCCCCCTGGACACGAGCTAACGCATCCAGAAGGACCGCCGAGCCGCGGGGTACTCCCGCCCACAACCACGTCCAAAAGGACCGCTGTCCATGAAGGACCCTCAAAGAGCGAAGCGCTCTCGCGCCAGAGCGGCGCCCGATGTCGGGAGTGACCGCCCCGCATCGCCAGTCAGCTCTGATGATCAGAGTAGTACCGGGAGCGGGGCAGTCGCCGACACTCGCGGTGGCGAAGCACCGCCGCGGACCTTGCAGGTCCGCCATACCACGACCCCTCCGCGGGTCAACCGGTGGGATATCAGTCAACGGCCAGAAACCCTCCTCCCGTATAAATACGGGTCGGAACGAATCTGACCGCTGTCCAGGGAGCACCAGAACACCGCTTCCCTTACCCGGAGATCGCAAGCGATTTCCAGGGCACGAGAAACGGTGCACCAACGTGGAGGTTTCCCACCCAGCCCCCCAGGTTAGGTTAGGTTAGGTTAGGTTTTTTTTTTTTTTTTTTTTTTTTTTTTTTTTTTTTAAATTTCCGCCTTATACCCTACCGGGCCGCGGGAACTACGTGAGTATGACCTCCGCGGCCCGGCGAGGGGGGGGCCCCTTTGCGTCGGGGCCCGACGTGGAACGACCCACTCCCATGGAGTGGGGAGGGGTCGTCCGCCGTTTCCACGGCGCGACGCGTCTTACGACGCGTCGCGCGTGGGGTTATGTCCCGGCCAGGGCCGCCATCAGACTCGACGGCGGCCCCGGGCCGGGGCCCGGCGGGGCGGGAGCGTGCCACCAGCACGCTCGCGCTCCCGCAGGGCTTCACGTTTGGCCGCCATCACCTCGCTAGCGAACGAGGCGACGGCGGCCCAACACTGGTCGCTGCCGGCCATGGCAGCGACGACGGCCGGCAGCGACAAATCCGTCCCGATTGCGCCAACGAGTCGGGCGCGTTGGGCGCCCCAGCCCGTGCACACGGCCAGAGTGTGTTCGGCCGTGTCCACGGCGCCGGACGCGCAGTGGTGGCACGCGGGCTCCGCGAGGATGCCCACCAGTTCCCACAGGTACTTGCCGAAACAGCCGTGACCTGTGAGAAGCTGAGTGAGCCAATACGCGGGAGCCCGGTGCCTCGCCTCGACCCATTGGCGCAATACGGGTCGGACAGCCTCGGCGAGCCGTCTGCTCGCCGAGGGGTCCTCCAGCCTTTGAGCCCATCGCTGGAAGAGATCCTCGCGACATTCGCTCCTCCAGCGAGCGATCTCCTCCGCGAGGGGCTCCGACGATGTCTGCCGCATCAGGGCCCTTCTTCGGTACACCTCCGCCAGGACCCCGGCCTCGAGGTCCCAGGGGAGGCTCCCGGCAATTAGGCACGCCGCCTCGTATGAGACGGTGTGGTACGCCCTGGAGGCCCTCTGTGCCATGACCCGCTGCGGACGACGCAGCAGGGCCACGTTCCCGGCACTGAGGGCCCCCGCCGCCCATATTGGCGCTCCATAGAGCGCCATGGAGCGAACCACACCGTCGTAAAGGCGGCGGCCGACACACCCCGCCCCCCCACAGTTGGGGAGTAGGCGTGCGAGCATTCCCGCGCACGACACCAGCTTGGGCGCCAGCGCGCGGAAATGCCCGCTGAACCCCCACCGACCGTCGAGGACGAGACCGAGATATTTCATGGTCCCCCCGACGGCGATGCGGGCTCCGCCCACCGTTATGAAGTACCCCGGGGGGGGCTTCGTCCGAGGCCCATGGAAGAAGAGGGCCTCGGACTTCTCAAGGGCCACCCGCAGCCCGAGGGCCCTGATGCGGCCGACGATATGGGCCGTGCCCGCCGTGGCGAGCACGCCCGCGTCCCTGAATGATTTGCCCCGCGCGGTCACCAATGTGTCGTCGGCGTAACATATTACGCCGACTCCCCGAAGGTTGGCGCCGCGCAGGGCCCAATCGAATCCGATGTTCCACAGGAGTGGGCCTAGAACCGACCCCTGTGGAACACCGCACCCCATCGCCCTGCGGACCACTCGCCCCGGGACCGGGTATGTGATGGCCCGGTCGGCGAAGTAGTCCGCAAGGACGCGCCTGAGGTACCACGGGACGTTGTGGTACCTCAGGGCCTCCGCGATTGTCTCCCAGGGGATGGTGTTGAAGGCGTTGGCGATGTCGAGCGACACCGCCAACAACACCTCCCCCCGGGAGACAGCGCTCTCGACGCTGTCCCGCAGCCGAGAGATGGCGTCCAGCGTGGACCTCCCGCGGCGAAAGCCGTACTGTCCGTCGCTGAGATTGGGGCCCACCGCCTCCAGGTGCTCGACGAGGCGCGCAGCGAGCACGCGCTCGAAGAGCTTGCACGCCTCATCGAGCAGAACGATGGGGCGGTAGGCCGACGGCGAGTCGGGGGGTCGCCCGCGCTTCGGGATAAGCACGAGCTTCCCCGACTTCCACCGCCGCGGGATCGTGCCGGACGCCACTATCTCCGACATGAGGGACAGCGTCTTCTCCCCGAGGACCGGCATCACGCGGACGAGGATCCGCCCGGGAACCCCGTCCGGACCCGGGGCGCGGCTCTTCAGCTTGAGCGTCTGAACCGCAGCCCCGAGCTCGTCCTCGGACACGGGCGGAACGACCTCGCCCGCGGCCGGTCCTCCTTCGGGAGTCGGTGCCGCCATTCTGGGCGGCACCCATTCCTCTCCTCGGCTCGGGAATAGGGAGCTGACCACGCGCTCCAGCAGGGGGGGGTCGAGAGACATCGTCAGCGGGGGCGCCGCAGGTCGGAGCTTCTGCGTCACGACCTTGTACGGGCGCCCCCACGGATCCCCGTCGATGCTGTCGAGCCACCCCTGCCAGGCCTCCGCTTTGGCGGCCCTTATGGCGGAGGTCAGGGCCGCGCGAGCGGCCCGGTACGCGGCGAGCAACGCCTCCTCGCGTGCCGGGTCCCTGGCGCTTCTTCTTCGGCTTCTGGTGCACCGGCGGCGGGCCGAGACACACTCGGCCTGTAGCCCCGTGAGGTGGGGCCGCCACCAGTACACCTGCCTGCGCTTTTTAGAGGGACCCGCTCGTCGCATCGCCGCGTCGCAGACGCGAGACAGTGCTCCAGAGAGCCTCTCGCATCTCGCGTCTGCGTCCGGGCCGCTATCGGCGTTAGCGGCGGCCCATCGCTCCACGATGGCCGCCTCCGTGGCCAGCTCCGTGTCCAGGGTGGACAACCGCCACCGTGGACCCTCCTCCGACCGGGGACGGTCCACACCGCCCGCTCCGGCGTCCGAAGGGGATGGGACTAGGTCGAACCTTATGTATAGGTGGTCCGACAGCGTCTCCACCCCCTCCTCAACCCGCCACCCGATTGCGCGGCGGGCCAGGGCGGGACTCGCGAACGAGATGTCGACGATCGACCCGCCCTGTTGACGCACGCACGTGTGGACCGCCCCCCGGTTCAGGAGGACCATTCCCGTGGACACCGCCCACTCCTCCAGGGTCTCCCCCCTGGCGCTGGTCGCCGGAGATCCCCACGAACGGGATTTGGCGTTGAAGTCTCCGGCGACCACCACAGGGGTGGGGTGCACTTCTTGGACCAGGTCGCCGACCTCGACCAGCAGACGCTCGAAGTCGGCGAGGGTCCTGTTCGGGGAGAAGTACACCCCGATCACTGCAACGTCGCCCAGCAGCACGAGGACGCATCCGCGCCCCCTCCGCACCCTGCGGAAGGGGAGGCACAGCGAAGCGCCGCGCCGCCAGGCGACGATAGCCACCGAGCCGTCGTCGGCGCCCGCCCAGTCGTCACGGGCTTGGACGCGGTACGGCTCGGCGACTATGGCGACGTCGATTTGCCACTGCGCAGCCGTCTGGAGAAGCAGATCCTGTGCGGCCGCGCAGTGGTTCACGTTCGCCTGCAGGATGGAGACCCTGTGAGCCATTTAATTGGTGGCGGTGTCCATTGCCACCTCTGCGGCTCTTGGAGCCGTCGCGGACGCGGCGGGGGTGTCGCGATTACCCCCGCCCGTCCTCTTCTTCTTGGTGTTGGCCATCGCCGGGCACTTTTTGTGCCCGAGGCGATGGCCGGCGTCGCCACCCTCGGTCGCGCAGATCGCGCACTTGGGGTCGGCGACGCAGGTGGCCGCCTTGTGGCCCGGCTGGCCGCACCGGAAGCACAGTGCGCTGCGGTCCGTCTCGCAGCTGCACTGCACCCCCAGGTGCCCCGGCACCAGGCAGCGGTAACACCGCTGGGGCCGCGCGTCGAGGAGCGCGGCCCTGGCCCTCGACCAGCCGATGGTGAGGTGGCCGTCCCCCGTAATCTTTTTGGCCGCCAGGACCGGGCATTTCACCCAGACGGTCCCCGGGCGGCCAGGTGGGCGATTGATCACGCCCACCTTTATCGACTCAGGGGGGCACCCCCCCACGTCAGCCACTCGCGCGGCCACCATTTCGCTGGTGACCGCGTCGCTCAGACCGGAGATGCGCATCTCTGCGCAGCGCTCCGGCCTGGAGACGCGGGCCACCTCGCCGACGACCTCGCGCAGCTTGGACGCGAGCTCGTCGGCCTTCCTCACCCTGTCGGCGCCGGTGACCTCCAGCAACCTGCCCCCAGTGCGAGCCGTGCGGAAGCGCAGCCCGCTGATCTCCAGGGCCGCAAGGTCTATCCCCCTCTCGGCCCTGGAGAGCACGTCCGCGTAGCTCGACGCCGAGCCCTGCGGCAGCGTGATCGCTACCGCCGCCGACGCCGGAACCCGCAGACGACGGCTGCGCTTCCTCTTCTTCTTGGGGTGGGCTGCTGGAGCAGCCGGCGCCCGGGACGACGGAGCAGCCGGCCTCGGCGCCCGGGACGCCGGAGCAGCCGGCCTCGGCGCCCGAGACGCCGGAGAAGCCGGCCTCGGCGCCCGGCCCCCCCGCGCCACCACGTTCCACGCCTCCTTTAGAGGCGGCGGCGGTGGAGCAGGACGGGTGGCGGGACGAGTTGGGGCCGGAGGAGCGGCTCCGCGGGCCGCCTCAGCCTCGCGAGTCGCCAGGCTCCCCCTGGCACCCCTCTTTTGACCCCTCGCCCCCGTATTGGATGTTGCGGCGGGGGCGGAGGAGGTCGCGGCCGTCGGCGCAGGGCCACCGCGCGCCGGGGAGGCCACCGCCGGCGGGGCGGCAGAAGCCCCGACCACCGTAGCCGGGGCACCGCGCTCCGGCGTCCCGCGCGCGAACGCCGTTATCGGCGGCCCGAGCCGCTTCTCCGGCAGGAGCCGGTCCTGGATCCCCGACACCCTAGCGTCGACCAGGAGGAAGATTTCCTCCCTGGTCATCGTCTCGGGTGCCGGGGCGGGGACGGAGGTCGCCACGCGCCTCTGGGCCTCCACCTCGGCCCTGAGGGCGAGGATTTCGGCCCGAAGCTGGGCGACCTCCTCCGTCTCCTTCCTGGCGGCGAGCCTGCGGACGGTCTCCGCCACCGTCGCCACCGCCTTTCTGATTTCGGCCACGTGCTGGCACTTCATGCGGGTTTGCTTGCGGGCAAGCGAGCCGATCAGCTCTAAGGCTGAGTCGACCACCCCCACAAGCTCTTCCGCGCCGCACGTGGCCGCCGCCGCCCCCTCCTGGGCAGGGCCCTCCGACGACACCGCCTGGGATCGCTCCCGCAGGGCCGCCTTTTTCGCCGCGACCTCGGCCGCCAGCTCCTCCTCGGCGCGCAGCTCGAGCTCGCGCTCGCGCTGAGCGCACAGCTCGGCCTTCGCCTTCGCGAGGCCGACGTACTTGCCCGTGGTGGGCGGGCGTCCTCGACCTCGCTTGGGCCGCGCGCCGGTTCTGGCCAAGGCCACCTCCTCACCCTCCAGAGGCCGCTTCCGCCACAAGCGGCCCAACGTGGAGGGGGAGCTCGATCTTGAGCGGGCGCTCCCCATCGACATGCAGCTGTCCGAATCCTCGGCCAGCCGCAGCTCCTGCGGCAGTTCAACGCGCGAGAGTACCACACGCGGCACCCTCACCTGCTCCACGAGGGCCGAGGCCCTCGTTTCCACGGAGACCTTGTCCTCGGAGTTCGCGCTCCCGGACCGGCTCCTCGTCTCCACCGAGGATTCTCTCCTCTCTTCGTCGTTTTTATTAAAGTTTTTAACAGGTTCCATTTTTGTTCCCACGAGTATGGGGGAAAGGATTACCAAGACTAGCAGAGCCCCCTGTACTAGCTTGGGCGTATATACACACGGAGGTCCGCCAGTTTCCGCGGGTTTTTACGACTTCGCTGTCGGGTGTTATTGACTTTTCCTTGTCTCGGGCCGGCCAATTAAGGCAAGCCCCCTGTCCCGGCGTCACGCCGCTAGACATGACAACGACACGCGACGCCGAAACAGGTTGCTCGACGTTGTCCCCGGAAGGGGACATCCCCCTGGACACGAGTTAACGCATCCAGAAGGACCGCCGAGCCGCGGGGTACTCCCGCCCACAACCACGTCCATAAGGACCGCTGTCCAAGAGGACGCTCACTGAGAGCATGCACTCTCGCGCCGGAGCGGCGCCCGATGTCGGGAGTGACCGCCCCGCGTCGCCAGTCAGCTCTGATGAGCAGAGTAGTACCGGGAGCGGGGCAGTCGCCGACACTCGCGGTGGCGAAGCACCGCCGCGGACCTTGCAGGTCCGCCATACCACGACCCCTCCATGGGTCAACCGGTGGGATATCGGTCAACGGCCAAAAACCCTCCTCCCATATAAATATGGGTCGGAACGAATTTGACCGTCGTCCAGGGAGCACCAGAACACCGCTTCCCTTACCCGGAGATCGCGAGCGATTTCCAGGGCACGAGAAACGGTGCACCAACGTGGAGGTTTCCCACCCAGCCCCCCAGGTTAGGTTAGGTTAGGTTAGGTTAGGTTTTTTTTTTTTTTTTTTTTTTTTTTTTTATATTTCCGCCTTGTACCCTACCGGGCCGCGGGAACTACGTGAGTATGACCTCCGCGGCCCGGCGAGGGGGGGCCCCTTTGCGTCGGGGCCCGACGTGGAACGACCCACTCCCGTGGAGTGGGGAGGGGTCGTCCGCCGTTTCCACGGCGCGACGCGTCTTACGACGCGTCGCGCGTGGGGTTATGTCCCGGCCAGGGCCGCCATCAGACTCGACGGCGGCCCCGGGCCGGGGCCCGGCGGGGCGGGAGCGTGCCACCAGCACGCTCGCGCTCCCGCAGGGCTTCACGTTTGGCCGCCATCACCTCGCTAGCGAACGAGGCGACGGCGGCCCAACACTGGTCGCTGCCGGCCATGGCAGCGACGACGGCCGGCAGCGACAAATCCGTCCCGATTGCGCCAACGAGTCGGGCGCGTTGGGCGCCCCAGCCCGTACACACGGCCAGAGTGTGTTCGGCCGTGTCCACGGCGCCGGAGGTTAGGTTAGGTTAGGTTTTTTTTTTTTTTTTTTTTTTTTTTTTTTTCAAAATTTCCGTCTCTTGCCCTACCGGACCGCGGGAACTACGTGAGTATACGTCCGCGGCCCGGCAAGGGGGGGGCCCCTTTTAGTCGGGGCCCTACGTGGTACGACCCACTCCCATGGAGTGGGGAGGGGTCGTCCGCCGTTTCCACGGCGCGACGCGTCTCACGACGCGCCGCGCGTGGGGTTGTGTCCCGGCCAGGGCCGCCATCAGACTCGACGGCGGCCCCGGGCCGGGGCCCGGCGGGGCGGGAGCGTGCCACCAGCACGCTCGCGCTCCCGCAGGGCTTCGCGTTTGGCCGCCATCACCTCGCTGGCGAATGAGGCGACGGCGGCCCAACACTGTTCGCTGCCGGCCATGGCAGCGACGACGGCCGGCAGCGACAAGTCCACCCCGACCGCGCCAATGAGCCTGGCGCGTTGAGCGCCCCAGGCCGTGCACACGGCCAGTGTGTGTTCGGCCGTGTCCACGGCACCGGACGCGCAGTGGTGGCACACGGGCTCCGCGAGGAGGCCCACCAGTTCCCACAGGTACTTGCTGAAACAGCCGTGACCTGTGAGAAGCTGGGTGAGCCAGTAAGTGGGAGCCCGGTGCCTCGCCTCGACCCATTGGCGCAGTACGGGTCGGACAGCCTCGGCGAGCCGCCTGCTCGCCGAGGGGTCCTCCAACCTTTGAGCCCATCGCTGGAAGAGATCCTCGCGACATTCGCTCCTCCAGCGAACGATCTCCTCCGCGAGGGGCTCCGACGATGTTTGCCGCATCAGGGCCCTCCTTCGGTACACCTCCGCCAGGACCCCGGCCTCGAGGTCCCAGGGGAGGCTCCCGGCAATTAGGCACGCCGCCTCGTAAGAGACGGTGTGGTACGCCCTGGAGGCCCTCTGTGCCATGACCCGCTGCGGACGCCGCAGCAGGGCCACGTTCTCGGCACTGAGGGCCCCCGCCGCCCAAATTGGCGCCCCGTAGAGCGCCATGGAGCGAACCACACCGTCATAAAGGCGGCGGCCAACACTCCCCGCCCCCCCACAGTTGGGGAGTAGGCGTGCGAGCATTCCCGCGCACGACACCAATTTTGGCGCCAGCGCACGGAAATGCCCGCTGAACCCCCACCGACCGTCGAGGACGAGACCGAGGTATTTAATGGTCTCCCCGACGGCGATGCGGGCTCCGCCCACCGTGATGGAGTACCCCGGGGGGGGCTTCGTCCGAGGCCCATGGAAGAACAGGGCCTCGGACTTCTCGAGGGCCACCCGCAGCCCGAGGGCCCTGATGCGGCCGACAACATGGGCCGTGCCCGCCGTGGCGAGCACGCCCGCGTCCCTAAACGATTTGCCCTGCGCGGTCACTAGGGTATCGTCGGCGTAGCATATTACGCCGACCCCCCGAAGATTAGCGCCGCGCAGGGCCCAGTCGAAGCCGATGTTCCACAGGAGTGGGCCGAGAACCGACCCCTGTGGAACACCGCACCCCATCTCCCTGCGGACCACCCGCCCCCGGACCGGGTATGTGATGGCCCGGTCGGCGAAGTAGTCCGCAAGGACGCGCCTGAGGTACCACGGGACGTTGTGGTACCTCAGGGCCTCCGCGATTGTCTCCCAGGGGATGGTGTTGAAGGCGTTGGCGATGTCGAGCGACACCGCCAACAACACCTCCCCCCGGGAGACAGCGCTCTCGACGCTGTCCCGCAGCCGAGAGATGGCGTCCAGCGTGGACCTCCCGCGGCGAAAGCCGAATTGTCCGTCACTGAGATTTGGGCCCACCGCCTCCAGGTGCTCGACGAGGCGCGCAGCGAGCACGCGCTCGAAGAGTTTGCACGCCTCATCGAGCAGGACGATGGGGCGGTAGGCCGACGGCGAGTCGGGGGGTCGCCCGCGCTTCGGGAGAAGCACGAGCTTCCCCGACTTCCACCGCCGCGGGATCGTGCCGGACGCCATCATTTCCGACATGAGGGACAGCGTCTCCTCCCCGAGGACCGGCATCACGCGGACGAGGATCCGCCCGGGCACACCGTCCGGACCTGGGGCGCGGTTCTTCAGCTTGAGCGTCTGAACCGCGGCCCCCAGCTCGTCCTCGGACACGGGCGGAACTACCTCGCCCGCGGCCGGTCCTTCCTCGGGAGTCGGTGCCGCCATTCTGGGCGGCACCCATTCTTCTCTGGGGCTCGGGAATAGGGAGCTGACCACGCGCTCCAGCAGGGGGGGGTCAAGGGTCATCGTCAGCGGGGGCGCCGCGGGTCGGAGCTTCTGCCTCACGACCTTGTACGGGCGCCCCCACGGATCCCCGTCGATGCTGTCGACCCACCCCTGCCAGGCCTCCGCCTTGGCGGCCCTTATAGCGGAGGTCAGGGCCGCGCGAGCGGCCCGGTACGCGGCGAGCAACACCTCCTCGTGTGCCGGGTCCCTGGCGCTTCTTCTCCGGCTTCTGGTGCACCGGCGGCGGGCCGAGGTACACTCGGCCTGTAGCCCCGTGAGGTGGGGCCGCCACCAGTACACCTGCCTGCGCTTTTGAGAGGGACCCGCTCGTCGCATCGCCGCGTCGCAGACGCGAGACAGCGCTCCAGAGAGCCTCTCGCATCTCGCGTCTACGTCCGGGCCGCTATCGGCGTTTGCGGCGGCCCATCGCTCCACGATGGCCGCCTCCGTGGCCAGCTCCGGGTCCAGGGTGGACAATCGCCACCGCGGACCCTCCTCCGACCGGGGTCGGTCCACACCGCCCGCTCCGGCGTCCGAAGGGGATGGGACTAGGTCGAACCTTATGTAGAGGTGGTCCGACAACGTCTCCACCCCCTCCTCAACCCGCCACCCGATTGCGCGGCGGGCCAGGGCGGGACTCGCGAACGAGACGTCGACGATCGACCCGCCCTGTTGACGCACGCACGTGTGGACCGCTCCCCGGTTCAGGAGGACCATTCCCGTGGACACCGCCCACTCTTCCAGGGTCTCGCCCCTGGCGCCGGTCGCCGGAGATCCCCACGAACGGGATTTGGCGTTGAAGTCTCCGGCGACCACCACAGGGGTGGGGTGCACTTCCTGGACCAGGTCGCCGACCTCGACCAGCAGACGCTCGAAGTCGGCGAGGGTCCTGTTCGGAGAGAAGTACACCCCGATCACTGCAACGTCGCCCAGCAGCACGAGGACGCATCCGCGCCCCCTCCGCACCCTGCGGAAGGGGATGCACAGCGAAGCGTCGCGCTGCCAGGCGACGATAGCCACCGAACCGTCGTCGGCGCCCGCCCAGTTGTCGCGGGCTTGGACGCGGTACGGCTCGGCGACTATGGCGACGTCGATTTGCCACCGCGCAGCCGTCTGGAGAAGCAGGTCCTGTGCGGCCGCGCAGTGGTTCACGTTCGCCTGCAGGATCGAGACCCTGTGAGCCATTTAATTGGTGGCGGTGTCCATTGCCTCCTCAACAGCTCTCGGAGCTGTTACTGACGCGGCGGGGGCGTCGCGATTACCCCCGCCCGTCTTCTTCTTCTTGGCCATCGCCGGGCACTTTTTGTGCCCGAGGCGATGGCCGGCGTCGCCGCCCTCGGTCGCGCAGATTGCGCACCTAGGGTCGGCGACGCAGGTGGCCGCCTTGTGGCCCGGCTGGCCGCACCGGAAGCACAGCGCGCTGCGGTCTACCTCGCAGCTGCACTGCACCCCCAGGTGGCCCGGCACCAGGCAGCGGTAACACCGCTGCGGCCGCGCGTCAAGGAGCGCGGCCCGGGCCATCGACCAGCCGATGGTGAGGTGGCCAGCCCCCGTAATCGTTTTGGCCGCCAGGACCGGGCATTTTACCCAGACGGTCCCCGGGCGGCCAGGTGGGCGGTTGATGGTGCCCACCTTTACCGATTCGGGGCGGCATCCCCCCACCTCGGCCACTCGCGCGGCCACCATTTCCTTGGTGGCCGCGTCACTCAGGCCGGAAATGCGCATCTCTGCGCACCGCTCCGGCCTGGCGACGCGGGCCACCTCGCCGACGAGCTCGCGGAGTTTTGAGGCAAGCTCGTCGGCCTTCCTCGTCCTATCGGCGCCGGACACCTCGAGCAGCCGGCCCCCAGTGCGGGCCGTGCGGAAGCGTAGCCCGCTGATCTCCAGGGCCGCGAGGTTTATACCCCTCTCGGCCCTGGATAATACGTCGGCATAACTCACTGTCGAGCCCTGCGGCAGTGTAATGGCTATCGCCTCCGACGCAGGAACTCGCAGGCGACGGCCACGCTTCCGCTTCCGCTTGGGCTGCTGGGCTGCTGGAGCAGCCGGCGCCCGGGGCGCCGGAGCAGCCTGCCTCGGCGCCCGAGATGCCGGGGAAGCCGGCCTCGGCGCCCGGCCCCCCCGCGCCACCACATTCCACGCCTCTTTGAGAGGCGGCGGCGGCGGAGCAGGCCGGATGGCGGGACGAGTCGGGGCCGGAGGAGCGGCTCCGCGGGCCGCCTCGGCCTCGCGGGTCGCCAGGCTCCTCCTGCCACCCCTCTTTTGACCCTTCGCCCCCGCATTGGATGTTGCGGCGGGGGCGGAAGAGGTCGCGGCCGTCGGCGCAGATCCGCCGCGCGCCGGGGAGGCCCCCGCCGGCGGGGCGGCAGAGGCGTCTACCGCAGGCGCCGGGGCACCGCGCTCCGGCGTTTTGCGCACGTACGCCGTTATCGGCGGGGACAGGCGCTTCTCCGGCAGGAGCCGGTCCTGGATGCCCGACATCCTAGCGTCGACCAGGAAGAAGATCTCCTCCCTGGTCATCGCTTCGGGTGCCGGGGCGGGGACGGAGGCCGCCACTCGCCTCTGGGCCTCGACCTCGGCCCTGAGGGCGAGGATTTCAGCCCGAAGCTGGGCGACCTCCTCCGACTCCTTCCTGGCGGCGAGCCTGTGCACGGCCTCTGCCACCGTCGCCACCGCCTTCCGGATGTCCGCCACGTGCTGGCACTTCATCCTTGTTTGTTTCCGGGCAAGTGAACCGATCAGCTCCAAGGCTGAATCGGCCACCCCCACAAGGTCTTCAGCGCCGCACGTGGCCGCCACCTCCCCTTCCTGCGCAGGGTCCGCCGGCGACACCGCCCGGGACCGGTCACGCAGGGCCGCCTTCTTTGCGGCCACCTCGGCCGCCAGCTCCTCCTCGGCGCGCAGTTCGAGCTCGCGCTCTCGCTGCGCGCACAGTTCGGCCTTTGCCTTTGCGAGGCCGACGTACTCGCCCGTTGTGGGCGGGCGCCCTCGACCCCGCTTAGGCCGCGCACCAGCTTTGGCCAAGGCCACCTCCTCACCCTCGAGAGGCCGCTTCCGCCACAAGCGGCCCATCGGGGAGGGGGAGCTCGATCTTGAGCGCTCCCCCACCGACATGCAGCTGTCCGAGGACTCGGACAGCCGCAACTCCTGCGGCGCCTGCAGCTCGCAGCGCGCGAGCACCACGCGCGGCACCTTCTCTTTTGCCACAAGGGCCGAGGCCCTTGTCCTTGAGGACACCCCGTCCTCCCCTACCCCCTCCGAGGATTCGCTCCTCCTTTCTTCTTTTATGTGTTTGTTAGTTTTAAGATTTTCCATTTTTGTTCCCACGAGTGTGGGGGAAAAGATTACCAAGACTAGCAGAGCCCCCTGTACTAGCTTGGGCGTAGATACGCACGGAGGCCCGCCAGTTTCCGCGGGTTTTTACGACTTCGCTGTCGGGTGTTATTGACTTTTCCTTGTCTCGGGCCGGCCAATTAAGGCAAGCCCCCTGTCCCGGCGCCACGCCGCTAGACATGACAACGACACGCGACGCCGAGACAGGTTGCTCGACGTTGTCCCCGGGAAGGGGACATCCCCCTGAACACGAGTTAACGCATCCAGAGGGACCGCCGAGCCGCGGGGTACTCCCGCCCACAACCACGTCCAAAAGGACCGCTGTCCATGAAGGACCCTCAAAGAGCGAAGCGCTCTCGCGCCGGAGCGGCGCCCGATGTCGGGAGAGACCGCCCCGCATCGCCAGTCAGCTCTGATGATCAGAGTAGTACCGGGAGCGGGGCAGTCGCCGACACTCGCGGTGGCGAAGCACCGCCGCGGACCTTGCAGGTCCGCCATACCACGACCCCTCCGCGGGTCAACTGGTGGGATATCAGTCAACGGCCAGAAACCCTCCTCCCGTATAAATACGGGTCGGGACGAATCTGACCGCTGTCCAGGGAGCACCAGAACACCGCTTCCCTTACCCGGAGATCGCAAGCGATTTCCAGGGCACGAGAAACGGTGCACCAACGTGGAGGTTTCCCACCCAGCCCCCCAGGTTAGGTTTTTTTTTTTTTTTTTTAAAACTTCCGCCTCTTGCCCTACCGGGCCGCGGGAACTACGTTAGTATACGTCCGCGGCCCGGCAAGGGGGGGCCCCTTTCAGTCGGGGCCCTACGTGGTACGACCCACTCCCATGGAGTGGGGAGGGGTCGTCCGCCGTTTCCACGACGCGACGCGTCTCGCGACGCGCCGCGCGCGGGGTTGTGTCCCGGCCAGGGCCGCCATCAGACTCGACGGCGGCCCCGGGTCGGGGCCCGGCGGGGCGGGAGCGTGCCACCAGCACGCTCGCGCTCCCGCAGGGCTTCGCGTTTGGCCGCCATCACCTCGCTAGCGAACGAGGCGACGGCGGCCCAACACTGGTCGCTGCCGGCCATGGCAGCGACGACGGCCGGCAGCGACAAGTCCGCCCCGACCACGCCAATGAGCCTGGCGCGTTGAGCGCCCCAGCCCGTGCACACGGCCAGTGTGTGTTCGGCCGTGTCCACGGCACCGGACGCGCAGTGGTGGCACACGGGCTCCGCGAGGAGGCCCACCAGTTCCCACAGGTACTTGCTGAAACAGCCGTGACCTGTGAGAAGCTGGGTGAGCCAATAAGCGGGAGCCCGGTGCCTCGCCTCGACCCATTGGCGCAGTACGGGTCGGACAGCCTCGGCGAGCCGCCTGCTCGCCGAGGGGTCCTCCAACCTTTGAGCCCATCGCTGGAAGAGATCCTCGCGACATTCGCTCCTCCAGCGAACGATCTCTTCCGCGAGGGGCTCCGACGATGTTTGCCGCATCAGGGCCCTCCTTCGGTACACCTCCGCCAGGACCCCGGCCTCGAGGTCCCAGGGGAGGCTCCCGGCAATCAAGCACGCCGCCTCGTAAGAGACGGTGTGGTACGCCCTGGAGGCCCTCTGTGCCATGACCCGCTGCGGACGCCGCAGCAGGGCCACGTTCTCGGCACTGAGGGCCCCCGCCGCCCATATTGGCGCCCCGTAGAGCGCCATGGAGCGAACCACACCGTCATAAAGGCGGCGGCCGACACTCCCCGCCCCCCCACAGTTGGGGAGTAGGCGTGCGAGCATTCCCGCGCACGACACCAATTTTGGCGCCAGCGCACGGAAATGCCCGCTGAACCCCCACCGACCGTCGAGGACGAGACCGAGATATTTGATGGTCTCCCCGACGGCGATGCGGGCTCCGCCCACCGTGATGAAGTACCCCGGGGGGGGCTTCGTCCGAGGCCCATGGAAGAACAGGGCCTCGGACTTCTCTAGGGCCACCCGCAGCCCGAGGGCCCTGATGCGGCCGACAATATGGGCCGTGCCCGCCGTGGCGAGCACGCCCGCGTCCCTAAACGTTTTGCCCTGCGCGGTCACTAGGGTATCGTCGGCGTAGCATATTACGCCGACCCCCCGAAGATTAGCGCCGCGCAGGGCCCAATCGAAGCCGATGTTCCACAGGAGTGGGCCGAGAACCGACCCCTGTGGAACACCGCACCCCATCGCCCTGCGGACTACTCGCCCCGGGACCGGGTATGTGATGGCCCGGTCGGCGAAATAGTCCGCAAGGACGCGCCTGAGGTACCACGGGACGTTGTGGTACCTCAGGGCCTCCGCGATTGTCTCCCAGGGGATGGTGTTGAAGGCGTTGGCGATGTCGAGTGACACCGCCAACAACACCTCCCCCCGGGAGACAGCGCTCTCGACGCTGTCCCGCAGCCGAGAGACGGCGTCCAGCGTGGACCTCCCGCGGCGAAAGCCAAATTGGCCGTCACTCAGATTGGGGCCCACCGCCTCCAGGTGCTCGACGAGGCGCGCAGCGAGCACGCGCTCGAAGAGTTTGCACGCCTCATCGAGCAGGACGATGGGGCGGTAGGCCGACGGCGAGTCGGGGGGTCGCCCGCGCTTCGGGAGAAGCACGAGCTTCCCCGACTTCCACCGCCGCGGGATCGTGCCGGACGCCATCATCTCCGACATGAGGGACAGCGTCTCCTCCCCGAGGACCGGCATCACGCGGACGAGGATCCGCCCGGGCACACCGTCCGGACCTGGGGCGCGGTTCTTCAGCTTGAGCGTCTGAACCGCGGCCCCCAGCTCGTCCTCGGACACGGGCGGAATGACCTCGCCCGCGGCCGGTCCTTCCTCGGGAGTCGGTGCCGCCATTCTGGGCGGCACCCATTCTTCACTGGGGCTCGGGAATAGGGAGCTGACCACGCGCTCCAGCAGGGGGGGGTCAAGAGTCATCGTCAGCGGGGGCGCCGCGGGTCGGAGCTTCTGCCTCACGACCTTGTACGGGCGCCCCCACGGATCCGCGTCGATGCTGTCGACCCACCCCTGCCAGGCCTCCGCTTTGGCGGCCCTTATGGCGGAGGTCAGGGCCGCGCGAGCGGCCCGGTACGCGGCGAGCAACACCTCCTCGTGTGCCGGGTCCCTGGCGCTCCTTCTTCGGCTTCTGGTGCACCGGCGGCGGGCCGAGGCACACTCGGCCTGTAGCCCCGTCAGGTGGGGCCGCCACCAGTACACCTGCCTGCGCTTTTTAGAGGGACCCGCCCGTCGCATCGCCGCGTCGCAGACGCGAGACAGCGCTCCAGCGAGCCTTTCACATCTCGCGTCTACGTCCGGGCCGCTATCGGCGTTAGCGGCGGCCCATCGCTCCACGATGGCCGCCTCCGTGGCCAGCTCCGGGTCCAGGGTGGACAACCGCCACCGCGGACCCTCCTCCGACCGGGGTCGGTCCACACCGCCCGCTCCGGCGTCCGAAGGGGATGGGACTAGGTCGAACCTTATGTAGAGGTGGTCCGACAACGTCTCCACCCCCTCCTCAACCCGCCACCCGATTGCGCGGCGGGCCAGGGCGGGACTCGCGAACGAGACGTCGACGATCGACCCGCCCTGTTGACGCACGCACGTGTGGACCGCTCCCCGGTTCAGGAGGACCATTCCCGTGGACACCGCCCACTCTTCCAGGGTCTCGCCCCTGGCGCTGGTCGCCGGAGATCCCCACGAACGAGATTTGGCGTTGAAGTCTCCGGCGACCACCACAGGGGTGGGGTGCACTTCCTGGACCAGGTCGCCGACCTCGACCAGCAGACGCTCGAAGTCGGCGAGGGTCCTGTTCGGAGAGAAGTACACCCCGATCACTGCAACGTCGCCCAGCAGCACGAGGACGCATTCGCGCCCCCTCCGCACCCTGCGGAAGGGGATGCACAGCGAAGCGTCGCGCTGCCAGGCGACGATAGCCACCGAACCGTCGTCGGCGCCCGCCCAGTTGTCGCGGGCTTGGACGCGGTACGGCTCGGCGACTATGGCGACGTCGATTTGCCACCGCGCAGCCGCCTGGAGAAGCAGGTCCTGTGCGGCCGCGCAGTGGTTCACGTTCGCCTGCAGGATCGAGACCCTGTGAGCCATTTAATTGGTGGCGGTGTCCATCGCCTCCTCAACAGCTCTCGGAGCTGTTACTGACGCGGCGGGGGCGTCGCGATTACCCCCGCCCGTCTTCTTCTTCTTGGCCATCGCCGGGCACTTTTTGTGCCCGAGGCGATGGCCGGCGTCGCCGCCCTCGGTCGCGCAGATTGCGCATCTAGGGTCGGCGACGCAGGTGGCCGCCTTGTGGCCCGGCTGGCCGCACCGGAAGCACAGCGCGCTGCGGTCTACCTCGCAGCTGCACTGCACCCCCAGGTGGCCCGGCACCAGGCAGCGGTAACACCGCTGCGGCCGCGCGTCAAGGAGCGCGGCCCGGGCCATCGACCAGCCTATGGTGAGGTGGCCTGCCCCCGTAATCGTCTTGGCCGCCAGGACCGGGCACTTGACCCAGACGGTCCCCGGGCGGCCAGGTGGGCGGTTGATGGTGCCCACCTTTACCGATTCGGGGCGGCATCCCCCCACCTCGGCCACTCGCGCGGCCACCATTTCCTTGGTGGCCGCGTCACTCAGGCCGGAAATGCGCATCTCTGCGCACCGCTCCGGCCTGGCGACGCGGGCCACCTCGCCGACGAGCTCGCGGAGTTTTGAGGCAAGCTCGTCGGCCTTCCTCGTCCTATCGGCGCCGGACACCTCGAGCAGCCGGCCCCCAGTGCGGGCCGTGCGGAAGCGTAGCCCGCTGATCTCCAGGGCCGCGAGGTTTATACCCCTCTCGGCCCTGGATAATACGTCGGCATAACTCACTGTCGAGCCCTGCGGCAGTGTAATGGCTATCGCCTCCGACGCAGGAACTCGCAGGCGACGGCCACGCTTCCGCTTCCGCTTGGGCTGCTGGGCTGCTGGAGCAGCCGGCGCCCGGGGCGCCGGAGCAGCCTGCCTCGGCGCCCGAGATGCCGGGGAAGCCGGCCTCGGCGCCCGGCCCCCCCGCGCCACCACATTCCACGCCTCTTTGAGAGGCGGCGGCGGCGGAGCAGGCCGGATGGCGGGACGAGTCGGGGCCGGAGGAGCGGCTCCGCGGGCCGCCTCGGCCTCGCGGGTCGCCAGGCTCCTCCTGCCACCCCTCTTTTGACCCTTCACCCCCGCATTGGATGTTGCGGCGGGGGCGGAAGAGGTCGCGGCCGTCGGCGCAGATCCGCCGCGCGCCGGGGAGGCCCCCGCCGGCGGGGCGGCAGAGGCGTCTACCGCAGGCGCCGGGGCACCGCGCTCCGGCGTTTTGCGCACGTACGCCGTTATTGGCGGGGACAGGCGCTTCTCCGGCAGGAGCCGGTCCTGGATGCCCGACATCCTAGCGTCGACCAGGAAGAAGATCTCCTCCCTGGTCATCGCTTCGGGTGCCGGGGCGGGGACGGAGGCCGCCACTCGCCTCTGGGCCTCGACCTCGGCCCTGAGGGCGAGGATTTCAGCCCGAAGCTGGGCGACCTCCTCCGACTCCTTCCTGGCGGCGAGTTTGTGCACGGCCTCTGCCACCGTCGCCACCGCCTTCCGGATGTCCGCCACGTGCTGGCACTTCATCCTCGTTTGTTTACGGGCAAGTGAACCGATCAGCTCCAAGGCTGAATCGGCCACCCCCACAAGGTCTTCAGCGCCGCACGTGGCCGCCACCTCCCCTTCCTGCGCAGGGTCCGCCGGCGACACCGCCCGGGACCGGTCACGCAGGGCCGCCTTCTTTGCGGCCACCTCGGCCGCCAGCTCCTCCTCGGCGCGCAGTTCGAGCTCGCGCTCTCGCTGCGCGCACAGTTCGGCCTTTGCCTTTGCGAGGCCGACGTACTCGCCCGTTGTGGGCGGGCGCCCTCGACCCCGCTTAGGCCGCGCACCAGTTTTGGCCAAGGCCACCTCCTCACCCTCGAGAGGCCGCTTCCGCCACAAGCGGCCCATCGGGGAGGGGGAGCTCGATCTTGAGCGCTCCCCCACCGACATGCAGCTGTCCGAGGACTCGGACAGCCGCAACTCCTGCGGCGCCTGCAGCTCGCAGCGCGCGAGCACCACGCGCGGCACCTTCTCTTTTGCCACAAGGGCCGAGACCCTTGTCCTTGAGGACACCCCGTCCTCCCCTACCCCCTCCGAGGAATCGCTCCTCCTCTCTTCTTTTATAGTTTTGTTTGTTTTTAAGTTCAGTTCCATTTTTGTTCCCACGAGTGTGGGGGAAAAGATTACCAAGACTAGCAGAGCCCCCTGTACTAGCTTGGGCGTATATACGCACGGAGGTCCGCCAGTTTCCGCGGGTTTTTACGACTTCGCTGTCGGGTGTTATTGACTTTTCCTTGTCTCGGGCCGGCCAATTAAGGCAAGCCCCCTGTCCCGGCGCCACGCCGCTAGACATGACAACGACACGCGACGCCGAGACAGGTTGCTCGACGTTGTCCCCGGGAAGGGGACATCCCCCTGAACACGAGTTAACGCATCCAGAGGGACCGCCGAGCCGCGGGGTACTCCCGCCCACAACCACGTCCAAAAGGACCGCTGTCCATGAAGGACCCTCAAAGAGCGAAGCGCTCTCGCGCCGGAGCGGCGCCCGATGTCGGGAGTGACCGCCCCGCATCGCCAGTCAGCTCTGATGATCAGAGTAGTACCGGGAGCGGGGCAGTCGCCGACACTCGCGGTGGCGAAGCACCGCCGCGGACCTTGCAGGTCCGCCATACCACGACCCCTCCGCGGGTCAACTGGTGGGATATCAGTCAACGGCCAGAAACCCTCCTCCCGTATAAATACAGGTCGGAACGAATCTGACCGCTGTCCAGGGAGCACCAGAACACCGCTTCCCTTACCCGGAGATCGCAAGCGATTTCCAGGGCACGAGAAACGGTGCACCAACGTGGAGGTTTCCCACCCAGCCCCCCAGCCCCCCAGGTTAGGTTAGGTTAGGTTAGGTTTTTTTTTTTTTTTTTTTTTTTTTTTTTTTAAATTTCCGCCTTGTACCCTACCGGGCCGCGGGAACTACGTGAGTATGACCTCCGCGGCCCGGCAAGGGGGGGCCCCTTTTATTCGGGGCCCGACGTGGAAAGACCCACTCCCAGGAAGGGGGGAGGGGTCGTCCGCCATTTCCAAGGCACGGCGCGTCTTGCGACGCGCCGCACGTGGGATTATGTGCCGGCCAGGGCCGCCATCAGACTTGACGGCGGCCCCGGGCCGGGGCCCGGCGGGGCGGGAGCGTGCCGCCAGCACGCTCGCGCTCCCGCAGGGCTTCTCGCTTGGCCGCCATCACCTCGCCAGCGAACGAGGCGACGGCGGCCCAGCACTGGCCACTGCCGGCCATGGCCGCAACCACGGCCGGCAGCGACAAGTCCCCCCCGATTGCGCCAACGAGCCTGGCGCGTTGGGCGTCCCAGCCCGTGCACACGGCGAGGGTGTGCTCGGCCGTGTCCACGGCCCCGGACGCACAGTGGTGGCACACGGGCTCCGACAGGACTCCCACCAGCTCCCACAGGTACTTGCTGAAACAGCCGTGACCTGTGAGAAGCTGGGTGGAGGTTAGGTTAGGTTAGGTTAGGTTAGGTTAGGTTTTTTTTTTTTTTTTTTTTTTTTTTTTTTTTTTTTTTAAAAACTTCCGCCTCTTGCCCTACCGGGCCGCGGGAACTACGTTAGTATACGTCCGCGGCCCGGCAAGGGGGGGCCCCTTTCAGTCGGGGCCCTACGTGGTACGACCCACTCCCATGGAGTGGGGAGGGGTCGTCCGCCGTTTCCACGACGCGACGCGTCTCGCGACGCGCCGCGCGCGGGGTTGTGTCCCGGCCAGGGCCGCCATCAGACTCGACGGCGGCCCCGGGTCGGGGCCCGGCGGGGCGGGAACGTGCCACCAGCACGCTCGCGCTCCCGCAGGGCTTCGCGTTTGGCCGCCATCACCTCGCTAGCGAACGAGGCGACGGCGGCCCAACACTGGTCGCTGCCGGCCATGGCAGCGACGACGGCCGGCAGCGACAAGTCCGCCCCGACCACGCCAATGAGCCTGGCGCGTTGAGCGCCCCAGCCCGTGCACACGGCCAGTGTGTGTTCGGCCGTGTCCACGGCACCGGACGCGCAGTGGTGGCACACGGGCTCCGCGAGGAGGCCCACCAGTTCCCACAGGTACTTGCTGAAACAGCCGTGACCTGTGAGAAGCTGGGTGAGCCAATAAGTGGGAGCCCGGTGCCTCGCCTCGACCCATTGGCGCAGTACGGGTCGGACAGCCTCGGCGAGCCGCCTGCTCGCCGAGGGGTCCTCCAACCTTTGAGCCCATCGCTGGAAGAGATCCTCGCGACATTCGCTCCTCCAGCGAACGATCTCTTCCGCGAGGGGCTCCGACGATGTTTGCCGCATCAGGGCCCTCCTTCGGTACACCTCCGCCAGGACCCCGGCCTCGAGGTCCCAGGGGAGGCTCCCGGCAATCAAGCACGCCGCCTCGTAAGAGACGGTGTGGTACGCCCCGGAGGCCCTCTGTGCCATGACCCGCTGCGGACGCCGCAGCAGGGCCACGTTCTCGGCACTGAGGGCCCCCGCCGCCCATATTGGCGCCCCGTAGAGCGCCATGGAGCGAACCACACCGTCATAAAGGCGGCGGCCGACACTCCCCGCCCCCCCACAGTTGGGGAGTAGGCGTGCGAGCATTCCCGCGCACGACACCAATTTTGGCGCCAGCGCACGGAAATGCCCGCTGAACCCCCACCGACCGTCGAGGACGAGACCGAGATATTTGATGGTCTCCCCGACGGCGATGCGGGCTCCGCCCACCGTGATGAAGTACCCCGGGGGGGGCTTCGTCCGAGGCCCATGGAAGAACAGGGCCTCGGACTTCTCTAGGGCCACCCGCAGCCCGAGGGCCCTGATGCGGCCGACAATATGGGCCGTGCCCGCCGTAGCGAGCACGCCCGCGTCCCTAAACGTTTTGCCCTGCGCGGTCACTAGGGTATCGTCGGCGTAGCATATTACGCCGACCCCCCGAAGATTAGCGCCGCGCAGGGCCCAATCGAAGCCGATGTTCCACAGGAGTGGGCCGAGAACCGACCCCTGTGGAACACCGCACCCCATCGCCCTGCGGACTACTCGCCCCGGGACCGGGTATGTGATGGCCCGGTCGGCGAAATAGTCCGCAAGGACGCGCCTGAGGTACCACGGGACGTTGTGGTACCTCAGGGCCTCCGCGATTGTCTCCCAGGGGATGGTGTTGAAGGCGTTGGCGATGTCGAGCGACACCGCCAACAACACCTCCCCCCGGGAGACAGCGCTCTCGACGCTGTCCCGCAGCCGAGAGACGGCGTCCAGCGTGGACCTCCCGCGGCGAAAGCCAAATTGGCCGTCACTCAGATTGGGGCCCACCGCCTCCAGGTGCTCGACGAGGCGCGCAGCGAGCACGCGCTCGAAGAGTTTGCACGCCTCATCGAGCAGGACGATGGGGCGGTAGGCCGACGGCGAGTCGGGGGGTCGCCCGCGCTTCGGGAGAAGCACGAGCTTCCCCGACTTCCACCGCCGCGGGATCGTGCCGGACGCCATCATCTCCGACATGAGGGACAGCGTCTCCTCCCCGAGGACCGGCATCACGCGGACGAGGATCCGCCCGGGCACACCGTCCGGACCTGGGGCGCGGTTCTTCAGCTTGAGCGTCTGAACCGCGGCCCCCAGCTCGTCCTCGGACACGGGCGGAATGACCTCGCCCGCGGCCGGTCCTTCCTCGGGAGTCGGTGCCGCCATTCTGGGCGGCACCCATTCTTCACTGGGGCTCGGGAATAGGGAGCTGACCACGCGCTCCAGCAGGGGGGGGTCAAGAGTCATCGTCAGCGGGGGCGCCGCGGGTCGGAGCTTCTGCCTCACGACCTTGTACGGGCGCCCCCACGGATCCGCGTCGATGCTGTCGACCCACCCCTGCCAGGCCTCCGCTTTGGCGGCCCTTATGGCGGAGGTCAGGGCCGCGCGAGCGGCCCGGTACGCGGCGAGCAACACCTCCTCGTGTGCCGGGTCCCTGGCGCTCCTTCTTCGGCTTCTGGTGCACCGGCGGCGGGCCGAGGCACACTCGGCCTGTAGCCCCGTCAGGTGGGGCCGCCACCAGTACACCTGCCTGCGCTTTTTAGAGGGACCCGCCCGTCGCATCGCCGCGTCGCAGACGCGAGACAGCGCTCCAGCGAGCCTTTCACATCTCGCGTCTACGTCCGGGCCGCTATCGGCGTTAGCGGCGGCCCATCGCTCCACGATGGCCGCCTCCGTGGCCAGCTCCGGGTCCAGGGTGGACAACCGCCACCGCGGACCCTCCTCCGACCGGGGTCGGTCCACACCGCCCGCTCCGGCGTCCGAAGGGGATGGGACTAGGTCGAACCTTATGTAGAGGTGGTCCGACAACGTCTCCACCCCCTCCTCAACCCGCCACCCGATTGCGCGGCGGGCCAGGGCGGGACTCGCGAACGAGACGTCGACGATCGACCCGCCCTGTTGACGCACGCACGTGTGGACCGCTCCCCGGTTCAGGAGGACCATTCCCGTGGACACCGCCCACTCTTCCAGGGTCTCGCCCCTGGCGCTGGTCGCCGGAGATCCCCACGAACGAGATTTGGCGTTGAAGTCTCCGGCGACCACCACAGGGGTGGGGTGCACTTCCTGGACCAGGTCGCCGACCTCGACCAGCAGACGCTCGAAGTCGGCGAGGGTCCTGTTCGGAGAGAAGTACACCCCGATCACTGCAACGTCGCCCAGCAGCACGAGGACGCATCCGCGCCCCCTCCGCACCCTGCGGAAGGGGATGCACAGCGAAGCGTCGCGCTGCCAGGCGACGATAGCCACCGAACCGTCGTCGGCGCCCGCCCAGTTGTCGCGGGCTTGGACGCGGTACGGCTCGGCGACTATGGCGACGTCGATTTGCCACCGCGCAGCCGCCTGGAGAAGCAGGTCCTGTGCGGCCGCGCAGTGGTTCACGTTCGCCTGCAGGATCGAGACCCTGTGAGCCATTTAATTGGTGGCGGTGTCCATCGCCTCCTCAACAGCTCTCGGAGCTGTTACTGACGCGGCGGGGGCGTCGCGATTACCCCCGCCCGTCTTCTTCTTCTTGGCCATCGCCGGGCACTTTTTGTGCCCGAGGCGATGGCCGGCGTCGCCGCCCTCGGTCGCGCAGATTGCGCATCTAGGGTCGGCGACGCAGGTGGCCGCCTTGTGGCCCGGCTGGCCGCACCGGAAGCACAGCGCGCTGCGGTCTACCTCGCAGCTGCACTGCACCCCCAGGTGGCCCGGCACCAGGCAGCGGTAACACCGCTGCGGCCGCGCGTCAAGGAGCGCGGCCCGGGCCATCGACCAGCCTATGGTGAGGTGGCCTGCCCCCGTAATCGTCTTGGCCGCCAGGACCGGGCACTTGACCCAGACGGTCCCCGGGCGGCCAGGTGGGCGGTTGATGGTGCCCACCTTTATCGACACGGGGGGGCATCCCCCCACCTCGGCCACTCTTGCGGCCACCATCTCCCTCGTGACCGCGTCACTCAGACCGGAGATGCGCATTTCTGCGCAGCGCTCCGGCCTGGAGACGCGGGCCACCTCGCCGACGACCTCGCGTAGTTTGGCCGCGAGCTCGTCGGCCTTTTTCACCCTGTCGGCGCCGGTCACCTCCAGCAGCCGTCCCCCAGTGCGGGCCGTGCGGAAGCGCAGCCCGCTAATTTCCAGGGCCGCGAGGTCTATGCCCCTCTCGGCCCTGGAGAGCACGTCCGCGTAGCTCGACGCCGAGCCCTGCGGTAGCGTGATCGCCACCGCGGCTGACGCCGGAACTCGCAGACGACGGCTGCGCTTCTTCTTCCGCTTGGGCTGCTGGGCCGCTGGAGCAGCCGGCGCCCGGGACGCCGGAGCGGCTGGCCTCGGCGCCCGAGACGCCGGAGAGGCAGGCCTCGGCGCCCGGCCCCCCCGCGCCACCACGTTCCACGCCTCTTTGAGAGGCGGCGGTGGTGGAGCAGGTTTGACGGCGGGACGAGTTGGGGCCGGAGGAGCGGTTCCGCGGGCCGCCTCGGCCTCGCGGGTCGCGAGGCTCCTCCTGCCACCCCTCTTTTGGCCCTTCGCCCCCGCATTGGATGTTGCGGCGGGGGCGGAGGAGGTTGCGGCCGTCGGCGCAGGGCCGCGCGCCGGGGAGGCCACCGCCGGCGGGGCGGCAGAGGCGTCAACCGCAGGCGCCGGGGCACCGCGCTCCGGCGTTTTGCGCGCGTACGCCGTTATTGGCGGGGACAGACGCTTCTCCGGAAGGAGCCGGTCCCGGATGCCCGACATCCTAGCGTCGATCAGGAAGAAGATCTCCTCCCTGGTCATCGCTTCGGGTGCCGGGGCGGGGACGGAGGCCGCCACTCGCCTCTGGGCCTCGACCTCGGCCCTGAGGGCGAGGATTTCAGCCCGAAGCTGGGCGACCTCCTCCGACTCCTTCCTGGCGGCGAGTTTGTGTACGGTCTCCGCCACCGTCGCCACCGCCTTTCTTATGTCGGCCACGTGCTGACACTTCATTCTCGTCTGCTTGCGGGCAAGCGAACCGATCAGCTCCAAGGCTGATTCGGCCACCCCCACAAGCTCGTCGGCGCCGCACGTGGCCGCCACCTCCCCTTCCTGCGCAGGGTCCGCCGGCGACACCGCCCGGGACCGGTCCCGCAGGGCCGCCTTTTTTGCGGCCACCTCGGCCGCCAGCTCCTCCTCGGCGCGCAATTCGAGCTCGCGCTCTCGCTGGGCGCAAAGCTCGGCCTTTGCCTTTGCGAGGCCGACGTACTCGCCCGTTGTGGGCGGGCGCCCTCGACCCCGCTTAGGCCGCGCACCAGTTTTGGCCAAGGCCACCTCCTCACCCTCGAGAGGCCGCTTCCGCCACAAGCGGCCCATCGGGGAGGGGGAGCTCGATCTTGAGCGCTCCCCCACCGACATGCAGCTGTCCGAGGACTCGGACAGCCGCAACTCCTGCGGCGCCTGCAGCTCGCAGCGCGCTAGCACCACGCGCGGCACCTTCTCTTTTGCCACAAGGGGCGAAGCCCTTGTCCTTGAGGACACCCCGTCCTCCCCAACCCCCTCCGAGGAATCGCTCCTCCTCTCTTCCTTAATTCTAAGTTGTTTTGTTGTTTTGTCAATTGAATCCATAATAAATCCCACGAGTATGGGGGAAAAGATTACCAAGACTAGCAGAGCCCCCTGTACTAGCTTGGGCGTATATACGCACGGAGGTCCGCCAGTTTCCGCGGGTTTTTACGACTTCGCTGTCGGGTGTTATTGACTTTTCCTTGTCTCGGGCCGGCCAATTAAGGCAAGCCCCCTGTCCCGGCGCCACGCCGCTAGACATGACAACGACACGCGACGCCGAAACAGGTTGCTCGACGTTGTCCCCGGGAAGGGGACATCCCCCTGAACACGAGTTAACGCATCCAGAGGGACCGCCGAGCCGCGGGGTACTCCCGCCCACAACCACGTCCAAAAGGACCGCTGTCCATGAGGGACCCTCAAAGAGCGAAGCGCTCTCGCGCCGGAGCGGCGCCCGATGTCGGGAGTGACCGCCCCGCATCGCCAGTCAGCTCTGATGATCAGAGTAGTACCGGGAGCGGGGCAGTCGCCGACACTCGCGGTGGCGAAGCACCGCCGCGGACCTTGCAGGTCCGCCATACCACGACCCCTCCGCGGGTCAACTGGTGGGATATCAGTCAACGGCCAGAAACCCTCCTCCCGTATAAATACGGGTCGGAACGAATCTGACCGCTGTCCAGGGAGCACCAGAACACCGCTTCCCTTACCCGGAGATCGCAAGCGATTTCCAGGGCACGAGAAACGGTGCACCAACGTGGAGGTTTCCCACCCAGCCCCCCAGGTTAGGTTAGGTTAGGTTAGGTTAGGTTAGGTTAGGTTAGGTTAGGTTAGGTTAGGTTTTTTTTTTTTTTTTTTTTTTTTTTTTTTTTTTTTTTTTTTTTTTTTTTAGTCCGGGCGCATATGGCCCGGCCCGCGACTTTTCCCCCAACATAATTAGGGACCTTGTTTTGGAATGAGTTATTCAGCGTGGGGTTCTTTTATTTTAGTAACACATTTTCATTAACATAATTCTAGGTTTACATCTTTTACATTATATTCTTTCATTTTCATTACTTATATCATTAATACATATTTCTTAATGCTATTTTCATTTGTGCTAAGTTTACTTATCTTATATAATATTTACATTTTTATTTCGTACGTTTGAACAATAAGTCAATTTCATTGTCAACTTGTTATATTGTTCGCGTATTTTAGAGAAAACTCTTACGAGGATTCATTTTTTATATTCCATTTCTGTTATGTACACTCATTGCTATAAATGCTATTCACAAGGTATATTATGTCAATATATAATTCAAACATTTCTGTCTACATTATTTTTTAGGACGTTCGACTGTTGAGGTTTGATTCTCAATGAGGCCCGTCTGCTAGTCATCTGTGTGGTTGTTGTGTGTTAGCCTGTGTGGTTTATGTGATTGTATGTGTGTGATTGATGGTTTATTGTTTTGTGTGATGTCGTTTTTATGCATCAATAACAATATTTATTAAAAATACGTATTGGCATGTTGTGTTGTGTGCGAGTGTTATGTATTGTTTACGTGTATGCAATTTTGATTAATTATTGACAAATTTATATAAATGTTCAATTAATTATAGCCCAATTGTGCTAGGTGTGCAGTGTTTGAGTGAGGAGTGGAGAGTGGAGTCTGGTCGACTTGGTGTGTAACTGTTTGTGTTGCAAGTGTTTGTGAGTGTACAGTGTGCGTGTGCGTGATGTGTGTCCTTAGTGATGGTTGTCACACCCGCCATCAGTGGTACGCCCGCAGAGGAACGTCAGCTGTAAGCGACTGACGCCCTCGCCAAGGCATCCCACTTTCTGCGGATGGGACACTCATCGCTAAATGCGTGGTGTGATGTTTCTGGACATTTCGCCAAGGTGCAGCTCTTGCACGTCGGTGCCTGGGCCGCCAGAAGACGGGGACACTCTGCCTTCAAATGCGGGCCACCGCAGTAATTGCAGTGGTCCACACTCTCCGTGCAGAGCCTCCGCCCATGACCGAAGCCCAAACACCTAGTACACTGCACCAAGGGCGATTGGTCCGCCACCTTAACCACCTGCAGGTCAACGTAAAGTCTCCCGGCAGAGGTGAGTCGTTGCCAAAGCTTCGGCGCCACTCGGAGGATTGCGTGACACTCCGAGGGGTCCTTCGCTCTCCTCCGGTACCGGACCTCCGCCTTGGCCTCACTCTCCGAGAGACCCTCCAGCAGATGGCTATTCTGACGGGTGATGGCTTGTATTATGTCGGTGTCTGTGTTGTGCGCTTGTAAGTGTTTCAGTACGACCAGGGGGTTTTTGTTCGTGGCCCCCACCACTTTCAAGTGTTCGGTTTTCCTTAGCTGCTCCTCCGCTCTCTCGAGCTCGGCCCTCGTGGCGCAGCTTAGGACCACTCTTCCGTCCTTGACCTTGCGGACTCTCTCGACTTTTATGCCGTTTCGTTTGGCGTCGAGTACTCCCTTCACTCGCTCGATGACTTCAGCGCTCGTCTCCATTGGATCAGCTGGTGATATTAGAACCGAGTGAAATGATTGAAATGCTAGTGGTGTGGGACGTGTTTCGGGGGGTCGGGCAGTAATTTCAGCATAAGAAGGGGGGGTGCTGCTGATAGAGTCAGTGATGACCTGCTCCACTTTCTCTAACGTCTGTTTCGCGATCAGTCTATGGGTGTCTGTCTGTTCAACAGACAGACGCTCCCATAACCGCTGTGTGGAGTTGACTGACGCTACTCCTTCCCTAAGCTGCTCTGAAAGCGTGCCTATCAACTCCTCCTGAACGTTTATCTCTTTTGCGATAGAGCTAACCTTCTCGGTCTGGTCCTCCAACGCTCTGTTAAGTCGGTCAGTCTGTTCCAGTCTTTGATACACAGCGTCCACCAGGGATTGCATGGTCCGCGTGGAGTCTTCCTCCCTGCTGACCTGAAGCTCCTGCAAACTGGATATGGCTTTTTTCACCACACCCAGTTCTTGGAGACACTCCATAAAGAGGGTCCGAGAAGCCCCTTTTTCGTGCTTATGGAGCTTCTCGGACTCCTTGACAAGTGCCACCATCTTGTCGATAATACCGAATGTAGCTGTCTTGATTTCTGTTTTGATATTGCGGCCCTCGTTTAGGGTGGCTTTGGCTTTGGTGGCGAGGGCTGCCATTCTATCAGACAGCATATCTGCCTCCCCGGTGGATCTGCGTTTGGTGGGGAAATTTGGGCTGGCCATATTGGCGGACTGTCAGTCTGTCTGTACTACTAATTGTAGGTCTTGTATAGAATAAAGGGTTTAGTGTATACTGTTAGTAAAATGTGAAGTGTATACAAAGTACAGACGTTTAAAATCACAATAAAATAATAACAATATGGTCAATAATTATACTGTGGGTGTAAAAGGCCCAAACAGTAGTCAAATTACATTAATAAATAAATAAAGTAAAATTCCAATTAAAGTAGGGACAACACAACACACTAATTAATTTGGTCAATTTTGTGTTTTATAGAAAAACTTGGTTTTATATATATTATTTAATTTTGTATGCTGGCCTGGGTGGCACAAAATGGAGGGTTGTCAAAACAATTGCCAATTGTTGCCCCCTATTGGTCAGCAAAGATTTCAAAATGAGTAAATGATAAAATTGTGAATGTTTTTATCCAAGTTTTTATTCAGGCAACACATTGATTGTGTATGATATTGTATACTAACTGACTAGATATAGTAATAGTTCTACTATTGTGTGTATTTATGATAAAATTGAAATAAGATGTGTACCTATGTATTGTGTGTTTGTGTAATATTATTTGAGTTTTTAATATATATGTGGTGATTATATTTTAATATATTAGATAGAGTGTATATATAGTTTGTGTTGTGATAGTATATATATAATTTGTTATATGACTTAAAGTATTTTAATAGCTGCAATATAATAGTACAGTGTATGTAAGTAAATAAAATTATTGCTCAGATTGGCATTCTGATTGTAATTCACATATTAAATAAGTGTGTATATGTTGTGTATAGATATAATAAAATGTTGAAGTGTTATATATAATTTATTTAAGATATTTTAATAATATATAAAAGTTTATAGTTGTTTTATTAATAAATATGTATGTTTGTGTTGTTACCAGCAGGTTCAATTTGGTGTTATAATTATGTTTGTGATGGTATAGAAGGCCAAACACTTGTCGTCGTTTATTGTAGTGTATTAAACAAACTAAATATCAATATACGGTTGTTTATGTTTTATTTCTCAGTAAGGAATAAGTAAAATCTAGTCTTAGTAGTATTGTTTACAAAGAGGTTATCCCCTGTGTTATGCCTTAGCAGTAATATTTATTTAATTGTGGTGCTATTATTTTATGGCAGGCAAGTAATTTTAGTTAAGATGTATGTATGTGTTAAGTGTTATAGTAGATAAAGTGTGTATATATTGTGTGTAGATATAATATAGTGTATAATTTGTTTAAGATATTTTAATAATATATAGAAGTTTATGGTTGTTTTATTGATAAATATGTAGGTCAATGTAGTTGCCAGCAGGTTCAATTGGTATTACAATTATGTTAGTGATGGTGTAAGAGGCCAACACTTGTCGTCATTTATTGTTGTATATTAAATAAATTAGATATTAATATACTGTTGTTTATGTTTTATTTCCCAGCGAGAAATAAGTAAAATCTAGTCTTATTTGTCAGAAAAGAAGTATTGTTTACAATAGGGTTATCCCTTGTCTTATGTCTTAGCAATATTACTTATTTAAGTGTGGTGCTATTATTTTGTGGTAGGCGCGTCTACTGCCTGTGAGAGTGTGGAGTCTCGTATTTCTATTAACGTGTTAATAAGTATGTGTTTGTTTAATTAATTATTGATAAAATTTTGATGGTCTAAATGAGGTGTGTGAATTATAAAATAAAATAAAAACAAAACTAAAAACTGTAAAGTAAAATGTTGGTCTATACAAAAATTTTACCGTCTCGTGGACGCGAACCTAGGCAGTTCCGAAGCCCCGCCCACTTGACCGGCTTCACGCCTTATCCCTTATGGGGTCAGCAGAAGAGTTCTTTTTATGGTACTTTGGGATGTAACGAGAGCAATATGTAGATAATGGTAAGAGATATAAATTAAAATGAATTAAAATGGAATTAAATTATAAAAATAATATTAAATTAAATTGAATTGAAATAAAATAAAATTAAATTGAATTGAAATAAAATAAAATAAAATTGAAATAAATTGAAATAAAGATTTATCGTTGGGCAAAAGACTGTTATTCTGAAATTTAATATGTCGTTAAAGCAGTATCTATGAACAGGATAATCAGAAAATGATAAAATGATAAAATTAAATGAAATTTTTGGTTAGTAAATAAATAGATAGATAGCAAACTCGAGTTCCACACACTCGCACCACCTTGGTTGCTAAAGATACCTATTAAAGAAAAATAATATGACAAATTTTTAGTCTAATTAAAATCTAAATTCTTAATATTAAGTCACTCCTTATCGTTCACCCTTTCTAAAAATATATATAGTTAATATTGTCACATCTGCCTACCCCCCGTCATTTAGCAAGCGTAATTTTTGCGTTTAAAACTTTTGTCTAATAACGCGCACTGGAATGCGGTGATCCCGTCGCTCGCTTGATCGCCAGAACGACAAGTTTGCAGTGCGGTTTTTCACCGATCCCGATGTTTAGAAAAAGTCCTGTAGGCAGCTTCCTATGTCTCTGATATGGTTCACAGTTATATATTTAAAATCCTAATTTAACACCCTATCTAATGTTTATAAAATTTTTGTTATAAATTAATAACAAAACACTTAAACACTTGCACAAATTTTTTGTTTACATAGTTTTCGACCGCACAATAGAAAGAAAAACGGTCTCACTGCAAAACTATTTGTGGAAAATTTATGAAAATTTTGTGGTAGATAGAGGAGATGGTCACTGTCTAACTGTAGTAGTTTGGGAGCTATCTGGGCAATAGTTCCCGAGGGAGGCACTTTTTCTATTTGCATATACACTTATGATATAATTTCTCGTCACCTATTTATTGTTTTTTGATATGGTTGGAGATGTCCAAAAATTCTAAAATTTTCACCAATTGTACTCACATGAATTATCTATAAGTTACACCAAAAACGCTCGGGGGTTGCCGATCCACTTTCGGAGTTATAATGCCCCGAAAATATAGCACGGTTTTCCTCGATTATCTTCTGAACCAGGCCTCCAAAATGGACATGCGATATGTCCTAGAGAAGCTCTGGCTGGCCCCTACGTAGCTGCACCAGTACCGTTGGGCTCCGATGCCCAGGGCCGAAGTTCCAAGTTAGTACCAATTCTGGTTTTTGGTGAATAACTCGTCGAGCTTTCGTCCAAAAATTCCAAAATTTGGTACAGGGGTGCTCCTGAGGTTTCCTCAGAGGCCTACAGTCTCCGATACACGATGGTCCGCTGGAATTTTTGAGAAAAAAGCACTTTTATGTTTCACGTACATAGACGACGTTATAAAAATTTGGTTTTTATTGTTTTGCAGCAAAAGTATGCAAGATATGCTAATAATTTTTTCACACTTATTTAGATAATATTAGCGCGCAACTTTTAAGACTAATATGGAGTTTTTAACTGTAACTTTGGCACAACTTAGAATTTTTGAGCGCGGAGCGGTTAAAAATCGTGACAGTCGCTACCAGCGCTGGTTAGGTTAGGTTAGGTTAGGTTAGGTTAGGTTAGGTTAGGTTAGGTTAGGTTTTTTTTTTTTTTTTTTTTTTTTTTTTTTTTTTTTTTTTTAAAATTGCCGCCTCTTACCCTACCGGGCCGCGGGAACTACGTTAGTATACGTCCGCGGCCCGGCAAGGGGGGGGCCCCTTTCCTTCGGGGCCCGGCTTGGTACGACCCACTCCCAAGATTGAGGAGGGGTCGTCCACCGTTTTCCCACGCCGCGCGTGGGATTATGTCCCGGCCAGGGCCGCCATCAGGTTCGACGGCGGCCCCGGGCCGGGGCCCGGCGGGGCGGGAGCGTGCCGCCAGCATGCTCGCGCTCCCGCAGGGCTTCGCGCTTGGCCGCCATCACCTCGCCAGCGAACGAGGCGACGGCGGCCCAACACTGGTCGCTGCCGGCCATGGCAGCGACGACAGCCGGCAGCGACAAATCCGCCCCGACCGCGCCAATGAGCCTGGCGCGTTGGGCGTCCCAGCCCGTGCACACGGCCAGGGTGTGTTCGGCCGTGTCCACGGCACCGGACGCGCAGTGGTGGCACACGGGCTCCGCGAGGAGGCCCACCAGCTCCCACAGGTACTTGCTGAAACAGCCGTGACCTGTGAGAAGCTGGGTGAGCCAATAAGTGGGAGCCCGGTGCCTCGCCTCGACCCATTGGCGCAGTACGGGTCGGACAGCCTCGACGAGCCGTCTGCTCGCCGAGGGGTCCTCCAACCTTTGGGCCCATCGCTGGAAGAGATCCTCGCGACATTCGCTCCTCCAGCGAACGATCTCTTCCGCGAGGGGCTCCGACGATGTTTGCCGCATCAGGGCCCTCCTTCGGTACACCTCCGCCAGGACCCCGGCCTCGAGGTCCCAGGGGAGGCTCCCGGCAATCAAGCACGCCGCCTCGTAGGAGACGGTGTGGTACGCCCTGGAGGCCCTCTGTGCCATGACCCGCTGCGGACGCCGCAGCAGGGCCACGTTCTCGGCACTGAGGGCCCCCGCCGCCCATATTGGCGCCCCGTAGAGCGCCATGGAGCGAAAGGTTAGGTTAGGTTAGGTTAGGTTAGGTTAGGTTAGGTTAGGTTAGGTTAGGTTAGGTTAGGTTAGGTTAGGTTAGGTTAGGTTAGGTTAGGTTAGGTTTTTTTTTTGAAATAAAACTAGTAGAGAGTGCTACCAACAGTAGCGCTAATGGTGTACGCTTTCTGTTGGAGCAGTTGTGTTAATATTATTTGTATTTTGGTTAGTTTTTAAAATATATTTTAGAGCATATTGGGGAGTTAGAAAATTTTAAAATTACTTTGTTGTAGAATAAGAAGTATGAAGCAGAGACAGGCATCAAAATTAAATGAGAAAATAGTAGTTAAAGGAAGCTAAGATTACGAATGTTAAGCTAGAGAATGAGAATAAGGTAAAGGAAATTATGCCTAAAATGTAAAGAAAATATGTGCAGAATGAACTTATAACTAAATTAGATCTAAGACTTATAGCTATGACACAATATAGTAGTTGCAATGATTGCAATGAAAACAATGGTGGTGATGATGAGTAAACTTATAGCTAGATCTTATTTTTTTTTTTTTTTTTTTTTTTTTTTTTTTTTTTTTTTTTTTTTTTTTTTTTTTTTTTTTTGAGATATTAGTGTTAATATGTATGCAGAATGAACTTATAACTAGATAAAATCTAAGACTTATGGCTATGACATAATATAGTAGTTATAATAAATCAAATGGAGCTATGATTGCAATGGAAACAATGGTGGTTATGATGAGTAAACTTATAGCTGGATCTTACAGCAATTTTTTTTTTTTTTTTTTTTTTTTTTTTTTTTTTTTTTTTTTTTTTTTTTTTTTTTTTTTTTTTTTTTTTGTGAGATATTAGTGTTGATATGTATGCAGAATGAACTTATAACTAGATTAAATCTTAAGACCTATGGCTATGACATGCAAATAAGTAAACAGAGTATGACATGCAAATAAGTAAACAGAGTAAGTAAACTTATAGCTAGGTGTTACAGCAATATGTAATATTTTATATAGTAAGTATCATCAAAATAAGTATGACATAGTACTAACAGTAGTAGTATGGTGGTAATAACAAATCATCAAGATAAGTATGACATAGTATGGTGGTAATAACAAATCATCAAAATAAGTAAACAGAGTAAGTAAACTTATAGCTAGGTATTAATACAATAAGTAATATTTTATATAGTAAGTATATGAATGGAGAATTAATATATATATTATGTATATAATTTAATTATGTTAAGTATATAGCTTGTTTAAATATATATATAGTGTGTGTATGGATATGTAAATAGGTGGATAGGTATATGTGAATGGTAATAGGTATTTCTGCTGCGACCGAGATTTATTTGAATGGAGTTGGAAAGGTTGGGTGAAGATGGAGCGTGGGAGGGGGTAGCAGAAGAGTGATGGTTGCTATCAGGATAACTATTTGGATCCATAATCGATACGGAAGCGGATGCGTGCAGCCATATGGATTTTTCTCGGGCAGTAGTCGGATGTGGCGCTGTGGGAGAGTGAGGGAGTGTTGTCAGTGCCGGCGTTCCCGTTGTGTTTTGTCTGGTGGGCTTTACAGTTGAAGCAGCAGGATTTGTTTAAGTCTTTCTGAACCGGGCAGTCTTTAAATAGATGTCCAGATTCAGCGCAGTGTGAGCATCTGGTGGTGTCTGATTTACAAAAGTTTTTGGTGTGTCCAAATTCGAGACATTTGTAACACTGGAGTAAGGGGGTGAATTCCTCGACATGAACTCGCTGATGATCAATGTTGATTTTTTGTAAGTGTATGATGTTTTTAAAGAGATAAGGCGAGCAGACAAATACGGCGTTGTATAAGAGTTTGTTTTTATTAGGTCTTTTAAATTTGAATTGTATATCTTCGTCGCTTTTAATGTGGTCGGAAATGAGGGAGTTCTGTTTTATTATGATGTTTTGCAGTTCATCTGGGGAGGTGTCGGAATTCACCCCCTTAACAATAAACATTGGTTTTAATTTTCTTGAGACTTCAGCAGTGATGTTGGGGTTCGACTCACTAAGGTTAGGTTAGGTTAGGTTAGGTTAGGTTAGGTTAGGTTAGGTTAGGTTAGGTTAGGTTAGGTTAGGTTAGGTTAGGTTAGGTTAGGTTAGGTTAGGTTAGGTTAGGTTAGGTTAGGTTAGGTTTTTTTTTTTGAAATAAAACTAGTAGAGAGTGCTACCAACAGTAGCGCTAATGGTATACGCTTTCTGTTGGAGCAGTTGTGTTAATATTATTTGTATTTTGGTTAGTTTTTAAAATATATTTTAGAGCATATTGGGGAGTTAGAAAATTTTAAAATTACTTTGTTGTAGAATAAGAAGTATGAAGCAGAGACAGGCATCAAAATTAAATGAGAAAATAGTAGTTAAAGGAAGCTAAGATTACGAATGTTAAGCTAGAGAATGAGAATAAGGTAAAGGAAATTATGCCTAAAATGTAAAGAAAATATGTGCAGAATGAACTTATAACTAAATTAGATCTAAGACTTATAGCTATGACATAATATAGTAGTTGCAATGATTGCAATGAAAACAATGGTGGTGATGATGAGTAAACTTATAGCTAGATCTTATTTTTTTTTTTTTTTTTTTTTTTTTTTTTTTTTTTTTTTTTTTTTTTTTTTTTTTTTTTTTTTTTTTTTTTTTGAGATATTAGTGTTAATATGTATGCAGAATGAACTTATAACTAGATAAAATCTAAGACTTATGGCTATGACATAATATAGTAGTTGTAATAAATCAAATGGAGCTATGATTGCAATGGAAACAATGGTGGTTATGATGAGTAAACTTATAGCTGGATCTTACAGCAATTTTTTTTTTTTTTTTTTTTTTTTTTTTTTTTTTTTTTTTTTTTTTTTTTTTTTTTTTTTGTGAGATATTAGTGTTGATATGTATGCAGAATGAACTTATAACTAGATTAAATCTTAAGACCTATGGCTATGACATGCAAATAAGTAAACAGAGTATGACATGCAAATAAGTAAACAGAGTAAGTAAACTTATAGCTAGGTGTTACAGCAATATGTAATATTTTATATAGTAAGTATCATCAAAATAAGTATGACATAGTACTAACAGTAGTAGTATGGTGGTAATAACAAATCATCAAGATAAGTATGACATAGTATGGTGGTAATAACAAATCATCAAAATAAGTAAACAGAGTAAGTAAACTTATAGCTAGGTATTAATACAATAAGTAATATTTTATATAGTAAGTGTATGAATGGAGAATTAATATATATATTATGTATATAATTTAATTATGTTAAGTATATAGCTTGTTTAAATATATATATAGTGTGTGTATGGATATGTAAATAGGTGGATAGATATATGTGAATGGATGTCTATTAGGTTTTAAGGTTTAGAGGAGACGTAGATAATTGTTATTTATTTCAGTATGGAGGTCGAACCCGCGTTCGGCTAGCAAGGTGCGTACGTGCAAGCTCTGCGCCTTGAGGGGTGCGCAGGGAGGTTGTTAGTATTATATAGTGCATTTGTCTGTACATAATTAGTTAAAGAAATTATGTTAAAAATAACAATAAGTAAACGAAACATTGTAGAGATTCCAGTGAGATATGGTGGTGGTGAAGAGTTTTAGGTATTGTTGAAGAACTTAAGATCATTAACTATAGTGGTAAGATGGGTAAGAAAGATGGAGAGGCTACAATTTTTTTCCGTCATCTTCGTAATTAGTGCAGGGTCGTCGGGTGGAATCCTATCATGGTCGAGGGCGATGAAGAGGTCAGTACGAGTCGGTGAGTATCGGGGGCAGTCGAATAGTAAGTGATTAAAGGTTTGTGAAACGGTGGAGTCGCAAGGGCATAGGTCGTTGTCGGTGATGTGGAAGCGGTGAAGATACGATTTATGATATGCATGATTGGTGAGAAATTGGGTGACGGCGAAGGTGAGTTTACAGGCAGAGGTGAATTTTTGAATATCTAGGAAAGTTGGAAGGAGTTTTTTAGTGTGTATAGAGCCGGGAGAGTTTTCATAATAGTTTTGAGAGGCGATAGTGAGTTGTTTACGGATGTTGGATTTGATGTGGGAAATGGGGGCATGGGTATAGTCGGGTTGTTTGCGGAGAGAGGCGGCGGATTTGGCAGCAATGTCGGCCATATCATTACCAGGTATGTCAGTGTGGGCTCTGACCCATGCAAAGCGAGCGGTGAGGTTGTGGGATCTGGCAGAGTGGAGGGAGTGGAAGATGCGGACAGCTAATGGATTATGGCTGTAGGGGTTGGAAAGTTCCATGAGGGCGGATTGACTGTCGGAGAAGATATATATGGAGTGAATGTCAGTGTATTTGGGTTGTGTGTGTGAGTGTAAGAACCAATTAATAGCCCCGTCGATCGCGAGCATTTCTGCTTGGAAGACGGAGCATGTTGGGTGTAATTTGAATTTTTTTGTTGTGCAGTCGCCATGCGGGTCGATGGCCACAAAGGCGGCGCCAACGACATTATCATGGCGGCTGCCGTCGGTGAAGATGCGTATAGTGTTGTGTGTGGGGAGGGGGAATTGTTGATATTCTAGTAGTGAGTGGATTTCAGTGTAGGATATAGGTACTCTGAGGGAGGGGTGGAGTAGTGCGGAGGGGAGGGCTGGTTTTTCTATAGGGATATCGGAAGGGAGGAAATTCGAGTGGCCGAGAAGTTTGGTGCTTTCTAATTGGGAAACAGCTTTGATTTTATCCGTAAGGGGGATTAGTCGGGCTAAGGAGATGGAGGTGACTGTGCTGCAAGTGCGAAATCCATGAATGATTTTGATGGCGAATAAACGTTGGAGGGAGAGGAATTTTTTATTAATGTATTTGTAACGGAGGGCACTAGACCAGATGCAAGATGCGTAGGTGATTATGGGAGTGATGACTTGCTCGTATATAGTTCTAATGTTGTCGGAGTGGATGCCCCAGGTAGGTCGGGTGAACAGAAGGAGTTTATGGAGGAGTTTTTTTGATTTTTCTATGGTGTAAAGTGCGTGACTGGTGAATTTGAGTTTGTTGTCGATGATAATGCCTAGGTATTTGAATTCATCACAGTAGGTAAGGGTGGTGTTGTCCATGATGATAGAGAGGGTGGAAGCTTTGCTAGTAAATGCAGTGAGTTTGGTTTTATCAGGCCCAAAGTGCAATTTAACACTTTGACCCCATTTGCTGATGCGGTCGAGTGCGGTGTTGGTAGTGTGTTGAAGTGTGGACAGAGAAGAAGAGTGAATAATGAGAAGGATGTCGTCAGCATAAGCCTGTATGTGGCAGTTGGGGGGGAGGTCGAGGTCGAGGAGTTCGTCAATGATGAGGTTCCACATAGTGGGCCCACATACGGAGCCCTGTATGCATCCCCGAGTCATGGTTCTGGTCATATTGCAGTCCGAGAAATTAAGTTCTATGGTTCGATCAGTGAGATAATTGTTTAATATGTGGTAAATATTTTGGGGGCAGTTATAGTGACGGAGTCTGTGGAGTATGGCCGGCCACCACGCATTGTCAAAGGCAGCCTTGATGTCAAGGGAAAGGGCAATGACATGTTCGCCAAGGGTTTTTTTGGAGCGGATGAAGTTGAGGGCAGTGGAGATGGCTTGGGTGGTAGATGTTTGTTGCTTGAATCCGAACTGGCGAGAGTTACTTAGATGGTGGGAGCTAAGGTGGTAAGTCAGTCGATCAATAATGAGTTTTTCAAAAAGTTTTCCAAAGACATTAATGAGACCTATTGGGCGAAAAGAGGAGAAAGAGGAGTGGTCGGTTTTGCCAGGTTTGGGTATGATTTTGATGACGGCGTGTTTCCAGGGGGTGGGGAAGAAGGAGAGCACAAGACATCTATTGTAGATTTTAGTAAGGTAGTCGGGGAATCGGGTTGCGAATTGGAGGCAGATGTCCGCTGTAAGGTGGTCGATTCCAGGGGCTTTTTTGGGGTTCATGTGTCTGAGGCCGTTTAAGACCTCAGTGGTAGTGAAAGGTGGTTCAGGGGGAGAGTCGATGGGTGTGGGGATTAGGGATCTAATAAGTTGTTGGGAGGGGGTAGAGTCAGGTGTGTCATGGGGGAAGAAGTTGTTGAGGAGGGCGTTTGTGGTGTCGTGGCTGTCAGTAGTGTAGGTGCCGTCGCTGAGGAGTAGGGTGGAAGGGGGGTTGGAGAGTGGTTTTGTTTTGATGATGCGATTGGTGACAGACCATACATTTTCTTTGGTTTGTCGGCTGCAGAATTCCTTGAAATGCTGGGTGGAGGTGGAGCAGAATACGTCAGAGTATTCTCGTCGGGCTTGGTTTCGTGCAAGTATGAGGTCGTCTAGGGGAAGTCGTCGTCGTTTGTAACGGGATAGTTTGTGATGGATTTGAAGGACCTTCCGTTTGAGGGAATCGAGCTCGTCATTCCAAAAGGGAGGTTTTTTTGGTATGCCATGGGCGCGGGGGAGTAGGCGGTCACAGGTGTGTTGGATGGCGTACGTGAAGTCAGAGACTAAAAGGTCAATTTCGTCAGTGTCAAGTTGCTCAATGTTCTCTATACGAGGGAGTTTGTCAGCGATCATGGAGGTGAATCTGTCGGAGTTTCTGTTCCAGTTATATGAGGTTGTGTTATATTTGAATGTGGTGAGTTTCTTGTCTTTAGTGAATTTAGTGTTGTGGAATGAGGCATAGAAGGTGATGGCGTTGTGATCGGAGCTGGGGGTGATTTGAGGATTGACGGACCAGTTGCTTATATGAAGGGATGGGAGGTTGCTGATGAGGGTTAGGTCAATGATGGATTCACGAAGTCGGCCATGAGTGACTGTGTTGAAGGTGGGTGCGTTGCCGCTGTTGGAGATGACTAGGTTGTTGGCAAGTATGAAGTCCGCGATGAGTTCACCTCTGCGGTTGTTGGCGTGTGAGCCCCATAGGCTGTGCCATCCATTGAAGTCGCCGCAGATAATGGATGTGGGGTTATGGTGATGGTGAAGGAAACGTTGGAGGAGGTCAAGTGTGTTGTGGGTGTCTGTGCGAGGTTCTAGGTAGACGGATATAAGGAAAATATTACAGTTGGTGTGGGAGTCGGTGGATTGGACAATACACAGTTCAGGGGTGGAGTACTGGGATATGCCAAGGGTGGAGGAGGCGTCTTTATGAATAGCAATGGCTGCGCGAGAAGGGCGTTCGGTGGGAAATTGGTGTAGTGTGTAATCAGAGAGATCAAGTTTCATGCGATTGGTGTTGCCAGTGTACGGCTCGGTGATGAAGGCGTAATGGGGTTGTTGCTGGTTGAGAAAGACAGAGAGTTCATGGGCAGCGTTTCTGCTGCGACCGAGATTTATTTGAATGGAGTTGGAAAGGTTGGGTGAAGATGAAGCGTGGGAGGGGGTAGCAGAAGAGTGATGGTTGCTATCAGGATAACTATTTGGATCCATAATCGATACGGAGGCGGATGCGTGCAGCCATATGGATTTTTCTCGGGCAGGAGTCGGATGTGGCGCTGTGGGAGAGTGAGGGAGTGTTGTCAGTGCCGGCGTTCCCGTTGTGTTTTGTCTGGTGGGCTTTACAGTTGAAGCAGCAGGATTTGTTTAAGTCTTTCTGAACCGGGCAGTCTTTAAATAGATGTCCAGATTCAGCGCAGTGTGAGCATCTGGTGGTGTCTGTTTTACAAAAGTTTTTGGTGTGTCCAAATTCGAGACATTTGTAACACTGGAGTAAGGGGGTGAATTCCTCGACATGAACCCGCTGGTGATTAATATTGATTTTTTGTAAGTGTATGATGTTTTTAAAGAGATAAGGCGAGCAGACAAATACGGCGTTGTATAAGAGTTTGTTTTTATTAGGTCTTTTAAATTTGAATTGTATATCTTCGTCGCTTTTAATGTGGTCAGAAATGAGGGAGTTCTGTTTTATTATGGTGGTTTGCAGTTCATCTGGGGAGGTGTCGGAATTCACCCCCTTAACAATAAACATTGGTTTTAATTTTCTTGAGACTTCAGCAGTGATGTAGGGGTTCGACTTACCGACCTTCTGGAGGGCCGCTTCCAGGTGCTCCGCACTGTCGAACTCCACGCGGATCTTGGCGTTGGAGATGAATTGGACGCCAGCTGGAGTGAATTTGGTGTCCCGGAAGGACACTGCTGTCCTCCAGGATGACAGGGTGTCAGCAGAGGTGGCACCCGGCTTTTTCGACGCGATGATTAGAGATGGTTTGGAGACAAGTGGGGTTGGGGTCATCAGTCTTTGTTGTTGTTGTTGTTTACCAGGGCCGGGTGAAGACATTCGGGCAGCTTGAGCATATGAGAATCCGGTGGGCGAAAGATGCTGAAGGCTTGAAGTATTAGTGAGAAGTTCCTTTTTGAACGAGACCATTTCCTGACGGACGGCGCTGATGATCTCATTCTTTAGGTCGCAGGCTGGTGTAGAAGTAGTCGGAGAGCCGGATTCGCCAGTCGCGTTCAGAAAATTTGGAAGTGAGTTGATGCTTTTGGATATCTCTGCAGCTGCTTCTTTGATTAGTTTCTTGTTGACTGCAGTCACGCTTCGGCCATCATTTATTGTCTTTATAATAAAATCCGAAAGTTTTTGGATGGTGTTTTGTAAAGATGTTGAGTCTTTTGCTTCCGCTGCGGTGCACGGCAGAGAGGGGGGGAGGGTGGGGGGTGGTGCTCCACCATCCCCTCTTTGATCCCCCATGTTGAAATCTACCAGGGCTCACTTGTGTAAAAAGTTATCAGTTGAAGAAGGTAAAAATTCGGGAAAATGGGAGATTTGTTGGTGTGGTTTGGTAGGTTGACCAAACAATCGCTTCAGATCAAACTGAATGAAAATTCGCTCAGAATTACGCTACGACGCGTACTTTCCGAGATAATTGAGAAACCAAGTTATTCGGTGATGGCGAAAATTACCATTTTGAAGAAAAAATTCAATAAATAAAAAACTATTGATGAGAAAAATTCCAAAATTGGTGTCTCCAGTTCTGGATAGTTATACTGTAAGATAATGTAAAAAAAACAAGAAGTCTTCCTGAGAAATTTTTCAGGAGGGGTAAGAGCGTTTTTGAAATTTTGGTACACACCTGAAAATAGCGTTGGTTTATGTGAAGAAGATGCTGTAGGGGGGCGTGTGATATATCGTTGGAATCAGCACGCCGAGGCGGTTCGAATGACACCTACAACATGCTCCTAGGATGAAAGATGAGGGAGCACGTGGCGGGAAGGAAAATTACCTTATATGATTGAAAAATTATTATCTTAAAAACTATGAGCGGGAAAAATCTGAAACTTAGTAGGTATGTGCACTGATATATGTGAAATAAAATAAAGTAATAAAAAAGGTAGGTTATCGCTTTGGATTTTTAGATATAGAGCTTTCAATGTGAAAGTAAATGGAAAAAATAAATGTTTTTTAAAAAATGTCCAATAACTTCCAAAGTATGTATCACACAATGTTGGTTGATGTTTCCCTGTAAAGGGCTTTTTAACGCGGTTCTAACGAAGTATTACGTTTGGTTGTGGCTATTGTATTTAAGAAGTTAGTCACCACGTGGTTTTTTGAAAATTGTCTGTAAATCACTAAATAATTGTCCGATAGCGTTCAAATTTGGTAGATAGATGGAGAGTCATAAATAAAACAGAATAACAATAGCCGATACACGACGGCCCGCTTAAAATCAAAAGTTTTTGACCAAAAACTGAAAATTTTTTGGGTAAGACTAACCTCAAAATAAGTTTTTGTTCAGAAAAAATCCACAATTTTGGGTGTATCGCTGCACAATTTAGCACACACTTAGATATCACTGAGAAACATATGTAAGCACTTTTTAAAGTTCAAAAATCGCGAAAAAGACCAATTTTTAGAATTTTTGAACGCGGAGCGGCCTAATTCGTGGCGCTCTGGGTGGCGGTCGAGCGCAGACTCGGTTAGGTTAGGTTAGGTTAGGTTAGGTTAGGTTAGGTTAGGTTAGGTTAGGTTAGGTTAGGTTAGGTTAGGTTAGGTTAGGTTAGGTTAGGTTAGGTTAGGTTAGGTTAGGTTAGGTTAGGTTAGGTTAGGTTAGGTTAGGTTAGGTTAGGTTAGGTTAGGTTAGGTTAGGTTAGGTTAGGTTAGGTTAGGTTAGGTTAGGTTAGGTTAGGTTAGGTTAGGTTAGGTTAGGTTAGGTTAGGTTAGGTTAGGTTAGGTTAGGTTAGGTTAGGTTAGGTTAGGTTAGGTTAGGTTAGGTTAGGTTAGGTTAGGTTAGGTTTTTTTTTTTAAAAATTCCGCCTTTTGCCCTACCGGGCCGCGGGAACTACGTTAGTATACGTCCGCGGCCCGGCAAGGGGGGGGCCCCTTTGCGTCGGGGCCCGACGTGGAACGACCCACTCCCAAGACTGAGGAGGGGTCGTCCGCCGTTTCCACGGCGCGACGCGTCTCACGACGCGCCGCGCGTGGGGTTGTGACCCGGCCGGAGCCGCCATCAGACTCGACGGCGGCCCCGGGCCGGGGCCCGGCGGGGCGGGAGCGTGCCGCCGGCACGCTCGCGCTCCCGCAGGGCTTCGCGTTTGGCCGCCATCACCTCGCTAGCGAACGAGGCGACGGCGGCCCAACACTGGTCGCTGCCGGCCATGGCAGCGACGACAGCCGGCAGCGACAAGTCCGCCCCGACCGCGCCAATGAGCCTGGCGCGTTGGGCGCCCCAGCCCGTGCACACGGCCAGGGTGTGCTCGGCCGTGTCCACGGCCCCGGACGCACAGTGGTGGCACACGGGCTCCGCGAGGATGCCCACCAGTTCCCACAGGTACTTGCTGAAACAGCCGTGACCTGTGAGAAGCTGGGTGAGCCAATAAGTGGGAGCCCGGTGCCTCGCCTCGACCCATTGGCGCAGTACGGGTCGGACAGCCTCGGCGAGCTGCCTGCTCGCCGAGGGGTCCTCCAACCTTTGAGCCCATCGCTGGAAGAGATCCTCGCGACATTCGCTCCTCCAGCGAACGATCTCTTCCGCGAGGGGCTCCGACGATGTTTGCCGCATCAGGGCCCTCCTTCGGTACACCTCCGCCAGGACCCCGGCCTCGAGGTCCCAGGGGAGGCTCCCGGCAATCAAGCACGCCGCCTCGTAGGAGACGGTGTGGTACGCCCTGGAGGCCCTCTGTGCCATGACCCGCTGCGGACGCCGCAGCAGGGCCACGTTCTCGGCACTGAGGGCCCCCGCCGCCCATATTGGCGCCCCGTAGAGCGCCATGGAGCGAACCACACCGTCATAAAGGCGGCGGCCGACACTCCCCGCCCCCCCACAGTTGGGGAGTAGGCGTGCGAGCATTCCCGCGCACGACACCAATTTTGGCGCCAGCGCACGGAAATGCCCGCTGAACCCCCACCGACCGTCGAGGACGAGACCGAGATATTTGATGGTCTCCCCGACGGCGATGCGGGCTCCGCCCACCGTGATGAAGTACCCCGGGGGGGGCTTCGTCCGAGGCCCATGGAAGAACAGGGCCTCGGACTTCTCGAGGGCTACCCGCAGCCCGAGGGCCCTGATGCGGCCGACAATATGGGCCGTGCCCGCCGTGGCGAGCACGCCCGCGTCCCTAAACGTTTTGCCCTGCGCGGTCACTAGGGTATCGTCGGCGTAACATATTACGCCGACCCCCCGAAGATTAGCGCCGCGCAGGGCCCAATCGAAGCCGATGTTCCACAGGAGTGGGCCGAGAACCGACCCCTGTGGAACACCGCACCCCATCGCCCTGCGGACTACTCGCCCCGGGACCGGGTATGTGATGGCCCGGTCGGCGAAATAGTCCGCAAGGACGCGCCTGAGGTACCACGGGACGTTGTGGTACCTCAGGGCCTCCGCGATTGTCTCCCAGGGGATGGTGTTGAAGGCGTTGGCGATGTCGAGCGACACCGCCAACAACACCTCCCCCCGGGAGACAGCGCTCTCGACGCTGTCCCGCAGCCGAGAGACGGCGTCCAGCGTGGACCTCCCGCGGCGAAAGCCGAATTGGCCGTCACTTAGATTCGGGCCTACCGCCTCCAGGTGCTCGACGAGGCGCGCAGCGAGCACGCGCTCGAAGAGTTTGCACGCCTCATCGAGCAGAACGATGGGGCGGTAGGCCGACGGCGAGTCGGGGGGTCGCCCGCGCTTCGGGAGAAGCACGAGCTTCCCCGACTTCCACCGCCGCGGGATCGTGCCGGACGCCATCATCTCCGACATGAGGGACAGCGTCACCTCCCCGAGGACCGGCATCACGCGGACGAGGATCCGCCCGGGAACCCCGTCCGGACCCGGGGCGCGGCTCTTCAGCTTGAGCGTCTGAACCGCGGCCCCGAGCTCGTCCTCGGACACGGGCGGAACGACCTCGCCCGCGACCGGTCCTCCTTCGGGAGTCGGTGCCGCCATCCTGGGCGGCACCCATTCCTCTTCTGGGCTCGGGAATAGGGAGCCGACCACGCGCTCCAGCAGGGGGGGGTCAAGGGTCATCGTCAGCGGGGGCGCCGCGGGTCGAAGCTTCTGCCTCACGACCTTGTACGGGCGCCCCCACGGATCCCCGTCGATGCTGTCGACCCACCCCTGCCAGGCCTCCGCCTTGGCGGCCCTTATAGCGGAGGTCAGGGCCGCGCGAGCGGCCCGGTACGCGGCGAGCAACACCTCCTCGTGTGCCGGGTCCCTGGCGCTTCTTCTCCGGCTTCTGGTGCACCGGCGGCGGGCCGAGGCACACTCGGCCTGTAGCCCCGTGAGGTGGGGCCGCCACCAGTACACCTGCCTGCGCTTTTGAGAGGGACCCGCTCGTCGCATCGCCGCGTCGCAGACGCGAGACAGCGCTCCAGAGAGCCTCTCGCATCTCGCGTCTACGTCCGGGCCGCTATCGGCGTTTGCGGCGGCCCATCGCTCCACGATGGCCGCCTCCGTGGCCAGCTCCGGGTCCAGGGTGGACAACCGCCACCGCGGACCCTCCTCCGACCGGGGTCGGTCCACACCGCCCGCTCCGGCGTCCGAAGGGGATGGGACTAGGTCGAACCTTATGTATAAATGGTCCGACAACGTCTCCACCCCCTCCTCAACCCGCCACCCGATTGCGCGGCGGGCCAGGGCGGGACTCGCAAACGAGATGTCGACGATCGACCCGCCCTGTTGACGCACGCACGTGTGGACCGCCCCCCGGTTCAGGAGGACCATTCCCGTGGACACCGCCCACTCCTCCAGGGTCTCCCCCCTGGCGCTGGTCGCCGGAGATCCCCACGAACGGGATTTGGCGTTGAAGTCTCCGGCGACCACCACAGGGGTGGGGTGCACTTCCTGGACCAGGTCGCCGACCTCGACCAGCAGACGCTCGAAGTCGGCGAGGGTCTTGTTCGGAGAGAAGTACACCCCTATCACTGCAACGTCGCCCAGCAGCACGAGGACGCATCCGCGCCCCCTCCGCACCCTGCGGAAGGGGAGGCACAGCGAAGCGTCGCGCTGCCAGGCGACGATAGCCACCGAACCGTCGTCGGCGCCCGCCCAGTTGTCGCGGGCTTGGACGCGGTACGGCTCGGCGACTATGGCGACGTCGATTTGCCACTGCGCAGCCGTCTTGAGAAGCAGATCCTGTGCGGCCGCGCAGTGGTTCACGTTCGCCTGCAGGATGGAGACCCCGTGAGCCATTTAATTGGTGGCGGTGTCCATCGCCTCCTCAGCGGCTCTTGGAGCCGTCGCAGACGCGGCGGGGGTGTCGCGATTACCCCCGCCCGTCCTTTTCTTCTTGGCCATCGCCGGGCACTTTTTGTGCCCGAGGCGATGGCCGGCGTCGCCGCCCTCGGTCGCGCAGATTGCGCATTTGGGGTCGGCGACGCAGGTGGCCGCCTTGTGGCCCGGCTGGCCGCACCGGAAGCACAGTGCGCTGCGATCCGTTTCGCAGCTGCACTGCACCCCCAGGTGCCCTGGCACCAGGCAGCGGTAACACCGCTGGGGCCGCGCGTCGAGGAGCGCGGCCCTGGCCATCGACCAGCCTATGGTGAGGCGGCCGGCCCCCGTGATCGTTTTGGCCGCCAGGACCGGGCACTTGACCCAGACGGTCCCCGGGCGGCCAGGTGGGCGGTTAATAGTGCCCACCTTTATCGACACGGGGGGGCATCCCCCCACCTCGGCCACTCTTGCGGCCACCATCTCCCTCGTGACCGCGTCACTCAGACCGGAGATGCGCATTTCTGCGCAGCGCTCCGGCCTGGAGACGCGGGCCACCTCGCCAACGAGCTCGCGTAGTTTTGAGGCGAGCTCGTCGGCCTTCTTTACCCTATCGGCGCCGGTCACCTCCAGCAGCCGGCCCCCAGTGCGGGCCGTGCGGAAGCGCAGCCCGCTAATTTCCAGGGCCGCGAGGTCTATGCCCTTCTCGGCCCTGGACAGCACGTCCGCGTAGCTCGACGCCGAGCCCTGCGGTAGCGTGATCGCCACCGCGGCTGACGCCGGAACTCGCAGACGACGGCTGCGCTTCTTCTTCCGCTTGGGCTGCTGGGCCGCTGGAGCAGCCGGCGCCCGGGACGCCGGAGCGGCTGGCCTCGGAGCCCGAGATGCCGGGGAAGCCGGCCTCGGCGCCCGGCCCCCCCGCGCCACCACATTCCACGCCTCTTTGAGAGGCGGCGGCGGCGGAGCAGGCCGGATGGCGGGACGAGTCGGGGCCGGAGGAGCGGCTCCGCGGGCCGCCTCGGCCTCGCGGGTCGCCAGGCTCCTCCTGCCACCCCTCTTTTGACCCTTCGCCCCCGCATTGGATGTTGCGGCGGGGGCGGAGGAGGTTGCGGCCGTCGGCGCAGGGCCGCGCGCCGGGGAGGCCAACGCCGGCGGGGCGGCAGAGGCGTCAACCGCAGGTGCCGGGGCACCGCGCTCCGGTGTTTTGCGCGCGTATGCCGTTATCGGCGGGGACACTCGCTTTTCCGGCAGGAGTCGGTCCTGGATCCCCGACATCCTGGCGTCGACCAGGAAGAAGATTTCCTCCCTGGTCATCGCTTCGGGTGCCGGGGCGGGGACGGAGGCCGCCACTCGCCTCTGGGCCTCGACCTCGGCCCTGAGGGCGAGGATTTCAGCCCGAAGCTGGGCGACCTCCTCCGACTCCTTCCTGGCGGCGAGCTTGTGCACAGCCTCTGCCGCCGTCGCCACCGCCTTCCTGATCTCCGCCACGTGCTGGCACTTCATCCTCGTCTGCTTGCGGGCAAGCGAACCGATCAGCTCCAAGGCTGATTCGGCCACCCCCACAAGCTCGTCGGCACCGCACGTGGCCGCCATCTCCCCTTCCCGGGCAGGGTCCGCCGGCGTCGCCGCCCGGGACCGGTCCCGCAGGGCCGCCTTTTTCGCGGCCACCTCGGCCGCCAGTTCCTCTTCGGCGCGCAATTGGAGCTCGCGCTCGCGCTGAGCGCACAGCTCGGCCTTGGCCTTAGCGAGGCCGACGTATTCGCCCGTTGTGGGCGGGCGACCTCGACCTCGCTTTGGCCGCGCGCCAGTTCTGGCTAGGGCCACCTCTTCACCCTCTAGAGGCCGCTTCCGCCACAAGCGGCCCATCGAGGAGGGGGAGCTCGATCTTGAGCGCTCCCCCACTGACATGCAGCTGTCCGAAGACTCGGACAGCCGCAACTCCTGCGGCGCCTGCAGCTCGCAGCGCGCGAGCACCACGCGCGGCACCCTCTCTCTCTCCACAAGGGCCGAGGCCCTTGTCCTTGAGGACACCCCGTCCTCCCCAACCCCCTCCGAGGAATCGCTCCTCCTCTCTTCCTTAATCCTAAGTGTTTTGTTTTGTTTTGATAAAAGATCCATATTGAGTCCCACGAGTATGGGGGAAAGGATTACCAAGACTAGCAGAGCCCCCTGTACTAGCTTGGGCGTATATACACACGGAGGTCCGCCAGTTTCCGCGGGTTTTTACGACTTTGCTGTCGGGTGTTATTGACTTTTCCTTGTCTCGGGCCGGCCAATTAAGGCAAGCCCCCTGTCCCGGCGCCACGCCGCTAGACATGACAACGACACGCGACGCCGAAACAGGTTGCTCGACGTTGTCCCCGGGAAGGGGACATCCCCCTGAACACGAGTTAACGCATCCAGAGGGACCGCCGAGCCGCGGGGTACTCCCGCCCACAACCACGTCCAAAAGGACCGCTGTCCATGAAGGACCCTCAAAGAGCGAAGCGCTCTCGCGCCGGAGCGGCGCCCGATGTCGGGAGTGACCGCCCCGCATCGCCAGTCAGCTCTGATGATCAGAGTAGTACCGGGAGCGGGGCAGTCGCCGACACTCGCGGTGGCGAAGCACCGCCGCGGACCTTGCAGGTCCGCCATACCACGACCCCTCCGCGGGTCAACCGGTGGGATATCAGTCAACGGCCAGAAACCCTCCTCCCGTATAAATACGGGGCGGAACGAATCCGACCGCTGTCCAGGGAGCACCAGAACACCGCTTCCCTTACCCGGAGATCGCAAGCGATTTCCAGGGCACGAGAAACGGTGCACCAACGTGGAGGTTTCCCACCCAGCCCCCCAGGTTAGGTTTTTTTTTTTTTTTTTTTTTTCAAAATTTCCGTCTCTTGCCCTACCGGACCGCGGGAACTACGTGAGTATACGTCCGCGGCCCGGCAAGGGGGGGCCCCTTTTAGTCGGGGCCCTACGTGGTACGACCCACTCCCATGGAGTGGGGAGGGGTCGTCCGCCGTTTCCACGGCGCGACGCGTCTCACGACGCGCCGCGCGTGGGGTTGTGTCCCGGCCAGGGCCGCCATCAGACTCGACGGCGGCCCCGGGCCGGGGCCCGGCGGGGCGGGAGCGTGCCACCAGCACGCTCGCGCTCCCGCAGGGCTTCGCGTTTGGCCGCCATCACCTCGCTGGCGAATGAGGCGACGGCGGCCCAACACTGTTCGCTGCCGGCCATGGCAGCGACGACGGCCGGCAGCGACAAGTCCACCCCGACCGCGCCAATGAGCCTGGCGCGTTGAGCGCCCCAGGCCGTGCACACGGCCAGTGTGTGTTCGGCCGTGTCCACGGCACCGGACGCGCAGTGGTGGCACACGGGCTCCGCGAGGAGGCCCACCAGTTCCCACAGGTACTTGCTGAAACAGCCGTGACCTGTGAGAAGCTGGGTGAGCCAGTAAGTGGGAGCCCGGTGCCTCGCCTCGACCCATTGGCGCAGTACGGGTCGGACAGCCTCGGCGAGCCGCCTGCTCGCCGAGGGGTCCTCCAACCTTTGAGCCCATCGCTGGAAGAGATCCTCGCGACATTCGCTCCTCCAGCGAACGATCTCTTCCGCGAGGGGCTCCGACGATGTTTGCCGCATCAGGGCCCTCCTTCGGTACACCTCCGCCAGGACCCCGGCCTCGAGGTCCCAGGGGAGGCTCCCGGCAATTAGGCACGCCGCCTCGTAAGAGACGGTGTGGTACGCCCTGGAGGCCCTCTGTGCCATGACCCGCTGCGGACGCCGCAGCAGGGCCACGTTCTCGGCACTGAGGGCCCCCGCCGCCCAAATTGGCGCCCCGTAGAGCGCCATGGAGCGAACCACACCGTCATAAAGGCGGCGGCCAACACTCCCCGCCCCCCCACAGTTGGGGAGTAGGCGTGCGAGCATTCCCGCGCACGACACCAATTTTGGCGCCAGCGCACGGAAATGCCCGCTGAACCCCCACCGACCGTCGAGGACGAGACCGAGGTATTTAATGGTCTCCCCGACGGCGATGCGGGCTCCGCCCACCGTGATGGAGTACCCCGGGGGGGGCTTCGTCCGAGGCCCATGGAAGAACAGGGCCTCGGACTTCTCGAGGGCCACCCGCAGCCCGAGGGCCCTGATGCGGCCGACAACATGGGCCGTGCCCGCCGTGGCGAGCACGCCCGCGTCCCTAAACGATTTGCCCTGCGCGGTCACTAGGGTATCGTCGGCGTAGCATATTACGCCGACCCCCCGAAGATTAGCGCCGCGCAGGGCCCAGTCGAAGCCGATGTTCCACAGGAGTGGGCCGAGAACCGACCCCTGTGGAACACCGCACCCCATCTCCCTGCGGACCACCCGCCCCCGGACCGGGTATGTGATGGCCCGGTCGGCGAAGTAGTCCGCAAGGACGCGCCTGAGGTACCACGGGACGTTGTGGTACCTCAGGGCCTCCGCGATTGTCTCCCAGGGGATGGTGTTGAAGGCGTTGGCGATGTCGAGCGACACCGCCAACAACACCTCCCCCCGGGAGACAGCGCTCTCGACGCTGTCCCGCAGCCGAGAGATGGCGTCCAGCGTGGACCTCCCGCGGCGAAAGCCGAATTGTCCGTCACTGAGATTTGGGCCCACCGCCTCCAGGTGCTCGACGAGGCGCGCAGCGAGCACGCGCTCGAAGAGTTTGCACGCCTCATCGAGCAGGACGATGGGGCGGTAGGCCGACGGCGAGTCGGGGGGTCGCCCGCGCTTCGGGAGAAGCACGAGCTTCCCCGACTTCCACCGCCGCGGGATCGTGCCGGACGCCATCATTTCCGACATGAGGGACAGCGTCTCCTCCCCGAGGACCGGCATCACGCGGACGAGGATCCGCCCGGGCACACCGTCCGGACCTGGGGCGCGGCTCTTCAGCTTGAGCGTCTGAACCGCGGCCCCCAGCTCGTCCTCGGACACGGGCGGAACTACCTCGCCCGCGGCCGGTCCTTCCTCGGGAGTCGGTGCCGCCATTCTGGGCGGCACCCATTCTTCTCTGGGGCTCGGGAATAGGGAGCTGACCACGCGCTCCAGCAGGGGGGGGTCAAGGGTCATCGTCAGCGGGGGCGCCGCGGGTCGGAGCTTCTGCCTCACGACCTTGTACGGGCGCCCCCACGGATCCCCGTCGATGCTGTCGACCCACCCCTGCCAGGCCTCCGCCTTGGCGGCCCTTATAGCGGAGGTCAGGGCCGCGCGAGCGGCCCGGTACGCGGCGAGCAACACCTCCTCGCGTGCCGGGTCCCTGGCGCTTCTTCTCCGGCTTCTGGTGCACCGGCGGCGGGCCGAGGTACACTCGGCCTGTAGCCCCGTGAGGTGGGGCCGCCACCAGTACACCTGCCTGCGCTTTTGAGAGGGACCCGCTCGTCGCATCGCCGCGTCGCAGACGCGAGACAGCGCTCCAGAGAGCCTCTCGCATCTCGCGTCTACGTCCGGGCCGCTATCGGCGTTTGCGGCGGCCCATCGCTCCACGATGGCCGCCTCCGTGGCCAGCTCCGGGTCCAGGGTGGACAATCGCCACCGCGGACCCTCCTCCGACCGGGGTCGGTCCACACCGCCCGCTCCGGCGTCCGAAGGGGATGGGACTAGGTCGAACCTTATGTAGAGGTGGTCCGACAACGTCTCCACCCCCTCCTCAACCCGCCACCCGATTGCGCGGCGGGCCAGGGCGGGACTCGCGAACGAGACGTCGACGATCGACCCGCCCTGTTGACGCACGCACGTGTGGACCGCTCCCCGGTTCAGGAGGACCATTCCCGTGGACACCGCCCACTCTTCCAGGGTCTCGCCCCTGGCGCTGGTCGCCGGAGATCCCCACGAACGGGATTTGGCGTTGAAGTCTCCGGCGACCACCACAGGGGTGGGGTGCACTTCCTGGACCAGGTCGCCGACCTCGACCAGCAGACGCTCGAAGTCGGCGAGGGTCCTGTTCGGAGAGAAGTACACCCCGATCACTGCAACGTCGCCCAGCAGCACGAGGACGCATCCGCGCCCCCTCCGCACCCTGCGGAAGGGGATGCACAGCGAAGCGTCGCGCTGCCAGGCGACGATAGCCACCGAACCGTCGTCGGCGCCCGCCCAGTTGTCGCGGGCTTGGACGCGGTACGGCTCGGCGACTATGGCGACGTCGATTTGCCACCGCGCAGCCGTCTGGAGAAGCAGGTCCTGTGCGGCCGCGCAGTGGTTCACGTTCGCCTGCAGGATCGAGACCCTGTGAGCCATTTAATTGGTGGCGGTGTCCATTGCCTCCTCAACAGCTCTCGGAGCTGTTACTGACGCGGCGGGGGCGTCGCGATTACCCCCGCCCGTCTTCTTCTTCTTGGCCATCGCCGGGCACTTTTTGTGCCCGAGGCGATGGCCGGCGTCGCCGCCCTCGGTCGCGCAGATTGCGCACCTAGGGTCGGCGACGCAGGTGGCCGCCTTGTGGCCCGGCTGGCCGCACCGGAAGCACAGCGCGCTGCGGTCTACCTCGCAGCTGCACTGCACCCCCAGGTGGCCCGGCACCAGGCAGCGGTAACACCGCTGCGGCCGCGCGTCAAGGAGCGCGGCCCGGGCCATCGACCAGCCGATGGTGAGGTGGCCAGCCCCCGTAATCGTTTTGGCCGCCAGGACCGGGCATTTTACCCAGACGGTCCCCGGGCGGCCAGGTGGGCGGTTGATGGTGCCCACCTTTACCGATTCGGGGCGGCATCCCCCCACCTCGGCCACTCGCGCGGCCACCATTTCCTTGGTGGCCGCGTCACTCAGGCCGGAAATGCGCATCTCTGCGCACCGCTCCGGCCTGGCGACGCGGGCCACCTCGCCGACGAGCTCGCGGAGTTTTGAGGCAAGCTCGTCGGCCTTCCTCGTCCTATCGGCGCCGGACACCTCGAGCAGCCGGCCCCCAGTGCGGGCCGTGCGGAAGCGTAGCCCGCTGATCTCCAGGGCCGCGAGGTTTATACCCCTCTCGGCCCTGGATAATACGTCGGCATAACTCACTGTCGAGCCCTGCGGCAGTGTAATGGCTATCGCCTCCGACGCAGGAACTCGCAGGCGACGGCCACGCTTCCGCTTCCGCTTGGGCTGCTGGGCTGCTGGAGCAGCCGGCGCCCGGGGCGCCGGAGCAGCCTGCCTCGGCGCCCGAGATGCCGGGGAAGCCGGCCTCGGCGCCCGGCCCCCCCGCGCCACCACATTCCACGCCTCTTTGAGAGGCGGCGGCGGCGGAGCAGGCCGGATGGCGGGACGAGTCGGGGCCGGAGGAGCGGCTCCGCGGGCCGCCTCGGCCTCGCGGGTCGCCAGGCTCCTCCTGCCACCCCTCTTTTGACCCTTCGCCCCCGCATTGGATGTTGCGGCGGGGGCGGAAGAGGTCGCGGCCGTCGGCGCAGATCCGCCGCGCGCCGGGGAGGCCCCCGCCGGCGGGGCGGCAGAGGCGTCTACCGCAGGCGCCGGGGCACCGCGCTCCGGCGTTTTGCGCACGTACGCCGTTATCGGCGGGGACAGGCGCTTCTCCGGCAGGAGCCGGTCCTGGATGCCCGACATCCTAGCGTCGACCAGGAAGAAGATCTCCTCCCTGGTCATCGCTTCGGGTGCCGGGGCGGGGACGGAGGCCGCCACTCGCCTCTGGGCCTCGACCTCGGCCCTGAGGGCGAGGATTTCAGCCCGAGGCTGGGCGACCTCCTCCGACTCCTTCCTGGCGGCGAGCCTGTGCACGGCCTCTGCCACCGTCGCCACCGCCTTCCGGATGTCCGCCACGTGCTGGCACTTCATCCTTGTTTGTTTCCGGGCAAGTGAACCGATCAGCTCCAAGGCTGAATCGGCCACCCCCACAAGGTCTTCAGCGCCGCACGTGGCCGCCACCTCCCCTTCCTGCGCAGGGTCCGCCGGCGACACCGCCCGGGACCGGTCACGCAGGGCCGCCTTCTTTGCGGCCACCTCGGCCGCCAGCTCCTCCTCGGCGCGCAGTTCGAGCTCGCGCTCTCGCTGCGCGCACAGTTCGGCCTTTGCCTTTGCGAGGCCGACGTACTCGCCCGTTGTGGGCGGGCGCCCTCGACCCCGCTTAGGCCGCGCACCAGCTTTGGCCAAGGCCACCTCCTCACCCTCGAGAGGCCGCTTCCGCCACAAGCGGCCCATCGGGGAGGGGGAGCTCGATCTTGAGCGCTCCCCCACCGACATGCAGCTGTCCGAGGACTCGGACAGCCGCAACTCCTGCGGCGCCTGCAGCTCGCAGCGCGCGAGCACCACGCGCGGCACCTTCTCTTTTGCCACAAGGGCCGAGGCCCTTGTCCTTGAGGACACCCCGTCCTCCCCTACCCCCTCCGAGGATTCGCTCCTCCTTTCTTCTTTTATTTGTTTGTTAGTTTTAAGATTTTCCATTTTTGTTCCCACGAGTGTGGGGGAAAAGATTACCAAGACTAGCAGAGCCCCCTGTACTAGCTTGGGCGTATATACGCACGGAGGTCCGCCAGTTTCCGCGGGTTTTTACGACTTCGCTGTCGGGTGTTATTGACTTTTCCTTGTCTCGGGCCGGCCAATTAAGGCAAGCCCCCTGTCCCGGCGCCACGCCGCTAGACATGACAACGACACGCGACGCCGAGACAGGTTGCTCGACGTTGTCCCCGGGAAGGGGACATCCCCCTGAACACGAGTTAACGCATCCAGAGGGACCGCCGAGCCGCGGGGTACTCCCGCCCACAACCACGTCCAAAAGGACCGCTGTCCATGAAGGACCCTCAAAGAGCGAAGCGCTCTCGCGCCGGAGCGGCGCCCGATGTCGGGAGAGACCGCCCCGCATCGCCAGTCAGCTCTGATGATCAGAGTAGTACCGGGAGCGGGGCAGTCGCCGACACTCGCGGTGGCGAAGCACCGCCGCGGACCTTGCAGGTCCGCCATACCACGACCCCTCCGCGGGTCAACTGGTGGGATATCAGTCAACGGCCAGAAACCCTCCTCCCGTATAAATACGGGTCGGAACGAATCTGACCGCTGTCCAGGGAGCACCAGAACACCGCTTCCCTTACCCGGAGATCGCAAGCGATTTCCAGGGCACGAGAAACGGTGCACCAACGTGGAGGTTTCCCACCCAGCCCCCCCCCCCAGGTTAGGTTAGGTTAGGTTAGGTTAGGTTAGGTTAGGTTAGGTTAGGTTAGGTTAGGTTAGGTTAGGTTAGGTTAGGTTAGGTTTTTTTTTTTTTTTTTTTTTTTTTTTTTTTTTTTTTTTTTTTTTTTTTTTTTTTTTTTTTTTTTTTTTTTTTTGTCCGGACGCTAAGGCCCGGCCCGCGAATTTTCCTCCACCATTAGTGGAGACCTTATTTTGGAGGGCAATTAAACACTATTTTTGTTTATTTAAAACATTACTCCCTTACATCTATACATTTCATACTTATATTTCTAACATTTTTGTTTGCTTCTTTTATTTCTAGTACAGTTTGACTTATTTTCTATTTTTACACTTCTAACTTTTTATATTCTTTTTTATTTCTAGTACAATTTGACTTATTTTCTACTTTATCTTTCTTATATGACTATTACAAGAGATCTTTTTGTACCTTACAATATCTTATATTTCCTTATACTAGTTTTATTTTCATCTAATATTTCTAATATATTTTGACCTATTTTTTACTTTTATTTCTTATACTACTACTATTACAAGTGTTTCTCATGTTTTGTTTGGTGGCTAACAGACAGCTTTTCGATTGCGGTTTCTAGGTTCCGCTTTCTCTATGTGTGTTATGTCTATGTTGTGGCCGGTGTTCATAATTTGTTGCGATATTCCTATTTGTAGTTTGCGATTGTATGTGTGTTTTATCCTGCCTATTGTAGTTTCAACCATTTTTGGTATATGTCATACCTATATATTATTTAATATATAGTTTAACATAGTTTTCATTGTTCACTTCTTGTTTCTTATCATTTTGTTTATTGGATAGTCTTTTGGTATTCTTTTAAAATGACGCCATTCGTTATAAATAGCGCCTAGTTTTATATGAGCGACCTGCCTACTATGGGGTACGGTTGCTTGCCTCAGCTATATGCCACGGCAGCCCTCGCCAGTGCATCCCATTTACATCGAATAGGACAATCGTCGCTATACGCCATGTGGTTGTCCGCTGACAGTTTTGCCCTGGCACAGTTCTTGCACGAAGGTTCCTGGCCTCCGAGCAGCTGCGTACACTCTGACTTTAAGTGCGGGCCTCCACAATAATTGCAGAGGTCCACACTCTCCGTGCAGAGCTTCCGCCCATGCCCGAAGCCCAGGCACCTTGTGCACTGTACCAGGGGCGACTGATCTTGCACCTTTATAGACTGGAGGTCAATGTAGACCCTGCCGGCGGACGTAAGCCGTTGCCAAAGCTTTGGCGAGACCCGGAGGACCGCGTGGCACTCCAGAGGGTTCCTCGCCCTCCTCCGGTATCTCACCTCCACTTTTGCCTCCTCCGCCGACAGCGCCTCCATTAGCTCCGCATTTTGGCGGTACAGAGCGGTCTCTATATCGGCGTCCGTGTTAAAGGCCAGCAGGTTTTTCAGCACGACAAGGGGGCGTTTGTTGGTGGCCTGCTCCACCTTAAGCTGCTTGTCGCCCTCCAGAAGGACCCCGACTTTACGGAGCTCCTCCCGATTGGCACAGCTCACCACCACCCCACCGTCCCTGATCCTGCGTACCCTCTCCACTCGCGCACCGCTCTGCTTCGCGTTTACCGTTTGTTTGATTCTGTCTATGGTCTGTGTGCTGGTCTCTTGATCATCGGATGGCCTGATGATAAGAGAGTGCATAGGCTTTACCTTTGGTGGGGACCGCGCCAGTGCCTGTGCGTAAGTTGGGGTATCGTGTTTTAAGTTTACTAGTTGCTCTTTTATATCAGAGGCAAGCTCTTTGAGCTCCTGAATCTCGCCTGTTCGCCCCTCGTCACTCGGCACTATAGGTGCGTTTTCCACCACCGCCTGCAAAGTCTTCATAGTGTTTTTATGGTCCTCCAAAGCCTTTTCATGCCCTTTCAGTCCGTTCATCATAATTTCACACGCCCTTTCCATTCGTTCCGCCATTTCCTCCTTTCGCTCTACCTTCCTTGCCTCGTTCACTTCGTCTCCTACCGTATTTAATTTCAACTGTCTATCCAATTTTACATTTTCATGCTTCAACCTTTCAATTTCCTTTAGTAGTTTTGTCTTTTCCGTGCCCATCCCCTCATTTACCTCTTTCAATCTTCTATTCTCTTTTTTCAGCCCTTCAATCTCCCTTTCTGACTCTCCCAGTAGACAATGCGTACGGTCCGTTGACGTAATGATGTTCTTTTTGAGGTCCGAGCGCAGGTTTCTCGAGACCGCCATTGACCCGTTCACGATACGGACGTGGAGAGCACTCTCCTCCATCCGGCCGTCGAACGGGCCCCTAGCTCTCGCCAACAGTTCCGTCACTGGGTCCACTGGGGGCGCCTGTCCTTCCAGTTTCCCTTTCTTACTTGTGGCAGCCTTTGACCCGAGTGTTCGCGGAGCCGCCGTGGACACAGCAGGCGGCGTAACCGCAGCCCTCGGGTCCAACGCCGCCACCCTCTCACCTACACTCACTCTGCCCTCTTTGGAATGCCCTGGGAGTTCCATATCCCGAGTTTCGAGGTCAACTGTTATGTTTAAAGTTTTTGGTGGGGTGCGCTTTGTTCTAGGGGGGGGTGGGGTTCTTCGCGGGATCATTTTGTCCGGATGTACAGGGTCCGGGTCACAATTTTATAATCAATTAATTCAGACCACTATGTCCAGGTGCTGTTAGTACTGGTGCTATCAAATTCCAAAGTTTAAAATTTAGTAGTTTGAAGTATTTATTGATCTAATAAGTAAGTAGTGTATGTAGTTTAAGTATAGTTATATAATATATTAAGTTTGTTCAAACAGATAAATATGTGTGCAGTAAATAATAAAGTAAATAAATAATGTACAGTATGCAAAATATTGATATAGTAATTTTAATAATTAGATATCTTTTGGTAAACAAAACTATATAATAGAAGTCTGAATATAAATTGAATTTATAAATTAATCAATATTAGTTGTTATGAATTGTGTAGTTTGTGTGTAATACTATAAAATATTTGAATGGTGGAATAGGGTTAAGTATTATTGTTTGTAATGCAATTTTAACTTAAAGTTCAAGTTTTATTTATCATTCAATTTACTAATTATAATTACATAATATATTAAGTTCGTTCAAAGTAAATAGATATGTGTGCAGTAAACAATAAAGTAAATAAACAATGTGCAGTATGCAATAAATTGATATAGTAATTTCAATAGTTAAATATCTTTTGGTAAACAAAGCTATATGATAGAAGTCTGAATATATTAGATAGGAATTGTAGTTTGTGTGTAATTATATAGATTGTTTGAATGCTAGGATAGGGTTAGGTATTATTGTTGGTACTGCAATATCAACATAGAGTTCAAGTTTTAATTTATTGAAACACCAGAAGAGTATGCATGTAGTACAAAACAATATTTATTATTACTAAGAGATGTATGTAGCCTATTGAATGGTAATAATGTATATAAACAAATATATGTCTGATGTTCAGTGAGATTTCTTTACTGTACAGTTTGTAATTAAATAATATGATATATATTGGATGTTATAATGGTGTATTATAATATATAATGTAGAAATATATTACTTGATAATAGATTATTGAACAAATATGATTGGGTTATGTTGTAATTGTATTATAATTTTTTATTTTTGTTCTTATTTATTTACAGCACCAGTGTAAGTATATACTCTTAATTGGCCAGCAGAAGCTTGTCTGAGTTATATTTGTTATGACCTCCGTCAATAATTTATAATTGTTGGTGTAAAGGGCCAACACTTAGTCACAATTTAATGTAACTTGTAAAATGTAATAGTCTAATGTTACAATAATGCCTCACTGTTTATTGCAACATAAGTCATTAATATGTTGTACCATGTGTTAGAGTTGTTGTGCCCATTAGGGCTTGTCCAGCAAGTATAATGATTATAATAAGGCAACAAATCACAGTCCTACACAGTCAGAACAGGAAACAAAATATATATAACACTATGTTATTGTTTACATTACCTTATAACCTATATTTGACAGATTATTGAAGTAGTTATTTATCAAAAGTATAGCTTTATTATTAGTGTTTAACACCAGTATATACCAAGTCCCAATTTTTACCAAAAAGAGGCTTGTCTAATATATAGTTGTAGTTACAAGTTGTCAAATATTTATACCAAGCAATGGAGATAGTCACTGTTCCAATGTATATATAAAAATAATGTGGTACACATATATGGTCTATTAAAAGCTAGAATTGGGGTGCCCAATAGAGGCCTGTCCGAAGAGTATGATACAGAGTATCAGTGTACAGTCCTAATATTAGTCAAAGTACAACACATAAGGTATATAGGGCTCAATGTTTAATTCACATTTATTATAACCTATATCAGCCTAGAATAAGTATTACACTATGTATTCAGCAATAACTTATTACACATCAGCCCCTCAATATTTATGGCATAAACTTAAGTAATACCAACGCTAATTGTTGGCACTTATTTGATTTAAATATATTTTTATACCCAAAAAGGTTCATCAATTATGAATATTAGGTCAGTGAAAGTTAGGGCGTTGTGTGTATTGCTAATCAACTTTCAACAGGGGCGAGAATGTCAGGCTCAATTATTGCCTGTTTAACATTCAAGCTTTGTCCAGTACACAATTAAGTCAAGTCAATGTGTTTAGCTCACCCCGATAAGAGCCTATCAATTACCTTCTAAAAACCTTCAACTGCAACTTTGTTTGATGTAGTAAGTTAGGGCCTTCAGCTTCAGCCTTCAGCTCGGCGATTTTCGGGGCCAAATATCTCCGAAAATCGATCGATGACCCCCGAGCGTTATCAGTGCATTCGATAAAGCATATATCGGACCATCGTGTTTCGAGGACTGTGGGCCCCTGCGGGGACCAAAGGAGCACCCCTGTGCCGAGTTTCGGATTTTTTGTGCGGATACTCTACGAGCTATCCGCCAAAAACCGAAACTGGTGCAATTTCGGAGCTCCGGTTCTGGTCTCCTGGGACCACCGAGACCGGTGCAGCTGGACGGAGGCCACCCAGGGCTTTCTTTAGACACCTCGCTTGTCTATTTTGGAGGCTCGGCAGAGGAGTTATTTAAGAAAAACCGTCGGCGATTTTCGGGGCCAAATATCTCCGAAAATCGATCGATGACCCCCGAGCGTTATTAGTGCGTTCGATAAAGCATATACGTGAGTACAATTTGTGTGACTTTCAAAATTTTTGGACTAGTGTAACCTATTTAAAAACAATTTTTAGTATATTAGAAAACAGAATTTTTATGACAGTGACATTTTATATAAATATTAAATAGTGCTTTTTATAGTGTATAAGTGGTCGGACCACCTCAAAAGACATCTCAATAGATAGTTCAACACCCCGTCTACCCCTACAAAGTTTTTCAAAACATTTCTACAGATAGTTTTCCTTTTGGACCAATTTTCCTTTTTATTTGCGGTTGGTAGCATAAGTGGAAATTTTTTGTCTCGCGCATTAAGTGGACGCATACTACTCCATACGTAAAATTCCATATAGACTAGATAGTGCATTTAATCAGCTGCCTAAATCAACAATTTTCCGCATAAAAAGTGAAAAGTGAAAGCGTCTGCACGAGTTTTTCCAAAACTCGAACTCGGCGGTGAACTCGCGATAAAGTTGTCGTTCGGCTCGAGCGGCGAGCGGCGAGGTCACCGCATTCCAATGCACGTTATAAGACAAAAGTTTTAAAGTGAAAAATTACGCTTGTTAAACTGGGGGAGGTAGGCAGGTGGAAGCTTTTGACTTATATATATATTTGAATAGGGTTAGGTTAGGTTAGGTTAGGTTAGGTTAGGTTAGGGTTAGGTTAGGTTAGGTTAGGTTAGGTTAGGTTAGGTTAGGTTAGGTTAGGTTAGGTTAGGTTAGGTTAGGTTAGGTTAGGTTAGGTTAGGTTAGGTTAGGTTAGGTTAGGTTAGGTTAGGTTAGGTTAGGTTAGGTTAGGTTAGGTTAGGTTAGGTTAGGTTAGGTTAGGTTAGGTTAGGTTAGGTTAGGTTAGGTTAGGTTAGGTTAGGTTAGGTTAGGTTAGGTTAGGTTAGGTTAGGTTAGGTTAGGTTAGGTTAGGTTAGGTTAGGTTAGGTTAGGTTAGGCTAGGTTAGGTTAGGTTAGGTTAGGTTAGGTTAGGTTAGGTTAGGTTAGGTTAGGTTAGGTTAGGTTAGGTTAGGTTAGGTTAGGTTAGGTTAGGTTAGGTTAGGTTAGGTTAGGTTAGGTTAGGTTAGGTTAGGTTAGGTTAGGTTAGGTTAGGTTAGGTTAGGTTAGGTTAGGTTAGGTTAGGTTAGGTTAGGTTAGGTTAGGTTAGGTTAGGTTAGGTTAGGTTAGGTTAGGTTAGGTTTTTTTTTTTTTTTTTTTTTTTTTTTTTTGTCCGGACGCTAAGGCCCGGCCCGCGAATTTTCCTCCACCATTAGTGGAGACCTTATTTTGGAGGGCAATTAAACACTATTTTTGTTTATTTAAAACATTACTCCCTTACATCTATACATTTCATACTTATATTTCTAACATTTTTGTTTGCTTCTTTTATTTCTAGTACAGTTTGACTTATTTTCTATTTTTACACTTCTAACTTTTTATATTCTTTTTTATTTCTAGTACAATTTGACTTATTTTCTACTTTATCTTTCTTATATGACTATTACAAGAGATCTTTTTGTACCTTACAATATCTTATATTTCCTTATACTAGTTTTATTTTCATCTAATATTTCTAATATATTTTGACCTATTTTTTACTTTTATTTCTTATACTACTACTATTACAAGTGTTTCTCATGTTTTGTTTGGTGGCTAACAGACAGCTTTTCGATTGCGGTTTCTAGGTTCCGCTTTCTCTATGTGTGTTATGTCTATGTTGTGGCCGGTGTTCATAATTTGTTGCGATATTCCTATTTGTAGTTTGCGATTGTATGTGTGTTTTATCCTGCCTATTGTAGTTTCAACCATTTTGATATATGTCATACCTATATATTATTTAATATATAGTTTAACATAGTTTTCATTGTTCACTTCTTGTTTCTTATCATTTTGTTTATTGGATAGTCTTTTGGTATTCTTTTAAAATGACGCCATTCGTTATAAATAGCGCCTAGTTTTATATGAGCGACCTGCCTACTATGGGGTACGGTTGCTTGCCTCAGCTATATGCCACGGCAGCCCTCGCCAGTGCATCCCATTTACATCGAATAGGACAATCGTCGCTATACGCCATGTGGTTGTCCGCTGACAGTTTTGCCCTGGCACAGTTCTTGCACGAAGGTTCCTGGCCTCCGAGCAGCTGCGTACACTCTGACTTTAAGTGCGGGCCTCCACAATAATTGCAGAGGTCCACACTCTCCGTGCAGAGCTTCCGCCCATGCCCGAAGCCCAGGCACCTTGTGCACTGTACCAGGGGCGACTGATCTTGCACCTTTATAGACTGGAGGTCAATGTAGACCCTGCCGGCGGACGTAAGCCGTTGCCAAAGCTTTGGCGAGACCCGGAGGACCGCGTGGCACTCCAGAGGGTTCCTCGCCCTCCTCCGGTATCTCACCTCCACTTTTGCCTCCTCCGCCGACAGCGCCTCCATTAGCTCCGCATTTTGGCGGTACAGAGCGGTCTCTATATCGGCGTCCGTGTTAAAGGCCAGCAGGTTTTTCAGCACGACAAGGGGGCGTTTGTTGGTGGCCTGCTCCACCTTAAGCTGCTTGTCGCCCTCCAGAAGGACCCCGACTTTACGGAGCTCCTCCCGATTGGCACAGCTCACCACCACCCCACCGTCCCTGATCCTGCGTACCCTCTCCACTCGCGCACCGCTCTGCTTCGCGTTTACCGTTTGTTTGATTCTGTCTATGGTCTGTGTGCTGGTCTCTTGATCATCGGATGGCCTGATGATAAGAGAGTGCATAGGCTTTACCTTTGGTGGGGACCGCGCCAGTGCCTGTGCGTAAGTTGGGGTATCGTGTTTTAAGTTTACTAGTTGCTCTTTTATATCAGAGGCAAGCTCTTTGAGCTCCTGAATCTCGCCTGTTCGCCCCTCGTCACTCGGCACTATAGGTGCGTTTTCCACCACCGCCTGCAAAGTCTTCATAGTGTTTTTATGGTCCTCCAAAGCCTTTTCATGCCCTTTCAGTCCGTTCATCATAATTTCACACGCCCTTTCCATTCGTTCCGCCATTTCCTCCTTTCGCTCTACCTTCCTTGCCTCGTTCACTTCGTCTCCTACCGTATTTAATTTCAACTGTCTATCCAATTTTACATTTTCATGCTTCAACCTTTCAATTTCCTTTAGTAGTTTTGTCTTTTCCGTGCCCATCCCCTCATTTACCTCTTTCAATCTTCTATTCTCTTTTTTCAGCCCTTCAATCTCCCTTTCTGACTCTCCCAGTAGACAATGCGTACGGTCCGTTGACGTAATGATGTTCTTTTTGAGGTCCGAGCGCAGGTTTCTCGAGACCGCCATTGACCCGTTCACGATACGGACGTGGAGAGCACTCTCCTCCATCCGGCCGTCGAACGGGCCCCTAGCTCTCGCCAACAGTTCCGTCACTGGGTCCACTGGGGGCGCCTGTCCTTCCAGTTTCCCTTTCTTACTTGTGGCAGCCTTTGACCCGAGTGTTCGCGGAGCCGCCGTGGACACAGCAGGCGGCGTAACCGCAGCCCTCGGGTCCAACGCCGCCACCCTCTCGCCTACACTCACTCTGCCCTCTTTGGAGTGCCCTGGGAGTTCCATATCCCGAGTTTCGAGGTCAACTGTCACGTTTAGAGTTTTTGGTGGGGTGCGCTTTGTTCTAGGGGGGGGTGGGGTTCTTCGCGGGATCATTTTGTCCGGATGTACAGGGTCCGGGTCACGATTTTAAAATCAATTAATTCAGACCACTATGTCCAGGTGCTGTTAGTACTAATGCTATCAAATTCCAAAGTCTGAAACCTAATAGTTTAAAATATTTGTTGGTCTAATAAGTCAGCTGTGTATGTAGTTTGATATAATTGTATAATATATTAAGTTTGTTTAAACAAATAGTTATTTGTGCAGTAAATAATAAAGTAAATAGAATATTGATATAATAATATATTGATATACTAATTGATACAAAATAAAATATTGATAGTCACGATTTTAAAATCAATTAATTCAGACCACTATGTCCAGGTGCTGTTAGTACTAGTGCTATCAAATTCCAAAGTTTGAAATCTAATAGTTTAAAATATTTGTTGGTCTAATAAGTAAGCAGTATATGTAGTTTAAATATAATTGTATAGTGTATTAAGTTTGTTTAAACAAATAATTATTTGTGCAGTAAATAATAAAGTAAATAGAATATTGATATAATAATATATTGATATACTAATTGATACAAAATAAAAATATTGATATAATAATTTTAATAATTAGATATCTTTTGGTAAACAAACTATATAATAGAAATCTGAATATAAATTGAATGCATAAATTAATTAGTATTAGTTGTTATGAATTGTGTAGTTTGTGTGTAATAATATAAAATATTTGAATGGTGGAATAGGGCTATTGAATGATAATAATATATATAAACAAATATGTCTGATGTTCAGTGAGATTTCTTTACTGTTTAGTTTGTAGTTAAATAATATGATATATATTGGATGTTATAGTGATGTATTATAATATATAATGTAGAGGTATATTACTTGATAGTAGATTATTAAAATATGAGTGGGTTATATTGTAAATGTGTTATAATTTTGTTCTTATTTATTTACAGCACCAGTGTAATTATAATAATATACTCTAATTGCCCAGCAGAAGCTTGTCTGAGTTATATTTTGTTATGACCTTAGTCAATAATTTATAATTAATATTGTTGGTGTAAAGGGCCAACACTTAGTCACACTTTAATGTAACTTGTAAGAAGTAATAGTCTAATGTTACAATGATGCCTCACTGTTTATTGCAACATAAGTCATTTATATGTTGTATTATGTGTTAGAGTTGTTGTGCCCATTAGGGCTTGTCCAACAAGTATAATGATTATAATAGGGCAACAAATCACAGTCCTACACAGTCAGAAACAGGAAACAAAATATATATAACACTATGTTATTGTTTACATTACTTCATAACCTATATTTGACAGGTTATTGAAGTAGTTATTTATCAAAATAGTAACTTTGTTATTGTTAGACACCAGTATATACCAAGTCCCAATTTTTACAAAAAGAGGCTTGTCTAGTATATAGTTGTAGTTACAAGCTGTCAAGTATTTATACCAAGCAGTGGTGATAGTCACTATTCCAGTGTATATATAAAAATAATGTGGTATACATATATGGTCTATTAAAAGCTAGAATTGGGGTGCCCAATAGAGGCCCGTCCGAAGAATATAATACACAGTATCAGTATACAGTCCTAATATTAGTCAGAGTATAACACTTAAGATATATAAAGTTAAATAAAGTTAGATGTATATAAAGTCAAATGTTTAATTTACATTTATTATAACCTATATCAGCTTAAAGTATGTATTTGGCAATAACTTATTTCACATCAGCCCCTTAATATTTATAGCATAAACTTAAATAATACCAACGCTAATTGTTGGCACTTATTTGTTTTAAAAGTATTTTTATACCCAAAAAAGGTTAATCAATTATGAATATTATGTCAGTGAAGGTTAGGGCGTTGTGTGTATTGCTGATCGACTTTCAAAAGGGGCGAGAATGTCAGGCTCAATTATTGCCTGTTTTACATTCAAGCTTTGTCCAGTATCTAATTAGGTCCAATCAGTGTGTTTAGTTCACCCCGACAAGAGCCCATCAGTTACCTTCTAAAAACCTTCAACTGCAACTTTGTTTTATGTAGTAAGTTAGGGCCTTCAGTTTTAGTACAAAATCTATTTGGCAGCAGTGGTGTAATTGCTATGTAGTTTGTGCAGGCGTTAAAGAATTTACAAATGTATGGGAACTAAAAGTTGCTGTTTCTTAAAATTTAGGTATTATTTGCAGGAAAAAATGTCAAAAAAGTGTGTGTTTAGGTTATATACAGTTAAATTTCAAATATTTCCACTTATGGTGGGATCTACGGTAACGAACTAAGAAAGTAGAAAAACTTCAACTACAAAATTTAAAAATTGATTTCTGAGAAATTCCTTCGAATATTTCCATCCAGATTTTTACAGGAATTTATTGGAGTTATATACAACAATAATCAAAAGACAAAAACAAAAAAGTTAAAATTTTGTAATTTCCCTGTTTTGGCGGACGCGAACCTCGGACGCTCCAAGGACCCGCCCACTTTTGCACTTCACGCCTAGTCCCGTACGGGGCAGGCAGAATGTTTATTTGTGGAAGTGTTCGTAAAAATAAGGTGTTTAAATGCGCTTTCTCCGACCAGGATAGGCAGTGAGATAAGCCAACTGTATGTTAAGGTAATGAAATAAATAATAAAAATAAATATCTATACTACTTAAAATAGCTTAAAGTATAGCCCTAACTTTGAGCCCGGTCTCTACGGGGTTATGCAGGAAGGTATATAAAAATGTTCTTAAAATCTAAAATAATTTATACTACGTCACACTTTGTCCTTTACCCTATTCAAATATATAAATAAGTCAAAAACTTCCACCTGCCTACCTCCCCCAGTTTAACAAGCGTAATTTTTCACTTTAAAACTTTTGTCTTATAACGTGCATCGGAATGCGGTGACCTCGCCGCTCGCCGCTCGAGCCAGACGACAACTTTATCGCGAGTTCACGGCCGAGTTCGAGTTTTGGAAAAACTCGTGCAGATGCTTTCAGTTTTCACTTTATGTGTGGAAAATTATTAATTTAAGCAGCTGATTAAATGCACTATCTAGTCTATGTAGAATTTTTCGTATAAAGTAATATGCGTCCACTTAATGCGCGAGACAAAAAATTTCCACTTATGCTACCAACCGCAAATAAAAAGGAAAATTGGTCCAAAAAGAAAACTATCTGTTGAAATGTTTTGAAAAACCTTGTAGGGGTAGACGGGGTGTTGAACTATCTATTAAGATGTCTTTTGAGGTGGTCCGACCACTTATACACTATAAAAAGCACTATTTAATATTTATATAAAATGTCACTGTCATAAAAATTCTGTTTTGTAGTATACTAAAAATTGTTTTTAAATAGGTTACACTAGTCCAAAAATTTTGAAAGTCACACAAATTGTACTCACATATATGCTTTATCGAACGCACTGATAACGCTCGGGGGTCATCGATCGATTTTCGGAGATATTTGGCCCCGAAAATCACCGACGGTTCTTCTTAAATAACTCCTCTGCCGAGCCTCCAAAATAGACAAGCGAGGTGTCTAAAGAAAGCCCTGGGTGGCCTCCGTCCAGCTGCACCGGTCTCGGTGGTCCCAGGAGACCAGAACCGGAGCTCCGAAATTGCACCAGTTTCGGTTTTTGGCGGATAGCTCGTAGAGTATCCGCACAAAAAATCCGAAACTCGGCACAGGGGTGCTCCTTTGGTCCCCGCAGGGGCCCACAGTCCTCGAAACACGATGGTCCGCTGGAAAACAGAAGTTAAGGCCACTTTAATACTTTTCACACTATCTAGATGTTTGTTTACGTTTTTAAAACGCGGTTTTTGGTTTATTTTGGCGAAACTATTGGAGATATTTGGAAAATTTTTTCACTATTGTATCGAGCGAATCAGCGCGCAACTTTTGATACTAAATTTAGATTTTTAAGTGAAACTTTAGTGCAACTTTGATTTTTGCAGCGTGGAGCGTTTAAAAATCGTGACACTCGCGTCCAACGCCAAAGTGTGACTCGGTTAGGTTAGGTTAGGTTAGGTTAGGTTAGGTTAGGTTAGGTTAGGTTAGGTTAGGTTAGGTTAGGTTAGGTTAGGTTAGGTTAGGTTAGGTTAGGTTAGGTTAGGTTAGGTTAGGTTAGGTTAGGTTAGGTTAGGTTAGGTTAGGTTAGGTTAGGTTAGGTTAGGTTAGGTTAGGTTAGGTTAGGTTAGGTTAGGTTAGGTTAGGTTAGGTTAGGTTAGGTTAGGTTAGGTTAGGTTAGGTTAGGTTAGGTTAGGTTAGGTTAGGTTAGGTTAGGTTAGGTTAGGTTAGGTTAGGTTAGGTTAGGTTAGGTTAGGTTAGGTTAGGTTAGGTTAGGTTAGGTTAGGTTAGGTTAGGTTAGGTTAGGTTAGGTTAGGTTAGGTTAGGTTAGGTTAGGTTAGGTTAGGTTAGGTTAGGTTAGGTTAGGTTAGGTTAGGTTAGGTTAGGTTAGGTTAGGTTAGGTTAGGTTAGGTTAGGTTAGGTTAGGTTAGGTTAGGTTAGGTTAGGTTAGGTTAGGTTAGGTTAGGTTAGGTTAGGTTAGGTTAGGTTAGGCTAGGTTAGGTTAGGTTAGGTTAGGTTAGGTTAGGTTAGGTTAGGTTAGGTTAGGTTAGGTTAGGTTAGGTTAGGTTAGGTTAGGTTAGGTTAGGTTAGGTTAGGTTAGGTTAGGTTAGGTTAGGTTAGGTTAGGTTAGGTTAGGTTAGGTTAGGTTAGGTTAGGTTAGGTTAGGTTAGGTTAGGTTAGGTTAGGTTAGGTTAGGTTAGGTTAGGTTAGGTTAGGTTAGGTTAGGTTAGGTTAGGTTAGGTTAGGTTAGGTTAGGTTAGGTTAGGTTAGGTTAGGTTAGGTTAGGTTAGGTTAGGTTAGGTTAGGTTAGGTTAGGTTAGGTTAGGTTAGGTTAGGTTAGGTTAGGTTAGGTTAGGTTAGGTTAGGTTAGGTTAGGTTAGGTTAGGTTAGGTTAGGTTAGGTTAGGTTAGGTTAGGTTAGGTTAGGTTAGGTTAGGTTAGGTTAGGTTAGGTTAGGTTAGGTTAGGTTAGGTTAGGTTAGGTTAGGTTTTTTTTTTTTTTTTTTTTTTTTTTTTTGTCCGGACGCTATGGCCCGGCCCGCGAATTTTCCTCCACCATAAGCGGAGACCTTGTTTAGGGGGTAATAAGTTTTTCAGGGTCGAGGTTTTTTAATTTAAATCTACGTAGGTTCTTAAATATCCTTATCTTAGTACATGATATTATTATGCCTTATCTATTATACATTTTTAGTTTTACAATTAGACAATTTAAATTAAACATGAGGAATTTTTATTACTAATTACATGATATCTTACAGCTACACATTCTTATGTCTAACATTTACTTTTATGTTGTATTTCTAAGTAGATTAAATATTGGTTCTATCTTCATCTCATCATCCATTTATTTGTGGTTTTTATTTTATATATGCATAAACTATTTATTACTATTTGACATCGGTTCATACCTTATTTTAACTTATATCTAATTTACAGTTATATGTCTTGCCTCTAAGTATACATATATTGGTATATTCTGTTAGCTATTTTGTTTCTATTATTTAGAATATTTGTTATTTGGCATTCGTCGTTTTCTTATGTTTACTTATGTCTGGCTTGCACATCTTTATTTTGATTTGGTTTACATAGGTCATTCAAATGTAATAATTGATGTCTTACGTTTACTTGTTTAATACTTATGTAGTGTGTTTATACTGTGCTCCTTGTGCAGTTTGTTTTGTGGTATGTTGTGGCTTATTTTGACTTTTAAACCCTGTGTGTGACTGTGTGACTCATTTATCCTTTGTTAGTTGTTTAGTTACACTTCTAGTTTTAGCTTTATGCTGTGTGTATATATTTAAGAATATATGCTGCAGCATAATTTTTAATATCAATTATGTTATGGACGCCGATTTCTTTTATTTGGATTTGTATCTCTGAGATGTATACAAATGTTGCCGATTTTTATTAATTTGCAGACATTTGTTTCACTAGCTCTGCTTTGTGAAAGACTCTGGCCCCTCAGCAGTAGGCTACTGAGGATCTCGCCAGCGCATCCCACTTTTTTCTTACCGGGCATACGTCACTGAACGCCATATGATTTGTGTGTGTCAGCCCCGCTCTTGCGCAGTTTTTGCACGAGGGCTCCTGGCCTCCGAGCAGCTGCGTGCACTCCGACTTCAGATGCGGACCACCGCAAAAATTGCAGAGGTCCACAGCCTCTGTACAGAGCTTCCGCCCATGCCCGAAACCCAGGCACCTCGTGCACTGCACAAGGGGAGACTGATCCTGCACCTTCACCGACTGCAGGTCGATGTAGACTCTGCCAGCGGACGTAAGCCGTTGCCATAGTTTTGGCGAGACCCGGAGAACAGCGTGGCACTCCAGAGGGTTCCTCGCCCTCCTCCGGTATCTCACCTCCACTTTGGCCTCGTCCGCTGACAGTGCCTCCATCAGCGCCTTGTTTTGGCTGTGCAAAGCAGCTTCGATGTGCTCGTCTGAGTTGTAGGCCAACAGATTTTTAAGAACGACAAGTGGGCGCTTGTTGGTGGCCTGCTCCACCTTTAGCCGCGTACTGCCGCAAAGCTGGGCCTCGACTTTGCGAAGCTCCTCCTCGCTGGCGCAACTGATTACCACCCTGCCGTCCCTGACCTTCCGTACCCTTTCGATACGGACGCCACTTTGCCTCGCCTTCACAGCCTCTTGAATGTGTTCAATTGTTTGGGAGCTTGTTTCGAGTTCATCGGATGGTGAGATGATCAGAGAATGCATTGGCTTCAGTTTGATTGGGGACCGCCCCAGAACCTGCGCATATGTCGGGGCATCCTCTTTTAGGTTTGTTAATTGCCCCTTTATGTCATTGGCAAGTTCTTTGAGCTCTTCGAGTTGTAACTGGCCCGTTTGCCCTTCGCTACCTGGTATTATTGGTGCGTTTTCAACCGCTGCTTGCAGGGTTTCCATGGCTATCTTGTGCTCCCCCAGAGCCTTCTCGTGCCCTTTCAAACTCTTCATTACCACCTCGCACACTCTTTCCATTCTTTCCACAATCTCGTCTTTCTCTCTCTCTGTTTTCCTTGCCTCCTTCGTTTTTCCATCCTCCATAACTGGTTTTATCTTCCTAAAGGTTTCATTTTCTTTCCTCAATCTTTCGACTTCTTTCAGCAAGTCCGTCCTTTCTCTTTCCATTTCTTCATTCACTCCCCTCAATCTCTTATTCTCTTTGTTTAGTCCCTCAATCTCTCTTTCAGACTCCCCCAGTAGGCAATGCGTGCGGTCTGTTGACACGAGTATGTTCTTTTTCAGATCAGAACGCAGGTTCCTTGAAACCGCCATGGACCCGTTCACGATTCGGACATGGAGAGCGCTCTCCTCCATCCGGCCGTCGAACGGGCCCCTGGCTCGCGCCAACAGCTCCGTCACTGGGTCCACCGGGGGCGCCTGCCCTTCCAGTTTACCGCGCTTACTTGTCGCGGCCTTAGACCCGAGTGTTCGCGGGGCCACCGTGGACGCAGCAGGTGGCGTAACCGCAGCCCTCGGGTCCAACGCCGCCACCCTCTCACCTACACTCACTCTTCCTTCTCTCGAGTGCCCTGGGAGCTCCATATCCCTGCTTTCGAGATCTACCGTAATGTTTAAATTTTTTGGAGGGGTGCGCTTTATTCTTGGGGGAGGTGGGGTCCTTCGCGGGATCATTTTGTCCAGATGTAAAGGGTCTGGGTCAGATTGTGTAATCAATTAGTTTGTGTTTGTGTAAGAATATAATGATACAGTATGTGTCTAGTTATAGAATAATGATAAAATATGTATGTATATATATATGTATATGTGTATATATATGTAGATTGTTAATATAAATACTAAATATTGTTGATAATATGGTATATTGAGGTGTTGAAATTATAAAGTAGATATGTAATGCTTATATTATGGTTAAGAGTCTAGATTTCATTTATTTTCTCACCAAATGAGTTGTGTATTTGTATATATAGTTGGTAATTCAATAGTACAATGTATATGTGTATTTATATGTGCATGGATTATTAATATAGATAAGATATGTAAAGTTGGTAGTACAACATCAACTTAAGAGTTTTAGTTTTATTTATTTTATGCTTTAGTAGTATATGTGTATTGTTTATAGTGTATTAGTATAATACACAAGTTGCTATGATAAGTAGATGTGCTTCATATAGCAAATTTGTATAGATTATGATATGATATTTTGTATAACAACATAAATTTGGAGATTTAAATTCTATATGTTTGTGTAAAAATATAATGTGTATACCTGTAGTTATAATATAGTAATATAATTTGTGTAGTTTGTTGATATATGTAAGTATGTACTAATTATTATAAAATAATATAGTATATTCAGGTGTTGAAATACTAGTTATGTTTTACTTGTATTATGGTCAAGAGTTAAGAGTTTAGGTTTTATTTATTTATTTTCTCACCAAATTAGTTCTGTTCCTGTATATATAATTTGTAATGTAATAATATAATGTGTTTGATTTGATAAGTATGTTGATAAAGTATGTGTTGTATTGTTTATGGTATAATGATTTGTTTAATTTGGGTTGTTGAGTAAATATGTATTGGACAGTTTATAACACAAGTTATGTAGAATGTCAATAGTTTGTTAAAGTAGGTTTAATTGGTTATGCATTTAAATTTGTAACACCAGTATTTCTTACATTTACTTGTCAATTGATACTAAATTTCAAGTGTTGGTGTATAGGGCCAGATCACTTAATTGTTAAATTTGTGCAGTATCGGTGTAAAAAGCCGTGTCGTGTATATTTTTAATTCTTATAAAATTTGTCAATAAGAGATAGTCAATATCTTTGTTAAATTTGTAAATATCTGTCAGTTATTAGCCTATGCAATTTCACACAAGTGTATCTTCAAAAGAAGTGAAGGTTAGCAGACCCAATAGGGGCCTGTCAGAACAGTATAATATAATAACAATGTACAGTCTCAATATTATTCAGAATACAGCAGATGAAATATTTATGATAACAATATGTTTTATTTACATCAATTATAACCTATAACAATAACAAGTTATCAGCTCTACTGTAAATAGTCACACTTTGGTCAACTTATGTTATCTAAGTCAGCTACAATAATTGTGTTGACCATTAAATTATTATTTCACCCCAATAGGGGTTGTTAATATGTCTAGTATTTAATCTAGATTGCATTTACCTTTACACATTACTGTTAAAGGTCTCTGTGTAAGTTGCTATTATTGTTTGGTAGGCGCCCTGGTGTCCGACAAATGTATGAAAATTTCAAGTTATTTAACTCTGATTTCAGTCGATTGTGAAAAGGCGATATTAAATAAATTATATATTAATGAGGTCAAAAAAGTATATAGTCCACCCGAATTGGGGCTTATCGGTTTCCTTCCAAAAACCTTGAGTATTTTATTAGCTGTAGTAGGTTAGGGCCTACTGCTACGGTATGCAATCTGTTTCGCAACAGGTGTTATATTTGCTACGCAATTTCTACAGGCGCCAGGCAATTTACGAATGTATGGAAACTAAAAGTTGCTATTTCTCTAAATTTGGGTGTTATTTCCAGTAAAAAATGTCGAAAAAGTGTGTGTTTGGGTTGCTTACTGTTAAATATCAAATATCTCCGCTTTTGGTGCGATCTAAGGTGCCGAATTCAGAAACTAGGAGATATCAACTGAAAAATCTAAAATTTTGATTATTGAGGTGTTCTTGCGGATATCTCCACCCAGATTTTTACAAAATTATGCTAGAGTTGTATACAACTATAATAAAAACCCAAAAACAAATAAAAATAAAATTTTGAAATTTCCTTATTTTGGTGGACGCGAACCTCGGTCACTCCAAGGACCCGCCCACTTTTGTGCTTCACGCCTAGTCCCGCACGGGGTAGGCAGAAAGTTTATATAAATGAATGCTCAAAAGATAACGTATTTTGTTGCGATTTCTCCGACCAGGATAGGCAGAGAAATAGCAAATCTAACTATTTCAAGGTAATTAAATCTCAGACCAAGGAAAATTTTTTAGCAAATCAAATAAAATAAATTGAAATTAAATTGAAATCAAGTTGTGAAGTTAAATATTTGTATGTTGGTTATTCAAGTATCTTGGAATGAATGATTGCGCGCTGTTGCTCGCTATCCCAACAGGATAGGCAGTGAAATGTGCCAACTGTATTTTAGGTGGTGATACATAAAAACTAGACTACTTAAAAATAGCTTAAAGTACGGCCCCAACTTTAAACCCGGTCTCTACGGGGTTATACAGGAAGGTAAATAAAATGTTCTTAAAATCTAAAATAATTAATACTACGTCACACTTTGTCCTTTACCCTATTCAAATATATATATATGTCCAAAACTTCCACCTGCCTACCTCCCTCAGTTTAGCAAGCGTAATTTTTCACTTTAAAACTTTTGTCTTATAACGTGCATTGGAATGCGGTGACCTCGCCGCTCGCCGCTCGAGCCAAACGACAACTTTAACGCGAGTTCACCGCCGAGTTCGAGTTTTGGAAAAACTCGTGTAGATGCTTTCACTTGTCACTTTATATGTGGAAAATTATTAATTTAGGCAGCTGATTTAATGCGCTATCTAGTCAATATTTTATTTTTGCCAAAAAATTTGTACACATCCACTTAATACCAATGACAAAAGTTTTCCTATTTTGTTTTCGACCGCAAATAGAACGGAAAATGGGTCCAGAATGAAAACTATAGGTGGAAAGGTCCTGGAAAACTTAGTAGGTGTAGACTGAGTGCTCAGCTAACTATCGAAATGTCTTATGGGGTGGTCCAACCCCTTATACACTATAAAAACACTAATTAAAATTTTAAATGAAATGTCACTGTCATTATTATTCTATTTTCTAATGCACTAAATATTGTTTTTGAATAGGTTACACTAGTCCAAAAATTCTAAAAGTCACACAAATTGTACTCACATATATGCTTTATCGAACGCACTGATAACGCTCGGGGGTCATCGATCGATTTTCGGAGATATTTGGCCCCGAAAATCGCCGACGGTTTTTCTTAAATAACTCCTCTGCCGAGCCTCCAAAATAGACAAGCGAGGTGTCTAAAGAAAGCCCTGGGTGGCCTCCGTCCAGCTGCACCGGTCTCGGTGGTCCCAGGAGACCAGAACCGGAGCTCCGAAATTGCACCAGTTTCGGTTTTTGGTGGATAACTCGTAGAGTACCCGCCCAAAAATTCCGAAATTCGGCACAGGGGTGCTCCTTTGGTCCCCGCAGGGGCCCACAGTCTTCGAAACGCGATGGTCCACTGAAAAACAGAAGTTAAGGCCACTTTAATATTTTTCGCACTATCTTGATGTTTGTTTACGTTTTTAAAGCGCGGTTTTTGCTTTATTTTGGCGAAACTATTGGAGATATTGTAAAAATTTTTTCACTATTTTGTCGAGTAAATTAGCGCGCAACTTTTGACGCTAAATTTAGGTTTTTATGTGAAACTTTGGTGCAACTTTGAATTTTACAGCGTGGAGCGTTTAAAAATCGTGACACTCGCATCCAACGCCAAAGTGTGACTGGTTAGGTTAGGTTAGGTTAGGTTAGGTTAGGTTAGGTTAGGTTAGGTTAGGTTAGGTTAGGTTAGGTTAGGTTAGGTTAGGTTAGGTTAGGTTAGGTTAGGTTAGGTTAGGTTAGGTTAGGTTAGGTTAGGTTAGGTTAGGTTAGGTTAGGTTAGGTTAGGTTAGGTTAGGTTAGGTTAGGTTAGGTTAGGTTAGGTTAGGTTAGGTTAGGTTAGGTTAGGTTAGGTTAGGTTAGGTTAGGTTAGGTTAGGTTAGGTTAGGTTAGGTTAGGTTAGGTTAGGTTAGGTTAGGTTAGGTTAGGTTAGGTTAGGTTAGGTTAGGTTAGGTTAGGTTAGGTTAGGTTAGGTTAGGTTAGGTTAGGTTAGGTTAGGTTAGGTTAGGTTAGGTTAGGTTAGGTTAGGTTAGGTTAGGTTAGGTTAGGTTAGGTTAGGTTAGGTTAGGTTAGGTTAGGTTAGGTTAGGTTAGGTTAGGTTAGGTTTTTTTTTTTTTTTTTTTTTTTTTTTTTGTCCGGGCGCTATGGCCCGGCCCGCGAATTTTCCCCCGCCATAAGCGGAGACCTTGATTTGGTGTGGGCAAATTAAACATGAGGAGTTTTTTATTTCTTATAACATGGTTTCTTACAGCTACACATTTTCATCTTATGTCTAACATTCACTTTTATGTTTTATTTCTAAGTACTTTACATATTGTTTCTATCCTCATCTCATCATCCATTTGTTCGTAGTTTTTATTATATATATGTTTTATACTATTTGACATCGGTTCATGCCTTATTTTAACTTATGTCTAATTTACAATTATTTATCTTGCCTCTGAGTATACATATATTGTTATACTTTGTTAGTTGTTTAGTTTCTATTATTTACAATATTTGTGACTGTTTGGCATTCATCGTTATCTTATGTTTACTTATGTCTAACTTACATATCTTTATTTTGATTTGGTTTACATAGGTCATTCAAATTTAATAATTGATGCCTTACATTTACTTGTTTACTACTTAAGTAGTATGTTTATGCTGTGCTCCTTGTGCAGTTTATTTTGTGATGTGTTGTGGCTTATTTTTGACTTTTTAAACCCTGTGTGTGACTGTGTGGCTAATTTGTCCTTTGTTAGTTTTCTAGTTTCACTTCTAGTTTTAGCTTTATGCTGTATGTATATATTTAAGAATATATGCTGCAGCATAATTTTTTAATATCAATTGTGTTATGGACGCCGGTTTCTTTTATTTAGGATATTTGTATCGCTGAGATGTATACAAATGTTGCCGATTTTTATTAAATTGCAGACATTTGTTTCACTAGCTCTGCTTTGTGAAAGACTCTGGCCCCTCAGCAGTAGGCTACTGAGGATCTCGCCAGCGCATCCCACTTTTTTCTTACCGGGCATACGTCACTGAACGCCATGTGATTTGTGTGTGTCAGCCCCGCTCTTGCGCAGTTTTTGCACGTGGGCTCCTGGCCTCCGAGCAGCTGCGTGCACTCCGACTTCAGATGCGGACCACCGCAAAAATTGCAGAGGTCCACAGCCTCTGTACAGAGCTTCCGCCCATGCCCGAAGCCCAGGCACCTCGTGCACTGCACAAGGGGAGACTGATCCTGCACCTTCACCGACTGCAAGTCGATGTAGACTCTGCCAGCAGACGTGAGCCGTTGCCATAGTTTTGGCGAGACCCGGAGAACAGCGTGGCATTCCAGAGGGTTCCTCGCCCTCCTCCGGTATCTCACCTCCACTTTGGCTTCGTCTGCTGACAGTGCCCCCATCAACTCCTTGTTTTGGCTGTGCAAAGCAGCTTCGATGTGCTCGTCTGAGTTGTGGGCCAACAAATTTTTAAGGACGACAAGTGGGCGCTTGTTGGTGGCCTGCTCCACCTTTAGCCGCGTACTGCCGCAAAGCTGGGCCTCGACTTTGCGAAGCTCCTCCTCGCTGGCGCAACTTATTACCACCCTGCCGTCCCTGACCTTCCGTACCCTTTCGATACGAACACCACTTTGCCTCGCCTTCACAGCTTCTTGAATGTGTTCAATTGTTTGGGAGCTTGTTTCAAGTTCATCAGATGGTGAGATGATCAGAGAATGCAATGGCTTCAGTTTGATTGGGGACCGCCCCAAAACCTGCGCATATGTCGGGGCATCCTCTTTTAGGTTTGTTAATTGCCCCTTTATGTCATTGGCAAGTTCTTTGAGCTCTTCGAGTTGTAGCTGGCCCGTTTGCCCTTCGCTACCTGGCACTATTGGTGCGTTTTCGACTGCCGCTTGCAGTGTTTCCATGGCTATCTTGTGCTCCCCCAGAGCCTTTTCGTGTCCTTTCAAACTCTTCATTACCACCTCGCACGCTCTTTCCATTCTTTCCACCATCTCATCTTTCTCTCTCTCTGTCTTCCTTACCTCCTTCGTTGTTCCATCTTCCATAACTAGTTTTAACTTCCTCAAAGTTTCGTTTTCTTTCCTCAATCTTTCGACTTCGTTCAGCAGGTCCGTTCTTTTTCTTTCCATTTCTTCATTCACTCCCTTCAGTCTCTTATTCTCTTTATTTAATCCCTCAATCTCTCTTTCAGACTCCCCCAGTAGGCAATGCGTGCGGTCTGTTGACATGAGAATGTTCTTTTTTAAATCAGAACGCAGGTTCCTTGAAACCGCCATTGACCCGTTCACGATTCGGACGTGAAGAGCGCTCTCCTCCATCCGGCCGTCGAACGGGCCCCTGGCTCTCGCCAACAGCTCCGTCACTAGGTCCACCGGGGGGGCCTGCCCTTCCAGTTTACCTCTCTTGCTTGTCGCGGCCTTTGACCCGAGTGTTCGCGGGGCCACCGTGGACGCAGCAGGTGGCGTAACCGCAGCCCTCGGGTCCAACGCCGCCACCCTCTCACCTACACTCACTCTTCCTTCTCTCGAGTGCCCTGGCAGCTCCATGTCCCTACTTTCGACATCTACCGTAACGTTCAAGTTTTTTGGTGGGGTACGCTTTGTTCTGGGGGGAGGTGGGGTCCTTCGCGGGATCATTTTGTCCGGATGTATAGGGTCCGGGTCGCTGTTTGTGTAATCAATTACTTCACAATTCCTCTGATGGCTATTTATATTGGTGTTACCAAATTGTTTAAGCAATCTTAGTTTAATTATTCAAATTATGCATTCATATATGCAATAAAGTTGTGTTGAGTTTATGATACGATAATATATTATATAAGGTTTGTTAAATTAAATATATATGTAGTAAGTAGTTTATGTTAAAATAATGCAATTTACTTATTCAATTATTAAAGTAGCTATTGGTGAATAAGGGCTATATACAAGCCCAAGTGCACCAAATAGAATCTATATAGTTTGTAGTATAACAATATTAAGTATTTGGATGCAGAAATAGATTTGGGTGTAAATATTTGTTGTATACCTACAGCTTAAGGTTCAATTTTCATTTACTGATGCATTAATAGAGTATGTGTATGGTTCATGGGATAGTGGTGTTTGGTAATATACCATACAAGAGTTGTATATGATTTATAGTATGGCAATATGACATGCACAGATTGGTAAAAGAAATATATGTCTGATATACAATGGAGCAAATTTACTGTAAATAATATTATCTTATATTATCTTATATCTTTAAACGAGCAATTCTTGTATATATATATGTATATATATATGTATATTAATTGGAACTCGGAATCGGCTCCAACGATTTTCATGAAATTTAGTATATAGGGGGTTTCGGGGGCGATAAATCGATCTAGCTAGGAATCATTTTTAGAAAATTTCATTTTATCGTGTTTTATCGATAATCAACTTAAACATCAACTTACTTTTTGGAATTCCTGACATCTATTGGCGAATGCTATAATTATTTTAAATTGTGAGCAACTAACTTGCTTTAACGACAACAACACTAAAGCTATTCCAGCAGATGGCGTTGTTTATAAAAAAAAAGAAAATACCGAGCAAAGCTCGGTCATCCAGATATTATTATATAAATAAAAACAATATTATATATATATTGACTCTGACAGAAAAATATATACTATATGGTTTACAATGTGTTAATATACTATATTTGATTAGTGAAATATAAAAGATAGATATGCTAGATATGTATACTACTTTATACAGACTGTATAGTTTACAGTCCAGTATTACAGTTTGTATTAAATGTTCTTAAATTATTTAACTAGTTTAACTTAGAATTCAAGTTTATCAATATGCCAATAGAATCTAGTTTTTATAAATGGGTAATTGGTTATACCTATATTATGTAGGAGATGTATATAGTTTATAATATGATAGTAGGTATGATATATAAGTTGCAGAAGTAAAAATGTATCTGATAGGCAGTTTACAGCACAGTGATATGCTATATTGATTTTTAAGCAAAAGCAGCTAGGTGCTGTACAGTTTTAGTACATCAATATAATGAATGCTGATGGTAAGAATAACAATATTAGATTGCTTTAAGTTTCTACTATTTATTTAGATAAGTTGTATAGGTGAATATTATGTTAAATTTGTGTTATGAATTTCAATTTCTGTTTATTTGTAACACCAGATCAAGTGTTTCACTCTTAATTACCGTATAGAGGCTTGTCTGCCTTGTGTAGTCTGTATTTATCTTGTCAATGATCTTTATGAGTGTTGGTGTAAAAGGCCAAATCACTTAGTCACTATTAAATGTATTTTGTAAAATATTGGTTATTTATTGCTTCAAAATTATAATTTTATGTACCCAAAAGGGTCTGTCTATATAACTAAAGGTATCTATATCGGCGATACTGGTCTTAATTTGTACAGTGAAGCTTGCAAAATTGTCTGAACACTTGTATAGTTTTGTACAGATTATTAGATATAGAAATATAGCTTCAATGGTTTGCCACAAGTATTCTTTTGAAGCTAAGATTATGTTAGAATTATAGTCAGTATGCCAATAGGGCTTGTCTAAATAACCGTACACAGTCTTAACTTTGGTTAGTTTAAGATAGTAATATGGATAATATATATAAACCTGTGTTTGTTTACATTAGTTATAACCTAGAAAAGTCTCAGAGACTTGATCTCACTGTGAATTTTCGCTCCAATAACAAGTACGATTCATGTCTCTAAAATTAGGTTAATGCCAGCACAACTTGCTGGTAGTTAGGGTATTTTCATCCCCAATAAGGGCTTATCACTAAGTTAAATAAAGTCAGTGTAAGTTGGGGCGCTATGTGTATTGCTAGTTGACCTTTTCAGGGGCCACTTATTGTTCTAAGACACTAACATTAATGGTGCCTGATTGGTATCAGCCTATAACATGAACAGGTACACCAATAATTGTCAAAATAAAGATAAAACAAATAAGTTTTGTTCCTGCTCAGGTGTGATAAGTTCAGGATTTTAAAATCAAAACGATAAGTAATTAGTTAATTTAATTTGGTGCAGAACCTAAAAAATAAAGATTAAAATTATAGTTGGTACAGATTGCTAAATAATTTCTAAAGGCGTTGTAATATTTTCAAAGTAGGTAAACGATTAACGGTTACAGTTTCTCTAAATTTAGGCGTTATTTCTACAGAGTAATAGAACATAGAGTACACAGAGTATATACACAGAATATAGAACTAAATTTCTACAGATTTGAGATAAATTTATAATAATTGAAAATGAAAAGTAAAAACAGAAATACAGTTGTCAAACAAAGTTATTAACAGTAAAGCCCTGCCCATTAACCAATTAAGTCAAATAAAGTATACAGTTCACCCCAATTGGGGCTTATCAGTTTCCTTCCAAAAAAACCTTAAGTATTTTATTAGATGTAGTAGGTTAGGGCCTACTGCTACAGTATGCAATCTGTTTGGCAGCAGGTGTTATAGTTGCTACGCAATTTCTACAGGCGCTAGGTAATTTACGAATGTATGGAAACTAAAAGTTGCTATTTCTTTAAATTTGGGTGTTATTTCCAGTGAAAAATGTCGAAAAAGTGTGTGTTTGGATTACTTGCTATTAAATATCAAATATCTTCGCTTGTGGTGCGATCTAAGGTACCGAACTCAGAAACTAGAAAATATCAGCTGAAAAATCTAAAATTTCGACTATTGAGATGTTCTTGCGGATATCTCCACCCAGATTTTTACAAAATTATGCTAGAGTTGCATACAACTACAATAAAAACCCAAAAACAAATAAAATCAAAACCTTGTAATTTCCTTGTTTTGGTGGACTCGAACCTCGGTCTCTCCAAGGTCCCGCCCACTTTTGTGCTTCACGCCTAGTCCCGTACGGGGTAGGCAGAAAGTTTATTTATATGAATGCTCAAGAGATAGCGTATCTTGTTGCGATTTCTCCGACCAGGATAGGCAGAGAAATAGCAAATTCGACTATTTCAAGGTAATTAAATCTCAGACCAAGGAAATTTTTAGCAACAAAATCAAATGAAATTAAATTAAATTAAATTAAATTGAAATCAAATTGTGAAGTTAAATATTTGTATGTTGATTATTCAAGTATCTTGGAATGAATGATTGCGCGCTGTTGCTCGCTATCCCAACAGGATAGGCAGTGAAATATGCCAACTGTATTTTTAGGTGATAATACATAAAAAACCTAGACTACTTAAAAATAGCTTAAAGTACAGCCCCAACTTTAAACCCGGTCTCTACGGGGTTATGCAGGAAGGTATATAAAAATGTTCTTAAAATCTAAAATAATTAATACTACGTCACACTTTGTCCTTTACCCTATTCAAATATATGTATATGTCAAAAAGTTCCACCTGCCTACCTCCCTTAGTTTAGCAAGCGTAATTTTTCGTTTTATAACTTTGGTCTTATAAAGTGCAATGGAATGCGGTGGCCGCGCCGCTCGCCGCTCGACCAAACGACAACTTTAACGCGAGTTCACCGCCGAGTTTGAGTTTTGGAAAAACTCGTGCAGGCCTTTTCACTTAACACTTTTTGGGTGGAAAATTATCAATTTAGGCAGCTGAATGTTTGCACTATCTAGTCTATATAAAAATTTAGTTAAAAAGTTGTATACAACCACTCAATACTTAAGACAAAAGTTTTCCTATTATGATTTCGACCGCAAATAAAGAGGAAAATCGGTCCAAAACGAAAACTATCGATAGAAAAGTCACGGAAAGCTTAGTAGGGGTAGACGAAGTGTTCAGCTATCTACTAAGATGTCTTTTGGGGTGGTCCAACCCCTTATACACTATGAAAAACACTAATTAATATTTAAATAAAATGTCACTGTCATAAAAATTCTATTTTCTATTGTATTAAATATTATTTTTGAATGGGTTGCACTTGTCCAAAAATTCTGAAAGTTACACACAATGTACTCACGTATATGCACTATCGAAATCACTGATAACGCTCGGGGGTCGTCGATCTATTTTTGGAGATTTTTGGCCCCGAAAATCGTCAACAGTTTTTCTCAAATATCTCCTCTGCCGTACCTCCAAAATAGACAATCAAGGTGTCTAGTGAAAGCCCAGAGTGGCCTCCATCCAGCTGCACCGGTCTCGATGGTCCCAGGAGACCAGAACCGGGGCTCCGAATTTGCACCAGTTTCGGTTTTTGGCGGATAACTCGTAGAGTATCCGCCCAAAAAATCCGAAATTCGGCACACGGGTGCTCCTCCGGCCTCTGCAGGGGCCCACAGTCTTCAAAACACGATGGTCCACTGAAAATGAGAAGTTAAGGCCACTTTAATATTTTTCACACTATGTTGATGATTGTTTACGTTTGAAAAACGCGGTTTTTGGTTTATTTTGGCGAAACTATTTATGATAATTTGAAAATTTTTTCACTATTATATAGAGCGAATTAGCGCGCAACCTTTGACACTAAATTTAGGTTTTTATGTGAAACTTTGGTGCAACTTTGATTTTTGCAGCGTGGAGCGTTTAAAAATCGTGACACTCGCATCCAACGCCAAAGTGTGACTGGTTAGGTTAGGTTAGGTTAGGTTAGGTTAGGTTAGGTTAGGTTAGGTTAGGTTAGGTTAGGTTAGGTTAGGTTAGGTTAGGTTAGGTTAGGTTAGGTTAGGTTAGGTTAGGTTAGGTTAGGTTAGGTTAGGTTAGGTTAGGGTAGGTTAGGTTAGGTTAGGTTAGGTTAGGTTAGGTTAGGTTAGGTTAGGTTAGGTTAGGTTAGGTTAGGTTAGGTTAGGTTAGGTTAGGTTAGGTTAGGTTAGGTTAGGTTAGGTTAGGTTAGGTTAGGTTAGGTTAGGTTAGGTTAGGTTAGGTTAGGTTAGGTTAGGTTAGGTTAGGTTAGGTTAGGTTAGGTTAGGTTAGGTTAGGTTAGGTTAGGTTAGGTTAGGTTAGGTTAGGTTAGGTTAGGTTAGGTTAGGTTAGGTTAGGTTAGGTTAGGTTAGGTTAGGTTAGGTTAGGTTAGGTTAGGTTAGGTTAGGTTAGGTTAGGTTAGGTTAGGTTAGGTTAGGTTAGGTTAGGTTAGGTTA